>JAPFRF010000002.1:130672285-133578535 GCA_029282475.1 Phrynocephalus forsythii | reverse complement strand
CTGAGTCAGAGGATTAGTGAGAAGAATAGGGGGAGAGAAGAATCTGTCATTAGAATTTAAGATTCCAGCATCAATCCCTGTCTTGCTCACAGAAGTCTGCATCATCATCCATAAAAACATTATCTAGATCAATATTGTATGATCCACAAAAAATGATATAGTGCCTTAATATAGGAGTCTGGCATTTTTTATTCTGGTTCCTTTGACTAACACATGCATTCTGGGTGTAGTGTAGAGGACAGTGGAGAAAGCTTACCTTGGAAAAAACTTTGACATCTGGATTCCTTCAGTCATTAAGGCCACTGAAACATAAATTTAATTAGACATCCTGGAATGGGGAACTCTTAGAGATAGAATGCAACTTACTTACTTACTTACTTACTTACTTACTTACTTACTTACTCGTTCCTAAACTAAATTAAATAAGTAATCCCAATTTCACTTGGTAGTTCCAAAGAGATTTATTTGGTAATTCCATAGAGACCCACTGAATAATCTGGATTTACTTAAGTGATTATTTATTGTTTAAGAATTGGTTCAGTGGTCAAAATCCCATCACTTAGCATAGACAATTTCCCTACTATAGGCCCAAGCAATCAATGGGTTCCATTGATTCAAATAAGTTTGCTTTAACAGTGACTTATTTTAGCATATCATGTTAGAGTAGGTCAATTTGAATCAACAGAGTTTACAAAGAAATTGATTCACCACATTCCCACTAATTCAATGGTTTTACTAATTTGTAAGTCAATACATTATCCAACAGTATTTTGACAATTAAATTTACTTAAATTGAGACTACCAGCTGGACTGAGGCTGTTATTATGCTATTATCCCCAAGACATGTATATAAAGAGACATAATGGTTTCCTATAGACAAAGGTGTCAGACAAGGGTGCATTTTATCCTGTTACCTGTTTAATCTGTATACAGAGCATATTGTATGAAAAGCCAGACTAGATTCTGATGAAGGGGGAGTAGCAACAGATAGAAGAAACACTAATACAGTAACCCCCCGCCGATCGCGGGGGTTAGGGACTCACCCCACCCGCGATCCATGAAAATCTGTGATATGCGGAAGCGGGTGGGGGGGCTGGGGGCGGGGGGCGATCGCAGAAGTCTTGGGGCGGCGCATGCTGGCGGCAGCAGGGGGATCTGACCTCCCGCTGCCGCCTGCCTGCGCCGCCCCAGACTTCTTGTCCGGGGCCATCTCCATTCAAATGCATTGCCAATGCATTTCAATGGAGAAAATTTTCCCCATTGGAAAACATTGGCTCAATGCTTTCCAATGGGGAAAATTTCTCCATTGAAATCCATTGACAATGCATTTCAATGGAGATTGCGCCCCACCGCTGCCCCCGCACGGCCCCGAGACTTCTCGGAGGGGGTTGGGGGCGGCACGGAGTGACCCAATTGCCCCCCCCACCCCTGCCCCTCCAGAAGCCTCAAAGCCATGCAGGGTGGCGGCGAGGGGGTTGCATCGCTTCTTGTCACCCCCCCTGCGCAGCTCCAAGCCTTTTCGGAGGGGCCGGGGGGGCTGCAGGGAGCGATCCGATCGCCCTCCGCCACCCCCCTGCACGGCTCCGAGGCTTTTCAGAGGGGCAGGATGGTGGTGGTGCGGAGTGACCCGATCGCCCCCGCCCCCCAGTGGTGCAGGTACTGAAATCCCACAATGTAGTGGGACCATGGTACCTGAACCGCGAAATGGCGGGGGGTGACTGTAATGTAAGATATGCAGGTGATACGATTTTACTGTGAGAAAGCAACGGTGACTTGAAATGAATTTTAGGGAAAGTGAAAGAAGAAATTGCCACAGCAGGACTGCAGTTGAACATCAAGAAGGCCAAAATCACAACTGCAGAAAAACTACACCACTTTAATGTTGGCAATGAAGAAATTGAAGTAGTGAAAGAGTTGGTATACCAAGGCTCAATGATCAAGCCAAGTGTAGATTGCAGCCAAGAAACCAGAAGAAAACTGAAACTCAGAAAGGTAGCAATTAAAGACAGAAAAGAACATGGATTGTAAAGAGGTGGCACTGGAGACCAAGACCAGGATTATCCACACGATTGTATTCCCAATTACTATGCATGTGTGTGAAAGTTCAGAAACACTGAAAGATGACTGGAAGAAAGTTGATTTGAAATGTAGTGCTGGGGGGAGAGTTTTGTAGATATCTTGGACTGTCTGAAAGACGAATAAGTGGGTTCTAGAGCCAATCAAGCCTGGAGTACCTCTGAAGGCAAACATGATGAAACTGAGGCTGTCCTACTTTTGGAACATCATGAGAAGACAAGATTCTCTGGGAAAGACAATAACATTGGGAAAGGTGGAAGGCAGCAGGAAAAGAGGAAGGCCAAATACAAGATGAATTGACTTACCAAAGGAAGTCACAGGCTTGAGTTTCAAAGAGCTGAGCAGGGCAGTTGGGAGACAGCTCATCTATGGGAACACCATAAATCAGGGTCGTTTTAGCAGCTCATAACAACAGCAATGTATACTGATTGGTAAGTCACCTTGGGTCCTTTTGGGGAGAAAGGCAGTATAGAAATATTTTAAATAAATAATACATATAAAGTTTGTTTTCCCAGTTTCTGCTGTGCCGTGGATTTCCAAATCCCATCTGTGTTTTCCTCCCATCTTTTGTTTGCATCAGGCTCAGATATTTTGACTAATATCTTGTCTAAACAGGGAGTGGAGACATTTATTTTCTTCCTAAATTAGCTGGGATGGGTTCTAGTCCAAAGAGAGAATACTTTGTTGGAGCTCATCAGAATCTGTCCCCCCATCTCCCCATTGCATTCACAGTCAAACCTTTTCTTCCATTCAATGGTTCTTAAACTTAGCTGATATTGGGGGTTTATCTTTTGGCAAGTTTTTCAAATGCATTTTGTACTCAGGGAGATGACTGAAATGGGCTGCCATCTCTCTTCCATTCGATGCTATTCTAACAAACATGCACATTTCCCACCAATTTTCACTGGTGTTTTCTTAACACTGTCTAATAAGGCAAGTGATGACCAGGTCCACGGCCATGATGATTCTCCATAGACCTTCTGGCTCAAACCTCCTATTCTCAAGCTCAGATCCTAAACATAGTTTCCTGCAAACACATTTCCACACCTTCCATATCTCAGCCATCTCCACCTGCAAAAGGTAAAGAAGAAGGAAGAATGGAAGCCAATGTAAATGCAATGCAAAGCAAAGCAAAGGAAGCCCAAATATTTAGGGCCATACTATAAGTCCCTATATTTTTGTATGAAAAATGTTGTTAGATTAAAAGTTGGTCCCGACCATGCCCCTGAACTGGGATTTAAGCCGGGATGAGAGAACCTCCCTGGCCTCGGGAATCTGCTCATCAGCCTCGTTTAAATATTTGAGGAAAGGATGTCATTCTCCATCTAGTGGCAGGGGACAAGCCATTTGTTTTCCTATGGAGTCAGCAATGCAGTGCAGAGAGATTAAAAGACAAATGCCACAAACTTAGTTCCATAATGCATTGAAGGCAAAAGAGATTCAAAGATAAAAAATTTGAAATGACCAAAGAAAAACGAGAATGAAGGTGAGAAGTAAAAGATGTTGTCACGAAACAAGGATGTGCAGCAACAGTCATCATGGTACCTTTGGATCACGCCTGTTTTACACGAGAACAGGGCGGGACAAGAGAAAGGCTGGATGGATGATCACAAAATGAACGTCAAGTTGAATGAGGAATTGGGGAAGTAACTGCATTAGGTAGTTGGTGAACAGTTCTAAATTATGTGGGATGGGATCTACTGGAAAAGAGAGAATCCTTTCCTAAGGAGCATGCCCCCCCATCTCCCCATTGTTCAGGACACCCTTTTCTTCCATTGAGTTCTTAAACTTAGCTGATTTGAGGATTCAGTCTGGCAACTTTTGAAATGTTTGAGGAACTCGGCAGAAAGCTAGAAGTTCTCTAATGAGGGATGGACTTCCCTGATAGAAGTGAAGCTTTGGCTAGAAAGACCATCTGTGGAAGGGCAGATTATAGTTTTTATTCCTGATTCGTTTTGAGAGTGAATCTCAGAAGCAATTAGGAAGAAGACATGGTCTACACTTAACAACACACAATATTTTCCATGTATAAGACTATATTTTTGTCTAAAATTGTTAGACTAAAAGCTACTATCTCAACTTTACAGGAGAGAACCACATGGTTGCCAAAGCAGCCATGTTTAAATATTTGAAAGGATGTCATACTGAAGAGGGGACAAGTTTGTTTTCCATGGCTCCAGAGACTAGAACTTGGGGCAGTGGTTTCAAACTACAGGAAAAGAGATTGCATTTGAATGTTAGGAAGAACTTCATGATGGTTAGCAGTGGAATATGCTGCCATGGAGGTTGGTGGAGTCTCCTTCTTTGGAGGTTTTTAAGCAAAGGCTGGATGGATAGCCATCGGTCGGGAGTTGAATGGGAATTGGGGGTACTGCATTAAAGTGGCTTCAGTTCTTCCTGAAGGATAGAATGCAGAAAGTGGTGTTAGGTGATTCATGTTCAACACCACGGCCACTGACCTGTGGAGTTCCCCAGGGTTCCGTTCTGTCTCCTATGTTATTTAACATCTATATGAAACCACTCGGGGAGATTATCAAGACTTTTGGGGTCAGGTGCCACCAGTATGCCTATGATACCCAGCTCTACCTCTCATCACATCCAAACTCTAAGGGAGATACTATCTCAGCTTTACATGAATGTTTCACTTCAGTCATGAACTGGTTGAGGATGAAAAAAATGGAACTAAACCCAGACAAGACAGAGGAACTCCTGGTCATTCGAAAAGGAGAATAAGGATGCAACCTGTTCTGGATGGAGTCACCCTCCAATTGAAAATCAGGTACGCAGCTTGGGAGTGCTCTTGGACTCATCCTTGAGCTTGGATGCACAGGTCATAGCTGTGGCCAGAAGTGCATTTGCACAATTAAGGCTAGTAAACAAGTTACACCCCTTTCTTGAGAAACCAGCTCTAGCCACAGTGACACATGCCCTAGTGACATCCCAGCTAGACTACTGTAATGTGCTCTATGTGCTCTACCAATGAAAAGTCTCAGGAAACTTCAACAGGTCCAAAATGTAGCAGCTAGACTGCTGACTGAGGCAGGGTACAGAGATCAATTTTTTAACAAAACTTTCCACTGGCTGGTGATCAGCTAATGGACATGAAACAAGTGCTGACCTTGACCTACAAAGCACTGTATGGCCTGGTTGAAAAACACAAAGATCGAATCTTACAGTATGAACCGACTTGGGTGTTAAGGTCATCAGGAGAGGCCCTTCTCTCCATCCCACCACCCTCACAGGTACGTCTTGTGGGAACCCATGGAAGGGCCTTCTCGACTGCTGCACCCAGACTCTGGAACTCCCTCCCACCAGAGGCCAGGGCTGCCTCATCTCTGTTGTCCTTCTGGAAACAGGCAAAGACCTTTCTTTTCAGGCAAGCTTTTCCTGAATAATGGACTACCATTATGTATCTTTTATATGAACCTATAGGTTTACATAGACTTTGTGTTTATAACTACTTATAACCTTGTAGTTTTAATGTAATATTGTCTATTAATGCTCTAAGACAGGCATGTCCAGACTTTGGCCCTCCAGATGTTTTGGACCACAACTCCCACGGTCCTTTGCCATTGGATATACAGGCTTTGAATTCTGCGAGTTGTGGTCCAAAACATTAGGAAGACCAAAGTTTGGACATGCCTGCTCTAAGATGTCCCTCAATCCCTTCTTCTCAAATACCTGAACATGTCTTAATTGTACTGGACTGTTTATTATCCCTCATTACTGTAAGCCCCCTTGGGTCCTTTTCCAAGGAGAAAGGTGGGGTAAAAATACTCTAGAATAAAATAAATAAATAATACTTTGATGGGGGTTCCTGCATGGCAGGGAGTTGGACTGGATGGCCCTTGAAGTCTCTTCCAACTCCATGATTCTATGATTCTATAATTTTGAAAAGTGCAGGTAATCTTATACATGGGAGCATCTTATAGATGGGAAAACATGGGTAGTTTGGAAACATTGGCTGTTTATACTACAATACCCATTTGCCCCACCTGCGTAGACTGTAGCCATGTTGGCTGGCGGATGCTGGGAGTAGTTACCCCCAAAAAACAACATTTCTAAGTTCAAACGAACAAGAACTTTCCTAACTGCTAAATATGATTTCATTGCATGTTCTATTTTATTTAAATGATATTAATATCTTTACTTTTAAGGTAAAGAAGTCTATTAATCACTTATGCCTAGATTAGTTGCTGGAGGAAAATACCTCAGCTAACAATATACTATTGATGCTTCTTCCTGGCACTCTTTTAATATAGTTTATTATTAGAGATGGGCACGACTTGAAAATTTTTTTTTCGAGTTGTCGTTAGTCGGGCCGGTTCCGTTTCGGGTCGTTTCCGTTTTTGTTCAAAAATTAGTCGGTTCGTTTTTCGTTTTCATTTCGTTAGTACTGGTTTTTTTGGGGGGAGCGGGCTCCTGGAGGCACCTCTGTGGGGTGGGTGCCTCCTCTGGCCTGCTATAAAGGGAAAGTGGGCTCCTGGAGGCACCCGTGGGTGCCTCCTATCCTCACCCACTAGGAAGGGGAAGCAGGCTCCAAGAGACCCCTCTACATGGGGGTCTCCCCTCCTCACCTGCTGCTGCTGCAAAATGGTATGCAATAGCCATATGGATATTGCATACCAGTTGTGCAAATGTGCAGACAGTGACTGTGAAGACTAGTGGATGGCACTGAACCCAGAGCCATAGGTGAGATGCCTAACTAAGGCTCTGCAACACCATGTCTCACACAGAGGGAATTGTACTTGCATGTAGTGCAATGCAAGTACATCTGGCTTAGGGTTAAGGTGGGTTAGGGTTAGGGCTAAGGCTAGTGACGGGTAAGGTTAAGTGGGTTGCACCTCTGGGTGCCTCTCTGACCCACTAAGAAGACAGTCTGTGAATGGGTACGGAGTCAAGGGTTAGGGTTAGGGTTAGGGGGGCTAGGGCAGGTTTTAGGGGGCTTTTTGGCACATCCCAGAAGTTTCCATTGCGAAGTAGCCATGCGTTTGGTGGGATGGCTCCAAAAACTTGCATGGTCGTCCACTCCCACATGGCTGGCCACTCGGCCAGCCCATCATTGCGCAGGTGTAAATAAAATAAAATAAAATAAAATAAAATAAAATAAATGGAGGACAGAGGAGGAGAGGAGAGACATTTTGTTGCAAGAAAAACCCCACTGCTACTGTGAAAAATCTGGCAGTTTATAAATTTTCGCGTGTTTCTGTTGTGCTTGTGTGTTTTGGACCACAATTTCAAAAACAATATTTCGCCGCCCCATTTTGGATCCCCCGCCTGCACCGCATGGCATGGCGACTGAGTCCGGCTGCCCAGACGGGGGGGAGGCGGGACCCCCCCTCCAGAAACCACCCCTCCGGTAGGTGCCCTGCACCCTTAGTCAAGCAGGCATTTTTCTGCCTGCTTTTTTGGCCCGGGAATGGGTGGGGGGGAGAGTTTAAAAGTTTTTTCCTGTGCCGTCCGTGCCGCTTGCTTGCGCTTTAATTGCGGCTGGCTGGCCGGCGAGACTGGGCTTTTGCTGGCTGCCTGCGAGCCTGCGGCGAGTCCCACCAGAGCAGCCCAGGACGGGGATGGGGAGGCCGGGACCTCCAGAAATAACCCCTCTGGTAGGTGCCCTGAGGCACGGCAGGCATTTTCCGCCTGCTTTTCGGCCGGGAACCGGGTTTTTAACTTTTAAAAACTTTTTCTGTGCCGCGTGGCATCGCGCGATTGCGCGATGCAAGGAACGCAGCACAACAAATCAGGTCGGTTCGAGCTCAAAGTCTGGCGGAGTAATTTCCGTTACCGTTTCCGTAGAGTAACGGAAACGAGTAACGGAAACGGAAACGGGAATACCGCTAAGTCGTGCCCATCTCTATTTATTATACTTTGTTCGTTTGCTTGCTGGCTGGTTTTAGTGCTGAAAAACCACCAGAGAGTCTTTTTGGGCTGAAATCCCAAAACCTCATGCCATATAAAACTTGCTAGTCCATAAGATGCTACACATTTCTCAGAGACAGTAATGGTTTGGGGCAAATGCAAGTGCCCTTCTTTGGCAACTTTTTAGCGCTCCAGTAAAGGCATTGCTGGATAGCTCACTGGTCTAGGTATTTAGCTGCAGAGCCAGGTGTTGGAAGTTTGATTCCCCGCTATGTCTCCTAGAAATAAAGCCAGCCTGTGTGTGTTTCGGCAAGCTGCACAGTAACAGTGTACCCACAGAAGAAGGGAATGGTAAACCGCTGAGTGCTCTGTCTGGAACCCCAGAAAATGGTTGTCATGAGTGACAATTGACTAAAGGGCACAATATTATTACAGTGGTACCTTGCATAAAGGAATTAATTCATTCCAAATGAAATTATGTTAAGCAAATTTACCTTTATACAAATTTCCCATAGGAATGCATTGAAACAGTGTAATCTCATTTGTATGTTGTACGGATTTGCCCCATAGGTGATTCTGTTAAGCAAATTTCCCCTATCTCTTGAATTTTTTATGTTGTACAGATTTTATGTTATACAAACCGTTTGCTATACAAGGGTCCACTGTATTATAAATATGTTGACCAACCATGGACTTTGTTGCTATGAATAGATCACATGGCCCTTTTTAAATTTGCATCTGAATAAACACCAAGCTTTGGGGAAAATTCTACTGTCATGAAGATTCCCCTCCCCCCGGTGAGCAGACCACTATGATAATTACCTCTCCTTCTAGGTAGGAATTCCAATCTGACTGTAGTTGAATGTTAAGGCCAATGTGAAACCAAAAACAAACAAACCATGAGATGGTTTTAAAGCCTAATGGAGTCCATCTTCACCATTTTCCCTTTTGTACAAGGGCATGTTTTGCTGTTGAGAGCAAGCCAAATTAGGTTTCTTTTCTCCTCCACCTCAGTTGCCAAATTATCTGGTGATAACTAATTTCCCCTTCTGCTTGTTTCTTCTGCTACCAATGGTCTAGATTAGAAGTTATTCTGATCCACCCCTTCTATTCCCATCTACTCTGTGAATGCCACAAGGAGCTTCTCCAGTGAGGTTGTATAGGTTTGGTCCCTCCTGTCTCAGATCTAATGATACCCTAGCAATCATTAGGCAGACATGTTGTCATGGCATGTAGTATTAGGACTGACTTATGGTCTTGTCTCCCATCCTTTCCATGTGTCAATGGCCTTGTTTGTTTTGTCACGTGACTGACACTAATCTATGTCTGTTCCTGTTGGCTGCCCAGTAATGTCTTCTAAAAGACACATAACCTAACTCAGTTGTAGACACCATTTATATGCCCCATCACACTGTTCTACCAGACAATGGAAACTTAATCTCACAAATGTAATGTTTTTAGAAAAGAGGACATGTTAGTGGGTGGTGCTGGCCTATGAATGTGTTTTGGAAGGGGACTTGCTTGCTATTTATGAGATACATTGGCCGAATTATAGCAGGAATCCCAAGATTTCATCTTTGAAAGACATCAGTCTGGAGTTAAATTGTAATATGTGTGCATGGGGGGGGGGCTTAGAGAAAACAGAGGATACCCTGTTAGAGATGGGCACAAAACGGAAATATAGCATTTTGTTGTTTCTCCTTTCATTTTGTTTCATTTTGTTTCATTTTGTGATTAATGAATTTTTTTAAAAAAATCAGACTAAATGGAACAATTCATTACTCTGTATAATGGCTCCCCTGAGTTCTACAGGGGGTAGCTTCTTGGGACTCTTCCCTGTAAGCCCCCCAAATTTGAAGAGGTTTGGGGTTCAGGGGACTGAGTTATTAAACTCCAAATGGGGCCCCCTAGGAAAACATTTGTAATGAGGAAAGTGTTTGAGGAAGCTCCCCCGTGTGTGTGTGTGTGTGGGGGGTTATTAGCAGCTTCCCAACTCAATTAGAATATTTTCTCCTTGGGGATCCCCTTTTGAGTTTAATAACTCAGCCCCCTAAACCCCAAACCTCCCCAAATTTGGGGGTTTACAGGGAAGAGTCCAAAGAAGCTACCCTGCAATTTCCATGCTGCTACATTCTTGTGATCTGTACTTTAAAATAGAGATTGCAGGCATGTAGCAGTAAGGAAATCACAGTGTAACTTCTTTGGACTCTTTCATGTAAGCCCCCCAAATTTGGAGAGTTTTACGGTTCAGGGGGCTGAGTTATTCAGCTGCACAGAGGATCCTGCAGCCAATTGCAAAACTGCTGTATGGTGCGTGCTGACCATATATGTATTAAGCAAGGGGAAGTAATAATTTGACCGATTGCTGGTGCGGTGTGTGTACAGCACTTCCAATTACTGTGAGGGGACCCTCTTTGCCGTTGAATAACTCAGCCCCCTGAACCCCAAATCTTTCCCCTCTTAAGGAAGTTTCCCTATTTCATTTCCTGAACCAAAAAAGGTGGTTCATTTCATTTCATCACAAAATGGTTTCCATTTTTTTCCTTACATAATGAAACCATTTGTTACATAATGAAACAATGAGCATTTCGTTTTTTGTTTGGTGCTCATTTCTATACTGTGTATATAGTGAAAGATGGCTCTTCGGATTTGTCCTTCTATTTCTGTGTGGCAGAAGAGGGAATGGAATTTTCTAAAACAAAACAAACAACAGCAACAGCAACAACAAGAGTCACAATTATTGTTTAACATGCAGAAACCGTTAGTCATTTACCATAGTACAAGCATTGAAAAATTAGGGCTATGAAGAACACTTGATAAATACTTTGCTTGAGTTGATCTAAGCTGTCCCAACCTGATGAGATAATTTGGCAAAGCAAAAGATCTGTTGTCTCCAAGTGACAATGAGGTTGTATATGTTAGCTTTTCTCATCAAGGTCTCTGTTATTTGCACACACTATATCCCATGTCTTCCTTGCTTCTTTCAACTTGGTGTAAGCTACTAAAGCTCTCTTGACACCCATAGGGGAGCTTTGCACTCCATCTCTGAGACTCAAAGGTCCTCTCCAAATTTATCTCTAAAAATAACTCAAATGAGTCATGAAAATTGGCTTGCAATGTATCATGGATGGTGGCACATCTTTAGGTTCCAGTCCCAAGTTTGAGTCTTTGGTACCAAGTTTGTAGACCCAAGCCCTAAGCCTGAGTCCCTATTAAAAACAAGCCTTTCCCCCAGATAAAAATGGAGGGGTGGGTGGGTTCCTAGAGTTGAGTTCCATGAGTTGAGTCCAAGTAACTGGTGGGAAAAAAAACTCAAGTCCCCAGCATGACTCAAGTCTAAAGTGATAGCAAGTTCCATGACTCAAGGCCCCATCCATGCAATGTGCCTAATGGATCAAGATGAAACTGTAGATTAACAACTTTGTTCTCTGTCTGCTTATAAGAGGAAATGTCTCAAGAGGCATACAGTATAAAAAAGATGTTCATTTTTCTTCTGTGGGACTAAGCGAGGAATGGTTTGGGAGATCACAGAGAGAGAGAGAGAGAGAGAGAGAGAGACAGAGACAGAGACAGAGACAGACAGACAGACAGACAGACAGACAGACAGACAGACGGGGGGGGGACAGAGAGAGATTTCTCAATAAACCTTTTCTCACTATAACTTCCCCTTCCTGCAAATGTTTCTACTGGCTCTAAGCAGAAGGGAGAGGGTACTGGACCAATAAATGAAAGTTTCAGGAACGTTCAGAGTCTGGAAAAGTTGCTTTTTGGGCTACACCCTCCAATTCCACATCCAGGATAAGTAGTGGAAGCTGGGATATGTCTTCTCAAAATGTCACTTTACCAAACTGTGGAATACCAGCTGTTTGGTCTTCTGCATGACTAGAGTTTTAACTTTATTAAAGCACCATGAGCATCGATTACATCTATTAATATTAATAATTAAAATTATGTCTTGGCATCTGATGTCTCATATGAACCCAGCACCTACAAACAAAGGAAATGCAGTTTCTCCTCTCTTTTGAGATCATAATAATCTTCACATAGAAGGAACATCGATGGAATGGATGAATGAATGGATCAGTCAATTCAAACTCAGATAATTAACTGAGATTTCATCAACAGGATAATAGCTCTCAACATAATTGGCTAGTTGGTGAGACAGAAGGAAAATAATCAAGATCAGGGATTACTTCTTTTGCCTCACAATACTGCAGAACAGAGGTCTTTTAAAGAATAGATATGTAACCACTTAATGAATATATTAGAATAAATTTCACTGGGAAAGGAAATATGCAGGTTTCCCATGAATGATCAGAAGAACCAAAAGTCTCCCTCAGTTTGGAAAAAAACATTGGGTACATTAAAGAATTTTATGTCATGGCCCAAGTCTGAAGATGATGTAGAACCAGAAGCAACAATTTAAAAAGCAGGGTTTAGAGGGTGCCATCTGAATGCCATACCATAATAATAACAATAGTAATTCAAGGAGAGAAATGCAAAGCAGAGCAAGACAAAAGGTTGCATGAGGTTTCTTTGAGGATTTGTAACAGCATGAAAATGTCTGGGTGAGCCAGGTCAGCTTGGATTTGATAAATATAGACATTTCCAGATGCTGGAACTGATGGCTAAGTGGTAGCTCTAGAAATAGAGAAATTATCAAAGTAATAAATGACAGGGAATATTGACCTCTGGGGATGTCTGAAGGAAAGGGCGCACCTGCCAAGACACTTGGTTGTCCATCCATCCAGACTCTAATTATTCCCCTCAGCCAGCTGCTTCTGCCACAAGAACAGCAGAATATCTGCTGCAGTCAGTTTGGTGGGAAAATAAGAAAGTATGCTCTCTCGGGGGTGGGGGTGGGGGTGTCGATGTCATACCGAAAAATGAATCTGTCCCTCAGAGGTGCCAAATGTTGATCTATAGATGGTGGTAGGCATGGGCACATAACGAAAAACAAAATGCTGTTTCATCGTGTCGTTATGTAACGAAACGAAACGAAACAAAACAAAACAAAAAAAAAAACAAAACAAAACAAAACAAAACAAAATGAAACAAGGAAGCAGCATTTTGTTACAGACGAAACAAAATTGTGTTTTTTTTTTCACTGAAACAAACCATTTTGTTCCATCTGTAAACCAGTGCCTTACCTGCTGCTGGTGTCCTGTTGCCGCTGCCACTGCTGAGACTGCCCAGCCAGGACGGAGAGGACGAGATCGGGCCCAGCAGGCCAGCCTGGGCCTCTGTCTCCTCCTCTTCCTTCATCACTGCTGCTGCATCGCTCCTCCTCTTCATCCTTCATCGCCCCTCCTCCTCCTCTGCTGCCACCGCCGCATGCCCCAGCTGGCCTCAGAGGCTGAGCGGCCCACCAGTAGACTGCCCCATGGCTGCTGAAGGCCCGGCCAGCTGGGGAATCTCAATGGCCTGGCAGTAGAGTACACCTGGCCAGCTGGGGAAGCTCAGTGGCCTGGCGGCAGACAGCACCACAGCTGCTGAAGGCCCTGGCCAGGTGAGGAAACCTGTCAGTAGAGTAGACTGAAGGCCCAGCAGTAGACCATCCCATGGCTGCTGAGGGCTCTAGCCAGCTGGGGAGGCTGAGTTGCCCGGCAGTACGAATTTTGGGGGGGAATCATATGAAACGAAATGAAAGGAAATTCGGGGGTGGGGGGAATGGAACAAAACAAAATGAAATTATTCTGTTGTGTGCCCATCCCTAGATGGTGGCCTTGAGCGTGGACTTGGAACATCTGAGAGTAAGATGAAAGGGTGCAGCGAACAATGAATAAAACGTAAGAGTTCAAATTTGATATGAATGGTTTCCACAGCCCCCTCCCACAACAGCTGATAACACACTAGGTCAGTGTGAGGTCAAACTAGCCAGGTTCCCGCCAACTGCGGTGACATCAGGGCTAGCCAGCCAATGATGGGACAAGCCGAGAGGTCCAAAGTCCATTGCATGAGTGAGCTGGCCAGAGAATGTCACTGTGAGATCATATGTCTTACAGGAAAGATTCTTGGTATGTGCAGCCTGTCCTGCAGATGGACCCTTTATTAATATTATACACGAACACTGATATTTACAGTACGGCTAGGCATAGAGGAAAAAAAGATAATCCCACAGCAGAAGCATAATGAATCTTTAACAGCTGAGCATTATTCTGAGACTGCCAAGTAAAAGGTTATTCTGACTCCCTTATTCATTTTTCGTTGCCTTCTCCGGGCCTTCTGCAATTTACATTCGCAAATGTCGCAACGAGCACACATTTTACTCGCGCTAAGTCAGAATTACAGATTCAGCCTGCCTGATTCAACAGGACGTATGGTACAGTATCCTCACTACATTGTCTTGATATTTTTCAGTAAATGCCTGAACAGAAACTCCAAGTTTTTCTTTAAAAAAGAAAGGTCAAACCTGCCATGACCTGATAAGAAGAGAAGTTACAACAGGGCATTGTTACGTTGCTTCTGTATTGGGGTGGACAACACGAACCACAGATGCCTCCAAACCCCTCTTCCTTTCTTTCTTTTAAAAAATTCCTGGATGTGAAAAAAATCTTGCTGATGAGAGCAAGACTGCAGACAGAGCTTTTCAATGTGCTTTGCACAAAATGTCTCCTATTTCTTTTTATGTAATGAATTAATTCATTTAAAACATTTCTATGCTGCCTCTTTCCTAGAAGATCCAAGATGGCTTGCAGCATTAAAAGAAACAAAGTTAAAACCTAAATATTAAATCAGTACTATATCTACAGTATATCTATATCTATCTATATCTATTTATCTATCTGTCTGTCTATCTATCTATCTATCTATCTATCTATCTATCTATCTATCTATCTATCTATCTATCTATCTATCTATCTATCTATCTATCTATCTATCTATCTATATCTATATCTATATATCTATATCTATACCTATCTATATCTATATATCTATATATCTATATATCTATATATATATAAATATATAAATAAATTTAAAATACATATATAATAATAAAATTAATTTAATGTAAGTGGATGCTGTTTTATATCTATCTATCTATCTATCTATCTATCTATCTATCTATCTATCTATCTATCTATCTATCTATCTATCAACAGCATCCAACACTTACATTAAATTTATTTTTGCTTTAAGCAGCTGAGTTCTGAAACCCATAGAGCACAAAAGGGCAGTCGAAGTGAGCACAAAAACACACACACAAAAACCCACTCAACAGTTCACTTTTGTTAATAATGCATGCAATGAGGTTATAGTGAAATGTCTACAGAACTGTGGGTCCCCCCACCCCCACAGTTATTGAAGTGCTGTGCATGCACCGCACTGGCAATAGGTCAAATTATTACTTCCCCTTGCTTAACCCCTATATGGCTGCCATGCGTCATATAGCAGTTTTGCAATTGGCTGTGGGACCCTTTTTGCAGCTGAATAACTCAGCCCCCTTAACCCTAAAACTCTTCAAATTTGGGGGGGGGGCTTACATGAAAGAGTCCAAAGAAGCTACACTGTGATTTCCTTGCTGCTACATGCCTGCAATCTCTATTTTAAATGTCTACAGAAATGTGCAAAAAATTGGACTCACAAGTGCACAAATTCTCCTCAGGACTGATTTTAAAAATTACAGTATTTTCCATGTATAAGACTATATTTTTGTTTAAAACTGCTTGACGAACAATTGAGGGTCATCTCGTACATGGAGTAAGCCAAGGAGAGAACTGCATGTTTGTGAAACTGTAATTTTGGATTGGAAAAAATGGGGTTGTGTTATATATGGGGAGTTTCTTATAAATGGAGAATGGAAATTTTTTTACATTAAAAGTGTGTTCATTTCATTGTAAAGAAGAAATTGACAGCAATTTACCAGCAAGACTTAATGATTTTCTGAAACACAATGGTGAATACAGGAGAAGGTTCTGGTCGGAAAAGTATCTTGAAAGTTTTAAAGGTCATTTTTGGAAAATAATGAGGAAATGGAAAGAAATGAAGAGTAAAACTATTCCAAAATGACACATTCTGGGAACGACAGATTTTCTCATCCTGACTTGCATTCCAAATGCACTGTCGGGCATCTGCAATGCCATCATATGGAGGGCATTCTGATCCATGTCTTTCTTTTTGCTGCATTCCTGGTGGATCTTCGGCTCATCTGTTTTCTTGCTGTGTGCATTGAATGCAAATTCCCATCTAGCCTTATTTCAGCACCTCTCACCTCATTGCCCACTGGCTTAATGAAGTGCAGCTTCCCTTTTGCAGCTGTTGCCAACCTATCTCACGCAGCATCCCACACCATGCAAGGCTGATGTCTCTGCCTTTGCCATGCAGCGAGTTGATTCGGTTGTCACATCACGAAAACCCTTCAATAGCTGCTCACAGAGATTGGAGTTACCCTGAGCCACTGAATAAGAAATCACCCACATAATGCTTCACAGACATTAAGAGCGGCCAAGTCTGTGCAAGGAAATTAAGCAGCCTGTTAAGACTAGGCTATAAAATTAGGCTTGGAGGGAGGTCAGGGGCGGAAGATGGAATCAACTTGTCTCAGAAAAGAAAAATATGCCATTTCCAAAATGTAATGTTTCTCCTAGCCAAGGGAAATGGCAAGCAAAATTGATGTAATATGATGCTACTGAGCAGCACTTTGTATTGTCTGCATCACAGACAAGAGTAAGGGCCTGTCTGCATTTGAAAATTTTGGTGTGGTTTAGTCTGTACTCTTATCATAAGTGCACTATATTTTCACTCTCATTTGAATGATCCTTCCATCCCCACTGGAGCGTGTGCTATGAATCCACATAGAGAAAAGTTTACCTTGTCTACTGGCAGGCATGGTTTACTGAATTTACTTATAGTTTACCTGGTTTAATTGTGACTGTATCCAGACAGTACCTTGCACACTTTTCCAGGTCAATGTTAACTATGTCTCATCTCATTTGCCACAGCAGTCCTTTGATCATATCCCATTATAGGTCTTCTTTTGGCCACTTGGGAAAGATTTGCTGGATTTGCTCTCCTGCATTGTGTCATATTCACTATGAGACATCTTCCACTTGTATCACAGGCATCATCATGGACCTTAGCTGTTCAGCACACTAGCAGAGCTCAGCAGTGGTGAAGATAATGTCTGGGAGCGATCCCATAACCCAGTGAAAACTGGTGGCTCCAGTGTCAGTGGGAGAGTGCATCCAGTTCAGTTTTATTCTGAACATTCAAAGGAAAAGAAAAAAGGTGTTGGAGAGGGTAGCCGTGTTAGAGTCAAACTCAAGAATTCCAGGCAAAATCAAAGAAAAACAAAACAAGAACAAGAACAAAGTACTAATTCAATTCTGTTTCAGGGATAAGTTTCAGGACCTTGGATAGCTTCTTTAAACTAGTACCTGCATCACTGTCTGATATTAGAATTAGTTCCACTGCTGCAGCCCACTGTTCCACAGTAAAAAGAGGACCTGGCAACAGGTCTCTCTGTATGTCACAGTAAGTTGAGGGCTATCTTAGCTTCCCACTCTCTTTGCTGTCTTTCCACAAACAGACAAAGACCTCTCTCCTCAGGCTGGCTTTTTTCATAACTAACTTTTTCATAACTAACCATGTAGCTCTCTACATGGGGTTGCCCTTGAATCTTGTTTGAGGACTTCAGCGGGTGCAAAATGCGGCAGCCAGACTGGTGGTGGGTGTGGGTTGATATGACCACATCACCTCAGCTCTGGCTCGCTTGCACTGGCTACCCGTTGCGTCCCGAATAAGATTCAAAGTCTTGGTTTTGATTTACAAAACCCTCCATGGCTTGGGACCTGAATACCTGCCGGAGCAGATCTTCCAGAGATCAACTGAGGCCTGACCTAACAGAATGTTGCAGGTGCTCTCACTTCGGGTGGCCACGCCCAGGGAGGCTAGGAAAGCGGTAACCTGCAACCGATCCTTCTCTGTGGCTGGCCCTTTCCTTTGGAACCATCTCTTGAGTGAGTTGCGCCTTGCACAGTCCCTGCCAGCCTTTAAAAAAGCCTTGAAGACCTGGCTTTTGGCGACCTTGAATAGCTTTTGTGTGTGTGTGTTATTTTGTTTATTTTTCCTGCCATCTTGCCAGATATCTTTTCTATTTTGCTTTGCCTTCATATTAGTATAGCTATTTTATTTCATACATTTCATATATTTTACCTTTTGTTTTTGTATTATTATTATTATTGTTGTTGTTGCATTGTTGTTATTTATTGTTTGCTTTTTAATGTTGTAAACCACCCGGATTTCCTCCGGAAGATGTGCGGTATATAAATTTATAAATAAATAAACAAATAAACAAATAAACTTCATAATAGGAAGTTTTTAACGTTCTGTGTCTGTCTGTCTGTCTGTCTCTATATGTATTTCAGAACAGTTTTAAACTTTTTATCCACTAGTTTTTAATTTGATATTCATATTGTTCATTTTAAATATTTTAAAATTCTTCTAAAGTTCTTAATATTGTTTATTTATTGAGGAGAAAAGCAGTGTAAAAATAAATAAATAAATAAATAGACAGACAGACAGACAGAGATATAGATAGATAGATTCAAATTTGTGTTTCTTCCCTTGCAGCATGGCCATTGATCATGTTGCCTATGGGAATTCTGAGAGATGTAGTACAGAAGCACATATATGTACCCCTTTCCTTTAAGAATGCTTTCCAGTAGAATTAATCATCAAATAGAAAACGTGCTCCAAAAAAAAGTAGCCTGAAACTTCCTTGTCATTGTAGCAGCACTGTAAGATAAAATTGTGCATTTTTATGGATTCGCTTCTTCTTTGGTCTGCTTGTTAAAAAAAAAGTCCACTTCTCTAAATCAAGCAGCCTTTACAATGGAAGGAAAGGTTAAGCCTGATGTCCAGCTGTGTGCCTAAGTCTAAATGTGTGAGCACCATCACCAGCAATTGCCAAGTCTATCTTCCATTTTAAAATATGCACTTCAAGTATTCTCCTGGTAGAATCTGGAGAATGTCAAGAGAAGAAATTATGAAAGGGAATAGCTGATGTAGATATTGGGCTATTTTTAACTTCAGAAGCATGTTCCTGTGAGTGTGTGTATATAATCACACACATATGCACAGATAGTATCAGTTCAGAAAAAAATAATAATAATTGGGGGACAGTACAAGCTGTGCAATTAAAGGCTGTGTTTGTAAGAGAAGCTGTAGCATAACCACAGAGCCTTTGAAATTCACATCGTTGCTTGCTGTGAGCTCTCAACCATTTCAGGAAGAGTGCATAACTTACTGAGTAGTATTGCCCACTCTTTCTATGGTGCCGCATTGATTCCCCCTCTGAGGACCCTGTTTACCCAAATGAAGATGACCTGCCAGTTCAGACAGCCTTTCAACTTGCGAAAAACTCTAAAGGAAGAGAAAATATTTTGAAGTTGTCACTTTTGCCTCCCCCCTCCTTCCAGTGGCAGCTGCTTTGCAACTTGAAAGGAAGTTAGTTGGCTCAGCCCTCTGGGATGCCAGGTACTCAAGGGTGGACGGGCAACGGAGAGAGAAAAGAACGGAAAAGCTGGCATCTCTGTTTTTGTTTTCAGCAGTCATGCTCTCTCTTTATATGTGATGTTTTCAGCAAATGATCTATCGTTTTTTCTGAGGAGTTAATAGAAGTGCCATTAACTCCCCATATTGGAGGTTACATGCTTTTTAAAGGTTCAGGAGTTTTGAGGAATGAATATGGACAAACTGATTGATTGATTGATTGATTGATTGATTGATTGATTGATTGATTGATTGATTGACTGACTGACTGACTGACTGACTGATTGACTGACTGGTTGGTTGATTGAAAACAGAATTGGGTAACTTCAGAAGATACTGGGGCCACTCTTTTACCTTTCAAAACCCACTGGGGAAGAACCATTGCCCAACCAGCATGAAGTAATGAGGCAAGACACAAGAGGTGAGTTGAAACATGGGCCACACTTTATGAAAATTGATTAATGCTACAGCCCCTTTACCAAGGGGGCTTCAAGTAGGGTGAAAGCATAATCTCAGTCTGGGGTGGCCCTACCCCAGACCCACACCTTGAAGGTGATTTTGCCAAATATCTAGGTACCATAATAACAGATGACCTAAGGCTCCGGGCTCTAGGGGGTCATTGTCCTGTGGGGAATCTGCCTTCTACCCTCTGCCAGCACAGAGTGCTCCAGGGCTTCAGTGCTGGGAGGTGGGTAGACTTGTATTCACCTTCTAACTCAAGCTTTCTGTCTCTATCTTCCCATGGAAAAACAATTATTTAAACTGCTCCCAAGAGTGAACAAAACTAAGTTCATTAAGAACAGGATGGGCAAAACCATACACGTTTCTTCCACGTTAATTCAAGGAGCAGCCCAAAAATTCCCATAGAATCCACGGTGACCAGATAATCTTATTCTTAAAACAGGGCAGGTGCATTGGCCGACAACTTGGGAAAGAGGTTGGGCAATGGGGCTAGCTCATATTTATTTATAGGCGAGCCTTTCCTTTCCTTCTGGGCTTTCTAAACCAGCTTCTTGCCCCTGTCTTGCCTGGGTGGACTGGGAAAAAGCTCCTGGGTAGCAACTGTGAATGCAGAAGGAGCCTTAAGATAGTGTGAAATACTCAGCCTATCATTTTGTAAATCTTTGAGGCCATTTTGAACTGCTTCCACCAGTTTTTGTGTGTGCTAGTTTCTGGCGAAAAATGCAGGATACATATCAAATAATACTAATACTGCTGCTGCGGCTGCTGCTGCTGCTGCTAATCATCATCATCATCATCATCATCATCATCATCATCATCATCATCATCATCATCATCATCATCATCATCATCATCATCATGCTATCCCAGTATGTTTGAACAAAGTACTTTATCATCTTCTAAAACTGCACAGTAGAGGAAACTCTCCATGTTATCCTGATCCACTGAAAGATGATGTCATAGTTTCTACTCTGAATATGGCCCTAGAGATGCACTTCCTTTTGGGCTCTCTTGGGGTGACAGCAGATTGGTACAAAGGCACATACATCCCCAGCATCTACTATGGAGGAGGGATTGTTTTGCACCAGAAGGGGTTGCTTTAATAGGCCTGCTCTCCCTTAAGATAACTCTTCCATCTACTGGGAAATTCCTCCAGACAATCCCTCCTCCATAGTAGATGCTGTAGAGCTTGACCAAAAAGATCCAGATTGGACATGGATTGGGTTCAGGCTGGAGCACATTTTCTTGTGCATCTTGTGACTGCTGGGAAATAAATCACATTGAACTGCTCCATGAAGTGAACGGTTGTTAAGTCCAACTTGGAAGTTCTTGCTGGTCATAAAGTCTTCTAAGACACTGGAGCGGCCGCAAGGTCTTCACATCACTTGGTGTTGCTTTGGCTCTAACCTGTAGCCTTCAGCAGCTTTCTTCCTGAGACTCAAAGAGGAAGCCGGCTGCTACCAAGCATGTACCACTAGGTGAACTTCACATCTGGCAAGGTAAATCCATATCAGTGGCATCACAGCCAATGGGAGGGGGAGGAGGAAGAGTCACAAGCAGTGCCTAATTTGATCAAATAAAGTAGAGCTCTGAATGTACAGCCTAATTGGCTTCTTAACAATGGCTGTGATGTGAGCCATTAGACATCAAACCCTGTTTTTTAATTCAGTATTAAAAGAGAGGAGTGATTTCTGGAGGACTTCTTTGTCTCCTAAAAATAAAATGGAGACAAGGAGAATGACACCCTGACCATTACCTCCACCCTGTCTGGGTTGCCTCCTGAACTTCTCAGGGAAACATGAGACCAATGAATATGGCGTGGACTTGCCTCTGATGTCTCCCTGTGACCTATCCCCTGACACTACTAGACATGTTTGGGTGTCTGTACAGGACTAAACATTGGATTCAGGCAGTTTAAAAGCTCCTATATTGACATGCCCTTAACAACAAAACAAAAACAAGGGTCTGATTCTTGACTTGGCAGGTTGTATGATAAAGATTACCTTCACCTGCATGCGATGTTATGTACCTAATTATGATTCTGAAGCATTTGAGACTGAGCCTCGCATTGAACAAAGGCAGTCTTTAGGTTGTATCCATGGCAACTGCCTCAGAAAGTTAAGGATGGAGAAGCGAGTGTCCACCCAGTGACAGATCCTCATTCTACAGCAGGCCAAGCAGGCAGGTATGCTGTCACAAAGCAGCTCAGACAGTTTCCCCTGCCAATCACTTTGAGGTCCCCATAATTACAAAGGAAATAGTTCTGCTGCCTCACAATGCAAATCGGAAGTGACTATATTCGTGGCAAATGCCAAGAGCTGAAAATTCAATTTTAAAAAAAAATAATAAACCAGGATGTAGCTTCTACGAGAAGGCTCCCTCATTTTGTTATCTTGTCAGCCTGTGTGGTTGGGAATTTCTTACTGGGTTGACCTGAGGTCTAAAGGATCTAGGCCTAGAAAACTAATAGGATTCCCACAATGCACCCTGCCCATAATGCAATGTCCTACCTGGCTTGGCATGCCTGGCAGTTTTATTATTGTTATTTTTTGGCATCAAGAACAATAAAATAATTTGAATTTAGGAAGGATATATTTGAATTCAATCTCTTTCACCAGTGATTGGGGACATTTGGTTCCTCAGATGTTCTGGACTACCACTTCTGTGAGCAATACCTGACATGACTGATTGTTATGGACTGTGGAGGCTATAGTCTACACACAAGGAGGGACAAAAATTGTTCTCCGATGCTTTGTACATAAGCATTTAGAAATAGCTTTTCACAGAGTCTTAGGATGTTATTGCTGGTGGTAATAATTCTTGGCAATTATCATATAAATATTATCATATAAATTTTATTACGTGGCTCACAGGGCCATTGCAAAATGCATCAAGTAAAAACAGTACAATAAAAAATATCAATAAAATAACAATACAAGTAGATAAAAGAGGGGCCAGAGGGTAGAGAAACTTAGATATTAAAGTAATTAAAGCAAATTTCATTTTTATAAGTAAGGAACAGAACCTTGCCATTTGAAATGTGACAAATTTATCTCTATCACAGAAGTAGGATTTTGAGCTTTTCTTGGTCAGATCTACCAGGATATTTTTCTAAAATGGAGTTCAAGTCTTTCATGATGGATTGCAAATAGTGGGCAATAAAGCATGACATGTACCAAGTTCTCAACAGATTTTTTTATCACAAGAACAGACTCTCTTATGATATGGGGATTGTGTATAACGGCCCTTTAGGTTGGCAAGTGGTATCATACCAAAGCGAGCCTGAGTAAAGGCTTTTCTATGTTCAAAGTTTGTTAAATCAGCAAAATAAGATGGACGATTCAGAGGCTTAGGCGTAATGTTCTTATAAAAAAGGACCATTTTTAGAGTGCCAAGTGAGCCTATATCTGTTTGAACACAGTGGTCAGATAATCTTTAGTAAACGTTTAGCTGCTGTCAATCCAAGGTGTCTCACATGCTCTTGAGAAAAACCAAGATTGGCTACTAGATTCAGTACCAAAAATTTCCACGATCCAGAGTTCATCTCCCCATAGGATGATGTTAAAAATTCAGAGTGGGTAATAAACAAGATTTTCAACCAATAATTAATTATTGATTTACTAATTAGTGTCGTTATTGACATTAATGCCAATTCTAATCTGACTTGTGCAGAAGGAGTTGAGGGGGTTACTGCCAACAATAGATGGGCAAATTTATTTTGGGTTACTTCTAGGGGATATAGATTTCCCATTACTCATACTTCAGCACCGTACAAAATCTGGGGAAGTAGCTTAGTTTTATAAATTTTGCAGATGGGAGGAATCAGGAGGCTTCCTTTGGTCTGACAGAATCTTAGTAATCCAAACATGGCCTTCTCAAATTTCTGTTTTACAAAGTCAATCTGTGAAGTCCAGGAGCCTGACTGGTGGAACATCACACCTAAGTACAGTGGACCTTGTATAACAAACGGTTTGTATAACATAAAATTTGTACAACATAAAAAAATTCCGGAGATAGGGGAAATTTGCTTAACATAATCGCCTATGGGGCGAATCTGTACAACATAAAAATGGGATCACTCTGTTTTCAATGCATTCCTATGGGAAATTTGTATAAAGGAATTTTTGATTAACATAATTTTATTTGGAACGAATTAATTCCTTTATACAAGGTACCACTGTATTTGAAATGGGTTACCTGTTCCAGTATTCTCCCATCCATCATCCATTTATGAACTTGAGGTCTTCTCCTGAAAACCATAATTTTGGTTTTCTCATAGTTGGTGTTGAGAGAATTTTCCATACAGTAGTTACTAAATTGTTTCAAGAGCCTTCTGAGGCCTATTTGTGTGTGGGATGTTAGCAGAGTGTCATCTGCATAAAGTAATATTGATACAGCCTTTCCACCTACTCTGACAGGAAAGAACTGCAAACCTGTTAACCTAACCACCATATCATTAACATATAAGTTGAAAAGCAAAGGAGCAAGAATGCAGCCTTGGCGAACACCTTTAGATGTTTTAACAGTGTTGAATAATTGACCAGAAATGCCAACTCTAATCTTAAGGGAAGAGTCAGTGTGCAGGTCTTTAATTTTTCTAACAATCTGGGGGCTATTTTAAGATTAATACGTTTTCCCCACAAGCGACCTCTTGGAATGGAGTCAAAGGCAGCTTTAAGATTGATAAATGCTACATATAATTGCCCTGAAGGTATAATAGAATATTTGTTGATTAAATGGTTTAACAAGAGGATATGGTCCAGCGTGGCAATTAAAGATTTGCCTACCACTCCCCTGGCCCTCAACAGCTTCCCAACGATGAAAGTGATTCCATGGGAGACTTGAGATCTTCATGATAGAAGTGGGAGATGTTTTAATTCTGAGGAATTACCATGCTTGAGGATGTCACCAGTCTTGCATACCATAACCCACGCAGCAGGATTTCAGCTATTATTTGACCAGATAGCAAATATTTAATGCCATGCTGTTTGCCCACAGTAAATGAATCTGCCAGATAAAACTATGCATATGGATACAGTAATCCCCCGCCTACCGAGGAGACTAGGGATCTGAGCTGGCACTCAATAATGGAAAATCTGCAATATGCAGGTGCTTGGTCAGGATGGGGGGTGTTTCATCTTACCTGGGGCCCGGCAGTGCCCCAAACAGGCTTCCCAAGCCCGTCAGAGGCCCCAGAAGTGGTTTCCGGTGATCCGGAAGGCACTTCCAGTTTTTTAGATGCCACTTCTGGTTCGCTGGAAACCACTTTTGGGGCCTCTGACAGGACCGGGAAGCCCATCGGAGGCCCGTTTTGGGCAGTGCTAGGCCTGGGGTAATTGAAGGAGGCCCCAGATAGGCCCAAGCAGCTTACCCCAGGGGGCCTTGCCTTCATATATTGTAGTCTCGTGATATACTGGGACTGCAGGATATGAATTGCAAAATGGCGTGGGAATTGCTGTATATTATATTATATTATATTATATTATATTATATTATATTATTTATTTATTTATTTATTTATTTATTTGATTTATTTCTATACCACCCATCCGATGGCAAGGTCACTCTGGGCAGTTTACAACAAATGCAAATCAACAATAACAATTAGAAACAAAACAAAATAATAACAAAGTAAATCAGTATATGTTAGATCACATCACAGTACAATTTAAAACCATGAACATGCAACATATAATTGTCCATGTAATAATAAATCTGTCTCAAGATTTAAACTGCAAATTCTAAAGATTGGCCCTGAGCTTTGTTGATGGTGATTGGTGATTGCAAATGCCAATCAAATTGGTAACTGCAATCTCTTAAAATGAAATGGCATATGCGTTGGAATCATAGGGATGCGAGGAACAAGGACATCTTCACCTTTGAAAGGTCCTGTAAAGATTGTTGCTTCTACAATGTTGGACATTAATTGTGAGCCCCCAGGCTCATGGCGCCTTTCTTCCCTCGCCCAGTCAACCTCCCACTTTTCCAAGCCCAGTAAATGCACAGAGCAAGTCATGGGGCTTGCCAAAGGGAGCCCAGGCTGGCTGCAGCAGGGAAAGGAGTGAGGAGGAGGTGGCTCGCCCCTGCATCCTCTGCCTCCTCTTCCTTGCCTCCTTTGCTTGACACAGCTAGCCTGGGCTTCCTTTGGCAAGCCCCATGACTTACCCTGTGCATTTCATGGGCTTCAAAAAGTGGAAGGTTGACTGGGCAAGGGAAGAAAGGAGCCATGAGCTGGAGCTCAGTGCCATCAGCCTACATCACCACTGCTGACCCCTCGCTGCCGGGTCAGGACTGCTGGCTTCCTGCCACAACCTCCCTCCCTCCCTCCCTCCCTCCCTCCCACACACACA
This sequence comes from Phrynocephalus forsythii, assembly GCA_029282475.1. NCBI lineage: Eukaryota > Metazoa > Chordata > Lepidosauria > Squamata > Agamidae > Phrynocephalus > Phrynocephalus forsythii. The sequence continues at coordinate 133,552,292 of JAPFRF010000002.1, read as the reverse complement.
CACACACACACACACACACACACACAGAAAGAGAGAGAGAGAGAGAGAGAGAGAGAGCACTGTGTAGCCTTTCCCAACATAGAGCCCCAGGAACTCACCACCTCAAGGCTTGCTTTCCATTTGTGACATATTTAGTACAGTGTGTGTTGCTTTTATGTCCAACGGATGGTGCAGGTATGACATCTGTTTATTGCAGTGGTGGCCAAACTTCAGCCCTTCAGAAGTTTTGGACTACAACTCCCATAGTCCTTTGTCATTGGCAATACAGGTTTGGAAATCTGGGAGTTGTGGTCCAAAACATCTAGAGAGCCAAAGTTTGGCCACTACTGATTTATTGCCTGATGGTGATTGGGCATGCACGTACACACACACACACACACACACACACAGAGAGAGAGAGAGAGAGAGAGAGAGAGAGAGGCAGGCAGGCAGGCAGGCAGAGAGAGAGAGAGGCAGCCAGGCAGGCAGGCAGCCAGGCAGGCAGACAGACAGACAGACAGACCACTGTGTAGCCTTTCCCAACATACAGCCCCTGGAGCTTACCACCTTAAGGCTTGCTTTCAATTTGTGACATATTTAGTACAGTGTGTGTTGCTTTTATATCCCACAGATGGTGCAGGTGTGACATCTATATAATAGTACATATTAGAGATGGGCACGAATAGAAAAAATGGAGTTTCGTTTGTCGTTTGTCGTTTGGAGGTCCGTTTCGGTTCATTTCCGTTTTTCACGAATTTTTGCAAAAAATTTGTTTTCATTTTCATTCGTTTCATTACCGTTTCGTTACCATTTATTTCAATTTTTTAATTTTTTTTAGCATTTAAAGCAGTTCACTGTATTGCAGCAACGGAAACGAAACGCACAACAAAATTTCTGGTGTTTCTGTTCGTTTCGTTTCATTTTGGAGACAAAATTCGTTTGTCGTTTTGTTGCGTAACAAAATGAAAAACGGAAACGGAAATGAACGTTTTGTGCCCATCTCTAGTACGTATATAAAACACCCACATATGTGAATGCAACGTTGTGTCAAAATTTAAAACCAATTGGTGAAGAACTTTTAGAGTTTTAAGATTTTGAACAAACGTACATTTACATTTTTATTTATATACATATATGCTAAAACTGGTCCATCAGGAACAATTTTCCAAAATATAAGCTTTTATTATGCAGCAATTCATGCCTTTTCATTATTTTTTTCATTCATTCACCTTTGATGTTTAGAAATTCAGAACATGCTGTTTCTAATTGAACCCTGTTTTAATTATCTGTGATGAACATTATGAACTTGGTGCTCAAGGTTTGATTCAACTGCTTACATATGCAACTTGCTACAGGGAAGATGTTCATCATCTAACAATGCTCCAAAGCAGATCAGAGTGAGAGCAATTATTCCCATCCTTTTATACATACAGTGTGTGTGTGTGTGTGTGTGTGTGTGTGTGTGTGTGTGTGTGTGTGTGTGTGTGTGTGTGTGTGTGTGTGTGTGTGTGTGTGTGTATATATAATTTCTGCCTCTGCCATTCTCCCCGCAAAGGAACTTAAGGTGTTTACTAATGACTTAATAGTACAAATATAATAACTGAAAATATATTACACACACAAAACTGTTGAATACAGCAATCATTAACATGTATTATGTAAAATCCTTAAAAAATAAGATGAAATCTTACTTTAAAAGATGAAAAAGACAATAACCCATTCAAGTCCCTTCTTGAATTGCAATTTTTTAACTGAAAGACTGCCTTAAGAGAAAGGTCTTTGCCTACAAGCAGAAGGAGAACAGGGAGAGGGGCAATCTGTTGTCTCATGGGAGAGGATTAAAAGAAGTGAAATTAACTGAAATGGCCCTCTCTTATGCCAGCACCGAACATGCCTGTAAGGGTTTTGGGGCCATAAGAACGGCCTCCTCTGCAGATCTTAAAACTTGGCAAGGCTCATATGAGAGGATATTGTCCTTCAGATCGCCCGGACCCAGGTCATTTAGGACTTTATAGGTTTTTTAAAAATCAACATTTTAGCAGTAGCTGGAAGATGCAAAGTCTACAGCAATTATACTGGCACACATTTCTTGTGCCAGAAGATGTGTGAGATGAATCAGCACAGAGTTCTCCAAGCAGAAGGGGATTTCCACTGGCACACAGGCTGCCTCTACTCATCCCAAACACACCACAACTGGTTAGGAGCCTTGTGGTGCAGTGGTTAAATGCCTGTACTGCAGGTAAAACTGTGCTTATGACCTGGGATTCAATCCCAGCTTGCAGGCTCATGGCTGACTCAGCCTTCCATCCTTCCAAGGTTGGTAAAATGAGTACCCAGCTTGCTGGGCGGCGGCGGCAATGTGTAGCCTGCATTGCTGTAATTAAAACTGTAAACCGCCCAGAGACTACTTGAAGTGGTATGGGGAAGTATATAAGCAGAACACTTTGCTTTACTTTAAGACTTAACTGAAAACCAGAATTACTGGGCCTAAGTGTTTGTGGACCATAGCCCATTCCTTCAGATTCATAGTTACTCATCTGAAGAAGAGGGTTTCATTCTGCAATAGCTTGGACCAAATAAATGTTATTATTCTTTAATATGTTACCTGGCTGTTTGTTGTTTTGATTTACACAGGGCTATCTTCACTCCAAAAAGATTAGGCTTAGTAGGTTTGGAATGAGCAGAACCTGCTTAAGTCAAGTCGGTTCAAGTCAAGAAACCTTTAATGGCATAAAATAAATTAAGAAGAAAAGAATCAAATTGTGGAATAAAAGACTAAAAGATAAATAAAGAGATGAAAGGGAGCAGATTAGTGGCCACCCTTAGTCCGGGAGGTCCCATTAATGGTGTATATAGCACTCTGGCCAGGTATTCAGCCAATGAGACTGTCAATTCGGAAGATTTGTCAGCATGTAGGTGCTGGGTTATGCTCTCTGGGGAACCAGAAAGGCTAGAACTGAATGGGGCCAGGAATAGTTGACAGAGCTGGTGATGGGTGGGGACCTTCTTATGTCACTTCAAGGACCATTGCACCAGATCAGTCTCCTGGTCAATGTATGCCATTGTAGGTCAGCTAGTTGTGGGATCAAAAAGAGGTCAGAGAAGGCATGGGATAAGGGAGGAGCTTGGTTTATACCAGATTCAAAACTGGACAAAGCCAGTAACTTCAGTAGGCTCATTAGAATCAATGGAACTTTAGAGGAGTTGACTCACAAAATCTCCATTGTCCAATGAGCCTACCTTCACACAACTCATAATGCTTGCTGGTAACTTGCTAGCCATCTTCAAAATTCTCTCTTCAACTGCAACAAGACGTGCTGGCATTTGTAAGCAGGGCATGTAATTTCAGTTGATCCACCACAAGGAGAAAGTATTTTCATTATTTAAATCAGATCACACTGTTCCTCTCCTGTCTCTTGTCCAGAGCTACATTGTTGATTCTTCTAGCATTTAATAAAAATATAACTCATCAGATTCCCGGTAACGTTTGTGAAAATGTCATTATGGCACAGTGATGAAGAAAGAATGTTCTAGCCTTTACTTGTGGATGTGGCTGTCTCAAATGACATTCTGGTACCTCATTCAGAGACTTCTTTGAAAAAAAAATAAAATGAAAGTGAATCTCATTTTTTTAGCCTCAAGTATTAACATAGGTAAAATATTTAAAAGATGCGCCATGATAAATCAATAAGAGATTTCATACGATTATCCTGGTTTAAGGACTTTACTACAAAAATATTTGCATGCTGCCAAGACAATTCAGGCTTAGGATGACCCTTGTTGAATTTTTCTAGGTGCAGAATATTCAACAGTGTTTTACCATTTTCTACTGCTGAAGGTGCTCTGGAACCATGCAGCTTGCCCAAGGCTATGCGGAGTGAATCTTTTCCCATGGTGGGGAACTGAACTTCCAACCCCTAGCTCTGCAGTCAGGGACCCAAACATTGACAATTCAGTAAAGATGTTGATGTGTGTGTGCATGTATGGGACTGACTGAGTGAGCTTGGTTCTCTTCCAGTTTCAGGAAGGGTATTATCACAGTGAGCAAAATGTCGATCAAAATAACAAATAAATTGAGTATTGGTTACTTTTCTTTGTCAGCCAACTAGAGGCACCATATTTTGTTCCCAGGAACCATTGTAAAAGGGATCCTGCTGAACTGTTATCAGCTGGACCCCTTTAAAACTGACCCACTCGGCACTAGGGGGATCCCTTGGTACTGACTGGACCAGATTTAAAGGGGTTCAGCAATTGACAGCTCGGCCGGAGCGCTCTGAAAATGGTGGGGAGGACAGTTCCACTGGATTGCTCTGCCCTCCTGACCATTTTCAGAGTGCTCCTGCCGAGCTGTTAATCGCTGGACCCCTTTAAATCTGGCCCCGGGGTCCCCCTGGTGTCGACTGGGCCAGGTTTAAAGGGGTCCAGCCATTGACAGCTTGACATCAGCCCTCTGAAAACGGTCAGGAGGGCAGTTCCGGCGATCAGGCTGCCCTCCCCACCATTTTCTGAGGGCTCCTGCTCTAATTCGGCAGGAGCCTTCTGAAAATTATGGAACGAAACGGTTCGTTTCAATGCAAAAATGACCATTTTGTTTCGTCTATAACAAAATGCTTCTTCCTTCTTTCATTTCATTTTGTTTCGTGACGTAACAAAATGATGAAACAGCATTTCATTTTTCATTTCCTGCACATCCCTAGCCTACTCTAGTTGTGACTTACTACTGCATTTCAGCTGTCAGTGACCATTTCCAATTTTGATATAAAAATTGGTGTTGAGAGAAGGTAAGCAGTACAGGGAACACTTTTAAAAAGTCCATAAGACTTGATTGTTGTAATTACTGCCACTTGCATATTAGGCCTTTATGAGGTTTGTATGGGAGGGACTTTAGGGTGAATGTCAATGATACAGTAGCTGCCAATTGTTCTATCACTACCTCAGATTCCTTTCCCTACTTTGTTGATGGTGTCAGTTAACAATGTCAGTGTTCTGTGCGGGTTAGAGTTTGACAGTTATGGAATTAGCACTTAAAGTCTGAGTGAAATGTTTATGTAACCAGTTGGTCAAATAGTGACCTTAACCAGTTTAGACCACAAACTACAGTATGTAACAAGCAAATATGATGTGTTTATTCTGATGTATATGAAGATTTGTGAGTAAAACAGAAAAAAAATCAATTCTTTCTCTATGCCAGTCTCTGAGCGAGTCCTAGCTGAAAAATAGTACCTGTGAAAGGGAGTCTTGGTGGACCACAAATTGAACATGAGTCAGCAGTGTGATGCGGCAGCCAGGAAAGCCAATGCAATTCTTGGTTGCATCAACAGAAGCATCATGTCTAGATCAAGGGAACTTATAGTACCACTCTATTCTGCTCTGGTCAGACCCCATCTGGAGTACTGTGTCCACTTCTTTGTACCTCAATTTTAAAAGGATGTTGACAATTTTGAACGGGTCCAGAGGAGGGTGACCGGGATGATTGAGGGTCTGGAGGAAATGTCTTATGAGGAGCAGCTTAGGGAGCTGGGAATGTTTAGCCTTACAAAAAGAAGACTGAGAGGGGATATGATAGCTATGTTTAACTGTTTGAAAGAAGGGACTGGTTTGTTTTCCATGGCTTTAGAGACTAGGACACGGGGAAATGGTTTCAAACTACAGGAAAAGAGATTAAATTTAAACATTAGGAAGAATTTCATGGCAGAGCTATTCGGCAATGGAATATGCTGCCACGGAGGGTGGTGGAGTCTCCTTTTTTGGAGGTTTTTAAGCAGAGGCTGGATGGCCATATGTCAGGAGCACTGTGATGGGGGTTCCTGCATGGCAGAGGGTTGGACTAGATGGCCCTCTATGATTCCATGATTCTATGATTCTATGAATAAGGGGTAGTATATCTGAGGGACACTTGTAATTATAATAATCTTCTCAGTAGGTCCCTACCTGGATTTTCTCTCTCTACTGCATACCTGGATGTTTTAAGTCAGTAATTTCCACACTCTGCCATCTGGAATTCACTTTTTTGTGGGGGCCTCAAAAGAGCGGACCTGAGGAAGGCTGAGGCTCATGAAAATGGCCTTGGTAGTTCCATGTTTTCAAGGGGCTGCACTCAGGTCACTCACTGTAATAAATGACAGTAGTAGAGCAGGGACACCAGAAGGATAAAGATGACTAAATCATAAAATACCACCTGGCATGCTGGTAGAACAAAAACCGTGTGGTTGAAGCACAGCATCTTAGGGCTTGGAGCAGGCAGGTGCCGGCTAAATAGGGTTGCTTAGCTTTGGTAGAAGTTATTTGGTGTGATTACCAACCCAAATGTTATGTGAATCTCAAGCTACCCTATTTGGCCTATCTCCTTTAATAAAGCAAGAGAAACGGGAAAACATCCTCCTTGTCCCCTCCTCTATCCTCTTGCCTGTGAGAGGAAGTTTCCAATTTTTCTCCCCATCCCCATCATGTAGTGCTAATAGTTTAGTCCTAATACACTATTTAAAATCCCTTCCTTTTTTCTGTACTTCCATGGAGCAGAGGTAGTGTTTAATTTCCAGGTATTGTGAAGTGGCTAAGGTACTTCATTCATTCATTCGTTCACTTAACAATATGGGAAATTAAAAGAGGAAAGTAAATTCAAAGCAGCAAACTCCACTTTGTTTAGTTTCCAGTGATCTTGCACAATGGAAATGAACCAAATTGAAGTGAAATAATTTATTTACTTACTTACTTAGCTGGAATGGGGAAATCTTGGAGATAGACTACAAATTACTGACTGACTGGCTGGGCTGACTGACTGACTGCCTATTTGGTCACAAGGTCACTCTGGGTTCTTTACAACAGCAAACAATACCATAGCAAACAAACAGTAATACAAATGACAAATAATTGGTTTTAGAAAAACAAAAACAAGACCAATAATAACAGCAACAATATAAAACACAACAATTTAGAGAATAGGATGGTGGGATGAAATTAAGAATTGAGATGCTATTTCCAGAAAAGCCTGTCTAAATAGCCAAGTCCTCAATAACCATTTGAAAATTTCCATTGAAGGGGCAGGTGCATCTCAGGTGGGAGCCCATTCCAAAGATGAGGGATGACAGCCAAGGGGCCTCGTTCCTGATTTTCCCTTGTTGGGTCTCACGAGGTCAGCAGTCTCAGCCGCCCCACCTGGTAAGAACAGATGGCACAGGCAGATCATGTTGGGAGGAGGCATTCTTTGTCACAAGGTCCCAAGCCATGTAGGGCTTTGAATGTTCAAGTCATCACCTTGAAGCAGGCACAGGAAGTAACAGGTAACAGTGATCCTAACCCCCTCCACAAAAACATAGTAGCCTATGGCAGGGACCCAGTGAGGTGCAAGTGAAACACTCTGAGGACAAGCTAGCTCACTGCAGAAATTATGTGATATCAGGAAAAGGGGGTAAACTAGCCTGTCCCCTAGTGCGGTGGTCCCCAACCCCCGGGCCGCGGACCGGTGCCGGTCCGTGGACCGGTCGGCACCGGGCCGCCTGGGGAGGCCAGGGAGGCTCCTCCCCTTTTCCTCCACCGCCCTCCTCCTCCTCCTCTTCTGTCCCGTGGGCGGCCGGTGGAGGAGGAAGGCTGGAGGAGCACAGGAGGAGCCGCAGCCGCCGCCTTTGCCTCCCTCCTCTGCCCGCTGGCGGCGGCGGCACATCCTCCTCCTCCTCCGCCCTCCTCCTCCTCGCCCTCCAGCAGCAGCAGCAGCAGCAGCCACGGCGGTGGCGGCGCGTCCTCCTCCTCCTCCTCCTCCTCCTCCTCTTCTTCTCTCCCACGGACAGCCAATGGAAGAAGAAGGCTGGAGGAGCGCAGGAGGAGCCACCCGCCGCCCGAGGGACAGAGAGCGCGATCATGCGGCTGCTGCCCCGGGCATCTCCGCCGCCTTCGCCTTCGCCTTTGCCCCCCCGCCGCCACTGCGCGCGCCCTGGATCGCCATGCTCCCTGGTGGCCTTTGCGCGCCCGGTTCTTAGAGCAGGACGGTGGGGGGTTGGGTTGGGAGGAGGAGGCGAGAGAGGGGCGAGCGGGCCAAACGGGGTTCGGAGAAAGGAGAGCCCCCTCCCCTTCCCCTTCTTGGCTGGGCTTCGGGTCCTCCGGCGCCTCCTTCCTCTCGCGAGAGACCCGGGACGATACTTGGCGAAGTGGGTGTTGGGGGGAAGGAAAGGAGCCGCGGGCCGGGAGGGGAGGGGGAGAGGGAGGGGGCAAAGGGAGGGGGCGCCTCATAAGAGGGGAGGGAGCGGCGGAGCGGCTGAAAGCAGCCGGGCAGGCAGAGCATCTTCCACACACACACGCGCGCGCACGCCCCCTCCCCTCCAGACCCCTGTTCCACCCCCCCGGGGGTGCCTCCTCCTCCTCATCATCAGCCCTCTTCAGCCCCGCTGAAGGAAGGGGGCGCGCGCGGGGGGGGCGGAGGTTTTACCGGCTCTGCCTTCTCGGCTCGCCCGGCCCGGTGGCACTTGACAGGCGGCGGACGGAGGGAAAATGGAGGGGGTGGCGGCGGTGACTGACGCTGGTGGTGCTGGTGGTGCGCGCCAGGGCATCCTCCTCCTCCTCCTCTTCCTCCTCCTCAGCGCCTGCCGCCCTTTCTCCTGAGGGGGAGGCAGAAGTAAGCGGGTGGGCGTGCACGTGTGTGTGTGGGGAGCTTCTGAGGCACGCGGGGGTGCGGGGGTGGGACTGCACAGTGGTGGGCGAAGGCTCAGCCGCGTCCAGGCGGAGGAGGTGGAGGAGGAGGATGTGCCTGGCCGGCTAATGGTCCCCTTTGGCTCCCTCGCTCTCTCCCCCCCCGCTCACGCCTCCCCCCACCCGCCCCTCCCTCGACCCGCTTACTCCTCCTCCCCCCCCTCGGCCAGGCTCTTCTCCACCCGCTGCCTCCTTCCCGCCGCCTTCTTCTCCTTCGCCTTCCCTCTCTCGCGTCCTCCAGCGGCGCCCAGCCCCGACGACCTGCGAGCCCGCGGCCGGAGAGGGCGGCCTGAGTCCCCCAGCAGCCCGTGGCCAGCCGGCCGGGCGCCTCCTCCTCCTCCTCCTCCTCCTCCTCCTTCTCGGCTGCCCGAGGGACAGAGAGCGCGGTCATGCGGCTGCTGCCCCGGGCGCCTCCGCCGCCTTTGCCTTCGCCCCCGCCGCCCCCGCCGCGCTTCGCCCTGGCCGACAGGAGGAGGAGGCGGGGGCCCACCCGCCCAGGAGCCCTGGACTCCCCACCCCGCCCGTGACGCCCGACGCCCCCAGCCGGCGTACGCCGCCGCTGCCGCTCCCATGCCCCCCCCGCGAGGCACACAAGCCAAGCCCCCGCACCCCCTCCTCCCTCCCCCATCCCCCACACCTCCCCTGCCCCCTGCCCGACCCCCGCACCCCCCCAAATCCCCCCCCCTCCCCACCCCCAGCCCCGGGCCACGGAAAAGTCATCAAATATTTTCCGGTCCGTGGGGACAAAAAGGTTGGGGAGCACTGCCCTAGTGCACCAAATAATGTGGCTACTTGGGAAGATGATTGGGGTGTTCATGGAGATTTTTTGGGGAAGAAGAGCTGACAGCGATCAGATGTGAGCTGGAAATAAATAGGACACCAAATTGATACCTCTCGAAAATTAGAAATGGATCTATGGCAAAGAATTCTAGCTCAATTTGCTACAGCTTGACTTAAGATGCAATTACCAGGTAAGAACTTGGCACTAACCTTTATGATTACTCCAGTATGGCAGCTTTCGAGGACAGTCATGATGGTATTATTGAATGGTTTTTCTCACCCCACCTTCTTTTTGAAATGATACGCTGTAGTTTGTAAGATTGTATGATACAGCATGTGTAAGGGAAATTGTACAAATGCTTTTTGCATTTATCTGGCCATCTGTAACACACACTCGGGGTGCAACCGGGTGCCTGACTTGGGTAGGCCAAAGCACATGACAAAGCCTGAACAGTCGTGCATGCTGTTTAGACAACTGCGGCAGGATGCTGTGCAAGTCCAAAGGGAGTCAATCAGTATACTTTGTATTACATGGTGTGCTGTGGTGTGATGACAGATTTGCATGGCTGCCAGCACTGAATTAGGAGGCTGCATGGAAAATGGAAGGATGGAACAAAAAGCAAAGAAGCAAGCAAGCAAAGCACTTATCCGTTTGGCATTTTTCCATTTCTATTTATTCTAGAATGAATTACTTTTCTCCCTGTTTAACAATGTAAAATTTTTTTTGGGGGAGAGGGGGAAAGTTCCCATAGAAACTAATGCATTTCCAGATCGGGTTGATTTCACCTAATACAGTGGTACCTTGTATAAAGGAATTCATTCGTTCCAAATGAAATTGTGTTAAGCAAATTTTCCTTCATACAAATTTCCCATAGGAATGCAATGAAAACAGAGTAATCCCTAATCACGACCATTTTTATGTTGTATGGATTTGCCCCATAGATGATTCTGTTAATTCCCCCTATCTCCAGAATTTTTTATGTTGTACAGATTTTATGTTATACAAACCGTTTGTTATACAAGGGTCCACTGTACATTCTAGAGATGGGCATGAAACCAAAAAATGGCGTTTTGGTTTTTTGTTTGTCGTTGAGAGGTCTGTTTCGGTTCTTTTCCATTTGTTGGGATTTTTTTGAAAAATTTCGTTACCGTTTTTCATTTTTTCATTTGTCGTTTCTACCCACTTTTTGTGTGATTTTTAAAGCATTTCCGTGCACAGGCATCCCCCAACGCCCCAGACCAGAGGAAAAACACTAAAAAAAATGGATGCTGGCAGAGACACAGTATAGATTAGGTATGCAGGGAGGCTGCAAAGGTTCCAGCTCTAAGCAGAACACTTTAAAGTTCTGGTGATCTTGGGACATCAACCTACAATCTTCGACATGCAAAGAAAATACTTTGTGCTACATCTCTTTGCTGCTGTCTATAGTCTGCTAATGTCTCAACACGCAGAGCAGCCACCATGGTGAGAAAATGATGCATCATCAGACAGATCCCCTGTCTCTGGATGACGGCGGCAGCTCTCAGGCACAGTTTGCATCTGCTTGATCTGCGTCCTCCTCAATTCCTTCCGATTCTTCCAACCTATGAATAAATTAAAGAACATTTTCTATAATGTTTTACCTTGTGTTTTATAATACGTCTCTAAGGAGCCATTGTGAGGTTTGGGTGCTTATAACTGCTGAATAATAGGGCAGAATTGGTGTCTGGTAATAATGTCGCTGCTAAAGCAGTTGTTACACATCCAAGGGCTCATCATGGCCATTGAACAGCAATTTTGTTTCTTCTTTTTATTATGAAGAGATATGTGATAGTTCAAGCAGAGAGTGAGATGGCCCTTTGTGTGTAAAATGGTGCTGACTCTCATTTGTGCTCTACTCAGAATAAGCAGGCTCATAAAATTGGCTTTAAGGGTGGCTTTTCCTCTTCCTTTGAAACATCTCCTCCTACCTCTGCCTTTCTTCATTTTAAGTTCCTTTCCACCTATGGGATTGCTAAATGGTCCTTTATCGAAACAAATGGCAGGAAAGAAGAACGTTCAAGTGGGCTCCCTTGAGCTTTATCCTTCACAACGGTGCATTTATATAGTCCAGAATTTTCACAGAATCGTGGAATCATAGAATAACTGAATTGGAAGGGGCCTATAAGGCTACCAAGTCCAACCCACGACTCAGTGAAATAATTTAAATCAAAGCAGATCTGGCAGGGTTGTCCAATTTTCTTTTGAATGCCTCAAACACTGAAGCATTCACCACCTCCAGAAGTAAATGCTTCCGTTGCTGTACTGCTCTAACAGTTAAGAGATTTTCCTGATATTTCGTCTCCTGTAAGTTGAGGCCGTTGTTATGTGTCCTGCACTCTGGGATGATTGAGAACAGATCCTGTCCTTGTAGAACTACCTTCAAGTATTTCAAAGTGCTATCTTATGTCTCCTCAGTCTTCTCTTCTCAAGAATAAAGATGCTATGTCAGTCTTTCCTCATATAGGCTTGGTTTCCAATCCCCTGATCATCCTCGTCTCTCTCCCTCATCTGAACGTGCATGTTTGTTGGCATCCTTCTTAAAGTACGGTATCCAGAACTGGACATAGTACTCGAGGGGGTCTAATACCTCATGGAATTTGGAAACTCTACCTTTGTTAATATAGCTTAGCCACATCATTGGCTCATATTCAGCTTATGATCTACAGTAATTCAAGATCTTTTTCATTTATAGTATGACTGAACCAAGTATCCCAATTAGGGATGGGCACGAAACAAAAAAAATTGTTCCGTTATTCGTTATGTTTCGTTACGTAACAAAACGAATAACAAAAATGGTGATGAAATTGGAACGAACCCAACAGAACCACGAAAATTAGGTTCGTTACATTTCATTTTCGTTAATGGCGATACGCAATGAAATGAGCTGTTTTTAAATGTTTAAAAATGTCCTGAATATCTGTAAAAACCCAGCGATAATTATTTATTCTGCCTGATAATACCTACCAGGGGGGTGGGGTCCTTAAAACGTGCACTTATGTCTTTTCTCAGATCGCTGTATTTTTTCCCTTTAAGGGGAGTTAGGGAACATCAACGCAAAATGGCTCCCAGATGCCTAATATTGATTTCTTGGGTATTAAAATGCCCTGGACATCCGTAAAAATGCAGTGATAATTATTTGAAATTATTACCTACCAGGGGGTTGTGGTACTTAAAACGTTTGTTTTTCTCTTTCTCCCATTGTGATGTATTTGTTATTTTCCCTTTAAGGATGACACAAAATGGATTCCAGCCACAAGATGGATGCAAGCCATGTGATGGGTTCATGTAAATTCTTGGACAATTTCAACCAATAGCATGCCCAGGTTGCAGACTGGGTAGGTGTGGCAGCCACAGAGGGCATAAAAAGCTTTGGCAGCCCCCATCCTCCTTGCAGTCTGCGGTGGAAGTTAGGGTGGGATTGCGGTCTCTGTGACTCGTTACTTTAGGCCAGGTGGGCAGGTGTGTGTCTCTGTATTCCTGCTGGCTGCAGCCTGGCTCTTAGGGGAGAGAAAGAAGAGATTTCTCTTGCAGCCTCCCTGTGTGCGTGCATACCTCTCGGTGAGTACCCTCCCCTGCCCCGCAGTGCAGTCACTCTGCGGCTGCCTTACACCCTGGGCAACGCCCGCCACTGCCTTTTCAGCCTTCCTGCGTACCTAGACCATACTGTGTCTCTGCCAGCATCATTTTTTTAGTGTTTTCCCTCTGGTCTGGGGTGTTGGGGGACGTCCGCACGCGGAAATGCTTTAAATCACGCAAAAAGCGGGTAAAAACGAAAAATGAAAAATGAAACGAATTTTTTTCAAAAAATTCACGAAAAATGAAAATGAACTGAAACGGACCCACAGCGAAAAATGAAAAACCAAAACGTAATTTTTTCGATTCGTGTCCATCTCTAATCCCAATATTATAACTGTACGTTATTCCCCCCTCCCCATCTACTTAGAGGAAGTTTGCACTTGCCTGTTAAATTTCATTCTGTTTTTTTAGGCCATCTTGACAGTGATTCTATTCATTGTTTAATATAATTTAATATGGTTGTTTAAACCAAGCAGGTGTCTATGCTACCCACCCACCCCAATATAGAGCCTAGGGTTGGAATTTTCACTATATCAGAACTCCCAGCCCCCAAAGTCACCTAAAATCTCTTAGGCAGACCCTCTGGGAAAGGGTGCAGAGACTATGTGAGGAGAAAGCCGAAGGCAAAAAAAAAAAATTCTTCCACCATTAAATGTTTCACTACATGTACTTTGCTTGGGAAGCACAAGGGAATACCCCGTCAATCACACTGCTTGTTAGGAGTGTTGTTAAGTGTTCTATTGTGAGAAATGATCACTGGTACTTGTGAATTGGTGGAGATCACTGACCCTTTGCAGGCTGTATTTTTCAGTGTCGGGAGCCAAGCTTTGTTGATCTTTAGACTTTCTTCTTTTTGTTGTTGAAATGACGCCCATCAGCCACAGATAGCTGTACAGATCATCCACGTGGAACACAGGAAAACCCTTATTACAAGAAACATCCAGGTCACAGGAAATACTTAATAAACAGGACAAAAATCCCCACCCCACAGCTATAAATCACCAACAAACTCACGCTCTACACCAGAGCACAGAGAGAATGCTAGCTCCCTGTACTCCTGCCCTCTGAAGATGCCAACCACAGAGAATGGTGGAACATTAGGAAGAAGAAAAACCTGAAGAACATGGCTAAACAGCCTGGAAAACCCCACAACAACCATGTCTGTCAAGATTCTCAGCCATCCATATGAGGTTACCTGGAAGCAGAGTCATGGCAATTGGGCTTCTTTTCTTGTGAGATCTAAACATTTCACTATTCATCCAAGAAGCTTTTTCAGTCAAAGGAAAGTGGGTGCAAGGCCTCCAATTTATAGTTCATAGAGATGGTCATGAAACAAAAAAATGGCGTTTCAGTTTTTCATTGTTGTTGAGAGGTCTGTTTTGGTTCGTTTCCGTTTGTCGTGAATTTTTGGAAAAATTTCGTTACCTTTTTTCGTTTGTCATTTCTACCCGCTTTTTGTGCAATTTTTAAAGCATTTCCGTGCGCAGGCATCTCCCAATGCCCCAGACCAGAGGGAAAACACTAAAAAAAATGGATGCTGGCAGAGACACAGTATAGACTAGGTATTCTGGGAGGCTGCAAAGGCAGCGGCGGGCATTGCCCAGGGTGCAAGGCAGCCACAGAGTGACTGCACTGTGGGGCAAGGGAGGGTACTCACCAAGAGGTACGCAGCATGCACGCACACAGGGAGGCTGCAGGACTGAAGCTAGAGTCGCAGAGACAGCAATCCCACCCTAACTCCCACCAGAGACTGCAAGGAGGATGGGGGCTGCCAGACCTTTTTATGCCCTCTGTGGCTGCCAGACCTGCCCGCCCAGTCTGCAACCTGGGCATGCTATTGGATGAACATGATCCCATCACATGGCTTGCCTCCATTTTGTGGCTGGTGCAACATCCATTTTAAAGGGAAAAGAAAAATACATCGTGATGGGAGAAGACAAAAACAAACATTTTAAGGACCCCAACCCCCCTGGTAGGTTTTATCAGAGAATATAAATAATTATTGCTGCATTTTTACAGATGTCCAGGGCATTTTTTAACATTTAAAACAGCTCATTTCATTGTGCGTTGCCATTAACGGAAATGAAATGTAACGACTACAATTTTCGTGGTTCTGTTCGTTTCATTGCATTTTCATCACAATTTTTGTTTGTCGTTTCGTTATGTAACAGAAACGACAAATGGTAACGGAAATGAAAAAATGTTCGTTCCGTGCCCATCTCTAATAGTTCACCTTGGTTTCACATCACCCTGGTCTGAATAGGCTCATAAGTTGGACAGTGGCTTGAATAGGCTTGTTAGGAGGACAATAGCTTGGGGTGCATGAAAGTTCCACCTGTGCAACCCTTTCCTAACACCTATTAAGTATGGGCTGTTAGCTGTGGCCTTGCTGGTGGAGGTGTGAAGTGCTTCTGAATTTGTTTTGGGGATCGATGAAAGTAAAATGTGTTTTTTAAACTGTCCCTGCTTAACTAAGTCTAGCCTTTGGTGGGATCATGCCAGATCATGGAATATTTCCCAGGGCAGTACACCAACCTGTTAAAGGGGACAGATTTATGAGATTTGTTGGCCCCAGTGGAGATGAACACCTATTTCCATGTTAAAACATGAGGACATGCACCCCTCTTGGATCTTAACTTATTTAACCTCACTGTCCATTTAAGCACAAAAGCTGAAATCCAGTGTTAAGTCCCAAGTAGAGTAAGGCCTTTGAATCAATGGAAGTTTCATACCTGTAGATATTGAGTTACTAAATCCCCACTGATTCAATGGGCCTGTTCTTGCAACTTACACCTGGATTTCAGACACTGAGAATTGTTTCTTTGATACACATAGTTTATGGTGTAATATAAAGATTATGCCGCTGTGGATAGGATGGTGCAGTGAATCCGTTGTTTGTAGACATGGGCACTGTCAAAGCCTGTGTTTCATTTTAGCTCTTCCACACCGCTAGTAATGCACTGTGGGACAGCTAATAGGGTTATGCTCTAGTGTTTACTCAAGCTGAAGGTTAAAGTACAAAAAAGGTATATTAATATGCTCATGTTCTGAGTAAGATGCCATGCTTTGTCGTCTTTGGTTTTGGGAGTAAAGGTATTGATTCAGTCTTTATGATTTAAACCAAAGTGTTTCAGCTCATTTGGAAATGAATGTTTTGATCATTACACTTTCTTGGACTTGATCTTCACCCTGTGTGTGTGTGTGTGTGTGTGTGTGTGTGTGTGTGTGTGTGTGTGTGTGTGTGTGTGTGTGTGTGTGTGTGTGTGTGTGTGTGTGTATTCTTAGCGGCATTGGCTTGTCATCAGAAAGGAAGAACTGGGTATAAACAACAAAGAAATGAGATATGGAAATGAATCGGGATTAGAATTATAATTTAAGAATTAATTAAACACACACATTTAAAATGGGTTTGTGTTGGAAGTATTTTGTGCTAATTGCTTGTTTCTTCGATATGCTTGGGTATCCTCTGGTGGCAATCCTTGTGTTGCCATGGTGGCTGAGAGTGATGTCACAAACTCCACATTCTGATCTGACTACAGGGTCCAAAGAACCAGACAGCACTCCATGAGTATAAGAGAAAGAAGTCAGGAGAGGGCTATAGGAAATCAGTATAAACAAAATACATTGCTTTATGGGTGTTATTTTTACTCTCCCTTTTCAAGTTTGCTCCTTTGTGAAAATAATCTTTCTAAAAAGGGAAACATGAAGATGTGGATTTTTATTCCAACTGCTTCCTATACCATTACATAAATGTTCTTGTTAAACAGTGATAGTAGCAGTAACATCAAGAGCTTTCAAAATAATTCGGGTTTGCTAGCAGAAAATATTGTTACTGATTACTTGGTAGTGATGGCATGACATAATTTTTTTCTGGAAATCGCTAGAATTATGACAGGAGGGATGGCGCTGTAGCACCTGTCCAGTTTAGCTTCCTTAATAAACAGCATTGCTTTTTAAAAAATCTTCCTTTTTGCTGGTATCGTGTTTCAAGCAGTCAGTCCTTAAGCCTGGAGGTGACTCACCCTACTCTAGTGGCTGAAGGTGTAACGTGATCATGTTTGGGATCTGTTTTATCTCATCATATATTTTTCTTGCACATTTGCTAGTCGTGCTTTTGTTGTGGAATATGGGAAATATATGCATTACATTTCTAAAGTGTTGGTTCTCTGGAAGTAATTACACTGGGTCTCACGAGAATCAAATGAGAATGAAAACTCATTTTGACTGTAGTTTCAGTCTGTAGGCATATGGTGGATATACCAAAATTACCTGTGTGACTTGTAAGAACTACTGGATAATCAATGTTACCATCTAAGGAAAAGTTCAATATGAGATGGAGTTTGCAGATCTTAGCGTATGGTGGCGAAAAGCACTGTTTTCTCGCTTATGAACCATCTAAGATCACTCTCCATCTCTGCTCATATCATAGCTGTCTATATTCTTCTTTGCCGTCAAGGCTGCACATGACGTTCCAGCTCATCCTCATCCAGTGAGGAGCTAGAAGGAGATGTGGTAGCAGAACCACCATGTTCACAAAATCTGATTCCTCAGACGTTCAGGAGACCAAACCCCAACATGATAGCATCTGAGTACCTGGCCCTGGATCTCTAGGGTACCTGGGCACTGAACACCTAGATCAGGCATGTCCAAACTTCATCCCTCAGGATGTTTTGGACCACAACTCCCACAGTCCTTTATCATTGGAAATCTAAGCTTAGAATTCTGGGAGCTGTGGTCCAAAACACCAGGAGAGCTGAAGTTTGGACTAGAGATGGGCACGAAATGAAAAAAAATTGTTCCGTTATTTGTTATTCATTTCATTATGTAACGAAACGAATAACAAAAATTGTGATGAAATTGGAACGAACCGAACAGAACCACGAAAATTAGGTTTGTTACGTTTAGTTTTCGTTAATGGTGACACACAATGAAATGAGCTGTTTTTAAATGTTAAAAAATGTCCTGAATATCTGTAAAAACCCAGCAATAATTATTTATTCTGCCTGATAATACCTACCAGGGAAGTTGGGGTCCTTAAAACGTGCATTTATGTCTTTTCTCAAATCGCTGTATTTTTTTTCCTTTAAGGGGAGTTAGGGGACATCGACCCAAAATGGCTCCCAGATGCTGAATATTGATGTTTTGGGTATTAAAACACCCTGGACATCCGTAAAAATGCAGCGATAATTATTTGAAATTATTACCTACCAGGGGGTTGCGATCCTTAAAACGTTTGTTTTTGTCTTTCTCCCATCATGATGTATTTGTTATTTTCCCTTTAAGGATGGCACAAAATGGATTCCAGCCACAAAATTGATGCAAGCCATGTGATGGGATCATGTAAATTCTTGGACAATTTCAACCAATAGCATGCCCAGGTTGCAGACTGGGTAGGTGTGGCAGCCGCAGAGGGCATAAAAAGCTTTGGCAGCCCCTGTCCTTGCAGTCTGCGGTGGGAGTTAGGATGGTATTGCTGTCTCTGCGACTCGTTACTTTAGGCCAGGTGGGCAGGTGTGTGTCTCTGTATTCCTGCTGGCTGCAGCCTGGCTCTTAGGGGAAAGAAAGAAGAGATTTCTCTTGCAGCCTCCCTGTGTGCATGCGTACCTCTCGGTGAGTACCCTCCCCTGCCCTGTAGTGCAGTCACTCTGCTTTACACCCTGGGCAATGCCCACTGCTGCCTTTTCAGCCTCCCTGTGTACCTAGTCTATACTGTGTCTCTGCCAGCATCATTTTTTTAGTGTTTTCCCTCTGGTCTGGGGCTTTGGGGGACGCCCGTGTGTGGAAATGTTTTAGATCGCGCAAAAAGTGGGTAAAAATGAAAAACGAAAAAACAAAATGATTTTTTTTTCAAAAAATTCACAAAAAACAAAAATGAACCAAAACAGGACCCGCAATGAAAAACAAAAAACCGAAACGTCATTTTTTTCGATTCATGTCCATCTCTAGTTGGGACATGCCTGACCTAGATGAACTGTTCTCTGTACCTGAGTCAGAGGAGAAAGCTGCATCCAGCTTTCAGCCCATATGAAGGCCCAGGCCCACCTAGATACCTCCAGGTGAAGGACCCAGGTGCACAAAAAGATTCCTCAGGAGAAAAGGCTTCTTCAGGAGGAAGCATGTCTGAAAAAAACGGATGTTCTAGTGGGAGACCAGAGGGTCAAACACCTGGAGTTGAGCTCTGGATGGGCTCCTACTGCTTAGCAATATAAACTTAGAATTTTGTTTTGTTCCGTTTCATTCTCCCCATGTTTTATTTTGTTTCATTTTATACAAATTTTTACAAAAAAATTCATACAAAATGAAAAGGCAATGAAATGCTTCATTACTTTTAGGGTCTTGTGGTGGCAGCGGCAGCTCCGACAGTGGCAGTGGCCCTAGGCTGGCCTGCGGGCCCAATCTTGCCCTTCTCTTGGCGGCAGTGGGGCAGCAAAGCCTTCACATGACCGGCTCGTCCTCCTCTCTGTGGCTGGAAAGGAAACAAACAATCCATCGCTTCCCCCCATCAGGTGCGTTGGGGCAGAAGTGACAGGTTTTTTTTTTTTTGAAAAAAAGTCTTCATGGCAAGCAGTGCATTCTACCACCTCCGCTTGCTGCAAAGAGTTTTTTAAAAGTCCACAGCTTCTCCTCCAAGGTGCCTGATTGGAGGGGGGAGAAGCGGTGGGACGCTTAAATGTCTTTAGCCACCAAGAGAAGTGCTTCTCTCTGTGGCTAAAGACATTTAAACCACACAGTCCTTCTCCCCCTTCCAAATGGGCACCTTGGTGGAGAAGCGCCAGGGCTTTTTGAACTTTTTTTTGCTGCAGAAGCAAGCACCGATCAGCTGGGGCGTGGGGCTTTGGCTGCAAAATAGTTTAAAAATTACACCTTTCCCTGCCACCTGGTCAGGTGGGAGAAATAGAGGGGTTTTATTTATTTATTTATTTATTTATTTATTTATTTGTTTGTTTGTTTCATTTTTATATCACCCATCTTCCAAACTGGAACTCTGGGCGGTTTTCAACCTTTTTTTTCCTGCCCCAAGCCCACACTCCAGCTGATCGGTGCTTGAGGTGCCCCTCCCAAAAGTTTAAAAATCCTGCCTTTTGCCTGTACCTGATCAGGTGGGGGGAAATGTGAGATTTTAAAACATTTTTCCTCCCTGAAGCCCCATTTATTAACACATCTGAAGTGTTTCAGCTGTGGTTATCTTCAGGAGCTAAGCATAAAATGCCTAACCCTGCCACCTAGTCCCTCTCTGGGACAGACTGCGATCTGGAATGCAACTTACATTGCAACCAGCATGGACCATGGACTCCTGAATCAATCGGCAACCACTACATGAGCACTCTTTGCAGTTTCAGAAATGATACAGATTGCGAATCAAATTACAGCAAAGCCAAATTGTCCTAATTCAGCTCTCCATTGTATCTACAACCTAAGTCTGGATCCTCTTAATCTTAAACCTCCCCACTTTAAACTTTCATTGCTGTGTAAATTATGGGGCTACATAAATTATATTTGTGGAATATCTTTCTACATATGATTTTGTAGAAGATGCATCCTTCAGATGCTTTAACAGCAGCGACATACCTGCATTTTTCCATCTATAAGATGCCCCATGTATAAGACATCAGTTTTCCCATCCAAAATTATAGAATCATGGAATCACAGAGTTGGAAGAGACCTCAAGGGCCATCCAGTCCAACCTCCTGCCATGCAGGAACCCCCATCACATTACTCCGACAGATGGCCATCCAGCCTCTGCTTAAAAAACCTCTAAAGAAGGAGACTCCACCACCCTCCATGGCTGCATATTCCACTGCCAAACAGCTCTAACCCACAGGAAGGTCTTCCTAATGTTCAACTGAAACCTCTTTTCCTGTAGTTTGAAACCATTGCTCCGAGCCCTAGTCTCTGAAGCCATGGAAAACAAACTTGTCCCCTCTTCAGTATGACATCCTTTCAAATATTTAAACATGGCTGCTTTCGCAACCATGTGGTTCTCTCCTTGGCTTACTTCCATGTATAAGATGACCCTCAAGTTTTAGTCTAACAATTTTAGACAAAAATATAATCTTATACATGGGGAAATATTGTACTTTTCAGCTCCAACCTTTTCTACAGCTATGGTTTTTTCCATTGAGTTTAGGCAGATTCCAGATAGCTGGAACAAAATGCTATACTGATTTTAACTTAACAGGAAAAATTTCCTAGGACCCCTGTGCTATATATATCTTTTCAGAGATTCCTTTGTTATCCCCATGCAGACTTGTTCCCATGTTGCTTCAGCCAGGTTCTCACAAATTAGATGATGAGGTTAACTTGTTCCTGGGTGTAGTACTTGAAACCACACACAAAGGCATTTGTGCACTTCATAGAAAAGCAGTGTGTTCCAAGGTATGATTGATAGAACCTAACACCCTTCTTTAATCGGGACTATTTTTAATAGGGACTATTAAAAAAACAAGAAAGAAATCATAGCTTAGAAATAGCGCATTTGTAGGTCTCCCTGCCGATATGCTAGAAATGCTAATCCTCAATTTCCTTTTATATACCGGTCAGAATGAGGAGCCATACATTTATTTCATTATCTGCAAGCCTTTTCACATGAACAAGAACTTTTCTTTTACTCAAATGGCACAAATTAATCCCAGTATTAGACATGGGCACGACCAGAAAAAATGACATTTCGAGTTTTCGTTTGTCGGAACGGGTCCGTTTCGGGTCGTTTCCATTTGTCGTGAAATTTTTCAAAAATTTGTCGTTTTCGTTTGTCGTTTGTCATTTCCACCGCGATTTAGCGCGATTTGACTTCCCAGAGCATAGGGGCGTCCTGCAATCAGGGCCGGCGCTAGGTGTTTTTGCACCCTAGGCGGCGGGTGGGGCAGGGGGCAGGGGGAGGTGCAGGTGGACGGTGGTGGCGGGAGGCAATGGGCGGGCGGCGGCCACGGGCAGGTGAGTGGGCGGGCGGCGGTGCGGGTGGATGGGCGAGTGGGCAGTTAGGATATCACTTAGGATAGAGGTTCTGTTCTTGGCTTGCACCCCAAATGTGTGTGTGTGCAAGCAAATTGAAGTTGGGATAATAGAAAATAAATGGTGGTATATAATATATATTTAAAATAAATCCACACCTCCCACTTCCAGTCGAACCTCCCCCTTTATCCAATATCAGAAAAAAATCCTCAAACTGCCAGAGAAGAAATAACGAATAAACTGCTATTCCCTTCAGCAGACATAGCTGCAAGGAATCAAAGAAATTATTTTCTAAATTCAGTTCCCTCCCTGCCTGCCTAACTTAAATCCTAAAGCCTCCAGCCTCCCTCCTCAATCTCGATCGGATCACACCAGCACCAGCAGCCAGCCCTCCTCCCTCAACCACATCCATACACCCGACTGCGATTTCTGGAAGGTGCCTCGGTATTTTATGCCCTTCGAGACATCCAGAAGTGTCAGTCAAAAACCTGGTGATGCCATTGGTGGAATGGTTCAAAAAATTGCATGGTCCCATCCCATGCCCAGCCCAAATGGGCAGGTCTAAATAAAATAAAATAAAATAAAATAAAATAAAATAAAATAAAATAAAATAAAATAAAATCAATGCGACATTTTATTGCTATAAAAACCCACTGCTGCTACCATAAAAATTCAGGCATTTAAAATAAATAAATTTCACATGTTTCTGTGGTAATTTGGTGTGTTTTTTGACCACAATTTCAGAAAAAAAAATTGCGGTCGCCATTTTGGATCCCCCCCCACCGCATGGCATGCAGCGAGACAGATGATGAGGATGACCCCCAGCCTGGTGCAAACAGCCCAGGACAGGAGAAGAGGGGGAAAGGCCGGGGACCCCACAGAAACCACCCCTCTGGTAGGTGGCAAAGGCTCAGGCAGGCATATTTTCGCCTGCTTTTTTGGCCGGGAGTCGGGTTTTTTTAAAAAAACTTTTAAAAACTTTTTCTGTGCTTCGCATTGCGCAATCACCGCGATGCCACAAACGGAAACGAAAAACCAGACCAAAATTTTCTTTTTTTGGTTCGAGTTCAAGTTCTGACGGCTTAATTATCGTTACCGTTTCCGTTACGTAACGGAAACGATAACTGAAAACGGAAACGACAATTTTGCCGTCGTGCCCATGTCTACCCAGTATTTCCTGTTTGTTTTGCTGAGTCTTTCTGCATTTCAAAAGCATATGGTTTGTCACAGATAAACAAGGTACTTCCCATTGGTCTCAATGAGAAAGTTTGCATTGGCCAAAATTTTATAATTAAGGGCTTGGTCATATGTCTGTGAAGAATCTCAGTCATCCAGGTGAGTTTATTTGGAAGTTGAGTCATGGAAACTGGACTTCTTTTTCTTGAGAAATAGAAATGTTTCACTGCTCATCCAAATAGCTTCAGCGGTCTAAACAGAGCTAGTGCGAGTCCTCCAGCTTATAGTCAGCTTTGACCTCTTGTCACCCTGGTCTGAAATAGGCTGAAAAGATGAACAATGGCCTCAATAGGCTTCTTAGGTAGACAATAGTTTCCATAGCCTTAAGATGAACAATGGCCTAAGGTCCCTCTGGAAATCCAAACCAGAAGAAGGCCTGGCAGCTTTACCAGCTGCGATTGTTGAATTTAGTCTGTTCTAAGACTGCATGAACAGAAAATGGACCAAGCCAGAGGGCACCAACCCACACCAAAAAAGTAGAAGGCTCTGAGAAGGGCTTAAAAAGGTAGGGGTTGGGGTTCCCTGTGGCAACCTAGGTCATGCTAGCGCATTATATTGTATGGTAGTAGCCTGGGAAAAAAAGATCAAATCCATAAGCTCCTGCAATGGATCAAACAGCAGGATAAATGCACATCTGAACAAGTAAAAGCAATAGAAATTTCTATTATAACATTTTTACTGTGATTCAAGCCTCTGTAAGTTATTAAATGAGCAACAGTCAGTTTGTTACAATGGCAGGGAAATAGAACATGTGTATGACAAATAGATGTTTGGGGAAGAGAATCCAACCGTCAGCACCAACACATATACGCTGGATTCCAACCATACTGGTACCAGGGAGCTTTATGTAGTGGCATTAGCCCAAACACCTTACCACTGATAGCTGCTTTCTTCTGGCATGGTTGTGTGACCCACGTAAATATTACAGAGCTGACACAAACGTGCAATAGCTGCTTTTCTCGAGGAAAACAAAAAGCTACATAAGTGTCATTTCTGAAACCTCTCGCTCCTTGGTTTAGCAGAAAGCATCTTGCCACAGTTTTACAAAGTAATTAAGCATAAATATTATTATAAAGACACAAATTAAGTATGAAACATTTAGAGGGCTTGTGTGTGTTTCACCAGCTGAAAAGGCTCGGGAATTTTCGTTGCCTAGATTTGATTGTGAAGTATCATCATTATCATATTTTCAGAGTTGTTCTCTTGGAAGAAGTGTTTTGCTGGTTTTAATGTGGAGGATTTGCAGTATGAAGGAAAGAGGATGGGTAGGTTACAATTTGATCCAGGCAGATTTTTATTACCATCTTCTCTGGTGTAGCCTGAAAACATGGTACCTTGTTTATTCATTAGGAAAGCAAAAATTATGGGTGCTGCTATGAAATGCAGCAGGTATCTCACTGATGTTTGGTACCACAGGCCTTCCACTTCCATTGGGTTGTCATCCACACAGCAAACATCATGGTTTCAGAGACTAGGAAGAAAAGAGATTCCATTTAAACATTAGGAAGAACTTCCTGATGGTTAGAGCTGTTCAGCAGTGGAATATGCTGCCACAGAGGGTGGTAGAGTCTCCTTCTTTGGAGGTTTTCAAGCAGAGGCTGGATGGCCATGTCGGGCATCCAGTGATGGGGGTTCCTGCATGGCAGGGGGTTGAAGTGGATGGCTCCTGAGGTCTCTTCCTCTATGATTCTATGATTTTGAGAATCGTGACTCTTAGAATAGGAAGGGAGAGAAGGCTGAAGATCAAAGTTCAAAGTAGCATTGCCATTTAGTTTCACAGTGAGTGTTCCTTTGGAGAATGGATCACTCTTTTTAAATGATACCGAGTTCATCAAACTAACATGACAGTCGCTCCAGTTGCATAACTTATTTATTTACCAATTCCACTTCTATCTGTAGCTCAGGAAGGGTGAAGAAACATTTATTTATATTTTATCCAGTTTTATATTCTATCCCACCTCTAACCATTTTGTATGTACTTCGAATTATTATTATTTCTTTGATAATTGGTCTAATTATGATTGATTGATTTTATATTTGGTTATATGTGGATCCGTTCTATCAGGGAATCTGCCTGTTCCCCGATGTGCGGAATCACCACTGGGTGCCCATTTTCTTAGCTGCTGGAAACCCCCGTGGACGTAGGCTCCTTTGGGTTTTCCTCCCCAAGCTATGCAGAGGGGCCGTCAGCTGTGCTGCTTGAGCCAGGACAGTTTGTGGTCCCTCCCAGGTCCGCTGGTGCCACCTGTTCCTTCCGGGCTATGCAGGCGCTGTCCTGCTGCCACCTGTGCCTGGATCCAGTCCCAATGCCTCCAAACCGCCAATGCTGTGACAAATAACAAAAGAATGATTTAGACTAACAAACAAAACAAAACAAACCAAGTCACATGAATAAGGCAATATGGTGCTGGTGGGTGGGAGAAATTCTCCAGCTCTCAACAACCCACTGGTGTTTCTGGTGGGTTGGCTGCTCCCTTATATAAAATGGGCCTGCCAGGCCATTGCAAATGCCCAGACTGGCATTACCCAGATCTTCACCCCTGCCACATGTTACCAAGGGCGCTCCGGGACTGGCCTGGGCGTGCCACATGGCTCAGGTCTCTGGCCTCCCTGCCAGCCGCATGGCCAGTGCCATCTTGGCATGGGTTCTCCTCCTCTGCACCAGTGGCTGCTGTCAACCACAATGCTTGGGTTGTTAGGTCAGGGGTCCTTTAATTCTAACTAAAGGTCCCTTTTGCATAAGCATGATTTCTTGGCTTCCTTTGAAAACAACACCCTGGTTCTGGTTCTCCCATATAGTATATTCTGCTTGAAATTGTGTGTGTGTGTGTGTGTGTGTGTGTGTGTGTGTGTGTGTGTGTGTGTGTGTGTGTGTGTTGTACACAGAAATTGTGCTGCAAGAGGAAAAAGAGCACCTACATGTTTCTCAATGAGAATGAGATTCCTATCCCTTTATTTGTATATTGAGAGCAACACTAACGTTCTTATTTTTTTTTTTAAAAAATGGATGAAAAAGGGCAGTGTTTTTCCTTGTCTTTTTGTTTTTACATTAGACAGGCAAAGTAATGGATTCCTGCTTTCAGTGGCAGCCTTTGTAGCAGGAATGGTGAAAACAGTGACCTACCATAATGAAAACCGTGTAACTTAATTCCATTCTCCCCTGGCTTCCTTGGAGCCTGCCTCCATAGGGCACAGAGAAAGCTCACTTCCAGTTTGGAGCAGCGGGTTAATCAATGCCCTTCACTCTGCGGCAAGGATATAAAAACCCTTCTGGATGGTGAAGGTGATGGAATCTCCCACACATGGTGATGGACAGGAAAACTCTGCAACGTGTGCTGTGTTAAGTCACATGCAGTACATTCAGGTGCCTTTTTTTGGACTACCAGATGCTCATGGAGGCTCCCTGCTCTTCTGCAGCCTCAGAAAAGCAAAGGTCAAAAAGCTTTATTGAGTTGCTCATGAACTGTCCTGTATGATCGTACGGAGGTGGGGTTGATGCTGCTTGTGGTGATAAAGATAGACCACAGATCCAGGGAACAGCCTATTGCTTTGACCCAGAATGCTTGTAGATGTTTCAAGGATGTTTAGCCTGGAGAAGAGAAGATTAACGGGAGACATGAAAGCTGTCTTCAAATATATGAAGGACTGTCATGAAGAAGACAGAGCAAACACATTCTCTTTTGCTCCAGAAGTTAGGACTGGGACAAATCAGTAGAAACAAATCAGTAGAAACTGCAAATCAGCAAATCCTGGTTAAACTTTTGGAGTAGCTTCCTCATTCTAGACTTTTCTTCACTGAAGATATTTAGGTAGAAGCTGGATGAGTCTCTCTCAGGAATGACGAAGCTGTAACTCACATGCAGATCCTGTATAGACTATGCAAATGGACTAGACAACCTCTAAGGACCCTTAAAATGCAAACATCCTATAGTAGATTGATTAATTTAATTTATTTCACTCTTATGCCACCTTTCCCGTGGTGAAAGGACTCCAGGCAGATCATTAAACATCATGAAAACAGACAAAACATCAAATCAAGATACATGAGGCACCAAGATGTTATTAATTATGGAAATATTAAAAACGTGATCTAAAGACACACTAAAAATGTGGAAGTTGAAAACATTTAAAAGGATAGATTGACAAAAAGCATAAGATATCTAGCTATCTCAAAGTGAAAAGCTTATCCAAATAAGATTTTTTTCCCCATTGCTATTGAAAGGGCAAAAGAGAGGAGACTAGCCTAGCTTCATGGTGGAGAGCATGCCATAACCTAGGAGCATTTGTAGTATTTGGTGATTTTCCATTTTTATTTTTATTGTATTATTGTGAAGGACAGGTGGTAAACAAACAAACAAACAAACAAACAAACAAACCACCCCATATATGTTGCTGTTTATTTATTTATTTATTTATTTATTACAACTTATATGCCGCCCACTACCCAAAGGTCTTTGGGTGGCTTACAATCAAAGAATTAAAACAGTTAAAACATCAAATATCAATAAATAATTAAAGCAATAATAAAAACCTTACACTAAAATCATTACACTAAAATTGCCATCAGAGGACCCACAATCTATATCGTATAAATTAAAAAACTTCTGGAACAGGAAGGTTTTTACCTGGAGCCGAAATGTCATCAATGTTGGCGGATCTCACTTGGGAGGGCATTCCATAGCTTGGGGGCAGCTGTTGAGAAGGCCCTATGTCTCCAAGCCATCCCTCTCACCTCCTTGAGGGATGGCTCTTTCAAGAGGGCCCCCTGGCTCAAACTTAATTGCCGGGTAGGTTCGTATGGAAGGAGGTGGTCCTTCAGGTATATAGGTCCTAAGCCATTTAGAGCTTTATATGTCAAAACAAGCACTTTGAATTGGGCTTGGGCAGCAACTGGTAACCAATGTAGGTTACATAGAATCGGCGTGATGTGATCCCTGGTGGCCCCACCACTTACCAGCCACGCCACACGATTCTGAACCAGTTGCAATCGCCGAACCATCTTCAAAGGCAGCCCCACGTAAAGTGCATTGTTGTAATCAATACAGGATGTTACCAGTGCATGCGTAACTGTCATGAGGCTCTGCTCTAGGTAGGGGCAGAGCTGATATATTTTCCGCAGCTGAAGAAAGGCACCCCTGGCCACCAAGTCCACCTGGGCTTCCAGAGTTAGATCGGGGTCCAGGAGCACCCCCAAGCTGGGGACCCTATCCCTTGGGGGAGTGCAACCCCATCTAGGACAGGAATATGGCCCTCTAACCTATCTGGCAAAGCACCCATTAACAGCACTTCCGTCTTGTCTGGATTTATTAACTGGATTTATTATCCAGTCCATTATCTGGCCAGACATGAGTT
Organism: Phrynocephalus forsythii; assembly: GCA_029282475.1. NCBI lineage: Eukaryota > Metazoa > Chordata > Lepidosauria > Squamata > Agamidae > Phrynocephalus > Phrynocephalus forsythii. The sequence goes on along the minus strand of JAPFRF010000002.1, from coordinate 133,523,716 downwards.
CAGCACAGAAACCGCCTCACCTGGATTGGTGGAGAACGAGAGGTAGAGCTGAGTATCGACAGCATATTGCTGACTCCTCAGCCCAAACCTCCTGATGACCTCTCCCAGCGGTTCCATGTAAATGTTGAACAGCATGGGAGACAGTATAGAGCCCTGAGGAACCCCATGACATAAACACTACGGGGCAGCGCATCTGTCCCCCAGCACCACCTTCTGGACACGGTCAGCCAGGAAGGATCAGAACCACGGCAAAGCAGCGCCTCCAACCCCCAACCTGGCCAGCCTATCCAGAAGGACACCATGGTTGATGGTGTTGAAAGCCACTGAGAGGTCCAGGAGTATCAACAGGGTAGCACTCCCCCTGTCTCTCTCCCGGCAGAGGTCATCATATAGGGTGACCAAGGCAGTCTCTGTACCAAAACCCGGCCTGAAACCAGATTGAAATGGATCCAGAAAATCAGTTTCATCTAGCACGCCTGGAGTTGCCCGGCCACCACCTGCTCCAACACCTTGCCCAAATAAGGGAGGTTTGCTACTGGTCGGTAGTTAACCACCAGCCCTGAGTCCAGGTTAGGTTTTTTAAGGAGTGGTCTAATCACCACCTCTTTCAAGGTGGTGGGGACCACTCCCTCTCTTAAGGAGGCATTAACAACCTCCTGGATCCAGGTGCAACCCCCCCAGCAGATCTTTCAATTAGCCAAGAAGGGCAAGGGTCAAGTGGTGTGGTGGTAGCATGGACAGATCCAAGCACCCTGTCCACATCCTCGGGTCTCAATCATTGAAACTCATCCAATAATACTGGACCTAAGCATGGCACACTGGACACATCCATTGATTCTACACCAATAGTGGAGTCCAATTCCCTGTGAATCTGAGCGATTTTTTCCTCAAAGTGGACAGCAAACTCGTCACAATGGGCTGCTAAGTGGTCCAGAACTTCCACCATATTTCTTGGTTGAAGAAGGTCCTGGACCACCCAAAACAGCTCTGCTGGACGGCACTCTGAAGAAGCAATACGGTTTGTGAAATATTGCCTTTTCGCCAACTGTTATCAACATGGAATAGGCCCAATAATGTTATGTTATGGTACAGTAGGATATTCAAAGTATGCGAGGTATTTATGGAGTTGGTTTACCAGTTCCATCCAGCCCCAGCATGTTTTCTTGGTCAAGCAGGGATTTGAATCCAGATTCCTATGGCAGCAAACCGCTACCCTGTAGGAAAGAAGACTGCACATTAGTCTGGGTGGACAGAATGCCATCAGCTCATGCCGCCTCCCTCGCTAGCCCAGCTGAGACTCTTTATTAGGAGTGATAAAAAAAGCATCACACACGTGGGAGGAGTGGATAATCATTGATCATAGGACAGAGGAAGACAGAGGAAGGATGGTATTCAGTCATGTATGAATTCCATTGGTGGGGGGAGTATGCACCCTTATCTAGGAGGAAATGCTGGCTAGTGAGGACTCATTGATAAGGGAGAGAGGAAGGAGCTTTGGGCTGGTCACAGACCAGATGTGCCTGATATCTGATATCTAGTTTGCCATCCATTTCCCCTGGCCTCCTAAGCTATGCCAGCTTCAGGTCAGCTTAACCACACACTGGGTTTCCTGCTTGCTCTCTGGAAATGTTTGTCCAGGGCTTAGGCCGCCTCAGTGCTGCCAGGTTATTTTGGGGTTCAGAGCTTATTGGGGTATGGAATCCCCACACTGCCTTTTTATTTGTTTCTCAGGGAAGGGAAACTCCCAGGATGACTGCTTGGACCGCTTGTTGCATCTGAAAGCCATGGCTGCAGCAGAGATTTAAATTGGATATAATATATGTATATACTTGAGTATAAGCCATCCCAAGAATAAGCTGATGGTCTAATTTTATCTCAAAAAACTGGGAAAACTTATTGACTCAAGTATAAGCCGAGGGCATTTTTTTTAGTTATACTCGAGTATATACGGTATACTGACCAAGCTCTAAAGGGGCTGGGGGTAGTAATTGACAATGTGTGCTGGGGGTGTGCAGACAATAAGGGAGTTAATGGCATAGAGTAAACTTTCTGATTGCCTCCACAGTCCCTGCACAGTTGCCAATACTACCCTCAGCCTCTTTAGAGCTTCACAACTCACCCCCCCTTACCCCAAAATGTTTCCAAATTTCAGGAGGTTCCCTAAAATCACTTTCTGAAGGTACCCCTGCTACTTTGGAGTCCCATGGTAAATAAATTTTGATTGCATATTTTAAAAATATTTCTGAGTACGTATTTTTTTAAAAACTGAGGGGATTTTTTTCCAGCCAAAATAAGGGCTGAAAAACTAAGCTTATACTCGAGCATATACAGTAATTCATTTCTCTTCCTAGCGGTGTGGAAACAGATGTGATGGAAAAGCCTCTCTGGTTACAGTTTGGACCTGACATCTCTAAATTAAAACTGGGTGTAAAATGCCACAAGAGCAGAATAACCCAATCACCTTGCTCCAAACACAGAAAGTGCTCCAGGGAGTTGTGACACATCTATTGTCTCCTGGAAACCTCAATAACTCTCCTTTCCTCTAGCCAAAATATACACTCAAGTGTGCTGTCAGTAGCAATGATCAGCATTGTCACTTCTCTGGAATCTGGATTAGTGTCAATTCCTTTCCTGGCCACCTCTGCCTTTGGTAATTAACACCAGATCTGGCAAAAATTGGTTTCAATCACCAGTCCCCCCTTGACCAGGAAAAGTTTGTAAGTGTCATGAAACCTTTTCACACACTACTGACTGAGGAAGAGACTTAGGGCAGAAACAGATGAGGCATCAGCTTTGCAATTAAAAACCTTGTTCCCTTAAGATTTAAAGGAGGTTTGTTTTTTCCTATGACAAGTGTTTAGCAGATTCACTGGTTGCAAAGTAGTTTGCTTCCATTTGGAGTTTGGTTCTTGGGAGATAAGCAGGAGGTACATCTGCAATTAATTGCTCAGACACAAGGGCTTTGAGGAAAAAAATGTATCTTTGGAGGGATGACATTTTATCCGCTCCTGGGCAGATGGTCCCACAGCAGGGATGCCTTGCCTAACAAGGTACTTCCTGGCAGGGTTGATTGGGGAGTTCGTCATAGAATCATAGAGTTGGAAGAGACCTCAAGGGCCATCTCGTCCGACCCCCTGCCATGCAGGAACCCCATCACAATATTTTTGACAGATGGCCATCCAGCCTCTGCTTAAAAACCTCCAAAGAAGGAGACTCCACCACCCTCCTTTGGGACAGCATATTGTTCCACTGCTGAACTGCTCTAACTGTCATGAAGTTCTTCCTAATGTTCAAATGGAATCTCTTTTCCTGTAGTTTCATTGCCCTGAGTCCTAGTCTCTGAAGCCATGGAAAACAAACCTGCCCCCTCTTCAATATGACATCCTTTCAAATATTTAAACATAGCTAGCTATCATATCCCCCCTCAGCCTTCTTTTACAGAGGCTAAACATTCCCAGTTCCCTAAGCCATTCCTCATAAGACATTTCCTCCAGACCCTCAACCATCCTGGTCACTCTCCTCTGTACCCACTTGAGGTTGTCAACATCCTTTTTAAACTGAGGTGCACAGAACTGGACACAGTACTCCAGGTTGGGTCTGACCAGAGCAGAATAGAGTGGTAGTATCACTTCCCTCGATCTAGACACTATGGTTCTGTTGATGCAACCAAGAATCGCATTGGCTTTCCTGGCCGCCACATCACACTGCTGACTCATATTCAATTTGTGGTCCACCAAGACTCCCAGATCCCTTTCACAGGTACTATTCTCCAACCAAGTGTCCCCCATCATATACCTGTGCAATTCATTCTTTTTACCTAGATGTAACACCCTACATTTCCCTCTGTTGAAATCCATTCCGTTAGCTTTGGCCCAGCATTCTAATCTGTCAAGGTCCTTTTGGATTTTCATCCTATCCACTAGGGAATTAACAACCCCTCCCAATTTGGTATCAAATGCAAATTTAATTAGCATACTCTGTATTCCTTCCTCCAAGTCATTAATAAAGATATTGAACAGCACTGGACCCAGAACAGAACCCTGGGGCACCCCACTGGTCACGTCTCTCCAAGCTGAAGAGAGGCCATTTATGATCACCCTTTGGGTGCGACCAGTCAACCAATTACAAATCCACCTAACAGTAGCACTGTCTATCCCACTTTCTGTTAACTTCTTAGCAAGAATACCATGGGGAAACTTATCTAATGCCTTACTAAAGTCCAGATAAGCAATATCCACAGCATTCCCCTCATCCACCAGGCCTGTAATTCTATCAAAGAAAGAGATCAAATTAGTCTGGCATGACTTGTTTTTAAGAAACCCATGTTGACTTCTTGTAATGACAGCATTGTTTGTTAAATAATTGCAGACTGACTGTTTAATAAAATAATCTGCTCTAGGATCTTTCCAGGAATTGAAGTCAAGCTGATTGGGCCGGTAATTATTTGGGTCATCTTTCCCCCCCCTTTTGAAGATGGGGACAACGTTAGCCCTCCTCCAGTCGATGGGGACTTCCCCTGTTCTTCAGGACTTCTCAAAGATTATTGCCAATGGTTTTGAAATTACTTCTGCCAGTTCTTTTAATATCCTTGGGTGTAATTCATCTGGCCCAGGAGACTTAAGTTCATTTAATGTTTCCAGGTATTCCTGTACTACCTCTCTACCTATTCTATGTTGCAATTCCCATCCTACCTCATCTACTCTATGTCCCAGCGGATCTCTTTCTTCCTTTTTGGAGAAAACGGAGGCAAAGAAGGTGTTGAGTGGTTCTGCCTTTTCCTTGTCTCCTGTTAGTAACTGGTTATCCTCGCCATGCAGAGAGCCTATCATTTCCTTATTTTTCCTTTTGCTGCGGACATAACTAAAGAAACCCTTTTGACTATCTTTAATCTCTCTGGCAAGTCTAAGTTGGTTTTGCGCTTTAGCTTTTTTTTACCACCACCCTGTATATATTAGCTGTTTGCTTGTATTCCTCTTTGGTGCATTTCCCATTTTTCCATTCCTTGTACTTGTTTTTCTTTATAGTTAGCTGAGTTGAAAGTTCTTTAGTAAACCATTGTGGCTTCTTTAGACCTCTCCCATTTTTTCTTCTTGTTGGAACAGTTTTAAATTGTGCCTTTAATATCTCGCTTTTAAGGAACTCCCATCCATCTTGGACTCCCTTCTCTTTCAGTGTTTCAGTCCATGGAATCACTACCAATAATTCCCTAAGTTTACAAAAATTGGCTTTCCGCAGGACTTTCCAGTCTTCACGGGCCCCACAAGATATTGCCTCCTTCTCCTTTCATCTCTTTCCCTCAGACGTTTTCCAACTGTCATCCCCCATCTGTATCCCTACCTCACACACCCCTCTCACTAACCCCTCCTCCTCTTGCCAAATCAGCTCTTCCCATTTGTCCATTTCCCTGTCATACATCCACATCCCTTCTACCACCACATCTGCCCTTAACCCTTTACACTCTTCTTCTTTGCCTTCGCTTTTTTCCTCTTCCGCCACACCTTCCTTTTCATTTTCCTTCTTTTTATGAGCTGGCCTCAGTGGATGGCCCACTCTTGGTCTCTCTGTTTTCCCCACCTTCATCTACATCACAGTGCAGCCAAAGTAGGGCTTTGGAATATGTGCAGGCTGCATATATCCCCTAAGGGCGTTTTCTGGCCTATGGCCCCCTTAATGTGGCAATCACTCCAAACTTTAGGAGGCAAAAGAAAGGGAGGAAGAATTATTAGTAGAGGTGGGCACGAAACAGAAAGCCCATGGTTCGGGTTCATCTGTTTAGGGCCCACCCTTGGTTTGGTTCAGTTCGGGTTAGTACGAATTTAAAAAAACTGCGCATGAACCCAAACTGATCCAAACCAGTTCAGGTTGACTTACTGAGCCACAGCGGTGGCAGCAGGGAAATCCTGGCCCCAGAGGCAAGGGCTTTTTGAGGTGCTGGCCCCAAGCCAGCATCTCTCAGCTGAGAGGCGCTGGTTTGGAGACAGCGCCTGGGTTTTTTTTTCTGCATTGTCAATGGGGCCATTTTCAGAGGGATCCTGCTGAACTGTCATTGGCTGGACCCCTTTAAAAATGCCCCAGTTGGCACTGGGGATAATCCGTAGTGGCGACTGGGCCATTTTTAAAGGAGTCCAGCTGACTACAAGTTGGCAGAACCCATCTGAAAATGCTAGGGAGGGCAGCACAATCCCTGGAAGAGGTCCCCCCCCCCAGCATTTTCACATGACTCCTGCAGAGCTGCCAGTTGCAGTACTGCTTTAAACCTGGACCATTCGGTACCATGGGGACCCCCTGGTACCGACTGGGCTGTGCTTAAAGGGATCCAGCGATTGACATCCCGGAAGGACCCATCTGAAAATGCTAGGGAGGGCAGCTCGATCCCTGGAACTGCCCTCCCTAGCATTTTCACAGGACTCCTGCAAGGCTATGTTTAAAGGTGTCCAGTGATTGACAACTTGGCAGCAGCCCCCAGAAAACAGGTGGGAAGGGCAGCACGATTGCTGCAACTTCCCTCCTGACCCGTTTTCTGAAGGCTCCTGGTGGGCTGTCAGTCGCTGGACTGCTTTAAACCTGGCCCATTCAGTACCAGGGAGACCGCTTGGTATCAAATGGGCAGGATTTAAAGGGGTCCAGCCATTGACAGCTCGGCAGGAGCCCTCAGAAAATGGTGGAGGAAAGGGCAGCGGGATAAACTGCCTTTTCCCTCTGACCTGTTTTCTGAAGGCTCGGCGGTGCTGGCTGTCAGTCACTGGACGGTTTTTAACCTGGCCCAATCAGTACCAGGGAGCATTGCCCGCATTCCTATGTGAGCCAGGTTTAAAGGGAAATTCCAGCCATTTCATTTTCTTTGATGGGCAGGAGCCCTCAGGTAATGAAATGGTGGAGGAAAAAACAAATTAAAAAAAATCCTTTTCCTGAAAAAGCCAGTGCTTTTCCCAGCTGAAAGCCGGTCTGGAATGGTGTTTTTTTTCTAAAATCAAGAGGTCTCACAATCTGTGTTTCCCCAGAATAAATGAAAACAAATAAAATTCCCCAAAGTTACAAAATGTTTTGTTTCAATGCATTCCTATGGGAAAACGAAAAACAAAACGAATGAAGCGGAAATTTCTGTTTCATTTCATTTTCTTTGATGGTTCGTTTCGATTTTCATTTCGTTAGGTAATGAAATGAATATCGAATAACAAAACAAATTAAAAATTCATTTCGTGCTTATCTCTAATTATTAGGAAAAATATATTGCTTTTCCCATCTACGAAAGCCTCTAGGAATGGTGTTTTTTTCTCTAAAATCATTTCAGAGGTCTCACAATCTGTGAAAATTCCTCAGAATAAACTTAAAAACAAATAAAATTCCCCAAAGTTACAAATAGTTGTTTTGTTTCTTATTTTTCACCTATGTGGCCCTGGTGGGCCTTAGGAACAAAAACTGACCCCCGTTCCCTGTTCAAATAGGGTGAACATTTAATAGATAATTCTTTACCATGGGAGGAGGGAGTCAACTTGAGATATATATATATATAAAGAAACACCCAAACAACATGAATAAACGTGAGGTGACACCACGTTTATTCCCGTTTGCCTGACATCTGGAATTATTAGCCCTGGTCAGTTTTGGAGATGAGTTTGGTTCTGTCAGTCAAAGACCTGACACCAGGTCCAAAAGGACACAAGATGCCACCACCTTCCATGTTCACCAAACACAAACCCAGACCCTTCCCACAGATGAAACGAAACCACCATCCAATAACAAAACCTTGGTTTTCTGCACCATCTTGTCTTTGGGGCACCCCACTAAAAGTCACTATTTTTTGGAGCACACTCAAACAGGCTGTCTTGATAAAAACATTGGGAGACCACAGATTTTGTCTGTAGCCAGACCAAAATGAATTCACAAGACTTGGTTCAGGGGGTGTTTCCACCAAAGCCCAGGATACTGCCAGAACCCACCAGCCATCTAACCCACCAGCATCTAAACAGCCATCTAAACAGCCACCAGCAGTTGGTCTTTGTCAACGTTTCGTTCAGGAGACAGCAGATCACAAAAGAACAAAGGAACAAAGTGAACCTGCAATCAGCAACAAAGCATGTGCAAACCACACACCCCCAGCAGTATTTATAGAAGGACTTCCAACTGAGACCACGTTGTTGCTTCAAGAAGAAAGTAGCCAGAACACCAGCCTGAAGATGAGGAAGTTGAGATCTTTCCCGTGTGGCCAGATAACGTCGTCAACAAAACAACCAGATTTGGGGTTACACGGGAAGAAACCGTTGGTTTCCAGTGTTCCCTAACATGCATACCTATGACCGTGAAAGGGGTGATCCATGGGTGCTCCTTATATCTGTTTGTATCTTTGTCCATTGTGGATGAAGTATGTGTTGGTTAGGCAGTGGTTGGTCAGATCTAGGATGTGCTTGGGGGTTGTATTTGTTGTGGATAGCTGTCAAGGCTTCCACCCTAACATGCATACCTATATATGAAAATCTATATATAAACAAATATATATCATTTTAATGAGGAACGATTTATTTCTCAGAGGGATAAAGTGACGCCCACAAAAAGGAGCACTGATTTGATCTCATTCCATCACTTTCAAGTCTGTCATGTCTACTGAAGCATAATGATGTTTTAAAAGGCAAAGGAAATAATATGTTTTGTGGACTATAAAGACGTTGTGACATTTCGCAGATTCATAATAGGTTCTCTGAAGTTCTGGAATCAACTCTTTTCTACTATTGTATTCTGGTACTAAACACGACCTTTGTCCCACAAGCCAATTATGTTGCTTAAAGCTGCTCAGTGGATCCTGCTTATACATAATTTCTGACTCACAGGAAATCCCCCCCTTTCTGCCCAGCTGAGTAATGCATGTGCCTCAGGATGTCATTTGTACCAACAGTACCCATTTGGAAGAGGTAGGAGTGAGGTGTAATCACATCAAGATGTCTTGGTTCAAATAGTAATTTAATAATTAAATTTTTGTCACGTCAACTCCAACTTGTGGTGATTTGTTCTAGGGTTTTCTAGCTACGGACTGTTAACAAGTAGTTTGCCATTCCCTTCTTCTAAGGACAGTCTGAGCATGTAACTTTCCTAATGACATATTGGCTGGTTCATCTCCTACAGAGCAGTCAACCAGATACAGTGGACCCTCATATAACAAGCGGTTTGTTTAACAGAAAATCCACTTAAAGGAAAAAGTTTCTGGAGATGGGGGAAATCACTTAACAGAATTGCCTATGGGGTGAATCCGCACAACATAAAAATGGTCGCAATTAGGGATTACTCCGTTTTCAATGCATTCCTATGGGAAATTTGTACAAAGGAAAATTTGCTTAACAGAATTTCATTTGGAACGAATTAATTCCTTTATACAAGGTACCACTGTACCTAATTCACTATAATTTAGTTTAGTAGTGGGGGCCTATCGGTTACACATAGAGAGACCTCTACCAGGGAGGGGAGGGACTCTGTGCAATTCCTAACCTGATTGTTTTTCTTATAAAAATAAGAGGTGGTTACTGAAAATGCCCTTTGTGCCAGCTAGCAGTCTCTTTTGAATGAATGAATGAATGAATGAATGAATGAATAAATAAAACTTTTGTGATTATGTAGGTGCCTTTAGAGACACTGGGGTCATCTTAAAACATTTATTTATTTATTTATTTATTTATTTATTTATTTATTTATTTATTTATTTATTTATTTATTTATTGCATTTCTAGACCACCCAATTTCCCAAATAGGCACTCTGGGTGGTTAGTAGTATTGCTGCCTAAATTGAATAGTTTAGTTCAACCACTGTAGGGTCATTGAATGAACGGAACTCACAAAGCTAAACTGTACTGTATGTAAGCCCTGTTGTTATTCAGGAGCCGTAGTGCAGGTGGGACAAAGAACTGAATTTACCTCTGATATCTTGGAAGTGCTTTCCCTCCTGCGATGCTAAAATCACTAGCTTTCAAGGTTGGTCCTAAATAAAGCCACAGAGAAATGCACAATAATAATGCATTCTCAAACCTGTTGACCCATGGTGACTTCTGCTGGGGTTTTCTAGGTATAAAGTACTCAGAGGTGGTTTACTGGTCTCTCCTTCTGGTTGTCATCTGAGACCTTGCTGCTTGTCCAAGGCCGCTCAAGTGACAGGGAACACAATTCTTGGCTGGCCCCTCTCTTTGGAGACACAGTGGGAATTTGTACACCCAGCCCCTGACTCCATAGTCAGGAGCTGTCTCAGCTATGCCAGTTTGTGCACAAGGGACAGTGTCCTGCAAGTGTCTCTGTGGGAGCTTGCTGAAATGCCCACAACTAGACCAAAGGGGACCTGATACACACTCCCAGTTGTGACAAAGGAAGTCCCACTGTTGGGAGCTAATGGACCTCCAGTTTCCCTGCTTCCTGTCTTGCAATCACCTACACCTGTCCCTCCTCTTCTCTTAGTATAAGGGAAGGTTTTTCCTTAGCCTAGTCAGGTCCTCCAGAGCCACACCTGCCTTTCCTGACAGAAATGCTATTGCTGCCTTTCTTTCTCTGCACAAGCAAAGTTCAATGTTTTTGCACTGTACGGACTGTTTATTGTTGTTTTTCTTGTCCCTGTTTTAAAGTAAAGCTTTGTCATATTTTTCCATACAAGCTTATTCTGCATAACAACTGGATGCGTATATGAGTGTGCTCGCTGCTGGAGAGTCTATATATTTGGGTTACTAATTCTTCTTGAGAAGTAAAAAAAAAAAAAAAGGAGGTTGAGCTGTGTGACCAGAAAAACAAATTCAAAGTAGGCTAGGTGATACATTTATTGGTCAGTCACTACTAAAAAAAAAGTAAGCTAAGCTTTCAATAGCAACTTGCTATCTTTATCAAAGCATTGTACCAAAAATGCAATCTTGATAGAGGATGTAGTCTATCAGGCACTGAGATGAGAATCTTTTTGATGAGATGGAATACACCAGATGATGTTATCAGGAGGCAGGGCTGGTGTTAAGACTGCTTCAAAGTCTCGGATACAGTTTAACATTCAGCATATCAAAGCATAGTCCCTGCCCACCCCCTTGCCCATCCTCAATTTGGCTCTATCAAGACTACAAGTCCCTGCTGGCCTGAGGAGTTTTTTTGGGGGAGGTAATACAGGAAGCATGTGTTCCATTTGAAAGTTGGGAACATTTTAGCAAAACCGACAAGGAATAATCAGGGTCAGATTCTTCTTTACTGGCTGAACCCCATTCATCCGCTTTCATGAGCCGAGTATTTTTGGGTTGGGAAAATAATTCTTTACCCAGCATATTGTTAGTCTGTGGAACTCCCTGCCACAGGATGTGCTGATGGCATCTGGCCTGGAGGCCTTCAAAAGGGGATTGGACAGAATCCTGAAGGAAAAGTCCATCGCAGGTTACAAGCCATGATGGGGATGTGTATCTCCAGGCTTAAAAAAAAACAAACAAAAAACAAGGTACTATCAGGAGACAGATATCTATTCTCGTGAGCTCCCAGAGGCATTTGGTGGAGCCACTGTGAGGTACAGGAAGCTGGACTAGATGGGTCCTTGGCCTGATCCAGAATGGCTCTTCTTATGTTCTTGTGTAGAGGGAGAAAGGCAGGATAAAGGTATTTTAAATACTGTATGTTTAAATAAAACATGCCACATAGGTAGAGCATGCTATAGCAGGAGTGCTAGATGGAAACTGTTACTGAAGGTGGGTTACTCAGACACTGGTTCTAGTGTAGCTATAAGGCCCTTGGCAGCTTTTGCTAGATCTGTAGATGTGGAAGGCTGCTGCCTTCTCATGATCTATGGCAGTGGTGGCAAACCTTGGGCACTCCAGATGTTTTGGACCACAGCTCCTACAGTCCTTTGTCATTAGCAATACAAGCTTGGAATTCTGGGAGTTGTGGTACAAAACATCTGGAGTGCCGAAGGTTCGCCACCACTGATCTATGGTGAGGTCAGCCTGGCTCACTCTTGGGTGCACATGGGACAGGGTGCAACCAAGAACATGCTGCTCCCTAGCACCTGGTGCTTTGATAGACCTACACGCTCACCAGTTGGTTTCTGGAGCAGGGTCTGGCCCTGTCTCCATCTTGTTTCTGAAAAGCTCACATTAAAACATGGCAAGGTGCCACAACATTTATGTCCTCTTTTTCCCCCATTTCTTTCCCCCATGATATCTAAATCAGAGATAGGCACCCTTCAAGAGAAAGAGTTGCCAATGTTCAGGGCACTGAATGAAGTCTGGTGGAACTGTTATACTTTTCTAGATCTTCAGGCAGGGAGCTTAAGTCCCAGAGTGAGTTTTGCTGGTAAAGGAGATTTTATTGTGTACTATATAAGGTAAAGGTAAAGGTTTCCCCCCACACATGCGTGCTAGTCGTGTCCGACTCTAGGGGCGGTGCTCATCTCTGTATTCAAGCCGAAGAGCCAGTGTTGTGCAAGTCCATGGCCATGTGGCCGGCATGGCTGCAAGGAAACACTGCTTTACCTTCCTGCTTTTTACAGCGGTACCTATTTATCTACTTGCATTTACATGCTTTTGAACTGCTAGGTTGTCAGGAGCTGGGGTTATCAGTGGGTGCTCGCTCCGCTGCATGGCACCCGGGATTTGAACTGCCAACCTGCCAACTTTGCAGTCAACAGTTTTTGGAGCCTTAGCCTGCTGAGCCACCACATCCCTGGCATTGTGTAGGGTTATTAATTACGCATACACAGAATTTGGGGTACAATAATCTCTTGGTCCCAGGCACGCGTCTCTCTGGGCGTGGGTGTCTCTGTGTGTGCATGTGTGAGAGAGTGTGTGTGTGTGTGTGGTGTCTCTGTGCCGCACCTGGGACCCAAGGCTCTTTATTGGTAACAGCAAACAAGTACACAAGGGGTGGAGAGAAGCATTGACAATAGGACAGAGGAAGACAGAGGAAGGATGGTCTTTGGTCACGTATGAATTCCATTGGTGGAGGGATGAGGGTCCTCACGTATGCACCCTTATCTAGGAGGAAATGCTTGCTAGTGAGGTCTAACTGATAAGAGAGAGAGAGGAAGGAGCTTCAGGCTGGTCACAGACCAGATGTGCCTGATAGCCTGATATCTGGGTTGCCATTGCTTCCCCTGGACTCCTGTTGGGGCTGACCTCTCCCCAGCTTCAGGGTCATCCGGAGCTTGCTCTGGTCTGGTCTTTTCCATGCCTGGCCATGCCCTTTTCTGTGGGTGATCTTAGCCCTTGGGCTAAATGGCTTGATTCAGCACTTTGCCGGGGCCTATTGGGGTACAGGGAATCCCCACAGCATTATGTATGTATAGATCTGTTAATGCCTCGGCATCCCTCCTTACCCCAAACTGGCACCAGCTGTCTTTGGCTCTGCATGGAGGGGTTTAGATGTGTGCTGCACATACAATGTTTGTTTAGGGGATGATCATCACCTGGGAAGAGCAGAGGTGGGAGGGACCCTAAGCATAATTGAGTCCAGCTCCTGTCAAATTGAACTCCCTGCCTCTGACTCTGCAGCCAGATGCCTCAACCACGGAGCTATCCTTTGTCTGCCACACACATGAACAGATATATTACTTTGAAGCTCTTATACAAAGGGACATCCTATGACACCAGTTGTGCTTGCAACCTGTGACTTCCCTTGGTGTCCTACCTTGGTCTTAGCAATTTGGTCGTGAGATCTCAAGGAATGGAGCTGAGAATAGAATAGAATAGCATCATAGCATTGGAAGAGACCTCAAGGGCCATCCAGTCCAGCCCCCTACTGTTCAGGAACCCCCATCACTGGACTCCCGACAGATGGCCATCCATCCTCTGTTTAAAAACCTCCAAAGAAGGAGACTCGACCACCCTCTGTGGCAGCAGATTCCACTGACTCAAGATGGTTTCAATGCTCAAGTCCTGTCCCTCACTTGAGGTAAGCATGGTCCCCTTTGTGGCCTCTAAGTTGCATTCTTCTCGTGCTGCTATTGATTAAGGTAACTAGAAGGCCTTTCACATAACTGTGTCAGTGTGTCATGAAACAAAACAAAAGGTAAACAGAGCTTCAACAATGTCTTATTGTATTGCTATTAAAAGAATTCTAAAATTGCACTGGCAGGAAACAGTGTCCTGTTTGGGGTAAGTGAGTATTAAAATGAGAACTGTGACATATCAATACATGGTGCTGGCTGTTCAGCCGCTCCAATTATTTATTGATTCGAAACAGGACTGCGAAGTGATAAAGTTACCTAACCTGCCACGACCAGCTGTCTGGCAGGAAGAAAATAATCCTACAATTAATGGCATTTCTGTTTCCATTATCCGCTGTTCCTGGTACCTAATTACAGCCACACCGACAGAGATGGAAGGGGAAAAGCTAACCGTCACCTGACAGTTCAGAATAAGATTAATGCTCCGTATTTATGAGGTACAAGCAATAAATAAGATAATAAGGTTTCCGGAACATGGCACAAACATTCATTCCACGTTGTAAAGCGGGCGCAGGTACAGTAATAAATCTAGAGTTTGTTAATCATTTTGTAAGTGATAAGGTGAGCCATAATTTGGCCATGGAAAGCTTGGGAGCTGGAAAGACATTCAATTAGTTCCTCGGCAAGAAGGCCATGCCACACACTACATTATCCTGTCGGGGAGATGTCAGCAGATTAGTTTCTATCAGCAGCCAAATTCTGAATGCAGAAGATGTGGAAAGGGTCAAAGAGAGCTCGGTGGAGAAGCATTCGCTTGACAATGCAAAGAAATATAAGTGCAAATCCACACTTTGTTCTCACAGATGAAGGAGAATAATTTTAATTAAACAAAATTTTTTGGCTGGACACATGAGCAGCAGGGTTTTATAATTTGTATTGTATGTCGTTTTAAGTGTATTGTATTATATAGTTTTAATAATTTTATTGTTTATAGTTTTTAATACATTGTCATACCCCGCCCAAAGACCTCTTGGTAGTGGGGAGGCTAACATTTTTTTGTAAACAAACAAACAAACAAAATGTCAAAGCATTTCCCCCCACTACCTAATTGGGGGAGAAAGAATTTCACTGTGAATTTTTACACATAATGAAGGGGTTATTTCATGGGGGGGGGATCAGTGTTTTCTTTTTTTCTTTTCTTTTCAGAAAAGCCCTGTTGTTGTAATTAGAAATAGTGTGACCAGTTGCATGACTGGTTGTGTAACTAGTACAAGTTCTGCCTTGCTACAATAAGCCTGAAAGGTGGTGTGAAGTTGAAGCAAGAGATCCCTGTTGTTGCTGCTGTTGTCACATGCCTCACACAGACCTTGCTTTTAGAAGATAGAACCAGGTGTGTCCCGTGACCAATGCTGCATTCCCTAAGTTAGCTTGCTCACTTCAAGTACATTAGATGATTTTTACGTGCCATTCTTGTTAGCTTTGTATACAGTGGTACATCTTAAGACGAATTTAATTCGGTCTATGAGTCATTTCATTTTATGAAAAATTTATCTTGCAAAACATTATTTCTCATAGAAATGAATGGGAAACTGATCAATCCGTTCCAGAGGTTGGAGAAAAGGCAAAAAGCCACCTCCCCGACCTCTATATAAAGTGCACTTTAAAGGCATGTAGAACCGGAATACCCCCACCCCACCCGCAGTGCAATGCAAACATGGACAAAAGCAAGCAGCAAGACAAACCCTAGCCTGTTCTCACCAAAAGTGCAACTGAAAGAAAATGCAAAGATGGACAATAGAGAGCAGCAAGACAAACCCCAGGTCATTCCCGCCAAAAGTGAAATGAAAAGCAATGCAAAGATGGACAAAAGCAAGCAGCAGGACAAACCCCAGGGCATTCCTGCCTAAAGTGCAATGAAGAGCAATGCAAAGATGGACAAAGGAAAGCAGCAAGACAACGTCAAACGTGAAATGAAAACAATGCAGAAACATAAAAGAAAGCAAGGAAACCTCAGCTCCCTACCTTTCCAAGTTCTCAAAGTCCAAAGAGCTGCTGCAAAACAATGTCCAGAATGGCTTCAAAACCTGATGAAATACCTCGTCCCACCTTCCACAAACTACGGAGATGCAATGCATCCTGGGTAACTTGTTTCAAAACATGGATTGGATTTCTGTCTTGAGAAACAACCCTGTTCCCGTAAATTTTATTTGTCTTACATTCTTTTCATCTTAAGGGGCATTCGTCTTAAAAGGTATTACTGTACTTGGAGGCATTGCCCCACCAGTCTGGAATAATGAGACAGACAACAGGAATGGGTTATAAAGCAGGGCCACACTTTATTTAACATCAAACAATAACTTCCCCTTTCAAAAGGGGGCCTAACATAATGTGGAATCCAATACGAATCTGGGACTGGCCTGGCGTCAGACCCAATCCTCTGAGTTGCCTTCAATTAATAGCACCTTCCAAGGATCAAGGCCACCTGTCTCTCCTGAATCTAATCAGCCTGAGTCCATGGAATGAATGCCGCCTATTTTCCCCCCAGCGCCAAACTCTCCTGCCTTCCAAGCTGGGAGGAAGGTTGTCTTACATCTAATTTGCATGTCACTGGAACTCATTTAAACATGTTGGATTCCACATTACCAAACTAAACAAGAACCCAACCCAACCCTGCAAACAAGTTTAAATAAGAACAGGTCAAACATTCACATCTGGCCCTGAGTGACCAGCTAACCTTCTTCTTATCACAGGGTGGTTGGGTGCACCAATTTTGATCAAGAAGAGACAGAGTCAAGGGTGCGCAGCCTTAGACAGATGCACATTCAATTCTGCCTCTCACCCTTCGCCATCCCATCTGGGTAAAGCCTTCCCCCTACCGCAAACGCAACACCGGAAGGAACCTTGTTATCTTGTCCTGTGACTCAGTCAGCAAAATGTCTTGGGCCAGACGTTAACCCCATGCTGAAAAGCATAAAGGCCATTTTGTTATGAGTGAGCATGAAGTGGCCGCCTCTCTGCAAAATGAAATATATAATAAAACCTTTTAGACATTAAGGTATCCTAATAAACCCTTGCTGCTTTTTCTGAAAAAATAAAATAGACACTCTCTGCAAATGGAGACATATGGCTGAAATGTTCTTCCCCGTTTCCATACTCCTCTACAAATTTTGCTTACAAATATTCTCATAAACATTGTCAGGTTGTGTCACTATTGAGGATGCATTTCAAAATTCAACATCCGTCTCTTATGTCTAATGACTTTTCAAGAGTAGGCAATATCTGCTAGCATGACATGTAGCAGTAAAATATTTACCAGTAATTTGACGGCTGATATGAAGCAGCTGCCAGCGTTTGACAGATGACGGGCAAAAATAAAAAAATAACAGTCAGCAACATTTCTGCTAGCCAGAGTCACTCATCTGATCAGGAGTTGCCCTCTTCCCAGGGACCTCATAATAGTCCAATTCTGATGTCCAACTATAATTCCGCAAATTCAAATATTGAGTTCTAAAGTCAGAATGTCAATGATGTCCTTATCATATGCCAACATTTGCCTACTTGGCAACTGCCAGAGTCGGATAACAGCTCTGGAAACAAAGCTGTGTGAGGAACAGTTGAGGGGCTTGGTATGTTTAGCATGGAGAATCATAGAATCATGAAGTTGGAAGGGCCCTGTAAGGCCATCAAGTCTAACCTCCTCCTCAGTGAAGGAATATCAATGAAACGTTACCGGCCAGGTGGCTGTCTAAAACGTTACTGGCCAGGTGGCATGCTGTAAGTCAGGCATGTCCAAACTTCAGCCCTCCTGATGTTTTGAGCCTGCAACCCCCAGAATTCTACGCTTAGATTGGCAATGACGAAGGAATGTGGGAGTTGCGGTCCAAAACATCTGGAGGGCCGAAATTTGGACATGCCTGCTTTAAGTGTTAGAGCACTCACCACCTCTGAGAGGTGATGAGTCAATCTTCCAATATCTGATAGGCTGCTGCACAGGAGATTCAGTGAGCTTGTGTTCTGCTGATCCAGAAGGTAAGACTCAAACTAGGACATTGAAGGAGATGTCAAACAAAAATTATGAACCATTTCTTGGTGGAACAGATGATCGCAGAAGGACTTTCTGTGAACTCTCTGCCAGCTGGCTGGTGTGAGTTGAAGTCCAACACATCTGGAAGCATGTCTGTGAAGATTCTCGGTCATTCAGGTGACGTTATCTGGAAGTTGAGTCATGACAAGTGGACTTCTTTTCTTGAGAGAGTGAAAGATTTCTCTACTCATCCAAGCAGCTTCATCAGTCTGGGGAAAGTTAGTGGCAAGGTCACCTTGATTTCACCTCACCCTGGTCTGAATAGGTTCCTTAGGTGGACAGTGGCCTGAATTGGCTCCTTAGGTGGACAGTGGCCTGAATTGGCTCCTTAGGTGGACAGTGGCCTGAATAGGCCCCTTAGATGAACAATGGCCTGAATAGGCTCATTAGGTGGACAACAGCCTAGTGTGTGTGAAAGTCCCACGTATGCAACCCTTCCCAAAACCTATTAAGTATGAGTCATTAGATATGGCCTTGCCGGTGGAGGTGTGAGGTGCTTCTGATGTGTCTGGGGATTGATGAAAGAGCAGCTTGATAAGTAGCAGACAGATTGTACCTCAGTCCTCCACCTCTATTGAGAGAGGAGTTTTCAATACGCACAAGAATGGTTTTGCTGCCCCCTCTTTTGAACCACCTATCTTTCTGTCTAATACGTGTACTTCATCATCTTTGAATATGTGTCCTTTGTCCTTCTAGTGGAAGTACACTACTGATTCTGGTCCTGGAAGGATGTACTGAGGAAGACTGTCCTATGCTATAAAATACTGGTAAAAGTTACTTTTTGTGGTCCAACAAATAACTTTTCCAAGATTTTGTTTCTGTGCTCTGCTATGTAGAAACAACAGGTACATCAGATGTGGATTTTTTTTCAGAGGGAGTGTACAGTTTTGTTTATTGTTAGGTCTTAATTTTTAACGTATCCTCTGTGCATCCCTGG
Organism: Phrynocephalus forsythii; assembly: GCA_029282475.1. NCBI lineage: Eukaryota > Metazoa > Chordata > Lepidosauria > Squamata > Agamidae > Phrynocephalus > Phrynocephalus forsythii. The sequence goes on along the minus strand of JAPFRF010000002.1, from coordinate 133,504,819 downwards.
AGAGTTAGAAAACAAATGTTTTAATAGAGCAACAAAAGGTTCATAATAATATACAGTGGACCCTTGTATAACAAACAGTTTGTATAACATAAAATCTGTACAACATAAAAAATTCTGGAGGTAGGGGAAATTTGCTTAAATCTGTACAACATAAAAATGGTCGCAATTAGGGACTACTATGTTTTCAATGCATTCCTATGGGAAATTTGTATAAAGGAGAATTTGCTTAACATAATTTCATTTGGAACAAATTAATTCCTTTATACAAGGTACCACTCTATCTCATAGACCAGGGCTGTCCAACTTTGAACAGACCGTGGTCTACTTTTTCCTGGCATATTGTCCCCACAATCTACTCTGAAACTCCCAGACGTCCCTGTGGTCACCTTGCAGAAGTGTGTGCATGCATGCATGTTTCACTGGTGCTCCAAATTAGGAGGGCGTGCTTCGCCGGTGCTCCAAATTAGGAGGGTGTGCTTTGTTGGTACTCCGATTTAGGAGGGCGGGGACTCGGAAGGTAAGGGAACAAATCCAGACTAAATGTCGGTGGGTGGGCAAAAAAAAATAAAAATTAAAAATCCTGGCAGATAAGGAGGCTGGTGGAAACCTGGCAGGCTACTTCCAAAGACCCCAAGGGCTACCGGTTGCCTGGGGTCAACACATTGTGCAGGCCTGTCAATAGACCATAGAGTGTGTACTCCCTATGCAGACGTCTAATTTTGCATTATAAGAAGGTATGCAGAATGTCTTCTTTGGTCATTTTCTCTTCAATTCCAGACATACAACAATAGAGCACAATCAACAATGTGTAATATGCTTGCTTGGAGGTAATGATGAAGTACTTGTTGGGGATCTTTGTTGGATCGGTTGTTGCAGATGATTTTTTAGTTGCTCCAATGAGAGAGGCACCTCTTGTGTTACTATATAAAAAACTATTTATTTAACTAGAAGGGAAGGTTACACGGGAGGCTTTCTAACTATAACTATTCTAACAGCCATCTTGCTAAGCCAGGAACATGCTTCTCTTCATCTCTAAGAATATAAGGCACACACTAACTAGACTTCTACCAGAACATTCCAAGTGGTGTGATCTCAACAACCAATCGGCTCCGCTCTTCAAATTAAATCCAGCCCATAATACTCTACATTCACCTTAACCCTGTAATGGCTGAAATGTAAATTTTGCCAAATATTCCCACAGTACTAAGGGGTCATAATTTACTCTTTCTGGTGGGCAGGCACAACTGTTATCAAACATGATTTCATCTTAGCTATCATTTTGCCAAAAAAGTTAAATCCAAGTGCCTTTGCTTGTGCATAGCACAAGCTTCAGAAGAGAAAAGAGTCAATGTGCCCAAGATCAGTTCTCTTCTTTGAGACATGGGCCGTTACTTCATGAACCTCTCGCTTCGCGGCAAGCCGTCATTTCTGTGCGAATCGATCGTTTCAGTCCGCACGCTCCTCCTTTTTGGCTGCGGCGCCACCCCGACCACGCCCCCTAAACCGTGCTCCAAGCGGGGCGAGAGATTCCCCTGCCGGAGGCCGGGAATCTTTTTCGCTTTGCATCCCGCTTCGCATCCAAAGTCACGTGTGGCCACTAATTTTTATTTTTTTTATTTTTTTCAGTTACCTTTTCTCCGAAATACCAATGAACGCGAGGGAGGCATGATAGCTTTGTAATGGTAGTTTGAGGCGGAAGTTGCTTGGTCACTGCTCTAGGGATTTAGGAAGGGATTACTCGAATGCCCTTGGAGGACCGATGGATCATAAACAACAAATGTTGTGTGCTGGTCCACCTAGTGACCCTGACGGAGAACAGCAATTTTTTCACGTCGCCAATGGACAAAATAATACAATTCGGGAGTAGAAAACGAAGGATCATACAGTAATTTTGCTCAGCCGCAAATGACAGCCGGGTATTGATGCATCGATACGTCGAGGTAATTTTTTAAAAAAAATTAAAGAAAGCTGAAACCGGACATTGCAAATAAGCTTCCCAATGCAAAGGGAACACGTGAGGTAGTAATGGATTCGATCCTAAAACTTCGCCACGTGAGGACAGAGAAAGAGGGGTGGGAGCGAAGGGAGACCACGTGACCGCCTTCGCATTCAAAGCGAAGGCAATCCCGCTGCGAAGCGAAGTACTTCGTGAAGTAACGGCCATGTTCTCTTGTTTCTCAGTTGTTCTGCACTCTTGTTGTTCTTCACTCCTTTGTTACCATAGCAACAATTGACTTCAGACACCCTAGCTGAACCACCAAAGAAAGGGGAATTATCTGTTTTGGCATGAACTCCTATTAAGTGAGAGATGAGCTCCGCAATAATTTAGGGCATATTACACGCAGGTGAAGTTTCATATGAGAAAATAGAAAGAGGACAAAAGCAAAAGGGTGATTTGAGACCCCATTGGTCTATATCATGGTAGGAACAGTTCATCTGTTGCACAGATTGAGCATTGGCCTCAAGCAATGTTGTCCTCATGGGAGAAGAATATCTGGGGAGACCTTAGGTATTTTATGGCTTCTCCAAGCAGGTTCTTACATTGTTGATTGCACAGACATGCCTAACACATAAACTACATATAAGTTTCACAGGCAGTCCCATGCACAACACATTACAATAGGCCAGCTTGAAGGTCTGCTTGGATGAAGTCCATGCAGTTGAGGTGCAGCATCTCAACTGGTGAAAGATGTAATAGCTGGCTCATTACAGACACACTGCCAGCATGCTTTCGGGAACTCTACCTATCTATTCAGATTCAGAACAAGGCTCTGGGGAACTTTGTGAAGCCATACATCATTTAGGGCAGTGATTCCTAACCTTTGGTTCCCAAATGTTCTTGATTAAAATTCCCAGAAGGCTGTGCCACTAGCTGTGCTGGCCAGGATTTCTAACTCCAGTGTTGTTGAAGGGAGCTGTGTACTTTAATTAATAAATATATGCACATGTACCATGGAGAAGGTGGGGAATGTTTTGATTTTCACCCTTTCAGGGAACAACTATGTAGTATCTCACTAAAATCAAAATGACTTACTTATGATTGAGATGTCTGTAGAATTGCACTCTTAAGATACCCAGCAGGGGTATATATTCATAAGGACAAATTTCCTTGTGTAGCTGCTGAGATCTGCTTTCTCCCAAGAAGCCATAGGGTCCTTATTCCTTCCCTGTTGTTCATTCCAGCAACCATCTCAGCATACAAAGTGGAATCATCTGAGAAATAACAGATAATTTCATGCCGATCTCATTCTGTCTCCACTGTTATTTGCCAAATTCTTTGTTGAACAGAGTTATTTTGCTGGCCCTAACAACCTTTCTTAGTAATGAGATTCATGGGTTAATCCTCCATTTGTGAAAATATACATTGCTTTTTTTTTTTGGTAAAACTGCTTTAATACCTAATGTCATTAAATGGACTCCAGCATTTGTATTTAGTAATTTCTATTTGAAGTGTGCCTCTATAATTCAGCCATAGAAAGGGTTAATGCTTTCCCCCACTGGGCTTCTCTGTAGTGAATTATTCATCCCAGGCTGCACTGCCAAGAACGAAGACTAAACTGCTTGCATATTTTTGCTGTCTTTGTACAGACACACTTGAACTGGGTTTTGATTTCTGGTATCCTAGAGATCTTTAATAACTATTCATCCTGATAAAACCATGCTGGGGTGTTACTAAGTTATTAGAGTATGCAGAGATCCTCTCTCTCTTTCATTCCAAGAGAGCACATGGCACACATACATATGCATGAGTAAGGGCCTTTTCACACGACCCCAAAAATCTGCGGCAAATGGCTCCCAGATCCGGAGCTTAAAATTGTTTCCCCACCAGCTCTGGAGTTTACAAAAATTTAAGTGCGACCACGCCCACCTAAGCGCGTCCCAGCACACTTTTCAAGTACCTGGTCTCCAGAGCTGAAAAAATTCTGATGCGGATGTAAAGTAGTGAGTGCCGGGCTCTCCTTGCCTTGTGTTTGTTTTTTTGTCCCCGCCGCCCCTTTAAGAGACAGGAATCATGATGATGACGGGGCTCGAGGCGGCTTCGACAGACAGACGGAAGTGAGCCTGCGTTTTTTCTCCCTTTTTTCTCCCTCCCCTCACGCAGACTGGAGGAAGGAAGTGGAGGGGGTGGGAACACAGGAAGAGCGACGAACCCCCAAGATCTCTGGTCCAAATTTAAGTGGCCAGCGGATCTTAGGGGTCGTGTAAAAGTGCCCTAAGTACATATGTACACCTCCCTCTCTCTCAGACACAGGCACACACACACATAATATCTGTTCGTCTGAATGGTTATGTGTCTATTTGTATGGATGTAAGGGTAAACACACATAAACCCATATATGCACAGTGTGTGTGTGTGCGCGTGGAGAGAGAGAACACATAATATGGCTTCCTTCCTTCCTTCCTTCCTTCCTTCTTTCCTTCCTTCAAAAATATGGAAATCCATCATTTTTGTGCACTTTTTCTTAAATTCTGTACTTCTGTGTGCCCATTTTTCATATCCTATGAATTCCTCCTATTTTCTGAAGCAAGACTGTGCTGTGCTTTTGTGCACATTTGAAATGTGCATTTTTTAAATGAATCTTATTCATATGGTTCTGTTTTTCTAGATCAATTCATGGACTTTTGATGATGTCCCCCATGAATTCCATACATCATGTTTCAGTGATGTGTGGGAGTCAACCTCTTTGGACATTTCAGTCCTTGAGCAATCTAACCACATTGATATACTCTGTTTTTACATCCTCAGTTTCATGTTGATACTGGATAACTCAGTGTTTTAGGTATCTAGCTGTGGAGGCAGAGGTTGGGAGCAAGATTCCCCACTGTGCCTGTTATGAATTGAGCCAGTCTGTGTGGCCTTGGGCAAGCTGCACAGTCCCAGGGTGCAGCCTAGCAAATGTTAGTGATCCTTCAGTCTTGAGAGACTATGGCAGTGGTGGAGAACCTTTGGCACTCCAGATGTTTTGGACCACAACTCCAAGAATTCCAAGCCTGTATTGCCAATGACAAAGGACTGTGGGAGTTGTGATCCAAAACATCTGGAGTGGCGAAGGTTTGCCACCACTGGACTATGGTATCATGCTCTGTATAGAAGCTGTGTTGTTTCCACACTGCATGCAAATCTGAAGTGGCCTCTTCAGAGCACAAGGCCTGGGTAGATTAATATGGAGGTTAAAACTGTTACCCAAGCAGCAAACCCCCTCTCTCTAATGGAATGAGTCTAATGGAATGAGTCAATGCGATTAGTTCAAGCTGCGACACATCCCAAGAAGAAGGGAATGATAAACCACTTCTGAGTATTCTCTACCCAGAAAACCCTGGAAAGAGTTGCCATATGTCAGAACTGACTTGATGGCATGCTGCTGCTGCTGCCATGTGGAGGCATGACCATCATGGAAGTATGAACTTCATGTAGTTTGTATGTGTGTGTGTTGCTGTGTAACAACTGTATATCTATGCGCAGTGATAAGATGGGGTTCGGCAAAAGTCAAGACATCCTTGGATTGTTCAGTTAATTAGTCCCTGAATACACTACAGTTGGGATAATCTTCTTTATGTATGAAGATTGAAAAGAACCAGTACTTATCTTCATTTTCCAGTCCTTTTCATGTATCATTTATTTCTCTAATAAAAAAAAACCCATAGCTCTCTATTAAATCCCATCAAAAACACACTTCATACTGCACAATTCCTATTATTTTGTGGACACAGTACAAAATTATTTAAATGTAATTAGAATGAACCTGGAGTTGTTGGCTGAAATCCTATTATGATGAAATGTGCAAACATTTCAATTGATTGAAAGAGTGTTTCCAATCACTGAGTAACAAGATGGAACAAAACAAGGCAACGATAATTCAGCTTGGTCAGGAAAAAAATGATCTCAGTGAGTACCTATAGACACAAAGGACATCTTTGCTGTTGGAAAGGTGCTAAACTGGTGGCAGGCTAAGTTCTGGAAGAAGGCAACTGAGACCAGGAGCTCGTGTACAAAGTTTCCCCAAAGTTTCTCCAAAGATGACACCTGAACAAAAGGAGGATGAGGAGAGGATTACCAACACCCCACGGATTAAATCCACTTGGATTTTTCCATGGTGTTCACATTTACCAAATGTTTCACTGCAATTTTCAGAATCAATCTATCCTTAAAGCATTTCAGAATAAAAGACTTCAAAATATTTATCTAAATTAGGATAATTAGCCCAAGTGTCTAGGACTTTCCCAGGCTTCTGGGTGGGGTGATCAATCTTCGGGCCCTTGGCAGTGGAAGAGAAGTGTTTATTTTTTATGAAGTGGCTTTAAATCTTGGCCACTTCCCACTGGCTGAGCCCAAAGGTGCTCACTCTATGTTTTTTTTTGAAACCTTCCCAAATCGTGCCCCCTGTGATGTCACAATGATTCGCCCCCTTGGTTTCAGCTTTCAGATTTAAAATGAGATACAGCTGAGCTGACTACTTTCATTTTAATACTTTCTAAATTCCGTTTTATTTTTCTGTCCTGTTTAATGCAGTGCTGGAAGGTGAATGACAAAACTATTCAGGTATATCCCCCCCCTTAGTCAGGGGAGCCCCAGGAAGCTATCAGGATTGCATTTCAGGAGTTCAAATACTGTCTGCAGCTCCCAAGGGTGCCTGACAAACAGCATTGTAGCACTTTTTTTTTTCTTGCTGGAAAAAAGAGTCTATAGAATTTTGCTTCATATTTTTCAAAAGATTTAAGAAGGAACAATTTCAGTGTACCTCAAAGGGGGCGGGGAGTTACTTCTGAGAATTTGAAAAGAGGTTGGAAGGGGATGGTGGTATCTTTCTTACTTTTTCTTCATCTCCTCTTCCTCCATCATCATCACCACTACCACTACCACCACCACCACCACCTCCTCCTCTTCCTCCTCCTCCTCCTCCTCCTCCTCCTTCTCCATCATCATCATCTTTAGGGATTTCTTTAGGGAATCAGCCCATCTTATGTCTTGCCCCTGCCAGCTTTCTCAGTATTATTGTCTTTTCCAGAGGATCCTCCTATCTCCTAATATCCCCTAAGAACATAAGAACATAAGAACATAAGAACAGCCTTGCTGGAACAGGCCACAGCCCATCCAGTCCAGCATTTTGTCTCACACAGTGGCTCACCATTTTGCTTCAGGGTATTCCCAAGCAGATGTCTTCACCTGCTTAAGATTCCCTGAAAATGGCATTGAGATATATCCTGCCTATCTCTCCAACCCGGAGGTTGTCCTTAGGCATCCATAATGATAGCCATTGATACCATTGTTCTCCATGAACTTTTCTAATTCTTTCTTAAAGCTCTCAAGGCTGACAGCTGTCACTACTTCTTCTGGCAGGGAGTTCCAGAGACCAGTGATTATCTGGTTGAAAAAGTGTTTTCTCTTATTTGTTTGAGATCTAATATACAAAAGTTTCATGGAGTGCCCCCTAGTTCTAGTGCTGTGCAATAGAGAAAACAGATTTTCCTTATCTTCTTTGTCCACACTGTGTATGATTTTAGAAACTTCAATCAGGTCACCTCTTAGGTGCCGTCGTTCTAGAGTGAGGAGGCCTAGCTGTTGCAGCCTCAGATGGTAAGGAAGGTGTTCCAGTCCCTTAATCATTCCGGTTGCCCTCTTCTGCCCTTTTCCCATTTCCGTAATATCCTTCTGGAGGTATGGTGACCGGAACTGTATACAGTACTCCAGATGGGGCCTCACCATAGATTTATAAAGAGGCAAAATGACACTTGCTGACTCATTTTCTATACCCTTCCTAATGATCCCTAGCATTGAGTTTGCTTTTTTCACTGCTGCGGCACACTGGCTTGACACCTTCATTGAGATGTTCCACCAGGACAGCAAGGTCCCTAATTTCCCCTCAGTAGGTCAAACTCAGTTTCATATGTAGCTTGCATAATTAAATTGTAAACCGCCCAGAGAGTGCTTGAAGTGCTATGGGGCGGTATATAAGCAGAACACTTTGCTTTCATCCTTTTTGCCTCCAGAGTTAATTCAGGCTTGCTTTGCTCTGGGACCCACTTGTTTATTCTTTCTGGAAGTCCAGGGCATCTGCACAGCAATTTTTCAGCACCATGTTCCAAACAAATCATCCCCTCCCCCTCCAATCAGCTTTCTTCATTGCCCAGCTTTCATTAGGATTTGTTTATTATTGGTTTGTTAAGGAAACTGCACTTGCCTTGATGTTTTCTTTTTCAACACAACAAATAATGCCCAAAGGACTAATCATGAGGCACCAAAGCATAAGTAGAGGGTTCATGGTTGAACGAAGAGGAGGATGTCAATTTTTAATCCATTAATTTTGACTCGGTGAACTTACCCAATGACAAAAACACATCCCTCTTCAATGAAAAGCAGTTTTTTATCTGTCCCAGATTTTATACAGTTATAGAACTGTAGAGTTGTAAGGGACCACACCTTGTGGAAGATAAAATGAAATTGATGTTGGAGAATCTTGCCGGATAGTGGATAGTTCATTCATTTAGGCAGAGGTTGGGATCGGAATTTTATTCCTCACTATGACTCCTGGGAGAAAAGTTAACCTGCATAGCCTTTGGCAAACTGTACAGTCCCAGGGCACCCCCCAGAAGAAGGGAATGGCAAACTACATCTGAATCTTCTCTACCTGGAAAACCCTGAAGTGGGCCAACATAAGTCAGAATTGCATAATAGGTTGTAGGCAACTCAGCAATGGCCAAACATTCCCATAATTGTAACATCTCTCACATGATCTGGAAGTTGAGTCATGGCTACTGGACTTCTTTTTTGAGAGATAGAAACGTTTCGCTAATCAAAAAGCCTTCACCACCAAGGCAATAGCTAATGACCCATTCTTGATAGGTTTCAGCACCTTAGGCCATTGTTCACCTTAAGGCTATGGATACTAGTGGCTCCCTAACGAGCCTATTCAGGCCATTGTTCATCTTATGAGCCTAATTCAGACCAGGGTGACAAGAGGTCAAAGCTGACTGACTATAAGATGGAGGACTCGCACTAGCTGTATTCAGAGCAGACTGATGAAGCTGTTTGGATGAGCAGCGAAATGTTTCTATCTCTCAAAAAAGAAGTCCAGTAGCCATGATTTAACTTCTAGATAAACTCACCTGGATGACTGAGAATCTTCACAGACATATCTCTCACATGAGTTTTAAAAATAATTGGCAGTCAAGTCCTATACATTTCTGGGCAGAGGAATTGCTTTTAAAACATCCTTCCCGTCCAAAGTCTATCACTACTTTCTTGGTTATATTGAAGGAGCTTGAATGGCCAGCAACATTCCATCCATCCATCCATCCATCCATCCATCCATCCATCCATCCATCCATCCATCCATCCATATATAAGCAATTTATGTTATGCTCATATTCTTTCCTAGGATAATAGATTTTGATAGAACGTCCACATGGAAAGACAAATTATATGACAACACTATTTAAGTCTAAGGTAGTTATATGAGTATTGATAGATACACACCAGGCTCAGATCCTTGAGGTCAGAGGTTGCAAAACATATTTTTGAATGACTGCAGCTTGAAATGCAAAAGAAATTTGTTGGCTCTGCATTTATAAATGTTTTTGCATTCCCCAACATTGGTAAACAGAACAGAGTGCAGACGTCTGTGCATTTGCTAGGTCCACATAGTATTTTGGAGGAAAAGAGACCCACAAACCATACATATATTTAAAATGTTCACAGTGAAAAAGGCCTGCATTTGAAAAATGAACAAAAGCGCAATTTCCTCGGTAGATCAAATATTAGAACAATACATGCATTTGAGTGGAAAAAATGCTCACAAATATGTTGTCCTCCATTTATTTATTTATTTATGATGCCTTTAGAGGATGTGGCTAGGAGGAATTTCTCTAGGCTGCAGTGATTGTCAATCCATCCTGCAGCGACCAGTTGTTCTCCCTGTCTCAGATTTTGAGAGCTGAGCTACACCTCTCTACTCAACAGTTCTTTCCCCATTACTTTTGCTTTTGGACTGTCAACAGGCGTATTGTCTTTTCAGTGTTAGTCAGTCATGTAGTTAGCCAACCTTCAGCCATGAATCGGATATACTCCGTTCAGGTTACCAGTCATTATTTTATATAGAGTATTGGTTTTTGATTTGCTTCAGGAATGTGAGTAAATGGAACCGTTTATACTTTCTCTTATCAGTTTCTCAAAAGTGAGTTGTGGAGACAGTAGCTGCTGGTTGGCGGCAGCAAACAAGAAAGAGTGGTCTGCTGTAGGGAGACTTGGAACTAATTTTGCTATGTAGGGCTCTGATCATTTTCCACTGCATAGTTAGAAGTTTTTAGGCCAAGTTTTCACACTCTGCCAAGAGAATGTAGCCACAATTTTAAGTGCATGAAGGAGAAAGAAAAATATATATATCAAGCAACTCAGTGCAGAAACAAGATAGTAATTTGTACTTGAAGGATATTCAGAAGAACAGTCTAGAGTCATGGTTCTCAAACATGGGGTCCCCAGATGTTCTTGAATTAAAACTCCCAGAATCTTCACTACTACTTGTGCTGACCATCCATCCATCCATCCATCCATCCATCCATCCATCCATCCACGGATAAGCAAATGTTTGATGATTTCCTAGGATGGGGGATTTTGGTGGGGAGGGGGAGATGGAAAGTGGGGGGTCGGGCAACACTAGGGGAGGTAAGGTAGGGGGGTGGGGGTGGGGGAGGGAGGAGGGGGTGCGGGGAGCCTTGAGGTCAGAGGTTGCAAAACATATTTTTGAATGACTGCAGCTTGAAATGCAAAAGAATTTGTTGGCTGGGGCATTTATAAATGTTTTTGCATTCCCCAACATTGGTAAACAGAACAGAATGCAGGGCTCTGGGCATTTGCTAGGTCCACATAGTGTTTTGGAGGAAAAGAGACCCACAAACCATACATATATTTAAAATGTTCACAGTGAAAAAGGCCTGCACTTGAAAGATGAACAAAAGCCCAATTTCCTCGGTAGATCAAATATTAGAATAATACATGCATTTGAGTGGAAAAAATGCTCACAAATATGTTGGAATTTGGCAACTTTTAATGATGCCTTTAGAGGATGTGGCTAGGAGGGATTTCTCTAGGCTGCAGTGATTGTCAATCCATCCTGCAGCGACCAGTTGTTCTCCCTGTCTCAGATTTTGAGAGCTGAGCCACACCTCTCTACTCAACAGTTCTTTTCCCATTACTTTTGCTTTTGGACTGTCAACAGGCGTATTGTCTTTTCAGTGTTAGTCAGTCATGTAGTTAGTCAACCTGCAGCCATGAATCGGATATACTCTGTTTAGGTTACCAGTCATTATTTTATATAGAGTATTGGTTTTTTATTTGCTTCAGGAATGTGAGTAAATGGAACCGTTTATACTTTCTCTTACCAGTTTCTCAAAAGTGAGTTGTGGAGACAGTAGCTGCTGGTTGGCGGCAGCAAACAAGAAAGAGTGGTCTGCTGTAGGGAGACTTGGAACTGCTTTGGTGGTGTAGGGCTCTGATCATTTTCCACTGCATAGTTAGGAGTTTTTAGGCCAAGTTTTCACACTCGGGCAAGAGAATGGAGGCACAGGCAAAGGCGTGCATGAAGGAGAAAGAAAAATATATATACCTTCCAACTCCAGTGCAGAAACAAGATAGTAATTTGAGGAGGAGGATATTCGGAAGAACAGGAGGAGTCATGGTTCTCCCCAAACATGGGGTCCCCAGATGTTCTTGAATTAAAACTCCCAGGATCTTCACTACTAGTTGTGCTGACGAGGATTTCTGGGTGTTGTAGAACATCTAAGGAACCAACTCTAGAAGTACAAGCAGTTTAGAATCGCTAGTCTGGAGTGCCCCTACTTCTAAAGGCAACTCTCCAATCTCTTTCCAACATCCCTCAAGAACTGAAACAGAGCAGAGTCATGAAACGTGGCTACACCGTATATGCAAAAAAGAAAAACAAAACAAAATAAAACAGCAGCAACAAAAACCAGCAGGTAAATGGTATTTTGTTATTTACAAAAGAATGCTAGGAGGCAGGGCCGGTGCTAGGTTTTTTTGTGCCCTAGGCGAGGGGCAGGGTGTGGGGTGGGTGGCGGGCGGGCGGGCAGGGCAGGGGGTGGTGGGTGGGCAGGGTGGTGGCGGGTGGGTGGGGTGGTGGGGCAGGTGCGGGGCGGCGAGCGGGCGGGGCAGGGGGTGGGGCGGTGGGCGGTGGGTGGGCAGGGTGGTGGCGGGTGGGGTGGCAGTGTGGCGGGGTGGCAGCAGGGGGTGGCGGGGTGGCAGCGGATGGCAGGGGATGGTGATGGGCACGGGGGCAGCAGGCAGGCGGCAGCGGGGAGTGATGGGGGGCAGTGGGGGGGGCGGCAGGCTGGCCAGCACCCTCTCTCCATTTTGGCACTCTAGGCAACTGCCTAGTTCGCCTTAATGGAAGCGCCGGCCCTGCTAGGATGCATGGATAGATGGCAAGATGACCTTCCCAGATACTTCTGAATAGTCTCAGCAAGCTACAAATTCTAGTTTCCCACTGAAACCTTGAAGTTCTAACTCAAGGGAAGTTTGTGATTGTGAAAGTACAAGGAACTGATTTTCAGGGCAAATGCCCTTGACAGAATTTCTGATTCAAAAGGCATGATTGTGAGCCCTTCAAGAAATCAGTTCAGTTTTTTGATGGGTCAAAACTTTGGTGGCCCCATGCAGCTCTTCCTCCCTTTATGACCATTAAAAGAAATTATGCAGAATAAGGAGCTGAGCAGAAGGTGTAGGTAGACAGCGAAGTCATCTTGGTATGGATTGGAAAGTGTTTTTGTGAAGATTCTCAGCCATCCAACTATTAAAATAAATAAATAAATAAATAAATAAATAAATAAATAAATAAATAAATAAATAAATAAATAAATCCAAACAGCTTCACCAGACTGATGAAGCTGTTTGGATGAGCAGTGAAACATGTATCTCTCAATGAAAAGAAGACCAGTTGCCATGACTCAACTTCCAGATATTGGAAAATGTTGTTTGAGATTTGGAATACTCTTTTTATCCACAAGCAAAGATGGGGTGCTTTGCGGAGAAAACTCTGACCTGTTGAAGGAAACCCCTAGGAGTGCTTCTTGAATTTCGACACTGTCCAAACAGAACTCAAATTGTGCTTTAAAAAAACACAGTAGGCATGGTTTGTAATTGGTCACCAAAAATGAAGTAGACCAGCCCATTCCCAAAATCGATCCAACAAGCAGTGTAAAAACACTGCTTCACTGCAACCAAATTTGCTTTGCAAACTTTGTATGTTACAGAACTGAACTCACACAGATAATAAGAAAAATGTTATTGTATTATCGCTGACTCCTCACGATTTATCCAAATATTTGTCTGGCTTGTACTGTCAATGGCTGTATCGTTCACTGAGTGAAATATCTGGCTGTAGAGCGAGAGTTTGGGAGCTCAGTTCTTACCTTGGGTCCTTTTATGGAAAAGCATGGGAAAATGTTTTCAATAAATCAAATAAAAGCATAATCTGTGCATCCCAAATGAGCCAGCCAGTGTGACCTTTGACAACTGGATAGTCCTGGGATGTCCCCAAAAGAACGGAATGGTAAATCTCTTTTGAGTATGCTCTACCTAGAAAACCCTGGAAAGGGTCGCCATAAGTGAGAATTGACTTGCAGGCACATGATTATTATGTGATTTGAAGTTGGAACAAACTTATTGGGACCGTAATAGGGTTTCTAAGGTATATGAGATATTTAAGAATGGTTTTAAACATTGCTGTTAAACATTGGAAAATTGGATAGAAGAACTGACCTGTGGGCTGGCGCATTCTGTGTCAAGTACACAGGGTGTAATAAGACTGAGTGGTTGCTAGTGGGATGGGGGTGGGATGGGTGTGGGTGTGGGGGTGGGAAAGGGAGACTCAGCCAATTTCATTGTGCACATGTTGTACATTGACAATAAAGGTATTATTATTATTATTTGTTTTACCAATTCTGTTTTCCCAATGAATTTCCATGGCTAACTAGGGACTTGAACCCGTGTCTCTTGAGTCCTACTCTGTCACTCTACCTACTATTTATATACCATACTCTCTGGTTCCCCCTATTGGTCAGATCTGGAAATATACCTTGGAAACACATATTTCTGGGTTGTATTAATTTAATATTTTCAGGCAGCAGATGTAAGTGAAACTGGAGTTATTGGTCCCACAGATATGATGGCCTTGTTGTATAAGGTCCTTGATACAATTGATAGCATCTTCTTCTGTGGTATTCTCAAGGATAGGATTAGAGAAAAACTCTAATCTGAACATTGGACCAGACTTTGAAAACATGTCCCTTCTCTGGATCTTATTTCCCAGTATCCACTGGAGCTGTAGTCCGAAAAAGCTGCCCAGACAATATTTTCATTTGGTGCCTGGCAGTTTCAAACATGGAATCTGCTTCAGAAAATCACACTGTTCCATTTTGCACAGTTGCGGGAGAAATGCTGCAGGATGGTGTATGACAGAGGCATAAAAAGGATAAGTCCTCATACAAGTGTCCGCTCTGCCTGGGTGACTTTGTCACTTTTAATGCATATTACTAAGATATCTATCCCAGATCTCTTTTTGCAGGTAATACCTGCGACACTGATCTAAATTACTTTCCATTATGTGCTTTATGGAGAATAAATTCCCCTAAATAAAAATTCAAGCAATTCACTGCAACAGCAAACTGCCTCTGGTATTTGGGGTTTAATAAACAAAGCCATCTCCGCGTGGAGGTGGAGAGGCTAGTGTGCTCGTGAAAATCTCACAAAACATAATCAAGGATGACAGTGTGGCTTTGGGAAAATGAAGTCCTTGATGTATATATCTACTTAAAAGCTTGTCAGATATTTTGACACATTAATTTAAGTCTATTGTGCAATCAAAAGTTCCGGCTTCTGCAGGGCAGAGAGAACATATGGCATGTCACTTAGCACAGTACATATTTTCAGATCACATTGTCTGTATGTGGAGTATCCATGAATGCAAATCCATTAGGTGAGTGTGTATGTGGTTGTTTTACATAGTACCTCAATGAAGACGCCCTTCTGCTGCTCACAAATTGCTGTCAGTAGTTCAGGTTAAGCAACACATTTTCTTTCTTTCTTTCTCTTTCTTTCTTTCTTTCTTTTTTTCTTTCTTTCTTTCTTTCTTTCTTTCTTTCTTTCTTTTTTTCTTTCGTTCTTTCCCTCCCTTTATTGTTTTCATGTATATACCACCATGTAGAGCTAGAACACTCTCTGGGTAGTTTTCAACATAATTAAGCATCTGTAAGAGTAAGGTGAACCACTTTAGTGAACAACTAAAAATCATACAATTTCTAGACAAAATATAATATGTGAAAAATACTATATATACTGTAGGTAATGTTTTCTATCTTTATTCCTCTCAACTAAGTGCATGAGCACCTGATCACAATAAAATTGTTTAGGTTACTGCTTGGTTTTATTGCATTTTATAATTTATGGATATTAGTTCCCATAGGTTTTGGGGGATTTATGGGTATAATTTACGGGCACGAACCAGTTCATCCCAGTTCAAAATGGCGCTTCATCTCAGTTCAAAACAGCTGCAGCTCAGACACTGCTACTCCCAACCTCTGTCTCCTAAGCAGAACATAACCCATTGTCCACCCAGCCTAGAAATAAAGAGGCGAGGCACGTTTGTGGGATTCAAATTGGGCTACAATTTATTGATATGAATTCACTCAATTCAACTGTTAAATGTCCTTTAAACAAGGGGGACCGAATGTACTGCAAGCAGCTCAGTTAATGGTTCCTAATATTATTAGAAGGGCGCTGCCCACCTGTTCAGCGACCACCCAAAACCTGCAGTCCGGGCAGTCCTCATTCTTAATCTTTGAACCTATTATACCTAACACCTAATGTTCCTAATTTCCTAATCAATTTCCTAATCCATATTGAGGGCTACCAGCTCAATAAGGGTATATTTACTGCTTGCAGTATCCGCCAGTTGTGACTGGTTATAAACTTCCCCTTAGTCTTAAAGAGAATGTCCAATCTGAGTGGCAGCCAAATGTTCCCATCCAGCCCTTACTCAACCAGCGAATCTCATTCACTTATTAGGGAGGGAGGGTGGGAAGATGGCTGGATCAAAAAGATGCCTCTCCTCACCTGGCGAGGTCTGATCTAACCTATCACCCCTGCAAGCAGCCCCATAGGCTGCACACATGTGACCCCAGCCAGGCGGGTGGACAAAGAGGCCCCTTCCAGCACAATGCCTGATTGAAGCTGCTATTTGGTCCAACTTGCTTGCTTTTTCCACCTCCTCAGCTAATCTCCCATCATGAGCAAAAGCAGTAAAGCACAGACTTCTCTGCTCTTTCTTCAAGTAGGAGATCAGCCAAGAGGACTGGGCAGAGAAGCCCGCTCTTTTAGCAAGACTGGAAGACCAATTGAGGAGGTGCAAGAAGCTAGCACATAGGGCCTGGTGAGTGGCTAATTGAGCCAGAGAAGGCAGGTGAAGGGATGCTTTTACGAACTAAGATGAACCAGTTAGTGCCCATCTCTGGTTGTGTGTCCTATATATATATATATATATTTATTGTGTTGTGTGTCATTCTGGGTTTCTTTGCAGGGAATGTATATAAGCAAAGATAGAAAATGAAAAATGAAATGATATAATTAAGATTGGAATCACCACACATGGTTTTAAAAAAAGTAACCCCCCTGCACATGTGTACTAGTCGTGTCTGACTCTAGTGGCGGTGCTTATCTTCGTATTCGAGCCAAAGAGCCAGTGTTGGCAAGTCTGTGGCCATGTGGCCGGCATGGCTGCAAGGAAACACTGCTTTACCTTCCCGCTTTTTATGGTGGTACCTATTTATCTACTTGCATTTACAGTACATGCTTTCGAACTGCTATGTTGGCAGGAGCTGGGGTTAAAAGCAGGAGCTCACTCCACTGTGTGGCACCTGGGATTCGAACAGTTGAGCTGCTGACTTTGTAGCTGACAGTTTTCAATGCTCTAGCCTGCTGAGCCACCATGCCTGGGGGACCGCACATGGTTACAATGGGCTTAACACTTTCCTATTCCAATTCCTGCCTTTAAACCCCCAAGAGGTTTAAAAAGGAGTAGGGCTGGCACAGGGAGAAAATTTTCTCCTTATTAAATCCCTTCCTCATGGAGAACCTATTTTGTGAAGTGCACCAACTAGAGAAGAGTGGAAGTCCCTTACCTTTGCAAAATAATAAATATCTTTATTAATGACTTGGAAGAAGGAATAGAGAGTATGCTAATTAAATTTGCGGGTGATACCAAATTGGGAGGGGTTGCTAATTCCTTAGAGGATAGGATGAAAATCCAAAAGGACCTTGGCAGATTAGAGTGCTGGGCCAAAGCTAACAGAATGGGTTTCAACAGAGGAAAATGTAGGGTGCTGCATCTAGGTAAAAATAATGAATTGCACAGATATACTGTAGGATGGGAGATATCTGGCTGGAAAATAGTACCGGTGAAAGGGACCTGGGAGTCTTGTTGTTGTTGTTCAGCCGTTCAGTATCCGAACTCTTCATGACCCCATGGACCAGAGCTCACCAGACCTTCCTATCTTCCACTGCCTCCTGGAGTTTGGTCAAATCCATATTGGTTGCATCGGTCACACCATCCAACCATCTCATTTTCTGCTGTCCTGTTTTCCTTTTGCCTTCAATCTTTTCCAACATCAGGGACATTTCCAAGGACTCCTCTGTCCTCATGAGGTGGCCAAAGTACTGGAGCATCAGCTTCAAAATCTGTCCTTCCAGTGAACATTCAGGGTTGATTTTTTTCAGGATGGATAGGTTTGATCTTCTTGCAGTCCAGGGGACTCTCCAACACCACAGCTCAAAAGCATTTGTGTGGCGATCAGCCTTATTTATAGTCCAGCTCTCACTTCCATACATCACTACTGGAAAAACTATCGCTTTGACTATCCTGACCTTAGTTGGCAAAGTGATGTCTCTGCTCTTTAGGATGCTACCTAGGTTTGCCATTTGCCATTGCTTTCCTCCCAAGAAGCAGGCGTCTTAGCAGGCCAGAAATTGAACATGAGTCAGCAGTGTGATGCGGCAGCCAGGAAAGCCAATGCGATTCTTGGTTGCATCAACAGAACCATAGTGTCTAGATCAAGGGAAGTGATACTACCACTCTATTCTGCTCTGGTCAGACTCAACCTGGAGTACTGTGTCCAGTTCTGTGCACCTCAATTTAAAAAGGATGTTAACAACCTTAAGCGGGCACAGAAGAGGGCGACCAGGATGGTTGAGGGTCTGGAAGAAATGTCTTATGAGGAGTGGTTTAGGGAGCTGGGAATGTTTAGCCTTACAAAAAGAAGGCTGAGAGGGGATATGATAGCTATGTTTAAATATTTGAAAGGATGACATATTGAAGAGGGAACAGATTTGTTTTCCATGGCTTCAGAGACTAGGACTTGGGGCAATGATTTCAAACTACAGGAAAAGAGATTCCATTTGAACATTAGGAAGAACTTCATGACAGTTAGAGCTGTTCGGCAGTGGAATATGCTGCCACGGAGGGTGGTGGAGTCTCCTTCTTTGGAGGTTTTTAAGCAGAGGCTGGATGGCCATCTGTCAGGAGTCCTGGGATGGGGGTTCCTGCATGGCAGGGGGTTGGACTGGATGGCCCTTGAGGTCTCTTCCAACTCTATGATTCTATGATTCTAAAATGAAGAAAAAGAAGTAGACCTCATCTGTTAGAGTTTCAGCACATCCCACAGATTTGACATAACAGTTCCTGTAACCAACAGACTCTAACTAGAATGGACTAGCTCTGCCTTCCCCCTGCCCATGGCGATGAATCCATGCTGATGTACAAGATACTTAAAGTTACCATGCAACAACCCACACCCCAGCCTGTTCTTTGAGGATTTGAAAAACATTTCCAAAAAGCCTTTACAGGTAGAGAATAAAGGACAGCCCTGCTTAACCTCAAATGAACCTCTGTAGATCCGCCGCAGCTCCTGTGTTTATTCAGGCAGAGTTATTGGTTAAAATAGAAGCCAATTAGACAGCAACTAGGAAAAAATAAGACACGACTTCCTGCCTATTTTTATCAGCATTCACATGTGGTTCCCCCTCCCTCCCTAATGGGTAAGAATCTTGAGAACTACAAGACAGAACTACATGCCCTGGAAAAAAACCCAACAGCTCTAGGCTAAACAGTCCTGTTTAGCATTCTGAAATGACACCTATGTTGCTTCCCCTTGTTTCCTTGATATTTTTATACTAGCCCTCTTTGGGAGCAATAACAGGAGGTGGGTAAGTTTGAAGCATGGTGGAGATAGGGAACACTTTAAAACCCTGTCCTATGTTCCCCACCATGGCTGGAAGCCATGTGGACCTTCATCTATTCCAAGGTCTGCATGAATACCCGAAGCATGTTCTGCAGAAATAAAGGTGCTGGACATGTAAAGTTCTTTAGGACCTCTCGGTGGAATGAGGATAGAGGGAAGGGACCATCCACACCATCCTTTGAGTTCTATATGATTTCAGGCTTATCACCTGAACAGGGTTATCACACACGTTGTCCCTGACTTATTGTGCATGATTGGGTGGTGAAGGTAAACATGGGCCAGAATGGAAAAGATGACTATTCCACCACTCTTGCTAAAAACAATGTAACAAACCCAATCCAGCTCTTCATTGACAGGTTGGTTGTCAGATCCCCTTATTTATCAGCATTTTATACCCCTTGAAAGCAAAAAAGTGTGCTGATTTTATACTGCCCCAAGCATTTAAAGCACTCAGTGGGCAAACAAGAACTTGATCTCCCCTCCTGTGAGATGGGTCCTCAATTTTCCAGTCTTGGAAGGATGGAAGGCTGAGTCAGCCCTGAGCCAGCTACTTGAGCTTGTTGGGATTGAACTCAGGTCATGAGCAGAGTCTTGACCACAGTCCCACAACTTAACCACTGCACCATGGGGTTCATAACTTTATCTCCTAGGACTCCATATTATGGAAATCTGGGCTAGGTACTTTCTTGCTTGATAGCTCAGTGTTTTAGGCACCCATCTGTAGAGCCAGAGGCTGGGATCTTGATTCCTCACTGTGCCTATATATGAATTGCAAGAATCCTGGCCCTCACCCTGTAGAATATCTCCAATACTTCTCCTTTGAAATTCTTTAGGAAAGGATTCCCCACCACCACCCTTGTCAAAATGGATGGCCTAACAAAGAATGCAATGCAATGAAATATAAAATACAAAGCAAAATAAAAATTTAAAATATGTGTGTGTGTGTGTGTGTGTGTTTATTTGCACACAGCACTAGTTAAAATAAGGTTGTAGCAGAAATTGAAAACTGACTCATATGTGTGCTTCCAACTAGACACGGGCACAACCAGAAAACATGACGTTTTGAGTTTTCGCTTGTTGGAATGGGTCCGTTTCGGGTCGTTTCCGTTTCTCGCAAAATTTTCAAAAATTTGTCATTTCCGTTTGTCATTTGTTGTTTCCACCGCGATTTAGCGCGATTTGACTTCCCAGAGCATAGGGGCGTCCCGCAATCAGGTGGTGTTTTTGCACCCTAAGCGGTGGGCGGGGCGGCCGGGCGGCGGCCGTGGGTGGGCGAGTGGGCGGGCGGCGGCGCGGGCTGTAGGCGGGTGGCGGCGCGGGCGGATGGGTGAGTGGGCAGTTAGGATATCACTTAGGAATAAGGATCGAGGTTCTGTTCTTGGCTTGCACCCCAAATTTGTGTGTGTGCAAGCAAATTGAAGTTGGGAAAATAGAAAATAAATGGTAGTATATAATATATTTTTAAAATAAATCCACACCTCCCACTCCCAGTCGAACCTCCCCCTTTATCCAATATCAGAAAAAAATCCTCACAAACTGCCAGAGAAGAAATAAAGAATAAACTGCTATTCCCTTCAGCAGACAAAGCTGCAGGGAATCAAAGAAAATATTTTCTAAATTCAATTCCCTCCCTGCCTGCCTAACTTAAATCCTAAAGCCTCCAGCCTCCCTCCTCAATCTCGATCGGATCACACCACCACCACCAGCCAGCCCTCCTCCCTCAACCACATCCATACACCCGACTGCGATTTCTGGAAGGTGCCTTGGCTTTTCATGCCCTCCGAGACATGCAGAAGGGTCTGTCAAAAACCTGGCAATGCCATTGGTGGAATGGTTCAAACAATTTGCATGGTCCCATCCCATGCCCAGCCCAAATGGGCAGGTCTAAAAAAATAAAAAATAAAATAAAATAAAATAAAATCAATACGACATTTTATTGCTATAAAAAAACCCACTGCTGCTACTATTAAAATTCAGGCATTTAAAATAAATAAATTTCACATGTTTCTGTGGTGATTTTGGTGTGTTTTTTGTCCTCGATTTCAAAAGAAAAATTGCGGTTGCCATTTTGGATCCCTCCCCACAGCATGGCACGGTGAGTTGACGAGGATGACACCCCCAGCCTGGTGCAAGCAGCCCAGGACAGGAGAAGGGGGGGGGAAGGCTGGGGACCCCCCAGAAACCACCCCTCTGGTAGGTGGCAAAGCCTCAGGCAGGCATATTTTCGCCTGCTTTTTTGGCCAGGAGTCGGTTTTTTTTAAAAAAAAACTTTTAAAAACTTTTTCTGTGCTTCGCATCGCGCAATCGCTGCGATGCCACAAACGGAAACGAAAAACCCGACCAAATTTTTCTTTTTTCGGTTCGAGTTCGAGTTCTGACGGCTTAATTATCATTACCGTTTCCGTTATGTAACGGAAATGATAACCGAAAACCGAAATGACAATTTCGCCGAGTCATGCCCATGTCTACTTCCAACCTCTGCCACTGGGAGTTTATCCTTGAAACATGTGGGGTGGTGATGGTGGAATAGTCTCTATGGTATATCTAATAGGTTAAAATACGGTATCCATGAGAAAATGTCTCAACCCTGGGGCATCTTTTGTAGAATTGTTCTTGGGTTTGGATTGTCCCAGTGGGAAATGAAACCAGCCATCTCTCTTGCTGAACTCTATTGGGTGCATAGCAGTATGAGAGCAGATGCTCATATGTCTTACTCATACCCAGCCTGACGGTTCTTTCATAGCCCCATGGACTATCCATTTACATTACTAGAGATGCTGAACCTGGCTCTTCAAAGATTGCTTCATTCATCAGGGTTAGCCAGGTTATACCGAACGACATTAAAAGGGAGCAAAAGTTGAGGGTGCTTTGGCTTCAAGAACAGCTATTCCTCTGGCTGTTCACTACAGCTAATTACTGATAATTAGAGGCTACACACAACCCCAGGCCTCAAGGAAGCAATTTATGTTTGGGTCTGTCACAATAAGGTCCAAAGACCTCTTATAAATAATGCCGAAACCAAGAATTATTGAAATTGGTCCTCAAATAAGTACCCCCCCACCCACGTAGCTGATCTGTAATTGTGGGGGGAAAACCATGCCAAGAAAGTAAGATGAGAAGCAGATTTAAAGGTTAGAATTAAGACTGCAGTCAGCAGCAGATAGGCTGCGGCCTAAATCTTATTGCTAGTATAAATCAAATGACATACCTCTTGGTAGTGAACGGCTGCAAATTGCAAGGCCAGTGGACATTATACAGAGTGGAGTACTTATGCTGCTAAGGTCCCCAGAAGGTAAGGTCTATGTTTACCTTTTGTCACCCCAAATGATGCTATTTGCATTATACAACACAACCCCCTTATCTGCTGACTCATTAACCACAGATTCAGTTATCTGCAGGTGGTGATCAGCAGGGGCAGGGAGGCAGCAAGGAGTGGAAAACAAATAAAAACAAACTGTCACCGATGCCATCTGACCTCCTCCTCCTCACTGACAATGCTGCCGCAGGAAATTCAGAGGCTGGTTGGCCAGGTGGTGGCAGTAAGTTCTTCCCCTAATTGTCACTGCTGCCACGGATCACCCAGGCACCTTCGGAGGGGTGGGGTGGTCACTTTAAGGACCCGCCTGGCCAACCAGCCTTTGAATTTCCTGCTGAACTTCCTGCTTGGGTCCCAGGTGCCAGACCGGAAGTTTGAGCGGGAAATTCAAAACTTCCGATCTGTCACCCAGGACCCGAGTGGGAAGTTCAAAGGCTGGCTTCCCAGGCGGGTCCTCCACCCCTCCGGAAGGTGGCTGCCTGGCCTTTGGCAGTGGCAGTAGTGACGGCAAGGAGGAAGAGGGTGGATGGCATTGGCAACAGTAAGTTTTATTTTTATTTTTCCCTCCTTGCCACCGCCACTGCCCACCAAGCACCCTCCAGAGGAATTTTTTCTTTTTTCTCTTCTTACCATTGGGGGGGGGTCAAAAGCTGTTGCCCCAGCACCCCACTACCCCTATCACCACTGTCAACCCTAATAAGAGTGTTTGCTCTTATCTGAGGATTTCACTATCTGCAGGGGATCCCGGTACTAATCCCCTGTGGATACGGCAGTCCTACTGTATTGATAATAAGGTTTTGGTCAGTGGAGTTTTGGTTCCCTGTCCAGTTTGGGGATCCTGTTTTGCTAAAGCGAAAGGAAGTGGTGAACCCCCCCTCCCAATGCTTCCTGTTGTTGTGACAAAAAGGATGTCTGGCCCTTTTCT
Source organism: Phrynocephalus forsythii (assembly GCA_029282475.1). Classification (NCBI taxonomy): domain Eukaryota; kingdom Metazoa; phylum Chordata; class Lepidosauria; order Squamata; family Agamidae; genus Phrynocephalus; species Phrynocephalus forsythii. The sequence continues at coordinate 133,481,276 of JAPFRF010000002.1, read as the reverse complement.
GCTGCCTCTGTCACCTCCCCACTTGGTCCTGCCTCTACCACCACCATCTTCAGAGACCGTGGTGTCGCGTTCCTTCCAGGAGCAGGGCCCACTGCCCCTGCACATGTGCTGGCCACCCAACGAATCAGGGCAAGCAGCTGGGGGGTGGCCGCATGCATAGAGGGAGTGTCTGGGCTGGGGTCCTTGCAGGGAAGACTCACTGCTGTCTCTACCAGAGATGGGCTTTTCATTTCTGAAGTGGTCAGCTTCTGAAAGGAAATGCAGGAGCCCAGCGGATGTTCGGAACCGGAGGAATGAAATCAACCAAACCCTTACCTTGCGCTAGGCTCACCTTGTGGGATGCAACTCCAATGACGAAGAAGCCTCTGATGAGTCAGCTTTCTTTTTCCCTGGCACTGGCCAATCAGGAGCTGTGCAGGGAAATGCATCATCCCACCTCCCTGTCTGACTGGCCAGCACCAGGGAGAAGGAAAGATGATGCGTCAGAGGCAAATTGCTGCTCTTTAAGAAGGCCAATTGCTATTTTTTAAGAAGGCCAACTGCATTTCTTGACACACCATGTAAGAATCTTCTCATATTATAGTGCCAAGTGCAAGAAGGATTCTTCTTTGACTCTACCATGACAATAAATCAAAAATAAATATTGATGACTTTGAAATGGGAAGTACCTCTCCTGGAGTTTCTCGCCGTGTTGGCAGACCTTGCTGGCATTCTTGAAGAAAAAGTACTTCAACGCTGCTGCTTAAGGAGCAGGACCTTTCGTTTCCACTGCGACTTAAAACCCTCAAGAGCTGTTTACTCAAGATTTGTGCATTTGGCAGAGAAGGCTTTTTGAGCTTCCAGCTGTCATTCAGCTGTGTCAGAAAAGAGGAGAAGTGTTTTTATTTTTAACAAAACAAAACAAGACCCTTGCTTTCCTCTAGGTGAGCTGTACAGACTAGACAACCCCGGCACATACACACTCTCTGTTTTGAAAGCTTCATGATGCTGTTTTATTTGGTTAGCTATTTTCTATCTAGAATAAAACTAATTTACCCTTTGTCTCTTAATCGGTCTACAAGAAGGTTAGCAAAAAATAAGAAGATATTCTGAGGGAAGCAATTAAACCTGAAAATTCAATAAAAACAGAACAACAGATGTTTAATGTGACTGATAAAAGGCCAACAAATTTATTTGGCACTGGTGTTCATTTACGTGAATTACAGCCTAATGCATCAGATCTGTGAAATAAACAAATCAAGTCCAGTCATAAAAAGGCTATATAATTTTTTGTTTGGTATTTTGCAAGCAACAGACTAACATGGTTAAATCCCCACAGTCTGAAAAATGCCAGCTCATCTTGACAATATCAGAAATACATGCTGTGTTTTGGCTGTTTATCTTTGCGGCTGCTGCTCTTATTATTATTAACATATATATTTTAGAATGGTTGTGAACTATTTGTGAATATTATGCAATGGGTTTTTATTTAACATCTGTTTAGTTTTTTAAAAAATATTGTAACAATTTATTGTTTGTTGTTATTATTATCCAAAAATCCCATCCCTAGCATTTTGGACTAAGACATATTAATTTATCCTTCTAAGTAGACACAAATTGGATTGCATTACATCACTGCAAATTTTCAAAGGGGAGTTGAAGTAAATAGGGGAACTATGGGGATGGGAGATAAATTTATTTGGTTGTCGTTTTCAGATGATTGAAATTAATCAGCAATAGCCAATCTACTTTGCAGCCAGATGAATGATTTTTAAACTTCCCCAAATTTGTAGACTCCATTCTGTAGTCCATAATGTTGGGAAAGGTGGAAGGCATCAAGAAAAGAGGAGACCAAATACAGGATGGATTGATCCCTGAAGGAAGTCACAGGGTTTGGTTTACAAGAGTAAGGACAGGACATTTTGGAGATCATCATTTGTGGGTTCACCATGAGCTGGAGGTGAAGTGATGGCACGTAACAAAAATAAATAAATCCACCATGAAAGGAACATACAGAAAAAAATGTGCACATTAAAGGAAATGATGTGCATAAAAGCAAATCTTTGGGATAAAGATTTGCAAATGTGCACTATAGAGATGGGCATGAAACAAAAAATGGTGTTTCGGTTTTTCATTTGTCATTGAGAGGTCTGTTTCAGTTTGTTTCCGTTTGTCGTGAATTTTTGGAAAATTTTTGTTACCGTTTTTCGTTTTTCGTTTGTTGTTTCTACCCGCTTTTTGCGCGATTTTTAAAGCATTTCTGTGCGCAGGCATCCCCCAATGACCCAGACCAGAGGGAAAACACTAAAAAAATGGATGCTGTCAGAGACACAGTATAGATTAGGTATGCAGGGAGGCTGCAAAGGCAGCGGCGGGCGTTGCCCAGGGTGCAAGGCAGCCGCAGAGTGACTGCACTGCGGGGCAAGAGAGAGTACTCACCGAGAGGTACGCAGCACGCACACACACAGGGAGGCTGCAGGATTGAAGCTAGAGTCGCAGAGACAGTAATCCCACCCTAACTCCCACCAGAGACTGCAAGGAGGACGGGGGCTGCCAGACTTTTTATGCCCTCTGTGGCTGCCAGACCTGCCCGCCCAGTCTGCAACCTGGGCATGCTATTGGTTGAACATGATCCCATCACATGGCTTGCCTCCATTTTGTGGCTGGTGCGACATCTATTTTAAAGGGAAAAGAAAAATACATCACAATGGGAGAAGACAAAAACAAATGTTTTAAGGACCCCAACCCCCCTGGTAGGTATTATCAGACAATATAAATAATTATTGCTGCATTTTTACGGATGTCCAGGGTGTTTTTTAACATTTAAAACAGCTCATTTCATTGTGCGTCGCCATTAACGGAAACAAAACATAACAGCCACAATTTTTGTGGTTCTGTTCGTTTCATTGCATTTTCATCACAATTTTCGTTTGTCATTTCGTTACGTAATGGAAACGACAAACGGTAACGGAAACAAAAAACTGTTCGTTCCGTGCCCATCTCTAGTGCACTAATTTGGGAAAAGCACATGCATATATGTAATACTTTTAATGTAGTTGGATGAGCGCAAAACCCCAAACATGACTAGTACATGTGCATTTATTGAAGTACTGTATAGAACTTGCCAACTACTGCTGGAAAAAGGGCACAATGGAACTTGCATGTTAAAAAATGCAGGCATCATAGAAAATGAATCAGATAGTTTTCATCCTTTTCACCCCGGGCACTGCAATTGGATGTAAAGCAAAAGACATTGGTCTTTTTTGATTTCTTAGGAGATGTTCCACCCTGCCTTTCCCATGAATTTCAGATGAATCCTGCTTTTTCCCTAAACAAGATAATATAATAAATCCCCTTTGCTTTTCTTGCACAACCAATTATATTGGAGTTTATTACCATGCCAAACTGGAATGGATTATTATTATTTTTTCTCCCCCAAGGGAACAATTTTTTCCCCACCCTTTGCTGTGAAAGGTGAGCTAAATCTACCTCCTTCTGAGCAACGTTTTCTATTCTCTCCTCGACAGCTTGCCGCGTCTTCTTCTTTATTCACAGCGTGCTTTCCGGTGTCATCACGTCTCAGCTCTTGTCTTGGGCTAACACCAGGAATCCTCCAGAGGTGTGTCATTTCCACCACTGGCAGGTTGATATTCATTGGTTTTCTTCAAGGCTCTGCAGCTCTGCTCCATAAGCACCACAGAGGGCCTGGCTGTTATAGCAATTAAGCAGGGCGTATGGTCCCAAAGCCAATGGCTGATGAGCTTCCCTGGCCCCAGAAAGCATTAAGTCCAAAAAAAAGAGACAACAAACGGCAATTCACCCAACCGATTACTGGCTGCGTTAAAATGACAATGTCAACAATGGCCTCCTTTTGGCTGAGCAATACCAGCTTAGGAAAATGTCTGAGATCATATTGGGAATGTCACTTCCCAGCTTAGGGAAATGTGTGAGATCATATCGGGAATGTCTGGATCACAAAACAGGGGCATTAACTTTGCGGAGATTTGGAGTCAAGGAATAAAGGAAGAGGCTTAAACAGAGGTGAAGAAGGAACTTTAGGTCACGTTCCTCCCATGAAGAGGTCAGATAAACAACACAACCTGAGAGAAGGCAAGCCAAACTGAAGCAGGGGAGGTAGAGCCGTGAAAGGAAGCCAAATTGGTAGAAAACTTCATTTTAGAAACCTGGCTTTCTCTCCCTGTACTTCATCAGTGTGTGGAACATGCCTGAAAATTGGATGGCACAGTGTCTAAATGATGTGATGGAGACACCAAATTGATAAATGGACAGTATCCATCATGAAACCATCTTCTTCAGCTGGGTGCAGGTAGGGGAATATTTAATCAATTTTTCCATTATATACAGAAACCTGAGTTTTCGTATGTATGTATGTATGTATGTATGTATGTATGTATGTATGTATGTATGTATGTATGTATGTATGTATGTATGTATGTATGTATGTAGGGATGGGCAGGAAATGGAAAAATAATGTTTTGTTTCATTTTGTTTTGTGCTCACCGCATTTTGTTTTGTTTTGTTTCTTATGATTTTTTAAAAAAACCTTATGAAACAAAATGGCTCCTCTGGGTCCTAGAGGCACCAGATTTGGTGCTCAGGAGGCATTTTTAAAGGGCTCCTGGGGACCCCCAGGTGCCAGCTGGGCCAGGTTTAAAGGTGTCCAGCCATTGACAGCTCAGCAGGAGCCCTCTGAATATGGTCGGGAGGGCAGTTCCATGTGATTGGGAAAAGAGATTCAATGTAAACATTAGGAAGAACTTCATGACAGTTAGAGCTGTTTGGCAGTGGAATATGCTGCCACAGAGGGTGGTGGAGTCTTCTTCTTTAGAGATGTTTAAGCAGAGGCTGGATGGCCATATGTCAGGAGTACTGCGATGGGGGTTCCTGCATGGCAGGGGGTTGGACTAGATGGCCCTTGAGGTCTCTTCCAACTCTGTGATTCTATGATTCTACATTACTTGACGGTAACGATAATTAAGCCGTCAGAACTCGAACTCGAACTGAAAAAAGAAAAAGTTGGTCGGGTTTTTCGTTTCCGTTTGTGGCATCGTGGCGATCGCGCAATGCAAAGCACAGAAAAAGTTTTTAAAAGTTTTTTTTAAAAACCCCCCGACTCCCGGCCAAAAAAGCAGGCGAAAATATGCCTGCCTGAGGCTTTGCCACCTACCAGAGGGGTGGTTTCTGGGGGGTCCCCAGCCTTTCCCCCCCTCTTCTCCTGTCCTGGGCTGCTTGCACCAGGCTGGGGGGGGCCATCCTCGTCATCTGTCTCGCTGCATGCCATGCGGTGGGGGGGATCCAAATTGGCGACCGCAATTTTTCTTTTGAAATCGTGGTCAAAAAACACACCAAATCACCACAGAAACATGTGAAATTTATTTATTTTAAATGCCTGAATTTTTATAGTAGCAGCAGTGGTTATTTTATAGCAATAAAACGTATTGATTTGATTTGATTTGATTTTTTATTTTTTTAGACCTGCCCATTTGGGCTGGGCATGGGATGGGACCATGCAATTTTTTGAACCATTCCACCAATGGCATCGCCAGGTTTTTGACTGACACTTCTGGATGTCTCGGAGGGCATGAAAAGCCGAGGCACCTTCCAGAAATCGCAGTCGGGTGTATGGATGTGGTTGAGGGAGGAGGGCTGGCTGGTGGTGGTGGTGTGATCCGATCGAGATTGAGGAGGGAGGCTGGAGGCTTTAGGATTTAAGTTAGGCAGGCAGGGAGGGAATTGAATTTAGAAAATAATTTCTTTGATTCCCTGCAGCTTTGTCTGCTGAAGGGAATAGCAGTTTATTCTTTATTTCTTCTCTGGCAGTTTGAGGATTTTTTTCTGATATTGGATAAAGGGGGAGGTTCGACTGGGAGTGGGAGGTGTGGATTTATTTTAAAAATATATTATATACTACCATTTATTTTCTATTTTCCCAACTTCAATTTGCTTGCACACACACACATTTGGGGTGCAAGCCAAGAACAGAACCTCTACCTAAGTGATATCCTAACTGCCCACTTGCCCGTCCGCCCGTGCTGCCACCCACCCATCCGCCCGTGCCGCCACCCGCCTGCGGCCCGCGCCGCCACCCGCTGACTCGGCCACCTGCGGCCCCCGCCCGCCCATGGCCCCCCGCCACCACCGCCCACCCGCACCTCATCCCCCTGCCCGCCCCACCTGCCTGCCGCCCAGGGCCCAAAAACACCACCACCGGCCCGCCCGCCCTATGCTCTGGGAAGTCAAATCCCCGGTGGAAATGACTAATGACCCGACCCGGAAACAACAAATGTTTAAAAAAAATCGCGACAAACAGAAACAACCCGAAACGGACCCGTTCCAACAAACAAAAACTCGAAACATCATTTTTTCTGGTCCTGCCCATGTCTACACTCCAGTATTCCTGCCAAGAAAAGTGCATGGTCATGGAGTCACAAAGAGTTGGTCACGACTGTAATGACACAACACACACACACACACAGAAAGAGGATCCTGAGGACGACTTCCCATTCTCTCTCTCTCTCTCTCTCTCTCTCTCTCTCTCTCTCTCTCTCTCTGTTGTCGTTGCAGCTCTGAAGTTCCTGTGAGCCTGGAAGCCAATTCATTGCAGCAGGCAGTTAAATGGTCGTACGTGTCATTTCCAGATCAGATTCAATTGTACAAAACACAGTGCCTCAATGCCTCCTAACGAACCTCTGCTAGGAAAATGGACAGTTGGTGGCTGTTGGGTGAGAACTTTGCTAAGAATTCGGCACTGCTCTCACTTTTGGCCATGCCACCCCCACCTCAATGCTTGGAAATCTTTTGCCCACCCAGCCCGGAATAAAGAGGCAAGACACATTCACTTGGGTTCGAAATGGGCCACAATTTTATTGATAACACAATTCACTCCAATTTGTGTTTATTCTGTCAAGGGGAACCGGCACGTAGTGTAAGCAGGTACTTTGTTACACTTGGAATGGATTCAGGGAGCTTCCCTTCTTGGAAGGATGCTGCCCACCTGTTCATCATCCTTCCTGCGTGGAGTCTACTAGCCCAGAACAGCCCACAGTTTCACCTACCATTGTCATCTTAACTTTGTTTAATCCTAATACCCTACTGAGGGCATTTAATTTGTCTGAGGGCTGTCAAGCGCCTAAAGGGCAGCTTGCCTTGGGCATACCTGAATTCCTGTACCTCTTGTACTGCCTGCCAGCATTATGACCAGTGATGCAACTTAACACACTGCTCCACACCGAAGGGAGAATGGGATGGGCAAAAACTTGTCGTCACTCCGTGACAATGTGAGTGATGACCAAAAATTCCCCATCTGGCTCTGAAGAGACCAGATAATCTCATTCTCTCCTTACTATAGGTCGGGTGGGTGGTGCTGAGCTCACAATCAAGAAGAAGGAAGAGCAATGGAGCTGCTGGGCTAAATAGCCTCCCAGCCCCTCCCTCCAGATCACATTTTTAGCATGAACTCTATGGTGCCAAGGATCTGTCCAAGTGGGCAAAGAAGCCCCACCCACTAACCTTGCCTGAGTCAGGGCAGCCAATCTGGCTATTCACCTCTGCTCTCATTTTCCCATATACCGGTAAAATAAAAAAAGATATGCTTTTAAAGCATAAGTCCAAGGAAGATTATTTTTTAACAAATAATCTACAGAGATGCTATATTAAAAAAAAATATGTAAAAAGCCATTACAGTACTTCCAATGCGTTTTTATTCTCTCTCTCTTTCTCTCTCTCACACACTCACTCTTTCTCTTTCTTGCACACACACATTCAGTGTTCTTGTGTACCTTATGATTCACAGCTGCAAATTTCCGGTGGCTCCTCCAATGCTAATAGCAGTTTCAGATGCTTTTGTTTCATTTTACTGATGGCAAAACAAAATAAGAGAAAATAAATAGTTTCCTCTCTTTGGCTGTCGCTTGTCAGACCTATCTTGCAAGGATTTGTTGCTTGAAACATAAGTCAAACTCTCTATTTCAATAAGATTTAAATAAAACTGCTTTTCTTGGAAAAAAGAATTAAGGCTAAAGTACCTTCTTTTAACTGATTCTTATCATTTTTTTCAGACTCTGAAGATTCAGCAGAACATATAAGAACATAAGAACACAAGAAGAGTCATGCTGGATCAGGCCAAGGTCCCATCTAGTCCAGTTTTTTGTATTTCACAGTGGACCTGCCAAATGCCTCCGGGAGCACATGAAACTAGATATTTGTCTCCTGATACCAGTCCCCTGCATCTGGCCTTTGAAGTGCCTGTTTTTTTTAAGCCTGGAGATGACACATCCCCATCATGTTTTGTAACCTGTGATGGACTTTTCCTCCAGGAATCTGTGCAATCGCACAGACTAACAACACTAACAATATCTCTTGATGTACATTGCGGCATCCAAAGTAAGAGTTATACCAATAATAGTTGCCATTAAAACATCTGCAATAGCTCCCTTCTTCACCCTCACATGATCCTGGAAAATGGAAAGTAGGAGTCCCCCCCCCTTGCTGTCCCCACCATCACAGTTGTGTCCCTCATGCCCCCACAGCCCTTTCACTTGAGAATTTTCAATGAGGGACCCTGCTGCATTTGTATTTGGTCATTATTTAGAATCTTCCTGATCGTACATGTTGAGGAGCCCCATGGTACAGTGGTTAAATGCCTGTACTGCAGGTAATATGGCTCACAACCTGGAGTTCAATCCCAGGTAGCAGAGTCATGGTTGACTTAGCCTTCCGAGGTTGATAAAATGAGAACCAAGCTTGCTGTGGTGGTGGTGGTGGGGAGCAATGTGTAGCCTGCATACTGTAATTAAAAAAAAACCTGTAATCTGCCTAGAGACTACTTGAAGTGGCTTGGGGCGGTATATAAGCAGAACACTTTGCTTTTTGAAGGAGGCAATAGTAGGACCACTGTTTTTAAAAAGCCCTCTTTAGATCCCACAGTACTGAAAAACCCTGCCAGCCTAACCTGATCTCAGTTTTTATTAGGTAACCTCCCTGGTAGACATGGTAAGCTTGGGAACTGCCTGAAAGAAATGTCAGTTCCACCACACCTCAGACAACTGATACAATCTTTGTACTCTGATCAAGAAGCATTGGTAAGGACAGTTTTTGGAGACACCGTAGGGAACAAAAATCAGAAATAGCACTCATTGGGGTTGCATTCGATCACCTTCAGTATCTAACATGTATGCAAAAGTGGCTATGAGAAAGGCACATCCGGAACAATCTGCCATTGGAGTTAAAATTTGCAGTAGGGACATCAACCACAGCTTTTGGTATGCAAATGATACAACACTGCTGTCGTAAAGTAAGAAAGATCTAAAATGGCTAATCCTAATAGTCAAAGATGAATGCCAAAACTTGGATTGTGCCTCAACACCAAGAAAACAAAAATAATGACAACGGCAGAGAGCACACAAGTCAGTGTTGACATCAACTATTATGGTTATGGCTGCTATCCCATGGCCAGAAAATCCGGATCAAAGTAAAATGTGGATTTCCCCCCAGAATAGTCATGTGGTTGAAAATGCTGTTCCTGTCTCCCCACAGGCACAGTTTAAAGAACCGCATCTAAAATGTATTCCTTTGTTTAATTGTTATGTTATCACATGTTGTAAACTGCCCAGAGTAGCCCTAGGTCTAGATGGGTGGTATAAAAGTCAAATAAATAAATACCAGGAACTGCAACACATTGGAATGAAAAAGTTTTGATGAGTCCCCATGGACTCATGTAGCAGTTAAAAATCTGCGTCGAAACTGAGACAAGCTTTGTACCACCTCGAGACCAGGTAGTTGCAAAACTCGCTTGGTCACACTTAAGTGGGTGTGGTCGCATTCCCCCCCTTTAAAGTCCACTGATCATGGGGAAACAATTTTATTAACCACATTTTAAAGCAGTTTGAAGCAGTTTTTAGTGGTTGTGGGATAGCATGAGGCAATTAAAGCAGTAAAAGAGTTTAACTTCCTTGGATCTAAAATTAACCAAAATGGTGGTTTTCATCCAGAAATCAGAAGACGTATAACATTTGAAAGACCTGTAGATTTGCCTTGGGTTAGGGTGTCTGTCAATCTATCCAGCATTAACCAATTGCTTCTTCCTGCCTGTGAATTCAAAGACAGCCCCATCCCTGTTCTGAATGTACAGAGACTCAAAGTGAAGAATAGCTTCCCATTTCGCAGATATTCCACCTCTTTTAGCATTAGCTGACACTTAAAATCTCAATAACTCAGTCTGAGACATTTGTACGAGAAAGAATAGAAATGTTTCATTACTTGCAGTTATGAACAGATCAACAGCAAACAAACAAATCAACTGATTTCCAAAAGATTCGAGAGAGGGAGAAGAAATATTCAGCAGTAGAGATGGGCATGGAACAAACATTTTTTCGCTTCCGTTACCGTTTGTTGTTTCCATTACGTAACGAAATGACAAACAAAAATTGTGATGAAAATGCAACAAAACGAACTGAACCACGAAAATTGTGGTCGTTACGTTTTGTTTCCGTTAATGGCGACGCACAATGAAATGAGCTGTTTTAAATGTTAAAAAACACCCTGGACATCCGTAAAAATACAGCAATAATTATTTATATTGTCTGATAATACCTACCAGGGGGGTGGGGTCCTTAAAACGTTTGTTTTTGTCTTCTCCCACCACGATGTATTTTTCTTTTCCCTTTAAAATGGATGTCTCCACCAGCCACAAAATGGAGGCAAGCCATGTGATGTGGGATCATGTTCAACCAATAGCATGCCCAGGTTGCAGACTGGGCAGGCAGGTCTGGCAGCCACAGAGGGCATAAAAAGTCTGGCAGCCCCCGTCCTCCTTGCAGTCTCTGGTGGGAGTTAGGGTGGGATTGCTGTCTCTGTGACTCTAGCTTCAGTCCTGCAGCCTCCCTGTGTGTGTGCATGCTGTGTAGCTCTTGGTGAGTACCCTCCCCTGCCCCACAGTGCAGTCACTCTGCGGCTGCCTTGCACCCTGGGCAACGCCTGCCACTGCCTTTGCAGCCTCCCTGCATACCTAGTCTATACTGTGTCTCTGCCAGCATCCATTTTTTTTAGTGTTTTCCCTCTGGTCTGGGGCGTTGGGGGATGCCTGCGCATGGAAATGCTTTAAAAATCGTGCAAAAAGTGGGTAGAAACGACAAAAAAAAGAAAAACGGTAATGAAATTTTTCAAAAAATTCCCGACAAATGGAAACGAACTGAAACAGACCTCTCAATGACAAACGAAAAACCGAAACACCATTTTTCTGTTTCATGCCCATCTCTATTCAGCAGAGAAGCAGGGCTCTCTTTGTATTCAGAGGAGGGAAGAAACAATTGATGCATACTGGATAGATTGTTAGTCATCCCAGCCCAGAAAAATCCATCCCAATCAAACAATCTACAGGTTGCATGCAAGGTTGTAAAAACTCTGTCAGTTACCTCTCACACAGATTCCTGTCTTTCGTATCTCAATGAGTCTGTGAAGATTCTGAGTCACTCACTACTCATCCAAGTAGCTTAATCAGTCGACCTCACAAGAATGGAGGTCCAGTTGCCATGGCTCAACTTCTGGATTATCTCAATGAATTTCTATAATTAGTACTAGCTTTATGATTTTCTTAAATGAAGAAGTGGGGATGTGATTCTTTTCCAAAGAGGGATCAACTGTCCAATAAAGGTTTGGACCCTTCAGTTAACTGAGCTGCTGCTGATCTACATAACAATGTTTACCTCCTGGACTAGGAGGAAGATTAGAATGTAGTTATTCACAATGGATGGCACTCCCTAAGATAGATAGATAGACAGTATTTCCATTGTACATAGTACAACGAAATTGAATACTATCCCTGGTGCAAGTATTTAATTTTGTTGTACTATGTACAATGACAATAAAGTTATTCACAATGGATTGCACTTTCTAAATGTTCTGATGAAAGCCTTGGGTTTTTAAAAATTATTAATTAAAAATGATCCTGATGGATTTTAAAATGTGTATTTTAAAGTATGTTTTAAAAATCCATTTAAAACAATTTTAGCACATTAAATTCAAACTCTGTGCAGATATCTTTTTAAAAATATTATCTGATTAATGTGGAATGTGAAATTTAGCTAGACTAGGTTTATGAAGGAACAACTAGGACAGTGATGGCGAACCTTTTAGAGACCGAGTGCCCAAATTGCAATTCAAAACCACAAGTGCCAATGCAGTAATTTACCTGCATACAGGTGGCTATGAAGGGGCGATGTCGGGTGCCCACAGAAAGGGCTCTGAGTGCCACCTTTGGCACCCGTGCCATAGTTCGCCATCACTGAACTAGGAAATAATAGAAGCCAGAAATGCAGTTTGTTTTTTGGATAGATGTGTGCAGGTAGCAGGGCTGGCTTCCACCTCATGCACAGAGCTGAGTCTGCCCCCTCTCTGGAGGATGATGGTGGTGGTGGGAATTAGTGGCGGCTTCAAGAAAAGATAGGGAGGTACAAAGATAAAGTGTTTAGCGATACATGGCATATCTACAATTTTGCAGAGTCACTGAAATAAGAATTGATGGAGAAATGCCTGGGAGTTGCGGAAATGGACCTATTGTCAGAAAAGTCAAAGGACCAACCAATGGAGAAAGCCTGTGAAAGCTGGGACCCATTCTATAGAGAGATTTGTAAGAAGCTATGAAAGAACTCTGGGGCAGAGGAAGGTTAATAGAAATAGATGATGATGAGAATTATTAAAAGCAACACATACTTGATAATAAGACTAATACAGCGGTTCTCAACCTTCCTAATGCCACAATGCTTTAATACAGTTCCTCATGTTGTGGTGACCCCCTGCCCCGCTTGGAAGAGGCCACAAGCCCCCTTTGGCAGGCCACTGCCACAGGTGCCATAGAGCACTTCCCTCTTACAGGCACCCTCAGCCAATCACAGCCTCCGGTGCCATTTACTGACATCCCCTCCAACCTATCAAGCTGTAACTCACTCTTCCTCGCCCCCTCTCCTCCTCCAGACCCAAGCCGTGTGTGCCTTTTTCTTCACTGGCTCATGGCGACCCCTGTGAAATGGTCGTTCGACCCCCAAAGGGGTTCCATCCCCCAGGTTGGGAACAACTGGACTAATATATTACAAAAGTAATATGCTTAAACAGAGATTTAAAAAAGAATGTGAATATACTCTTCTCCCTCCAGCCCCCCTTGTAATTTCCTGATTTTTTTCTTTTCCACCTGTCCTCCCTTCTGACCTTATTATCCTTTTTCCTTCCTTCCTTCCTTCCCTTCCACCCTTTTCATAAAAACAAATAAATAAAAAGGTAGGGAAGCACTGGAGCAGAGGGAGGGGTGATCATCCCATTTTGCCAAAGCAAAAATGCTGCTGATGCAATAATAATAATAATAATAATAATAATAATAATAATAATAATAATAATAATAATAATAGAAGAGGATTTTTCCTATCCTCCTTTTTATTTATTTATTTATTTATTTATTTATTTATTTATTTATTTATTTATTTATTTATTTATTTATTTACAAGATTTTTAAGCCGCCCCACTACCAAAAGGTCACTGGGTGGCATACAAGTGTTAAAAACTATAAAACAATAAAATTATTAAAACTATAAAATGCAAGACAGTTAAAACAACATACAGTACAAATTATAAATTATAAAACTGTGCTGTTCATATGCCCAACCAAATAATCTAATTAAAATGCTGGCCAAACAGGAAGGTCTTTGCCTGGTGCCGGAAAGCCAAAAGGGTTGGTGCCAGGCGGATCTTCGTAGGGAGGGCATTCCAGAGTTGGGAGGCAACTGCCGAGAAGGCCATGCTTTGACATGCCACCCCCCCCTTATCTCTTTGAGGGATGGCACCCTCAGCAGGACCTCCTGGCCTGACCTTAGAGTATGGGCAGGCCCATATGGAAGAAGGGAGTCCTTTAGGTAGCCAGGTCCTAAGCCGTTTAGGGCTTTTTATGTAAGCATTAGCACTTTGAATTGGGCCTGGGCAGCAACTGGCAGCCAGTGTAAATTTTTTAAAACTGGCGTAATATAGGTCCACGCGGCAACACCACTCACTAACCACGGGCACCCCTGGCCACCGAGTCCACCTGGGTCTAGATGTACACCCAAGCTATCTAACACATCATACAGGGCTGTCTACTTTGACAGCGCCATCCACATCTCTATTGGGGTGCCAACTAGCCATCTGCACAGGCTGCACAACGGGTCATTTGGAGCACTCCAAATTGCACAAACAAACAAACAAACAAACAAACAAACAAACAAACAAACCCAGAAGGCCTGAGCCCAGTGCCAGAAAGGAGCAGGATAGTTCTTAGAGGGGATGGATCAATCTGAGTAGAAAAACACACGTGGCTGTTTCCGTTTGGATCAAACCAAACTGTAGCCACAGTGCTCTGATTGCTGATTGCTATATCCATCTGGACAGACTCTTGGATGACCAGAGGGATTGGACTTGATGGTCTTATGGCCCCCTTCCAAATCCATTCTTCTATGCTTCTGTGAGCTGTGTTTCTGACCAAAAAGCAAAAAAAGGCTTTCTGTTTATTTTATCTCTCTCTCTACCTGTCTCTCCACGTCTGATCCCATGGAGGTTGGGGGAAGACTATAAGAGACATTTCCTTCTTTGAATTTCTTGCTTGACTCCAGAGAAGAACGTGGGGGTCGGCGCCTGCCATACAAGCAGTTTTTCAGAGTCAACATAGATTTGTGAGCATTTATGAATCCTTCTTGGGCGAGTGTTCCAAAGAGGTGGTTTTGCAGGTCAGCAGCCGGGAGACTTGGATCGCTCGCACGCACAGACTGAGAGTTATGTTGCGTGCATGATGGGATTTATTTAGTTCCTCGCCATTAGGAATTTATGATGCATGCAGGGTGGGAGTTAAAACTTCTTCTTCTTCTCTGTCTCTCTCTCTCTCTCTCTCTCTCTCTCTGCTTACTTTGCCCATCTGCACCAACGTGGGGAGACCTGATATCTGTGAAAAGATGCTGACTGGGGCAGAAACAGTTTTTTTGTAAACTCATGCACACCCAGCAATGGGATGGATAGGAACAATATGGACTTGCTGTGTAGGTGGTACAGAATATTACACATTCACAGTGCATCGCCGGCCATCTCTATGCAGCAGGCACTCAGCAGAAAGTGGATGTTGAAAAAAGAAATAGGGTGGTTCTCTCCCCTCCCTCTCTGCAAATCCATTAGATTCATGGTCAGCTGAAGATATTTTGGAAGTAAACATGTGGTATCATGGAGAAATCATTATAGCCCTCAGCCAACGGTGCGTGGAATTCTTATGAACGTTTAGAGCACCCTCCATGTGAAAAGTGATGTTTGCTTTGCTGTACTGTGTAACCATCTGAAAGAATTTTGTAGTTGAGAGATTTCAAGGGCGGCAATCTGCATTTTATTTTTTATTTTTTAGTGCAGACATACGCACAAGGAAAACAGCTATTTTTTCTTGCCAGTGCTGCTGCTTTGCAAAATATGATGGGGTCATCCGCTATTGATGTCCCTCCAGACTTAAGAAAAACTACAAAAACAGACAATCTGTACCAAGGGGAAGCTGTTCTTCGGAGAGAAGAGCTATAAGCTTAGACCTTTTCCTTACGCAATGGGTTTCCTGTGTGGAAAAAGCTTTTATGCGAGGGAGTATTTTTATATGCGCAGGTGACGTCTATCCGTATGGGTGTGTGGAAGATCTCATGCATACTATAACACAACGAGGCACAAAGCACTTTAAAATCCACCACAAAAACGGGGATTATTACTATGTGCTGTGGAGCATCGATATTTTATACAAAGGCTTATTTTGCTAGGTTTGCATCCAAACATGGCTGAAATCCTGTTGTGCTTACATAACTGAGTAAATGCAATTGCACAAAGCAGCGGGTGGCATCTTTGCTGGGCACTGCATTACATGTCCTCTGGTTGTACAATTGCTTGTGTAACCAGTTGCCTGACTGGGCACACAACCAACAGTGAACATTATCTTATGAGCACACAGGAGGATTTTGGCTCTTGCAAGGATTGGGGGATCATCCATTCTAATTGTCATTTTACCCACCACTGGGCTTCCCATCAGTTTGTTGGCTCGGGTGCATCTCAGGGGCAGATGTACCCGAGCTTAGCTCTGCACTGGGAATGTGCATGTGGGCAGGGCACTTGTAATCCTTTTACAGGTCTACTGCCTTCTCAGAGGAAACACCCCTTCACTCTGAGTGCTGCTATTTACCCCGTGGAGAAAGTATATAGCAAGGGAAGGGGACCCATTGCTCCTAATGTTGACAATGTACTACTTTCCTCATTCTGCATGAGTGGTTAGAGTGGCTGGGGATTCTGGGAAAATGAGCCATACAACGTCATGGAAATGGGGCCACCTGTAACTAGCTCCTTTTTGGAGAAACGTGGCTGTAAATAAATTACATTGCCAAAGCAATGGAAGTAGTTGCAGAGTTACTTTTTAGCTGAGCAAGTAATGTTTTGCAGTTATTTTCAAAAGTTACTTTGAACAGGTATTTTTAGAGGTATTTTTCACAGTGTTCTAAACCAGTTTTGTGCCATTTTCTTATGTGTTATTAAGTGGCAAGGGTTATTAACAGGTTCATTTTATCTTTTATTTTCCCTATGTGTCTGGAAAGTGCAATATCAGCAACAGCTACTGAGGAGAAGCCCTGCCATGTATTTTTCTGGCAACAAGACAGGATGTTAACAGCAGGCAATGCATTTCATGACCCTTCTGTGATAGGAGAAAGAGAGAAAAAAAGAATGGCTAGACTTATATTAGTTGTGCCCACTGAAATGATACATAAATAAGAAGAGCCATGCTGGATCAGGCCAAAGGCCCATCTAGTCCAGCTTCCTGTATCACATAGTGGCTCCACCAGATGTGCCTGGGCGCGCATAAGACTAGATATCTGTCTCCTGATACCACTCCTCTGCATTTTGCCCTTGAAGTACCCTGGTTTTAAGCCTGGATATAATACATCTCCATCATGGTTTGTAACCTGGGATTGACTTTTCATCCAGGAATCTGTCCAATCCCCTTTTGAAGGCATCCTGGCCAGATGCCATCACCGCATCCTGTGACAGAGAGTTCCATAGACTAACAACGAGCTGGCATAAATCTTAATCAGCAAATCATCATGTGGCACCAAGTGAATTCTGAGTCCAGGGTTTTCCAGGTAGAGAAAACTGAGAAGTTGATTGTCATGTCCAACTTCAGGGTGTGTCCTGGGACTGTGCAGCTTGCCCAAGGCCACACAGGGTGGCCCAACTTGCAGGAGGCACAGGAGAGATGGAACTCCCAACCTCTGGTTCCACAGTCAGATGCTTAAACCACAAATCATGAAGATACTGTAGGCATTTGCTATTGCATGCTGATGTTTAACTTCACTTCTCAACTTGCAGCAACCTGATGGTGATTGCATGATGGCCATGGGAGTAGCAAACAGAATAGCTCGATGGACAGCTCATAGGTTTAGGAATCTGACTGCAGAACCAAAGGTGGGGAATTCAGTTCCCCACTATGCCTCCTGGGATTAGAGCCAGCCTGTGAGGCTTTGGGAAAACTGCACAGTCCCAGGGCACCCAAGAAGGGAATGGTAAACCACCTCTGCTTATTCTCTACCAAAGGATCACCCTAAGTCATTGAGGCAGAGCCTTTTAGAGACTGGGTGTCCAAGCTGTGATTCAAAACCCACTTTTTTTGACGTGCCAATATGGCAATTTAACCTGAATACAGTGGTACCCTGGGTTACAAATGCTTTGGGTGCTACCCTTCAGGAAAGCAAGGATCTAGGAGTAGGGATGCTGCCCTTTGGAAAAGTTGAGGATCTAAGCAGGCTTTTGAGTTGTCCACATCCACAGCACCCTCGCTGTGGCTGCAGAAAATTCAAAAACCTGCTCTTCAATCCTCGTTTCCCTGAAGGGTAGCATGGCCACGGGACATTCAAAAACCTACTTTTCAAGCCTCACATTCCCAAAGAGCAGGCTTTTGAATTTCAAAAGCTTGCTCTTTGATCCTCACTTTCTCAATCAGTAGCACCCCATCCACCTCTAGGCCCTGGGCAGAGAGGTGGATGAGGTGCTATACTGTCGGAAAAGCCGGGGGGGGAGTGGCGGTGCTTGTGGGCTCCTTTGTAGCCCAAGAATACTCTCCAGCCATGCTGCTCTGTGCATCCCAAAAGTGGCACCGCTGGAGAGTAAACTGGGGCTACCAAGGAGCCCACAAACCGCTGCCTCCCCTTCACCCAGTTCTCTGCATGGAGCACAGTGGTGTGCTCTGAGCAGAGGGTAAGTGCGGTGGCTGTGAGGGGGCAATCTATCGTGCCCACAGAAAGGGCTCCACGTGGAGAAGAGGACTTTAAGAAGACTACTAGAACAACAGAAGACGGAGTAACAAAGAAGAACTCATGGATGGTCCCGGGGTGGGGTGGGGGTACACTTGTATTGTTAATCGTTCCTTGTTATTTTCTTTTTATTTTGTTTGTATGTAGTTTAAAATTTAATAAAAATGTATTTAAAAAAAGAAGAAGAAAGGGCTCCACTTACCACCTTTGGCACCCGTGCCATAGGTTCGCCAACACTACCCTAAGTCATAATTGACTTGATGTTGCATGATTGTTCTTTATAGCTAATAGGAATTCAGTCATCAATTCATTTTATGAAATTATGAATGCTTTTTTACAGTCCTGTTTCAGGATCTGCATCTTGGGAGCTGAACATTTCCCAGGCTTTGTATTATGACTTCCTTGAGGGACTGTATGTTTTCCCTGCTAGGGTAAATCTTTGTGGGGTGGGAAGAAGCATCAAGAAAATTGCGGTCTCAGTTAAAAAAAATAGCCCATCTATTACTTTGATTCTCTCCATTCCCCCCAAACAGAGCGAAATCTCTCATCATCTTGTCTCATTTCTTCCTCCTTAAAATGCACTTTTCCCCTATCCCAGCAAGCATTTTCTCTGGCTAAAGAACTAATTAACAAAGATTTTGTGCCTGAAAGACAACCATTCCTGTGACAATTTAAAAAGTGGGTTTTATTTTTGTGAATTTTTTTGTGGTCAGGTTGTTCCCCATTCTGATTAAATGCCAAAAGACCAGAGTGTTAAGTCTAATTCTATGTGAACGTTTTTCAGTCAACACCAAAGCAAACGTTTTTCAGTCAACAACACCAAGGGAATGAGTTCACTGCCCCTGGAAATCCAGACTTGGAAAGCTTCGCTCTAAGTTTCCTTAATGGGTTTGGTTGTAGCTCCAGATAGCAGGCATTCAGCACGATGACAACTTTGCTTTTAAAACTCAGTGAAACACGCCTAATGGAAATGGAGACCAAGAGCAGAAATCGTTAAACTGTAAAGCTAATGTGGAGCATACCCTCGAGGTAAGAGGCTTCAAATGAACTGAAGCTGTAGAAACAGTTGCAGGCTAATAAAACGGGCCACCGAATCATCAGGATCATAGATCACTCTTGAATGAAACAAAGGAAGAAATGTCCACCACTTTTTCTTTTCCAAAGAAGGTTCTAGCAAGAGGTTCAGGTTTGTTTGTTGGTTTTTTAAGTAGAGAAACTTAAGTCAAGCAAAACTTTGTTCCAAACAAAAGCAGTGGAATCATGTGCATTTAGTTTTTTATTTAATCTTGATTTTGCTTTAAATCAAGGGTAAGTGAACTCATGGCATAACTCTGGACAGGCAAGGGACCATCATTGGGTCATGGCATATAGTTCATTTTCAGCCAAATATTGGGAAAGACCTTCCTCCTTGTTTTTTGGACTGCAGTTCCAAGAATTCGAGGATTATATTTGAGGACATTTTTTCCTAATCTTTGTTCCCAGCTGATTAACTCTTTACGGATTCTCTTCTTTCCTTTGAGAGCTACCAGCTAGGGAAATGTGACCCAAAAGACTAAGAGCATTTAAACTTCCTATGCTTGTAAGATGTACCATATTTTCCCATGTATACTATGCTATTTTTTTCAAGGGGTGGGTCAGGGTCGAGTTCTTGTGAATAAGCAGAGTATGGAAGTATAGGAACAGAATACTTAAATATGACACACAGAGAGTGTACTGTATAAGCAAAAAGCTTACAGCAGTGTATTAAAACACAGTTGCATTCATCATAGCATAGCACAGGTTTGGCAAACCTATGGCATGGGTGCCAAAGGTGGCACTTGGAGCCCTTTCTGTGGGCACCAGACTTCGCCCCTTCACAGCCACCTGCATTCAGGTAAAATGGCTGTATTGGCACTTTGCGAAAAATTAGTGGGTTTTGAATTGCATTTTGGGCGCTCAGTCTCTAAAAGGTTTGCCATCACTGGCATAGCATATGGCATTCATCAAAGGATAGCATCCGCAAGACAGCAAAACATGACATTCAACAGACATAGTAAAGTGATCTGACTTATAGCAGATAAAAGATCACTTTTGATCAGTGCCTTATATACAACTTTCTGCCAATCACAGAACACATGACATCATTAGGCATCACATTGGAGTCCATCAGTTTATCTCAGGTGCACTGAATCAGTAATCTATTACATCATCTCATCTCAGCTGTACTGAATTACATCGTTTGATTCAGCAACCATCTTGTCCTTGACTCGGGACATTACTAAGCACTTTTCAGCTTTTGACAATATTAAATTTTAACTTATACATACATAGTATGAAAATCTTAAAAGTATACATGGAAGTAAGTCTTTCCTGAGGGATGGGGGTGAGGTGGAAGAGTTCCCAAACTGACCTTGCTGCTTCCCTTCCTTTCCAGCAGCCTTTGTTTACTCTCAATGTTTTGAAGATGCCTCTGCAGTTTGTTTTCCAAAACTGGTGCCTTCTTTTCAGTGGGGAAAGTCTTGGAGCTGAGCAGCCGCTTAAGAAGTGCCTTTCCATGCTGAAAAGCACATTGCAAAAGCAAGCACAGAGAGAAAGTGAAATAGTGAGGTCAGTTTGAGTTCTTTTCCACCCCATACTCTGCTGTTTTCTTTTCTTTCCATCTTGGTTGCCCTCCCCCCACCCCCATAAGAATTGATCGATTGGAGGAATCTTCAGAATGCAGAAAGGAAAGTAAACAGCAGGGGGTGGGGTGAAGAGATCTCAAGGAGGATTTATTAATTTTATTAATTTGGGGTCTTAAAATTTTGTGTGTGGGGGTGTCTAATATATGGCAGGGTCTTATAGATGGAAAAATACGGTACCTCCTATGACTGTAACATGGAATTGGTTATGCGCGACAGTAAGGCTGAACTAGATTCCAAGGAAAGAGCTAGATTTAGGAACCGCAGGTTTCCCTAGCTAAGTGGTTCCCAACCCTTCTCAAGTTGTGACTCCTTTTATATTAGCCAGGTAACCTGTGACCACCACCATCTGCCATGTTTGCATAAAAGGGCACTATTGCTGAAGTAAAATCATCCCTTCTCTAAAGGTAGAGGCTGCTCCCCACCCCACCCCCAGGGCCTGTTTCTCATACATTCACTTAAATACTGTAATATTCTGCTACAAAAGGTCAAGGAAAACCTTATTTAACAAAGGTTACAGCACTTATAAGGCAACTTATGACAACTAGGCATGGCCGTTTCATTTCGGAATGGGTCCGGTTCCGAAACGAATCATGGCAGCACAGGTGCTGTTCGGAACATGGACCCACCCTCCGAAACAATATCACCCATTGACTTATCTTGACTTATCTTGCACGGGGCTAAACTCCAACCAGGAAGTAGCCTCTGATGCGTCATTGTTCCTTCTCCCTGGCGCAGGCCAATCAGGCAGGAGGCGGAATGATGCATGTCCCTGCACAGTTCCTGCTTGGCCAGCACCATGGAGAAGGAACGATGATGTATCAGAGGCTCCTTCTTCGTTGGAGTTTAGCCCCGTGCGAGGTAAGGCAAGTTAAGTCAATGGGTGATTTTGTTCTGGAGGGTGGGTCCAATTTCCGAATGGCACCTGTCCTGCCGTGATTCGTTTCGGAACTGGACCCATTCCGAAATGAAAGGCCTATGCCTAGTGACAACCCCTTCCCCTAGAAAACAGTTTGTGACACCCCCCTTTTGGGTCACAACTACAGATGGGCATGAACCATCTCTTTGGCAGTTAATGCTGGTGAACAGGTGTTCATTGCTTCCCAGCCTCACCTCCTCTGATGGGCGACCACGCAGAGGCCACAGGCAGAGGAGGCAAGGCAGGGAAACTGGGGCACAGCTTTTGATTGGGTGCCTGCTGAAGGTGGTGGGGTTGGGAAGTACTGAACATCAGTTTGGCCAAAATGTGAACTGGCAGTTCATGCCCATCTGCAGTCATGATCCTGAGTTTGGGAAGCAATGCCCTAGTTGGAGTAAGAAGGTGCATTTTGCTTTGGAATAGCAACATATCAAACTTTTCCTCTGATGCTGCTTTCTTCCTCTAACCATACATAATAGCAAAGCAGTGTGCATTAATCTGGAAGGGGAGGTGGTACAGAGGAGGACTTGGAAAGGAAGGTAGAAGAAGAATTAAGCACATCTCCTTCCTGTTCCATCTCCATTGCAAATGGCTCCCTCACTTGTCTGCAATACAAGTGGCAACCTGGGTTTCACCCAGGGATGGCATGTCCATTAAGGCGAACTAGGCAGTTGCCTAGGGTGCCAAAATGGAGAGGGGGTGTTGACCAGCCTGCTGCCCCCCGCCGCTGCCCCGCGCCCTCCATCCCCCCGCCTGTTGCCATCCACCCCCCACACCTGTCACAGTCCCCCGTCATCTGCCACCCCTGCTGCCCCGCCCCCTGCTGCCGCTGCTGCCCACCCGTGCCCCCCACCACTGCCGCTCCCCGCCCGCCCGCCCGCCTGCCCACGCCCACGCCCCCCACCCCCACCCCTTGCCTAGGGCGCAAAAAACCTAGCGCCGGCCCTGGTTTCACCACCTGGATTTTCCAGTACATGGTGCTTGGGCTACCTGGAAATAAACCCAGTAAATTCAGTGGGAGCTATTTCCAAGCTGGCATATATGAGATTACACTGTACAACATGGTTCTGGAATAGTAGGCAAAATGAAGGGCCTTCAACAAGCAGGGCCAGCTAGTGAATAGCAGTAGCTGCTGTTTTTAACGATCATTTGGTTATGGCCTTCTTCAAGGAGTTTGAGTGGAGCCCCTTAGTATGCCTTTCAGAAGTCAAATGCAAGTCTAGATGTTCTACCATAGTCTAGTCTCAAGACTTTGCACATGATCCAGCCCATATTAAGCCCATCTAATTGCCATTTATTTCAATAGACGACTTAACTACAGTACTCAATCTCTCCAAATGACATAAATATGACTTCAAAGTGTCTTCACTTAAGTTCAATCTCCCCGCAACTGCCTTTGCAGAAGCTACCATGATGATCTCTCTTTTATTATCGTTCCTGTAGCTTTGAACTTGACAGTATCTCGTACACCAAGCCATCTGTCTCCTAGGTTTTTATTGCATTAGAATTGAGCTATGCTTACATATTAATTCACATTTTCTCTGCTTGAGAAGTGCCCTCAGAAATAAGATTCTTTGTCTCAAATTGCAGCTGGCCTAGACAATATCTCATTCTGAACACTGGATATATTTCTTTATGCTCTACATATTTTAATAGGTTTCTTACTGAGGGTGGAAAAACAAAGCTCTTCCACTACACACCTTTTTTCTGACTGCTGTTTGACTCCCCCCCCACCAATATGTTTAATTTCCCAATAGCAACTCTGCTTAGTTAATATACAACCACTGTGGAATTTATATTACATCTATGAATGAAGAGGTTCCTTGCCAGCAAAATTGATCCTGCACTAAAAATTGGCTAACATGTCCTGACAAAAGGCTATGCTAGTTATTCCTAGTTAAAACATATCGCTGAATACAGTAAAATTCTACATATTCCACTGAATAGGTTTACAAGTGGTGCATTTTTAGACCTTCATGGTTAACATGTGTATCCCATTCTCAGTCACGGGGACAACATTATTTCTTTTCAAGATAGGGTTTGTTGGTTGGTTGGTTTGAATGTTTATACTACCCATCTGGCTGAAGACCATTCTGGCTGGTTTATAACATAAAAACACACACAACTGTATGAGGTACAATCTACTGGAGTTTAAACAACCTTGCATGCTGCATAAGAACATAAGAACAGCCTTGCTGGAACAGGCCACAGAACATCCAGTCCAGCATTCTGTCTCACACAGTGGCTCACCATTTGCTTCAGGGTATTAACAACCAGATGTCTTCACCTATTTATGATTCCCCGCAAATGGCTTTCAGAGATATCCTGCCTATCTCTCCAACCCAGAGGTTGTCCTTAGGCATCCATAATGATAGCCACTGATACCTTTGTTCTTCATGAACCTGTCCAATCGTTTGTTAAAGTTGTTGAGGCTGACAGCTGTCACCACTTTTTCTGGCAGGGAGTTCCACAGACCATTGATTCCTCTGGGTGAGAATGTACTTTCTGTTATTTGTTTGAGATCTAGCACCCAAAAGTTTCACGGAGTGACCCCTTAGTTCTAATGTTGTGCAATAGGGAAAACAGTTTCTCCTTATCTACTTTGTCCACACCGTGCATGATTTTATAAACTTCAATCAGGTCACCTTTTAGGCACTGTCGTTCAAGGGTGAAGAGGCTGTTGCAGCCTCAGATGGTAAGGAAGGTGACCCAGTCCCCTAATCCTTCTGGTTGCCCTCCTCTGCACTTTTCCCATGCATATGCTTTATAGGACTGTGAGTGACTTTGCTGGGATGTGGTTACTGACAATCTACACAATCTACCCATTACTAACCCATCAACCTCCTTTGAATTGCAGAGCTGGAAGGGATCCTATGTATCATCTTGTCCAGCGCCTTACAAGAAGGCACAGTGGGGGAATTGGACTCCCAACCTCTGGCTCCCCAAGCCAGAAACCTAAACTATTGAGCTATCCAGTGATTTTTTTCTTGTTCCCGTCTGCCTTTGAATTCATGGAGAGCTCCATCTCTCTGCTGAATCCTCCCTTCCCTATCTTTACTTTGTTGGAAGCAGTGCTGTTTTGTTCGCTCCTTGAACTGTCCACAGCTGTAGGAATTGAAACAATTTTATTCTTTCTCTTACAAATCTCTCAGCATGGGTTATTGAGGCTTTAAGAGCCGGATCATGAGAAAGGAGTGGACTATATGGGGAATTTGAAGCTATTCTCCTCCATGAATCTCTGTACTTCTGCTCTGTAGCATAAGGAATTTTACCAGAAATTCAAAATGTGGCATCATGATCTTCCGACACTAGGATTTAGAATTCTATTTTTTCCCATATTGTCACAGATTTAATTGACTTTTATTTGTGTGCCTGTTTCCATCCTTTTAATTTCCTGTTGCCTTGGGCCCAATTATTTTCTCCTGTCTGTAGCTCCAACTTTAAAAATTATTTCATAAAGCTTAAGCGATCCTAGCTGCTGAAAGACCAGGCCCTTTAAATGAGACCTCAGTAATTTAGCAGTTGTGCATTTTTTTATCATATTCATTTCGCAGCATGTGGGAAAGAGCAGAGTGGATGAAAACAGTCATTACATATCCCATGCAAAGGTCTTCATAATGTAGTTTTTTTGGGGGAGGCAACTGAATAGCATGGCAGAACGATGGAGGTAAAGCAATATATGCAAGGAATAATGAATTCATCAATCAAAAAGCATGCTTGCTCTCAAAGGACATCTACAGAAACTTTTCTATAGCTTATTTTCATAATGAAGTGGGGATTTGAAACAGCCCTGTTCAAGCATTACACACGAGAAGGGATGTGCTGACAAATCTAAGGGACTAGGCACAGTGATGGCGAACCTTTTAGAGACCGAGTGCCCAAACTGTGAGTCAAAACCCACTAATTTTTTTGCAAAGTGCCAATACAGCAATTTAACCTGAATACAGGTGGCTGTGAAGGGGCAATGTCGAGTGCCCACAGAAAGGGCTCCGAGTGCCACCTTTGGCAAACCTGTGCGATAGGTTCGCCAACACTGGACTAGGGCAACATTTTCTCTATCCAGCATCCAAAGACTTCCTTATGGCACACGTTAGAGCAGGAATGTCCAAAGTCTCGCCCAGGGGCAAATGCGGCCCAAGGCTCTCAGCCTCTTCTCCCTGCCAGCTCAGCCTATCATTCATCCCTGTGTTGGCTAGAGACGTCAGCTTACAGTTTTAACTTTTGCCTGCCCTCCATGCCTCCATCCATCCCCTCAGCCAGCCACCCCCACCTACCCACTCCTGGCTCTGTTGCTGCAGTGTCTTCCCCACCTCCTTGTGAGGGAGAGCAGCATATGCGAGCAGTGGTGCATCTTGGGTGCGTGTGGGCCAATTCCCGGGCTGTGCAACAGCTGCCGGGCTCTTGGGTGCCTTGAACCCGGAGCATTTGTGGCTGTTGTAAATGCACACGGATCACACCCTTTCTCTGTCCCCCCCCTTTCAGACTGAATGGTCGGCCCACACACATTTTCACCTTCACCAAATCTGGCCATCTTTGCAAAAAGTTTGGACACCCCTGCTTAGAGCCTCATTGCACAGTGGTTAAACTGCTGTATTACAGTCCAAACTGCTGTATTGTGCTCATCACCCGGGGTTCAATCCCAGGTAGCCAGCTCAAGGTTCGCTTAGCTTTCCATCCTTCCCATCCTTCCAAGATCAGTAAGATGAGTACCCAGTGAGCTGGAGGTAGGGGCATAATTTAATTACCCAGAGACTGCTTGAAGCACTATGGGGCAATATAGAAGCAGCACACTTTTGGATGACTATGGGCGCTTTTACACGACCCCTAAAATCTGAGGCAAATGGCTCCCAGATCCGGAGCTTAAAATTATTTTCCCACCAGCTCTGGAGTTTTAAAAAAATTAAGTGTGACCACGCCCACCTAAGCGCGTCCCAGGGCACTTTTCAAGTACCTGCTCTCCGGAGGTGAAAAATTTCTGATGTGGATGTAAAGGAGTGAGTGCCAGGCTCTCCTCACCTTGTGTTTGTTGTCCCCCCCACCCCTTTAAGAGATATTAAGAGACTGGAATGCTTCCCAGAGCAGAGCGAGATGGCAGAACAGAGGTGAGCTGGCATTCATTTCTCCTTTCCCCCTCCCCTCATGCAGACAGGAGCCAGGGAGTGCGGAGGGGTGGGGACACAGGAAGAGCAACAAACCCCCAAGATCTCTGGTCCGAATTTAAGTGGACAGCGGATCTTAGGGGTCATGTAAAAGCGCCCTATGATTCGTGTTTTACCAAGGTTTCCAAATGGAAAAATGGTCCCATGTGTGTTGAAGGAGTGAATACATCTGAATTTTTTTCTTCTCAACATGGAGATGATTGGTACAGCCCAGTCTCTGCCAGGGCCACCTCATGGAGAAGGATGTCAGGAACAGGGTGTCATTCTCCACTTATTTCCTTCTTGAAGGCGAGAATGAATGATTTCAAGTATTTTCTCCTGTCTTGACAAGATGTCAAGAATTTCTGTGCTTTTTTTACTGTGTTCATTTTGACCCTTCTTTTGTCAAGAAATTTAGAGCAGCATTTTTTTCGCACAAGGATGGTACAGAAAACCTTGCATTTTGCACAGTGCCATTGATTTAAAAAGTGCTCATTTCCCCACTTTTACAGAAGTGAAAAATAACCTTGCAGTTGCCCAGTGGTACCTTGATACACCTAGCTTCCCTTTTTCAGTGAGGATCAGAAGATTTCTAAATATTCATTGCATTATCAAATTGGACTTATGGCTGGAGAATCTTTAAGAAAAGGTCTGGGTTCTTAAAGTTTTGCTGGGAAAGAAGAAGTGCTACACAGGAATCGTGAGAGCAGAAATTAGGTCCTATAATCTTGATTTACATAATGGCATTTAAAATTATGTGTGGATGAAAGATAAAAAAGCAACTTGTAGAAGGTATTATGAGTTATTAACCTGTTTTATTTCTGAGTTTTAACATGTTCCTAGTCAAAACTATTATCCCCTATTATCTTCATTAATGTGAACTAGACCAAAGAATGTTCTAGGATCGAGTCTTTGACTTCAAGAACGAAAAAGCTTGAGAGACACTTTTTCAAGCCACTCCTACTTTGATGCCTTTTTGGAACATTGAAGCTTGGGGACATATTTGCATACATTGTCTGGACAGAATATGCTCATGGTAGAGATAGGGACGGACTGGAATAATGGTGGTTCACCATAGATTGTGGCTCATAAAGATTCAAGGACCATGATCCACGAATCGACAAACCGGTGTGTCAGTTTGTGGTTTTTTAAAGACAGCCCGTGGCTGCCCTTTTCCAAAATGATGACCATGGTTTCATTTAGGGAAAAGAAAAGCCATCACAGGTTACAAACCATGATGGAGATATGTAATCTCTAGGCTTTAAACCAGGGTAGTTCAAGGGCCAGATGCAAAAGGTGAGACAGATATCTAGTTTGCCATCCAGAGGCATTTAGTGGGGCCACTGTGAGATACAGGAAGCTGGACTAGATGGGCCTTTGGCCTGATCCAGCATGGCTCTTCTTATGTTCTTATGTTCTTATGTTCTTATGTGTCCTTGTAAAAGGTGGCTTAGTTTGCCATGGGCTGTCTAAAAAGCAGCAGCAGCAATGACAACAGCAACAAATTGTGCTTAAAAAAGGGGGAATATACACCCCTTCACATTCATTGGTGGTTCTGGAACCAAGAAATGTGAGGGGGTGAATATTTAACAAGTCAGTGATATTCATCAAATATTCACTTTTTATTTATCTCTATGGCCCTCTTTTTAAGGAACACACTGTTGGGTACTGTATATTGCAACCTATGTATGATCCCTATAAGGAGTTTTTAGCTGGGAAGGACCTTTTCTGGACTGGAGTGAATGCCAGTCAACTCAGTAGCAGCCAATAGTTCCCTCTGTACATTAGATTCTCTCTCCCCCAACTTTACCCATTCACAGTTCTGTCAGACAGAAAGTTACGTTATTGAGTCTGTCAGAAGAAGAGTGGAGGTTTTTTGTCAACTCTATAACCAATCAGTTAGCCTGTAATGAATCGAGTTAAGCAGTTAAGCATAGAGATCATACACAATATCATGTTTTCTTTGATCTATGAAGAACGGTAAGTAAATGGAAACATGCTATTATTCATCACTAGAGTCTCTGGGTGGGAAAATAAGTACCAGTTGAGGTAAATAGACAAATGTGGGGGGGGTACTGAGGGAGATTTTTACCCACCCTGCTCTATAGGAACTTGACTGAAACATATTATCTGCTGTATAATCAGAGGAACTTTTTATCTTTAATTTTATATATTAAGGGCACAGTGATTTCCTCGAACATGCTAAGCTGAGAAGTGACTTTAACAGGGAAGTAGCTGTGTCACATTTTAAGTGTCAGACCAAGGGATCGAAGGGATTAATAATTTTTCATTTTCATTGAGGTGGAGATCTGTTGCTGATTTATTACTGATTCCTTTTTGTGGAGTGTTACTCCTTGCTTTTGGGAGATTGTTATTGCACTGTTCTTTCAATTTCCACACAATGTGAGCTGGCTGGGATGGCTTAATATATGGAAAGGCAGGGGAGAAATGAAATTATAAAGGGGAACCGTGAAAACTACATTGGATAAACATTGAGACAGAGGCCATACTCAGGGGTGCAGAATGCAAGTTCTGTAAATAAAATCAAGATGAAGGATCTGAAGGAGAAGCATGGGGAAAGCCCTCACTAGAACTGCTGAGAGGCAGTATAGACAGTATTGAACCATAGTCGAATCTCTCGTCTGCTATAAAACGAATGTCTTATGTTCAGTCTTATGTTCTTTTATTCTGGATGCCTCTGGGATTAAACTGAGGGCCCTCTCCAGACAAACCATAAAAAGAATGTTTCAATAGTGTGAAAATGGGCAACCAGGACGCCTGTCAGCTGCTTGAAAAACCAGTTATCCCAAGTGTTTCACCAGCATTCCTGATCACCTCTAGCATGCAGCCTCCTGAATTCAGCTGTCTGAACGTTGGTACTTAGGCTGAGTTCCCTCTGTAGGTTCCACGAGTCCATCACATTTTTACATTTCACTTAGTTCAGTGAATCAGCAAGAAAAGGAGAGGTGATCTGCATGCCTGACACCAATCTGGTTTGGGTGTCTCAATTCCAATCCATTGTTTGAATCCAGATCTGGTATGAAGCAACAAAGTAGCCTCTGAACTGAAGTGGGGAGGAGCATAGGTACAGTCCTAACGAGGAGCATGAAACTCTCTGTATGCAGAAAACTAGTTTATTGGACAGAAACTGTACTCCATGGATGAAGAAGGTCCATTTGTTCATCTAGCCCAGTGGTTCTCAACCTGTTGGGTCCCCAGATGCTCCTGGACTGCAACTCCCAGAAGTCTTCATCACTAGCTGAGCTGGCCAGGATTTCTGGGAGTTGCGGTCCAGAAACATCTGGGGACCCACAGGTTGAGAACCACTGATCTAGCCTAGTATCTCTGGCACTGTTAGTCATCACGCACATAGACTCCAAACAAGTTCTCCAAGCCGAACTGGAGATGCCAAAGATTGCGGCGTTCTACATGCGGTGTATCACTGAGCCATCTAATCATGTGCCATCAAGTAAGTTCTGACTTATCGCAACTTTTTCTAGGCTGAGAATACTCATAGGTAGTTTACCATTCCCTTCTTCTGGGTGGTGGTGGTGGTGGATATACCTGATCCTCCATGCCCTTTGTGACTATCTTGCACATGCCCAGAGAATTCCGCCAATTCTGCTTCTCCTCCTACTCTGAATACACTGTTTCTCAGCCCAGCATCCAGAAAACTGATCGTACTTGGACTGTCTGTGCATGGTCACCTTCATCCTACCCTTTAATAAAAAGATGTGGAGGAATCACCTTGCCTGGGGCAACATGGCTGCCTTTAAAGAGACAGATTCCTCCTATGGGCTTCCAGTGGCTGATGTCTTGCATACGAGATTCTACAGAACTGAAGTTCACAGAGTTGCTGCGGCCCATCTACCAAGATGAATACATTCTTGCATGCATGCTGAATTCTAGAGATGTAGCCAAACAAGATTCCCAGCATAATACATGTTCTTGCCTATAAGGATGTGGAGGCTGCTCTTTGTGCAGTGCTTACCACTTCCCCAGGCTTTTCCTCATCTGATTAGCTGCTATTCTGTGGTGCCCAGGCATGAGAGAACAGAATTTCAACCCCTGTTATTAAGGGGGTTAAGGTGGATGTGGGAAACCCATGAGGTTATTTTCTTTTTAAAGTCAAGAAATAGAACAGAAGCCCAGCTAGGCAGGTCAAACAAACATTCATTCCCTCTGGCAAGGCTAACCTAACCTAACTGGCAAAGGACTATTCTCTGTTTAGAATAGTGAGGAGTGGGAGGGACAGTAGTTAGTGAAGTTGGCAGAGGGGACAGAACTCTCAGTAGCTATAGAACATAAAAACATAAGAACATAAGAAGAGCCATGCTAGATCAGGTCAAAGGCCCATCTAGTCCAGCTTCCTATATCTCACAGTGGCCCCACCAGATGCGTCTGGGAGCACACAAGACTAGATATCTCTCTCCTGATACCACTCCCCTGCATCTGGTCCTTGAAGTACCCTGCTTTTTAAGCCTGGAGATTATACATCTCCATCATGGTTTGTAACCTGTGATGGACTTTTTCTCCAGGAATCTGTCCAATCCCCTTTTGAAGGCATCCAGGTCAGATGCCATCACCATGTCCTGTGGCAGGGAGTTCCACAGACTAACAACGAGCTGGGTGAAAAAATATTTTCTTTTGTCTGTTCTCACTCTCCCAGCCCTCAAATAGGTTCTTCCTCATGTTGTGCATGTGCATGTCCATAATATGTTATTATAAAGAGTACTGAGAAAGAATTTGTCATTACAAGAAGAGGCAGACGTGGAACACAAAAGGCTCTTGCTGTGCCAAGAGTTGAGAAAGTTTACGCCTGAGTCCTTGACCTACACATGGCAAAGTCCTGCTCCAAAGCAAAGCAACACTACAGATGGTGACTGCAGCAATGAAATTAAAAGATGCCGGCTTCTTGGACGGAAAGCAATGACAAACCTAGGCAGCATCTTAAAGAGCAGAGACATCACGTTGCGGGCAAAGGTCTGAATGGTCAAAGCTGTGTTTTTTCCAGTAGTGAGTGATGTATAGAAAGTGAGAGCTGGACAATAAAGAAGGCTGATCGCTGCAGAATCGATGCTTTTGAGCTGTGGTGCTGGAAGAGACTCTTGAGAGTCCCCTGGACTGCAAGGAGATCAAACCTATCCATCCTGAAAGAAATCAACCCTGAATGTTCACTGGAAGGACAGATTTTAAAGCTGAGGTTCCAGTACTTTGGCCACCTCACGAGGAGAGAGGACTCCTTGGAAAAGTGTTTGATGCTGGGAAAGATTGAAAGCAAAAGGAAAAGGGGACGGCAGAGAATGAGATGGTTGGATGGTGTTATCGATGCAACTAGAGATGGGCACGAATAGAAAAAATGGAGTTTCGTTTGTCGTTTGTCGTTTGGAGGGTCCGTTTCAGTTCGTTTCCATTTTTCATGAATTTTTTGCAAAAAAATTGTTTTCATTTTCCTTCATTTTGTTACCGTTTCGTTGCCATTTATTTCAATTTTTTACTTTTTTAGCATTTAAAGCAGTTCACTGTATTGCAGTAACGGAAACGAAATGGACAACAAAATTTCTGGTGTTTCTGTTCGTTTCATTTCATTTTGGGGACAAAATTCGTTTGCCGTTTCATTACATAACGAAACAAAAAAATGAAAACAGAAATGAAAAATTGTTCATTTCGTGCCCATCTCTAGGTGCAACCAATATAGATTTGACTAAACTCCGGGTGGCAGTGGAAGACAGAAGGGTCTGGCATGCTCTGGTCAATGGGATCACGAAGAGTCGGACATGACTGAATGACTGAACAACAACAACAATTGGCAAGTGACCTCCAATATGTAATGTCTTCAAAAGCTGAGTCAGTTGTTGTAAGCTGGAGGCTATGGCTTCCTTTATGAAGTCTATTCATCACACACATGGTCTTCCTCTTTTTCTGTTGTTGCTGCAACCTTACAGTACCTTGTCACAATATGAGAATGGCTGGATATCTCAGTGGTTTAGGTATCTATCTGTAGAGTTTGAGAGGGATGAGGAACCTGTTCAGATGTTGCTGTCCTCATCTCTCATCATTGATTGTGCTGATTGAACCTGCTCAGAGTTATATCCCAGTGATACATGTTGCCTACTAGATCCTTCTTCCACCCTCTCCAGTGTTGTTGTTGTCATTCTTATTGTCACCATCATCAAGCTTCTGTGCCATCAAGTCATTTCTGACTTGTGTCAAATCTTCTCAGGGTTTCCTAGGCATCAAGTAGTCAGAGGTAGGTTGCCATTCCCTTCTTCTGGAGATGCCCTGTGGCTGTTCTCATTGCCCAAGGCTGCATGAGCTTGCGGTTCTCCAAGCGGCACTGCAGGGAATAGAACTCCTGGTCCCTGGATTTGCAGCCAGTTGCTGCAACTCCAACATAAGTTGCATTAAAGGCAAGGTGACCTAGGAATGCAAAGCCTTTTTTCCTCAGCTGCCTGAAATATATACAAGACCTGTAGTTTTGTTAATTGTCCAGCAGCTATTTTAATAATTGAAAATTAAAAACAATTTCATTTATATATTTATAGCCACCTCTTCTTTTACCATCAAAGAAATTGATGATAACAACAACAACAACAACAACAACTTGGGAAAAATAGTTTGAACTGTTTAAGCTGTTTCTCCTACTATGAAAACTTGGTAATATGTAATTTACTTTTAAAATAGCCAAAACAGATCAAAAATATGATAACTGATGGTGCATCTCAGTGTCATTCATGCCCCAATGTAATTTATGTGTCCACCTCTAGTCTGGGTGTGAAGCTACTAGACCGTCTACAACAAATGCTTGAACAGTGAGGAATTTTTATATGCTCAAGGCAGTGCATCAGCTATGTAGTGTTCATAATATTTTAAAATTGTCATGTTGGACTCTGATTCCCCAAATCTCAATGGCCATGTGAAACTGTCATCCAAAAATAACTTTTTACTAGCCCTAAACTCAGTGATACATGAGGGGGTTATATAGCAGTGGTTCCCAACTTTGGGTCCTCAGAAGCCTTTGCCACCAATTGTCCACTCCAGGATTTCTGAGAGTGGTCGTCCAAGAAACCCTGGGGACAAAAGGTTTGGAAGCAATGTTCTACAGTGTATTACCCTACAAGCCACCACTCTAAACATCTAACATATGTGGCTTATGGACCAAGTATGGAGGTGCACTCCCTCCTGGAAAATAGGTTTGATGTGGGATTGCCTCTCCTCGATGCCAGAGCCACCCTGTGGCTGAAATGAAAGGCAACAGCACCCTAGCAAGGGAGGAAAACATCTTGAAACTTTATGCTCCCTTTTAAAAATTCCATTTCTGTTTCTCCCTGATGGGAAAGCCTTCAGATACGCCGCCAAGTTTCACTGCAGGCAAAACCAGGTAACCTAGGGTGATCCTATTGTGAACTTATTTATTTATGTACCAATTTGCCTCCAGACACCGTGAGCACGGGGTTTTCTTGCTCCTTGACGCTCCTGCAATGCTGCTGGGACTACCTGCAGTCAGCCCAAGCGGGAAGGATGCTGCTCAGATGAACTCTCATTCCTCATCCCCTGCCAGGTTTCCAAGGAAACTGGAGGAAGAGCTGCCTCAGACTATGGAGGGAGGGAGTCAGCAGAGCTCCTGTCAGAAGGAGAAACCCAGCAGTAGAAGAGAAACTTGGAATGAGGTCAGCAGCAGAGGAAGGAAAGCAGTCTGACCCTGGGGAAGATGCCTTCTCACTCTCTGAGGAAGAAGAGGAATTCTTACTCTAAGATGAAGACTTCAGATACCATTAATAACAATGGAACCCAGTCTATGAGCTCTAGCTCATGTCCCAGAAGAGCCACTTTTTTTTAAAAAAGGTGCCTTTGTCCCTGCAGTGATCATGTGATCCCAACAAACATGGAGAGAAAAGCTGCCAGGGCACAGCAGCAGCATCAAGAGGGGAGGAAAGTTTGAGATGGGAGACGAACTCAGAGAAAAACATATTTTTTCTCCCCATCCCCTTGCTTCCTCTCTCCCCCCCTCTCTCACATGCTCCCCCCTCTCTTTGTTACACACAGGGACACTCATGCCCTCCATCTCTCTCACTCTCTCTCTCACACACACATCCCCTCCGTCCCTCCTTCTCTCCCCCTCTCATTTGCTCTCTCTCTCTCTCTCTCTCAATCCCTCCCATTTGCTTATTTACTTTCACCCTGGCTCTCTCTGGGTCTCAGCTTTTCTAAATACAGTGTACCTTGTATAATTAATTCATTCCAAATGGAATTATGTTAAGCAAATTTTCCTTTATACAAATTTCCCATAGGAATGCATTGAAAATAGAGTAATCCATAATCTCGACCATTTTTATGTTGCATGGATTTGCCCCATAGGCGATTCTGTTAAGCAAATTTCCTCTATCTCTGGAATTTTTTATGTTGTACATATTTTATGTTATACAAACCATTTGTTATACGAGGGTCCACTGTACATTGAACAAGGAAGATCCCTGTCAATTTTTTAAAGCAGGCTGACTCTGTTCATGGAAAAATAAGTAGATAAGAAGCAGCTTTTCGAGTCCTCAGCTTCCTTGATTCGTTTAAAAACGCGCCTTCCTAACCCACAAAGAGAGAGAGAGAGAGAGAGAGAGAGAGAGAGAGAGAGAGAGAGAGAGAGAGAGAGAGAGAGAGAGAGAGAGAGAGAGAATCCCCAGAGGTGGTTCCAGGAAACTGTGCTTCAGGGGGCATGGGTGAAGTCCCCCAGAAAAGCTGGTTCCTTGGGGGGGGCATGATTTTCAGAGGCGCCTTTTCTTGCTGGGAAAAAAAAACGGCTTTCAGAGAACGTGAGATAGAGCTCTATGTATGTGTGCCCCTGGTGGTGGCAAACCTTTGGCACTCCAAATGTTTTGGACCATGACTCCCAGAATTCCAAGCCTAGATTGCCAAAGGCAAAGGACTGTGGGAGTGCTGAAGGTTCGCCACCACTACTACTAAGATAGGGCAATCAGGTCTTTCTCCCAGGGTGGCAGATTTAGAGGGTGCCCCATATCCTGTAAACTTTCAGGATTAGTTTGGCAGTCTGTTGTACCTAGGGAAATGTGGGAGTAAAGCAAAACTCTGAGAGGTAGCAGATAGAAAGGGTCAGCTTCACATGCTTCACAGAGGCAGTGGAGTGCAGGCTCAAAAGACCAGGCACCTGGGCCAGACTTTAGGCAATGTGATCCTCCTGGGTCCATGTTTGTATCAGAGACTAAGGATCTGGTTTGTATCAGAGACTAAGGATCTGGTGAAGACAAGGCATATAATACATTAGGAACATGGTGGAAGCAATCCAAACACATATTCCAGATGGGTGTTTGATACAGAATTCCCAAAAGAACCAAAAGGCAAAATTCTGCACACCTCTTGTATTTAATAGTTTGAAACTTTGTACTATTGTCATGGGGATTTCTGCAATCTTGAAAGAACCAGGACAGGATGAAAACAAGATGACTGCTGATCCCACTACATTCTCTTGACAACTCTGTAGACCAGTGGTGGCTAAACTTTGGCCCTCCAGATGTTTTGGACCACAACTCCCACAGTCCTTTGTCACTGGCAATCCAGGCTTGGAATTCTGGGAGTTGTGGTCCAAAACATCTGGAGGGCGGAAGTTTGGCCACCACTGCTGTAGTAGACTATCTACTCACATTTCTGCCTTGAGTTTAATTTGTCTGGAGGCCACTTCTAGTCAATCCCCGCACAGCTGCTCTGAGGGGAGGTTTCCCTGCTAGTTGCTAGTTCAGTGAATGCATGTGTATAAAACAACCATGGGTAAGTCAAAGATTCCTCTTGTCTCATCTATCTCTTCAGTCATGTCAGACTCTTGGTGACTTTGTGGTTCTATCTCATACAGCTTTCTTATTTTAGCTCTATCCAGTGTCTCTTCTGATGGTGACAAGCCAGCAAGTCCTTGGGTGGCCCCTTCTTCTTTTGCCAATGACCAATCCCAGTATTATTATATTTTCCATTGAGTCAGCTCACATAACATGACCAAAGTGTGACTGTTTTTGTTTGGTGATCTTGGCTTCCAGAGATAAGTTTGGTAGGACTTGTCTTCCTTGCCAGTCATCGCCGCTGTCCATGAGATGAACAGTAGACGTCTCCAACACCACAATTTAGATATGTCTATCTTTTTCCTATCTGTCTTCCTCAAAGTACACATTTCACAGCCTTACAAAGCTATTGGAAATATGATCGAATCAAGTTGTTTGCATTAGATTGGGAGATTGATGTCTTTATTCTTCCAGCTGTTATTCATGCTGATCATTGCTGTTCTTCCAAGCGCTATAAGTCTTCTGATTTCTGGGCTGCAGTCACCGTTTTGGTTAATTTTAGAGCCAAGAAAATTAAACCCCTTTACTGCTTCAATTACCTCATTATTGATATTAACTCTGATATTAACTCATCGTTGATATATATGGTGTGTGGGCTGGGGTTGCTCCATCTGCTGGTGGCACAAAAGGGTTTAAATTAGGTGCTGATCCAACCCCCAGGAGCACATCATGCTTTCCCAGAGGCCCGGGTCGATCCGAGCACCGTGTTCGGACTGAGTCCGTCCATAGGCTCAGACCCTCACCATGCTGCTGGTGTTGTTTCCTCCCCTACACGTGGCCATCATCATTGCCCCAACAATCAGCAGACCTGGTGAGTCAGGTTTTCCCCTATCTCCTTAAAGTGAAATTGCACTTCAGCACATTTCATGATTGATCCAAAGAGTGGCACAAGTGTGCTTGCTCTGCATGCTACCCTACTGCTAACTGGCGAAAGGCACTGGGTCTTTCTTTTTCCATTTCTCTGTAAAATCTGAAGTCCTATTCAAGTATGCAGGGCAGGTCTAGCCTAAAGGAGAGAAGAAGGGCCTATCCTGCTTCCATTCCTCTTTCCTTCTGGATAGCTCAAACCACCTCTGCCCTTAACTTTGCACAGGGCTACAAATACCATATTTTTCTATTCTGGGAGTTCTACTTTCCTTACAAAAGCCTTGCTCTGATGCACCAGGGTTAAAAGCCTAGATTAGGAGGCTTTGATGCTGAGCTTGGCTGAGCTCCACCCAAGCTTCCTGCTCAGAAAGAAAGCTCCCTGCTACCACAGAGGAAAGAACAGGAAGCTCAGGTGGCTCTCAACCTAGTTAAGCCCCCAAAGCCTTCTAATTTAGGCCTTTCTCCGGGTTTATCACGTGCAGGTGTGTAGATGATAGGTAGAACTCCTAGAATGGAGAAATCCAGTTTTGGTAGCTCAGCAAGTTCAAAAATCCCATCCTTAACTCTGTCCTTGATGCATTCAGTCCCCCCTCATTGTAGGAAACCCTGATGTAACTCTTTGATTGCCTCATACATTGGCCAACATCCTGGAAACCACACTGTATGGAGAATCATTGAGGGTGCCAGATTGCCTGAAGAAGACAAAGGGGATTTGATACCCATCTTTTAATATTTGAAGGACGGGCACATGGCAGATGGCTCCAGAGGGATACCAAGTAATAGATTCAAGTTATAGTGAAGGAGACATGTTTGAATCAGATGTGTAATGGCATAAAGATGTACCAAATACAAAGTTTCTTGCCACTAAAGGAATAAATTGCCTCATCACATGGAGATATCTGTTTATTATCCTGTTGTCGGCATTAGTTGCAGCTAGATATACCCATTGATTCAATAGAATCTATGGAAGAGCTGACTCACCAAATCCCCCAGTAACTTACTATATTATGTAAGTCTAGACCAGTGATGGCGAACCTTTGGCACTCCAGATGTTTTGGACCACAACTCCCACAGTCCTTTGTCATTGGCAATACAGGCTCAGAACTTTGGGAGTTGTGGTCCAAAACATCTGGAGTGCCAAAGGTTCACCACCAGTGGTCTAGACCAAAAAAATGGTCAGCTGCTATGTGCATTTTAGCTCCTGTGTGAGAGTGAAAAAAAAAACTTCAATTTTGCAAATAAATAAATAAAATAAAATTTAAAAACTTGCTATTTTTTTCAAAAGGTACATTTGTGTCAAGTTGAAACTTGTACAACTTGTAAAACAGTTCCATTATTAATTTTAGCCTCAATGAAGTCGGCAAAAAGTGAAAAAACAAACACAAAAGGCCATGCAATCTTGCCCAGAGATTACAAAGAGAAAATTTTGAAACTTTTCATTCACGCCAAGAATAAAACCAACAAGTTGGATATGGCTGAATATAGTACAGTACAGCCGCCTGCCAGAGCCTGGAGACCATTTTTAAAGCAGCTTTTTCAAGTGAAGATCTCGTCTTTATTGTGGAAATAACTTTTTTCTGCAAAAGAGAAAATAGCTTTAGACTGTGCCAGCAAACTTGCAAAACGACATGATGCGGATGATGAGACTGCACCAAAGTGTGCTAAAAATAGGCCGCGTTTCCCAAACTAATCTAATTGTATCATTTGGCAGCTTGGACAGACTTGTCACCATTACCCAAGTCCTTGAGTGACAAAGATAAACCTCAGGCTAATTTACTGAACAAAATCTGTCAGCGTGAGCAAGTCATTTTTGTTTAAAAATTGGGTAATAGTCTTGGTTTCTAGCGGTTTAAATTATGCATCAGCAAGAGGGACAGGGGTGCTTCTTTTTCATTTAGTTAGCACTTAATTGCCATCCACACTGATGATGGCAGGAGGTGGCAGCAGTCGTGATGGATAATAGACAAGGCTTCAGAGTTCCTTTCTGCAGCAGTCTGGAAATTCTACAGTTGCTTATATTTTTGAGAATAACATCTGGTTTCATGTCCCCCACCCCACCCCTAATGTCTTTTTGACAATGAGTAACAACACATAGCTTTCATCTGCTCATAAATCTGGGAAGGAGATGATGGCTACTGACTCATAAATCCAAATCTATTTCTTCTCCCTTCAGAATGAGTGTCTGGAGTAAAAAAAAAGTTATGGAATGAGGAAAATTATATGTAGCTCAGCTGGATGACTTAGAACCAGTCCTATGGTTCACCGTTGCTAGAGGTCACCGCTGTAGGCTGCAGAGAAAGGATCACAAACACTCTGCCATATAGAACATCTCCCTGGATCTCACAGATAGGTATGCATTCAGAATTTTTGTCCAAGTGATTCCTGCAAACCAGCCACTTCCATGTCAAATAATTTCAGAAGAGAATCTAAATCAACGGCCAAACCCCATTTTAATAATGTAAAAGCCCTGCTGTGTGAGAGCAAGTCACACAGAAGGAGCATAAGAACATAAGAACATATGAAGAGCCATGCTGGATCAGGCCCAAGGCCCATCTAGTTCAGCTTCCTGTATCTCACAGTGGCCCCACCAGATGCGTCCGGGAGCACACAAGACTAGATATCTGTCTCCTGATACCACTCCCCTGCATCTGGCCCTTGAAGTACCCTGTTTTTAAGCCTGGAGATTACACATCTCCATCATGGTTTGTAACCTGTGATGGACTTTTCCTCCAGGAATCTGTCCAATTCCCCCTTTGACGGCATCCAGGCCAGATGCCATCACCACATCCTGTGGCAGGGAGTTCCACAGACTAACAACATGCTGGGTGAAAAAAAATATTTTCTTTTGTCTGTTCTTACTCTCCCAGCGCTCAATTTGAGTGGATGTCCCCTAGTTCTGGTGTTTTGTGAGAGGGAGAAGAGCTTCCCTCTATCCACTTTACTCATGCCCTGCATTATTTTGTACGTCTCAATCATATCCCCCCTCAGGCGTCTTTTTCCAGACTAAAGGGCCCCAAATGTTTTAGCCTTTCCTCATAAGTGAGGTGCCCCAGCCCAGTAATCATTTTAGTCGCTCTCTCCTGTACCTTTTCCAGTTCCAGGAGAACATAAAAGGAACAGCACCATCCCTCTTGTGTTGCCTAGCTTTTGGCATACAGAGCCAACTTCTATATCATGACCTTGGTAGTCTTCTCCTTCATGAATCTGCTGAATTCCCCTTTACAGTCATGACCATCACTGCATCGTGTATTGGCAAGTTCCATAGCATACCTGTGTGCTGAGCAGTGGCCTGGCAACTACATGAAGGCTGATATCCTGCTGGTATAACTACACCTATGGAACAGTGATGGTGTCACCAGCAGGAGGAGTCCCATGGTGCAATGGTTAAATGGTTGTATTGCAGTCAAAGCTGTGCTCCTGGTCACATCTGAGCCTGGCAGGTTCTGGCAACCAGCTTGAGGTTGGCTCAGCCTTCCATCTTTCCAAGTCATTAAACTGAGTACCCAGATCACTGGAAGGTGGCAACGTGCCGCCTGTGTAATTCAATTGTAAACTGTCCAAATAGTGCTATGATTCCATGTTAATCATAATTCTATGATTATTTGCTTTAAACGCTATATGGTGGCATATAAGCACACTTTGAGGTGATTTACACAAGGTACAATACAAGACTGAATAGAATAGAATAGAATCACAGAGTTGGAAGAGACCTCAAGGGCCATCTAGTCAACCCCCTGCCATGCAGGAACCCACATCACAGTATTCAGCCTCTGCTTAAACACCTCCAAAGAAGGAGACTCCACCACCCTCCATGGCAGCATAACTCCAAAGTGGCAGTTATCTCACTGTTTGGTCCACTGTGTGGGGCAGCTGGTTCACCCTTTTTGCTCATGAACAGACAATGCAATTGCTAGAGTGAACCAGTCCATCCCCAGAGTGCCCATCCATGCACCATTCTGGATTCCTAGAATCATAGAATCATAAAGTTGGAAGAGACCTCAAGGGCCATCCAGTCAAACCCCTTGCCATGCAGGAACCCCCATCACTGTGCTCCTAACAGATGGCCATCCAGCCTCTGCTTAAACATTTCCAAAGAAGGAGACTCCAACCACCTCCATGGCAGCATATTTCACTGCCAAACAGCTCTGTCATGAAGTTCTTCCTAATGTTTAAATTGAATTGTCAAGTGCTAATGGGTTCTCTTTTTTTTGCATTTGGTGCAGGTAGGATCACACTGTTTTGGTTTGCTTCCAGCAGATGTGATTGCTGGGATCGAACTGAATCAGAGCTTGTGGCTTACAATTTGCCTTCCTCTTTCAGTTTCTCAGTATTGTTAAGGGGCTTAAGAAGACAGCTTCATTACAAATACTGGGAAGTAAAACACTTCCTCTGGTCCCTCCTCTGTTCCATGAAGGAGCAGAGGAAGGGATCCAAAGACTGTTTTTGCAGTCTCTTAGGACTGATGAGCAAAACCACTTAGATATTTTTAAATGAAAGGTTTCTCCCAAAAGAGGAAGAGACAAAGGGGGGGGGATTCTTTTTAAGGTGGTTGGCCAGATAAAGTCACATGATGTATTTAAATTATGTGGAGGCAAGGATCATACCAAATGGCATCCCAGATTTCTATCTGATCTCAGGCTATTCTATCTCATCTGTTCCTGCCCACTCCAATAGAGACATCTAGACAGAGATCACATTACACCCGTATTAAAGCAGCTGCACTGGCTACCAATCAGCTATTGAGCACAATGTTTATAACGGCCTAAAACTTTGTGTTTATATCTCCCTTGTGTGATTGCACTGACACTGTGTTTTAGTGTTAGTCTCCATCCACATAACTTTTGGATGGTCTACCATGCATGATTGCATGGAATTTTTACTCTCTCTTTAACTCCTCGTGTTCTCTTGTAGCTTTAATGTTGTCTTTGAATCCTGTAAGATGTCCCTTGATTCCCTGTTCTCAAACTTGAATATGTCTTAATTGTACTGTATATTGTCCCTCATTACTGTAAGCTGCCTTGGGTCCTTTTCCATGGAGAAAGGCAGGGTAAAAATACTCCAAACAAATCAAAACAAAGTAAAATAACTTCACAGTGATATTTTATACTGATTTACGGTAAATCCCCCAAAGGATTCTGACCAATATGCATAGGACTGCTGTATCAAGAACCCATTTTCCAGGGTATGTTTAAAATGTCACAGCCTTCCACGTTGTGTTTTCTCCAAAGGTGGTTTCGTAGTCAATGCTTATTACTTATTGCCTCATTACAGGCAAGGATTTCCCCGAAAGAATACATCTAATTCCATATTCAGCCTGATGAGGACAGCAAGAAAAAGAGGAAAAGACAGAGAGAAAACAAAAAAAAAAAAAAAAATGGGAGTAGTATAATGTACTCTTTCTCCCATGAGCTGCCTCTTAATGACAAACTTTATGAAGATCCTCACACATAATACAACAAGGGACCTTTAATGACGGGGGCTTACCATTCTGTTTGTTGCCACTGCAGCCAGGAAAAAGCAAAACAAGTTTAATAGGATTAAACCACTTATTTCAGGGACTGATTTCCAGGGGAAAAAAATCTATTTCTCGAACAAATTTTGTTGCAAAATGCCCTACTTATTCCAAGTCATTAGGCTCTGTATAACTAAGAAAAAGCCCTACATACAAATGCCATCTAAGAAAAAACCCATTTTTCTGTATTTAATGATTTACTATTTCCCCCAACAATTGTTGCAGCATGTTCAGAAAACACTGAGCTACATATGTTGTTCTCCGTGTAGAGTTTTAATGAAAAGTACCTAATTTATAAAGGGGTTGTGGTGGCTCAGCAGGCTAGAATACTGAAACTGTTGGCTGCAAAGTTGGCAGCTCAGTGGTTCGAATCCCAGGTGCCACAGAGTGGAATGAGCTCCCACTGTCAACCCCAGGTCCTGCCAGCCTAGCATTTTGAAAGCAATAGGTACCGCTGTAAAAAGCGGGAAGGCAAACAGTGTGATCAGCCATGCCAGCCACATGGCCACGGACTTGCACAACATTGGCTCTTTGGCTTAGAAACGGAGATGAGCACCGCCCGGGGAGTCATGATTAGCATGCAAGGGGTGGGGAATCTTTGGCTTTAGCTTTACCTTATATTTACAAGTCTCAAGTTTTAAGCTTTGAATGCACGTGTATGCTGGATGCAACACATCCATGCCATTATAGAAATAATCCCACTTGATCACTCTAAGATTATGCCAGGAGGCCCAGCTGAAGGTACCACCCCTCAAAGAGGTGAGGGGGGTGGCATGTAGAAACAGGGCCTTCTCGGTGGTTGCCCCCCCCCAACTTTGGAATGCCCTCCCTAAGGAGATCCACCTGGCCCCAACACTTTTGGCTTTTTGGCACCAGGCAAGTCCCTCTTGTTCAGCCAATATTTTAATTAGACAGTGTTTTAGCTGGACTCATGCGCAGAGGAGTTTTATAATTTGTACAGTATGTCAATTGTTTTAACCTATATTGTATTTTATAGCTTTAACAATCATGTCGTTTTATTGATTTATAGTTATAACTTATTGTTGTACACCACCCAGAGACCACCTGGTAGTGGGGAGATGAAAAAATCTTATAAATAAATAAATAAATAAATAAATAAATAAATAAATAAATAAATAAATAATTTCTCCCCAACTACAGGGACTAGGTTTTGTCACCTTCCTGTAGGGTTCCATGCCCATTCTGAAGAGCCAACCTGTCTAGCTGTGGGCGAACTGCATGCTGGTTCCTGGGTGCACCTAGAAAAAGGGAATGGCAAAACACTTCTGAGTACTCCGTACACAGAAAATCCCAAAAGGGTTTGCCATAAGTCAAAGTAGAGCTGGTGGCATGTAATTATTATAGATACTAAATCATGCTACATTGCAATCCCACCTCTGGATTTCTCTCCTGC
Source organism: Phrynocephalus forsythii (assembly GCA_029282475.1). Lineage (NCBI taxonomy): Eukaryota > Metazoa > Chordata > Lepidosauria > Squamata > Agamidae > Phrynocephalus > Phrynocephalus forsythii. The sequence continues at coordinate 133,436,601 of JAPFRF010000002.1, read as the reverse complement.
CTCACCATCAGTATCTAACTTGGTTGCATTTATTTATTTGAATATTTTTACACATGTAGTTGTAAAAAAATGTAACATTTAGTACAGGGCAATCCCCCCCCCCCCGAACTATAATGCATATATATTTGCTTCAGCTCGATGACAGACAACTTACTTGTTTGACCTGGACATAACTCAAGTTATAAATTGTGCTTCCTTCCTGAATACAAGGTGTCAGAATCTAATATTCTGGCTCAGTGGCTTGACCACCTCACTAGATGACAGAATTGTTCCTGTCACCCTCCTTGCCTGGCTATATTAATTGGAAAAGAGGGAGCCACAGGGGAACTTTGAGACCAGTGGAGTCAACACATCTCGTTCATTTAACTGAAGCAAATGCTTTCATTTCCACATGTTTCTGGTTACGTGCTCCCTCCTGGAATTAATGTCTTAATTTATAGTCATAGAATCATAGAATCATAGAGTTGGAAGAGACCTCAAGGGCCATCCTGTCCAGCCCCCTGCCATGCAGGAACCCCCATCACAATATTTCCGACAGATGGCCATCCAGTCTCAGCTTAAAAGCCTCCAAAGAAGGAGACTCCACCACCCTCCATGGCAGTGTATTCCACTTCTGTCATGGAATGAGTGTGCATTTGCTGGTGAGGCTGGCATACCCAGGGGATAGTGCGACCTCAGCCTAGCGTGCTGCCCATTGGACTCCTCCTGGCAACTCCTATCGAGTTATTTCATCATTCGCCTTGAAAATATATGTTGCAGTTCCAGACTGGAAAGGAAACTGTTGATTCATTGTTATTTGTCAAGGATTGTAGTTTTGATAGAATGTCTGTAATATGTATTTAACAGATTACAAAATGGATTCTGTAAATTGTGGCCATGTCATGAGCTAGACCAGAATGTGTATTAGGTCTAGGACACAGGTGCAAGGATAATGTACCTGTAAAGTCAGGATGATTAGTGCCAGGTGGAATAGTTTGATCACCTCACTTCATCAAGGATCTGACTGGGCTACAGCGGGCAACTGTATGTATAAAAGTAGCAGGCAAGCCAATGTAAAGTGGGACTGCCTAAGGTGAGAGGCAGCTTTCCCCACGCTCTGTTGTATCTTCTCTATATGCTGTGCTTTGTATATTACTCTTTGTCATGTGTACATATGTAATATAAGTTTTGTACTAAGTTCTATTGCCTTGTTCGTTTGTCTCCTAGCTCCATAATCGCTAAGTGCATTTATTCTTCCACAATGCTGCTAATCTCTGCTAGTAGTTTATATTTCCTTGAACATAACAAGTCCCTATCTGCATGATAGTGTTATATACTTTAACAATATTTTGCTAACTGATTTGGGGGCTTTCACAAGACCTCTAAAATGCGCTGGCAACTTAAATTTGGACCAGAGATCGTGAGGGGGGGTTGTCCCTCTTCCTGTGTTCCCACCCCTCCACACTCCATTGTTCCTGTCTGCGTGAGGGGAGGGAGAAAAAAAAGGGAGAAAAGAATGCAGGCTCACCTCCGCCTGCCCTCCAAGCAGCCCCGTAGGGGTTCCTGTCTCTTAAAGAGGTGGCCGGGACAAAAAAACAAACAGAAGGCGAGGCGAGCCCGGCATTCACAGTTTTACAATCCTCATTGGAAGATTTTTTTTACCTCTGGAGACCTTGTAAAGTGCGCTGGGGTGTCCTTAGTGGGCGTGGTCATACTTAATTTTTTAAAGGTCCGGAGCTGGTGGGAAAACAATTTTAAGCTCCGGATCTGGGAGCCCTTTGCCTCGGATTTTAGGGGTCGTGTAAAAGCAGCCTTTGTCATCACTTTGAACTGGGTTTGTTCCATCATCCCAAGTTCAAAGTTGGAAAGTTTTATTGCTTAGTGGGCATAATCACTGAGGCACAATGGGGCAAAGTTGACTCACCACGTGAGCCAAGAGAGGCATTTCCTGATAATCCCTGTCCACTGTCATTGCACATATTCTGAAAGCAAAGCATGGATTATTCCTTTATTGGCCATCTTTTCTTCCTGGCTATGCCAGAACCACCAGCCGATTGTCAGTAATTAAAGAGTTCTTATATCAACCCTGGGGCTTACTTGACTCACCCATAATGAAACTGTGGGCAAGGTATAGGTGAGTTGGGTGAACTATCAGGATTGAAAAAAGGAACTATTTAATTGCCAGCAGTGACATAATCACCCTGTTACAAGCATAAATTTGGATTTTTCCCCTCTTATGTGATGTCAAGATACACCGTATCAACATCAACGCGGAAGGGGCATTTGCAGCTTCAGATCGATTTGCATTGATCTCAATAGGAACTGGAATTTGGCACACTACCCACAGATTCACTATCCCTGTGAAATTAGGGTCAACAGCTCAAAAAAGGTAAAGGAGGCATTAATTAACCCTACCAAAACAGTTCTGAATATTTAAAAGACCTATATGCAACCATTTGCTGTTCAGTAACTGGGACCAAACAATGTATTGGGAAATTAAAAAAAAACTATATTAAAATGTGGTGTGCGGCATTTATTTTAGCTGAGATTTAAGGGATGAGGTCTTCCCACTTCATCACATCTTGGCTGTTTCCTTTCCATGCATTATTTTACTGCCTAAAGTCAACGCGGCTCTGAATACCTGAAAATATCATTTGGAGGATCACTTGAAGTAGGGCATCCATTTTGCCTTTGTGTCTTGTGGCTTCATATTTCACTGAGTGCTTTTGTTTCGACATGCCATGCCACTTGTAAATGATGTGATAAAAGGCAGCGTAAAACTGCAGAAGAAAACATTTTCCTTGCTGAGTGAAAACTGAGCCGTTATTGTGGTCTCTCTAGAATTGCACAGAATTTGTTCTCAAACAGAATTATCTCAAGTCGAAGTTTTAGCACCAGGGTGGAAGGGGTTTTTTTCCCTGCCCAAGGGCCAAAATGAATTTCAGAGAAATTCTCAAGGGGCAGATTGTAGTGTTGGGTGAAGTTCAAGGCAAAAAAAAAAAAAAAAGAGTGGGATAAGAAATACCAGCACAGTTTAGCTTAAATCAAGTACTGCTAGTAAATAAGGCTAAGAAAGGCACTGGAAAGTTTTAGGATGGAAACAACCTGGACAAAAGGGTGAGAAATGGCCACTTCACTCCTCCCCTCCCCTCTCCTCCTTTTCTCTCCTCTCCTCTTCTCTTCTCCTCTCCCCGTCTCGCTGGTCCATCCCACTAACTTTTTTTAAAAAAATTCTGAATTCATTAACTGGGGGGGGGGGACCACCAGCCCTAGAAAAAGAGCCAGCACTGCTAATTTCCTTTGGATTGACCAAGAAGCCAAAGCCTTTAAGCTGAGAAAACATAATATTGGACTAGGTGATCATCCAGGACTGTCCTTAGAGCTACACCAATGCCAGTACAGAATTTGTTGGTACACCCAACAGGCTACAGCATAAGTGCATCTGGTACCAGGGGCTAATGCCAGACTCACAGCACTGATTGCTTCAGCCCACCAAGGCTCTAAACGTCTTCTGGTAAAACTACCCATTCTTGCTTGTTCAAGGTGTCAGTGTCCTGAAACGATCCAAATGTAGAGCTAGGGCATCAAGGATCTCATTCTGAATCCCAGGTACATGCTTAGCCTGAGAAATTATGCTAGTTCTTAAATAGCATAGGGTCAAGACACGAACCAGGTTCATGACTCTGTCCGACTGAGGTTAAAGGAGTTACACCATTGACTATAGCCAGGTTATCACACCAAAATACCATGGTTACGTTGGCCCAGAGATGAGACCATAGCCATAAGTCCCCCACAACTGGAACAAATTACAAAACTGTAAGGTCACAGATGATACTGGGTTCAATCAATTTACGGGGCCATTGACGAGCACACCAGCTGTTCTGTAAAAAAAAAAAAAAAAAGTGGGGAGGAACTGCTTGGCCTGCACCTCAGTCTGTCTGAGGGGTTTTGGTTAACATTGAATAAGAGGACCACTATCCAAACACTCTTCAGGTGCGGGGCAATTGGGGAGTTCATAACTCATACACATAGCTAGTCCAGTGGGACATTCCAGAGCAAGAATGGGGCAGAATGCCACCCTCCTACAAAGTCCTTTGTCGTAACACATCCAGAGAGCCCGGGGTAATCTGTATAGGCCCTGTAGATTAAGTCAATATATTGCACTAATGCCAAGGCTCACACAGGTTGAGCCCTACTACCAACACCCACATAGATAAGGCTTGGCTCTGTGGCACGGCTGCACCCGACGGAGCTCCTTTGCCCCCCTCCCCCGGCCGGAGCCATCGCGAGGCTTGAGGTCTCGCGAGAGGCTGAGACGACCGAGCCCTTATAAGGGCTGGGCACCTAGGACTCGGCCTCTTCATCGGCCGGATTTCCCCGCCCACCCACCTCTTTTATGCACTAGTGTGAGTCTAACTGGTCGCTTCGGGGCCGGATAGGAATTTCTGACTCGGGCACACGATTGGCACAATTGCCCGAGGATTTTTTGCCTATCCCACACTGGTGCGGCATGGTGGGTATTTAGGCCTAGGATTGTTATTGGCCACACGGGGCGGTAGTGCGGAGTGCAGATTGGCAGGTGAGCAAGATCTCAATTCCCTGTAGGACCATCCAACCCCACGGCGTTGCGGAGCTGAGATCACAATGCCAGGGGGAAGGATGTACCTGGAGGGCCCACCGGGCTGGCAGGAACAAAAGATGAACCTGAACAGCCCGGCTGGGGAAATGGGACTGGCTGGCCGAGGCTGACCTGTCCAAGGACAGGACACCCTCGGAGCCTGGACTCACCCGGAAGAAATGCCACTTGGTAGGGTCCCCAGGAGACCCTGGAGTAACAACTTGGTAACCGCACTACAGCAGCCCCGTGGTTTGAAGTTGTATGTTTATTGTTGGAGTTATGAATAAAGTGTGGCCCGGAGTTTATACCCAACACCTGCCTCGCGTGGTTATTCCGCCATGGGGGGGCAAAAAATGCACACAGCAAATTTGACCAACAGTGGTCAGGCCACTTCTTCCTAAGGCACTCTTTATACCTCACCTCCAACTTTTCATATGTAGTGGGATCCACTTCACGATTTAACAGATCAACCACGTCTATGTATTCCCCTTTCCAAATTGTTTTCTTACTGTTACTGGAAGGAGGTGGTCACCATGTGGCAGGGATTGATTATAATCAGGGAAATGTGGAGGAGGGACAGTACTAACTCCCAAGATAGAACTTAAATCTGTATAGCAAGATGTTTGGTAACAGAATGATTGGGTACATACGTAGCCACTCCCCTACTAACGTCCTGAGTACTGATGTTGGCATTTTGTTGAGCCACCATTACAAGGGGTGTTACTCTTGATACAATAGCAGCCATTTGCATGGTGGCAACAGTCACCAGTAGAGATGGGCACGAAACGAACAAATTTTCGTTTCCATTTTCGTTTTTTCATTTCATTACGTAACGAAACGACAAACAAATTTTCTCTCTAAAATGAAACGAAACGAACAGAAACACCGGAAATTTTGTCATGCGTTTCGTTTCTGTTACTGCAATATGAGTGAATTGCTTAAAATCCTTTAAAAATCACAAAAAAATGAAATAAATGGTAACAAAATGGTAACAAAACGAACGAAAATGAAAACGATTTTTTTTCAAAAATTCACGAAAAACGGAAACAAACTGAAACGGACGCTCCAAACGACAAACGACAAACGAAATGCATTTTTTTTATTCATGCCCATCTCTAGTGGCCAGAACGGGTGTAGAATCAGGCAGTGTTACAGAATGTGCTATAGGTGTCGCAAATGGAGTGGGTAAGGCACTGCGGACTGGCACCTGCAGGCCTGCAGTACACCCCAAGGCCAAACCCACCCTGTGTATGGGGCTGAGTGCATTTGCTCGCCTGTTCACAACCTTACCACAGGCATATCTGGCATATGTCTTCTCTCCACAGACAAGTCCAATACTTGATGCTCACTGGGGCTAGCCGGCAGCATCTGTTGCAACTTGGTCTCAGCTACAGGTGTGGCACCCTAAACCACTGTAGAAACCATGTGCTCAATGGACTTACTTTGTTGGGAGTCAGGAAACATGCATGCACAACCTCTGAAGATGAACCGGCTGGCTCTCCCTCTAAAACAACAATAGGTGACATGATCATTCACTAAACATTTATATTCTGCCCTCCTCTGGGGTTTGGAAGGCCTAAGTAACCTGCAAGTTTCAAAAGGTTTAGCTATTCCGCCGGCCTGGGCTCTATTTCTCTGTAGACAACGCAACTTTTCATAATTAATCCAAATTTAGGCCCTCTCCCTCAGATTCTGACAAACTCACTGGTGGCTGCCTAGTCTAGGTTTTATGATTAAGGAGTTGTTTGCCTCTTTTACCCTCACATTCTTGTTTGGGTGGCATGATGAACAGTGCAAGCAGATAAGCCTCTCAGGCTTCCTTCCCTGTAGCCAGGCACACCATTTTTAGAGGTGCTTCCTTCTGCAGGACTGTTTTTAAAAAAATATTTTTGGTTGTTTTTTTTAAACTTCTAGTTGGCTAGGACCAGCTATATATATTGATTTCCCCCCCAGCCCCGTTGTAGAGCTTGTTCCCCCACCCCTTTACAGATGAGAGGCGCTTGCTTACCTGGGAGGCTGGGGCAGTGCCATTTTTTACTTTGTATTTTAATTTCCAGCGCCACCAAAGAGAATTGACCGGTGCAGCAGGAAGGTAAGTGACGTCCCCAAATGAAAAACGAAGTGAATGAAATGGAAATTTCTGTTTCGTTTCGTTTCATTTTTCTTTGATGGGTTGGTTCGTTATTCATTTCGTTAGCTAATGAAATGAATAACGAATAATGAAACAAATTAAAATTTCATTTTGTGCCCATCTCTAATAATAAATAAACAAACCCTCTGTAGAATTATACACTGTGTATTAAAAAACTAAAGCAATAAAATTCCCCCTGTAACACTAAATTAAATTAAAAAGAACACAGTATGTCAATCATTAATAATGGGCAAAGCTGCAAAGAATCTGCCCTAATGACATACTAACTAAATCAAGAATTTCAGGCAAAAATCAAAGAAAAACAAAACAAAACAAAATAAAAGACACAAACATGTGGCACCTTAAAGACTAACTTTCATTATTAATCAATTTAAAGATTAAATGCAGTATTTAAATAATAAACAACAATGTATACAGCCCCCATAGGGAAAATACTTATCCCCCTTTCCCTTTTACTATGAGAACTTATAAGAATAAATGGCTTAGTTGTAAGAAGAGGCAAAAAACAAAACAAGACAAAGGTAAAGAAATCGCCCTGCAGGGCTCTCACCATTCCAATCAGTTGAGGCTTGAAAGTAAAACTAGGTCACAGCAGCAGCAAAGCTCAGTTGAGCTTTGCCAAATAGCCAAGAGGACGGAAAACTTTGCAGCTCCTTATTTTAAAGGCTGCAGAGCACGGATATTTCAATTAATCACATGGGAGCCTTTTACCGCCGTTTGTGTAGGACAGGACTGCAAAGCATCCCCAAGTTCGTGCATGCCTCCTGGAACCAGCATTTGGGCAATAATTTTAATCTTGAATACCTGGATCACTGATGGAACATGTTATTTTTATTATGAAAAAAAAACCTGATTAAAGATTTGACATCATGTCACCCTGGTCTGAAAAGGGCCATTAGGTGAACAATGGTCTAAGGTGCTAAAACCCATAAAGTATGGGTTGTTAGCTATGGCCCTGGTGGTGGAGGTGGTAAGTATTTTTGATTTGTCTGGGTATTGTTGAAATCACTGCATGATAGGTAGCAGATAGACTGTGCCTGAGCCCCCCACCTCTGTTGAGAAAGAGGCAGAGACTTGTCCACCCAAAGGACCAACACAAAAACACAAAAGGAGCAATATAGTATGTGCAGTCCAATGCAGTGAGGAGTGTGCAGACCGCTATATTGGAGAAACTAAACAGCCATTAAACTGAAGGATGGCCCAACATAGGAGGGTCAACAGCTCAGGACCAGAATCAGCAGTACATCTCCACTTGAAGGACAAAGGGCACTCCTTCAATGATGAGGATGTACACATATTAGACAGAGAAGATAGGTGGTTTGAGAGAGGGCCCAGGGAAGCCATTCATGTGAGTATTGAAAACCCCTCTCTCAACAGAGGTGGGGGGCTCAGGCACAGTCTATCTGCTACCTATCATGTAGTGATTTCAGCAATACCCAGACAAATCAAAAATACATCATGCCTCCACCGCCAAGGCTATGGGTTTCAGCACCTTAGACCATTGTTCACCTAATGGCCTATTGAGACTTTTGTCCACTTAACGAGTCTGTTCAGGCCATTGTTAGTCTTATGAGCCTATTTCAAACCAGGGTGACATGAGGTTAAAGTGAACTATAAAATGGAGGAGTTGCAACTAGCTTTCCTCAGACTGACAAAGCTGTTTAGATGAGCAGCAAAACATCTCAATCTCTCCAAAAAGAAAAGAAAGAAAGAACGAAAGAAAGAAAGAAAGAAAGAAAGAAAGAAAGAAAGAAAGAAAGAAAGAAAGAAGAAGAAGAAGAAGAAGAAGAAGAAGAAGAAGAAGAAGAAGAAGAAGAAGAAGAAGAAGAAGAAGGTCATCCAGTTGCCATGACTCAGCTTCCAGAAAAACTCACCTGGGTGGCTGAGAATCTTCACAGGCCAATCTTTAAGGGTAGCAAAACCAAGATGATCCATGCATTATGTATAAATATTGGTTCCTTCTGGAAGCTTCCCTGAGCAGCAAATATCCCCCTCCCCATGATTTCCTTTAAAAAACAACAACTATTCCCTTCCCTTCCCTTGAAAGAGTTTGGGAACCAGCCTTACTCTGCCAAGGGCTTATGAGAGACACAATAACACAACAGTTCTGAGAAGTAGCCCCCCAAAAAGGACAGAGTAGCACTTCAATAGGATGCTCAGTGTGGCGTCATGGAGGGAGTGATGGACTGTGACTCAGGAGGAGGCCTGGGTTTGAATCCCTGCTTACTATGAAAACTCACTGGAGTTGAGCTGGTAAAGCCACTCCTTAAACATCTCACTTACCTTGAAACCCCTATGAGGGTCATTGTAAGTCAGTTCCTACTTGATGGCACACCACAACAACAGAACTTCTATGGAACTTCATGCAAGGAATTACAGTAAAAAAATCTTACTTTTACAGTTTATCTCCATGCACAAGAAGTTCCTAAATATTGCAGAATTTTATCTTGGCCCAGTTTAACACTTGGAGACACACATGCCTCCCTTATTCTGAATACCTCTGCCTTTGAGACTTTTCACACGACCCCTAAGATCCGCTGGCCACTTAAATTCGGACCAGAGATCTTGGGGGTTTGTTGCTGTTCCTGTGTTCCCTCCCCCTCCGCACTCCTGGCTGCTGTCTGTGTGAGGGGAGGGAGAAAAAAAGGAAGAAAAGAATGCCGGCTCACCGTTCTGCCGTCTTGCTCTGCTCCCGGCAGCATAGTATCTCTTAAAGGGGCGGGGGGGGCAAAACAACAACAAACAGAAGCGAGGAGAGCTTGGCACTCACTACGTTACATCTGCATCAGGAATTTTTCACCCCCGGAGAGCAGGTACTTGAAAAGTGCGCTGGGACGCGCTTAGGTGGGCGTGGTCGCACTTAATTTTTTGTAAACTCCAGAGCTAGTGGGGAAACAATTTTAAGCTCTGGATCTGGGAGCCATTTGCTGCGGATTTTAGGGGTCATGTGGAAAGGCCCTTTGTCAATCAGTCATCAGCTGAAACAGCCGAGCTTGTGTTATTACACTGTCCAAAGTACAGGGACATTTATTCCCTATCTATTACTCTGATTCTAACGAATTTTTCCAAGCAGATCTGATCAATTTTACATTTTGTATTCATTCAAATTCCAGTAATGAAACTTCTGTGCATTAGCATGCTCCATAAAAACGTAGTGGGCTGTGTCCCCTGATTAATCATATTGGTAACACTGGATTTTTAGCTCGTGGTGAGGTTATCATGTACTTGTGATAGGCAGAGATTTTTGTCTTCTCCATGCAGACAGTTTCTTTTAAACTGGCTCAGCTGCAGTCATATAGGTTGATAGATTGATCAATTGATTGATGGGTTGAGGAGGTCTCAGACGCATTGAAATATTCTGGGAGCTATGCACATTTGCAGGCCACATGTATACAGACACGAGAGATTTAGGGATGGGCACAAAACAGAAAAATGGTGTTTCGTTTTGTTCTGTTTTGCCCCCCCCACCCCCACATTTCATTTTGTTTTGTCTCGTATGAATTTTTACAACAAAAATGTGTATGAAATGAAATGTTTTGTTACCTGCGGCAGTGGCTCCAAAGGTTCTGGCAGCAGGGGTACCTAGGCCGGCCTGCCCAGCTGGCTGGTGGCGACTCCACCTCCACTGGCGTTGGTGGCGACGACTATGGTGGTGGTGCGGCCTTCTAGCCCATCCTGCCCAGCGGGCTGGCAGTGACTCTACCTCCGCCAGTGGGCGCAGCGACTCCGGCAGTGGGGTGCCCTAGGCCGGCCCGACCAGCTGGCTGGCGGGTCTCTGGCGGCAGCTGCAGCAACAGCTGCAGCGGCGGTGGCTCTGGTGGTGGAAGTGGAGGCTCCAGCAGTGGGCGTAGGCTAGCCTGCCAGCCACACACCCTCTCCAGCCTGGCTGGGTGGTCTCGGCAGCAGCGGCGGTGGCGGAATACCCGCAGGTAAGCCACCATTTTACAGATGGAACAAAATTGTTTCAATGGAAAAACAGCTGTTTCATTTCGTCTGTAATGAAATGCTGCTTTATCATTTCATTTCATTTTGCTCCGTTATGTAACGAATTGACAAAACAGCATTTCATTTTTCATTTTTCATTTTTTGCTCATCCCCAGAGGGAATCATCCAGATATTCAAAGAAGGCAGAGGGTGAGTAACAAACGGGAAGTATATTAAATAGAAGAGGATACAAAGCACAAAGAGGGATTTATAGGTTATGGTTGCAGCAAATCATTGAAGCCACCAGCCAACTTAAATAGCTTAAAATAAAAAAACAGAGAGTTGGTTTAGAGGATATAAAACAGAAATGTGGTTGACATGAGTCTAGTGGAAAATAGGGATACTTCATGGATACAGCACACACACCAAACTCGTTTGGCTGTGTGTGCTGTATCTTATAGAATAAGATAATAAAACTATAGTACGACTTGAATAGACATGGAGGCAGTCTAGCCAAGAATGCTGAAGGCAGACATCACAGGGGAGAGCTTTGCACAAGACCTTAGCAGAATGGGAGAAAAGAAGATTGATGTCAAAAGGCAGATATTAAAGATAACAGAGAGGCAGGGAGATTTTTTTAAGAAAAGAATTTTTTTAAAACTTCCTCTTCCTCCTGCTAAACCATTAAACAGATTGACTGAAAGTTTAGGGAAACACAAACTATTTCTTCATGCTATTGTTTGTATAGCAGATAAGTTAGTTTGTCATCTGCTGCAGCAAGACTAGACATGAGTAGAGATGGGCACGAACCAGTGCTTTGGTGATTCATCCTGGTTCGTTTACTGCTGCAACAGGTGTTTGATGGTTTGGCACTCTGCCTGTCTGGTAGGCTGCCCTCTCAGAAACAGTGCCTAGAACAGGAAGAGCAGGGAAGCTGGGATGCTGCTTCTGAGGGGGCACCTACTGGAGGGGACAGGGCTCTAAATTCTGAATACCAGTTGCAGTGGTAAACAAACAGGGATAAAATGTTGAACTCTCAATTCATTCCTATCTCTAGCCATGACTCTTCAAGACTTGTCCTTTTTATTTGGCATAAGCTTTCCTGGACTTTAGCCTACTTCTTCAGATATGTAGATGTACATGTCATTGCCAGGCTGATAATTTTTCACTCTTTTTTTTGTCTGCTGCAACTTGCTGGGGGTCTCCCCTCTTTTACTTACATTGTTGTTTTCTATTTGTTGTTTCAATATTACTGTTTTATCTGATGTTTTTTAACTCTGTAAACTGCCCAGAGTTCCTTATGGAAGATCGTGCGGTATAGAAGTATAACAAACAAACAAACAAACAAACAAACAAACAATGTTGGTCCATATAGAAGCTATCCAGGGTGCTAAACCTCTCCTGAATATGATTTCAGAACCTTGGATAGCTCCTGAAAATTGCAGACTATTCTCCCCCCCCGTCCCAGTGATACTAGAGTATGCGGAAAAATTGAGCCATCAGCTGCCATTTGGGTAGGCCAAAGGTCACTCACACTTGGCCTGTATGCTGAAGCTATGTTTAAATTGTTGAATCGTCTCAACTTTATACTTGAAAAGTGCTCAAGCGATAAGAGCAAGGGGGAGAGAGAGAGAGAGAGAGAAAGAGAGAGAGAGAGAGTTAGTACATCTTATTTGATTTAAAATTACTTAAGTAGTGACATTTTCGATTAAGGATAAAGGCTACCGAGAGTTAGAAATTAAGGATTTCCATCAACAAAACTAGGTTAAACTAAAGTTGAAGAGGTTCTGATCTTACATTGTTTCATTAATGAATCTTATCATTATTTTCAAGCCAGCAATTTTAATTAGATATGAGCCCAGCATGGAAGATCCACTTTTAGTCATGCAGGTAATTGCATATTCTGGCCAATTTTTGTGCACATTTTAGAAGAGTGAGCACTGAAATCTGAAAATGAAAAAAAAAATCACAGTTGTACTCTTAAAATGTATTGGAGGTAGGCTTTTCTATTTTTGCCTAAGAAAGATGGACATGTGTCAGGTTGAAATCTATGTCTATAAAGAGAAAAATTTTTTTTAGAAAATTGCATGGTGGTGGTATCTAAACCTGGTGAAATTGAATCAAATAAGTAAGAATGAATCTGTGTTGTATTGGAAAACATGTCAAGAAACTGAAACTTAGTTTCATGTGTCGTGGGAATGTGAGAGTGTGATGAAATTTTAGGAAACAGTATTCATGGAAATAAATGAAATAACCAAACAAAATGTAAAGGCATGCTGTAAAGTAGCTCTTTCATCAGCAATTGATAAGGAAGAATACAACTGGGTATTAGCAGGAGCCCCGTGGCACAGTGGTTAAATGCCTGTACGGCAGGTAAAACTGTGCTCACAACCTGGGGTCCAATCCCAGGTAGCAGGCTCATGGTTGACTCAGCCTTCCATCCTTTCGAGGTCGGTAAAATCAGTACCCAGCATGCAGGTGGTGGTTATTGTGTAGCCTGCATACTGTAATTAAAAACCGTAATCCGCCCAGAGACTACTTGAAGTGGTATGGGGCAGTTTATAAGCAGAACATTTTGCTTTGCTTTGGGTAACTAGAGAATGAATCTGTAATTCAATAACAACAACCAGATTAATAATATCAAACTACTGAAAGATAAAACATTGCTTTCAATTAAATGAATTGTATAAAAAAGCATGGAACATAGCTATTAGTGATAAATCAACATGAAATATCAAAGTAATTATTTATTTAATTTATTTTGAATATTGTTTACCCCACCTTTCTCTTTGGAAAAGGACCCAAGTTGGCTTACAATAATGAGGGACAATATACAGCTCAGAATATTTAAGACATATTCAAATTAAGAATGGATTGTTAAAGTGGAATGCTTTTGGAGATATTTGGGGATATTTTATTAATAATGTATTAATGGGAAAGAGATGTGTCCCATGGCAAGAAGCACTACAATTTTAAAGGGAGGATGTGAATCTTTGACGAAAAGATAATTAGTTTTTGCTACTAATGAGTAGGGGCACAGTGTTATAATTTAGAGGGTTTTGTGTATGTATAAAATTGTGTTTTATTTATTTTTATACTTGTTTTTCTGTTTTAAATATTTAAGTTTGGATGTAATATATGTTATTGATGTGAATATTAAAAAAAGAATTCCCCATATTTGTTAGACTATGCTCTGGTGCAAGCCTGTACCACAGCAGTTTTCTCTGTCATTTTCAGAACCCTCAATTTAAATTTGCATTCTATACATCTCATTTTACATCGCTTACTTAATATGATTTGGAATAAGATTTAGGATTCAAATATAATTTCATTATACATCAATATTTTATTAGATCGTGACTCTGTCCCAGCTGAGACAGGCTGGCTTAGTGGGCAAATCACCTTCACCATTTCAGGAGACAGACATTCTCAGTGTGAGGATCAGGAAAACACTGACTACTCCCAAAGATGCACAGCTGTAATGAATGAAGGAGAGATAAAAGACAGGCAAACAGAATGGGAAGGGGAGGAGAAGGAATGCTGGGCAGACATGAAGAGTTTGTAGAGCAGGGAAGGAGAGGATGAATTGCTGCAAGGAGAAATGCTGCTGAAGTGAGCCTGGGTGGAACAGCCGGGAGGCAATAGACATTCTAAGGATGTATCCAATTCCTTTTAAGTCAGAGAGAAATGACACGTGCTCACAGAACTAGATATGGGACACTTCAGTCTCCTCCCTCCTCCTCTTCCTCCTGACTCTCATTGTTCCAACTGCTACTCCAAGATTGTGTTCATTCACTCAACAGTGCTGTTCCTCATGTTGTTGACACAATTCCCACCCATTACAGGCTCCCTGTTGAGCCCATCTGCTTGCCAGCACTGCCAGGGTATTTGCCTACTCTGTCCTCTAATGCTACAAGCATTCCCACTAATTAGGGTTGAATCAATATGACCTTTACTGCCACTGGAAACTGCTTCTGGGGCCTCCAAACAGGCCCAGGAAGTGTTCTGTTGGAGGCCCTTGAAGTAATTTTGGGCAATCCGGAAAGAACTTCCTGTTTTATGAAGTGACTTCCAGTTTGCCGCAAACCACTTCTGGGGGCTGCAACAGACCTGGGAAGCCCATCCAACATCCATTCGGGGCAGCGCTAGGCCTGGGGTAAGTGCAAGAGGCCTCAAATGGGCCCATGCAGCTTGCCCCAGGAGTCCTTTGTTCCTGCGATATACTGAAACCACAGTATATGAAACGCAAAATGGCAAGGGACGACTGTATATAATATATATTCCAATTGACTAAAGGAGTTCCAGATACCCAGAAATTTTGAATTATTAAAATTCTGAATTCTGAATTCAAGAGGTTGTAATTCTGCATTCCGAATATGAATTCCAAATCCAAATTTGTATTGGTATATTTATGCATTTTATCTAAATCACACATTTTCCTCATTGCCTGAAGCATATTTTTCAAGCATTGACATTTTCTCATATAGATTAGTCCCCATCCTTCAAGCCACAGGGGCTTACTTTGTTTCTAAATTTACAAAGGCTCTGATTTGTTTTTAGTTGCCATATTTCAAATTTAAAGGGAGAGGTGGGTGTGATACGTGGGTGTGACCATGGGAGAGGTGGGTGTGATAGGGGGATTTTGGTATTTATGAAAAGAGGGATGCAATGCAAAACACTGATATAAAGCAACCTTGAATTCAGTGCTATTTCACTTTCTCCCTCTTTCTGAAATCAACATAGCTCTAAGGACAGAAATGTAATTGGACATAAAATGTACAAATGCTTTTTGCGGTGTATGATATCATATTTTTACTTGCTCCAAAGGACACTTTGGTAATAAAGAAGAGAACAATTTCTGGGAAGTTCTGGAAGGTTTATAAATGATAGATTTAGTGCTCGGACGTCTCTTCCTTAAGCAGTTTCAGAGGCCTGGGGCTCGGAACGACACTCTGGTGGTTTATTTAATTCCCACTCAAGCCCAACAATGAAATCTGAGGGCCTGCCATTGGAAAGAGTGCATGGCTAATGGTTCCCGGATTTCCCAAGGCAAGTTGGTGAAATTGCTTGCCTGCATTAGGATGCAGAAAATTAATTATAGAAACTAAACAAGAGAAATGTATTCATATAAACAGTACTGCTAGAGAGCTGCTTACTTAGAAAATCCAGTCCCCCCAGTCCCTTCAAGAGTGTTCTGTTCAAGTTTGCCAAGCATGTTTAGATGAAATATAATTCCATGCGCTGGAAACTGTCTAGAGCCCTCTTCAAATGAGAGAGGCCTCATGGTACAGTGGTTAAACTTTTGTACTGCAGCCAAAAACTGTTCAATCCCAGGTAGCTGACTCATGGTGGACTCAGCCTTCTATCCTTCTGAGGCTGGTAAAATGAGTACCTAGTTTACTTGGGGGGGAGAGAGGCAACGTGTAGCTTGCATCATTAAATTGGAAACCAGAAAATGCTTTAAGTACTATAGGGTGGCATAGGGTGAGGACTGGTGTTAGGAGGTTAACCGTGTTCTGCCTAAATGGATTAGATTGGGAGGCAACCTCACTCTTGTGCCATTTTTAACGTTTTTAATGTTTTAACTGTGACAACTGTTCATTTTAATTGTACACGGCCCAGAGACCTATGGGGAGTGGGCGGCATATAAGTTGTATAAATAAATAAATAAATAAATAAATAAATAAATAAATAAATAAATAAATAAATCGAGGCAGCATGACTTGCTGTGTTTTCCTTCGGTTATTTTAAAAGAAAGGAGGAGTTAATTTGAAGTGAGCAGAGGAGAAGTCTAACTCTGTTTCTGGTCTGTTGCTGTTGTCTAAAAATGGCCTGAAGGGGGATACTCTGCTATGTAAGGAGCCCCTCCATGTGACTGCTTGCCGTCTTCACAGAGTCCCTCTCCCCATAAAGAGTCAGGCAGGATTGGAGACTAGAGATGCTATCCTGTGGCCATTTTAATCTGCTACAAACTAAAATGCGTATTTCCTCCCGGAGCGGTCAGGTGGTAAAGTCACAGTTCCAGTATTCCCACGGTCGCAGTATAAACTTCAGCATCCTTTGTGATCCCATGACTGGGAACTGCATGAAAATGCAATTTTCACCTGCAATTTCTGGGTCTGTTATTATGTTACTTTTTTTTCCAGTTGTCTGCATACCGGCATATTGCCTTTCAGTTGCCAATCCTCATTCACTGCAAAAATGCTTGTTTTTCATTTTACGTGCACAATAACATTTGACACAGGGATTTTTACTGAAATGTGGGTGTTAGTGGAAATACGTTAAACGTGTGATGATTTACTCATGCAAAAATGACACAGAGCTTCTGCCCTACCAATATCCTGTACTAAGTTCTTTTAAAAAAATCACCGAAAGACGCCAAAATGGGAGCGGAAAGGTTTTGATGCAGATTTTCCGAGTCCCCACAGACTCAACCACCAGTTAAAAATCCGCATCAGAAATGAGACAAGCTTTGTACCACCTCAAGACCAGGTAATTGTAAAGGGCACTGGGTTGTGAAAAATTAGTGGGTTTTGAATCACACTTTGGGCATTCGGTCTCTAAAAGGTTCACTATCACTGAGTTAGGTCAACTGTATCAATCCCCAATGGTCTTTCACGGAGAGGAGCGGAGTCCTGCCTCCTTGACCACTTCAAGGACACCTCTCAGGTTCACTTGGCATGGAGAGTGGCAAAAAGAATGTTGGATGCAGACATTCAGCTGTCCTTCAGCACTTTGTGCTAATCCCCTGTAATCACTACTAGCAGCCACTGCCACCGCCGCCCCCCGCCCCCAATGTGAGGTACTCTTCCTTGGAGGCATGGCCAAAGTCTAGATTGAAATGGCTGGTCTTTCCTGTGGTAGGAAGGTAGGAAGTTAGATAGAAGGAGGAGGAGGAGGAGGAGGAACAGCTGGTCTGCATTGGGGACATCACCCATGGAATCCTTGCTGTGTGGCTGCTTGCCCCTGCTGGGTCCTCTGCCAGCATCTGCCTTGAATTGGTTCTTCAAACAGTTTGCCTTTTGCTTCATCTCAAAGTACTTGGGCTCCACCCAATGCCTGGTGTCACGGTCCCAGCAACGGATTCCCTTCCAGACAGCCATCAAGCACCCACACCTCCTTGGCCTTGAACACCTTTCAGCTGATGGCATCTGCCCAGCAGTCCTTCCTTTTCCTCCTCCTCTCTCTCCTCCTTAAACCTCCTGCTGTCTTTGTTCACATGTGGGGGTCTCTAAGGCACCATCTGTATCACTGCCATCAACATTTCAGAGGAGGTGAAAATGCCACTCTTACCAGCAGGGGAGTGGAGCCAGTTCCACATTGTTATACCCAGCAACAGGAGATTGTGCCATACAGTTGCTCAATCAGTTGTGTCTCCCCATCACAACTGATTGTGCAATACCCTGGTGGAACTACCCTGGGGAATTACACTTCTGCCTCAACAGTTCTGCAGCGATCATGGGCAGCTACGCACACAACAGGATTTTGGCCATTATAACTAGCTGAAAACCTTTAATACTTCATAAACAATGGAAGAAAACAGAAAGTTAGGAAGAAAAAAATGCAAAATAGGGTTTTGTTCTGGATTCACAAAAATTCGAAATTCTGGAACAAATCAGCATGCTTCAGATCTGCAGTAGGACCCAGGTATCCATTGGGGATTGGTTCCTGGCCTTTCTGTGGATAATGAAAACTATGGATAAGAGAGAACACCTGCTCACCCACCCCCAAACTGCTGTTTCCTGATAGTAGCTTGCTTTATGACTGCTGTTTTGAGACAGTAGCTTGCTTAACAGATGCTAATTGTGACAATAGCTTGCTTTACAGCTGATGTTTGTGACAACAGCTTGCTTTATAGTTTGCTTTGTGGCTGCTGAATTATTTAATTTTTTTCCCTCTGCCAACTGTGGATAACTGAATCGGTGGATAATGAATAAGTGGATACGGGGGTCCTACTATATTTATATGAGATCCAGAGGGGGGTGGAATGGACAGACTCAGATTTGGGGGGGGGGAAGCAAAGTGAATTTATAAATCAATTCTGAACCAGACACAAACTGAATGAAATATAAATCATGTTGGCCTGGTAGTTTTGTTTAAAGGAAAAGTTAAAAGTAACTTATATGAAAATGCTGAACCATGTTCTCTCAGACTCAATAGGATTATTTCTCTCTTTGGAGTCTATCATGTCTCCAACTTTTTAAAAAATGGAAAAAGTTCAACCATATTGATTTCCCAATGACCTGGCAAAGTGGCTTGCATTCAAAGCATTTGTTGTTGTTGTTGTTGTTGTTGTTGTTGTTGTTGTTGTTGTTGTTGTTGTTGTTGTTGTTGTTGTTGTTGTGTCGTTATAGTCGTGACCCACTCTTCGTGAGTCCATGTCCATGGAGTAGAGATGGGCGCGAAACAAACAATTTTTCGTTTCCGTTTGTTTTTTTGCTTCGTTACGCAACAAAACAACAAACGAATTTTGTCTCCAAAATGAAACGAAATGAACAGAAACACTGGAAATTTTGTCATGCGTTTCGTTTTCGTTACTGCAGTGCAGTGAACTGCTTTAAATGCTAAAAAAAATCACAAAATTTGAAATAAATGGTAATGAAACGGTAACAAACGAACGAAAATGAAAACGATTTTTTGCAAAAATTCGCAAAAAAGGAAATGAACCGAAACGGACCCTCCAAACGACAAACAAAACGTCATTTTTTTGATTCGTGCCCATTTCTACCATGGAGTTTTCTTGGCAGGAATACTGGAGTGGCTTGCCAGTTCCTACTCCAGGCGCCTACTGCACCTGGTATTCCCTGGTGGTCTCCCATCCAAGTACTAACCAGGGCCGACCCTGCTTAGCTTCTGAAATCAGACGGGATCGGATGTGCTTAGGGCATCAGTAAATCAAATCAGATGTAGAGCAAAAACCAATCTGGGTCAAGTTAGAATGCATTCAAAGACTTGGACCAGCCTCCAAACCAAACTGAAGGATCCATGCACAGCCCTAGTAGAAAATCAAGGAACAAAAATAGACTCTAAAGAAGTACTTATAATGAAATTTTGATAGCAGACAAAAGAAAACAAAGATTGGTATTTTCAAACTGAACTCTAAAATAGTTGTGTGTGTGTGTGTGTGTGTGTGTGTGTGTGTGGTGTGTGTAATGGATATATATATAAACTAGTCATGATAAATAATGGAAGAATACTAAGGAGAAAGTTAGACACTAATGAGTGGTATAATTAGAAAAGAAAATGTACTAGAGAGATGAAAGGGAGCTTATCTTCAAGAGACGGGCCAGTTATTTAAAAAAGCATTCATATTATAGAAAATTGAGGAGGATTTGGCGAGGAGGGGGAGGTGTAAAAAAATCTTGCTGTGTGAAAAAGAGAAATCAGTTGAACTTTAACAACATATGGATTTCAACCAGCTTAATTAAACCAGAGCAGCAAGCCTCTTATGTGAATGCTTGGATTTATAAGAGATTAATGGCCTAAGGCATAGCAGCGTATACTGGGCTACCAGGATATGCACAGGATTGAGTTGAAGGATCTGAATATCTCTACAAGGCCAAGAACTCGTGCCCTTGCAAGGTGACTGTAATTTCCCCTTGCCTTAATGGGGCTTCAGCGTGTCGTCTTCTTTCATCTTAAAAGCTATTTTCTAACCTTTATTCTAGAAACCCCCTTCAGAAACTTTGGATCTTTTCAGACTATGCCAAAGAACTGAAACCATGACAATGGGTTGTTTTAGTCACAAATGGGAGTATTTCTCACAGTGGGTGGGGTAGGGGTAGGACATGGTGCTTTTCCACAGATTTTTCTCTGCCTCAGAAATATGAGCGCCACTCCCTTCACTGGGTGAGACCTAGCAGACTGTGAGGTCAACATGGAACATGGGACTGATTGGATCCAAAACTTCCTTCTAATTATAAAAACAAACATTTGAATAAAGCCACATAATACAGTTTCATCCATTTTTAGCTGCCATGATTCTATCATGGAGTTAAGTGAGGAATCGAGTCATCTAGAACAGTGTTTTTCAACCTTTTTTGGGCAAAGGCACACTTGTTTCATGAAAAAAATCACGAGGCGCACCACCATTAGAAAATGTTAAAATGCCAAATCCCCCCCATACAAACACGCGCGCCACGCGCAACGCCGCCTTTTTTCCAGCTCGTTAAAAAGGCCTCGCAACCTGACAGCTGCTGGCTGGTGGGGAGGGAGAGAAGCAAGAGCTGGTGGGTCTCTCTTCCCCCGCCCCCACTCATACCCAAGTCACCCTTGCCTTGCAACCCGACTTACTCTCTTCCTGCTTTCGATCAAACCCGCTCCTCCTCTGGTTGCTCACTCCGGCCACCCATCCCCGAGCATGATGTCCCAGGCAGCCGCCCGTTGCCACCACCCCCAACACCCCTGGTGTCTTGGAAGGGAAGTGTTAATGCCAATTAAAAAGGACCCTGCCCCTCCCACTCCAGAGAGAGAGAGAGAGAGAGAGATACACACACACTTCGCCTATGCTCCTCCTCAGCCCTCCTCCTCCTCCTTTGCACGGCACTGCAGGTGAACTCCACTCCACCGGTGCCGGTCGCGATCGGGCAAGCCTCAAACTCGCGGCGGGCTCACTCTGGGCACCACACGCGCGGCCGGCACCATCCGCCCCCCCGCCCAGCCAAGAAGCCACCTTTCCCGCCGCTGCCGCTGCTGCTGCTGCAACCACCACCACCACCACCACCACCCCGACCCCCGCTGCGCGCGCCAAACTTCGGCTCCTTTCGTCCTTAGGAGGGAGAGAAGCAGCCGAAGGGGCTTTTAAAAATAAAAAGGGAGAGAGATTTAAAAAAGTGGAGGGTGTCCCCCTGAGGAGCGCGGTGCACCTGCTGGCCGAGGGTGGGGTCAAACATTTTTCCCACGGCACACCAGGCAACATCCCGTGGCACACAAGTGTGCCGCGGAACAGTGGTTGAAAAACACTGATCTAGAATTCCCTGTCTTTGTTCAGGCAACTGACCTAGAGTGTTGTGGCACAGAATTCTAATTTCCTCATACTGTAGTGTATGGTCTATTATAGGTATTGCTGATAATCCTGCTGTTTTCTTAAAATTTGTTACTACTGTTTAGTGTCTGTAGCAATTATATAATTTATGTTTTATATTTTGGTTGTGCACTGCCCACAGTAGCAATTGGCTGGATGGAATGTATATAAATTCCCTAGCATGGAGGTATGACAATTAAAGCAGCCTCGAAGTGTTGTAACTGTGTGTCATAGATACTGTATAAATTTTCTGTCTGCTGGAATCTTTGCTGCAGCCAAAGAAAAGATCTTAGAGTCAAATCTACAGAGAGTTTTATTTGTATTTATTTAGACATTTTATTTTGTATTTATCTTTATTTTCTTCAGACAGTATTGATTCTATTTTCTTTGTGGTTGTCTCCTTTTTGGTTCTCCATGGGAATAAATGCAAGTCCCTGAATATATGTGAGGTCTGTTTCTCTTCCAACTTAGATGCTCCCCAGAGTTCCTTTTGGTAGCACCTTGCTTGAAATCTATTTCAAAGATGGGCAACATCAAAGGGACTGAAGGCCTTTGTACCCCATCCCAAATAGCTGCCTAGAGATGGGCACAAAATGGCATTTTGTTTTGTTATTCTTTTTATTCTTTTTGTTTTGTTTAAAACAAAATGATTTTTTTTAAAAAAATCATTTCTTTTTTCGTTTGTTTCATTTTTTTGTTTTTGTTTTTTAATTTTTTAAACTCGTGCTCACCAGCTGGCTCATGGGCCGGGTCAGCACGTGTTTTCTTTCTTTCTTTCTTTCTTTCTTTTTACTTGTGCTGACCAGTTGGCCCGCAGGCCAGGTTGGCGTGTTTTTAATTTTTTTTAATTTTTTATTTTTTTACTCCCACACAGGCCGGGTTGGTTGGAGTGTTTTTGTCTCTTTTTTTACTCACGCCAACCAGCTGGCCCGTGGGCTGGGTCAGCGTGTTTTTTATATTTTAAATTTTAATTAATTTTTTTTTTAATTTTTTAAGTCGTGTGCTGGCTGGGTCGGTACAGTTTGTTTCTTTTTTCTTTTTTAAAAAAACTCACGCCATCCAGCTGGCCTGCAGGCCAGGACTGCACTTTTTTTTACTTAGCACACCAACCAGCTGGCCTGCGGGCTGGGTCAGGGAGTTTTGTTTTTACCCCCCACCCGATCACGCCCAATCGGGTGGTGGAAAGGGCAGGCCTTGAAAACTTTTTTCCCTCCAAAGCCATGTGCTACAGCTGATCGGCAGTGGCTTTGGCAGGAAAAAAAAGTCTGCTGTTTCCCCTGTGTTGCAGGGGGGGGACCGCTGACTTTTTCCTATAGAATGCATTGCTTCAATACATTCTTATGGGAAAACGAAAAATGAAGTGAACAAAGTGGAAATTTCCATTTCGTTACATTTTTCTGTGATAGGTCTGCTTGTTATTTGTTTCACTCTGTAATGAAATGAATATTGAATAACAAAATGAATTAAAAATTCATTTCGTGCCCATCTCTACTGCCTTCTCAAACTTCCAAACCCTTTTTCCTTTAAAGCATTATTTAATGGAAAAGCCCCTTTCTACCATCTAGTGGCTAAACTATTATTTAAAAAGAAGAACATGGGTGCTTGAGGTCCTAAAAAATAGCAAAATTATTTCTTTCCCCAGAAAAGAAAGACTGTTTATATAACACCCTATAGCACTTAAAGCATTATTTTGGCATTTTACAAGTAATTATGAAGACTACACAGTGCTCCCCCTACCCCCAGCAAGCTGGGTACTCATTTTACCAACCTCAGAAGGATGGAAGGCTGAATGAACCTTGAGTCTGCTCCCTGGGATTGAACCCCAGGTCGTGAGCACAGTTATAGCTGCAGCACAGCAGTTTAACCACTGTGCCATGAGGCTTCGGAAGACAAAAAGGGATATTTTGAGCTATTAAATTAAACATTGTAGATGATTGTTGGATTCTAGGAGGGATATAGTCTGCAACTGACTGGGTGTTGACCATCCGGAGATCTTAATCAAGAGTTGCCTCTCATTTCTCTCATAACATGCACGAGACATTCTTGTTTAAAAAAGGAATTGATATGCCTGATGAGCAACTGCAAGCATGTCTATAGGCGGCCCAAGGCATGTGGTTTGGCACCATCAAAATCTCCTCTCTTATTCAAGTATGTGCATATCCTTTGATAGGCGGCATTTCCTGCTGGCATTAATTGGCCAGATCCCAAGACAGCAGTTTCCTAGTATTACAGCCCATTGTTGAGCATGCTTATTCATGTGATAATAATTTTATGTGACATCTAACTGGAGGCGAGAGCAGTAACTGTACTTTACTGGAGTGTGTAACCCTCCTCTATGTTTTATTAGTTTTTTTATTTGGGTGAGATTCAGAAATCCTTATAAACTTGTGGAATCACATTTTTATTTTTTGGGAGGGGGTCATTTTTCTCCTCTTTTTCTCAAGAAAGATCCATGTCTGGTGAAGCAAGAGGCACAGTGATATGGTTCTTTCCTTATGGGGGTGGGGAAAGTATCTGCCACCAAAAACTGTAGAGAATACTGGGGTAAAAAAATTGGCAAAATTGACTTCTTAGTCCACGGGAATGAGCAGTTTCCCAGAATGATGATGGAGGAGCAATTTGCTGAGGTCTGGCCAGAAATATGGGGGGGGGGGGAGAGAGAGAGAGAGAGAGAGAGAGAGAGAGAGAGAGAGAGAGAGAGAGAGAGAGAGAGAGAACTTCTGCTTGGTTGACAACAGAGGCACAAAGAAACATTAACAACCCCCAAATCAGGCAAATATGAAATAAGAATTATTTGATACTCAAGTCAAAACACAGTCAACTGCAGTTTCAAAGATGAACTGATCCAACTTGGGGCATGGTGGAGTCAGATTTGGTGGTTGCTAGAAATACTTTCATCTTACTTGGAAAGGAATCTGATGAGAACTAGATAATTAGGCATCCACGGTTATCTCTCAACCGTTTTGTCATAAAATAGTAAACAACAGAACACTGGGCATGCCTTGGTAACAGCCAGAGCAGCAGTTGAGCCTCTTAGGAGTTTGTACTTGAGTCAAGGCAACTCATGCAAATGTTCATCTCTCCTCCTTCCTGGTGCTGTTGTTGTTTTATGTCCTGTCAAGTTGCTTCTGACATTCGCTGACCTTATGAATTAGTGACCTTAGGCATGTCCCATCATAAACAGCTCCGCTTAGATTTGCAAACTGAAAGCTAAGGCTTCGTTTATCTTGTAAGTCCATCCTATATGTGGTCTTCCTCTTTTCTAATTTCACCGACATCATTGACTTTTCCAATGAGCCTGGTCTTCTTGTGATATACTGAAAGCACGGTTGCCTCACCTTAGTGCAATGGCTAAAAAGAGACCAGGCTGGATTTGATCTGGAACCCATTTATCCATCTTTCTGGCTGTCCACGATATCCACAAAGCTGCCCTTTGAAACATGTTAAATTATCATTCTCTCCCCACACTCCCAGCTTTCTTCAATGGTTGATTTTTCACATTCATCCATAATAATCTGAAATGAAGAGTGACTTGAAACCCTGTCCTTCCTTACAGGAATATTTAAAGGGACAGTTGCCTGGAATGCAACCTAGGACTTTATTGCATCTTCAAGACCTTGTGCAGATGGTGATCTAGCTGTTTGTATTCCTGGAACCATGGAAATGGGTAACATATCTCAGTATTGAGTCAGGGCCTTTGAGACATGGAAGGTTCAGGTTCTGGTGTGTCAGGGAGTCCTATGTCCCCCTTGACTGTGAGGTCTTTGGACTGTTTGGCTTGGAGGTTTTCTCCACTGCCTTTTCAGCCTTTGAATCCATGTCTAAACACCAGTTAGATGCCTCCAGAAGCTCAGGAGAAAGCCAATGCATGGGAGTGATCTACTGACAACCAGAACATGGCCCATCTGCTTTTAGGATCTTTGTTCACTGCCGATACAGAGCTTTTTGACCTCAGTACATTAGCTGGGGCAAAACAGCACTGTAACACTTTGTTGCGGTTGCTTTTGTCCCTGGGACATTGTCACAACGCTTCACATAACAATGCCACAGAACACTTAATTTGTAGACGTGATTCTACAACAAAACCAGACTCCAAGGCACTGGAATGTCCCGTCCTTGTTCACATAGCACATTCTTTGAAGGACCTGCTATGATGAGGTTGCATTTCAGTGCTGCTTGTTGTGAGCTTACCTTTGGGACATCCGGATGCCCATTTTGTGAACAGACTAGATGCAACTCCAGTCGGACCCAGCATGCACCTCCCCTTTATATCTTCTGTACTAGAGCTTGGATATCGTCACAGCTACAGCAACTATGAATACAACCACTCTGCATAATGGTGTGGCATTGCATCCAAGGTAAGTCACAAAGTTTAGTTGTGTTGAAACAGAAGTCAGACTGAACCTTTTTTTTTAAAAAAACTATCTTCCTCTTTAAATTACCAATAACACCCAGGAAAGACATAAAAGTTACCTATCAGTTAGGTGAAAGATGAAATTACAAAGCTTCACAAACATTATCTTCAATTAAGGTGCACTGCTAAATAAAGCATGACATGATGTGCAGATGAAAAGGCGAGGGCAGAAAACAGTGAAGGCTGGAAAACAACAGCGAGATGTTCCCAGATGCATTGATTTTTGGAAGGGTTTAATTTTGACTGACTCTTTAGAAAGCACCTCATATTCCAGTCTTGTACAGCTATTTGTGAAAAAAAAAAAAGCAGTACATCTCAAAAAGCTATAGATGTCTGCAATCAGTCCGGCTGGTCTGTCTCCATAGCTTCAGCATAGCAAAAGCAGAACCTAATTAACATTTATTTGTTGTTGGCATGCCAGTTCTGTAGCAAGGCTTCCAGAAAACCGGTATCTTCTGTACTGATTAAGCTCTTATACTGTCCACACTAAGATGAGCATCACATTTCAGTTTCATCTCTCTTATTACTTTTATATAACCCTTCTGCTCTCTCACGGTGTGCAAGTTCAGTATAAATCTCTTCAGGTCTTTCCTGTTTCTTATCCAAAACACTCAAGGTGTGGCTTCTTTTTCAGCTGTGGCAGCTTGTCCATTTGGGCATATGGAGTGCTGCTTCTCCTTGACACCCTTGTGGCTTTTGGGCATGTGTGAAAGAGAATGATGGTTGCCCAGATTCTGTTGCTTAGCATAGCAGTTCTCACGAGAGTACGTCTATTGACTCAATAGGAATTTTATAAGTGAACTCCTTTGTAAGGTTTATTCATTCAAAATGGCTTATTCTAAATGCAACGTACTATGCTAAAGTAAGTCACAGTTAGTGGAGGCCCATTTTAATCAATAGAACTTTCAAAGGAGTTGACTGGTCTGACATGGTTCCACTAAGCATGTATGTCTTGTGTGTGTTTTAATCCTCATTTAGGCATATTATTATCCTGTGGAAGCAAATATAGTGGACCTTCATATAACAAACGGTTTGAATAACATAAAATCTGTACAACATAAACAATTCCGGAGATAGGGGAAATGTGCTTAACAGAATCGCCTATGGGGCAAATCCGTACAACATAAAAATGGTCGTGATTAGGGATTACTCCGTTTTCAATGCATTCCTATGGGAAATTTGAAGGAAAATTTGCTTAACATAATTTCATTTGGAATGAATTAATTCCTTTATACAAGGTACAACTGTATTGTAGAATACTCTCTACAACTATATCTACTAGATAACCACTTTATGTCATTGTCACTTGAACACCTACAAATCTCCATGATACGGCCATGTGCTGTGTCCAGTTTTCTTACTGGATGAAACTGAAACAAACCCAAAATCGGACAAAAAGTTATCCACTGAAATTAACTGTGTTTTTGTCTTGGGCCATTAATGTACATCTGTTCCATTTTTGAGCTGATCTATAAAGTATTTTGGCAAAGAGTAGTTGAGCAGGAAGAAGGGTCTTTCTCCAGGCCAGAGCCATGTTGGCTACATGAGTACAACCCATGCTATTCACCCCTTTACTGCATTGGGGTATCGTTGGACTTTGGTAGGGGGGAGGGGGTTCATCCAGCAACATATGAACTCAGTCATTGAAAGACAGTTGTCAGAGGCACAAGATGAACTCAAAAAAAGGAAGAACACATTTCCACATAGCTAATCTTTGAAGGATGATGAAAAAAAACACACCAAGAGAATACAAAAAGACCTCTACCATGTGCTTCATTGATGATACAAAAGCTTTTGACTGTGTTGATCATGACAAGCTCTGGAACAGCCTGAAAGAAATTGGGATTTCACCTCAGCCAGCTGACCTAATCTCTGTCCTCTGACCATGAAATAACAGTTAAGGTAAGGACAGCTTTTGAGGAAACAGAATGGTTCAAAATCAGAAGAAGGCACTTTTCAGGGTTGTATTATATCACATCCATTATTTAACATGCATGCAGAAGTGGTAATCAGAAAGGCACATCTGGAAGAATCTGCCATTGGCGCAAAAATATACATTAGGAACATCAATCATAACCTCAGTATGCAGATGACACAACCCTGCTGGTGGAAAGTAAGGAAGTTCTAGACCAGCGAATCCTAATAGTCAAAGATGAAAGAGAAAAAAAAACTTGTATTGTACCTCCACACCAAGAAAACAAAACTAACAACAATGGCAAAGATTAAGGAAGTCAGTGTTAATATCAACAATTAGGTAATTGAAGTAGTAAAGGAATTTAACTTCCTTGGCTCTAAAATTAACCAAAAGAGAGGCAGAGAGGAAGGAGGCTGTGAAAACAATAGAGGAAGCACACGGCCAGAGCTTCTGACTACTTTCTGGTAATTGAGGGGCGGAGTTTTACCTTTAAATACTTGCTCCCAGCACAAGTGCATACCACAAAGAAAGAAGGGCTCATCGAAGTCCAAGAGGGTGCCGGCATGATTAACGAGTGGAGTTAGAGAGGCTCTAAAGCGCAAAGAGAGGTCTTTCTGTAAATGGAAATCCTCCCCAAATGAGGGGGGAGTGAAGGAACACAAACTCTGGCAAAAGAAATGTAAGAAGATGATAAAAGAGGCAAAGAAAGACTTTGAAGAACATATGGCTATCAGTATAGAGGGAAATAATAAAAGCTTCTTTAAATATGTTAGAAGTAGAAAACCTGCCAGAAAACCTGCCAGTTGGCCCTCTGGATGGTGTGGGAGGACAAGGGGAGGTAAAGGAGGAACTAAATGAGTTCTTTGCATCTGTCTTCACGACAGAAGACCTTGGGCAGATTCTGCTGCCTGAAGGGCCCCTCTTGACTAAAGAATTAAATCAAATAATGGCTAAAAGAGAGGATGTTTTAAGACTAATTGACAAATTAAAGATCAACAAGTCACCAGGCCCAGATGGCATCCATCCAAGGATTATTAGGGAACTGAGAAATGAAGTTGCGAATCTCTTAACGGTAATATGCAACCTGTCTCTTAAAAGAGCCACAGTGCCGGAGGACTGGAGGATAGCAAATGTCACACCAATTTTTTAAAAAGGAAGGAGGGGGGCTGGGAAACTACAGGCCGGTTAGCCTTACGTCTGTCCCAGGGAAAATGAGAAGATTTGCAAAATCCCAGAGAAGATTGTGAAGAGCTCCAGAAGGATCTCTCCAAACTGGGGGAATGGTCTGCCAAATGGCAAATGCGTTTCAATATAGCCAAATGTAAAGTAATGCATATTGGGGCAAAAAATCCAAACTTTATCTATCAACTCATGGGCTCTGAACTATCTGTGACAGATCAGGAAAGAGATCTTGGTGTGTTGGTGGACAGCTCCATGAAGGTGTCTATCCAATGTGTGGCAGCGGTGAAGAAGGCCAATTTTTTTCTTTCTTCTTTGCTGCCTGCTTCCCCCGTTGGAGGGTCCTGCCTCCCCTCCTTTTTACTTTTATTGTATTTGTTGTCGGTTTTTATTTTTTGTGCTGTTTTGTAAGCCGCCCAGAGTTCCGAGTCGGAAGATGGGCGGGATATAAGTGCATAAAATAAATAAATAAATAAATAAATTCCATGCTAGGGATTATCAAAAAGGGGATTGAAAATAAAACAGCCAACAATATAATGCCATTATATAAAACGATAGTAAGGCCCCACCTGGAGTATTGTGTACAATTCTGGTCTCCACATCTCAAAAAAGACATAGTGGAACTGGAAAAGGTGCAGAAGAGAGCGACTAAAATGATTACTGGGCTGGGGCACCTCCCTTATGAGGAAAGGCTAAAACATTTGGGGCTTTTTAGTCTGGAAAAAAGGCGCCTGAGGGGGGATATGATTGAGACGTACAAAATAATGCAGGGTGAGTCAAGTGGATAGAGGGAAGCTCTTCTCCCTCTCACAAAATACCAGATCTAGGGGACATAGACTCAAATTGAGGGCTGGGAGAGTAAGAACAGACAAAAGAAAATATTTTTTCACCCAGCATGTTGTTAGTCCGTGGAACTCCCTGCCACAGGATGTGGTGATGGCATCTGGCCTGGATGCCTCCAAAAGGGGATTGGACAGATTCCTGGAGGAAAAGTCCGTCACAGGTTACAAACCATGAGGGAGATGTATCATCTACCAAGCTTAAAACCGGGGTACCTCAAGGACCAGATGCAGGGGAGTCGTATCAGGAGGCAGATATCTAGTCTCATGTGCTCCCAGACACATCTGGAGGGGCCACTGTGAGATACAGGAAGCTGGATTAGATGGGCCTTTGGCCTGATCCAGCATGACTCTTCTTATGTTCTTATGTTCTTATGAATAACACCTGGAAGAATAAAGACATCAACCTCCCAATTAGATGCAGATTAATTAAATGGATCATATTTCCAATGGCTTCACATGGTTGTGGTACTTTGAGGAAGGCAGATGGGGAAAAGTTAGAGGCATTTGAATTGTGGAGCTGGAGACCACAACTACACATCCCATGGACAGCAAGGATGACCTGCAAGGAAATCCTAGACCAAGTCCTACCAAACTTATCTCTGGAAGCCAAGATTAACAAACAAAAAACGGTCATAAGTCGGTCATGTCATGTGAGCCAAATAATTCAAAAAGTCAATAAGGCTGGGATGGGTCAGTGGCAAAAGAAGAAGGGCCCACTCAAGGAATCACTGGCTTAACACATCAGAAGGGATACTGTAATTACCTTGATGGAACTAAAGGAAGCTTTCCCTGAATGACGGACTACCTATTATGTGTCTTTTATATGAATCTACCATACATGGCTACACAGACGTTGTGTTTATAACCACCTATAACTTGGTGTTTATATACCTCCTTATGTGGTAACATTGACACTATATTATCAATTGTTAGTTCCCATCCCTCATAACTTTTAGATGGTCTACTGTACATGATTACATGGAATTTATATTCTTTTGTTAACTGCTCATGTTCTCTTTTAGCTTTAATGTCACCTTCTAATGCTGTAAGAGGTCCCTCAATTCCCTGTTCTTAAACTCAAATATGTCTTAATTGTACTGGACTGTATATTGTCCCTCATTACTGTAGTGTAATGAGGGACAAAATCAGCTTCATAGGCGTGTAGCTAATGCTACTGTGAATACCAGCTGAGATGAGGAAAACCAGAGTATCAGTGGAAGAACATCCCTTTGCCTCTTTGGCATACTTTTCCATGGGGAGGTTCAGAAACACAAAAGGGAGTGATAGCATCAGCCAATTCCACACAAATATCATTCCTGTTCTCTTTTGTGTTTTATTTGTCTTCCTCCCTGCTCTCTTTTTAAAATCTTCTGCTTCCCAGTAGTTCAGTGTCCTAGAGGACTACCCATTCTTGGCTGATATCTACACAAATCCTTCTGCCGTGTTTTGGAGGGGAGGGGGAGGGGAGGGGAAGAGTCGCTAATTGCCTGCTCTCATCAACAGAAGACAAATGTATTTTCATGGGGCATTCCATTGCTTCACTTCTATTTGCAAGTTAAGATAGAATTCACAGCATAATAATATGTGTAAATTATTGTGCATTGTTTAAGGGCTCAGCAAACAAGGGCCTGCAAACATGATTTCAGAAGGGTAAACAATCATACAGTATTCTCAGGCAGCTTCAATTCTATTTATGCTCATTTTTCATCATATTTGTGGCTTACAAAGAGCTGTAGATTTGGAGGCTGGGGGAAAGGAAGGGAGCACTAGAAGACTTGCCTGTTGGGAATACCTTCATTCTGGCTCCTCAGCACTGGGTTTGAAAGGGTTTCAAGACCAAACCAAAGTGATGGAGCACACTGCTAATGTCCTATAGCAGTGATAGCAAACTTTTTAGAGACCGAGTGCCCAAACTGCGATTGAAAACCCACTAATTTTTCGCAAAGTGCCAATACAGCAATTTAACCTGAATACAGGTGGCTGTGAAGGGGCGATATCGGGTGCCCACAGAAAGGGCTCTGAGTGCCATAGGTTCGCCAACAATGCCTAATAGTATCCAGTGGTGGTGCAAGGTCGGCAGCTCAGCGGTTCGAATCCCGGGTTCCACGCAGTGCAGCAAGCTCCTGCTGTTAACCCCAGCTTCTGCCAAACTAGCAGTTCAAAAACATGTAAATGCATGTAGGTAAATAGGTACTGCCGTAAAAAGCGGGAAGGCAAAACACTGTTTCCTTGCAGCCATCCCAGCCACATGGCCACAGACTTGCACAAGACTGGCTCTTTGGGTTGAATATGAAGATGAGCACCGCCCCTAGAGTCGGACACAACTAGCACGCATGTGCATGTGGAACCTTTATCTTTTAAAAACATTTTTACACAATGCTGTATCAGGAAATACTTCCTAACTGTTCAAGCAGTATGACATTGGAACCCATTACCTTGCAAGATGGTGAGTACTCCAGTGCTGTAGGCATTCAAAAGAAATTTGCACAACCAACTGGCAGAGGCGTACCCATTATTTGGAGCACCTGGGGACAAAGTTCATTTTTGTGCCCTTCCTGCTGCTTCCCCATATCACACCCATCCAGCAACGGGGCCGAACCCTGCAGGCATGGGGTGGGTGCGTGCAGGTGTGTGCCTGGGTGCACGGGCAGATGGGTGCATGTGTGTGTGTGTGTGTGTGTGTGTGTGTGTGTGTGTGTGTGTGCATGTGTGTGTGTGTGTGCGTGTGCGCATGCGTGCATGCGTGCCTCTCCCACCAAGGCGAGGAAGAGGAGGAGGAGGGCACCACGGCCACCATGCTGCTGCCTGCCTGCCTGCTTCACCACGTAAGTGGTGGCAGAGGCGGCGGAGGGGGTGCAATTGCCAAGCCCTAGGGACAGGAGGACTGCTGGGCAGCAGGAGGGTGCATGGCTTCCTCCTTCTGCGCCCCCAGATTGCTGCACCCTGGGCAGATGTTGCCTTCTGCCCCCTCTTGATACGACCCTGCCACCTGGCAGTCTATGATTTGACTTCCTGCATGGAGCAGGGAGCTGGACTTGTTGGTCTTAAAGGCCTCTCCCAACATGATTCTAAGATTCCATGAAACTCAGGAACGGTTCAAAGTAGGCCTATATCCAGGAGAACAGTTGATGAGGGATGCTCCAAAGGAAGGTAGGTGGTGAAATAATTTTAACATGCTTGTACCTAATTCTCCGTGTTGACCCTTTTGTCCTTATGTTTGGGCTCACCCAGAATTTGGTGACAGACATTTAGAGGCACCATTCTTATTGCAATTTAAAAAGTAGAAGGATTTTGCTTGACAGCATCTCTTTATGCCTGGTACTGCTCTGTTGACGAGAGGACTGAAAGACAGATGCTCTGCTAATCTCTTCTGATTGCCTTCTGATTGCTTGTTCTCTTGCCCTTCTTCAGCCATTTATATTTGCCACCGGGGGAATCACTGAGGTGCATCATTAGAATAGCAGTTGCCAGTCCCTGTACTGAAATGTATGCTTCAGCATACATGGGTATTTAAAAGGGAGGAGTAGGTGAGGGGAATGCAACTTGGAAACATACAGGTCAGCCAGAATAGCTGGAGCCTTGGATTCCTGAAGAGGGCCAAATTAGGCATCATGCTGGTGAGCTTACATGGGCATGGGTCACTCTGTAGATATGGAATGGAGTGTATTCGGGAGTTGAGCCATGGCAACTGGTCTTCTTTTCTTGTGGGATCAAAATGTTTCACTACTACTTATCCAAGTAGCTTGGATAGGTAGTAGCAGAAACATTTTGATCCCACAAGAAAAGAAGACCAGCTGCCATGGCTCAACTCCCAGATACACTCCATTCCATATGGAGACCTCCATATGGAATGGAGTGTATCCGGGAGTTCACTTTGGTTTAACCCTACCCTAGTCTGAATTGGCTCATTAGGGGGTCAATGAGCTGAACAAGCTCCTTAGATGTAGAAACTCCTGGGGTGTGTGAGAAATCACGCCTATGCAACTCTTCCCAACACCCATTAAATATGGGGCATTACTTGTGGCCTTCTTGGGGTGAAGTAGTTTGATTGGTCTAGGGATCGATGAAAGGGACAAATGATAAGTGGGAGCCAGGTCGTGCCATGACTCGACTCCCAGATAACCTCACCTGGACGACTGAGAATCCCCCACAGACATTGACTAAGCATCTTTGCCAGGACACTTAATCCTGGTTAAGTTACTGTTCTTGAAGTTGGGAAGACTCTCCTACAGGGCATTTATATTCCCAATGGAGAAATGAAGCAGCTTGCAGCAGAAACCCTTCTCTTATCTCCAGTCACTGATCAGAGAAAACAGGTGCCTCTCTCATTTATCAGATCATATGAGCTAGGAGAAAACTGCCATTTCATCTCCAATAGGGATGGGCCGGCTGTGGTGCTGGCCAATCAGACAGGGAGGCGGTATGACGACTGTCCCTACACAGCTCCTGATTGGCCAGCACCATGGAGGAGCAAAGATGACATGAGAGCCTGCTTCCTTGTTGGAGCCCAGCTCTGTGCAGGTGCAGAACAGGGTAAGTGATTGGCTGCTTGTGTGCCTGAGTCTTCCGAACATCATCTGGGCTTATGTGGGTCATTTTGGAACTGGTAGATTCTGAAACAAATGCCCATCCCTAATCTCCAACCATTGACTGGTGAGGACATGGTCTTTGTGCCTCTCTCTGCATGTAGACAATGGAAATGGCATTGTGGTTGGGAGTCAAGCTGGAAGACATAACAGGAGGTAAGAGCTCCTGGCTACCATGTTAGTCGAAAGGGAGCAGAGGTCACAGATCTTTCTTCTGACACCTTGTCATACCCAAAGGAATACGTACCCTCAAGATGAAAGTGACTTCAGAGACCTACCATGGTGGTGGTGGGGAGGGGAAGGGAAGCATCAGATTTGCAAAGGTGGGACCTTTTTAAGGGGAATCTGACTCATCTTTCCCATTACTTTCTTGGACGTGGAAGCTGGTGTTTCCAATTTCATGGGATGGTGAATCAAGGTTTTAGACTGAGCTTCGAAGGTGCTATTTCTAATTCAGGGGGAGAGCCCCATGGCACAATGGTTAAACCGCTCTACTGCAGGCAGCCAAAACTTCCCGCACTACCCCAGGGGTTCAGTCCAAGGTAGCTAGCAGGTGACGTAGCTTTCTGTCCTTTCAAGGTCAGTAAAATGAGTGCCCAGGTTGGTGGTGGGGAGGCAACACGCAGCCTCCATAACTGCTTGTAAACTTCCCCAAGCATTATCAGGTGGTATACAAGCAGCACACTTTGATTCATTAGCCCATGCAAGGCAAACAGATGCTACCATCCTTCTCCCCTTAAGTTTAATTGGTTCTGATAGGAGTTACACCCCGATCATCTCGCCATCATTGTTAAAGTCAAATCCTTCAGCTGGGGAATTACGAGACCATTTGTCTATTATTTTTAAGTGTCATGTAATAATCAATTCATTTACTCCTTATTGTAACACAATGAATCATAATGAATGCATTTGCATAATATCTAGTTTCACATATATTAAATTACAACTCAGCATTTGCTAAATGTACCATGGAAATCAAACTGTTCTAAGCAGAGATGGGTAGGCATCCTGAAGAGTGTCTTGGAATGAGGTTTGGGTCAGCTTTCACCTCCATCCTCTCTTCCTTTTTTGTCCTCATTCCCTAAAAGTGACTCCCAAGCTCTTTATCCTCTTCTAGCTAGAGTTGTTTGTAATATCTCCACTGGTTTCTTTCATGCTCTGTGTAGGGATCCAATTCAAAAGAGGTTTGATAGAGGGTTGTTCAATTTTCTCTTGAATCCCTCCAGCATTGGAGTTCTCCCCACCTCCTGAGATCACTGGTTCCATCATTATATTGCTCTCACAGAAAGGCTGATACTTCACATCCATCTCATCGACCAGTACAAAGTAATCTAACCACACATCCATTGCGGGATGAGGGGAGTTCATCCCGACCATGCCCCTTGAACTGTGATTTAAGCGGGATGAGAGATTCCCCTCCCTGGCCTTGGGAATCTGCTTGTCACGCTTCTTGTTCCAATACGAGAGCCTGTGGAGTCATGCTCGTCACAGAACGAGTGACGATAGGAGCAGAACCCATCTAGTGGCAGGAGCGCAAAATGACATTTGCCAGTAAATTCCCTATGGAGTTAGTAATGCAGTGAATATCTTTTAAAAGACAAATGCATTGAAGTTTGTTCCAGAATGCATTGAAGGCAAGGCTTCGGAGAATCAAAACATCGAAAAACGGAAGGTTGGGCCAAAAACAAAAACAAAAAACGGAAAACGAAGGCATGGAATTTCACATCTCATCACAGAATGAGGACGTGCGTTAAGAGTCATGCCAGTATCATCCATCACGCCCGTGCGTACACGGGAACAGGGACAGAACTGGAAGAAGACCACGTGACTGCGACCAACATCAACATGCAACAAACTTCCTCCCGGGATGAGAATGGACATGAAGTAACCATCTTAAGTTCTTCCTGATACTCAGCCTAAATCTAGCTTCCTATAACTTGAGCTTATTGTTGCCTATCCTGCACTCTGAGACGACTGAGAAAAGGTCCTTCCCTTCCTCTGTATGACTGCCTTTCAAGTGCTTGAAAAGTGTCCTCATTATCTCATTTCAGTCATGTTTTCTCAAGGCTAAGGTGCCTCCCATAGATTCCCCCAGTGGAACCAGTTTACCAACCAACCACAGAGACAACAATTTGTACATCAACTAGAGATTAGTCTGCTGCACTTGATGGGACATCTTTCCTTAGCCATGAAGAAACATTAGGTCAACATCTGAGGTACTTCTGGCATAAGTCTGACATATGATGTTCTATCAAGTAGCCAAATAGACTTGGTTACCAACCAACCATGGACCAAACAGCTTGTACATCAACCAGAGGGTTAGTCCATTGCTATTGTCAGCAAGGTGTTTCTGACTTACAGTGACACCCATAGTTTTTTTTTTTTTTTTTTGAAGCGTATTAGATGTTCATGGAATGGCTTACTGTTGCTGCCACCCTCCTAGTGAGACCCCATGGGTGAGTGGGAGTTTGAACCCTAGCTGCCTCAGTTTAGTTGGCACACTATCCATTACACCACAATACTTCTCCATGGGTTGATATTAGGAATGGCATTTTGTCTTCATCTCATGGACTGCACCTTGGCAGCAATGTACGGTTTCTCATCATTTCAGGCTGTGCTGATGAAAACCTGGTTACTCAGTATGGAAAGTGTGTCGTATCCTCAGCAGCTCTGCCTTGACATGCTTTTAAAAACACAAGCCCTTGTGATATAATAAGATGGATAACAGAACATAGCTAGGTGCATATGTTAATGTCAGGACCCCATCTGCATTCCTAAGCTCAAATTCAGCTCATTGGTAAGTCAGATGTGCATTTGGTTGAAGCTGGGGGCTGTATTCTAGTCATTCACTGGCCGCCAGAAATGAATATCATGCCACTGTTTTATCTTTGTGGTTCCTGTATAAAATATCATTATTTTCTTTAAAGACATAAACCTGAATATTTGGCATGCAAAAGACAATGACAAGAAAATTGTGTGTGTGTGTGTGTGTGTGTGTGTGTGTGTGTGTGTGTGTGTGTGTGTGTGTGTGTGTGTGTGTGTGTGTGTGTGTGTGTGTGTGTGTGTGTGTGTGTGTGTGTGTGTTTTAAAGCTAGGCCAAAACAGGAGCCAGTGGTTTACAAATTATTATGGAAAATGAAGATTTATTTTTCCAAGCACAATACACTTGGCAGATCCCCAATGGTTTTAAAAAGCCTTTCTCTGCTTTCGGTATGCAACCATGTAATGGCAAAAGCCTAACCTCGCCAACAATACTTAATTTGTTTTGACTCTCATTTCCATTGGCATGCTAGCACAAGGGGGGGGGTGCATACCTCATTGCAAAAAATAGGTAAGTGAAAGCAAAGGGTATGCAATTACAATATTTGGTCTAGATCCCATTTCAGCGCTTCAGAGGACCACAGAGCAATTCAGTTTAGGCTGATTTGGAAGATGGATTTATGGAGAATGTGAGTTTTTAGATCCAAGAGGCCTTTTGCTGTATCTGCTTCCTGTACTTCCCACTGCGATTTGAATGCTGCTGTTTTAATGTCAGTGTATGGTTATGGATGCACATGGTGGGTGGAGGAGGATATTTCAAGAGTGCAAGTAGAAAATACAAACATTTCAAATGGGGGGGAGGAAAAGTGATTAAAAGAGATGATTTGTCCTCTAATGCTAAAAGAGAAAATGAAAACAATTTTCTGCTTGCTGGAGGGTGACCAACTTTTATTTGGTTCATTCTTACGTGCACTAGCAAGGGTGGCATGGAATTTACTGAGCCTCTAAACACAAATATAGGGTGGTATATAAGTTGAAATAGCAACAATTCTTGGATTGGCAAGAACAATGCATTGCACAAAATTGCCCATTATAGGACACAGTGATGGATCGAAGGGTGACCGTTTTCACTTCTAGACACAGTGAAGCACCATCAGCAAATGTTTCCCAACCTGAGGCTCACAACCTCCAAGAATGTTGCAAAGTGTTTTCTGGGGCATCATAGGTTGTATATGTATTGTAGCTCTTGTAATGTGT
The DNA here is from genome assembly GCA_029282475.1 of Phrynocephalus forsythii. Taxonomy (NCBI): domain Eukaryota; kingdom Metazoa; phylum Chordata; class Lepidosauria; order Squamata; family Agamidae; genus Phrynocephalus; species Phrynocephalus forsythii. The sequence goes on along the minus strand of JAPFRF010000002.1, from coordinate 133,397,952 downwards.
TCCTTAACCTTTCAGAGAGGGATATTAAAGTTAGTGTGGATGTGTTTACATGAGAAAGAGGCCCTTTGGGGAAGAAGCCTCTGTGTTCTAAGAAGGGATTACTTTACTCTATTTAAAATTGGGTAAAGCTTTTTATGTAAATCTGGTAGGGTGATATTGCAGGTTACATGGCTGTTATAAAATCGGCAGGCAAAAATCAAAGAAAAACACAACACAACAAAAGAGACAAAACATGTGGCACCTTAAAAACTAACTTTCATACTTTAATGTAAGGTTTCATGGACACGTCCACTTCTTCAGACATATAGCAGCCACTTCTTCATCCACGTCCACTTCTTCAGACATATAGCTGTGTTCTGATTCTGCTGCTATATGTCTGAAGATGTGGAATTGTCCACGAAATGTTACATTAAAATATGAAAGTTAGTATTTAAGATGCCACATGTTTTGTGTCTTTTGTTTCATTTTATTTTCTTTGATTTTTGGCTGCAATTCTTGAAAAGTCTAACATGGCTACCTCCTCTGAAACTACAGCTGTTATAAAAGGAGGTCACAACTAAAAAAAGGTTGGGAATAGAGATGGGCATTTCATTTCAGAAGAGGACTGGTTCCGAAACAAAACACACCAACACAGCTGGCACTCGGAACCCAGTCCCAACCTCTGGAAAAAATCAACCACTGTCTTACCTTGCCGTAGTACATACTGGGCAAAATTCCAACCAGGAAGGAGCCTCCAATGTGTCATCTTTCCCTCTCTCTGGCACTGGCCAATCAGGAACTGTGCAAGGACATGCATCATCCAGCCTCCCTGTCTGATTGGCCATAATTCAGAGGCAACTTGACAGCAAATAAAAACAAGGTGCTTTAAGCCTCCCTTCATAAAAAAGTGTAAATAAAGCAGAATATCTTTCTTGAAGAGGACTTGGTAGCTCACCTGCAGCAAAAGGCAGAATCTTCCTTTGAGTCAGAAGTTTTTTCATGATGCTTTAGGAGTGGAAGGGTCAGCTGTCGGGTCAGCTGTTACGTGGGGAATGCCCAAATAAGCTCAGAGCCCTCACATTCTTTAGGGAGGATTCATTCATTCATTCATTCATTCATTCATTCATTCATTCATTCATTCTCTATACCGCCCATCTAGCTACAAGACCACTCTGGGCAGTTGTCATTGAATGAAACAACAGATAACACTTTATACTGTATGAGCTCATAACATAACAACAGTACAAGACTTTTCTGTTTTCCAGGACTGAAGCCGAGACAGCCAGATAAATTCCCATTACAGCATTATGGAAAGAAATTGAAGAACCTTTCCACTTCTAAGTACAATTCAAGAAGCTGGTACTTATTTTGGAAGCCTTAACTGGCCTGGGGACCAATGTTTCCTCTAATTTTGGCTAGTGCTGGGTGGAGGCTCTGTCCTGCGTGTATGGAGTTCTGGATGCAATCGGAAGCAAATGAGCTGCAACACAGGCAGAGCCAATGCAATTCTGCACAGTCCTGTGGCTGCTCAGCTTAGAGAAAACATCACATCTCGTGACAAGTGTTACATCACAGCCTTGTTTCGTGACAAGATCTGATTTTTTGGAAAAAAAAACCATAAAAATAAAGGGCGCACCACACCCCCTGTGCTTCGTCTGTTCGAAATGTCGATCCACAGCACTCAAAAGTATGAGAGAAATGGACAGATGCAAGTTCATGAGCGGAAGATTGCCTTCGTTGCATGACAGTTGTTACCTCACGGGAGCTTGTCCCGGAACAGGAACAGAGACAAAAGAATTCCTCAGCCCAGGGGCAGGTACTGTTGCGTTACGAATCACACGGGACACAGAGTTTCGGGGTGCAATATCTGGTGCTCAGGGCAGCATTCCTGTTTGTCTGTCTGTCAGGGTTCCATGGATGTTTGTGTGTCTCTCTGTGTCTGCCTCGGCTGCGTGCATGTGAGATTGATGATGATTCTCCCTTCTGTGTGGCGATGATTCTGCCTCTGAGCCTTTTCTCTCTGAGCCTCCCCCCCTGCTGCTGCCTGAGCCCCAGTGTTTATTATAAGAGAGCAACACAATAGATACAGAGAAACATTCCTCGGTGGGGGGAAAGAATGCAAGCCTCATGTGTGAGACCATAGTAAACACATAGACAATGGGCAGGGGAAATAGGTTCCACAGGTGGGGGGGAAATGCTCCCTAGCTAGTGAGGCATTACTGATAAGAGGCTTCCTTGGGCCTGAGCAGATGTATCCTGATATCCTGGTTATCTGCCCTCCTGACCTATGCTTAGATCAGCATCAGCTTAGCTGCACCTGGGTGCCTGCTCAGCCCTGGGGATTTCTGGGAAATCCAGGTCCTCAGCTTCCTCTAGGTGCACTTTGTGCTCTGCCCATTTCTTGGGGTACAGAGCTATTGGGGTATGAAATCCCTACATCTCTCCCTTTCCTTTTAATTAAGAGAGCGCTTGCATACCAGTCAGGAGGCACAGGTGTAAACCAACCAGAAGTCAGGCACTCATCTGGTGCTCAAGCCATGCAGACCTTGAAAGCCTGGCACCCTGAGGTCTTTTGCCCCAGGGGCCTCATTGCTGGGCCCAAGAGGAAACTCAGCTCCTTATGTAGGAGGGAGTGACATGTCTCTGGCAAGACAAGCTTCATATATCTGGGCTGAGATGTGAGAATTATGCCCTAAAATGTGAGATGTCTTATGGCTGTGCATGAGAGTTGCTGTGGTGACACTCCATGGCCATTTCCTCCCCCTCCCATGCTCATTGTGAGAGCACTAAGCTAGTGCATGGCATAAATCATTGGCTGTGATGTGTTATCTAATGTGGGGACCCCTCTGGAATGTTGGCTGCATTCTTTCTCCCACCGAGTTACACAGCACCCGATATTCATATAACTTTCAGAGATATAAACTTGAGCTCCTCATAACTTGCAATAAGAAATGAACTGGCATAATAAGCATGACTGTCTCCCAAAACCCAAAAGGTACATGGTACATAGGCGTATCTAGCGTACAGATATAGATGCATTAACAATAATCAAGCAATAAGCTATAGCATTAGCAATACAGGAATAGATGATTTTGTGGCTAAGAGGTAACTTATAGCAAGAAGTTGCAGGTATAGACAGTGAATATTTTCAAACTACATGAATACATGAGAATACATAAGTAAGCATATCTGTCTGTGCTAGGGACTTACATTTTTGTGGGGGAAGTGTGAAAGACTACCTAACTATATTTCTTCTCTGCTTCCATGGATGGCTGTTTGCTGAAAAGTCCTTTTAAGAGTCTTTTTGCTAAAAGTTCATGGGTCTGGGAAATGTCTTCTTCTTCTGGTGGTGAAACAATTCTGCTTGGCAATTGGCATGAATGGTAACAACAGCTCCCAGATTACCCATAGTCCTTGCAATTGAGAAAATGAGGAATGTATGTTCTGGGATGTATGTTCTGGGATCATTCTGCTGGTAAACTTTGAAGTGCCATGGAAGGCATACCTGTGAGAATATATTTCTCTTTCTCTCAGGGTACATATTGTATAGTTAAAATCAAGCCTTGCTTGAAGAGGCTTGAAGGGGGGGCATTTCTCCCCCTTTCTTTCTAATTCTTTTTGGCTGTTTTGTTGTAAATTTGAAACTCTTACCCTGAGAGGAAGGTTTTTTCCCTGCTTGATTTTTGGAGGCAAAAGGAACATGCATTAGTGATGATTTTTATACATTTTTAAACCCTGTTGATTGCTTGTGCCCAAAAAATGTAAGGCATATTGGATTTGTAGTCAGTTTGCTTCCAACTCTGAAAGATGCCTCTGCTTGCTGACTTGTAATTACAACCAGCAGGAAGGCGATAAGCTTGCTTTGTGTATACAATGTCTCTGAAGATAACAGTCTACCCTTCCTAGCAAACTGAAACATTCCATGCTTCCTGCTATCTTGCATGCTTTCTGTGTGCTAGTGGGATGGATCACACCCGTATAATTCCTTTTTACCCCCGGAAAATAGTGGACAGATTAGATCTTTGGGACATTTTCCTTCTAAAGGAGCTTGAAATCCTCAGGAATCTTTCTCACAATTCCTGACTGACAACTGATACCTGCCTGCTTTCCAGCAAACTTCGTTCTCCAGCAAACTTTCTTATCCAAAAACCTTTTTTCCTCCCCTGCCTGCTTGCTTTCCAGCCCCCTTCCCCCCCGCTCCCCCGAGCTGCTTCCAGTCGATAGACAGAGGGGGGGGGAGAGAGAGAGAGAGAGAGAGAAAAGCATTTTTGATTCCTAAATTTTCCTGTAGCTTGCTAAAGAAGGTATGAGGGGAATTCTGGCTGCCTAAGCTTTCTGAGAGAGAAAATCTAAATTCTCCATGGCTTTGGAGAAAGATGAAAATCTCTTAGGGAAAAATAGGGTACCGATTTTTTGAAAAAATTGGACTTTCTCCTATACTTGTACTGAGGGTGCCTGGCGTTTGCCAAAGCAGACGGAAGGCTGGCCTTTAACTTTGTCCTTTTGGAAAAGAGGTCTATCTTTGGGATTCCCTCTCTGGGCAAATCTGCTTTGGTCCAGCCCAAGGCTGAACTCTGCATTTGCTCTGAAGCTGGCTGCTTCTGAAGCCTGTGGAGCTTTCCCTGGGAAATGGAATCCTGAGCTTTAAATGGTTTCAAGGCTTGCGTTACTGAGCCATGGACAAATTTTTGGCCTCTCTGCATTTCTTTGGGAAATCTTGCCTCATGGCTTGGCTCTTTGCTGCAAGAAAGTGACTGCCTTTGGGGCATCTCCTTGCCTTTTGGAGATACATTTTCTGGCAGGACAAAATTTTTCCCCTCTTGCTTCTGGGGTTTGATGAACTCTTCCTGAGTGTCATTTTGCCCTGTGCTGAGACCGTTCTTGATGGAAATTTTTGATCTTAACCTTTCCAGATATTCTGTTGCTGAATTTCCTAAATCTTCTTGGGGTTTCCTTTTTGCACCACCCATTCCTGATTGTGGGACACTGTTCCTAACTGCAGGTCACTAGGTGGAAAAATTATTGGTAGGGACATCTGAAAATCTGTGGGGAGAAGTGAAGCGGGCATTTCCATGCGTCCCCAGTGCTGCTCTGCTCTATCACCTGCATTCTGCTTGCCAATCCTGGAATTTTCTGCCTGAATCTCCGTTCCTGCTACTGGTTTCTGACCCAGGGGTTGCCCAGACTCTGCTCTAGCCTGTAGATTCCTTCCTACTGCTGGTTCCCAACCCAAAGGCTGTTGTGACTCCCAAAACTCTATCTGGGACTCTTGGCTTTCCCAAGGCTTTCCCTGCCCCCCTGATCCCACCTTAGGGACTGTGGGCAAAGGCTGTACTATTACTGGCATGCTTTTGCTCCGAAAATTAGCTGACCCACTGAATTCATTTCGCTCTTCAACCGAGAAGAACGCTCCCACTCACCTTTGGGATCCCTGGGGAGGATGTCTGGACGCGTCTCGAAGCCTTTTCACAGGCGTAGGGAGATGAGGATGGGCCACATTCGTGCCGTCTGGCCTGGAGCCTGGTCCTTGTGCCTAGTGGTTCCTCTGCATCTGCCTTGCTGCAGGAGATTGCATCTGTGTTGCCTTCTGGGAATCACGTCTGCTGTTGCCTTGGGGGAATCACGTCTGCCGTTGCGTTGGGGGAATCACCTCTGCCGTTGCCTTGGGGGGAATCACGTCGGGGTCACCATATGTTGCGTTACGAATCACACGGGACACAGAGTTTCGGGGTGCAATATCTGGTGCTCAGGGCAGCATTCCTGTTTGTCTGTCTGTCAGGGTTCCATGGATGTTTGTGTGTCTCTCTGTGTCTGCCTCGGCTGCGTGCATGTGAGATTGATGATGATTCTCCCTTCTGTGTGGCGATGATTCTGCCTCTGAGCCTTTTCTCTCTGAGCCTCCCCCCCTGCTGCTGCCTGAGCCCCAGTGTTTATTATAAGAGAGCAACACAATAGATACAGAGAAACATTCCTCGGTGGGGGGAAAGAATGCAAGCCTCATGTGTGAGACCATAGTAAACACATAGACAATGGGCAGGGGAAATAGGTTCCACAGGTGGGGGGGAAATGCTCCCTAGCTAGTGAGGCATTACTGATAAGAGGCTTCCTTGGGCCTGAGCAGATGTATCCTGATATCCTGGTTATCTGCCCTCCTGACCTATGCTTAGATCAGCATCAGCTTAGCTGCACCTGGGTGCCTGCTCAGCCCTGGGGATTTCTGGGAAATCCAGGTCCTCAGCTTCCTCTAGGTGCACTTTGTGCTCTGCCCATTTCTTGGGGTACAGAGCTATTGGGGTATGAAATCCCTACAAGGTACGGCTTGTCATGCTCTGTTCCCGGTTCAGGGGGCATGGTCGAGACAACTTTTTGCTGTCACGCTATGGACATGAAGTAAGGTTTTTTTGTACCGGTCCCAAGCGAGACAGCAAGGAAGGACAAACAGGATGTGAAGTAACCACCTCTGTCTCTCTGTCAGTTGGTATTTGTCTCAATGCTTTTATAAATACCACTTCATGACATAACATCTTCTGTGATGTGGAGTCTTGATTAATTCATTGGTTGGTTGGCTGTTTGTTAGTTTGTTAGTTTGGTTGTGGTCATACTTCTGCTGATCTGATCATATTCTTTTCATCACCGGGTCAATTGATCTAGGAAACTAGTGGTGGGATTGTCAGGTAAATGGTAAAGCAGATGTTGTCCAGGGCACCTGTGGCACATTTTACAGGGTGCAAAAATATACCTGTCACACCCTGATGGGACACTGAGATGAGAGTTTCTCACGTTATTTGTCATTGTACTTTCACATCATGTTTCATAGATCTGGCACTGCTCTCTGGCAAAGGGTGATTTGGCATAAAATTTGGTAATAGGGTGCCAGTTTTGTCACAAAACAACGAAAATCAGTGTTTTCCACCAGAGAGAACAGACCCAGGGCTATAATCTTCTTCTCTCTCTCTCTCTCTCTCTCTCTTTCTCTCTCTCTCTCTCTCTCTCTCTCTCTGATTTATCTACACGTCTGTCTATGTGTTTGTTTGAGAAAGCCTGGATTTCACATGGGTGGATATGTGGATGGATTTTACACACATTTGATTCCAAATATTGTCAATCACTCTAAAGGCTAAATTTTGAGTAATGTCTGAAAGTTTCCATGTGCACTCAAAGTGACCACACATAAGAGGGTTTGAGGAAACTTCAGTCTATTTTTGTCATCTTGATCTCTGCCTCTTTGTCACATAACATCACTTCCCACAAGTAAATGTCAGCAGTTATGGCCGAATTTTCACTCTTGATTGAACAGTTTAGCTAGAATTGAAATTGGGAGCAACATTTAATAGAGGGAATAAAGAAAGACATGTACACATACACACACCAAGAGTAGAAAAGTCGTTATTTGTTCAGATTTCATGTTAGGTGGCAGTGGACAGATTCTGAAATCAGGTCAAACAAAAAGATGGAGATCACAGCAGCCAAGTCCATGAATCTCATTTTCTAGTTATTGTTATAAGCTGTCAAAACATTCCAGACTTACATCAACCCTATCCATTAATGATCTTGATAATTATCAGACCTACCTGGAGCTTCCAAATGACTTTTTATTGAGTCAATCCATTGCATGTTAGGTGTTCCTCTTTTCCTACTGGAAATGACAGCTCATTGTGGAATTGTACCTTCCACCATGAGCAAAGCTGGTGGATACTTTCTTGTTTGTTTGTTTATTTATTTATTTATTTATTTATTTATTTATTTATTTATTTAAATCAAAGTGTTCTGCTTATACACCACCCCATTCCACTTCAAGTAGTCTCTGGGCTGTTTACAGTTTAATTACAATAGGCAGGCTACACATTGCCACCACCCCCAGCAACCTGGGTACTCATTTTACCAACCTCGGAAGGATGGAAGGATGAGTCAACCATGAGCCTGCTACCTGGGATTGAACCCCAGGTCGTGAACACAGTTTTATCTGCAGTGCAGGTATTTAACCACTGCCTGTATTTATTTATTTATTTATTTATTTATTTATTTATTTATTTATTTATTTATTATTTGACATATACTGCTCCATCTGGCCTGGAGGCCATTTGGTGCAGTTTACAAAATGTAAACATAAATTATACAATATGCAAAATGATAATAAATGCTATAAAACACACACACTGCACCGTGGATGGGCATCTAACAGAACCAATGCTATCTAAAAAAGGGGTAAAGCAAGGGTGTGTTTTAGCTCCAATCCTGTTTAATTTATATGTGAATGATATTGTTGAGCATTTATCATCCCCAACACTCCATGCTCCTAAATTAGCAACTAAACCCATTTCAGCCCTACTATACGCAGACAATGCAGTACTTCTATCTCAAACTAAAGTGGGTCTGAAAAGACAACTAAGGGCATTCTCCAACTACTTTCAGAAGGAACATTTAGAGGTGAATTACAGTAAGACCAAAATAATGGTATTCTCAAAACACTTCAGACTTTCTAAGTGGTCCCTGGACGGGCAACCAATTGAACAGGTCAGAGTCTTTAAATACCTAGGCATAGTTTTTCAGTCATCAGGAAAGCCAATGTGATTCTTGGTTGCATCAACAGAACCATAGTGTCTAGATCAAGGGAAGAGATAGTACCACTCTATTCTGCTGTGGTCAGACCCCACCTGGAGTACTGTGTCCAGTTCTGTGCACCTCAATTTAAAAAGGATGTTGACAATGAGGAGGGCAACCAGGATGCTTGAAGGTCTGGAAGAAATGTCTTATGAGGAATGGCTTAGGGAACTGGGAATGTTTAGCCTTTCAAAAAGAAGGCTGGGGGGGGGATATAAAATAGCTGTTGATTTGTCTCCATGTAACTTATCTGTGTATAGGAGCCTCGTGGTGCAGTGGTTAAATGCCTGTACTGCAGGTAAAACTGTGCTCATGACCTGGGATTTTGCTTTATATTTATAATATAGCTGTTTTGTTTTAAGTGAGCTCTGACTTTGTCTGTTTCTGTTTCTATCTATGTAATTGTTCAACAAGTATTTGCTTCCGCTGGCAGAACAAATGGCAAAATACTTTGACACTAATGATAGAGGCATATCATTTCAAATACTGAATTTCTAACAGTGCACAGGCTATACAATATTCAGGTTTTTCCCCTAGCACTAATGTCAAGAACTCATTAATTTCACAGGAGTGAAGACTTTATCCTAGGCCACTCCACATTAAAAATGAAGAATAAGATAGGAGCCAGATAATTAGTTTCCCACTGATTGCTAAGTGTGTACATTAGCAGAATCAAATGGTACAGTTCCCCCTAGATTGTCTCATTTTGGGCAGCATGTAGAACATAGCATGTTTCAATATTTCCTGTGCCACAAATGTACCACCAGTTACAGCTCCTGAAAATTATGATCTGGGCATTTGCCTGAGTCCAAATACGTTGACGGAGAGCTTTTTTCCATGTCATGCTTGTTAAGAATTTACTCCAGTCTTCAAATGTCTTTGTGTTTGGGGTTAAAAGAAGTTGGGAATTGAAGGAAATAAGTGGGAAGAGGATGATGGAGGATCCACCCATCTAGACCCAAAGCTTGGCACAATTACTAAATCTTAAAATCTGCCTTTGTGGTTTCAGCAGCACAATTGTGATACTAAATGCTTATCACTGTCTCTCCCTGCCCCCAGATGGGTAGAGTAAAATAGGTTCTCACTCGTTTCTTTATGCATGTCACATTTATATCCCACTTCTTTTTCAGTGAGTTCAAAACTCTTCTGTCCTCAGAATAACCCTGCGAGGTAGATCACACTGTGTGGGGAACTAATTGGTCATCACCCAGCAAGCTTGATGGTTCCACTGAGAACAATTATCAGCCAAATGAAAAATCTCTAGTTCAATGTGTACAGCTGATCAGAATTCACATTTCAGCACAAAGGGGTTAATTTGTCTTCTTTGTGCCAAATAAGTTCCTGGGAAAACCAGATTTCCCCCTAATATGAGGGATCTGTATTGTAGCAGTCCTAGAGGCAGCTGGAAAATAATGACTGGAGGATGATAGATCCTACACATGGCCAGAGATCTCTTAGGCCACTATCTCCCCTGGGGGAAGATCCAGATATTGTGAAAGCCTGGTTTTTCTTCTTTCTGGGTCAAATGACTGAAGATGTGGGATCCCATGTACAAATATTTTTTTTCCAAAAAAGCGCCATTCAGCCCCAGGGCCAGCAGGTGGCGCCAGGAAAAAATGAAAAATAATAATAATAAAACCAGTGCTGACAGCCCAAAGGCCAGCTGAACAGCGCTGGGGGGAGGGGAATATTTTTAAAAAGTTAAAATGCACCGACCAGCCCCAGGAACTGGTTGGGCTAGGAAAAAAAATGAAAACATACAAACAAAAAAACAAAAAACCAGCGCTGACAGCCTGAAGGCCAGCTGAACAGCGCTGGGGGGGGGGAGGAGATTTTTTTAAAAAATTAAAAAGTGCCAACCAGAATCAGGACGAGCTGGTTGGGGCTGGGGGGGAGCAGAAAACCGGATCATACGGCTTCCATGGACTTCTGGCTCACATTTTTTTTACCAGAGCAAAAAAATCCCAACTTCTCCAGTAGGTCAAGGAAAACTTGCTAGAGGGGGCATAACCAGGTTTTTATTTTTTTAAGCTTGGTTTCTGTGGGGGCAATATTTTTGGATATGCTTTATCTTGAAATTTAATCAGCATTTTAAAGGACGTGTGATAGAGCCTTTAGTCTTTCTTTCACTGCATTTCTCCAACCCACCTCTGCATTATCTTCCTATTCTTAGTTTTTTATTTGTCAGGAAGAGCTCCCCCACACCCCGGTCCCTAGGCTGAAAACCTAATATGCATTGTCGTAGATTGCACTGGACTAGGTTTGCTGAATCAGTGGAAACTGGGTGAGTCAGCTCTTCCACAAATTCCATTTATACAAACGGGCCTACCCCAGTTGTCATTGATGGTGCAAGAGTAACAACTAGAGTAGGCCCAATGGAATTCATGAATGCATTGATTCATCGAATGTTCACTGATTCAATAGGCTGGGTCTAGATCAGTGGTGTCCAAACTTCAGCCCTCCAGATGTTTTGGGCCACAATTCCCACAGTCCTTTATCATAAGCAATACAGGCTTGGAATTCTGGGAGTTGTGGTCCAAAACATTTGGGGTGCCAAAATTTGGACACCCCTGGTCTAGATGTAACTTGCTATGCTAGATAAGAGGATTTCTGCCATGTGTGCATATTTTTTCTTTTACACATATTTATTTACACCTAATGAATACCTTTATTGAAACATTTAAACTGATTTACATTTTCCTCATTGATGAAACGGTTTCTACATTTCTTTTTTTTAAAAATAGTATACATTTTTTGCCATTTCCTTTTTTTTTAAGTGTGCATGGTGTTGTGCATATTTTATCTCTTCAAGGTGACCATAAGCCTCTCAAATGTGCAAATTCTTCAGCGTAGGGACACTATGTCTTTCCATATGCCTCAGTAGGTGCCAAAATGTTACTCTGGAGATTGTCAAATCCAACAAAACTCCTCTCCATCCTTTCTGTGGAGAAGCAGTGTAGTAATGCAGCACAACTGCATTATTTCATCATAAGAAATAACTCAAGTTTAGAGTGTTCCATCTTTGAAATGGCATCGTTACTACTCATTTTAAATACAATGTCCACAAAATTATTGTGAAATACCATACGTGGCTATTGTGCAGCTGATTTTTGCATGTTGCTGGTCAACTGTTATGCATTCTAGGTCCACAACTAACTCTGCAACTCAGGCACACCTGAGTGTACAATGGAGTGCCATAAGATGGTGTCCACTATTTGCAGAATTTCCAATTTTACAGTGCAATACCAGAATAATTTTTGTTACAGATTCCTTCTGATAACTCACTGTGGCAAGAAGTGACTAGTCACTAATGAGAAAGGTAGATGTTCCTGAGAAAGAATCACACATGCTGAATGATAGCACCCTTGTTACAGCTTATTAGGTTCTTTAGCACATACACCAATGCAGCGGGGGAGGGGAAGCTACCTGACAACAGAAAGCAGGACAGCTCCTGATCTAGTAAGGAATACTGAACAATTGTAACATTTGGCTTAGAATAATCTTAGAACTGCAAGGCTGGATCATCGAGTCCAGTGCCTGTCAGGAGTGAGGAATCAAAAGTCTCAACCTCTGGCTTTGCAACCAGAGACCTACATCATTGAGCAAGCCAGCTTAAAAATCCATTAGTTAGATTCAAATAGTGGATATTGGGAAATTAGCTTGTTATTCTTAATATTTAAAACTGAAAATGCTCCACTAACTTAGTTCACAAGATGTTAATTTGCATATTAGTTCATGGGTGTCCAAACTTGGGCCCTCCAGATGTTTTGGACCACAGCTCCAAGAATTCCAAGCCTGTATTGCCAATGACAAAGGACTGTGGGAGTTGTTGTCCAAAACATCTGGAGGGCCCAAGTTTGGACACCACTGTATTAGTTAATGCCCTGGTGCAGATGGCAGGTGTAACTCCCCATTCCCAATGAGAAAAAGGCCTATACAGTACTTCCCTTTAGAAGCTTGGCTTATAGCAGTGGTGGTGAACCTTTGGCACTCCAGATGTTTTAGACCACAACTCCCTGAATTCTGAGCCTAGATTGCCAATGACAAAGGACTGTGGGAGTTGTGGTCCAAAACATCTGGAGTGCCGAAGGTTCGCCATCACTGGCTTATAGCATGTTGTCCAACCCTGAACAGATACATGAAGTTGAGCTTCAGCAGCACCCAGAAAGCTTTAGTAACACAACCAATATCTCGTGTGGTTTCTGACAGTTCTAGTCTAAGACAAGGGCTCCCAACCTTGAGTCCTCAAACACCCTTGGACTAAAACTCCCAGAAGCCCTCACCATTAACTGTGCTGGCCAGGAAATCTGGGAGTTGTATTTATTTATTTATTTTAGAGTATTTTTACCCCACCTTTTCCCTTGGAAATAGACCAAGAACATTTGGGGACTGAAGATTGGGAGCCACTGTACTACAGGTAGCAGCAGGATTTCAGCCCGATAAGAGATCTCTCTTCAAGAGATTGGATTAAAAGTCAAGTATCCTGCAAATGCTATAAACACTTTTTAAAATTAATTGTATAAAGAGAAGAACAAAGCCAGGGTAAAACGTTTCCTTCAATCCTCCCAGCATTAAAATGAATAATACTTTGTTTCGAAATTTGGGGAAGGCAAGAATGACTTAATCTTACTGCGTATCAGAGAAGATTGAGCACTGGTCTCCTGTAAAACCTGAAACTGTCAAGTGGCACGGAAAGATTGCTGTTTAGAAAAGTTCAACAGAAAGCATATGGGGGTTTATTTTCTGTTCTCCCCCTTCTCCTGGTGTGAGTCAACAGTGATTTCTGAGCTTGTTTATCACCTAAATGTTACCCAGCAAATTAGTAGACCGTTGCCATGGCAGCAAGGGCCCAGGGCTGGTAGCATTCCTTTCTATAAGCGGTTAAGACAATGATCCATCTTGCACCCTTACAGCTAACAGCCAGCAATCAGAGTGTGGAAGTGACAGATAGCATAACACCTTGTTGTTGTTTTTTTTTAGTGATAACAAAGCAATTTAGAAATACTTATCAGTTGGGCTTTTGCTGTTTGAGTGCATTTATGAATCTCACGTAGATAATGTATACGTGCAACACAATTGAAAGTGAATGCATTCTCATTTCATTTCCAGCAGCTTTGCAGGCACAACAGAGACATCGTTGTTTTTATTGGTCCACAGTGGAGGAGGGAGGAATTAGAAGTTGGACTGACTATTTCTGCATCAGGACTGTATTCTGTGCCAAAACACTTAGGAGAGATTGTCTTTAAAAAAAAAAAAACACTTCCAAATGAAGCCCGTCTTTACCTGCCCCTGACCGGTCTTAAAAGAAAGCACAATAAATGCAAGAGAGGTGAGGATATGCATGTCTTTTGATATATACTAGAGATGGGCACGACCAGGGAAAATGACGTTTTCGAGTTGTGTGTCGGAGCCAGCCCGTTTCGGCTCGTTTCCGTTTTTCGCGAAATTTTTCAAAAATTTGTCCTTTCGTTTGTCGGATTTTCATCTGTCATTAGTACTGGTTTTTTGGGGGGGGCTCCTGGAGGCATCTCTCTGGGGTGGGTGCCTCCTCTGGCCCTCCATGAAGGGAAAGCAGGCTCCTGGAGGCACCTCGTGGGTGCCTCCTCTCCTCACCCGCTACAAAATGGCATGCATAGCCAATTGGATATGCATACCATTAAGTTGCAGCAGCAGTAGCAGGCAGAGGCACCTCTTTCGGGTGCCTCACTGCCTGCTGGAGAGCGAAGTGACAGAGGACTGGAGTGAGGCACACTGGGGACCCCTAAGGGCGCCCGCTGTGACTCACTAAGAAGGGAAGTGTGCTTGCTGTAGTGCAATGCGAGTACACAGATCTGTCTTGGGGTTAGGGGTTAGTGCAAGGGCTAGGATTAGGGTTACTGGTAAGGTTAGGATGAGTTACTGGGGTGCACCTCTGGGTGCCTCTCTGACCCACTAAGAAGGACAGTGTACTGGCGTATGGGTTAGGGTTAGGGTTAGGGTTAGGGTTAGGGTTTGGGCTAGGGTTAGTGGCTTTTTATGCCCAACAGGCACATCCCAGAAGTCTCGGTCAAAACCTGGCCAAGTGGCCATGCAATTGGTGGAATGGCTCCAAAAATTTGCATGGTCCACTCCCATGGCCAGCCCATCATTGCGCAGGTGTAAAAAAATAAAAATAAAAATAAAATAAAATAAAATCAATGGAGACGTTTTGTTGCAAGAAAAACCCATTGCTGCTACTGAAAAAATTCAGGCAGTTTTAAAATAGCTATTTTCGCATGTTTCTGTGGTGCTTTGGTGTGTTTTTGGACCATGACGATTTCAAAATAAGTATTGCGGGTCACCCCATTTTGGATCCCCCTCCCGCACCGCATGGCATGGCGAGTTGGCGAGACGACGAGGATGCGCAGGAGAGGAGAGGGGGGGAAGCCGGGGACCCCCTGCCCCCCAGAAACCACCCCTCTGGTAGGTGCCCTCACTGAGGCAGGCATATTTTCGCCTGCTTTTTTGGCTGGGAATCGGGTTTTTTTAAAAACTTTTTTCCTGTGCCGCGCCGCTTGGCGAGTTGGCGTGGGCGAGTGCGACTCGACGACGAGAATGCGCACTTTGCGCAGCCCAGGAGAGGAGGGGAGGGAGGCCGGGGACCCCCCCCCAGAAACCACCCCTCTGGTAGGTGCCCTTACTCAGGCAGGCATATTTTCACCTGCTTTTTTAGCTGGGAATCGGGGGGGGGGTTTAAAGTTTTTTCCTGTGCCGCTTGGCATCGCGCGATCGCTGCGATGCCCAGGAACAACAACACGAAAAATCAGACCCAATTTTTCTTTAGTCGGTTCGAGTTCGAGTTCTGGCACAGTAATTGTCGTTACCGTTTCCGTTCCGTAACGGAAACGAGAAACGGAAACAGAAACGAGAATTTCGCCAAGTCGTGCCCATGTCTAATATATACATCTACAGCAAAAACAAGATGGCTGTTGGTCATAAAACATATCCTCGTCTCATGCGATGGGCATGCTTTCTTCTGAGATTGGTCATAGGACAGTAAACTCAGGCTTCCTTTGCTGCTCTCGCTGTTAAAGCATGGGATGTTCTTATCTTGTCTTGTCTGACACTCATTGTTCGGCTGAAATGACTGAATCATCGTCAGCAGACATGGTGGTCCTGGATGGCAAGTGGACTGTCTCACTGCCAAAGAAAAATAAAGGTACTCCCAACATGATTGGATCCAGACCCAGTGGGTACTACTAGGTCCCTGCAGACACCAGTAAAGGATGTGCAATAATCCGTTCAAGCTATAGGAAGCCAGATTTAGGCTGAATATCAGGTAATGCTTTTTAATTATTGGAATCAAATAATAAGAACATAAGAACATAAGAAGAGCCATGCTGGATCAGGCCAAAGGCCCATCTAGTCCAGCTTCCTGTATCTCATAGTAGCCCCACCAAATGTGTCTGGAAGAAATGAACACACAAGACTAGATGTCTGTCTCCTGATACCACTCCCCTGCATCTGGCCCTTGAAGTACCCCAGTTTTAAGCCTGGAGATTACACATCCCCATCATAGTTTGTAACCTGTGATGGACTTTTCCTCCAGGAATCTGTCCAATCCCCTTTTGAAGGCATCTAGGCCAGATGCCATCACCACGTCCTGTGGCAGGGAGTACCACAGACTAACAACGTGCTGGGTGAAAAAATATTTTCTTTTGTCTGATCTTACTCTCCCAGCCCTCAATTTGAGCAATATGGAATCAAATAGCTTGGGACGTGATGAGCTCTCCAAAGCTGGAGGCATTCAGGAGAATATTAGACTATCTGCTTTTCTTTGGATTCCTGCATTGATCAGGGGGTTAGACTTGATAATCTAGTAGGCCCCTCCCAACTCAGTTGTTCTATGATTAAATAAGGCATCCTCTGATATAAGTGTCTTTCTTGGTGTGTCTGGTATCCCGTTCCCCATGTGGAGAACAACATGTTCGCAGAGGACCGGTTCCTGTTGTGTGGACACTCCACATGAGGAAGAAAACCTACTATCCCAGCAACAGTGGAAGGCTCCTAAAAATTACCTGTGGTCTCCTTGTATTATGGCATGGATTGCTGTATTTATTATATTCCAACCAATGTCCTAAAATAGTCATGAAAGGGAGTGTTTTGATTACCTCAGGGATGGACAATTTTGGTAGGCTAAGGGACTAACTTTGACTCCCCAAGGATCCACCATGGTCCACATCCCCACTAAATAAGCATTTGTAACCCTCCCCAAAAGAGAGGTAGTTGGAAGCTTATTTCTGATACTGCAGTCAGCCTGTGGAGGAATAAACTGAAGGAAATGAATCCATGAATTGGTATTTAAGGTGGAATGGCATGAACCTGTCCATTCCAGAACATGTACTGCCACCGGCTTCTCCCTTCTTTTACAACAGATATGGCCATTGTGTAATAATAGAACTTTCTTCCTCATTTTTCTGCCCTTCAATCCTCCATACTCTAATTTCATGCAAACTAAGATATAGGGTACTGAAATCCTTGGTGCCAACTATTCTGATCTACTATAAAAAAATGCAAGAACAGGCAGCACCTTTACAAACCACTGAAAAAATAAAATCATACAATATGTGACCAATTGGGAATTAAAACACCCCTTCATCGGCTTGTACCAGTGGGGGAAAACTGAAGTACAAAATTTTTGGCAAGATGGATTTCCCCTGTACTTCTTTGTTTGAAGGACTGGGGCATGGTATCCAACCCACAGCTGCCTCAGTTAAAGCAGCAGCCACTGCTTCCTGCACCTATCCTGATTTACATCCCAGAAAGATGTGCCTCGTGAGAACTTTTGGACTTTGCATCCAAAAGCAATTTTCCTGGCAAAATCTATCTTGCCATGAAACTTTTGGACTTTTAATTTCTTCACACTGGTTAGGGTGTTTTGTTTTTAACCCTAATGCCTGCATATTGTATGATGATCTCTTTTTGGTAGTATCTAAAGGTATCCCCTATTTTTGCATTTGTGTTTTATTTTGTTTGGGTTACACGTGGAGCCCTTATTTCTGTATAAGAAAGACCATTCACAGATTGACTAAAGAAAATATACTGAAGTTGGATACTCCTAAGAAGAAACAGCATGACTGCAAAATCCACAACTGCAGTATCCGTTTTGGTGGGGAGGGGCCCACTTGCAGCTTTCCAAATGTTGCCACAGGTCAAGTTCCATTAGCGACTTTTGGACAGCCAGGAGTTGACTGTACCCATCCCTTCTGCTCATTTTATATGTCCTTCTCAGAGCAAAAGAACTGCACCTTATAAATGTAAATGCCCAGTCACCTCACCCTAGTCATGGCTTTGCTAGAGAGAGCCGATTGTTCAACTGGTCAAAATAACCTCAGTTTATGAATGTGGGATATTCTGCTTCTCTATCCATCAATCAAAAAACCATGAAATGGCCCATTATCGCTGCACAATATCGTACCAGCACTGCCAGCAGGATGAAGGATGCCAAAGGGCAGCCATGAAAGACAGCATCAGTAGCAGCAGTCAAGATAGTCTACACAGGATACCTTCTTCTGCTCACTGCCATAATATTTATTTATTTATTTTCCCACCTTTCTCCTTGGAAAAGGACCCAAGGCAGCTTACTGTAATGAGAGACAAGATACAGTCCAGTACAACAGTATAATGGAAGACTCCCCATTACACTAACCCCCCCGATCGCGGGGGTTATGGACCCACCCCACCCGCGATGCACGAAAATCTGTGATATGTGGAAGTGGGTGGGGGACCCCTGGGGGTGGGGTGGGGCAATTGCGCCTGTCCCAAAAGCCTCGGAGGAGCGTGGGAGCGGTGCGGAGCGACCCAATCGCCCCTGCCCCCCGCAGCTCCGAGGCCTTTCGGAGCCGCCCTGGGGGGGGCATGGAGAGCAACCCGATCGCTCTACGCAGCCCTCCCCGGTGCCTGTGAGGCCTTTTGGAGCCGCCTGGGGGGGCACGGAGAGTGACTTGATCGCTCTGTGCGGCCCTCCCTGGCCGCTCCGAAGCCTTTCGGATGCGGGGGGGGCGACAGAGAGTGATACATTCGCTCCACACACCCCGTGGCTTTTCAGAGGTGTGGGGGGGCCGCACGGAGCGACCAGATCGCCCCCCTGCCCCCAGCCGCGGTGCAGGTACTGCGATCCCATGATGTAGCGGGACCGCAGTACCTGAACCGCGAAATGGGGGGGTCACTGTACCAGGTCTTTCATGGTGAAGGCCATAGCAGGGTTAAAATTGACAGACTTCCACCTTCTCTGAGGGCTAACTGGAGACAGAGAGACATACTGATCAGCCAGAATACTGTCCTACGCAAGTAGCTCCTTCAGAATTCTCAGATGTTATGTTTCTGCATGGGGGAGGGGGAGAGAACAGTTATTTTTTAAATAACTTAAAAGTTCTTTGCCTAAATGCCCCCAAATTTAGCACAGAACATGAGCAGATTGTGTGTTACATCCGTACCCAATTTGGTGCGGATTCAAGGTCCAGTTTCCGAGTTATAATGATTTGTTTGGGGCACGCTTATTTTTTGATTTGCCTTGTGGCATGCTGAACGCCGCTCCTGAACAATATACTGGTGGCCTGTTGGACACCAATAATCAAACAAACAAAGTGCTGGCTGAGTTCTGACAGGTTGGGGGGAGGGCTTTTCTTTTTAGTCAGGCAGTAAAGCTGCATCAGGCCTCTGGCTGTTGCTTTTGCCTCTCCTGGCCCACCTCCACGACATCCAGTTGTTTATATATAAGAATTTTGTGTGTAGGAAGATTAATACTGACGAATCTCCCCTCCCACACATCCACCGGCAGTCTGAAGTGCAAAAGCACAGGCACAGTTTTACCACCTCTGTGAGAACTTAGCCCTGAGGCTAAAGAACATATTGACATGAATTTTAATAAAACACCATTGGCTCCAACTGCCTGGAGTTGTTATCTTTACAAGAAAAAAACACACACACACACCACGTAGTAGCTTAACCCTGAAACTCAGGCCCTTTGGCGTTTTCTACGCAGACAGAAACCCAGCAGTCATTTATAGCTTCTTTTTATTTCCCCCATATTCAATACACAGATGAGACATTTAAAATAACACTGCAGCCCCCCCCCAAAAAAAAAATCACACACAACAAAAACACACACACACACACCTCCTGGAAGTTGTGTTGTATTTACTTGTTTTTCTTGTTGTCTGCTAGACATGTTAGTCGGAAAAGAACAAAATTTTCATCTCTGGTTAAAGATGTAGGTGATTCTTCCCAGTAAATAATAGATTCTGTTAATGAGCCAGTCTTAACTAATTGATTATATGTTTGCCTTGTGGAGACTTGAAGGTGTTACATTTTATTCTGTAAACCACCCAGAGTAGTGCTTGTACTAATGGGAAAATACGTAAATCAAATAAATTTATAAATAACAATAAATGTTCAATAGGCTCCAGGGTCAGTTTTGATTCTTTAATGAACTCCAAGATATAAGGAACTCTTTTCCACCTTAGGTTGAGCGCCAATTCTCCCTACAGTAAGCAAGTTGTACAAATATATTCAGTGTGAACAGCAGCATAGGCCAAGAATAAAGATGTTGTAAACCTTTGTTTCTTTCATCCTTGCAAATGAGATAAAAAAAAACCAATTAAATTCTCCTTGCTGGGCCAAAAAATGGTAGTTTTTTTTAAAAATTAATTTTGCATAAAAAACCCTCAAATGTATTTGTCACAAAATGCAGGTTTTTAACACCAACTACTGGCGTTTCATGAGATAACCCCCCCCAACACACATTTTGCACTTTCTGATGGTCAGAAGATAAGTGCTTGCCTTTCCACTCTCACTTAGGAATGAAACATCTAGCAGTGGTTGTCCATCTTTTGACAGAGTGGTTTGGTTTACTGAGACACACTTTTTCATTGACGATGAGACAAATGTCCAAATAGTTTTTTTAATATCATTGCCACCAGACCTATCTCATTCTCAGCAGAACTTAAGGGTACTGCCTATCTAGAAAGCTGTACTTAGAGAATGTATGTGATGGCAGTTGTGACTCACAGGTCCAGCTGAAGATTGGACATGGAAGCTAAGGAAGGAGTTAATGGTGAAGAGACCAGGCTGGAGTCCCATCCTAAAGCTGGCCTGGCCTTACTCTATAGAGTGGATCAGACACAGTACATCCAAACTGCCAGATAGCTCAGTGGCTTGTGTCTCTGGCCACAGAACCAGAGGTTGGGAGTTCAATTCCCCACTGTCCCTCCTTGAGAGGGGTTTGGCCTTCCAATTCTGTAGTTCAAATTTTATTATTATTCTCATAGACTACAGAACTCCATGGCAGGGATACACTTGTCACGTTAGTCACTGCAGATACAGAAGCCAAATTAGATGATTACTTTGAATCTCCGCAACTTTGTCTTTCAATGTGTTAAGCGGCAAAACTCCCAGTTTTGTACGTTCTTCCATCTCTGTGATGCATTGTTTATGGCATTTGGATTGTACTGGAGAATGCAACTTCGCACTCCTGCCACTAGATGGAGAATGCGTGCATTGCATGACAAGTGTTACTTCACGGGCACTTGTCTCGAAACAAGAACCGAGACAAGACAATTCCCGAGGCCAGGGAAAGGTATGTCTCATCACTCTCTGTTCCTGGTTCAGGGGGCATGGTCGGGACAAACTCCCGCTATCACGCAATTGATGTGGAGTAACCTTTTTTCATACCGGTCCCAAGTGGGACAGCAAACCGCGATGAGAGGGACGTGAAGTAACCATCTTAGTCGCTGCCTATACAGAAGCCAAATGGACAGACAGCTGTTCCTTATTTCAACACTTGTGATGGGACATTGGAGGAGCCTAGTTTCAAATGTGGAGGGGAAGCCATGTGAGACTCAGATATGTTGTCTTCCAGTGCACCATGGCCCCATCATGCCCCACTGCATATGTTGCTGCAGTCATCATTAAAGCTATGGGCAATGCTACTTTCCCCGCTTTCCTGCTTCCTTGCTCCCCCTCCATGTCAAAATAATGCCACTGCCAATATATACATGAAAAGAAAGAAAACCCCAGCAAAGAAAAACAAAAATGCCGCTCATGGCAAGCAAGTATCGAAATTAGCCAGTGGCAAGAGCTTTTCTTATTGATCTTGGAAATCTGTCTTTTTATTTTGGGTACTTTAATCCTAGCATCTCTTCTCTTGCTTATTCTTACTTATTCTCGGTTTTCTTGAGTAGATAATTAGACAGTGAAAAATGCACCTTTGCTTCAGTGAATATCTGAGTCTTGAGGCTGATGTGTACGTACATGCAGCTCGCTTAATGATTCTGTGCTGATTGTGTGAAATTAATTATAGGAGGTTCAGGAAATGCTGGCAAACAGCCGCAAAAACACAGGCACATTTGATCTGATGTTCTGGTTCTACAGTTATGAGTAGAACCAGGCCATGAAACAGAACCCTTCACACGATTGTTGTTCACATGTCCACCACCATCCTTTGAGAGCACATCCTTGGAATCAGTAAGAAACAAACACATTTCCCTGTTGTTGTTGCTTTTTGTAATAAGGATAAGAAGACTCAGAATCCATCAGAATCCCCAAAGCCGTCTTTCTGATTGTACTTTTCCTCTCATACAACGGCTAGTTTAGCCCAGCTTCGGAGCTAAATGCATATTTCTCAATTTCTATTACTATTAGAACTAGAGATGAGCACTTTGCATTCGTATCTTGTGCAACTGAACACTCTTCAGCTAAGCAGGGACACTTTCTCCAGTAACTCAGTATTGAAGGGATGTGCTATGTAGGGAGGCACAGAACAGTGAGCTGGGCTCCTTCCACAATTGGTGTGATGAGAATAAGGACAGAGTTATGTGTGGAGCCTGGTAAGTGGCTGGGCGGGTTCTGAGTGGAGAGTTTGGGCATAGGTATAGAGTCATAGAGTTGGAAGAGACCTCAAGGGCCATCCAGTCCAACCCCCTGTCATGCAGGAACCCTTATCAAAGTACTCACAACAGATGGCCATTAGAGATGGGTATGAAATGAAAAATGAAATGCTGTTTCGTCATTTCGTGGGTAATGAATCGCTTCATTACCTAATAAAACAGTAGGACATGTTTAGTTTCATCATGAAACACAATTTTTTCCCTCCACAATGAAACAATTAGTCCTAGATCAGTGTTGCCAAACCTATGGCATGGGTGCCAAAGATGGCATTCAGAGCCCTTTCTGTGGGCACCCTGCATACCCACCTGAATTCAGGATAAATTACAAAAAAAAAAATGTGGGTTTTGAATAGCAGTTTGGATACTCTGAATAGCCAAAGATGTGGATTTTCCAGTAGTGATGTATGGAAGTGAGAGCTGGACTATAAAGAAGGCTGATCGCCACAGAATCAATGCTTTTGAGCTGTGGTGCTGGAGGAGACTCCTGAGAACCGATTATTATTATTATTATTTCCTTTGTTTTATTGCTTGCATATTGTTGTATACTTTTTTTTGTTAACCGCCCTGAGTTCCCGTCCAGGAAAATCTGGCAGTATATAAAACAAAACAAAATAAAATAAAACAAAACAAATAGTACACCACCAACTAGAATAGGAATAATGGAGGCTCACTTCAGCTAGTCCGGGGATGGGATGCTTTGCAGTTGATCCAAGGCAGATTCGGCGCGAAAACAGCGCCCATGTGATCCTGGGTGATGAGTGGGCTCCAGAACCTTTAAAAGGGCTTCCTGCAGCTTAATCACCCTTCTTTGCAGCTTGGATGAGCCCCTGCCTACCCACCCTATCAGTCATGAGAATGAGATTAGCTGGTCACCTTGTGGGCTCAAGTGAGTATTGATGTGTTTCTGCCCATCCCATTCTCATTTCTGGGACAGGTAGGGCATTCCGTTTGGTCACAACGGCGGGTAGTGCAAGGTCTTGTTTGGAGCTGAGTACACTGTACAAGTTCCCTATAATGGGACTGGGGCAGCCTTTAATAAAATGTCATCAGTCCAGGCTAGGATTAGTTGAACATTTATAAGGCATTAGTTGCGGCTAATATTGTTTATGGCTGCCAGGGGGGAAGTTAGTGCAAAATAAGGCCAGCACGTTGCAAGGTAGATACTCACCGAGGTCATTTGGGTCTGAAGGTAAATAGGCTCTAGGTGACAGGTTTTCTTGCACTAGTGCAGGCCCCCTTGCATTCTAAGTAATAATAATGATTAACAAATTAATAAAGTTGTGACCCAATTTAAAACCCAATATCTTGTGTTGTCTGCTTATTTTGGGTCTTGGACTACAATAGCAAGAACTTGGCATAGGCAAATTTCTCATTCCTGGTCCAACCAAGGGCTACAGAGATAAAAGGCAACTAGTGCTTTTGATATAAAGGTGTAGTTAATTTGCATTTTTTTCTTTTGTTTTGTTTCCCTTTTCTTCTTCTTCTTCTTCTTCTTCTTCTTCTTCTTCTTCTTCTTCTTCTTCTTCTTCTTCTTCTTCTTCTTCTTCTTCTTCTTCTTCTTCTTCTTCTTCTTCTTCTTCTTCTGCTGCTGCTGCTGCTTTATAAGTTGTTATTGTAAACTGCCCAGAGTTCCCATTTGAGGAAAATCGGATTGCGGCACATAAATATAAAAATAAATAAATAAATAAATAAATTTCAAAAATAGTTACAAAATTACTTTTGTAGCATTAAGTAGGCTAATTGAAAGATCTGCCAAGGGGGTTCGCACCTGGGTCCAAGAAGCTGTAAATGCCTCTTTTGGTCCCTGCTGCCTTAAAAAGGCAGTAATCAGAACTCCTAAAAAAACCTAACCTGGACCCAGGACTGGTGGCCACCAGTAGCGAACCTTCCTTATTTGGGCAAGGTGTTGGAGCGGGTGGTGGCCGGACAGCTCCAGGCGCTGCTGGATGAAACGGATTTTCTAGATCCATTTCAATCTGGTTTCAGGCCGGGTTTTGGAACAGAGACTGCCTTGGTCGCCCTGTACGATGGAGAGACAGGGGAGTGCAACCCTGTTGATACTCCTGGACCTCTCAGCGGCTTAATCGACCATGGTGTCCTTCTGGATAGGCTTTTCCGCTGCGGTGGTTCGATCCTTCCTGGCTGACCGTGTCCAGAAGGTGGTGCTGGGGGATAGTAGCTCTGATATGGGGTTCCCAGGGCTTACTATCCCCCATGCTGTTTAACATCTACATTGGGAGAGGTCATCAGGAGGTTTGGGCTGAGGAGTCAGCAATATGCTGATGATACTCAGCTATACCTCTCGTTCTCCACCAATCCAGGTGAGGCGGTTTCTGTTCTGAACTCGTGTCTGGGCCAGATAATGGACTGGATGAGGGTTAATAAATTGAAACTCAATCCAGACAAGACGGAAGTGCTGTTAGTGGGTGCTTTTCAGACAGGCTAGAGGGCCACTTCCCTGTTCTGGATGGGGTTGCACTCTAAGGGACAGGGTAAGCTTGGGGTAACTGGAAGCCCAGGTGGATATCTTTCTCCAGCTGCGGAATATATTTTGCGCCCCTACTCACAGAGCCTCATGACAGTTACACATGCACTGGTAACATGATAGATTACTGTAATGCGCTTTACGTGGGGCTGCCTCTGAAGAATTGCAACTGGTTCAGAAGTGAGTGGTAGGGCCACCAAGGAACACATCACGCCGATTCTGTATAACCTTCACTGGTTACCAGTTGCTGCCCGAGCCCAATTCAAAGTGCTTGTTTTGACATATAAAGCCCTAAACGGCTTAGGACCTAGATACCTGAAGGACCGCCTCCTTCCATATGAACCTACCCGGCAATTAAGATCTAGTCAGGAGCCCTCCTGAAAGAGCCATCCCTTAAGGAGGTGAAGGGGATGGCTTGCAGGAATAGGGCTTTTCAGCAACTGCCCCCAGACTATGGAATACCCTTATGAGACTCGCCTGGCACCGACGTTGCTAACATTTCGGCGCCAGGTAAAAAATTCCAAAAGTTTTTTAACTAATGATTGTGGGCCCTGATGGCAATTTTAGTGGTGTGTTTTTAATGTATTGTATTTATTGCATCTACATGTTTTAATTTTATTGTATTTGATGTTTTAACTGAATGGCAGAGACCTTTGGGTAGTGGGCGGCATACAAGCTAAATAAATCAAATCAAATCAAATCAAAGTAGTTACAAAGTTACTTTTGGTTTAATCAATAACTTTTCCCAGCCAATTTCTAAAGGTAGTTCCAGAGGACATTCTAAAGCACTTGGAAAGGAATTTTCCAAGTTTTCCCTTTGATATGTGATACCATTTTGATTACTCTTACGCGTTATCTAATTTTCAAAGTGCAATATCAGAATTAGTCACTAGAATAAATCAGATATATATTTTTGGGGGTTCTGGAGCATCTGGTAAGGTAACACATATCCGTTTATTTTTGCTCACAGGGAAATAATGATTCAAGTTCTTGCAAATTCACTGTCATTTTCTGAAATTGAAGGGGTTGGAAGCCACCAGATGCATTTTTGGAGAAAGAAAACAAGGACGAAAAAGATAGCCCTGCCTCTCTGTCCTTGCAAGAACCCCAGAGCAGGACTTGGGGAAGTTGCCTGTGATAAATTGACACCCCAAGATTGCTTTGTTGTCACAGTAGTGTTGCTAATTAAAGGCCTCCTGCTTCCTTAGATCTCTCCAGCTAAGTGTGTGTGTCTTTTGCCTAGTCATTACTTACTGTAGGGCTGACACCTTATTAATTTTATGACACCTATGCCAGAGCATCTCAGGAGTTTGAGTGGAATGTCCTCTCTTACCCAAAAAGTTAAAATTGGGATCAGTGAACCAGAGAGAGTTTGGCTGTTATGCAGAACCCAACTGGCCATAGGACAAGAAATTTTCTTGGGACTCGATCATTCTAGATTTAATGGAGTTATGGGTTTTCGGCAACGCAGGGGAGTTTTAAAAGGCTGCACAATTCCTCAACGCCTGTCCTGTATCATCCCAGAATGAAAAAAAATGTAATAATTGTATTGTCATTGAAAATAATGAGCATACAATTAAAACTTAAGAGAATTCCCCCGCCCCGTAAAGGGGGATTGTTCTTGATCCTGGTTATTAAAGGTTTATGATATGGAGCCTTCAAATCTGCATATAGAGGGCATTCTGTTAGAAAATGCACCATCTCCTCCTGATGAGCAGTATCACTCTGTACCATATTGGTTCCTATAATGTCCTCGAACCTCTTTTAACTGCAACAAGTTCAATCTGCATTTAGTTCGCAGTTGTCTCATCTTGTGTGAGCTAATAAGGGACAAATTTCCAAAAAGCATGGGAAATCCTTTGCATATCCTGTTGGAATAGCAGCTAACAACAAATGGCGCACACATCTCAATATCCACAACGTACAGTCTTTTAATAATGAAAAGTTAATTGATTACGTGTTAATGGATAATGACTGAAATCCTGAGCAAGTCACTGCTAGAGTACTGTGAGTCGTCATATCGCTGGATGATTTTTATCACGTTCAACTGCATGTTCTTTCTTCTTTGTCTTCTTAATTTTCAACTACGGTGCTGCTTTTGGCACTGTCTGCTTTGGCGTTCACCAGTAGTCATTTCAAATAATTGTTGCCTTCTGCCAGTAATATGGTTTCATTTGTGTATCTTGAATTATTGACATTCATTCCTCCAGTGTTCAGTCCTCTGTCATCTAAATCTAGTCCAGCTTTCTGTACGATATGCTCTGCCTACAGATTGAACAGATGGGGAGATAAAATACACCCTTCTCTGATGCCTTCACCTGTGGGAAAACCATGCTGTTTCTCCACATTCTGCCACAACAACACACTACATCCTACCAAAGCTCATTTTTCATCAGCAAAACAAAAATCCCTGATGGATTTGCTGTTGAAAAATGGCCACCCAGAGAGCAGTTTCCTGTCAGGCCTCAAACAAGTATGCTGAAGAAAATCCACACAAGACACATGTGTGAATGAGTGGACTGTTTTGTGGACAGGAGTTGAGCTGAAGCATGTGTGGATGAATAGTACTCCTTGAGAAATAAAAACTACAGTGACTAGATATGACAAAAAACATGGAAAATAATCCCCACCATTATCTTAGTTGTGTTGTATGTGCTAAAGGTTGATGATTAATTTTGAAAGCACCTTGCAACGAAAATTCATCAGTCTTACCTAGGGGTTTGGAAAAGAAATAAAATGCGATGTAAAATGTCAGTGAGGCTATGTGTTTCCATAGCACCCATATCTATACTTATAACAACACACATCACTAGAGATGGGGGGATGAAAATCCATATTACTTTCACTTAGAGGGGATAGCGCTCAATAGAGCACAGAATTATTGACTTCTCTGGCAGGGAAAGGTTAAGGCTTTTATTTAAGCAAGCAGTGCAAGGCAGCAGTGCAGCATGAGTCATACATGTCCAACTTTCAATAGCCCATTGCTGTTTCCATAACGTTTCAGCAGCTTGTCCACAAATGATGTGCAATATATAATATTCCCTCATATAGTCTGACAGCTCCAGCACTAGGTTTTCTAAACATGGGATGTCCCCATTAAGGTCACTGCTCTCTGAGATTCAGAAGAATAGGAGTGTTTTTCTTTTGTTGTTTATAGTGGGTGTTGGCTTTGTGTGTGTGTGTGTGTGTGTGTGTGTTTTGAAGTATACTGTTTTCTACCATGCTTGTTGCCAAGAGAACACAGGAACTGTGCTCACTACCATTCACATTTGTTGAAAAATAGCCATGACACTTACTTTGTGTTTGGTGAGAGCTGGTTAACAGGTGCAAAACAGAGTCAGCTTTTGGGATTTCCCCTTGCTTGGTGTCCCTTTGTTAACAGAAGTGAGCACAAGAGAGTATCCAGTGGTTCTCAACCTGTGGGTCCCCAGATGTTCCTGGACTGAAACTCTCAGAAATCCCTTCCAGTACAGCAAGTGGTGGAGGCTTCTGGCAGTTGCAGTCCAGGAACATCTGGGGACCCACAGGTTGAGAACCACTGCTGTAGACCATCTTGACTGCTGCCATTGGTGTTGTCAAGATTCGGGCTGCCCTTTGCTATGCAAGCCTTGGCATCCTTTTTCCTGCTGGAAATATAGTCATCATACTGGAGCATTTCCGGACATTTTGAATTGTGGATATAGAAGCACAATATGCCACATTCATAAACTGGAGGTTTGCTGAAGAACTGAATTTTATCTAACATTACTTAAATTCCCACCAGACCTTCTGAAGCATGTCTGAAAGTTCTCTATATGGGAGCAAAATTTGTGAATCAAAATATGATTAACGCATTAAGTAAAATATGTTATCTACCTAAACCAATGCATCATCTAAACCAGTGTTGGTGAACCTATGGCATGGGTGCCAAAGGTGGCATGTGGGGCCCTTTCTGTGGGCACCTGACATCACCTCTTCACAGCCACCTGTATTCAGATTAAATTACTGTATTGGCATTTGCGAAACATTAGTGGGTTTTGAATCACAGTTTGGGCACTCAGTCTCTAAAACGTTCGCCATCACTGATAAACCATAGTTTCGATAATGGTGAATGGAATTATTTAAAAATTCATATGTAGTTTTCTAAGTGGATTTAAGCCCCTGCTTTAAATTGCAGTAATAATCGGAGTAACACAAAAACCATAGGACTGAAGACTGATTTAAAATACATAGGTGTGGAAGTTGATAATAATCAGCAGTGTAACCATGCCCTAATTCAACTTCTTTTTGCTTTCAGTACTTCAGGAAAAGATGGTTCAAACATGTGAGTCAAGGGAATGGAGAAAAGATGTTGCTCTTCCGTGTATGTTCTGGTAGCTCTATTTGCTATATATTTTGGTAGATAGAGGGGGGGGAATAGTCTCACTAAAAACTAATTTTGTACAAGTGGATTGCTACGACATTAGCCAAGAGTGTGATATGTGTATGGCGTAATTATTTAAAAGAAGTGTTTCTTTTTATAGAAGGGTGGGATGCTGAAAGTGACTTTCCCACTGTACAAATTGCTGATAATGTGCAAATGGGTGCATGGATATAATAGCCCCAAATGGAAGTGACAAACAGTTCAAGAGCAATAACTAGTTGAAGCAGATAATATTTGGTTAGGTGCACAACACTCTTAAAGCCAACTCAACAGTCTATGTATAGGTTGCAACAGACATTTAGCTAGGCCTTCCAGAGCCCGGGGCAAAAGTCAGTTTTTCCGCCCCATACAAGGTGTGAATCATAAGGGGGTGCATTATGCTTCCCTGGAGAGGAAGCCTTCCACTTCCTAGGGAGCTTGCGTGCATGCGCCTGCGCATATGTATCTTTGGCATCAGCCACTAACACTGTGGCCTTGGGATTCCTTAGGAGCAAGCGATGGGTGCCTGAGAAGATGGGGCGGAAGAAGTGAGAGGGAACCCCCCCATTAGCCACGCAGTGACAGATCAGGTCCCACTTTTCTGTCCCACCACCCTTTCTTGGCTTGGTCCTCTTGTCCTTGGTCCTGACCAACTGGTGCCACCATGGGTCTCCTTGGAATTGAAACCCTGGACAGCTGAAGGCCGGGCGGGCATGCCAGCTCCGATCCTACCCATGCCAGGCGCCAGCCCTGCAGGTCTCAAGGAGGTCCCTGTTTTTTTCTGCCATGGATCGGAGCCCTCTGTCCAAGACGGCACCGCCCAGGGCTTTCCTGGGCAAAGGGATTGGGGTGAGCAGCCTTCCACTGCCCCGTGGGCTCCTTCTGAGGGGGGCTCCAGATGGCAACCCTCTCCTTCTCCTTTGCTCCCCCTGCCCACCATGCTCCCCCCTGCCCCCCCTTGCAGTTTGGCATCTCTCCCCCTCCCACTTTTAGACAGGCCCCAGTGTGTTGTGTGTGTATTGTGTCGTTACAGTCGTGAAGTACTCTTCGTGACTCCATGCCCATGGAGTTTTCTTGGCAGGAATCTAAAAGGTGCCCCCGGTGGACCTGCCCGGCTCAGACCTCCAAGGCCAAATGGGATATGGTGAGAGGCGGCAGCAGCTGCCGGGGGATCGTGGGACAGCAGGAAAGATGGCAGGTGGGGGGCAGCGGGGGGCAGCAGGTGATTTGGTGCCCCTAATTGCCTCGACTGGGACACCCCACCCCCTTGCCCTCCCCATGCTACGCCCTTGGGTTGCAAACTAAGTTCTGGAAGTACATCCTGAGTAGAGATGGACACAAACCTGTGGTTCAGCCCAGTTTGTTTACCAGCCCCATGGGTGTTCTGCAGTGTGGTATCCCACCCCCTCTAGAAAAAACTCAGAGCCAGAATCCAGAGAAGACAGAGATGTACAGTGGGCTCAGCTGAGGGAATCAGGGTTCTTCTTTTCTCTCCACCAGGCTGTCTAAAATAAAAAAAAACAGCTGATGCCTATGCTGGCCTATCACAGTTGATAGGCAGGCACATGGGCACAGGGAGCCAGGCATGTCAGAGTGTTGAAAATAGAATGCTCAGATGGAGTTTTTAAAGCATGCCATTAAGAGCAATAAGTCCAGCTGTGGACAGAAGCAGGCTCCGCTTAGTTGGCCTTGAAGGGAAGCAAAGTGTCCAAGGACACAGAAGTGTAGATGTAAAAGTAATGTATCATGTGATCACAAAGTGCACAAATGATTGGTGGTAGAGCCTATATATCAGGCATGCCCAAACGTCGGTCCTCCAGATGTTTTGGACTACACCTCCCACAGTCCTTTGCCATTGGCAATCTAAGCTTAGAGTTCTTGAAGCTGTGGTCCAAAACATCTGGAGGGCAGAAGTTTGGACATGCCTGCTATATATACTGTATGTGGTACAATATGCTTCATGATGATGGCTGTTAATGATGGCTGAGATTGATGCTGGTTGGTGATGCTGGCTATGCTATGATGATGATGATGATGAGGAGGAGGAGGAGGAGGAGGAGGAGGAGTAATGTCTGAACTGCTCAGAGAGAAAAAGGTATTGCTAATGAACTGTAAATACTGTACTGTAAAAAGGCTGCACAAAACCCAGCAACTAGTCTGACTTGTTTTTCCTCTAACCTGGACATTGCTGCTTATTCTGCAATGGATATTTCGAGCTCCTTGACTAGCCAGAAGCTGGCTGGGATACCTTACAATAAATACACAAATCCCAAATGAACCGATGAACCAATTTGTAGTTCATTTGGGGAAAGTTCCCAAGCTCATGGACTTCCACAAACCCCAAACCAAAATGAACCACCATTTTTGCTGCTCTGTGCCCATTTCTAAGTAATCACTGATACGACAGCCTTAAATTTGCGAGCTCTTCTTGAAATGAGGAAAGGCATCCCACACTGCCCAAAACAGGAATGAATTGCAGAGAGACCAGACAAGTTAGTAGGAAAGATGTCAACTAGAAGCAAAATATTGGTGGAATTTCTCCACGCCCCTAGAACTTTTGTCCTTTGAAACAGAAGATGAGCGCACAAGCCATGACTCGATAGAGTTCTTTCTATTAGGCAATGGGATCTCTTCCACTCATTGCTCAGCATATTTGTTTCCCTTATTGAATTTTATGGGATCATCAGTCATGCCCATGCAAAGGGCTGTGTAAGCACATCAACGTTTTTTTTCTCCCCATCAAAGTGAATGGGAAGCCTCCCCCACCTGCCAACTCCTCAGGGACGTGAGACACAAAGAGCTTTGAAAGTAAAGCATCTTTCTGCACAGAAGGCAAGACAACACAACCTCTTGATTATGGCTCAAGATACAATTGTACAAACAGGGCGAGAGGGATAGTAATGTTGCTGTTCACTTAAAGTAGACCATGCATTGGAGATGATTTTTTTAAAAAAGTATGTTCTATTATCTTTTGCCTGGGTATAAATTATTCATTATCCATTTAATTAGCTTCACAACAATGATGCTATTATCTTGACAAAAATCACCATGGGTGACCCATTTGCACCACATCTGCTAACAGCAGCCAGCTATTATGCTGGGACAAAGAGTGCAATTCACATCCCATTGAGGTCCATTAAATGGCTCCCATACATATCCATGGGGCTGGACAGCACCCCAAATTGGCAGGCAGTTGCTGTTATTAGAGACAGAAGTTCTTACTGCTTCTCCTAAAGTTGTGGAAAGAGAACATCTTGTTAATGGGAAGAGTTAGGCTCTTTCAGTGAAACCACCCTTATATTTTTTATTATTTGCTTGCTCGTTTGTTAAATTTTTATACCACATCATCTAGAGCGCAGACTACTCTGGGCGGTTTACAACATCAGAAAATACACATTGTGAACAGTAAACAATAAGAAATTAAATACAAAGTTAATCCAAAGTTATATAAAAAAGCATAAAGAGGTATAAAAATATAATTATTGACAAAATAAGATTGTGCTACCTAAA
This sequence comes from Phrynocephalus forsythii, assembly GCA_029282475.1. NCBI lineage: Eukaryota > Metazoa > Chordata > Lepidosauria > Squamata > Agamidae > Phrynocephalus > Phrynocephalus forsythii. The sequence continues at coordinate 133,365,092 of JAPFRF010000002.1, read as the reverse complement.
TTAAAACAGGAAAACCAAATAGGCATAGCAAGAGGTGGAGAAAAGTGCCATGGGCCTTGGGGGTAAGTAAGAAGCTCTTGCAACACACAAGGGATAAATGCTGGTCCTAACCATAGCTGTCAACTTCCTCCTGGCGCTGGCCGGGACTGGAGGGAGGTGCAGTGTGTGTGTGTGCATGCACGCATGCATGCACGAGCACGCACACACACACACACGCGCGCACACACACACACACACACACACACACACACACACACACACACACACACACACACACAGTCATTGCGCATGCACTGCTCATCTCTTCCCTCCCGCACGGCGAGCTCTCTCTCCATCCCTTGCAGCCCCAGCTGGCACCCGTGCCAGCAGGGGGCGCTCTCACACAGTCCACTGTCACCGCCTTGCTGCTGCTGGCAAAGGACGAGGAAGAGTAGTAGTAGTGCTGCAGCAGCCAGAGGAGGAAGAGGAGCCCTGGAGGGCCACTGCTCTGCCGGAGGGCGCGGGCGAGGCATCGTGGCCTCCACAGGGCAGCATCGGCGGTCCCTGGGCTCTGCTGGACTCCGTTTGACTTGGCTGTGCCCCACTGCCTGCCCACCTGCCCGCTTGCCCTGATGGGTTCTGCAAGCTCAGTGCTGGGCTCCTGCCCTCCTCCAGTCATTGTCGCAGGAGGCAGAGGAAGAGAGGGCAGGTGTGCACTTTGCCCCTCCCACCATGTCGAGCTGCAGTCACACCAGCTTGACCTTCCTCTACCCAGTCCCCAGCCAAAAGCCTCCCTGTCAACCATGGGACAATTCCGTGAAAATAAATGTTCTGGGAAGACAGCGGGACAAAGGCTGAAAAACAGGTAATGTCCTGGCCAAATCGGGACACTTGACAGCTATGGTCCTAACTTCATCCCACAGCTTTGACACTTTGACCCAAATCCAGTTGACTCCCTGACCAGCAAAGAAAGATGAGAGGCAGAAGTGGAGGAGCAAAAGAGTCATGATTTTACTGACTGTTTAGGGCAGCCATTTGCCACCTTTTTCTTTCTTTCTGGCCATGGCCATAAATATCAGAGTCCACACAAACACAGAGAGAAACAGAGACCAGTCCTTGCTGAGGTCAGAAGCCGGGAAGATAAACAGGGTATGAGCAGCTGGAATGCCAAACAGATATCAAACACCAAGCCATGGGGAAAAACAAGTCTGTAGTCAAGGTAGCCAGTCCAAAGTGAGGAAGTCAAGCAGGAGCAGAAGTCAAGGACAAGGGAGCAGGAATCAGGAACAGGCAGGAGCATGAATGCGGGTTGAAGTGATTTGTTGCTTCCATGAAGCACCCTAGCCCTGGTTGCCAGCTTTCATGCCAAAACAGGGGATATGCCCTCGCTGCTAATATTCAGGGGGCTACTGGAGCAGAGGTTCCTTCAAGCCTCCTACATTCTGGCCTTGTTTTCCTGAACTGCAAGTTGCTGCAGGATATTCCCCCACCAACTCTTCTGGGAGGAGAAGAGATCTTTGGAGATGAAACCTTCAGCACAGCTGCTGGAGGAAGTATATGACCCTGAAGACTCACCTGCCAGTTCATCTACACTTAACCCTTTGGGGTTGGGGATCTGACACAGGCAGGGTCCTGACAATAATCACAATATGAAGGAAATACAGTAGACCCTCATATAACAAATGGTTTGTATAACATAAAATCTTTACAACATAAAAAATTCCGGAGATAGGAGAAATTTGCTGAACAGAATCACCTATGGGGTGAATCCGTACAACATAAAATGGTTGCGATTAGGGATTACTCCATTTTCAATGCATTCCTGATGGGAAATTTATATAAAGTTACCACTGTATAGGCCAAGTCAGGATTGTTTAAGTCACATACTGAAGCTTACAAGGTAGTGTGTGAGTCCTTGGCTCCTTAAGAGATACCAGGGTGGGCATGGAGCCCTATGGCCTCATTGAGAATTGATGGTTTAGGGTCTTCTAACCTGCAGTGGTGCATTCTTTATGTCAAGAAGCAGGAGTCTCTCCTGACTTCCTCCTTCCACCAACCAGGGCAAACCCCCATGCTTGTGACCCTGCTGCAACTTCCAACATTGCCCCAGCTGGACAAAATCCTGAGGATGCTTTCCCAGGTTCATTTCAGTTCCAAAACATAAATTTGGTCATGACTTCAGAGGGTAGAACCGGAGGAATGAAATCAACATTAGAACATAAAAAGAGCCATGCTGGATCAGGCCAAAGGCCCATCTAGTCCATCTCCCTGTATCTCACAATGGCCCCACCAAATGTGTCTGGGACCACACAAGACTAGATATCTATCTCCTGATACCACTCCCCTGCATCTGGTCCTTGAAGTACCCCAGTTTTAAGCTTCTATTGTATAGTTGTTGATTTGCTACCAGATTTTGGGCATGATCTGATACTCCCATGCCTTGGAGCAAGTCCTAGTAAACTCAATGGTGTTTACTTCTGAGTAGACCTCTAAAGAGTTACCCTGTTAGTGTCTATTGACATGAGTGACAAAATTGCCAACCAAATTAACATTGCTGGCAATTCTGTTTGTTAGTTTGTGGCTGATCTGTTCACAACTCTTAAGGAAGGAAACCTTCTATTATTTATCTTACAAACATCTCATAGTGAGCTACTAAGACTGCAAGTGTCCGTTAATAAGAGAAGGGGTGGTCTGATCTCGGAAACTTGAAGCTGTTCTCTGGATCCCTCCACTTCTGCTGCACAGCTTGGGGAATTTAACCAGAAATTCAAAACTCTGCAATAGTCATTCGCTCAGCCAGAAAATGAGAGGGGAACCTGACCCTCAGCCAGCTACACAGATTGAATCACTTGTTTGCCAGCCGTTATACAAGCACATAAAGCAATAGGATTCTGCCAAGTGCACTTAAAGGGACATACTCTCGGCTTCAGACTTAAATTAGAAAATCTTTTTTGCGATTTTCCTGCCCTTCAAAGAAAAATCTTTTTATTTGTAGTAGAGCTGAAGATAAACATCAGTGGTCAGGAACATTAAATTACGACAGGGAATCATGCTAGTTAGAACAGCTTAGAAACAGTAACCTACTAACACTTTTAGACTGCCTAATGCCTATTGGTATGCAGGCGAAGTAAAACATCCAAAGGCAGAGATAAAACTAATCTCTGCTCTTTCAAAACCAAGAATGACTCTGAGACTCAGCGTTTTTTTACTTAGTTCTCTTCTGTCGCAATCATTTGCAGCCATTCATCTGCAAAAGTAGTGAAAGCCTAGGAAGAGAGGGGGGAATCTTTATAACTACACCAAATATTAACCAAAACATATTTTAAAACACCATAGAGATGTCCATGAAAGTATTAAGAACTGTATTAAGTTCCTCCCACCAGCTATCGAGTTTGTTAAAGAGGGAAGAGGGAAGTCTTTTTCAAATCATCTGGACCAGAACATTCATCATTCCTTTTATTGCAACCATGAAGGGGCTTCCCATTTTATGGACAATTCTGGGACTCTGGAAGAAAATAGTCCCCGTCCCCCACATGAGAAAGTAATCAGGCAACATATTTTGTACTGCATTTTTTTTATACAATACTTCATCTAAAGTTTTCAGTTCGCAAATGAGACATGTTCTTGTTAGGATAATCAGATGCCTTTTGTAATTACAGACACCTCTGCTTCTAATAATGTGCTAAGTGATACCACCTCATTTGGGCCTGAGATAATTCTTGAAGCAAATGTCGGGTGGAAAATCAAGAAGAGGTGGCAGAAATAAAGCACAGAAATGTGTAGAATTACTATTAAAAGGCCAATTGTCCTGTTATTCATCTCTGCGATCCACAGAATAATATTGTCAGTCTAAGAGGGTGAAGTAGGAATCTCTGTTCACCCTTATACCTAAAGAGTGTGTTGAGGCTTACCTATATAGTCTAAAATCTGTGCCCAAATCTCTTAATTTGGTTTAGAGGCAAGTTCTGTGCTTCTGAATATATCTTGTCTGGAGGAATTTTTGCCCTGTCCAGCTAAAATTTGTGCCCCAGGATCCAGATGAATCTGTGGATTTGTAAAGTCAATGCCCATGAAAACCAAAACAGCCATAACTACTTCTTTTTTGTACTGATTTATAAGACATTGGGTGGCATGATAAATGGCAAAGAGGATAATATACAAGTCATATTTCCAATCACTAGCTTCAGAGACATGCATTCCAGACATCTTTACATTAAGTAAATGAAAAATAGTTTGTATGCCATGTCAACGTTGATATGTTGTCAAATTAGGTTTTATCCCTCCAGAACCTAATTTGGCCAGTCCACTTTGACCTGGACTTCATACAAGTTGCTCCAAATCCAGTGTGCAGCCCTGCATCTGAACCCATCCATGCTACTTTCCAACTCTTTTGCTGCTTCCAAGGACAAACTCTGTTTCATGACAAATATGCTTTTGGAAATTGTGTTGTTTTTGCCACTTTACTTCTGTATGACTTCCAGTCTTTCGTTGCCATCCCAATCAAACCTAGAGGTGATGTTTCCCCCTGGCTTGAAGGTTGTTGTGGATAATTCATTAGTGACTTGGGGCAGGTGTTGGTTGGGAGCCATACACCTGTTTCCATTCTGGCAACTTGCAAAGCACAGCCCGTCCCTTGTATTTCCATTGTTCAGCCAGATGCTTCTCCTTGATGAAAACAGCACAAGCTACTAATGAAAGGATGCTAATTCAAATGTCCTCCGCCATCCCTAATAGGATATGCCAAGTTTTGGGTTTGACCTTTTGTGACTCACTGGTATTGGGCAGACATGAGAGTACAACTTCAGGACTGTGACTCTTATACTCTTTATAGCAGTGGTTCCTAGTAGAGATGGGCACGAAACAAACAATTTTTCATTTCCATTTTCGTTTTTTTGTTTTGATATGTAACAAAACGACAAACGAATTTTGTCTCTATAATGAAACGAAACGAACAGAAACACCGGAAATTTTGTCGTGCGTTTCGTTTCCGTTACTGCAATATGAGTGAATTGCTTAAAATCCTAAAAAAATCACAAAAATGAAATAAAGGGTAAGGAAATGGTAACGAAATGAATGAAAACGAAAACGAATTTTTTGCAAAAGTTCACAAAAAACAGAAACGAACCGAAACGGACCCTCCAATCGACAAACAACAAATGAAATGCCATTTTTTTGATTCGTGCCCATCTAAGTCATGCAAGTGTTCTTGAACTGCTACTCCCAGAAGCCCTAGTAGCACAGCTGGTGTTGAAGGCTTCTGGGAGTGGCAGTCCAAGAACACCCAAGGCTGGGAAACACCACCTTACACCAATGGGTTTTAACAGAGAGAAATATAGGGTGCTGCATCTAGTTCAAAAAAATGAATTGCAGAGATATAGGATGGAAGACACCTGGCTGGGGAATAGTACATGTGAAAGGGGCCTGGGAGTCTGGGTGGACCGCAAGTTGAACATGAGTCAGTGGCAGCAAAGAAAGCCAATGTGATTCATGGTTGCATCCACAGAAGCATAGTGTCTAGATCAGGCATGTCCAAACTTTGGCCCTCCAGATGTTTTGGACCAAAACTTCACAGTCCTTTGCCATTGGAAATATAGGCTTGGAATTCTGGGAGTTGTGGTCCAAAACATCAGGAGGGCCGAAGTTTGGACATGCCTGGTCTAGATCAAGGGAAGTGATAGTACCACTCTATTCTGCTATGGCCAGACCCCAACTGTAGTACTGTGTCCAGTTCTGTGCACCTCAATTTAAAAAGGATGTTGACAACCTTGAATGGGTCAAAAGGAAGGTGACCAGGATGGTTGAAGATCTGGAAGAAATGTCTTATGAGGAACGGCTTAGGGAGCTGGAATGTTTAGCCTTACAAAAAGAAGGCTGAGAGGGAATATGATAGCTACGTTTAAATATTTGAAAGGATGTCATATTGAAGAGGGAACTGTTTTATTTTCCATGGTTTCCGAGACTAGGACTCGGGGAAATTGTTTCAAACTGTAGGGAAAGAGGTTCTGAACATCCATTTCATTTCATTTTGATTTGTTTAGTTTTGTTTGAAATTATTTTTTAAAAACATTTGTACAAAATGAACCAGTAATGAACTGATTCGTTACTCTATAGAATGGGTCCCCTGGATTTTGAGATCAGTAATTTTCCATTGAATATTTATAATTATTGATCTCAGGCATGCAAATGGCAGGCTTATTATTTATTTATTTATTTATTTATTATTGAATTTGTATCCCGCCCATCTTCCCAACGGGAACTCTGGGCGGCGAACATAACAGATAAATCAGGGGATACGAACAATTGGGTACAGTAAATCTCAATAGGGACATAATCAAAGAATCAGCATAGATTAATAAAAACATAAAAGAAAACTGCAGCAGGGGCGCACCCTTTAGTTCAAACCTCACCGCTGCTATGTCAAGTATGACTTAAATATCAATTATCGATGGCGGATGGGGGGAAAAGAGAAAAAGGAGGAATAAAGGTAAGCTAAGCTAGGTCACCAAAGGCCTCGCGGAACAGAATGGTCTTCACCGCTTTACGAAAGGCCAGCAGGGACTCTGCAGAGCGCACTTCGCTAGGGAGGCTGTTCCATATAGATGGAGCAGCCACCGAGAAAGCCCGGCCCGAGCACGGGACCGCCTGGCTTCTCGGAGAGATGGAACCTGAAGCGAGTGCGCCCGCGACTGCCGAACCGGTCGGGCCGATGTTGACCGCTGGGCGATCCGCTCTGCCAGGTACTCTGGGCCCAGGCCATGGAGGGCTTTATAAGCTAAAACCAGGACCTTGAATCTGATCCGGGAGGCAACGGTAGCCAATGCAGCTGGGCCAGAACCGGGGTGATGCGGTCATAGCGACGCGCACCCACCACCAGTCTGGCCGCTGCATTTTGCACCCGTTGCAATCGCCGGAGGAGAGTCAAGGGCAACCCCATGTAGAGAGCATTACAGTAGTCCAGCCTCGAGATCACCAGCGCCTGACCACTGTCCTCAGGGAGTCCCCGTCTAGGTAGGGGCGAATCTGGGCGATCTGGTGAAGATGGAAAATGCGGTCCTGGCCACGGCCGCCACCTGAGCATCCAGGGACAAGGCCGGGTCCAGGATCACGCCCAGATTCCGAACCCTCTCCGCCAGCTGAGGGAGACACCCTCCAAACTGGGGAGGGGGCCCCGTACCCAGACGGGGAACTCCCGAAGAACATCACCTCGGTCTTCTCAGGGTTGAGTCTGAGCCTGTTGGCCCTGGTCCAAGCCATAACCGCCTCCAGGCACTGGTCGAGGGACCGGACAGCTTCCACTGCAGAGGTGGAAAACAGAGATAGAGCTGCGTGTCATCAGCGTACTGATGACAACGCAGCCCAAATCTCCTGATGACCCCAGCCAGCGGCCTTACATAGATGTTAAACAGCATGGGGGAGAGAGACGAGCCCTGCGGAACCCCACAAGGGAGTGTCCACGGGCCGACAACTCTCCTCCATGCTGCACATACTGGAGCCGGCCCTGAAGGAAGGACCGGAGCCAACTGAGAACAGTGCCCCCGATCCCTACCTCCAGGAGCCGGTCCAGTAGGATACCGTGGTCGACGGTATCAAAGGCCGCTGACAAATCCAGGAGAACCAACAGGGTAGAGCATCCCCTGTCGGCCGCCCGGATGAGGTCATCTTGCAGCGCGACCAGAGCTGTCTCGGTACCCCGGCCAGGCCTGAAACCGGACTGGCAAGGATCCAGGCACCGCTGTTCCTCCAAGAATGATTGAATCCGCATGCCACCCTCTCGATGACCTTGCCCATGAAGGGAACATTGGCAATCGGTCGGTAGTTGGGCAATTGATCCGACGCCAATCCCGGTTTTTTCAAAATGGGCTTAATCACCGTCTCCTTCAGACGAGAGGGAAAAACCCCCTCGCTGAAGGAGGCGGTGGCGATGGCAGCGGCCCACTCGGGCATGCTCCCTCCGGCAGATTTGATAAGCCAAGATGGGCAAGGGTCGAAGGGGGTGGTCGCGGGACGGCAATGGGCAATGGCCCTGGAGGCGTCCAAAGGAGAGACAGGCCCAAACTCAACCAGTTGAGAAGAGCGGGGGGGTGAAGGAGCTGGGGATGGCGAGGGAGGGCTAGTGTTACTGGAATCAAAGTCGGCACGGATGGCCTCTATTTTGGATCTAAAAAAGACTGCGAAATTCTCACTACTGAAATCAGTAGGAGGAGGCCTAGCCAGACTAGGATTGGTGAGGTCCCGAACCACCCGGAAGAGTTCTGCCTGACGGTTCGAGGCCTCACCAATTCTCAGGGAGTAAAAAGATCTTCTGGCCTCCCTGATCGCTCGCGAGTAGCGCCTAGTCTGGATCACAACGGCAGTCTTGTTATTTACCGTCCGGCTCTGTCTCCAGATGCTCTCCAGTCTCCTCCGTTCCGCTTCATCGCTCGCAGCTCCGCCGTAAACCACGGCGAGGTGCGAGCTCTGCCACGGAGGAGACGCTTGGGGGCGATTCGGTCGACGGCGTCGGCAGCTGACTCAAACCATTGGTTGGCCAAGGCCTCGGCCGAATCGTCAGCCAGACCACCTGAAAGCTCACCGAAGGCTTCCCGAACCGGGCCGGATCAAGGAGCCTTCGGGGGCGGGCCCAAACAAGGGGCCGTTGGTCCCCGCGAGGAGGGGCCGCCATTGCCAGGGAAAAGGACAACAGGTAATGATCTGACCATGACACGGGTGTGGGAACAATGTCCCGCACCTCCAGATGAGAATCCCCCGACATGGAGGTAAGTACCAGATCCAGGGTATGCCCACTCCTGTGGGTAGGGCAAGAAACATGCTGGGATAGGCTCATGGACGTCATGGTTTCCATGAATTCCAGAGCTGCGCCGACGAGCTCACCGCCAGCATGCACGTTAAAGTCCCCGACGACCAGAAGCCGGGACTTCAACAGAGCAGCGGCGATGAACTCCGCGAGCTCTGGCAGGGATTGTGCTGGGTTGCGGGAGCACGGTAGCCCAGCACAATGCCAAATCTATCCCGCTGACCTACCAACAGGTGGAGGCATTCAAGCCCCGGAATCACCAATGTCGAGGCCCTGGTCACTTGAAGCGATTCCCTATATACAATGGCGACTCCTCCACCCTTCTGGCCCTCCAACCTGCCCACTCCATGGACCAGGAACCCAGGGGGGCACAGCTGGGTGAGGGAAGCCCCCTGAGCCCACCCAGGTCTCCGTTATGCAAGCCAGGTCGGCCCTGCCGTCTATGATGGTATCAAAGATGACAGCGGTCTTGTTATGGACCGATCTGGCATTAAGAAGGAGGCAGGACAGGTTGGAGGCTCTGGTGGAATGGCTCCCAGGCACGTGGCAGTGAGTCAGAGGGTCAGAACGCGGGACAGGCGCGAGATGCCTGACCCTAGTTCTTCTTATCCGACTAACCCTCTGGCTCCGAGCATATCGTCCACGACCCAACACGGTTGGTATGTGAGTCCCTGCCAACATGGTGACCTAGCGGGGGGGAGGGGACGGAGGGGAGGAGAAAAAAAAAAAAAAAAAAAAAAAGAAAAAAATCCTCGATGACAAATAGAATACAGCTAGCTCAGACTAGACTCAGGTAAACAAATTACAAATACAACAAATTACAAATAATAATACAAAAATTAATATAACAAAGATAACTGCTGCCAGAGGAAGATGTAAAACACCTGGGAGAGAGATAGCCAGGTGATCCTGGGCTGAGCTGATTAGTGTCAAGGACACATCTATTAGCTGCAGCCGAGCAGAGAACTAACAAAATCCTGAACTAACAACTAAATAAAATAAAGACCATATACAATGTAAGTAGAACAGAACAAAATAACAGAAGCAATAAATAGGGGAGAACTAAATCAATAAAATAAAATAAAATAAACAAACAGAATGAAAAGCAACATAGCCAGGGCGCAGATGGAAAACAACGGGGAAAAAAGGAAAGAGGGGGGAAGGGGGTAGATGGAAAGAGTGAGGGGAAACCCCCCAGGGCCAAAAGTTGGAATACAGGCGTGTTAAAGATGGAAGATGGAATAGGGGAGGGGGGGAGCATAAAAAAGGTGGAGAGACGACAACATCAGATCCCCCCTCCCTGCCCCAGGCCCTATCCCCCATGGGCGAGGATCGAGTCCGTGAGGTGCGGTCATAGATGTTGAAAAATCGCCGCACAGAGCCCAGGTCCGGAGGGGGGGAGACGTCCGCTCAGGTCCCGGCGGCAAACGGCGGCCGCTCCATACAACGGTGGCCGATCAGCCACCCGAGCCAAAGCCGGTGGAATGGACGCTAACGGTGGGGAGCAGTTGGTACGCTCCAGGGGAGAGCCTGCGAAACGCCGGCAGCCGAAACGCCGCCCGAGCAGCCCACACCAGCAGATCACCGGCAGCCGGACCGCCGCCCGAGCTCCCGAGCCAGCCACCAGCCGAAACCGGCGGCCGGTCCGGCCAGTGAGTCGCCGGCGGCCGAACCACCGCCCGAGCTCCAGGGGCGGCAGATCAAAGAACAGACGAAGCGCGGCGGAGAAGAAAGCCGCTGACAAGATGATTAAACGGGGTGACCGATCACTGTTCGAACCCCGCGGCAGTACCCCTCCACTCCACCAAACAGACTGCATGGAGGTAAGCACGTCCGTCCGCAGCCAGATGGATAGAGAGAGCTCCAGCGGATAGCAGATAGTCACGGCTCCGATACATAGCAGTCCCAGGAGGGAGCCGAAGATATGGGCCGTGAGCCGCAGATCCTCGGGTCCTCGAGAACAGCCAGGGAGGGCGAGCCACAACACGCTCCAAGACTCCCTCATGGCACAGCCGATGATCGAGCAAGGAGCCGGGTGCTGGAGGTAGAAATAACACAGGAGGGGAAGGGACGCTCAGCGGGACACGGTCCTCAGCGGTTCAGCGAGCCGGGTGGTAGAATCTCAGATGTAACAGAGATGTTGAGCCGCCCGCTTTCAACCCGTTTGCAGCCGCTCGGACGTTTCAGCCGCTCGGACGCTTTGAGCGGCTCCGTAGCCTCCGTAGCCCCTTTAGATCCCCCCCTTCAAGACCCCGGTGGTTAGCCCTGGCAGGGCCAAAAAAAACTAAATAAAAAGCATCAAAAACGGCAGCGCTAGGCAGAAAAAATATAAAAGCGCAAGGGTGCTGGAATGACAGATGCTGCTGCCGACCGCCATCTTGAATATGAAAGCTTCTCTTCCCCAAGCGATTTTAGGGGATCCCTTGAAATTTGGAAAAGTTAGGGTTTCTGGGGCAGAGATATTCAGCTCCAAAGGAGGTGGGGGTGCTCATACTTAATGGAAGGAGTGTCTTCAGCATCCTTTGTCAATTATAGGGTTAATTGACAGCTTCCCCTCAGAGTGCAAATCCACAGTCCTTCATTTAAGTTCCCCCACAGCCCATTTGGAGCTCAATAACTTTGTTCCCTGTACCCCAAACCTCTCCAAATTGGGGGTGCTTCAAGGGGAGAGCTTGAGGAAGTTCCGCTATAATTTCCACGCTTCTAGCTGCCTAGGATCACTATTTTCAAGCACATAGCATTGCAATTCTAAATGTTTTTCTCAGGGTAGCCCCTTTGAAGTTGAATAACTTGGCCCCCTGAACCCCAAATCTCTCCATGTTTGGAAGGCTTAAAGGGGAGAGTGCATGGAAGGTTCATACCAAATGTGGTGTCTCTAGGACCCAGGGGAGCCATTTTACCAATAAATGAATTGGTTCATTTCAAAGTAAAAACTGCCACTTTGTTTTGTTACTATCTATCTATCTATCTATCTATCTATCTATCTATCTATCTATCTATCTATCTGTCTGTCTGTCTGTCTGTCTGTCTGTCTGTCTGTCTCTTTGTCTGTCTCTCTGTCGGTCACTTGGTCGGACGGTCTGTCGGTCCGTTGGTCTGTCCATCCATCCGTCCATCCAGTCATCCAGTCATTCATTCATTTGATTTTTATAATGCCCATCTGGAAGCAAAGGGCACCCTGGGCAGTTTTCAACAATAAGGAAAAGTAACAATTGAGTGCAGAGTGCTGGCCAGCAATTAAAGAAACTGAACATTTCCTTGATGTCATGGAGACAAAGATGTTGTGATGGACCTGTGGCCTCACATGATAAGATTGTGTGCACCATGATGGCATCAGGGCAAAGTATGGCATAGCACCTATCGCCGACAAGATGTGCAAAGCCCAACTGTGTTGGACATGTCCTATGTGTCAATGATGAAACTCTGGCCAAAAAGGGTTTCACCCTGGATTCCGACTGAGGGGACATCCAAAAGAGCACTGGATGAACATCCTTGACATGAAGTTGTCCTGGGTTCACGCAAACCTAGCCATGACCGCATCATGTAGAGGGCCAAAATAAGAATAGTGGACCCCACTACCAAGTGGGACAAATGTGTAGTAGTAGTAGTAGTAGTAGTAGTAGTAGTAGTAGTAGTAGTAGTAGTAGTAGTAGTAGTAGAAGAAGAAGAAGAAGAAGAAGAAGAAGAAGAAGAAGAAGAAGAAGAAGAAGAAGAAGAAGAAGAAGAAGTGAAACAAAAGTAACAATTGAAACCAATATCACCACAAGTACAAAATAAGACACAGGTCAAATGAAACACATGCCAGACCAAAGATATAAAGATGCTAAAATTAATAATAATAATATAAATATAATAGCCATATTAAAAATAAGGCAGTGAAAGAGATGTCAGCTCATCTTCCTCTACTGTTTCATGTAAGAAAAGAAGGAAACATGTGAAGGGAGTAAAATCGAAACTGGGAGATTGATTCATTTCTGTCATTAACTGGGTGGGCAAACCACTCACATACAACACTTCTGACTTGCCTAAATGAATTGATATCTTTCTAAGAGTAAAACAGCTTGCCTCCTGATGTTGTGAGTGCCCTATTGCTGGAGTTTTTTTGTTTTAAAGGTTGGACAGCCCATTTGTCAGGGATGGTATGAGGTCTCCTGCCTTAGGCAGGGGGTTGGACTAGAAGACCTTCAGTGTCCCTACCAACCCTATGATTATTCTATTATTCTACTTTGAGTACCACCAATAATAGGGGATCATGCCTCTCATGCATGCATTGTACTAGCACAGTGGTTCCCATCCTTGGGTAACCTAGGTATTCTTGGACTGCAGTTCCCAGAAGCCTTCACCAGAAGCTGTCCTGGCTGAGATTTTTGGGAACTGCAGTCCAAGAACAGTTTAGTTACTGAAGGTTGGGAACCACTGCTCAAACAAAAGCAGAAGGACCATTTTTCTTTATGGAAACCACCACTTGCATTATAGCAGGGGCTGCACAAGTGGCTCAGCCCTACATTAACTATGCTGGCTGAACCTGCCACTCAATGGAACCTCAGTAGAATACTCTGCAACTTTTTCACCTTTATTGTTGGGGGAAACTCATATTATTTGCAATGGAATGGACTAGAGATATAAACTTTCCTGAAATGTTGAAGCCATGGAGAAAAATTTTGGATTAAAAATGACAAAACTGGGGGCATTTCCCCATGTTTTTCTCCAGATATTTTCCATCTCTAGAAAAGACTCTTCCATTGTTTCCCAGCATGGACCACCATTATTTTACTAAAGACTTCCATTGGCCATCTCTCTTATGATATTTTGGCCCCAAAGCAGCTCAGAAAGCAGACTATGTCCTCACGGCCAGCCAAGAAGTGTCTGTGACATTGAGATGGCCCTTTGAGATCCATAAAGACAGCCCTTCTACTCTTTCCTCCTCATTTTCTTTCTGTGCATATTGATACGTGGCAGTGGGAAGCTTCAAAGGGCATGAGTACTACAGGCCAGAGCATTATGACCCATGTTTGTCAACATGACCTTGACCAAGTTGGAAAAGAGAGCATGTGTAGAGAAGGGAGATGGATGTCACACTTACCTGTGGTCACTGAATGCATGGTTTCCTGGCCACCCTTTTGAATCATAGAATCATTGAGTTGGAAGACCTCAAGGGCCATCCAGTCCAACCCCCTGCCATGCAGGAACCCCATCACAGTATTTCTGACAGATGGCCATCCAGCCTCTGCTTAAAAACCTCCAAAGAAGGAGACTCCACTACCCTCTTTGGAAATGAGTATGCATACATTTCTGCTCATGAACCCAACTCCTGATGGAAGAGATGCATTGCTTTTTTCATGGCACAGCAAATGATTAGTACGATGAAATATTCTCATCAGCTTGTCACATATTCAGGGAAAACACAATTGGCAATAAAAGATGCAAAGCCTTCCAATGCTGCTTTTAAAATGGTTATGAAAAGCTTAATTTTAACTGCTGCTGGAGACAGAGAGAAAGAAGGCTGTCTTCATACACACTGATGTCTCTTGACTGAAATTAATAAAAGTGAATGTTTTTACATTATTGTGCCTTAGTTATATTGTGATGTGTGACAGAAGATAAAAAAACAAACAAACAACTTAATTGATTCTTTTCCTAATTCCAGACCTGGCTGTCGGAGCGCTCCTATCATTCTTTCGAGAGCGATTACAAAATGTGCTTCAAAGTTTATGGGTTGTTCAATGTACTCTGGAGAAGTGAATGATGTCTGGTGTGTCTTGTTTCAGATGGCAAATTGCTTTTATAATTTTCGGTAAGGCACCAAGATGAAATGTATATCGACACTTGTACGCTTTCACTAGGAATCAATTTTATGGCAATCACTAAGGGCACATGTCTACCTAGCATGAAACTTATGAATGCCTTCTATTCCTTCAGAATATAAGATGCACAATAATATAGTTTAGATTTAGGGTATTATGAATGACCATATCCCATGTATATGTGTGTCTATCTATGTATGTATTCTCTCATCTTTCTCCCATACAGAATCCAAGGCAGTCCATGACATCTCATTTGTGTGATTTGGCACTTCTGGGTGTAGTAGAATGGCCCCTCATGAGTTAGAGATGCCAAACTTGCTGTGAGTCTTCAGATGACTCTGCTCCTCAGACCCTCCAAATGTAATGAAGATTGGATTTAAGACATCCAAGTTATATACCCATCTCCCAAAGCAGGGCTGCCGTGAAAGTGTTCCTTAGCAATAGCAACCTATAAGAGTAAGGCCTGAAAGCCCTAAAGTTCTATGGGAAACATGCTCTGACAAGTAGTGCGTCCCAACCATTGATAGCTTTATAGGTTAAAACTAGAGATGGGTGTTTTGTTTTGGAAGTGGTTTGGTTCTGAAATGAAATGTAGGAGCTGAGCTGGTGTTCGGAACCAGACCAACCCTCCAGAATGGAATCAGTCAACCCCTTACCTTGCTCTGGGCTTGCGCAGGGCTAAATTCCAATGAGTAAGAAGCCTCTGACACCATCTTTCCTTCTCTCTGGCACTGGCCAATCAGAAAGTGAGGCGGTATGATTTATTTCCCTGCATAGCTCCTGAGTGGCCAGATCCAGGAAGAAGGAAAGATGATGTCAGAGGCTTCGTTGTTGTTGGAGTTTAGCCCTGTGTGACCCAGAGCCAGGTAAGGGACTGGCTGTTTTCGTTCTGGAGGGTTGGTCCCGTTCCAGCTGGGAATGCCAGCTGGGCTCCTGTGTTTCGGTTTAGAACCGGACCACTTCTGAAATGAAACACATATCTCTAGTTAAACCCAAACCCTCAAATCTGGTCTAGAATGTGAGTGAGCCAGGACTGAGGAGGTGTGATCACACTTGTACACTCATGAGACCAACCTAACTGCCACATTCTGCCTTTGTTGTAGTTTCTGGGTCAGCTTCAAAGGCAGCCCTATGTAGAGATCATTGCAGCAGTCAGCTTTCACTTAAAGTTAATAGCAGGGATATGTTAATAGCAGGGATACAGAAAAGAACCCGGAGGGACCTCATTATCCAATACCATGGGGCCACAGAGGATTTGTGCCTATACCACCCATTTTATTAAAGTCTTTAACTGCTTCTGTCCAACTGGTCATCATTTCTGTTGCCAAGTTCTAAGGGAGTAACACAGCTGTTTCCCAAAATGTTTGTGGTCTGTTCGTCTCCTCAGAGGTCCACCCCCTCCAGTGCAAATTATTCCACAACAGGGATGTCTAGTCCATTCTGGCTCTGGTTGCCTTCTCTGATGCTCTGAGCGATCCCAACCACTGTCGTTCCTCAGGGGACCCTTGCCCTGGAGACAGGGTTCTGTTCTGGGTCCAGTGCTGTTCAATATCTTTATTAATGACTTGGAGGAAGGAATAGAGAGTATGCTAATTAAATTTGCAGATGATACCAAATTGGGAGGGGTTGCTAATTCCCTAGAGGATAGCATGAAAATTCAAAAAGACCTTGACAGATTAGACTGCTGGGCCAAAGCCAACGGAATGGATTTCAACAGGGGGAAATGTAGGGTGCTACATCTAGGTAAAAAGAATGAATTGCACAGATATAGGATGGGGGATACATGGCTCGAGAATAGTACCTGTGAAAGGGATTTGGGAGTCTTAGTGGACCACAAATTGAACATGAGTCAGCAGTGTGATGCGGCAGCCAGGAAAGCCAATGCGATTCTTGGTTGCATCAACAGAACCATAGTGTCTAGATCAAGGGATGTGATAGTACCACTCTATTCTGCTCTGGTCAGACCCCACCTGGAGTACTCTGTCCAGTTCTGTGCACCTCAATTTAAAAAGGATGTTGGCAACCTCGAGTGGGTGCAGAGGAGGGCGACCAGGATGGTTGAGGGTCTGGAAGAAATGTCTTATGAGGAACGGCTTAGGGAACTGGGAATGTTTAGCCTTTCAAAAAGAAGACTGAGAGGGGATATGATAGCTATGTTTAAATATTTGAAAGGATGTCATATTGAAGAGGGAGCAGGTTTGTTTTCCATGGCTTCAGAGACTAGGACTCGGGGCAATGGTTTCAAACTACAGGAAAAGAGATTCCATTTGAACATTAGGAAGAACTTCATGACAGTTAGAGCTGTTCAGCAGTGGAATATGCTGCCACAAAGGGTCGTGGAGTCTCCTTCCTTGGAGGTTTTTAAGCAGAGGCTGGATGGCCATCTGTCAGAAATATTCTGATGGGGTTCCTGCATGGCAGGGGGTTGGACTGGATGGCCCTTGAGGTCTCTTCCAACTCTATGATTCTATGATTCTATAACCCACCATTGTATTGACATACATGGCCTATCCATTCTACGGGCTCCGCCTTACCCATCCCCACCTAAATTCCAACTGCCTTCTCGTTCAGCTCCTCATACTTTTTACACTCCTCTCCACACTCACTTTCTTCCATAACCAAGAACCCTTCTACTATTGGTTCCTTCCTTCCACCTCTCGCTTCAACCTTCCGCCTTCCTTATGCTTAATCTCCATCTCTTCCACTGCCGTCAACAGCACACAAATAGTGTCCACCCTAGTCTGCTTGGACAAGTGGCTCACTCCCCAGCCGTCCCTTCTCTGCTGAGCTCTCCCCACAGTGGGGTGCCTTACACACACACACACACACACACACACACACACACACACACACACACACACAGAGAGAGAGAGAGAGAGAGAGAGAGAGAGAGAGAGAGAGAGAGAGAGAGAGAGAGAGAGAGAGAGAGAGAGAGAGAGAGAGAGAAGTGATTAGACTCCATGCTTTGGAAGAGGATTCAGCCCTGAATGCCTATGTAAGCCTGGACAAAATGCCACAAGAAGGATGAATGTGACACTTATTTGCTATATTCTTCACAGTCTGCTGACCCTTCCTTGTCACCTAACTGGGGGATGCTGTGAAATTTGATTCCTGCCTGATGGCTCATTAAGAACTGCATTCTGCGGAAAAACCAGGGGAAAATACCCCTTTGACCCTAAATTAAGTCGGTGTTTTGACCCCAAATTAAGTTGGCGTCAGCCTCTGTGCCCATACTCCCTGCAAGCTCCCTTTCTTTTTCCTAATCCCAATGTTAAAGGCCTCATTGAACCAGAAAGATTAAAAGGAGATGAAGAAGAAAACCACAAATACTTAAATAAATGTTCTTGTGGCCTTTGTCTTCATTACCTTTATCTCACAAATCCAATCATTTCCAGCATTCGTCTCAAATACATCACTGAAATAAAGTTGCCATAAGCCTTTTAATGCTTTAAACCCCTACTGCTAGTAAAATACAGCCACTGATTACCATCAACAAAAAAAAAAAGGGGGAATAATCTTAACTCTTGCTATCGGAATGTAATAAACCACAGCCTTGATTACATTTTTTCCCCTGTTGATCGCATTACTTTAATATAGTCCAGTCAGTTTCAAGGGCAGGACCTACCTCCTGGTTTTCATCAGCAAACTGCAGAGTTGCTGTAATTCCCTCCCCCACAATCCTCCAAAATAGCTATGAAGCAGTCAATGTTGTTCAGAACATTGCCAAAGACAAATTATTGATATTTTTTTATTTCTGGGACATCTTTTCCCTCTAAAAAAATAAGATTCAGGTACATGTAGATGAATTGAAGTTCTACATTTTGCCTTATTTCATCATCATCATCATCATCATCATCATCATCATCATCATCATCATCATCATCATCATCATCATCATCCCCCAAGGGTGCCGCCTTGTCGTGACAGGGGGCTTAACTGCTCCAGTGATGTTGAGGGCTGTAGAACCAGCAGTATTTTATAATCTAGTTTTTACCATTGATATGTCTTAGCTGCCTTGCATGTAAATTAAAATAACCAGGAAAAAAAGACATCACTGTTATTAAAGCCAGATGGATCACATTATATAAGCCAGCTGTTTCTTCCATTCCAGGGCTGATATAAATTTGAATGCAAAATATTTTAAAATTTCCTCAGCCTTTCAGAAAATTCCTATTGGAAAAGAAATTTATTAAATGAAACGGAAACGCTCCTCTGGCATAAATATTTCAGCGATGGGAATGGTATCTTTCAAGGAAAGGAGAAGAACAAGCAGATGATAAAAGCGATGGGGAATTTGATGAGGCACAGAATTGGTGAGGAAAGGTAAACCATGATCATTCGTGAGTGAAAGCTACAGTATAGGCTGGGATAGAGCCATTTCCCCCAGGGAGATAAACTTTTGAAGAGGGTGGAAAATGTGCCAGCAGTGGTAGAAAACTGAGCTCAGTCAGAACCGTTACCATGACTTTGCTTTGGATCTCAACTGTTGAAGTTCTATTTGTGACCTTGCCAAATCAAGAGCTGACTTTTATCACAAGGTTTGTAAAAAATGGCTTTACCCTGGAATAATCTTGGTCCAGATAGTCAAAGCTATGGTTTTTCCAGTAGGGATGTACGGAAGTGAGAGCTGGACTATAAAGAAGGCTGATCGCCGCAGAATCGATGCTTTTGAGCTGTGGTGCTGGAGGAGAGTCTTGAGAGTCCCCTGGACTGCAAGAAGTAACCATCAAATGTAATCATCGTGAAAGTAATCAACCCAGAATGTTCACTGGAAGGACAGATTTTGAAGCTGAGGCTCCAGTACTTTGGCCACCTCATGAGGAGAGAGGACTTCTTGGAAAAGTCCCTGATGTTGGGAAAGATTGAAGGCAAAAGGAAAAGAGGATGACAGAGAATGAGATGGTTGGACGGTGTCGGATGCCTGAGTGGGTTGTCCATTGGACTCCCCATTCCCTCTACTTGTGCTGTTTTACTAGAAATTTGTCCTCACCGGGCGATGTTTTAGGGTCGGTGTCCAGTACGCCCCCAGTACTACTTCACGTGCTCCCTTCGCATTGAGAAGCCTATTTTAAATAGCCGGTTTCTTCTTAAGCCGGTTTCTTCTTTTTTTTTTAAATATAAACCACTGCGTATCGATGCATCGATACCCGCCTGTCATTCTCTGCAGAGCAGAATAATTTTATCAACATTTGTTTTCTAGTTACGATTTGTATTGCTCCGTCCATTGGCGGCGTGAAAAAAATGCTGTTCTCCGTCATGGGCACTAGGTGGACCAGCACACAACATATCTTTTGTATGACCCATGGCTCCTCCAAGGACATTCGAGTTCTCCCTTCCAAAATCCCTAGAGCAGTGTCGGAGGAACTTCCGCCTCCGTTATCAATTTCATGCTACAATGGCTCCCTCGCGTTCTGAGTGCCGGCTAAAGAAATTCAAACGGAGGATCCCATATTTTGTTGCACTGCTGCGCAGTTATTGTAAGTTGATAGACGGTATAGCTACGTTATGCTTCTTTAGCAGAAAACGGTTACTTCGACGCAGGCATTTGTTGAGGGAAACTATGGTTGGTTGCAACACTTTGATAAGGGTCATTTCCCAGTGGATACTAACGTCGCCTAGGCAGAAACTATTCTGGTGCTACCCTGGGTGTTCTCAGTGGTTTAACGACAAGGTTCTTCAGCTGTGGGACGACAGACAATGGTTGGAGAACTTCCGAATGACAAGGCGAACACTTTTTGGGGTCGCCGACAAGCTGCGACCATATCTGATGCGGAGGGACACAGTAATGCGGTCAGCGGTTCCAGTCGAAGAACGAGTAGCCATTGGCGTGTACTACTTGGCCAGCCGTTCTTGCTACAGAACCATCGCCCTGGTATTCCAGAAAGGAAGTTCTACTGTAGCTAGTATAGTCATCGAGGTGTGTCTTGCAATGGAACACGTCCTTCTCAAGGAAGAGGTTCGCCTATCAGAATTCACTAAGGTGGGTGTTTTAATGCGGGTTTGTCTGTAACAGCTGGCATTACGTTTCTAAGATTAGTACAAGTGTTCTGCCGTAGACTATTAGAACAACCGGATTGATGACAATGGTACATACTGGGAACCCCTTCTCCATCCCACAAAATCACTGAACAACGTTGGAATGCAGTCAACTTGAGGTGGGAAAAACGGCCTCCAAGTACTACTGTAATTTTCCCACTCATCACAATGTTGGTCAACGTTTCTCCCTGCAACATACACGGGTGGTGTGGTCAGACCAGGATGCCGTCTATGGGCATGTTTACTATCGGGAAGAAACGATTGAGGGGGGAAATGTATGATGCATACAATATTAAGGTCATGGGTAATGTAGATACTGGAAAGCGCATCTTGCATCCACAAAAAAATCAAGACCTAGGTTGAAAGCGCTCTAATAGAGGGGATATTGCAAAACAACTGATTATTTAACTGATGGGGTCAGTCCAGGAAGCCTTCTGATGGGCGTTGGACAGGTACCTGGAGCAATCTGTCCAATTGCTGTTCCTGCAATGCGACATCACGCACTGCTGTTCCAGGTATGCTACATTAATGTTGTAAAGCTTCTATTCATTTGTGGGGCAATGACTATTTCTTGTGCTTTCTTTTTCAACAGATGACGTCATCAATGAAAATATTCGGATTTCCGCATACTATTGGATGTATTGATGGAACACACATTCCGATATGCCCGCCTAAATTGCAGGGTCCTGCTTACTTTAATAGGAAGTCTTTCCATTCTGTTCTACTGCAGGCTGCTTGCGATGGAGACGGAATTTTTTTTTCGATGTTGACCGGGCATTCTGGTGTGAACCATGATGCTCATGTTTTTAGGTCATCGACTCTCTTCAGTAAGATGGAGGAAGGGACACTAATTCCCGGCAGCCCAATGTTCACCTATGCAGGGGTGTCGATTCCACCCATAATATTAGGGGATGGTGCGTATCCATTGTGTAAGTGGCTGATGAAGCCTTTCGCTATACCAAGAACTGACAGGGAGCGTCACTACAATAGGATTTTTAATCGATCAAGATGCGTCGTAGAAAGAGCTTTTGGGCGCTTGAAGGCAAGATTCAGGCGCTTATCTGTCAGAATAGAAGCACACATTGAAAACATCAACTCAATAGTTGCTGCTTCCGTGATTCTACATAACATTTGTGAACGGGAAAAGCATGAAATTCCTAATGAGGATCAGCAGCAAAGTTCCCTGGCTGATTCCCAGGAAATTTCGGAAACATATGACAACAGATCGGGAACTGCCCGTGCAGAGGCAGAAGCAGTGCGCAATGCCATTGCAGAGTATTTACAAACCCATGTGAAGTGACTTGTATGAAAACTGATTTCAACAAGTCTTTTAACCGTAAAGTAAAAACATATTCTAACTTACTCTGTGTGGAATTTGTCAACACCGAGATTCCAGTTATGCTGCAAGTTGCGTCCTGATACAAGGAGCATACTGATTACAATTCTTTCAACCCCTTTTAGGGTAATAACATCCACAGTGACTTGCAATGAGACTCTCAGTGATCACAGCCTTCTATTGGGCCGAATGATATATGGTGTTGGGGTGCAGTGATGGGGGCTTCTTCATTTGCCTGTGCCATACTGTAACCTAAAATCATTTCTAGTAACAATAAATAACTGAATACAGCAATGGTTCAGTTGTCATTGATTATATCATCTTCATGATAGGACATTTTCTAGTATTAACCACATGATCTTTGTCTTCTGAGCTTCATTAAGCAGGATGGTTGCTTAGCAGGGAAATGATGCTTCAACTGAGACAAATAGCACTCTCCTTAGAACTGCAATGTGGGCATGCAGAGTTGTTTACTTTAAGTAAAAAAAAGCCCCTTTAAGTAATGAGTCAGTGCTGTATATATAACACATGGCCTACAGCAATTTATCTGCTATCCCATCTGAAACCTCTGTAAAACCGACAAGAGCATCAGGAATTCAATCAAATAACTCCTGATTTACTGGTTGTGCCCTGCAGAGGTGCCACAGCAGGAAGTAAGTACTCAGACTAGAATGATAACATCTATTGTTAAAGAAAACAGCAGATGACTAGTATAGCAAATCTCTTTTCAGCAAGGGGACTGTTCTCATGGCTTGCTTTCCTTTGGAAGCAGATCCTTGCAACCTTCACAGGGCACTCAAACGCCCTTTGTGCGGCAACAAGTATTTCCGTTCATTTTCCATGCTGTTAAAGCTTGACATAGGATCAAAATCAGAAATTACAATACTCACTATAAACTGATTATCCACTTCAAGCGATACCTAACAGAACTGGTAAACAGCCATTGTATTACGTCCAACAGATTGTCCCTTGCGAACCTCATTTTTATATGGTAAAAGTTCATGGGGACAGTCCAACTTTCTTTTTTAATTAGGAAAAGTTTTTGTGGTTATATAGGACTTGGATTAAGGAATGCTGTTTTTCAAAACTGCCTCACAGCAGAGTGAAAAAACAGGGCTGAAAGGGCCCCTTGCGATTTACAAGCCAACAATTAAACTCCTGGGTAGTCTACACCTTCCTCTTGATATGCAGATAAGTCAGTAGTGTTTGGGGGGGAAAAGGAAATAACCTTACAGACAACACAACTCGTAACTAGCAAACTTTCCTCTGAGCCAGAACTTCTTGGATATTGTAGATCTGGAATACAGAGAAAAGTAATCTATAAGGGACAGCTGCTCTCAGGAGTGACACATGGGTGCAATGATATCATAAACGTGTTTTTGATAAAACAATACAATCCCTCATGTTCTTTACAGCTCTTGGTGATGGGGTATCACCATTACCAGCCAACATTCCTTTGCATGGGTTGCCAGCACCTTTCCCTTGACATGCAGATTGATGCTCCGGGGGAAGGGGGACAGGAAGTCTATGTACTGGGTTGTATTCAGGGAACATCATTTACTGATCAGTATTGCTAGAGAATTTCTAGCGCGGAGATTTGAAAATGGATACTGAAGACACATCGGAAAGCAGTCAGGGAACTCCAGTTCAAACCAAAATTAAGAGAGGCATTATCTGGGGGAATGAGGAGACCTCAGCATTAATTAAGGTATGGGGAGAGGCAGAGATAAAATATGCATTATCTTCACTAAAAAGAAATATTGAGATATTTGAGGTGATCTCATCGGAACTTGGAAAACTTGGTTTCAATCGTTCTGCATCCGAATGCAGGACAAAAACAAAATCACTAAGGAAGCTTTACAAGCAGGCAGTGATTCATAACAACACATCAGGCTCAGGACGTTCAAAATTTGTTTGGTATGACGAGATGGCAAACATTTTCCGCACCGACACATCAATCCACCCTCTACGGACCACCGAAAGTGATTCTGCTGCTGGCACGGGTGAGTTACCAAAATAATTTTTTTACCTCAGCCAGTTATTTCGCCTAAGCCATTAGGTTCTTCAAAGAAGCATGCATGCTTCGATGTACCGTCGTGTCGGTTTACCGCTGCGAGGGAAACGATTACTCTTATACCGGAAATAATAAATTCCCAACGAATACATTTTTTTCATTTAAGAACACATTGTTTCGAAATTAGCAATTAATAACTGTTGTTAGCCATTGATCTGTCGAAGGGTAGCCCATAGTTAAAACAAAGGTTTATCAAATAAACAGTAGGACGTCATTAATCAGGACCAAAAAGTTGGGGTTATAAGCATAGCCCCTTTAAATAAATTATTTATTTGAACTTCCAGGAGAACATCGAACTTCCGATGGATATAAAATTCTTTAAAAAACAATCTTGTTAATGAACACTGGGAACTAATATATATATAATATGTTTGAAAAATCTAAAATATAAATTTTAAGTATATTACTTGAAATATATATTGTAAGTATATATTTCAAGGAAATATATATTAAAAATACTCGGGAGCAAACGATACGTCGATAGCTGCTCCGTAATTAGGTTGAAGCAATTCGATTCCGTTGCGGTTCCATATGAAGTTAATTTTCATTGTTTCAAAATTAAAAAATAATAGCTCTAGGTAACGAACTATTCCCTTTAAAAAATATCTCTTTTAACATACCGGAAAGTATTATAAATTTTGTTATGAAAAAACTTTCCTTTAAGATAAAAAATTTTTTTACTGCTCCATGTGGGCTTTTCTGCGAGTCAAAACATGTGTGTCGTCTGAGGACACATATAGTTTCACAATTATGTGTCCAAAAAATTACGGGAAACCATCGAAACGTCGACGACTACTCCTAACTAAGTAAAGCATTCCTATGGTTCCGTTTACATACGCTGACATATTTTTTTTTTTAATATGATGGTGTTAGTTAAGAGGTATTATTGTTGTTGCTTGCCAGTTATTTAAAAAAACTTCAAGAAAAAATTGGTTTTTTCAATGATGAAATCAACACCATTGTGGTTTGGTGAGGTGTGTTTACGGGTTGTGTTACTTTGGCAGCATTAAGTTAGATGAAATGTGTGGGTATAGAAAAGAACAGGAAGTACTACTTTAAATAAAACTTTGAAGTTCACCCAGCGTTCAACTGTCCACTACAAACATCCCTCATTTAAAAACGGGAAGGAAGTGATGGGAAGAGGGGCGTGCCTATAAGTAAGAAAACCAATCAGTTTCAAGATTAAAGAATAAAACGGAAAATCGTAATCAATTGTCGACAAGCGCCAAAGCATGGCTATTGCAGTATGTGAACCAGCCATGTGGAGAACATTTACCAATTTTTTCACTTCCATTTGCTCCTCTTCCCACTTTTAGCAATGGAGGCTATGCGGGCGTTACAGAAAATGCCGCCACGTTGATTCTATTCGAGGACGCAGACTACGATAACCACAGCTACGGGCCCTCCGAAACTTCATTTACTGGTATGTAACTTTCAAGAGAAAAAAAATTCCGCACCTTAGTCATGTAACATGCTATTGTCTGAGGTACTGCTAGAGTACCAGCACCACCCTGGTCCGGGTTCATAGGCGGGAAACCGAAACAGCCAATAGTAATTTATACAAAAAGAATCTAATGCTTTTTCCTAGGTACTCAATCTACTGATGGATGCGAGCCCTCCACGTCTGGGTGTTCGTCTTCACAGAGCACACCTCCCACTGTTGCAGAAAGGGGCCTCAACAAAAGTCAGTAATCTTCTGATAGTGCTTTATGCTTTTACTGTGGGTGAAACAGGGTTCAATAGGGTTTGGTCCTTAATATAAGTTTTGGATCTGTAAAATGGGCTTGTGGTTACTTATTATTAATATCACCTGTATATCACTTTTTTGGACGACGTTTAAGTCTTAGTGATTATTAAAAGTGTGTAATGAGGTCTAACTATTAATACCTGTTTATAATAGTACGTTCCTTAAATTTTTACTTGGTGGAATAATTTTGACCATATTATCCACATGAAACTACCCTTTCATGTAATTGACAGCATAATATTCCTTTTATTATTCACTAATTCAGCATCGTATGAAACAACAAACTATGAGGCAACACTTGATCCTGCAACAAGACTGGCCTTAATCCGAAACGGAAACAAAGAACCACTTCTGCTGCGAGGCTGGATAACACCTTATCTGGATTTGTGGAGTGGGTAAAGGACTCAGACGAACGAAAGGAGTTTAAAATGGATAAGAGGGACGAGGTGGACATACTGTTTCAAAAGGAGATAATTAACAGCCTTAGGGTTGCTAACACATGCCTACAGAGACTTACAGATTATCTCACTGAAACACCATCAGGGGATTCTACACAAAAAGCGGCTAGCAAGACCAATAACGTGCAGACAAGTACTCAAACCTCTAGTTTGTCTAATTCCAGGGACAACAATCTCGGTCCCAATGATGGCGTAAGCGACTCAGAGGGTGACATTAGTAACCGTGCTGATACAGGTGACAGTTGTGAGGAAGACAGTGATGATGAGGGGTCGGTATCGCTACTTAGTGGACAGAGCACTGCAAAGAGTAATGTGCGCGATGCCACTGGGAGTGTGCTTGCTAGGAATGCCATCAGGAATGCCAAAGAGCCAGTTAGGATCCCAGGAAAGCAGAAACCAAAATACAAGGGGCCGGTCATTTTGGGCCAAGGAGAGAATGAACGTTCCCCTTACCTTATTGTGAAAAATGAAGAATCAGTAGATGATTCTCAGTCCTTTTTGAAAACACCACAGAAAAGGAGAAGAATCAAAAAAAAAATATATTCCCCATAGTTAACTGACCTGGGTATCCGTTTGTGATACTTGGCCCACCCGCGTCATTACAAACATTTTCTATCCTTTTGTGCACTGAATTTTTTGAATTTGTATTAAGTTCATGCACATTTATCAGAACAACAAATAGTAAACACCATATGAACTCAATTTTAAAGTTTGTTACACTATAATGTTTTAATTGGTTTGGTTTTCAAGCACCACTTGCTCTACTAAAACTTACTCATAAAGATTCCAGACAAAGAGTCGTTGGGGGCAATACTAGATTGGTTTTAATCTTATTTTATTGTTCTTAACAAGCCCAAAAAAATTATTTTTACGATAAATGATAATACTGTACAAAAAATAGATTTACATGGCTTGTAGTTGCTCTATTGGCATAACATTACATGAGAGGAATACTGGTATCATTAAGACAAATTTTTTTAGTGCAACTTGGTATTCTGCAATGCATACTTTACATTTGTTTTAATGTAAATAACTAACATTTTATTTAGAGACATTTTTAAACACTAGATAACTTAGTTGCAATACAGAAAGTACTGTTTGTTTTAATGTTCTTACCCAAACCTTTAAGAACAGACATTTTTAATTACTATAAGATCGATTCTTAACTCAAAATAATTATTTCTTTTAATGTTGTAAACAAAACTTTTACAAGGATGCATTGATTATCACTGTGGGGTTTTAGTGCAAAGAGAAAGAATGAGGCCTCAGATCCAGTTTTTAAAACATTCCTTGCAAATGCCAGAAACAATAACGTTTAGCAATATCAGAAGATTATAACCTTCTGGCTATGGTGGGAACAGCAATTGTTGTCAACAGTAAAGTTAAGTTTTTTTTAAAGGTTCTATGGAACCCCATTATAAATAACATGTTAATGTTTTGTAGTACAAAAATAAAATTGCTCATTGAGCATTACATAGAAAAGATTGTTCAACACAGAAGGCAACTGCTCTCTGCTGTAGCAGTTTAATATGCTGCATCTCAACAATAGTTATCTAATAACCAGTAGTGTCTTAAAGGAAGAATAAGGTTTCAGAAGAACCCAACTTACTACATATAAACACATTTACAGTGATATAAATGACTTAGTGTAAACATACCTATGCTGCTCTTTGAGCAGAATCAGTAAATATTTAAACACCAAAAGTGAGATTTTCATTCAGTGCAAAAAAAACTTTTTAAGAATAACTGGGATAACTTTTCCCAGTTTAAATGTAATTGGAAAAACCCTGCAGAAGTACAGGTTAATCAAAATCAAACAAGGATTTTTTATCTCCTCCTCCTCCTCCTTCTCTGTGGTGGACGCGCCCCTTCAGCAGGCAGAACATGTTGTTCCAGTACCCCAACTGCAAGAAATCAAATGGAAAATCAAATCATTTTTGAGTTCGTGACTGGTTCCTTTCCTTGATTTTGCTCATCAGATCAATCTCAGTAACAGCAGAGAGTTCTGTTGTAGTTACAGAGCGATTATATATGTACATTGCAGTGTCAGTACTGCAAAGGTTAAATCAAAACAAAGGGCATTTCTTTCTCCAAACAAGGGGCAAGGGGTTTGTTGTTGATAGTTTTAAGTGCCTTAAAAATATACCTCTGGCAACAACCTCTTGCAAAACAGCAATCCATTGTTCCATTTCCCCTCGGGGCACCGCTTCCCTCATAATGTCCACAGGTTGTTCTGGAACAATTTCTATTGGGATGGAGAGGAAATATAAATGTGGAATTGTTCCCCCGATGGGTTTTTTTTAAAAATAGAACGCTTAGATGGTCACTCATAGAGCACTCCCTGCTTCTCACCTTCACCTCCCTCATTGGCCTGGAGATCATGTAAGGCTTGCCCCCTTTCATTATCTTGCTGCTGGTCCTCCCTAGGCTGCAGCTCCCGGTCCAAACGTTGTTCTGGCTCCTGCTGCTGACGTGGTTGACCCCTCCTGTGGCCTACACGCCTAGCAGGGCCTGCTCCTGTTGGAACAAATAACACCAATGTCGATTTGCTTGGCATTAATCAAAAGTTTGAATTCGTGACAGACCCTCATATCTGTGTGAATCAGTCTCTTTAGGCCGCATGCTTAAACCAGACCAAAGAGAGTCATTGCCAGAACCCTACCTGGCTACCAATCTGCAGAACTCATTGCAGCCCTTTTAATAATGTTCTATTTTAATAACAATCCCCGATTTTACTCACCCGCAGGGAAAAGATGAGCTGGGTCGGGGCGGTCTGCCATAATCCATAACTGGAGTAACTGGTTCCAGTAGGCAGCTTGTTGCCTTTCTTCTGCGTGCTCCCCAAAATAGTACAAGCACCTATTAAAGTTCTGGCGAAGAGTTTTAAATTTAGATCGAATTTGCTTTGAGGTCCTATGGTAGTTCAGCCTGGCTAGCTCTCGAGACGCAAGCCTAAAGGCCGCTTCATTCCTTCTAGGAAGCATATGAAACAACACAGGACCAAGTCTGTGTTGAATCAATATGTCCAATAAAGCCGTGACCTCTGCCTCCGTCCAGTATCGGCCCCTACCACCACGTTCCATCTTCCTCCAAAGATATTTTAATTCTAATTTAAATAACTAGCAAGAAAACAGTCCTTCACACAACCCTACTCTGTACCACCTCTCCACACCTTTCTAAAAGGTGCAACTGGGTTTTTATAACTACTGGAGCCCTGTCTCCGAGCAGCCCTGTGGAAAATGAAACAAACTTCAACCAATTGGGGGAGGGGTTTAAACGCAGGTCAGGGACCAGGAGCCTTGGATACAGTTTGCCACGGTATCATACTCAATGTAGATGGTTATTTCTGGTGAACCACTGATGAAAAAGTCTGTATGTAAGGTGCATATCATGGTTTGCAATGAATAAATACCTTCTTTTCAATGCATTTCTTTGTCTCGTTTATTTTAAGAACAACACAGATAATAAGTAGCAAATGATATCTTCAGTTTGAGGCGTCCTGCAGTAGCTGCAGGCTTACAATGGAAACATTTGCCTTGCCCTGCAGTTCTAATTGGGCCATTGTGTTTGAAAGGTCAGTGGGTGGAGCTGAAGATGGACTGGCTCCACGAAGCCCAGCACCTGCCATCTCCAGCAGACCCGAGGGCTAACAAGGGGTCAGAAGTTCTGTCAGCGCTGCTGACCCTTATGTACAGAATGGGTTCCACGTTAATAACGTTTTTGCAATGTTGACCTTGCGTGAAATAAAATTTTAACCTGTTAACCCGTTACTGTGTGTAGCGTAATTCGCCCCCCCCGATATCTGTGGTGCGTCCTGTCATTGAGACTGCTTTTGAGAACGCAGGGTTTCAGACGCCACTTGTTTATTCCTTTCCATACCCATGCAGTATCGGAAGGGGTGGCTAATTATTGACAATCTGATGAAAAATGCAAACGTGCACCTGTACTTTTGGTTGTGTGGCAGGGGCACATAGGAAGCACTTACATATAAACCCCAGACGGTACGTCTTGTACTGTAATAACATTTCAAAACTGTCATACTTCTTTTCAAGGGAGGGAGCACCAGTCTGAGTTGTGTGGGGGGTTACGGGCGGGGGAGTCACAGCAGCCAGTCAGTCTGGAGCCGAGAAGACGGTTTCGCATGAGGATTTCTCGGAGTGCTGAAGGGGGTTTTTGGTGGGGGGAAGATTCTGGCCATGCACCGAGGATGTGAAACTTTAAAGTAGAGAAAGTGTATAAGGGCGATATTAACCCGAAGGAGGGGTGTTACGTGTCCCCCCATTACGACCGCAAACACATCACCCCTAACTTGAATTATTAAATGATGTCGGGGCTTCGATGCAACGGGGCACAACTGTCAGACCAAGGGATGGGTTTTTTTGGCGCGGTTTGGTGGGGGGATTTAAAGCGGGGGGGTGAAACTGCAGTCATTAAAAATGGAGCGGGGTGCAATGAACTTGAAATTCTAGTCTGGGTATGCTCAGAGACACAGTAGAGTACATCGGAGAACGATTTAAATGTTGACAGAATTCCAAGTGAGAGGGCACCCCATGGTCTACCCTCACGCCCTACGGATCTTTTTCCTACCTGCCGCTAAAAGGAATCACCCCAGGGCATGAAACATGTGTAATGCGGTCCCTGAACAACAGTCACTCGCAATGGGTTCTAAGAAAGGAGATGCGTTATAAACTCTGGGCACGCTCAGAGGCACAGTCTTTAGCCTGGAAGAAGGTTTCCCTGGAGGATTGCTCTGTGTGCTGAGGGGGAATTGGGTTGGGGCGGAATCACCGCGGTCTCTCGCAAGGTAGTCTGGAAGAATGATTTTTGTTTTACAATCTGGCCATGCCCGGAGGCCGTGAAACTTTACAGTCACTCGCAATGGGTTCTAAAGAAGGAGATGCGTTTTAAACTCTGGGCACGCTCAGGGGCACAGTCTGTAGCCGGGAAGAAGGTTTCGCATGAGGATTGCTCGGAGTGCTGAAGGGGGTTTTTGGTGGGGGGAAGATTCTGGCCATGCACCGAGGATGTGAAGCTTTAAAGTAGAGAAAGTGTTTAAGGGCGATATAAACCCGAAGGAGGGGTGTTACGTGTCCCCCCATTACGACCGCAAACACATCACCCGTAACTTGAATTATTAAATGATGTCGGGGCTTCGATGAAACGGGGCACAACTGTCAGACCAAGTGATGGTTTTTTTTTGTGTGGTTTGGTGGGGGGATTTTAAGCGGGGGGTGAAACTGCAGTCATTAAAAATGGAGCGGGGTGCAATGAACTTTAAATTGCAGTCTGGGTATGCTCAGAGACACAGTAGAGTACATCGGAGAACGATTTATAGAATTCCAAGTGAGAGGTCACCCCATGGTCTACCCTCACGCCCTACGGAACTTTTCCCTATCTGCCGCTAAAAGGAATCACCCCAGGGCATGAAACATGTGTAATGCGGTCCCTGAACAACAGTCACTCACAATGGGTTCTAAGAAAGGAGATGCGTTTTAAACTCTGGGCACGCTCAGAGGCACAGTCTGTAGCCGGGAAGAAGGTTTCGCAGGAGGATTGCTATGTGTGCTGACGGGGTTATTTGCGGGGGGAAGAATCACCGCGTTCTCTCATGCTTTTTGCTTTACACTCTGGCCATGCCCAGAGGCAGTGAATCTTTTCAGCGGAGACAGTGTATAAGGACGAATGAAACCCAAAGGAGGGGTGCTATTTGTTCTAATGAAACCCAAAGGAGGGGTGCTACGTGTTCACCCATTACGCCCGCATACACATCACCCCTAAATTGGATTATTAAATGATGTGTTGGCTTCGATGCAACAACGCACAACTGCCAGAACAAGGGATGTTTTTTTCTGTGTGGTTTGGGGGGGGCAATTAAAGGGGGGGGAACTGCAGTCAATAAAAATGGAGCGGGGTACAATGCACTTTATTTTGCAGTCTGGGTATGCTCAGAGACACAGTAGCGTACTTCGGTGAAATATTTATATGGTGACAGAATTTCCAAGTGAGAGGGCACCCCATGGTCTACCCTCACGCCCCACGTAACTTTGTCCTGTTGGCCGCTAGAAGGAATTACCCCAGGGCATGAAACATGTGAAATGCGCTCCCTGAACAACAGTCACGAGGCACAGTCTGTAGCCGGGAAGAAGGTTTCGCCGGAGGATTGCTCTGTGTGATGACGGGGTTATTGGGGGGTTGACTCACCGCGTTCTCTCGAAATGGATTCCTGAAAATGCTTTTTGCTTTACACTGTGGCCATGCCCAGAGGCTTTGAAACTTTTACGTCACTCGCAATGGGTACTAAAAAAGGAGATCCGTTTTAAACTCTGTGCACGCTCAGAGGCACAGTCTGGAGCAGGGAGGACGGATTTGCAGGAGGATTGCTCTGTGTGCAGATTTGGGGGTGGGGAGTAATCACCTCGGTCTCTCGAAATGGTGTATGGAAGAATGCTTTTTGATTTACACTCTGGCCATGCCCAGAGGCAGTGCAACTTTTAAGTCACTGTGCAATTTCACAGTTCCAAAAAAGGAAAATCGTTTAAAACTCTCGGCACGCTCAGAGGCACAGTAGTCTGAGCCCGCATGAGCCTCAGCCGTTGCTGAAGAGAATAGTATTCGAAGCGCCAAGGGTTATAGTTTAAAAAACTGTTTATGGAAGGGTGAAATGCACATGTTGGGATACGGAAATCACCCCGCATTATTAGGTGATGATATCCGGTAAAAAATGAAAAAAAAGGAAAACCAACAAGTAGCCACCAGAAAGTAAAGTTTCATCGCTGGTGCAACACAAACGCCACCACTTGGCTGCCGAAGTAAATAAGGAAAAGAAGGGGGGGAGGAAGGGGTAAACAGTGACACCTGGCGTTTGTTGATTTCTGTAAAAAGAACAGACATGAGACAGCGGGATTCATGTTAACCCCTATAAACATCCGCAAATACATGTTATATTGAAAGCGCAGAAATCAGGATCGAAAGAACGGGTAACCCAAAATATCGATGCATCGATATTTCGGAGGAAAAGTAAATGGAAAAAAAAAATATTTCAAAATAATCAGTGGCCACACGCGAATTTGGATGCGAAGCGGGATGCGGCGAGGAGATTCCCGGCCTCCGCCAGGAATCTCTCGCCCGCTTGGAGCACGCTTTAGGGCGTGGTCGGGGCGTGGTCGGGCGTGGTCGGGGTGGCGCCGCATCCAAAATGGAGGATCGTGAGGACAAAGCCGACCGATTCGCGCGGAAATCATGGCTCGCCGCGCAGCGAGAGGTTCGTGAAGTGACGGCCAGAGTTGTTTTTCAGGCATGAACATGTTCTGGGAGATATACTCCAAAAAGTCTGAAGTAATCCCCCCCAAGTCTTCCTTCCTTCCTTCCTTCCTTCCTTCCTTCCTTCCTTCCTTCCTTCCTTCCTTCCTTCTATAGGTTGATGAGCCAGTCAGGGCATTATTTTTCACCTTATATTAAAGTATATTAGGCACTACTCCTATATCATATGGAAGCTGTTTTTTGGACGAGATGGTGAGTGGTAGCAAAAAGCCATGAGAAAATATTCAAAGTGGCCCTCTTTGTATGATGGCAGCAGTAGAGGAAAAATCTTACATGTTTTCTTTTAAAAAGTAAGAAGACATTGGTGTGTGTCAATTGTGGTGGAAGTTTAGAAATGAGGAGAGCTTCAAAATTTAATCATTTTGGACCATAGATCCCAAAAGGATATATCCAAGATCTAGGGATTAGCATAAAATTAATTAAAAGAAAAAAAACCCTCACACACAGAGAGACGTAGTAATACTTTGGTTTACGATTATGAGCATAATCCATTCCAGAAACATGCTTGTAAATCAAAAAACTCTTATATCAAAGCAAATTTCCCCATAAGAAATCATGGAGACTCAGGTGATTTTTTTCTGGGGTCCCATAGGACATAGAACATAATTAAGAACATAAGAAGAGCCATGCTGGATCAGGCCATAGGCCCATCTAGTCCAGCTTCCTGTATCTCACAGTGGCCCCACCAAATGTGTCTGTCTGTATACGTACTGTACACACAAAATGCTAAAACTCACAAAAGAAGTTGGCTAGAAGTCCACGTCTGCACCATGCTTTGCATATCTGGCTGTGGAATCTGCTCTGCTTGGGAGTAATAACTGGATTTTACTCTGTGTTTTTAATGTGACAATAATAAAGTGCAATTTGCAGCCCTATACACACTGGACTAGCTGCCCCATAACTAGAAATGGTTTGAAAAAATAAGGATGTTGAAAACAAATTAAATAAAAATACAAAGATAAGATACAGTAAATAAAGTCCTAACCTGCAAGTTCCTGGCTGGTGCAAGGGAGACCTCTATTCCTCCCCCTCTGCTTTGGAGGCTGCCTGAGATGGAACTGTCCAGACAATCACCCATAATCCAGCAGGGGGCAGGAGGGATAGAGAGCCATCATTGGCTCACTTGTGTTTATGTACCTGCTCCATTGCTTGTATATCAAGACATTGATTGTTGATCAAGGCAAATGTTTGCTTGTCTTGCAAAATGCTCTTAAACCAAGGTATTACTGTATATTGTAGAGGAGGTTAACTTTTTGCCACTCTACCACCCAAATTTTGACAGTGGTGAATTCTGTGTCAGCATGGAAGGGGAAAGTAAAGTGATAGCAATGCTGTCCTTTGTATATAAAAATACAGCATTTGCACTCGGTTTTGCAGTCAGGAAGGAGTGAGCCAGCTTGATAAGCTACAACTCACTGTAAATGTTGAAAAATATCACCCAGGGTGGAATTAAGAACTAGGAATTATCTATTAGAAGATAATCAGAACCAAACAAGAGAGAGGGCAATGTAGCAGTAACCATAAATCCTGGGCATCAGGCAAATCAGCTTAACTGAACTTTAATTGGGAAGGCTGATCTCCCATAACCATGGCTGGAGTACGCTGCCAAATTGTAAACCCAGCCTCTGATAAAGCTGTCACTGTTATTTTGTCCATAACCAAAATGGACTATATATATATATATATGGCAGTTACAAGAATAAAGGAGGATGGTAGAGTGGAATCCAACAAGGAGAAATGATCTGGAAAACCGAGGACAATCAAATAGTGTTGAAGATAGCCAATTCCAATTTTGAGAAGGTTTGGAAAATACCCAAGAGCAGTGTTGTACTTTACTGAGAGAAAGAAATAAAAATAAATCCTTCTCACATCTCTCTTATCTCTTTACCTTTTATTCTCTTTCCATCCGAGTAAGCCACTGGCAAAATCCATTTTTGACAATGGTTCAAAATCATTAGATTTCAATCTTTCAGGGCAGGATATATAAAAAAGGAAGGACTCGCTACATGAGAAATGCATGACAGAATCTGTTTTCTGCACTAGTTAAGTGCCTTGTTTTATTCAGATGGCTTTACAAAAGCAGGGCTCTGCAGGCAGTTACTGAACTAGAAATTGCAACTTGCTGGTATAAATCGGATACCCCTGAGAGGTACATCCAAACACAGACATCCAAGTCCTTCCACTCTGACTCATGGTTGACTCAGCCTTCCATCCTTCCGAGGTTGGTAAAATGAGTACCCAGCTTGCTGGGGGCGGGGCAATGTGTAGCCTGCATAATGTAATTAAAAACTCTAAACCGCCCAGAGGCTACTTGAAGTGGTATGGGGCAGTATATAAGCAGAACACTTTGAAGATGCCAGCCACAGAGTCTGGCGAAACGTCAGGAAGAAAAATTTCCAGAACACAGCCAAACAGCCCGAAAAACTCATTTAGATGCAGCATAAGAACATAAGAACATAAGAAAATAAGAACCATGTTTGGATCTGCATCTATAGGACCATTTGTATTCATATTCTGGTTCAACTATTAGGAACCATGTCAATTATCAGGATGGTAAATACAAAACCCATTGACTTATAACAAAAAGCCCATAGACTTTATATCTATATGCATTTCATTTACAAAAGTAAAGCTTTAAGATTCTAAAAAGGAATCCTGAGACTCAAGTGCAAAGATTGCATGCAATGGTGGCAGACCTTTGGCACTCCAGATGTTTTGGACCACAACGCCCGCAGTCCTTTGTCACTGGCAATGCAGGCTTGGAATTCTCGGAGTTGTGGTCCAAAATATCTGGAGTGCCAAAGGTTCACCACCACTGGATGGTATTCCACAATGACTTCACTCTGCCATGCCACATACTCACATTAGGATATGCAGCTCTTAGGTATGTGAGGCTTCCTTACTAGAACCACAGGCCTTTGTAAGTTTAGAAGCTGGCTGAATAGCTCAGTGGTTTAGGGATTTGGCTATGGAGCCAAAGACTGGGGGTTTGTGTCCCCACTATGCCTCCTGCAAGAAGCCATGGACAAGATGCACAATCTCTGGGCATCTCAGAAGAAGGGGATAGCAAACCACTTCTGAGTATTCTCTAACCATTATAATACCATTGTACAAAATGATAGTAAGGCCGCACCTGGAGTATTGTGTACAGTTCTGGTCACTGCATCTCAAAAAAGACATAGCGGAACTGGAAAAGGTGCAAAATAGAGCCACTAAAATGACTGCTGGGCTGGGGGACCTCCCTTATGAGGAAAGGTTAAAACATTTGAGGCTCTTTAGTCTGGAAAAAAGGCACCTGAGGGGGATATGACTGAGAGATGTACAAAATAATGCTGGGCATGAGTCAAGTGGATAGAGGGACACTCTTCTCCCTCTCACAAAATACCAGAACTAGGGGATATACACTCAAATTGAGGGCTGGGAGAGTAAGAACAGACAAAAGAAAATACTTCTTCACCCAGCGTGTTGTTAGTCTGTGGAACTCCCTGCCACAGGAGGTGGTGATGGCATCTGGCCTGGATGCCTTCAAAAGGGGATTGGACAGATTCCTGAAGGAAAAGTCCATCACAGGTTACAAACCATGATGGAGATGTGTAATCTCCAGGCTTAAAACCAGGGTACTTCAAGGGCCAGATGCAGGAGAGTGGTATCAGGAGACAGATATCTAGTCTTGTGCGCTCCCAGACGCATCTGGTGGGGCCACTGTGAGACACAGGAAGCTGGATTAGATGGGCCTTTGGCCTGATCCAACACAGCTTTTCTTATGTTCTTATGTTCTAACCAGATAACCATGGGAAAGGGTAACCGTAAATAAGATTGACATGACAGCATACAATTAATAAGTTTGGCAACCTGTATTTTATCACCCCACTTGCCATATACACAAGGAGGTTCCCAATTAAGTATTCAGTCTTCTACAGTCTATGTCCTGAAAATGCCTTCAGATGGTCATTGTCCTACTTAGATTTCTGTGCTCAACATGCTAAGGTCTCTCATGTCCCTGCTCCCTGTGTGTGTGTTTCTGTGGATGTTGCTGCACACACATGAGTGCAGATGTTCAAGACTGGCACTCACAGGAATGCCATGCCCCCACTACAGATTTGTTGCTATTATTTGCCAGGCAAAGACCTTTCTCTTCAGGCAAGCCTTCCCTGAATGATGGACTACCTATTATGTTTTTAATATGAATCTATAGGATCACATAGACCAGTGTTTTTCAACCACTGTTCCGTGGCACACTAGTGTGCCGCAAGATGTTGCCTGGTGTGCCGTGGGAAAAATTGAAAAATTACTTTATATATAGTCAATATAGGCACAGAGTTAAATTTTTTAACATTTTCTAATGGTGGTGTGCCTCGTGATTTTTTTCATGAAACAAGTGTGCCTTTGCCCCAAAAAGGTTGAAAAACACTGACATAGACGTTGTGCTTATAGCCACTTCTAACCTTACGGTGGTGTGAATCAGAAGCAGAAAGAAATACAGCCACCTTTATATATGCAAACCAGATAACCCCCTTCAGACAGTGCACACAGTTAAGAATTCAGGAGAAGGGAGCTGGTGTCCAACCCTGTTGGAACAGAATAAGACTGCTTATCTATCTCGTTAATTTATTCATGGCAGTACTTGTGGCAAGAACAGCTTTATGATACTGTATCCTACAACTACTTCACTTACAGTAGTTTTGATCCCCCAGAATGAATGCAGTGTGAACAATGGGGTTCCTGGAGGCAAGTGAGAAGAGTTGTGTTTTGACTGATTGCCGTTGAGAAGGTAAGTAGCTGTTCGGAGCAAAAACAATGGAAATGCCGTCCTTTGTAAAAACATTCAAGCTGAGGCCATTGGCTCTAAGCATTAAATGCATAGACTCTCAGCTTCCCTATTTTTTGCTAGATGGTGCTTCTTTTCATCTGGTTTGTCTCTTTTAGATTCAGGTATATCATGCATACAGTATTACTGTGATGTCTGCTGTGCCAGAATGCTAGATCTGTGGAACATCAGCAAGGCAGGCAGGAAGATGGAACACCTTTGGGGAGAGTTATGTCCTATAAGCTTTGTTTGCAGCCCAGAAACACTTTCTGGGAAATCCATCTTCCCTTTCCATTTCTAAACACTTCTTTAATAAGGTTACTTACGCATACTCCCATGCATGCATACACAGTTGTAAGAAATATGAAAGTTGGGTTTTGTTCAATATTTCTGGACCTGATTATGTGGCACATAGGTTCAATGTATCATGGATCTTGTAGTCAAGAGATTGCAGTTAATACCACATGAGATTACGAGTACATTCCATCCTTAAGACCGGAATGTGAATTGTAGTTCATTTCATTCACTGTTGCAGAATAAGACAGACTTCATTTTCTGAGCTGACCTCTTTGGCTGCTTTCACACAACCACTAAAATCCGCTGCAAAGTGCTTGCAGATGTGGAGGATAAAATCATTTTCCCATGAGCAGCGGACTTAAAAAAAAGTGTGACCACGCCCACTTACACGCGACCCGGCACATTTTACAAGTACCTGGTCTCAAGGTGGTAAAATCCTTGTCACTGTTTGAATCTGTGGGAACACGAAAAATATGCACCAAAACCTTTTTGCCCCCATTATTGCTGTGGTTTTCAGTCATGGGATCAAAACGGTTGCGGATTTTCAAAATGTGACCATGGGAACATCTGATCTGCAACATCAATCACATGATCACTCTGGAGGGTGATCTGGATCAAAGTTTGCTGTGGATTTTAGTGCTCGTGTGAAAGCAGCCTTTGTTGGGACTCTATCTGGATCCCGATAAGATATGGGTTGAGTGTAGTGGCGCCATCTTCTCTACCCACATTCTTTTGACTATCTAAATCAGGGCTGGACACACACCAAATAATGGACCAAATAAGGTCAACAAAAATCTTCCACTACCTAAATCAGGAATGGCCACTGTTCACTCTGGGGAGGTAAAGGAGGAGATGAATATGGCATCTTCCTCTGACTCACCACCTAGACACAGAAGGAGAAGATGGAGGATGAGACACCGATATCCTCATCTGTCTATCCCCAGAGCACTGGCGTAACTAGGGAGGGGCAGAAGCGTGCATTTGCCCAAGGGTGTGCAGCAATCTGGGGGCACCTGGAGGGAGAGCAGCAGCAGGAAGCCATGTGCCATCCCGCCAAGGAGTCCTCCTTTTGCCCCTCTAAGGCTTGGCAATCATTAGTTGGGGAAAAGAAGGAGAGGGAAGCAGGTGATTCCCCCCCCCCAAGCAGCACCTCTGTCAATTGCTTCCTCTCCTCCTTCCCCCAACCCCTGCTAAGACTTTGAGATCATTAGCCTGGGGAAAGGAGGAGAGGGAAGCATGTGATGGTCCCTCTCCTCCTTTCCCCGGGCTAACGATTGCCAAGCCTTAGCCGGGGGAAAGGAGGAGGGAGAAGCATGCTACAGAGGTGATGCTTGGGGGAAAATTCACCTGCTCGGTGCTATCTACGCACTGTACAGTTTGCATAGGACAGCCTTGTGTAGGGCCCTTCACCCCTCAACACTTTTTCCCCAGGATTGGGTACCCCTTGCTCGGTGGGTGAGATGCAGTAGGGGGTGCAAAGACTGACTTTGTCCCCGGGTGCTCCAAATCCAGCTATGCCGCTTCCCCAGAGATATAAGGAGCAGCCTCTGCTAGAAAGGAAAAAAAGGAGGCGGTATCATGGAAGCACTAGCTCCAACAGAGTGACCTTCTTACCTGGAGAACCAGACTGCTTTCTTTGAATAGCGCCATCCTTGGGATCAAGTTGGAACTCTAGATCCCTCAATCCATGGTCATACTGCATAAACCAAGCAGGTCTCCTCTATAGCACTGCCTGCTTGTGGATATGTCCTGTCCATGTGCTCTCAGAAGGATGAGGAGAACAACTCAAAATAAATACTCAAAATAAATAAATAACCTTGTCCTTTTTATCCCTGACAAGTCCACATGGCTGAATCTTGTGTCTGTGTAAGCTCATTGCCAGCAGTTTTCTCTGTCAGTCACATCCCCGGGGTGACCGTACTGTACATATTACATGTGAATGGATTGTTTCTTGTGGAAAATGTTTTGCTTATCTCTCATGTAGAAACTTTTCTCTTAAGAAGAATATTTTTCCTCTCTACCAATTTTCTCCCTTTAAACTTTTATTTTATCCACCCAAGGCCTTGCCTTTTATTTTTATTTCTTTACATACTGCACATGTTAATATATGATGTCTATTATTTTTTTGCCTTTTTTAAACGTCTTTAATGAAGCAGAGTTTTGGAAGGAGGGTGGAATTTTCTAAAGCCTCTTTGCTGCCAAAGAAGGAAAGGAAGAAAATGAAAGAGATGGAGAGCAGGGTGGGGTATGTTTGTTGTTGTGTCATACAGCCCTGACTGCCTCTTCATGACCCCATGTCCATGGAATTTTCTTGGCAAGATAGGAAAAGAAATGCATGGAATGAAACTCACACTGTTTTTTTCCTTTTAAAT
Organism: Phrynocephalus forsythii; assembly: GCA_029282475.1. Taxonomy (NCBI): domain Eukaryota; kingdom Metazoa; phylum Chordata; class Lepidosauria; order Squamata; family Agamidae; genus Phrynocephalus; species Phrynocephalus forsythii. Next base: position 133,324,068 of record JAPFRF010000002.1, on the reverse strand, counting down.
ATGCTTCTTTTTGCAAAGGCAATGGAAACCACTGCATGGATAACGGTAGGATTCATATGCAGAGAACTCACTTTCCGATATTGGAACTTCTCACCTTGAACAGACATTATACACAGTGCTCATGGCTGGCAATTCGACATCATATATCAGCCTTGGGAGCATCTGCAGTATTTTCTGGATGAAGAATCTCCATGTTTACCTTTTAATAAGAACACTGGTTTGGTAGCGTCTTTGACACCCAGAGCTGCTCATGTGTTAGTAACAGTAGACCAGCTGCCAATGAAAATGTGTGCTGCATTAATGAGAGAAAAAGAAAATGAGAATATCTGAAATACAGGACAGGTTTGGCTGTCCCAAAGCTGGATAACAAATGTTATTTGTTAGAAATAACAAATTATTATTTTTGTTCTTCTTCTTCTTCTTCTACTTCTTCTTTTTCTTCTTCTTCTTCTTCTACGACTACTACAACTACGACTACTACTACTACTACTGCTGCTGCTGCTGCTGCTGCTACTACTACTACTACTACTACTACTACTACTACTACTACTACTATACTACTACTAATAATAATAATAATAATAATAATAATAATAATAATAATAATAGATACCTCACATAGTCCTAAATGCTTGGGAAGTGTTCAACTAGTTATTTGTAATACATAATCCAGCATAGTTATCTTGTCTGCCATGATAATAATAATAATAATAATAATAATAATAATAATAATAATAATAATAGCAACCCATAAAGGCTTTCCAAGGTAGAGAAAAGAGACTGGTACAAAATGAACTAGGAACCAAAAAACACTCACAAACCAGGGTGGTTCATGATTCAGTTTGTAGTTCGGGATCCTGTTTTGTCCTGATTTTTCTCCACTTGGTCCTTTGTTTGTGGCAAAGCAGATGCCCCAGCCCTGTCCTGCTGCACCTGTCACCCTCCTACCTGGTCTTGTGTGAGGGTCCGTGTAAATCAATAAGCGGTTCCCTAGATGAATTATGACTGGACGCGTTGTTATCATCAAAATTCAATAAACTTTTATTAAACATATTCAGCATTGACTTTTCTTGTTCTTGGTTCCGTAACCCATCAGAATACTGGATTAAAACAGGGGGTTCACAACTTGGATTAACAGGGTGGTTGTATGACATTAAATCATTAATAAATGGATTCTTAGTCACTTGCGGTGTGCTAAAATGCGGCAGAGAAGCAGACCGGCACACTGGGTCCCACAACAATAATGCTATACCACCGTTCGGGGTCCCCATCCTCATCCAGGGATCCATCCAGGTCTTGCTCTAGAGCTTCGACCCCCAGACGCCATCCCTGATTTTATTATGGCAAAACCCGTAGGTGTAGGCAGAGGGAGTCCTACATCCACTCTCCTCTCCGGCTCTCCAACCATCTGTGTCCCCATTTCCGTTAACAGCATTACCCGTCTCCCCATCTGTGTCTCGCACTCCCCTGACGGACTTCTTTTCCATGCCTTCACGTGCTTGCATTTCATCCTCGCGCATTCCCGCCTGCACCCTGGCTTCTCTAAACAATTTCCTGTTCCCTACACTCACTGTTTGAACTCCTACATCTTTGCCCAACTTTTCCTTATCCATTTTGACCCAAATCTCCACATGCCAAAACCTTCCCACTTTGCATCTATCACTCCATCTGTCAAGCCCCACATACAGAACACACAGCAAGCCAAGTTCAGTTCTTTGCCAGGAACTTTAGTTGTAATCCAGATAAAGTACAGTCCGAGTCAATCCAGAATAATTTACAGAGCCAAATGCCAAGTTCAAGGGAAACAGAGAAACGTCGTAGTCAGGAAGCTGGTCCAAGGTCAGGAAACAGAGAACGCCGTAGTCAGAAAGCCGGTCCAAGGTCAGGAAACAAAGTCAGGATAACACATAGAAACGTGGTGAGAAGGTAATGCATTGCTCCCACAGAGGGTTCAGGATAAACTTGCTAGCTTTATCCTAAAACAGGGAGCACACCCATATCTCTGGCAAGGCTCCTGCTAGAACTCAGGGCTTTCAGATCTAATTCTACGCCTATCATTAAAGATCCTTTCCCTAGCTCTCCTGTTAGTTCTCCTTTGCAGGATCCTGCTCCTAGCCCTTATAGGAGGAGGAGATGTGCCCTCAGCTGCGTCCTCAGACTCAGCTGCCTGCTGAGTTGAACTACAAGGCTCCTCCTGCTGCTCTCCAGCATTTAACCCTTCACATTCGGGTTCCATGACAGGCAGGGTCCTGGCACCATCCTCCTACTTGTATTCCTACATTCCCCACTGCCACCTCCTTCACTACTATTTCTGCCTGTACTGCAGCATTCTTTCCACTAGACCTCCATTCTTCCACCTGAATAGCTTCATCCCTCTGCACCCCTTTCACCTCTACCTGCACAGCAACACACTTTCCCACAGCTCTCCATTTATCTACTTATACCCCGATACTCCACTTCACCTCTTTCATCTCTTCTTCATGCAACCTCCAATTTATTGCATCCTGCATCAACACAAAGAAACCTCCTATTATAGGTCTCTGTTTATATTCCCTTTCTATATCTCTCCCTGCCTTCTCACTTTTTATATCTTTCTCATTTCCTTTGTCTTTCTCTTCCTCTTCCCTAAAGAATAACTTCCCAGGTTTCTCCTCAACTATTTCTTCTATCTTCTTTTCCTGTTTTACATTTTGTCTCTGTCTCCATGGGCACTCATCCTCTTCTCTAGCAGATGGGTCCACCTCATTCCATTTTGTCTCTCTCACACACATATTGCTTCCCATTTTTCATCCTCCACTGCCAATGTTTTTAGGGACAACAACCTGGGTTGTTGAAGAGGAGGAGGAGGAGGCAGGACTAGGTGAGAACCAGGACCAGGGTGCAATGAGAAGGAGATAGGCAGAGGCAGAGGAGATGAAAGTACCACTCATCCAGGCATGAAATGGGGGGGGGGGAGGAAACTTGAACTGTTTTTTTAAAAAAATTAATGGGTGGTTCATGCTTCCTGAGTACCCACACAAACCATCCTGATTCATCATTTTTCCAGTGTGCACCCAACTCTAATAGACAGTGCTCAGAGGTGGTTGACCATTTTCTTTTTCTGAGTGTGTCCTGAGACTGTGCAGCTTGCCCAGGCCTCAAAGGTTGCTTCTACCAGTAGGAAGCACAGTGGAGGATTGAACGCCCATCCTCTGGCTCCCAAGATAGACAACTAACCCACTGAACTATGCAGGCAGCTTACTGTCAAATGTTGTTTGTTCTGCTGCTATATGTTTGAAGAAGGGGATGTGTTCATGAAATGTTATATTAAAATATGAAAGTTAGTCTTTAAGGTGCCACATGTTTTGAGCCTTTTTTTTTTGCCTGCACTTCTTGAAAGGACTAACATGGCTACCCTCTCTGAAACTTCTGCTGTTGTGTCATTACAGTCATGACTGACTCTTTGTACCCCCATGTCCATGGAGTTTTCTTGGCAGGAATACTGGAGTGGCTTGCCAGTTCCTACTCCGTTTCTCTTAGAGGGGGCAGTTCGTTATTTGTTTTGTTACGTAACAAAACAAGTAACAAATAATGAAATGAACCAAAAGTTCATTCCGTGCCCATCTCTGGTAGGGATTTATAGAATCACATAGATATATACAGAGGTGCAGACCCTTCTGTATTCTGTTGTCATACAAAATTCCCAACAGAGATATGCCTGGCACCGACATTTTTGGCTTTTCAGCACCAGGCAAAGAGTTTCGTGTTCAGCCAGCATTTTAATTAGATAATGTTTTTTAGCTGGGCTCATGAGCAGCAAGATTTTATTATTTGTATTGTATATAGATTGTTTTAAATTGTTTCATATTTTATGGTTTTTATAATTATGTTGCTTTACAATTTTAATATATTGTTGTATGCCGGCCAAAGACCACTTGGTAGTGGGGTGGCTTAAAAGTTCTGCAAAGAAAGGAAGGAAGGAAGGAAGGAAACGAAAGGAAACAAAACAAAACAAAACAAAACAAAATGAATGACAAGATTTTTATTATCAAAAATTGATGGAGATACTATCACTCAGTGGTGAACGTTATCCTCAGCGTTGATCCATAGAATTCTCTTGGTCATCACAATCCCAGCAGTGGTGATTCTTTGTGATTAAAAGTTTCCCCTCACATGCTGCAAGGCTCCCAAGGCTTCTCAGGAGGGAAGGGAGACCTGGAACATGAAAGGGTGGAATATGAAGCCTTCAATTACTTAAATTAAATATTGCTATCACTGGATTATTTCATCCTCGGACTTGCACAGTGCAAAGCTGCAGAAGAGGACTTTGGCCCTTCTACTCTGTGTCTCCTACATAATACTTCACCATAACAGAGATCGTGCAAGTGCTGATTGTGTTTATTGGTTGGTTGGTTCTTCTAATGGCCGGCTATATTTCCTCAAATGTCTCTAACTCTTTCAATGTTTATGCATTATTGACTTGGAGTTACACATATTTTTACTGTTGAATTGTGTATACTGAGGGACTGCCATCAATAGATTAATTGCTGCCTTAGCCAAATGCTGACAAAAGGTTATGTAATGAATTGCTTTCAAATTGTTTAATAAATATCAATAAAGGTTGTGTTCGCGATTCAACATGGCTTGACGCTATCGTTTTGCTTTGAACAATTCCTGTGTTTTGATTTGTGGCTCCCGGTATATTGCTCTGGATCTATTTGTTTCCTTGTGTTATTGCTATAATTATACACATATAAAATTAAGCCACCTTTAGCATGGCGTAAATGGAATAGTTCTAATGTGTTGCCTTGGTGCTAAAGGGCAAGATAATTGGAAGCTCAACACTCTCCACTTCAGTGAAGCACAAGATTTGCTGTCGATGCTAAGGCTCTGTAGAGGGCTCAGACTGAAGTAACCTCAAGGTGTACATGATGTGGTGATGGCATCTGGCCTAGATGCCTTCAAAAGGGGATTGGACAGATTCCTGGAGGAAAAGTCCATCAAAGGTTACAAACCATGATGAAGATGTGTAATCTCCAGGCTTAAAACCAGGGTACTTCAACGGCCAGATGCAGGGGAGTGGTATCAGGAGACAGCTATCTAGTCTTGTGCGCTGCCAGATGCATCTGGTGGGGCCACTATGAGATACAGGAAGCTGGACTAGATGGGCCTTTGGCAATAAGGTACCAGATTTACTCTGGCTAGATTAAATGTCCTTCCCTCGAAGCTACTGGAGGGGAGGTTTCAAGGTTTACTTTTTTCAGATCGAAATTGCCCATGTGCAAATGACCAATTGGAATGTGTAGAACATGTGCTTCTATTCTGCACCTATTATCAAGATCTACGCAAGGAGATTATCTCCCCAATTATAGGCAAATATCCTGGGAGGTCAATAGAATTCTATATACAGTTGCTCCTTTCTGACAACACTTACTAGGTAACTAGGCAAATTGCCAAATTCTGTGCTGCTGCAATAAGGGTTCGCAAACAAATTTATAAAGAAACATAGTAGTAACTGATGACTGTTTTTATTGTAGCTAATGGCCACTTTTATTTTGGACCAGAATAAATTTTAAACTGTATTTTAAATTGTATTTAAAATTGTATTTACGATATATCTTGTAATAAGGCTTGATTCATGTGCTGTCTATTGGAATGCATATTGAACATCCTTATTTTTACGATTTTATTTTTGGTTTTTGGTCGTTGACCGTAAATAAAATTTCATTCATGGGCCTTTGGCCTAATCCAGCATGGCTCTTCTTAAGTTCTTATGTTCTTATTATCCCTTGTAGCTCCTCTGTTCATTCGTTCATTCGTTCATTCGCTCATTTGTTTGTTCGTTCTTTCGTTAGTTTGTTCATTCATTCATTCGTTCATTTCTTTCTTTCTTTCTTTCTTTCTTTCTTCTTTTTATTGACAAGTTTTATGCCTCTTGCCTAATACCTCCTATATTTTTTTTTACTGATGTTCTTGTTTTTAACTTTTTGTGTGAACTGCCCAGAGCTCCCACCAGGAAATGGGAGCGGTATAGAAATGCAAAAAAAATAAATAAATAAATAACATAACATAACATAAAAGGTAATTTCATTCACTCAGTTTCATTCATTCATTTCCCTGCCTTTCTCCTTAAAAGGACCCAAGGCTGCTTACATCTTTAATGGACAGTATGAAAGCTATCAGCTGTGTGTATAAAAAAACCTTAAAAGAATCAAACAGACTCCATACCAAAAACATAAACAATACTAACAACACATTCAAAGATGCAACAATCCATTTAAAAATCCCATGCAAGGAGCCAATCACTCAGGGAAAGCTTGCACAAAGATAAAGGCCTTTGTCTGCTTGCAGAAGGACAGAAAAGATTTTACAGATCAGTAGGTGAAGAGAATTTTTAAAAACACCATTTAGGTAGCCTTTTTGGGATTCTGGAAATTCTTTTTCTATATATCAAGTAGTCAGAAGTGGTTTACCAAAGAGGACTGAAATGTTATTAGCACTGTTAGGACTGAGTATCTGTGACTATGGAAGGATGCTTATTATATTATACAGGCTTTGAGTGGATCAGTCACACAGTCTCAAACCTATGCAGCCCCCCCCCTTCACATTTCCCAGGACTTTGTTTTTAAACAGAGGCCTGGAAATCGATAGATAACAAGACAGTCCTGGAGGCAAAGTCAACCAAAATGGTTCAGAGTATTAATTCATTTCAATAGATCAGCAGAAACATCTGGTTTGGACCAAGACTGTTATTTAAAGAGTCTTACAACCTGTTTTCTCCCTTAATTTTCCAGGCGCTGTAAACTCCATGTTGATGGCCGCCAAGCTGATGATTGGTTCAAACATGTGAGCCTTGAGGAAAAAAAATGCTTTCAAGGCTTCAACTGCTGTGCACAAAGCTCCCTCTGTCTATCGTTCATACCCAACACCTGACACCACAGGGGCAGGACAGCCATTATTTTTGGCATTATTCAGTGGGCTTCTAAATAAATAAATAAATAAATAAATAAATAAATAAATAAATAAATAAATAAATAAATCTTTTACAGGACTCCCTGAGCAGGAGTGGCAGCAGCAACCAGAGGCAGAGCAGGCAAGAACAGTGGACAGATGGCAATCCTTAGCCAGAGGCATATTTCCTTTTGGGAAATCAGTGCAGTATACAAACATATAAATAAATAAATAAATAAATAAATAAATAAATAAATAAATAAATAAAGTTTTCAGTGCCTGGGGACAAAGTCAGTTTTTTGTGCGCTCCCCAAGTGATGCGGAGGGCCTAAGGTATCGTGTTGAAGGTGGTAAAGTGTTCTGCTTATATACCGCCACACAGTGCTTAAAGAACTCTCTGTGTGATTTACAGTTTAATTATGCAGGCTACCCATTCCCCCCTCAGGAAGCTGGTACTAATTTTACCAACCGTGGAAGGATAGAAGGCTGAGTCAGCCATGAGCCAGCTTCCTGCGACTGAACCCCGGGTTGTGAGCACAGTTTCCGCTGTGGTACAACCATTTAGCTGCTGCGCCACGAGGCTCCTTATGAGATTTCACTAATGCTATATTCTCCCCTAAACACACACTCCAGAATTCATACTGGGTTGGGGAAAATGCTGATGATCATCAGCTTCTTGCTGCTGATGCCTATTTCGAAATCATGCATTCATCATCTCAATGACTATATTAAGCACACGCGGAGCAATCAAACATTGATCCTGAGAACAGAGCACGTCTAACTAAAGAACCTGGTAGCATTATGGGGAGCAAAACATGGTGACCCAGGGCTGAAAAAAAACCCTATCTGAGTCCCCCCCCTCTTTTTTAAATCAAATGGAACATTTAGATTTCTTGGTATGAGAGATCCAAACTAAGCCCAAGAAAAGACTGTCATACAGACATATTTCTTGGTATTAAATTCTCAGTGTACTTTCAGACAATCTTGGTCTAACACAGGGGCTTTTGCTCTGTTTCAAAAGGACTTAATGGCTGTAATTTGATTCATTGCACAAAGGAAGTATAGAAAGTCAACCTTAATACCTGCCTAGATGCCCTAAGCACATCCAATCTCACCTGATTTTGGAAGCTAAGCAGGTTCGGCCATGGTTAGTACTTGGATGGGAGACCACCAGGGAATACCAGGTGCTGGAGGTGCCTGGAGTAGGAACTGGCAAAGCCACTCCAGTATTCCTGCCAAGAAAACTCCATGGATGTGGAGTCATGAAGGGTCAGTCACGACTGTAATGACACAACACACACACACACACACACACACACTAATCACACTAAGTTGTTGATTCCCTTGATTACTTGTACTCCTGGGTGAATCTACTAAGCCTGCATGGCTATCACAGTTTTCCCAACCAACTGCTACAAAGCTGGGGCTAAAGCTGAGGTGGATGGAATAGCATACCATCCACTTCCTTTTAATTATTACTATATTTTTGCATAATTCATTTTTATCCTACTTTTCAAGGAAGTTCATCTGCAAAGCAATCTAAAAACCTCTCTGTCGGTGCAAGGGGAAGTACAGTCATGCAAGTAGGCATGATGGGTCCATGGCACACAATCGTAGGGCGACACAACAAAAATTTATTTTCCAGTTTCATCATGATGAAAACTCCCCCAGCTGTCAGAGCACCTTTCCTCGTGTTCATGGGCAATACTGTTCTGGTTCACAAGGGATATTCCTTGGTGACTTGAGGGAATGGTGGATTCCTTTCCCTTTTCTTGCTGTGAGAGAGAGTTCTCTTGAGGGATATAAAACTAGCGAGATGGCCAAGGATCAAGGAGAACACAAAACTGAATGGGTGACTTTGGAAGAGTCACTCAAAAGAGAAATGAGGCTTCCCTATCTCACATAGTTTGGGGCTCTTTAGTCTGGAAAAAAAGGTGCCTGAGGGGAGATAATGCAGGGCATGAGTCAAGTGGATAGAGGGACGCTCATCTCCCTCTCACAAAATACCAGAACTTGGGGACATCCACTCCAATTGAGGTCTGGGAGAGTAAGAAGAGACAAAAGATTTTTTTTTTTTTTACCCAGCCTGTCGTTAGTCTGTGGAACTCCCTGCCACAGGATGTGGTGGTGGCATCTGTCCTGGATGCCTTCAAAAGGGGATTGTACAGATTCCTGGAGGAAAAGATCATCACAGGTTACAAACCAGGATGGAGATGTGTAATCCCCAGGCTTAAAAGTGGGGTACTTCAAGGACCAGATGCAGGGGAGTGGTATCGGGAGACAGATACCTAGTCTCGTGTGCTCCCAGACGCATCTGGTGGAGCCACTGTGAGATACAGGAAGCTGGACTAGATGGGCCTTTGGCCTGATCCACCATGGCTCTTCTTATGTTCTTATGTTCTTAGTTGGTCCATGATTCTAATCATGTATGTTACCTGCAGATAGGGTCTTTTTTCAGCCCTGGGTCACCCATAGAACCCTTTGCTCTCCATAATGCTACCAGGTTTTTCAGTTAGCTTGAGCCCCTTTGGTGAACTAATGGGGTTTAGGTTTTCTTTTTAACTTTGGGTTCTGCTGTTTGCTGTTCATTCTTTTTATGTTTACTTTGTGGAACCGATTATTATTTCTTTTGAATTGTCGTATATTATACTTGTTCACCACCCTGAGTTCCCCTTTGGAAAAAAATCTGGTGGTATATAAATATAACAATAAATAAATAAATAAATAAATAAATAAATAAATAAATAAAATATTATTGATAATAGGATTTACAATTGTGCCTGCATTACTAGCTGAGGAAGCAATTTTTTTTTAACATTTGGAGAGATAATAAAGATAATTTACTCCAGAAACTTTTCACAGTGCAAGACACATGCAGTTGTAGGATGCCTGATGGATGTGAAGCCAGCTGTTGCTTAAACCAAAGGAAGGCGGGATGTAAGTAGAAACAAATGTGGATTCGTAACACTCTTGTCACCCCTTTCTCCAATAGTCCCACATGTCATCATCATTATCATTGACATTGTCATCGTCGTCATCATTGTCGTCATCGTCGTCATCATCATCATCATCATCATCATCATCATCATCATCATCATCATCATCATCATCATCATCATCATCATCATCTGTAGGAACATTAGGTAGAGAAGGTGTTAGAATCACCAAGTCAAGGTCTTGTGGGAGTTTCTGACTGAAATAGACAGACATCTTGAGCATAGCGCACCAGGCATGATAGTAACAGAACAAATAAATGTCTGGATAACTGACACTGCAACTCCAAGGGATGACTGAGTTGAGGATAAAGAAATGGAAAAATTAAGAAAACCCAGAGACCTGGCAATAGAAATTATTTGCTTGTGGATGCAACACAGTTGTGTGTGTGTGTGTGTGTGTGTGTGTGTGTGTGTGTGTGTGTGTGTGTGAGAGAGAGAGAGAGAGAGAGAGAGAGAGAGAGAGAGAGAGTCTCTGACCAGGAAGAGGTGTGCAGTTTAGGTGTTTGGCTGGACCCGTTGCTCACCATGGAGGCCCAGGTGGCATTGGTTGTCCAGTTGGTGCACTTCCTTCTGTGACAGATCTCCTAGCTGTGTGCCTTCCTTGATCCAGGGGCCCTCATCCCATTGGGACATGCACTTGTAGTCTTGAGATTAGACTACTGTAGTGCCCTCTACGTGGGGCTGAATTTGAGGTTAATGAGGAGGCTCCAGCTAGTGCAGAATACTGCGGCCATATTAGTAATGGGTATACAAAAGAACCAACATTTATTACCCCCACACTGGCCAAACTGCACTGGCTGGCGATCCCGTTTTGCATTGACCTCAAGGTTCTTATGATGATATACAAAGCCCTAAATCAGGCATGTCCAAACTTCGGCCCTCCTGATGTTTTGGACCACGGCTCCCAGAATTCCAAGCCTGTATTCCCAATGGCAAAGGACTGTGGGAGTTGTGGTCCAAAACATCTGGAGGGCCGAAGTTTGGACATGCCTGCCCTAAATGGTTTAAGACCTCATTATCTGGCAGAGTGGCTCCTACCACAGAATACTGCCTGCAACATTCACCCCTCCCAAGCAGATCGTTTGAGGGTTCTGACCTCGAGGGAAACCCATAAAACATCTACAAGGAATTGGGCTTTTTTGGTGGCCACACCATGGTTGTGGAATCAGGTGCCCTCTGAGATCTCTCTGGCATCCACCTTTATGTCTTTTTAAAAAACTGAAGACTTGCCTGTTTAGGCAGGTTTTCCCCTGACCTCTGACAATAATTTTGATGATCCTGGCCCAGAGTTTCTATTCCACCTCTTGCTTTCTTATATTATTTTTGAGTTTTGCTCCCTCTTGTGTTATTTTTGTGTTATTTTTAATTGAACTATGCTTATTGATAATTTTTGATTGTTTGGCTATTTAATTAATGTGTTTTATTTAATTAATATGTATTGTATATGTATAGTTGATGCATTTATTTATGTTCTCACATTGTAAACCAGATGGACGGTATAGAAATCAAATAAATAATTACAAAATAATAAACTTTTCTGCATGATAACCTTCCTGATATTTGATGATGTGTACAATGTTCCTTCCCATTTTATCCTCTCTTAGGGCCTTTTCACATGACCCCTAAACTCCGCGGCAAATGGCTTTCAATTATTTCCCCACCAGCTCCGGAGTTTACAGATAATTAAGTGTGACCACACCCACCTAAGCGCATCCCAGCACACTTTTCATGTACCTGCTCTCGGACGGTGAAAATTCCTGATGCGGATATAACAGTAGTGACTGCCGGGCTCTCCTTGGTTCTGTTTGTTCTTTTTTTGCCCCCCCCCACTCCTTTAAGAGATCTGAATGCAGTGCCGGGAGCAAAGCAAGATGGCAGAATGGAGGTGAGCAGCATTCTTTTCTTCCTTTTTTTCTCCCTCCCCTCACGCAGCCAGCAGCCAGGAGTGCGGAGGGGGTGGGAACGCAGGAAGGGTGACAAACCCCTAAGATCTCTGGTCCGAATTTAAGTGGCCAGCGGATCTTAGGGGTCATGTGAAAAGGCCCTTAGTGTCCTTGAACTATTCCTGAACTTAGGAATGGTAAAGGAAATGGACCCTTTTTGAATGCTGCTGCTGTTATTGTGTGCTGCCAAGTTGAAACAGACGTATAACAGCCCTAAGAGGGCATTCAAAGTAAGTATATTTAACAGTGGCCTTTCTGCCAGATGGTGGTATAAAAATGCAATCAATCAATCAATCAATCAATCAATCAATCAATCAATCAATCAATCAATCAATCAATCAATCAATCAATCAATCAATCAATCAATCAATTTAAGGCATGATTCCACACATCCGGTGAGTTTCCCTGGCTGAGCAGACATTCAAATCCAAGTCTTTTAGAATCCATTGCTCTATCCGCTACACCACATTGGATATCCTATTTTCTGAATAGCAACAATGATTTGTGTTCCAGTGATTCTAATATCTAAATGTACAGATTTCTCAGCATGATGCTGTCTCTCTTAGTGGTGCGAAACGAGGGATCATCACCAACTAGCTAAGTTTCATCCACAAGCCAATAATGCATGTTCTAGTGCATGCAAACAACAATAGCAATTGAATGCAAAAGCAAGATCAAAGAGAGGGACACTAAATAGAACCCTAGAGACGATGTTGTGTTGCATAGAGTCCAGATTGCTGGAAAATGACTGAGACACCTCCGGAACCTTGCTAAAATTCTGATCTTTCAGAGACTTGGAAAAATAAGAGGCTGCCTTGAGCAAAGGCTGTTGTTCGGAATATAAGGTTAACCAAGACAAAATAGAGGTCAGAGTAATGGCCTCACACTTAATGACAGAAGCTTTCAATCCTACCAAAAACCTTTCAGACAAGAAATTAATAGCTGGAGGGACGATGCATTGAGAGGAATGTTAAACTTTTTTTGGGGGGGAGGGGGGAAGGTCCGAGCCAATCTATTCTTTAAAATGTCTGTTTTTGACCTGAAGCCAGTGAAAGGGTGGACTTTTGGTGCAGAAAGTGTAGGCTGATTATTTGTGAAAGGCTTGAATTAGATTTTTTTTGGAAGGCTACCTGAGATTAATAGGGTTGCCAGAAAGCCAATATATTTCAGGACAAACCACTAAAAGAATGGCCTGCTGGGTAACCCATATTGGAGTTTGAAAACCCAATAAACTTTAGATTGGGTTGGGCAGTTCTCTAAGGTAGGGGCACCTCTCGTTCCATTCACCAGGGACAGCTCAGCTACTGTTGCTTCATTTCCCCCCAATGACAGCTGCCACAGATGGTCCAAAGTCATTACAGGTATCATCAATATAATGATTTAAGCTAGCCATGGTGTAGGGAGATGGCCATAAATCCCACTATCCCATGGGCGAATACATATCAGAGTGTCCCTGTGTAACAGTGTGGGAACCGTGGAAAGATATTTGGGGGGGGGTTGTGTGTTGATGAGGAATGGGGCCTGGATCTGGGAGAAAGACTGGGGAACACACAGGCCTAGTCAGAGATTTACAAAGGTAAATTTTGGATGGTGATAGGATATCTCAAATTCGGCATGGCTGCAGGTCATTCTGGTATGCTGAGTCTAAAACAGGCATGTCCAAACTTTGGCCCTCCAGGTGTTTTGGCCAGCAACTCCCACAGTCCTTTCTCATTGGCAATCTAAGCTTAGAATTCTGGGAGTTGTGGTCCAAAACATCAGGAGGGCCAAAGTTTGGACATGCCTGGTCTAAAATGTCTTAGAGTTCTAGTATGGGTCCTGTGGTGTCCATCCTTGCTCTAGATTTTGCAAAGCCTTAGCAAATTCTGCCTTGGTTAGACCCATCACCCACCAAATTCTGACTCATTTTAGTCATAATATATTAGTGTTGTTCCACACTATTCCTCTGTTTGTAGACTTGTGAACAAGGAGGTGCAAGACATAAAAGTTATTACTCCCACAGAATCCTAGAAACTTAATATGGCTGTAAGGGATTGGGGAAAAACAAATAAAAAGATAATGAAGAACTAGCTTCAGCTGAAGGTATGCTCCGTTTTACAGCTATCACTGGTGTGGGAATTCTCCTGTGACAATGAGGTGGCACTTACATTTTTAAAAAACTTATCTTGTGTTCATCCAGTTCATCCCTTGGATTCCACCACTTTGATCTTCCGTTAAGAATAATAATACTGATTTGTTTCATTTGTATTTCAAAAGGAAAGTTGTTGACAAGTAGGAAAGTCATCAGAGGAGGATTGTATGAATGATAAATGATAGGAGTGGCAGAAAGGGCAAAGTTATGTTTAACTGAGAAGGTAAGAAGAGTCAGCCTTGGGCAAGCTGCACAGTCACAGGGGGCACCCAGAAGAAAGGAATGGGAAACTACTTTGGAGTTCTTACCCCCTAGAAAACCCATGTAAGAATTGACTTGACAGCACAAGATTATTCAGAGAGGGTAGCCGTGTTAGTCTTTCCAAGAACTGCAGGCAAAAGTCAAAGAAAACCAAAAGACACAAAACATGTGGCACCTTAAATACTAACTTTCATATTTTAATGTAACATTTCATGGACACGTCCATTTCTTCAGACATATAGCAGCAGAAGATTATTATTAAACTGGTGGTCTATGATATTCTTTCTAACATGGGCATTATCTGAAGGCTGACTCAGATACTGCTGTTGTGTAAGCTAAGTGTTATTCTTTCAAAGCAGAAGAAATATAAAAGGTGAAATGTATTGGTAGATTTCTGATATGGTGAGAGAAGCAAAAAAGCAAAAGTGTTCTGCTTATATACCTCCCCATAGCACTTAAAGCACTCCCTGGGTGGTTTACAATTTAATTATGTAGGCTGCACATTTTCCCCCATCCCTACCTTCTGCAAGCTAGGTATACATATTACTGATCTCAGAAGGATGGAAGGCTGAGTGAACCTTGACCCTGCTACCTGGAACTGAACCCCATGCCGTGAGCACATCTTTAGCTGCAGTACAGCAATTTAACCACTGCACCACAAGGGTTCTACACTAGATACCTAGCCCCAGTGGGAAACACAGGTCATATTAGAGATAGTCCAATCTGGCTTTGAGATTAGAGCTGCCATGGGCATAGGAGATCTTGGGAGCTTGAAAGGCCTTCTCCATTATGGCAGCTGCTGTGTGGAATGATCTGGTGCACTTCAAGAGGGTACCATTTCAGTGAAGGAAGCCTGAACACAAGGAAGGGCAGCAATGATGGAATTAGAGAAAATCATCAAGTGTAAGGGCGGGTCACTGGAGAGCAAGATCATCCACCCTCTTGTATTTCTGATCACTATGTAAGGGTGTGAAAGTTGGGCAGAAAGTTGATTAGTTTCAATTTGTGTGAGATGTGGATCAGAAAGACAAACAAGTGGGTCCTAGATCAAATCAAGTCTGAACTATCTCTGGAGGCAAATGTGTTGAAACTGGTCCTACTTTGGTCACATCATGTGCAGGCAGGTCACATCATTTCTCATTAACTGGCACTTAAAGTCTCAATAACCCACTCTGAGACATTTCTAACAGAAAGAGCATCATTTCATTCCTTACAATTGTGAATAGATCAATAGTGAACAAAACAGACTTCAGACTAAAGAGAGGTGAGTCTCTCTTTGAATTCAGAGGCCAAAGGGAATGACTGGTTAGTGCTGGATAGATTGACAGCCACTCCAGCTCAGACAAGTCTCTCCCAGTGAAACAAACTGCAGGCAGCATGCAAGGTTGCAAAAACTCCAACAAGGCCATAGAATTGTAGAGTCATCATAGGCTTGGAAGGGACCCTGGAGGTCTTCTAGCCTGACCTCCTGACTAAGGAAGGAGACGTCATGCCATCCCCAACAGAAGGCTGTCCAATGTTTTCTTTTCTGATCATGGAAAGCCATGAAAAGTCTCCATCTAAATCTACAGGCACAAACTCAGGCATTTTGGATTTCACTGGCATCAGTAGACAAAGCGGATGTTGTTGTTTTTAAGTGCACATAATATTTTTCAAATGTATATAGGTGAGAGCAACAGTGCTGCTCCTGATTCTGAGGTTTACTTTCATTTGTATCAAATCAGTTTGGAAAAATCTTCCATCACATTGTACATAGCGTTATGACTAGAGATGGGCACGAATAGAAAAAATTGAGTTTTGTTTGTCGTTTGTCGTTTGGAGGGTCCGTTTCGGTTCATTTCCATTTTTTGCACTTTTTTTGCAAAAAATTCATTTTCGTTTTCGTTCATTTTGTTACCGTTTTGTTACCATTTATTTCAATTTTTTAGCATTTAAAGCAGTTCACTGTATTGCGGTAACGGAAACGAAACGGACGACAAAATTTCTGGTGTTTCTGTTCGTTTCGTTTCATTTTGGAGACAAAATTCATTTGTCATTTTGTTATGTAACGAAACAAAAAAATGGAAATGGAAACAAAAAATTGTTCGTTTCATGCCCATCTCTAGTTATGACTACTTTTTTTTTTTAAATTAATAAATTTTTATTGGATTTTTAAGAGGGGAACAAAGGGAAGGAGTATGGGTAAGAGGAAAAAGAAAAGAAGGAAAGAAAGGAGGGGATACAGTTTTTAAGATTTACATTGAGTGTATCAAGCAAAATAGAAATAGTAATTAAACATATTGCTAAAATTGCCAAATGTTGTCACAATACTAATAGATTTGTTACTTCTTGCCATCTTTCCCGAAAGATCTTTAGTCTCCCTTTAAATAACCAGAGAGTTTATCAATTTCGATGCATTCTCTTATCTTTCCATGAAGTTCCTTCTCTGTTTGGATTGATTGGTTGTTTCCAAAATTTCGCGTACAGTATTCTTGCAGCAACAATTACATGATGAAGTACATATCTCTGATCATAAGAAATATTCATATCTACTATATTTAACAGAAATAGTTCTGGTCTAGACTCTATTTTAATTTTCAAAGATCTTTCTAAGAAAAATTTTACCATGTTCCAATACGCCTTAGCTTCTTTACAAGTCCACCACATATGATAAAAGGTTCCACAGTCATAATTACATTTCCAACATTTAGGTGAACAGTTATACATCTTGGATAAACGATGAGGCGCGAAATGCCATCTATAAAACATCTTATAACAATTTTCCTTGAACGAAATAGATTTAAAGATTTTAACTGTGTTCCACAGAGAGTCCCATTTATTTAAATGAATAGTATAGCCTAAATTTTCTGCCCATCTTATCATACAGTCTTTAACCAGTGTATCAATCATTTTTTCATTTATCAACATGCTATAGAATTTACTAAGAAGCCTGGAGTCACCAGAGGAAAGTATTTTATCAAATGAGGTATCAGTAGTCATAAAACCACCCTCTTTGGAAAGCTCTTTGAAGTGTGAATGTATTTGTTGATATTTCCACCAATCCAGATTATAGCCTTCTGATACTAATTTCCCTAGTGGTTTCAATGAGAAGTCATCATTCAGAAGGTGTCTGTAGGTTATAACATTTGAGATTTCACTTGCCTGGGAGCTGTAAATTGCTCCCAGTGGGGATAACCACATAGGTGCTTTGAGGTAAAATTGTTTTTAATCATTAGCCATATTTTGAGTAAGGCATTCCTTATCCAGTGCTTTTAAAGAGGGTAGGTAAATTTCCCCTATGCCACAAATAGTGATGCCAGCCCTTATCAAGACCATAACTCTCAAGCTGCAATATTCTTTTATTTGTCATCAAGATCCAATCCTTAATCCAAGTCAAGGCAACAGCCTTATAGTATAGTACCAAATTAGGAAGGGCAAAACCACCAAATTTGGTTCTATCCTGCAAATAAATATTTTTAATCCTTGCTTTTTTCTTTTGCCATATAAATATACGTATACTTTTTTCCAGATCTGAAATGATCTTAAAGTTTGGCAATATAGGCAGAGATTGAAACAAAAAAAGCAGTTTAGGTAAGACATTCATTTTAACTGCAGCGATTCTGCCCATTAGGGATAGCTGAAGTCTTGACCAAGTTTCGAGGTCAGCTTTGATTGTTTCTATAACATTGACATAATTGTCTTTGAGTAAAGAGTTACATCGGTTAGATATAGTAATACCCAAGTATTTTACCCTATTTGAATGTTGAAAACCAGATTGATTCTCTGGATTAAAGGTGAATAGAGAAAAAACACTGATTTTAACCAAAAATATGACTCCATCCATGATTCAAAAATTAGTTATGACTACTGTACAAAGCATTTCATGTGGCATATATTCTAAGTGGCTATTGATTTGGAGTTGCCGCGAAGGATCAGAAAAATATTACGGTGATTTAAAATACTGGATTTTTAATCATAAGGTTTCCGTGCCTGTCTTAACCACTGCTATTATCTTAGCTGGTCTTTTATGTTGCTACCTAGTTCCTGTCCACATCTTACTCCTTCACACTTTTTGTGTGAGTTAGCAAATAAGTCAGCCAATATCATATATTCCCAACATTTTTGGCAGTAGGTCTCCCATTGGGTAGATTCGTGAAAAGGTTTCTTGATCCATTTGCTTTGTCCTCACTTGCCCTTGCTGTGTCTCACTTGCCTTCAGTTGCCTTTAGAAAGAACTTTGCATCATGGTCCCAATGAACCTCTGTGCTGCAAAAAGGATGTTGAGAATCAAAGCGTAAATGTCGCAATGTGAACTACTTGGCTTTTATGCATATTTGTAAAGTCTTTCCATAATGTCTCAGGATTTAACACCATGTTTTACAGACACTTAGTTTCATTTCTCTAGTGGTTCCTCATACTAAAAGCACCCATAATTTGTAATACTGGAAGTTAAAAACACGGATGCATTTAAAATGTGCTTCAGTGACATATTATTCATGATATTTAGAATTTATTTGTTTTGACACTTCTTAAATGTGATTTTCTTTTTCAGAATTTGGGGGGTTTGATGATTTCCTGTTGTCATTTGATAACATTAATATGAGGATTCAGTTGCTAAACTGAATCAAATACATTGATCAACAATTTCACAGATGTAAAGTGCTGTTAAATATAATTATAATCATGTGCTCTCAAGTCAAATCTAAAGATGGGCACAAAACAAAAATGACACACTGTTTCGTGGTGTCATAAGGTTAACAAAATGTTTTGTAATGAAACGGCAGACAGCATTTCATTAAGAACTGAAAAGAAATGCCATTTTCGCTCTAGAATGAAATGATTCATTCTAGAGGAAATGGCAGGGGAGCTTCCTCAAGCTCTTCCATGAAAGACCCCCAAATTTGGAAAGGTTTGGGGGTCAGGAGATGACTTATGAAGCTCCAAAGGAGGTTTGGGTAGTTAATTGAGTGAGTGTGTGGTGCGTATGCCAGCAGTTTAGCAGCTGATTTAACCACCAGCTTAACTCCTATTAACTCCTAAATTGCTGGAACACGTGCCACACACTTTCTCAATTAAGTAACCGGGCCCTGTTTGCAGCTTCATAGCTCAGCTCCCTAAACCCCAAACCTTTCCAAATTTCAGGAGGTTACCTAGAATCACTTGAGAAAGGTACCCCTGCCATTTTGGTCCTTTAGGACCCAGGGGAGCATAGCACTTCATTTATTTTGTTTTGTTTCATAGCGAAGCTACTTTAACATTTCGTTACAAACAAAATGAAATGAAACTACACCAGAAATGAAAAAAAATGAAATGAAACACTATTTTTCCATTTTGTGTCCATCTCTTGTCAAATCTGACTGATGGCAACCCTTTCCCAGGTATTCCAGGCAGAGAAGATTTTTATATGAGCATTTTAAAACTATTGTGTATTTTTTGTTATTTTTCTGAAAACCATCCAGAGTAGTGTCCTCTCCAATAAATGGGCAGGGTATAAGTTTAAATGAATGAATGAATGAGAACACTCAGAAGTGGTTGACCATTTCCCTTTTCCGGGGGTGCCCTGGTACTGTACAGCTTGCCAAAGGCCTCATATGCTGATTCTACCAGTAGGAAGCCCGGTGGGGTGTTGAACTCCCAACCTCTGGCTCCCCAGCCAGATAAGTAACCCACTCAACTATGCAGCCAGCTTACTGTCAAATATAGGAGGTGGTAAATATTCTAGCATGGGAGCTATCAAATTTGGTGAAATATCAGACACTCTTTCAGGTGATCTATTAAGTACCATCAAATGTATATGTATCAGATGCCTCATTTTTAAATGAAATACCAGTGGAAAACCTTTGCTCCATATCTAGTCTCTGCAACTGCCCAATCAGGGGCCAGATTCACATCATTCTTTCCTTTAAAAATGCATAAAGTTTATGTGCAGAAGCCTCTCTGCTGTTAGACATTTGCCTACAACACCTAGCTCCCAAAACAGGGGTGAATGGATTCATCCAGTTTCAATCATAAGTATTTTCTGTGCTGTTTCAAAACCTGGATGGTATATATTTTTAAAAGCATGAAATCTCATTTTATTGCCATATTTCCATAATATATGCACTTTTGTATTCATGATCTGAAAGACATGATGTTGCACACATGTCTTTCCTTACGAGGCACCTTTTTGTAGGTTTTTCCAAAACACAGAATTGTACGTGCAATATTCTGCAAGAGCTGCACTTGTGTGTGTGTGTGTGTGCATCTTATGCTAAGAATCTTTTGCAAAATGTGGAAGACTGTTCTGACCAAGAAGAACCATGATCCAATCTGTGCAATTAGTGTGGGATGTACAGATTTGATTGAATTTTTTTCTCCATCTGTGATCAGAAAGGCCATTTCTTTTTGTGGCGATGGGGAGGGACATTCATATTGCATATAAAGCAACCTGGGTCCATCATTTCTGAAAAATGTTATCAGGAGAGGCGCTCCCCTCAGTTGTACCAATCATACAGGCAGATTTGCTAAGGACATGACAGAGTGACACAGTTTCTCCATCAATATTCCCAGGATATCAACCTCTCCTCCAATCAAGACTGGGCTGCTTCCGCTCACCTTTCAACTTCTCCCAGTACAAAATAGTTTAATTTAGATGGGCTTTTTGTTGACAGGTTTCTGAGGAAGGGATTTAATAGGGGGAGTTGCTGCAATTTTCTCATTGATGTGCTTCCAATTTTGGCTAATCCCATTCTTCTTCAAGTGTTATGTCCTCATAGAATGTTGGTGATCGGTAGCATGATCTGGTTTTTATCCAAAGCTATTCTAAATAGAAAAGCTATTCTACCTGTGGAACCATTGGCTTAAATCCGTAAGACAGAATGTTCTTCTATGCACTGGGACACATATCCGATCTATTTTTCTTTGAAGAATAACCACCAGCAGGTAGTATTTGCTATTGTGCATGCTCATGATGTGACTGAAATATTGTAATTTCCTTTTCTTTATGATATTGAGAATTTCTAGCTTTTTATTCATAAACTGTAATAGAACCACATTATTGACTGTGGCTATCCAAGTTACCTTCAGAATTCACCTGTACATCCACTAATCCCATTGTGTTAATATATTAATTCGCTCCGCTGAATTTTACATTTTCCTTGTGCATCTGCACCTTTGCAAATCTTGTTGTGTATCTCTATTGCAATAAACATGGGTAATTAAGGATAAGTAAAACAAAATAAAATAAATCCTGAAGAATTTTTACACTGGCAAACATCACTATCATAAATCTCGTTGGCGAACTGCCACAAATTAAGAGTTTATCATGGACATTTGCTGTTGCATACAGAATAATGCAATTTGGCATCCTACAACTGATGCTGACTGATACGGCAACTCAGCAATGACTATTGTGACCTTTGTGCTTTGCCAGTGTAAAATCTCTATCAGATTTCAGCCAGTTGACTTTTGAACTTGCAGAAAGGTTGTGAAAACCCCAACACTCACCATGCCCTGCACTGTCTGAAGACACCAGATAGACTTTAGTAAGATGGACATGTTTTCAAGCTGTTCTCAAACTTATGCAGATGTCACTTGGTTAGCTCCTACCACCTGTGGTCATCCATCATTTTTAAAATCACCCATGCAAATTGGCTACTCAACGGAGCAACCGAAAATTATATTCACTGCTTATCTCCAGAAAAAACAAGATATTGATACACTCCACTGTTTCAAGCCGTGACAAGCAATTTAATCATGGTAGTTATAAATGGTCTTAACTCCACTTTGGTGGAAAGTGCTTATTAAGGCAAGTTATTACTGCCCCAAAGGTTTAGAGGGAGGAGGTGAGTCAAAACAAGTGTCAAATCAGGGCTTTCACCCAGGGATAGAATAATGACCTATGTTAAGACAGGAAAAAAGAAGGAAAGAGAATAACATTGGGGGAAAGATTAAAACCCAAGGTTCAAATGACAACTAATTATGATAGACAAGAGGCACTGACTTGTCCAAAGATGAGTTGTTTCAGCCATGCTTCAATGAAAGAAGAGTCCAAGTGCTGGGTGTAGAAATTCTCAGTGAAATAATTTGTCTCCAGAAAAAAAAGGAATTGGGGAAACATGCAGTTTTTGTTTACAAGAGGTTTAGTGACTAAGTGAAAATGGGGAGCACCTTACCCCAAAATCTCAGGAGAAGTTGCTTCTTCTGTTGCAACCCTTCTGAAGTTCAAAGCCACACTCGTCACTCTCCAAGGTTTGCAAGAAAACTTTGACTTGTGTTTCTTGAGCTCTGTGAAAATTCTTAAGTTGAGACATTGATGATAATGGAACCAAGGTTGTCATCATCATCTTAGAACAGCAGAGCTGGGTGGGACCCTATGGAACACCAAGGCCAGCCTCTGTCAAGGAGTCCCAGTGGGGAATCCAACACCCAACCTCTGGTTTTGCAGCTAGAGATCTAAACCAATGAGCTATCCAAACAAAGGGATGGGCTTTGTGAATCAGAGGGGTAGGCTATCTGTCTAATATCACAGAGGCAAGTAGAGAAGTAAGCACCCAACTAACAATATTTGGAATGACAGTTCTGAAGCAACAGAACCTATGGAGGAGTGAACTCAGAAAAACCCGGCTGATTCAGTGGGTTTACTGTAGCTGAGAATGTGACATAGATGAATGTGAGAAAGACAAAGACAAAGAGGGTGTGCCATCTGCTGAGGTTGGGATGGATAGAGGGAAAGAAAGTGAAAAGAAAGGTGTGACGGAAGAGAAAAAGAAGGAAGGCAAAGAAGAAGAAGGGAAAGGGTTAAAGACAGATGTGGTGGTGGAAGGGATGTGGATATATGACAGGAAGAAGGACGAATGGGATGAAGTAGTTTGGCAGGAGGAGGGATTAGTGAGAGGGATGCATGAGGTAGGAATACAGAGGGGGGATGACAGTTGGGAGACGGTTGAAGGAGAAGGATGGAGGGAGAGGGAGAAGACTTCATATGTGGGGCCCATGGCGATTGGAGAATCCCACAGAAAGACAAACTCCCCAACCAGCCATGCCAGGAAGTACCCCGTTGGGTATGACAGCCATGTTGTGGGACCACCTGTCTGGGAGCAGAGAAGATGCCCGCTTGGGGGAGAGACAAATTCATCAACTCTGGGAAAACTCGTTATTAGAGTTTGGAGGGCAAGTAAGGCAAGATGTTAATGACAGTTTGGCATTCTGTAACATTCAAGAACATGTGCCAGAGGAGGAGGAGAAGAATTTTATTGTTGAGCCTGTTGAAAATAGAAGTTCTTTAAATGTAAGGACTGATTCCTTCATCGATCCATTACAAAATATTCATCTGAGTGAAAGATAGGATGAACCCACTCCCAGTGACCTACTCAGTGAGAATTTTTAAGATGAACCATAATGATGGCGATGGAACTAAGCTAATCTTAAAACTGCAGAGCTGGACAGAAACCTATGGATCATCAAGTCCAGACCTTGTCAAGGAGACCCAGTGGAGAATTGAACTCCCAACGAAAGGCACACCCCAACTTATTTTTGTACGATATTTTAAAGTTACATTTATTCCCTCCAGATTGTCTTGCTGGTCTCTGATGCCAACATTGTCAGTTGTATATAGATGAGGACAAATACATGTTAAATATTTTAATTAAAACCATTAGGCTGCTAAATTATGCTCACACCCATTTTTTTAAGAAGTCAAAAGAGGCAACAAGCATGAAGAGCAAATACTGTACCAGAACTAAAACTCAGCTGGATTTCCTACAGTCATCTGAGGAAGAAATTTGTTGTACAGTATTTTCATCTTACAGCCTTAATTTAATAATGCTCTGAAAGCTCAAAATTCCCAAGGGGAGGGTTTTTTTTTGTTTGAGCAAAAGTAATTAATTAATACTCATGCTCAAAAAGCTGTGCAAGAAACCAAAGGAACTGAAAAATGTATACCATAAGTCTAATAATCATTTATCTATTATTTATTTTTATACTTATTAACAACACTGACTTTCCCAGTGGGAAATAATTACCCTTTTCTTAGAAAAACCCTCAAAACCCCCACAAGCCAAACAAATTTAGCAGGCACTAGAGATGGGCACAAAACGAACAATTTTTTGTTTCCATTTTTGTTTTTTCGTTTCGTTACGTAACAAAACGACAAACGAATTTTGTCTCTAAAATGAAACAAAATGAACAGAAACACAGAAAATTTGTCGTCCGTTTCGTTTTTCTTACGGCAATACATTGAACTGCTTTAAATGCTAAAAAAAACACAAAAATTGAAATAAATGGTAACAAAATGGTAACAAAACGAATGAAAATGAAAAATTTTTTTTGCAAAAATTCGTGAAAAACTGAAATGAACTGAAACGGACCCCCTAAACGACAAACAAAATGCCATTTTTTATTCGTGCCCATCTCTAGCAGGCACTTTAAAAACAATGCAGTAATAACTCAAATCCAGGATGGATTTGTCAACAACAAATTCTGAAGACTAGTCTTATCTCATTTATGAACCAATTCATTGATTCATCAGAAAAAAATACAAATTTATTTTCTGTGATTTATTGACCTTGATAAATCATGAGTCATAATAAATCACATTTTCCCAATTTGTCACCATCTCTGCCTACTCTTTGCCACACTCCTTTCCACTAAGCATAAGGCCCCATATGTCTGTAGGTCCTCTGTGTGCTGCATGAGAAATTGGAATGTCTATAGATATTCTGTTGCATCCCATCACCTTTGAAAACAGTTGGGAGAGGCTCTTTTAAGCTCTGTGAAATCAGAGAATTCACTAGGAATGGAGGTTTCAGAAAGAGAGGAGAGTTGGTATTCTGTTGGCAACTCTCCTTCCTTGTAAGAATCTCTCAAAACATTTTGTTTTTTTAAGAAATTGCAGGAAGAAGTGGAACTGACATATTTTTAACCAGGGAGGTGACCTTGAACGCCTTGGTCTTTGAAGTCTGGGTTGGGATCTCTCCATAGTCAACTTCATTTGTGGTTTCTTATTGTATTTGAACAGGATATATGACTGAAAAATATGTTCAGATCATTTTTTATTTTATTTTTTAAATTATTTTTGCTAGCCCTTATTAAAATGTACACATTTTATTCCTGATTAAAAGAAATTGAATTTTTGAGAGGGATTTGAGGGGGTCAGGGGAAGAGCAGAACCCATTGTTTTGGTTATCTGTCTCAAATGGGGAGTGGCTCGTGTTTTAAGGTGCGGGATGGGCAGGCGGACAGTCTAAGACAGACCTTTTCTATGAATGACCAAAAGCTTTAAACGGCCTATAGGCTGATTGTGCAGAGAGATGTTTAGTCCTGGAATTTCCAGAAATGCTAAACTACATTGTAAACAATGTAAAGCCCTCTGAAACATTTTGACATTTAAAAAAAAATGATTATGAGAATATTCAGAGTAGATACTATTTGTCTATTTCAGCATTTTATATCTTATGTTTTATTAAACATTTATTATTATAAACAGCCCGGAGTTCCTTTTTGGAAGACTGGTGGTATAAATCAGGCCTGCCCAACAGGTAGACCGTGGGCTACCAGTAGCCTGCGAAGGGTTCAAAAGTAGCCCACCGGCCACCAATAAAAAAGTCAGGGGATAAGTTCTGCACCCCACCCTCCCACATCCCAAATACCAGCACTGCCCCAGCAAAGTTCTGGGTCTGCCAGCCCACTGTCTTAGTTGAGCAGGGCAGTTCAAGGGCCATGACATGATCCCCTGCTCCCCCACTGGCCAGATGATCAAGCGGGTGCAAGGGAAGCATGTGCATGGTCAGCCTTCCCAGAGGAATGAATTGGAAATCAATTAATCCATTCCAGAAGAGCACGTGCTTGGGATGGACAAAATTCGCAAGTAGAGGTATTAGTGCAGTAGCCCTCAGACACGTTGGGCCAGAAAAAACAGACCTCATCCTGTTCAAAGTTGGACAGTCCTGGTATAAGTAAGTAAGTAAGTAAGTAAGTAAGTAAGTAAGTAAGTAAGTAAGTAAGTAAGTAAGTAAATAAATAAATAAATAAATAAATAAATAAATAGACTTTGCATTGATTTAAAATATTTGAACCCTGCTTTCACCCTGACTTCCAATCTTGTCTAATTTTGCTTCACTTTTTCTTTCTTTTGAGGGGTGGGGAAAGGTTTTGGACCTAGATGTGCTCCCAATGCATTCTGGGAGAAGGGAACCCTAGAACTTAGCTGCCTCATCCTGAACAATCATCCTGAACAATGGTCCAAACCATCCTTGAATGGATGATGGAGTTTTAGCAAATTGTCTCAACGGGAATTAAAAAAAAATTAAAAAAATTAAAAGGGGGAATTTATTGATTGAATAATTTATTTAAATTGTTTATATCCCATCCTCTAAAATGGCTCATATGAGATCACATGAGGTGATTCCTAAATGGTCTCTGTTGCTCCTTTTAAATAGTTTATGGTGTGCCTAGCACCAATGTATAACTCAGGTGCATACATGTGTGTGTGCAGGATTCATACTCTCTCTCTCTCTCTCTCTCTCTCTCTCTCTGCCAGACAAGTTTCAAGAGAATAAGCATGAAAAGGAGGTTTATGCTTTGCTGACGCCAATCTGCACAGAGCCCCTGTCATGGGAAGCATACGCCATCCAGACTTGGATTGACAGAAAAATGTTTTCCTATGGAGTACTGCTAGTAGTGTTTGTGTACAACAAACAAGGCTGTTTATCGGATGGCATCCGGGCAGGATGACATGGCAAAGAACTGAGTTGAAGATTTAATTATTCATAGCGTAATTATGCATTATTAATTGTGCTTCATGGAATGGACCTGTGAAAGCTCATCATGGTGCACTCTTTAAAAAAAGTAGTGATGCTAGCAGTGATAAAGTTAAAAATGGCAGAAGTAGAACTATGTATAATACTGCAGGGATTGAACTCTATGGCCCTGCAAACTCATTATTTTATAATTAGGCTGCAAACAAGCACTGGGGCAATTTCCTTTTTGAACAGAAAGCTAGGACGAGCTAGGCCTGTGTGAGACCATGAAGCCTGCTGGCTTGGGCCTTTCATCCATATTTAGGTGTTTATCAGTTGCAACTCCCAGCATGGAGTATTCTAGGATTTGTAGTCTAAAACATATCCCATACCGAAAAAACCCCATAAGAACATAACATAAGAACATAAGAAGAGCCATGCTGGATCAGGCCAAAGGCCCATCTAGTCTTGGATGGTCCAGATTGCTCAATGGCACACAGGCAGAGTCCACTGTCAGGAGTCCCCCTTCCCCCCACAGTTGGTTGGATATAGAGGCATAGGGGGTTGCATGTACCCCCTGGGGGTTGCATGTACCCCATAGACCACCAGTCACTCATCTTTCCCCTAAGGTCATCATCTGAAATGAAGAGGACCGAAGGGCCGCAAATCTCCCATCCATTCTTACCCAAGAGGGAGGCTTAAAGGGCCATCTTCCTGGCTGGACATCTGGAGCTTAACTCTCCAGGAGGTCCTGCTGTAGATAATTCCTACACTGGTATACTGTATTGTAAGACTGTGGAGCTCATTTGGAGCCCCATCTCAATGGCTGGCCTAGGTCCAAGAGATACAAAGTTTGTTGTCAGACATGTAGACCTCATATTCAAGAATGCTAGACCAGTGTATCTGGCCTCCTAGAATCATAGAATCATAGGGTTGAAAGAGACCTCGAGCCATCCAGTCCAACCCCCTGTATGCAGGAACCACCATCACAGTATTTCCGACAGATGGCCATTCAGCCTCTGCTTAAAAACCTCCAAAGAAGGAGACTCCACCACCCTCCGTGGCAGCATATTCCACTGCCAAACAGCTCTAACTGTCATGAAGTTCTTCCCAATGTTTAAATGGAATCTCTTTTCTTGTAGTTTGAAACCATTGCCCTGAGTCCTAGTCTCTGAAGCCATGGAAAACAAACCTGTTCCCTCTTCAATATGTCATCCCTTCAAATATTTAAACATAGCTATCATATCCCCTCTCAGCCTTCTTTTTGTAAGGCTAAACATTATCCCAGTTCCCTAAGCCATTCCTCATAAGACATTTCTTCCAGACCTTCAATTATCCTGGTCGCCCTCCTCTGTACCTGCTCAAGGTTGCCAACATCCTTTTTAAATTGAGGTGAACATAACTGGACACAGTGCTCCAGGTGGGGTCTGACACTGGAGTGACTCACTGGCTCTGGAGTGTTAGATCTGGCTGTCTATGGATTCAGATACGGTCTTAGTGTCCTCTCACAGAATCATAGAACAAATGAGTTGGAAATGGGCCTGTAAGGGTTCAACCCCCTGCTGCATGCAGGAATACAGATGAAAGGTGATCTGTCAGGTAGTGGTCCAGATTTTTCTTGAATGCCTCCAGCCATTGGTTCCATCGCTGTGCTACTCTAGCAGTTAACATGTTTTTCCTGATACTCCACCCAAATCTGGTTTCTCCGACAATACAGCAGCGAAAGAGCTGCAATGTTGGGTAATAAGACCAATTTTTAGTTAGTACTCTCAATGTCCAATTTTATACCAAGTTTCTGGCTCGTCATTAAGGCCGCTCATTCAACAATACACGGGTGGAAAATGAGGGCAGAAGATCATCTTTTAAAAAAGCTTTAGTTTTACAGGCACTAGGCTGTAAGACACATTCATACCTAGGACTGCACATTTCTTCACCGAAACGACATGAATTATATATTTAAAAATCGATACAAGACAGCGTAACAGGCTCTGTTCCAGAGGGAAGGTTACATTTTGAATTCTTGAGGGAGGAGAAGTGCTGAAAGATTTTCCATGACAAAGGGCTTTGTACGGGAAATTTGCTACCCATTTCCATGTTATCAGAGGTTTTTTTTTATCAGTGGAAAGCATGGGCCGATTTCCTTCGGAAATAGTAAATCCTTTCTGAAGCTATACTTCGAATGCAGAAAAATAGGTTATTAAATTCTTCATACATGGCTGACGTTAACAATATGTGTTCCCAGTCAAAGAGATCCTCAGAGTCTGGTGGGATTTGTATGGGTTTTTTTTTGCATTTATATGATGCATATTAATATGCAGTGGAATAAAAGCCTGTGTTTCATGAACCCCCCAGTTCACTGCCCTGCATTAGGATAAATCTTCAATATAAAATATCTCCCCCCTCCCCCTCTCAGGCAGCTACCCCTGTTTCTCTCTTATTTTTAAAAAACAGAAGCTACAATAAAATAAAATAAAATAATTCTACCTGTCAATCAACTAAAAATGATTCCCCAACATGCAATTTCCATCACAGCTGTGTATTAGGAGCCACCTGGCTGAATGCCTTTCGTGTGAGATGGCTGTCAATTTCGTCAATGAATTTAGATGAGTCTACATTGGTAGCATTGCATGGTATGCATTACATATGTCCCTGTTAATGTGAGTGAGATGGAGAATATGCATAAAATCAGGCTAGAACTAGACCTCTTGAGCTATATTTAAAACTATGTTTCTCTACCCTATGTTCAAAGAATAATAGGATCATAGATTTGGGACCCCTTGCCATGCAGGAACCCTCATCAAAGTACGTCAAAAAACCTCCAAAGAAGGAGACTCCACCACCCTCCGTGGCAGCATATTCCACTGCTGAACAGCTCTAACCACCAGGAAGTTCCTCCTAATGTTCAAATGGAATCCCTTTTCCTGTAGTTTGAAACCATTGCCTTGAGTCCTAGTCTCAGAAGGCATGGAAAACAAACCTGTTCCCTTTTCAATATGACATCCTTTCAAGTATTTAAGCATAGCTATCATATCCCCTCTCAGCCTTGTTTTTGCAAGGCTAAACACTCCCAGCCCCCTAAGCCGCTCCTCATAAGACATCCTAGTCGCCCTCTTCTGGACCTGTTCAAGGTTGTCAACATCTTTTTAAAATCGAGGTGTGCAGAACTGGACACAGTACTCCAGGTGGGGTCATCATTAACAGTACTCCTGGCATGTTGACCACAATGAGAGCCAGAACTTGGAAACTGACTCTCTCTCTTTTTTTGGAGCTGAACTCACAGAAACTCCTGTCCATTGTCCAGCATTGCTTCTGAAATTTTTGAAATTCAACATTATCCTTGGGTCTTCAAAAAAGATGCACTGATGATATTCCACTGACAAATATTTTATAGAAGCAAACCATGTACAATAGGACCTCTGTATCCGTGGGAGATAATTCCCAAGCTCCCTCCCGGGTGGATTCTGAAAATGCAGATTATAGCAAATGCTATTATAGACCATGTGGCCAGTTCTGAGAACTGCATCATCATAAACATTATAGTTTTGATATTTTTCTTTGAATAAGAACATAGGAACATAAGAACAGCCTTGCTGGAACAGACCACAGCACCTCCCGCCCAGCATTCTGTCTCACACAATGGATCACCATTTGCTTCAGGGTATTCCCAAGCAGATATCTTCACCTGCTTATGATTCCCTGCAAATGGCATTGAGAGATATCCTGCCTATTTCTCCAACCTGGAACTTGTCCTTAAAAAGGTGAAGGTTCCCCACACACAGGCATGCTAGTTGTGTCTCACTCTAGGGGCTGTGCTCATATCTGTATTCAAGCTGAAGAGCCAGTGTTATACAAGCCCATGGCCACGTGGCTGGCATGGCTGCAAGGAAACACTGTTTTACCTTCCTGCTTTTTATAGTCGTACCTATTTATCTACAGTAGTACCCTGACTTAGGAGGTGCCCAACATATGAAAATCCCGACTTATGAGTGCTCTTCAGCAGTCCCCTCCCCCCATAGGGGCTCCGGAGAAGCAGCACACCACTTTTTAAATGCCTTCCAGTCACCAAGGCAGTGTTTGCCTCGGTGACTAGAAGGGATTTCAAAAGTGGAACACTGCTCCTGCCGAGTCCCCACCGGGGGGGGGGAGCGGCGCATCACTTTTTTGATGCCTTCCAGTCATGGAGGCAACTGCTGCCTCTGTGACTGGAAGGCATTTCAAATCATGTGCAGCTTCTCCCCGGGGGGGGGTGTCAGGAAAAGCTATGCGCACAATTCCTTCCCCAACCAGCGCCAAGCAGCTGATTGGTGCTGGCTTCAGGCCAGGGCTCCCAGGGTCATTTCTATTGAAGTGCATTGGCACTGCCTGGGGGAGGAATCACGCATGCAGCTTCTCCCGACCCCCTCCCCAGGGGGAAGAAGCTGCGTGTGTGAATTTTAAAGCAATTTCCCATGGGAATGCATTGAAATCCCTTCCTTTGGAACGGATTACTTGAATTTCAATTCATTCCTATAGAAAACCACTCCCCGACTTATGACACAACTGACTTACGAGCGTTGGCTCGGAACGGATTAATCTCGTAAGTCATCGTGGCACTGTACTTGGGTTAGCATGCTTTAGAACTGCTAGGTTGGCAGGAGCTGAGGTTAACAACAGGAGCTCACTCCACTGCGTGGCACCTGGGATTCGAACTGCTGAGCTGCTGACGTTGAAGCCGACAGTTTTCAGAGCCTTAGTCCACTGAGCCACTACACCCTCTTATCTTGTCCTTAGGCATCCATAATGATACCCATTGATACCCTTGTTCTCCATGAACTTGTCTAATCCTTTCTTAAAGGGATGGTGACCAGAAGTGTACACAATACTCCAGATGGGGCCTCACCATAGATTTATAAAGAGGCAAAATGACACTCGTTATAAATTGTTTTATTATTGTTTTATTGTTTTATTACTTATTATGTTTTTACTATTGGATTGTTTATTTATTGCATGTCTTGATTGATATTTGTTCAACCTTGTAAACCATCCAGAGTAGCCGTGCAGCTAGATGGAGTGGTATATGAATTTAATAAATAAATAATAAACAAATATTTTCTATACCCTTCCTAATGAACCCTAGCATTGAGTTTGCTTTTTTCACTGCTGCAGCACACCGGTTTGACACCTTCATTGAGCTGTCCACCAGGACACCAAGGTCCTCTTCCTGGTTTGTTGCAGAGAGTTCAGAGCCCATCATTTTAAAAATGTAACTGTTTTTTATTTTATGTTTTTGCTCTAATGTGCATCACTCTGCATTTACTAATGTGGAAGCTCATTTGGCAGTGGTTTGCCCACCCCCTCAGTGTCAAGAGATCCCTCTGGAGCTTCTCACAATCTCTCTCACTTTTCACTTCCCTGTATAATTTAGTGTTGTCGGCAAATTTAGCTACCTTGCTATTTTTACTCCCACATCATTTATGAAGATGTTGAAAAGCAGACGTCCCAGTACTGAACCTTTGAGGACCCCACTCTTTACCTCCCTTCTCTTGGAGAAGATTCCATTTAGTGCTAACTTCTGTTTCCTGTCCCTTAGCCAGTTGCTGATCCAGAACAAGACCTGTCCCTTGATTCAATGACTGGCAACTTTATTCAAGAGCCTTTGATGTGGGACCTTGTCAAAAGCCTTCTGAAAGTTCAGATAAATAATGTCAGCTGGATCTCCCTTATCCACATGCTTGTTGACACTCTCAAAGAATTCCTACAGATTAGTGAGGCATGATTTGCCCTTGCAAAAGCCATGTTGGCTCTCCAGCAGCGCCTTCTCTTCTATATGCCTGTTAATTTTATCTTTTAACATGGTTTCTAACACTTTACTTGGGACACATGTCAAACTGACCAGTCTTTTAATACTTTTAATATTTTCTGACTGTGGATAAGTGAAGCAGCAGATACTAATCCTGTGGCTACACTTTGCCCCCACCCCAGTAATTTGGGTACTCATTTTACTGACCTCAGAAGGATAGAAGGCTGAGTGAACCTTGAGCCTGTTACCTGGGATTGAACCCCAGGTCATGAGCACAGTTAAAGGTGCAGTATAGCAGTTTAACCACTGTTCCACATGGGTAAGGGGGTCCTGTTGTATCACATTTTATTGATGCAGCAGCAGTTCTATTGAATCCTAAAACCCTCCCCACAGCCACTGCCCTCAACCAGCTTGAATGCAGGATTGTCCTTTTACTATCAAATGTTATGAATGAGAGACACCTTTCACGTGTAAGAGACGGTTTGGAAATATTTATTTATTTATTTATTTATTTATTTATTTATTTATTTATTTATTTATTTATTTCTATGCTGCCCGTCTTCCAGAGGAACTCTGGGCAATTTTACAATGAAAATGTTGGGATATCTACTTCTGATTAGAGATGGGCACAAAATGCTAAAATGGCATTTCATTTTGATTTTTGTTTCATTCCATTCCGTTCCATTCATTTTTTTTATTTTAAATGATTTTTTTAAAAAATCATTTTGTTTTTTGTTTTGTTTCATTTTTCATTTTTTAAACATGTGTATGTGTACTGTGTGTGAGTGCTCTTTTAAATGTGAGCAGTGCTTTTGCAACTCCCCCCACCCAAGCCCCGGATGCCAGCTGACTGGCACTGGCTTTGGCAGGGAAAAATAAGTTTTAAAAGCCCACCCTTTCCCCTTGCCCAATTGGTTGGGGAAAAGGGCAGGCTTTTAAAATCCCCCCCACCAAAGCCAATGTTGATTAGCTGGTGCACGGGGCTTGGGGAGAGCTTAAAACCATTTAAAAGGCTTTTAAAACCTTTTCCCCTTCCCGAAGCGCCACATGCCAGCTGATCGGAGCTCAGGTGGGGGGAAAACCCTTCCCCCACCACGGCACTGATCACTTAAAACTTACCCCCCCAAGTCCCATGCACCAGCTGATTGGCACTGGGGCGGGGAAAAAGTTTTAAAAGCCCACAGCCCCCCCCAAAAAAAAATCAGGCGCGCATGATCAGGTGGGGAAACCAGGCTTTAAAAACTCCCCCCCACCCTAGTCCCAATCAGCTGGCACACGGAGCTTTGGGTAGGAAAAAAGTGTAATAAGCCCGTGGTTTCCCCATGTCTGATTGGCTCCCCATAGGAATGTATTCCTATGGCAAAACAAGAAACAAAACAGAACAAAATGAAAATTTTCGTTTCATTTCGTTTCATTTTTCTTTGAGGGGTCATTTTGTTTTTCATTTCATTAGGGAACAAAATGAAAAATGAAAAACAAAACAAAAAATCATTTGTGCCCATCTCTATGTTTGAGTAGGCCTATTAAATCAGTGGAACATAGGTGTTGAAATACCAAACACCCACTGATCTCATGAGCCTAATCTAATGATGGCGTGCAACTGGATTTCAGCCCTTATGTAGTAGTAGATAGTTAAATATTTAAATATGTAGTTATTGTATCTTTTCAAATACTATGTTATACATTGTTTCCCTATCTGCAGAATCTCTGATATACTATTTATTGTTTATTTATTTATTTGGACTTGGCCTGATATGCTTATTAAGTGAGCACATGGAAACTGAAATCGAGAAGGATAGCGGGGAAACTTAATGGATTTATTAATTTGATTTATTTGAAACATTTTACCCCACTTTTCTCCTTGTATAATTGTGAAAGAATATTCAGCAATGGAATCTGCTGCCACGGAGGGTGATGGAGTCTCCTTCTTTGGAGGTTTTTAAGCAGAGGGTGGATGGCCATCTGTCGGGAGTCCTGTGATGGGGGTTCCTGCATGCCAGGGGTTGGAGTAGATCAGTGGTTCTCCACCTGTGGGTCCCCAGATGTTCCTGGACTGCATTTCCCAGAAATCCTGGTCAGCTCAGCTAGTGATGAAGACTTCTGGGAGTTGTAGTCCAGGAACATCTGGGGACCCACAGGTTGAGAACCACTGGACTAGATGGCCCTTGAGGTCTCTTCCAACTCTATAATTCTATGATTCTATGATTTTATGAACACAATCAGCCTTTGTACCTGGAATGGCAGCAAAGCAGCCCTCACAAAAGAGGCTGGGAATTGCAAGCCTGAGCAGGATGAAGATGTACCACTACTGTTGCGTAAGGGTTCAGAGATGTCCCCATAAGGCCTCTCTGCATGAAAGTACTGCTTCATCTTGACCCTTCAGATGCTTCTGGACTCCCGCTTTCACAAACTCTACTCAGCACATCAGAGTGTCTGGACTAGTATAGCCTAAGGGCAAGGGGGCAAACTTTTCTTAAGGCGATGCTTTCAAGCATAGCATCTGGAATGCTTTGCTGAAAAGGGCATGTGACAAAGGTCAAAGGAACAATTGCCTGTGTGTGGAGTCGATGCCGCTGGGTGTTGATGGATGCCTCCTTCTCGGTGGTTGTTTGGGAAGTGGACTTTTCCTCCAGGAATCTGTCCAATTCCCTTTTGAAAACATCCAGGTAGATGCCATCACCACATCCTGTGGCAGGCCATTCCTCAGACTGACAACACACTAGATTAAAAAAAATATTTTTTGTCTGTTTTCACTCTCCCAACCCTCAATTTGAGTGGATGCCCCCTAGTTCTGGTATTTTGTGTGTGTGAGAAGAGTGTCTCTCTATCCACTTTACTCATGGCCTGCATTATTTTGTACCTCTCAATCATATCAGTATTAGAACAGAATAGTAAACTAGGGGTCCTTTTTTGAGTGAATGGGGTCCCTTTTGAAAGATACATCTGGCAAAACTGGTTCTCCTAGAACAGGGATGGCGAAACCTTTTGACACACCGAGTCCCCAAACTCGGTGATGGAGACGGCGATGGTGCCAGGGAGGGCGAAGACAGCAGGGTGATGGGGGCAGCGGGCTCAGGGTCATCAGCAGCAGCGGCGGGGGGCAGGGATTGTGATGGTAATGGCAGTGGAGGCAGGGGTTGGCGGAGGTGGTGGGGTCAAGGGCGGCAATGGCAATGGTGATGGGGTCAGGATCAGCGGTGGGGGGCAGGGGTGGGAGCGAGGGCAGCAAGGATGATGGGTGGCGGGGTCAGGGTCATCAGCGGCTGCGGCGGTGGGGCCAGGGATGGCAGCAGTGATTGTGGCGGAGGCGGGGCGAGGGCGGCGATGGGGATGGCGGCAGTAGGGTTAGTGGAGGTGGGGGCGAGGGCGGCGATGGGGACTGCGGCGGTAGGGTCAATGGAGGTGGGGCGAGGGCGGCGATGGGGATGGCGGCGGTAGGGTCAGTGGAGGTGGGGGTGAGGGTGGTGATGGGGACGGCGGTGGTAGGGTCGGCCTGGCATGCGACATGCTCCCTGCCCCCCCCCACTTCCCTTTCCACAAATTCCTCATGGCTGGTCCAGCAGAGGGGGAAGTGGGGGGAAGGGAGCCTGTTGCATGCCAGGCGAAAGCTCTCCTTGTGTCATCTTTGGCACACGTGCCATAGGTTTGCCATCCCTGTCCTAGAAGCTTGAACTACACGGACTTGATCTGGGGTACGATGCATAGCAAGAGGGAGGGTTTTATTTGGACTTGGTTACCTTCTGCATCTCAATTTTGTTTTCTTTGGGGCTTTTCCTTTTGGCAATGGCATCCACTTCAAGGGCTAGACTTTCAGTGTGTGGTGTGCCTTGGCTTTGAAAAAGAGAGCAGGCTGAAATCAAATTTGGAACATGCAATGTAACAATCTTTTCCTTGCCAAAAAAATAACAATTGCTCCTCCACAAACTTGATTTTATTAGCTTCTGGACATCTGTGTGAAATGCAGTCAACCCCATGTCAGGAAAAAATCAGTGCCATCTGGACAAAAGAGTTGAAGGTAATTTATGAGTAATTAGGTCATGCCTCACGAGTAAAATACAGCAAAAAGGAACAAAAGAAGGCAATGTCCTGTTTTGTAATGTTCTGTTACTTATTTGTTTATGCAGCCTAGTTCTTAATGAGTGGTCTGGACTTTACCACTTTAGGCACAGGAGAAGCCTCATATGACCGATTCATCCTCCATGCAGTAATTTTAATTTTTTTAATTTATTTTAAAAATATTTTAACTCATAAAGGATTTGCATCATTAGAAGAAAAAACAATAATTGAAATAGTTAATTTTTTAATATACATTATATTAAAATAAAAAGCAATCGCTCAAAGGAGAAAATAAAAGATCAGAGAGAATGTAAGAACATAAGAACATAAGAAGAGCCATGC
This sequence comes from Phrynocephalus forsythii, assembly GCA_029282475.1. NCBI lineage: Eukaryota > Metazoa > Chordata > Lepidosauria > Squamata > Agamidae > Phrynocephalus > Phrynocephalus forsythii. Next base: position 133,286,935 of record JAPFRF010000002.1, on the reverse strand, counting down.
TGGATCAGGCCAAAAGCCCATCTAGTCCAGTTTCCTGTATCTCACAGTGGCCCCACCAAATGTGTCCGGGAGAACATGAGACTAGATATCTGTCCCCTGATACCACTCCTCTTCATCTGGTCCTTGAAGAACCCCAGTTTTAAGCCTGGAGATTACACATCTCCATCATGGTTTATAACCTGTGATGGACTTTTCCTCCAGGAATCTGTCCAATACCCTTTTGAAGGCATCCAGGCCAGATGCCATCACCACATCCTGTGGCAGCGAGTTCCACAGACTAACACCATGCCACATCGTGTGGCAGGGAGTTCCACAAACTAACAACATGAGGCACTGAATTTTCCTGCTAAAGTCCAAATATAACGCTAAGCATTTGATGGTAGACATTGGCTTTGTGGACTAAGGAAAACATGTTGCTGAAGCTGTAGAAGAAGGCTTTTATTTTTAGGGAGTTGTTTAGTTGGGCCAGGTTCACTAGCTAGCCATAGTTTATAATGAAGGTCAAGAACAGAAAGCATCTAGAGGCAAGCTGTAGGTTCTTGGCACCACCTTCTGGGTAAGAGGGAACCAGTGGTGTAGGACACCCTCTTTGTCAGTCCACTCAGTTTGTTATAGAATAAGGGAGGCAGTCATGGAAGGGAAGGATGTACGCCCATCCCATATCCCATCCACCTCAGTCCCCAGAGACCATGAGTGTGGGAGTGAATTTTTGCAACCCAACCCAACTCAACTCAACCCAACCCAACCCAACACAACCCAACACAACAAACCCTGAGCCAGAAGTAGTGGTTCATGAGCTAAAATAAGGCATCGAAGAGGGATTCAGTCTTTGTCTTTGTTAAGATTTGTATCTTGTGGAACCTTTTCGAGACACTGTTCTTCTGGTGGCAGAAGAAGCTACTTTAGATGAGTAGCGAAATGTTTTGATCTCACAAGAAAAGAAGTCCAGTCGCCGTGATTCAACTCCCGGATGACCTCACCTGAATGACTGAGAATCTTCACAGACATTCTTCTGGTGGTGCAGTTTTTCTTTCTTTTATCTGCTCACTTTGGAGGGACTCAGAGGACTTCGGAAGGACAAAAGGCCCGATGCAATGTCTTGAATGTCTGCATATGCTTCACAGGGAAAGAAATGTACTGTAGCAAAAACAACAGAGAATTTTAAGACAACCCCCACCCCACCCCAGTTTTATCCACCCATAAGCCAAATAATGATGCGGGACTGCAGTTCACATTGTCACATATAAGCAGTGATGCAGGTTGCATTCCTGAACACCTAGTCCTAATAAATCAAACTCATCTTTTAGGGGCCATTAAAATACTTTTTGGGCTTTTTGAAAAGCTTAGTTACTTCGGGGGAAAAGCTCCATTACTAAATTAGATCCATGAACAAATGGTCATTGGATAATAGATATGGATGATAGAATCTACTGTTTGCCCCTGATATTTGGAGAAAAATACACTTTATGCATGGTGGGTTTTTTAAAAGCATAGAATGTCTGATGGCATCTGCAGGGTTAGAAAATCTGTTTTGAAATGCTTGCAAATTTACTTATCCTCATTGGCAGATGATTTATTACATTTATTTAAAATATTTTTACCCCACCTTTCTCCTTAAAGGGACCCAAGACAGCTTCATTAATAAAACAATATTTAAAAGCTAAAGACAAGTATGCAAATATAAATGAATTATTCAAGTGTTATATTAAAAGTGGTACTCGTGTTTTTAGTCTAAATCAATAACAAAAACACATTAAAAACAAAAGAGGACAGCAGTGAATTTAAGACATTCTTCTCAGGCCACAAGTCACTCAGGAAAAGCCTGCCTGAAGAGAAGGTATTTGCCTTTTTTCAGAAGGACAGCAAAGATCAAGCCAGGCTAGCTCCCTGTGGCAGTGAGTTCCAGAGTCTGGGGGCAGCAACAGAGAAAGCCCTCTCCTGAGCCTAGTGGCGCAGTGGTCAAATGCCTGTACTGCAGGTAAAACTCTGCTCACGACCTGGGGTTCAATCCCAGGTAGCAGGCTCAAGGTTGACTCAGCTTTCCATCCTTCCGAGGTTGGTAAAATGAATACCCAGCTTGCTGGGGGGGGGGGCAATGTGTAGACTGCATTACTGTAATTAAAAACTGTAAACTGCCCAGAGACTAATTGAAGTGGTATGGGGTGGTATATAAGCACAACACTTTGCTTTTTTTTGCTTGGCTGTGTTCCCACCAAGCGCACTTGTGAGAGAAAGGCTTCCCAACTGATGATCTTAACACCAAAGTAGGATCCGAGAGGGAGTTTTCTTCATTCGCCTAGGATAATTTGCCAAAAAAAAAAATGGCAGAAAGATCATTGCCAGAATATTTTTGCACTATGCAGATGGATGTGCGTGTGTGTTCATTTAGGTGTATCGAACTTCTTCACAACCCTTCCCAAAAAAACTTGAGTTTTTTTTTTAGCTGAGGATCTTTATTTCTAACCAAGATTTGTGTGATGCATTTATTTTCAAGTCCAGCAAAAAACTGACACATTTGGTTGCTTTTAAAGGACTCTAGGATTCAAGGTTAGGCAGAGAGAAATCATTTATCATGTTTTATCATGAATAGAAAAAAATGTCTAAGAGACAGGAATGGGTGAGTATGCTGTATACTTCCTGCATAAAAATTGAAAGGGACCCTAATCTATCATGATTAGAAATGAAGGAGTGGGCACAGAATAAACAAGAGATTCCCTTGGCTCGTACTTTTGTGATGACTTCCAAATTTGTTCCTGTTTCTGCTAGCAAATATTGTAACTCTTATCAGCCTTGAGGGAAGTGTGGAGGTGGTTTCAACTTAATATACTGCTCCATAGTGCTGAAGTGCAGTCTGGGCGGTTTGCACCATAATTATGAAAACACCAAAGATCTAGGTAGTCACTTTATTGGCCTTGGAAGAATGAATGGCCATGTCAACTTTAACCTGACAACCTGAACCTGTTGGGTTTGAGCTCAAGTCGTGAACAGAAGCTTGACTGCAGTATTGCAGTTTAACCACTGTGCCAGTTAATGAAATGGTTTTGGCCTTAACATACTAAGAATGGGTTGCTTCTTCTGATTGTCCCATTGTAACACCTTTGATTATGCAGAACCAAATTCCATGTAAAAAAAACCAATTCAATTAAAAACTGATTGTCAAAGTTACAGAAGATCTTGATGATGTGCCATTTGTGTGTCATTGTATGGCAATGAATATGTTCCAAATTATACTTCCCTTGGATATGGACAACATCCTTCTCAACTACCCATGCACATGACTCTTGCTCTCCATGGCGGATTAAAGGGGAAATATAATCAAATAAATGTTAGGGATAGGATGTTTTGATTTTTTAAAAATGTATTTATTTTCTGGGTAAGGGACATTATAAGGAACAAACTAGGAAAGAAATGTGGTTTAAGTAAGGTTAGAAAGGGAGGGTAGGGGTAAGGGAAAATTGGGGGATGCAGGATTGGCAAGATACATTACAATTCTTCACTTTCATATTTCATATATATACATATCAGTTAGGACTTATATAGATAGTATATGTTACACAATAGTTTCTGGCTGTTGACATATTTCAAATGCAAACTCTTGATTTATTTGTTTTTTGTATAATTATCTTTTTTAACCACAAATAAAACGTTTCCCAACTTTCCTGATGCTTCTGTTTCTGTCGTGTCTCTAACCATTCTGTTTGCCCATTTCTGCTGTTTCAAGGATTTTTGCTATCAACTCCTGTTCTTCTGGAATTACTAGTTCTTTCCAATGTTTTGCAAAGGTAACTCTCGCTGCTGTTACAATATGTGAGGCTAAATACACTGTATGATGATCCATTTTGCCTGGCATTTTGGATGATAAATCCCATAATTCCCCATTCAGGTGTTCTTACCTGACTCCACCCCATGCTTCCTATTCCTGCCCAGGTTATAGCTGGGAGTGTTTTTCATAGAATCATAGAGTTGGAAGAGACCTCAAGGGCCATTCAGTCCAACCCCCTGCCATGCAGGAACCCCAATCACAGTATTCCTCCTGACAGATGGTTGTCCAGCTTCTGGTTCACAAAGCTAAGAAGAGTTAGGACATTTATTAAGAACCTCTCTCTGCATTCCACATTGCTGGACAGATTGCATAGGGTGGATGTCTGGTTAGCTCAGTGAGTTTCATTCCCCACTGTGCCTTGGAGCAGCCTCTGTAGCCTTAGGCAAGTTGCCTAGTCCCTGAGTGCCTCTCCAGAAATGCCTCTCTCTGGGAAGGGTCATTAATAGCAGCAGCAGCAGCAGCAGCAGCAGCAGCAGATGATGATGATGATGATAATAATGATGATGATGATGATGATGATGGTGGTGGTGGTGGTGGTGGTGGTGGTGCTGGTGGTGGTGGTGATGGTGATGATGATGATGACGGATTTTCTGGATCCATTTCAATCTGGTTTCAGGCCGGGTTTTGGTACAGAGACTGCCTTGGTCGCCCTGTATGATGACCTCTGCCGGGAGAGAGACAGGGGGAGTGCAACCCTGTTGATACTCCTGGACCTCTCAGCAGCTTTCGACACCATCGACCATGGTGTCCTTCTGGATAGGCTGGCCAGGTTGGGAGTTGGAGGCACCGCTTTGCGATGGTTCCATTCCTTCCTGGCTGACCGTGTCCAGAAGGTGGTGCTGGGGGACAGTTGCTCTGCCCCGTGGCATTTATGTCATGGGGTTCCTCAGGGCTCTATACTGTCTCCCATGCTGTTCAACATTTACATGGAACCACTGGGAGAGGTCATCAGGAGGTTTGGGCTGAGGACTCAGCAATATGCTGATGATACTCAGCTCTACCTCTCGTTTTCCACCAATCCAGGTGAGGCGGTTTCTGTGCTGAACTCGTGTCTGGGCCAGATAATGGACTGGATGAGGGTTAACAAATTGAAACTCAATCCAGACAAGACGGAAGTGCTGTTAGTGGGTGCTTCGCCAGACAGGTTAGAGGGACACTTCCCTGTTCTGGACGGGGTTGCACTCCCCCTAAGGGACAGGGTCCGCAGCTTGGGGGTGCTCCTGGACCCCGGTCTAACTCTGGAAGCCCAGGTGGACTCGGTGGCCAGGGGTGCCTTTCTCCAGCTGCGGAAAATATATCAGCTACGCCCCTACCTGGATGAACGGAGCCTCATAACAGTTACGCATGCACTGGTAACATCCCGTATTGTTTACTGCAATGCGCTCTACATGGGGCTGCCTTTGAAGACGGTTCGGCGATTGCAACTGGTTCAGAATCGTGTGGCGCGGCTAGTAAGTGGTGGGGCCGCTAGGGATCATATCACGCCGATTCTACGTAGCCTACATTGGTTACCAGTTGCTGCCCGAGCCCAATTCAAAGTGCTTGTTTTGACATATAAAGCCCTAAATGGCTTAGGACCTGGATACCTGAAGGACCGCCTCCTTCCATATGAACCTACCTGGCAATTAAGATCAAGCCAGGGGGCCCTCCTGAAAGAGCCATCCCTCAAGGAGGTGAAAGGGATGGCTTGTAGGAACAGGGCCTTTTCGGCAGCTGCCCCCAAGCTATGGAATGCCCTCCCAAGTGAGATCCGCCTGGCGCCAACACTGATGACATTTCGGCGCCAGGTAAAAACCTTCCTGTTCCAGAAGTTTTTTAATTGATACAATTTAGATTGTGGGTCTTCTGATGGCAATTTTAGTGTGATGTTTTAGTATAAGTTTTTTATTGTTGTTTTAATTATTTATTGTTGTTTGATGTTTTTAACTGTTTTAATTCCTTGATTGTAAGCCACCCAGAGACCTTTGGGTAGTGGGCGGCATATAAGTTGTAAAAATAAATAAATAAATAAATAAGTTTTTGCCCATTTCAGGGATAGCCACTGAAGCAGAATGGAAAGAAATTAAAGGCGGATGAAAGGAAGTTTTTTTCCGCCCCAACTGGAACCATGAGAAATTACAGCAATAGGGATCGTCCTTCAGAGGTCCTGGTTAGAGATGGGCACGAAACGAACATTTTTTCATTTCCGCTATTTGTTATTCGTTTAGTTATGTAATGAAACGACAAACGAAAATTGTGATGAAAATGGAACGAAACAAACAGAACCATGAAAATTGTGTTTGTTACGTTTCGTTTTCATTAATGGCGACACGCAATGAAATGAGCTGTTTTAAATGTTAAAAACGCCCTCGACATCCATAAAAACCCAGCGATAACTATTTATTCTGCCTGATAGTACCTACCAGGGGAGTTGGGGTCCTTAAAATGTGCATTTATGTCTTTTCTCAGATCGCTGTATTTTTTTCCTTTAAGGGGAGTTAGGGGACATCAACCCAAAATGGCTCCCAGATGCCTAATATTGATTTCTTGGGTATTAAAACGCCCTGGACATCCATAAAAATGCAGCGATAATGCAATAATTATTTGAAATTATTACCTACCAGGGGGTTGGGGTCCTTAAAACGTTTTTTTTTGTCTTCTCCCATTGCGATGTATTTTTCTTTTCCCTTTAAAGATGACAAAATGGATGTCGTCCCTCCAGCCACAAAATGGAGGCAAGCCATGTGATGGGATCATGTAAATTCTTGGACAACTTCCACCAATAGCATGCCCAGGTTGCAGACTGGGCAGGTCTGGCAGCCACAGAGGGCATCAAAAGCTCTGGCAGCCCCTGTCCTCCTTACAGTCCCCGGTGGGAGTTAGGGTGGGATTGCTGTCTCTGTGACTCTAGCTTCAGTCCTGCCCCTCACCTCTCAGTGAGTACCCTCCCCTGCCCCACAGTGCAGTCACTCTGCGGCTGCCTTGCACCCTGGACAACGCCCACCGCTGCCTTTGCAGCCTCCCTGCATAGCTAGTCTATACTGTGTCTCTGCCAGCATCATTTTTTTAGTGTTTTCCCTCTGGTCTGGGGCATTGGGGGACGCCCCCGCACGGAAATGCTTTAAAAATTGCGCAAAAAGTGGGTAGAAACAAAAAACAAAAAAAGAAAAAGAATTTCCCCCCCAAAATTCGCGAAAAATGGAAAGGAAATGAAAGGGACGTCTCAACGACAAATGAAAAACCGAAATGCCATTTTGTTTGATTCGTGCCCATCTCTAGTCCTGGTTGCAGAGTGGGGACATACACACATCCCTGGACACTAGAATACCACATCCATTGTCATTCCCCCATGGATTTCTTTTAAAAAATAATAAAATTAAAAGAATGACTCTAATTGCCATTTGAGGGGGAAATGAGGAGGATTGTGTGTCATAAGGTGACCTTTCGGGTGTTGGGCTACTGGGAGGCAGTTTTGTGTCTGTGAGGCTGTATATTGCCACCAAAAGGTCTATTCCAAACCTTTGGCACTCCAGATATTTTGTGGTCCAAAACAATTGGAGTGCTGAAGTTTTGCTATCACTTGCTATTCTTTTGAGTGTGTCAGGTAAAATTGAATCTCTCTCTCTCTCTCTCTCTCTCTCTCTCTCTCTCTCTCTCTCTCTCTCTCTCTCTCTCTCTCTCTCTCTCAGCTGGATCAGGTCCTATAGATTCACTTATCTCCTGGCTAAAAATGCTAAATAAAAATCCCACCAAAATACCTATTTACAGCCACTCCTCACTTAACAACCTCCCTGTTTAATGACAGTTCAAGCTTACAACCAGCAGCAGTGGCCAAAGGGGCAACTGCCATCTAACTGCTGCCTCAGGAAGAATCTGCAACCAGGACCTGGGTGAAAACATCTAAGTTACTTCTGCTTGATTGCACCTACTTTGTCAGCAGCTTGGAGGGGAGGAAGCTGGGCTTCAGCATTCCCCTTTGCCTTCCTCCTCCTCCTCCACTGCTTCCAAGAGAGATGGGTACATAAGAACATAAGAACATAAGCAGAGCCATGCTGGATCAGGCCAAAGGCCCATCTAGTCTAGCTTCCTGTATCTCACAGTGGCCCCACCAAAAGTGTCCGGGAGCGCACAAGACTAGATATCTGTCTCCTGATACCACTCCCCTGCATCTGACCCCTGAAGTACCCTGGTTTTAAGCCTGGAGATTACATAACTCCATCATGGTTTGTACCCTGCATTATTTTGTATGTCTCAATTAGAGATGAGCACAAATAAAAAAATGACATTTCGTTTGTCATTTGTTGTTTGGAGGGTCCATTTCAGTTTGTTTCGTTTTTCGAGAATTTTTGCAAAAAAATTGTTTTCGTTTTCATTCATTTGTTACCGTTTTGTTACCATTTATTTCAACTTTTTGTTATTTTTTAGCATTTAAAGCAGTTCACTGTATTGCAGTAACGAAAATGAATCACACGACAAAATTTCCGGTGTTTCTGTTCGTTTCGTTTCATTTTGGAGACAAAATTTGTTTGTCATTTCGTTTGTGTAATGAAATGAAAAAACAAAAACAGAAACAAAAAATTGTTCTTTTCGTGCCCATCTCTAGTCTCAATCATATCCCCCTCAGGCTCCTTTTTTTCCAGACTAAAGAGCCCCAAATATTTTAGCCTTTCCTCATAAGGGAGATCCCCCAGCTCAGTGATCATTTCAGTTGCTCTCCTTTGCACCAGTGAGGGTGCTGCTGCAAATGTCACAATGCCTCCGCAGGACAATGACCCAAGCAGGCTGGAGTATCAGCCACTGCTTTCCCCCCTCCTTTTTGTTATTCCTGATTTTTTTCCTACTGTGTTCAACATTCCTTTTGATTTTGTTTCATTATGTTTAAATTTGTTTTGCATATTTTTGAGAAGAGGATATCTGGTTTTATTTAGTTATTGTTGTTGGTCCAGTTTTATTATTTGCTATGTACTATACTGTTAATTTCTATGTCAATATTATTTTGATTTTTGATACTTATGTTTCTATTTTTCTTTGTTGCCTTGTTTTGTATTTTATTATGTCTGTACACCACCCAAAATGGCCTTCAGGCCAGAGGGTTCATGCAGTATATCCATCCATCCATCCATCCATCCATCCATCCATCCATCCATCCATCCATCCATCCATCCATCCATCAATCAATCAATCAATGTTTGTTCTGCTTCTCCGATGGCCTCCCAGAGCCACCCTGCTTTTCCCTGGATGCAAGGAGGGCAGCTTCAACACACCACAAGGCATCCACCTTTAGCTCCTCACTTAACAACCAATTCACTTACTGACCTAGTGTCTGTATATGTGTTTCCAGGTTGTATTTTCCAGAATTGGCACTAGAGGGAGTTAGAGACTGTGCAATGTATAGCAGTTGATACACCTGCATTTTTCAGCATCAACTTTAGCATCCTTAAGGGTGCAGGGAGACTTGGGATTGATCCCGTATGGATGCCACCGTCCTACTGCACCAATTAAAATAAACATAAGTATTTGATGGTCTTCCACTCAATGCTTATAAGACTTTTCTACATCCACGGCAAACAAAACAGAAGCCTTTCTTGGTGGAACACAGTTATGACCAACATTTCTGGATGCCGAGGGCAAAATATTTCCGAGTCTGGATGTTTCTCATGTATCCGATGCCCCTTTGAAGCCACCACAATGTTCGTGTGATGTCTGTTCCTAAAAGGACTTTGTGCTCAGAATTCACAGAGAGTTAATTTCACCCCAATCAATACCAAAATTAAAGGTAAACAAAATTTAAATCTGCAAACGCGTATTTTCCAAATGCCATGAACTGCAGTTGGCTTTTTTTCTTTTCCTTGCCAGTGGAATAGGGTCTTTGGTTGCCTTTAAATATTTGTGCTTTCTGAAGAAATAAATAAGTTCCTTGGCCCAGAATACAGAAGGAAATGTACACCCCATTTCTCACTTAAATAGTAATAACAGCCATCTGGTTTCCTTGGTCAGGGTTGGGCTCTGGCAGAGTTAGATTGACAATTGTTCTCACAACTGAAGCAATAAACAGATCAATAAGGAAATACAGCCTGGGGTGATGGAGGTGTAGCAAGTCAACCATACTTTCAGAGTCTTGCTGGGACCCTTATTATATTCATTTGTGGAAGTGAGAGCAATGGACACTTCATTGGGTTAGAGGTAACAGACATCTATCATAGGAAACTTTTGCCAGCTTCCTAATGGAAGTCGGGAAGCATTTTGTTATAAGACAGTCTGATATGAGGTTATATAACTCCACATCTGGTTGTTATTGCAGTTTACTGATTGAAAATGCAAGCTAAAATACTAAAGTAGGCTAGGTAATAGCTTTGTTGGTCACTACTAAAAAAAAAAGGAAGCTAAGCTTTTGATAGCAACTTGTTATCTTGACCAAAGCATTGTAGCAAAAATGCAATCTTGATAGAGGATGTTGTCTATCCGGCACTGAGAATCTTTTTGGTGAGATGGAAACACACGATGGTATCAGGAGGCAGGGCTGGTATCAGACTGCTTCAAAGTCCCAGATACAGTTTAACACCAGCATATCAAACAAAGCATCATAGTCCTTGCCCAACCCCCTTCCCTTCTTCCCACCCTCTGTTTGGCTGTATCAAGACTAGTGATGCTAGCTGGATAGCTCAGTAGTTTAGGGGTCTGGCTGCAGAGACAGAGGTTGAGAGTCTGAGAATCCAAGGTTGGGAACCATTGCTCTAAAACATCGGGAGTGCTAACATTATTCTGCATTTGGTAATTGAGTCGTGGCAACTGGACTTCTTTTCTTTTGAGAACAAAACATCTCACTACTCCTCTATCAAGATTGCATTTTTGCTACAATGCTTTGGTCAAGATAACAAGTTGCTATCAAAAGCTTAGCTTGTACATTGTAAGGACATTGTAAGGACATTGTTGTACATTGACAATAAAGGTATTATTATTATTATTATTATTATTATTAAAGTACCTTCATCAGTCTGACAAAGCTACTAATAGTGAAATGTTTCAGTCTCACAAGAAAAGAGGTCCAGTTGCCATGACTCAGCTCCCATATGACCTCACCGTTCACAGACATTATTCTGCATTCTTCTTGTTTCTTCGGAGTGGGCTAATCTATACATGGGGAACTCAACATGCAATCTTCACTCAATGTTGTATCTACTGACTGAAGGCCTGTGCGGACAGACCACACTCCCCCCCCCTTGGAGACATCTCCCTCCCCTAATAATGATCAAATGTCATCAAGTCAACTTGTGTCTTGTCGTGACCCTTTTCAGGTAGAAAATACTGAGAAATGGTTTAGCATTTCCTTTTTCTGGAAGTGAGAGCTCCACATGAGAGCTCTCCAGATCAGGGCTGCCAAGAGCTTGCTGGTGTCATACCTTCCTCCACTTGATCCTTGAACTGCAGGCCATGTTCAGGGCAAGGTCAGACAACTTAAAGAAGTTTCAGAGAGGGTTTCTGGTTTTTCAAGAATTTCAGGCAAAAATCAAAGAAAAACAAAACAAAACAAAAACAAAAGACACAAAACATGTGGCACCTTAAAGGCTAACTTTCATTTTTAATGTAATGTTTCATGGACTACATGTCCACTTCTTCAGACATATAGCAGCAGAATGAGGTGTGCAATATAATATGGGATGGGATATACATTTCATATCATATATTCATTGGTTGTAGTATATAGAGAGGAGGAGGGGGAAGAAGAGAGGGGAGAGTTGATTAGTAGAAATGGTGGGAAGACTGGCCCAGGGTCTATAGAGCTGTATAGTTTTATGGCTCTGAGGCCAGGACCTGTTTATATGTTTAAGTGTGGTATTATGGCTTGGAGGTAAATTCCTCAAGAGACAGAAACCAGATCAGATCAGAGAGGGTGTGGGTGTGTGTGTGGAAGTGATGGGGTTGGGGGGAGAATGGGAGTTTTTACCTTAGAGTCCATGAAAAAATGGCAATGTAGACTTTTTACTTTAGACTCCATGAGAAAAGTGGCAATATGGTAATATTACATTTGATAATGACTCAAGAAACCCCGACTTCTGTTTAACCCCTTCTTGTGTGTGTCCAGCATGCATCTACTTAAAGAACAGCATGACCTTCAGCCCCCAGCTCTGCTTCATTAAGAGAGCCTATTCTCCTGTAAACCCTCTATCAGGCCCACTCCTGAGGCCATCTTTCTGGATCAAAGGGGTATCCATTTGTAGTTGTACTCACACTGCTGTTCTTCAACATACCATAGCTCCGCCTCCCCCTCTGATCTTGTGGTGACATTTTCCAGGTAGAAATGGTTTACCATTTCCTTCTTCCAGAGGTGCTCTGGGACTGTGGAGCTTGCCCAAAGCCACACAGCCTGGCTCCAGATGACAAGAGGCACAAGTGGGAATTGAACTCCTCAGCTCTGCATCTGCAGCCAGATTCCTAAACCACTGAGCTATCAGTGAGGAACAGTGCAGTCTACCCAAGGCCACACAGGGTAGCTGTACGCTGAGGAGGCTCAGTGGGGAATTGAAATCCCAACCTCTAACTCCACAGCTAGGACTTCTCCCACTCTTCGCTACTAACTTTTGTTGACAAAGGACCCAAGAAAGGGAAAGGAGAAGTCAATCAATCAATCAATCAATCAATCAATCAATCAATCAATCAATCAATCAATCAATCAATCAATCAATCAATCAATATTTATAATCACAGACCCAATAAAACTCATTTTAAAACCATACACGTGATTTTTTAAAAAAATGATAAATCAGTTGAAGCATTTCATGATGGCTAAACCGTTTAAATAATAAAATCTATCACATAAGTACAGTATGGGTTAAAAATAAAATAAAATAACATGGTCATGTTGAAAGCAAACAGAAGCCGAAATTTTCTTCCATTTTCTTTGAGCAGAGAAAAGAAACTTAGCTACTGATTTGGTGGGCGTTTGTTTGCGTCACATAGTAAATATTTTACGTGCCAGTTCAGAGTCCTACCTGGAAGCATTGGATGCCATCAGATCTAAACTAGGCCATGTACAAAGCAGCAAAGCAGGTACAGAATTTGGCCATGTGAGGGTAATGGGGAGTAGATTTCAACAGCCCTAACTTCACAGGGAGGCTTTTCACAGCCTCAGTTAGACTAGCATCAGCTCAGCAAACGTTCAATCATCTTGATCCACTAAGAATGCACTCCCAGTCTGTGCCCTTCCCACTCTACTATTTATATTCTTTCTTTCTTTTTATCTGAAAAGCAGCTGAGCTCTGAATGAAGAGTTAAACGCTGAAATGAAATATTGTGGGGAACCGTGGTGAGTTATATGCATTGATTCTTCTCCCTTCCCCAAAGAATTAGACAATCAGTCCAGCAGCTTTTATTAAGCTATGCCCTGCCTCTTTTCCAGAGTTTATCTATCACAAGGCTTTTCTTTTTTGTCCCTTCACTTTTCTTTGGTGCTGTATGTAATTTTTCAAAGGTGGCTTCATCTGCTCAAAATGCCTTCCTTGGTCTGTCTGTCTGTCTGTCTGTCTGTCTGTCTGTCTGTCTGTCTGTTTGCATACCGCACCAATTTTCCCAGAGAGAATTCTGGGCGGTTTAAATAAAACAAAATATATATTTCTAAAAATGATCAAAATCAAAACAATAAATGAGGACAATGAAAGTAGACAAATAACCTGGCAAGAGGCAACAACCAAATAATAACAAAACAACATCAAACATGGTGAGCACAAAGGACACATTTACAATTGCCGAATGCATTGCTAAATAAACAAGCTTTCACTGCCTTTTTGCATCACTAAATAAACAAGCTTTCACTGCCTTTTTGAAAGCAGCTAAGGATGGGGCCTGGCGTATCTCGCTTGGCAGTTTGTTCCAGGTAGCCGGGCTGGCCACCGAGAAGGCCTGGTTGCATGTGGCAACCTTACGGGCCTCCCAAGGGGTGTCCACTCAGAGAGAGCACACAATAGAGGCTCTGGTGGGCCGAGCCGGCACTGACCTTTGGGAGATACACTCTGCCAGCTATTCAGGGCCAAAGCCATGGAGGGATTTGTTAACCAAAACCAACACCTTGAACCTTATTTGGGAGTCAATGGGCAACCAGTGCAGGCGAGCCAGAATTGGGGTGATGCTGTCAAATCTGCCCACACCAACCACCAATTTAGCTGTTGCATTCTGCACCCACTGCAGTCACAGAACAAGGGTCAAGGGAAGCCCCATGTAGAGAGTGTTACAATAATCTAACCTCAACATACCAGCACCTGCACAACCATTCTCAAGGAGTCCCCCTCAAGGAACAGGCAAATCTGGGCGATAAGTTTAAGGTGGTAAAAGGCTGACCTGGACACGGAAGCCACTTGGGACCCCAGGGACAATGCCAGATCCAGGGCAATGCCCAGACTCCTCACTCTTTCAGCCAGCGTAAGGACTGTCCCACCCAGACTGGGGAGAGGGCCACTGTTCCCATTCAGAGAACTCCTGAAGAACAGAACCTCAGTCTTCTCAGGACTGAGTTTGAGCCTGTTAGTCCTGGTCCATTCCAGAACCGCAGCTAGGCAGCAGTCAAGGGTGACAGCAGACTCCAAAACTCTGGATGACCTCACCCAGTGGTCTCATATATTTGTTAAAGATCATGGGGTAGATAGCCGACCCCTGAGGCACCCCAGAAGAGACAAGGTTCTCCTCTAGGAACAACTGGAGCTGCATGGCAGCAACTCGCTCCACTACCTTGTTCAGGAAGGGAACATTGGCTATTGGATGATAATTAGACATGTAGTCCATAGTCAAGCAATGTCTTTTAACAATCGGCTTAACCACGGTCTCCTGCAGCCAACAGGGAAAAACCCCATCCCTGAAAGAGGCAGTGGTGATCAAAGAAGCCCATCCTGGCATGCTCCCTCCGGTTGTCTTAATTAGCCAAAATGGGCAGGGGTTGAATGGAAAGGTTGCTGGCCTGCAATGAGACAGCGCCCTGGAAGCCTCAGCTGGAGAAACAGGTCCAAACTCAACAAACTGAGGAGAGTGAGGGGGTGCGGCACTGTCCATACTCGGGGGTAGATCAGAGCAACCGGAGTCCAGATCAGAGTGGATCACCTCAATTTTAGTTTTTAAAAGGCTGTGAAAGACTCACTAGTGAAATCACGAGGAGGAGACCCCAGCGGACCAGTATTAGCGAGGTGTCGAATCACCCAGAACAATTCCGCCTGGCACTTTGAGGCCCCACCAATTCTCAGGGAGAATTGCTCGGACATAGTACCTGGTCAATGCACAAACTGCAGCCCAATTCAATTCTGTCCGATCCTTCCTCCATCTGCTCTCTAGCCTCCCCCACTCTTGTTTCATCACCTGCGACTCCACTCGGAACCATGGGAAGGAGCGGGCTCAGCAACAGATGAAAACTGCACAGGGTCCAGGAGCCTTTGGGGGTGGGCCCACATGGTATGGCCAGGCTCCCCACAGGGTGGTGTGGCAACTGATAGTGAAAATGTCAGCAAATAGTGATCTGGCCATGACACAGGCCGGAACGCAAATTCCCGACCCCCAGATCAAAGCCCACAGATGTGGAAGCAAACATATGTCCACCCCTGTGGATGGGACCTATGACAAACTGGGACAGGTTTATGGAGGCCATGGATGCCATGAACTCCAGAGCCACTCCCACCAACCCATGGCCTAAATGCACTTTGAAATCCCCAACCACCAAAAGGCGGGGGGAAATTAAGAATGCCACCAAGCTGAACTCAGAGAACTCTGGGAGGGAGTGTGCAGGGTTGCAGGGAGCTCAGTTACATAAGCACAACCCCAAACCTGTCCCTCTGACCCAACACAAGATGTAGACATTCCAACCCTGGACACACCATTGTGGATTTGCTGACATGAAGATATTCCCTATGAACAACAGCCACTCCCTGCCCCTCCAACCTGCCCAGATGCTGAACACAAAACTCTTGGGGATGCAGATGCGATAGAGAAGCTTCCCCCTCTGCACTCACCCAGGTTTCCGTAATAAATGTCAGGTCGGCCCACTCATCCATGATCAAGTCATGGTGAACTGACCTGGCATTAATCAGCAAGCAGGACAGGCTGGAGGCATGGACGGAATGGTTCCCTGATATGTGGCAGTGGGCCAGAGGGTCAGAACGGGTGATTGGCACTGAATGCCTGACCCGAGTTCTCCTTACCCGATTGACCCCTAGCCCAAAACGTACCTCCCACGGTCCGACACCACTGAGATGGAAGAGCCCACTAACATCAGCAATCACAATGAGATGACACAAGGGGGGGTAAACAAAACACCAATACAACACAATACAAACCAATAACAATGACTCCCCTCCCCTCCCCAACCCCTGTTAGCAAAAAAAAAAAAAAAATGACCACATAAAAAGTTTAATGACCTCATAAAGGGAAGGGGGCCCAATATAACCTTTGTATGGTGAAAGAGAGGCTAATTTGTCAGGCTCACCAATGCTCTTGCTGCTCATGATTCACAATGGTACTTAGCTTTCCAAATAAAACCAATGTGGTGGATGGGTTAACAAGGAGGAAGAATTGGCCTCAACTCTTCTTTGCATTCTGTTGATTCGTATCTTATCACCAAATATAATATTGGGTTTGCTGAAGCATAATTAAGTGGTCCAGGTGCATGCTGAAATATGATGGGGGATTTCCTCAATAGCAGCTTTGTATCTCTTTTCGTTTCCACATTGCAGTGATGCAGCCATAATGAAATTCTTCTCCCTCCCCCCTTTTTGCCCCCTTGCTTACTTAGACTGTGACATTTTCAAAGGACTGGAAAAAGTATGATCAAGAATCTTGTAAGAGGGTGGATCGAAAGCAAAATGGTAATGCCTTTAGAGTAGTCTATTTCCACTGACAGAAATCTGGGGGTGTAAAGAATCACTGTGCCTAGTGGGTAAATGAATGATGCAAGGTAAGAAATGGCAAGTGGCACTGAACTTGGACTGGAAAAAAAGGTGGGCAGATAATACTGACTGCTATGACTTAATGCTATAATACTATAGTACTGTAGTATAGTAATTGCAGACTGGCTGGATAGCTCAGTGAATCAGGCGTCTGGCAGTGGCACTGCAGGTTGGAAGTTCAGTTACCCTACTGTATCTCCTGGGGGACGAATTGGTTTGTATAGCCTTGGGCAAGCTTTATAGCCCTGGGGCAGGGGCTGGGAGAAAATAATCAATCACTTCTAAGTCCTCTCTACCTGGAAAATCCTGAGAAGGGTTATGATACGTCAGTATTGACTCAACGGCAAGTAATTAATTATAGTAATTATGCTACAAAGCTATACTGCTATATTGTAATACTACCGGTTTGGTTTTGTAGGTGAGATTTGATTTTGATTTCAGTCTCTCTCTCTCCCTCTCTCTCTCTCCCTCTGTGTTGTGTTGTGTTGTGTTCTAGGGTTTATTCTGCTTTGTATCTGCCAATTCGTATCTGCTTCCATATCTGTCTCTGCCTTTCTCTATGTCGAGTTGCCCCACAAAAGCGAATTTCAGCACACAACTAGCACTCATAGCTCATGGGTCCACAATACCATATTAAAAAAATTATTCAATGTCCAAACAGAAGCTGTCCGCATTGGGGAAAGTGTACCAGGGCTGCCATATATCATTTGGGCTCTTGTTGGAGCCGTGCACAGAGAGATAGGAGGTCCAGCTTGCTCGAAGGGAAGCAGGGTCACTGTCTATGAAGATGGCAGTGGTGGAGGAAGAAGAGGGTGAGAAGGAGGCACCACAAAGTAGGAAGGCAACAGGAACAGTGGGACGGGGGCAGGTGGGTGGCAGAGGGGTTGGGGGTCAATTTCCCATCCCACCAAGCAATACCTTTTTTCAAAGGAACTGATTCATAGTTCATTTTTTTAAGTTTAGAAAGTTCATGGTTCGTAGGTAGCCACAAATAACTAGAAAACTAGAAATAGGGTCTTTTCATGTTTTCTAATTGAAAACATGGCTGTTTAAGCAGGTATTTCCTCGGAGTAAAGCATAGATCTAGTGTTCCCCTATTAAAATAACTCCTACCATCAGGACTTTTTAATCTGATTCTGCCTGTCTACAATTTGATAGTTTGATAATTTATAACTTTATTGTTTTAAAACAGTTTTAACTGGTTTGTGATATTCATATATTTGTCGATATTATGCTATTCTTATTTTAATTTTTATTTACCTACCTTTATTTCTATACTATTGTAATAATTGTATGTGATTATGTTCATTTGTTGATTAGTTGCTGTTAACTGCCCAGAATGGGCTTGATGCCAAGATGGGTGATATAAAATAAAAAAAAAAAAAATAAAATAAAATAGTGAATGTTTTTCAAAGCATAGTTTATTCAAGAAGCCTTCACTCAGACTCAATCCTTCCTGCCTGCCCTCTTACTTACTGGTCAACAACCAGGAAGCACTTGAATCTGAAGGAACTCTTCCTGGATCAATAAAGTCAGTTAAGGCACAGACATGGATGTACAATTTTATATTTAAAAATAAATGATGTACACAATAGTCAGCCATTAACTAAATTCAAATAAAGGGCAATCAGTTTAATAATGCCTCAGAAAAGACAGAAAAATGACTAGGAACAGCCTCAACACTATTTGGAGAGGTAGAATTTGTTTTGTTTTTTTAACTGTCAACAAGCGTTAACATTGAAATATGCCATTTCTGTATGTCCCAATTTTGGGTTAACGTTCTCCTCTACCTTCTACAAGGGAAACAGCAGGCCCTTGGCCACACCTTGATTAAAACTGAGCAGTCTCATCTGTGTGGGCTGATTGAGTGTGTGAGGAACAAGCTGTCTAAGGCAACAGAAAGTTGCTATAGCTCTGGGATCCTGCAGACTTCACAGATCAGGCTACGATGCAGCCGTTCCATTTTCACCTCCTTTGCCATTTTAACAGCTACTGGCCATAAATAGTTTCGCTCCTTTGCAGCCCTTCAGCTTTGATTTGCCACCCGTTAGGCAGCTCATCCATATTTGATTTATGACTATCATGACTTTTTATAAAAATGAAAAATAAGTGCAAAGCGATGTGAAGGAAACAGATACTATGGCTGGTGGCATGGTGGCAGGAGAATCCGAACAAGAAAGAAAAATGGGTAAAAATGCAACATAAGTGGTCATTTGCTCCAAGAACCTACATAAGAACCATCTCAAGCAGTGGTTGGCTCCGTTCTCTTCTACCTGAGGAGATCACCTGACTAGGAGAAGCTTTGGACTGGACCAGCCCTACTCAGGTACAAGGATGAGGTATGGCAAAATGATTATTCTCCCTCCAAGGCATGTTCTGGCACTCTAAAGGAGAGCAAGAATGGAACCCCCCCCAAAATTAAGGAGATCAAGTCAATCACATATCATTTGCAATTTTTGTGGGACAAAGATAGATGGTGTTGTGTTGCACAGAATTTTCAGGATTAAAGTGCGCCGGAGAAGCCATTTTCATTTTTAATACAGCCAGTCACTTTTTGTGTGTGCATAGTACACGTGCGCTCTCTATCTCTAAGGCTGCTTTTACACAACCCCTAAAATCCTATGCAAAGGGCTCCCAGATGCGGAGCTTAAAATTGTTTTCCCACCAGCTGCGGTCTTAAAAAATTAAGTACAACCACACCCAAAAATTAAGTACACCCACCTAAGCACACACCAGTGCATTTTACAAGTACCTGGTCTCCGGAGGTAAAAATTTTCCGATGTGGATTGTTAAAGCTGTGGATGCTGGTCTCTCCTTGCCTTCTATTTGTTTTGTTGTCCCCACTGCCCCTTTAACAGACAGGAATCCCTACGGGGCTGCTCCGGCGGCAGATGGAGGTGAGCCTGCATTTTTTTCTCCCTTTATTTCTCCCTCCCCTCACCGCAGCAGGAGCAATGGAGGGCAGAAGGGTGGGAACACAGGAAGCAGAACAAAACCCTACGATCTCTGGTCCAAATTTAAGTTACCAGCGGATTTTAGAGGTCATGTAAAAGCGCTCTAAGAAGGAAAGGCATGTGTTCTGTGCAGAGACGGTTTGTGGAAATTCAAAGATATTGAGAAGAATTTTGCTCTTGTTTGCAGGTGAGGATCCTTGAACATTCTTTCTTGGGCTGTCAGGTCAACCCTGGAGAGCCTAAATTGGTGAGAATAAAAAAGTGATCAGGTAGAGGTGCTGGCAAATCTTGGGATCTGCATCCTGAGCCTGAGCCTTCAGTATGGAGTCTTGAGTCCCAAGCCCTAAGTCTGACGCCATGTTAAAGGGAGGGGTGAGTTGCTGGGTTCCAAGTCCTAAGTCAAGTCAAGTCCAAGTAGTTGTGGGGAGAATCCCTGAGTCAAATCACCAGTGCAATTTAAGTCTGACTTGACATAAAGTTTTTTCTCTCTCTTGACTTCCTTATGCTACCAGAAGAAACTGCCAAGTAATGTAACTTTTAACAAAATGTATGTAATATAATATTTACCAGGTTCAAAATGGTTTCTGCGCATAAATGCATAGTCATTCGTCAAGACACAGGTGAATAGTGTAATCACATGAAAAGGTCAGAATAATTATACCCAGGTGCCATGGATAACTACTTAACATTGTCTGCCTATGTGTACTCATGTGATTGGTTACTTTATATGATGTCTGCCATATGTATAAAAGACAGGATTGTAACTCGTTTTACTTTGGGACTGCTTTTTGGTGAGATGTGCAGTTTCCCCACTGTGTGTGTGTGTGTTGTGTCGTTACAGTTGTGACCGACTCTTCATGACTCCATGTCCATGGAGTTTTCTTGGCAGGAATACTGGAGTGGTTTGCCAGTTCCTACTCCAGGTGCCTACAGCACCTGGTATTCCCTGGTGGTCTCTCATCCAAGTACTAACCAGGGCCGACCCTGCTTAGCTTCTGAAATCAGGCTAGATCGGATATGCTTAGGGCATGTAGGCAGCTCAGTTTCCCCGCTACTCTGTAAATATTTATGCTGTGTGTTTTATCTTGTTGTGTATTTGTGTGTATTTTTGTAACACAACCTTTTATGCAAAAGTTAAACTTATATCTCCCAGCTTCAAATCTGTACCTAGCAATTACCTTTCCACGCCAATGCATAACTCTGCTAATCTTTGAAACATTTAAAACCCAACACACTTCTTAACAGAAACAGTGCACCTGATTTATTTCATAGAATCATAGAGTTTGAAGAGACCTCAAGGGCCATCCATTCCAACTCCCTGCCCATATAGGAATCTTCCCCACCATTTATTTATTAGATTTTTATACAGTACTGCTCATCTGGCAGTGGGGCCCCTCAGATCAGAAACATTCTGTGGTATGTAGAAGGAAGATCCTAGATCAAGACCCTTGTCAGCATACTTTGGGGGTTAATTGTAGGATGCCCTTAAGAAGAGGTATGCTATGGTTTGTTTTGTTTTGGTTTGGTTGGTGTTAGTTTTTTTCTTTAATGGAATCAAACCTAAAACTTATATCTGTGCTGAGTTATCTGAAAGTGTGATCCAAAAAAACATCCTGTTGTGATGAAGTGCTGTTGCATCTGAGGTGTATAACAATCCAGTCTGGAGTAGAGCATGGAGGAGGTAGACTGGAATTAATCTCTCATAGTATTCCCCTTAGCTATCCTAAGGGTGAGTAGGAAATGCATTAATCATAAATGTGGCTTGGAACTTGGATTGAAGCATGAAAGCTATGATTCTTGCCGGGAAGTGAGAGAAAGATGGGAACAAAGCTGAAATGCTGCAGCGTGAAGAAGAAATTGATCAAGAGACCAATGTGACCTTGGGATGTTGTAGGAGTGGAAATGGACCTATTACTCCCATGTTGTCATCACTACTGCAAAACTCTACAGCCTAGCTTTAAAACGTGCGAATGAGACTTCTTTGCCTTGCAGTTCTTACTTAGACAGAGAAGTGAGCCCACTGAAGGAAAGCAAATGACTGGATTTCCTCGTAAGTCAGGTGTTGTGTTATGAACTACACACAACAGATTGAG
The DNA here is from genome assembly GCA_029282475.1 of Phrynocephalus forsythii. Lineage (NCBI taxonomy): Eukaryota > Metazoa > Chordata > Lepidosauria > Squamata > Agamidae > Phrynocephalus > Phrynocephalus forsythii. The sequence goes on along the minus strand of JAPFRF010000002.1, from coordinate 133,265,169 downwards.
GTGGGTTGCAAGAATGCTCAGTGTCCCAGGTGTGTGGTGTCTGAGTCTCTGTGTGTGTCTCTGTGTGCCTCTCGCCTGGGACCCAAGGCTTTTATTGGTTACAGTAAACAAGCACACACATATATGATTACACACAATGGGGGGGAGAGGGTCTTGGACAGACCTGTGGCTCCTCACATATGCAATCCTTATCTAGAATGAAATTCTTGCCAGTGGGGGAGAGGGGAGAGGGGCTTGGGCTGGTCATGTGGAGCCATGAATTCCATTGGTGGGGGAAGAGCTTATCTGAGGGTCACAGGCAGCTGTTTGTCCTGCAACCCCCTCTCACAGGCTTCCTGGCTGATCTGAGGGGAGATATAGACCGAGCTGTCTTCCTGAGTATATGGGCTTAGGTATGGAATTCATTACCTTCCACCTGGGGCCTTACCGCTCAGATAGAGAGGTTAGTGATTAGAGATGGGCACGACTCAAAAAAATGGTGTTTTGTTTGGTCGTTTAGGGGTCCGGTTCGTTTTCATTTTCGTGACGTTTTTTGCAAAAAATTTCATTTTCATTTCGTTAGGTAACGAAACAAAAAAATTAAAATGAAAATGAAAAATTGCTGTTTCGTTAGCATTCTTTTTAGTTCAATGCATCTGCTGCAATGAAAACAAAAACACGGCAAATTTGGTCGTTTCGTTTTCGTTTTCGTTTTGTTTTTTTAAAAAATTCATTTTGTTTTCGTTGCGTAACAAAATGAAAAAACGAAAACAAAAACGAAAAATTGCTCGTTTCGTGCCCATCTCTATTAGTGATTCCCAAAGGTCTTACCCATGCAGGCAGCTCTGGTCATGATTCTCCCCAGGGGGATTTCTCTGCAGTCATATCCATCAATTTCTTATGGTATCCGGATCCCTGGTTAGGCCTCATCTGGAGTACTGCTTCAGACTGCATCAATAGAAGCATCGTCTCCAAATCCCACATGGTCCCCTTCTTTTGGGCACTTGTATACTGGGTCCAGTTCTGGACACCACACTTCACAAAGGATGCTGAAAAGTTGGAACAAGTTCAGAGGCAAGCAACAAGAATAACTAGGAGGCTGGAAACCAAGCCCTAAAAGGAAGGACTGAAAGAGCTGGACATGTTGAACCTAGAGAAAAGGAGATTGTGGGGAGATATGATTTGAACGTTTCGAATATTTGAGATGTAGTCATACAGAGGAGGGGAAATATCTGTTCTTGATCACCTCAGAGTGCAGGACACATATTAATGGACACAAGTTACAGGAAGCCAGTGTTTAACTGAATATCTGAAAAAAACTTAACTGTGTGATAACAGAGCCAATTGTGTTGGGAGGCATTGAGCCCTCCAAAGCTGGAATCATTCAAGAGAAAATTGGACAACCGCCAGTCAGATGTGCTTTGATTTGGATTTCTGCATTGCACAGGGGCTTGGTCTCAATGGCTTTATAGGCCCCTTCCAAGTTAAGTTATCCTATGATTCTATGACACAGAACTGACCTGAAGTAAAGCACTTTGGAGGTACTCAAACTTTTCCAAGATGAAAATAGATCTTTAAAATAGGCTGGTTGATCATCAAGACACAAACAACCCATCCAATACATCTACTTTTGCTGCATGAGAACTGTCATTGCGATTTTCCAGAACTTTATGTTTTATGGGAAAATATAAAACTGTCTTGAAAATAAGCAATTCCCCCCTAAAATGAAGCAAAAGAACATCATTAAAAACTGGGCCATTTATTAATGAAGAAATGTTTTATAAAACAGGTTTTAAGATGGTGAAACAACATATTCTTTTTGACTTCAATGTAATCGTGTTCAAACACTATATGCTTCACTTTTAATTAGTGGCAAAGTAATTAAACAATTCTCTGTGGACATCTACAGATGTTAGTTTACATTACATTTCTATGAGAAATGGTGGGTAAGAAATTACTTTCATCGACTAATTATCCAGTAGCCCATCCAAGATTATGGAAGATAGTCACACAAGACAGAACATTATTTCATATCATTATAAATATTAATAGAGATCTCACTTCTCCAAATGTCACTCGTTATATAGTGAAAATGGGATGAGTTTCACATTAGCTGACTGTTCTTAGGAAAATTTAGCACTCATATTAACTCAAACATTTAACTTCTCCAATGAAAGGTTATCCCTGCTGGTCTTCTGTGATCATTCTCTGCTTCATCTCTGTGAATTTATGAAGTTCAGAGTTTAGGTGAATTTGTATGTTTCAAACGCATCTTCTCCATCAGCTCTTACCAGGTATATTATTTGGATCTTTTTCTTCCTTCCTCTACATATTTTCAACACAGATTTACAGGCAAATGCATCTGCCTCCCTGAGTCCCTAGAAAGAGGGCTTTGGGGGGAAGTGTGAGGAGATAGGTCTTGCCAGATTTCCTGTGTCTCCTCCCACCCCAGCTAGCAGGCCCTCTGTCCCTCTCTGTGTGTTCCTGACATGTTGTAGGTATATGCTGGTCATTCTATGGAAGCTGAGAAGGCATTTCTTCATGCTGAAGTCAATGTTTTCCTTAGGACACCCATTGTGCAGCCTCTGGAGCTCACTGACTACTTTATTTTGCAGGATCCACCCCTGTATCCCATTCCAGGCAGGAACCCCCATTTATTTATTAAATTTTTATACAGTACACATTTGAATCTATGGAGCTTACAGGTCCAATGGGCCCACTGAATGCAATTTAGTCTACTAAGGAACAGGGTTCTGAACTATCTTTTAAATTCTTCGAAACTATGACATCAACTGCTGTTGAGTCAGCTGGAGAAGATGGGCAGAAGACATATTTACTATCTCTAACCTTGACACATTTAGTTATGAAAAACCATTGCAGAACATGCATGTAAGTTAATATGGCTTGGTTCTTGGTTAACCTTAATAGTACTTTTAATTAATTAATTAATTAAACTTATACCCCGCCCATCTGGCCATCTGGCTACTCTGAGTAGCTAGAAACAATGCCACTTTTAAGTCATGGTAGCACGCTTCAGGTTGGGGAGCAAGATGCAGTGGCCACTCAAAATAAGCACCATGTGTGCAACAGCAATAATAAAAGCCACATATATACCTTTGTACCCCATTGTCTAGCATGGGTCATTGAGTTGGATGTCAATGGGGCAGAGAACCTGTTGTAGGCTTTCAGTTTAAACCAATGATCCCCAACCTTGCATTCCTAGATGTTCTTGGATGAAACTCACAAATAGACTTTACCACTGGTTCAGCTGTGCAGGATTTCTGGGAGTCGCAGTCCCAAGAACATCTGGGGACCCAAGCCTGGGAACCACTGGAGTAAACATTTTTTAAAAGCTTTTTGATGCACTCCTCTTAGTATGGGGCTAGGCATATCCGATCTTGCCTGATTTCGGAAGCTAAGCAGGGTTGGCCCAGGTTAGTACTTGGATGGGAGACCACCAGGGAATACCAGGTGCTGTAGGCGCCTGGAGTAGGAACTGACAAGCCACTCCAGTATTCCTGCCAAGAAAACTCCATGGACATGGAGTCACAAAGAGTCGGTCATGACTGTAATGACACCACACACACAGGGATCAGCACTTGGTTTCAGCACCTTGGATAGCTCTTTCAAAATCTGGACTAGATGATGTCATCAAGAAAACACAAAACAAGCTAAAAGCAAGGAGGAGGAGGAGGAGGAGGAGGAGGAGGAGGAGGAAGAGGAGAGGATAAAAACATTGTAGTACCTTAAAGAGTAACTGTTTTATTTTTCATCTCAGCCTTTGTGGAATAAGTCCACTTCTTCAGACATAAGAGAGAGAATACAGTTTCCAGACAGCAAAACATTCATATAGGACTCTAAGATGCAAATATTAGTGATGGTTGGTAGACTCAAGTTGCATTACCACTGGATGGGTGAGTGGTTTTAGGGATCAGGCTAAGGAGAGTTTGGGCATTCGGTTCCTCACTGGGTCTCCTTCACAGGGGCTGCACTTGATAAGCCACAGGGACTCATCCAGCAATGCAGTTCAAGTTGGTGATGATTTCATAACAAGCAATGATTTGACTTCTGTTTAGTGTCCAGTTCTTTCCTTTCAAAGTTTTCATCTGTAAACAGCAATGCTGAGTAGTGGCTACAGCAGGCCTGCCCAAAGTCTGGCCCGGGGGGGGGCAAATCCGACCCGCCAGGCCATTCTGGCTGGCCCACCCCTCTCTCCCCCTCCTTCACCCCACTTTTTTTAAAAAAAAGTGGGTGGGGCTTGCAGTGGGGTGGCAGGGTTGGGGAGCAACCGGACCCTGACACATTCTCAGCCACCAAATCTGGCCCTCCTTACAAAAAGTTTGGGCACCCCTGGGCTACAGCAAACAACAGCAGAAAAAACATGTGGCCATAATGAGTGTTTTATTTATTTATTAGATTTTTGCAACCCTGCCATCTAGCCCAAAGGCTACTCCCAGTGTTTTACTGGGATGAGTCTATCCAGTTCCATTCACGGCCAACTTCCATTGTCCTTTGGAGGCCTCGCTCGTGTGAGAGACATGAAAATATTTGCAGACATAAAAGGACTAGGTGCGCCCCTCTCCAATGCGTGTGGCCATCCTGAGAGACGATCCAGCCTCTGTACCTCATCCCTAGTTTCCTTAGGAACAGGAAGGTGCCTTTGATCTGGCATCCCTTCTCTTTTCATTTTTGCATCTTGATGGTTTTATCATGAGCTGATGTTTAATTCATGTCGGACTGATGTGTTAAATGACAGCGCTCCAAGGAAGATATGGTTCCAACCCCCCACCTACTGTAATATCAAACCATATCGATTTGAACTCCATATGAACCACTTTGTTTTGAAGTTTTAAAAAAAGTAATGAGAATATGAATACCAAAAAAGACACACAGTCACTATCATTGTCTCCTGTGAGGTTCTAATAGAGGTAGGCATCTTTTATGAAAAATTGTTGTCAGGAAATATTGCCTTGACAGGCAATATTAGCTCTTGTCTAACAATTTCATAGAATCATAGAATCGTAGAGTTGGAAGAGACCTCAAGGGCCATCTAGTCCAGCCCCCTGCCATGCAGGAACCCTTATCACAGGACTCCCGACAGATGGCCATCCAGCCTCTGCTTAAAAACCTCCAAAGAAGGAGACTCCACAACCCTCCATGGCAGCATATTCCAGCAGTAACTGTCATGAAATTCTTCCTAATGTTTAAATTGCATCTTTTTTCCTGCAGTTTGAGACTATTGCCCTGCGTCCTAGTCTCTGAAGCCATGGAAAACAAACCAATCCCTTTTTCAATGTGACATCCTTTCAAATATTTAAACAAAGCTATCATATCCCCTATTAGTCTTCTCTTGTAAGGCTAAACATTCCCAGCTCCCTAAGCCGCTCCTCATAAGACATTTCTTCCAGACCCTCAATCATCTTGGTCACCCTCCTCTGGACCCATTCAAGATTGTCAGCATCCTTTTATAATTGAGTTGAACAGAACTGGACACAGTACTCCAGGTGGGGTCTGACCAGAGCAGAATAGAGTGGTACTATCACTTCCCGTGATCTAGATACTACGCTTCTGTTGTAGGAAGACATGAGAGTTTTGTTCACCATGCAATTTAATGTTGTGAGTCGTGACACCTAATTTTACCTGATTTCCCCCACCAACAAACATACCAATAAAGCACACTTTTCTCGATTCGGAATCTAAGTTGTGGCCATCTATTGTCCCTTATCTTCATTGGGTCTTTGGAGAACAACTACCAATTCTCAATCTGCCTGTGACCAACCAAGCCGCAATACAAGAATCATTAGATATTCCCATCTAAAAGCAGCTGTTTCCAGCAGCTGTAGTTATCTCCTCCCTCTTATGGAGAGGGCAGCACTGGATAAATGTAACATGACAGGGCTCCAATGACAAATAGGATGCTGTTAAATGCTTCACAATGCAGCTATATTTAAAAGCAAATTAAAAGGGGGCTATCACACAGCAATTACAACTTAAGATAAGAAAATAATTGCGTGCACATAATAGCTAAACTGGATCATACTTAAATATATGTAAATTTGATTGAACTTGAAAGTTAATGTTCCAGACTGCATTTCAGTGCACACATGCCACTATTTCCTTCTTCCCGTTGAAAACAAATTAGTTATTTGGAGAGTGTAGATGATTGATTTTGTTCAAATTTCTACAGTGGGTTGCAATGTTTCAGTGTCTTTTCTTGTCTTATCGTTTGATTTCATATCCAGGAAGTCAAGGAACTTTTAAGTTTCATGCTGATCTTATTGTTGGTGCTACTGTTGCATAAACAAAGCACAAGGATTGCATTGCACAAGATATGCATGGATAAGTCTATTTCCCAGTGTCAAGGGTCTTCCACACACTAATTACACCACTAAATCAACCCATGGTGTATCACAGATAATAAGGTGGGAGTAATAAAGTTGTTCCATACCCAGCTCAAAATGACTCATGGTTTGGAAGCGAGAGGACAAAAGATAAAAATTGCCTGCCAGACAAATAAGCACCCATCTAAAATGCCTTCCTCTTTTGATCTATCGCCTGCCGGATTTTGTACAGAAATACTGTAGATTAACAGGATACTAGCCATCAAAGGTACTTGCCTCTCCTAGTTGCCAGGACATTCAGAAGCATGTTGCCTCTGAATATAGGGATGTACTTTTTGATACCAAATGAATGGTTTCTTTTGCCCTCACACCACTTACTGTATGTACGCCAATTCCAGTCTGAACTAGGGCTATATGTTAATATTAAGAACATAAGAACATAAGAAGAGCCATGCTAGATCAGGTCAAAGGCCCATCTAGTCCAGCTTCCTGTATCTCACAGTGGCCCCACCAGATGCCTCTGGGAGCGCACGAGACTAGATATCTGTCTCCTGATACCACTCCCCTGCATCTGGCTCTTGAAGTACCCTGGTTTTAAGCCTGGAGATGACACATCTCCATCATGGTTTGTAACCTGTGATGGACTTTTCCTCCAGGAATCTGTCCAATCCCCTTTTGAAGGCATCCAGGCCATTCATTCATTGTTTCCCCACTTTTCAGCAATACCCAGACAAAAAATAGAGTACTTCACACCTTCACCACCAAGGCCATAGCTAATGACCCATACTTTATGGGTTTTAGCACTTTAGGCCATTGTTCACCTTACCGCTATGGAGTCTGTTGTCTACCTAATGAGCCTATTCAGGCCATTGTTCAACTTATCAGCCTATTTCAGACCAGGGTGACAGGAGGTCAAAGTGAACTATAAAATGGAGGACTCGCAACTAACTTTCTTCAGACTGACTAAGCTGTTTGGATGAACAGTGAAATGTTTCAATCAAAGGAGTCCACACAACTTCCAGATAAGCTCACCTGGATGACTGAGAATCTTCACAGACATATCCCCCTTTTTGTTCTGCTTTTGGACTCCGCGTTCCCAAGTTCTCCATTCTGAGAGTTCCACCTGCCAACCAACACTTTGATTTGTGCACCCCTGGAGGAAGGGTGTCTTGTGATAGACCATGCATGGGCTGGTTCCCTGTTCAGGAAGGAAACAACTATAATTTCTAGAAGCTTTTTTTCTGAACAGGAAGCTAGGACAGAATTCAGCATATTTTAGGGAATGAAGCTTTCCAGCCCATCCTTCCACAAATGACCACAATTTAGGGGCTTGTCTTATAGGTGGAGCTCTCAGAACAAAGAATTCTTGGATTTGGAGTACAACACCCTTCTATAAAAATTACATGCCTATAGCATATCTACAGAGTAAAGAACACATGAAGTTCATCCCTCCTCTTGCCTCACTCTATGTGAGAGAAGCTTGTAATGTTTTTCCAGATTTTTTTTTTTTTGGTCAAGCTCCCTAGTTTCCTGATCTTGTCACTAAGCAGGGCTGATATATTTTAAAGTCTCCCTTGTTCTTCTATTCTTGCTGCTACTGCTGGTGTTGATATTTCCGAATTTTGCATGGAAGAATGGACATGCACAATTTGTTACTCATTTCAGATTCTGACTGCTAATTCATCTAATGGTCTTTTGATTTAGACTGCAGTAGATTTGATTGAACATGGTTGTTTCAAGAGCCATTTCTCATGGTTTTCACCCAACATCAGGGGTAACTGAAAGCATGCATCAGTTTTATACAAGAATCTTCAAGCTTATGAACAGTTGGCTCCCATAATGGGTGCAATACACTGTACAATTTGCACAAAACTCATTTCTTCTTCCCTTTGTTAAGTTAAACATAGAAGCACACATACCTAGGAAGCCAGGCTGATTAATTGCAAACATGCAACTAGCTCTTCCACTGTTACCACTTTTACCAAGCGGTGGAAAAAAACAGTTCCCACTACATTATTTTCCATGTTGCGCATTCAAGTCACCAACATTCACAAAATCTCCCCAAGACCTGATGCCACCTAAAAATATCTCCCTATTTTCAGTAAGGATCATTACTTTTACCATGTCCCATTTACCAAGTAAGGTCAAACCAAGTTTATCTAAATAGCTAGTTAGTGCTTAATGAATGACACAGTCAAACTATTTCATGATTGCAGTTTGTGGAGCTGTGTGCACTAAAAAGGAAGGACAAGAGACAACAGGTCCGCTGGTTGTTGCTGGGGCAGCAAGCTGCAACAAAGGACAATGGCAGCAGTCATGTGTAGGGAGGAAAGCAGCATTGGATGCAAGTGCTGGATCTGAAGCAAATAAGTGGGCACAATTAGAACACAGGACCTGGATCAACCCAGGCCCCCAGGTAAAGATGACATGATCCCAGGGGCCGGGTCAGCACTGCATTTAAAGGGGCAGCGGGAACCAGAAGCCACCTTTAACAACCAAGAGACAAGGAAGACTGTAGGAGCTTTGGCAGCAGCGGCACCATTTTGAGTGACCGTGTGGGCCCCGGGGACAGCCACTTACATTGGTGACTGATAGTATCACCCCTCCTTGCCCCCTTTCACATTTGCAATTGTCTGTCCCCTGGCCCAATCCCCGAGAGTGCTGATATTGGCTATAACAAGTTTACCGAGCTCACAGAGGGCAAGAGGGAAGCCCGAGGGGGAAGTCCCAGAGGGCGTTAGCAGGGCCCAGCACCTCCCGCCCAGCTCCGTGCAGCTTTTTGGCAACCACTAGGCCTACCGGCCCGGCTCCTGGCAGGCTTTCCCATAGGGCCAAACCACCGGACCCTCCCACCCAGTTCCCTGCAGGCTCTCCAGTTACTTGGCCTGTGGCAGCGACATCCTATCCTTCGGGGCTTAGCCCAGTGCCGCGCTGCTCACTTTCTAAGTCAGAACTGCAACCTCTTCCAGCCCATCTTTGGTGGGGAGAGAAGGTGCGGGGGGAGGATGTGGCTTTGCACCCCTAAGGAGGGGGGGATCCAAGTGGTTGAAGTAGCAGCATAGAACCTGCACCCAGGAGAAATAACCATACAGGTCTTGTAAAAGTAAAGGCCATGGGCTGAATCACAAAGGAACAGCCGAAGGTCTGTGGAAGGTTCCATTTATACAGGCCAACGTTGGGGTCTATGCCCTTGGAGGACCTGTCAGCAGAATAATGTGCATGGGGTACCTTTGGGGTGTATACCCCAGGGAAACCTACACCAAGACCTGCGGAGGGGGGGGGCTTCCCAATAAGAGATTGGTGGGGAACGCAGCATCATCAAGGAGTGGCCGGGCTCCTTGATGTGTTGGATCCGACCTAATGACTCAGCCAGAGTACTGCTTGTGTGCAACCAATAAAGTTGTGGCCAAATTATTTTTCCGAACAATTTAAGTGTCATGTCCAGTTATTACATTGCAAATTTGGAGGCTTAGCTATAGGCAACAATATATAATTAATTTTGAACAATCAGGTAGTTAAACTGCAATTCTAGGCAATTAGAAGGCAGGGTATAGTGGACAAGGACAACGGTACAGAGGTATCACCGGATATGGGATAAATCATCTCAGATCCTTGATTAATTGCCCCAATTTCTAGCAGCTCAGGGCCTCAGTTTCCGTATTAATGTTCATTTTAACATTCAGATTGCTGAATCCTGCCTGATGCCTGTTTACATAGATGTGACTGGGATCAGGCCGTGTTTAGATTCAGGACATATCCTGCTGGTTTGGGCTCTTTTCATCTTGCCTGCCATGCAAATTTTTAAATCTATGCAATATTGATTGGAAAAGGCATCCCAATTAATTTTTATGCATTCAGAAACATGTTTCCTGGTTCAAGTTACTTTACTAATTGGCTGCCATGCCTTGTTGAAGTCTGCTTCTAAAGAAATCAAATAGTTGAACTGCAGTTGCAGTTCTAACTGGGTCCTCTCCATGAGACGAAACCGAACTCAGTTTTGAGCACTTGGCATAGGAATTATATTAGTCATTTTAGGCCTATCAGCGCAACAGGCTGTGTCAGTCAATCTCCCTCTAGAACATCTTAAGATGCTCTTGCTGTTAGGAAGATTCCCCTCTCTTGTTTTTCAATCCTGGGCCTCTTGAGTTCTCTGCTTGACAAATATCAATGTTGTTGCTGGATCAGCTTCAATATAAATAATAAAACTCGATCAAACCTTAGTTATGTTTACTGTATGTGCCATGTTCGTTAGAGTTGATAATTAGGGATGGGGTTTTCAGTCTCCAGATGTTTTTTAAAAAAACTTCCCCAGCCAGACATCCGGGGGCTTTCATTAGGAAATCAGCTTCCCAACAAATGCTTCCAAGTACTGAATCCAACTACTGAATTCAGACTACAGGAGGCATTTTGCTCCTGTGGAGGAAATGAGTGGGTGGAGCTAAAATCCATGGAAGCTTCAGGAAATGTTGGGTCAGGTATTTTTTTTTGGAGAATCCTCTGGTGCAAAGCATAATGGGCAGAGATGACCAGGTACACAATCCCTTATTGCTTCCGTGCAGCTTAGTCCCATGACTGATGGCTTGATTAAAAGCTCCAGAGGTCTCGTTGGGGGAGATTCCTGCACATTCTTGGTGGCTGTTGTCCATGAATTCTGAAAAATCCATGGTTCTTGATAAATCATGTTTGTTCAGTTTGAAGCTGACCTTACTGGACTCAAGAACTGAACCACCAGGGTTCGAGGGTAACAGTGCTAAAACTCTGTACTAAGTGGTTTAGCCAATTGAAAAATAAATTCTGAAATGTTGGGAAAAATTGTGATTTACTTTGTAACACGTGTTTGGCTAAGGGGCTGACCAAGGCCTGAGCAACTGCTGTGTCTACAGAACAATGGTTTGTGGTCATGGGGACCCACCTGCTTGATTCAATTGTTCACAAAACTTCCAGTTTAAGAAAATGGGGAATTTTTTTTTTCTGGAAGCTCAGTCATGGCAACTAGGCTTCTTTTCTTGAGAGATTGAAACATTTCGCTGCTCATCCAAACAGCTTCGTCAGTCTGAGAAAAGCTAGTTGGAAATCCTCCTTTTCATAGTTCACTTTGACCTCATGTCACCCTGATCTGAAATAGGCTGATAAGATGAACAATGGCCTGAATAGGCTCATTAGGTGGCTCAATAGGCTCATTGGGTGGACAATGGCCTAAGGTGTGTGAAAATCCCACCTTTAACCTTCCCAACACCCATTAGGTATGGGTTGTTAGCTATGGCCTTGGTGGAGGTGTGAAGTATTTTTCATTTGTCTGGGGATTGTTGAAATCACTGCCTGATAAGCGGCAGATAGACCGTGCCTGATTCCCCCCCCCCCCCGTTGAGAGAGGGATATTCAATACTCACATGAATGGCTTCCCTTACCCCTCTCTCAAATCACCTATCTTCTCTGTCTAATATGGGGGATTATGCTTCTGTATCTACAATAAAAAATTCCAGGAAATGGCCCAATATTGTTTCACAATATTGTACCAGTGTTGCCAGCAGGAAAAGGGTTGCCAAGTTTTGCATAGCAAAGGGCAGCCTGAATGTTGACAAGACCAATGGCTGCAGTCAAGATTGTCTACAGAATACCCTCTTGTGCGCACTGTCCATCACAAAATGACAACAAGCAAAGGGAAACCCCAGAAACTGACTCCTTTGTTATCAGTTAACCAGTTTTCACCCAAACACATAACTGCCAGGACTATTTTTCTTTTGACAACTGCATTGTTTCTGTGATATTTATTGCCCTTTAACCAACTCCTTGCTTGGCCACAAATCTTCAGTAATGTATGTTGTACTTTGGAACAGTCTTGAGCTTTAGGCCTGTTCCACATATGCTTAATTTATAAGAAACTCAAGGTTGAATACTTTCGAAAGGCGTTTTTGGAGCATCAGTGTTTCAGCCCCTGCAGTCAAGATTACTTCTAAACCAACCAACCAACCAACCAACCAACCAACCAACCAACCAATCAATAAGCAGTTCCAGCCATTCTTTCTCTTTGAAGATAAACAAGACCGATGTTTTCAATTTATTCAATATGATGTTTTTTTAAATCTAGGGATTTTTGTTTGTTTCTGCACAGTTTTTATTAAAAAAAAAATCTTAGCCCAAACATCTTCAATTTTGTCACAGAGCAAGAGCAGTCTGTCTGCTATACAATATTTTTGTAAAATCAAAGTTATTTTTTTAAAAAATGGGGGGGGGCTTCCCGCATTTTTAGAATTACCTTATAGAACTTTGGTTTGCTCTGCTGCACTATAACATCGCTACACAATAAAACACAGCATGCTTATACTCTGTAAATATCACCTATTACATTGATGACAATCATTATTTACACTAAACTGTAATTCTTACAAATGTCTGTGTCCTTTTTCAAGCACCTCTAGACTCGTTCACTTTGGGGCTATGACCTGGCCATCTGGAAGTGAAGCAGGAAAGAGATACAAAGGGACTTTGTAAAATGAAGGAAATCATTATCTTGAAGTCTGTTAGCCTGGTGTTCTGAGACTTTTGTGCAGTTATGTTTTTGAGCCAGTACAATTTAAAAGAGAGACTGAAATGTGTGTGTGTGTGTGTGTGTGTGTGTGTGTGTGTGTACATATATATGTATGTATGTGTATATACAGTATATCATAGAAGTGAGTACACTCCCTCACATTTTGTAAATGTTTTAGTATAACTTTTCATGTGACAACACTAAAGAAATTACACTTGGCAACAGTGTAAAGCAGTGAGTATACAGCTTGTATAACAGTGTAAATGTGCTTACCCCTCAAAATAGCACAACACACAGCCATTAATGCCTAAACCACTGGCAACAAAAGTGAGTAATAGTTCAGTTAAGTTCTGGGCACCACACTTGAAGAAGGAGGCTGACTAACTTGAACAAATGTGTGTGCTGCTGTCTGTCTGTCTGTCTGTCTGTCTGTCTGTCTGTCTGTTTTGCAAATAAATAATATCTTTTCATGTGACAACACTGAAGAAATGACACTTTACTACAGTGTAAAGCAGTGAGTATACAGCTGTATATGTGTAAATGTGCTGTCCACCCAAAATAATGCAACACACAGCCATTAATGTCTAAACCATTGTATACTCACTGTTTTACAGTGTAGCCAAGTGTCATTTCTTCAGTGTTGTCACATGAAAAGATATACTAAAATATTTATGAAATGTGAGGGGCTTTGTACCCACTTCTGTGATATCTCTCTCTCTCTCTCTCTCTCTCTCTCTCTCTCTCTCTCTCTCTCTGTGTGTGTGTGTGTGTGTAATCCAAGAATCCTATTGTGAATTTGTTTGTTGTTGCTTTTTTATTATCAAGTCAGAACTGACTTATAATGGCCCTAACACAACTTTCAAGGTAAGTCCTTATCAGTCACTCTATCCACTACACCACACTTTGGTTTTATGGCAGTATACCTACATTGCATAAATCCACAATAAGATTTTGGCTGAAGTGTTTATAGGAATTGGGGAATTCTTCGGCTTTACTGTATGATTCCTTTTCTATTGGTTTATTCTGTGGATAAGATTATTTTTCATGACGATGTTATTCTGTTTTTACAATACAGCATTTGTGAAAGAGCAGACTATTCTATAACCCTTCATAAATCTAAACAGTTACCATGGTTTAAAGATAGTTCATTCTCACAACCCCTCCTCAGATTACAGGGGGTGTTCTTATTTCTAAATTCTAGGAGATCTAAAGCTATAAATATCTGCTTAAATTTGTTGGATTTATTACCAGTACTCTTTGATGGGCTCATCTGGAATATGACACAAGGGATCATTATTCCTTTGACTGTTGTTGGCTCAGTTGCTCTGATGTCACTGGGAGCCTTGCAAATTTGGAACTAGGAAGATGACTTAATACAGAAGGATGTCAAAAATATTGAAATATGACTCCCAAAGTCAGTGGGTAGCGCTAGCAAAATTAAACAGTGTCAATCAGTAATGACTGATAGATATGCAGCAAGTTAAATTCAACACCCTGCTTCTTATGCTTGTTCTAATTCCTCCAAAATCTTACAGATGCTTTTTCTTGTCATGCTGGTGGGTTAAAATGCAACAATAAACTTGTAGAATAAACCAGAGGGATGGAATACTGTTTCAACTGAAAGGCACATAAAACCAGACCTTTCCATGGAAAAAGATACTAGAATGATTGGTTTTATATATATATTTGATCAACATAGCCTATAATTCTTATTCTGCCTGCATTGGCATAACTAGGGAGGGCAGAAGAGTGCATTTGCCCCAGGGTGCGCAACAATATGGGGGCGCCTAGAGGGAAAGCAAGAGGAGGAAGCCATGCGCCATCCCACCAGCAGTCCGCCTTTCGCCCCACTAAGGCTTGGTAATCTATAGTTGGGGAAAGGAGGAGAGGGAAGCAGGCAATTTTTTTTCCAAGCAGCACCTCTATTGATTGCTTCCTTCCCCCCACCCTTGCTAAGACTTGGCAATCATTAGCCCAGGGAAAGAAGGGGAGGGAAGCGTGCAACGGAGATGCTGCTTGGAAAAAAAAATGCCATTGCCTGCTTCCCTCTCCTCCTTTCCCTGGACTGACAATCGCCAAGCCTTAGCCGGGGAAAGGAGGAGGGGGAAGCGTGCTATGGAGGTGATGCTTGGGAAAAAGAACATCGCCTGCTTGGCCCTATCTGCATGCTGTGCAGTTTGCACAGGAGAGCCTTAACTGGAAAGGAGACCCACAAAGAGGGCATGAGAAGGAGAGACCCTTCCTCCCCTCCCCCACTGTTCCCCCAGGATCTTCCCCCTGCTGGATAGGTGAGACACAGTTGGGGGGGGAGAGGGCGCAAAAACTGACCTTCTGCCCGGGTGCTCCAAACTCTAGCTGTGCCAGTGTCTGCTAGTTCCACCTAAGAGATGCACACCTACAGACACCAAAATGGGACTCGCCTGGAGAATAGACCTAGCTAGGAAGGCTTTGAGGTATAGAGTAGGCCTAGTTCTGGCCTTGCTTCCTGTTCAGTTAAGGAAGCTCCCTCTTAGCATGGTAACCGTTTCCTTTCTGGACAGGAAGATGGGGCCTTGGTGATTTTCAAGCTGAGCTTTTTCTCCAGGTTGATTGCTATGTTCCAGCTGAAACTGGGCTGAATCTTCAGCCTAAGAATGTTAAAAATTACCTAGGTCCACTATCACTCACATTTGCTTGATTTTCTCCTCTGAAGTAGTGACTTGATTTTCGCCTCTGACATAGTGACACTACTCCACTGCCTTTTTTGGCTCTTCTACCAGCAGAGCATAGCCAACAGTGCTGTTCTGCTGGTAGACCCGTGAGAACAACTAGGAAAAGACGGCCAACACTGGGCCATTGCTACCAGTGTAGGGGGAATTACTACAAAGCCTTATATTTTGAATGAATCCATTTTCGTCCTGTCTAGCTGTCATGCCTATACATAGCAACTGAAAATATAATTGGGTTGATGATTGTGGCCTTGGTCTCCAGTGACTCACCCTTAGCATTTTTCATTGGGATGCTCTTCTCAAATTAGCTCATCTGGCTCTTATATCATTTTGGCTGTTGGATGAAGACATTTCCATTCTTTTAGGCATTGAAGATATGTTTTAGTTCTGCCTTTATTTAAGCAAATTCTTCAACATCATTGATGGTTTTCTACTAGTTATGTCACATTTGTGGTTTGTAATTCAGTTTTCCAAAACATTGTGTGCAACATGTAGAGAAGTTTCATTGGCTTATTTAAAAGTTCAATCAGTTCATTTTGTTCTATCTTTGTGTCTTTTTATGGTGGTGGCTACCTGGTAACACCTACAACCAAAGAGGTGAATTAAGTAAACAATCATGTCTCACATGGAACAAATAATTAATCTCTATCAAATCACGATCAATGATCTAGCAGTACAAACAGAGTGAGCAATATTATTTATTATTTATTTATTTTAGAGTATTTTTACCCTGCCTTTCTCCTTGGAAAAGGACTCAAGTGGTTCCAAATCTTAGTTAACCCAGGTATTCTTGGATTGCAACTCCCAGAAGTCTTCACTACCAGCTGTGCCGGCCAAGGTTTCTGGGAGTTGCAGTGCAAGAACACCTGGGTTACCCAAAGTTGGAAACCACTGATCTACATTTTAATGGTTGTATTCAATACATCCTTTATTCTCACTGATCTATATACAACACTGTGTGACAACTTTCTGTACAGTAGGGAACACAGTGAGAAACTTTAAGAAAAATGATATATCATGGGTGTCCGAGTTTTTGGTATTACTATTGGATAAGTATATTGGAAAAAAAGGGAACAATCTGTGCTCCTTAATAACTTGGAGAAGACCACCACATGTTAATTCTAAATAAAGAATGACACCTGATATATGGAATAGGCTGCAAACCCATGTATTGCAGGTTAATGGTATATGCCCTAAGCACATCCGATCTCGCCTGATTTCGGAAGCTAAGCAGGGTCAGCCCTGGTTAGTACTTGGATGGGAGACCACCATGGAATACCAGGTGCTGTAGGCGCCTGGAGAAGGAACTGGCAAACCACTTCCAGGATTCCTGCCAAGAAAACTCCATGGACATGGGGTCACGAAGAGTTGGTCACGACTGTAACAACGCAACACACACACACAATGGGATATACTGTGGGTCACTTACTGGAGTGTCCCTAAAATCCTTGAGCTGTCAGCGACCCCCAGTTTTGTGACCTGGTCTGTAATGCGGGCAGGCCTGCCATTGATTAAAATCCATTTGTATACCAAGACGGTTTCATACCATACAGCAAATGTATCTGATTTTGAAGACTTGTCATTCAAATCCTATTCTATAACCTTGACAGAGATCATAGGTGAAATGTGATATGAGCCACTCTAATATTATATACTTCCTGCCAAGAAATCATTTATTGTATTTTCTGTCTCAGTCCCACAGTCCCCCTCTTTTCCTTCTGCACAGCTGAAAGGGAAATACAGCTCAGTGACAGCCTGTGGTTAAGCTCTTGATGTGCACACCCGAGCTTGTTAAAAAAAAAAAAAACAACCATCATCTTTCTCAAAAGAGGAGGTGGTGAGGAGGATGTACATCTTTCCCCCCTTTTTCCGTTTTCTGACGCACATTTTCTTTCATGATTTAGTGGAAATGTTTTCAGGGTACCAGAGATAAACGTAATTGTTCCTGGTGTTTCCAGAGTCATTTTCTCCTCAGATGATGTCATCAGCCACACAAGGGTTCTTCCTCTAGAGTTCAGGCGTGGGAAGCACCATTAAGATATGGTGTGTAACCGAAGTGCAAAGGGCAGGAGAATATTGCTTGTCGCTCGAGGTGATTCTGTCTTCCGGATGAAGATTAGATCTGATGTCTGGAGAAACTGCTAAAACCATAAATAAATGGTTTGATTTAAGAAATACAATATACTTAAAGCTGAGCCACAGCTATTGCTTACGTTGGCAAAGCCTTTAAGCCCCAACACCCTGCATTTCTGCCATCCTCTTACAATGAATCCAGGTTGGAGACGGGGCGGAAAGATATATTAAATTGAAGGCAGAGGTGAAGAAAGGGTTGAAAAATAATTCTCTGAAAAAAGTAAAGGGTAAGTGTGTGATCTGTACAAATTTCCTCTCACTATCCCAGTGCCAGGCAGAACAGTTTTTACTACTCCTAAGGTCAAGAAACAGGCTACACTTTTTGATGTCTCCTGTTACCTTCCTTGGGAAGATATTATGAATTTTAGGAAAGTGGTTATGAAAAGTCTGGCTGGTGGAAGAAGCAAGCAGGATGCAATTTAGCTCAGCCTCTGAATTTACTTCATAGCTTCTGACGCCTGCTCTTCATAACACTTGGGGAATAAATTGGGCTATCTCTGAAACCTATGCATGGTTTTATGAACTTTAAGCTAGATTAATCATAAGAACATAAGAACATAAAAAGAGCCATGCTGGACCAGGCCATCTAGTCCGGCTTCCTGTATCTCACAGTGGCCCCACCAAATGCGTCTGGGAGACTAGATATCTGTCTCCTGATACCACTCCCCTGCATCTGGCCCTTGAAGTACCCTGGTTTTAAGCCTGGAGATGACACGTCTCAATCATGGTTTGTAACCTGTGATGGACTTTTCCTCCAGGAATCTGTCCAATCCCCTTTTGAAGAGATCCAGGCCGGATGCCATCACCACATCCTGTGGCAGTGGGTCCCACAGACTTTTTTCCAAACTAAATCCGTGTTTCTATGGCATTCCTTTCTTGGCATCCTCAGGGATGTGGACAAGACAAAAAAGGTCCTCATGCTGTGCAAAGATGGTTTGAAAGATGGTCAAGAAAGAGTGTGGTAGGTCCCCAAATGGTTGACAGTTTGTGTTATAATTAACAAATATCCTTGCTCAAGACACCTCAACAGAAACTGTAAGGAAGAGAAGATGATGAATATACTCCTCACCTAATGATCATGAGTGCAGAAACTCATTTATTTGTCTGATATCTGAACATCAGTATAGCTGTTGGAGTCTTTCAGGTGGCTTCTCCAGTGACTTTTAACAAAGGAAGGATTGTGTATCAAACAGCCTTGGAAGATAGTGGGCTTTCATTTGCCAGAGTCATTTCAGCTGTGGTTGGGTGACTGTAAAAAATAATGTAATTTCATCCTGTGTTACAAATCCTGTGCTGAGGAAGAGTTGGCTTATCATATCATTAAGATGCCTTCTAATGTTATGATTCCATATTATGTACCCATCATTTACATCCCACATTACTCTTGACAAGACATTGCTAAACTCTGTTTTCTATTTCATTCCATGGTTTTAGAGCTTAAAGAAATGAAGAATACTCACTGAATTGATTATTCTCTTTGATTCCGGGTGTTATGAAATAAACCAACAGGGGGATGAGGCATTTTTCAAGTCTTGTGAAATACCTCAGCTCTAGTGTGAGAAGAACAGTGATTTCCAGCCCCTGAGGTTTCTGAAATTAGCATAATATGTCTGAATAACCAGTATCATTCCTGGGTGATTCCCAACCTTGGGTGGCCAGCACATCTGGAGGTGAGGACTTCTGGAAATTGCAATTCTGGGTGACTCAAAGTTGGGACCTGTGAAGGTTCGTTCTCGACTTCCCGTGGTTCAGAGGAAAAATAAAGATTGTCCATCCCTTCAGTGATATTTTCCATTACACTTTTATTTTCAAACATAAATTCAGTTTCTTTGGGTTCAACTTCTTTAACATCATCTTCCAGAACATGTATAACATTAGGGATAAATGGGTTGCCAACAGGGCTTAAATCAGGTGGGTTAACTTTTCCCTCAGAGGTTGTGGTTACTGAGGTGTTCCCTGCCTGAGACATTGGGTCTCACAACATGGGTGGCGAGCCCACGGCGCTACAGGATTCTCTCTCACCCGTGGCGCTGACCTGCCTCTTCCCCTCCATGCCAGCACGTTTGCTGGCCATCTCAAGGGTTTGACATCGATCAGCCAAGTCCAGTCATTCTCGACCTCTACTTCAAAAATGCCACCTCTCTCCTCTCTCTTTCCCTTCTCCCCCTCAACGTTCCTAACCTCCCGTTTAACTCCCAACTCCTCCTCGTGCGCTTCCTTCCAACCCTCATCCTCACGCTCCTCTCCTGAGCCCTCCTTGACACCTGTCAATCTTAGCTCCTTCATTGCCGTTGATCTGTCTCCTACCCAGAAAACTTCCCTTGTCTTTGTATCATTTTGTTCCTTGCTCACTCCTCCTTCTGCTCCTCTCACTACTTCACTGTCTTTTGTCTCGTCCCACAGTTTTTGTTCTTTTTTGCCTCAGACGGTGCACACTCGAGCTTTTCTTCCTGTCTCGCCTCCTTCTCACAGGACCCAATGCTCTGTGTGACCAAAGCAGAGATACGGGAAGTACAGAAAAGTGGCAGATGGGTCAAAATCTGCCAGGTACCCACATGGTGCTTCTAATTTTTAGACACCCATGCAGACAGGAGGCAGCTGTTGCACTTTGCTGCCATTTGCATCATCGGCACCACAATGGTCAGTTTCCAATTCCCCAGAGCAGGCCAACAAGAGATATATTTCATTTGTCCATATGAAATAGCCATCTCATAAGGCTGAAGTTCCAAGAAGAGTCACTGCATAATGGGAGCAAATGTGATTGATGGCAAGCATTGGTCGCAGTGGGGTGATTTTTACAGTCAAACAGATACCTCATAAAACGATGGCATAGGCTGACCCTTCCATCAAACATTGCAAGGGAAATGGAGGGTAGAGAGTAAACAGTAATAAAATGGGAGTTATACGTGGACAGGCCTCAGCAGCCATAAAGACAAGTCATGAAGCAGTTTCAAATGGGGAGGGAGGTACAGCAATGCCAAACGAGTGATCTTCTGTGATTAAGTTAGATAAGTATCCCAAGTCCTACCTGTTTGGAGATGGGCAGATCTAGGAATGGAATTTTTATTTGATTTTTTGGGGGTACAAATGTCTTAATTTTCAGTTAAGGGAATTCTGCCTACCCTGGAGGGACTACACTAATGTGATGCACCTGGGAAGAAACTCATAAATTAGGAATCCCCTGAAGCTCAGCTAGGCTTAACTCTGCCCTCGCTTCCAGTTCCTGCCCCAGTGCTAGCTGGGAGCTTTCTTTCTGGGAAGGAAGCTTGGCCTAGCTAAGCCTCTGAGCTTTCCAGCCAAGTGTGTCATATTCAGGTCATGTTCCAAGAATGCCTTCAAAGACAACTCTCAAAATGGAGAATAATGTATTTGTAGTGTAGAAAGTGTTCTGCTTATATACTTATTCATTTATTTATTTATTGTATTTATATCCCGCCCATCTTCCCGATGGGAACTCTGGGCGGCTTCCAACAGGACCAAATGGTCATCAATACAGATACAGCTGGAGAGTCAAGGAGGGAATGATCTGATCCCAGCCCATCCAACCTTAGGATGCTGCAGATCCAGAGATTACAGTGTCAGAGGAAGGATGCCGCTGGGAAACACCCCTCAGCCAAGTGTTACCCAGAGTGGGGCTTGAGGACCCGGGGGGATTGGGTTCAGATATTACTGGCCTTGGATGCGCTGTCATTGGGAATGCACTAACGGGGTAGTGACTCACCCAATGCTGGCTGGTTGGAGGGGTCCTGGGAGATCCTCACTACAGTAGCCCCTCCTGAAATGGTTGCCTGCTTATTGGTTGAACTTAATAAAGTGTGGCCCAGGTTAATCCCATCCCGTTGTCTTGGTTTGTTATTCTGCTGTCGGGGGCAAACATCTATATCTGGATTCTGTACAATCTAGTATCCTGGGATTTGTAGTTTGCTGAGCAGTGTGGCATTCTCAGTTTAGAAACCTCTGGTGTGCTCTGTTAACTACTGCTAGGCACATCACCAAACTACAGTTCCCTGGAAACTTCAGAACAAAGCCGTGGCAATGAAAGGGATAGCAAACTTTTAATTCTGAAGTGTATACACACTTCCAGTGCTCACCTAGTGCTTTTACCAATAAGACTTTACAGTTCTCAGCCTGCTGGAACTTGTTGATCCAAAGTGAGTAATTTGACAGGGTTACACTGATGAGAAGGTTCACAGAAATTAAGGACACAGCACACTGAATGATGGATAATTGAGGTGTGGATGGTTTGGTTCTTTTGCATTAGCTAATGGTCAACCATTAACTTACGCAGTGATTAAACAAAGCAACTGCAAGGGTAGCTGAGGGACTCAAAAGTCTAATTGGCTTTCTTACTGCCACATGCCAATCTTCTGTAATAAGCGTAAGAATGATTCATAACAATATGAAGCAGTTTCCTCAGTACTTTATTGTATGGATGCCAATTATGTTGGCTTGCGCAATCATCTGTTATACCAGTGGCTCCATTGATTGCCATGCTGCAGAGTATTATACTTTCATATATCATACTTGGCTGGGCTAGTAAACTACTCTGATTGCTTTCATTTCTTACAGGCACCCAGGCTGCGCTTGACCTCAATGAATGATTTCTCAGATTTCCAGGTAAGGTGGATTTCTCCCGTATTGCCTGTGCTATGACTAAGAAAAGAAATCATTCATTTCGTATAGATCCCAAATAATAGCCTTTGTGGAAGGGAGACAGTGGAGAATGTTCCTGTGTGAATTGAGAGTTTTTTCTTTGGGAAGAAAAATATGCCTAGTTAATGTAGGCAATCAATGTAAAAGCCAATGGAAAGCTCAGATGCATAAAAGACCTGCATTCAGAAGTTCACAACGCACCTTTGCGTAAGGTAATTAGAGTCTAACAGACTGCTATTTCCAGTTGTGGATTGTTATTTTACAGCAAGAAACACACCTGCTCCTGCTCCTGCTCCTGCTCCTGCTCCTGCTCTTCTTCTTCTTCTTCTTCTTCTTCTTCTTCTTCTTCTTCTTCTTCTTCTTCTTCTTCTTCTTCTTCTTCTTCTTCTTCTTCTTCTTCTTCTTCTTCTTCTTCTTCTTCCATGACCACCACCACCACCACCACCACCACCACCACCACCTCCTCCTCCTCCTCCTTTAGCAATCTTAGCCACCAGGCAGCCTTGTCAAAGGCTGTAACAAGAAAACCCAAGACTCCTCATGACAATACACATTCCGAAACTCATACAGGGATGGTGCCCTCATTATGCAAACCAAGAAAGGCACAAAAGAATCAGGCAAGCTTTTTGGATTGCAATTTCTTGATCAGGCAAGATGTTACCTGGCAAGAGAAGGGGAAGAGAAAAGTTTGGCTTTAAGGCTCCATGTGGTCTTGAGATGTAATGGAGGCAGCAGGGGGGCAGACAAATGAAGGGGAACCTGCAGGTAATGCAATAAGGCTAGATTTCACTGGGTAAGCTATAGACTTTTCAGATACAATGCAAAATAAGAAATACCATCTGCTGCAGGTTATCTTTCAAAGAAAAATAGATGTGAAGCATGGCCTGGGGTGTAGAAGAAAATTCTGGCTTAGGAACTTATAAGTTTAAGGCATAAGAAAAAGCCAGTGGTCCGCAGTGAGCACAGCTGCTCTATTTAGAATAGCTTTAGATAGAAACCAGTTCAGGCTACTGATCACCAACATTCATAGCACTTGACGAAGCAGAAGCTATAGAGCAGTGTTGGTGAACTTATGGCATGGGTGTCAAAGGTGGCACTCAGAGTCTTTTCTGTGGGCACCCGACATCGACCCTTCACAGCCACCTGGATTCAGGTTAAATTGCTGTATTGGCACTTTGAAAAACATTAGTGGGTTTTGAATCACAGTTTGGGCATTCGGTCTCTAAAAGGTTCGCCATCACTGTTCTAGACTATGAAGAATGTTTGGGTCACCGTCTTCAACTATATAAGTAGTGTACTTCTTCAAGTGCCATGTCCTTGTAGAATGTTGGCGATAAGTAGCATGATACGTTTTTTTAATCTAAAGCTATTCTAATTAGAGAAGCTGTGTCCACTGCAATCCATTGGCTTAAATTCTCAAACCAAAATGTTTTCTTGTGCCCTGGGCCAGGCTTCCCATCTATTTTTCCTTGAAGGATAACATGCATTTATTATTACTCATTGCATGACTGAAATATTGCAATTTTCTTCTCTTTATGGTATTGAGAATTCCTAGCCTTTTATTTATATGTCTTAACACAGCCATTTTATTGACTCTGGCCATCCAAGGCATCTTCAGAATTCATCTGTACATCCACATTTCAATTTTCAATTGTAAGAGTCCGGGCTTCAACCCCATAGTGAAGTATCCTAAATATATGTAGGTCCCCACACTGTATCCATAAATAAACAAGTCCCAATTCAATTCAAACTGGGATGTGCATTTGCAGCCTCTCCATATTTGATTGAGGGCAACTTTATTAAGTTGCCAAAGTATGTGGGATGATCAAGGAGTGATTTCCCATTGCTCCCTCCCAGTGTGGTTCTATGGCAAGTCCACAATTAATCCACTACACTATTCTGAGTCTCTATCCCTATTTACACTAGATCTAAGCACCACTGGGTATCCTGGGTCTTGTTAGGCTGAGCATGAGTTGCTAGAGCACTGAGATGATATAATGTAATGAAAAGGCAGGGACCGTCACTGGCAACAAGCTATAAACAGATGGTCTCTGGGACAACCAGCTGCCATGGAAAAGGCAACATATTAATTAGGACAATTTATTCCATTCGTGTGTGTGTGTGTGTGTGTGTGTGTGTGTGTGTGTGTGTGTGTGTGTGTGTGTGTGTGTGTGTGTGTGTGTGTCTGTGTCTGTGTGTCTCTGTGTCTCTGTGTGTTGTTTCTTTCTTTGTTTGTTTGTTTGTTTGTTTTGGTCTGCTCAGAAAGCAAAAACTCAAAATATCAATGTCCTATTGCCAAAAGTTTGGACATTGACTCCAACAATTCAGGTAACAATCTTGCCAGAAAACAAGAGACCTAAATGTCCTGTCCTGATACATGTTAATATTGGTATATAATATTTTTTTCTCATCACATTGCTGGCTGCTTTGAAATTATAAACAATCAGAGAGAGAGAGAGAGAGAGAGAGAGAGAGAGAGAGAGAGAGAGAGAGAGACCAGGAGCAATTGTGGAGGAAGATGTGAGAGAAGGCCAAGAGGCACTTCTTATCACCCAGTGTTGCTGTCAGTTGCTGATTAATGTCTTGTTTTCTCCTTGTCCTCTAGCTTCTCTCCTGCCCCTACTGCCACAAGGCTGGGAGGACGTTTCTGATGGAGACATCTCATCAAATATGTCCTTACCATATGCATGTGTCTCTGTGCATCTATGCCCTCAGGTTTGGTGGGGTGGAAGAAGAAGGGCTTTCTAGAAGAGGTTGGAAAGGACATTCTCCAAACAACTACAGGCTATATGCACGCATCCTTCTTCATGAGTCTGCTTATCACCCAATGGCCATGCTCTTTTATTTCCCTCTGGCGTCTTCCTGAACAGCGCTGGAACATTGCTCTAGCCCAATCTGACAACTCCTATATTCTGCAATTTGTGAGATCAACCTACTAATGCTTATGCTTTCCATATCTTGTTTAGATGGTAGTGCATTTTAAGATCTTCCTCATGGAAGAGCATCACTGCCTTTTTTACAAGTTATTTTTCAAGTTTGTTATAGCCAAATATAATATTTCATTCTACAAGGTTTATCCAGAGTGTTTTGTTGACCAGCTAAGTATCCAAGTGTCAGAAGATCTCAGGTCCTGGGAACTGCACAGATTTCTCTCTCAGCCTTTCTTAGAAGCTGAGGCATAGTTAAGGTTGGAAGTTGACTTTGTTCCAATATGATTTTATTTCAGGCACTCCAGGGCTTCGGAAGTTACTTTGAAAATGTGTTTGGAAACTTCAGCTGGTTCCAAATGCTGCAGGCAAGCTGATGACTGGCATTGGTTATAGGAAGCACGTAACTCCCTTGTTACCACAGCTCCCCTGGGTGCCAGCCTGCTGCCAGTCCCATTTCAAATGGCTGGTTGTGGCTTATGATGAGGCCCTATACTTCAGGGATGTTGACAAGTCTTTGGTACCAAGTATAAAGACCAAGCCTTGGTCTTTAGTACCAAGTCTTGAGTCCTAAGGCCCAAGTCCCTATTGAAAACAAACTTTTTTCCTCCAAGAGGGGAAAAATGGAGGGATGGGTAGGTTTTGAGTCACTCACTAGTCAAGGACTTTATCATCCCATATGAGCTTCCTTGGCTTTTAAGAACATCTGGGGAGTGTTTAACTTAAAAAATTCAATGTAAGTTTAGTTATTTTAAAAAATAATATTTATATAAGGTTTTAAAAATCTGTTTTATCTGTTGTGATCCACCATGAAAGGTGGCACACAAATAACATCAATATGTAAGTAAAATAATTCATTGCAAATGGTTAGAGTTTTTAATGTAATTAACCCCACAGCCTCTTAAAAGATGGAGGAGGTGGTATATGTTATATATGGTTTGGAAGTTGAAATTCATTATGCATATATTTGGGAAGCTGGAATTACATGTGAAGGGACCAGCATCCATGTGACTTGTGCATAGCTAAGCTCTTTGAAATTACTTGCACTTACATATCAAAATATGATATGTAATAAATACATGTAATAAATAAATAAATAAATAAATAAATAAATAAATAAATAAATAAATAAATAAATAAATAAATATGTGACCTTCATGCAATAGTCTCAATAGGCTTATTAGGTGGACAATAGCCTAAGGTGTGTGAAAGTCCCACCTTTAATGTTCCCAACACCCATTATCCATCATCATCATCATCATCATCATCATCATCATCATCATCATCATCATCATCATCATCATCATCATCATCATCAGTAGTAGTAGTAGTAGTAGTAGTAGTAGTAGTAGTAGTAGTAGTAGTAGTAGTAGTAGTAGTAGTGCTTCTGCATAGTGGATTTGTCCATAGTGGAATGTGGAGAAGCCCCCAGCAGTAACTGGACATGTGAATATAATGAGAGGTGTTCCTTCAAGTATCCAGATCCCAAACCCTGTAGGTAGAGGATTATGGGTGATCCTCAACACCTTGAATTTTGACTAGAATCATATTGGCAGCCAGGGCAGTTCTTTAAGAAATAGTGTCCTTCAGCACCGTCATGAGCATTACATATATTATCCCTGACGCAACAGGGAAGCCTGCTGTTCCCACACAGCCAGTAGAAGCCTGCTGGCTTGGTAGATGTCAGAAGCAGCTTCCCTCCACCATTTCAAGTTGAAAAGCAACAGATGGCCCTTCTGCTCCACGAGTAACAAAATCTTCTCGCCATTAAGCTGAGAAAATGCCCTTGAGCATAATTGGTGCTCCTTAATTGTCTAGAAAGCATTCTTTCCCCTCCCCTCGCACATGTCTTTAGCGGAGCTGCTGTTGGAGCCGCAAATATGTTTGGTTAAAATGATACAAAACCACTTTGCTAAATCATCTGCTTCTTTGTTTTGACAGAAGTGTGAGGAATTCTAGAAGGAAGGAATATATATATTCTAGTGAGCTAATTTTTCAATACATAATTGATGTTGATAGAACTGCCAGAGACACAGACTCTGGCCTTGTTTACTCTGTGCCCTGTAGCTTCGTTTTTGAACTGACACTGGCTGTTCAGTTCCACCTAAAAGGATAACAAGCACACAGATGAAAGACAAGGAAACCTGAAGCAGAGAAAGGCTAGCTCCAGATGTTGCTTAAGTTTCTGTTGCTAGGGCAACGATTCCATCAATCTCTGAAGAGTACAGGGCATCTGAAACATCTGTGTAATTTAGAATCTAGATCACTGTCCCTCCACCACATCTCTGCTTGATGTTGTTGTACTGATCTACGTACCACCCCATAGTGCTGGAGTACTCTTTGGGCAGTTTCCAACAAAATTATGCAATTTTACTGACCTAAGTGGCAATCCTCAGGTCTTAGGAAGTCCACAGTAACTAGATATTTGATTTTAAATTGCCATAGAGTAGGGATGGGCACGAAATGGAAAAATTGTGTTTTGTTTCATTTCCTTTCCCCATGATTTGTTTCATTTTGTTAGAAATGATTTTTAAAAAACAAAATTCATATGAAATGAACCAGTAATGAACCGATTTGTTATGCTATGAAATGGCTCCCCTGGGTGCTAGAGGCACCAAGTTGGAAAGGACCAACAAGGCTACCAAGTCCAAAACCCTGCTCAAGGCAAGAATACAAACCATAGGATGTCTGCCAGATGGTTCTCTAAAATTATCTTGAATGCCTCCAGCATTCATCATTGAAGTAATTGGTTCCACTGCCATGCTGCTCTACATACAAGTAGGAATCTGGAAGTTGAGTCATGGCAACTGGACTTCTTTTCTTGAGAAATTGAAACATTTCACTGCTCATCCAAGCAGCTTCATCAGTCTGAAGAAAGTTAGTGGTGAGTCCTCCATTTTATAGTTCACCTTGATTTCACATCACCCTGGTCTGAACAGGCTCATAAGTTGGACAATGGCTTGAATAGTCTTGTTAGGTCAACAATAGCCTGAATAGTTTCATAGATGGACCATGATCTGAATAGGCACATTCGGTGGATAATGGCCTTAGGTGTGTGAAAGTCCCACCTGTGCAACCTTTCCCAACACCCATTAAGTATGGGTCATTAGCTGTGGTCTTGCTGGTGGAGGTGTCAAGTGCTTCTGATGTGACTGAGTATTTTTAAATTTATTGAATATTTTTAAAAACATTAGCTCTGACATCCTTTTGAAAATCCTCAAACAAATGGCACTGTCTTATCCTTTTGCCAATGGTATAGGTTAGAGACAGGGACAAATTGAAAAGCAAATGTTTTCTGACAAATTTGGCTGATTTGACAAAATTCATTGATCTGCATGTGTCGTCATAAATAAAGTTCCACCAATGAATACAAATGGATAACTGTTTAGTTATTTTTGATTTGTCAATTTTTTTGGGGGGGGGGTACAAAATTCCCCCAAGGCACCACATTTGGAGGGAAGCATCACTTGGCTCTCCATGTTTGGTGGAGATTGGAGCTTTGATGTCTGAGTTATGCACCCACAAATAGACCCACTGGAAAGTTCTCCACAGGTACCTAGTAACTCCAAACATGCAGAGAAGCTTTCTCTGACACCCTCTACAATCTCTCCAAGTTTGGTGAAGATTGGGTTTCCCCAACCTGGTTTCTAAAATACACTTTCTTTGTCCCTCCCCCCCCTCACTTTGTGCATGTATAACTCAGATCTTTCCAGGTCCCTGTGGGCATTTTCCTGTGGAGGGGTCTATTTGGGAGTGCATTGTTTCAGTTTCTGAAACCCAATCCTCACCAACTTTTCAGAGGAGAATCAAATGAAGCAACTTGGTGCTAGTTGTTTTTTTAAAGAGCATTTTAAAGGGGATATGAATTGATTCATCAATCCATCGACTCATCACTAGAACTTTGCCAAATTCATCAATTCATCACAAATCACGAATCATGACAAATTACCTTTTTAAATTCCCATCTCTAGTATAGGTTACTAGTATAGGGGTGGCCATATGCCTAAAATGTTGAAATGCAGTCAAGACCCTCATATATAATCACTAACACACACACACACACACACACACACACACACACACACACACACACACACACACACAGAGAGAGAGAGAGAGAGAGAGAGAGAGAGAGAGAGAGAGAGAGAGAGAGAGAGAGAGAGAGTTTAGAAAATATCCCCTCTTTGTGAGTATGCATGTATATAATTAATTAATTAATTTATATAACACATAATTTATTTACCCCTCCTTTCTCTTTTAGAAAGACTCAATTTGAAACACATCATTAAAAGCTAAACACAGAAAGTACACAAATAATAAAAAGGATTAACAAATGCCCCGCTAGAAGATGGTAAACAGAAGCAACACCAAAACCACATTCAAAGCAGTAAGGCACAACCATCCAGTTAAAAACTCCACTAAGTCAGCAAGTCATTCAGGGAAAGCTTGCCTGAAGAGAAAGGTCTTGGCCTGCTTGCAGAAAGACAGCAAAGGTTCAGTCTGGCCTCCTGTGGGAGGAAGTTCAAAAGCTGGGAGCAGCAACAGAGAAAGCCCTCCCCGTGTCCCCACCAAGCTCACCTATGTGTGTGGTGGGACTGAGGAAATGGCCTCCCCTGATGTTCTTAATGCCAGGACAGGCTCATAATGAGGCTTGACCTTGAGATGGCTTGACCTTGAGGGTTTTATAGGCTAGAATCAGCACTTAGAATTCAAAGTCTGGACATTGCTCAGTCAGCATCCAGTGGAGCTGCTCTAACAGAGGTGTTATGTGATCCCTGTGACACACCATAATTAGCAATCCAGCTGAAGGGTTTTGGACCTGCAGAAGTTTCTGAACACTCTCTGGAAGAAGCCTCACACAGTGTATTACAATAATCCAGCAAGGATGTACGGTAAGGATTAGGGGGGGAAAACTCTGAAGGATCCATCAGGCTAGCAACCAGGGTGTTAGGAGTCCCCCAGCACCACCTTCTGAGTTCTCCAGGAAGGATTGAAGCCACCATAATAATACTAAAAACTGCCTCCAAGTCATGGTGGGCATTTGCTGCTATCTGATGCGTGGCAGCAAATGCTATACCCACTTCTTAACTTCTGGCTGAGAAGCTTCTTAACTCCACAACTGAGTTTCATGATGACGGACTAATACCAGTGGGTGTAAATAACAGGATCCCAGCCATTCTATATGTGAGCCCAACCAGCCCTACCTGGACTGACAGGTGGCTCCTGCTGCATCCCCCTCCTCAAAGGATTCTACACATAGTCTTTCAGACAAAGAAGGTTCTGTTGAAACTTGGGTGGGAGTTTCAACCTTGACTCTTTTTTGTGGCCAGGCAACTCCCGGGCTAGTTGTTGTCATTAGACCCAGTTCAGACTTGGGTTGCTCCATACCTCAAGTTAACAGCTCTGGCGTATGAGAGTCTCTAGTCCTGTTCATTGTTGGATGCCATGTTTTGCTGAAGCTTGGAG
This sequence comes from Phrynocephalus forsythii, assembly GCA_029282475.1. Classification (NCBI taxonomy): domain Eukaryota; kingdom Metazoa; phylum Chordata; class Lepidosauria; order Squamata; family Agamidae; genus Phrynocephalus; species Phrynocephalus forsythii. The sequence goes on along the minus strand of JAPFRF010000002.1, from coordinate 133,234,433 downwards.
GCCCAAAATATGTGGACAAAAAAATCACAGACCACTTGGGCCTCTACGGTGCGCAGGTCTGGGTCAGAGTCTGCAACTGCGGTTGCTGTATTTCACACTGGCATTCTTTCGTATGCTCCCTTTCCCAGCATCACAGCTGCACTGAGGTCAGCTTCCCCAGAGCCTACCCAGGTGGTTGTTGTTGAGTGCCTAGTCTCCTTCATTGTTAAGCCCAGTAGTAGAGGTATGATGGGGTCATAAATAATGGATGTTTTTCTAGTGTGACTTAGTGCACTAAGTTGGCGCTTTTTTATTTTTTTATTTTTAAAGTCCCCGATGTCGGGGGCTCCCCCCCCACAGCTGAGAGGTACTTCCTTGGGGCCAGCACCTCTAGAGGCACTAGTTCCCCCCCCCTGGGTTTTATTTTTAATTTTTTTTCTCCTGGCCCGCTGGCCCGTCGGCCGGACTGGTGGGCCCATGGGCCGGACCAGCTGGCCCAAAGGACAGAGGGACTTTTTATTTTTTAAATATTTAAATTATTATTATTATTATTATTATTATTATTATTATTATTATTATTATTATTATTATTATTATTATTATTATTATTATTATTATTATTATTATTATTATATTTTATTTATTTATTCATTATACTGGTTATAATGAATAAATGAGCCTCGTGGCGCAGTGGTTAAATGCCTGTACTGCAGGTAAAACTGTGCTCACGACCTGGGTTCAATCCCCGGTAGCAGGCTCAAGGTTCACTCAGCCTTCCATCCTTCCGAGGTCAGTAAAATGAGTACCCAGCTTGTTGGGGGGGGCAATGTGTAGCCTGCACACTGTAATTAAAATTGTAAACCGCCCAGAGACTACTTGTAGTGGTATGGGGCGGTATATAAGCAGAACACTTTGCTTTGCTTTAAAATAACTTTACTAAAAACCCTCATTATTTAGTCAGCTGGCCTAGAGTGCCAAACACACAACAGGCATTCCCTCTTTGGACAGCAAATGAGAGGTGTTGCCTCAGGAACATAGGTGCTCGGTCATCTTGAAACGTAATGGCTATCCTGCAACCTATTTCCTGGACTAGGCTCAAGGCTTATTCTCCCCAGACTCCAGATGTTTCAATGGCTACAGGGACAAAGTCAATTCCTGTTGCCATATCTTCGTATTTTTGTCTTTTTAATTGTCCGGCTGTTGCTGCTGCGGATCCGGCTTCAATGCTGGTGTTTTGTAAGTGGGACGTGGCAAATATATTTGGACATGTGGCGTCCCACGTTAAGCATTGCCCTTTGCTCCAGGGGATCAAGGTAGTCCCATCTGGTCTTTTGTTACTTCCAGCACACAAATGTAAAGGCTCTCAGGTAGCTGGAAAACTGGCTCTGTTAAGGGCACGACATAAGGTGTCATTGATCATGTTGTGTCTGACATGTTTGCCTGAACCAAGTCGGCAAGAGAGGCCATGGTGGCCCTGCGGGGTGACAGTTGTACTGCAGTCCACACGTGATGGCGAACAATTGGTGCTCCCAGACGGAGACCGACTGCTATTCGAAGAGAGTTGTCATCAAGTTTCAATCCTATATTGGAGAGTGGGAGAGCATGAAGCCAATCTCCTGAGCCTTTCGACTGATCTGCCAGCATGTGTGCGCGATCTATTGGGTTGTTGGCTGAGGCCTTAAGTTTTTCAGCTAGGGCTTTGCAGCATGGGTCGTCCCAGGAGCTTTGGGTAGCTCCTGTAGGTGGAAGAGGAGGAGCTGTTGGAGAGTCCAATGAAGATGAGGAGGCTAAGGATGACCACCTTGAAAGTGCTAGATGGATGAAACTATCTTTCTGGAGGCGGAGGTGCTCAGGGAGGAGAGTGAAAATGAGGTCCGCAGTACTCGCAGCAGAAGCCAAAGAGGTTGAAGGTGCCAACGAAAATACATTGCGGATACCCAAGCCTCCCCACCTGACTGGAAGAGATGCCTGAAGCCATCTATCTTCATTCAGGTCTGTGTTTAGAATAGTCGATAAGGTGTCCCTAATCTGTGAAGCAATTTCTATCAGGACCAAACTGTCAAAACAAGGTGCTGTGCATAAAAGATAGAGTAGCCGAGGGACTGCTAGAGTGTTGTGAAGGAGAAAAAAACCATCATGGGCCGGCAATAAGGCTAAGCACTTCGACAGCAATTCAAGCTCTTGTTTCTTTGTCCTTAATACTTCATCCAGATGGGGTCAATCAAATATTGGTGCTCCCAGCAGGGTTGATGCAACTGGACCTATTTCTGGGATTATGAGGCCCTGAGAAGTAAACTGGTTTCGGGTTTCATCCGTGTGGCCGATGACTTCACCCTTCGATCTATTCATAGTTAGCCCGATTTTGTTCGCAGATGCTTCTGGAGCTAAAAAGTCGCTGGAAACTATGCTGGCATCATCTCCAAGAGTGATATCATCAAGGTATCCTAATATTAGCTCCGATTTTAGGGAAACCAGTGACTCTTGGATAGCAAGGCAGAAATAAAATGGGCCTAGGGGATCACCCTGTTGAGCCCCCTCAGCTGACATTAATGAAAACTCCTCATGTTGGAGAATGGATGGCTGCTCAAGAGAGGAGATTGCAAATGGAAGTAATTCAGGAAAATGTCTGGTGACTGCCTCCAAGATGACATCTCGACGTACCTTATTGAATGCATTACGGAAGTCGATTTTGACTAGCACTTTCCCTCATTTCTGGTTCTGTAGGAATATCCTTGCTGCTCGAACCGCAGCTTCTGCTCCTCCAGAAATTCCAAAACCAAGCTGTCGTGGTGCAAACAGTGCTGAACTTGCTTCCTTTACATGGGCACAGGCAACTTTTGCACTGAGGCGCCTCCAAAGGTAGCCTACTGCAATAGGGCGGCAGCCTCCATTCTTCTTGCTTATGGCGAGTAAATTTGTACCAAAAAGGATGGGTCGTACTGCCGCTGGAACCTTTCCTTATTATTATTATTATTATTATTATTATTATTATTATTATTATTATTATTATTATTATTATTATTATTATTATTATTATTATTATTATTATTAAAGTCCTCGATGCGGGGCTTTTATTTTCCTCCTTGCCCGCAGTGGCTGCAGGAGTTCCGGTTGAGGAGGCTGGTGGCGACAAGGTAGGAGATGGGGGTGGGGGGAGAGACAAAAATGAAATGAAATGAAATGGGAATTTCTATTTTGTTTTGTTTCATTTTCCTTTGATGGGTTGGTTTGTTATTCATTTTGTTAGCTAATGAAATGAATAACGAATAACAAAACAAATTAAAAAATTCTTTTCGTGCCCATCTCTATTTATAACTACTTATAACCTTGTAGCTTTAATGTAATGTTGTCTATTAATGCTGTAAGATGTCTCTCAATTCCTTGTTCTCAAATACTTGAACATGTCTTAATTGTATTGGCCTGTATATTATCCCTTATTACTGTAAACCCCCTTGGGTCCTTTTCCAAGGAGAAAGGTGGAGTAAAATACCCTTAAACAAACAAACAAACAAACAAACAAACAAACAAACAAACCCTTAAGCAATTCATTTTACATACCTTGAGGAGTCCCTTTAGTATCCAAGCCACATTTCAAGAATTTGGATTTGACAGTCCAATGAAACTAGGGCACAGACCATCATACATATGGGCACACATCTATAGAGGAATACATTATTTCCTTTCCAGATTGGAGGATGTTCCACATGAATGCATGCTAAGAAGTTCTGAATAGCTCAGTGGGGTTTAGATGTCTAGCTGCAGAACAAGAGGTTTGGGGTTCAGTTCCTCACTGTGCCTCCCTGACAGGGACGGGAAGAGATGATCCATAGGTTCCCTTCTAGTCTTGTTGCTCTAAGACAGGGGTCCTCAAAGTTTTCAAACAGCGGGCCACCACCATCCAGACACCACTGGGGGCCGGATCACAATCCAAAAGCAGCTGCGGAGGCTTGCTTGCTCACAAAACAGGGGGTGGGGGTTGCAATTGGTCCCAGGGGCCGGATTCAGGACCTTGGGGGGGGCGCATCCGGCCCTGGGGCCTTAGGTTGAGGACCCTTGCTCTAAGATGATGGTGATTGCAATAGTACTTGGCTGGATAACACAGCAGTTTAGGTATCTGTGTCTGAGGAGCCATAGGTTGAGAGTTTGATTCCCAGTGTACCTCATAGGAGAAGAACCAGCCTGTGTAGCCAGGGGCAAATCTGCACAGTCCCAGAGCTACCTCCAGAAAAAGGGAATGGTAAACTACATCACATTCTCTATATAAACAATCCTGGAAAGGGTTGCTATTTGCCAGAACTGGCCTGATGCAATTATTATTCATACAATAAAGCCTTCAAGGGGAACAGATTTTTTTAACCAGGTGGAGTATATAATCCATCCCAAGGAACAATTGCCCTTCCTTATGTCCCTCCTCTAAGTCCCAAACAATCATAGAATCACAGAATCATAGAATCCTGGAAGAGGCCTCAAGGGCCATCCAGTCCAACCCCCTGACATGCAGGAACCCTATCACAGGACTCCCAACAGATGGGCATCCAGCCTCTGCTTTAAAGCCTCCAAAGAAGGAGACTCCACCATCCTCTGTGGCAGCATATTCCACTGCCCAACAACTCTAACTGTCATTAGGTTCTTCCGAATGTTTAAATTGAATCTTTTTTCCTGTAGTTTGAGACCATTGCCCCGCATCCTAGTCTCTGAACCCATGGAAATCAAACCAGTCCCTTCTTCAATATGACATCCTTTTAAATATTTAAATTTAGCTATCATATCCCCTCTCAGTCTTCTTTTTTTTAAGGCTAAACATTCCCAGTTCCCTAAACTGCTCCTCATAAGACATTTCTTCCAGACCTTCAACCATCCTGGTTGCCCTCCTCTGTACCCGCTCGAGGTTGTCAACATCTCTTTTAAATTGAGGTACACAGAACTGGATACAGTACTCCAGGTGGAGTCTGACCAGAACAGAATAGAGTGGTACTATCACTTCCCTTGATCTAGACATGATGCTTCTATTGATACAACCAAGAATCACATTGGCTTTCTTGGCCGCCGCATCACACTGCTGACTCATGTTCAATCTGTGGTCCACCAAAACTCCCAGATCCCTTTCACAGGTACTATTTTCCAGCCAGGTGTCTCCCATCCTATATCTGTGGAATTGAATAACTTCCAACTTGTTTAAGGTCTACCACTGGAAGCCCACTGTTCTGAACATTCATAGAGCCCTACCACACTTATGTCTTGAATACCCTTTGCTTCAAGTCAAATCGCCTTTAAAAATCACCTACCGCATTTCCAATCGGTTTTTCCACAGAGCCCCCTTGGCCACGCCCCTTTTTGGCCACTGTGTCAGTTTTTCTTGTGACGGCCACCAGGGGTGGTGTTTTTTTAAACCAATTTCTAGACTGCTTTTTGAAGCAATTTGGCTGAAACTGCGGACACTATGCACCGTTTTTTTTCTGGGTTTCCCCCTCTGTATGCCTTATCCTGAAGTCGGAAAAGCGGAAAATTAGCTACATTACTTAGAATGGAAGAACAATGGCATGACGTTACCCTAAAAAAAAAAAAAAATCCGAAATAGAACCAGAGGATGGGGAAATGATGGACAAAATCAGAAGAATAAGCGATTTTGCAAAGTGCGGATGGGGAAACCGGTTCATGAGAAAATGCCAAGTGCAGAATGCTGAATCGCTTCAGTGACCACGTGACCGGGGGAGGGCAGAAGGCTATTCAAAACAAAAAGTGGTTGCTGTTTGAAGTGTGGTAGCGGCCATACAGTCTATGTTCAGTTTAGAATGGCTGGCTATTGCATGGACACCAAGCTCCTTGCACAAATCTGCTCTCAGTTTGGATGGTGAACTATCGAAAGGCACCATTGGTTCCTCCATGCAGGGATCTCACTTTAAATTTTAAAAGGGGCCATAAAGCACAGGGTCTCTGCAAGAGTTAAGAGCAAAGGTCTATTAATTTTACGGTATTGCTGTTGGCATCAATTCCTTGCTAGGTGAAAGGCATTCAGGCACAACTCAGATGGGAAGTAGGAGAAAAAGCTTTTAGCGAGGTGCACCTTGAATCTGATAATGCATGAATCCATGGCCAAACCTTTCTCCAGGCAAAGCACCTATTGAGTAAGTGCACAGTAATTGAAATTAAAGCTGAACTCCTGCTGCACTGAACAGAGCTCCGAGTGGACTCTCAGATTACAAAGCTCAATTTTGACTGTCATTTCATATGACCCGCTGTGAAGCAATTAGCAGAAGCCTCCATCACTGAACACCATGCATAGCATCTCCCCTAATCCCCCCCTTTCCCCTGGCCTCTTTTGAGGAAAATGACTCAGGTGAAATGCAATGTGATGAGCTAATGTGGCTTAAGAAAACATGCATCATGGTGATGAGCTAAGGCACCTGAAGCCATTTGAAGGAACAGCAAAGCCACCCAGTGGCTTAAATCCTGTTGGTCTGGCTGTTAGTCAGTGAATCATGGCGTTACTCTCGGAAGCAAACAGCAATCAGTGAATCAACCTCGGTAGGTATTGTCTGTTGCACACCAAGTTGTGCAATTCAGAGGCCCACAGATAATGCCTATGAAGAAGCCTTGACTTCTAGCAATTTGCTTCCAAATGTTGTGTCATTTACGTAATGTGCCCACGAGGATTCCAGCCAATATTTGGAGATGGGGAGGGCTGACATCTTGTTATATTTTCAGTGGCCGTTGACGTCACTCTTGTCCACAGAAATGAGCAATGGGTTACAAAGCCCCTTCCCATTCAACCCCCATGCCTGAAACCACATTAGAGAAGGGCTCCATTTTTCACTGTGTTGAGGAGTTGGGCTTTAAAAAAAGGTGTGTGTGTGTTTGTGTGTGTGTTTCAGTTTATTGTTTTGCTGTACTGTGGTAAACAGTGTTGTTGTTGCTGTTCTGTTGTGGATTTTAAACCGGTACATGTGCCATGGGGTACTGTTTAATCCACAGCATAACTGTTCCGTTGCCATAGGGCCACTTAGTGGCACTACGTGGAGCAGCCACATGACAGTAAATTCACAGTACGAGAAACCACTATGCATGGAAAGAAGCAAAAAAAAAAAAAGGATTTGAAGTTCAACAAATGACAAATGAAAATGGATATACTGATATACCTACCTATTGGGTTTTAATTTTTTTTAAAAAAAATAGCACTGTGGGAAAACAAAACAAAATGCACTTTGATGTGGACCCTGTTCGTGGGGGTCACAGAAGTTACATAACAATAAAAAGAGCATCCTTGGGGATAGAGGATCAGCAAGAAAACCATGTGAGCGCAATAAGAATTATTACACCTTTTAGTTTGTTGTGGTACAAAGTGGACGTGGGGTAACAGCCATAAGCCAGAGTTTGTTTTGCTTTGGCTCTGGCTTTGGCTTCTTGTTTTAAATGCAGCTTCCTGCTCAGCTCAAGTGAAACTCAACTTCATCAAGTAAAAGGAACACGTCCTTTCTCCAGAGCAAGATCCCCTCCGGCACATCATGATCCACAGAAAAATAAGGTCAAAGACTCCCCACCATACCTTGACTGTCATGTTTTTGGAAAAGATGGAATGAGAAGTGATTAGCCAGGAGAGCTATGAAGGCCCCTTCAAAACAGACACATCGCAGCCCTTCTTTCTGTGGACTGCAAATAAGAGTGGTGTGGCACAATAAATGCACTTTTTAAAAAGAGAGAGGAAAGATGCATAATTTTTTTAATTGGAACGTCCAAAGACATTATTCCCCCCACAAAACTGTTTTTTTTTTAAAGGGGGAAGAGGCAAGGCTCCTGAGTTTGCACAATCAACTCGCCTAACAGCCAATCACGAAATGAAGAGGCAAGCTGCTTTGTAATTTATGGCGCGACAACACCTCACGTTGGGAAAAATAAACGTCCTTTCAATCCCAAGGGAGATGTGCTTCTGATTGCAAAGCCTTTTCTGCCTTAAGTAATACACATCAAATACGGTAAATGCTTGGATGAACGGGCATGGATGAGCATTTTGTTTCAATTCATTTTTAATAAGAATGCATTCTAAATTTCTTTGCATGCAGGATAGAAAGAACTTGAGGTTTCAAAAACCAGAGGTAGGAGAAGCAGAAGCTGATAGATCCAGGTGCCAAGGTTTTGAAATCTTAAATTTAAAAAGTCTGGGCTTGAATACTGAATTGAGGGTGCCTCTTGTCCTCCTCCTGCCCTCTACCCTTTGAAAAGATCCTAATATTTTAACACACATAGAACATGCAACAATGGTCCTCTTTGTCCTGGAAATAAATTTATCTAACAAATTTGGCCAGAGGACATAGTGGAGAAATTATTTTAGTTCATTGGGGGGGGGGATACATGGGCAGGGAAGAAACAAAAGACTTTGGCATATAGGAAACACATAGGAAAGTGTCTGCATGTTTAAAAAGAAAGAAAGAAAGAAAGAAAGAAAGAAAGAAAGAAAGAAAGAAAGAAAGAAAGAAAGAAAGAAAGAAAAAGAAAGAAAGAAAGAAAGAAAGAAAAAGAAAACTGGATGTACAATTCTCTATCTGGAGCAGTCAGAAATCTCTCTCTCTCTCTCTCTCTCTCTCTCTCACACACACACACACACACACACACACACACACACACACACACACACACACACACAGAGAGAGAGAGAGAGAGAGAGAGAGAGATCATTTCCTTAAAAAAGGAGATTCTCAAAAGTCTCCTCCAGCACCACAGCTCAAAAGCATCAATTCTGCGGTGATCAACCTTCTTTATTGTCCAGTTCTTATTTCCATACATCACTACTGGAAAAACCATAGCTTTGACTATCCTGACCTTTGTTGGCAAAGTGATGTCTCTGCTCTTTAGGATGCTATCTAGGTTTGCCATTGCTTTCCTCCCAAGAAGCAGGTGTCTTTTAATTTCATTGCTGCAGCCACCATCTGCAGTGATCAAGGAGCCCAAGAAAATAAACTCTGTCATTGCCTCCATTTCTTCCCTTTCTATTTGCCAGGAGGTGATGGGACCTGTGGCCATGATCTTAGTTTTTTTATGTTGAGCTTCAGCCCATTTTTTCACTCTCCTCTTTCACCCTCATTAAGCAGTTCTTTAATTCCTCCTCATTTTTTTGGTATCAGAGTAGTATCATCTGCATATCTGAGGTTGTTGATATTTCTTCTGGCACTCTTAATTCCTAGAGAATGTCTTCTAAAAACTACAAAACCCTGGAAGCATTCTGGAAGATTCCATTTTCAGAAGAAGCAAGGTCATGTCAACAACAAATGGCACATCCCTACTTGTTGCTTGGACTTGATGCTCAAGATCTACCTTACTTTCTGATGCAATCATGACATCATCAGCGTAAAGCAACATATGCAGTCAATTTTTATTAAATGAGATCATCTAGCCCAGGGGTGTCCAAACTCTGGCCCTCCAGGTGTTTTGGACCACAACTCCCAGAATTCCAAGCCTAGATTGCCAATGACAAAGGACTGTAGGGGTTGTGGTCCAAAACATCTGGAGGGCCAGAGTTTGGACACCACTGATCTAGCCCATTATGGTCAAATGTATTTATTTATTTATATTTATTTATTCTTGTATTTATATCCCGCTTATCTACTACAAGTAGTACTCTAAGTGGCTAACAAGCAATGAATGTAAAATCAATAAATGCATCAAGTATAAAACAAAACAACATAAAACAATAAAACAACATAACATGTAAAATCCTCCTACATCCCAGCATGCGGAGGGACAGATCCAACAGGTTAAAATTAGGCACACCGAATAGGCTGACTAATTTAAAACAGTAGCGATGGCGGGGGGGGGGAGAAAAAAAAGAAAAGAAACCTAACAGAGATCGCCAAAGGCCTCTCGGAACAGAAGAGTTTTTAAAGCTTTAAAGGCCTGCAATCGCTGGGGATGGCGTTCCATAAGGAAGGGGCTGCCACTGAGAAGGCCCGGTTCCGAGTGAACGTCTTCCGGGCCTCTCGAGGAGTGGCAACCCGCAGCGAGTGCGCTCGCACCTGCCGAACAGGGCGGGCCGAGGAAGATCGATGGACGATACGCTCTGTCAGGTAGTCCGGGCCCAAGCCATGGAGGGTTTTATAAACTAAAACCAAGACCTTGAATCTAATCCGGGCTGCAACGGGCAACCAGTGCAGACGAGTCAGAACTGGGGTGATGCGGTCATAATGACGCGCACCAACCACCAGTCTGGCCACCGCATTCTGGACCCGCTGCAGACGCCGGAGAAGAGTCAAGGGCAGCCCCATGTAGAGCGCGTTGCAGTAGTCCAGCCTCGAGATCACCAGTGCCTGGACCACTGTTCTCAGAGAGTCAACATCCAGGTATGGGCGGATCTGGGCGATCTGACGAAGATGGTAATAGGTGGCCCTGGTAACGGACGCCACCTGCGCCTCCATGGTCAGCGCCGGGTCCAGGACCACGCCCAGATTCCGCGCCCTCTCCACCGGCCGGAGGGAAACGCCCCCCAGACAGGGAAGAGGGCCACCATACCCAGATGGTGAGCTCCCAAAGAACATGACCTCCGTCTTCCCGGGGTTGAGCTTAAGCCCGTTCGCCCCGGTCCAAGCCAGGACGGCGTCCAGGCACTCATCAAGGATCCTCACAGCTTCCACTGCAGAGGTGGAAAAGGAGAGATAGAGCTGCGTGTCATCAGCGTACTGATGACAGCAGACTCTAAATCTCCTAATGACCCCAGCCAACGGCCTTACGTAGATGTTAAACACCCCTGTGGAAAGGGAGTATCCAAGGAGCCGACAACTCCCCCATGCTGAACGTACTGAGGACGGCCCTCCAGGAAGGATCGGAGCCAACTGCGAGCAGTGCCTCCGATGCCAACCTCAGAGAGCCGGTCCAACAGGATGCCGTAGTCGACGGTATCAAAGGCCGCTGACAAATCCAGGAGAACCAACAGGGTAGAGCAACCCCTGTCGGCCGCCCGGATTAGGTCATCTTGCAGCACGACCAAAGCTGTTTCGGTCCCCCGACGAGGCCTGAACCCGGACTGACAGTGACTCTCCAGGAGTCCAGGCATGAGTCTTTTCAAGTCTTGTCTCTGATATTCCCTGGTGATCTTTCTTCCAAGCGCTAAGCAGACTTAACCCTTCTTCAATTCTAAAATCAGATGAGATCGACGATGTTCAGGGAGGCGAGTCTGAAAGAATAAAACACTGGGTGCTGAGAACAGGCATAGGGGAAGAGCCATCCGTTAGGCCACACTGTCATCTCACATTATGTCGGGGTTTGTCACATATGGTTGCAAATAGAGATGGGCATAAACTGAACCCCAAACCGGGGGAGACACAAACTGGGCTGATTTGTCGTTTGGTTCAGGGATCCTGCTTTGTCAAAACAAAACAAAAGGCTGAAATGTTGGCCCTTTCTCCCCTTGGTGCTTCATTGTGCTTTGGGAAAATGAGATGCCCATCTCTCTCTCTCTCTCCCCCTGTTGCTTCCCTACCTTGTCTTGAAGCCACTGCCGCCACTGCCAACATTCTGAGAGGCACCAAGCCTGGCCTGCTCCCTGAGTACATGTGCTCACTGCTCAGCTGACAGGTGGGCACTGGTACAGAAGCACCAGGCCTGCAAAGGCATGGAAGCTCCAGCAAACATAGGCAGCAGGCCTGGTTCATTTGGGAGGTGGGGTGGTTCATGATACCCTGTTTCCCTGAAAATAAGACCTCCCCCAAAAATAAGCCCTAGCAGGATTTCTATGCATTTGTTAAATATAAGCCCTACCCTGATAATAAGACCTAATGATGGGCGTGACTATGGTTGTGTGCAGGGCTGACATTCAGGAAATGGGAAATAGGAATCTTTATTGTCATTGCCCCCTTGCAGGAACAACGAAATTTTGTGGTCGCTATATAAAACTCATTTAAAACATTTCACATAGATTTAAAAACAGGTACAACACATAACATGACATATAAAATGACTAAAATATGACATATAAAATAAGCTGACTTCAAAGCCAGGATTTCTGTTTAAGGCCAATATTGCTCTAAAAAAGAAGCTATTTTTGAGACGGTTTGTTCTTGCCTTAAGTACTCTATATCTCCGTCCCGATGGCAGCAACTCGAAGAGGCGATGACCAGGATGTGATGGATCTCTTAATATATCTAATGCTTTACAGTGGCACCTGGTAGTATAAATTTGTTCTAGGGTGGGGAGTGAACAGCCCACAAGCATATTATACTTAATAAAATAAGACATCCCCTGAAAATAAGCCCTAGTGTGTCTTCTTGAGAAAAAATAAATATAAGACAGTGTCTTATTTTCGGGGAAACACAGTAGTTCGTAGTTGGAGGGTAGCCACGAATCATGAACCATCATGAACCACTGGTTTTCTGGTTTGTGCCCATCTCTAGTTTCAAACTGTGTGTGCTATGTTAAGGGATCTGTTTTTTTTTAAAAAAAAAAACATTTAACCGCCTTGTTTGTGTGGCAATTGATTAATGACTATTAAAATACAGATATCTGCTTTCATTAACTTCTTGTTATTAAAGCCAATTGGTTCCATTTTTTTTTTTTTGGCAGAATTGAGTTATGGGGAGCCCCCTCCTTCCCTGGCTGCCTTACACAGAAGTTAAAAAAAAACCATTGGAATTTCCCAAATGCTGCAATGATTAATTGTCATTCAATTATTTCTTGACTAGATTCAAATTAGAAAATATTCTGACATTGATCAATGAGTATAAAATTCAGCCAGCTGTGCTTTCTAGCCAGGAATGTTCCTGATGATGGTGCTAGAGATGAAAAGGTCAAATGAAATTGTTGGAACTATTTTTTTTATTTTTTTATTTTTGGAAAACACAGCTTGTGAAGATATGTTATTTCCCACCACCCTTCCCAGGGTTAACAAACTCCGATCGCTTTAAAAAAAAACAACAGAAATCTTGCTATATCTTGTCCTTGAATTGACTAAGATCTAGTCTAGTTCCCAAACAAGAGATGGGTATGAAACAAACAACAGATTAAAAAAAACACCAGACAAACTGCTCTGGTTCATGGTTCATTTTATGACCCAAGGCAAAACAAAATTCCATTCCCCCCCACCCCCATTGGCATTTTGTTTGCTTCAGCAAAAGGGAATGCCTGCCCACCCAATTCCCACTGCCTCCATCACCTCTGCCTACCTTCTCCTGCCACCAGTGCCACTGTCTCTACAATTGTAGGTGCCATTCTCAGAGGGAGCAGGGCTGGTTTCTCTGCCAGGAGCTGAGAACGGCCTTTGCCCACCCCAGCCCCAAAATAAGGAGGCAAGACAAGAATCGTGGAGTTGAAATCAGGTCACAATTTATTGATTAACTGTAGTAAATAAACTGTAAAAGACAACAAGCAAGACCCCCCTCAAAATAGTGCAAGTGACATCAATTATAGAGCCTGCTGAAATTTAGGAAGGTGCTGTCCACTAGAACAGCACCCATCCCAAAGGAATGGTCTGGTCAGTGCTCATTTAACCTCTGGAGCCAATTTTAATGATCTAACTAATGTTCTTAATATCCTAAAATATTAATATTGAGGACTGCCAGGTAAATTAAGCACACTCAACTTTCTAATACTGACTACTTTGGGTTGGCACTTGCACTAACTGCCAATTGTGACTGGTGAAGTTATGAAGGCCACACCTCACCTGTGGAGAACAGGATGGCCAGAAACTCACTTCTACTCTAGGCCAATCTGATTAGTAGTCAAAAATTCCCATCCAGCCCTAATGCAACCAGCTAATCTCATTCTCCTGATGGGTGGGCAGGAGGGCTGGGAGACCCTTAAACGGAGTCTTGTATAGGCTCCACGCCTATCGGACCACCTGGTCCACAATTCAAATGTTGAATTTGGTGTGGGGAGGCAAAGGAGCCCCTCGCAGCACTAAATGGCTGTTTGAAGCAGCCACTGCACATGTACCCACTAGAGATGTGCACCTTATGAAAAACAACACACTGTTTCTCAAGCTTTCAAAATGTTACAAAATGAAACAAAATGGGAAACAGCTTCCCTTATGAAACAAACGAAACACTTCTCCCCCCCTTTGAAAATGGAATGTTTCTTTACTCTGTAAAATGGCTCCCTTGTAAAAAGCTACCCACCAAATTTGGTACCTCTAGGATCCAGGGGAGCCATTTTCTAGAGTAACAAATTGTTTTGTAATTGTTTCATTTCATTATGAGTTTTTTTACAAAACAATGTTTAAAAATGAAACAAAGCGTTGTAAACTGCTCAGAGTAGCCATGTAGCTAGATGGAGCAGTATATAAATCAAATAAATAAATAAAATGAACCACTAGTAGAAACAAAACGAAACTCTACTTTTTTGTTTTGTGGCCATCCCTAGGGATGGGCATTTCATTTCAGAACCAGTAGGTTACAAAACGAACCATGCGAGCCTAGGTGGTCCTCGGAACCGGCTGATACACGCAGATCCAATTGCTTTACCTTTCTCTGTCTCGCACAGGGTTAAAATCCAATGAAGAAGCATGCTGAGACGTCATCTGTGCTAGATCTGTGATGCTAGCCAATCAGGAGCTGTACAGGGACAGCCATCATCCTGCCTCCCTTTCTCATCCAAGCAGCTTTGTCAGTCTGAGGACTGTTCATTCCAGTATGTTGTCATTGCTGGTGACCCCGTGAATGAATGAACTCCAAAATATCCTGTCCAGAACAGCCCTTCTCATTCCTTGGAAACTTCCGGCACATTAAAAGTGAATTAGACTTGTTGTGGCATAGATATGCATCTGGAGAAGTGGGTTACAATCCATGAAACCTTGTTCCAAATACAGTAGAACTCTTTAATATGGCACACAAGTCTATTGCTTTTTCAGAGAAGGTTGTCCTTTATTTCTATTTCTAGGATTTATTTATTCTCTGGTATGGCAACAAACAAACAAAACACAACAAACAAACACCACAGTCCCAAAACATTATCCCAAGCCCACACTTAAATTCCTCAAGTTTTTTCCTCTCCCACCTTCTACATGGCCTGACTCTACAACAGCTGGTTCAACCACTCCTACAGACCTAAGCAAATAAACAAAGAAGTTTAAACACGGAAGGGACAAGAGACAACGTGAGGGGGAAAAGGAAAGCAGATGGGTGGGTGGGGGAGAATAGAAGATGACTTCTGAGTAACAGCTTTCATATTCCCTCACAAGTCTAGGATACCTGTCACACAGCTTGCTCTTCATCTGCTAAATCCCAGCCAAGTGAACAGGGGCCTCTGCTGATAATTCTACCTGTGGAACTGAGAGCTTCCAGCACTGCAAGACAACAGACTTCTGTGTCATGGCTGTCAAAATCTGACAGTAGGTTTCTCTGCTCTACCTTCATTATTGGGGGATTTCTTAGACGACATTGCTCTGACCTTAACTGATCTGATCTCCAACAAGCTGTGCAGCATCTGAAGCTAAGGGGGAGACCTGATTGAACATATGCACAGGCATATAATCACAATGTTTAGCTTCAGATGCCAATCTTCCTGGAAAGGCTGTCACCAGTAGGGTAGTCATTTCGGTCAATGTCCATGACTTATCACTAGAGATGGGCATAAATTGAAAAAATGATGTTTCGTTTTTTCGGTTTTTGTTGCAGGTACCATTTCAGTTCATTTTTTTTGTGAATTTTTTGAAAAAAATTCATTTCA
This sequence comes from Phrynocephalus forsythii, assembly GCA_029282475.1. Lineage (NCBI taxonomy): Eukaryota > Metazoa > Chordata > Lepidosauria > Squamata > Agamidae > Phrynocephalus > Phrynocephalus forsythii. Next base: position 133,218,812 of record JAPFRF010000002.1, on the reverse strand, counting down.
TTTTTTGTTTTTCATTTTTACCTGCTTTTGCGTGATTTAAAGCATTTCTGTGCGTGGGCGTCCCCCAACGCCCCAGACCAGAGGGAAAACACTAAAAAAATGATGCGGGCAGAGACACAGTATAGACTAGGTATGCAGGGAGGCTTCAAAGGCAGCACCGGGCGTTGCCCAGGACATAAGGCAGCGGAAGAGTGACTGCACTGCGGGGCAGGGGAGGGTACTCAGTGAGAGGTATGCAAGCACACAGGGAGGCTGCAAGAGAAATCTCTTCTTTCTCTCCCCTAAGAGCCAGGCTGCAGCCAGCAGAGATACAGACCTGCCTGCCTGGCTTAAAGTAACAAGTCAGAGAGACAGCAATCCCACGCTGACTCCCACCACAGATTGCAAGGAGGACAGGGGCTGCCAGAGCTTTTTATGCCCTCTGTGGCTGCCACACCTACCCAGTCTGCAACCTGGGCATGCTATTGGTTGAAATTGTCCAAACATTTACATGATCCCATCACATGGGTTGCATCAATTTTGTGGCTGGAATCCATTTTTTGTCATCCTTAAAGTGAAAATAAAAAAATCCATCACAATGGGAGAAAGACAAAAACAAACATTTTAAGGACCCCAACCCCCTGGTAGGTAACAATTTCAAATAATTATCACTGTGTTTGTACGGATGTCCAGGGCGTTTTCATATCCAAGAAATCAATATTAGGCATCTGGGAGCCATTTTGGGTCAATGTCCCCTAACTCCCCTTAAAGGAAAAAAATACAGCGATCTGAGAAAAGACATAAATGCACATTTTAAGGACCCCAACTCCCCTGGTAGGTACTATCAGGCAGAATAAATAGTTATCACTGGGTTTTTATGGATATTCATGATGTTTTTTTAATAACAGCTCATTTCATTGTGTGTCACCATTAACGAAAATGAAATGTAATGAACCTAATTTTCGTGGTTCTGTTCAGTTCATTCCAGTTTCATCACAATTTTCATTATTCGTTTTGTAACGTAACAAAACAAATAATGGATAACGGAATGAATTTTTTTTTCATTTTGTGCCCATCTCTAACAGGGACCATTCAAAGAAGCTCTGTCTTCCATGAGTTAGGGTGGGATTGCTGTCTCTGCGACTCCTTACTTTAGGCCAGCCAGGCAGGTGTGTGTCTCTGTGTTCCTGCTGGCTGCAGCCTGGCTCTTAGGGGAGAGAAAGAAGAGATTTCTCTTGCAACCTCCCTGTGTGCGTGCATACCTCTCGGTGAGTACCCTCCCCTGCCCCGCAGTACAGTCACTCTGCAGCTGCCTTACGCCCTGGGCAACGCCCACCGCTGCCTCTGCAGCCTCTGTGGCTGCCACACCTACCCAGTCTTCAACCTAGTCTATACTGTGTCTCTGCCAGCATCATTTTTTTAAAGTTTTCCCTCTGGTCTGGGGCGTTGGGGGATGTCCTCATGTGGAAATGCTTTAAGTTGTGCAAAAAGTGGGTAAAAATGAAAAATGAAAAATGAAAAAACAAAATGAAATTTTTTCAAAAAATCACTAAAAATGAAAACGAACCAAAAAGGACCCGCAACGAAAAATGAAAAACCAAAAAATTGAAACATATTTTTTTCAATTCATGCCCATCTCTAGTCCCTGTGTCTTGGCTTGAACAAGGCAGACAGAAGCAACCAGATTTGTATTTCCAGATGGTCGTCATGGAGAATGACATGTGAGGATGATTGGTGTTGTCTTGTGCAGGTAGATTGTGCAAATCAAAACCACAACTAAGCACAAAACAGGGAGAAAGAAAAACAATGGAGAGAAAAACCAGTGGCACTTTAAAATCTTGTTGCTCTGTTTTAATGTGAGGCAACTGAGGAAGGGTCTTGGTTCATGAAAGCCCTTATTAAAATATAGCAGTTAGTCTTTAAGGTGTGGCGGGATATTTGTCTTTTGTAATTGTGTTGTGTTTTCTGTTTGATAGGCTTGGAAAGACCAATGTGGCTGCTCCTTTGAAAACGTACTACTTTGGTCCTAAAGGCAAGGGGTGGCATTTCCAACCAACTCTGCCCTGAGGCATGGATACAAACCTCCAATGCAAAAAAGAGAAGAAAATATAGCATTTCCCTTCATGAGGAAAATAAAAGATTATGCCCTCAAAAAAAAAAAAAAAAAAAAAGCAAACAGGGCCAAGAAGTGCTGTCATTTATTGTCACCTACAGGCCAGTGCCCTTCACATTTTGATGCCCCAGAACAGTAGTTCTCAACCTGTGGGTCCCCAAAGTTCCTGGACTGCAACACCCAGAAGCCTCCGCCACTCACTGTGATGGAAGGGATTTCTGGGAGTTGCAGTCCAGGAACATCTGGGGAGCCACAGGTTGAGAACCACTGCTCTAGAACAAAGGCCCAGCTCCACCATCCCAGTGACAGCCCTGCTGTAAATGTCACATCGCACTTGGGGACTCGTTGTTCAGCTGTTGTTGAATATTCACTGCAGCACTCACCTTACTGGGAATGATACAACCTGTTGCTTAGCGCTTCCCAGTTATGTCAGCCTACTTTGTAACTGATTGTATGCCCAGGCTCGGCAAATGTCAGGGCAAAATAACTTTACACATCAGTAAAGTGAAGTGATTAAAAGGTTTTGGAGGATGAATCAAGGGAAAGCCAACTTTAGCCACTTGGGGCTTTGTGGCTTGATGCTGAAGAAGGCATGCCAGGAACGACTTCTTCTCTGGAACGGACTCAAATGGAATGTGAGTGGGTTCTCCATATCTTTTACTTGAAGGGATATTTGCCAACAGATCAATGAAAGGGTTGGATCTTAAATTCAAAGGGCTTTTATTTTCAACAATTTTCAACAATAATATTTTCCCTCATTTCTACCTCCAGCATATGTTCTTGAACATTACTAAACAAAAACTTATCTCCAACATCAATTCTTATAGAGTCTCTGGGATTTAATAGTGTGTTTTCCCATAGTTGTATTTGCCCCTCTCCCAACAGGGTATCTTCTCTGCTCCTGGGCAGATGGTCCCACAGCAGGAATGCCTTGCCCAATGAGGTACTTTCCGGCAGGGTTGATTAGTGAGTTCGTCTTTCCGTAGGACTTTCCAGTCTTCATGGGCCCCACAAGACATAGTCTCCTTCTCCTTCCATCTCTTTCCCTCAACCATCTTCCAACTGTCATCCCCCATCTGTATCCCTAACTCACATACCCCTCTCACTAACCCCTCCTCCTCTTGCCAAATCACCTTGTTCCATTCGCCCATTTCCCTGTCATACATCCACATCCCTTCTATCACCACATCTGCCCTTAACCCTTTATACTCTTCTTCTTTGCCTTCGATCTTTTCCTCTTCTGCCACACCTTCCTTTTCATTTTCCTTCTTTTTATCCGAGCTGGCCTCAGTGGACGGCCCACTCTTGGTCTCTCTTTTCCCCCCACCTTCATCTACATCACATAGAACATGACTCCTTGTGAGTTCCGAAGTAATTAAAACGTTCTCTCATGCACCGCCTGATTAAATACAAAGTAAAGCTCAGCTTTGTAATTTTCTGCATCTGTGTGCCTCTTGACCCCAAAGGGATAGATCTGTTGACAGCCCCTCCTAACATGCAGAAAGGTGCTGAGGAAGCATCTTAATCAGTGCTAGCATGCATGATTCCCTGGAAGAAATTGTCATGACTGGAACTCAGTGACATTTTTCAGTCCCACAATTCATGGCTTCATTGCACAAGTCTGTTAAAAGTACGGTAATACCTTGGTTTATGAGCATAAATTGTTCTGGAAACATGATTGTAAATCAAAACACTCTTATATCAAAACAAATTTCCCCATAAGAAATAATGGAAACTCAGGTGATTTGTTTGGGAGCACCATAGACCACACACTCTACATGCAAAATGCCAAAACTCACAAAACGAAGTTGTCTAGAAGTTCACATCCACACCATGATTTACGTAACTGGCTTTGGAATCTGCTACATTTGGGACTAACAACTGGATTTTATCTGTATTTTCAATGTGACAGTAATAAAATGCAATTTGTAGCCCTATACAAACTTGACTAGCTGTCCCATGACTTGAAATGGTTTGAAAATAAGAAAGGATGTTGAAAACAAATTAAGTATAAATATACAGTGGTTGGTCCACCACCATTTCACAGTTCATATACTGCGGTCTTGATATTGTGGGGCTGCAGTATATGAAAGGCAACCCCCCCTCCCCGGAGTATGCTACATGGCCCTATCTTAGGTCTACTGCACTTACCCTAGGCCTGGCGTGCCCCAAACGGGCCTCTGATGGTTAACCAGCCAGAAGGTCAAGAGTAGCAGCTCCTTGATTCAAATGCTGAAGGAAATCCCACCTATACAACTTCCGCCTGCCACTCCATGCTTCAGTCGAGGCATGGTGGGAGGCCATACATGTTCAACTCCAGAAACTATCACCCCATTGATGAGGTAGGACACACTTAGTAAAGCACATCCAGTTATCACTCAAGCTGACCAACAGAAGGCTTTGGGCAGTGTAGCATTAGGTAGACAAGGGGCTACCAGTGGCCTGCCTTAAATAGCTGCTTCAAAGGATGTTGTTGCATAGCCAAATCATTGCATTGAAAACTATTTCCGTAATGCTGAAGATTATTCTTCACTTATTATGATCATAGCTGCATGCACACTTCATTTTCCCGCGTTTCTATTACCTTCCTAACAACATAACGAAGTGGGCCAGACTGAGAAAGAGGCAATGAGAAGGGGGGGGTGTTGAAGTCCATCTGGAACAGCCAGAGTCATGAGGCTTCAAAACAAGTGAATTTCATGACTCAGTAAGTACAATCTGGAACTCTTCAGCCTATGATGTTCACTGCCACCCACACTGGCTGCCATTAATAGCAGACTTACACGTCAGCAGTGTGGTAGTAATGAGATTGTCTACTCCTGATGAATATGGTTCATAATAATAAACACTTTGTTCCAGGTATTGCTAACCAAGTCCTCATGGCATTAGCTGAATGCAGGAAGAAGCAAGGTCATCCTCATACAGATCCTAGTACTTATTATCAGTGACTAATATAAAATAATCACATGTCCCTTTTCCTGGGTTTTCATGGTAAAGAATACTCAGAAGTGGTTAACCTTCCCTCCTTCTGGACCGTGTACCCCAAGATTGTGTAGTCTGCTCAGAGCCACACAGGTTGGCTTTACCCACTGTGGGGAATTGAACTCATGAATAGAGATGGGCACGGAACGAACAATTTTTCGTTTGCATTACCGTTTGTCGTTTCCGTTATGTAATGAAACAACAATCGAAAAATGTGATGAAAATGAAACGAAACAAACAGAATCACGAAAATTGTGTTTGTTACGTTTTGTTTCTGTTACTGGTGACACACAATGAAATGAGCTGTTTTAAATGCTAAAAAATGCCCTGGTCATCCATAAAAACACAGCGATAATTATTTATACTGTCTGATAGTACCTACCGGGGGGGGGTCCTTAAAAGGTGCATTTATGTCTTTCCTCAGATTGCTGTATTTTTTTCCTTTAAGGGGAGTTAGGGGATATTGACCCAAAATGGCTCCCAGATGCCTAATATTGATTTCTTGGGTATTAAAACGCCCTGGACATCCATAAAAACGCAGCGATAATGCAATAATCATTTGAAATTATTACCTACCAGGGGGTTGGGGTCCTTAAAATGTTTGTTTTTGTCTTTCTCCCATCGCGATGTATTTTTCTTCTCCTTTAAGGATGACAAAATGGATGTCGCCACACTCCAGCCACAACATGGAGGCAAGCCACGTGATGGGATCATGTAAATTCTTGGACAACTTCAACCAATAGCATGCCCAGGTGACAGACTGGGCAGGTCTCAGAGGGCATCAAAAGCTCACAGAGGGCATAAAACAGTCCCCAGTGGGAGTTAGGGTGGGATTGCTGTCTTTGTGACTCTAGCTTCAGTCCTGTCTCTCAGTGAGGCCCCACAGTTAGGGAAATCACTCTGCATAAAAAGCTTGCACTTGCAGTCTCCAGTGGGAGTTAGGGAAATGCTTTAAAAATTGTGCAAAAGCGGGTAGAAACGAAAAATGAAAAATGACAAACGGAAACAAATTTTTTTCAAAAATTCGCAACAAATGACAAACAAAATGAAATGGACCTCTCAATGACAAACGACAAATGAAATGCCATTTTTTTATTTGTGCCCATCTCTTCTCATGAGTGTGCAGCCAGATACCTAAGTGGCTGAGCTATCTCAGCTTCATTCAGTCTATCCATTCAAACCTTTGTTACCTCATGGCCTTTCTTGAGTCATCTTGAGCTGAACAGTTCCAACAAAAGTTCTCACTCACGTCTGGCAGGATGGGCCAACGACTTTCCATGCCTTATGCATAACAATGTTCCATTAATGGAGCCCAGTGTGATGTCGGCTTCCTCTCAGCAATAAGACCATAATGCTGACTCACATTTGGTTCACCATCTGCTGTCTCGTTACCTCTAGACAGATGGCTGCAAAAAAAGGCCAGTTTCTACACCATTTCTCCTCCCTTTTAGATTTATGATACTACCAACTCTCGGTCTTCTCGTTCCCTGCCCCTCCCCCACTTTGTTTTATTTTTCTCCTTCACAGATTACGTTTACCAGGCTGAATGGTTCTGCTATATGGTATCTCCAGGGCTGTTTTTAATTCTGTCCTGTGGTACTCCTGAGGAACAAGAGGCAGAACGGTTGATAACCAAGCTCTAACAGTCTCTGGTGAGAAGCTGGTTCCATCACCACTGCACAAGCCTGACATTTGTCTGTCAGTGCCTTTTCTTTGTTTCTTTTCCCCTTCAGATCATGAGACGTATCTGCGAATATTCATCTCATTGCCACTTGTTTATAAAGATGAAAGCCTGGGAGGTTATGATTTGGAGAACTCCTGACAGGTTTAAAAAAAGAGGTCAACTTCCTGTCTTGGTTTCTGGACTTATTATTTACGCTGGAATAATCTTTTAGAAATTGGTGGGCAGAGAGGTTCACGTTGAACATCCTAGTTTTACAATTTAATCAGGCTGAATCTACCATGGAAAGGAGGCTGAGTTCAATAGTCCATCAACTCATGGTGAGCATGGGTGGACTAGGTAGTTGGGAGCAGGGATGACCAGTTCTTATTTATTTTACATAGTATATTTTAAGAAATGTATGTCTCATTTTCCTTCAAAGGAGACAGGCCAAGTGTTGGAATCTTTAGCAAGATTTACATTTTAGCCATTACAGGGTTAATGTGAAGAGCAAAGCCTAATGGTTGTTGAGATCACACCACTTGGAATGTTCTGGTAGAAGTACGACCCCTTTTGTCTATATAATGTGTACCTTGTATTCTTAAGAGAGGAGAAACATGTTCCTAGCCTAGCAAGATGGCTGTTAGAATAGTTATTGTTAGAAAATCTCCTGTGTACCCTTCCCTTCTAGTTAAATAAATAGTTCTTTCATATAGTAACACAAGAGGTGTGTCTCTCATTAAAGCAACTAAAAATCATCTGCAACCACCGATCCAACAAGGTTGGGCTCCATGGGGTGTGGGGAGGAAGCTCTGTCAGTGGGGGCTCTTTGTTCCCCCTTTTCTTGTTGAAATATCACTTTTGTGTTTCTATCATGAAGGCTGAGGTGGGGAGAGCAGTCCATTAAATGGGACCTTGCCCTCACCTCCTCCTTCCTGTGTGGAGGACATGAGTCCCCACCCACCTGTGAGTCCAGAAAGTCTAACTGGCTGTTGTAGGGCCAGATAGGAAATTTTAGCCCGCATTATCTGATTGGCATATTGAACAAAAAGATCAAAGCATCATAGAATAATTGACTTGGCATATGGCCATCAAATCTAACCCTTTGTCCAATTTTCTCTTAAAAGCCTCCACTACTCAAGTGCTCATCACCTCCCAAGGTCATTGGTTCCATTGTCATACTGCTCTTATAGCTATGATTTCTCTCTCTCGATATTCTGCCTAAATCTGGCTTCCTGTAGCATGAGCTCATTATCACGTGTCCTGAACTCTGGGAAAATCAAGAGCAGGTCCTGCCCCTTCTCTGTACGACTGCAATTCAAATATTTTCAAGTATAGTGGTACCTTGTATAAAGGAATTAATATGTTCCAAACGAAATTCTGTTAAGCAAATTTTCCTTTATACAAATTTCCCATAGGAATGCATTGAAAACAGAGTAATCCCTAATCATTAACATTTTTATGTTGTACGGATTCGCCCCATAGGCGATTCTGTTAAGCAAATTTCCCCCATCTCTGGAATTATTTATGTTGTACAGATTTTATGTTATACAAACTGTTTGTTATATGAGGGTCCACTGTATTTGAAAAGATGAGCAGGACATTGTTGCTGTTCATGAGACACTCAGGGAGAATCAGGGCTCGGCTATTTTAAAAAGATCATCTCGGAAGGTAGTGTGGAACAGGGCAATCAGTGGTGAGCTACATATGGACACTGGGGTGGGTGTTACCCCAACCAACATCCTGCAATATGGACCATGATATTCTGTTGCTGGAGCAGGGGATGTGCAGGGGGCCAACCAACCCTGGCTCTCACTTGGCTAAGGCCCATGAGGCTAGATGGGATGGCAGCCTGAAAACGGGCTGTTAGTATGACAGTGGAGATATGGGGCTTAGGACTTGGTCAATTAGGGCAGGGGAGGTGGCCAGGAAGGACCCCTGAATTTCTGCAGTACAGTTTAGTGATACAGTTAATAAAGCCGTGGCCCAGTTTATGTGTCTTATCTCATTCACCTCAATGAAGGAAGGAGTAAAATCCATGAATACTAGATGCAGAATAAGAAACAAGAGGTTGTCTGTTCTTAACTGTGACTGAAAATCCTTGTTCCATTTCAAGTGCACTGGTTTTGCAGTTCTACTCTTGGCAACACATAGTACTTTAATTATCAGCACAAAGATGTAATGCATTTGAAGCTGGCAGTCCTAGGCATCTCACTTTGTTCTCTCCACTAGTATTTCCCCCTTGTTAATGAGTTTCTCGACACCTTCCCTTAATAAGTTCCTGTTTAGTTTGCCCTTAGAGATCCGACACTAATTTCAACTTCTCAAAATGCAAAAATTGTCATGACTGTTTCTTGCAAGTGAACTGACCTGCTGATTACTGATAAAAAGAAATGGAAGCCTGGTGCATTCATCATCTTAATTAATTTAATTGCTTCATTAGGACAGCTTGAGCCAGGATAGTGGATGGAAAGGCATACTACTGGCGGTGGAAGATCTTGCCCAAATTATAATACAGCAGTTGTATGATAATGAACTTCTAGATTAAAGGAGATGATTAGACAAATACAAATATTATTATGTAGAGGGCTGTAGGGCTCTCTGAATTCTAAACGAATTTTGGAACTGTAATAATTGGCTAATTAACATGGCCTCAATTGAGGGCGCAAACACAGAGAAGAGTCCAATCAGAATAATAAACTCCAACAGTGGTTTCTTAGAGGCCAGCACTGGACCCCAGCTCTGTTGAATCAATAATTAAGGTCAACTCCGGCTTTGTTGAGCCTTTATCAAGTGTCTGTGGCCCCTGACATCACTAGCTCGAAAACTGGAGATTTAAGCATTTAGAAGCTAGTTAATTGTAGTTCTGATTACTTTTCCTTTACCCAGTAGCTTCATCAAACCGCCCAGAGTGACTTTTATGCCAGATGGTGCAGTATATAAATCAAATAAATAAATAAATAAAATAAATTTCATAGCTCAGCATTATGATTATTGAATAACTTGAGGTGCCAGGACACACCTTGGTTATAGAGCTGAGTATATGGCCAAGTATATAGCCAAGACACATTCTACACACACACTCACTCTCTCTCTGTTGTGTTGTTACAGTCATGACCGACTCTTCGTGACCCCACTTCCATGGGGTTTTCTTGGCAGGAATACTGCAGTTGTTTGCCAGTTCCTACTCCAGGAGCCTACAGCACCTGGTATTCCCTGGTGGTCTCCCATCCATGTACTAACCAGGGCCGAACCTACTTAGCTTCTGAAATCAGGCCAGATCGGATGTGCTTAGGGCAGCTAGACAGCTAAGCCACATTCCAGCACCTTGTCAATTAGTTCTAATTAGCTGCAGCAAGGTAGGTTAATTAGCTGCAGCAAGTTAAGGAAGCCTTATGCAAAACCCAATAGGACTCCCACCATAGATTTTAGTTATATTTGAGAAATGGAATATGTGGAAATTGCAGATATAATCCTATAGACTTTTGGAGAGCTTTAGGGCAATAGTACTACTTGCTGCCAGGTGGGCAGTATAACTAACTAACTAACTAACTAACTAACTAACTAACTAACTAACTAACTAACTAACTAACTAACTAACTAAATACTTGTAAAAATAATTGCCCAACCTCTGAATACCATCAGTAATTGTGAAGGGTGAGAAACTTGTATCATTCATTTTTAACACAAATGAACTGACTGGACATCTGCTTGGTGAACCTAAAAAAACACCTGGAACATAGTTGTATGGTGACACTCACACTTTTTTGGACTGAAAGAAGCTCTCCAGCTTCTCAGACAGAACTGGAAAAATAATTGTTCCCTAATTTCCCTAGTTAGTACCTGTGGCCTCATTCCCAGGAGTAAGACTTAGACGGAGTTTACCACTGAAGCCAGTGGTTCCTCTCCTTCCCCTTATATTGGGTGCAAGATGCCTATCCAACCTGCCTTGAAACAGGGGCCAAGGAGCGTGACATGTGCATGAATCAGAGGGTCAAGAAGAATGCCTATTTGGTGATGGCAGAAGACTGGTAGCCAGCACCCAAGATGCAGATACTGGGTCTTCTTAGATTTTGGTTCCTTGGGTATGGTAAATTCCCTCTAAGACAAAATATTTTGAAAAGCTTAGCAGGACAGATTGGCTTTCAGAATTCCTATCCAGAATGGCCACTAGTCATGGGGGAGCCTTGCTCTCAGGCAAAGACTCTTCAATTCACAGAGCAGTTTAACACTTTTTTACTAAATATGTCTAGAATGACACTCTAGGGCAGTGGTGGTGAACCTTCAGGACTCCAGATGTTTTAGACCACAAACCCCAGAATCCCAAGCCTGTACTGCCAATGACAAATGACTGTGGGAGTTGTGGTCCAAAACCTCTGGAGTGCCAAAGCTTCACCATCACTTCTCTTGAATGCAGAGTACTTCCTTTTCAAATGAGTTGTTGACTTTCCTGCCTAGATTGTGATTTGTATCATCATTACACTATGATGCCTCTTTTTGTCTTCAGCTATCAGTTTTATCATTCATCCCTATGCTCTAGTGCTAAGAAAGTAAAGTTTTTCCTTCATATATGTTCATTTTTTTAAAAAAAAATCATAATGTAACTAGAAATTACCAAATACAGTGGTACCTCAGTACATGAATTAATGCATCCTCCAGTATGGTTCATCAAGGGGAATTTTTGCGAACCAGAAACACACACAAAAACTTGCGGGGACCATCGGCCTCCAGTTTTGGCTCATCCCCGAAGACTTATGGACCCTTCTCGGTTCCAGGAGGTCTTCGGGGCATTTCCTGGAGAACTGACTGGCGCGCCGGTCGAGGTTGTGGCCAACCATTGGTTTGAAACAGCTGCCCATACCATCGACCGGATCGCCCCTAAGCGCCTTCTCCAGTGCCGAGCTCGGCCCTCGCCGTGGTTCACGCCTGAGCTTCGAGCAATGAAGCAGGTGAGGAGAAGGCTAGAGCGCAGCTGGAGAAGAACCCGGACGGTTACTAATAAGGCTACTGTCTTCTCCCAGACTAGGCGCTATTCCATCGCGATCAGGGAGGCTCAGAAATCTTTTTTCTCCCTGAGAATTGGTGAGGCCTCTAACCGCCAGGCGGAGCTCTTCCGGGTGATTCGGGACCTCACCAATCCTAGTCTGGCCAGGCCTCCTCCTACTGAGTTCAGTAGTGAGAATTTTGCAGCCTTTTTTCGATCTAAAATTTAGGCCATCCGGACCGGTTTTGACTCCGGTTGCAGTAGCACTGTCCCGGCATCCCCGGTTGCTGGTCCACCTTCGTCACTTCGGTTGGATGCGCTTGGGCCTGTTTCTGCTGTCGAGGCCTCCAAGGCTATGGCTCATTGCTGGCTGGCATCCACCCCTTTCAATCCCTGCCCTGCTTGGCTAATCAAAGCTGCCAGCGGGACTATGGCCGAATGGGCTTCGGTCATCGCCACCGCCTCATTCAGCGAGGGGGTCTTTCCCTCCCGTATGAAGGAGACGGTGGTAAAGCCCATTCTTAAAAAATCGGGCCTTTCTCTGGACGATTTAGCAAACTATCATCCAATTGCTAATGTCCCGTTCATGGGCAAGGTGATCGAGAGGGTGGTGGCGGTCCGACTGCAGTCATACCTGGAGGATTGGCAGTGCCTCAATCCTTGCCAGTCCGGGTTCAGGCCTCATCGGGGGACTGAAACAGCTTTGGTCGCGCTGCAAGATGACCTAATCCGGGCGGCCGACAGGGGTTGCTCTACCCTGTTGGTTCTCCTGGATTTGTCAGCGGCCTTTGATATCGTCGACCACGGTATCCTGCTGGATCGGCTCTCTGAGGTGGGTATCAGAGGCACTGCTTTCAGTTGGCTCCGTTCCTTCCTGGAGGGCCATCCACAGTACGTTCAGTATGGGGGAGGAGTCGGTTCCTTGGATACTCCCTTGTAGGGTTCCACAGGGGTCGTCGCTGTCCCCCATGCTGTTTAACATCTACGTAAGGCCGCTGGCTGGGGTCATTAGGAGATTTGGAGTCTGCTGTCACCAGTACGCTGATGACACACAGCTCTATCTCTCCTTTTCCACCTCTGCAGTGGAAGCTGTGAGGATCCTTGATGAGTGCCTGGATGCCGTGCTGGCTTGGACCGGGGCAAACAGGCTTAAGCTCAACCCCGAGAAGATGGAGGTCATGTTCTTTGGGAGCTCACCATCTGGGTACGGTGGCCCTCTTCCCTGTTTGGGGGGGGTCTCCCTCCGGCCAGTGGAGAGGGCGCGGAATCTGGGTGTGGTCCTGGCCCCGGCGCTGACCATGGAGGCCCAGGTGGCGTCGGTGACCAGGGCCGCTTATTACCATCTTCGTCAGATCGCCCAGATCCGCCCGTACCTGGATGTTGACTCTCTGAGAACAGTGGCCCAAGCACTGGTGATCTCGAGGCTGGACTACTGCAATGCCCTCTACATGAGGTTGCCCTTGACTCTTCTCCGGCGCCTGCAGCGGGTACAGAATGCGGCGGCCAGGCTGGTGGCTGGTGTGCATCGTTATGACCACATCACCCCAGTCCTGGCCTGCCTACACTGGTTGCTTGTTGCAGCCCGGATTAGATTCAAGGTCTTGGTTTTAGTTTATAAAACCCTCCATGGCTTGGGACTGGACTACCTGACAGAGCGTATCGTCCAGCGATCCACCTCGGTCCATCCTGTTCGGCAGTCGCGAGCGCACTCGCTGCGGGTTGCCACCCCATGAGAGGCCCGGAAGACGGTTACCCGGAACCGGGCTTTCTCTGTGGCAGCCCCTTCCTTATGGAATTCCATCCCCAGCGAAGTGCGCTCTGCAGAGTCCCTGCAGGCCTTTCGAAAAGCTTTAAAAATTTTCTTATTCCGAGAGGCCTTTGGCGAGCTTTAATTTAATTTTTTTTAACCCCCCATCGCTACTGATTTTTACTGATCGCTTACCTCTCGTGTTTTAATATTTAATTCCTAGGTTTACGCCTTGCTGGCGTTTTGGGATGCACTAGGATTTTATGTGTTATATGTGTTGTTTTTTTATCATTGTAGTCTATATCTGATTATTATTGTATTACATCTTATTATTGTTTGTTCTGGCGCTTGCTTGCCCGTCTGTTCGCCGCTTAGAGTTCTTTTTAGAAGATCAGCGGGATATATATATAACAATAAATAAATAAATAAAGTTCTTTGGAAATAATTGTAAACGGAGGTTTTTTGGAAAAGAATCTTCATAAGCAGAGGCATTATTTTCAATGGATTTCCTTTTGTGAAGTGAAAATTTCGTTAACTGAGGCATTCTTAAATCAGGGTACCACTGTAATACTAAAGGAGACACGTATGCACAGAGATGAGGGAGGGAGGGAATTTTAAACACAACAAGCAATATATCTTACATCCAAAGTGTACCCCTCCACCCTCTGAAGAAACCATTATTTTTATATTTATTTTTTACACTTTCTCATTTATGTTCCCTATTTCTCTCTAAAAATAGAGCAAATATAACATTTTTTTCATGGAGTATAGCCTTTAACTTTCTCAAACACATATTCTTTTAAAAATGGTTCCATATATCCTTAAAATTATTTACTTTCAATATTCCTTTTCTAACGCTCAATTCACACATTAATTTGTCATTAATAGCAAAATTCCACATTTCTTTACACCATCCCTCCATATTAAAATAATTATTACTATTCCAATTTCTTGCAAAGATCAATCTTGCTACAGTTACCATAATAGTTATCAATTCTTTCTCTCCCATTCTATCTGAGTATTTCTAAACATTTTAACCAAGATTTCATTGGGCACTTTTGTATATTTAAATCCTTAAGTTTCTTTATCTTTTTAAATACCAGTGTCCAATCTTTTTGCATTGTTTCACACGTCCAGCACATATGAAAATATGTACACAGTCATTTCTTATACTTCCTACAAATGGGTGGTACTTCATTAGTCATTAAATTCAGTTTCACTGGGGTTAAATGCCATCCCCATATATAATTCGGACCAGAGATCTTAGGGGTTTGTCGCTCTTCCTCTGTCCCCACCCCCCTCCGCAGTTCCTGGTTGCTGGCTGCGTGAGGGAGGGAGAAAAAGAGAAAGAAATGCATGCCGCTCACCCCGTTCTGCCTCTTGTCTCTGTAAGGCCATCAAGTCCAACCCCCTCGTCTCTGTAAAAGTAGCTCTTAAAGGGGCGGGAGCCAAAAAGCAGCAAACAGAAGCCAGGAGAGCCCCGCACTCACTATCCTTACACCAGATCAAAAATTTGTCACATCCAAAAAGCAGTTACAAGAAAACTGCTCTGGGTCGCGCTAAAGTGGGCGGGGTCGCACTTAATTGTCTGCAAACTCTGGAGCTGGTGGGAAACATTTTTAAGCTCCAGAGCTTGCAGCCATTTGCAGCGGAGCTTAGGGGTCATGTATAAACGCCGTTAGATAACTGGACCAATGGCTGTAGCTTGAGTGAGGCATGGCAAGAATGAGCTAATCTCTCCATGTTCTCTTTATTTTTCTTTACTGGATTTTGCTAAGTAAAGGAATAACCACATTGCTAAAAACATTTTACATGAACCTCTCCAAAACAGCTCACAAAATCTACAGCCATTCTGGTGGAAGCCATGTCAGGGGAAGGCCAGATTATAGTATCACAAAAGAATGGAGACACCAGAAATATTTTTGTGGCTAGTCCTCTTGAAATAGAGGAAACAATGCTGAAGATTGCTAGATGACACTTCTGGGCTAATCACCAATTTCTTCTTTTTCGTACAATAGCCAAATGTTATGAGAACATGTTCCTGTTTAATAAAACATATGGAGAAGTCTAAGAAAAAAATTGCTGATCCTGCATTGTGTTCGCTAAATTATGTCAGTGACTGCTATATTTCTTCCAATATCAAAGAAGACAAAGAGGCAGTCAGAAAATTACTTTTTAAACTTTGGGTAAAGAGTTATGCATGCTTATGGCCCAGGTTTGCTGATAAATCCTGCTTTTCCTCACTATGCACAGAAAGTTTAATGTAAGCTACCCCCACATTTATCTGAATGCAGCACCTTCTGAATTTCTGCATTTTGGGGTGGGGGGAACTGCAGTGATTTCTCCTGCTACCCAAATTAAGATGGTCAGGCAATATTGGAATGCTCTGTTCTGTTCAGTCGTTAAAGTCAGGTCTGGACCCTTCGTGACCCCATGGACCAGATCACACCAAGACCTGTTAGGGTTTACCCCAAGGTGTTGGGGAGAATTAGAGCAAGAGGCTGCTTTCTTGAGGGGGGGGAAGCAGCCCGCCTCTGCCTTCCGAGCAGAGGGAAAACAACTTGTTTCTTAATGGGCAGGGAGCTGAGAGATCAAAGAAGTCTGCAGGATAGATAAGAAGGCTGAGCTCCGAAATAAATGTTGACACGTTCTCTCCAGCAGCAGTCGACCAAAGACAAAAGGCCTCCAGGTATTTTATTGAGTAAAAAGATTACACCGTGCTGTTTACTAATTAAGGAATACATAAACCTTTACTATAGGCTAGCAGTTACATCACCTTGACAGGATTGGTCAAGAAACCTGTTGATGCATATATGGCATTGCTAAACACAAGCAGAACCTGGGAAAGAGTGAGGATCCTCCCCTCACAGGTGAGGTCAGCTTGGAGCCTAGCCAGGAGAGTCTTCTCTTCACTGAAGCAAAGGCCAGCTTGACCCAGCTGCTAGGGAGCAGATTCCCACAAGGACCTCCTGTCTTCCAAGGACAAATGTTGATTTCTTCCATCAGGTATGGCCTGTAGTACAGGCTCATCACAAATGTGGTATTTAAGATTGGTCATCCCAAGAGAGGCACAGAAGGAGAAGACCAGAGCTTGTTCCTTATTGGTAAATGCTGCAACTCCATGGAACAAACTACCACCCAAGATATGAATAGCCTCTTCCCAGGAGTCTTTTAAAAGATGATTAAAAATGCAGCTCTTCTGGCAGGCCTTTCCTGGCCACTGCCATCCTAGCTATACATCAGTTGAGTAACTTCTAGCCTGTTATCTTGATTTTCTTATGATGTTGCTCTTATTGATGACGTGATATTTGATTTTAGGTTTTAAAGATGGTTTATTTTTATGATGGTTTTATATTTGGTATGATATTTACTTTATGTTAATTGTGTTTCTTTTTATGGTTTTTGTTGTTGTTGTAAGCCACCCAAGAGTGGACATTGATCAGATGGGTGTGATATAGACAAACAAACAAACAAACAAACAAATAACAATTGTTGACTCTAAATTGTTGAATCTCAGTTCTAAGGTTAGAAATTTCACACAAGATAGGAACAGCTACAGCCATAATCCAAATGATGCCCAACTGGATGCTACGTAAATATATTACACCTCCTCTGGGTTCTGTTCACTAATAAGATAGTGTGACCCCTATGAAATGTTGGTTCAGCCCAAAAGGGTGGGACTAAGAAAGAGCAGGGCTGTGGGCAGGAGATTTGAATAAAAAAGAGCAGGAGAGCTGAAGAGGCTGGAGTGGCTGTTAACATTTAGACGATTAAGGCCCCTGTCAACTATCCAAGATTCCAAGGCATGAACATAGCAAAAGTGCTGATTTAAGTGTGCTGCGTATATATACTGCTCCATAGTATTTAAAGCACTCTTTGGATGGTTTATACTATAATTATGCAGGCTACACATTGCCGCACCCCTGAGAGTAGATACTCAATTTGCCAACCTGAGAAGAATGGAAGTCAGAGTCAATCTTGAGCCAGCTACTTGAGCCCACTGGGAAAGAACTAAGGTTGTGAGCAGAATATTGACTGTAGTACTGCAGTTGAACCACTATGCCACTGGAAAAAACCAAACCAAACCAAAAGACACAAAACATATGCTACCTTAAAGACTAACTTTCATATTTTAATGTAACGTTTCGTGGACTACATGTCCACTTATTCAGACATATAGCAGCAGAATGAGGTGTGCAATATAATATGTGATGGGATATACATTTCATGCCAGATATTCATTGACTTTATATACTACAGCCAATGTCCATGAAATATTACATTAAAATTAGAGATGGGCACGAAATGCCAAAATGGTGTATCATTTCATTTTTCATTTCCTATTTCTAATTTCGTTTCAGCTCCAAGATATTTTAAAAAACCCGCATGTTTCCCCCCAATAGGGTGCATCCCCCTTTCCCCAAGCCCTGTACGCCAGCTGATCAGCACTGGGGTGGGGAAAAACTCCCTCCCCAGTGCCAATCAGCTGGTGTGCGGGGCTTGGGGGAGGGGAAAAGTGGGGGCTTTGGATGGGGGAAAAACATAAAAAGCCTGCCATTTCCTGCCCAATCGTTTTCCCATACAATCAATGCATTCTTATGGGAAAATGAAAAACAAAACGGAATGAAAAGAAAATTTCTGTTTCATTTAATTTCATTTTTCTTTGATAGGTCACTTCGTTTTTTTGTTTCATTAGGGAATAAAATGAAAAATGAAAAATGAAATAAAAAATTGGTTTGTGGCCATCTCTAATTAAAATATGAAGGTTAATTTTTAAGGTGCCACATGTTTTGTGCCTTTTGTTTTGTTTTGTTTTGTTTTTCTTTGATTTCTGCCTGAAATTCTTAAAAAGACTAACACAGCTACCCTCTCTGGGAAAAAAATAAGCACAAAATAAAGCACAAACAAGTTTCAGTACGAATATCACTTGAAAGAGTTGACTTTTCATCCACTCCCTGTTCCTGTATTGATGCTCGATTACCTAAATTAAGGTGATGCTAATACCTAAGCACATCTGATCTCACCTGATTTCTGAAGCTAAGCAGGGTCGGGCCTGGTTAGTACTCGGACGGGCGACCACCAGGGAATACCAGGTGCTGTAGGTGCTTGGAGTAGGAGAACTGGCAAACCACTCCAGTATTCCTGCCAAGAAAGCATGGACATGGGGTCCCAAAGAGTCGGTCACGACTGTAATGACACAACACACACACACACACACACACACACACACACACACACACACACACACACACACACACACACACACCTACTGCAAGAAATAGATGCTCCTTTCTCATCCATCTTTTGTACATTTTGTGTTCAATCGCATCCCCTCCCTAAGGATTTCTCATCTGCTGGTGACTTGTGCATACACAGCTAGGACAGAACATCTGGCTGATTGTTGAGCAGGTGGCCAATGACCCATCAAAGCCTAACTGTTTCATAATTTCTGAGTCCAAGGAACAGTCCAAGTGTTTTGCCTATTTCACAAACAGGTTAGCAAAACCAAGGAAACCAGAAAGCCCTGTAAACTCCTTATAGGAATGGCAGCACCAGAGTTGCTCTTTCTCACTAGTGGTGATGAGATAATCAAAGACTAACTCCCCTAACCCAGTGGTTCCCAAATGTTTTGCTGCTCCCTCGACTTACTGGCCTTTGGCTTCAGCTCCCCAGTACAGAACTTTGGGTGGAGGTGTTGAGAAGGGAGGGGTAAAGTCCAGCCTGAGTAGTACATTCAAGGATTCCACAGTGCCCCTGGCTGAGTTTGCCAGTATCCTGGGGTGGTACAGCACACAGTTTTGGGAACCACTGCCCTTAATATATAGTAGGGAAAGAGAGTCATAGCAGTCAAACTCTATTTATTTATTTATTTATTTATTTATTTATTTATTTATTTATTTATTTATTTATTTATTTATATTTGTATACTGCCCTACTTTCCAGTGGAACTCTGGGGGGTTCACAACAAAAGAAATCCATACAAATCAACTAAACAAAACATAGAATGATCAATAAGGCCATTAAAATCAATGAAAAACATAGGATGAAGATATAAGATATAAGATATGATATAAGATGGCGGCAAAAAAAAAAAAAAAAAAAAGAAAGGAGGGGGACAATCAAACCTCCATTAAGCACCAAAAGCAGCCTGGAAAACCTAAGGTTTTAGTCACTTCCTGAAGGCTGAAAGGGGCTCCAAGGTCCTAATATCACTGGGAAGCTGATTCCACCAAATGAGATATGCCACTGAAAAGGCACAGTTCCGAGTGGAGATCTTATGAGCTTCCCATGGGTTAGCAACTCTAAGCATAAGGACCTGGAATGATCTAGTGGGCTGGGCCAAAGATGATCTTGGGGTGATACGCTCCGTCAGATAGGCTAGTCCCAAGCCATGGAGGGTTTTGTAAATCAAAACCAGTACCTTAAACCTTATTTGGTAGGCAATGGGTAACCAATGCAGACAGGCCAGAATGGGGGTGATGTGGTCATATCTTCCTGCGCCAACCACAAATCTAGCCACTGCATTCTGCACCCGCTGCACTCTCCAGATAAGGGTCAAGGGAAGCCCCATGTAGAGCATGTTACAGTAATCTATCCTCAAGATAACCAGTGCTTGCACAACCGTTTTTTGGAGGTCACCTTCAAGATATGGGCAAATATGGACAAGGAGCCCAAGGGCGTTTATACACGACCCCTAAACTCTGCCGCAAATGGCTGCAAGCTCTGGAGCTTAAAAATGTTTCCCCACCAGCTCCGGAGTTTGCAGACAATTAAGTGCGACCCTGCCCACCTAAGCGCAACCCAGCACACTTTTCTTGTACCTGCTCTTGGGAGGTGAAAAATATTTGATGCGGATGTGCTGGGCTCTCCTCGCTTCTTTTTCTTTTTCTTTTTTGCCTCCCGCCCCTTTAAGAGGAACCAGGAAGTGACCGGGGCTCCCCTCCCCCGCAGCTTCCACCAGCACCGGGAGGTAAAGCTTTATTCTTTTGTCCTTTTTTTCCTCCCTCCCCTCAAGCAGCCAGCAGCCAGGAAGTACGGAGGGGTGGAGATGCACGAAGAGCGACAAACCCCTAAGATCTCTGGTCCGAATTTAAAGGGCAGCGGATCTTAGGGGGTCGTGTAAAAGCACCCTAAGTTGGGAGAAGGAAGCCCTGGGGATGGCAGCCACCTGGGACTCCAAGGATAGCACCGAATCCAGGGTCACGCCCAGGTTCTTCACTCTATCAGCCTGCTGGAGGGAAATCCCATCCAAGCTGGGAACAGGGCTGCAATACCCATTCTCCCCCCCCCCAAGGAACAGTACCTCGGTCTTCTCAGAGTTGAGTTTGAGCCTGTTGGTCCTGGTCCATTCCAACACGGCATCCAGGCAGTGATCAAGGGTCCTCACTGCCTCCATTGCAGAGGTGGAAAAGGAGAGATAGAGTTGCGTGTCATCGGTCTACTGATGACAGCAGACTCAAAAAATCTGAATGACCTTTGCCAGTAGCCTCATATAGATATGAAACAGCATGGGGGAGAGCACTGAACCCCTGGGGAACTCTGCATGAGAGCGACCAAGGGGCCGACAACACTCCACCCAACTGTACTCTCTGGGCATGGTTGTGAAGGAAGGACTGGAGCCAGCTCAAGGCAAGACCGCCCACCCCCACCTCCAAAATCCTGCCTAGGAGGATACCTGTCGGCGCCCCTAAACAGGTCAACTTGCAATGCTACTAAAGCCAGAAAGGGAGGATGGAGTGCCAGAACCCCATCAATACAACAACATGTCCATTTCACATACGGTGCTAGGAAGCAGCTGAGCCTTTTTGGATTGTTAGCTGAATCTTCCAGTTCAGTTCACCTCTGTTCTGTTTGGTGCATATATCAGCAGCAGGCAGAGTTGATTTAAGAGTGGGAGATGGAGGCCTTCTCTGACGCAACAAGGGGTCAACAGGCTACTGCCTCTGGGGACGTGAGGCGTGGTGAATATAAGCTGTGATTCATACTACTATCACAATTGATGATAGTGCTAGTGAAGAGAAATGGCAAACTGTATGGGGGTGGTGGAAATCCACTGATTTGGTCTGTTTTTAAGAAATGGTGATCTTGATAATGTGGGGAGAGCAAAGATATCGATTCTGAGTGAGAATGGCTTCCTTGTTTATGTATATATGTAGGCCAGAGACTCACACAGAATATGAAGTTAAGACAACTGAACTCAGAAGCCTTTCTTAACAAGTGCTGTTCAGAAGGTTTGATCTTAAGCAAAGCAATGAGATTCTAGAAGGAAGTTCTTAGCTCCTTCTACTTATTGCTTCATTTCTAACATTATACACTATAAGTTTTACTCCTAACAGACATCTCAAGTTCTACTGGAAAGGGGGGGATAGAGCTTGAGCCCTACTGCGGACAGAAACCTCTTTACGGTATCAAATGAGGGAGCCTCAGGTGGTTGGGACCTGCAAGGTTTTCCCCAGAATTTTGTTCCATCTCCCAACTGGGTCTATCTGGGGCATGGCCAGCCTCAGGTAGACCAGCTTCCGTTCTACCAATGCCCCCCTTTTCATGCAAGTTTATTATATGTTAATAAAGTGTGGCCCATGTTTTTCACCCCAAATTTGTCTCTTGCCTCATTACTCTGGGTTGGGTGGGGATGATATTTTTGATATTTTTGAATTCTTATTTTTGCACCTTAAGAACAGAAAATAAAATATTTATTTATTTATTTATTTATTTATTTATTTATTTATTTATTTATTTATTGGGTGCATTTATATACCGCTACCTTTTTCCATCTTTGAAAAGTAACATGGACTCTTGTTTTGAAAAGAACCCAGCTTAAATCAGAAGGAGGAGATATTTTGGAATATTTTTCCTCAGAGAAAATGAATTATCTTTACTTTTGAACTTGGCCATTGCTAACCCCTTTTGATTTACTATGCAATCTGGAAAAACTTCTTAACTGCTAGAGCAGCACAGCACTGGAACCAATGACTTTAAGAGGTGTTGAGTGCTTCTGGAGGCATTCAGGAGAAATTTGGACAACCACCTGTCAGATATCCTTTGATTTGTGTTATTGCTCTGAGCAGGGGGTTGGACATGATGGTCTTATAGGCCCCTTCCAACTTTGCTATTCTATCATTCTATTTAAAAAATATAATATTGCAGGATTTCCATCCTCACAAAATATGTTAGAATCATAAAACAGCTTTTCCTCTCATAATGTTTCTAGATTTTTCAACCATGCTGTTTCTATGGCTCATTAAAGTGCATTGTTGATAGCTTGTACTTTTAATTACCAAACCTAAACTATGCTTTATGGTTCGTCAGTGCATGCTGATGTATGGATACTGCTCAGATTAGCACATCAATAGAAAAATGCAATGTATCAAAAAGGCTTCATTCTCCCGTCTCACAACGTACAATTCACTTCTTCATAAAATAGCATAATTTTCTCACTCAATCCTTGCAATACTTGAAATAATGGCACATTTCCAAAATGAAAAATCACTTGTGTTTTTGTTTCCCCCATAAGTTTGTTAATGTCTTTGGCGGTGGCAGTAGGGGTGGGGTGGGAGGAAGGCTGCAATATTATTCTTTTCTCCCAGTAAATGTTTTTGTGAAGCAATGTCAGGAAATTTCACTCTACCTTTCCATAAAGTTATGTTATCTACAGAATAATAATCAGAGGTAATAAGAAATCTATGCAATGAAGAACTCAGGAAATTTGTATGGAATGTCTCAGGAAATTATTGCTGAAAGAATGTTCTAGAAAAGCTATGAACCAACCTGGATAAGGAAAGAAGTGTAAGAATTCCCTTACATTGTTCCAACTGGACTTCCAACGTTCCTCAGCTTGAAGACTGGATATTATACAGTATTTTGGACTAGAGATGGGCACAAAATGAAAAAAAATTCATTCCATTATGTAATGAAATGACTAACAAAAATTGTGATGAAATTAGAACAGAACAGAACCACAAAATTTAGGTTTGTTACGTTTCGTTTTCGTTAATGGCGACGCTCAATCAAATGAGCTGTTTTTAAATGTTAAAACACGTCCTGAATACCCATAAAAACCCAGCAGTAATTATTTATTCTGCCGGATAATACCTACCAGGGGGATTGTGGTCCTTAAAACGTGCATTTATGTCTTTTTATCAGAATGTTGTATTTTTTTTCCTTTAAGGGGGGTTAGGGGACATTGACCCAAAATGGCTGCCAGATGCCTAAAATTGATTTCTTGAGTATTAAAATGCCCTGGACATCCGTAAAAACACAGTGATAATTATTTAAAATTATTACCTACCAGGGGGTTGGGGTCCTTAAAATGTTTGGTTTTGTCTTTCTACCATCGTGATGTATTTTTCCTTTTTCCTTTAAGGATGACCCAAAATGGATCCCAGCTACAAGATGGATGCAAGCCATGTGATGGGATCATGTATATTCTTGGACAATTTCAACCAATAGCATGCCCAGGTTGCAGACTGGGTAGGTGTGGCAGCCACAGAGGGCATAAAAAGCTCTGGCAGCCCCCATCCTCCTTGCAGTCTGTGGTGGGAGTCAGGGTGGGATTGCTGTCTCTGCAACTCGTTACTTTAGGCCAGGCAGGCAGGTGTGTGTCTCTGTGTTCCTGCTGGCTGCAGCCTGGCTCTTAGGGGAGAGAAAGAAGAGATTTCTCTTGCAGCCTCCCTGTGTGTGTGCGTACCTCTCGGTGAGTACCATCCCCTGCCCCACAGTGCAGTCATTCTGCGGCTGCCTTATGCCCTGGGCAACACCCGCTGCTGCCTTTGCAGCCTCCCTGTGTACCTAGTCTATACTGTGTCTCTGCCAGCATCATTTTTTTAGTGTTTTCTCGGGCATTGGGGGACACCCATGCGCGGAAATGCTTTAAATCGCTCAAAAAGTGGGTAAAAATGAAAAATCAAAAATCAAAAATGAAACAATTTTTTTTCAAAAAATTCATGAAAAATGGAAACGAACCGAAACGGGACCCACAATGAAAAATGAAAAACTGAAACATCATTTTTTCGATTTGTGCCCATCTCTGTTTTGGACCATAATTCCCAGGATCTCCTTGCCAGAATGGCAAATGGTTGTGCTGGCTGTAGAACACTAACTAACCAACTCCACTTGCCAAAAGTAATGTATTCCATCTCTGTATAGAAGGAGCCTCATGGCACATTGGTTAAATGCCTCTACTGCAGCTAAAACTGTGCTCACCACCTGGAGTTCAATCCCAGGTAGCCAGCTCAAGGGTGACTCAGCCTTCTATCCTTATGAGGTCAGTAAAATGAATACCTAGCTTGCTGGGGTGGGTGGGGGATGTGCAGCCTGCATCATTGAATTGTAAACCACTCAGAGAGTGCTCAAAGTGTTATGGGGTGGTATATAAGCAGAACACTTTGCTTTTTGCTTTAATGAAAAACCTACATAGCTCATGAGTACACCCATATCTTGTTCAATGAACACACATATTAAACAAAGAATGGTGGAAAGAGCCACTTGTACAATAAAGAATTCACCGATTCAAGTACAATAATTTTATTTCTCAAATATACAGTGCTGCAAGGACCAAATGTGGGACAACACAACATGGTCTTCAAATCAATAAAAAGATGAATAAATACCTATTAGGGTTCACAGGTTTACTGATGGGACATGTAGAGAAATGCTATGTATTACATGAGGTATGTTATTTCAGTTTTAATTTAGAATTGTAACTTACATCCTATTCTCACCATGCATCAAAATCTGATAGTCTCAAAGCTCTATCACTGGAGCCATGATAGGATCAGGCCATCCCCTCCACTCAAACTGTGTCTCACCCACCCAGAAAGGAGGGGGGCAGATCCTGGGGGAAGAGTGGCCCTCTTTATGGGTCTCCTTTCCAGTTAAGTGTCTCCTGTGCAAACTGCACAGCTTGAGGATAGCACCAAGCAGGTGATTTTCTTTTCCCTTCCAAGCATCACCTCTGTAGCAGACTTCCCCCTCCACCTTTCCCATGGCTAAGGCTTGGTGACCATTATCCCGGGGAAGGCATTAGAGGGAAGCAGGCAATGGGATTTTTTTTCCCAAGTAGCACCTCCTTCACATGCTTCCCTCCTTTCCCCAGGCTACCTATTGCTAAGCCTTAGTGGGGGGGGGTAGCAATTGACTGAGGTGCTGTTACCCTCGCTTCCTTTCCCCTGAATAAGTATTGTCAAGCCTTAGTGGGGTGGAAGCAGGACTGCTGGCGGGGTGGCACATGGCTTCCTCCTCCTGCTCCCCCTCCAGGCACCCCCAGATTGCTGTGCGCCCTGGGGCAAATGCACTCTTCTGCCCCTCCCTAGTTATGCCAGTGCTGAGAGTCTGTGTGAGGGTCAGTCAGAAGAAGTGGGCTATGCTAGAGGTTATTACAAAAACCCTCAGTTTAGAGTGTGTCATAAAGATTGAGAGTTTGTAAATAACTTGTTCTGATCTTTAAGCACAAAAAAGTATATTGACAGTTTACAATGTTTTAACTTTTACCATTCACATCCTAGAACATACCTTTCCCTCCATACCTATTACTTGTGCTCCGTGAATAAAAACTTTGTTTGTTTAAAGCAAACTTTCTATATTACAGTATTTTAACTAAGAGCCTGATTACTTGGAGGGCAGATGCAGGAAATATGTAGTTATAGGGCAGTCTTATTCACATTTTGGCTATTGATTGCATAGTGCAGCAGGAAATACAAAACACTCTGGTGTCCTATGACCCCAATCTATAGTTTTCCCTCCCCATTACAGACTTGTTTACTTTTAAAAACTCAGAGCCGTTCACATCAGTTTCAAGTGTGTGAGTCCCTTTGAGGCAGTGGTTCCCAACCTGGGGTTGGGACCCCTTTGGGGTCCAACAACCATTTCACAGGGGCCATGAGCCAGTGAAGAAAAAGGCACCAAGGGCTTGGCTCTGAAGGAGGAGGAGGGGGAGGATGGAGGAAAGAGTGAGTTACACCTTGATAGGTTGGAGGGGATGTCAGACAATGGCACTGGAGGCTGCTACTGGCTGAGGGGGTGTCTGCAGAGGGAAGTTCTCTATGGCACCTGTGGCAGTGGCCTGCCAAAGGGGGCTTGTGGCCTCTTCCAAGCAGGGCAAAGGGGTCACCACCACATGAGGAACTGTATTAAGGGGTAGCAGCATTAGGAAGGTTGGGAACCACTGCTTTGAGGAGAAAGGAGGGCAGACTATTGAAATAAAGACCTTTATTTTCTTTCTGTCACACACACACACACACACACACACACACACACACACACACACACACACACACACACACACACACACACACACACAATGGTGATTCTTCCTTGCCTTGCACCTCATGTGCCAAACGTGTGCATGAACACAAACACAGTTCTCTGTGTGAAACATTTTAGGTGTTGTTTTTGTTTTGCAGCTTAAGAAACAGGGCTTGTCTCTGAGGGCAAGAGGTTTTTTTTTAAGCTAATAATATAACTGTATTAGAGATGGGCATGAACTGAAAAAATGCAATTCGTTTTGGTTCGTTTCGTTTTAAGGTTCATTTAGTTTTAAATGAAATTTTTTTAGAAAAAATCATTTTGTTGGTCCGTTGATTCGTTATTCATTTTGTGTGTGTGTGTGTGTGTGTGTGTGTGTGTGTGTGTGTGTGTGTGTGTGTGTGTGTGTGTGTGTGTGTGTGTGTGTGTGGTGCTTGTGGAACTGTGGCTGGGGGAAAGAGGGGGCTTAATCTTCCCCCCAGCCACTGTGGGGTGGGGGAAAGAGCTCCCCCAGCCAGCACCTCTCAACTTCTCTGCGCTGTCCCTAAGCCAGCACCGCTCAGGTGCTCCATTGGCTTCCCTGCACCCTGTTTCCCCAGGAAATGAGGTCCAGGAAGCCAGCAAGGAGCAGCTGAGAGGTGGGGTGGGGAAGATACGTTTCTCATAGGAGAGGAGATTAGTTTAAAGAGCCCCTCTTCCCCCTCCCCATGGGATGGGGGGAAGAGGGGGCTCTTTAAAATTATTTTCCCCTCCTGATGACAGCGCCGAGCAGGTGCTCGGTGTTGTCACCGGAGGCAGGAAAAATGTTTAAAGATCCCCCTCTTCCCCCCGCTCCATGGGGTGGGGTGGATAACGGGGGCTCTTTAAACTAATCTTCCCCCCTTCTGATGACAGCGCTGAGCGGGTGCTAAGTGCTGTCATGGGGAGTGGGGGAAATGTTTAAAGATCAGGGCTCCCCCCCTTCACAGCTGAGAGATGCTGGTTTGGGGCCAGCACCTCTCAGATGCTGTGCGCTGGCCCCAAGCCAGCACCTCTCAGATGCTCTGTACTGGCTTCCCTGCACCCCGTTTCCCCAGAAAACAATGTGCAGGGAAGCCAGCAAGGAGCAGCTGAGAGGTGGGGTGGGAAAAATAGGTTTCCCATTGGGAGGGGGGAAGATTAGTTTAAAGAACCCCCTCTTCCCCCCCTTCCCATGGGGTTGGGGGAAAGAGGGGGCTCTGTAATTTATCTCCCCCTCCTGATGACCCATTTACTTCCGGGTTCCTGACCCGCAGTAGAGCTGTAGCGCAGGCATTTTTTTAAAGTGCTGACTGCTCAACCCTTGGGGCCCTGTCGGTGCTTGGTGTTTTTTTTTAATGATTTTAGTATGTTAACCAGGGCACCCCTGGGGCCCCATCAATGCTCCTTTTTATTATTTTTATTTTTTGAAGCACCCACCTCATGGCCCCTGGGGCCGGGTGGGTGCTTCTTTTACTTCTGGGTTTCCTGGCCCCGCGCTACAGCTGTAGCGCAGGGCTTTTTTTGGTTTTTATTTTCTTTCAGTGCTGACCATGCAGCCCCTGGGGCCCTGTCAGCGCTGGGTTTTTAAAAAATATTTTAAAAAAGATTTTAGGGTGCCGACCAGACCACCCCTGGGGCCCTGTCTGTGCTCCTTTTATTTTATTTTATTTTATTTTATTTTATTTTATTTTTATTGTTTTTACTGCTTGTTTTGTGCTCCTTTTATTTTATTTTATTTTATTTTATTTTATTTTTATTTTTTTTTATTGTTTTTTTTTACTGCCGACCAGGCCACACTACTGTGTTTGTAATGAAATGAATAATGAATAACAAAATGAACTAAAAGTTCATTTTGTGCCCATCTCTAAACTGTATAAGGAAATGGAAGTGGGGAGCCTTGCACCTGAGACAGGTCTTTGTAGCATCATCACTTGCAGGACTATAGAGAGAACTGCAAGCAAACAGTAGAAAAGGAGAGGTTATCCTGTTTTCTGTGTACCTACTTAAATCATGCAGAGTTGAATTCCTTAGAGAGACATCAACACACGTGACTCTAGTGCTACGTATCCCTTACTGTGCAGTCACAGCCTAAAGTGAGGTAAAGTGGATTATGACAAAGATTATGATACCCATATCACATGAAACCACTTATTACAAGTCTCTTTCTTGTGAAACTGTTTTAAATCTAGCTGCTACTTTGCTGACCCATAGCAACAGAAAACAACAGCACTACATTTTCCCTTGCTCCACTAGTTTTATGATCTGACTATTTTATTTTGCTTTTATTGCTGCATTATCAAACCAACAGAGAGGCATACACTTCTGTTGTGGGAAGAATGAAGAAACAGGGCATATACTGCAATGACAAAGGCACAGGAAATTGTGTGAAATCCTGTTGCTTAGTGTAGTAAACTGGGACGAGAGGTTGCCCCATTGAATCAGTGGGGATTTGGTAAGTAAATGCCCCAAGTCCCACTGATTCAGGGGGCTAGGGCTGATTGCAATTTACAACTCAGCAACAGGATTTCACCCACTGCATAAAGGAAATCACAGGCAATCTCCAAAGGCTTTCACTAAGACTGCTACTGTAGCTTATGTTTGAAAAATAGAACACGCCAGTTAATGAAGACAGCGGTTGAGAAAGAGCAGCTGAGAAGGGAGGTGGAGTTAAAAAGAAGGATGATATTGTAGAAATAAAGGTTGCTAAACAGCTGACAGGTGTAGAGTCAGGAGTTAGTAAAAAGCTAAATGAACCAAACTGAAGCCATGTTGATTTCATTTATATCTTGTTATATTGCTTACACTCTGATGAAATGCTTATGCCTGCACAAAAGTGAAAGGAGAATGGACCAGGGACACAGATAAGAAAGTGATGGGGAGGAACCATGGTGGGAACTGCTCTAGTTAAGTTGCAAATTTGCTGTGGAATGTTGTGATTGGTGAAAGGGACACAACAGCTTTGTGCTTAAGATGGGGTAGATCCCCCCCCGCTTTGATGGGGAGACTCACCCTGTTCCTTTATTCCAGCTGAAATAAACAAATACAATTTGGATCTTGCATTCTTGAAGGCTTTCATGGCTAGGATCTGATGGCTGTTGTGGTTTTTTTTTCCAGGCTGTTTGGCCGTGTTCTGGAAGTTTTTCTTCCTGATGTTTCGCCAGACTCTGTGGCTGGCCTCTTCAGAGGGCAGGAGCTCAGGGAGCTAGCTGGTGAAACATCAGGAAGAAAAACTTCCAAACAGCCCAAAAAATCCACAACAGCCATCAGAAATGGGATCTCTTCTTGGCTTAAAAGTTTTTTAGCTAATTTATTCTGAAACAAGCAGGCTTCAACACAGGATAATTTAAATAGTAACTAAATATTGGAAATGTGGGTTTCCAAATACAGAAATGTACAATAAAATAATTTTGTAACCCGAAACTTAAGAATGTGCCATGTAACCATAAATCTTTATAAATAGAGAACTCATTTTATTGTTTTGCTTTAAAATTGCTTGGTTTTGGATGTTTAGGTTTAGCCCTGTGAGTAGAAATGGTCAATGAAAACAAGTGATTAACCAGGCAGGACTGGTCCCAGCCATCAAGTGACTTCTGATGTGTAGTGATATCCAGAATGATATCCAGAATGCCCGTCATTGACAGCTCTGCTCAGATCTTGCAAACCTAAACCATCTCATGTTAGGTTGTTCTTCCTTCTTGGTAACAATATTTGCTTTCCCAGTAAGTTGCTTGCAAAACAGCAGTTGTGGGTTACTTTACTGAGACAATCTGCCTCTTATTGTCTCTTCCTGCTGTTCCCCCACCTTTCCCAGCAACCATTGTTAAAAAGAAAACCCAGCCCCGACAATTGCTTTGTGTTTGGGTGCAAAGTAGTCAAGTGATGACACAAGGAGCCAGCTTCTTGGACTTGTGTGGTGTCACATTGTGAAGGTGCTGTTAACTTTCAGGCTGTCCTTTGCTATCTAAAGCTTGGCATACTTTTTCCTGGTGGCAAGCCAGACGTGATATTGTACAGCAATATCAGGCCACTTCCTGCTTTTTGGATCATGATAACAGAACCCTCTTATCCCGAAATAATTGAGTCTCTGTTATGCCATAGTATGATGATTCATTCACTTTCTATATCTTCCTGAATGCCATGGGCCATTTGAACTGTGGTTCCATATTACTGAGTCATATTCAGTTCCCCAAATGCTATTATTTTCCAGCCTTCTTAGATGTACAACTGCCAACTAGGGCAGTTATCTCTCATTTCCTACCTGTGACTCACACCCTCATCTCCTGTTCCTAACTTCTTCATCACCTCTGTTCTCTTATTTTGAGCAGAAGTTTAGGCTATTCAAGTTACACTTCACAGGAACAGCTCAGTAACAGTTTCTTGCGGAACTCATGGAAGATAATGGGATGAATAAGACAAAGCTCACAACTCTTTGGACAAAACTAAATGTAGCTGAAACCAAAGAGCTTCTCACTTGGTTTGAAAAAACATGCCACTGTATTTGGAGATGACAAGCCAATGAGACCGAGGAAATAATCCAGAGTTGGTTCAAACTAGAATAGACCCTGTGAGTCAGTGGGATTTTTTTAAATAAAGGTTGCTTTATATTTTTAGCAAATGCTTCAAAGGATCTACTCTAATTGGAACTAACAATTGGATGTATAAAGCAAAGCAAAGCAAAGCAACTTGTTCTGCTTATATACCACCTCATACCACTTCAAGTACTCTCTGCTTATATACCACCCCATACCACTTCAAGTAGTCTCTTTACAGTTTTTTAATTACAGTATGCAGGCTACACATTGCCCCCACCCCCTGCAAGCTGGGGTACTCATTTTACCGACCTCGGAAGGATGGAAGCCTGAGTGAACCTTGAGCCTGCTACCTGAGACTGAACCCCAGGATGTGAGCACACTTTTACCTGCAGTACAGGCAATTTAACCACTGCACCATAGTTGGGAAGATAGTTCAGTTCTCTGGTCAATTGGTTCAAATCCAATCACAGAATTCTTCCCCTTGCCTCTCTCTACAGTCCTTTGCATCAGTAAAAGCTTAAAGGAGAATTTCTCTTACAAATCAAGTTAGAGCTGCAGAAAGGAAATTTGAGATTCTGAAAGCCGCTGAAGAACAAAGGATGAGTGGGGCCTCTCCGGTGGCAGCTCTTCAGTGGTAGTGGTAGCGAAGGGCCTCCAAGCCCAGCAGTTAAGGGAGACATTTTACAGAGAATTGAAATGGTTCATTTTAATGGGGGTAAATGACCGCTTCGTTTCATCTGTAACAAAATGCTATTTTCTTCATTTTGTTTCACTTCATTAGCCTTTGACCCTGGCTGCAGCAGCGGCAGCAGCAGCAAGGCCTCCCACTGGGCCTGCTGGCCCTCTCCTTTCCAGTGGTGGCCGCGGCCACGGCGGCGGCAGTGGCAAGGCCTCCTGCTGGACCTGCTTGCCCTCTCTGTCAATGGTGGGGTGGATCTTCAGTGGCAGCGGCAGTGGCAACGGAGGTGACAGGACCTCCAAGCCTAGCAGGTAAAGGAGCTGTTTTACAGAGAAACAAAACGGTTCATTTTAATGGGGGGGGGGGAGACCATTCTGTTTCATCTGTAATGAAATGCTGCTTCCTCATTTCATTTTGTTTGTCAACAAAGCAATGAAACAGCATTTCATTTCTCATGTTGTGACCATCTGTAGTTGTTTTTGCCAAAAGACTAGCATGGTAGCCCCTCTGAAAAGTAGGGGACTGATGATTCATTGGACTGATGTGGACATCAGCATTTTCACTCTTGGCTCCCCCCCCTCCCAAATGATGTTAACCTTCTGCCATGTTCAGCTGGTGCTCTGGGACTGTGCCATACCGTATATGATCTTTGCTGGGTTGGAAGTGTTGCAGACCAAAGAAGGAACATGGCAGCAATGCAGCATTGGAAAGAGGAAA
The DNA here is from genome assembly GCA_029282475.1 of Phrynocephalus forsythii. Classification (NCBI taxonomy): domain Eukaryota; kingdom Metazoa; phylum Chordata; class Lepidosauria; order Squamata; family Agamidae; genus Phrynocephalus; species Phrynocephalus forsythii. Next base: position 133,186,177 of record JAPFRF010000002.1, on the reverse strand, counting down.
ACCATGACAGGAGAGAGGCTTGGAATATGAGATCCCTCACTGTAAAATACTTTTCCCCATGAAATCTCCCAGATCTCTCCTTCCTGCTCCCACAGTATTCCTGCCCTGAACATCAGAATGGGTAAATCAGTCAGAATACATTAAATGTTGTTCCTCAGATTCTTGAGGCAAAACCATTTTTCAAATGGTGTATGGTGCAAAACAAGTTACACCTGAGCACTCAGAGGGAGGAAGATGCAGTGGGTCAGCTGCTCCAAGTATTCCTTTTCTCTCCCTACTTCCTTTCCCCTTCTTTTGTGCATGAAAAAAGAAGGGTTCGCGCACTGGCTGAAATCCAGTAGAAAGTCACAATTATAGTTTGCCTATAAAGTAGGCCCATTTGAACCAGTGATGCATACAGAGGGGTTGACTAACCAAATCCCCACCGATTGAATGGGTCTACTCCAGTTGTGAAATGGATTTTAGCCACTGTTTCCCACCCATTCATGAAACAGATCACTAGAAGTCAATGACAAGGTGTTTTAATGGTGCTCAGAGATTCCCATTGGGTCTCGATTTGTCTGTCTTGAACTAGATCTGTGCCCTGAACTTTTCAATATACTGCTGGTGCTGACGTGGCACATTTTCAAGTGATCTGAGCCTAGAAGATGCTGTTTTGCATTTCCAAGAAACATTTTCAAGAAACATCCCTTCTATGACCCTCATTGAGCTAAGCGTTTGGCTTGTTTCCTGAGAGACATCTTGCTGGTCTACTCAGAAGAAAACCTGAACTCTGACCCGGTGTTAAGTAAATACACATGGATCAAGGAGTTCCTTGAAAAGTGATAGCTTTATCCAGATCTGTGACAGAGAGGGTGATATACTGTAGTAGGGAGGGCACCATGGAAGGCTTCAAGGTTAACATTCAAAAGGTCAAAACACCCTAACAATTTCTAATAAAGTGTATAGCAATGCAGCACAAATATTAGTTCTAGGATAGGATAGCAAACAGAACTAGACTACCCCTGACCTTTTGTCATTTCCTTGGTTATGTGTGTGTAAAAAAAAAAAACAACAGTAGTGGGATCTTGCCAAATAACAGCATTACTGTCTATTTTGTAGAAAAAGAATGATATGTGAAAATATGAGAATTAGAATTAAAAAGGGGGTTGAGCTGTGTGATCAAAACAACAAACACAAAACTAGGCTAGGTGATACCTTTATAGGCATGGCCTATGTCCCTTTGTTTGGAGAGCTGGGGTTTGAAACCCAATCCTGGAATATGATGCCACTTTAACACCAAACTTTCTTCCTGCCCCATCAGAAGAGCGCCTGGCTGATATCATCTAGGCACGAAGCATCTCAACACCTGGCAAACTACATATTTTGCTAAGAATATACTTTTGGTGCAATGCCCTACTTTTGGTCCATGGCCATGTGGCCATGCTGACCACATGGCCATGGACTTGCACAACACTGGCTCTTCTGGATTGAATATGGAGATGAGCACCGCCCCTAGAGTCGGACACGACTAGCACGCATGTGCGAGGGGAACCTTTACCTTTTACCTTGATAAAGATTGCTTGCCATTGAAAGCAAAGCTTGCATTTTTTGTTTTGTTTTATTAGTGACCTATAAAGGTATCACCTAGCCTAGTTTTGCATGAGAATTAGAGGCATCACCCACCCCAGAAGAACCAGGAACCAAACAAATGTGAAAATGTGTTCAATGCACAATGCTATCAGGCACAGCCTGCATTTGAAGTATCACATTATATAAGCAACAGTGGCAGATGTTAAGACTCCTTTAAAACTCATGTCTAAGCAAATAAAAAGTTCATCATCTGCAACTGAAGAAACTTTAAGGCCAGCATCTAATGAGCCTCTGTGGAAAGCAGGTTCCGATGATGGAAGTCCACCACCTGGAAGGCCAAATCACAGGCCACCAGTCACATTATCTAAGACCTGAATAAAGCTGTTTTAAGATGATTTCAAGTTATAGAGACATTAATTTGGTACCACACCATCCTTGGAAATAACTAGTCCTTTTAACGGTGAAAAGAAGACATGCCTTGCGTCTTTTTTCCATTACTAAAATGGTTTCTGAAGGTAAGTGATAGCAGTTTTCTTAGGTTGTCTTTCATTGCTGAGGACCTGTTTGAATGTATAAGTCCCAGAATCCTAGATGGCACATTTTTTATTTTACTACAGTGGTCCTTCACCCAGGGTCAGAAGAGCCTATCAATGAAATATTTTGGGTGCTCTAAAGGAGCATGTCTTGAATTAAATCAGTGCCTCCGCCAAGCTTTGCTTTTGGTGTTTTAGCCTCATGAATTCAGTTTTACTGGGAGCTGAATTAAGATGACCACATTGGACGTGCTTCCCATTAAGATGTTTTCACAAGATTGCCTCTTGGGCCTGTTCCAACATTTAGAGGCTTTCCCTTCATCTGAAATGGATCTCAGAAGTGTTTCCAGAGAAGTGAAAAGAAGACGGCAAACTGTAACTAAGAAGGATCTAAGAAGGGAAAAAGAATGTTGTTGGATTCAAATGTCTTGGTGAAAGTTGCATTTTTGTATCTTGCAATAGTTACTATAGGAAGAAATGTCTCTCCCCCAATTCAACAAAAGTCCAAGATCTTCCCTGGACATTCCAGTCCCTAAGTCAATGGGGACAGCAGTGAGTGAGGACATATATTGTGCATGCCCTTGTCATCTTGAGAATAGATTATTGTAACACTCTTTACATGGGGCTTCCTTTGACCCTTGTCTGGCAATTGCAGCAGGTGCAGAATGCAGTGGCAAGACTGGTGGTTGGTGCAGGTTGTTTTGACTGCATCACCCCTATTCTGGCCTGCCTGCATTGCCTCCCGGGATAAGGTCCAAGGTATAGGTTTTGGTGTACAAAACCCTCCATGGCTTGGGACATGATTATCTCATATAGCACATCTCCCAAGCGTCAGTGTCAGCCTGCCCCACCAGAACATCTTTGGTGTACTCGCTCCGGGTGACCACCTCCCGGGAGGCCCATAAGGTTTTCACCCATATTTGGGCCTTCTCAGGGGCCAGCCTAGCCATTTGGAACAAAATACCTTGCAAGATTCGTCACCTTGAGCCCCTAACTGCCTTTTAAAAAGCTTTAAAAACCTGGCATTTTAAGGAAGCAATTGCCATCTGTAATGTAGTCTTGTCTCTTGCAGGTAGTTTCTCTTTACAATGGACCCTCGTATAACAAACAATTTGTATAACATAAAATCTGTACAACATAAAAAATTCCGGAGATAGGGGAAATTTGCTGAACAGAATCGCCTATGGGGCGAATCTGTACAACTTAAAATGGTTGCAATTAGGGATTACTCTGTTTTCAATGCATTACTATGAGACATTTGTATAAAGGAAAATTTGCTTAACATAATTTCATTGGGAACAAATTAATTCCTTTATATAAGGTACCACTGTATTTGTTCTTTACTGTTTGCTTTTTTTATTGCTGATTATTTGGCTTTCATGCAAACCATCCAGAGTCCTTTTTGGAAAATGGAGCAGTCTAGAAATGGAGCAGTCTAGAAATGGAGCAATGGCAAAGTGAGAGTTCATTTGTTCAGTAGATTAGAGATTGCATTCTGGATTATTCTCTTTCCTCATTCACATGATTGATTTTCGGGTTCATTCCCTAAACTTGTCTTATTAACACTGCAGAAATAATTAGGATTCTCTCCCCCCCCATGTGTGTGTTTGTGTTTGTGTGCGTATGTGTGTGATTGTGCAATAATGTTATTTCTGTGTGATTTGAGTGGATAGGTCACAAGAAGTTACAGATTAGGGTTTGTCGTTTCCACACATATTTTAATTTTTGTTCATTTTTGCTTCTTGCAATGGTGAAAATACCAAGGCTTGCTGGCCTTTTTTTTATTTTATTTTTATTTTTACAATTTATATGCCGCCCACTACCCAAAGGTCTTTTATGTCAGAGGGTGCTTGGGGAGCTGGTCTTCCTCTACATATCATCCTCCCTAAATTTTTTTGCCTTTCCTCCCTCCCTGCTGTTTTTCAGGGTCCTTTTTTAAAAACAAAAACACACATTTTGTTGTGATGACACAAATAACTAGCAAAGGAGTGTTGAATTGATGTGAGTGACCTTAGAGGCAGGGCATCATCTAAATAGACTAGAGCAGTTAGAGCAATGGTGCCTCACTTTTGGATCCCCATATTTTCTTGGATTATGGTTCCTTGAAATACTGGCCAGCACAACTAATAGTGAAGGCTTCTGGGAGTTGTAGTCTAAGGAGAATCATAGAACCATAGAATTGGAAGGGGTCTATAAGCCCATTGAGTCCAACCCCCTGCTTGGTGCAGAAATCACAATCGAAGTATATCTGACAGATGGTTGTTTAACTTTCTCTTAAATATCTCTAGCATTGGAGTGCTCACCATCTTCTGAAGTAGTTGGGTCCTTTGTTGTACTGCTCTAATCATTTTTTCCTGATAATCAGTTGAAATCTGGCTTCCTGTAACTTGGGTTCATTGTTGCATGTTCTGCATTCTGGAAGGACTGAGAAGAGATTATTCCCTTCCTCTGTATTACTGGTTTTCAGGTATTTGAATAGTGCTATCATAACTCCCCTCAGTCTTCCTTTCTCTAGAATAAACTTCCCAAGTTCCTATAGTCTGTCCACATAGGGCTTGGTGTTCCATGACTATCTTCTTTGCCCTTTTCTGTACTTGTTTCAGTTTGCTGGCATCCTTCTTAAAGTGTGGTACCCAGAACTAGACACAGTACCAAAGATAAGACCTGACCATTGCTGAATAGAGAGGAGTTGGACCTCACAAAACAAGGAAACTATTCCTCCATTAATTCAGCCCAAAATAGCATTGACCTTCTTTGAAGCTGCATCACACCACTGGCCTATATTCAGCTTGTGATCTACAAAAATTCCAAGATCATTCTTGGTTGTAGGGTTAATGAGCCAAGTATCCTTCATCTTATAACTGTGCATTTGGTCCGGTCCCACCCCACCAGGTGCAGAAATTTTCACTGTAAAACTGTGCTCAGGACCTGGCGTTCAATCCCAGGTAGCAGGCTCATGGTTGACTCAGCCTTCCATCCTTCCGAGGTCAGTAAAATGAGTACCCAACTTGTAGGGGGGGATGTGTAGCCTGCATACTGTTATTAAACTTTAAACCGCCCAGAGACTACTTGAAGTGGCATGGGGCGGTATATAAGCAGAACACACTTTGCTTTGTCCCTGTTAAAAGCACATCTGGGAACCACTGGACAAGAGGAGCTAAGCTCTATTTTCCTGCTCCAAGCACTGAAGAAACATTGGAGGTGATTGGAGCTCTCAATTGAGAAGAGGAATACCTCAATTCCACATGCCACTCCATATTTCAGGTTTACCATGTTCCAAAGTTTTATGGCATTCTGTTGCTCATCTCATCCCAGGCCATATGTGTTTGTCAATTTGTGGGTTTTCTTTCCTCTCCAGCTTCATAAACACACACATAATGTCATGGGCTTAAGCAGGGAGTGGGCCAGAATGTCTCCAAAGGGTACAGAATAGGTCAGAATCACTCTGTGTGTTTTAAATCAGGAATAGATTGTATATCAGGGGAGTATCCACACCTGTCTAATTTATATCCAGTATGATGCCCAGAACTCTCTTGAGCAAAATTTGCTTGCCTTGAAATTCCTCATGAGTTTGATCTGGCAAGAATCCACCAATTAACTCAGATTTTTATTTTTGGGTATAATTCTTTGGTTTCCTAAAAATATTCATCTCAGAGCAAGTTTGAGAACCTTTCCACTACACTGATCAAATTTTCCAGTAGGGTATATAGAAAATCAATCTCTTATAGCTTCAGCATTTTGATTACTGGTCAAAATGAATGCACCTTCACTAATGTATTTTATCAAGTCCTAAGTGCACATTTTATGAATTTTAGTGTACATGTTGCACATTTGCCATGATGATATCCCTTTGTGTCTCTTCCTTCCCCTAGATATAGACAATATCTTGTCTATTTTTAAGTCACAACAACAGACATTTTGTACTGATATTAATGGTCTGGAAAGGTTATGATGAACATGCTAATGCTACCCTTGCATCAATCCTTGAATGTGAATTCCATATATCGATTCACTTCAAGGTAGAAATGATGAAGGTAGAATGCGTAATTCTGTTGTAAACCACCTGGAGAGTGCATTAGTGCTATGGAGCAGTCTATAAGTTGAAGCAACCACCATCCCCACCACCAATGGGCCAGATGAGCAGTTGTTGAGTGCGTCACACATTCTGTTTCTGTGTTGTTACTTTTCTCCCCCCCCCTCATATTTGAGGAGAACTAACTCAAGAATGGGCTGTGGCTTAGCTGGAGAGCGCACAGCCTACCTACAGAAAGCTCCAGGTTTGGTCCCAGGAATCTCCACTTTAAAATAATTGGACCTCATGATATGGAATGCTTGGACAGAAAGGTTTTTCTTCACCTCTTAGAATGTTCCAATCGCGTGTCATTGAGAAAAATTGAAATGTGGGACATTCAGGACAGATAAAGGAAGATAAATGCTCTCAGAACACACAAGAAAATTATGGACTTTGTTACAAATGCTGCAAAGTGGTGGTCACCAAACCAGGCACCTTTTCACTGAGTTTCATAGTGGAAAAGGTTACCTGCGACTGTTAATTTTGAACTATGATGCATAGATATTACCATCCCCAAGATGAAAGTCAAAATGTTATTATTTATTTATTTAAAATCAGTTTATCCTCCCTTCCTCCTTAAAAAAGGGACCCAGTAAGTTTATGTTAAAAGACAGCACTTAAAACTAACAGTAAGTATTAGAGATGGGCATGACTAAAAAAAAATGGTGTTTCGTTTGTTGTTTGTCGTTTAGGGGTCCGTTTCAGTTCATTTTCGTTTTCGTGGATTTTTTGCAAAAAAAATCGTTTTCATTTCGTTACATAACGAAACAAAAAAATGAAAATGAAAACGAAAAATTGCTGTTTCGTTAGCATTCATTACAGTTCAATGTATTTGCCACAACGAAAATGAAACGCACAACAAAATTTCTGTTGTTTCGGTTCGTTTCATTTCATTTTGGAGACAAAATTCATTTTTTGTTTCATTACGTAACAAAATGAAAAAACAAAAACAAAAATGAAATATTGCTCGTTTCATGCCCATCTCTAGTAAGTATACAGTGCTAAAAGGATCAAAGAAACACCAGATGAAAGAAACAGTAATAAAAACAACAGAAAAGATGGGGCCAGCCGGGATTCTTGTGGGAGGGACTTCCAAAGATGAGCAGCAGCAGCAGCAGCAAAGCCAGTACATCCAGAATCCTGAATTGCATCATCTCAGCTCAAGCTCTTGCACAGTAAGCCAACAGAATACATATGCAGCAGTGGGCTACTAGCTGGGGGTGGGGGGAGCACATAGTTGGTCTCCAGCAATATGAAGTATTTTTATACCCTCATACCGAAATAAGTGTGTGTTACTTACGGTCTTCATGCAGTGTTTACTATGTTGTTCTGATTGGCTGTTGAACAACACTTTGCTGGCAAAGGCTGTTTAGAATGATTGTTGAGCTATCCCTCTCTTGCATTATGTGGGTAAAAATGTAGGAAGGATTGCATAAGAGGTGGCGAACCGGTGGTTTTGGGGGTTATTTTTAGCATTTCAGTCCAGTAGCCATCTCATCCAGAATACAATTCACGTGCTCAGTATCAAAGGAAAGATCACATTTTTCATAAGTCAAATCAATGCTTTGGAATACTGCCAGAACTCAGGGAAATGTTCCACTTCTGTTCCCACGGCAGCGCCTTGCAAAACTACCATTAAGCAGCAGGAGCACGGGCGTACTTCTTTGCGTTTCCTCTTACGAGAAGTTGAAACATTAAGCTCCTTGGAATAGTATTCATATTTTATCAGCTGTCCTGACACTGCTTCTTTATTTATAACCTACTCTGACTTCTCCCTTTGTTTTTTTTTTACCCATTCCCACTGCTAGATTTAGGAAAGAGATAACACTAAGCTCTCTTTTAAAACCCGCTTTTAAAAAGAAAATCAGTCCATAAATTTCATTGTTCTTCTCAGCCTCTTCAAGCATATTTATAGATCTTACCTCCCCATCAATTACTTCTAAGAGAGATGAAACCTGCAATTCAAGAAGCTGGATATATCCGATGCGCTATATTATTGAAATTATTGCCAGTATTATAGCTTATTATAATACTCTCTCTCTCTCTCTCTGTGTGTGTGTGTGTGTGTGTGTGTGTGTGTGTGTGTGTGTGTGTGTGTGTGTGTGTGTGTGTGTGTGTGTGTGTGTGTGTGTGTGTGTGCGCGCGCGCGTGCGTGCGTGCATGTGTTTGTGTTTTGAATCTGGTCTCTGGGTGTCTGAATTTCATTGTATGTATATACTGTGTATATACACACAATGATAATACATTATTATTATTATTATTATTATTATTATGATTATGATGATTATTATGATGATGATGATTATTATTATTATTATTATTCTCTCACTTCTTCACCCCCAGTTCCCCAAAAGATGTGAATAACATTAACTATGAAAGTACAAGAGAATGGCCACAATTGTAGTGGTCTCTGTGTAAGATTTGTGTAATTTTCTGTGGCTAACTTGCAAAGTGCTAGGGGAATGTTGATTGTGAAATAGTGTGTGAGGAGGCATACTACTAAGGCACTCTCTATCTACCTCATCTATAAGAGCTCTAGCCTCAGCTGCAGCAGTAGAATCCTGCGACAGAGGCCTGCGATGGGCTGACTTAAAAAAAAATAAAGCCCTGACAAACCAGTTCTTGGTTCGTCATTTGCCAGGGCCAAAATTTGTGGTTCATGGTTTGTTACCTTTGTCAAACCTCAAATTTGGACAGACTGTCGTTTCTACTGCATACCCATTCTGCTGAAAATGGAAGCAATGAAAATAGCAATCTTGAATACCTGTGAAGATTCTCAGTCATCCAGGTGAGGTTATCTAGAAGCTGAGTCATGGCAACCGGACTTCTTTTCTTGAGAGATTGAAGCATTTAACTACTCATCCAAGCAGCTTTGTCAGTCTGAGGAAATTTAGTGGCAAGGCCTCCAATTTATAGTCCCTCTTGATTTCACATCACCCTGGTCTGAATAGGCTCATTAGGTGGACAGTGGTCTGAATAGGTTCATAAGTTGGACCATGGCTTGAGGCCCACTTTCCACCTTATGAGCCTATTATTAATTAATAATTAATAATAGATTGATTCTAAATGTGACAAATACACTTGCTTTGTTGCATTTTATGGAAAATGTCAAATATGCATGGCCCTAGTAACACAAAAAGCTGAAAAGCTTCACAAAAGAACAATATACAAGATGGACCTGCATGCAAAATTACAGATACTAATTTAGACTTTTTCACATCCCTGCCAATAATAAAGATGGATCACAAACATTCTGGAAGGAAGGAAGGAAGGAAGGAAGGAAGGAAGGAGTGATTGTACAATTATATTATCATGGAAGTTGTATATATTTCTCAAATTAATGTATTAATCTGATCCCATCCTCCATTTTGACACAGAGAGACTGGAGATAGACCAGGATGTTTGAAAGACATAAATTGTAAAGTAATTAAAACTGCAGGTATGCTTAGCTAATATTAAATTGTTGTGTATCTCTTGAAAGGTCAAGTTGAATTACACTTGATCTTTGCTGGTGCAACATAGAGTAGGTCTTGGCAATTCCCCCTAGAATATATGAAATGTCAAAGAACAGTTTGAAAAATGATCAGTAATCAGAGAACCTAGGTTCTGTAAAGGAAGCTAAATTATCTGAAAATCAAAAAAATCAAAAATGAAGTTTATTGTAGAATTAGGAAGGCTGAAGGGACAATTCAAAAGAGAGAGAAAACATCATAATATGAAAGAGAAATAAAGATGCCACAATACAATTGTTTTGGTTTTAGATTGGTTGTTACTGAATACACGTACCCCTCTGGAAGTTCTCAATCCTGTTTACTCTTTATTTTGCTCTCTCTCCTCCATACTCACACCCAACCCTTGCACATTTGGACCAAACCTAGAAATAAAGGGGTGAAAAATACAGAATATATAATATAGGCAGAGTAAATTGATGCCATGTCAACAGCCAAGGCTGTTGTATTTGGGAACTTAAGATATGCAGTTTGGTGAAGTGCTTATACTTCTTTCTAGAGAGTTATAGCACTGTAGTTCAGCGTATTAACTGTGACTCTTCCAAAAGAGAAATCTACATACTTCACAAAAACCAAATCCAGGACAGCATAGTTTGTAATCATGATACATAAAGTGATATCAATTTTCTGTAGCCGTGTAGTGTTGTTGTTAGATGTCATCAAGTTGCCCCCGACATATGGTGAACTCATGAATGAGCAATCTCCAATATGCTCTGTCTTCAGCTGCCCCGCTCAGCTCTTGAAATCTCAAGTTTCTTTTATGGAGTCGGTCCATCTTATATTTTTGTCTTCCATTGTTTCTGCTGCCTTCAATCTTTCCCAGCATTATTGTCTTTTCCAGAGAACCCTACCTTCTTCCTTTGAGCCCCAAGTAGGACAGACTCAGTTTCGATATCTTTGCCCAATTGACATTAGCTTTGGTAATGGCTGGGAAACGTGAGGCTGCAAGCTTAGCCCAGTTTTATGAATAATGTGGTCAGCAATTTAAGGAAAAAGATGAAGAGATAATACGAGATGGATTGACACCATAAGCAAAGGCACAGCCTTTAGCTTGCAAGGTTTGAGTAGGGCTGTTAATGATGGACTCCTTGGAAGGTCACCAATTCATAAATGGCTGTAAATTGGAAATTACTCAATGCAATATGGCGTACAGCAACAGCAACAGCAACTATGGGTACAACAATATACAAGAATTGTTCCTATCCTGTAACAAGTGATCCTGGCCACAACTTAAAAGTTGAGCTATAATCTACTAAACTCTCATGGTTATTTAATTAGGAAAGCCCCATGGTCCTAATGTAGTTGAGTGGTTTTTTTTCATCCTTGCCCCTGGATCTCACAACTCTGAGAAGTCAGGGGAAAACCTCTCACCATTTTAAAATACCTATTTATTTATTTATTTATTTATTTATTTATTTATTTATTTATTTATTTTAGAGTATTTTTACTCCACCTTTCTCCTTGGGAAAGGACCCAAGGCGGCTTACAGTAATGAGGGATAATATACAATCCAATAAAACTAAGACATGTTCAAGTATTGAGAACGAGGAATTGAGGGACATCTTAGGGCATTAATAGACAACATTACATTAAAGCTACAAGGTAATAAGTAGTTATAAACACAAAGTCCACGTGAACCTATTGATGCCTATGTGCCCTTAGTTCTGTGGGGTAGCTAGCTGAAAATCCGGATGTCAAGAGTTCAATTCCCACCACATCTCCTGGGGGAAGAGGCAGCTTGTGTAGCCTCTGCATTCTGGCTTGTTCAAGAGCAGATCCTGCCCTGCACTGGAAGAACTTTTAGGTTATAATGAAATTGTGGAAGCGATTAGAAGGCAGAAGAGTGGCAAAGCACCAGGTCCAGATGAATTTTTGATTGAATTTTATAAGGAATTGGGAGACATAATAATGAGGATATATGAGGACAATCTTGAACTCATTAGAATATTATGAGTCCCATCCAGAAAAACCAGCAGCATTAATATTCTTGGATGTGGAGAAAGCTTTCAATAATGTCAACTAGAATTTTATGTTAAAGCATTTAGAATATATAGGAATTGGCCAAAGATTCAGAGATTATATTACAGGAATATATACACAGCAAAGAGCTAAGACCAAAATTAATATTGATCCCACAGAAGAAATAAAAATTGAGAAAGGAACCAGATGGAACTGCCCTTTGTCACCTTTGTTATTTATACTGACTTTAGAACTGCTAAACTAAAAAATAAGAGGTGAAAAGGAGATACAAGGTTTGAAAATAAAACAAGAAGAGTACAAGCTACTGGCCTATGCAGACAATGAAGTTTTCATATTGGAAGATCCAATCAACTTAGTGAGGTATGGAAAAAATGATAGTGGATTTTGGAGAGATGGCGGAACTCAAAATAAATGAAGAAAAGATAAAAATCCTAATTAAGAATATGGGAACAGAGGACAAAAGAATATTGTTGGAAAGGTCTAATTTTCAAGAAGAGAAGACTATAACATATCTAGGAATAAAAATAACTAAAAAGGCAAGTGCAGTATATCATGACAACCATTTGAAAATCATGAAGGAAATGCAACTGGACCAGGAAAAATAGAATAGGATGCAATTATCATTAATGGTGAGATTAGCAGTTATTAAAATGAATGCATTAAAGTATTATCTATTCCAGATGATACTGGTGAGGCTGAAAATATCATTTTTATGGAAATGGAAAAATCGACTTTGAAATTTATTTGGCAAGGGAAGAAACCAAGGGTTAAGAAGAAGGCACTACAAGTTGATGCAAGCAGAGCAGGACTGGGAGTTGCAGATTGGGAACTGTATTATAAAACTTGTGCATTGGGATGGTTAAGAGAATGGATTCTTTTAGAAAACCTGAGGTTTGGAAATTGGAAGGTCATGACCCAAATTTAGGCTGGTATGCTTTTGTGTGGTATAAAAATGTGAAAGAACAGAAAAAAAAATAAGAAAGCTCTTTGGAGGGTATGGGACAGTATTCAAAAACAAATGTACAAGAAGATTACAGGTTGTAAGGTATCAAGGCATACCTAAATAATGAGGCTGAATTAAAGAGAGAGGAAGAACTTAAAAAACAAAATATTATATTACATTGGTAGGCAAGATCGCAGATGCAGTCAAGGTTCAGTAAAGACAAAAAAGAAGGCTTTTATGTACATAAAACTGATTTTGATATATGTTATTGGGTAGTGAAGGGAAATTTATTAAGAAACTACAAATATATCTTGGAGAGTAAAACCATAGCTGAAATTGTGAAAGATTGTATGATCAAATGGGCTCAGAATATAGGGCGTAATATTGAGAGAGAAGATTGGAAACAATTGTGGGAAATTAATATAAAGTATACAAAAGTGGTGACCCTGAAAGAAAATGTGTACAAAATGTTTTATAGGTGGTATATGGCACTAAAAAAATTAGTGATAATGTATGGAAATAGGTCCAATAGATGTTGCAAATGTAAGCAGAAAGAAGGGACCTTTTATCACCTGTGGTGGACATGTGAGGTGATTAATAATTACTGGAAAATGGTAGATGAGATGTTGCAAAAAAAAATGTTGAGTTGTACGATCCCATTTAAACCAGAAATATTTTTCTTAACTATTATGCCGGAGATCAAAGATCATAACAAGAAACATTTATTAATGTAAATGACACTATAGCTAGGATTTCTCTAGCAAAATATTGGAAAACAAAGGAAACACCAGACCATCAAGAGCTTTTGGACAGATACTTAGGAACTGCAGAGATGGACCTCTTGTCAGAACTGCTTAGAGAGAAAGATCTACGGAAGGCAAGAGAATGTGGGAGACCTTTATATGTTTATTATGAGAAAGAAGCCGGCAATTGATTTAACCTAGCAGTTTGAATCTATAAGTAGACTTTGTATCAATACTGGTAATGATGTGAGGTTTCATGTAATGTTTCCTTTTTAATTTATAGATTCTCCCTCCCTTTCCCTTTTATTTATGGGAAAATAAAATAAATAATAATAAAAAGAACAGAGCTTGCCTTGGAGTATTCTGTCTCTCAAAAGTTCTGAAGATACTGGAAAGTGGTGCAAATATATTTATTTATTTATTTATTTATTTATTTATTTATTTATTTATTTATTTATTTATTTATTTATTTACCACCCATCTTCCGAAGGGACTCTGGCAGTGAATAACACCAAGTCAACAAACAACAACAACAACAACAACAACAACAACAACAACAACAATGTCTCCACAGCATGCAATTATCACTATGTGCCCTACCACACTGCCCTTCTCCATGATGTGACCCACCTGGCCTGTGTCCAAACTTCGGCCCTCCAGGTGTTTTGGACCGCAGCTCTCACAGTCCTTTGCCACCGGCAATCTAAGCTTAGAATTCTGGGAGTTGTGGTCCAAAACATCAGGAGGGCTGAAGTTTGGACATGCCTGGAGATAAGGAACTCCCTGTGCCTAGAAGCCAATTTGGGCAGGACCAGTGACCTGAAAAAGCACAGGTGAGAAGGCCCTGCACCACTGGCTACTCTGTCCTGATACTTGACATCTATACATAGGGGGGAAAACTGTGGAATGGAAAATCTTGATGCCTTCTTACATATATTTGAGTTACCCGTGTTTATGTGGTTACATCTTATTCAATTAGAAGGGCCATGAATCATGAGGCTACCATACTTCAAATCATCCTCAGATTTCTACTAGATTTTAAGTGTACCAACAACAGTCATGCCCATCAAACATACCTTATGTTGCTCATCAAGGAAAACCAAGATGCCAGCTGGGAGTGATTGCTGAGGAATGTCTAGGCTTTAAAACTGTTTCATGCTTAAAAACTGAATATGTCCCTCTTAGAACATAAGAACATAAGAAGAGCCACGCTGGATCAGGCCAAAGGCCCATCTAGTCCAGCTTCCTGTATCTCACAGTGGCCCCACCAAATGCCTCTGGGAGCACACAAGACTAGATATCTGTCTCCTGATACCACTCCCCTGCATCTGGCCCTTGAAGTGCCCTGGTTTTAAGTCTGGAGATTACACATCTCCATCATGGTTTTGTAACCTGTGATGGACTTTTCCTCCAAGAATCTGTCCAATCCCCTTTTGAAGGCATCCAGGCCAGATGCCATCACCACATCCTGGGGCAGGGAGTTCCTCAGACTAACAACATGCTGGGTAAAAAAAAAAAAATTCTTTTGTCTGTTTTCACTCTCCCAACCCTCAATTTGAGTGGATGTCCCCTAGTTCTGTTGTTATGTGAGAGGGAGAAGAGTGTCCCTCTATCCACTTTACTCATGCCCTGCATCATTTTGTACATCTCAATCATATCCCCTCTCTGGCACCTCTTCCACAACTTGCTGGATATATTGCCGGCTCAGTGAGCTAGAGTGCTGAAACTGTCAGCTGCAGAGTTGGCAGCTTGGCGGTTTGAATCCCTGGTGCCACGCAGTGGAGTGAGCTCTCACTGTTAACCCCAGCTCCTGCCAACCTAGTAGTTCGTAAGCATGTACATGCAAGTAGATAAATAGGTACCGTCTAGGGATGGGCACAAAATGGAAAAAAAGTTTTGTTTCATTTCATTTTGTGCTCACCCCCATTTTGTTTCATTTTGTTTCTAGAGGCATCAGATTTGGTGCCCGGGACTTCAGGAGCCATTTTTCAAGGGCTCCTACTGAGCTGTTATTGACTGGACTCCTTTAAAACTGATCCAGTCAGCACCAGATACTGATTGGGCCAGGCTTAAAGGGGTCCAGCCATTGACAGCTCAGCAGGAGTCCTCAGAAAATGGGCCTATGCAGGAGAATAAGTGTTAGTCATTGTATTGTGATGTCGAGAGATTAAGAAGTTTCACTGAGAGGATGCTTTAAGCACTATGGGGCAACATATGAGCAGTATTATTATTTATTTATTATTTATTTGTTAATCTTATACCCCGCCCATCTTCCCAAAAGGGAACTCTGGGCGGCTTACAATAAAAACAGGTAAAACAGAAGCACAAACCAGTAAAAAGGGAGCAAGATGGCGGGCATACCCAAACAAAATAACATGGGCAAAGGCAGAAGAAAAAGAAAAAGAAAAAAAAACTTTTTTATTTTATTTTACTTGCTTATGAAGTGGTTCTGTCAGCAATGTAACCAGTCAGTTAGTTGATAATGAAGCTAATAGTTAATAGTTAATAATGAAGCTAATAGTTAAGCTCAGTAATGTAGCAAGTTAATATTTCCACAAAATATGTTTGTTTTTATAGAACTAAGTAAAACGAAACCTTTTATCCTTATTCATACCAAAATCTCCAGAATGAATGTATTAAACAAATAAATGCCAGTTGAGATAAATTAACAAGTAAGGGATGTTCTACTAAAGGAAACTGAAGTTCAATCTGCTATGTAAGTTCCTTCCAGAACAATTTTTATTTGCTTTATAATCAGAAGCAAATATTATTATTATTATTATTATTATTATTATTATTATTATTATTATTATTATTATTATTATTATTATTATTATTATTATTATTATGTCTGTATTCGGAAGTCCTAAAGTAATTTTGCATGCTCATTATTATTATTATTATTATTATTATTATTATTATTATTATTATTATTATTATTATTATTATTATTATTATTAGACATGGGCACGACCAGAAAAAATGAAAATGATGTTTCGAGTTTTCGTTTGTCAGAACGGGTCCGTTTCGGGTCATTTCCGTTTGTCGTGAAAGTTTTCAAAAATTTGTCATTTCCGTTTGTCATTTGTCGTTTGTCGTTTCCACCGCGATTTAGCGCGATTTGACTTCCCAGAGCATAGGGGCGTCCAGCAATCAGGGCTGGCGCTAGGTGTTTTTGTGCCCTAGGCAGCGGGCGGGGCGGTGGGGTGGGTGGTGGGGGGAGGAGCGGGTGGGCAGCGGTGGTGGGGGGCCATGGGTGGCCGGTGGCCGTGGGTGAGTGAGTGGGCAGGCGGCAGCGCGGGCCACAGGCGGGTGGCGGCGGGGGCGGACGGGCGAGTGGGCAGTTAGGATATCACTTAGGATAGAGGTTCTGTTCTTGGCTTGCACCCCAAATGTGTGTGTGTGCAAGCAAATTGAAGTTGGGAAAATAGAAAATAAATGGTAGTATATAATATATTTTTAAAATAAATCCACACCTCCCACTCCCAGTCGAACCTCCTCCTTTATCCAATATCAGAAAAAAAATCCTCAAACTGCCAGAGAAGAAATAAAGAATAAACTGCTATTCCCTTCAGCAGACAAAGCTGCAGGGAATCAAATAAATTATTTTCTTAATTCAATTCCCTCCCTGCCTGCCTAACTTAAATCCTAAAGCCTCCAGCCTCCCTCCTCAATCTCAATCAGATCACACCAGCACCAGCAGCCAGCCCTCCTCCCTCAACCACATCCATACACCCGACTGCGATTTCTGGAAGGTGCCTCAGCTTTTTATGCCCTCCGAGACATCCAGAAGTGTCAGTCAAAAACCTGGCGATGCCATTGGTGGAATGGTTCAAACAATTTGCATGGTCCCATCCCATGCCCTGCCCAAATGGGCAGGTCTAAAATAAAATAAAATAAAATATAATATAATATAATATAATCAATACGATGTTTTATTGCTATAAAAAACCCACTGCTGCTACTATAAAAATTCAGGCATTTAAAATAAATAAATTTCACATGTTTCTGTGGTAATTTGGTGTGTTTTTTGACCACGATTTCAAAAGAAAAATTGCGGTCACCATTTTGGATCCCCCCCACCGCATGGCATGCAGCGAGACAGATGACGAGGATGACCCCCCCCAGCCTAGTGCAAGCAGCCCAGGGCAGGAGAAGAGGGGGGGAAAGGCCAGGGACCCTCCAGAAACCACCCCTCTGGTAGGTGGCAAAGCCTCAGGCAGGCATATTTTTGCCTGCTTTTTTGGACGGGAGTCGGGGTTTTATAAAAAAACTTTTAAAACCTTTTTCTGTGCTTTGCATCGCGCGATCGCCGCGGTGCCACAAACGGAAACGAAAAACCCAACCAAATTTTTCTTTTTTCGGTTTGAGTTCGAGTTCTGATGGCTTAATTATCGTTACCGTTTCTGTTACGTAACGGAAACGATAACCGAAAACGGAAACGACAATTTCGCCAAGTCGTGCCCATGTCTAATTATTATTATTAACCACACTGTTAACTATGCTGGATTTTGTAATACAAATTACTGCACCCAGTGTGTCGATTACCACTGGGACTACCTGTACTGGTTTATGCCAAAGTCTCTGAAGTTCAATTTTCATATCCTGATATCGGGCAATTTTTTCAAGTTGTTTCTCATTGAATCTACTATCACCTGGTATAGCAACATCAATGATCCACACTTTTTTCTTCTCCACAACCACAACATCCAGGGTATTATGCTCCAAAACCCTGTCTGTCTGTATTCGGAAGGCCTAAAGTAATTTTGCATGCTCATTATTATTATTATTATTATTATTATTATTATTATTATTATTATTATTATTATTATTATTATTATTATTATTCTGCTACCACTACTACTACTACTACGACTACTACCACTACTACTTCTATCTTCAAACAATATCTTCATGTTCCTCTCTGATGCTTCTTTTCCAGCCCAGTCATATGCAGGACTTTCAACCTTTCCTCATATCACTTGTTTTCCATATTGATGGCTCTTCTCTGAACTTGTTCCAGTTTGCTTCTGTGCTTCTCTCTCTCTCTCTCTCTCTCTCTCTCTCTCTCTCTCTCTGTGTGTGTGTGTGTGTGTGTGTATATATATATATATATATATATATATATATATATATATATATATATATATATATATATATATATATATATATATATATATATATATATATATATATATACAGAGAGAGAGAGAGAGAGAGAGAGAGAGAGAGTCCAGATCTCAGGCTGCACAATTTCCCCCTTCCTGCAAAGTATGGTGTATGGGGGAGAGATGACGACCTACTAATCTAAGGTTTGAAACTGCAACTTCCTTTACTTTTTAGTTCAAAACACTTTCCCAATTATAATGGTGGCTAACAATTTATTTTCTCAGTTTTGCAATGAAGGTTGCCATCAAAGTAAGCGTGGGGGAGGAGACTGGGGAAGGTAGGCAAAAAAGTTGCTAATAATCACAAGCTGATCAACTGGAAACCAAATGTTTGCCTGGTTGCCTTCGACTAAAGCTGGGAGATGTGAAAGCAAGAAGAAATGCACAATTCATTAGCACAGGCTCTATGTATGATCCAGTGTTTGAAGATTTCTGGGGAAAGCAGGAGAGAGAGGAGATGTCTTGGGAAAGAGGAGATTGGGAATTGTTATGGAATTGGCTGGCTAAAGGAGAGGAAGGAAAACCAAAAGAGAAAGGCAGGGACAGGGAAACGGGTGGGTTACAGAGATCACATTACACCCCTACTGAAGCAGCTCCACTGGCTGTCAGTCAGCTAATGGGCACAATTCAAGGGGTTGACCTTAACCTACAAAGCACTATATGACCTGGGTCCTAGCTGCCTCAAAGATCGAATCTCACATTATGAACCAGCTCAGATGCTTAGGTCATCAGGAGAGGCCTTTCTCTCCATCCCGCCACCTTCACAGGTGTGTCTCATAAGAACACATGAAAGGGCCTTCTCTGTTGCTGCTCCCAGACTTTGGAACTCCCTTCCACTGCAGGCCAGGACTGCCCCATCTCTGCTGTCTTTCCAGAAGCAGGCAAATACCTTCCTCTTTAGGCAAGCTTTCCCCAAATGAGGGACTTCCTACTATATAACTATATGGATTACCATACATGATTGCATTGATTGATTTTGGCTTGCTGAGGGTCGGAACAGTAGATCCAAGATGGCGGGCGGCAGCAGCTACTCTGTTTGTCTGCGCTACAGCGCTCCTAAATTCTTTATATTTTTTATAGCGCTGCCTTGGTTTTTATTTTATTTTTAATTTTTTCATGTGGGCTCCCTGGCTACACAGGGGGGGTTTAGGGGGGCTTTGGTGGGGCCCTTTATAACGGTCGGAGCACTGGAACTTTCCCATCCGCTTGTCGGAGACGCCGGAGACGCCGCTTTTTTTCCTGATATCTCCCGGGTCTCCGTTGCGGGAGGTACTTCATCCTGCACCCCGGTATTTTGGGACGACCGTTGGGTGACCCTCCCTCCATCCCCCCTCCCTTCCCCCTCATGCCTTTGGCTTTTTAGGGGGGAGGTTGGCGGAGCCTTCGGAACTCGGGCGGTGGCCGGCCGCCGACCGCAGGCTCCATGGTACCTGGTGGCCCGTGGGGTCTGTTCTTGGGTGGCGGCTTGTCTTTTTGTCACTGCAGCGCAGCTTGGCCGCGCTGCCGTGGTCCCTGGTCTCGGGCGGTATGCTCGGCCGCCGGTGTCTTGTTCCCTTCATTCTCCTTCGGACGGCGGGTCGGCCGTCGGTGCGGGTGGGGTCCTGGCTTTCCCGGGCGGTAGGTCGGCCGCCGGAGTGGAGTTGTTGGGGCTTATTGTTCGGGCGGCGGCTCGGCCGCCGGCGTCTCCTGGGGGCAGCTGTGGCTCGCCGTTCTCCTGCTGGGCTTTCTGCCTCTGGTGGGGGGCTCGCCCCCCTCTCTCGCCAACCTACTGGTTGTGCCTCGGACCGGAGGGGCTGGAGTCTTCGGCTCCCGGGTGGTGTGCCGGCCGCCGGTGTCTCGGGCGGCGGTTCGACCTTCCGGCTCGGATGGAGTGATGCGGAGCTGCCCCTTGGATGGCAAGCTGTCTGTCGGTGTGACAAACCCCTTCGGGGATTTGTCCTTGGGCACCCGCTTGCCTGTTGGCGCCAGCTTGGGGGGACAGGCGCGATCATTCCACCTCCCGCCTTATCCCCCCCTCCGCTCCCCCCCCCGCTCCCCTTGTGCTCCCATTGGACTCGGTTGGATTTAACATGCTTTTCCTCTTGTCCTTCGCTCCTGGGTTATCGAATGGATGGACCGTCTCCATCGCCATGCCATTGCAGCCACCGTTGGAGTATGAACGGAACTGGTGCCGCTACCTCTGGCTGTCTGGGAGGCCCCGACAGCCTCCGTAGGCTGCGGATTCTACCTTCATCGGCGGACATTGTTGGCGGCAACAACTCTCCCCCCTGCTTCTTTTCTCCATCAGTAGCCAAATGAGAGCTCCATATGTTAATTCTTTTTTTATTTGTTTTTTTTTTTTGCTTTCTTTATTGGTAATTAATAATAATTGTTGTTCTATTTTGTGTTGGTATTGCTACCTGTTTGTGTATTTATTTTTGATTTGTACTGCTTTGGAGTGGGTCCTGACCATCTGAGACCCCATGGAACCCGCGGGGTGCCCTATTAGGGTGGTGTCGGGCCGCGGGAGGTACGCTCCGGGCCGGCGGGTCGATCGGATAAGGAGAACCTGGGACAGACAATTACTGCCTGTCCCCCGTTCTGACCCGTCAGCTCACCGCCAGATGGCAGAGATCCAATCCGTCTGTTCCCCCTCCGGCCTGTCCTGTCTGCTGATCAATGCCAGGTCGGTACACAATAAAACCCCCCTCATCCACGATTTGATCGTGGATGAGCGTGCCGACCTGGCTTTCCTCACGGAGACCTGGATGGGCGAGGGGGGTGGGGCTTCCCTCACCCTTCTTTGCCCCCTGGGCTACCGTGTTCAGCAGTTGGGCAGGTCGGAGGGGCGGGGGGTGGGGTGGCTCTAGTCTACAGGGAATCCTTTTATGTCAGCAGATCCGCGTCGTTGGTGAGTCCAGGTTTGGAATGTCTCCACCTTATGGTGGGCCAGAGGGATAGGTTTGGGGTAGTGCTTGTGTACCGTGCTCCCCGCGACCCTGCACTCTCCCTCCCAGAGCTCTCTGAGTTCATCTCGGCGGCATTGTTGAAGTCTCCACGCCTATTGGTGGTGGGGGACTTCAACGTGCACGCCGAGGGTGGACTATCTGGAGTAGCCCTGGAATTCATGGAGACCATGGCCTCCATGAGCCTGTCCCAATTAGTCATCGGCCCTACCCATAAGGGTGGACACACCCTGGACCTGGTTTTTGCCTCCACTTCGCGGGGCTTTGATCTGGGGGTTGGGAGGTTATTGGCCCAGCCCGTGTCATGGTCAGATCACTATCTGCTGACTTTCTCTGTTGCTGCAGCCACCCAGCCCCGCGGGGAGCCGGGCCCTTCCATCTGGGCCCGCCCCCGGGGACTCCTGGACCCTGCGCGGTTCTCGGAGGCCCTCGGGGGTGTTCCAGACGGCTTGGATGACGATCCGGCCGACTCCCTGGTCCAACGGTGGTTTGAGGAGGTGACTGGGGTAGTTGACTGGATCGCCCCCAAGCGCCTGATCCGATGCCGAGCCCGCCCGGCCCCTTGGTTTACCGAGGAGCTGCGGGCGATGAAGCAGGAGCGGAGAAGGCTAGAGAGCAGATGGCGGAACGCTCGGACGGCTCAGAATTGGGCTGCGGTTAAGGCGTCGACCGGTCGCTATTCCCACGCGATAAGGGCGGCTAGGAGATCATTTGTCGCCCTGAGAATTGGTGAGGCCTCGGATCGCCAGGCAGAATTGTTCCGGGTGGTCCGAGACCTCACCAATCCCGGTCCGCCAGGGCCTCCTCCTAGTGATTTCACTAGTGAGTCTTTCGCAGCCTTTTTTTTTAGATCTAAGATAGAGGCCATCCGCTCCGAGCTGGACGCCGGTTGCATTGGTCTAGCCCCTGAGGTGGCTGGTGTCGGGCCGCCTCGGTCGCCTCGGTTTGTTGAGTTTGGGGCCGTTACACCTGGGGATGCCTCCAGGGCCCTGGGACATTGCAGGCCTGCGGCCTCTCCGTTCGACCCTTGCCCTTCCTGGCTGATTAAGACCGCAGGGGGGAGCATGCCGAAATGGGCTTCACTTATCGCCTCAGCCTCCTTCAGAGATGGGACTTTTCCCAGCCTTCTGAAGGAGACGGTGGTGAAGCCCATTATTAAAAAACCCGGCTTGGCTGTGGACGATTTGTCCAACTATCGCCCCATAGCCAATGTTCCCTTTTTGGGCAAGGTGATTGAGCGAGTCGCCGCCCTGCGTCTCCAGTCGTTCCTGGAGGAGAACCATGTCCTGGATCCCTTCCAGTCCGGGTTCAGGCCGCGGCACGGGACCGAGACGGCCCTGGTCGCACTGCATGATGATCTGTTGAGGAGGGCCGACAGGGGTTGCTCTACCCTGCTGGTCCTGCTCGACCTGTCAGCGGCTTTTGATACCGTCGACCACGGTATCCTGCTGGAGCGGCTCTCGGAGGTG
Organism: Phrynocephalus forsythii; assembly: GCA_029282475.1. Classification (NCBI taxonomy): domain Eukaryota; kingdom Metazoa; phylum Chordata; class Lepidosauria; order Squamata; family Agamidae; genus Phrynocephalus; species Phrynocephalus forsythii. Next base: position 133,163,243 of record JAPFRF010000002.1, on the reverse strand, counting down.
GGGATTGGGGGCCAGGCCTTGTGCTGGCTCCGGTCCTTCCTTGAGGGCCGCACCCAGCGAGTGAGCTTGGGGGGTGAGTTGTCGGCTCCCTGGACACTCTCTTGCGGGGTGCCTCAGGGGTCGTCGCTCTCCCCAATGCTCTTTAACATCTATATGAAGCCGCTGGCTGAGATCATCCGGAGTTATGGAGTTTGCGGTCACCAGTACGCTGATGACACGCAGCTCTATCTCTCCTTTTCCACCTGTGCAGTGGAGGCCGTTCGGACCCTTGACCGTTGCCTGGCTGCGGTTCTGGACTGGACCAGGACGCACGGACTCAAGCTCAACCCTGGCAAGACCGAGGTTATGTTCTTCGGGGGTACCTCGGAGGGGTATTGTGGCCCTCTTCCCAGTCTGGGTGGGTCCGCCCTCCAGCTGGCGCAAAGAGTGAGGAATCTGGGCGTCATCCTAGACCCGGATCTGACCCTGGAATCCCAGGTGTCAGCCGTGGTCAGGTCGGCCTTTTACCATCTAAGGCTTATCGCCCAGATTCGCCCATACCTCGATGAGGGCTCCTTGAGGACTGTGGTACAGGCACTGGTCATGTCGAGGCTGGACTACTGCAACGCTCTTTACATGGGGCTCCCCTTGAACCTTGTCCGGCGATTGCAGCGGGTCCAGAACGCGGCGGCCAGGCTGGTGGTTGGCGCACGCCGTTTTGACCGCGCCACCCCCATCCTGGCTCGCTTGCACTGGTTACCCGTTGCCTCCCGGATAAGGTTCAAGGTGTTGGTTTTGGTTTACAAAACCCTCCATGGCTTGGCCCCTGCCTATCTGGCGGAGCGTCTCTCCCGACAATTAGATCTAGCCCGACCCACCCGTTCATCGATGGCCCTTTCACTGAGGACTGTTGCCCCGAGGGAGGCTCGTAAAACAAGAACTCGAGGACGGGCCTTCTCGGTGGCTGCACCAACCATGTGGAATAAGCTTCCCGGTGAACTGCGGCTGGCTCCCTCACTGGCGTCATTTAGGAAAAACTTAAAGACCTATCTTTTCCGTGATGCCTTTGGAGATCTCTAAGGATCCACATATGTATGCTTTGTTTTGTTTTTTATTTATTGATTTTAATATCCCGCCGACTTATTTATTCTTGGAAACCACTGTTTTAGCTATTGTATTGATTTGTTGTTTTATTATTGTTGTTGTAAACCGCCCTGAGTCCTTCCTATGGGAAATAGAGCGGTATATAAGTGTAAATAATAAATAATAAATAAATAAATAATTCATAAGAACACCAGTGTTTTCCATGTTACTTTTAAAAATTCGTATGAACTGAACCAAACCGAACCAAGGATGGGCCTGAAACAGAACAAATGGAACCATCAGTTTTCTGTTTTGTGCCCATCTCTAATCAATATACAAATAATAAAATCCTGCTACTCATGTGCCCAGCTAAAAGAACATTAATTAAAATGCTAGCTAAACAGGAAGGTCTTTGCCTGCCGCTGAAAGGCCAAAAGCAACGGGGGGGGCGAGAAGGCCCTGTTTTGACATGCCACCTCCTCACCTCTTTAAGATATGGCACCTTCAGCAGAGACTGCTGGCCTGATCTTAGTGTATGGGCAGACTCATATGGAAGCCTGCCTTCATAGAATCATGGAATCACAGAATTGGAAGAGACCTCAAGAGCCATCTAGTCCAGCCCCCTGCCATGCAGGAACCCCCATCACAGGATGTTAACATCCCCTGATGTTAAGGTCATCAGGGGAAACCTTACTTTCTGTCCTACCACCCTCACAGGTACACGTGGTGGGGACTTGGGAGAGGGCCTACTCTGTTCCTGCTCCCTGACTCTGCAACTCCCTTCCACAGGAGGCCAGGCTGGCCCTGTCTTTGCAGTCCTTCTGCCATCAGGTGAAGGTGTTTCTCCTCAGGCAGGCTTTTCCTTATTGACCAACTGTCTAAGAGACAATGAACAGCGTGTTTATATTATAAATAATTATATTATGCTGCTTTTAAATCTGTTTTTCGTCACGCTTTTACCTAACATTTTAAATATAATGTAATTTTAATATAATGTTATTGATTCTTTTCAATATCTGAATAATTTCTTTTTATAAAAAAGCTTAGTAGACCCCTCAGCTGTGGGGAAAATACTCAAAATAAGAAGGCTGTTTTTAAAGCTTTTAATATTGTGTTTTTAATTATGTTAGCCACCTTGGGTGCATTTTGAGGAGAAAAGTGGGATTAAAAGACTTTAAGTAAAAATAAGCAAATTTAAAAATGGGATTCTGATTACTCTGATTTTGTTTGTTTTTGTGAATCTGATTCAGTGTTTGGTGCAAGCCTTACAGGCGCTATCCAAGGTGCTGAAGTCATTGCTGGGGGATAAAGGTTCAGAATCTTGAATCTCTTCAGTCAATTTTGAACTAAAACCCAGATTGGATTCACTGCAATGAAAATGGCACCAACTCTCACTTATGTCCTAAGAAATGTCACTATCAGCAATCATTCAATGTTTCAATAACAATAATTTCAATAATTTTATTTTTTATACTTTAAATATATCTAGAGTGATTTTTTTTTGTCTTACGAAGAGCTGGCTTGTGTGTAAACCAGGGACACTGTTTTTCGGAGAGACTGGTCTGATATTTTCCATGTTTCCATTTTTACTTTGTTTTCCTTTTACTCTACAGCCTAAAAAAGCCAAAATTTCCAATAGTTTCAAGAGGTAAGGTGGCAGATGCAGTTAACAAGGCAAGATTTGGGCCCTGCTAGATCAGAGAAAAGATGCATCACATTTGCTACTGAGCTGCATGCAGATGGCTGCTTGAAATCCTTCACCTAATTTGTGTGAAGAAAAATTCAGGAGATTTCTTCACATTCTCCAAGGAGGGAAGACATTGCCCAATAATTACTTGGATACAGGGCTTGCTGTTTGTCACCATGACACTTTTCCTTTCTCCGCTTGCATCTCTTTTGCTTTGTCCCCCCACCCCCATCTGTTTGCCATCCCTAAAGCATAAGTAACGGGCAGCTGAGATTGCAGGGAGATTCCACAGTCTGAAACCGGCCCTTGCATCCTATCAAAGGCTGGTTCTGCATGTTGCATTACAAAAGAAAAGCCTGATAAAATGTATTTCTTCAAAAGAAGAAACATATTTCAGGAAACACTGGCAGCCTTCTGAATATATGATTTAATTTCTCATTGTTGGGTTTTTTTATTCATTCCTTTGCCATGCACACACTTGACTTAGGTGCATCGGTAGCCAAACATTTAAAGAATACATGTTCAAATAATAAGAAACATGCACCATACATCCATTTTATTTATTCATCACTATGTACCTGAGCACCTGCGACTCTCACCCCCTGGCTAGGAAACTATTCCCACAAGAACTCAGAAATGAGAAGCAACCTGTTTTATTTATTTATTTATTTATTTATTTATTTATTTATTTATTTATTTATTTATTTATTTACCCCACCTTTCTCCTTGGAAAAAGACCCAAGGTGGCTTACAATAATGAGGGGCAATATACAGCCTGGAACATTTAAGACATATTCAAGTCAAGAACAGGAAATTAAAAGAGGCATCTTAGAACATTAAAAGGTAATAGTAGAGCTACAAAGAGCACACAAAAAGAAAATAAAAATCCATTATGAGGAGTGGAGACTACCATGGAAAACACTGGTGTTCTTATGAAATCAGTCAATGCAATCATGTATGGTAAACCATATTACGTCACATAGTAGGAAGTCCCTTATTCTGGGAAAGCTTGCCTGAAGAGGAAGGTCTTTGCCTGCTTCCAGAAAGACAGCAGGCCCAGGGCAGTCCTGGCCTCCAGTGGGAGGGAGTTCCAAAGTCCAGAAGCAGCAACAGAGGAGATCCTTTCATGTGCTCTTTTGAGGTGCACCTATGAAGTTGGTGGGATGGAGAGAAACACCTCTCCTGATGATCTTAGCACCTGAGCTAGTTCATACTGCGTGATTTGATCTTTGAGGTAGCTTGGATCCAGGCCATTTTGTGCTTTGTAGGTTAAGATCAGAACCTTGATTTGTGCCCAGTAGGTGATTGGCAGCCAGTGGAGCTGCTTTAGTAGGGGTGTAATGTGATCTCTGTAACCCACCCCAGTCAGCAATCTGGCCACTGTGTTCTGGACCCATTGAAGTTTCCTGAGACTTTCCATTGGTAGCCCCACATAGACTGCCTTACAGTAGTCCAGCCGGGAGGTCACTAGGGTATGTGTCACTGTGGGCAGAACAGGTTTCTCAAGAAACAGGAGTAACTGCCGTACTAGTTTTAATTTTGCAAATGCACTGGCCCCAGCTGTGGCTTGGGCATCTAAGCTCAAGGATGAGTCCAGGATCACTCCCAAGCTACACACCTCTTTTTTCAACTGGGGGTTAATCCCATCTAGTGCAGGTCACATCCCTATTCCTTTATCTCCTTTTTGACTGACCAGAAGCCCCTCTGTCTTGTCTGGGTTTAATTTCAGTTTGTTCTTTCTCAGCCAGTTCATTACCAAAGCTAAGCACTGATCTAAAGTAAAAATAGCTTCCTTGGAATCCAGAGGTGACGAGAGGTAGAGTTGAGTGTCATCGGCATACTGTTGACACTTAACCCCAAAACTCCAAATAATTTCTCCCAGTGGTTTCATATAAATGTTAAATAACATAGGAGACAGAACAGAACCCTGAGGTACCCTGCAGTTCAGTGGCCATGGTGTTGCTCATGACTCCCCTAACACCACTTTCTGCATTCTCTCCTGCAGGAAGGACTGAAGCCACTGTAAGACACCACCACCAAGTCCCATTTCAGAGAGATAAGCCAGGAGGATGCCTGTTGCAAGGAGGCATTCACTACTCTTCCTAACCAATCTGCCAGACCTCTTTGGCAACTTTTATCAGCCCAGAAGGGCAAGGGTCCAACAGACATATGGTGGCCCTCATATCTGCAAGAGTCCTTATCACATCCTTGGGCTGTAGGAGCTGAAACTCATCCATTAATACAGGGCAGGCAAGGGGGACAGTTTTATTTATAGGCTCCAGATCAATAGCAGCATCCAGGTCAACCCAGATCTGTACAATTTTGGCTGCAAAGTGTTGGGCAAATTATGCACAAGAGAGTTACAGAGTGAACTGTGTAATCCACCTGTGGGTCAGCATGTAGCAGAGTCTTGACTATTTGGAAAAGCCCCACTGGGTGATTTTGTGCCAAATCAATGGTGGTAGAGAAAAATGTTTTCTTTGCTGCTTGCATTGCCTTGGAATAAGCTTTCCAATGGCTTTTCACTGTTTCTTTATCTGTTTCACTCTGGGTTTTCTGCCAATGCCTCTCAGCTCTACAGACTACCCTTTTCATATCTGCCAGTTCCCCTGTAAATCAGGCAGAAAGTTTGGCTGTACTTCGAGGAAGGACACATTCATGGGCAATCAGGTCAATGGCTTTGCCCATTTCCCCATTCCAGAGATCAACTAAGAATTCAATGGAGTCATCCATCAAAGAGGTGGGAAATTCCCCTAGGGCTGCTCCAAAACCATCTGGATTCATCAACCTTCTTGGATGAATTGCCTTTGTTTGACTTCCACCCCTGTCCAAGATCTCAGTCCCAGTGAGCCTAAAGCACACAAGATAATGATCTGTCCATGACAATGGGACTACAGAAAGTTTTTTTACCCCTAGGTTCCCAATATCCATATTGGGGTAGAAGACTAGATCTAAGGTATGGCCTGCAGAATGAGTAGGAGCAGACACCATTTGAGATAGACCCACGGTTGTCATGGATGTCATGAAGTCTTCAGAAATCCCTGCCAGAGCTGCCTCTGCATGGATGTTAAAGCCCCCCTGCAAGAAGAGCTGCAGGATTTCAATACCACCCATGTAATAAAGTTCAGTTAGCTGAGGAAGAGAAGTTGTTGTGCATCAAGGAGGGTGGTATACCAAGATAATTCCTATCTTGTCCCTGGCTCCTACTTTTAGGAACATACATTCAAACCCAGGGAACAGTAGAAATAGGTTTCCTTTCATTGCCTTGCAAAGTCTCTTTTCCATAAAATGACATCTTCCCCAGGTAGTTGCACAACAACCTGCAGTGCTTCCTGCAGTGCTAAGTGCGGTGCCAAGTGTTCACTTAGTGCCACACTTTGTGCGTGCCAGAGGCACTGCCTCTGGCAGCAAAGGCTAAGGCGTATAGTACCTGTGAAAAAGCCAGAGGGGTGGAACTGAAGGCTGGCTTCTGCTTTGATGCAGTAAGTAGATCCACCTGGTCAGTTCCACCCCCACCCCACCCCCACACACAATGGATGAAACCTTTCACCTCCCAAGAAGGAAAGACCCTTACTTTGTTTTAGGGATATTTAGATTATGTCTAAATTTTGTGTGCCCAGATAGTTTGTCATTTGCATATCCCGTGTCCAGCATCTTGCAAAACAGCCGTTCACAAGTTTGTTTGTTTGTTTGTTTGTTTGTTTGTTTGTTTGTTTGTTTTCAGAGGTGGGAAATAACCCCAATGAAATAGCTCTGATTGGGAAAAGGGAAGATAAAAACAATAGGACCCTGAAACTGGAAGGGGGGAAGGAAACAGCTCAACAAAGAAGAAGAAAATTCAGCCCGATAAGCCAAAAGGCTGTCGGAAAGGATGGCATTTACCATTCAGCATAAAGGCTATAATGAGACAGCTAGATGGATTTCTCTGAGCAGGGAGTTTTAGAGTCTGGGCACAGCTACTGAGAAAAGGCCTTCTCCTGTGTCCTCATCAAACACATCTGATATTGGAAGAAAGACAAACGGAAACCTCTGCTATTGATCTTCAAAGGCGGGCAGGTTAATACTGGAGAATACTGTGCAAATAGCCTGTTTCTAATTTGCTCAGTACTATAATTGGCACTTTGAAGTACCTGTATGCAGGCAAACACACAAACAGACATCATGCCTCTGTATGCCCTGGCATTTCCCATCCGCTGTTCAACAGCGGAATGAGAATGAAGGCAAAAGCAAATAAGGCATGGTAAAAATAGCTGGCATAAATGCAATACAAGGAGGTGGGGGATTCCTACAGGTTGCAAAGGCATCCCCGGAACCAAAACTTCCTTTGCACTGAGTCCAACTCCCTACTTAATTCAGGAATACAAATCCAGGGATATCTGCCAGGTGATTGTCCTGTCAATTCAATGAGGCTACTTTAGTTGAGGCAACCAATTAGATTCAGGTTCTGCATTTATTTGGAAAATGGCCCAACTAAGTTCTAGTTGGTTGGATTATTATTTTTAAACTTGCCACTTTTCTATAAAAAAATTACATTCTTTATTTTTCAAAGCAAAATTGACCCTGGCTAAAGGTTCAAAACATATAATAAGAATATAAGAAGAGCCATGTTGGATCAGGCTCAAGGCCCATCTAGTCCAGGTTCCTGTATCTCACAGTGGCCCCACCAGATGTGTCCAGGAGTGCACAAGACTAGATATCTGTCTCCTGATACCATTCCCTTGCATCTGGCCCTTACCTGGTTTTAAGCCTGGAGATTACACATCTCCATCATGGTTCGTAACCTGTGATGGACTTTTCCTCCAGGAATCTGTCCAATCCCCTTCAAAGGCATCCAGGCCAGATGCCATCACCACCTTCTGTGGCAGGGAGTTCCACAGACATGCATTGGGTGAAAAATATTTTTTTTGTCTGTTCTTACTCTCCCAGCCCTCAATTTGAGTGGATGTCCTCTAGTTCTGGTATTTTGTGAGAAGGAGAAGAGTGTCCTCTATCCACTTGACTCTAGCCACCAGAGGGCATAGGATGAACCAGCACACAAAACATTTGATATTTTTTCTCCATTATACAGCAAAGTTACACCCCTTTTAGCAATATTAGAAATGTTGCATAAATATGATTATACTGTATAGGGTGTGAGTTTATCTCTTTTTAAAGTTACAGCTAGAGATTGACACAGACACAGAGATAGGAAGACAATGGAAGCCAAGGTGGCAGTGGAGGAGGAGGCAGCAGGACAAGGCACGGAGGCAATGAGAGAGTGAGTAGGGGATGGGGAGCAGAATTCAGGGGTCGGGTGGTGGCTGAGCTTTTTTTTTTAAGATAGGCACAGGCTGTATAAAAAGAGAGCCAGCACTGAGCCCATTTGTCAATAAAACAATTGTAAATTTGTGATTCAATAACCTTGATGAAACCAGAACCAAAAATGATGGTTTGTGCCCAATTCTACTTCCAATAATAATGTAACTATCATATGCCTTGGTTGTTGCAAGAAGAGTTGGATATATTAGTTCCTTCTAAGCCCTGATCGGTTGCATCCATAGGAAGACTGAGAATGCATGGTTTGACCTCTACATTCCTCACTTTCAAAAGAAAGGGGAATACAGGAAAAAGCTCACCAACAGATAAGCAGATAAAATTGAGGGCTTTCAAAAGGTCCTCTAAAAATGGTCACCATCAACAATTGCACCCAAATGAATAGACAACAAATGGGCATGAAATGAAAGTACATTGTTTTGTTTCATTTAGTTTCAACTCTTTAGTAGTTTTGTTTCATTTCATTAGTAACAATTTGTAATGGAACACTTCTTTGGACTCTTTTGTGTAAGCCCACATAATTTGGAGAGATTTAGGGGTCATGGGGCTGGGTTATTAACCTCCAAAGCCCCCCACTGGGAAAAGTCATATAGGGTGTTAAGCTGCTTAAATTAACCCCTATATTGGTGGTGCATGCCGTACACACTCTTGCAATTAGCTATGGGGACCCCCTTTGGAGCTTAATAACTTGTCCCCCTGTACCCCAACCCTCTCCATATTTCGGGGGCTTACAGGGAAGTGTCCAATAAAGCTATCCTGCCATTTTGGTGCTGATAAACATGTACTCAAAAATAGGTATCACAATCGTGTATCAGCACCAAAATGGCAGGGTAGCTTCATTGCTTACTGAAGACAAGTCCAGAACATATAGCTCAAGAGGTCCAGAACTTATAGCAAAGCCTATAACTTTTGCTATAAGTCCAGAACTTATAGCAAAGCCTGCCACATTTGTTGGCTGGACTCCTCGGCTGATGCACACATGGGTTCCTCTGCCACCATTTTGCTAAGCTGTGACGTGGCGGGGCCAGTGCCCAAGGTCTTGCTGGACATCCCCAGAGTGCTCTCCCTCAAGGGCAGGCATATAAAACAAAATCATATCAGTCCTCCATCTCCGTTATGCCATCTTGTGCACCTTGAATGGTCTCTGCGACCGGCGTGAAAGACTGTTGCATCCCTACTAGAGATGGACACGAAACGACCATTTTTTCATTTCTGTTCTCCATTACCATTACCGTTACGTAATGGTACGACTAACAACCATTTGGACGGGCCAGGCTCGAACCGAACAGAACCAAGAAAATTTTCTTCTTTCTGTTTGTTTCCGTTACTGGCCTGGCTGCACAATGAGAATGGGTCCTCCTACCTGCTGGTGCTGCTGGCCTTCCTGCCTGGTCCAGTCTTCCAGCTTCTGGCCTCCTGGTCCAGTTAGGGGCGGAGTCGAGAACGGGCTGCTATCCGGTCTCTGCGCGCAGAGGCCGGATCGGAGCCCCCTCTCACCGCCCTCCGCCTTGATGCATGGCAGCCCGCTGGGCTGTCATTTCTGGGGCAGAGATCACTGGACAGGAAGGAAGGGGCCTGCAATCCGGTCTCTGTGCTTGGACGCCGGATCCCAGCCCCCTCTCTCCACCCTCCGCCTCGATGCATGGCAGCCCGCCGGGCTGTCATTTCCCGGGGCGGAGATTGCTGGACACGGGGCTCCGATCTGGCCTCCGCGCGGAGACCGGATTGCAGGCCTCTCTCTGCCCTCCGGAGATGCATGGTGGTGGGTGGTGGGAGGGGTCTGCAATCCGGTCTCCACACGCGGAGGCTGGATTGGAGCCCCGTGTCCAGCTCTCTGCCCCAGAAATGACAGCCCAGTGGGCTGTCATTCTTGGGGGGGTGGGCGGTGGGAGGGGGAAGGGGAAGGCGGTGGAAGGGGCCTACAATCCAGTCTTCGCATGCGGAGGACGGATCAGAACCCCCTGTCCAGTGATCTCCGCCCCGGAAATGACAGCCCACAGGGCTGCCATGCATTGAGGCAGAGGGCAGAGAGAGGGATCTTTCCCACGCTGGATGACAGGGCGCTGTCATCTGGCGCGGCGAAGTAAGACTCCCATTTCTGAAAAAAGAAAAACGGAAATGAATTTTTTTTTAAAACCGTAGGAAACGGAAATGGAAATGGAAACGGAGGGAGATGGGCCACGAACAGAATGGAAACAGAACACAATTTTTCCATTTCGTGCCCATCTCTAATCCCTACCACCTGAGCTCTCCCCCTTTAAAGATTATTTAATTTTAATTATCAAATTAAATTCAGGCCAGTCATCCTCAAAGTCAGGGGACAACACAAGCATTTGGCACTCCTGAGGCTTAGGTTTTGCAGATTGCTTCCCCATTGCTAAAGATATCAAAATAAAATAAATATATAAAAAGATATCAAATTACAGTAAATAAATAATAAATTAACTTTCTCCTATTCTCCCTCCTACATTTTATTTGTTTTATTTATTTATTTGTTATTTTATTTTATTTTTATTTTTATTTTATTTTATTTTTTAAAGACCACCAGGGTGCTCAACGACATCACTCTGGGTGCCCACTACTCCCCCTTAAATTCTTCAATGGAAACCAATGCAATTAATATATTTCAAAATCCACTGTCCCCCTAATTAAAATAACAGGACATTTTTACCCTATCCTATTTTAATATATTGAACTTAATATATTATACATTTAAATCAACTGGCGCCATAATCATAATAAGTAAAATCTCATAGCAACCTTCTCATTGGCTTAGGTAGCTTTTTCCAAAACCAGCTTCTAGAGTGTCTTACTCAGAATTATGAATATTTATACAATAATCACATTTTGTTCCAAATCACATTTCATTCCTCAGGATCTCACTGTGCTAAGCTACATGCTGTGCGATCAGCTCTACTTCAATTTGAGATACAGGATGAGGTACAAGCATGTCAAGTCCCTCACTCAGAATTTTTTTTTTTTTTTTGGCTTCGTTACTTCTTTAAAAGAGAACCACCTTGACCTGCATGGTTATTTCTCCTTGTATTCTCCCAAATGGAAATTTTATGCAGGTTTTGCCAATGGACAAGAGATTCTGACACTGGTTAAATCCATTAGAGAAATTCTCAAGAGGACAATAGAAATCGTAGAGGAAGGCTAGAACAGCAGTGTGTGTTGTGTTGTTACAGTTGTGACCGACTCTTCATGAGTCCATGTCCATGGAGTTTTCTTGGCAGGAAACCTCAAGTTTTTAACTATAACACTTTAAATAGAACAACTCCACCAAATTAATACTAATCAATAACCAGACTGAAATGCAATGTACAGTGGTACCTTGTATAAATGAATTAATTCATTTCAAATGAAATTATGTTAAGCAAATTTTCCTTTATACAAATTTCCCATAGGGATGCATTGAAAACAGAGTAACCCCTAATCGTGACCATTTTTAAGTTGTACGGATTTGCCCCATAGACGATTCTGTTAAGAAAATTTCCCCTATCTCCGGAATTTTTTATGTTGTAAAGATTTTATGTTATACAAACCGTTTGTTATACAAGGGTCCACTGTATTATAAATGCCCAGATATTAAAAAAAAAGTAACCATCTTGCAGATTTGCAGAGCCAGAAGGGATTCCTGTCTGAGAGGGATATCAGGGGAATTGAACTCTCAAACTCTGGCTTTCCAGTCCCAGACCTAAACCACTGCTATCCAAGCAGCTCACAGTAAACTCCTGCAGTGAAACGCCACTAAAATCAGGCAGCTTCCCTCCAATCCCCCAACTGAAGTTGAAAACAACCCCTATTGCCATGTAAATAAACAACTTAATTAACATTACTAATAGTAACTGAACCAAACTTGAATGAGAAAGCCCACACCAGCCAAGACCATTTCCTCCTCCCTAATGCAGGAAGCCCTGAATAAGCAATTAAATAATTTAGATCAAACGTAAACAAATGAATCACAGGATAGCACTTGTTAGTGCTAGCAACAAACCGTTGGAGAGCGAAGCAGCCACATGTGCCAGAAAAGAAAGTACAGTAGCTCTGAGTCCCAGACGAAGCTCTCTCTGTGCTGCAAAAAGTAGTGAATAGGGAAAAGTGATGGCGAGCAGCCTTCTTAAAGGTTCACCCAAGCCCGCATAAAGCCCGTAATCAAGTGGGCTGTTCCTCTTGCCGCCTGCTCAGATCGGGTGCTGCAAAACGTCCCCTTCTGGGACCTTCAGCCCTGAGGAGCTGCCCTTTTAGGGCAACAGGGAGACAAAAGGAGGTACAGATCAACGAATACAGAGACCTTAAACCCAATTGCTAGTCTAACAGGATTTAGATCACTATGGTTTTTCCAGTAGTGATGTATGGAAGTGAGAGCTGGACTATAAAGAAGGCTGATCACCTAAGAATCGATGCTTTTGAGCTGTGGTGCTGGAGGAGAGTCTTGAGAGTCCCCTGGACTGCAAGGAGATCAAACCTATCCATCCTGAAAGAAATCAACCCCGAATGTTCACTGAAATGACAGATTTTGAAGCTGTGGCTCCAGTACTTTGGACACCTCATGAGGACAGAGGAATCCTTGGAAAAGTCCCTGATGTTGGGAAAGATTGAAGGCAAAAGGAAAAGAGGATGGCAGAGAATGAGATGGTTGGACAGTGTCATCGATGCAACCAATATGGATTTGACCATACTCTGGGAGGCAGTAGAAGATAGGAAGGCCTGGTGAGCTCTGGTCCATGGGGTCACAAAGAGTCGGACATGACTGAACGACTGAACAACAAAAATACACTTGTCTAAATCCTGTTTTCTCAACTTGATGCTCTGTCCCCCAAACCTTCACCAACCATGGGTTAGTTGTTGAATGGCTTGGCCATGAAGTCCCAGGTGTACAATCAAAATGGAAAATTTAAATCTAAAGAACTTCTGGCTAGAAAAAGGAAAAGAATTTTCCTCATGTCTCTGAGTGGTGATGTCAAATGCCTAAGAATGGAATGGTATGCCGAGTTAGTGAGTTCAATAATCCATCTAGTCCAGCATCCTGTTTGAGGAACTTTGGTCTCCCTGTCCTGGAGAAGAGGATGCTAAGAGAGCATGACAGTGCCTTTCAAATATTTGAAAACTGTCACACAAAAGATGGAACCGCTGTAATAGTTAAGATGTTTTTCCTGATATTTAGCCTAAATTGGGCTTCTTGTAACTTGAGTCCATTATTACATATCAACAAATAGCTAGGGAGACTGAGATGTGTGTGTTGTGTCATTACAGTCATGGCTAGAGATGGGCACGAAACGACCAATTTGTCATTACCATTATCCGTTACCATTACCGTTACGTAACGGTACGAATAACGACCATTTGGACAGGACAGGCTCGAACCAAACAGAACCAAGAAAATTTTCTTGGTTCTGTTAGTTTCCGTTACTGGCCTGGCCGCCCGATAAGTCCTCCGCTCCTACCTGCTGCCGGTGCTGCTGCTGGCCTTCCTGGTCCAGACTTCTGGCTTCCAGCTTCAGGGGCGGAGTCGAGAAGGAGCTGAGATCCAGTCTCTGCACACAGAGAATGGATCCCAGCCCTTCTCACCGCCCTCCTCCACCATGGAGCTTGACAGCCCGCCGGCACAGGGCTGTCAGGCTCCATGGGGGAGTCGGGAAGGAAGTGGCTGAGATCCGGTCTCCTCTGATCGGAGCCCCCTCTCGCCACCCTGAAAATGCTCCGCGCTGGCGATGGGGCCATTTTCAGTGGGATCCTGCCGAGCTGTCATTGGCTGGACCTCTTTCAAAAATGACCCGCCTGGCACTAAGGGGACCCCCTTGTGCCATGCGGGCCATTTTTGAAGGGGTCCAGCCCATGGCAGGGCAGCAGGACCTCTCTGAAAATGGCCCCGTGGCCAACACAGGAGCTCTGCACGGGCCACGGGGCCATTTTCAGTGGGATCCTGTTGAGCTGTCATCAGCTGGACCCCTTGAAAAATTACCCGACTGGCACTAGGGGGACGCCTTTGTGCCAAGTGGGCCATTTGAGAAGGGGTCCAGCCCATGACAGGGCAGCAGGACCTCTCTAAAAATGGCCCCGTGGCCAATGCAGGAGCTCCGCAAGGTGATAGCTCCACAGCTGAGAGGTGGGGTGGGAAAAATAGGTTTCCCATCAGGAGGGGGAGATTAGTTTAAAGACCCCCCTTCCCCCTCCCCATGGGGTGGGGCTGCCACCAGGGGTGGATAAAGTGCTTAAAGTGCCCCCTCTTTTCCCCTCCCCATGGGGTGGGGTGGATAAAGTGGCTCTTTAAACTAATCTTCTTCCCCCCTCCTGATGACAGTGCCAAGCAGACGCTCAGCACTGTGATCGGGAGCAGAATAGTTTAAAGATCCCTCTCTTCCCCCCTCCCCAGGGGTGGGGGAAAAGAGGGATCCCTGTAACTTATCTTCCCCCCTCCTGATGACCCATTTACTTCCAGGTTCCTGGCCCGCACTACAGCTGTAGTGCCGGTGTGTTTTTCTTAAAAGCAACTTCTCCACCCTTGGGGCCCCGTCCATGCTTGGTTTTATTTATTTATTTATTTATTTTATGATTTTAGGGTGCTGACCAGGGCATGCCTGGGCCCCCATAATTTTTATTTTTTCAAGCATCCACTGTGTGTCCCCTGGGGCTGGGCAGGCCCTTCTTTCACTTCCGGGTTTCTGTGGCGCAGGGCTTTTTTTGTTTGTTTTTTATTTTCTTTCAGCGCCCACCGCTGTGGCCCCGTCAGAGCTGGGGATTTTTTTATTATGTTTTTAAAGATATAAGGGTGCCAACCAGACCACCCCTGGTGCCCTCTTGGTGCTCCTTTTATTTTTTATTTTTATTTTTATTTTTTTTTTATTGCTGACCAAGCGCTACTGTCATTGGCTGTTTGTTTGTTTTTTTACTGCGATCAAGCGCTACCCGGACCAGCACCAGGTAGGAGACATTTTAAACTATTATTCCCCTTTCCTATGGGAAACTTATGTTCCCTACCCACCCCACCTCTCAGCTGCTCCTCGCTGGCTTCCTGCACCTCCTTTCCAGGGGTGCAGGGAAGCCAGCTGAGCACCAGAGAGGTGCTGGCTTGGGGCCAGCGCAGAGCAGCTGAGAGGCCCTTGCTGGGGGAGCTCTTTCCCCCAGCCCACAGTGGCTGGAAGGAAGATTAAGCCCACTGTTTCCCCCAGCCACAGTTGCACAAGCACCACACACACACACACAAACACACACACCACACTACACACCAAACAAAGAACAAAGAAAGGAACAAACAGAACAAAGTTTTTTGAAAAATGTCACAACAAACAGAAACAAACCGAAACAGGTCCGGTAATGAAATGTCATTTTTCCTATTCGTGCCCATCTCTAGTCATGACCAACTCTTCATGGCTCCATGTCCATTTATTTATTTATTTATTTATTTATTTATTTATTTATTTATTTATTTATTTATTTATTCTTGTACTTATTGACTGCCCAATTTTTCCATAGGGAACTCTGGGCGATGTACAACACGTCACCCAAACAGCAACTGCAAACTACAACCACAAAACATATCCCCAACAGAAATAAACAGTGAAAACCTAATCATTATACAGATACTATATAAAAATACTAAAACAAATGGCAGGTAAAATAAACATAGCACCATAGAGCAAAACTAAGTCGAATACGGCAAGAGAGACTGGTGCCCGCAGTTTAAAAAAATCACAACCACAACCACAATGACAATGTGCTCAGTGTCCATGGGGTTTTCTTTATACTTTTTGTGACTCCATGTCCATGGGGTTTTCTTGGCAGGAATATTGGAGTGGTTTGCCAGTTCCTACTCCAGGCACCTACAGCATCTGGTATTCCCTAGTGTCTCCCATCCAAGTACTAACCAGGGTCGACCCTGCTTAGCTTCCGAAATCAGGCGAGATAGGACGTCCTTAGAGCATCTAGGAGACTGAGTTACACTGTGTAAATAGCCTGTTTCACCTGTAGGAGCCTAAAACACATGGGGAGCCTAAAAAGTGACTGAGCTGGACTCCCAGAAGCTTTCATCAGTATGTATCCAGGCCAGGATTTCTGGGACTTATAGTCCAAGAACATCTGGATACTAGAGGTTGGAAACCACTGAAATAGACAATTATCTCCAAGGAAGTGGAGCACTTGGCTAGCATTCAAAACACTACTATTTTTTCATTTCTTACCTCACCATGTCAGCTAAGCCACTTTTTCGTGAATCAGCCACGGAGAGGTGGAAATAGGAATGTTAACCCTAATTTGATTCATTCTCATGTGAAAAATCCAGAAAGGAAACTAACAAAACACTCTCCTCCTTATGCCAAGATGGCGTTCTTCACTGTTGTCATTAGCTGTATAGTGTTCTTCTCCTACACTACTGAAAAATATGGAGCACTGGAAAATGCAGTTGCCTTCTTACTTGCAGAAGGGGAAAAAAGTAAGAGCATTGGAAGGCTTGCTTGCCTTTACAATCAATCACCCTATCTTGTTAGGCTTCCTGTCTGTGTGTGCTTTGCCTCACAAACAGAGGAGAGCTCTCTTCAGGGGCTTGACAGCATCTTAACCAGTGAGCAGCTGGAGCCTTGTCAATCCTAGCTCTCAGCTGTAGAGGGCTATGTCTGAAGGGGGAGAGGAGTCTCTCTGCAGAAGCAAGAATAGAGACGGGCACATATCCAAGAACAAATTGTGATACTTCTTAGAAATCGCCAATTTGTCAGAAATTCATTTGGCATTCATCCAAGGCGAATATGAAGTGCGAATTTTTAAAAGCAATTTTTGATTTGTCATTTTTTGGGGGGTTGCCCCAATTTTTTCATCCCCCCCCATTCTCGTCTTTTTTGCTTTGGGGGGATTATGTGTGAGATGAACTGACAAATCAAGCAGATAAGGAAGGGAAGCAGTGAGGATTTTAAAAAGGCAATGCACACAGTCATTTTTTAAAAAATTCTCAAAAGGGCAATGCAAGGAACCTGCTCTTCTACACTTTCAGCCGATTTTCTCTGTCCATTTGACATTCTTGTTCACAAGATCTGAAATTAGTGATGCTGCAGCCTCAGATAAGAAGGAAAGGCAAGGAACTTTTTATTTATTTATTTATTTATTATTTGTTTGTTTGTTTGTTTGTTTGTTTGAATTTTACACCGCCCATCTGGCCTTAGGGCTACTCTGGGCAGTTTACAACATGGAATTACATGAGAAGCTAACAAAGGAATACATTTAAAAAACCAAAATACAAGGAGCATAATAAAACAAAATATATATAAATCAATAACAATAAACTAAAATTAAGCTAAAAGGAAGGCACATTTCTAAGGCAAATCTGCTCTTCGTCTTCCTTTTGTTTTACCTCTGTTTCTTCACTTTTAATTGCAGCTGTTGGATGTTGGATTTAATATAAGGGAATACTAGAACTGTTGTTCCTTTCTGTGGGTGAATAGCAGTTCTTTTTCCAGTCTATGTTCACTTCAAAAATATGATGCTGAGATTTGAATTTCTGATTAAATTCCACACAGCAGAACCGCAGGGATACACACAGCAGAATATTTTCAAGTTCCCCAAATTAGTCCGCCTCCTTTTCTCATTAACTGGCACTTGTTGTCTCTGTAACTCAACTCTGGGACATTAATAGTAGAAACAATAAAAGGGTTTACTACTTACAATTGAGCTGCCTAGATGCCCTAAGCACATCCGATCTCACCTGATTTTGGAAGCTAAGCAGGTTCGGCCTTGGCTAGTACTTGGATGGGAGACCACCAGGGAATACCAGGTGCTGTAGGAGCCTGGAGTAGGAACTGGCAAACCACTCTAGTATTCCTGCCAAGAAAATTCCATGGACATGGAGTCACAAAAAGTTGGTCACAACTGTAACGACGCAACACACACACACACACACACACACACACACACCTGATCAGTTCAAACAGCAAACTGACAAATATTACTATTTGCAGCAACAGTCTGACTACTCCCAACAGACAAGAGAAAGGAAAAATGGACATAGCAGAGAAAATGTGATCTCTGGATTCAAACAGATTGACATTAACCCAACGAGAAGGATCTTTCCCAGATAATCTACTAGAGGCAGCATGCAAGGTCGCAAAACCTCCCCAAAATATTCTGAAATGCTCCTTATTTGGTTCTTCTTACCCATATTTCTGGAGACAGTGCATATGACTAATCTATACGTGTTCTATATATTAAAGAGAAAATCAGGCTAAAATATATTCAGTTGTCATGGTTCTATATAAATAGAATTGGAAATTATTTGGGGACGTTATACAGGTGGATATAATTCCCTACTCAACTGCTAGTTTCCTAGTAGATATCTCACCCCAGTGATTAAGCAAAGCAGCTTCTAGAGTCCAGAAAATATCATGTTTGGATTTTTTTCCTGTTTGGTTTTTGAACAACAACCCTTGAAATCCTTCAGCCATTATCAGGCCAGGAGACTATCTTGGACTTGTAGTCTGAATTTAAATTTTACAAGCTCTGGGAGGAACATGAGGAATTCTCTTGTAATTACTGGAATCCTGTTGTTTAGTGTAGTAAGTTGCACTAGAGTAGGCCCATAGATTTGGAAATTCCACTCTTCCATAAGTTCCATCCATTCAAATGGCCTATTCTAGTTGCAATTTACTATGCTAAACTAAGTGGCAGAAAAAGCAGGCTTATTTAAACCAATGGCATTTACAGAGGTGCCATTAAGATGCTGATCAATTCAGTGGGCC
This sequence comes from Phrynocephalus forsythii, assembly GCA_029282475.1. Lineage (NCBI taxonomy): Eukaryota > Metazoa > Chordata > Lepidosauria > Squamata > Agamidae > Phrynocephalus > Phrynocephalus forsythii. The sequence goes on along the minus strand of JAPFRF010000002.1, from coordinate 133,144,460 downwards.
TACTCTAGTGTGACTGGCTAAGTCAAGCAACACAGTTTCAGCCATGGAGCCAACCACTGGCTCATGTGGTTCTCCAACAGTGTTACTGACATGTCACTGAGTCGCTGTCATTTCTCAATGGTGATACAATAGTGCCTTCCAGTAAAGGTAATGGTTCCCTTCTAGGGGCAGTGCTCTTCTCCGTATTCAAGCCGAAAAGCCAGTGTTGTGCAAGTCCATGGCCACATGGCTGGCATGGCTGCAAGGAAACACTGTTTTACCTTCCTGATTTTTATGCAGTACCTATTTATCTACTTGCATTTACATGCTTTCAAACTACTAGGTTGGCAAGAGCTGGGGTTAACAGCGGGAGCTAGCTCCGCTGAGTGGCACCTGGAATTTGAACCGCCAAGCTACCAACTATGCAGCCAACAGTTTTTGGAGCCTTAGTCCGCTGAATTAAATTTAAGTCAAATTGACATCATCCTCTTCAGTATCTTTTATTCTGTAGACCATACCTCACAATTTTTTACAAAATAAATTGTGAGGGAGAAAGTGTGTGGTAACATAGTAATGAAACTGAGGTAAAACTGGAAGTGGCATCTAACTTCTTAACTAATTTAAATTTTGTTGACTCGACTCAGGCAGATGACAATTTCTATATCAATTTCAGATAACCCCTTTAAAGAATTGTCATTTGTTATTATTTATTTCATTTACACCATATGCTTTCTGAAGAACCAGGGAACAAGAGCACTGTTCAAAAAGCAAACATTAGTTTTCTTGTGATGGCACTAGACAAAGCAGGGTGGTTTTAGCTCATGGACTCGAGTGGCATTTTTGTTTTGGTTTGAGTTCAATGAATATTTGCAAGCCCTTGCAGCTGCAGTGAAAGAAAATGCCCAAGTCAGCTCTCTCAGGAGTTTTTTTTTCTTTACTGATTTTACACTCAGCCATTAAATCTCCTTCCACTAAATTACAAGGGAACTCATCAACTCATTATCCTTTATGGTATATGCACATTTTCCCTTCCTATTTAATTAGCACAAATAGAAATTGAGAAATTATATTTTTACTTTCCTACATACACATAATTTGGCAAAGCCTACTGGAGGAAGGAAAAAGCCCAAGAAGGTAAGGCTTACAGATGTCCAGAGAGTCATGGGCTTAGCAGAAGAGTGCCCTGGCAATCCTCTTTTACTGCTGTCACTCCCTACATCAGGTAATGGCATTCTACCTTCTTTCTGTGGTCTTGGTATTCTGGAAAGCAGTGTTGAGGAACAAAGAAGCATGGTAGAAGTCCTGATTAGAGACGGTCACAAATTGGGGAGAAAAAATAACAATTTGTTGCAGTTTGTAATTCATGAACATTAATGTATTACAAATAATGAATTTACAATTTCTCCCGACAAAACAACAAATTAATTCATTGCTTCATCTCACTTCTATAACCTCTGTAAAACGGCCCCAGGCATCTAAAGACACCAACATTGCAGAGAAGCTCCCCCTGACTCTTCTATAAACCTCCTGCTTGTTTAGAGAAATTTGGGTTTCAAACATCCAAGATACATCCAAAGGGCAGCCCCCACAAAAGTGCTCCACAAATGCCTAAAGACTCCAAAAACTGAGAGACACTTCACCTGACTCTTCTGTACAATCCCCCTCAAGTTTGGTAAAATTTGGGTTTTGGATGTCTGAGTTATGCAGACTCAGTGATTGCTTGAGGGCCCCCCAGGAAAATGTCAGATACTTCAGATGGCAAGGGACTCCAAAAAGGGTCAAAAGGGGGTTGACAGATGACTTAAAAATCATTAATTCAGGTTTGTCAGAAGTCGTTGTGTTTGATGAATACTAAATGACAAATCAGTGATTTTGAATGAATTTTACAATTCGTTTTTAAATTCACACCAATCTCCTAAAAGTCTTAATGTTACTCACATCTCTCCCCACCTCTCCTCCCTGAACCAGAAATTCTAACAGGGAAGGGAAATTTAAGAATCACAAACCAGAGGCGGCCTTGTAAGTGGTGGTGTCCAATCTCTTGCTTTCTAGAGGAAATGTAGTCTTAGGAAGCTCTCTTGCATATTCTGCTGCAGAGTGTTAGTTAAGAAGTTCCTTGAGTTCCTGTTTCCAGTCTGCCTGGAAAAAGAAAAGTCCTTGCCTGCTTGGACAGCAAAGGTGGGGCCAGGCTAGGAGTGAGTTCCAGGATCTGAAAGCCATGACAGAGAAGGTCTTCTTATGCCTGTGAGAGGGATGGGACTGAGTGAAACACCTTCCCAAGGATCTTAAAACTGGCCAGCTTCAGAAGGGGAAATGCAGTCTGAGATAGCTTGGACCCAAATTGTTTAGGGGTTGTTGTAACAGGGGGGCTATGCCTGTAAGTTGAGTCATGGCTAGAGAAGGGCACAAAATGAACTTTTAATTCATCTTGCTATTCGTTATTCATTTCATTAGCTAATGAAATGAATAACAAACCAACCCATCAAAGAAAAATGAAACAAAATGAAACTGAAATTTCCATTTCATTTGCTTCGTTTTTTGTTACCCCCTTCTACCTTAAACTATAAAAAAACCAAAATTTATGACTAAAATATGCATGAAAAAGATGTGGAGAAACTTAGTCTGAAAATGAATTTTCAGAAAGTACAAAAAAATAAGATATTTAGGAATTTTTATCACAAAAAACAAGTAACTTTATGAAAGAAAATTACCTCTCAATTCAGAAAGAAATAAAAAAAGATGTGGATGACTGGGATAAGCTGCAAATATCAATGATGGGCCGAATTTCAACAATCAAAATGTCAGTCCCCCCAAAACTGTTATTTTTATTTCAAAACTTACCAATCATGCTAAATTACAAATTCTTCAAAGATATAGATATACTAATTTTGAAATTTATTTGGAAAGGGAAAAGACCAAGAATTAAAACTCAAAACATTACAATACCTAAAAGAGAGAGGAGGGGTAGGGTTACCAAATTGGTTACTATACTATAAAGCATGTGCTATGGTAAAAAAATTAAATAGAAATGGTAGCAGCAAAACAGAACTGGACAAACAAAGCAGCCAGATGGTGCCTGAAGGGTGATATGATTGACACGTACAAAATAATGCAGGGCATGAGTCAAGTGGATAAAGGGATGCTCTTCTCCCTTTCACAAAATACCAGAATTAGAGAACATTTACTCAAATTGAGGGTTGGGAGAATGAGAACAGACAAAAGAAAATATTTTTTCACCCAGTGCGTTGTTAGTCTGTGGAACTGGTGGTGATGGCATCTGGCCTGGATGCCTTCAAAAGGGGATTGGACAGATTCCTGGAAGAAAAGTCCATCACTGGTTACAAACCATGATGGAGATGTTTAATCTCCAGGCTTAAAACTGGGGTACTTCAAGGGCCAGATGCAGGGGAGTGATATCAGGAGACAGGTATCTATTCTTGTGCGCTCCCAGACACATTTGGCAGGGTCACTGTGAGATACAGGAAGCTGGACTAGATGGGCCTTTGGCCTAATCCAGCATGGCTCTTCTTAGGTTCTTATGTTAAGTAATACAGGGCTGATATTACCAAAATTGATCTACTTTATACTCTCCATAGTGATGTCTTTTAATTACGACTGCTGACCCCCTCAAAAAAGGTAAGGCACTGGCTAATTATGGAAACCCCCAGATGACCTTTGGGTTCCCTGCTAACTCGAAGATGTGACGGAAAGAGCCAAAGCATGAGGTAGAAATGAGGCAGTCCTCCGACTTCAGTCTCCAGTCTTGACAGCCTGGATAGCTTTTAACAAACAACTCCAAATCTCCTTTAATTTGAATAAGATGAAGAGCATGCTTTCTTTCTTGGTAATGGTATATTGGACATACTGTGCAGTGTGCTAGCACGATGCCTTTTAAAAACAGCTTGATTATGCTCCCTTCAGGTAGAGGCCATGGCTAGAGGCAAATTCCTGGGCGAGATGGATCGCTGGACTGATCCGACATGGCAATCCTTGCATTTCCTAAGTTTACAATTGAGATAAGATTTTAACCAAGCATAAAGGTTTCACAGCTGGATGGAACAAATCCATTTGGATGTTATGGAAAAAAAAGGAAGCAGGGGGAAAATACATTTTTAATCAGAGTTTACTGACATTAGTCAACAGGTTGCCTGTGTGCACGGGCTTGATGTTGTCAGGAAGATTTGATCAAGGGAAGTATCTAGATCAAGGGAGGTGAAAGTACCACTCTATCCTGCTCTGGTCAGACCCCACCTGGAGTGCTGTGTCCAGTTCTGTGCACCTCAATTTGAAAAGGATGTTGACAACCTCGAGCGGGTACAGAGGAGGGCAGCCAAGATGACTGAGGATCTGGAAGAAATGTCTTACGAGGAGCGGCTTAGGGAACTGGGAATGTTTAGCCTTTCAAAAAGAAGGCTGAGAGAGGATATGACAGCTATGTTTAAATATTTGAAAGGATGTCATATTGAAGAGGGAACAGGTTTGTTTTCCATGGTTTCTGAGACTAGGACTTGGAGCAATGGTTTCAAACCACATGAAAAGAGATTCCATCTGGACATTAAGAAGAATGTCATGATGGTTAGAGCTGTTCCGACAGTGGACTATGCTGCCACAGAGGGTGATGGAGTCTCCTTCAGTGGAGGTTTTTAAGCAGAGGCTGGATGGCCATCTGTCGGGAGTCCTGTGATGGGAGTTCCTGCATGGCAGGGGTTTGTACTGGATGGCCCTTGAGGTCTCTTTCAACTCTATGATTCTATGATTCTATGATAATGCATTGGGAGGCATAGCTTCTGTCCATGGTGACTTCAAAGATCAGACACAAATGTATCAGGAATAGAGATAGGGGCAAACCTTGGTTCGGAGGCTTATGCCAGTTTATATGTGTGGCACCATGGGTGCCATGTGTTCCTTTTCCCCACTTGCCTGGCCAATGGCTCAATAACCAGCTGGAGCATGTATTCCTCTCGCCTCCCTCTTTGACTGTTCAGTCATTCCTTGGCAGGAGCATAGGGTTGCCTCTCCTGCCTTCCTGTCTGAGTGGGTGAATATCACAGGGGTAGGGCAGGGGTTCCTATGCTCCTGCCAGGTATTGGCCAGACAGCTGAAGAGGAGGAGGAGAGGTATATGTGCTGGCTGGTAAGTGGGAGAATCTAGCCAGGGATGTGTGATATGGGGGTGTGGAGCACCTGTGGTGTTGCATGTATGAATCGGCATGATCCTCTGAACCAAGGTTCGTGCCTGCCTCTAACCAGGACTGATATGAAGGTGTCACCACCACTCCCACTTTGCAGTGAAGTGGGGACTTGGAATGGAAAGAATGGTAAATAGAAACTGTGCATTGTTGGCAAGAAGCCTGCCTGTCGAGAGGTTTCCAGGAGATGCAATCCATACAGTAAATTTTCCAGCTCCGTCTGTGGTGTAGATGAGATTTAGGGATGGAAAGCCTGACCGGGATCATATTTGTATGGTAAACATGAAACGGAAAAAAATATCCTTCTTGTGAGATAGTGAGGAACATTATTGGAAAATGCAGTACAGTGGACCGTCCTATAACAAACGGTTGGTATAACATAAAATCCGTACAACATAAAGAATTCCAGAGATAGGGGAAATTTGCTTAACAGAAATAGCCTACGGGGCGAATCCGTACAACATAAAAATTATCGCAATTAGGGATTATTTTGTTTTCAATGCATCCCTATGGGAAATTGGTATAAAGGAAAATTTGCTTAACAGACTTTCATTGGGAATGAATTAATTCCTTTATACAAGGTACCACTGTATTGCCTTTGTTTTGAACTAGGAAAGAGATGGGTTGTTTGTGTCGTTTTGATTGCTCAGCCTCTCTTGTGCTAGGTTATCTGTGTGCATTTTGCGGGAAGGCACAGGGTTTACATAAGACGCAGAAAAGATAATTAAAAAGTACTTATCTCATTCTCTGGCTAGAGAGGAAAACTCTTGCAGGCATTGAACAATCCTTGGCAGGCTGTCCCATCACATTGAGGTGGCCTGTTTCTACCAAAAGCTATCAAACTAGAGGTATAAATTATGGTCGCTAAATGGTTTGTTCTTTCCAATTTAAGTGGAGAAGACAATACAGCAGGAGTTTTTATGAGCCCCATGTGATCCCTCATTCCAAACAGGACTGGGTTTTTTTCCTCATCAGGTTTCCTATAGTGAGCATAAAACTGGACAAATCCAGTTCTTTCTTGTTGGCACACACACAGAGAGTAAACGGCACACACAGAGAGAGTAAACAGAGATGGACGGGCTGATTGCTAAAACAATGTGCATGTCACCCACTCTTACACGTAATCCCTAGAAGTTCATCCAATAAAGCAGCAGCCATTATTATTCTATGCAAGATGTGGGTTGTATGTGCGTGGTTACTGTTTGTTTGTTTTGTTTTTGGTAAAGCATTATTCTGAGCAACTTTGCTTCTTTTTTTTACAGATATATATCTATATATTCTTGTTCTTTTCTCTTGTCAACTCTGCTAGAAAATACTTCATCTCATGAAGTGAGGAGAATAATTCACTTACTCCTCCATACCTCATGGCACAGTAAACTGCTGTACTGCAGTTATAACTGTGCAGTGTGCATACAACCTGGGCTTCAATCCCAGTTAGCCTGCTCAAGGTTCACACAGCCTTTTATCCTTCCATGGTCGGTAAACTGAGTACCCAGATCGCTGGGGGTGGGGGACAATGTGTAGCCTGCATCATTTATTGTAAATCACCCAGAGAGTGCTTTAAGGCAGTGTTCCCAACCTTTTTGTCTCCACGGACCAGTATTTGTTTGATTATTTTCCCGTGGCCCGGGGTGGGGGTGGGGAGGGGGAGATGGGGGTGTGGGGGGCAGGGGATGGGGGAGGGAGGAGGGGGAGGAGGAGGTGCGGGGGCTTGGTGTGTGTACCTTGGGGGGCCACGGGAGCGGCGGCGGCGGCGGCGGCGGGCGGGCGCTGCACGGGTGGAGGGGGAGCCCAGGGCTCCTGGGCGGGTGGTCCCCGCCTCCTCCTCCTGTCGGCGGCCGGAGGCAAGCGGCGGCGCAGAGCGGGAGGGGGAGGGGAGGGAGGCCGGTGGGGGTGGCGTCTCCGGCCCGAGGGCGCCACGGGACCGCCCGAGCCGGCTGCGGCGGCGGCGGGGGCGCCCGCGCCGCCGGCCGTCGGAGTCGCGCCGAACCCGGGCGGCTGCCGTGGCCGCCGCGGCCGCCGACAGGAGGAGGAGGCAAGACCCGCCTGCCCAGGAGCCCCGGGCTCCCCCCCACCCCGCCCGGGCGCTGTGCCCGGCGGCGGCGACTCCTCCTCCGGCTGCCCGCGGGAGAGAAGAGGAGGAGGAGGAGGGCGGCGGAGGAAAAGGGGAGGAGCCTCCCGGCCTCCCCAGTGCACGGTCCGCGGACCGGGGTTGGGGACCACTGCTTTAAGGGCTATAGGGCAGTATATAAGTAGAACACTTTGCTTTGCTTACTTGTGAAGACTAGAGAAGTGAGATTTTACATCCCTAGCCATGGGTGACAATTTTGCCAGGTATCTCCTTTCTCAGACATTGTAAGTTTTAAACTTTAATATTTGTTTGTCTGATAACAGGTTTTCCAAATCTGCAGATGTTTTGATAGAAACAAGAGTCTCTCCCTCTGAGGTGTCATAAAGGATAACAAAGCAAGACTGATGGAGCCAAACAACAATTATTTTAAAAACAGAGATTTTTTGTTTTGTTTTTTATTGTTTCATTTTGTTGAGAACTAAATGATTTTCTTTAAAAAATTCATTTCATTTTTTGTCTGTTTTAATTTTCGTTTCTTTATTTTTATTTTTTTTTATTTTGTTAACTTGTGCCAACCAGCTGGCCCACGGGCCAGGTCAGCAGGTTTTATTTATTTTTTGTTTTTTAAAACTTGCGCTGGCCAGCTGGCCCATGGGCCAGGTAGGCACTTTTTAATTTTTCTTTTGTTTCTTTAAACTTGCGCTGACCAGCTGGTCTACAGAATTGTTCAGCATGTTTTTTTTTAAAAAAAAACTTGCACCAACCAGCTGGCCCATGGGCCAGGTCAGTGCTTTTTTAATTTTTTGTTTTTTTATCACCCACCTGATCATGGTGGCTTCGGCTGGGGGGAAAAAGCTCATGGTTTCCCCGTGCTGATCGGGCGTGTTGGGGGGGGGGAACCACCAGCTTTTCTCCACAGGAATGCATTGCTTCAATGCATTCCTATGGGGAAATGAAAAATGAAGTGAATGAAATGGAAATTTCAGTTTTGTTTCGTTTCATTTTTCTTTGATGGGTCCATTCATTATTCGTTTCATTCTGTAATGAAATGAATAATGAATAATGAAATGAATAAATTGTTTCATGCCCATCTCTATTTTAAAAGCAATCATCACTGAGTGGTTTGAGGTAAATATTTCGAATGTCTTGAGCCTTTTAAAAATGGCCAGCTTATGACAGTCATATCCGTCACATGATGCGATATTCACATGGCTGTGCCTTTGAAGCTGCATTTTGCCAAGGACAAACACTTCTTTTGACAAGTTGTGATAAACTACCCCTATTGTGAGACAGTGTCTGCTTTTCTGTCATGCATGTTTATTGTTTTCTGCACGCACACTGCCTCACAGCTACACAACTTGAAGAGACTATTCTGTAATGCAGGGCTGCCACAGCAGCTGCACTAGGTGACACTTGGGCTCAGCAACTTGACTTTGTCAACTTCTGCATTTCCTACAAACCGTGTTCTTCCTCTTCTCTTTCCCTCCCTTCTGCCCCTGAATTCATTTTTGTCACATTCAAGTCTTCTGTCAAATAAAATGTATGAGATTTATGTCCATGTGGTGATAAACCTAGTGGAGTGCTGAAATGGGTATTAATATTTCAGCTAACACATTGTTTCCAGGTTGCCTCCCCCATGTTATGCTTTATAATGACCTCCAGGACTATTTAAGGGGGGGGGGGAGAGAAAGAAAATAAATCACATGTATTGGAGAACTAATAAGACTGATGTAATTGTAATAGAACTAAGACTTCAGTCAGCCTTGGGATGGGATAGGAGTTGATTTCTCCTCCTGTTTGACCAGAGTTTAGCTTCTTAATAACAACACCATCTAAAATCACTAAACATTATACAAGGTGATATATTATATTCATTGGGGGCAGAGGAAATCTATACCTAAATTGTGAAGGAAATTGCATATCAATTTATATACTTAGCTATATAGAGAGGATCCAGTGTGAGGCAGTAGAGAGAGAAATGAACTAAGTTGCTGGAGAATTGGATTCAAGTCCCCGCACAGCCATGGAAACTCACTTGATGGTGGCACCAGTAAGTCCTAGGGATGGGAACTTAAGTCATGGGACTCTCTGTCAAGTCAGACCTAAGTTGCACCACTGACCTGGGTGGTGTTGGTTATTTTTTTCAATGACTCGGCTTTGATTTATGACTCAGAACCCACCCACCTCTCTCTCCCTTTCTTCTGAGGAAAAAGGCTTTTTAAATAGGGATTCAGACTTGGGGCTTAGGGCCTTGTACCCATGACCTTGACTTGGACTTAGGACTTGGTAACCAAAATTCTAACTTGAATTTGGGATTCAGATCCAAAGACTTCCCAGCATCCACTTCTTAAAATTTCCACTGATTCTAAAATGCCTTGTAAGGTCACTGTAAGTTGGCTGTAACATGATGGCACTTAACACACACAAACATATGGAGGTGTGTTGGAAGCAAATTTCTCCCCAGGGCTGTCAAATCAAGTGTCTTTCATATTCAAGAGAATCCAGTGACTCAGTGTGCCTTTTGTTGACGCCTACAGGTTCTGTTTTTGTCTGGGACGACACAAGGTTCATATCAGGAAATGCGGAGATGAATTTTAATTGGCACACAAGGGGTTTAAAAGTGACAATTCACCTGTACAAATACAGTCTTTGGTACTTAGCTGACATTTCACCTATGTCATTCGTGCAAATCACAGTACATCAAAAGCCAGTTTCAAGGAGTTTCATCTCACACAATATGTTACTCAACCAAGTTATCAAGCAAGAGATCCAACCACCAGATAATAGATGCCTGGTGTAATAAACCCCAATTATCTTTCTGAAGGATCATAACATGGAACTTTTTTTTATAATATATATATATATATATTATTAAAACGTTCTATGTTATGATCCTTCAGAAAGATAATTGGGGTTTATCACACACACACACAGAGACACACACACACACACACACACACACACACACACACACACACACACACACACACACACACACACACACACACACACACACACACACACACACAGAGTTGACCCTAGTATAACAAATGGCTTGTATAATATAAAATCTGTACAACATAAAAAATTCCAGAGATAGAGGAAATTTGCTTAACAGAATAGTCTATGGGGCAAATCCATACAACATAAAAATGGTCGCAATTAGGGATTGCTCTGTTTTCAATGCATTCCTATGGGAAATTTGTATAAAGGAAAATTTGCTTAACATAATTTCATTTGGAATGAATTAATTCCTTTAGACAAGGTACCACTGTGTATGTGTGTGTGTGTGTGTGTGTGTGTGTGTGTGTGTGTGTATTTGCTCTCTTTAGAAAATAAAGCCAACTTTTCCCCTGATGCATGTGCTATGAATGGCTTGTGAATCTTTAATGCAAGAGGGAAATGCTATTCAAATTAGTTCCCATGTGTCTTCATTCGTTTTTAATTAAAAGTAATGAAGATATTGATTCAAAGAGTATAACCCAAACTCTCCCCCCCCCCAAATAGGCGTACAGATGATAAATATGTTTGTCAGGGGTAAGACCATAAAGTGAAACTCTGATGTAAGGGATCGTTGTTGCAATATAATCAAGGCTTGTTAAACATTTGTATCATGCATTCAAATTGAAGCTGATTGTGGAATGTGTTTTTCGTATAGATCAAAGCACTGCAAGTACTCAGTGGTTTGGATGCTGGTATTCTACAGCTAACTCCGTTGTATCAAAGTGATGCATTCACCAGTCTCTGGATCACTGCCACAGGAGAGAACATTGGCATCCCATTCTTCTTCATATGGAAATAGGGTAAAATGACCAAAATTAAGAAGGGGCAGAACTATCTCCATCGGAAAAAAGTATGATAGCATTTAGGGCTGTTTGGTTTGGGGAGAGAAGCTGACCGAAAGAAACCCAATCCAGAGGTTAAGACATGAGGAGATCCAGTCATAGGCATTAATGTACCCTCCCACCACCACCCAAATTAGTAACAATCTCTCTCTCTCTTTGTGTGTGTGTGTGTGTGTGTGTGTGTGTGTGTGTGTGTGTGTGTGTGTGTGTGCTTTGGGGAGAAAGGCAGCATAAAATTAAAGTTGTTGTTGTCGTTGTTTATTATTTTATTATTATTATTATTATTATTATTATTATTATTATTATTATTATTATTATTATTATCTCTAAAGAACTCTCTAAGGCGCCACCCCAGCAAACAAAACAAAACCAGACTCACCTAAACCAAGTGATAATGACACCTGGGAGATTTTTAATTGACTGCAGCTTTTAATCCACCTCAATCCTCTGCTCGTTATAAGATCAGCTTCTCAAATGTTTCCAAGATTAATCAGAATTCCAATGATTTTTTTCCCTGCGGGTAAAAGGAAATGCATCATTCACATCTAAGATATGGACAAGAGCATTCTATTTATGGTACTTGACACAGATCTCTTAGGTCCCTTCTGAAGAGCCATGTAATAGATTCCCCACTTACAAGGGCAGTACTGTCGGGAGTCCTGTGATGGCGGTTCCTGCATGGCAGGGGGTTGGACTAGATGGCCCTTGAGGTCTCTTCCAACTCTATGATTCAATGGTCTACTTCAAGGGCAGAAAAGTGGGCATAACACGAAACACGCCCAACCTCCTAATATACCTCTTCTGATCCAAGCCCTTCTCTTTCTTTCCTGCTTCTTAATGCTTGCATCATTCCTTATTGACTTTCCATCCTCCCCAGGCTGCTTGGATGCAAACAGCATCATGAATTTTTAAAAAACCATTATGCCAGAGAGAGCAATCATGCCTCTTATAGGTTTTCATGATTAAAACATTTTCCCCTCCCCTCTACACACAAACCTGATGATTGAAATGACTTAGTCTGCTTGTTTTAGACTGCATACACAGAGTAGGAAATTTCCCATCTCCTTCTTTGTAAAGTGGCAAGTGAAAACATGGGCATTCAAATTAGGTCTTGGCAACTGGTCATGTGATTTAGATCTTAGGATGGAAGCCAAATAAATTTTGATGGATTTGTGACCCATTCGATTCAGTTTGTGCCTGGGTCCCCGCTGCACAGTAAATTCAGATCAAAAGCTTTCCATTGGTTTGCACTGGAAGACCAGTGGTTTTCCACTGATTCATGAAACCTGGAAACAAGGTAGACAGGAAATAGGACAGCAAACTGTGGTGGGTTTTTGGACCACGATTTCAAAAAAAATATTGCGGTCGCCATTTTGGATCCCCCCGCCCGCACACCACATGGCAAAGGCAGACGAGACGATGCCCCCCCACCTGGTACCAGCAGCGCAGCAGTAGCACTAGCCAAGGGGGGGGCGGGAAACCCCCCCCAAATAAAACACCCTTCTGGCCTGGTAGGTGCCCTCAGACAGTTTTCGCCTGCTTTTAGGGCCGGGAATCAGGGTTTTTTTTTAACTTTTAAAAACTTTTTTTCTGTGCTGCTTGGCATCGCGGGATCGCCGCGATGCCAGGAACAACCACGACAAATCAGACCCAATTATTCTTTAGTCGGTTCGAGTTCGAGTTCTGGTGGAGTAATTCCCGTTACCGTTTCCGTTGCGTAACGGAAACGAGTAACGGAAACGGAAACAGGAATTCCGCTAAGTCGTGCCCATCTCTATTATATACTACCATTTATTTTCTATTTTCCCAACTTCAATTTGCTTGCACACACACACACATTTGGGGTGCAAACCAAGAACAGAACCTCTATCCTTCCTAAGTGATATCCTAACTGCCCACTCGCCCGTCCGCCCGCGCCGCCCCCCACCTGCGGCCCGCGCCGCCCCCCACCTGCGGCCCGCGCCGCCCCCTTCCCACCCACCACCTAGGGCGCAAAAACACCTAGTGCCAGCCCTGATTGCGGGACACCCCTATGCTCTGGGAAGTCAAATCGCGCTAAATCGCGGTGGAAATGACAAACGACAAACGACCATCGGAAATGAAAATTTTTTGAAAAATTTCATGACAAACGGAAACGACCCAAAATGGACCCGTTCCAACAAACAAAAACTCGAAACGTCATTTTTTTCTGGCCGTGCCCATGTCTAGTACCTTTTAAAGCTGAAGACATGAATAGATTGTCAACTTCCTTCCTTCCTTCCTTCCTTCCTTCCTTCCTTCCTTCCTTCCTTCCTTCCTTCCTTCCTTCCTTCCTTCCTTCCTTCCTTCTCTCTCTCTCTCTGCTAATTCTGGACTCTTCCCCACCTTACACACACACACACACACACACACACACACACACACACACACACACACACACACACACACACACACACACACACACTCACTCACTCATTCACACACACACACACACAGAGAGAGAGAGAGAGAGAGAGAGAGAGAGACAGACAGACAGACAGACACACACACACACACACACACACACACACACACACACACACACACACACACACACACACACACACACACACACAGCCCATTGTTCATAGCTGCCCTAGCACTAGATTACAAAGCATTTAAAGGGGGTGGGGATAGAATGGGAAGGGAAGGAACTCAATTTTAATTCATCTTAGGGAAAAGAGTTATAACACGTTAAAAGCAAATGCATTATTGAAAGGTAGAAAAATCACAGAGAGATGTTGTTGGGCACAAAACCAAACATACAAACAATGGAACAGAAATCAGAAACCACATGCAGGTGTTTGTGGATGTCTAGCAGACCCAATCAGAACTGTAATGCGGGATGGGATTTTTTTTAAAAAAAATTATTGACTACAAACCCCATAATTCTCCTTTTGGGGAGTTCTACCTGACAGGCAGATACTTAAATGTGGCTCACATGGAATAAAAGCCTCATCTAGAAGGCCTTGAACTTTAGCTAGGCCTCGCACAACTCAAACTTGCTACTCCTGTCCTAGTGTATCTGGAAGTTGAGACATGGCAACTGGACTTGCCATGACTCAACTTCTAGATAAACTCATCTGGATGACTGAGAATCTTCACAGACATACTGTCCTAGTGAAAGCTTCTTTTCCAAACAGAAAGCTAGGTGGAACTAGGCTTCGCCAGACATCACCTATGAGCCACATTTTGGTGCCTGTAATATATCTGTCTGTGAGGTAGAACTCCAAGAATGAAGAATTATGGGACTTGCAGTCCATGACAATAAAGACATCTCAACCCTGATGATAATCTTTAATGCAAAATAGCTCACTACAGCCCCAGTTCTATTTATTTCTCTGTTGTTTCCTCGTCCCCATTGTTCTGGGAACAGCAACTCCATATGGCCAGCTGAAGAGAGAGGAAAGACCAAGCATATCACAGGAAACTTCTTGTTAATTTAATGGAGCCTTAAATAACCTGATTGGTATTAATGTTTTCCAACTGTTTGAGGCATTTTGCTGCTTCCGAATGACACAGACGATTCTGCTGTCATGAGAGCATGGCACCTATCTGGAATATTTTTGTTGCCATAATAAAATATATATTCTTTTAATAATGGTGTGCATATTTGTGCTTTTGGACTACAAGTCATAGTATTCCTCAGGCAAGAGAAATACGAGAATTTTACTCCATAAAAGTATATCTGCAAACCTTTACTTTTTACTCAGGTATTTAAATTTGCACAGACCCTTACAGTCTCACAAGCCACCTTGCAATTGAGGCACTAATTGATTTTTTTAAATGAGATTTTTATCTTTGTGTTTTCATTATGACCATTATATATTAGTTTTATTGCTCTGTCTTAGGTTTTCAAATAATTCATGGTTTATAATGCACACCACGCTGGAATTTTATTACGATGTATAGAAATCTTTTTACACTGATGGATATTATCCAGTAAAATCACTTATAGTACTATTAGTTTGTCCAATTCTTTCCACTTGTGATGCTAATTTCCTTTAGAAGGGAAATCTGAAATTGAAGGATCAACACATGAAGTGACCCTTAAAAGTCAGGAGGGGGCAGAGGTGGTGTTGGATCAGAACTTCCTCCTCCATCTTAAACTGAATGTATCAGTGGATCAAAGAGTGGTACAGTGGGTCAAGTGATGGAATAAGGCTACAGAAAATAGGGTTCAAATTCTCACTCAGTCATGTAAACTGACTGGGGGAGTGGAACTGCTAAACCAGCTCCTTAAACATCTCACCTATCTTGAAAGCCCTTTTAGGGTCGCTACAACTTAGTTCTGACTTAACAGCCCAGAACACACACCTCTGAATAAGTAAAGGTTCCCCCACAAAAAAAAAAAAAACAGTTTTATAATGGAGCAATGCTTTGCTTTGATTAGAAATAAAGAAAACATTCTCATTAAGTTTAACAAGATTTTAAAATGACCTTATCCAATTTGGGGTCCTGCAAGACTATTAGCTGGCCTTCTCATTTTTCATCACCAGCTGGAAATAACAAGTATAAGTCCTCCTCTTTACTAGAATGTATAAAATTGATTTAACAGGTCTAAGACAGTGTATATATTATAAAATCAGAACCATACTATTTTTGTACCTCATCATGGCACAATGGTTAAACTGCAGTACTGAAGTCAAAACTTTGATCATTAAACCAAGTTCAATCCTATTAGTTTCAAGTAGTCAGCTTGTGGTTGAGTCAGTCTTCAGTCCTTCCAAGTTTGGTAAAATGAGCACAGAGCTTGCTGGAATGGGTAGGAAATGTCGACTTATAACTGAATTGTAAACCACCCAGAGATAATGCAGAGAATATTGGGCAATAATTTGTCAGATCTGCTTGCCCTCCCACGGAGTGTTGGGGTTAACTGGACCACACTTTATTAACTCAAAAATGCAATGGCAGAACAACAACCTCAAGAGGGGCCTGGCATCCACGTGGCATTGGTTGGAACCCGGGGTCTCCCGGGACCCCTCCAACCAGTCAGCATAGGGTGAATCGCTACCCCCTGGTGGTGCAGTCATTCGGACAGCACCCACCATGCTGGTCAATATATGCATACCACTCACTGGGTCCTGAAGCCCCACTACTGGCAACTCCATGCCCAGGGAGGCATCCCTGAGCACCCTCTCCTGGACAGTGTAATCTCGTGATCCGCAGTGTCCTGGGGTTGGATGGGCAAGGACAGGTGTTTTATTTCTAAATCACTGGCTGCCTTCCACTTGTTTCTGCCACCAGTGTGACCTATGAATTGTGGCCTAACTATACCCCCTGTCACTAGCATGGGATAGGTGAAAAATCTCCACTCTCGACCAGCCAATCCTGAGTGCGGGTCAAAAATTCCTATCTGGCCCCCTGGAGCAACCAGTTAGATTCACACTAGTCCTTGCAATTGGGGTGGGTGGGTGTGGAAAGGCCTTTGGTCAGGGGAGGAGCCCCCTTATAGAGGGGGCCTCCTCTTCCTCCCATACAGGACGTGCTTCTCGCATCTGCCCTCTCGCTTGTTCGCATGATAGGGCAAACTGGCCCCGCCTGCCGGAGGAGCCCGGCTGTGGAGCTGCACTTTGATTTGTATTCCTGCCTTGAGCAGGTCATTGGATTTGATGGCCACATACTGGAGGCTCCTTGCAACTCAATGATTCTAATATTCTCTGAACGTGTTAAGCACTACGGGCTGTTATATAAGCAGCATATTTGGTTTTTGCTTTAATCAGTATGAAAATATTTGCATATGGAGAGGAGTACACACCAACATACATAATCAGTTCAGTGCAAAAACTTAGGAAGGAAAAAAAAATCCTGGTGAGATTCCAGGAAATGCAGATAAAATACCATGGATGAGTGAAGAAGCTGTACACTGCTACTTTAATATGCCATCACATATTCTCATTACTAGGAGAAATACTCAGATTCTCAGCTCTGCAAAGAGCAAAGCTAGGTTTTAGAGAAGCAACCCCTAAAGACGTGGCAATTCCTCTTTTGATGTGCCAGTGCTTAGTGCTGATGAATGCACAGCTGTATCATTTGGGTGATTTTCTTGAATTTAGAAGGCATTTCTGTGCTGGGGCAGGGGTGCTTTATAATATTGTGTTCACTCCTTTTTATTTCCCGCATTGGGAAAGCACTAGACCACATCGCAACCCAAAAGGGGTAAGTTCGGCTTGTGTAGGATTATTCAGAGCTGGTTATGAAACCTCCGTGTTCCTAATTTGATTGCAAGATGCAGCTGCCTGTCAAGTCATTGATTTGCAGAATTCCATACGCAAGACCTAGACAGATGAAAACCAGCCTGCAGTTCTCATAATCACCTGCCAATTGCTTCTCTGTTTTGTCTCCAGGACAAATCTAGCAAAAGAAAGCTTTTTGTTCATTCTCTCCCACAAGCTCTCTTTACTTCTTTTAGAGAATCCTTAGATATCCGATGGCAATATTCAAAGTGCTGCCTGTTCCCTCCACTAATTTGGTAATCGGTTTTCTCCTCTTTCCCTTCTTCTAAGTGTTCAAAGCTTACAGTGAAGATGTTTCTCTTCTTATTTCTCAGTGAATGTATCAAATACAGCATATGATGGTGTGCCTGTTTGTGTGTTATTGGTTAGTATGTGAGAGCATTTTACAGTACAGTACTTAATACTGTGCACAGCTGGATTCACTCAAAAACAAGTCCCATGGATACCAGGTAGACTGGTCTCCAGGTAAACCAAGGGCGTTTATACACGACCCCTAAAACTCCGGGGCAAATGGCTCCCAGCTCCGGAGCTTTAAAATGTTTACCCACCAGCTCCGGAGTTAACAGGAAATTAAGTGCGACCCCAGCGCACTTTTCTTGTACCTGCTCTGGGACAGTGAAAATTATTTGATCTGGTGTAAAGATAGTGAGTGTGGGGCTCTCCTTGCTTCTGTTTGTTGTTTTTTGGCTCCCGCCCATTTAAGAGCTACTTTTACAGAGACGAGAGGCAGAACAAGGTGAGCGGCATGCTTTTCTTTCTCTTTTTCTCCCTCCTCTTACGCAGCCAGCAACCAGGAAGTGTGGAGGAGGTGGGAACGCTCGAAGAGCGACGAACCCCTAAGATCTCTGGTCCGAATTTAAGTGGCCAGTGGATCTTAGGGTCATGTAAAAAGGCCCCAAGTTAGTATTAAAACTTTTACGACTGGATTCAATGTATGTTGACTCAAATATAAGGCTGTGTTGGGACAAATCCCAAATTTTGAACCAAATCGGCTTGATTCAGAAGGATTGTATGAGATTCTGACTGCATCAGGGGCAGACTGAAGTGAAAGTTGCAGAGAATAACTCAAAATTTTCTTAACTCAAAATTTTCTTAACTCGAAAACAGTTTCCCATGGGAATGCATTTAAAATTGATTGGTTGGTTCCAGAGGCTAGAAAACAGACAAAAATACCCAAGTTTATACAAAACTCTTTATAAACTGCACTTTAAAGACATCTACAGTGTGCATGTCTTTAAAGTGCACTGAACTGTTCTGTAGCATGTTGAAAAAAATTGATATGTTTTGTTTGAAATGTTTATTCTGGATCAGTCATGTCCCTGTACAGCATGCATGTCTTTAAACTGTACTTTATAAAGAGTTTTGCACAAAAAGGTGCCTTTGTCTCTTTTCTAGCCCATGTAAAAATTTTTTTGGAAAAAAATTCTGTAACTGAAATTTTTCCTATACTCGCAGATTTCTATTCGTAACTTGAATTTTTCATAAATTGGGGCATTCATAACTCAAGGTGCCACTGTATTTTTTTTGCTTTTGATGCAGGTTGATTCACCCTATTTTTTCGGTGACCACGTGTGCTTTAAGCAAGAGAGGTCAATCTTGCCCCTTTTGCTGTTTCACTCCTTTCTGGCACAGTGCTTGGGCTGCAGTTTATTTAGTGCCATTGGGAATGTTCCTATTTAGCTCATTCTGGAGCCTACCTGGTTGCTTGCTTCTCTCCCAAATGGAGCTCTGGGGAATATTTTCTTTGGTGACCCTGCAACATGTGCATATAGTAGAAGGGAAGGTGGAGAAACCCTTCCATCATTTCTCACTATTTCTAAAAATATCTTCCTAATTGACACAGTGTTATTTCAGATATTAAAAAGTATCCATGTTAGATTGATGTATTGCTGTAGTGCTATGCCACTTACTAAATTAACCAAAAAGCAGGAAAGTCACTGTGGCTCCAAAAATTACAGCTGTAACAAAAGGCAAGAAATGAGGTTGGGAAAGAGGCATAAATTGAAAATTTGGAATTATCTGAAGTGTTATCTGGATTATTCTCATGGGAGAAGAAACATCTCCCAAATAAATGGAGGATTCACTCAAGTGACAGATAAAATAGATCACACCAAATATGAGAGTCTTTAAAATGCAACCCTGATCAATCCAAATTCACCCACCTTGCTAAGTCCTCTGTTATATTAATGTGAGATTAATGCTGTCTGTGTGATCTTTTTAGTGCCCATGGAATAGTTTTTTTAATTGGCCAGTTTTTTATTCAATAATGGAATATTTTCCAATCTTGGTTCCATAATCTTCTTTTTAGAGAACTGGAGCAGAAAAAGTAAAAGATAGATCCATAGATTTAGTTTCAGACATGGGCACAAACTGAACCATGAATCAGAAAACTGATCAACTGGGCTGATTCATGGTTCAGTATGTGACCCAGTTTGGGGAAACATCCTTTTGCTGAAGCAAAATGAAATGCTGAAACTTTTCTCCCTTGACCCTTTGTTTGCTTTGGCAAACTGGGTTGCTGCACCCACCTGCTGCTGCACCCACCTGTACCTGCTGATGCCCGGTCAGCCTTCCATCCTTTGTAAAATGGTACCCAGCTTGCCTGCTCCTGCCAGCCTGCACACTGTAATTTTTTCCAGAGAAGGAACAGGAGACATTCTCTGAGACAGTGCCTTAGCTCCTTGCAAGGAAGCCAGTAGCTGCCTCTGATTGTGCACAACCAGAGACTGATCTACTGGAAGGTGTGTGCATGCTTGGAGGAAGGGCCCCAGCCTCCCTGCAAAGAGCCCGGTCACTGCCTCAGCGTATGTCACCCAGGGAGGAGGTGGTGGCAGCGGCAAGATGGCAGCAATGCGACAGGAACAGGTTGCCCACCACCCTCACAACCCAAAAAACTGAATTGAATACTGGTTTACTTTTCAAGCTGATTCATGGTGGGTTGTGGGTCATGGCTAACTATGAAACCAACATTTGTGCCCATCTCTACTTAGCTGTTAACTGAGTTGCTCAGGTCACAAAAAGCTGTCCTTTTCTTGACACATTCTTCCTTCCATAAGTTCCCATCCTTGCTGTAAGCCATCTGGAGTCCTGTGTACAGTTCTGGTCACCATACCTCCAGAAGGATGTTATGGAAATAGAAAAAGTGCAGCGGAGGGCAACCAGAATGATTAGGGGACTGAAACACCTTCCTTACCATCTGAGGTGGTAATGGCTGGGCCTCTTCACTCTTGAATGACGGTGCCTAAGATGTGACCTGATTGAAGTTTATAAAATCATACACGCTGTGGACAAAGTAGATAAGGAAAAACTGTTTTCCCTATCACACAACACTAAAACTAGGGAGCACTCCATGAAACTTTTGGGTGCTAGATCTCAAACAAATAAGAGGAAGTACTTTTTCACCCAGAAGATCAGTGGTCTGTGGAACTCCCTGCCAGAAGAAGCTGCCTTGACAGCTTTAAGAAAGGACAAGTTTACTTGTACAAGTTTATTTATTTATTTGTTCATTTTTATACTGCCCGTTTTCCCGAAGGAACTCTGGGCAGTGAACAAAAGGGGCAAGACAGGCCCAAAGGAAACAATACATCAACTTTAGAGGGAATAAAAAAATGAAAAAATAAGGAATAAAATATAGTATAAAATAAAACAACTCAACAGAGGAATCGAGAAATCATTGGCAAGACGGTGATAAAAAAAAAACTAAACCAGATTGCCAAATGCCTCCCTAAAAAGCAAGGTTTTTAACAGTTTTTTGAAGGCAGGCAGGGACTGTGCAAGGCACAACTCACTCAGAAGATGGTTCCAAAGCGAGGGGCCAGCCACCGAGAAGGCGCGGTTACAGGTGATAGATTTCCGCGCCTCTCTCAGTGTGGCCACTCAGAGTGAGTGCGCCTGCGATATTCTAGTGGGTCGGGCCTCAGTTGACTTTTGGAAGATACACTCTGACAGGTATTCAGGTCCCAAGCCGTGGAGGGTTTTATATACCAAAACCAGGACCTTGAACCTTATCCGGAGCATAATGGGCAACCAGTGCAGACGGGCCAGAATTGGGGTGATACGATCATGGAGAACAAGAGTTATCATTATGGCTATCATTATGGATGCTTAAGGACAACCTCTGGGTTGGAGAGATAGGCAGCATATCTCTCAATGCTATTTGAGGGGAATCATAAGCAGGTGAAGACATCTGCTTGGGAATCCCCAGAAGCAAATAGTGAGCCGCTGTGTGAGACAGAATGCTGGACTGGACGGGCTGTGGCCTGTTCCAGCAAGGCTGTTCTTGTGTTCTTATGAAGGTTGGTTTGATGGAGTCACCTTATTCTTTGCCTAATATATTGTCTATTTTTCTCCTTCCTCGGTCTTTCATTTCTTTTCCAACATTGTTAAAGTAATGGTCAATAGGAGAGCAGAACTCTTGGCAATCTCCATGCTTAATCATTATTTTATTGCTGTAAACATGGTTATCAGTAGACAAATGCTCCCAGAGGGAAAAAACTAAGAAGCTGCAAGTATTTAAACTGCCTCATTAACATTTTCTAGTTTCAGCTAAGATGTTAAATAACTGTGAGTCCCACAATTTCATAGTAATATACAACTTTAAAATGGCAGAATATTTCTCTGGAATAATTTAGACTATGGCTGTTTGTTCCTTCCCTTCTATTTTCAATAAAAATATCAAGACACAAAACAAGTCAGTAGATCAAAGCAAATGCAGTCTTGAGATTTCAAACCTCTAGATGTAGGAGAAGGTAAAAGTGACAGATTTGTTCACCTCTCCAAATGAAAGGCATTGAGTAGTTAGCTCTTCAAAGAGCTCTTCAAGGTCTTGGTTTTAATTTATAAAACCCTCCTGGCAGAGCGAATCTCTCAGAGATCAACTGAGGCCCGACCTACCAGAATGTCTCGGGCGCTCTCACTTCGGGTGGCCATGCCCAGGGAGGCTCGGAAAACAGTGACACGCAACCGAGCCTTCTCTGTGGCTGGCCCTGTGCTCTGGAACCATCTCCCAAGTGAGTTGCACCTTGCACAGTCCCTGCCAGCCTTTAAAAAAGCCTTAAAGATCTGGCTTTTTCGCAAGGCATTGGGCGACCGTTAATTTCTTTTTTCTTTTCCTGTCCCGCTGTCTCCCCAGTGATTCTTATTGTGGCTTCACCATGCCATTTTATATTATGATTTTTCTCCTTGTTTACTTATTCATTACTGTTTTTTTTGTTTTATTCAGTTTGTTATTATTGTTATAGTTAGTGGTGTAAACCGCCCGGAGTTCCTCCTGAAGACGGGCGGTATATAAGTATTAAAATAAATAAATAAATAAATAAATAAATAAATAAATAAATAAATAAAGTTTGAGTTCAAATCTTCCACTTTTTTTCCTGACAAGATCTTCATGCTTACCAAATATATGGCAAGAAAGTACAAGGCTTTGGAACTCCCTCCCACAAGAGACCATCTTTGCTATTCTTTTGAAAATAGAATAACTTTATTTTCAGGCAAGTTTTCCCTCACTGATTGGCTAACTGGATGAGGTTTTTGTGTTTTACCTCTTTTGAATGTGTTTTGGTGTTGTTTTTATTTACCTTGTTTTAGTCTGGTATTTGAGCCTTTCTAGTATTTGTATCCTTATTTTTTTTTAGCTTTAAATACAGTGGGCCCTTTTATAATAAATGTTTTGTATAACATAAAATCTCTACAACATAAAAAATTCCAGAGATAGCAGACATTTGCTTAACAGAATCGCCTATGGGGCGAATCCGTACGACATAAAAATGGTCACAATTAGGGATTACTCTGTTTTCAATGCATTCCTATGGGAAATTTGAATAAAGGAAAATTTGCTTAACAGAATTTCATTTGGAAGGAATTAATTCCTTTATACAAGGTACCACTGTATTTATTTTAATTGATGAAAACTGCCTTTGGTCCTTTTCAAGGGGAAAAGCAGGGTAAACATATTTTAAATAAATAAATAAAACAAAACAGTCCTATTTATGCTGGCAAATACATACTTAGTTTGTCTAGTGGAGAGAGCAGGAAATTTCATTTCATTTCTCATTTGATAAGATTCGACAATATCTGCCATTTTTTCATCTATGATATGGGGGAGGGGGTGGGACCACTTCAACTAACTGAAAGTGAGTGAAAAACAAAATTGTCAACCAGTGGCTTTTTTTCCTGCTGAAGACAGGATTAAAATCCATTTTTCCTGGTTTAAATTGAACCATGGATTTGATTCCAAAGGTCTGCAGTGGAGGGAGAATGTCTGTTTAAAACAACTGATCAACATTCTTGCCAGTAATTTTTCTGTGTTATTACACATCAGATAAATATGGGAGGAACATCACTGTGGTTTATAACGTCTGATCTAAGATTCCATTGTTATTGTCATCCTTGAACTGAGATATGAACCTGGCTCAACCTCACCCAACCTGATATTTTGTTCATTGTATTCCAATGGAGCATGTGGTCTATATTCCACTGGACTGCAACAAACCCATGTCTGTCTATGGGTGCATGCACAAAAACAACACACACCTGATTCCTTTGTAAAATATTTATCACACAAATTTAATTTGCCAAAATTTGGGCCTTCTTCTAAAAAAATGTTATTCAAAATCCTGTTCTGCAGTTAGCCAAAAGGTGTAACTTTTGGTGATGTGTTGTTATAAGTTTTTTAAAAAAAAAAACAACTCTTGCCATCTCATGCCAAGTTGCACAACTCAATAGGCAACAGACAATTTCTATGGAGATTGTGTGTGCGTTATGGCTTTTGCGAAACTGTACAAAAGGATTTCAGCCAATATGACATGAAAAGGTCTATCTCACCCTGGGGATTCCCCCACCCCCTCGTTCTTTCGTCCTATCACACTGAAGAGAATGTAAAAAGGATTCTTCTGCACAAATTCTGTCGGAACAAAAGGCCACCAGAGCCTTAAATAAAGATAGAACTGTACCATTCTCCAACATGGTTGTGTGCATTCGCTTTTCAATGAATCTACGTGGCGGGGCGCCTGGATTGCATCGTAGTAGTCCAGAGCTGAGCACAGAGATCTGATAGAACAAGGCATTGATCTTTTCTTTTTTTCCTTGTCTGCAGTTAAACTGCATGGTGGATTTCAGGCAGAGATGTTCAACACACTCTACACCAAACTTGGGTAGCTTTATCAAAGCTCAAAGCTCTTTTTGTCTTCTTTTGAAGGTCTATATAGATTTTTCACTTGAAGAGCACCCGCCCAACCACCTTGCATTTTCCTGTAGGCCAGATATTTGCGACAAGTATGGATTGGTGCTACCTCTCCCCAAACAAGTAAAACATAATAGTGCCTTTTGAAGAGTCCTTGCATCAACAGTATGTACCACATCCCACCGATTCTCAAGGATTCCTTCCTTCTCTGCCTTTTAGGTAATGCTCTTAATTTGGTTTCAATGGAGCACGTTTTTGTAGTGTCTTGCCTACATTTAAATTTCAGCTTTTCTTATGGAGGATTAGTCAGTTCCAGCCAGTGAGAGCCATGCACATCAATAAAAGCAAAATGGAAAAAGCCACTGAGTCCCACATCTACCAGCACAGAGAAAGATGATTGTTTCTACATATCCTAAGACACAACCTGGTCCTATCACACTCCAAACTGATTTGTCAAGTCTCTACTTTTCTTCTTGGATGTGCATTTTAACTGTGAACCCTGCAGCCTAGAATACACATCCTGTTTGTTGTTGTTGTTGTTGTTGTTGTTGTTGTTGTTGCACCACCACTAAGCTCTACTGATGGAAAGCCTCACACAACTCAACTCAATTGTTCACATCCACATGACATTTTAATAGCAAATAAAGGTGTTATACAACTCCGATTGGGTGTCTTGGCAGTTCTTTGCTCTATACCCAGGAATGAGCTAAAAGCCCCATTCAAATTATTCCTGGATTGGAAAGAATCCTTTGCCAACTGGTCTACAAGGCGGAACCCATAGGGTATAGAAGTCCTCTCTAAGGGCAGCCTAGTATGGTATTATGAAGCTTGAAAGACACCGTGAAGGTCTAAGTGAGCATACAGTATAGTTACTTCAAGGCCAGGAGTCGACCATTACATACTCAAGGTTGACTCAATCTTCCACCCCTCTGAGATCAGTAAACTGAGTGCCCAGCTCATGGTGGGGTGGTGGTGGCAGTAACGTGTAGTGTAGTCTGCATAATTAAGTTGGAAATAACCCAGAAAAGGCTCCAAGGTCTATTTGGTTCTATCTGGATGGATTTCACAGTACTCGGAATGCATCCCAAGAACAAAAGAAGTCATTGCAAAAACAGTGAATAATGTAGATTACAATTTTACATAGCTTTGCCCTGAGAAACTTTTGGAATCAGTCAGGCATTCCACTTTTATTTATCTTTCTAAAAGAGTTTTCAGGCTCAGAACTTTGATGGTCATCAATTTTTAGGATGTGTTATTCCAAAACTTGTAAAACAGTCTTTATAATGAACGTGGCAGTGCAATGCTCACAAGCCTACCATGGAAGAATGTAACTCAAAGAGCCGCTTCAGCTAACAGCAAGATTGAACAATGGGTCATATAAGGATATGAAAGTTACTGTTGCTAAGTTTCAGAAAATAAGAAGAAATAAATGGCTAAGAATATTCAGTGAAGACCTGTTCTACAGAGGGATATGTGAGGAATCCCAGGAAATAACCAGAAATGCTACAGAAGACAATGCACACAAACCTTCACATCTGCAAGATGAATACCTGGCAACCTCAAACCCTGATCTGGTCTTTCTTTAATTGCAAGTGGCATGGTTGCTTGTTTTCTAGACTATGTAGAACAAAATTGCTATACAGTAATACCTTGGTTTAAGAGTAACCTGCTTTAAGAGCATTTTGAAAGACAAGCAAACATGTCTTCTAAATTTTGCTTTGATTAGCAAGCAATGTCTTGCAACACAAGCACTGGAACAGGTCACATGATCACAAGTGAGCCAGTGGTCTCTCTCTCTCTCTCTCTCTCTCTCTCTCTCTTCCTTGCTGGATTGTGGGGGATTGTCTGGAACGTTCCGTCTCAGGCAGCCTCCAAACAGAAGGAGGAGAGAGGAATGGAGACTTCCCTTGCACCTGTTGGGAACGTTTTCAAAGGGGAGTGCAGGTTAGGGTTTTAGTTTTCTTTATATTTTTATTTAATTTGTTTTCCACATCTTTTCTTATTTTTTCAAACAATTTCTAGTCATGGGGCAACTAGTTAAGTGTGTATAGGGCTACAAATTGCATTTTATTATTAGTCATATTCAAAACACAGATTAAAATCCAGGTGTTAATCCCAAACAGAACAGATTCTTCAGCCAGGTACCTAAACCATGGTGTGGATGTGGACTTTTAGCCTACTTCTTTTGTGAGGTTTGGCATTTTGCTTGTACAGTATGTGGTCTCGGAACAAATCATCTGAGTTTCCGCTATTTCTTATGGGGAAATTTGCTTGGATATAAAAGTGTTTTGGTTTACAAGCATTTTACAGAATAATTTAAGCTTGTAAACTAAGGTATTACTATATATAATTCCAGGGAGATATTCTAGGGCTCACAATGGATCATATACAGACAAATCCTGGTTGATTTGTCTGTATGTGAACTACTCCCATGAGAAGACCATCCCAGAATTTTTACATATAAATCAGAGGCTCCCTTCTGTTCCATCAGCCTCCCATGATCCATTTGAGGGGACTGGTGACAGGACCTTAAGGGTTTCACCTGGTGAATTAAATATCATAAAATGTTGACATGAAACATGGGAGTAAATTTGCAGATTTCAGACAACTAACTCCCAGAGTCTGCATTCTAGTAAACTTTCGGGAGTTGTACTTTTGTCGCACTTTTTAAAAAGTGCAACAAAAATGTAGCCATTCCACAAGTGGTTCAAAACTGTTTTATTTGCTCAAAGTGATCACACTGTGGTTTAGACCAAATCTCAATTGCCTCCAAACTGGACTGTCTAGATTAGGTTTGGTTTCAACTTCAAACTGTTTATTGTTTTCTGTCTTTTCTCCTGTCTGTTTGTACAGTGTGTGTCAGTTACATGTACATATGTGGATGTGCACATGCTCTCTCTCTCTCTCTCTCTCTCTCTCTCTCTCTCTCTCTCTCTCACACACACTCACACACACACACACACACACACACACACACACACACACACACACTATCTCAAACACAGAGAGAGGGGGAGGGAGAGAGAGTCACAATGTACAAGCAGCACTCAGCATCACATCATTGTGCTCAAAAAAGCACACATGTTAAAAAAAATTAAATTCAGATTAAATAGAGAATAAAATAGAAAAAGTATTCAATGGACAATTGCTGATCCCAGACATGCAAATGGCAGGCTTAGCTTCCCTGAGCGATTTTAGAGAACCCCTTGAAATTTGGAAACTTTTTGTGTATCTGGGAAAAGAGTTTTTAAGTTCCAAAAGTGGTGTGGGGGTCTTAATGGAAGGAGTGTGTCTGGCGTGCTTTACCAATTATAGGGTTATTTTACAGCTTCCCCTCAGCACGCCGACCCACACTCCTTCAATTAAGTACCCCCACAGCTCCTTTAGAGCACAATAACTCCATTCTCTGAAACCCAAAACATCCCAAATTTCAAGGGGTTACAGGGGAGAGCTTGAGGAAGGTCCCCTGCCATTTCCATGCTGCTAGATGCCTGGGATCAGTATTTTCAAATACTTTTAATTTGCAAATGATTGTTTTTCCTGGGGGCATCACTCTGGAGTTGAATAACATGGCTCCCTGTACCCCTAACCTCTCCAAATTTTGGGTTATTAAAGGGGAGAGCTTGAGGAAGCTGCACTGTAATTTCCATGCTGCTAGCTGCCTGGGATCACTATTCTCAAGCAATAACATTGCAATTAGAAATGTTTTTTTTCAGGGGCACCCCGTTTGAAGTTGAATAACTCAGCCCCCTGAACCCCACATCTCTACAAATTTTGAGGGTTTAAAGAGGATAGTCCAAGGACAGTACACACAAAAATTGTTGCCTCCAGGACAAAGTAACAAATTAGTTTGCTACTGGTTCATTTTGTACATTTTTTATAAAAAAATATTTTCTAATGTAACAAAAAGAATCACGGGGGAACAAAATGAAATGAAACAAATCTCATTTTTACATTTTGTGCCCATCCCTAATCAGCACCTTGATTTTCCAGAGTTCTAACTTCCCCTACAGACACAGTCATCTCTCTGTGGGCAGAGGGCAACAGACTTATAAAGAAGGGGACTTATGTTTCTCTCTTTGTGTGTTTCTTCCTTATAAAGCTAGAAAAAGGTGATGTACCCGCATGCCATGTTTACTCATCACTTTCCTTAGACAGGGAGCTTTTTATATCAGGAAAACTGAGCATATGCATAACACCCAGCTCTCAGTCCATATGGAAGATAGCACTGGGAGTTTTTGGTGCCTAATTGGCATTCTAAATACAGTGCACCCTTGCATAACAAACAGTTTGTATAACATAAAATTTGTACAACATAAAATATTCAGGAGTTAGGGGAAATCTGCTTAACAGAATCACCTATGGGCCAAATCCGTACAACATAAAATGGGATTACTCCATTTTCAATGCATTCCTATGGGAAATTTATATAACGGAAAATTTGCTTAACATAATTTCATTTGGAACAAATTAATTCCTTTATACAAGGTACCACTGTACATAAAATTCTACCTCTAACAGCCTTAGTAAGAATCTGAAGATTCTTACTTTGACTACCTGTCCTGAATCGTGTAATGAAGATCTTGGGAATGACACCATAGGCATCCAGTATTCCCTGTTTTTAAACATTTTATGATATCAGGTACTTCCCTTCCCAGTAAGTCCACTCCTGGTACAGACTTCACCCCACTTCTAATAGACTAATTCCTCAAAGGATTGCTCTGCCCTCAAAGATTTGTGGTGCCATTTCTTGCCTGCTCTTTCCTACTTCCTCACCAATCAAGGCCAAGACAAGCAATATCCATTTAGTTCCATTTAGGGTGTCTACAGTAGTAACCATCAGGGATCCATTAGACGTACAATGGTATGTTTTGTCTATCACCAACCAGCCTTGTTTTGCTCTTTTCATTGTGGAGGTGCCATTTATTCTGCTTGACCTTCTGCTATTATCTACGGGTTTTTCTTCTTCCATGGATATCACTTATTTCAGGCATGTTTGTTCTCTGTCAAAGCCCATTAGTTTGTGGGGAACATAATATGTTTTTGCAGTAACTTGATGGCTGTTCTTTTAAATCCATCAGCAAGAAAACCAGTTCAAAACATCTTAAAAGCTTTCCTTTTCTTCCTGCTTGCTTGTTCTGATTAGAGATGGGCATTTCGTTTTGGAAGGGGACTGGTTCTGAAATGAAACACGCCAGCACAGCAGGTGCTTGGAACCCAGTCCCACCCTCTGGAACAAAATCAGCCACTGTCTTACCTTGCTGTAACTGGCGCTGGGTGAAATTCCAACCAGGAAGCAGCCTTCGATGCGTCATCTTTCTCTCTCCCTGATGCTGGCCAATCAGGAGCTGTGCAAGGACAGGCATCATCCCATCTCCCTGTCTGATTGGCCAGCGCCAGGGAGAGGGAAAGATGGTGCATCGGAGGCAGCTTCCAGGTTGGAATTTTGCTGAGCCAAAGTACAGCAAGGGAAGACAGTGGTTTAGTTTGTTTTGGGAGGTGGGACTGCATTCTGAATGCCAGCAGTGCTGGCATGTTTTGTTTTGGAACCAGTCCCCTTCTGAAACAAAATGCCCATATCTAGTTATGATTCCTTTTTATTAAAGATACCATGAGCAACAGGAAGACAGGAACACCGGGAGCCTTATCTTTGAGTTCTTTCATCTCCCCACACATAAAAAATGACTTTCCTGATGCTAGTTCCCCAGTTGCTCAAGGTCAGGGTTCCCCTTGGGCCCTAGCTGTGCCAGCAAGGGCTTCTGGGAGTTGCAGTCCCACAATATCTGGGGATCCAAGTTTGGGAATGGCTGATCTAAGGGAAACCTTCCTTGACTTGGAACAAAAGGGGACAGTTAGAAATAGCGAGAAATGGCGGGAGGAGGAAAACAACCCCTAGAGATAGAAGGGGAAAAAAAGAAATAAGGCAAAGCTTTAGTTAGGGGTGTGGAAGAAGAAGAAAATTGAGGAGATGCTTTGGAGGAATGAGAGAAAGAAGCACTCCATGGAGAAGAAGGAGATTATCCTGGATCCTCCACCCCTTTAATGGGAATACATAGAAAAAGATAATTCCCTGGATGGAGGAAAATAGTTTCCCTAATGGTCCTTTTCCAGGGAGAAAGACGGGGTAAAATATTCTAAATAAATAAATAAAAATTCCCCAAACCTGAAGTAGAAATTAGAGATGGTTGTTTCGTTTTGGAAACGAACCAGGGAGCAATCAGACAAATCAATCAGACAGGGAGGGAGGATGATGCATGTCCTTGCAGAGTTCCTGAATGGCCAGCACCAGGGAGAGGGAAAGATGACAGACACATCAGAAGCTACTTCCTAGTTGGAATTTTGCCCAGCATGATCTACTAGGGCAAGATAAGACAGTGGTTGATTTTGTTCTGGAGAGTGGGACTGGATTCCAAGCACCAGATGTGCTGGCATCATGCCAAGTCCCCTCCTTATATAGCTCTCTCTGAGATGAAAAGAAAAAGAGAATGAAATGCCACTTGGCTCATTGTTCGCCTGTCTACTTCTAAACAAAGCTGGCTGGGAACTTAAGAGAAGGCTTGTCAACCTTCTTGGAGGACAAAACACATCAATGCATCCTCATATGATGCCTTTAAGAGGTTTTGGCTAGGAGGGGCCTTTCTGGACTGGGGTGAATGTCAATCAATCCAGTAGCAGCCAATTGTTCTTTCTTAGCCTGAGGAATTATTTCATGCTCTTTTCAATCAGACTATTGGTGGACAGTTAGAGCAGTGTATTTAAACCACAAGCAAGCCATGTAATTAGCCATGAAGCTAAGTTAAGCATTGCTCATTTAACCAGTCACTATTATTTTAACAAAATGATGCTTGGTTTGATCTCCTCAGAACTGTGAGGAAAACATTATATTTTATTGTTTCTCTTACTAGTGTTGCTGCATGATTTATTGAGAGAGTAAGTGCCAGTTGAGATGAGCCAGGCAATAAGGGCTGGTCAACTGAGAGGAAATTTGATGCTAATTCTGCTCTGTTGATCCCTGTACTTTTAAATGCTGCATAGAGGTGTTTAAGTCAATTAATTTTCACTCTCTACCAGTAGATAATGGTGAAATGAGTTATCCAGTCCTATACACCCTTAGTACTAACAACTGTCACTTCTGCAGCACCCTTGAATAGCTTATTTGAGGCCAGTGACCGATTAGGCTTGGGTTCAGAATGCCTAGCATTAAAATTAGACCCAGAACCAAAGAAGAGATCTGGGTTTGTGAAGTTAAACATGTGAATACGAAGTTGGAAGTTAGTTCAGACTGTTTGAATGTTGGCTGATATAGAAAGTTTGTAGAGTGTTCAATAAAAAGCATTGAAAGAAATATCTTGACATCTGATTCAATGGAGCAGAACATGGAGGATGGAGCCCCCGGGTCCAGCTGGGATCAGCTTAGTTCTCAGATACAATGAACAAAATGACCTGCTTAAAGAGAAGCACCATCTAGCCAAAAGCTTTGGAAATGTTTCTGCGTACAGACACGAATGCATTATTTCTCGCACACTTTTGTAAAGCTTGCAGTCATTGCTTCTGAAAAACCATAAAACAGACTTCAGTCTTTGAATGGCACTGCTCTGGCATG
Organism: Phrynocephalus forsythii; assembly: GCA_029282475.1. NCBI lineage: Eukaryota > Metazoa > Chordata > Lepidosauria > Squamata > Agamidae > Phrynocephalus > Phrynocephalus forsythii. The sequence goes on along the minus strand of JAPFRF010000002.1, from coordinate 133,112,340 downwards.
AGTCAGTTGAAAATGATTCCCTTTGGTCTTTTTTTTTTTTTTACTTGACTGACAGCCTTTTAAAAAAAGCAGATATATGGTTCCATATTTTGGGCTGAATTGCTTGATTGCACGACAGTCAGCAATGATTAATGGTGCTAATTGGCGACTGAGATGAATAAAAAAATGAATTGAGATATTTGACGAATATTAGGGATATGTCTAATATTTGTTCCTTCATATTCATCAAGTCCTCTTTTTATTCTTCCCACTTTGTTGTCAAAAATAACTAACTAAATAACTAAATAACTAAATAACTAAATAATAATAATAATAATAATAATAATAATAATAATAATAATAATAATAATAATAATAATAATAATAATAATAATAATAGTGGCACAGATAGTTTTTGCTAAAAACTAGAAATCAAACAACCATGGGATATGGCTATCAATAATAACCTAACCTGTGAAATTACGAAGGAATGGAAAATGACTTACATTTTACATGGGATAAATTGTTGCTATATGTATTTCAAAAAAGAAAAGGGTACATGCCAGGAGAAGATTCAATCTATTTTTGGAGAGAAATGAGAAGATTGATATCTTAAGGATTTTAAGCATGGATTAAGTCCGGAGTAAGAGGTTGTTCCATTGGGTTTGTTATGATGATTGTTTTGTTTTGTGTATATATTCTCTTGTTTTTTATATTTTGTTTCTTTTTAATGAAAATAAAACAAAATAAAAAACAGCCCCATCAGCACTCCAAAACACCCCACCCCCTCCAAATCACCCCTTGTTGCCTCCTAATGTTCTTTCAGTGCCCACTCCTGTCCAGGCTGCGGCTGCCTTCATCCTCTTGGAAAAGATGGCTGCTCAGTTTCCGCTAGGGCCTAGAAGAAACCAGGCTGCCCTTTTCCAAGATGGAGGCTGCTTCACTTAGGGCAAAGAAAAGCCACCATCAAGGGTGGCTTGTTGGTTCATCGGTTGGGGATTTGTGGTTTGTCAACCCTGATGAATCATAAACCATGACAAACTGCCATGTCCCCATCTCCAGTGCTCTTTTCTTAATTCACATCTATTTTGCACTTTTCAAGTGGTGTTTTGCCTTTCTCTTTCTTTGCACTTGAAATGGAGTGGCCTCAATTTTTTTTTCTTTATGGATTGTTCCCATGATTCTGTGTAACGGAAAACAGGATCAGTGACACAGCAGTTGTCAAGGCAAAGAGGTTCCCCAAATTTCTAGCATTGTGGCCTGCTTTTGATCTTTGGAGAAATCCTCATGACTCTCTACCTCTTTTTAACCATCAAATTCCCCCTTCAGTCAAGCTGCCAATTGGGCTTTGGGGTGGTTTGTTAATGTTGTCTAAAAGCTGTCATTCAAAGTGGCTTTTGCGGAGCTGTAACCGCAACAGAAGGAATAGAACCCTTTATTCAAATGACAAACACACTCCTTGGCTGTCAAAAAAGTCTGAAAACTAGCACAAAGTGTTCTGTATATATATTTTAAAGAAAATTATGACTTTATATATATATATATATATATATATATATATATATATAGAGAGAGAGAGAGAGAGACTTACAAAAGCAATGGGTGGGAAGACTGCTCAGTTACAGCACAGACAGATAACTAGGGAGGAAAAAAAGAGTGTTGCACCACTTTATGATTATCTAAGAAGGAAAGGGTGGTGAAAACTAGTGTGAACCACTGGTGGTGCAGCAATAACAGCACAAATCAAAGCTGGCTTGACCCACCCGTTCCTCAATGGCTTTCTCTCTCCGGGTGGCCATACCCAGAAAGCGGAAATGGGGGTGGCTGGTCCATCACTTTGGAACAAGCTACCCGGTGAGATATGCCAGGCTCCCTCACTGACTTCCTTTAGGAAAGCCCTTAAAACTTGGGTCTTCAGGGATGCCTTTGGCAATTGCTAATACGGTACCAGGTTTTTTTTTTCTTTTTCTCATGGTCGTCTAGTTTTTGCCTCTTGCCCAGTGCTAGTTTATACTGTTATTATTGATGTTAGTTTTTAGGCTTTTGTGTGAAGTGCCCAGAGTTCCTTTGGGAAATGGGAGCAGTATGTAAACACAAAAATAAATAAAAAAATAAAAAAAGCAAAGTGTTCTGTTTATACACTGCCCCATAGTGCTTCAAGCACTGTTTGGGCAGCTTACAGTTTAACAATGCAGGCTACGCATTGCCCATCGAAAGCTGGGTACTCATTTTACCGACCTTGGAAGGATGGAAGGCTGAGAGAACCTTGAGACAGCTATCTGGAACTGAACCCCAGGTCGTGAGCACAATTTTGGCTGCAGTACATCAATTTAACCACTGTACCACAAGGTTCCTTTGCTGTCTCTTTCACACGTGCTTGTTTAACGCCTATGAAATATTGCTTCAGCTATAAGGGGTGGGACTCGGAAAGAGCAGGGCTGTGAGTAAGAAATTTGAATAAAAAAAAAGCAGGAGAGCTTGAGTGGTCAAGGCTGCTTTTGCTACTGAAGCCCTTACTAGCTTGATCTAGGTATAATTCTTATATGTTTTTGTTGGAGGAGAGAATCCATATGGTGAATGCATGTACAATGGTACCTCTACTTACAAGTTTAATTTCTTCCAAATGCTTGCTCATAAATTGAACAACTCGTAAGTAGAGCAGATGTATCTTTAAAAAATCAAAAATAAATTACAAAATTGAAAAATAATTGTAAGTAGAGCAGACTGCATCTAAAATTTGTGAGGCAGCAGTTAAAATGCCAATGGTTTTCCACTCTTAAGATGAATTGCTCGTAAGTAAAGATGCTCATAAGTAGAGGTACTACTGTATATGCAATTGAATTTATAGAAGACACAAATAAGTTACAGAACTTGTGGCCAAATTCCTTCTCTTGGCCCAAAAAACATGAAAGAGAATTCTGGTGGTTAACAAATTTTAAGTTTCTTTTAATTATTGGAATTAGAGATGGGCACGACTCAAAAAATGGTGTTTCGTTTGTCATTTGGTCGTTTAGAGGTCTTGGCCGTTTTTGTGATGTTTTTGTAAAAAAAAAAAACATGAAAAAAACAAAAACAAAAACAAAAGAGATTCTTTTTAGTTCAATGCATCTGCTGCAATGAAAACGAAAAACACAAATTTTCAAGTTTCATTTTGTTTTTAAAAAAATGAACGAAACAAAAATTGAAAAAGAAAAATGTATTACATCTCTGTTGGAATGTATACTTGTTGGAATGTATACTGCATTTTATCTGGCCTTTGGCTGTAAAATAAAATTGATTGATTGATATTTATTTTAGGGGATACCTAACCCAGCTGAGGAAGATGTCTTGGATTTTTATCTGAATTTGAATTCAAACAGAGTCTTGAACTTGGCAGTTCTACAAGCAACTATACAGCCCTGTTGCCTGGGTGCACACATTGTAACATTTTGTTTCTATTATAATTGCTCACACAGTCTTTCATAGAATTATTACATTTTCAAAAATGCTCATATTGTGAAATTGTGTTTGATATCTATTATCAGTAGGTATCCAGGTATGCAAATACTCCCATAGAACCTAAAAGTGTTCCACATGCACTAGTCACTGCTGGCATCAGAGGAAGCCACAGGAGTCTTTCTTTTGCTGTACCTCCTCATTTCAGAGCCAAAAATACTTTTCAAACTGCAACTAGAGGTAGTAGTAGACAAATGAGGTATCTGTGTGGATGGGTGTCTGTGGAGATTCTCAGTCATCCAGGTGAAGTTCTCTGGGAGCTGAGTCATGGCAACTGGACTTCTTTTCTAGTGAGATTGAAACATTGTGCTCCTCATCAGATCATTGCAGAATGCATCTCTTTATATTTAAAAAAAAAATCATTTCCCCTTATGGATAAAAAGATACTCTGAGTATCTTGCCATAGATGGAATAATGCAGAACAGGGCAAATACAAACAAACAGCTGGAACCTTAGGCTCTTTGGAAGGACAAATGGCCTGGTGTTTGTGAAAGTTACACCTCTGCTGCCCTTCCTTTCATTTTCACACACCCCAGGCCATTATCCATCTAAGGAGCATATTCAGACCAGGGGGGGGTTGAAAATAAGGTGAACTTTAAATTGGAAGATTAAACATTAAATTGGAACTTTAAATTGGAAGACTGACAAAGCTCCTTGGATGAGCAGCAAAAATGTTTCACCCGCACAAGAAAAGAAGTCCATTGGCCATGAGATGGATAATAGTGATGCAAACCAGAACCAAGTGCCCAAACTGTAATTCAAAAACAAAATTTTTGCAAAGTGGCAACAATTTAATCTGAATACAGGTGGCTGTGAGGGGGCAATTTTAGTGCCACATTTGGACAAATGATTTGCCAATAGACATGTTTGTTTGAAAGTCACACAGAACTCGAACTGACTAAAGAAAAATTGGGTCTGATTTTCCTTTCATTTTCACACACCCCAGGCCAAGCGGCACAAGAAAAAAGTTTTTAAAATAAAATCCGATTCCCGGTCAAAAAAGCAGGCGAAAATATGCCTGCCTGAGTGAGGCACCTACCAGAGGGTGGTTTCTGGGGGGTCCCAGGCCTCCCCACTCCTCTCCTGGGCTGCGCAAAGTGCACCTCCTCGTTGAGAAAACTCACCAAGTGGCGCGGCACAGAAAAAAAGTTTTAAATTGCCAAAAAAGCAGGCGAAAATATGCCTGCGGCCTGCCTTAAACATTAAATTGGAACTTTAAACTTGGAAGACCACAGAAACATGCGAAAAAGCTATTTTAAAACTGCCTGAATTTTTTTGCAGATGTTTTTCTTGCAACAAAACGTCTCCATTGATTTTATTTTATTTTATTTTATTTTTTATTTTTTTCACCCCCACAGTGGAAAATTTTGGAGCCATTCCATTTGCCAGTAATGATGCAACTCCTGGATACCATCACTGTCCTTCAGTGAGTGGCACCCAGAGGTGCACCCCAGTAACTCACCCTAACCTTACCAGATCTAACCCCTAACCAGAAGTACTCACACTGCCCAAACTTCCCTGAGTCACAGGGCGCCTTAGGGTTCCTCAAAACCCAGCCAAAACCACAGGCAGTGAGTCACAGAAAGCCTCTGCCCAACTGCACCTTAACATACAATTGGCTAACCTGAATACAAGTGGCTCCAGGAGCCCGCTTTCCCTTCCTGGCGGGCCAGAGGAGGCACCCACCCCAGAGAGGTGCCTCCAGGAGCCCCCCAAAAAACCAGTAAGGGCGAAATGACAAATTGCCACATTTGGCACATGTGCCAATCGAAACGTAATTTTTCCTGGTCGTGCCCATCTCTATTTGCCAACACTGTCATAGGTTCACTTCCTCCTATGTCTTTGTCCTGGGATGACAAGGCAGTGGTGCCCCCTATTTGCCCCCTCTCCTCCACAGAAGTCCACATCTTTCCACCATTTCCTGGAATCTGCCCATAGGATTGGGCCCTATGCCAATAATTTGAAACAGACCATTATTTTAAAAAAAACCCTAAAAGAAATTGGTGAGCTTTGAGGTAACAGTAACAAGGCCTAAAGGTGCTCCAGCACCTTGCATCTCCCTGACACTGTTCTCTAACTGACTTATGTATGAATAAGTTAGTTGGGTGCTTGGTGAGCCATCAGTACAATGACTATGGGCCTTTTCACATGACCCCTAAGATCCGCTGGCCACTTAAATTCGGACCAGAGATCTTAGGGGTTTGTCGCTGTTCCTGCGTTCCCACCCCCTCCGCACTCCTGGCTGCTGGCTGCGTGAGGGGAGGGAGAAAAAAAGGAAGAAAAGAATGCTGCTCACCTCCGTTCTGCTGTCCCGACACTGCATTCAGATCTCTTAAAGGGGCGGGGGGCAAAAAAAGAACAAACAGAAGCAAGGAGAGCCGGGCAGTCACTACGTTATATCCGCATCAGGAATTTTCACCTCCAGAGATCAGGTACCTGAAAAGTGTGCTGGGACGCGCTTAGGTGGGCATGGTCGCACTTAATTATCTGTAAACTCCGGAGCTGGTGGGGAAATAATTTTAAGCTCCAGAGCTGGGAGCCATTTGCCACGGAGTTTAGGGGTTGTGTGAAAAGGCCCTATATTGCTACTGGACATAGTCTGAGGGATTTGAGGGATATTCAAATTAGGCAAATAGATGCAATCTCTATTATTTTATACAACATATTCTGGAAGGACTGCTATTTTGCATCGTATGCTCTGCATTTATTTGCTATTCTGCATTTATTTGCATGAAAAGGTATAGCATGCCTGTATAATGGAAATCCTATGAAACAACACTGCAGTACAGTCGAAATCTTACCCAGCTTTTGAGATTTCAGCAAATGGTCCATGACATTTACTAGCAATATTTCCTGCAGCAAGGGATAAGGAACTAATTTTCAACAATGAGATTTGTTCCGTATAATCCAAGATGATGTTTCCCATAGACTCAACTACTCTTTAAAAGAAAGAACCTGCCTTATTCATGCAATGGCACAATATAAGCAGATATAAGCAAACAAAATAATCAACTCTGCTTTGATCAAAAAGTAACCCACACTTTTTGCAAACGAGAACCTCTCTGGTAGGTGTTTTTCACGGTTTAGGGAAGGGACTTGCCAGGTTTTAATGAATTAGGGAGAGACTTGCTTAATTTGTACAATTCCAGGCACAAAGACGTTTCACAAATTTGGTGCAACATGAACACGGGGGGGGGGGGTGAGATGCTGGCAAATGCCGGAACTAGTTTTGATAAATGAGCCTATGTCTCAGATGGTAGGATCTTGCCAGAATCCTATTCAAAAGGATTGCTGGTTCATTCATCACTATGGAGATTGGGAAGAGTGCCTGGACCAAAATAGCATGGATGGGGCTAGGTTACTTTGATATGTATTTTCCCCCAAATCAAAAACTGCAATCTTGCAGGAGTCCTTTCAGGCGAATGTTCTGTAGTCTCAGAAATGCACGTAGGACTTTATTCTTTCTTGCCACCTCCTCCCACCCACCCCCACCCCATTCTTGTAATCAAAGTTTAAAGCATAGGCCTGGAAATTTATGTGTTAAAAATCTCTGCTCGATTTAGTTTCTCACTAGGCAGCATTGGGCCAGCAAGGACATCCCAGGTCAACACATCTCACAGGGCTATTGGAAAATCTTTGAAGCCGGGTTGCTTCAGAAACTGAGCAGAGGGTATTGTGGTTAAAGCAAAGCAAAAAGCAAAGCGTTCTGCTTACCCTATACCACTTCAAGTAGTCTCTGGGTGGTTTACAGTTTAATTACAGTATGCAGGCTACACATTCCACACCCCCCAGCAAGCTGGGTACTCATTTCACCATCCTTGGAAGGATGGAAGGCTGAGTGAACCTTGAGCCTGCTACCGGGGATTGAACCCCAGGTCATGAGCACAGTTTTACCTGCAGTACAGGCATTTAACCACTGCACCATGAGGCTCTGTGTTAAGTCCCTCTGATCAGAGGGCAGACCCCATTTCTGGTCCCGCCTTCCTAATGCCTTTGCCCAAAACGGCAGCTTGTACCGATTTTGGCTGGTGGGGCAGGGGATACAGCTGCCAGTGGTGGGAGAAGCCAGAGATGGGAGAGGTTCTTACACAAGCATACTGTCAGATATAATGAAACTATGTATTAGACAGGTGTATAAATAAATTTAGACTGCAGGTGTAAAGAATGTGCCAAAATGGGTTTGGCTGATGCAAGGTGCTGCAATAGCCATGATACAATGTGTTACCTGATTGGACAGACAAATGTATATAAGTACTCTGTTAATCAGTGTTCAATGGGCCTTGATGAGTAAGGCACCCATTCTTGTCTTTCTATGTGTGTGTGTTGTGTCGTTACAGTCGTGACCGACTCTTCATGACTCCATGTCCATGGAGTTTTCTTGGCAGGAGTACTGGAGTGGCTTGCCAGTTCCTACTCCAGGCGCCTACAGCACCTGGTATTTCCTGGTGGTCGCCCATCCAAGTACTAACCAGGGTCAACCCTGCTTAGCTTCTGAAATCAAGCAAGATCAGATGTGCTTAGGGCATCTGTGTGCTAATTATATGTGCCATGTATGCTGAAATGCAGTTATGCTGTTGATATTTGTCTTCATGTAACTTATCTGTGTATATATGTAATATAGCTGTTTGATGTTTTAAGTAAGGTCTGACTTTGGTTCTGCTTCTGTCTATGTAATTGTTCAACAAGTATTTGCTTCCGTTGGCAGAACAAATTGCAAAATACTCTGATACATACAGCACCAGGCATACACACCTTGACAGAGACAGACATATAGAGTCTATGGATGGGCACCATATGAAAAAAGAAACACTTTCATTGTTTCATAAGCTTTTGAATTGTTCCATAATGGAACAAAACAACAGGCAGCGTTTTGTTACAAAATGAAATGAAACAGTTTTTTCCATTTTAAAACAAACTGTTTAATTACTCCGCAAAACGGCTCCCCTGGATCCAAGGGGCACCAAATTTGGTACTTCTAGGACCCAGGGGAGGCTTTTTATAGAGTAACAAATTGTTTCATTACTGTTTCATTTAGTTATGATTTTTTTTTGTAAAAATTCATTTAAAAATGAAAAGAAATGAAATGTGGGGGAAAACAAAGCAAAAAGAAAACATTTTTTCCATTTCATGCCCATCCCTTCCTTTTGGCAATGAAGCATGCAGGAATGTCAGTCAAGGCACATTTTTAGAGCAAATGTGAATGCATCTCAAAGTTAATAGCCTCGAATGAACACATGGCAGTCATCTATTGCATTTCCTTGCTGTTTTTTTCCCCTTTAATACATCATATATTTCAACAGAAGATGGAAAATTCTTGAGAGGCTTGTGTTAATTAGTGCCATATCTCAATTTTCTTGTTTTCATTCTCCCTCCCCTCTCAACTCCTCTCCTGTGGTTCACATCACCTCTTACCTCATAGTTGAACAGCTGCATAGCAGCCAACACTCTGCTCACTATCTGAGCTTATTCCCAACATGCTCAAGATAGCCAGTTCATGTTTGATTCACTTTTCCATCCTTCCACTCTGAACTGCAATCCAGCAGCCAAGAGTCTGCTCACAATCTCACCTTCAGCCCTAACAGGCTCAATATGGCCTGCTCATGTTTGATTCAGACTGTTATCCCATGTCAACTTTGTACTGCATCAAAGTAAAATGTGTATTTTATTTTGTTGCGACCACGTGGTACAAAATGTGGTCAATGCACTCCCACAGACACATTTTAATGTTCTGTACCTTATGTGACCCCATGTGTAGGGTCCGCATCAAAGTTTCATTTTCATACTGTTGGTATATCGATATATCGACTCTCAGCTATCGTACATGCAGGCAATTGCCACCCCTACCTTCTCCTTTTATATATAAAAAAGCCATGATGCAATTTAAAGGTGTCCTCATCTCCCTTGAGCTCCTTCCTTCTTGTCCTCTGTAGTGCCCATGGCTCTGCAGGGGAGCCAAAAGGGAGCCAAAAGCCATTGCACTCAAATGGGCACAGGAGGTCGTGAGTTCTTGCCTTCTCTCTCTCTGGTGAGGTTTTAACAAATAAATTCAAGGGCTAAAAACTGGAGGAGGGGGAGGAGGGGAGTAGGAGTAGGAGGGGAATGGGCTTTCAGGGGGGGGGGTCCAAAGCTGACTGTTTTTTTCAGAACCACCTGTCAGTGGACAGCCAAGGGGATTGGAAAGAGCTGGAGGGATCCTGCAGGAAGAGGCTGCCAGAGTGGCGATGTCTGCCAATTCCAGTCAGATCCCCTCCTCAAAAAGCCTTGGCTCCTGTGCCTATGCATAGACTTGGGTTCCCTCCTCCTCCTCCTCCTCCTCCTCCTTCTCTGATATACCATGGAAAGTACTTCAAAAATATTCACAGGAAGATGCCAAAGAAGGAGGGAAATGGTTTTGCTGCAGATTTCACGATTTCCCGCGGGTTCATGTTCTGGTTTAAAATCCACACTGGAACAACAAGGATTTCACCACCCCAAGGCCAGGTACTTGCAAAACGTGCTGAGTCGCACTACAGGAGGCGTGGACACACTTTATTTTTTTTTAAAAGCGCAATGGATGTGGGGGGACAATTTTAAGATCCACATCACAGAGCACTTCCTAGCACATCAAAGTGGATGTGGGATAAGGGCCTCAGACTCTTATTCTTCTGAGTTCAGTAAATTGAGGACCCAGCTCACAGGGGTAGAGGGCAATAATTAAGTGATCAACCACCCAGAGAGTGCTTTAAGCCAGGCATGTCCAAACGTTGGTCCTCTTGATGTTTTGGACCACAACTCCCAGAATTCTAAGCTTAGATTGCCAATGGCAAAGGACTGTGGAATATTCAGTCCAAAACATCTGGATGGCCAAGGTTTGGACATGCCTGGTTTTAAGAACTCAGGGGCAACATATAAGGACCATACTTGTCTTTTATTTTAAATAATCTTTTCCAGGAATCTTTACCGAAACATTTCTTTTCTGTGGTCTTTGCTTCAGGTCACAACCACTGTGCATCATAGCTGTCCCCCACAACTCATCCCTTCTTTTTATCTTTGCAGAGTAGCTTTCATTGTCTTCTGGCATTCTCTTCTTGCTTCTAAAGTCTGTGTAAGTTCCTTAAAACTCCCCAGTGAAACACGAATCAAAATTGCCTTTCTCTGCCTTCCTGCTACAATTTCATAGATATTTCCCCAGCTTGGAGCTAGGCCAAGTGGCACACTATTTTCACTCATCTCTTGAGGTAAATACTATTTTTTAAAAACTGACTTGGAATCCCTCCTTCATTTTAACTTTCTTTGATGCTACGCTGAAGAAGCGAGATTTGCCTAAAGCGCATGTGTCCGCCAAATTCAAAGACCTTGGGAGTGTCAGGAGGAAGAGGAACAAACCCGGCTGCCCTCTTTTCTTCGCTATATTTTCTGCTATGTCTGGGCCTCTGAGGGAAACTCACCCACCCCACCCCACCCTCTCGCCCTTTCAGAAGGCTTGTGAAAGCGACGTCTTCATTTGGACCGTTTGTTGTTGTGGCTGCTCTGTTTGTTTGTGGCCTGCAGCTTGTCTGTATACATCAAGGGTGGCTTTTCCCTCCCGGCACTCACAGTCTTTTCCTCTTTCCATGAAATCCTGGAAATACTGCTGGTTCAAGGGGTCTCTGGCTCTGTGGTCTTGGGGCTAAAGAAAGCAAAATGGATGCATGTGTGTGTGCTAACATGCATGCATGCGTAGACATACATGTGCACAGAGTCACAAGAGGCTTATTCTTATATTTAAAAAATGTCCAAATATTAACACATCTGGCCAGTTTAACATTTAAGCAAATTCTTTTCTAAGTCCCTATCCCCACTGACATATGGTTATATGGTTCCCTGTTTGGAATTAGGGGGAAAGCCCTTGTCTGATTGAGTAAAATGATCCATTCTTTCCCTTTAAGAGCTGTCCTGCACCAATCTGGCACAAGGATAGGGCATGCAATCTTTTAGAGACAAATCATTGAGATACAATATAACTTCTTCTGCCTTCATAGATGGTGCCTGGGTTAAAATAGAACAACCTTTTAAGCATGGGCCAAATTGCCTCAAATTACACAGTGTGGACAAGTCCTACACATCTGGAAGTTGAGTCATGGCAATTGGACTTCTTTTCTTGAAAGACTGAAATGTTTCACTGCTCATCCAAACAGCTTCGTCTGTCCTAAACATACACCATTCCTAAATATGCTCCATTCTACATTTTTAAGAGGTGAAATGGAGGCATCCTGTTTTCACTAAGAAGTGAAAGCCTAACACTTGAGTGCCACAGTCTGAGTAATGACAATCAGTCTTAACTTTCTAATGCCTCCTAGTTATCAAATGAAACATCAAGCAGAAGAATATTGCATACATAGGTTGCATAGCTCCAACTTTCAGCAACCAGTTGTTGCATGTTAAGGAGTCAATGCCTCTTTTATTTCATGTATGGCATTTCATGTATGGTGTGACAGTAAAAACAGTATCACTTCCTGAACTGGTGGCAGTTCGCTACCTGTTAGGCTATTGAAGTAATGCAGATGGCATAAGTAAGAGGATTCTGGCAAACAAATGGTTTCAGGTGACAATCTGTCTGTCTGTCCGTCGGTCCGTCCATATAATAGAATTAGCCCTATTTTATTTTATTTTATTTTTAATTCATCTGGGAACTAAAGCAGACTTCTACCAGCTTTTAGGATATTATCAGTTAAGATAGGATGAGAGCACCTTACGAGGAACAACACACTGTTTCTTCATTTCATACATTTTTGAAACATTACAAAATGAAACAAAATGGCAGACAGTGTGTTGCCATGAACCAACCCAAAATGGTGTTTTCGGTTCAGTTCCTCTGAACTGCGAACCCACTGCCAGATCTCTCTTAAGGCAAGGGGCTGTGATCAGGCAGCTGTTTCCCAGTTCTCACCACCACCTCCCAGCTGATTTTGACAGTTCAAGCTGTCAAAAAAAACCCAGCTGGGAGGCAGTGTGGTGGGCCATTTTAAAAGGGCTCTAGCCTATGATAGCTCGACTGGAGCCTTTTTAAAATGGCCTGCTCACCATAACAAGCCTCTTCTGTTTTATTGGGAGAGGGCATTTTAAAATGGTTCCAGTGGAGCCAATTTAAAATCGGCCCACTCCAGCCGAGCTGTCAAAAGCTAGAGCCTTTTTTAAATGTGTCCCCACAACAGCGAGAACACTCTTCCTGTTGCAGCAGCACATTTTAAAAAGCCTCCAGCCCATCACCCAGGTGGTGGGCTAGAGGTTTTTTAAAAAACCCCACCGCACCAGCAAGAGTGCTAGTGCAGTGGGAGATTCATTTCATTTCATTTTGTTTCGTTTCATTTTGTTTCATAATGAATTTATTAAATTAAAAAAACTAGTTACTTATGGAATGAAAAGAAACTCGGGAGGGACAAAATGCAATGAAATGAAACACTATTTTTCCTTTTCATGCCCATCCCTAGTAGCATGTGTGGCAGCTGCCTTATGAGACTAAAGAGCATGGCCTAGAATTCAGCTCATTCTCCTTGGCTAAGTGCAGAAATCCCACAAAGGACATGCAAGGTTTCTTCAGCTAGGAAAAAGAAAATTAAAATCAACATAGGAAGGCTTGGTAAGGATTTTGAAAAGGCCAGGTGTAACAAAAGCTGGAAAGACAAGACAGAAACAAGCAAAGACATAAGGTATTAGAGATGTAGTTGTTGTTGCTTTTTCTTGTAAAAACAAACAAAAATACCTTCAAGGCTAAGCTGTATTTCCATCAAATTATAGAATTTTAGTCCTTGCAAAGGTCTCAATTAAGGATGGACAGGAATTGGAGAAATTGTGTTCCATTCCATTTTGTTCCCTTACATTTCATTTCATTTCATTTCGTTTCATAAACAATGAAATGTTTTTTTTAAAAAAATTGTTGCTTACAAAACAAAATGCAAAATGAAATGAATCCCCTGCTGCACCAGCACTCTAGTTCAACACTGTCAAGGTGGGTGGATGTCAATAGTTTTGAAAAGGGGACTCTTTAAAACTTTTAGTGATCACACCATCATGAAACCTCAGAAGACTCATCTGGCTGTGATCTACAACCCATCTGCTTCAGAATAATCCCACTAACCATGGATTGGAGCTGCCTAGATGCCCTAAGCACATCCGATCTTGCCTGATTTCGGAAGCTAAGCAGGGTCGGCCCTGGTTAGTACTTGGATGGGAGACCTCCAAGGAATACCAGGTGCTGGAGGCGCCTGGAGTAGGAACTGACAAACCACTCCAGTATTCCTGCCAAGAAAACTCCATGGACATGGAGTCACGAAGAGTCAGTCATGACTGTAATGACACAACACACACAACCATGGATTGGAGTCCTTTGTGTGTGGTGCTTTGAGAGAGGTTACAGAAAGATAACATGGCCTGAAAATAAAAGCTGAAGGTACTCAGAATATCAAGCGAGCAAGAGAGAGAGAGAGAGAGAGAGAGAGAGAGAGAGAGAACCTCTCAAGATATCCGAATTCCTTTCGCAGCTCCATTCAAGTGTAACTGTCCTGGAGAAATTAGAATAAACTTAACTGTATGCCTCTTCTGCACATTCTAAATTAACGAGCAGTGTATTTCAGTACATAGTCCTCATACAGACTAATATAAATTAATTGCTTGTCTGTTCGGCCCAATCAAAAATAGTCATGAGAAGTCAGCAGATGCATTAGGAGTGCAATATGCAGTGCTTAATTCTTGAAATTGCTCTGCAAATGATCTATTTATGTGTCTCCCAAATGTCTGATAGTGGAGCAATTCTCTCCCTCTCTCCCTCTCTCCCTCTCTCCCTCTCTCCCTCCCCCCCATTAAAAGCATAAGCCTTTTTGGGCTAGAAGAAATATCTGCATACCAATTCCCATGGAATGACACTAGGAGGGCCTCTGTCTCTTGTGTCCAGCAGATATCTGGATAGCCGCCCCAACTCCAACAGAAATCCCAATTTCTAATACAAAATCCACCATTCCAACTCATAGCAAAGCTCACTTTTCTGTGATCTTCACCAGCCTTTGACTTCAAACACTGCTTTAGTAGGGTTCAAAATATTAGAGCAATTTTTTTTTTGGCTTCCATCATCCCTTCCTTACCAAATGAGCTGGTTCTTTTTCACCGATTCTCTTGCCTTCTGTGCAACAGGTGTTCTCTAGGCAGTTAAATGTTAACTGGGAAGACAGGATATTGTTTGCTCTGCATTTTTTAAAAAATAAATCTCATTTACAGCCCCCAGACTAATACGGGGATCAGAGCCTAATTATCCTTTGGAGAGAAGATTTTTCCAGTTTTTGTAGTATAGTTCCTAACTCTAACATTGCACACACTGTGATACATATTAAGGAAACTGCATGCAAAAATAAATGTAACTGTCTTAAAAGCTAAATAAATCACAACTGGACAAAAAGGACTTATGACTAAATACTTCTGAGACTAGAGTGGACCAGAAGTAGATGATCTTTCTGATGATGTGCTATTTAGATACCAACAATCCTGAAACAATTGCAGTGGGATTCCTGTTTGCTTCTGAGCTTTATTCAAGGTGATAGTTTTGTTCTGACAAAGCACTAAATAATTTGCAGCCAAGATACTTGAAAGGCCATCTTGCCTGAAGTTGTAGGTGTTCAATGGAAACCTAGTATTATACATTCTCTATGTCAACCCCTTTGGTTCAACTACCTTGATTTTGAGATGCTCTATTTCTGGTGTGTTGTTAAATGTCCAAATTCTTAGGTTTCCTTCCTCCATAGCAATTAAGTATCTCTCCCTGGAGAAGGTTGGAATGGTTTGGAATGGATATTCCACTAGATATATAAAGGCTGGTGAGACACTTTAAAAATGCTCCCTCCAGAACTGTCAACTAGAGATGGGCACGACTTGAAAAAAATTTTTTTCGAGTTGTCGTTAGTCGGGCCAGTCCCATTTCGGCTCGTTTCCGGTTTTCGCGAAAATTCGCAAAAATTAGTCGGTTCGTTTTTTCGTTTTTTCGTTTTTGTTAGTACTGGTTTTTTTGGGGGGGAGCGGGCTCCTGGAGGCACCTCTGTGGGGTGGGTGCCTCCTCTGGCCCGCTATAAAGGGAAAATGGGCTCCTGGAGGCACCCGTGGGTGCCTCCTGCCACTAGGAAGGGGAAGCAGGCTCCAAGAGAGACCCCTCTACATGGGGGTCTCCCTTCCTCACCTGCTGCTGCTGCAAAATGCTATGCAATAGCCATATGGATATTGCATAACATAATGTGCAGACGTGAGACCAGTGTGAGAGTCATAGGGTCATACCTTCCCTGCACAGGGCTCCCGCACCACCATGTCTCACACAGAAGGGAATTGTACTTGCTGCGTGTAGTGCAATGCAAGCAAGTAGATCTGGCTTTAAGGTGGCTTAGTGCAAGAGCTAGGGTTAGGCTAGTGACGGGTAAGGTTACGGTGGGCTAGTGGGTTGCACCTCTGGGTGCCTCTCTGACCCACTAAGAAGACAGTCTGTGACGTATGGGTATGGAGTCAAGGGTTAGGGTTAGGGCTAGGGCAGGTTTTAGGGGGCTTTTGGCACATCCCAGAAGTCTCCATGGCCAAGTGGCCATGCGACTGGTGGGATGGCTCCAAAAATTTGCATGGTTGTCCACTCCCACATGGCTGGCCACTTGGCCAGCCCATCATTGCGCAGGTGTAAATAAAATAAAATAAAATAAAATCAATGGAGGACAGAGGAGGAAAGGAGAGACATTTTGTTGCAAGAAAAAAACCCACTGCTACTGTGAAAAATCTGGCAGTTTATATATTTTCGCGTGTTTCTTTCTGTTGTGCTTGTGTGTTTTTGGACCACGATTTCAAAAACAATATTGCGTTCGCCGCCCCATTTTGGATCCCCCGCCCGCACCGCATGGCATGGCGATGGCGACTCGCGAGTCCGGCTGCCCAGGACGGGGGAGGCGGAACCCCCCCTCCAGAAACCCCCTCCGGTAGGTGCCCTGCGCCCTTAGTCAAGCAGGCATTTTTCCGCCTGCTTTTTGGCCCGGGAATGGGTGGGGGAGAGTTTAAAAGTTTTTCCTGTGCCGTCCGTGCCGCTTGCTTGCGTTTTAATTGCGGCGGCGGCGGCGAGACTGGGCTTTTGCTGGCTGCGAGCCTGCGGCGAGTCCCACCAGAGCAGCCCAGGACGGGGGATGAGGGGGGAGGCCGGGGACCTCCAGAAACAACCCCTCTGGTAGGTGCCCTGAGGCACGGCAGGCATTTTCCCGCCTGCTTTTTGGCCGGGAACCGGGTTTTTTAACTTTTAAAAACTTTTTTCTGTACGCGTGTGTCATCGCGCGATCTCGCGATGCAAGGAACGAGCCACGACAAATCAGACCAAAATTGTTCGTTCGTCGGTTCGAGCTTGAAGTCTGGGGGAGTAATTCCCGTTACCGTTTCCGTAGAGTAACGGAACCGAGTAACGGAAACGGAAACGGGAATACCGCTAAGTCGTGCCCATCTCTACTGTCAACTTATTCAGTAAGATGGACGCACCTCCAAAATCTATGCATACTAAAGGGATGCAGTGGTATTAAGTCCAGAATGATATTTCTCTCCATGTAACCCTAGTTAGTGATTTGTATATAATGATCTGAGTGGCTTGGTGTGAGATGGGTGACTCTGATGTAGCAGAAGGGACCTCTGATCTGATAGGTGATTCATATGTTCACATTGTCTAGTCATTTATTGTTCTCAGATCCATTGTTCCACGTTGGTCATCACAAGGCTGTCTGCTTGCTGCCTTTCCATGCCCTTCTTTCTAATAAATATCAGGAGTTTCTAATAAGTATCAGGAGTTCCAAGCTGCCAGATGGTGACTTCTTCCTGTAAGCACTACCTTTTACCAGTGATATTTAATTCCAGGCACGGCTACACAGCATCTGCCAGTCAGCACTTCTGCCTCAGAAAGTAATATTTCCACAGGTGACCCAGTCTTCTATGGAATATCAATAACTGCCTAGTTTCAAAAGCCTTTGCAGCATCTTCTGAGATCTTAAATCTCTCTCAATTTCCTGATTACCTGCTCTACCTAAAAGGGTTTTAGAATTTGTTGCAGAAGTGAAAAACTAATCTGGAGCCTGCAAGTGCATGAATAATTTTAAATTTTGTTTTGAATGCCCATGAGAAAAGCAAACAAAGAAACACATCCAAGGCGGTGTTTTCCTGAGCATTTGTATCAAGGCGAGTTAGAGTCTTCACACTGGGAAATAGGGGAGCTTTCCAGTGTTAGTGCAACTGAAGCAATGGAATCTACAGTAAGTGTGATGTTAGAGTGTAGGCCAGGGGTGTCCAAACTTTTTGCAAGGAGGGGCAGATTTGGTGAGGTGAAAATGTGTGGGGGCCGACCATTCAGCCACATTTGGCCCCTGGGCCGGACTTTGGACAAGTCTCTATAACATGCAAGGAGGTGGGGAGGATGCTGCAGCAACGGAGCCAGGAGTGGGTAGGCTGGGGATGTGGCTGGGGGGATGGACAGAGGCAGGGAGGGCAGGCAAACCATAAAACTGCAAGCTAACGCCTTCCATCTGGTATGGGGAGGTGCCAGCTGGTGGGGATGTGGGACAGACTGAGCCAGCGGGGAGAAGAAGCCGCAGGCCACTGAGAATTTGAAAACGGGCCACATTTGGCCCCCAGGCCTGATTTTGGACATGCCTGGTGTAGGCTATTATCATAGTGTGGTAAAGGAGAGGATATGACCTTACACGTAAGCAAGCGGGGGGACCCTGTGACCCTACAGATATTGGACACCAACTCCCTTCAGTGATAGGCAGCCATGGTTACCAGTGTCTGCTAATGATGGGGATATCTGGAAGCTTACCAGCGCAGGTGGATAGAATTCCTGTGGTGTTAGGATTCAACAGTGATTGCAGTACAATTGCACACCCCCTCCTAAAAAAGTTGCAAGAAGGAATGAACCTCACTTCAAAATTGCACATGTGTGCTGATTGTACAGGGTGTCTCAGAAGAATGAAGACTGCAAACACCCTAAGTGCACATTATAGAATGTAATGGAAAAATGCATGCAATTGGAAAACAAAATACACAAGGACACTTTAGCGATTAGTAATTACAGACTTAGCTACTTGGTAAAATGCCACCCCCAAAACCTGTATATTTCATAAGACGTGAACAAAAATAATGTAGGAATTTAATTGTGGCAGGCGGAGGGGGAACTGAGGCCGTTGGGCCGATAGGATGGGAAAAGGCAAGTGGAGTTTACAGAAATGCAAGGAAATTCACCCTTAGATATCTTAATGTTTGTAGCCAGGTTGCCTCACTGTCAGGTAATTGCCGAGGCTATGATAGCACAAAGTAGCATTCTTGCTAATTTATTTTCATTTCACTTTTAAAAAAGGATTGTGAGGGGGCTTTTCCTGTTTTATTTTAAAAATGTTTCATAGGCAAACATTTTTGTGGCTAATAGGTGTGGGACTCTACAAAGTCCAATGCTCTCTCTCTCTCTCTCTCTCTCTCTCTCTCTCTCTCTCTGTGTGTGTGTGTGTGTGTGTGTGTGTGTGTGTGTGTGTGTGTGTGTGTGTGTGTGTGTGTGTGCGTGTGTGCGTGCGTGTGTGTGTGTTCCTCTGAGACATCTGGAAGTTCACCACTCTCTTCTAAATGAATGTTCAGGGAACATGCATCATAATCTTACCAGTGCTGGCCTCATGGCCCTCACTGATGCTCTGAAGTCACTCCTGGAGCTGGAAGGGAAGATGGCATTTTTAGAGGAGCAAGAAAAATTCTTGTAACTTGTTTACAGAGTGTTCTTTGCTTGAAAGCTTTGAGGGTCTTATTGCAGCCAATATTTACATTGGGGTTTTTTTTTGCAGCTACATCAATTCCAACATATTTCTCCGTCATGGAATTGATGAGCCTGATATCCCGCATGTAGTAACGGTGTGTTGATTTCATTGTTTTTCCTAGGTACAGAACTTTGCATTTATCCCTGTTGAATGTATTTATTTTTAATTTATATGCAACACCGATTTTCCAAAATGCAACTCTGGGCGGTTTACAAAAGAGCAGCATATATACTAATAAAACACAATGCGTTCAAATCAAGTAATAAACAACAAAAAGAAAGAAAAAGGGAAAAGGGAAAAGAACCTGGCAAGAGGCAAAAAAACCCCCCTAAAAACAAATAATAAACAGAACAACAACAAATAAACTATTGCAGCAAAAATGACTAAGCACCTTGGGGAATCCAAAGGTTTGAAGTATATGGAAAGTGGACCAGAGCACCTATTTGCTTGAATTGGAAGAGCAGACCAGGACTTCATTGTCATACATGACTCATTGTCTTCTCTGCCCCACTAGCAGAAGTGCAGGTTTATTCCAGTTGAGGATGTTTCTGTGACTATGCTTAACCTGGAACAATTTACAAAGGCTGCAGAATTCATGATTCTTGCTGTGGCAATCAGTGGCTAAGCTTTGACACTTCTAATAATTGGGTCAGGTGAGGTAGTCAGAACATAGGCCTCTCTTCCCATCAGTTGGGAGTAAGCACAGAACTCATTAGCATTGAGTTGAAAAAAAGTGTCTATATGGGGAAAGGGGCATGTGAATGTCTCCATGTATTCTGAGCACCCTGGATGTTTCATTCTGTTGTTTTCAGTCCGGTGTTCCAGCCTACCTAGAACTAGATCCCTTTGAATTTTGTTTTTGTCTTCTGGGGTATTAGCTACTCTACCCAAAGCTGTGTCATATGCAAATTTGCTTAGTATTCCATGCACACCCTGATGCCAGCCATTAATACAAAAGTTGAAGAGCATTGGGGCATGAACAGAGCCTTGGGGTACCCCACCTGTTACCACCTCTCAGTTTGAGTAGGAGCCATTAGTCCTCAAGCTCTGAGCACGACTCTGACAGGACACTGTAAAACTTCAGGACATTGTTACAAGACATTGCAAGATTTCAAGACTTGTACCTTTTCATTAGGACTACCCAGTGTGGTGCACTGGATAGAGTGATGGATTAGGACTCGGGAGGACTAGGTTTGAATCTCCACTCAGCCCTGCATGCTCACACACCATATGGAACTGTTCAACCAACCCTTAACTAGATTACTTGCCTACTGAGAGCTAGAGATGGGCACGAAACGGAAAAAAATCGTTCTGTTATTCATTATTCGTTTCGTTACGTAACGAAATGAATAACGAAATTTGTGATGAAATTGGAATGAACCGAACAGAACCATGAAAATTAGATTCATTACGTTTCATTTTCATTAATGGTGGTGCACAATGAAATGAGCTGTTTTTAAATGTTAAAAAACGTCCTGAATATCTGTAAAAACCCAGCGATAATTATTTATTCTGCTTAATAATACCTACCAGGGGGTGGGGTCCTTAAAACATGCATTTATATCTTTTCTCTGATCGCTGTATTTTTTTTCCTTTAAGGGGAGTTAGGGGACATTGACCCAAAATGGCTCCCAGATGCCTAATATTGATTTCTTGGGTATTAAAATGCCCTGGACATCCGTAGGCAGGTGTGTGTCTCTGTGTTCCTGCTCACTGCAGCCTGGCTCTTAGGGCAGAGAAAGAAGAGATTTCTCTTGCAGCCTCCCTGTGTGCGTGTGTACCTCTCAGTGAGTACCCTCCCCTGCCCCGCAGTGCAGTCACTCTGCGGCTACCTTACGCCCTGGGCAACACCCACCACTGCCTTTGCAGCCTCCCTGTGTACCTAGTCTATACTGTGTCTCTGCCAGCATAATTATTTTAGTGTTTTCTGTGGCTTTGGGGGACGTCCGCACGCGGAAATGCTTTAAATCGCACAAAAAGTGGGTAAAAATAAAAAATGAAAAATGAAAAAAATGAAACAATTTTTTTCAAAACTTTTACAAAAAACAAAAACGAACCGAAATGGACCCGCAACGAAAAACAGAAAAACAAAACATCATTTTTTCAATCCGTGCCCATCTCTACTGAGAGCCTTAATAAAGGCATTGTAGGTCAGCAATGAAGTGAGAGCATGAAACAATACTCTTTCAACAGTGGTGGCTGTTCTCCTGGTATAACCAGTAGGGGGAAATAGAGGTGGCAGAGGGACCACAGAAAAGGGGTGAGGCATGGCTTGGAGAAGTGGTTCTCAACCTGTGGGTCTCCAGATGTTCCTGGACTGCAGCTCCCCCGAAGCCTCCACCACTCGCTGTGCTGGAAGGGATTTCTGGGTGTTGCATTCTGGGTACATCTGGGGACCCACAGGTCAGCTTAGAATCTATGCTGCATCACAGATTGCTGGCCCTTGCTTTGAGAAAAGGAGAGCCTTCTTTGTTACAGGTCACAAGGAAGATACTAGAAAAGAATGGATCAAAAGATTCATAACAGAGGACTACGTAAGAAGGGAAGGGCATGAGTAAAGTGGATACAGGGATGCTCTTCTCCCTCTCACAAATAGTCTGTGGAACTCCCTGCCACAGGATGTGGTGATGGCATCTGGCCTGGATGCCTTCAAAAGGGGATTGGACAGATTCCTGGAGGAAAAGTCCATCACAGGTTACAAACCATGATGGGGATGTGTAATCTCCAGGCTTAAAACCGGGGTACTTCAAGGGCCAGATGCAGGAGAGTGGTATCAGAAGACAGATATCTAGTCTTGTGCACTCCCAGACGCATTTGGTGGGGCCTCTATGAGATACAGGAAGCTGGACTAAATGGGCCTTTGGCCTGATCCAGCATGGCTCTTCTTATGTTCTTATGCTCTTATGAACCAGGACAGTGTTTGCTGTAAGGGGATTGAATGATAAGCATATCCGGTTTTCTCTCTTGGCTAGCTTTTGCGATGGAATTTACATTGTCTAAGCCTGCTTTGCGAAAGTCAGATGCTTCTATACACAAGCCATCCAACAGAGTTCCGTTTTCTTTTTTTTCCTCTGGAAATGAAAGAGGTGTATGTTTGAATAAGTATAATATCACATTAACTCAAGCAAAAGGTCAGCTCTTTTGCTTTACTTCTAACCTTTAATTTGAAGATTGTGGCAGATTCAGATGGATTACATCTTCCCTTCACACACACACCCTGACACACATATTCCATTTAATTTACTATTGGCTTGGATAGATTCAACATGTACCTGACTTCCTTAGGCCCCCACTGATCCATCAATAGTGATGCAAGTATTATATGTACATTGTTGACGGGGTGCTCCATGTTGTTCTGCTAGTAGAGATGGGCACAAAATGAACTTTTGGTTCATGAACTTTTGGTTCATTTTGTTATTTGTTATTTGCTTTGTTACCTAACAAAATGAATGACAAACTGCCCACTCTAAGAAAAATGAAACAAAACATAACAGAAATTTCCGTTTTGGTTTGGTTCGTTTTTCATACCGCCGGTGCCTACTACCTGGTGGTGGAGTCAGTGGTCCCTCCGGTCCTCCTCGCTGGGCTCCAGAGGGGGGGGGGAGCCAACTGGCCCATGCAACAGCTGTAGTGCAGGCCACTTGGTCGGCAGTAAAATAAATAAAAATAATAAAAATTAAATCAAAATAAATCAAATCAAATAAAAAAGAGCGCTGGTTATAAAATTTCTTTATAAGGGGGGAGGAATTGGGACAACACCCTTGAAGCAGGAGAAATACATATGTCAATCATCAGCCAATCCCAGCAGGATGGCGGGGGACTGTATGGTATAAAAAGGGTGGAGCCTGGTGTGAGAGTTGGGAGTTGAGAGCTGAGAGAGCACAGCTCTGTTAGAGTTCAGTCAGGCAGGTTAGGTGTGAGGGCTTTACTATTTACTGTTTATTAAAGACAGGGAGGCTTGAAGATTTGATTTAATCTATTTTATGTTTAAGGCAACGCATACCAACTTCAGTCATTGTTATATTTGTTTATTATCTCAATAAGCATTATTTTTATATTATACATCTGAGTTTGTCCCAGTTCATAAGGCGTCAATTTAAAAGGTGGCAGCATTACCAAAAGGATTCTGTGAAGACTAATAACTTGGTTCCTTACACTTCACGGTTTCATCACAATTACACATCTAAAAGGGAGGTGTCATCACAATGAGTGCCAGGTCCAAATATGGAGTGAGCGTCTGTGCCTGAATGTGAGGAAGATGGAATATCTGACGACTGACCCAAATGAAAGTGGCATGATCCAAATTTATGGTAGTGACATACTGAGACCTGAAGAGTTCCAATACCTCGGTTCCATGATCACAGCTGATGGGAGTCTGTATTGCAAAGTCATATCAATGATCAACAATGCCTGGCTAAAATCAAGCATCATGTGTGACAAAAAGATCAGTGACCATTTAAAGTCAAAGATCTATTGCACCATTGTACTACTTGTTGTACTCTATGGCATGGAATACTCACCTTGGTGTCATGGAGACAAAGATGCTACAATGGACCTCCTGCCTCACAAGATGGTCATGTGCGCAATGATAACATCCAATCTAATAATGGCACTGCACCAATCACTGACAAGATGAGTGAAAGCTGATTAGGTTGGTATGGACACATCTTGTGTGCCGATGAGAACATAAGAACATAAGAAGAGCCATGCTGAATCAGGTCAAAGGCCCATCTAGTCCAGCTTCTTGTATCTCACAGTGGCCCCACCAAATGCATCTGGGAGTGCACAAGACTAGATATCTGTCTCCTGATGCCACTCCCCTGCATCTGGTCCTTGAAGTACCCCAGTTTTAAGCCCGGAGATTAAACATCCTTTTGCCTGTTCTCACTCTGGACAAAACTCTGGACAGAAAGGGTTGCCCTGGGTTCACTTGGACTTGCCCCATGACCATGCTAAGTGGAAAGGAAAAATCAGAATAGCAGATCCCACCACCAAATAGGACAAACGCTAAAAGAAGAAAAGAAGATGATGATAGGATTGAGTATACAATAACAAAAGGGTCAAGCAGATGCTGCACTTAAAAAGTAACTGACAAAGGATTATAAAGACACATTCCAAGTTGTAAAGTACAGTGGTCACTAAAAAAAAGAATGCTAGGTAATCCAAACCTCACATACACACAACCCACTCATTTTTGGGGATTCTCCTCTGTATTAATGAGGATCTGGCTGGATAGTTTAGTGATTTAGAGGTCTGGCTGTGGAGCCAGAGGCTGGCAGTTTAATTCTTCTCTGTGGTTCCTGCAAATAGAACATAAGAACATAAGAACATAAGAACATAAGAAGAGCCATGCTGGGTCAGGCCAAAGGCCCATTTAGTCCAGCTCCCTGTATCTCATAGATGCCCCACCACATGCGCCTGGGAGCGCAGGAGACTAGATATCTGTCTCCTGATACAACTCCCCTGCATCTGGTCCTTGAGATACCCCAGTTTTAATCTTGGAGATTACACATCTCCCTCATGGTTTGTAACCTGTGATGGACTTTTCCTCCAGGAATCTGTCCAATCCCCTTTTGAAGGCATCCAGGCCAGATGTTATAACCACATTCTTTGGCAGGGAGTTCCACAGACTAACAACGTGCTGGGTGAAAAAAATATTTTATTTTGTCTGTTCTTACTCTCCCAGCCCTCAATTTGAGTGGATGTCCCCTAGTTCTAGTATTTTGTGAGAGGGAGAAGAGTGTCCCTCTGTCCACTTTACTCATGCCCTGCATTATTTTGTATGTTTCAATCATATTCCCCCTCAGACACCTTTTTTCCAGACTCAAGAACACCAAATGTTTTAGCCTTTCCTCATAAAGGAGGTACCCCAGCCCAGTAATCATTTTAGTCGCTCTCTTCTGCACCTTTTCCAGTTCCAATATGTCTTGTTTGAGATGCAGAGACCAGAATTGTACACAATACTCCAGGTGGGGCCTTACTATTGTTTTGTATAATGGCATTATAATGTTGGCTGTTTTATTTTCAGTCCCCAGCACAGTCCGAAGATGCCCCCATGAAGAAGGGAAGAGCAAACCTCTTCGGTATATTGCCTATCTAGAAAACCCCTGAAAAGGGCCACCATACATTAGAAATGACTTGATGGCTGATTATTCTGTTAATGAAGATTGTATGCAGCCCCAACTTGGTCTCTAAGGGCGCAGTCCCACGTCCCTTTAAAAGCAGTTTTATCTAGTAATTTAAACTGCTTTTAAAGGGACGTGGGATTGCGCCCTTAGAGACCAAGTTGGGGCTGCATACAATTTTAGACTGTGTCTAAAAATGCCATCCCCACAGCCACCGGGCTTTAAAAAAAGAAAGAAAAAAGAAAACCTGGTAATTCCCCTTTAAGTGGGGTTTCTGTGACTCACCCAAGAGGTAGGGAATTTTTTGCCTCACTTTGGCAATCCACCTTTTACAGAAGCAGACTCCGTGGGACCATGCAGATGATCCGGGTTTCTTCTTCTTTTTTTAACTCATAGCACCGACCGGCTGTTCCTGGGGCTGATGGCACTGTTTTTTTAAAATTTCTTTTCACCTTCGGAGAAACAGGAAATTCCATGCAGTGCCCTGGGTTTTAATTTCCCCCAGGCCAAGTGGTCCATTTTTTCAAATGCTAGCACCACCTGCTGGTCAAGGGGGGCTGAACTGCACTTTAAAATTAAAAACCAGCTTTGGACGTGGGAACTCCTGCCCCACTTATTCAATCACGTGATGGGACGAAGAGGAAAAGCCGGACCTTCAGAAGATCAGGATTGAAACCCAGGTGAGATATCAGCCTAAGGGTCACCAAGTAAACTGTCTCTGCCATCATATAGGTCCTTATCATGGGGGGTTAGTTTTCAAGTGGAAAAGAGACGTTTGCACTAATAGAGTGGCACAGGGAAGAAGAGAATGTATCATCCTTTACTCAGTGCTCTTGACTTGGGGATGCATAGCATTTTCAAAATAAAATAAACTAAAATCAACTTAATGCCATTGTAAACATGCTTCTAAAATATTTGGTAGTTTGGCCCTTAACAGACCTTGTTTCGGGAAACAAGCCAATTCCTGATCCTTGAATTAGCATAAGGGATGCCTCAGAAGTCAGAAGTTATATTTACTTGATGTTGAGCTTAAGTTTGATTCTTTAAAAAAATCCAGATAAGCTGATTTAAATATTTATCTGTCAAGATGTTCAAGTCTTAGTGGGGGAACTGGCATTTTATAAGACAAACAGAAGCCAGCGGTTACTGAGTTGCTGCCACCTGAATATCAATCCAATGCTTCCAAAGGCTTTTGCCTCAAAGATGCATTCTGCCTCACAGTTTTTAAACCACCCTCTTTCCCCCACCACCGTTGGAAATCCATTTCGTTTTTCAAGGCCATTGGCAATCTTTCAAGGTCTTGAGCTACTGATGTTTCAAACACAAACACACACACACACACGCACGCACGCACATGCACAAACAAACACATACTGTCAGCACATGCCCAACCCACACCCTGGGATTTTTCCTTGACCTTCTCACTGTTTGGGATGAATATAATGCGCCATTATTATTTTTCAACATAAAACTTAACATGTGTCAAATTTCTGATCTTAGAGATCTTAAAGGCTTCTCGTTATCTCAGATACAGTCCCCCCCCATCTCTGCTCCCTACCCCACCCCCAGTGAACAACCCTTCTAGTTAATGACAACTAAAATGGAAGTTTAGCAGGACAAAATGAGCCTTCCTTGTCATCCTGTTATCTTCTTCTTTCACTGCAGAGCCTCATTATTCAACAGTGACCACAGAGCAAAACATTTATGTTTTGTTTTGTGAGTGCCTTTGAAGACCCTTTGAAAACTTCAGCTGGTTCAAAATGTAATAGCCAGACTGCTGATTGGGATCGGTTATAGGGAGCACACAACACCCCTGCTATTTAACAACTAATATTTCTGAACCCAGTTCAAAGTGTTCAGCATTACATATGAAGCCTTATCATGATTCACCAGGCAATGTGAATGACTGTATCACCCCATATGAGCCTTCTCGGAGCTTAAGATCATCAGACAGTGCCCTCTACTCGGTCATATTGCCAATGGTTGATGGGGATGCATGAGAGGGTATTCTCTGAGTATGCTTCCAGGTTATGGGATGCTGTCTCTTAGGACCTTAGCTTGGTTGGCTGTCTCCCTTTTAGCGTTCCTCTGACAGCTGAAAACCTAGCTTTTCAGGCAAGCTTTTAGCAATCATGGCTGAGTCCTTGAATGCTATTTTAATGTTAAGATAGTTTTTAATGTTTTATATGTTTTTAATTACTCAACATACTTTAATCACTTTTGCAGTTTAATTGCTCTTAAATGTATAACTTAATTGTGCTTTAAATGGTTGGATAGAGGACTGTGGGTCCTCTGATGACAATTTTAGTGTAATGATTTTTGTGTAAGGTTTTTATTATTGCTTTGATTATTTATTGATATGCTATTTTTAACTATTTTAAACTGTTTTAATTCTTTTGATTGTAAGCCGCCCAGAGACCTTTGGGTAGTGAGTGGCATATGCGTTAAATAAATAAATAAATAAATAAATAAATAAATAAATAAATAAATAAATAAATAAATAAATGCTATTGTTTTTAATACTGTGAGCTGCCTTGAATCCATTTATTGGGAGAAAGGTGGCCTATAAGTAAGACAAATGAAATAAATAAAATATAATATTATTTTGGTCATCACTAAGATTTTAAAACATAGCATCATTATTTAAGAGAATTATATTATGCTGGCTAAATAGCTCTTGGAAGGTGTGACTACACAGATGCTTATCCCACCTTGCTGAATACTTCTCTATACCATACCTTGTTTTGGCATTAAAATCACTGCTGCTATTCATAAAGAAGTGTTTTATTTTCTTGGGGGAGTGTCATAACCAAACCATTTTTAAATGTCCACACAGCACACAGCCTTCTATTCCGCTGTATTATCATACTCCCCTTTCAGTTCTTTTGCCAGTATTCCAATTGCTTGTTTAAAAAAGATCAACAAGATAAATTGCTGACAAGACATGGGAAGCAGTTGAATTAGCGCTATATCACTTGAGTGCTATAAACTGAGGTTCTATAATGTTAACTAGTGCTACGGTGCTAAAAGAGAAAAAATATTTTTTAAAGTGACATTTACATTTACATTTACATTTGCAGATGTCATCCTTACCACTATGAGCAACAGTCAAGCAAAATGTTTTTGAACTGTTATTGTATCTGGTTTTTTAAAATCTTAATTTATGATCAATTGTTTTTAATGCAACATTTATATAGAGTTTTTAAATTTCTTGTTTTATCTGTTGTGCCCCCCCAATGAGTGAAAGGTAGAAAATAAATAAATAAATAAATAAATAAATAAACCCTTGACAACAACATGAAGTTGTCCCAGGTTCACCCAGACTTAGCCCATGACCATACCCAATGGAAGGCAATAACCAGAATAGCAAACTCCACCACCAAGTGAAACAAATCCTAAGAAAAAGAAGAAAAGCAGGGTTTACTCCCACTTCTTTCCCTACTGTCTCAGTCATCAGTAATGTCATCTAGACACATCCGACAATGATTGTAAAAGACTTTCTTTAGATGCCCTAAGCACATCTGATCTCGCCGGATTTCAGAAGCTATGCAGGGTCGGCCCTGGTTAGTACTTGGATGGGAGACCACCAGGGAATGCCAGGTGCTGTAGGCGCCTGGAGTAGGAACTAGCAAACCACCCCAATATTTCTGCCAAGAAAACTCCATGGACATGGAGTCACAAAAAGTTGGTCAACTGTAATTGATGAACACACACACACACACACACACACACACACACACACACACACACACACACACACACACACACACACAGTTCACACACAAACACACACACACACACACACACACAGACACAGAGAAAACATCTCATTCAAAATTGAAAACAATGAGAAAGATCTTTGCCAGATAATCTACTAGAGGCAGCATGCAAGGTCGCAAAACCTCCCCAAAATATTCACAAAAGAAAACAATGTGAGTGGAGGTGTTACCAAAAACACAAGCCCTGGCAGCTGAACAAAATACACCATATCTTCATGCCAGAAGAATGAATCTACTCACAAATCACTGTTAAGGTTGTGTGGTTCATGGAATAAATATTAAAGGAAAAGGGAGAAACCCATCACAGGCAGCTGGATCAATGCCCAGCTAGTTATTCTCTTGAATCAAGCATGTGGCTGCAGAGTTAGAGATTGGGAATGTGATTCCCTAATGTGCCTCCTGCAAGGTGCGCAGCCCAAGAGAGATCCCAGAAGAAGGGGAAAAAAGTGTTTCAGCACATGAGACAGTCAAAAACCACCACCACCACCACCTGCCAATGGTGTCCAAACATTTCAAGGGCAATTAGAGGAATTATTTTTTCAGCAACAACCACAACAGGGGGGTTGCATTGTTTGGTGCCGAAAACATTTTGCACCCAATACAGTGGTACCTTGTATAAAGGAATTAATTCGTTCCAAATGAAATTATGTTAAGCAAATTTTCCTTTATACAAAATTCCTATAGGAATGCATTGAAAACAGAGTAACCCCTAATCATGACCATTTTTATGTTGTACGGATTTGCCCCATAGATGATTCTGTTAAGCAAATTTCCCCTATCTCTGGAATTTTTTATTTTGTACAGATTTTATGTTATACAAACCATTTGTTATACAAGGGTCTACTGTATATTACATTTAGCACATGAACCTTGTGTAAAATGCAAGGGTTTGGGCATGAACACCCTTTTTTTGCATGAAGTCTGGCCTTGTAAATATCATGTTACCTAGATAGTAGAAATAAGACTTCATGCAAAAAAGGGGTTTTCATCCCCAAACCCTTGCATTTATACAAGGTTCATGTGCTAAAGGCAATATATTGCAATATATATTGCATATATTGCAATATATAAGATCTGGCCTTGTAAATATCATGTTACCTAGATAGTAGAAACAAGACTGAAAATCAATGAGTAACAAAAATATAAGCTTTGACCTGGGGGATAGAGAAGAGAATAAACAGACAAATATTCCAAACAAGGCCTCTTGAATCTGGAAAAGACTCTGAAGAAGGACAGGTTAAGGACAAGTTAGTACAATATAGGTAAATACTATGGCATTTCAACTGAGATTGTTTCACAATAACTACAGATGTTTCTAAAACCAAAGCAAAACCAAAGCTGCAGAAAGTACTAAGCTTCAAAACAAGTCCTCTCCTGATTTGAGATGCATGTAACCTTTCTCTCTCTTCCCCAAGAGGTTGTCTGCATGAGCCATTGGAATAAAAGATGTGCAAGACAAGGAAAAGATGGAGGCAAGGGTGGATCCAGATTTAGAGCAGATCCAAGGAAATTATGACGACTCCTCCAAAGGGATCTGAAGGGAGGGGCTGCATTGCCCTCCCACATGAAGTAAGGCAAAACCTCTTTAAGAGGTTGGTAATTTGGATGGATTTGGGAGAGGAAGCCCTGTATATAACAGGGCTCCAAGCAGGCTCATACCTCTTTAGCTGACAATGGTGGCCCTGCCCACCCGCCACTTGCTTTTAGTACCAGTTTGAGTCTAACTGGTCGCTGTATGGGACCAGATAGGAATTTTTGATCCGCTTCCTATTGGCCACTGGATGCGGGGATTTTTCACCTATTCTACACTGGTGCTTGGCGGTGGAAGGTTTGGTTAGGGAGTCCCAATTATGGCCAAGCTGGTGGTAGTGCAGATAAGGTAAGGCAGTCGGTGAGTCAAATTCTAACTTTATCTTCTCACCCATCCAACCTCTTGGCACTGCAGATCAGGAGGTTACAGTGTTGGGGGAAGGATTCTCTTGGAGGCCACCCTAGACCATGAGTCACCGATAGTGGGGCTTGTGGACCCAGGGAGTGGCTTGGGAATTTGCTGGCCATGGGTGTGTTGTCTGGTGGACAAGGCACCCAGGGGTTGTGACTCACCTAATAATTTGCCAGTTGGAGGGGTCCTAGGAGACCTCAGGGTTCCAATTTTGAATCCGCACTACAGCAGGCCCCTCTTTGAATTACTGTTCAGTTTGTTCATGATAACAAGTTAATAAAGCGTGGCTTAAGTTTGTGCCCAACACAGTTGTCTTGCCTATTATTTCATAGTGGGAGGGCAATGACTTGAGTCCCACTCAGTTAGAACGTCTTGGGAAATAACAAGGCATTGGGGTGTATTTGGGGGAGTACAGCACTTGAGGGAATGCAATATTAGATCCTTCAACTTGTGGGTCTGATCTGGATTCCAGCCTTCCCCTTGCTAACCTGGTTGCGTCAGGTTAGAAAGGAATGCATTGTAAAGCAGTTGAAGAGTGTATCTCTTGCAATTAATAATTTGACTCTTAGAGAACTCAATAAGTTGCCTTTTCTCTCTTAGAAATACAAGATCTATGCTCTCTCCTTGTCACATGAAAAAAAGATGCAAAAAAAATCTTACTAGTCTTGGAGTAGGACAACCAGCACTTCATTGGCCATGTTTTCCACATTTTGTGCAAAATTCAGGAGGGCAGAACTTGTGCCTTTTCCTCAAGTTTTTTAAAACCCTACCATGACATTAACTTGACTTTTGCTGAAAATGCTTTGGTATGGGATGTGCAAGGTCAAGGACAATTCAACAATGTCAGTTGAGGTTGTGTTTTGTAGGCTTTAAGACAGGGGGTAGGCAGAAGAATCTAATTTCTACTGATCCATGAAATTCATCTTGTGATCTTTATTTTCTACCTGCCTGACCAATGTGATAACTCTTTTATGGGGAAAAGATGTGGAGGGAAAGAATTAGGTTATGCTTGTCTTGTAATTATTGAAGAACAGATACATTTTCTCCATCTCAACCATTAACAGAGCAACCAAGACTATGTTTGGTCTTGAGCTGACCTGTCTAACATGGCTGATTTGGTATCCATATTTCAAAACTTAAGTCATCTATAAAGCTCTCTAAGTAGCTCCTTCTTTGATTTGAAATAAGGTGCATCCTTCACCTTCTGTTTCACTCTTAAGATTAGAGAGCTTTACCAAGCAGAGGGTAAGAAAAAAAGCTGCTCATTAACAGGCATTCTTTAAACATCTCCAGAAATAATAGTTTATAACTAGTTAAAATGTGAATTCACACCTCCAAGTCCCTGAATGGAAATCAGAGCTGTAGTCATCCTTGTTCAGTAGCTGAGATTTTCTTTTCATTAAATTGCTAGACTAGACATGCAGTTTTTCAAGGTTATTTCCAAGGTCAAGAAGTATGCAAAGGCCTGAATAAAGATTTTGATTTAGCAGAAATTAATGCAAACTAACAATGCAATTGAAAAGAAAAAAGACATTATTGTTCCTTACATCCAAATGTGCCCTTAATTCATTTTTCCAGAATCCTAGGAAAGCCTTAAAGAAATTTCAGTAGCTTTCTAATATGCATATTAAATAAAATCCCACTGTATTTTATGGAAATCTGAAAAT
The DNA here is from genome assembly GCA_029282475.1 of Phrynocephalus forsythii. Classification (NCBI taxonomy): domain Eukaryota; kingdom Metazoa; phylum Chordata; class Lepidosauria; order Squamata; family Agamidae; genus Phrynocephalus; species Phrynocephalus forsythii. The sequence continues at coordinate 133,079,550 of JAPFRF010000002.1, read as the reverse complement.
CTGGCTTTACTTTTAAATACTGCAAATTGATGTGTCCATTTCTTAATCATAGCAAATCCCCACTGTTCTGGATGCCAGGAGTTTAACGTTAAAGAGTTCTGCAGTTTTTCAGTATGTAATGAAATCATTTTCTATTTATAACTGCAAGATATATTAAATTTTGAACCCTGTTTATGTTTCCATCCTGTTTGTCTCTTTGGAGGTTTTTGCCTGTTATTTTTCTCTTTCAGATATAACTTTGGGTGCAGTAAGCATAATAAAATGATTTTTAAAAACATTTGTATATCAATGACTATATCCGTTTTGCAGATAACACAAAACTTTTCCGTGCGGTAAAAACCAGAGAAGATTGTGAAGAGCTCCAGAAGGATCTCTCCAAACTGGGGGAATGGGCTACGAAATGGCAAATGCATTTTAATGTAGCCAAATGTAAAGTAATGCATATTGGGGCAAAAAAATCAAAACTTTATCTATCAACTCATTCTGAGTTATCCGTGACAGATCAGGAAAGAGATCTTGGTGTGTTGGTGGACAGCTCCATGAAGGTGTCTCCCCAATGTGTGGCAGCGGTGAAGAAGGCCAATTCCATGCTAGGGATTATCAAAAAAGGGATTGAAAATAAAACAGCCAACATTATAATGCCATTATACAAAAGAATAGTAAGGCCACACCTGGAGTATTGTGTACAATTCTGGTCACCGCATCTCAAGAAAGATATAGTGGAACTGGAAAAGGTGCAGAAGAGAGTGTCTAAAATGATTATTGGGCTGGGGCACCTTCCTTATGAGGAAAGGGTAAAACATTTGGGGCTCTTTAGTCTGGAAAAAAGGTGCCTGAGGGGGGATATGAATGAGATGTACAAAATAATGCAGGGCATGAGTCAAGTGGATAGAGGGAAGCTCTTCTCCCTCTTACAAAATACCAGAACAAGGGGACATCCACTCAAATTGAGGGCTGGGAGAGTAAGAACAGACAAAAGAAAATATTTTTTCACCCAGCGCATTGTTAGTCTATGGAACTCCCTGCCACAGGATGTGGTGATGGCATCTGGCCTAGATGCCTTCAAAAGGGGATTGGACAGATTCCTGGAGGAAAAGTCCATCACAGGTTACAAACCATGATGGAGATGTGTCATCTCCAGTCTTAAAACCAGGGTACATCAAGGGCCAGATGCAGGGGAATGGTACCAGGAGACAGATATCTAGTCTCATGCGCTCCCAAATGCATCTGGTGGGGCCACTGTGAGATACAGGAAGCTGGACTAGATGGGCCTTTGGCCTGATCCAGCATGGCTCTTCTTATGTTCTTATGTTCTTATGCTCCTAGTAATTATTCTTAATAGAATGAACAAATTATGTTTTCCTTTTTTTCAAATGATAAACATATCCCCAATTTAAAAACTGTTACAATCATTCTCCTACAATCATACTATTATAATTTGAGTCCTTGTTCCTTAAAACATCTGATTGCTCCTTTCACACCAAAATGGGGTGCAGATGCATTTAACCTGCCCACCCGGGTGGGGTGAGAACGAAGGGAGACTGGGGACGGTGGCCAGGAGGGGCCAGGCAAGGCTTACCTATATATGGGAGCTCATGCATTCCCCTGTCTCTTCTTTGAAGCAGTGCTTTTAAGGCAGTGGTGGAGGAGCCAAGGCAGTGCTGTGGAACAGTTTCATTTTCTCCCCGCCCTCATGGCCGGACTTATCTCCAATTGTTGCAGCAGGTTTGGGGTCACACTAGCTTTTCACATTCTTCCAGAGTTTTCCCTGGGATTGATGTGAGGAAAAGTCTGGTCTGTAGTTTCCAGGTTCCTCCCTTTTGCCCTTTTTGAAAAGAGAGACATTGTTAGCCCTCTTCAAATCATCTGATACTTCACACATCCTCCATGATTTCAAGAAAATAATAATTTCAAGAAAAAAAGAGTGGTTCTGTGGGTTCCTCAGACAGTTCATTCAATACCACCTCTAATCCTAATGATCTGTTGCTTCTCACTCAAATGAGGAACATTTTTCATGATGCATATATTTAAACGTATTTGCTTCGCTAGCGAAAAAGATTCTGATGGATAACAGTCAAGTACATCACATTACTTTTGGCTGATTTGATTGATTTTGTATAGTTTTGTTCCAAGACATAAGAATCACAGATTCAATTATTTTTAGTGAAAACATTATAGAAAGTGTTTCAGTCTTTTCCACTTAAAGTTAATTAAGAATGAAACTCTTTGATTTGAAAGTATTTGAACTATGATAGTCCCTTCGTAAAAGTGGCCAAATCATTGCATTTGCCTTATTTGATTGGATATGTCTCTTTTTATTCTCCTTTCCTGTCCAATTTTTGAGAGGCTCAGTTTTTTCAGTCAAAGCTAACATTCTGAAAAGCAAATCAATAAATTAGGTTATGACAGGTATTTTCAAAGCCCACATTTGTGCGCAGGTAGTTAAAACAATAGATACTTTATGAGGCTTCCACCCAAAATAAAACTTACCATATTTTTCTGTGTATATGCCACTATTTGTTCTAAAATCATGGCACAAAAAAATAAGGAGTGTTGTGTAAATAGATGTCAGCCTTTTCGGGGATGGGGTAGAGGAGAAGCCAAGCTGACCTTGCTGCTTCCTTTCCATGTTCTGAAGACTCCTCTCTGCTTTGGATTCTCCTGTTTCATTTCTCCTCCACCCCACCACCTGCTGTTTTCTTTTCTTTTCTTTCCAGGTGTGCTTGATTGCTCTCTTCTCTGCTTTGTTCTTGTAGGATTGGACCCTTCTTTTTCACATGAAAATGAGCTTCTTAATGGGTTGCTCCACCCCGAAGCATTTCCCTGCAGATACAAAAGCCCTAGTCCTTGAAAAACCAGAGCAGAGAGGAGTCTTCAGAACACAGAAAGTAAAGGAAGCACCATGGGGTGGGATGGGGCAGGGGTGGAGGAGGGCTCAAAGACGATTTATTAATTTTCTTAAATTGGGGATCTTAAAAGTGGGGGTTGTTTAATATAGAGCAGCATCTTATAGATGGGAAAATACTGTAAGTTGGCTAGCCATAAAGTAATACAAATCACAACTAATTTTCCATTATCACATAAAAAAATAATCAATTGAAACTATACATTGAAACACAGAAATAGAAAAGTAATAAATACTACCCATCCAGCTAAAATCTTCCTTAGCCAAAAACAAAGAGAACAACAAACAAAAAGAGCAGCAGCAACAACAATCAACAAAAGCTCACTGTGAATACCAATGATCTATCTGAATAACATATCCTGTCAGCAGAATGGAAATGAAAAGTGAATTGACAGAGGATATTAACATAAATTCAGTTTTTCCTCACACACTGGATGAGGAGTACTGAAAAATTCCTCTCTTCCTGAGATTTGCCACTTTGGGGAGGGTCTTCTTTTTGTGCATTTCATGGGTCGTTAGGCACATTTAGAAAATGTGCAAATGTGCACATAATAAATGTTAAGTGTGCAAACAGGATGCATTTCATGCATGCCAAGTGGACTTTCCTAACAAATTGTCTTGAAAGAAAATTGCTTTCAGCAGTAAGGAGTTTCATGGCCAATTCAAATGTAAATTTTAAAAAATGTTTTGGAAATATTTTTTTGAATATGGTAAACATACCCCCTCCCCATTTTGGATTCACAATCTCATGCTCAAGTTCAAATCTTTTAAGGGGAGTTTGGTGAAAGCTTGCATTAGAGCAGGCATGCCCAAATCAGGCCTGGGGGCCAAATGCAGCCTGTTTTCAAATTTTGAGTGGCCCACAGCCTCTTTTCTCTGCCAGCTTAGCCTGTCATATATCCCCACCAGCTGGCCTCTCCCCATACTGGATGGAGATGTCAGCTTATAGTTTTACAATTTGCCTGCCCTCCCTGCCTCCGTCTGTCCCCCCAGCCACCTGCCCAGCCTACCCGCCCTGGCTCCATTGCTGCAGCATCTGCCCCCCCCTCCTTGCTTGTACAAAGTCCCACCCGGGGGCCAAATGTGGCTGAATGGTCAGCCCCCACACACTTTCATCTCACCAAATCTGGCCCTCCTTGCAAAAAGTTTGGACACCCCTGCATTAGAGCCTCACCCTCCCAAACTGTGAACACAATGTCAGTGAGATTCTTTAAATCCTTTGGATAAAGAGGGTTGTGGCACAATGGCAGAACTGCTGGACTCCAGCCAAATCTGTGCTCATGACCTGCAGTTCAATCCCAGGTAGCCAATTCAAGGTTGACTCAGCCTTCTAGCCTTCCAGGGTCGGCAAAAATGAGCACCCAGCATACATGTCCAAGAATATATGAGATGTATAGAGGTTAATATCCTCATACACATACACACATTCCAAGAAATGTCCCCTAGCTGATTTTTTTCTTGGATATCCTGCTCTGCAGATGGGGGGAAATAAAATAATTCAAAGTTATAAGACACGAAAGCAACCAATGAGCAATAACAAAAATATGCTGAGACTGTATTTTCAATCCATACTCAAGCATTAGAGCAGGAGCAAACACATTATCTTGGCTTTAAAAAAGATAAAGATTCCCCCCGCACATGCGTGCTAGTCATGTCTGACTCTAGGGGTGGTGCTCATCTCTGTATTCAAGCCGAAGAGCCATTTTTGTGGAAGTCCATGACCATGTGGCCAGCATGGCTGCTAGGAAACACTGTTTTTACCTTCCCACTTTTTATGGTGACACCTATTTATCTACTTGCAAACTGCTAGGTTGGCAGAAGCTGGGATTATCAGCAGGAGCTCGCTCCGCTGCGTGGCACCCAGGATTTGAACTGCCGAACTGCCGACTTTGCAGCTGACAGTTTTTGGAAGCCTTAGTCCACTGAGCCACTATGCCCCTGGCTTTAAGGGCTTCTAAAAAGACCTTTCTGTACTGTATTATAAGGCATGTCTAAGCGACCGGGGTCCCTGCAACAGCAGGAAGTTCATAAATCCTCATCAAGGTTTCAGTTTAGATTCAGGGCAAGGGCAATCTGCTTCTTTTCCAGTAACCAAGTCAGCAGATGGAAATAAAAAGGATGGAGAATTGGGGTACAGTAAGGAAGGAGGTAGACAAGGTAGAATGAAATACAGAAAGGGTAGGCCTTTGATTCAGGGTCCAACATAGTGGAACTTGAAAAGGTGCAGAAGAGAGCAATTAAAATGATTACTGGGCTGGGGCATCTCCCTTATGAGGAAAGGCTAAAACATTGGAGGCTCTTTAGTCTGGAAAAAAGGCACCTGAGGGGATATATGATTGAGACATACAAAATAATGCAGGGCATGAGTAAAGTGGATAGAGGGACACTCTTCTTCCTCTAACAAAATACCAGAACTAGGGGACATCCACTCAAATTGACAGTTGGGAGAAGGAGAACAGACAAAAGAAAATTTTTTTCACCCAGTGCGTTGTTAGTCTGTGGAACTCCCTGCCACAGGATGTGGTGATGGCATCTGGCCTGGATGCCTTCAAAAGGGGATTGGACAGATTCCTGGAGGAAAAGTCCACCACAGGTTACAAACCATGAGGGAGATGTGTCATCTCCAGTCTTAAAACCAGGGTACTTCAAGGGCCAGATGCAGGGGAGTGGTATCAGGAGACAGATATCTAGTCGCATGTGCTCCCAAACACATCTGGTGGGGCCACTGAGAAATACAGAAAGCTGGACTAGATGGGACTTTGGCCTGATCCAGCATGGCTCTTCTTATGTTCTTATGGCTTCAGCCCAGGAGATAATCAAAGTGTTGTACCACACTGTGGAATAGAATATCCACAACCTCCAGAACCTTTGGTTTGCAATACCAGTGGCTGATTCACTGGCACCTGGAAGCAATTGTGGGGCACTAAAAGACGGTGATATATCTGCATGTGGCGTGAAGTCCATGGTACCCATAAATCAAAGGAATGAGGTCCTCAAGAGAAAAAAAAAAGATGACTCCTATCCTCATCGCCATTAGTGATGGGCACAAAAAACAAATCACAAAATTTGTCTCAAATGGCTGAGTCATTGATTCATATTCATCAGAAGTAGCACTCCCCAGTGAACACAAATCAATGACTTTTTAGTGTTTTTTGATTCATTGACTCATCAGGCTAACCTGAACTTCATTAAATGTGCAGAACATGTAGAGAAGAGTCAGGAGAGGCTCCTCTATCTCTAGGTTCTGGGCCCTCCATTTTATCGGATTTTTAAAGGCAAAACAAAAACAAAATGAATTGATTTGTCAGAAAAAAATAAATGCGTTATTTGTGATTTGTTGACCTTGACGAATCACAAATCGAAACAAATCACCCTTTTCCTGACTTGTGCTCATTTGTACTCATCATCATTATACTTTTTAAAAATGCAGAGGTGGATGAGAGCCTATGGTTCACTGAGTCTAGCCTCTGTCAAGGAGACATAGTGGGTAACTAAACACCCAGCCTCTGACTCTACAGGCAGATACCTTAACCACTGAACTTTCCAGGGCTTTTCTCTCATTTGATGTAAGGAAAGGGACAGACCGATGAATTTTTAAAAAGCTATATTTAACCATGCTTGCCACCAACAAAGCTCAGAAAACGGCCCAGAATGTTTCTAACCCCCGTTGTTTTCCCCTGGAAAATGCAACAAACCCCGAGGTTTACCATCTAGCCCATGGTTATTTGTCACAGGAGAAAGAAACTCTTAACAGCGTGTGCTGTGTGAATGTTAAGTAGAGACATGTTCCTAATGAAATGTTCTCCACTCGTTTGCTTCTGCTAGCTGGCAAATGTCATGACCCATATTATTCAATGCGCATTAAAGAAGTTGTCAGCTGAAGTGTATTTGGGGGAAAATAATATCAGCCGAGGAATTTGTGCTGTCGAGTGTTGCCTCCCCCTTATCAGTGTCTCCTGCATTTCATCCGGCTTGCTCATCTCTTGCCGTATGATGGGCAAGGTAATCTTGCCAACTAATCTTCATGTATATTGTCATAATAACATGAATGTCAATTGTCTTTTAATTTCAAACAATAGAGTACAGGCAGTGCTAGGCATGCAGGAGATACACGGATGATTCGTTTCTAAGCCATTGGACATGAAACATCCTATCCAGTTGGTTACAGAGAGTACTACTTGTCAAGAAACAGCTGATTTATTTTATTGGCCTAAGACCATGGTTCCCAAGCTTGGATCCCAAGATGTTCTTGGACGAAAGAAAAATATTTTTTACCCAGCATGTTGTTAGTCTGTGGAATTCCCTGCCACAGGATGTGGTGATAGCATCTGGCCTAATTTCTACCTCCCAGGTGAGTTGAATTTTAGGGTTTTATCCTGTAAGCTGATTTGGGAAGAAAATTTTGTCTTAAATGGATAAGGAATTGAACGAATAACTGGCTAGTGAGTAATGATGACAAGACAGTATAAAACTGAGGGTGAATTTATGCATATAAGAGAAAGGTGGTGAGACTGTAGCAGGCAATTTAAATCCAGGACATGGATCATGTGTGATCCAGTGCATCTGTCAGTAGAGCATAGAATGTTATTACAACAGATATTGTTATAGTTGCAGTTTCTAATTCTAATTCTAAGAAATCAATTTATCATTTCTCAAAAATAGTTAAAATAAATGCAATTTGTTACTGAATGAAAATAATCTCCGAATGTTACAAGCTACTGACTTCTAGTATATTTTCCCTACTCACTTCTTATCAACACCCAAAAGGTAACAACAGGAGGCACATTATAAGTCACTATGTGAACCATCTCATGTTTCACCTCTAGCATTTAGAGATGCCACAGATGTGTAACTGGCTGCAGCATGTTTCCTTCCGCTACATTCTCCACATGATTTATCCACTCATCCCAGTAGCACTGTGGGCCTCTCTGCCCATCTCCTTGGCTAAGTGCACAATCACATGGAGAAGAGAGAGTAGGAGAGTGCACTGCAGCCAGTGAGTGGGTGAGCATGCAGGGGAGATGTGGGAGAGAATTGTGGTGCACTGTGGAACACCAGTGCAGGTGCTGCACTGAACCAGGCTAAAGTGCTAACATGCGGTTTGTGCCCACCTCGATTCAGAAATATCTTTTGCAGCTGTTTGATGTATGCCTTGCCTTTTCCAGAAATGAAGAATGTGTCTGGTTTTTTTACAGCTATGTAAAATATTCACCTTTTCCCCTAATCTGATCATGGTGACTCGGGCAGACTAGCAGGGAATCTGTAATTTGTTCGCAGAGCTTTTGCTTCATCAGTCTTCAGCAGCCTCTCAGCTGAAATATCTAGAAAAGATGTATAGAATTACTGGGCAGCTGCCTTTAATCTCTTGATTCATACAAAAACACATCTTCTCTCTCTCTCTCTCTCTCTCTCTCTCTCTCTCTCTCTCATTTCTCGTTTCTAATTTTTTTAAAAAGGCAGACATTACTTCATACCTCAATAAGATGCTGGGCTGACATTTGCATGTTGCTTTGACAGTCTGCAACCTGTCCTTCTAAGCTCAAAGGCTGATGATTACCAATGTCATCAACACTTTAAAACTGTCCAGGAAAATTTATTTTTCTTCCTATCTCTGTCCCTCCCACCTCATCTGAGGAAAGTGTCCATGCGAGCAAATGAACTTCGTGTGTGCTCAACTAATGTGAAGATTCTAGAAGCCCAGCTCAGGTCAAAACTGTAATGGGAGACTCCATAGGTCAATCTTGCACTTGGATCCAGAATCCCAATTCAGGTGTAATCCCTGCTCAGCATTTAGTTTATGAATATGTTCACACAATTGCTATTTAAATGAACTGTGTCATGTATAGTCTGACTATAAATCACATCATATCACACACACACACACACACACACACACACACACACACACACACACACACACACACACACACACACACACACACACACACACACACACACACAGACGAGAGAGAGAGAGAGAGAGAAAGGGAGAGGGAAAATATTCAGCGCAGGTCTGTCTCTCTATATTTTGTTTTGTCTTTTTGTTGTGTAGGTTTGGTTTGGTTCGGTGGCCTGTTCACAGGACTGTCTCAGGAGCACCTGTCTGAAATGAGAGGGACATCAAAACACAAAGGACAAACTAGTAAATAGGAGGGCAAAAAAAGTCATGATCTAAGGAAGACCAAGGGTAACCAAGAATATACGGACACACAGAAGCATATTGCTCAGATGGAAAAGGAATCCTTAATGCCTTTTCCTGTCCAGAAGGATCCACTAGTCTGCCAAACTGAGTGGGTGAAATTAGTCTAGAGTAAGACTGTACCTCAGCAGATGCAGATCTGTATAAATGTATCTGATTTTTAAAGATACATCCATGTTATTCTGTTTCAGCATGTATAGCAAAACCTAAACCAAAGTACTGTGATTTTAGAAGTAACACATGCTAGTCTGTGTTAGCCTATCAGGCAAAATAAAAACAAAAACAAATAAACAAATACGCCACCTTAAGAACTTACAGCTATATTTTAATGTGAGCTTTTGTGGATGTTCACTTCCTCGGAATTGTAGTACCTTAACACCTAGCGACTGTATCATCCTCAGATATAAGCTAGAAATTCTGACTACTCTCTTATCAGCCCGTTTTTTAAAAAAATAATAAATTACATGTTCAATGTGTCCACATGTATTTTCTGAAATTTCTACTTGTGCTTATATCTGTTTGTGCCTGTGTTCCTTTCTCTGTGTTCATATGTATGCATGTCTTTCAAGACAACCCAAAAGAAACCAAACCAAAGACAACAGCAAGAAGAAAACACTGGAAGTCAATAACTTGTATCGCTTGAGAAGCAAGTGGAAGGGCAAAGAGCTGACACACTTTGAAAACATCATTCAGAAGGTTTCCAGCACTTTGTAATCTCTGCCCATCAGCCATGCTGGCTATAATTGAATGGGGATTCTAGTCCATAAATTGAGGAAGCACCAGTCTGCCTATCATTGCCTTAGGCCAAGGCTTCCCAACCTTGGATCTCCATATGTCCTTGTACTACAACTGCTAGAAATTATGGCCAGCACAGTGAGTGCTGAAGTCTTCTAAAAGTTTTAAGAACCAAAGAACATAAGAAGAGCCATGTTGGATCAGGCCAAAGGCCCATCTAGTCCAGCTTCCTTTATCTCACAGTGGCCCCACCAAATGCATCTGGGAGCACACGAGACTAGATCTGTCTCCTGATACCATTCCCCTGCACCTGCTCCTTGAAGTAGCCTGGTTTTAAGGATGGAGAGATTACACATCCCCATCATGGTTTGTAACCTGTGATGCACATTTTTGTATGCATGTTCTTAGGAGAAATGAAGCAGGATGTCAAAGAGTTTACTCTAAATTTTTTAAAGGATTAATGAGTCACTGAATATATTTTCCTTAATGTTATTGCTAACAGTCAAACTGTAAAACAGGAAATGTCATCTAAAGATCTGCCTGGCCAAGAATCCTCCTGAAACCCTCAGGATCTCTGATCTCTATTAAATCCATTTGCCATTTGAGAGGTGGTAGGATGGGGTAAGCGATATTAGAAGCATAGGTTGTCACAGTATGAACCGGCTCAGGTGTTGAGGTCATCAGGAGAGGCTACCTTCACATGTATGTCATGTGGGAACACATGAAAGGGCCTTCTCGGCTGCTGCGCCCAGACTCTGGAACTCCCTCCCACTAGAGGCCAGGATTGCCCCATCTCTGATGTCTTTCCGGAAACAGGCAAATATCTTTCTCTTCAGGCAAGCTTTCCCTGAATTATGGACTACCTATTACATGTTCTTTCATATGAATCTATAGGATCACATAGACTTTGTGTTTATAAACACTTATAACTATGTTTTCAATGCTAGTTTCCATCACATATAACTTTACATGGAATGTTATCGCCTTTTAACTGCTCACATTCTCTTGTAGCTTTAATGTAATATTGTCTTTTAATGCTGTAAGATGTTCCTCAATTCCGTGTTCTCATTATTTGAATATGTCTTGTACTGAACTATATATTATTTCTATATATTATTTCGTATTACTAGAGATGGGCATGAAATGAACTTTTAGTTTGTTTCATTATTTGTTATTCATTTTGTTATGTAACAAAATGAATAATGAATCTCAGAGTGGATTTAGAACTAAACGAACCGAACAAAAAAATGGTTCAGTTCGGTTCGATTCGTTAATGGTAGCACCGGAAATGTCTCCTACCTTGTGCTTCTCCTTCCTGGTGGTCCAGTATTCCAGGTTGCAGGGAGGAGCTACCAGAAGAAGACAAAAAGAAAAAAACTGACTGGCTTTTATTTATTTTAAATAAAAATAAATAAAAAATAAAAAGGAGCACAGACCTGGCCCCAGGGGTGGCCAGGTTGGTGTCAAAAATAAAGAAAATAAAATAAAAATAAAAATAAAACCAGCACCGACTTGGCCCCAGGGGCCGCACGGTTGGCACTTGAAAAAAACAAACAAACAGGTTCTGGCCCAAAGCCAGCACCTCAAAAAGCCCCTGCCACAGGGGCCAGGGTCACGCCACCGCTGCCGCCACCGCCACCGAGTAAGGATGATGTGTTGATGATTGAAGAAGATGATGATGATGTGGATGATGAGGATGAGCATGCTGCCAGTCCAGTTTGTGCAGTTGTTGTCAATGTCTGTGGCTTTTTAATTTATTTTTTTGATTGTTTTCCCCTGCCCACATGCTGTCAAATGGATTAAATCGCACAAAACGAAACGAAACAAATCCTAAAACAAACCAAACCAAAATGAATCACCATTTTTTCGGTTTGTGCCCATCTCTACTTATTACTGTAAGCTGCCTTGGGTCCTTTTCAAAGGAGAAAGGTGGGGTAAAAATACTCTAAAATAAATAAATAAATAAATAAATAAATAAATAGCTCCTACTAATTTAAAGAGTTTGGATTGAGCAAGATGTTCTGGTGGGGGCTTTGAATCTTGTACAACCTGTGCTGTCTGCTCATGAAAGGACAGGCAAGATACTTCTTTGTTCCAGTGAGGTATTTCTTGGGAATTTCAACAGATGTCATTCACTGATGAATTTGTGAATTGTGAATTTGCCCATATCATCCCATTTTTTAAGTATAATTGTGCCATTTGTGCCATTACATACTTAAGTTGGTAACTTAAAACTATCTGGAAAAGTCATGCAAAGTAGACGAGACTCACAGAAGACGAGGCAGGGTCTATTAGCACCTTGGAGAAAATGGTGCAACTTACTGGAGCAATAGCTCAAAACAGTGTGTGTGAGGGCGTTCATTTTATCAACAAAGTGCATGAGACTTGAAAAGGGTTGTGAAGGTTGACCTGTCTGGTTCTGTGGCAAGGCTGTCCCAATATATCTCTTTCCATTCCATCTTCAAAAACTGATGGAACTGCTGGTTCAAAATTATTTCACTATTGCAGATGCAACATAATTTCCTAATGAACCCAGACAAGACAGAAATCCTGTAGGTGGGGGCCCCCAATGTAAAGAAGGAACTACTTCTTTACCCAATGTGTTGTTAGTCTGTGGAACTCCCTGCCACACACCTGGCCTGGATGCCTTCAAAAGGGGATTGGACAGATTTCTGGAGGAAAAGTCCATTACTGGTTACAAGCCATGATGGAGATGTGTAATCTCCAGGCTTAAAACTGGGGGTACCTCAAGGACCAGGTGCAGGGGAGTGGTATCAGGAGACAGATATCTAGTCTTGTGTGCTCCATAACACATCTGGTGGGGCCACTGTGAGATACAGGAAGCTGGACTAGATGGGCCTTTGGCCTGATCCAGCACAGCTTTTCTTGTGTTCTTACGTTCTTATTAATGTCTGCAGCCTGGGAAATCCTATTTCTTTGGGGGGAGAAACTCTCCTTACTGAGGCTGAGTTTCACAGTTTGGGTACCTTGTTAGACACGCTCCTTCCATTAAGCATATTTGGAGCTTAATAACTCCGTTACCAGAAACCCAAAACTTTCCAGAATTCAAGGGGTTCTCTAAAATGACTTGGGGAACCTAGGCCTGCCATTTGCAGGCTTGGGATCAGTAATTTTCTATTGAATATTTAAAAAAAACACATAACCAAAATTATTCTATGGAAAAACCACTGATCCCAGGCATGTGAATGGTAAGCATAGCTTCTCCAAGCAATTTTAGGGGACCCTTTGAAAGTTGGGAAAAGTCTGGGTTGCAATATTAAGCTTCAAAAGGAGGTGTGGGGGTGCTTAATGAAGGATGGATCAGAGCTTTACCATGCAGAGGGGAAGCTAATTAACCCTATAATTGGTAAAGCATGCCTGACACACTCCTTCCATTAAGCACCCTCACACCTCCTTTGGAGCTTAATACCTCAGTCCCCAGAAAGCCTAAGATTTCCAAATTTCAAAGTGTTCCCTAAAATTGCTTAGGGAACCTAAGCCTTCCCTTTTAGTGCCAATTAGACATGGGCAAAACCAGAAAAAATGACGTTTCGAGTTTTCATTTGTCGGAACAGGTCCGTTTCAGGTCGTTTCCGTTTGTCATGAAATTTTTCAAAAATTTGTCGTTTCCGTTTGTCGTTTGTCATTTCCACCGCGATTTAGCGTGATTTGACTTCCCTGAGCATAGGGGCATCTCGCAATCAGGGCCAGCACTAGGTGTTTTTGCACCCTAGGCGGCGGGTGGGGCGGGCGAGCAGGCAGGCGGCGGCTGCGGGCGGGCAAGTGGGCGGGCGGCGGCGTGGGCCGCAGGCTGGTGGCAGCGAGGGCAGACGTGTGAGTGGGCAGTTAGGATATCACTTAGGATAGAGGTTCTGTTCTTGGCTTGCACCCCAAATGTGTGTGTGTGCAAGCAAATTGACATTGGGAAAATAGAAAATAAATGGTAGTATATAATATATTTTTAAAATAAATCCACACCTCCCACTCCCAGTCGAACCTCCCCCTTTATCCAATATCAGAAAAAAATCCTCACAAACTGCAAGAGAAGGAATAAAGAATAAACTGCTATTCCCTTCAGAAGACAAAGCTGCAGGGAATCAAAGAAATTATTTTCTAAATTCAATTCCCTCTCTGCCTGCCTAACTTAAATCCTAAAGCCTCCAGCCTCCCTCCTCAATCTCGATCGGATCACACCAGCACCAGCAGCCAGCCCTCCTCCCTCAACCACATCCATACACCCGACTGTGATTTCTGGAAGGTGCCTCGGCTTTTTATGCCCTCCAAGACATCCAGAAGTGTCAGTCAAAAACCTGGCGATGCCATTGGTGGAATGGTTCAAACAATTTGCATGGTCCCATCCCATGCCCAGCCCAAATGGGCAGGTCTAAAAAAATAAAAAATAAGATAAAATAAAATAAAATCAATACGATGTTTTATTGCTATAAAAAACCCCACTGCTGCTACTATGAAAATTCAGGCATTTAAAATAAATAAATTTCACATGTTTCTGTGGTGATTTGGTGTGCTTTTTGACCACGATTTCAAAAGAAAAATTGCGGTCACCATTTTGGATCCCCTCCCACCGCATGGCATGGTGAGACGATGAGGATGACCCCCCCGCAGCCTGGTGCAAGCAGCCCAGGACAGGAGAAGAGGGGGGGAAAGGCCGGGGACCCCCCAGAAACCACCCCTCTGGTAGGTGGCAAAGCCTCAGGCAGGCATATTTTTGCCTGCTTTTTGGCCGGGAGTTGGGGTTGTTTTAAAAAACTTTTAAAAACTTTTTCTGTGCTTCGCATTGCGCGATCACCGCAATGCCACAAACGGAAACGAAAAACCTGACCAATTTTTTTTCGGTTCGAGTTCGAGTTCTGATGGCTTAATTATCGTTACCATTTCCGTTACCTAACGGAAACGATAACCGGAAATGGAAACAACAATTTCGCCGAGTCGTGCCCATGTCTAGTGCCAATACATGGCTGGGATCTGTATTTTTGTGTGCATATTTTAATGCATATGAAAATACTTATCCCAGCCATATTTAGGCAGCTCAGCACCAAAGTAACAGAGGTACCTTCTAGAGATGGGCACAAAACAAACTTTTAATTCGTTTTGTTATTTGTTGTTCATTTTTGTTAGTTAATGAAACAAATAACGAAAGGACCCATCAAAGAAAAATGAAATGAAATGAAACAGAAATTTCCATTTTGTTCGCTTTGTTTTTCATTACCCCCCCTCCTAGTCCCATGCCTACCTTGTCCACCCCTGGAACTCCAGTAGAGGCACTGGCTCCAAGCCAGTGCCTCAAAAAGCCCCAGGCTGGGGACTTTTAAAACCAAACCAAACCAAACCAAACCGAACCACACCAAATAAAATAAAATAAAATAAAATAAAATAAAATAAAATAAAATAAAATAAAATAAAATAAAATAAAAAAGGAGTGCTGACCCGGCCCCAGGATCCATGCGATCGGCACTCTAAAACAAACAAATAAATAAAATTTAAAAAATGAGCACAGACCCGGCCCTAGGAGCCGCACAGTCGGAGCTTTGAAAACAAGGAAACAAACAAAAATAATTTTAAAAGGAGCACTGACCCGGCCCCAGAGGTGGCCAAGTCGGCACACCAAATTCAAGAAAAGAATTTAAAAAAATAAAAGAAGCACTGACCTGACCCCTGAGGCCACGCGGTCAGCACTTTTAAAAAAAAAGTTTTTTAAAAAAAGAACAAATGTCAACCCAGCCCCAGGAGCCATGCGGTCAGCGCTCTAAAACCATTTTTTTTTAAAAAGAGCGCCAACCCAGCCCTAGGAGCTGCATGGTTGGTGCTTTAAAAACAAAACAAAACAAAACAAAACAAAACAAAGGAACACCAATCCGCCCCCAGGGGTGGCTGGGTTGGTGCTCCAAATTCAAGAAAAAAATGATAAAAAAGGGAAGCCATGGCAGCTCTATCTCTCACCTGATTAGCTTGTAATTTCAATCAGAATTTTTTTCTTAGGGGCACCCCCTTTGGACATTACTCAGCCCCCGTGCCCCCATACCTTTCCAAATTTCAGGGGCTGACATATAATTGCTTGCTTCCCAGGATCCGTTAGGACCCAGGGGCGCATAGTGTTTCATTTCATTTCATTTTGTAATTAAACTATTTTAAAATTCATTTTGTAATGAAACAAAATGTGGGGGGACAAAATGAAATGAAATGAAACACAATTTTTCCATTTTGTGCCCATCCCTAAATATGACACCGAGACTGTTAACTGGGTTAAATAAATGTCAACGTATCTCTCATGCCCTGGCAGCCTTAACCTGGTTACCAGTTCATTTCTGCACTGAATTCAAGGTCATGATGATAACATAAAAAGACCTAAATGGTTTAGAACCTTGGTATCTGCCAGAGCATCTTTTCCCAGTGAGAACTGCCCGTGTTACCCATTCATCCCAGGTAGGGTATTTAAAGACTTGGACACCAAGGGAGGCCTTGAAGATGAAAATGAAGAACAGGGCCTTCTCAGCCCTGGCCCCTTGCCTCTGGAATTCTCTGCCTCCTGAACTAAACCTGGCCCCCTCACTGGAAATATTTGAACAAACTTTAAAAACCTGATCATTAAAGCAGGGTTTCCCAGAGTTCAGGGACATAGCTCCTGTTTTGCATTGCATGTGCAAGATTTTCTTCACCACTGCATCTTTTTAATTTATTTGTATTGTATTGTATTGTATTGTATTGTATTGTATTGTATTGTATTGTATTGTATTGTATTCATTTTTATATGTATCCCACTGTGTGAACTGCCCAGAGTGGCCTTGTAGCTAGATGGGCAGTAAAAAAAGAGACAAATGCAACTGAGGCAACCATCTAGCTGAAAAGGCACAGGACACACCGTGTGACACAGAAAGGTGTCCTTCTACCCTTGGCTTTCTCTCCTTGCCCTGGCACCACCTTCAGCCTGTCACTTTAGTTCACCTAATTGGTAAAGTTGGCTCTGTTCTTCTGTTCCCCTCATTCTCTTTTGACATGCTGTTGGAAACCTCTGGTTCCATAGCATAAGAATGGGGGGGGGAGCTCTCCCAGAGTACTATCCTCACAAGAATCCTGTGTAGCCTCCCTTTGGTCAAGAAAGATCCAGAGAGAATCATAGAATCATAGAATCATAGAATCATAGAGTTGGAAGATACCTCAAGGACCATCTAGTCCAAACCCCTGCCATGCATGAACCTCCGTCACAGGACTCCTAACAGATGGCCATCCTCTGCTTTAAAACCTCCAAAGAAGGAGACTCCACCACCCTCCGCGGCAGCATATTCCACTGCTGAACAGCTCTAACTATCATGACATTCTCCCTAATATCTAAATTGAATATCTTTTTCTGTAGTTTGAGACCATTGCCCCGTGTCCTAGTCTCTGAAGCTATGGAGAATAAACCAGTACCTTCTTCAATGTGACATCCTTTCAAATATTTAACCATAGCTATCATATCCCCTCTCAGTCTTCTTTTTGTAAGGCTAAACATTCCCAGCTCCCTAAGCCACTCCTCATAAAACATTTCTTCCAGACCCTCATGCAATGGTTCCTCTCTGCTTGCATCTTGCCCAGAGCCTGTGGTGAAGCTGAAGATGAAGGGCATGGCAACCTGTCATCTATGGAATTCACTTGGAATACTAATGTGGCTTGTTTGCATTAAAATACAGCACATTTCATCTTGTCAGGTCTGAAGACTAATTTCCTTTTTTGTTTCAATTAGCATGATTAAAAGGCAACCATTTTCCCAATTATCCCACATCCTAGTCACTATGGTTCAACCTGTTTTTTGATCAGAGAGGAGCACCTATCAAAATGAGGACCTCCCAAGGTTTCAAATTATGGATAGCACTATGGATGGAGACTTGATCCTCCTCCAATTCTTTCTAATGATTAATTGAAAATTAATGTACAGTGTCAAATGGCTAAACCACACAGTAAGATAACATTCTCAAATTAGTAACAATGGACATTTCTCACAATATAATATATAGCTGAGAAGATTCTCAGTCACCCAGGAGAGGCTATCTGGAAGCTGAGTCATGGCAACTGGACTTCTTTTCTTATGAGATCAAAATGTTTCGCTACTCATCCAAGCAGCTTCCTCATTCTGAGAGAAATGGGCATGAGGTTTTCAATATATAGTTCACTTTGATTTCACACCACTCTGGTCTGAATAGGCACATTAGGTAGATAGTGACTAAAGCCATTAGGCCCTCTAATGACCCTATTCAGGACAGGGTGATGTGAAATCAAAGTGAACTATAAATTGGAGGACTTGCCACTAACTTTCCTCAGCCTGACAAAGCTACTTGGATAAGCAGTGAAACATTTTGATCTCACAAGAAAAGAGGTCCAGTTGCCATGGCTCAGCTTCCAGATAATATATGGCTGATGTGTGTTGGTTTTTACCCTGTTTTGCATTATTACATCTATGGCAAGATACCCAGAGCATCATTTTATCCATAGGTGGAATTTTTTTAATATACAGAAATGTATTCTGTAATGATCTGCACAGCAGAATGGTTGCAACTATCTTTATCATGTTAAATAGAATATCTTAGAGAAGCAGATCCCAACTTGGGGTAACCCAGGTGTTCTTTGACTATAATTCTCAGAAACCTTCATCACTAACAGTGCTGGCCAGGGTTTATGGGACCCCAGTTGAAGAACACCTGGGTTACCCAAGGTTGGGAAATGGTGTTTTAGAGCTTACCATATTTTCCATGTATACGATGCTTCCCCCCTTCCAAAAAAAAAAAAAAAAAATCATGGCACAAAAAATTAAGGGATATTGTATTCGCAGAAGTCAGCCTTTCTGGGGGAGAGGGTGGTGTGGTGGGGGGGGAAGCAAACTGGCCTTGCTGCTGTGTTCTGATGGCTCCTCTTTGCTTCATTTTTGCAAGGACTGGAACTCTCATATGCTTGGGGGTGGAGCAATCCATTAAGAAGTTCATTTTCAGGCAAAGAAAGAAGGGTCTGATTCTACAAGAACAAATCAGAGAGAAGGGGGCACTCCTGGCAAGAAAAGAAAACAAAACAGCAGGGAGTGGGAAAATGCAGGGGGTTGGGGTGCTTCCTTCTCTTTTGTCTGAAAATGAATTTCTTAATGGGTTGCTCCACCCCAAGCATTTCCCTGCAAAAATGAAAGCTCCAGTCCTTGTAAAAAACAAAGCAGAGAAGAGTCTTTAGAACACAGAAAGTGAAGGAAACACAATGGGGCGGGGTGGGGCAGGGCTGGGCTGGGCAGAGGAGGGTTCAAAGAGGATTTATTAATTTTCTTAAATGGGGGGGTCTTAAAAGTGAGCGGAGTCTAATATGCTGCAGCGTCTTATAGATGGAAAATACAGTGGCACCTTGTATAAAGGAATTAATTCGTCCCAAATGAAATTCTGTTAAGCAAATTTTCCTTTATACAAATTTCCACAGGAATGCATTGAAAACAGAGTAATCCCATTTTTATGTTGTACAGATTCTCCCCATAGGCAATTATGTTAAGCAAATTTCCCTATCTCCGGAATTTTTTATGTTGTACAAATTTTATGTTATACAAGCTGTTTGTTATACAAGGGTCTAACTGTATGGTAATTCCTACATGAATTTGTCCCAGTTCACACAATAAAGGCAATATGATCCACCTGAAGTGCTGAAATTGACAAACTAGTTAACTCTTCTTCGTCACATCTCCACCTCTTTGTCCTGAATTATTCACAATGTAAACTGATCTTACTATCCAAACGTTCTCCTCAGAAGAGGAGAATTTCTAGAATTTCTAGATTGTGCTGCTTTCTACAATGAACCAACATCCAACAGTGAAGACCAGAAATGGAATATTGCTTAAGGACTAGAGATGGGCACGAATTGAAAAAATGACATTTCATTTCATTTTGTTTTTCGTTGAGGGGCTCAGTTCAGTTCATTTTCATTTTTCTTGAACTTTCACAAAAAAATTGTTTCATTGGTTTGTTAATTCCATATTCATTTTTACCCGCTTTGTGCAATTTTTAAAAAGCATTTCCGTGTGTGGGTGTCCCCCAACACCCCAAACCAGAGGGAAAACACTAAAAAAATGATGCTGGGAGAGACACAGTATAGACTTGGTATGCAGGGAGGCTGCAAGGCAGTGGCCGGCGTTACCCAGGGTGCAAGGCAGCCTCAGTGTGACTGCGGGGCAGGGGACGGTACTCACCAAGAGGTACGCAGTATGCACGCAGGGAGGCTGCAAGACTGAAGCTAGAGAGAAATCTCTTCTTTGTTTCCCCTAAGAGCCATGCTGCAGCCAGCAGGAACACAGAGACACACGCCTGCCTGCCTGGCCTAAAGTGAATATAATGAGTTGCATAGACAGCAATCCCAACCCAACCTAATTCCCACCGCAGACTGCAAGGAGGACGGGGGCTGCCAGAGCTTTTTATGCCCTCTGTGGCTGCCAGACCTGCCCAGTCTGCCACCTGGCCATGCTATTGGTTGAAGTTGTCCAAGATTTTACATGATCCCATCACATGGCTTGCATCCATTTTGTGGCTGACATCCATTGTATGTTGTCCTTAAAGGGAAAAGAAAAATACATCGCAATGGGAGAAAGACAAAAACAAATGTTTTGAGGACCCCAACCCCCCGGTAGGTATTATCAGTCAGAAAAAATAATTATTGCTGTGTTTTTATGGATGTCCAGGGCATTTTAATTCCCAAAAAATCAATATTAGGCATCTGGCAGCCATTTTGGGTCGATGTCCCCTAACTCCCCTTAAAGGAAAAAAAAAAATACAGCGATCTGAGAAAAGACATAAATGCATGTTTTAAGGACCCGAACCCCCCTGCTAGGTATTATCAGGCAGAATAAATAATTATTGCTGGGTTTTTACAGATATTCAGGATGTTTTTTAACATTTAAAACAGCTCTTTTCATCGTGCGTCACCATTAACGAAAACGAAATGCAATTAACCTAATTTTCTTGGTTCGGTTCGGTTCATTCAAATTTCATTGCCAGGTTCGTTACTCGTTTTGTTATGTAATGAAACAAATAACGAATAATGGAATGAAAAAAAACATTTCGTGCCCATATCAATTAGGGACACACACACACACACATCTGCTCCCTCATCAAGGCCCATAGTGCCTTGGGCATAATCTGCTGGTGTGCTGGATGTGAGTGTTGACGGAAATACAAGTTTTCACTTATTTCAATTTGGGTAAGACTGTGAGAGGTTTTGTACATTTTTTAACAATCTTTTTTAAACAGTAGAATTAAAATATTTTAAAAATGCACATAACTAATAAAATCTAACATTTTCAAAAAGGAAATTTCCCAAAGATGAGGAAACTAGTAAAAAAGAAGCTGAAAGGAAAAATTGAGAGCAGACACTCCAAGTGGTATGGAGTTTGTTCACAAAAACAATAACAGGGACCCATTTGGAATGCATAACCAAAAGGAAAAAAGACACTGAGAGGTTCAAGATGACTCTGATGTGGCTTACAGGAGCTGTTCGGGAAGTGATCAAAAACAAGAAAAGCTCATATAGAAGATGGAAGGCTTGTCCAAACGAGGACAACATGATTATTGTTGGAAATGTAAAAAGAAACAAGGTGACTTTTATCTTTGGTGGACTTTGAGAAAGTCAGGAGTATTGGGCATGGCAGAAAATTAAAGGAGCAGAAAAGTTTTATGAATCTGGCTCATAAATTCTGGCAGAACAAAGGCAAGGCAACAATCAGGACAGCAAAGCAAGACTTACACCTCCCCCAAGTCCCATGGTGATCTGAAGCAAGGCGAGGAGGAGGAGGAAGAGGAGGAGGAGGAGGGTGCTGTGGCCACCATGCTGCCTGCATGCCTGCCTGCCTCGCCACTCACCTGGTGCGTGGTGGTGGAGGCAGCAGCAGGGGTCCCGTCGCCAAGCCTTAGTCATGGGAAAAGAGGACTGCTGGTGGGAAGCTGCACAGCTTCCTCCTGCTCCCCCTCCAGGTGCTCCCAGATGGCTGCACCCCATGGCAAGTGCACTCTTACGCCCCCCTAAATACACCCTTGGGATAACATTTTGACAAGGTTTCACCCCAAAGACCCTTGAATAAACTTGCCATTCATGGAATCAAGGGACAGCTCTTGTCCTGGATCAGCAACTGGCTAAATGACAGGAAACAGAGGGTCGCACTAAATGGACACTTTTCCAAGTGGAGGGAGATAAAGAGTGGGGTCCCCCAAGGTTCAGTACTGGAACCCCTGCTTTTCAACCTCTTCATAAATGATCTAGAAGTAGGAGTAAATAGCAATGTAACCAAATTTGCCAATGAGATTAAATTATAAAAAGTAGCAAAAACTGAGAGAGATTGTGAGGAGCTCCAGATGGATCACTTGACACTGGGGGAGTGGGCAAACCACTGGCAAATGAGCTTCAACATTAGTAAGTGCAGAGTGATGCACTTTGGGGCAAAAAAACCCAAATACATTTATAAACTGATGGGGTCTGAGATCTCTGCAACAAACTAGGAAAGGTACCTTGGTGTTCTGGTGGACAGCTCAATGAAAGTGTCAACCCAGTGTGCCACAGCACTGAAAAAAGCAGACTCAACACTAGGGATCATTAGGAAGGGTATAGAAAATAAGTCAGCAAGTGTCTTTTTGCCTCTTTATAAATCAATGGTGAGGCCCCATCTGGAGTATTGTGTCCAGTTCTGTTCAACATTAGAGATGGGCAAAAATTGAAAAAATGACATTTTGTTTTGTTTCGTTTTGTTTTGTTGAGGAGCTCAGTTCAGTTCGTTTTTGTTTTTCATGAATTTTCACAAAAATTCATTTTGTTGGTTCATTAATTTGTTATTCATTTTAACCCGCTTTGCACGATTTTTAAAGCATTTCTGCACACGGGTGTCCCCAATGCCCCAGACCAGAGGGAAAACACTGAAAAACACTGATGCTGGCAGAGACACAGTATAGATTAGGTATGCAGGGAGGCTGCAAGGCAGCGGCGGGTGTTGCCCAGGGGGCAAGGCAGCCGCAGAGTGACTGCGGGGCAGGGTAGGGTACTCGCCAAGAGGTACGCAGTACGCACGCAGGGAGGCTGCAAGACTGAAGCTAGAGAGAAATCTCTTCTTTCTCTCCCCTAAGAGCCAGGCTGCAGCCAGCAGGAACACAGAGACACATGCCTGGCTGCCTGGCCTAAACTGAAAATAACGAGTTGCAGAGACAGCAATCCCACCCCAACCTAATTCCCACCGCAGACTACAAGGAGGACGGGGGCTGCCAGAGCTTTTTATGCCCTCTGTGGCTGCCAGACCTGCCCAGTCTGCCACCTGGGCATGCTATTGGTTGAAGTTGTCCAAGAATTTACATGATCCCATCACATGGCTTGTATCCATTTTGTGGCTGACATCCATTTTATGTTGTCCTTAAAGGAAAAAGAAAAATACATTGCAATGGGAGAAAGGCAAAAACAAACGTTTTAAGGACCCCAACCCCCCGGTAGGTATTATCAGTCAGAATAAATAATTATTGCTGTGTGTTTACGGATGTCCAGGGTATTTTAATACACAAGAAATCAATATTAGGCATCTGGCAGACATTTTGGGTTGATGACCTCTAACTCCCCTTAAAGGAAAAAAAAATACAGCGATCTGAGAAAAGACATAAATGCACGTTTTAAGGACCCCAAACTCCCCTGATAGGTATTATCAGGCAGAACAAATAATTATCGCTGGGTTTTTACGGATATTCAGGAGATTTTTTTAACATTTAAAACAGCTCTTTTCATCGCGTGTCGCCATTAATGAAAATGAAATGTAACAAACCTAATTTTCTTGGTTCGATTCAGTTCTTTCCAATTTCCCCACCAGGTTCATTATTTGTTTCATTATGTAACGAAATGATGAATGAATAATGGAACAAACAATTTTGTTTCGTTCCCATCTCTAGTCACCATACATCCTGAAGGATATTATGGAAATGGAAAAAGTGCAGAGGAGGGCAACCAGAATGATCAGGGGACTGGAACACCTTCCTTACCATCTGAGGCTGCAATGGCTGGGCCTCTTCACTCTTGAAGAATGGCTAAGAGGTGACCTGATTGAATTTTATAAAATCATACACGGTTTGGACAAAGTAGATAAGGAAAAGCTGCTTTCCCTATTGCACAACACTAGAACTAGGGAGCACTCAATGAAATTTTTGGGTGCAATATCTCAAACAAATAAGAGAAAGTACTTTTTCACCCAGAGGATCACTGGTCTCTGGAACTCCCTGCCAGAAGAAGTGGTGACAGCTGTCAGCCTTGACAGTTTTAAGAAAGGATTACACAAGTTCATGGAGAACAAGGATCTCAATGGCTATCATTATGGATGCGTAAGGACAACCTCTGGGTTGGAGAGATAGGCAGGATATCTCTCAATGCCATTTGCAGGTAGACCTAAGCTGGTGAAGACATCTGCTTGGGAATCCCCTGAAGCAAATGGTGAGCCACTGTGTGAGGCAGAATGCTGGACTGTATGGGCTGTGGCCTGTTCCAGCAAGGCTGTTCTTATGCTCTTATGTTATTAGAATTGTTTCACATGCTAGCCCCTCTCTGCTCTTCAATTGTGTGTTTGTCTTCTGTTGCCTTTGGTTTATATCATTTATGGGTTTATGCTGCGGATGAGCTTTTATTGTTATTTTCCATCTCATGGTTAGCCGCTCAGAGTCATTCTCTGTTACTAGAGGGTGGGATACAAATGCAGTATATACAATAAAATAAAATTCACATAAAATCATCTCTCCCCACTCACAAATCCCTTTTATTTATTTATCTTTTACAAAAATGCACATGGCAAATACAAACTCTTTTCCACAAAGCTTGTCATTTCATTGCATTGCAGATTCGTGACTGCAAACAAGAAAGAAAAGGAACGGCTGTTTCACTTGTGTGGCAGAAGTAAAAAAAAACATCAGAAGTGGAACATTTTATTTTCCAAAATGGTGGTTTGCTATGTCAAGGCACCTCTACCATCCCTTTCTCAGTGTTCTGAAAATCTGAACAGCTGCTGCCTCCTTAGAGGCACATGCTGACATATAGGCGAGGCAATGGTTTTCTCTATTTGCTCTCCTTTCCCTCTCTCCTTCTGGTCCCCCACCCCATATTCCTTACACTCCCCTCCTCTCTGGACATAATTTCTTTCCCTCACAGTGGGCTGCTAGTGAAGTGTGAGATTTCTCTTTTCAGAACCCTGAGGCGATCACTTGGCAGTTGAAATTACATGGAGGGTTGCATGCAGCTCAAGGGCCCTTGGTCTCCTACCACCAGGGTAGGACTGCTCTTCCTCTTTTGCCACATGATATAATCCAAGGCACCCCCTGAGGACTTGAGATCAGCTCCAACACAGGAGAGCAGCAGGGAGCCATGCTTTTGTTCTGGTATTTCTTCTCCTCAGGATAACTTTCCATCCATCTAAAACTCAAAAAAACAGGCATCCCTCTTCACACTCATCATTCTCAAACAATGATGGATAGGAGGCAGGACAAGCCCCTGGCACTGAAAATTCTGGCCTTAGCAGCAAGTGGCCAATCAAATGGGAGGTGACTGTGAAGAGTCATGATAAACACAGTGCTCAGTGGGAGTACGTAAAAGAGGCAAGTGCTGACAAGCTGTGAGCAGTGGAGGATGTATAGATTTCAGCATCGGCTATTTCCAACTGCCTTCAAGTGGTGTTAGGAGTCAACAAGATTATGAACTGTATTTATTTCTCATATATCTGTGAAAGCTTAGCATTCACATAAGTGTTTCTCCAATGTAAATAAATACTACCTCTACTAATAGCACCACTTTCTTCTTCTTCTTCTTCTTCTTCTTCTTCTTCTTCTACTACTACTACTACTACTACTACTACTACTACTACTACTAGTAGTAGTAGTAGTAGTAGTAATAATAATAATAATAATAATAATAATAATAATAATAATAATAATAATAATAATAATAATAATAATAATAATAATAATATTATGAAGGCTATGTGTGAATATTAATAGATCTGAAATCCATTCAGTACAATGCAAGCTATTTCCACTCAGAAGAGGTTTCTATATTACTAAGAGTTTCTTAGAGATGTTTCCTTCATTCCTAGAACACTTAACATTTCCAAGAATGGATCATTGTACATGGTACTTGTGTACACTCTTGTTTGTATTAAGCACTTTAGTATACTGTCATGAAGGCAACTGTGTTTATGAAGCACCTAACAGCATGGACTAAAATAGTCTATTCTAATCCAGACTTGCAGGGTCCCACAGGGGTTGGAGAAAGAAGCTAAGGTAGACCTTTCCAGCCATTCTGCCATATTGTAACTAGAGATGGGCACGACCAGGAAAAATTACGTTTCGAGTTGTCGTGTGTCGGAGCCAGCCCGTTTTGGCTCATTTCCATTTTTCGTGAAATTTTCCAAAAATTTGTTGTTTTGTTTGTCGGTTTTTTGTCTGTCGTTAGTACTGGTTTTTTGGGGGGGGCTCCTGGAGGCACCTCTCTGGGGTGGGTGCCTCCTCTAGCCCGCCATGAAGGGAAAGCGGGCTCCTGGAGGCACCTCTCTGGGGTTAGGGGCCCGCTACAAAATGGCATGCATAGCCAATTGGATATGCATACCATTAAGTTGCAGTTGCAGCAGGCAGAGGCACCTCTCTTTCGGGTGCCTCTGTGACTCACTGCCTGTGGTGCACTTGGGCTGGGGAATGAAGTGAGAGAGGACCCCTACGGGCGCCCGCTGTGACTCACTAAGAAGGGAAGTGTACCTGCTGTAGTGCAATGCGAGTAAACAGATCTGGCTTGGGGTTAGGGGTTAGCCCAAGGGCTAGGCTTAGGGTTACTGGAAAGGTTAGGGTGAGTTACTGGGGTGCACCTCTGGGTGCCTCTCTAACCCACTAAGTAGGACAGTGTACTGGCGTATGGGTTAGGGTTCGGGTTCGGGTTCGGGCTAGGGTTAGTGGCTTTTTATGCTCGACTGGCACATCCCAGAAGTCTCGGTCAAAACCTGGCCAAGTGGCCATGCAATTGGTGGAATGGCTCCAAAAATTTGCATGGTCCACTCCCATGGCCAGCCCATCATTGCGCAGGTGTAAAAAAAATAAAATAAAAATAAAATAAAATAAAATCAATTAGAGACGTTTGGTTGCAAGAAAAACCCACTGCTGCTACTGAAAAAATTCAGGCAGTTTTAAAATAGCTATTTTCACATGTTTCTGTGGTGCTTTGGTGTGTTTTTGGACCACGCGATTTCAAAATAAATATTGTGGTAGCCCCATTTTGGATCCCCCGCCCGCACCGCATGGCATGGCGAGTTGGCGAGATGATGAGGATGCGCAGCCCAGGACATGAGAGGGGGGGAGGCTGGGGACCCCCCCCCAGAAACCACCCTTCTGGTAGGTGCCCTCACTCAGGCAGGCATATTTTCGCCTGCTTTTTTGGCCGGGAATCGGGTTTTTTTATTTTTAAAACTTTTTTTCTCCGCCGCGCCCCTTGAGTTGGTGACTCAATGAGGATGCACACTTTGTGCAGCCCAGGAGAGGAGGAGGGGAGGCCAGGGACCCCCCCCAGAAACCACCCCTCTGGTAGGTGCCCTCAGGCAGGCATATTTTCACCTGCTTTTTTGGCCGGGAATCGGGTTTTTTTGGCCGGGAATCGGGTTTTTTTTTTTGGCATCGCGCGATCGCCGCTTGGCGAGTTGGCGTGGGTGAGTGCGACTCGACGACAAGGATGTGCACTTTGCGCAGCCCAGGAGAGGGGGGGAGGCTGGGGACCCCCCCAGAAACCACCCCTCTGGTAGGTGCCCTCAGGCAGGCATATTTTCACCTGCTTTTTTGGCCGGGAATCGGGTTTTTTAATTTTTAAAATTTTTTTCCTGTGCCGCTTGGCATCGCGCGATCGCTGCGATGCCAGGAACAACGACAAATCAGACCCAATTTTTCTTTAGTCGGTTCGAGTTTGAGTTCTGGCAGTGTAATTGTTGTTCTTCGTTCCGTTACGTAACGGAAACAAGAAATGGAAACGGAAATGAGAATTTCGCCAAGTCGTGCCCATGTCTAATTGTGACAAGTCATGTGCCCTCAAGGAGCTGATATGGAATGTTGGAGAAGTCAGCATATAGCAGAAATATGGAATTGCCTGTCTGCGTTATGTGTGAATGACTAAGCTAAAGGCAAAAGACCTAAGTCATTCTAGCTGGCATCTTGCCAGGCCAGGTGACACCTGTTGACACATGTGCAGTACTCAATACGCTGCATAATGATTGCATCATGCACTGACATATACAGAAGCAAGTAACATGTCTCAGTCTTAGGGTGTATTGTGGAGGAATTCATTTGTCAATTTGTCTGTCAGATTTGTCTGTCAGCATTTTGGATTACTGGATTGGACTGGACTGTGTGATGACGATATTCGCCTGCCGATTCTGAAGTGGTACTCACATGTAGAGATGGGCATGAAACAAACATTTTTCATTTCCGTTACCGTTTGTTGTTTCCGTTACATAACGAAACAACAAACGAAAAATGTGATGAAAATGAAATGAAACGAACAGAACCACGAAAATTGTGTTCGTTGCATTTCATTTCCGTTACTGGCGACACACAATGGAATGAGCTGTTTTAAATGTTAAAAAACACCCTGGACATTCATAAAAATGCAGCGATAATTATTTATACTGCCTGATAATACCTACCGGGGGGGTGTCCTTAAAAGGTGCATTTATGTTTTTTCTCAGATCGCTGTTATTTTTTTCCTTTAAGAGGAGTTAGGGGACATTGACCCAAAATTGCTCCCAGATGCCTAATATTGATTTCTTGGGTATTAAAACACCCTGGACATCCATAAAAATGCAGAGATAGTGCGATAATTATTTGAAATTATTACCTACCAGGGGGTTGGGGTCCTTAAAACGTTTGTTTTTGTCTTCTCCCATCGCGATGTATTTTTCTTTCCCCTTTAAGGATGACAAAATGGATGTCGCCACTCCAGCCACAACATGGAGGCAAGCCATGTGATGGGATCATGTAAATTCTTGGACAACTTCAACCAATAGCATGCCCAGGTGGCAGACTGGGGAGGTCTGGCAGCCACAGAGGGCATAAAAAGCTCTGGCAGCCCCGTCCTCAATGCAGTCTGCAGTGGGAGTTAGAGAAATGCTTTAAAAATCGCACAAAAGCTGGTAGAAACGAAAAACAAAAAACAAAAAATGGAAATGAAATTTTTCAAAAATTCACGACAAACGACAAACGAAACAAAACACCATTTTTTTATTCATGCCCATCTCTACTCGTATGTATGTGTACTTTTGTAAATAGAACTCTGGTGGTGAAGGGGAAACACCCTCAGTCTTGTGTTGGGTTTTTCCCCTCTGCACTGCTCTTGGCTTTGGAGGTTCTAAGCAGCCTCCAGCAACTGCTACTTGCAGCCTGTGCACTCTGACAGAGAATAATCCTGAAGTATTGGCATATATGGTGCCAAGGGGCCAGAGGTGGAAGAAGAATAGAGTGGTTTAAATTCCTGCCCCAGCGTTCTTTCTCCAGTGGGAAATCTCTCCTTGATCATGGTTTTCTGTGAACCCAATTAACCCATCCATTCATGAGGCTCACCTGTTTTGTTCAGCTGGCTCCTCAACAGTGAAGCAATCTGATTGGTGGTTCCCAGCATAACTTTCAGCTCAGAGATGAAAGGTCTCCTCTGGATTTTGTCCAGCTTCCATTTTTATGCAAGTCAATTCTTGGATCAAACTGTGGATCAAGTTGTGCAAGGCATGCCATGAAGACAAAATTATTCTGTTGGTTCAGCATATATCCCACTTTTCCTTTTGTCTAATGATGCGTTACTAAATACATGGCAAGAATGTGCATTGAAAGGGCATGTTTCAGTGCATGTTTAAATGCCTGTGATGTTTGTTCTTATTCATTATTTTTTTCTATTGCATGTTGCATATTTTCTATTGCATAGGACAGAATTGGCTTTTTTCATACAGACATTAAAAATTGGTCTATCCTTTAATAGCCATAGTAGGAATGATGTAATCACACAGCATAACACTGACATCGCAACAATTAACAACTAATTTAAAATATATCAAATGATCGATCAAGGGTACCCAGTGGCAGCATCATACAGGGAACAAGTCAGACAACAATATTACTTTTTAAATAAAATCAAAGCAACCCAAATCCTATTAAGACCTTCCCAGTCTCTGAAGTAATTGGTGCAAAGAGAGGTCCATTTTGCATGTTGTCTCTGGAGCGCCCACCCATTACCAATATATCTGTGTTGCCTGTTTCTCTTATTCTCCTTAGCTCTGAAAGGGCTTTGATGACCATTTGAACTTTCTGATGCATTTCACGCATATTAAAGTTATTGTTGATTTTACAGTGACAGCTTTGTTGTGATGTCTCAGGACCTTGGGGATTTTTGTGACTATGTTAGTAATATCTTAAATAAACACATTGCATGGACTAACATCTATTGTTAGTCCCAACTAGAGTGGAGCCATTGAACGAACTGTGTTTGTTAAGTCAGCAATTATGTAAATCCTATTGAATCAATCAATCCACTCTATTCAGGACTCACAATTGGAGTGACTTCTATCTGTCTGTTTATCTATATATGTCTCATCATAGAGCTTTTCAAGTATGAAAGTATAAGAAATAGTAATCATTTTCTTCTTCTTTGCAGTACTAACAAGGGACAGATTGATTGTCACAGATATTACCTATTAACTTTCCCAGGTAGTGTCAAAACTTCCACTGCTGTCCAGTAGATACCAATGGTTCGGAACTGTCCATTCTCATTTGCCGATCTTTCATTAACTGTTGTATATTCAGAGACTCAGAGTGGAATGAGGCCTCAAGAGCCATCCAATACAACTCCCTGCCATGCAAGAACCCCCATCAAAGTACTCCCAACAGATGGCCATCTGGCCTCTGCTTAAAAATCTTCAAAGAAGGAGACTCCACCAGCCTCCATGGTGGCATATTCCACTCCCAGAGAGGTCTAGCCAGCAGGAAGTTCTTCCTAGTGTTCAGATGGAAGTCAAAGCATCTTAATCTGGTTTCTCACTTTGACCACTCTGTCTTGGAAGTCTCCAGATCTGTAATAGAGTTTAATCTCCAGAAGGTATAGCTGTCAGCTTCCATGACACACTGACACCCCTCTCACAATGTTAAGGTATACATCAGGTATACATCCAAGAGGAGAGAAGTGAACATTGAGTGAAGAAACACCCATAATTTAAGACACACAAATGATACAATATTTGTCGCAGAAAACAATAATGAAGTGATGCCATTGTTGTGGAAAGTATTTTTTTAAAAAAATGGCAAAAGCTGAATAAAAGATGAGAGCCAATAAGTAAGAAGACAAAAATAAGAAGTATTTAACTTTACTCTTGATAATGAATCAATCAAAATTGTTAAAGATTTCATATACCTCAGTTTAATCACCATTCCAAACAGAAACTGCAGCCAAGAAATAAAAACACTTAGACTTGGCAGCTATACGGGACCTAGACAGATCCTTAAATAACAAGATCAAGGCCAGGATTAATCCATACCCCCGATCATGTTGTATGTGAAAGCTGGACAATGAAGTAAGCTAACAGGCTAAAAAAATTATTTATTCAAAATATATTGTTGGATTAAAGCTTTATAGAGACCACTGGCTACCACAAAGACAGATAAGTCCATTCTATATCAAATTAGAATTAAACTCTCGCTAGAAGCTACAATGACTAAACCGGGTCTATCATATTTGGTATGCATCTTGAGAAAACTAGACTCAGTGGAAAGGACAAGAAAGCTAGGAGAGATTGAAGGCAATAGGAACAGAGGGAGATCAAAGTAATCACAAGTAATAACCAGTGATCAAAGAAAGCACACATAATAACCATTGCTTTCTGAAAATGGTCTGGCAGACTATAAAGCTGTTCGGATGGGGGAGTTTCATCTTGCCTGTCATTGGCCCAGTCAACAGCCTGGCTGCACCATTTTGGACCTGCCTATGCCCTTATACTCTTAGAGTTGTAGAGCTGGTAGGGACACCATGGATCACTGAATCTTGTTTGTCCTTTTGAAGGAGGTAGAGTGGGCATTTGAACCTCAAACCTCTATCTCCACAGCCAAAGACCTCAACCATCCAGGTATCTGGACACTTTTTATGGACAGTTCCACATAGCATGTGTTACAGTCATCCAGGGGAAATGTAACTAAAGCACTTTATATGGTGAAGGAAGGGAAAGCATATATCTAATATTTTAGCTGAGATTTTTTGGCTGAGTCCAAAATGTGTAGGGAGGCATGTAAGAACAAAATATTTTGAGTGGCTTAAGCGAATCAAGAGGTCAGATTCGTATGGAGCAGATTAAGTTGCACCAGCCCCCCCCCCAACCCTCTGCATTTAATGCATCCATGGGGCCTATTTCCTTAATAGCCCTTTTATTTTGGATGAGTATTTATCATTATCATTATCACCAGTCATTCTAGTGAGTACCAAGAAAGCTATCTATTTGTCACTTTGAAAGGCTCCAGGATACAATATATCACACTGTTACTTTTTAATAGGCTCTGGAGCTCTTGAATGTGATTTATGTACCCCCCCTCCACACGCCATATTTTGGTAGTGTGATGAAAGCTCTCCTTTATAAGAGACATTTTTCATTCTCCCACCTGTCTCCTTCCTCTAATCGCCATTAAATTTTATTTCCAACTGGCAACTGCATATGTGTTAAAACAGACATCTTGGGTGGGTCTGCTCAGACATATCTTCTCTTCTCTTCAATGAAAATTTGCAACATGAGGCCAATTTTTCATTTTAGGGGATTACTTTGTTTTAAAAAGTAAATTATGTCCCATAAACTGGTACAAATTATTGTTTAACACAGTCTGAAGAAGGTTCCCAATGTGCAGTCAAACAACTATAACAAATTATTCTGTTATTTTACCATTTTATACATATGTGCTCCCCACCCCTACCTCCCCAAATTAACTAACATTACTGGATGGTCTGGTTGACAATCTGGTCGACTCCTTGGTGGACAAGTGGTTTGAGGATGTCACCGGGGTTTTGACCGAATTGCCCCAAGCGCCTCATCTGATGCTGAGTCTGGTCGTCCCCATGGTTCACGGTGGAGTTGCCGGTGATGAAGCAAGAGTGGAGGTGGCTGGAGAGCAGATGGAGGAAGGATCGGATGGAATTGAATCAGGCTGTGGTTATGGCATTGACCAGAGTCTATGTCAGAGTGATCAGGGACACTAAAAGATCTTACGCCTCCCTGAGAATTGGTGAGGCCTTGAATTGCCAGGCGGAATTGTTCCGTGTGGTTTGAGCCCTCACCAATCCTTGTCTGCTGGGGCCTCCTCCTAGTGATTTCACTAGTGAGTTATTCACAGCCTTTTAAAAATCTAAAATAGAGGCCATCCATTCCAATCTGGACTCCAATTGCACTGATCTATCCCCAAAGGTGGCTGGTGTTGCACCCTCTCTGTCTCCTCAGTTTGTTGAGTTTGGGCTTGTTACACCAGCTGAGGCCTCCAGGGTGCTAGCTCACTGCAGACCAGCAGCCTCTCCGTTCAACCCCTGCCTGTCCTGGCAGATTAAGATCACCGGAGGGAGCATGTCAGAATGGGCTTTACTGATCACCACTGCCTCCTTCAGGAACATGATTTTTCCCTGTTGGCTGAAAGAGACATGGTTAAGCCCATTTTTAAAAGACCTTGGTTGTAGACAATATGCCCAACTATCATCCTATAGCCAATGTTCCCTTTCTGGGCAAGGTGGTGGAATGAGTTGCTGCCGTGTGGCTCCTCATAACTACTATGAGGTAGTACACAAGCAACAGTATTTGTTTAGCCTTAGAGGTGTGCACAGAAGACGGCAGGGGGTTGGGGACAGACTCATGTAAAGCAGGGAAAAGTCCTCTTTGCATATCATTGGATTTAGCACATCACTGTCACCTTAAGAAGTGAGGCCAAATTTTCAGGCACATCTACGAGAAAAATTGTGATGAATATGTGAAAGAGGCACTTTGAAAATCCAGGCTTATGTTCATTAAAGATTAAAATACAAAAGTAGCAAAAGTGTCCATGCAAAGTGAACAATGAACTCGCTCGCCAGTACACCCTTCTATAATTCAGTCTTCTGTCAAAATAATACAGCCATAAAAATTCAATTATATATATCATGGACATGCAACAGCAACTTCTGCTGTGGTTGCTAATATGTCAAATGGCAGCAAAAACTTCCAGCAGCTTGCTTTAAGCAGGGCCTCTGATTCAGTCTAGAGACCAATTTGGGGTATTTTCGTGGTGCAGTGGTTAAAATGATGTATCACAGCTACGACTGTGCTAACAACCTGGGGTTCAATCTCAGGTAACTGACTCAAGGTTCACTCAGCCTTACATCCTCCAAATGTCCCCAGCTTGCTGGGGTACAATGTGTAGCCTTCAGAAATAATTTGGAAACCACCCAGAGACTGGGCCCCTGGGGCCCGCTTCATTTCCATTATTTTGGTTTTCAGAATGGCTGCAGGGAGCCCTTCTGGGGCCAGGCGCCTCTGGAGCCAGTGGCATGCAAAAAATCCCTTGAGGGGCCAAACCCGGAAGTGAACCCGAACTTCCGGGTTACATTGGGCTATTTTTTTTGTTTGTTTTTCTTACTTTCAGGGTAATTCTTCCTCTAGCTGGCAGCATCTTTGAGCAGACAGCCCAAGCAGGGGCCACCGGCACCTTGTCTGCGCTGGCAAAGAGGAACCCGGGAGTCCGGGACAGCCATTGTCTCCCAAGGCTCAGCCCGCGCCTGGCCAGCAGCTTACCTTGACCGGTCCCACTCGCCCCACAAAGCCTCTGAGAGGCCCCAAGGAGGGCGGTCCCGGCGATGGCGGCAGCGGCGTTTTCAGGAAGCCTGGCCTTTCTCCATTTTTAATTGTTTTTTTTTTCACTGCCTTGCCGACCACATGGCTGAGCTATAGCTGTAGCGTGGCGGTTGGCTTTTTTCCCTCTTCCTGGTCACTGACTCGCCGCCATCCCTGAAGGACTTCTGGGCCAGCACCAGGTAGGAGACATCTCTGCACCCCCTCATTACTGAACCTAACCTAACCAAACCAAATTTTCTCGGTTCTGTTCGGTTCGTATAAAATCGCCCCTAGGGTCGGTATTCGTTCTGTTACATAACGGAATGAATAATGGATAACGGAACAAAAAAAGTTATTTCGTGCCCATCTCTATTGTCTACATAGTAACCCCTGGGAAGAGTCACCATAAGTCAGAATTGACTTGACAGCACACAACCTCTCAGCAAGCTTCTCTTCAACAATTTGTTCTCACTGTATCCATTTTACTTCTGAGCAACCACTGTGCAGTTGTAGTTATTAGCCATTTACTTGATTTCTCATGTTTATAGCTAAATCCATTTAGAATTTGGATTTCTTCTGCCGCCAAGGCAGAGTTGTGGCTAACCATTCTAATAATTAATTTAAGCATAATTGATACTTAAACAAAATGTAATTGCAGTTTCCATACGTTGTCTGGAAGAGAATTGTTGCTAGAAGAGAAATGCACATCTGGATTCCCAGGTGGTCTAGTTGCTAAATAACGGAGGGGGAAATCCTGTAGCAGACAGATGCCCTAAAGCAGACGTGTCCAAACTTGGCTTCTCCTGATGTTTTGGACCACAACTCCCAGAATTCTAAGCTTAGATTGCCAATGACCAATGACTGTGGGAGCTGTGGTCCAAAACATCTGGAGGGCCAAAATTTGAGCATGCCTGCCCTAAAGACAAGGATTAACACTGGGTAACCACTGAGAAGATGAAAGAATCCAAAATTATTATGGCAAATCAGAATTTCAGTCTGTTTTCCAGGCTGGCTGTGGGATGGAGATGACCTTAATAACTTTGGTGGATATATAGACTGGAAATAGATTCCACTAGGAGTTGCAAATCTCTAGTCCAGTGGTTCTCAACATATGGGTCCCCAGATGTTCCTGAACTTCAACTCCCAGAAACCCCTTCCAGCACAGCGAGTGGTGGAGGCTTCTGGGTGTTGCAGTCCAGGAACATCTGGGGACCCACAGGTTGAGAACCACTGCTATAGTCAATTCCAAGTGACATGCAGGGGATGGATTAAACTGGAACCTCCCAACCTACACCAAAAGTTGCAGGTTGGAACAAAATATCCACTTCAGTGACAACCACATTGGGATGCTGGAAGAAAGAAGTTTATGAAACTCGGAGGAAGCCTATATGGACATTTGCCCCACTATTTGATGCACTGATGAGTCAGATTGGTCGACTTTTTCTTCTGTCTTCCAGATGTGGCTGTCACTCGAGCAGACATGTTGTTCCACTGTGTACCTTCTGGTGCAATTTGGAGGGATCCTTTTTAGTCTATTCCCTGCATGTGCTGTCACTTGGAATTGACTAGAGCTCCTAGTGTGAGTTTCCAGTATTCTGAAGAGGGGTGCAAACAAATTCAAGTCTGTGAAGATTCTGTCATCCAGGTGAATTTATCTGGAAGTTCAGTCATGGCAACTGGACTTCTTCCCCTCCGCTCAAAAATACTTCAAGATAATGAAAACTTAACTGATTGAATGCAGAGAGTTGGGTAAGTGAATAACTATTATTATTATTATTATTATTATTATTATTATTATTATTATTATTATTATTATTATTATTATTATTATTATTATTATTATTATTATTATTATTATTATTATTATTATTATTGACATAATCATTAACATTTGCTAGATTATCTCTGATGCAATGAATCACTAAATTTAAATTTAAAAATGTTTTCCTTTGATTGTCTGTGTATTGCCATTTGAAACCATGGTGGAGGCAGCAGTTTTTTGGTCAGCAGCAGTATGTGGAAAAGCAAAGATTTTTTTTTAAAAAAAATTAAATGAAGTGGTTCATCACATCAGTGATGATCTAGCAGATGTTTAAAAAATTATAATTTCACTTTCCCTGGCCCTCTGCAGACGGTCAGGAGAAACACACAATTGGCAGTGGATCATTTGCTCTGACCTGAACCAACTCACTAGCCTGATCCAGCTCACCCCAAAAAACATCCAGTCTGGACCAGCTCATTGACTCATGAAACCTGATGATATTCAGATCATAATTGTTAAAAAAAAACCATAATGGCAACCTACTCCTTGAGTTACTGCCATGCCCCCTGGATACTGGGCAATGCTGAGCAGTCTCTTAATAGCTCTGCAGAATAATGGAGTATCATGCCATTGATTTCTCCGCCATTAAGCAGAGCCAATTACTTCCTAACACGTCCATGATGGATACATATCTAAGCGCTTTTAATTCAAATGAGGGCAGCGTTCATTTTTTGTAGCTGGCTACTTCACCTGACTGTTTCATGAGCTTAGAAAATCCTTCCAGAATCCAGACACTTAACTTAAAATCTTTCCATTTCAGCCCATTACTTTTTCACCCCCCCCCCCAGCCAGATTCAGAGCATTATGTAGGACCATTGTTCTTTTACCGGGGTCTCATGCACATTTAAAAACTGGCAGGTCTGCTGAAATAATTCCGCTGTGAGTGTGTAACAAAGGAGAGATAGCCAGATCCCTTTTGTGAGGTGGTATGTTTTTCTTCCATTCCAGTAAAAAACTAAAAACAAACCCAAAAAACTTTTCATTTTGCTGGGTGAGATTACAAGATGTTTTGTACATTTATCGGCATAGAAACATTCATGGAATTTTTGTATTCTGAAGATTTTTTTTTTAAAAAAATGCTTCCTCAACAAGGTTTTTGGTAATGCTGCTGCTGTTGAAATACTGCCAGCCTTTTTTTACACTTATGTTTGAAAAATTTCACAATCCTTTTTATGTTGTGATACCCCTTTTCACCAAAGATGAGAAAAAAAATGTTGTTATTGCTTACATCCTTGGAAATTGCTTTCTTCTTTCTCTATCACATGTATTTTGTTTTATTATTTATTTATTGGATTTTTATATCACCCATCTGGCAGTGAGGCCACTCTGTGTGGTTAACCACAATTAATCAATATAATATAATACACTAAAAGCAAAACACATATACCGTAATTCATACAATAAAATAAAAATAAAAATACAGTAAATATAATGAAAATTAAATTAAAATAACATGAAATGACATATAATTTCTGCTTCACATGAATCCAGGCAGCTACGTTATTGACAGGATTTTGGTATTGACAACTGAGAAGGGAGATGATTTTTTGTAGCTCAGATTAGTGCCTTAGTTTGAGGGATAACAGCGACCAAATTTTTAAAAAAATGGAGTGGAGGCACTGCCTAATTTCAGACTGTAAATTCATATTCTGAATTAAGCAGTTATGAAACTCAGGCATTACTGTGTCTACTGAGGTGAGATAGAGCCCTACTCATGTGACAAGCACATCATTTTCCAAAGTGGACAGTGATCGAGTTTAGGAAAACAACACATTTTGTCAACTTCTCTTTAAAAAAAAAAAAAAGATGTCTCTTGGTATGTGAATTGCTCCATTGTGATTCCTCCTCCTCCTCCTCCTCCTCCTCCTCCTCCTCCTCCTCCTCCTCCTCCTCCTCCTCCTTCTTCTTAAAAAACAACAACACTAAATTTCAATCCGCAAATTTTAGCGCATGGCAAACTTGAGTATCTGCAAATACTGGGAAATTTCTGGGAAGCACAGCCTGTAGTTTCTCCAGTGTGCTGAAGAAGAAGAAGAAGAAGAAGAAGAAGAAGAAGAAGAAGAAGAAGAAGAAGAAGAAGAAGAAGAAGAAGAAGAAGAAGAAGAACAAGAACAAGAACAAGAACAAGAACAAGAACAAGAACGGGAAGGCCCAAGAACAAGAACAAGCAACAAGCCGCCATCTTGGTGGCCTTGTTAAGAAGAAGAAGTTCCCGTTGGGAAGATGAAGCGGGATAGAAGTATTTAAATAAATAAATAAATAAATAAATAAATAAGAAGAAGAAGAAGAAGAAGAAGAAGAAGAAGAAGAAGAAGAAGAAGAAGAAGAAGAAGAAGAAGAAGAGGGGAAAATAACTTTTTAAAGCTTTTAAAGGTCAGTTTTGAGGGCTGTGGCCCCATTAGAATCAGGAGGAGGGGGAGAGTCTGCATGAGTTATAAGCAGAATGGAATGGGGACGGTTAGAAAAGAAAGAAATAATGTAAGATGGAATACACTACTATTCATAAATTGCCAGCAGTGACTAGAGCTCCTTTGTGGAGCAGGATAATCAGGAACAGAATGAATTCCTTCCGCCACCACCCATTCTGGCTTTTCTCTATAAAGTTCCTCTGTCTTACCTATATAGACTGTCGGACTCTCTGGGCTTCAGAGGAACTTCTCCCTGAGCCAACAAAACATTCAAAGGGCCTGCCCTTAAAGATTCACAACACACCCAACTGACTTTGTGTCGCAGCGTCCGTTAGGATCAGAATGAATGTCAGGTCCATCCAGCTCTTTAGAGTTCTTAACAATGAATGGATAACTATATAGATAGATCATTCTTTGCACTGCTGTGCTGTTGGAAATCTTTTGGAGCTATTTAAAGAGACAGTTTATATTTGGAAAAGAAGATCCTGCTTGTTTTTGCTTCCCCCCCCAAACTGTTTATTTACAAATCTAAAGGCAGTGACTAGAACATATATTAAAAACAGCAACAGACACGCTTGGGGAAGCTGTCCCAAACTTTAAGACAGCTTTTCCATAAAGCCTTTCCCCCCCAGCAAGCTACAGACCTGGGCTGTTTCTCCTCTCTTGTACACAGAGTGTATCGACTAATCAAATTGCAGCCTTTTTTCATCGCTCAGGTAAATCGGAGGCAACTGTTTCAGAGGCCAAGAAGATCTGCTTGTCGGCTTGTGCATTAATTGGGGCTTAATATTAAGCAGAAGAGTTCCAGGAATTCTTAAGTCCGCTTCAGAGTTGAAAGGAGGCCTTGGATCTATCTGAAGCAACACTGACAGCTCCCTGTCTGGCCATTAACAGAGAACAGTCAATATTTGCACAATATTAAAACCAGCAAAAGATTCTTCTCTGATACCTTGTAGCCTTAGTTGAATATTGCAGCCTATGTTTTGGTTAGAGGAGAGTGAATACCATCCACTTCGCTTTGGTCTGAATTACTGGTCTTAGAAATCACGTGCTCTGTTTCCAAACTGATTTACAGCCACCTGTGTGTTTGTGTTTGTGTTGGTTTAAATAGTGCAAAAATGTGTAATTAGGGGAGTTGTGCAATTTAGATAGCTCAGGTCCTATGGTTAATGTCAATGTAACTAACCCCACTCAAATTCTACACAGTGGTACAGGTTCTATGCACATAGGTACTCAGTTGCCTGGACTGAGATACACAGCGGCATAAAACAGAAGACAAATCTTCCAAATCATCCCTGCCTTCTGAAAATGAAAGCAATGTGAAAAGTGTTCTTTCTCAATTTGTAAATAAGATGCTCTCATTAAAAAAATACTGATCACTTGGACACTGGAATTGCCTCCCAGGGACTTTATGACAGAAATTTCCTGCAGATCCTGGCCTTTTTACTGGTATGTGAGCTGCTAATATCCTTGTAGCTTTTGCTGGTTCTGCTATGTCATTACTTTCATATCCCCAGTGGGAATTCCTTTGCTTTTCACCTTTTAAAAACCCAGTAGCAAACTGGAAGTTGAGTCATGGCAACTGGACTTCTTTTCTTGAGAGACTGACAGAGCTGCTTGGATGATTAGTGAACCATTTTGATCTCTCAAGAAAAGAAGTCTAGTTGTCATGTCTCAACTTTCAGATGCACTCACTTGGATGACTGAGAATCTTCACAGACCCAATAGGAATATTTGGGGCTTTGGAGGCTTCTTCTTTGATTCAAGTGCTGTTTCAGATTCCCTTGCTTTGGATCACTTCAGAAATGGACAAATGCCCTTAATTTTTCCTAGAATAATAAATTCTGAACCCAACACACATTACTAGTTTTGTTATGAAAAACACCGAGTCTAGAAGGTAACATACTATTGCTGCCCTTACTGTTTTTAATAAGCCCTCAAAACACAAAGCTCTAAGTTACAAATTCCTTGTTCTTGTTATGTACCTTGAAGTTGCCTTGCACAGATGGCACGTTGGCGACACTAATGGGGTTTTCAAGGTATGTATGATGTAGAAGGAGTGGTTCGTTTTAACCAAGGTCTCTTGAGTCCTTGTCTGGCATTCTATCCACTACATCACATGTTAATGTCCTTGCTGGTATGTAAATCTGGCATTTCTGATCAGAAACACGCTGAACTAACAGGGAGTGGGCTTGGTTCCGTCTGATGTTCATAGTGCTTCCCTCCACAAAAGGAAGTGTCCTTAGTTCTCATTTTTCAAACCTTTCACTGCCAGAAAAAAAGACCTTGTTTAGTTGCCCAGGCATTTTAAATGCATCTAATATTGCCACCTTGCTTCTGATGTAGAATTTTGGGACCCACAATGTGTAACTGTGATATTAACCTTTTTTTATAACATACCCGTTTGAAATTTATATATACCATGTTAATATGGATAGGAAAGAAGAAATGGTTAGATAGATAGATAGATAGATAGATAGATAGATAGATAGATAGATAGATAGATAGATAGATAGATAGATAGATATGGCCATTTTGAGGGTCAAATATGAATTTTGTCATAGCTGGAAATATAGATAATATGCTCTGATATGTTGCAAGTCATTAGGGACATTATACCTGTTTTTGCTGAATATGGCTGAATAGAGATGGGCACGAAATGAGCAATTTTTCATTTTCATTTTTGTTTTTTCATTTCGTTACGCGATGAAAACGAAACATTTTTAAAAAACAAAACGAAAACAAAAATGAAACGACCAAATTTGCCATGTTTTTCATTTTCGTTGCAGCAGATGCATTGAACTAAAAAGAATGCTAACAAAACAGCAATTTTTCGTTTTCATTTTCGTTTTTTTCACTACCTAACAAAATGAAAATGATTTTTTTTGCAAAAAACATCACGAAAACAAAAACGAACCGAAACGGACCCCTAAACGACCAAACGACAAACGAAACACCATTTTTTTGAGTCGTGCCCATCTCTATGGCTGAAAGAATCTGGCATGGATAGCATAACTATGA
Organism: Phrynocephalus forsythii; assembly: GCA_029282475.1. Classification (NCBI taxonomy): domain Eukaryota; kingdom Metazoa; phylum Chordata; class Lepidosauria; order Squamata; family Agamidae; genus Phrynocephalus; species Phrynocephalus forsythii. Next base: position 133,037,610 of record JAPFRF010000002.1, on the reverse strand, counting down.
TGGGCAGCTCTGATAAAATAGGCCTGTTTCCCTTATTTCTGGCCCTTGGAAGCAGATTTCTTTTCAGAATCAAGATGGCGCAATTCCTAGGGCTCCACCAAGTGCCCAAGGGGAAGCAAAATGTATGCTCACTATTGGGAAGTAATAATTAATGGTGATTATGGTGATTAAGGATGAATAAAGATCACATCTCTAAAGGACAACTCTACATACTTTATTCCAGATGACTACTGGTTAGACTCCAGGAACATCTGGCAGAACAAGGATATACTTTCTATATGACTTCAGGCCCAAATTTAGTTATAAGGGAAAAGATGATTTCTCTGGGGAACTAGTCCCTAGTTTTTAAGGACATTTATAAACCAACTTCAAGCTTCAAGCTTGATCTGGAAGAAAATTAGTATCCCAAGCAACTCCTTCATCAGAGGTGCTTATGGTAGGTTAGACCATTCAGAAACCAAGATGAGATATTCTGCACCAGCTTCTAGACAAGCCTCAAGGGTAGTCCCATGCAGGGCAAAATGTAATGGTTCAGTCTTAAGATCACCACTGCTTGGATTGCTATATAAGAGAAGTCCTGGTAAAGAAAAGCAGTAATCATTGTACCAGACAGAAGTCATCTGGGTCTCCAGCAACAAGGATGGATCCAGGAGTATCCCCTAGCTGCATAATTGATCCATTGGGGGGATGCTTACATGTTCGCAAGGAAATATATGGATGTAGAACTAACCAATGACATGTACATTGTAGATCCAACAATGCAGTGTGACATTAGTACCGAAAAAATGTCAAAAAAAAGACATCACAAGGACAACGTGATAAAAAAAGAAGACTGCATGTTTTCCTACAAGGCTTTCCTTCATGGTCCCCTCCTGTTTCTCAGAAAATGCAGACATAGATTTGCTGCATAACACCTTGTGCTTAATCTATGATCTTGAATTTTCCCGCAATAATCCTGGATATTAGCTTTCAAAACAATGCCCAAATTGTGCTGAAAATCAGCCAACCCATCCTGGCCAAGAAAAAAGATGTGATTTCATCTCAAGCCTCTTTGAAACTTGAATCACATGCAAAGTTTTTAAAATTAGCTTTGCTTTGCAGGTGGGTTGTATAAATTATATGGATTCTCCTCAGTCAACCATTTCAATATATTATTTAGAATACAATGTAGGCTTTCAAGATCAAAGTGCCATTCATCAGAATCTGGGGCCTATCATTTTAAAACCTAGAATTATTCCCTGAAACAGGCCTGTATTATTCTGAGAAAACCTCATCACTTGTACAAGTACCCTCATTATTTATGCTTCCTAACAAGTCTGTCTCCTGGCCTCAGACTCATCCAATCAATACAATTTCTTGTATGAAACAATCTATTCACTGAAAACTATGGCTCCAGGCCTGGGACTAACTTGTGGACAGTATCAAAAAGTATTTGACCAACACAAGTGGAGTTGATATCTCTAGGTGAACTCTCGTGGGCAAGGAATAGAAATAGGAGGTGCCAGAGATACGGGAGATCCAAAGCCAATGAAAAATGACAATTAGCGAGTATGCTTTTTTTAAAAAAAAAAATCAATAGTAATGAAAATTACTTAGCAGTGTCCATAAAGGCTTTGCAACACCACTAATCTGATCAGTTATGGCAGAACAGTAGTCCTTTATAATTTCTTAATGACTGTTAAACAGTGCCTAGTAAGATCATCACTTGTGTCCAGGAAGATTCTCAGACATCCAGGATAAGTTATCTGGAAGTTGAGTCATGGCAACAGGACTTCTTTTCTTGTGAGACTGAAACATTTCACTACTGATCTAAGCAGCTGTGTCAGTCTGACGAAGCTGCTTGGATGAGTAGTGAAACATTTTGATCTCTCAAGAAAAGGAGTCCCGTTGCCATGACTCAACTTCCAGATAATCACTTGTGGTTTCCTTCTGTTACCTTGCCACTTCCACATTACCCAACTGTCCTAGGATGCATCAGATGAACACAAACCAAAACATGTGGAAAATAAAACATTTTAATCTTTTAAGTTTTACAGAATTATTCTGTTAGTTTTCTGCAATACGGTAGCACAGCTACTGCTTGGGTGACTTGTATTTTCGTTTTGCATTGAGGTTGTGAGCTGTTTCATCAGAATTCTCATATATTAGACATCCACTCCTCCAGAACTCTCTCTCCTATATATATTAAGGGAAGCTGATCATACCCCTTTTCTCCTTGCTTACCTCCAATACCACAAGAAGTCTGTGCTAATAAATATTGCCATTACTACTCTAATGAAGGCAGGCTAGAAAGCTATCTTTCAATTTCCAAAGTTTTGTTCTACAAACATGCTGCCTATATGTTTTCCAAAAGATGCCCTTTGCCTTTTGTTTTTTTTTAAATGGGGTGAGAGAGTTAGCAATGATTCACTTGAAACCAAAATCATTCATGCTATGTAAAAGAAGAAAGGGTTGGGGAATCAACTCATTTGAAACATAGTGTTGACAGTGAGACTTACAATTACTACAGGTTGTCAAAAAGGCAAATAAGTGGCTGTTCAAATAAGTCAAGTCTGAACTTTCACCTGAACAAAAATGCTTACACTGAGGTTCTCCTACCTTGCACATAGAGAGGTGTGGTGGCTCAGTGGGCTAGAGCACTGAAAACTGTTGGCTGGAAGGTCAGCAGCTCAGTGGTTTGAATTCCAGGTGCCACACAGTGGAGCGAGCTCCCGCTGTTAACCCCAGCTCCTGCCAACCTAGCAGTTCAAAAGCATGTAAATGCAAGTAGATAAATAGGTACCCCCACAGAAAATGGGAAGGTGAAACTGTGTGTCTTTGCAGCCATGCCGGCCTCATGGCCACGGAAGTGCACAACACTAACTCTTCAGCTTGAATACGGAGATTAGCACTGCCCCCAGAGTTGGACATGACTGGCACTCGTGTGTGGGGAACCTTTACCTTTACCTTTACTTTTACCCTGCCGTGCACATGTAATGAGTAGAGATGGGCACAAATAGAAAAAATGGAGTTTCATTTGTCGTTTGTCGTTTAGAGGTCCGTTTCGGTTCGTTTCCGTTGTTTGTGAAATTTTTCAAAAAAATCATTTGTTTCGTTACCATTTCGTTGCCATGTCGTTACCATTTATTTTTATTCCAATTTTAATGATTTTTTTTAGCATTTAAAGCTGCTCACTTCATTGCAGTAACAGAAACGAAACGCACAACCAAAATCCCCGCGTTTCTGTTCGTTTTGTTTCATTTTAGGGACAAATTTTGTTTGTCATTTCATTGTGTAATGAAACGAAAAAACGAACAACAAAATGAAAAATTGTTCATTCTGTGCCCATCTCTAGTAATGAGAATGCAGAAGTTACCAGAAAAGTCAAAGTAGCTGGGAAAAGTTGTGTGTATGTGTGTTGTGTATGTGTGTTGGGGGGAGAGCAATAGGGAAATAAGAAGACATAGCATGTGATGGGATGACTCAATAAAGGAATCCACAGCTATTAGTTTTTGCAATGCCTGAGCAGAGCTTGTTATGACAAACAATGCTGATCCAGGAAAAGGCATTGGAATGAGAGAACATAACAACTTAATATGGGACGTTGTTGGTTTCTAAGATCTGAGCAAAGCTGTAAATGGCAGGACATTTGTAAGGTCATTACCTCCTAGACTCCCAAGACTACAGAAGTGACTTGATGGCACATATCATCATTACTTTTTTTAAAAAAAAAGTTACAAAGCAATTACATAATGGCAAAACAGTGGAAATTATGAAAGGACAAGGTTACAGGATATAAAGTAGTCACCACAGCTCTTCTAACGTCTAATAAGACCATCAACAGCTGCAACCCCCAAAACGTGAGAAATTTCAAAGTGTAAATGAGTGAGTTTCATAATATTCGTTCTGTATTCTTTTAAAAACATTTTTAACAAAGCTAATTCAACATCTATGATTCTATGATTCTAATATCTGCATTTTAAAAATAAAATTAATTTTCTTTTGTGGATCCAGTTCTACAACCAGATGCAGAACCCACTTGCAAGCATGATTCTGATCTGCCAGCTTAGCCGTGAAGGAGTTAAAAAGCTAAGGGCTTGTTCAGATGGATATTTGCCCTGTTGTTTTGTGTGTTGTGGGAGTAAATTGGTTCAGTGCCCCCTCCTCCGGTGTCCATACAATGAGCAGACTAATGCACCCCCAGGGCACCCCAACCCACACCTTTTTTTCACCCCCTCTCAAATGCCTCTGCTTTTGGGGTGTAGTTTGGTGCACTCTATTTTATTCAATTCCCAGTGAATGTGATTGCTGGAAATGGACTAACATCAAGCCTTGTAGCTGAGAAAGCTAACTAGTTTCCTCCCATCTTGAATTTCTGCTATAATGAACTGGCTCTTTGCTACTAATGGTATCAGGTAATTGAATAATTCCTCTTCCTCTCCTCTTGTGGTGGTGGTGGGCAGTGGAAGTGAAGTTGTTACTCTTATGTTCCATCTGCTAGACCAGTGGTGGTGAACCTTTGGCACTCCAGATGTTTTGGACCACAACTCCCAGAATTCCAAGCCTGTAGTGCAGGCATGTCCAAAATTTGGCCCTCCAGATGTTTTGGACCACAACTCCCACAGTCCTTTGCCATTGGCAATCTAAGCTTAGAATTCTGGGAGTTGTGGTCCAAAACATTAGGAGCACCGAATTTTGGACATGCCTGCTGTAGTGTCAGTGTCAAAGGACTGTGGGAGTTGTGGGCAAAAACATCTGGCATGCCAAAGGTTCGCCACCACTGTGCTAGACTATCACTGATGCATTGAATCACTTAGATGTATTTAATTGCCTTTTTGTGTGAAGTGTGAGTGGAAACTGCATCTGCAGTCAGTTTTCCAATTAGCATTATACACAAACAAAAATAAATAAATTAAAATTTCATCTAAGTGATTAATTGAATAAGTTATGATCTGATATAATAATAATTTAATTTTACTTCCCCTGCTGCTCTGTGAAGAGACAGAGAAAGTGTTCCGTTGACACCAGGAGACAGACGCTCATCTGAGGTCAATATGCCATTTGGAAATGAGATTCACACCAAATGCCATATTGTGCAGCTAAACATGTACACATATGCACAGAGGGAGGGAGGGAAGGAGGGAGAGGACTATAGCACATGGTGATTGACAAGAAAGACAATACATCCTACTAATGTTGCTAGCTCATGCAACTAGGTAACATCTATCTCAGTTTTAATTCTTCCCCTCTGAGACCACCCCCTCCCTCAAATTCTTGCTTTCTTGGAGAGAGGAAAAATTATTGCATTGCTTACTTTATTGTGTTGTAAGGAAACAAGATGAGATGACCATCCCTAGAGCTAATACTGTAGTCTGTATTGTGGAAATTCCTTCTCCAATCAAGCATAATATGGTTGGCCTTCTTGTATACAAAGAACAGGATATTAACCATCACATAATCACTGGGTATTTAACCTATGCTTTTTTCCTGCTTCACATGAAATATTATTAGACACTGGGATCAATTTTTACATTACCAAGTAAGTGACCAAGAAAACCCAGCCACATCTGTCACCTATGCCACACTCTACAAAGTGGTATAGCTCAACAAAGATTTAAGGATTCCTCCCCTAATGCTGGAGGCAAAATATTGTTGTCCTGCAACGGATATGGAATTACAGATTTCATACTCCGTGCTGGCTGGGGATGGTGACAATTGGAACCTTGTATTTATAGCACCACAAGATCCTTTCCTCTCTTCTAAATATTGAATTTATTGAATTTATTCTCAATTGCACCTGAGGGTATGACAAGAATCAATGGGTAGAAACTCATTAGAGGGAGAGCCAACCTGGAAATAAGGAGAAATTTCCTGATGGTGAGAGCTATTAAACAGTGGAACAGCTTGCCTCTCAATGTTGTGGGTGCCCCATCATTGAAGGCTTTTCAAGAAAAGATCAGAGTCCCATCTGTCAAGGACAGCATGAGGTCTTCTGCCTTGGGCAGGGGGGGTGGACTAGAAGATCTCGAAGGTCCCTTCCAATCCTATGATGATTCTATTATTCTATGAACTTGTCAAGGAAGGGCTGTCATTCATCTTTTTGTACTTTTCACATATGGAGTGATGGAAGAAATGGAGGAGCAATCCCCCCCTCCTTATTACTTTCAGCATTTTTCCTTGTTCCCAGGGCAGATGGTAGAAGTGGGCTGGAAACACAGACTTGTCCTTGGATCAACACAGAGGAAAGACATGATATAAAGGGCATCACTTGTTAAATCCAAGTTGGCCCAAGTACAATCTCACAAGGGAGTGTTTCCATTTTTATAATCCAGACTCCAGTGTGTGACATGCAGAGAACACAGAAACAAAGTACTGTACATCAGGGAGTTGCAGTGCTTTAAGCAAATAGGTTAAGTCTTCCTCTGGAGGGAACACATATTTCTTCTGGAGGGCACATAGGGACACCAGGTAGTCTGAAAAAGAACTCACAGAATAATATAATCAGGCATGCCACACAACCCCCATGTTTGTACTTTGAAGAACACCCTACTATTTTCTGTGGTGCTTCCTCCAAAGTACAGTAAATACGTATGGGATTGGGGCCTAATTTTTTTTAATGCAAACTTGGCTATTGGAAAGACATGGGTACTTGGGACTGGCCTTTGATAAGTCTGGCGAAAGAATAGTGGGGATGTAAATTCTCATTTGTATTCCCCTAGCATGTGCCCTTCTTCTCCTCGTCCAAAGAGGATGGCAATCAACTTTCTGATGCTCTGATACTCTGAGTATCAGAGAATATTCAGTATCAGAGAATAGTGTTTTCTACAACAACCACCCCCACCCATTGGGAGCAGAATTTGCACAACCCCCACCCATTGGGTAGCAAAATCAAGCGATGTGTGCAATTGCACCAATGGGTTGAGCTGCTTCGATCAGTTGAGTGCAGAATCAGCTAGTTGTTCTATGCATGCCATGTACATTTCTATGTTTGCTTTGGTCTCAAAGGGAAAGGGCACTGGAAACATTTTTAAGAGACGAAATTGAGGCACCTCACTGCGAGAACTTGCATGATACAGAGACTTCAATTTTATTGTTAAATAAAGGTTGGCCCTAATACAAAACACAATGGTGTGCTGCTTATACAGCGTCCCATAGCATTTGGTACTCTCTGGAAGATTTACAATTTAGTTATGAAGGCTACCCAATGCCCACCCCAAAGCAACTCAGATACTCAGTTTGTGTGTGTTGCGTCGTTACAGTTGTGACTCTTGTGACCGACTCCATGTCTATGGAGTTTTCTTGGTAGGAATACTGGAGTGGTTTGCCAGTTCCTACTCCAGGTGCCTACAGCACCTGGTATTCCCCTGGTCTCCCATCCAAGTACTTTACTGGCCTTGAAAAGCTGGAAGGCTGAGTGAATCTGGATCTGGCAATTTGGGATTGTACCTGGGTAGTGAGCAGAGTTTTGGCTGCAATATAGTAGTTGAACCACTGTGGCTCAAGAGTCTTACAATCTGACAAGGAGCATTTTAGAGAAAGGTCCTGCACAAGATCTCATGTGCCAAATGGGTCAAATTGGTACTTGCAAAAGTTACGAATATGCTTAAGAAACCAGGATAAACAGAAGTGTGGAAATATATCTCCTTATTGGGCAGGGGATGCATACAAATGTGTCCAAATTACAATGGAGGAAGAAAGGTGAAGTTTGCCAGTGGGAAACAAGAACTGAAATAAAATAGCAGGCATGACAAATAGAGAGAAACAATCAGTTGAAGACAGGTTGGCATATATTTTCATACTGCTATGCTGCAGTAGCTGGGAGACTGTTATGAGTTTTGTTTGTTGATGAATCCCTCCACTCTACCAAATCACTCCAAATTTGGAGGGCTTAAAGGGGAGAGTCCAAGGATGGATCACTCCAAATTTGGGTTCTCTAGGACCCCAGGGGGCATGTTATAGAGAAACGAACCAGTTCATTTCAAAGGAAAACACCAATTTGTTTCGTTAACCACCACAGTAATGAATTTTGCTGATACCTGAACATTTGAGGGTTCGCCTCCTAATATTTTCTGGTGCACAGTTGGTGTTGCCTAGCCATCCACACTTCTAATCTGAACATCAGAAATAAGAGTACTTTTAGTTTTTTTCCCCCTGGAGGCAGTGGATGAGCCTTGAATTTCACAATCAATACAAGGGGAGGTGCTGAATTTGAAAGGAGCCCTGTTCTTAGCAGGAGGGATATCTTTTATGGTACCTCCTATTAACATCATCTCTCCCGAAGCCAGTATATGTGACTGCTATATTTTCTCTCAGTATTCATTAGGTTTTAATAAAACCTTTAATGTAATGGGGAGGTTTAGCAAAAATTACCTATTCTGCTGAGACAGAGTGATATCTAACACATAGGAAAAATGTTTAGAACCCAATTAGTTGCTGGTGTTCAAGACCCTGTTTGATCCAGGTGAGAGGTGGGAGGCAACGCATCTCAATACAATATGTGCTATTGCTCCACTGGAAAATCTAACTCGTCATAATCTGCAGGGGGTGTCTGAACTTTAAGGACCCAATTATGATTGCAGGTGTTTGAAGTGTGGGCTGCCAATGTTTTATGCATGATTCCAGGTGCTCTATTCCAAGGAAATGAAATATGATTTAAATGCAGCAAATCAGGTGAGTGGTGCCTACCGGCAAAGAAGCTACTGCAATAATCACATTTGGGGGGTGGGGTGGGGAGAGAGACAGAAAATTGCACTATTTTCAACATTTTTACAGAATATCCATAGAAGAGCGGAAAGGCACTTAATTTCAGACACTTAATTTCACCTCTGTGGCCGTGGCATGGTTGAAAAGAGCCAGCAAATCACGGGTTTGAAAGTAGAGGGAGACGTCCTACATCAAAGAATGTCAAAGTCTGTATTTAGAGAGGGAATATATGTATTTTGCCATTCCTAATATTCCTGGTGAACAGGAAAGCTCTTTGTCCCCCTTTAGAGAGGACATTCTCATTTTAAAAGTCTCCTTTTAAAATGGAATGTCCAGTGGAAGCATGATTTAAATATAACTACTGTATCACTATTCTGGTTGCATGTTGTGTAGGCCCTGGTGATATCTGGTTTGCTATCCCAGAGTCTAGAGGTCACCCAATGACAAAAAAAATCAGGCTTGATACTTGTGCAATGTTGCCAGACTCCTTCTTGCACCTGTAGTGTTAAAACGGGTGGAATGGACGGTCCCATGTGTGATTTCCTAGGATGCTAATGAAAATAGGATAACGAAGCAGGTCCATCTATGGTGAGTAGCAGGTGTATAGTACATATTTTACCATGGGAATGAGATGCAGTGTAATTGTGTTTGAACTATAAACATAATTTCTTATAGACTATTGGTATATATATATTTCATCAGCCCCTCCCCCCCCTTTCTGATGAATGCGTCCAAGTCCCCTGGCACCACAGATACCAAACCTGACCAATTCTTTTTCTTCTTCACATGCCATGTCCTCGTAGAATGTTGGCACTCAGTAGCCCGATCTGACTAAGGCTCTGAAAACTGCTGGCTGCAAAGACGGCAGCTCGGAGGTTGGAATCCCAGGTGCCATGCAGCAAAGTGAGCTCCTGCTGATAACCCCAGCTCCTGCCAACCTAGCAGTTTGAAAGCATGTAAATGCAAGTAGATAAATATTTCTTATTCCAAACAAAGAAACTGAGCCCATTGTGAACCAATGGCTTAAACTGAGCCCACTGCAAAACAATGTTCTTCTACTCTCCAGGCCACACTTTCCACCTATATTTCATTGAAGGATAACCTGCAGCAGATGGTATTATGTGGTAAAAATATTCCAATTTTTTAATCTTTATTGTATTAATAGTGAATGCTAATTGATCCAGAGCCTGTAAATAAAATGCCCCGCCCTCCTTGTCCTGTATTAATGAATTACTTTTAGATCCTACAGCCAGATGATATGGTCAGGACTAGAGATGGGCACGAAATGAACAATTTTTCATTTCTGTTTTTGTTTTTTCATTTCGTTATGTAATGAAACGACAAACAAATTTTGTCCCTAAAATGAAACGAAACGAACAGAAACACTTTAAATTTTGTTGTTGCTTTCATTTCCGTTACTGCAATATGAGTGAATTGCTTAAAATCAAAAACAAAATCACAAAAATTGAAATAAATGGTAACGAAATGGTAACAAAACAAACGAAAATGAAAATGATTTTTTTGCAAAAAATTTGCGAAAAACGGAAACGAACCGAAACGGACCCTCCAAACGACAAACAACAAACGAAATGCCATTTTTTTGATTCCTGCCCATCTCTAGTCAGGACCCTTGGGGAGGTGAGGACCACCACATGTCTGTTGGATCCTTGGCCCTCATGGATCATAAAAGCTGCAAGAGAAGGAAAGGCAGACTGGTTAGGAACAGGAGTGAATGCCTCCTTACAACAAGGCAGGATTCCGGCATGCTTAAATAAGGCAATAGTAAAACCACTGTTTGAAAAGCCTTCCTTAGACCCAATGATACTGAACAATTATCAGCTGTTATCTAATGCTCCATTCTTGGGGAAAGTCCTAAAGCAGGTTATAGCTTTGCAGCTCCAGAGGTTTCTGGGCGACATAAACTACCTGGATCCATTTCAATCTGGCTTCAGGCCTGGCAATGGGAGGGAGACAGCACTGGTTGCTTTGGTAGATGTGTCCTTTTTGGTTTGGCTAGACCTCTCAGCTGCTTTTGACACTATAGACCATGGCATGCTCCTGACTCATCTCTCTGAAATGGGAATTGGGGGTACTGCATTAAAGTGGCTCTGGTCCTTCTTGCAGGAAAGAACACAGAAAGTGGTGTTAGGTGATTCATGTTCAACACCATGGCCACTGACCTGTGGAGTCCCCAAGCCTCTGTTTTGTCTCCTATGTTATTTAACATCTGTATGAAACCACTGGGGGAGATTATCAGGACTTTTGGGTTTAGGGTCACCAGTCTGCTGATGACACCCATGAAGAGTCTCAGGAAACTTCAACGGGTCCAAAATGCAGCAGCCAGATTGGTGACTGGGGCAGGGTACAGAGAACACATTACACCCCTACTAAAGCAGCTCCACTGGGTACCAATCATCTATGCGGCACAATTCAAAGTGATGACCTTAACCTACAAAGCACTGTATGACCTGGGTCCTAGCTACTTCAAAGCTCAAATCTCATAGTATGCTCAGGTGTTGAGGTCATCAGGAGAGGCTTTCCTCTCCATCCACCCACCCTCATGGGTACGTCTTGTGGGAACACATGAAAGGTCCTTCTTGGCTGCTGCACCCAGACTCTGGAACTCCCTCCCACTAGAGGTGAGGACTGCCCCAGGCAAACACCTTTCTCTTCAGGCAAGCTTCAGGCAAGCTTTTCCTGAATGATGGACTATATATTATGTGACTTTTATATTAATCTACCATACATGATCACATAGACTTTGTGTTTATAGACTTTGCGATTGCATTAATGTAATGTTGTCTGTTAATGCTGTAAGATATACCTCAATTCCCTGCTCTCAATACTTGAATATATCTTAATTGTATTAGACTGTATATTGCCTCTCATTACTGTGGGGTAAAAATGAATGAATGAATGAATGAATGAATGAATGAATGAATGAATGAATGAGTAAACCTAACATGGTCTCTGGCTCTATCTAGTGGCTATTTCTGATAATGACAACATAGAAATCTATATTTCTAGTGCATGTCTTTTAATGTTTTAATATATTTTCAGTGAAAATGTGGATACCAATTTCACAGATGTAGGGATCCTATAGGTTTATGCAAATAATCACTTAGTCCCCATTTTTGGTGATGTGTGTGCTTCTTATTGGTGATACCTTAAGTGTTCACTCTTGTGGTGCATTGCATCATATCTTGGCTATAAGGCCATGCTGAATTGGTCTTTCTACATTTTGCCATTGTATTCCTAGGCAGAAAAAATTGTGCTGGGAAATAGATTTTGGTGATCTTTTTCAGGCTTAGTTTTCAACCTTGCATCCCTATGTGACAAATCTCTTCTCATTGTCTCTAACTGGTAGGTTCCATTTTCTCTTCAAACTGTCCTTGTGGTTGTTGTTGTTCAGTCATTCAGTCATGTCCGACTCTTCGTGACCCCATGGACCAGAGCTCGCCAGGCCTTCCTATCTTCCACTGCCTCCTGGAATTCGGTCAAATCCATATTGGTTGCATCGATGACACAATCCAACCATCTCATTCTCTGCCATCCTCTTTTCCTGTCCTTAGGCTCAAGCAATAGGCGTAGTAGCCAATAGTTTCTGTAGCAATTTTCATTTAATACATGTTGAAACCTCCTGCAGCTTCCAGTGTACAGTTCATTTATGTAGCACATGCATTTAGTGTTCAGGAGTTATCCCAGCTCATTGGGATCATAAATTTTGGAAAGGATTTTGTGTAATTACTAAGAAGGCTTTTCCACTGGGACAATTTAGAACATGTGTCAAGTCACGTCAGCTTCTCTGGTGTACAATTTCCTGAGACACATCATTTGATGGGACATGACACCAACTTCCCTGGTTCTGCTGGGTCTGGGACTTCACCATCGTAAAATCCTCGATGCCGGCTGGATAGCTCAGGTGTTTAGATCTTTAGTTGTAAAGCTGAAGATTGGGAGTGCGAGTCTTCACTGTGCATCCTGAGAGTAGAGCCAGCCTGTGTGGCCTTGAACAAGTAGGCCCCTAGAAGGAGGGAATGGTTAACCACTTCTTAGTTCTCTTTACCTAGGAAGTACTGGATCAAGTTGCCATAAGTCAGAACTAGACATGGGCACGAAATGCCAGAATGGTGTTTCATTTCGTTTTTCATTTTGGGTTGTTTCATTTCACTTTGTTTAGTACGGAATGATTTAAAAAAAAAAAAACAAATTCATTTTGTTTTCATTTTGTTTGATTTTTCATTTTTTATTCATTTTTTAAAAAAAAATATAATTGTTGGGGCTCTGCTGGCTTGTCAGTGCTTTTTGTTTTTACTAGCACTGATCAGCTGGAGCATGGGGCCCTGCTGTTTGGCACATTTTTTTCTGCCAACCCAAGCGCTGATCAGTGGGTGCGTGGGGCTTGGGGTGGCAAAAAATGTTTAAAGTTCCCACGCTGTCCCCGCGCCCATCAGCTGGGGGAAACCAGGGTATTTTAAAACTATTTTTGCTGACTGAATCTCCACATGCCAGCGGACCGGTGTTTGGGGTGGCATAAAAAACTTTTAAAAACCTGTGGTTTCCCCCACCCAATCAGGCACATTGGAGGGAAAACCCTGGGCTTTTCCCCATAGGAATACATTGCTTCAATGCATTCCTATGGGAAAATGAAAAACAAAACAGAACAAAATGAAAATTTCTGTTTCGTTTTGTTTCATTTCTCTTTGATGGGTCATTTCATTTTTTCATTTCATTGGGAATGAAACAAAAAAAATGAAACATTTTTTTGTGCCCATCTCTAGTCAGAACTCACTTGATGACTCTTCTTCTTCTTCTTCTTCTTCTTCTTCTTCTTCTTCTTCTTCTTCTTCTTCTTCTTCTTCTTCTTCTTCTTCTTCTTCTTCTTCTTCTTCTTCTTCTTCTTCTTCTTCTTCTTCTGGCCCACTTCTTATGGAAGTTGAGTTTATTTCCAATAAACTCATTCCAGGAATGAGCTTCTAAAGTTTACATTAGGAACTCATTTAGTTGTTTAGCATCATCATTGTTTTCAATAACACATTTGATGTATTTGATTCTTTACGGGCGAGCAGGGCCGGTGTATCCATTAAGGTGAACTTGGAAGTTGCCTAGGGCACCAAAATAAAGAGGGGGCACTGGCGAGCCTGCTGCCCCCCGCTGCCCCACCACCACTGGCCACTGCCGTCCGTCCCCCCACCGCCCGTCGCCATCCACTCACTGCCCCCAGCGCCCAGCGCCACCCACCCCCATGCCCATCGCCATCCCCTGCCTTCCGCTGCCCCCTGCCCCCCTGCTCCCCCACCACCCCTGCCCCTTGCCTAGGGCACAAAAAACCTAGCACCGACTCTGCAGGCAAGCACACATGCACACACGTGCACACACACACACACACACACACACACACACACACACACACACACACACATCTCTTAAAATCTCTCTGAAGCTCAGTAGAGCCAAAGCATAATCTATTTTCAGCAAGGAAAAAAAAGGCAATAGAGTCCATCTGCCCAAAGGTTTCTCTCCAGTCCTCCTTCGGGGTGTTGGGATGAGCCAGAAGTGATCAGTCACCTGTCATCAAAAAGTACTGAAGAAGACATTACTACACACTGAGGAAGAATCTTTAATGTACATCCAAAGAGGAGCCCATCTGTGTCATTGTTCCAAAGTGTTCTCTCCATCCAAATTGCTGTGAAGTTTCATTTGCTAGCATACATCAGTCAACAAAAAGGAATGAGCAAAACTCTTCAAGAAATTGGTATCTTTTGAGATAGGCTTTTCTCACTTGCTTCCATGCAAAGAAAGAGAAATAACAGTTTACAGCTATTTGTTTATCCTTTTGTGTTGATTGCTACTGGTTTGGTTTGGTTTGAGTGCACCGTTGCATGACGTTGTCTGATGCAGATCAGCGGATGTAATAATGGAGCGAGGAATGTGCCTCTGACATGATCTCTGTAGATCCAGGGATTATATTGGAATAAGGGATCCAAGCAATGAGGTTGTACAACTCATACCTGAGCATGTGTTTGATGGGAAACATTTACTTTTGTCTGCCTTGTTGGAAGGACCTGGCACCAGTATCACAATCTATCATATGCTCATGGAATGATGGAGTAGGAAGAGCCACTGAGTCCAACCTCCTGCTCGATGACTTGGAATTAAGTTACTTCTGGTATTAGGAAGACATTGCATCACAGGATCCTTTTGTATCTGTCAAACATGCCGATGTTACAAGAGCTTGACATGCAGGATATACTAGGGGCAGGTAGTTGTGGAAAGTCAAAGGGCCGCATCCGCCATTGAACACAACAACCATGCTGGACTATCATGGGTTGCTCTCATCCTTCTTGGGAATGTTGAAAGCAACCAGAACGTCAAAGATGGCCCAAAATGTTATTTAACATGGGCAAATAAAAGTTAAAAGGAGAATTGCATCGCATGGCCCATTTGGCATACACTTCTCCATCTGTCTGTCTATTCCCCATGCAGTTTGAAGGGATATTATGGCTTCACAGCTTGGGGGTGACACGCTCTTCAGCAGAACAAAAACGGTAAGGGAGGAAACTGTGGACATTGGTTGCAAAAAGCATAACATAACAAAAAGCAAGAAAATCCCACCCCAAAACACAACCCTAACCTTCATGTAATATTTATTTATTTATTTATTTATTTATTTATTTATTTATTTATTTATTTATTTATTATATGGTCCATCTAGCAGCAAGGCCACTGTGGGCAGCTATTTGATAAAATATGTCCTCATAATTCTCTCAAACTGTGAACCCAGTACTTTGGGGGAGAGGGGATAAAAAGGGGCATTTTTGTCCTTCCCTGGACCTTGGGAGGATGCATGTCCCCTCCAACCATTTTGTTCACCCTTCAAAGTGGCATGAATCCAAATTGCACCTCAGTGCAAGGTATGTGTGTGTACAGTACTCGCTTCTAGTTTTCAAGAAAGGCCCTTTAAAGCTTAAAACAACCTTCTGAGTGTGGAATTTGGCATGGAATGAGACATTCACCCTCCAGAAATCTTGGGAGGATGCACAGTTTGCACTTTTGGGGAGACATGTTTAGACTGGGGGAGGATACCAAGGATGTGGAGATGTTCAGAGAGATCTACTGGGGCCTTCACAAGCCACACTGTGCGAAAATAATCAAATGGAATATCTGCTTCATTCTCCTTTCTTGCTGGCTATTTCAACACCAAACATATTATGTTCTTAGCTTATAGTGAACTCCAGAAGCCAGCTTCTATCATTCATACCCTCAGCTATATAATCATAGAATCCTAGAGTTGGAAGAGACCTCAAGGGCCATCCAGTCCAACCCCCTGCCATGCAGGAACCCCATGACAGTATTTCCGACAGGTGGCCATCTAGCCTCTGCTTAAAAAGAAGAAGACTCCAACACCTTCCATGGCAGCATATTCCACTGCTGAACAGCTCCAACTATCATGAAGTTCTTCCCAATGTTCAAATGGAATCTCTTTTCCTGTAGTTTGAAACCATTGTCCTGAGTCCTGGTCTCTGAAACCATGGAAAACAAACCTGTTTCCTCTTCAATATGACATCATTTCAAATGTTTAAACATAGCTATCATAGCCTTCAAAAGAGGATTGGACAGATTCCTGGAGGAAAAGTCCATCACAGGTTACAAACCATGACAGAGATGTGTAATCTCCAGGCTTAAAACCGGGGTACTTCAAGGACCAGATGCAGGGGAGTGGTATCAGGAGACAGATATCTAGTCTTGTGCGCTGCCAGATGCATCTGGTGGGGCCACTGTGAGATACAGGAAGCTGGACTAGATGGGCCTTTGGCCTGATCCAGCATGGCTCTTCTTATGTTCTTATGTTCTTATCCCCCCCCCCCGCCAGCCGTCTTTTTTGAAAGGCTAAACATTGCCAGCTCCCTAAGCCGTTCCTCGTAAGACGTTTGCTTCAAACCTTCAACCATCGTGGTTGCCCTCCTTGGTACCTGCTCGAGGTTGTCAACATCCTTTTAACATTAAGGCTGTCTTAACATATTCAGACCTATGGAGAACTGTGAGTAGAGGGTGGAAAAAGACACCCAGGATATTTTATAAAGCCCCAGTCATCTCCCACCAACAGAATTGCTATGATTAATTGCCACATCTACACAGAAGGAGGAATGTTGCGAAGCAAGAGGGACAAGATAAAAATGGCCTCACAAATTTAAAGGGTCAAGCAATTTAACTGACTAGAAAATAACCAATTAAAGCAAAAGAGAACATGTTAAAGGTGAGCCTGTTCTTAATGGCAAACTGTAATGACAGGTCACAGAGGTGTCGTGGAGCTCAAGACAGAGTGCATTTTTAATTCCCCACCCCCATATGTATAAATATGAAAGAATAAAGAACTGTAGCAATCACATTAATTCATAAATAGCAAGTATCATAAGGGAAGTCCCTACAGATGAACGAACATTTGAGCCAAAATAGACCTAATGCGTACTGTTTTGTTTTTAAGTGGGGTAAATATCTGGCACCACTTTGAGGCATTCAGTCTCGGTGCAGTAGCTAAGAGCAGATGCTGCAATACTTTCCACCTACAGAAATGACAACCTGTCACCTAGGAATATATACTGAGAGACTGAGGTCTGCCATGTCAACCTGGCTTGGACCAATGGCACCTCCTTTCCCAGAAGTGTTTCAGTCAGGCAACTTTTCTGCCAACAATCAAAGGGAGAAGGCAGTTGAAAATGACACTTGAGACCATCAGCCTAGGACTAACTGTTTTTTTTTTTTTATCATTTCACCCAATGCCATAGACACTGATATTCCATCCTTCTAGGATCCATGCACCACTCAGAGAAGCTGACAAAACTTGTAAAACCTTGGATATTAAAACACCCTTCTGTTCCAGACAAATATGGAGGCACAGTGAATGCCAACACAGAGGAGATAACCTTACAGAGGCAAGAGGGTGGATAAAGCAATCTTACATCAAGGGGTGGGCGGACTTTGACCTTCAGAACTGGTGCCATTTGTTTAATTTTACTAGACTTCGAAGTTTAACCAATCAGAACCAGATGAAGAAAAAGGGGGTGTTTGAGATGCACACTGTAGTCCCATTCAGTCTTGTTGCAGAGTTGTTGTTATGTGCCCTTCCCTCAAAACTCATATCATCAACCACCCTCTTCAGCTGTTGGACACTCAAGGCTGTGGTTACTGAGTCAACCCATCCTTTTATTTATTCTTCTTTCTGTCCATGTTGCTTGCACTTTTCCCCAGCATTGCTATCTCTTCCATTGGCTCTTGTTTTCTCTTCATCTATCCATGTCTCAGCGTTAACCATAATGATCATGCATTTGATTGGGAAGCAAGTAAGTCCTGCTGCCTCCATTTATTGATTTATTTTAGAGTGTTTTTACCACGCCTTTCTTGTTGGGAAAGGACTCAAGGCAGCTTACAATTGTCACTCTCAAGTAGAAATGGGCATGAGCTGGTGGTTCATGATAGTTTGATAGTTCACTAATCATGAACCATCACATACACACCTAAAAACAAATCAGTTTGCAGTTCATTTTTTGGGGTAGGGGTCTACCTGGTCATGTCACCTGGTCCGGCCAAGACATGTAAAATTTCCAGAAATGTTGTAGCTATGAAAAAAAATTTTTTTTCTTTTTTTCCCCAGGAATTAAACAGTTTTTTTTTTTAAGAAGAATTGAAACAAAAGCTACATTAGCACTCCCCCACCCCTTTACAGCTTGAAAATCATTCTGTTACTTTAGGAACATAAAATATGACTGTGAAAAATTTGACTTGGCAAATTTGTTGCTCTGTATTTTATTCCAGGGTTTTGAGGCCTAGCGAAGAGGACAGAACAGAACCAAACATACCCACCTACATTCAAAAGCAAAAGTGAAACCTTTTTCTTTTTCTTCTCACAATAGCATCACCTCTAAAGGCAGAAATGCATCTTGTTTTTGCACGGGAGAGTTCAGTTTGTAACCTAGGACTTGCTTGTCCTCAGTGCACAGAAATTAGAATAATCTGATACTATGCATATTTTTAGAAATGATTTGGAAAATATTTGAACAGGCTGTCTTAAAATATTTTATTCATCATGTTAAAATTAAACATTCCATAATCATTTTTTTCTTTTTCTTTTTTTCAATGTTTCCATTTTTTTTGGGGGGGGGACAAACAAACAAACAAAAAAGTCTTCAGGGGAAAAAATAGGGGAAAACCATTTTTCCCTGAATTTTTCAGCTTTTTTTCCTGGGCCTCGACATCTCTAGTCTTGCCTCCTCCTCCTCCTCCTCCTCCTCCTCCTCCTCCTCCTCCTCCTCCTCCTCCTCTTCTACCACCACCGGGGTCACTAGTGCCATCTTCAGAGGCAGTGGCCAGTTCTGGGAATTCAACCCACTGCCCCTGCACATGGGCTCTCTGCCCAGCTGATAGGCAGATGCACATGTAGAAACAGTGGGCCCTACTTCTTAGGCAAGAAACATGGCAAGATCAGGCAGTAGGATCTTGTAGCAGGGACAGCAAGAAGCAAGGAGGCAAAGCACCAAGCAGGAAAAAGTTCAGCACTTCAGTTTGCTTCGGGAACTGGATCATCAACTGAACCCTAAACCATCCTGGTTCATCAGTTTTTCTGTTTGTAGTTTGGTTCATGTTCTTTCTACTGCCAGCAGACATCCAATCTCTTTGTCACATCTAAAACCTTTTCCTCAAAGTTCTGGATTCTGTAGGGAGTGTTTGCACGCAATATTCTTTTCCCCCTCTGCACTGTAACACTGTACACATAGAAAGGAATGATGGAGATTGTCAAACCCCTTCTTTCTGATACCAATGTTTTCTTCCGGTTTGAAGTCTCCATTTGGATCGATGAGTGAATGTATGCACACAAAATCTTTGGAATTTCATTCTTCATTGTCAACATGAAAGTGCAAACATAATTATAGTTTGTAAATAAATACATGCTTCCATTCATTTCAAATTAGAGACAAAGGCACATGTAGCACATTTAATTACGTATCTGGCCCAGAAAAACAACAACACTGCACACATTTTAAACTAAAAATATCCCCTTTAAAGCAAAGTGTTCTGCTTATATACCGCCCTATACCACTTCAAGTAGTCTCTGGGTGGTTTACAGTTTTTTAATTACAGTATAGAGGCTACACATTCCCCACCCCCACCCCCAGCAAGCAGGGTACTCATTTTACTGACCTCAGAAAGATTGAAGGCTGAGTCAACCATGTGTCTGCTACCTGGGATTGAACCCCAGATCGTGAGCACAGTTTTACCTGCAGTACAGGCATTTAACCACTGCACCACGGGGCTCCTTTTAAAGCCCGTGCTATGCCAGTTTTCTCAGTTAGAATGTGTATTGCAAATTTTGAGGCATGTGAACTCAAGGACTGAGTGTCTTCTGCTGTCTGAATCATCCCAAGAAGCACAAATTTGGTTATTTCACTTCAAAATATGTGCCATTCGACTAAATCCCACTGTCATTTTTGCATTAGCTGAACATTCCAAAACCATCCCAGTTGAGTACTAAGAGCAGAGTGGCGTCACAGTCAGATGGGAGGTATAAAAATATAATAAATAAATGAATAAATAAATAAATATTATGCAGAAATGCCACAATAAGCAGTTAAGCACTCATAGAAAGTATCCAAAGAAGTTGTCACCTTAAACTTGTCTCAGCATGTTGGCAAAAGGGACTGAAGGTGAAAAGAAAATATTGTGGCACTCTAATGAATGACCTATTAGCTGCTGCATGGCCTTTACTGAATCAAAAGTAATGAGTGTGAAACAGTAAATTTCATAAACCCATAGAAGCTCGTGATGGAAGAAAATCTAGTAATCTTTAATGTGTCCTCTTTAATGTGTCCTCTCCCTTCTTTCACTTTATGTGTCTCCCTTCAACAATGTTGGGTTTAGGGGTGCAGGATTCCCTCCATGTAATCCAAAATCTGTACATAACTCTTATCCCCCTCCCAAAAAAATGGTAATTACAAACTATAAACAGTTGATTAACACACACATGTACATGTGGAAAATGGAGGTGTGACATCTTCTCCCCCCTCCCTCAATAGAGCATCACAGCACTATGACCCTCCTCAACCTATTTATTTATTTATTTATTTATTTATTTATTTATTTATTTATTTATTTATTTATTTATTTCAAATGACATGCCCCCACAAGCTCTGCATTAAAATGGTTGCTGTTTTTATTTTGATTTTTTTAAATTCAGAGCAATATGGCAATCTGCTTTTCTTTCTTTCGTTCATTCTTTCATTCGTCCTTCCTTTCCTTCCTTCCTTCCTTCCTTCCTTCCTTCCTTCCTTCCTTCCTTCCTTCCTTCCTTCTATATATTAATTCAAGAAGAGGGTAAGGTGTGTGTTTCATCATGATGATGTTCTTTCGGAAACCTCCGAATCCGCTTTAATGTCTCAGTTTTGTGTCACATAGAATTGAGCCTGGTTCATTTGTAGTTGAAATGCACGCCTTGCCCTTCATCATTGCCAAGAAATATAAAATCATACATCATCAGTGAAATGATTACATTGTTGTGAATACACCTCATTTTGATCACTGACCATCCTTGTGTCATCCCTTACCCCATTTCTGCTGCTGTTCTGGCAGTAGATGAAGAAGACCTATCTCTTCAGGCAGATATTTCATTAAATGGCTGGTAATCCAAGGGGATTTTTCAAGGGTGCATTTTATTATGTGTTTTATTGCTGTTCTTTTAATGAGTTTTTCTTAAGATAATTGTTTAATGTTTTAATATTGTAAAAATTATTAATTGGTATTTAACTTTGTTTCTTTTAATATTGTAAGCCACGTTAGATTCCTTGGGAGACAGGCAACATATCCATCCATCCATCCATCCATCCATCCATCCATCCATCCATCCATCCATCCATCCATCCATCCATCCATCCATATATACATACTGGTGGTGCTCTACAAAGTGGATTAATATAGTCAGTGCCGTTAATTACAGTTCTCCCTGCCTGCTAATGCCTTGGAATAGGTCATTAATTCATTCATTTATTTATTTTATTAAATTTCCACCTTAGCCATCTTCTGGAAAGCCACTACTCATGTAATCATGTTCTTAATTCATCTCATTGTCTATGGGAACATACATGGACATTTCAATAAGTATCTTAGGAAGTTCAAAGGCAATATTTTTCAGTAGTGCTTCTGGTGAACAATACCAGTGCTGCTGGACGTTTTGAAAAATATGGACTTCCCAATTTGCAATGTGTCATGTTGCTCAGACATTATGCATATCACCCTGGGGTCATCTCAGGCTCAGACACAGGATGGGAATCATGTGTCCATGGATTTGAACTACAACAATTCTATGTCTGCTGGTGTGATGCTGCACCTTGGATTAAATAGCGTCCTTTTGCCCTGCCCCTTAGCTGTCCCACACATCCCTGATTTGGTCCATTTTTGCATATGTGTCTGAAGACAGCACAAATGTCTCATTTTAGCTTTACTTTTTGGACAACTATCAAGGTTAGAAAGGACAAATAAGCATGCAACTTGGACAAGACACCTAAAACCCAGATAATAACATCCCACTTGGTTGGTTTCCAAATCTCATGGGACCAGAAGTAAAAGTGTATCAGACCAAGGACCTTATCCTACAAATGCATGCTTAAACTTGATTTTAATCTGAATTCAAAGCCTTCTGGTGCATTCAAATGCCGACTCTCCACACTTTGTCATGCTTCAGTGGCATTTTCACCCCTTAGGCAATCCCAGGTATGACTGAACAGGGGAAGAGAAGGTCTGCAGTTTGAATAAGCTGACTATGAACAATCTGAGTAATTGACTCTCATGGTATTTGCTTTTATGCTGGGAGGTTTCAGTCAGGTTTTAATGGATTTTTAATGCTGAAGCAGTTTGGTTGACAATGAAACTGTTGCCATAAAATGACTAACTGTTAGAGGGATTCATCTTCCCTCAGAACAATGAAGGGCTATTCATTTCTTTTCTTCCCTTCTTCTTTTGAAAGAAAGCTGCAATTATTGATAATTTCTATCTAGATTTGTGGGTCAGTGAAATGTTGCAGCACTGTGGCATGTTGTTGCTGTTGTGTCGTTATAGTTGTAACCAACTCTTCGTGACCCCATGTCCATGGAGTTTTTATGGCAGGAATACTGGAGTGGCTTGCTAGTTCCTACTCCAGGCATCTATAGAATCTGATATTCATAAGAACATAAGAACATAGGAACATAAGAAGAGCCATGCTGGATCAGGCCAAAGGCCCATCTAGTCCAGCTTCCTGTATCTCACAGGGGCCCCACCAGATGCTTCTGGGAGTGCATGAGACTAGATATCTGTCTCCTAATACCACTCTCCTGCATCTGGTCCTTGAAGTACCCCAGTTTTAAGCCTGGAGATTTATTACACATCTCCATCATGGTTTGTAACCTGTGATGGACTTCTCCTCCAGGAATCTGTCCAATCCTCTTTTGAAGGCCTCCAGGCCAGATTCCATCACCACATCCTGGCATTTTCTGGGGGTCTCCCATCCAAGTACTAACCAGGACCGACCCTGCTTAGCTTCTGAAATCAGGAGAGATCGGATGTGCTCAGGGCATCTAGGCAGCTCATTAAAATGTTAGGGCCATGCTAAACATATCAAATACAGATAGGTGCAAGCTGAACTATGAACCAAACAAAACCACCCACTATGCTGGTTCGTGGTTCAATTCACAGTTTGGTTCCTGCAAGCCATTTTGCTGAAATGAAGCACTAAACTTTTTTCCTGCCTATTGCTTCATCCTGCTTTGGAAAAAGTGAATGGAAGGGAAGCCGGGCTGGATGTCTCTGCCCTTATCAGCTGCTAGGCTATCAGAAAGAGAAGCTGGGCCATTGTCTCTGAATGTGGCAGTGGTGGAGGGCAAAGAGGAAGTGGCAGGACCAGGTAGGGAGATGTTGGGGGGTGGAAGCATTAGGTTCCCCCCCCCTGAACAAAACAACAACAACTATGAACCAGCTTGCTTTCCCAGGATTTGGGGTTGGTTTGTGGGTAGCCACAGAGCACAAACCATCCTTCATCATTTTTTCCAGTTCATGCCTATCTCTAATTACAAATATAATCTGTTATTAGAGTGGAAATAACCTTTGTACTCAGAATACATGCTTGATGTATCCTTTTGTGCTTCAGAAAGCAGCTTTACAAAGAAACAACTTGTTCATTGCTGAAAGATCAATCAGTTTTTAAAAAAACGGAGAACATGTTCATTTTCAAATAATGGGAGGAAAGAAATGTCCCTGCTATGAAAATCACATATAATTGGCACTTGAGGAATCCCATGCCTTTGACTCAGATGGTCCATAATGTATTGTTTGGTTCTCCCAAAGCATGGGGAAACTTGATTGCAAATTATTTCACACGTTATCTTTTGGTTTTCTCTGCCAAATTGTTTCTGCAAAATCCTTGTACTTAGCAAAACTTTGTATCAGACACATTTCCTCATATGTCTCACTCATGCTGACCTATCTTGACTGGGGGGAGGGGGGTACGAGAAGAGCCAATGGCAATTTGTTCCTTTTTTTTTACTGAGTTAAGAACAGAAGAACAAAAGAAGAGCCATGCTGGATCAGGCCAAAGGCCCATCTAGTCCAGCTTCCTGTATCTCACAGTGGCCCCACCAGATGCGTCCGGGAGCTCACGAGACTAGATATCTGTCTCCTGTGAGAGGGAGAAGAGCGTCACTCTATCTACTTTACTCATGCCCTGCATAATTTTGTACGTCTCAATCACATTCCCCCTCAGGCACCTTTCTTTCTAGACTAAAAAGCCCCAAATGTTTTAGCCTTTTCTCATAAGGCTAAAGTTGGATCCTATATTTCACAGGGTATCTCTGGGTAATCATTGGAAAGACTAATGAGGAGCCTTAGAAATAAGCGTACAAGGGGGTCTTCAACATTAAAGGTTGTCTTTTTTCTTTTTTTGGTCAAAATATAGACAAGTAAAGATCCAACTGATATGTTTCATGTTGGCACCAAAACAATAGGACTGGATTTCAAAGGAATCCAGCTCTTGGAAGGGCTGCTTCTCGGAAGCCTCTTATCACCCAAAGAAAGTTCACAGTCTAGAAGACAGGACCTCTTTTACAGAAGACAATCAATCCTCCATTAGAGGAACTGACACAGAACAACCTTTCCTTTGAAGGAGACCTCCAGTGTAAAAGTGTTCTGCTTATATATATATACCGCCCCATACCACTACAAGTAGTCTCTGGGCGGTTTACAATTTTGATTACAGTGTGCAGGCTACACATTGGCCCCCCAGCGAGCTGGGTACTCATTTTACCGACCTCGGAAGGCTGGAAGGCTGAGTGAACCTTGAGCCTTCTACCAGGGATTGAACCCAGGTCGTGAGCACAGTTTTACCTGCAGTACAGGCATTTAACCACTGCGCCACGAGGCTCATATAAGGCCTGCCCATTCTAACTCTTAAAAAAGAGACATAAAAAGAGGACTCGGGGACCTTGAAGTTTTTGGAATATATAAATGCAAGCCAGACTGTATATGTGTATACAAGAATGTTCAAAGCATATAATTTATATATTGGACCTTGTGTAATCTTATGTAATCAGATTATGTCTGGTGTTCATCAATAGTGGTTAAGTGGCTTAGCTGCTAGATAGATTTTTTTAAAAAAGAATTGACAGTTATCATTATTCTGTTAGTATTGGGGAAAGATATAAGTTGTTTATTAGGTGCTGACCATTAGGAGTCTGCTTGTTTGTTACTCTGTGAAACAGTTGTGGATCCGTAAAACACTCAACTCTATTTCACCTACAAATAGTTTGAAGCACTTTTAGTTTATTCTAAATATATGATAACAGTATTTTTCCGTGTTTAAATTTATATTTTGTGTCTAAAATTGTAAGACTAAAAATTGAGGGTTGTCTTATACATGGAAGTAAGCTGAGAAGAGAACTGTGCCATTGTGAAACTGTAATTTTGGGTTGAAAAGTGGGGGCCATCTTATACAAGGGATGTCTTATAGATGGCAAAATACAGTACAGCTGGAACTTTGTATAAAGGAATTAATTCATTTCAAATGAAATTCTGTTAAGCAAATTTTCCTTTATACAAATTTCCCATAGGAATGCATTGAAAACAGAGTAATCCCTGATCACGACCATTTTTATGTTGTACGGATTCGCCCCATAGACGATTCTGTTAAGCAAATTTCCCCTGTCTCTGGAATTTTTTATGTTGTACAGATTTTATGTTGTACAAACCGTTTGTTATACAAGGGTCCAATGTATATAGTAAATGTTTTCAAAGTTTTTCCTGCTACAAGATTATTTGAATATTTTTTAACTATGACAAACACAAGGCATACTCTATGTGAGTTTTTATATTACACTTTATCAGTCCATTAAACAGACACTGTTTCTGAGTTGTGAGCACCTGCAACAGGCAAAGAAGGTACGGGCCAATATCTTCCTCACTCGAGTGAGATCCTTGCAATTACGTTTAACTTATAACAGAGACAGTTATGGACCACCAAAATATTGGTTTGTCATGGTTTGTGAAAGTCCATGAATCATGAATTTTAGCAGTTGTTTTAAAAAAAATATTAAATAAAATTTTACATAACCAACATTAACTGAAAACATATCCCATATAACAAAACCTCAATTCAAAATGAGGGAAGTAGGAGAAAAGGAAAACGTAAACAATAGCAACAGCAACAGCAACAGCAACAGCAATAAACAGAATATACAAAATGAAAGAAAAAGAAAACCAACTATAGACTCTTATATGACTTTGTGCACCCTTAAGACTCAGGACTATTCAGCACTGAAAACAACAGAATGAAATTCAACAGGGATAAATGCAAAGTACTGCACCTAGGAAAAAGAAACCAAACACACAGTTACAAGGTGCAGGATACCTGGCTCAGCAATACTAAAAGCAAGAAGGATCTTTGAATAATCATAAATTACAAATTGAATATAGGCCAGCAGTATGAAAATGTGTACTTCACTGAGAGAATTTCTGCTAAACAAGAGGATGATATAATAAGAAAAAATTGTTCCCTTTACTGCATTTTATTTCGAAGTTAATATTCTGTGTCTATCCTTGATTACACATTGCCTCGGAAACTCTGAAATGTTGGGATATTCGTTACATAAACAAAGAAAAATGAATCAGTGTTTTTTCAACTACAAAAATAATTCAGCAATATATCTTTCAAATCCAAGATTTTCACTTGAGGAACCTCATCACCTTTGATCCAATAAGGATACACCCCCTGTCTCTGCTTTGAGATGGAATATTGCATTCAACTTTTATTCAAAAGGAAAATGTGGTCCACACATGAAGAACGGAAAAATAAATGTTTTCCTTCTAGGAGATCCCTTTCCCCTGTTCTCCTGTGTAGGTTTTATCTTTTTAAAACATGTATTTGTTTATAACAAAAGTACCTTTGAAATAATTCTGGTGGAAGAATCTTACGTGATAACATATCCTTTATTCTGGTTACTTTCAATATGATAAACCGATAAATTCACACACAAATTCTCAAAGACTCCCCCACCAAACACTCAACAATACCAAGGGTACTGCTCTCTCTCTGATAAGGGATTTCATTCACTGAAGTAGAAAACCAAAGTGCTAGCCAGCGGCTAAGAGGAAAACAGACATCAACATATTTTTGTTTCTCTTTGGCTGAGTCTCAAGAGCCCTCTTGCTGAGATAGTATCTTCACATCTTCGATTGTGCGGGTCTTCCCTCCAATGGGATAGTTTGTGCCTGCAATGAAATGCAGAGACAACTCAGAACCATTTGCCTTTTCAAGTAAACATAGCCAGTCAGTCAGAGCAGGAGAAAAACTTTCCAAGAGATCAACTAGACTGCTGAAGTGTATGTCAACTAATGACGTGGGCGGCTCTCGTCTGGGAGGTGCTGGTGGAGTATTGTTTGCTGCCACCGGAGCCCATGCATGCCGTATCTTTCTGGATCCCAAAGCATCTCAGGGCCTGATGAACTATTTTAGTTACAGCCTTAGAATGAACAACAATACTTACATCGCCTGAGTCTGAATACAACCAACTGGATTTTCTATAGAAATGAAACAGAAAAGAATTGAGCTGAGTGTGCCAAATCTCAGAACTGTAAACTTGGAAAGGATTCCAAGGGTCATCTATGGCAACCCCCTAGCAACACAGGAAGTCCACAACTAAACATTGTTTACAGAAATCCACTCGCCTCTGTTTAAAAGCCTCCAGCAAAGCAAGGTCTACTAGGGATGGAACATTTTGACTTTCTGGACTAGAGATGGGCACAAACCCAAAAAATGGTGATTCATTTTGGTTCGGTTTGTTTTAGGGTTCAGTTCATTTTGTTTCATTTTAAACAATTTTTTGAAAAAAATGTTTTGTTGATTTGTTGATTCATTATTCGTTTTGTGTGTAGTGTGTGTGGTGCTTGTGCAACTTTCACTGGGGGGAAGAGGGGCTTAATCTCCCCCCCCAGCCACTGTGGGGTGGGGTGAAAGAGCTCCCCCAGTCAGCGCCTCTCAGCTGAGAGGTGCTGGCTTGAGGCCAGTACCTCAAAGAGACCCTTTTTTCTGCCTCTGCATGAGGAGGTGTAGAGTGGGGTCTCTTTTGACATTTTTCCCCTCAGCGGATGGCATCACCGAGTGGGAGCTGTCATCCACTGTGGGGAAGATCCCTTTAAAGAGACCCTACTTCCCGCCTCCACATACGGAGGTGAGAAGCAGAGTCTCTTTTGACATTTTTTCCCTGCAGCGGATGGCAGCACTGAGCAGGCGCTCGGCACTGTCATCCACTGCAGGGAAGATCCCTTTAAAGAGACCCTTCTTCCATTTCATTAGCTGGGCCCCTTTTAAAATGGCCCAGTCGGTACCAGGGGGACCCCCTGGTATCGACTGGGACAGGTTTAGAGGGATCCAGCCATTGACAACTCGGCAGGAGGCCTCAGAAAATAGTGGAGGAAAGGGCAGGCTATTTAAATCCTTTCCCCACCAAAGCCAACGCTACAGCTGATTGGCGGCGCTGGCTTCTGGTCGGAAAAAGCCTGCAGTTTCCCCACACCAATTGCAAGGGAAACCTTTCCCATAGGAATGCATTATTTCAATGCATTCCTATGGGAAAACGGAAAACGAAATGAACAAAGTGGAAATTTCCGTTTCATTTCATTTCATTTTTCTTTGATGGGTCCATTTGTTATTCGTTTCATTAGGTAACAAAATGAATAATGAATATCAAAACAAATTAAAAATTCATTTCACGCCCATCTCTATTCCGGACTATAAATGCTACAATTCATTCTGAGAGTTCCACCTCCTTTGCAGGCACCTTACAGACACCTGCATGTGATGCATCTTGGAGAAGGGTCTAAATTAGAAGATACTGAGGCTTAGCTAGGTTGTGCTCTACCTGAATTTCCTGTTTCTGCCCCAGTGTTTTCTTTCTGAGCAGGAAGCTGAGGCAGAGCTCACCCTAGTTAAGCCACAAAGGCTTCCTTTTTGGACCTTTTCTCCCAAGTCAGGTACAATTAGTTACACATAAGGTATGTACCCTAAGCACATCCAATCTCGCCTGATTTCGGAAGATAAGCAGGGTCAGCCCTGGTTAATACTTGGATGGGAGACCTGCCAAGAAAACTCCACAGACATGGGGTCACGAAGAGTCGGTCACAACTGTAACAATGCAACACACACAACACAAGGTATGTAAAATTCAAGGAATGAAGAAATATAATTTTTGTAGTCCAGTAAACTAAAACCCTATCCCTGAAGTCTTCCATCTTTTCAGGTTAATCTTTCCCACTCTTGGCCAACAAGGACCTCTGATTTGGAATATCATTTCTTATGATTTAAATCTATTGGTCTGGGTTCTCCACAATGACATAGCTGAATACAAGTGGCTCCATCATCCACACACCCTTCATATAGAAATAATAAATTGAGTTTAGCATGACTTGAGTTCAGCATCTCAGAATAGCAATCAATGACGTTTTGAAACTGTACTTCTGTTTAGTGAGTCTAGTGTGAATTCTCAAGATATGTCAAACTCTACAGACTGTTTGCAACCCCACAACCCCAGTTTGGAAGCGGCTAGCTTCCTTGGCCTTTTTGGGCATCTTTATAAATTAAGGCATTTCTCCCTTTCCACAAACTTGTCAAATTGAGGAGTTTTGTCTGCGGCTTTGGCATCTGAAGTTGGCACATGTTTCCTTAGCAAAACCTGTGAGGAAGCAAAGATGACAAGAGGGAACATGCTGTTCCCCTTTGAGTCATACACTTGTCAGAATTTTTTTTTTTCATTTGTTGCCAACACTGTCCTTCTGCTGCTGGAAATGATTTTTTCCCTCTCTCCTGCAGCTGATGATCCTATTTTACATATTTAAATATTTCAATGATATGCAGGATCAAGTACAGCAAGGCTTTGTTGACCTTTTGAGGGTTTTTCTTCCTTCCTCCCTAGAGAATGTGCTGTTTTACAAGCTCCACTCAAAATGTAGCCTGCAAAATAGGAACAGACCTTGAAAATATGCTTTGGAAAATCATGTATCTACCATGTGCATGTCTGCTACAGATGCCTTCCCCCTTTTCAGGCTGTTATATTTTAGTGACTTGCTAGGTTTTGTCACATATCACGACTGAGTCAGCCAGATTTTGTCTGCATCAGCCCTCTCAGTGCTCAAATGAGTTAAATTCATTTGTTATCTTTTTTCCTCTCCATAGCATTGAAAAGTTAAGAGTGCCTGCTTCACATATGCTAGGGCAGTGGTGGCGAAACTTTGGCACTCCAGATGTTTTGGACCACAACTCCCAGAATTCCATGCCTAGATTGCTAGTGACAAAGGGTTGTGGGAGTTGTGGTCCAAAACATCTGGAATGCCAAAGGTTCGCCACCACTGTGCTAGGGGCCAAGACACCATGGTCAAGAGCCTCTTTATTTTTACCATGACTACAATGGTCCATTGCATGGGAGTTTTGGGGGATCCTGGAGTTTGTTGAAGGGGCCACAGGGCTTCTGGATTTTCTTTTGACTGCAGAACTGACCAGGAATTCTCTCAGCTGCAGGGAAAATATCCAAGTCCTCAGAGAAGTTATAGTACTCAGTCAACCACCTTAACAAGTGTCAGTCCAGAGGTATCATTATCTGCCTTATGGTGAATATTAAGTTCCATGGCATCTGCAAGGGATCAGGGGACTGATAGTCTCTTTGCTCATTAAGCTCTGAAAGGAGCATCTCTCAAAAAACAAACAAACACCTACCAGTCCCCCAATTCCTTGTGGTTCCAACAGAACTTAGCCATTCCCATACATGTCCTTCTCCTTCAGGCAAATGATGTTAGCTCCAGAATGAGACTTCTTGAAGTGTACGTGTTAGTGTACTGAAATCCCCACAATGACTTGAAATGTTTGCCTTCAGCCCCAGAATTATGTCTGAGGAAATTCCTGGTGAATCCCTGGAGCCACAGTCAACAACAACAAAAAACCAAAACAAAACAAATAAACCCCTGAAATTTATTTATTTATTTGACTTATATAATGCACCATCTATCAACAAGGCCACTCTGGGCAGTGTACAAATAATCCAACAAACAAACAATAACAGTATACAATGTAAAAATGAAGTTGAAAAGCAAAATGAACATAGCTAAATAAACAATGACTTCAAAAAATCACTCAAAGGAAAGAAGGATAACTAAAACAGTGGATTAAAGATCAGCAAATCAAGAAAGGATGAATTAATAGTCAGGGAAAGCCTTTCTATATAGCCATGTCTTGAGATGTCTGGAGAGGCCTTTCTGTCCATTCCACCACCCTCACAGGTTCGTCTCGTGGAAACCTATGAAAGGGCCTTCTCGACTGCTGAGCCCAGACTCTGGAACTCCCTCCCACTAGAGGCCAGGACTGCCTCATCTCTGTTGTCCTCTTGGAAACAGGCAAATACCTTTCTTTTCAGGCATGCTTTCCCTGAATGATGGTCTACCTATTATGTGTCTTTTATATGAATCTACAGGATCACATAGACTTTTTGTTTATAACTACTTATAACCTTGTAGCTTTAATGTAATGTTGTCTGTTAATGCTGTAAGATGTCCCTCAATTCCTTGTTCTCAATACTTGAACATGTCTTAACTGTATTGGACTGTACATTATCCCTCATCACTGTAAGCCCCCTTGGGTCCTTTTCCAAGGAGAAAGGTGGAGTAAAAATACTCTAAAATAAACAAATAAACAAATAAATTCTTTGAAAATTGACAGCATAGGGGCCAGACAAATCTTGGCAGGGAGGTGATTCCATAAGCCAGGGGTCACCACCAAGAAAGTCCGGTTCCTTGTAACTGATTTTCGAATTTTCTTTGGAGTGGGCACCCTCAAGCGGCCTGCTTGCGAATATTGAGTGTTTCAGACAATATTCTGCGGTAGGAGCCATTTTGAAAGTCCCATTGCTATTTTGCTAGCTCTTATCTTATATCCATCTCATTGATAGGGAAGAGCACTGATATAACAGCCAAATACTCTGTTGCTTAGTCTAGTAAATTACATTATGGTAGGCTGGCTCCATGAATCAATTCAGTTCTGAGGAGCTAACTCCTCTATGTTCCATTGATTCAACCGGGCCTACTGTAACTAGCAAACCACTCCAGTATTCCTGCCATGAAAACTCCATGGATGGAGTGACGAAGGGTCAGTCACAGTTATAACAACACAATAGCAACAGCAGGCCACAGTGCTGCAACATTTCATTGACCCACAAATCTAGGTAGAAATGATCAATAATGGTAGCTTTGTTTCTGTCAAAGAAGAGGGGAAGAAAAGAAATGAATACCCCTTCATTGTTCTGAGGGAACACACAATACACACAACACACTGTAACTATGCCCTCCTTTAGCATAGTTTGACTAGGCACATTTTAGTCACTGGAATTTAACAAGGAGTTGACTCACTAAATCCCTACTAATTCACTGGGTTATATCCTGCGATAAGAAAGAGGATTTTGACCTATTTGTTATAAAGCAAATCCTCTGTATTTTGATTCCATCTAGCAAGGAAAGGTGCATTATTTTTAATTGGATATGGTTGGAGAAGAAAGTGATACGTGCATTTCTGCAACATCTGTGAGATGGATATGTGTTATTTCAGGCAGACGTATTCCTCATTTTAAAATGTATTATATGCTACTATGTTTAATCAACCAATAAAGAAGGGACCTTAGGAAGTGTTAGTAATCCTGAATGGTAATTTGGAGTTAGGGTGCACATATTCTTCCATTTATTAGTGAGAAAGTAAATACAGTTTAACTTTCCTTAAAAGCAATCTTTGATAAGAAGAAGAAAAACAAATAGGAAACATAATAGGTCCTTACCCTGTTAGAGTCACATTCACTTTAAAATGACATTCATACATGTTATTCTAATATTTCCAAAAGAGATCATTGATGTGAAGTGCCTTGTATTTCATTATGAAAGTGTATTATATATTAGATTTATGTAAATACATGTGTATTTTTTGCATTTGCAATGCTCTCATGAAACAAGTGTGTCATTTCTTATTTGAATTGCAGCTTAATGGAACATTTTTGTGTACAGTATTTTGGTTTGGATTACTCAAAGGTTATGTCTTCCAACAGCTCTGAAAATGAACTTCAGATAAAATCAGCATAGAAAGGTTAAATATATAATGAACACAGACCAGCATTCAAACAAGGTCAAACCTCAGTGTTGTATACCAAGATTTAGTCATGCCTTGAGCGAAGACTTTGAGATTTGAGAAGGTGTCAACTAATTTATCCTGTTTAATTTTATGAGGAGCTTAGCATTTTTAGGAAGCTCCCTTGAGCTTTCTATCAGAAAATTTTAACTATCCCACCAATCTACAAAGAAAGCAACCATGGCTGTAAAAGAGACATCAAATTGATATAATGTTATAGTGTAGATAATGTCTGGTTTTAATCCACCAATTTTTGACGTAAGTAAACTAGACACATTCTTAGCATTCCTACTAATACCAATATGATATATTTTGCACTTAACATTATCTAGCACCCACTTCAAAGATTATAGAGACACACTAAGGCTGTGGTCTCTCTAAGGTTTTCTGTGCATGTTAATTTGATATGTAGTTTTTTTTCAGACAGTCACATGGTGTTTGATGCGCAGTTAGTGTCCTGTCGAGGGTAGTATTTTACTGATCTGTGCCCGTCTCTACTTGCCTACTGCGCATCTTTTTTTAGGTTGAATGAAGAATCGACAAGCCGGACCCACAGGAAGTGCCAGGAAAAGGGGTACGAATCTAATTGCTGTGTATTTTCTGGAGTTGCACCTCGTTAGATAAGCAAATAATTGAGCGCTTTTAAGGGAAGTTTTTTGAACCAACACCTAGCAGTGGTTTAAGACATTTTGGTGAAAGTGCGGTTTCCAGGGGTGTGGTCTGATGGGACACTGATTTACTTCTCTTCCTGTTTAGGATGCAATCTTTTACTGCGCAGTTCGCCACAGCAAAACTGCGCAGAAAACACTGGTAAGACCGCAGCCTAAGGGAAAACAGTATGTGACTGTTCTTTCACACCACACAACACACATATCACCATTGCTCTTAGAAGCAGCAGGACATAAAGGCTAAAGGTTCTGGGATGAAATCATTTTAATCATTGTCCCTAGCAGTATTTCATTTTTTGCCTTGGTCAGATGCCGTGACAGACCCACAATGAGGGTCTGTGTCACCCAGAGCAAACCTCACTTCCTCACCTCCTGTGTGTGTGTGTGTGTGTGTGTGTGTGTGTGTGTGTGTGTGTGTGTGTGTGTGTGTGTGTGTGTGTGTGTGTGTGTGTGTGTGTTGGTTTACAAATGCCATTTTGTCATTTTGGTGCCCTCCCAGTATGACACCCAGGGAACATGCACTGCTTGCTCCCCTGCCCCACCCCCCACCCCCGTTGAAGCACTGTGCAATGACCATAGAAAGAACCAGTTGGGAACCTCAGAACTTCAACACTGCATAGTCAAAGGTGGGACATGTGTAGATATAAAGTTTTGCTAAGTTATCTCATTGTTATCGCACTGTGAACAGCTGTTGGCATATATAATATACATTGCAGCAGGAACAACAGAATGTGACAGTGTAGAGGATTTATTTTTCACTGTTTTCAAGAAATTCTCCACCTTTTAATAAAAGAGCTGGATTTGCCAACAAAACAATTGTTTTGCCAACAGTTCTCTGCTTGCATATTAACTCTGCCTCAAGTTGTTTTCGAGACAAGGAGACTGCACTTCTACAGAGCTGGGCCATCTATATGAATATGGGAACCAACTTCTTGCCCCCAGAACCATAGCAGACCCCAGTGGGGAGGGAGGTGGCCAGAAACTACAATTGAAAATTATTTATTTTATATGGGGGTTGTGTGGGTGGAATAGGGGTCTTGAGGCACCACCCCCACCACCCTATATGCTTCAAAGGCACAAATACTTATATATCACCCAAGTGCGCAAAGCATTATCTGGTTGGTTTACAATTTAATTGTGTAGGCTACACATTCCACCACCACCCTGCAAGATGGGACGCTCAATTCAGCAACCTCAGAAGGATGGAAGGCTGAGTGAACCTCAGCTCCCTGGGTCATGAACAGAGAGCTTTGACTGCAATACTATAGTTTAACCACTGCTCCACAAAGTAGAGAAGCAGAAATAGAAATAGATTTCTTTCTGACAAAAGAGGGGGCTCCCGCTTAGCCTTGTGGGGGACAAACATGCCTTTGGGTCATGCAACATGTGGCCCAAAGGGGTCATGTTGGATTTCACTGGCATAGGAAATTTATTCACATGGTTTCCCCATGCTTGCATTCAATTCGGTCCAACATTCTCAAAATTGGGCCTATCTGAAAACACATCATTTTGTTCAATTGAGTGGCAGATATATTTCTGGAAGGTCCAATGCCACCCTGATTCAGGAATAAATAAATTAAAAAAAACACTTGGTCTGGCCTGCAGGCCAGCCAGTAGTAGTAGTAGTAGTAGTAGTAGTAGTAGTAGTAGTAGTAGTAGTAGTAGTAATAATAATAATAATAATAATAATAATAATAATAATAATAATAATAATAATAATAAGAAGAAGAAGAAGAAGAAGAAGAAGAAGAAGAAGAAGAAGAAGAAGAAGATGTTTTTACAAAGGCATGGGGAAGCAAGCGCCTCTCAGCTGTGGAGAAAAAAAAAACAGTCCCAGCATCAAGGCTTTAAAAAATAATGTTTTTTAAAAGTGCCGACCTGGCCCCTGGGGCTGCATGGTCGGAGCTGGGGGAAAACAGGCACGAGGAAGCTAGCGCCTCTAGAGGTGCTGGCCCCAAGCCATTGCCCCCCAAAGCTCCCGGCATCGGGGCCTTTTAAAAATTAAAAAAAAAGAAGAAATGCTCTGGGCCTCTGGAGGCAGAGGTGGGGCAGTCCACTGCCACCCGGCTCAGGCACACCTGGGGTTCTGGAGGCGGTGGTTAGGCCTCCCACTGCCCAGTGTGTCCACTACTGGGCCTCTGGAGGAGGTGGTGGGGCAGTCCGCCACCACCCGGTGTGGCAGCAGCTGGAACTCCGGAGGTGGTAGTGAGGCCTCCCGCTGCCTGGCAAGGCCTCTTGCTGTCCGGTGGAGCCGCTGCCAGGGCCTTCTGGGCCGCCGCCACTGGGATTGCCTCTGCCAGGATCGCTCCCGGGATTACCGCCACCACCATCAAGGTAAGTAAGCCGAACCGGTTTGGCTCAGTTCAAGTTTGTACGAATTTTTGTTTTAAAAATTTGTACAAAGCCAAACTGAACCGAACGAAACCAAACTGAGGGTGGGCCTGGAACAGAACAAACCAAACCATCAGTTTTCTGTTTTGTGCCCACCTCTGGGGCTAATGATAGAAATCTCTGAAGGCCAAAGTAGAATGGAAGTGCATCTTTTGAAGGGAAAACACAGATGGACTAAGCACAACAGAAACCTCTTGGAACTGAGAGAACCAAGTTATGGTACAAAAAGAAGAGTGGGTAACACAAGGGAGTTGATGTCATCCCATAAGTCAATGACAGCATGGCCTCAGACTGACTAAAATGAATGACACCTACAACTAAAACATATTTCATCAAAACAGATGACAGTTTAAGAATTCAAAATATGACTAAATGAAAATATCTTTGGCTACCCGAGGAAGGGATAGAGTGCAATTCTTCTCCTTTGGCAAAAGCTTCCAGAGTATTGGAGCAACCACCCTTTCCAGACCCTTGATTGCACCTTTCATAGCTTCTCACCACAAAATCTTTCATTTTTCCCTCTCATTTTTTAAAACCTGCTGCTTGAAGAGCTTTGGAAGGAAATGATTCCAAAACCTCTGGCTCCACTCCAGAATTCATATGTGTGTTTCTATGAATACCTAAGAAATTTATTTAATTTTCATTTTAATATTATCTCACCTTTTTCAGTTTTGAACCAGTACTACCCAGTATCCGTTATGTCAATACATTCTTTGCACTTCTCTGATTTTAACCAAATCCAGCTTCACTTTGTGGGGGAAGGGATACAAACAAGATCGCAGAGTGGGGCCAAAAATTAGAGAGAGTATGGGTTACAAAATGTGCATCTTTAGCAAAATGACATACATTCTAATGCACTTTCTAAATGAAATGCACTGAAAAATGGATTATGGAGTTTTCTGTGGATGTTTTGGGATGATCTCTGATTTCAGGAAGAATTAAACCTAGGACTACCCAAACAAGAAACAAATTTCTCCTTCCATAACACACTCTTCACTTTGATACAAATATCTCATTGACTTGTCATTGAATGTGGGAACAATATCATCAAAAGCAATGTTGTGTGATAACAGATGCTATCAAAGCTCTGTCTGTCCTTTCACGTCTTCGTGATGACCATCTCAGACAAGGAAGTTTTCGCTTGATGCTGTAGTGACTGATGGTGAGCAACAAAGATTCTTCTAGCATCTGAAAGACTAACACATTTCCTTATATAGTGGCACCTTGTATAAAGGAATTAATTTGTTCCAAATGAAATTCTGTTAAGCAAATGTTCCTTTATAAAAATTTCCCATAGGAATGGATTGAAAATGGAGAAGTCCCTAATTGGACCATTTTTATGTTCTACGGATTTGCCCCATAGGCAATTCTGTTAAGCAAATTTCCCCTATCTCTGGAATTTTTTATGTTGTACAGATTTTATGTTATACAAACCATTTGTTATGCGAAGGTCCACTATATAAGGTTTCAAAGAAGTCTACCATGATAAATTTCACTGGTCTTTCCAGTAACACAGAATTCTTCATTGTTTTTGTCTGTAGCCTCTCTGGAAGGCATTGCAATGATGAATATGACTGGATATATGACCCATTCAACCAGTATTCCTGAGATCAATGTTTATGTCATTTAGCTGATTATAATACAGTAGAGTTGCAAATGGTCAATATATCCATCAGTGAAGGCCAGAGTTATTTGATTTGATTTTAAGCATCTCTAACCAGCTCTTCAACATAGCTCTCCAGGGAGTCCATCCTTTCAGAATATAATAACAAGTTCTAAAAATAGTGAATAAAAGTCACAAAAAGTTTCACGTGTTTGGATATTTTATAAGGAGGAGAAAAGTATAGTGATATTATGTATGCTGTAAATAATTTATAAGAGTTTTTTCCCCCTTCCATTTCTGTCTGTATATCTCCTTGTTGTCTTATTTTGTTTTTTCTTTTCTGTTATAAATAAAATTTTTAAAAAGAGGAATTTATAAGAGCTGAGATCTGTGAGTCATACCTTCCAGAATACAGGTCCTGTCCCTAAGAAAGGGGTGCAAATGTCACTCACTCACCTTTTAAAGTCAATAGATGTGATT
This sequence comes from Phrynocephalus forsythii, assembly GCA_029282475.1. Classification (NCBI taxonomy): domain Eukaryota; kingdom Metazoa; phylum Chordata; class Lepidosauria; order Squamata; family Agamidae; genus Phrynocephalus; species Phrynocephalus forsythii. The sequence continues at coordinate 132,999,065 of JAPFRF010000002.1, read as the reverse complement.
TCCTTGAAGATTCACTGAGAACTGTTCTGGTAAAGTTGTCAGTTTTTAGTGTTGTGTTGCTTTTATTTGCTTTTTTCCATGTATTCATGGGTCCCCTGCCCCATTGGTTCAGTAAATCAGCCTATTGTTTTTCTGTCATTGATATCTCTATTCATGCTTTTTAAATAATTAAAACTAACTAACTAACTAACTAACTAACTAACTAACTAACTAACTAACTAACTAACTAACTAACTAACTAACTAACTAACTAATCAGTCTACTTGCTCAAAAACAAGGCACATTGATGCATTCCTCTTTTACAGTACCCTCCTGCCCAAGTAAACACTGCAGCAAGAACCCTGTGGCCAGCCTATCATTAGTGTTGTGCAGGATCTTAAATGATATATAGACTAGCAGTGCGAGGTTTTGTTTGTTTATTATTTTGTTCTATTAACTCTTCAGGCATTAACATCCTGTTACTTATTAAAGAAATAAAGGAAGCAAATGTATTAAATAAACGGTAATAAATTATTTTGCAAGAATATTGTGTTGCAATGTTGGGTTCTTGAGTTTTGTGTTGTTGTGCAAGTTTCAAGTAGAGAAATGTGAGACATGACAACTAATCATAAACTGAAATGAAAGAAAAAGAGGTTTATCCAAAAAAGAAGTGACTTTTAAAAAGGGATATGTGCTTTGGGAAAGGAAGGGGTATATATACACTGAGAATAAATAATGTGTTTCTGTAAAGAAAGCAGGCAGAATGAAATGTAAGAATAATAACAGCATAACCTAGCCCCAAAGGTGAAGGTGGCATGGGTGAGATATATCTCAGAGAAACAAATGAGTGTAAAGCTATGTAAATATGCTCTTAGTTTGCTCTTATTTTTGTTATAAGAAAAATCTGGAGGGGGTATGTTTAATAACCCATGGGCCATACACTGTACTAAGTTTTAGAGTTTGAAAATGGATCAAAACAATAAATTTGCCACCTCTACAACATAATTTTTACAAATAAGAGACTAGGCTATAGGTGATACCTTTACAGGCCACTAATAAAAAACAAAAACAAAATAATTATTGCAAGCTTTGGTGGGCAATACCCACTTTTTCAAAGCATGTACCATGAGTCAAAACATGGCAAAAAGATGTGGTTTGCCAGGAGATTATTCTTAGATGTAAAATCCTTGGCAGATGCTGCACAAGAGTAATTTTAGTATTGAGATTTCCTAGAAGGATCAACATTTCATTAGCTATTGTTTGAAGAACTCTTCCTCTCTTGCTGTTTCATATTTCAGACAGTACAAGAAGTCATGGGATGGGGTATCAGATTCTCACAGGGAACCGTCATCGTGACGTTAGTCCAGGGATATCTTGAACGTTGCTGTCATTGTTGTCCTCATTGTTGGGTGTCATTATGAGTTTACTTTAAGGGAATTCTTTTTCCTTGATCTTCCAAAGTCTCCACTAAACAGCTCATAACACGTGACACCGCTGTCTCCCGTAGTCACTTTGAACACATTTCATTTCATTTCACCCTCACCAATCAAGCACAAATCTTTCATGGCAATTTCTGACACATCTTTTTGAGTGTTCGATATTTTGCTAACGTCTCATCTCCCCAGCACTTTGCCACAGGCTACTAGAGTGGAACAAAGCTCTCAAACATAATAAAAAAGGTGAAATCACAGAAGAGAAAGTTTATGGCCACGCTCCTGCACTGACAGGCTTGTCAAGATATCTTAGCATCAACTGAAGTGAAGGAAGAGGTTCAAGCTTGTTGCTGCAGCTTGGTCCACCTTTGGGGACCATGTTAAGCGGTGCTGGGAAATGCAACAGTACAGCAGCGTGTCCTGAAAAAGAGCCAGAAATCATAAACTTTATACATATACTGTGTGTATATTTATATTTACAATCTGGTTTTCTTTTATACATAGTCATGCATTTATTTCTTTAAACATGCCGGCGCCAATTATTATCTTAAGGATAACCTCTAATGCAGACCTAACATGTACTTCACATGTAGTATTCTATCTATCTATCTATCTATCTATCTATCTATCTATCTATCTATCTATCTATCTATCTATCTATCTATCTATCTATCTATCATCTATGATGTATCCAGCTTCATCTAGCCTATAGGTTCTATACAACATAATAAAGAACAAATTATATACAGTAATTGTAGCAGTAATTGTAACAGATTTTAAAAGTAGAGAAGCCTTTCTGTAGGCCAAAAGTAAATATTGCCCATATGAAAATGCAATTTAGCTTCAGTAGAAATACTTACCTCAGTTTATATGTAAACATCAGCCAAAGATACATTCCATCCAGAAGCAAGTGAAACCTGATTGGTCCAAGAAGCAACATGTGACCATTTTCCCATGCTGTCAACAGTCTTTGTGAGAGAGAAGACAGGACTTTCTTCAGATGGATTTTTGTTTGCTCTAAGATGAACTGACACTTAGAGATGTAGTTTAGAAACTTGGAGAGGGAGGCTTTTGATCAAATGCATATCTCCATCATGGTCACCCTCCTCTGTACCTGTTCAGGGTTGTCAACATCTTTTTAAAATTGAGGTGCACAGAACTGGACACAGTACTCCAGAGGCTGATGCCCTGGAATTTCATACAGTAATCTAGAAAAGTATTCTGCTGCCAGTGAGTGGGTGATCATGCAGAGAATGTGGCAAGAGAGGCAAATAGAACCCACAGAATACCACTGGTTTATGCCCATCTCTACAGTTCATCATCAAGCGTGTTTGGAACAGTTACTAAAAGGGTTGATGCAGAAGGAATTATCTTATTGTTTTATCATCCTTGATTTATTATCAGTCTGCTTCGATTTTAACTATAATGTGTTGATCACCATGTAAACCACCCAGAGTTCCTTTGGGAAAATTGGTGTGGTATAGAAATGTATAAATAAATAAATAAATAAATAAATAAATAAATAAATAAATAAATAAATAAATAAATCAAACCACTAGTCTCAGAGGGATTAGCAGTGGCATAGTCTGTGTGCATGATTAGAAGCCTCTATAGTGTTTTATATATATCTTGAGCACTTTACCAGCTCACCCACCCACAAATCCACCTGCCAATAAGATCAGTTAGAGAAATCTTCCCAGCTACCAATTCCCACATTGCCAGCTAGCATTAGCATTAGGTCTACCAACTTTCCCATATATGGCGGACTACAAATTAATCCAGCAAAAATTTATAATATCAAGTAAAGGTATGTTGCACAATATTTATTACCAATTTATTTTATTAGCAGGACTGATATTCCTGTGTGATTTTCAGTTAATTGCTATGCCAAATAGATTTTCATTTGCTACAATAAATGATGCCAATCAATGCATTTTTAATATTTTAATTGTACTTTGCCTGTATGTAATAATAGTTTTGTAAATTATTGGCCCAAGTGTGCCCATAATTGATTGTAATTATTAATTACAGTCAATTATAATTAATTATCAATATAATAATATAATATTATAAAATATTGGACAATATATTGTAAAATTATAATCAATCAATTAATTGTACCTGAGTCCTGAGTAGCATGGATATCACCTCTATTAGAATTGTTATCTGACAAGATAGATAGATAGATAGATAGATAGATAGATAGATAGATAGATAGATAGATAGATAGATAGATAGATAGATAGATAGATAGATGTCAAGTCAGTTCTGAGTTATGATTACCTTTCCAGGGTTTTCTATTTATAGAGCACTTCCCTTCTTCTGGGGGTGCTTTGGAACTGCACAGCTTGCCCAAGCTGGATCTTGTTTCAGGAGCTATATTGAAGCATTGAATGTGCAATCTGACTAGATAGCCAGCTTCACTATTACACTGAAACAAGCTACAAATGGAGCCCCCTGTGGTGGACCACAACCAGTACCTATATAATCAAGGTGAAGAGTTGTTGTCAGTACATACAGTGGTACCTTTGCTTATGAGTTTAATCTGTTATGAATGCATGCTCATAAGTCAAACAACTTGTAAGTAGAGCAGCCGTTATCTAAAAAATTGTAAATTAAAAAATTAAAAAATTGTAGAAAAAATAATAAAAACTGTAAGTAGAGCAGACTGCATATAAAATTTTTAAGGCAGCAGTTAAAACACCATTGGTTTGACGCTCTTAAGTCAAATTGCTTGTAAGTAGAGCTGCTCATAAGAAGAGGTACCATTGTATGTTTGTCAGAAGCAGATTGGCACATAGTATAAATGCTTGGCTTCCGAAAAGAGGAAGATCAGGTGAATTAAAGAACCCAACAGAGTACAATGAATCAACATTATGATGCAGTGACAAACACAACAAATACAATTCTGGATGATATTGACAGCAAGATGGAGTGTGGAGCAATAAAACAAATAGTTCCACCCACCCTATTCTGCTTCAGTCAGATGTTACCTGGATTACAATCTGGTCAAGAACCTTTAAGAAGGTTATCAGTATGATTTAAACATATCCAAAGAAGGATGATTAAGATGGTGATTACTGTGGAAACAAAGGCTTGTGAGAAGCATTTGAGGGATGCTGGGCAAGAACAAGAAAAGACTGAAAGATCTCATGATGTCCCTTTTCAAATACTTGAAAGCAAATCACATGAAACATGGATCACACCTGTCTTCTGCATTTCCAGAGGTTGGTATTCAAATTACAACAAAGATGAATCCAGCTAAATATTTAGAAGAACTTGTGGACAGGATTCACTGAACTGTGGAACAGACTACCTCAGAAAATAGTGCATTCTTTTCTCCTGGAGAGTTTTTATCATAACTGACCATCTATCAAGGACACATCAACTATGGGTTTCCTGCAGAGGGAAAAAATTAGACAAGTTGACCTCTAGGGTCTCTTCCATCTCTACAATCCCATGACTCTGTGGACATTTTGGGCAGTACTCTCTCTCCTAAGTATCAATACAGGAGATTAAAGCAAAGCCAAACTGGCTGCTTATATACCACCCCATAGTGTGTAAAGCACTCTCTGTGCAGTTTACAATTTAATTATGCAGTCTACACATAGCACCCCCTCCCCAGCAAGCTGAGTACTCATTTTATGAATCTCAGAAGGACAGAATGCTGAAACAACCATGAACTGGCTCAGATTAAGATAGAATTCTCACAGTTATTGAGAAACTGTTATTAAGACATCCTCTTTGTACTTAAAGAAGCAAGTGAGCAGAGAGACTGTTAGTCCACTTATCCCTTGCAGCTCACATGGAGCTTAGCCACTCCTACCAATTTCCTTCTCCTTCACATAAATAATAATATTCACTTGCCAAGGTTTGTTAATATTTAAACTCCTCTAGAATTCTGGCTGAGGAAATTCCTAGCAGCTTTTGAAAGCTGGAGTTAAATAATACAACAGTCCAGTGTGTGCATGTTTCACAAAAAAAAAAGATACAGTAACCCCCCATTTATCGGGGTTAGGGGCTCTACCGGGCACGCGATAAAGGAAAATCCACATTATGGGACGGAGGTTCTGTCTGGAGCCTCCTACACTTACCTTAGGGCTGATGCTGCCCCAAATAGGCCTCCAATAGGCTTCCCAGACCCGTCGGAGGCCCCAGAAGAGGTTTCAGACGATCCAGAAGGCATTTCTAGATTTTTGGAAATCACTTCCAATTTGCCGGAAACCACTTCTGGTGCCTCCAACAGGCCCGGGAAGCCCATCAGAGGCCTGTTTGGGGCAGTGCCAGGCCTGGGGGGTAAGTGCAGGGGTCCTCAAACAGACCCTCACAGCTTGCCCCAGGTGCCCTTGCCATCATATACTGAGGTCCTGTGATATTCCGGGACCGCAGTATATTAACTGTGAAATGGTGGGAGGTGACTGTAGTACTTCAGGACTGCATGCAAGAAATCTCACAGAGGCAGTAATTTCTGAACAAGTTTTCTCAGTGTTTCATAAATGTTCTTCATGAGCCTGACTCATAAAGAACAAGTGATTTTGTGAGAATTCTTTGCATCCCTAGACATCCATATGCCTAGTTCTGATTGCTGAGATCACATCTAAATTATACAGTAGATTTAAAGTGAGAGAGTTGGATGTCCCTTCTGTTTTCCAAAGGGAATCAAAAATAACTTCAGAGGCAGATAAAGATCATTTAAAATATGCATAAAAATGCCTCATGTTAACAGCTTAATGATGAATGAATTAAATGTGTGAAAAATTTATAGATAAAACTGCTTCTACAAAAAAAGAGTAACAATAGATAAGACCCACAACTATGATAATAATAAATAAAACTGCATGTTTATTGTCTCATGGAAGGGGTATAGTTCAAGCTGAATATTTATCATGATGTAACATTTGCAGTACAGATTGTGTTTTGCATAGAAAAATACAGGAAAGCATTTGGTGATATTATTGATGGGTTGCACAACAGCATAGCACTTGTGGCCCCAGGGATGGGGACTCAAAAGCTAGACATGGGCACAAAGCTTTTTGACAACATTTGTATACATGGGATGACAGGTGCTGTGCTTTAACACCACCACCCCTTGTGTAGCTGCCCCACTCACAATTCAGTGTACAATGCCTGGGTCCTCCTTCTCCAGCACCGCTCCAATTGTGGCAGGAGTTTGGACTGCCCTTCCTCACATCCTGTGCAAATGGTCTGCTGCTGGAGGTGGCAAGAAAGGAAAAAATGAGCTCCTGCATGAAATGGAACACCTTTGGAGGAGGAGGACCTGGGTAGCTTGCATAGAATTGTGAGTGGTGCAGCGGGCTGGGGTTCGTGTGAGGGAAGGTAACACATGGAACCTGTGGTTCTACACATATGGATTTTGATGAGGTGCACTGAAGCACTGTGTGCCCTTGTCTATTCCAGACTCATTGTTGAGTCTAATTTGAGTTGCTCCACTGACTTAATTCAATTTTTTAAAGATTCGGGTTTCACTCACAACTCAGACCCATTTTTCTGAGTTGTGTTTTTGATCCCCTATTCTTTTAATGGAGACTTGCAGGGGAGGCTGTTTGCCTTTCTCTCCTGCAGGGCAACATTAGATCCAGAGTCTAATCTGTTCTTTAACAGTGACTTGAAACCACAACTCAGAAAAATGGGATTGTTATGAATCGACACTGAGTCTTTGAAAACAAGAGGAAGAGGTAGTGACTAGAGATGGGCACAAATTGAAAAAAAATGACGTTTTGGTTTTTCATTTTTCGTTGTGGGTCCATTTTAGTTCCTTTTCATTTTTCGTAAATTTTTTGAATTTTTTTTCAATTTTTCATTTTTCATTTTTACCCGCTTTTTGCGTGACTTAAAGCATTTCCGCGCACGGACATCCCCCAATGCCCCAGACCAGAGGGAAAACACTAAAAAAAAAATGATGCTGGCAGAGACACAGTATAGAAGACTAGGTACGCAGGGAGGCTGCAAAGGCAGTGGCGGGCGTTGCCCAGGGCATAAGGCAGCCACAGAGTGACTGCACTGCGGGGCAGGGGAGGGTACTCACCGAGAAGTACACATGCACACAGGGAGGCTGCAAGAGAAATCTCTTTTTTCTCTCCCCTAAGAGCCAGGCTGCAGCCAGCAGGAACACAGAGACACACACCTGCCTGGCTGGCCTGAAGTAACAAGTTGCAGAGACAGCAATCCCACCCTAACTCCCACCGGAGACTGCAAGGAGGACGGGGGCTGCCAAAGCTTTTTATGCCCTCTGTGGCTGCCACACCTACCCAGTCTACAACCTGGGCATGCTATTGGTTGAAATTGTCCAAGAATTTACATGATCCCATCACATGGCTTGCATCAATTTTGTGTCCGGAATCCATTTTGTGTCATCCTCAAAGGGAAAAGAAAAAATACATCGCGATGGGAGAAAGACAAAAACAAATGTTTTAAGGACCGCAACCCCCTGGTAGGTAATAATTTCAAATAATTAATCACTGCATTTTTACAGATGACCAGGGCATTTTAATACCCAAGAAATCAATATTAGGCATCTGGGAGCCATTTTGGGTCGATGTCCCCTAACTCCCCTTAAAGGGAAAAATGCAGCGATTTGAGAAATGACATAAATGCACATTTTAAGGACCCCAAGCCCCCTGGTAGGTATTATCAGGCAGAATAAATAATTATCGCTGGGTTTTTACGGATATTCAGGACGTTTTTTAACATTTAAAAACAGCTCATTTCATTGTGCGTTGCCATTAACAAAAACAAAATGTAACAAACCTAATTTTTGTGGTTCTGTTCTGTTCGTTCCAATTTCATCACCATTTTTGTTATTCATTTTGTTACGTAACAAAACGAATAACAAATAATGGAACAATTTTTTTATTTCGTGCCCATCTCTAGTAGTGACAGGGAGGCAAATTTCACTCGCCAAGCTCCAGCCCACTTCTCCAACGGGAGGTGTTGCCAGGCAACCAAATGGAATTGGGGTCTTTTTAAAAAGCCTCTCATGGTCCAATGGTGGCCCCCTTTTTGAGATGGCTCCTTCCCTCCTCTTGTAAAACTGAGCTGAATTGGGGGGATTGGTGGCATGTGCTTTTTGGACAATGCTCTGAAGCAGCCCTAATAAAACAGAGCCTTTGGGGTATTTCTTATAGCAAAAATTTTCTAAGGACAGAGCAAACAAACCAACAAACCAACAAACCAATAAATAAATAAATAAATAAATAAATAAATAAATAAATAAATAAATAAATAAATAAGCACCATTCAATAGTTAACACAAAATGCTGTAAACCTTGATACCGTGTTTTCATTAGGTAAGGGAATGTTAGCTAGGAGACTAAGGTTATCTCTGAAGGCCAGAGAATTTTTTTAAACTTCTGCATGGACAGGCAGCTATGGGAATTTTTATATATATAAAGTGGTGTGTGTGAGAGAGTTGTGTTTGTGTTCAATAGGTCTAGCAAGGCCAAGTCTCACTTCATCCAGGCAGAATACCAAAAGGATATATGCTAAGTCCACCATAAAACCCCAAAGGGTCAAAACTCTTATGCTGAAATGAAAAAAGAGAACATTCTCTCCATAATACTATTCCCAAATCTTTTTTTTAAAAAAGCAGTAATCTCCTTATCCAGTGGAGCATATGCTTTACCCCAAATATAATGTCATCCATAATCATTAGGCCAACACATTAATGTGCAGGTCACTCAAAGCAGATCACAAAGAAAGATGCCATATGAGTAGGGCACCTGAGCACTGCCTACAGAGCAATCTTAAGGACCCATTTATATGCTGAACAGATTGAGGTGGTAAAGCTGTCAGTGGAATGTACCACATAGGAGTTGAGGGGCCTGCATGAGCGGCAAAAGCATGTGACTGTTACTTGGGATGAGCTTTCTTGCCTATGGACAACTGGTGTCTGTGGGAGATGGATTCAATCTGGCACTCACCAAACAGGGCCAAATGAAAAAGAGGGATGAGTAGAAAGGTAGGGTCCCAACTCAACCAGAAAGCTTAGCGAGCAGAGGACATCTTCTTCAGACTTGTTGATGTCTTCATGTGGGAGGGTGATGGCACCAGAAACAATGGTGAGATCGCCCCCTGCACTTATGATGGCTATAAAGAGATAAAGCAGGGCGATAACTAGCAATTTTTGTTAATTGTAGCAAAGTCTTGTGATGGTTCTGCACTGAAGCAAGAGCCACCAGAAAATTAAGTTTATTACTTCCTCCCAAAATGGGACTAGAGCTTCAAGGTATTGTTATTAATTTTCCTAGCATTTACCAGGATGGCCTCCTCTAGATTTTGGTGTTGTCTACATTTTAGTACCCTGATGCACGCCACACTTGCTCCACTTTGAATCACCCATCTGCTGGTTTAGTATGTAGTCAGTTTAAAGAACCTGAAACTAAACTTTATTCTTTTCTTAATAATAATAATAATAATAATAATAATAATAATAATAATAATAATAATAATAATAATAATAATAATAATAATAATAATAATAATAATAATAATAATAATAATAATAATAATAATTTTATTTTTTAATTTTTTTATTCATTCATTCATTCATTCATTCATTCCCCTTGGAAAAGGACCCAAGGTGGCTTACAATAATGAGGGTCAATATACAGAACATTAAAAAATATAGCATTTTTAGAACATTAAAAATAGCATTTTTCTAATTAAAAATTCAGTTAAAATACATCAGAGTGAATTCCATTGCATGGCAAATTATAACAATTACAACAATTTTTGTTCTCTTCTCTCCTCCATTCTCAGGGCATCCTGGCTTAACATCATTTTCTTGACCTTTTCTTCAGTTGGAGCTCCTATAAGACTCCCCTTGGTGTCTCCAGCTGCTATAAGTTTCTTTAAAGTGTTATAAGGTGCTATTTCAGAACAGAATGATTGCACCTCAAGAATATAAGAACAAAAGAACATAAGAAGAGACCTGCTGGATCAGGGCAAAGGCCCATGTAGTCCAGCTTCCTGTATCTCACAATGGGGCCACTAAATGCCTCTGGGAGCAAACAAGACTAGATATCTGCTCCTGATACCACACCCCTGCATCTGGTCCTTGAAGTACCCCGGTTTTAAGCCTAGAGATGACATCTCCATCATGGTTTTTAACCTGGGATTGACTTTTCCTCCAGGAATCTTTCCAATCCCCTTTTGAAGGCATCCAGGCCAGATGCCATCACCACATCCTGTGGCAGCCTTGACATCCCCGAAATCCATATCCTGTAACAGGGCCCACTTAGCAAAGAAGAAGAAGAAGAAGAAGAAGAAGAAGAAGAAGAAGAAGAAGAAGAAGAAGAAGAAGAAGAAGAAGAAGAAGAAGAAGAAGAAGAATGTCAAAGGAGGAGGAGGAGGAGGAGGAGGAGGAGGAGGAGGAGGAGGAGGAGGAGGAGGAGGAGGAGGAGGAGAAGAAGAAGAATTGCAACATTAGGTCTCAAAATTAATGAGTAAAAGTGTAAGATTGTAAAAATAAACATTTAAGTCATCAACATTGCTAACATACTAATTAGAACATTAGTTGGAGAGCTCCCTAAGGCATGTCAGCAAATACATTCATCTTCCCCAGAAGGAAAAAGGCATCTTCATATTTCATTTTCAGAATTCGATATGTAATGTAAAGTAGCCCTTTGCTTTCTAAATATATCTAAGAGAACAACACAAATAAACCTTAATTTAACCAATCATAGAGTCTATGATATTCTTCCAGGCTTCTGGGAGTTCAAGTTTAAGTACATTAGGAGCACAGCGATTAGATACCATTTCTCTATAAAGGACCAGTTGACAACTTCCTTAGCATATCACTAGAAGAAGCTGAGACTGAAGGCATAGACTTGATTTGACCTTTCCACTCCCAGAAATCTGTTGAGGTCATAACTACAAATTCCTGTTTTGTCTATTGAGGTTTTTTTGCAGTTTCACATACTGTCTGGAGAAGGTGTGTCTAGGAGAGTTTTTTCTAGGCTGGGGTGACTGACAATCTATTTAGCACTAGCCAGTTGTTCCTTCCATGTCCCTAAATTCCAAGAGTTCCCTGTGTCTCTGCTCAGACCTTTTCCCCTCTCTAAAGTGTGTTGCGGTCCATTGCTACCCCACCCTAAAAAACCAACCTCATTTGTCAGTGTACTATTTGGTTTATTTTTAAGCAATGGAACTTTTTATTCTTTCTACTGCCAATGTCTCAGAGTGTGTTACTGAGACTATAAGTGCCAGTAGAGAATGAATTAAAGGGCTGGACTAATGTGGGGAACTTGAAGCAATTCTTCTTTGTGAACCCCAGCACTTCTGCTGCACCACTAGAGGAATTTAACCAGAAATTCAAAACTCTGGAGCAGTATCCACAATCAATGTAGTAGACTGTGCCACAATTTGAAAATAAAACATTGCCTTCATCATTCGAAAGTTTGAAAAATAATGTCATTTGGAGGAAAACCTTGGGCAACATCTGAGCAAGGTGCATCTGATTTGGCTGTCTTGTCCCGTAAATTTCTTTGTAGATGGGACCAGTGAAATTGCTGACTGTTTTACTGATTCTTCTGAGCAAAGAAAAATTCACTGGGCGCCTAATCTGATTATGGAAGCACACGTTTATGAGAGCTAAATGCAGCCATTATGCATTCACTTACCTAAGAATTATCCTCATTTAATTCAATGGGACTGTGGATCCTACTGTGCCCTGCTTATATTATTTATTTCAAGAAGTGCTGCACAGGATGTGTGTAAAATGCCTACTGAGGAGTAAATCCCAATGAGTGAAATGAGACTTGATCTCAAGTAAGGGGACACTTCCCATTTATTCCTGACAGCTCTCAAATAGGATAGTGTTCTATAATTGTAAAACCCACCATAAAAACAAAAGTGCCTTCTGGCACATTTAAAGAATACCTCCCAAAGCTTATTAAACAATACACTTGGAAGTTGGGTTGTTTTATTTCATATTGATGCTATGAAGTGCTTTCTGGTTTATTAGAAAGCAGCTGCACTTCACAGAAAACCACTATAAGCCTGCCACTCTCCAGAACTCAGTCTGGCTTAGGCAAAGTCAGCCTTTACTGACATGTGATGGAAGAAATAAAGCATACAGAGTCTTAACCCAGATCGGTAATTTCCTCTTGCAGGTGTCATTGGCGGTTACTTAATGTCTTTCCTCGAGCCGAGGTGAACTTGCCTCCATGTGGAAATCGGTTTTAGTCATGTGACCTAATGCCGGTTCTGCCCCTGTTTCTCTGTACTCACGGGCATGCTGATTGAAACCGGCAGTACTTTAACCACATGCCCTTGATCCTTACCTGGCGGTAAGGAACAAACACAAACCAGGGTGAACTGTTTGAGGAAGAATCTTGGTTGATAAGTGGGGAAATGGATTCATAAGAAGGAGTTATAATTCCTGTTGTTTGATACATCGAAATACTGATGTTCCTCCCCCCTTCTCAACAACAACAATAAAAAAAGTAATCGCACTAAGTATTTTCTCGATGCGGGTTAAGAGGAACTGCATGTCCCCTGGGGGGCGGATCGAGAAGCGGATTGAAAAGATTCCCGAGCTCCAGGACGGGAATCTCTCACCCCGCTTGGAGCACAGTTCAGGGGGCGTGGTCGGGGTGAACTCGGCTTGACCCCACAAGAACGTGAGGTTCCATTCCTTTGAACATGGATTGACCCCACAAGGACGTGAGGTTGTGTTCCTTCGAACTCGGGTTGACCCCACAAGGACGTGAGGTTCCGTTCCTTCGAACTCGGATTGACCCCACAAGGATGTGAGGTTACGTTCCTTCGAACCGGTCTCCAGCGGGGCCGTGAACTGCAGCGAGAGGGATGTGAAGGATCAGCCATTGTTCTCTGCGGTAAGGTGGAACTGACTTATAGGGACCCTAAAAGGACTTCCAAGGTAAGTGGGGTATTTAAGGACCTTTTTTCCCCAGTTCTACTCCCTCAGTGAGTTTCCATGGCAGAGTGGGGATTTGAATCCTCTGCTTCGGAATCCTAGTCCATTGCTTTCTCCACTACGGCACACAGGGAATCACCTCTTGCAGTAACAAAAGGGGGATCCCTACTTATTAAGACTTCATAAAATGTTGGTTTCCGTCTTCTGTTTTAAGTGAACTGGCATCTACCTTTGTGTTGTGTCGTTACAGTCGTGACCGACTCTTTGTGACCCCATGTCCATGGAGTTTTCTTGGCAAGGAATACTAGAGTGGCTTGCCAGTACCTGCTCCAGGCAACTCCAGCACCTGGTATTCCCTGGTGGTCTCCCATCCAAGTACTAACTAGGGCCGACCCTGCTTAGCTTCCAAAATCAGGCAAGATCGGAGGTGCTTAGGGCATCTAGGCAAAAAGACAGACATTTGTCCCACTGTTTGTTACACTGGAATGGTTCCCTCTTCTTTCCAGCAACCAGACAACGAAACTGCTAGAGGGGACCAGTTTGCTTGCAGAGTGCCGCAACCTATACCTTTTTGAACTCATGCCAAGAGCTTCTACTTTTCTGGTCTAGTTTGGTGTGCTCTAGCTGATTCCATTCCCAGCATGTATGATCACTGGGAATGGTCTTGGTGGACCACAAATTGAACATGAGTCAGCAATGTGATGCTGTGGCCAGGAAAGCCAATGCAATTCTTGGTTGCATCAACAGAACCATAGTGTCTAGATCAAGGGAAGTAATAGTACCACTCTGTTCTGCTCTGGTCAGACCCAACTTGGAGTACTGTGGCCAGTTCTGTGTGCCTCAATTTAAAAAGGATGTTGACAACTTTGAGCAGGTACAGAGGAGAGAAACCAGGATGGTTGAAGATCTGGAAGAAATGTCTTATGAGGAATGGCTTAGGGAACTGGGAATGTTTAGTTTTTCAAAAAGAAGGCTGAGAGGGGATATGATAGCTATGTTTAAATATTTGAAAGGATGTCATATTGAAGAGGGAGCAGGTTTGTTTTCCATGGCTTCAGAGACTAGGATCCGGGGCAATGGTTTCAAACTACAGGAAAAGAGAATCCATTTGAACATTAGGAAGAACATGACAGTTAGAGCTGTTCGGCTGTGGAATATGCTGCCATGGATGGTGGTGGAGTCTCCTTTGGAGGTTTTTAAGCAGAGGCTGGATGGCCATCTGTCTGGAGTACTTTGATGAGGGTTCCTGCATGGCAGGGGGTTGGACTGGATGGCCCTTGAGGTGTCTCCCAACTCTGTGATCCTATGATTCTATGGACTAAAACAGGCATGTCCAAACCAGACCTCCAGATGTTTTGGACCACAACTCCCAGAATTCCAAGCCTATATTTCAAATGGCAAAGGACTATGGGAGTTTTGGTCCAAAACATCCTGAGAGCCAAAATTTGGACAAGCCTGGACTAAAATAATGCCTTGCAGCTATCAATGCTACCAAGGTTTCTACTGGTGTCAGTTTCCAGTATCCTGGAGTGGCTCAATGAGTGAGCCACTTCAGGATATTGGCAAACAAAACACTTCCCTAACTTATCTGCAGAGGACTAAGGAAAGTGAAATTATGATTTTTTTTTTGCCAGTGCTAGACCATTGCTGATGCACTGGAACACTTACATTAAATTTGAACATATTTTTATTAGCCTTTGTGTGATGAGCCAATCAAATCCATGGCTGCTGCCAGTTTTGTGATCAGCACTACAAAAAAAGGAAAGGAAAAATATTTATTTTTATTTTTAATCTAAATGCTTCAGTGCATCAGTAATAGTCTAGCACAGGCAAAACTAATAATTTCACTTTCCCTGGCCCTCTGCAGAGGAACAGGAAAAGTGTACAGCTGACAGTGAAAGGAGCTGGAGCATTGCTTTGTAACCAAATGCCATTTGGACACAAGGATAACAACATATCGTTCTTCACCCTCACCTCAAGCAAGCCTATTGATACCATATCTCTGCACACCAAATGGTAGCTTCGCCTGAGCTTGTTGAGGGCAGGGCTTCTTTGTCCCCTTGATTGAATGGGATGTGAAAATTTGTGCCAGTTTCTGGACTGTTATTGCATGGGAGGGCAGAGTATTTGAGGTCTGCCCTCCCTGAGTTCTCCCTCTTTTGGCTTGCTGCATTCTCTGTACCCTCCCAACCTATAGGTAAGAATGAGACTAGCTGGTTGCATAAGAGCCAGATGGGGATTTTTGGCTGTCAGTCTGATTGGCCTTGAATAGTGGTGCATTTTCACCCATCCCATTCTCTCGGGGGGCGGGTATCAAGGCTTATTATAGGCAGAGATGGGCACGAAAAACTTTTTTCATTTCTGTTATTCGTTATTCATTTCATTACATAACAAAACAAATAATGAAAATTGTGGTGAAATTGGAACGAACCGAACAGAACCACAAAAATTAGGTTTGTTACATTTTATTTTCGTTAATGGCATCACGCAATGAAATGAGCTGTTTTTAAATGTTAAAAAACGTACTGAATATCTGTAGAGACCTTTGGGTAGTGGGCGGCATATAAGCTGTAAAAATAAATAAAAAATATAAAAACCCAGCGATAATTATTCATTCTGCCAGACAATACCTACCAGGGGGTTGGGGTCCTTAAAACGTGCATTTATGTCTTTTCTCAGATCGCTGTATTTTTTTCCTTCAAGTGGAGTCAGGGGACATCGACCCAAAATGGCTCCAAGATGCCTAATATTGATTTCTTGGGTATTAAAATGCCCTGGACATCCGTAAAAACGCAGCGATAATTATTTGAAATTATTACCTACCAGGGTGTTGGGGTCCTTAAAACTTTTGTTTTTGTCTTTCTCCCATCGTGATGTATTTTTTCTTTTCCCTTTGACACAAAATGGATTCCAGCCATAAAATGGAGCCAAGCCATGTGATGGGTTCATGTAAATTCTTGGACAGCTTCAACCAATAGCATGCCCAGGTTGCAGACTGGGCAGGTCTGGCAGCCATAGAGGGCATAAAAAGCTTTGGCAGCCCCCTCCTCCTTGCAGTCTCAGGTGGGAGTTAGGGTGGGATTGCTGTCTCTGTGACTCGTTATTTTCACTTTAGGCCAGCCAGGCAGGTGTCTGTTTCTGTGTTTCTGCTGGCTGCAGCCTGGCTCTTAGGGGAGTGAAAGAAGAGATTTCTCTCTAGCTTCAGTCTTGCACCCTCCCTGTGTGCGTGCTTGTGTACCTCTCGGTGACTACTGCCAGGACCCTGCCTGACTCTGAGGGGTTAAATGGTGAAGAGCTGCTGGAGGAGCCTTGCAGCTCAAGTCAGCAGGCAGCTGGGTCTGATGACTCAGCTGAAAACATATCTTCTCCCCCTAGAAGGGCTATGAGCAGGATTCTGCAAAGACGTGCTACCAGGAGAGCTAGGGAAAGGGTCTTTGATGCTAGAATCAGGTCGGGAAGCCCTGAGTACTAGCAGGAGCCTTTCCAGAAGTAAGGGTGTGTTCCCTGTTTTGAGATAAAGCTGGTAAGCTCACCTTGAGCTCTCTGTGGGAGCAATGCGTCATTTGAACTTGCAACCACGTTCCTGTCTGTGACCTTTCCTGATTTTGGACTGGCTTCCTGGACAACAGCTTAATCTGTTCCCTTGTGTTTGGCATCTGGTTTCCGTGAGATATTCTGGTTTTGACTTGGACTGTTAATTGCTGGGAGTTGGATTCTGTTATTTTCTGGCACTTGATTGTTGGCAAAAGGACTTGAACTTGCCTGGCTTTCCACTAAAGATCTTGGCAAAGAACTGAACCCTGTTTGTGTGTGTGCTCTGTGTGCGGGGCTTGACAAGTACCCTCCCCTGCCCTGCAGTGCAGTCACTCTGCAGCTGCCTTGCACCATGGGCAATGCCTGCTGCTGCCATTGCATCCTCCCTACATACCTAGTCTATACTGTGTTTCTGCCAGCATCAATTTTTTTAGTTTTTTTTCCCTCTGGTCTGGGGTGCTGGCAGATGCCTGCGCACAGAAATGCTTTAAAAATTGTGCAAAAGCGGGTAAAAATGAAAAATGAATAAACGAATAAATGAAAATGATTTTTTTCAAAAATTTGCAAAAAAGAAAATGAACCGAAACAGACCCCTCAACGAAAAACAAAAACCGATACACCATTTTTTTTATTCGTGCCCATCTCTAATTATAGGTTCAAAGTTTGTTGTTTTGGTCACAATGTGGTGGGTAGTGCAAGAGGTAAGCAAGTTAAGCATGTCCCACACGGAATTGCCCTTGAGGCAATTGGTAAAATAAAGTAGAGTGGTAAAATAAAGTAGAGTGAGGTCTAGAGATAATAAGATCTGTATTATGGTAACCCTTTAAACCGATGTGAAAGAGAGGTACTTGGAGCCTTGGGACAAATTTAGTGCTGGGAAGGTGGGCTGCACCTTCTCAGTGCATGGAATTAAATTAATATGGTTGGGGGTTGGAAGACCTTGGGATGCCAACTGCTAACCAACTTGCAATACAGGAAGGCCCCTTTGGAGTGAGGAAGGGCTAAAAGATTTTGACAGGAATTTACTTTAAATAAAATTGTGGCCCATTTTGAACCCAACCTTTTTGTCTCGCCTCTTTATTTCTATCTGGGGACACAAAAGGCCAACATATAAGGCCCTGTGTTCTTTGTGTTTGCCAGTTAAACAGTAGGCATTCAAAGCTTCACTTGCAGGTTGATCCCTCTTCTCCAGACATCAGTTATGGCTCCTGACTGTTGCACTCCAAATAATTATCACACCAAGATTGAGCTACCTATTATAAGTCTAGTTCCAAAATTAAAATACAGGCTCTCCTCTCTTTGGAATGGGTGAATCTGTGTTAATTTCCTGTTAACAGCCAGTGGTATAGCAAGGTTTTGGGGCACCTGGGGACAAAGTTGCTTTTGCACCCCTCCGGCCCTCCCCAAACCCATTGCATCCACCCAGCAAGGAGGGGGCAATCCTGCAGGCGTGGAGCGAGCATGGGGTGTGTGGGTGCGTGTGTGGCATGCGGGCATGGCACCTTAATTCTCCCGTAGTGGTGATGAAGAGTTGGAGGAGGAGGAGGAGGAGGAGGAGGGCACAGCAGCCACCGCGCTCGCACGCCTACCTGCCTGCTTGCTTTGCTGCTCGCCTGGCGTGTGGTGGCGACAGGGTGCAGGGTTTCCTCCCCCTCCCCCTCCTCCAGGCACCCCCAGATTTCTGTGCCCGGGGCAAATGTACCCTTCTGCACCCCCTAGATACGCCCCTGTTAACAGTACTTTTGAAATGATAATTTGAAAATATTATATCTTAACTGCCTTTATTTGGCATAGGTTCACAAATAATGAATCAAAATGTAATGTGGTGTTTACAGACTCTGGGTGGGCAACCTTTAGTTCACGGGGGCTTCTCGAATTCCTAAGGGTTTGCTAAAGCACCACCACAAAGAGGAAGTTGAAAACATCTGGAAGGCCAGAGGTTCCCATCTTTTCTGTAAGAAGCCATGTTATAGAGTTTACCTACTGTGAAAGTTAATCCATTCCAGCCTGATTTCTTTTTTAAAAAAAAATTCTGAGGCTGGGAAAATATGTGGGTGGCAGAGTTCGTTTGGCAGAGGGGGTCGCACCGCTTTCGACCACACCCAGGTTACCAACTTTTTCTTCTTTCCTTTCCTTGCTGATTTATCTTCCACAGCAGTGAGATGCAGAGATATTAAGCCAGGGAGCCATTTCCGAGTAGAGAGAGAAAGAGAAAGAGATGAGCAAAGATGTGTCTGCCTAATTTCTTCCTGTCAAGTTGTTGTTTAAAAGCACAGCCCCAACTGTGCTAGAAGGGAGAAAAGAGGCAGTCAGTCTTAAACACAATCTGTGTAATTGCACTTAAATCACTTCATTCTCATCCAAGTCAAAGAGGTGAAACATTCTGAGGTATACCCACAAGAGTTGAGTCTTCAGACCACAACCTGCACCCTCTATTCATTTCAGTCCACAAGAGGATGTGGTTTCTTTTACCAAACTAGGAATCAAGGGCTTATTCAAATCCACTTAAAAGAGGTAAATACTAATTCTTGGGAAATGGGATCCAAAGTACAGAAATAATATTATAAACCAGGCTTTTTGCATTTGTATTTCTTATATATACATATGCAGCAGAGTTGCCTTGTCAAAGCAGCCTAAGCTGTCAGTCCTTCAAAGAGTCACATGGTGTGGTGCCTTAGCTATTTCCCAATGCTTATGTATATATATTCAAATGTCAGGACGTTCTGGAACTCCACTCACGTCACACAGTGCCTCCAGCCTGGGCTGGAGGAGCTTTTGTTAACAGTTCAGTCCCTTTTGCACAAACAAACAAAGCCGATAAATCAGATTGCCCAGTCATGGCTTGCCCCAGGCAGAGGATGGCAATCTTGTTGCGAGCTAAGGTAGAAGATGACGACCTACAATCCCACTAAAGCAAAATGCTACTATTCATTGCAGATCACTAATACCACAATGCTGGAGAGAGAACACACAGCTCTCCTTTGTTTATGTTTGGGGGGGGAGAGGAATGCAATGCCTATAGCACAGCAAACTGGATTTTCAGGTCAAGGAATCTGAGGTCTGAGCACCTCCCTAAGAGCCCTATAGAACATTGTAGACCTCCAGGGAAACCTCTGAAGTTTGTTTTCATCACAACTAGCATAAAATAAAGTGTAATAGTCTAATAGCACACTATAGTCTAATGAATAAATTATACTGTACTGTAAATTTTAACATATTATTATGTTTAATGGCTGTATCTGTTTGTTTAACCCTGTAAACCACCCAGAGCAGCCTTTGCTGCCAGATGGTATGGTGTAATAAATAAATAAATAAATAAATAAATAAATAAATAAATAAATAAATAAATAAACGTTAATTCCAGAATGATAAAAGACAATAATTTTCAATCAGATCTAAACTAATCCGATTATCAAGGTATAAGTCTTTTGCACTATTGCAATAATTCAGTTGGTCTCAGGTGTCCCCCCCCCAGCACCTAGTTCCCTTGACTTACTGGCCACTGGATGTGGCTCCATGGATATGATACTCTGGGTTGAGGGGAAAAGGGAGTAGGAAGCCAGCCCTGAGTATTTTATTCAGTATAGATCCCTTGGCTAAGTCATGGATTTTACTGCACCCCTGACTAGATTTGGCAGCATCCCATGGCTCAGTGGTGCACAGTTTGTGAACTATTACAGTAATTGCAGGCAACATCAGCTTATCTAATTGTGCAAGCTTTATTTATCTGCATTGCTTCCATGTGTCATAAGCAGAGGTTCGGACCTGTTAGCGCAGTACCACAGGTGACGCTCTTTGCTTCCCTCTATTCCCCTAGGCTGGCTGGCCCACTTGCCAGTCTTTGTACACCATGGGGGCCTTCAGCATTATACATTCTGGGAAGGAGCTCAGCTGGTCCATCACCACCTCCTCTGGCAGTTGACGACCCCGTTGTGGAGGCAGGATATGAAGTCTCACTGTGCAGCTGGTCTTGGGGGTGAGGTGGGCTGCACAGACAGATCCATTTGCAGTACTTTGTGCCCACCGCTAGGACACAAACACCTTGGATTTGCTCAAGTCCAATAAGTCATAATTCAGTCTCAAATACAGTTGCACAAATATTCCAGGGCTGTTTCCTAATGATTGTTAGTAGCAATGGGCACGAAATGAATTTTTAATTTGTTTTGTTATTCGTTATTCAGTTTGTTAGGGAATGAAATGAATACCGAAGGGGCCCATCAAAGAAAAACAAAACTAAATTAAACGAAAATTTCCATTTTGTTTGCTTCGTTTTTTTGTTCCGGTGTCACTCACTCCTCCTGGGCCAGGCCAGGGGGGAAATAAAAAAACAACAGAGGCGCTAGCGCCTCTCAGCTGGGGCCAGCGCTTCTCAGCTGTAAAAATAAAAAAGAGGGGAAAAGCCCCGCAACTGGGACTATTTAAAATAATAATAAAAAACAAAAACAAAATTAAAAACCCATGTCCCCTGGAGACCCCTGCCCGAGCCAGGACCAGGTGGGCTGGCGGCGGCTCAGGGACCCCAACTTCCTCTGTGGGGGGTTCCTTGACCTCCCCCAGCTCCCTCCACGCCACCCCCCTCTTGCTCTCGCTCTCACTTGCTTTGTGTGCGGCGGCAGCACGTTCCCTCCCCTCTCGCCCTTTGTGCGGTGCAGGCTCCCTTGCTGGCACCTGGAGTTCATCTGCCCCCGCGGCGGCGGCGGGCTCCTCCTCCTGCTCCTGCTCCTGCTGCCACCCCTGCCCCGGCGAGGGAGGAGCAAGAGCCTCCCTTTATTTATTTATTTGATTTCTATACCCCATCATCAGGCACAAATGCCACTCTGAGCGGTTTCCTTCTCTACATTGCCACCATCCCTTTGGTTCTGCTCCGTGCATGTTCAAAAGCCTCTTGGCAACTGTCTTCAAATAACAGCAAGGCTATAAGATTTAAGGAATCAGTAGTTTCTCTGGACGCATCAACCAGACAAGGAGCCTAGCTAAGAAACCCCATGAAAACAAAGAAAAAGACAACAGTACAGCATGGAAAACTTGTGTGGCTGGCAAAGCCAAAGACGCACTGGTTGCAAACAAAAGGCAGAATTATAAAGCAAGGCTATAGGCAATGCGTAGGCAGACAAACTGGGCACACAGAACCGAACTGCCACAGAACCAACCATGGTAGACTAAAATCTTACTGTTTCCTTACAGCTAGCTTTTCCTTTTATATCCTTGCTCATTCACATGTCCGTTTCCATCTTTTCCCTCTTTCCTAATGTTCCCATTCCTCTCCTGTGCTTGTTTGAGTTTCTCTGGAGCTCTCCTAACTCTAAATTTCATCTATTTCACTTCTCTTTCCTTTAAGTCAACTCCCCACCCCCACCCCAAATGCCTGGTTCTTTGATCTGAGGATCAGAGAGTCTGGGGAATGTTCTTTGAAGTCCTAGGATGGCAGCTCCCCTTTTGGCCATTTGCTGAGCCATTGGACTTGGGACCTGAGAGGCTGGCGATTAGAATTTAGAATCAGTGCGAGAGGGAGAGCTCCGGTTGTTTGCCCCAGCTCCTGCTGGCCTAACCTAGCAGTTTGAGAAGGATCAAAAATACAAGCAGAGAAAAAGGTACCACCTTGGTGGGAAGGTAACAGCATTTTGTGGGCTTCTTCATGCTGGCCACGTGATCACGGAAATACATCTAGAGACAAAGGCCAGCCGTTCGGCTTACAAATGGAGATGAGCACTGGCCCCTCAGGTCGGAAACAACTGTACTTAACTGTCAGGGGGAACCTTTACTTTTACCTTTTCATGTAAACCATTTTTTTTCTTAAAATGGCCCCAAGGTGGCTCACACAAATTAACAGTCAATACTTAAGTTAGTGACAACAATTATCCAAGAATTACCATACTAAAAACCATAAACAACACCTAAATGCACTCAAAGCAATAAAGCACAAAACCCCATTTTTAAAAAACCATCTTAGCAGCCTGTCATTAAGGGAAAGCTTGCCTGAAGAGAAAGGCCTTCACCTGCTTGAAGAAGGGTAGCAGAGAAGAGGTCGACCTGGCCTCCCATAGGAAGGAGTTCCAGAGTCTAGGAGCAGCAACAGAGATGGCCCTCTCCTGTGACCTCACCAAGCTTACCTCTGAAGTTGGCAAAACCAAAAGAAGTCCTCTTCTAATGATCTTAATACACAACCAGGCTCATAAAGGGCAATGTGATTCATTGAGATAGCTTGCTCCCAGGCTGATTAGGATTTAGTGGTTTAGAACCATCCCTTTGACGGTTACTTCACGTCCTTCCTCGTTCTGAGATAAAGTGTGTTGCGTGATAATGTTGTTTGTGGTCACGTGGTCTTAAACTGGTGCTGTCCCTCTTTCCTTGTACCCACGGGAGTGATTGATGATACCGGGACGATTGTTACTGCACGTCCTTGTTTTGTGATAAGATCTGAACTTCTCTGCCTTCGTTCTCCATTTTTTTTTTGTCGGACCTTCCATTTTTCGATGTTTCGAATCTCCTCAGCCTTGCCTTCAATGCGTTATGGAGCAAAGTTCGAGGCATTTCTCTTTTAATCTCTATGCCCTGCATTGCTAACTCCATAGGGAATTTAGTGGTGAATGGCACTTCGCACTCCTGCCACTAGATGGATACTGCAAATTCGGCACTCATTCTGCAATGAGCATGACCTCACAGGCTCTCTTCTCGGAACAAGAACCGAGACAAGCAGATTCTCGAGGCCAGGGAGGGGTATGGCTCGTCACGCTTTAATCTCAGTTCAGGGGGCGTGGTCAGGACGAATTCCTGTCATCACGCAATGGACGTGCGGTAAGATTTCCTCATACCGGTCCCAAGTGGGACAGCGAACAACGATGAGAGGGACGTGAGGTAACGGCCTTTGAATTCTGCCTGGAAATGCCAGTGGAGCTGTTGTAACAAAGGGACTGTCCCAGTTAACAAACTGGCTGCTCCATTTTGAACCCGCTGAATTTCCTAACACTTCCCAGATGCAGCCCCATGGAGAGCATGTTAAAGTACTCCAGCCATGATTTAATTGTGGGAATGTGTCACTGTAGCCAGACCACCCCCCCGCAAGAAATGGGCGCAGCTGGTACACTAGTTTGGACCTCAGAAGCACTCCTGGCCTCAGCGAAAACCTCTGCATCCAGACTCAGAGAGGAATCCAGGAGCACAATCAATCAATCAATCAAACTTTATTACGGTCAATGACCAGCAATAGGATACGGTATATAAATAGTAGTAAAATAGATAAGATATAAAATTTAGAATATAAAATATATTATATATAAAATATATAATATAATATAAAAACCAAATCCATCCTGAGAAGCACCTTATTAGTATCTAGTGATGGCCCAAGATAGATATATACAAAAGACCAGAGTACATACCATCTGCATCCAGACTCAGAGTTGTTGAGAGCTAATCGTAAGTGGTACTTTTGGTTAGTTGATGATGCTGGTCACCATCAGAACCTGCCACACTATATGTTATAGCATTCATATCTGATAGAAGTAATTGAGTATTTTCTGGATATTTATAGATTATTGGAGATATAAGCTTAGCCCGGGTGTCTTTATAAAAGGAACAGTGAAGAAGTACATGTTCTGTGACTCAATATCGCCAGAGTCACAGGGACATAGCCTCTCCCGATATTGTTCCATGACATCAGGCCAAGGTAAAGGCCCTCTTGGGTGGGACTTTCAGATCTGCACCATCAAACTGTGCACCTATGTTTTCAGAGAGTGTGTGACCCTATCCATAGGCTGCACCCCGTTCCCTGATTTGACTTTCAGCTGATCAGGGAGCACCTTGGTCTTATTTTGATTAAGTTTCAGTGTTGCAATGGTTAAATTGTGTTACTGCAGCTAAAACTGTGCTCATGACCAAGGGTTCAATCCCAGGTAGCAGGTTCAAGGTTCACTCAGCCTTCCATCCTTCGAGGTCGGTAAAATTAGTACCCAGCATGCTGTGGATTGGGGGGGCACTGTGTAGCCTGCATAATTGAATTGTAAACCATCCAGAGAGTGCTTTAAGCACTATGGGGTAGTATATAAGCAGAACCCTTTGTTTTATTCACCCTCATCCAGCTCGTTACTGATGCTAGACACTGATCTAGAGCAGAAACAGCTTCTTCCAATTTAGATTAACAGAATACAGGCAAAATTAGATCTTCATGGTTCCCATGAGAAGCTGAGGTTAATTTCAGATCTTTATCAATTTATACGAGGAATTAATTTTGAATCACTCCACATCTTGTGTTACCAACCTCATGTTAGAAAGCCTGAAGATTGTAGGATTAAATACACCTTTAGAGTATGTGATTGAAAGATTCCAGGCCACAGTGGATGGAAGGCAACACAGACTAGGAGGGTAACAGAGCTGGAAAGGGCCTATACGGTGGACAAATGCAACCTTTTGCTCTATGCATATTTGCTCACCTGCTTACATGCTTCCTCATTTATATATTGCTTTCTCATTGGTTCATCCATTCATTCATCCATCCATTCACATCAGATTCTGAGTTCCCCAGGCACCAGCCTGGGAGGTATAAAAAAATCCCCTACCAATACAAAATATTAGGAAAGGGGGTCCTCAATTGTTTAAGTATGCCCTTGGATGGGAAGATAATCTAGGTGTTAGCCATGTTAGTTTGTTGTAGTACAAGAGAAATCAGAAGTCTTGTAGCATCATAAAGACTAACTACCATAGATATTCAAATATAAGTCGAGTTTTTCAGCCCTTATTTTTGGCTGGAAAAAAAAACACACCCTCAACTTATTTTGGTACAGTGGTCAAGAGCCTTGTGGCACAGTGATTAAATGCCTGTGTTGCAGCTAAAACTGTGCTCACGACCCGGGGATCAGAAACAAAAGACAAAAGTAAACATTTTTTAAAAATTAAGTACAACATGGTGGTTAGGTAAGCTGGGTCCTATTTCCAATGCTACTGTGACTTACCCCAGTCAAATCCCACACAAGAGACTGAGAATCCATGATTCATTTACACAGACACAGACACAGACACAGACACACACACACACACACACACACACACACACACACACACACACACACACACACACACACACACACACAGAGAGAGAGAGAGAGAGAGAGAGAGAGAGAGAGAGAGAGAGAGAGAGTCAATTGGTTTCTATAGTGTATGCAAAATGAAAATGAAACTGATGTGAAAAGTGACAGAGTGTATTGCAAAATGAGCTCTGCAGCTGCCTAAAAGAAAAGAAAACAAAGCACACCCATTCTACTGAAAATGAAAGTGATGTGAATAGTGATTGAGCACCCTCCCAATGCTACACCAAGATGTAAAACAGCCACCAATTATGAGAACAGGGAAATGTATCTGGTTCATCTGAGCCTAGCCAGAGGCTTTATTGTTGATGTTCCAGATGTTCTTGGACTTTTTATGAGCAGTCAAAATGTCAGTCCCCTTCCAGTTTAGAATCCCAGTTTTGTTACAGTATTGCTTTCATTTTCCAAGTGTGACAGAAGGGTGCCAAGTACCCTCATCCCAGTTTTCAGCATTTGCAAATTCTGAAGTGATGGAGGAACATACAAGACTCTGGAGAACTTCCACATCAATTTGAGTGCCACTTCAGATTTTAGATCCATTTGGAGAGGGAAAAAATATATCCTCAGCTTCCCTTCATTTTCTGAATTAATTTGCAAATTTGAAACATCCCTAATACATAAACATATGTCTCCCACGTGGCACACACATGAATGATGTACCAGTGCAGCAATGCATGCAGGAGAGTACTTACAAAGCCAGGCCCTGAGAAGGAGCACCAACAAAACTAGGAGACATGAAGCCTTGAAATTCTGCTGACCGACCTTTTTGCCAAAGGGATCTATCCATCCACAAGAGTTACTATTATCAAAGGTCTCTGCACTGGGGCACCCTTTTTCATGTGGTGTTTTTAAAATTCTCTTTCTGCTTCCTTCTGTTCTCCAGGTCTATTGTATAACCTGCACATAGGGCAGCTGCTTGTTTAATTGAAAAGCTAGTCAAGCAATGTGTGATGCCCTGGATCATCTGTGACTTATGAATGGCAAACTTGCAATTCAGGGACATGTCATGCCTTTGGTTGAGAAGGGTCGAGTTTGCCTTGCACCTTTTTGGGTCATTGTGCTATCTCAGTTTAATGAATACAGCCGAATTATTGTAGCTTGAACTTACATACTGCCTGGCAACCCTTTTCAGTTCTGGAGGGAGTCAATCTAGTGCTCACACACATTCAGAGAAAGAGAGATGCACTCGTTAGTTTAGAACAGGAATGAGAGAGCTTGGCAGAGAATACTCCGGTTTATTGATATTCTAGGCCAGTGATGGTGAACCTTTTAGAGACCGAGTGCCCAAACTGCAATTCAAAACCCACTAATTTTTTTGCAAAGTGCCAATGCAGTAATTTAAACTGTATACAGTACCTATGAAGGGGCAATGTCGGGTGCCCACAGAAAGGGCTCCGAGTGGCACCTTTGGCAACCGTGCCATAGGTTCGCCATCACTGTTCTAGGCTATAGCCCCTCTCAATGGCTGAGATCAGGTCCAATATTTGAAAACTGCCAGATATAAAATGATAATTATCATGTTAAAAAGCAATGGAAAAGAATGCACTTTCACAAGAAATCCTGACCCAATTACACCAAGTTATTAACGGCTACCCATGTCATCAAAGTGGGTTGCAAAGTTGTATAAAACAATATTAAAGCATGAGGTATTTGAAGCCATTTAAAATCAAACAGTGCAAAATTCAATCATTAAAAATCAAAGTAAAAAAAATATCAAAACCATTGCACTAAATCCTATGCACACACCCCAAATACATAAGTACAGCGTGATTTGGCACTGAAATGACCCCAGTGTGGTCACCAGTTGAGGCATTCCACAGCCAGGATGCTATGGCAGAAAAAGCCCTCAATTTACTCATTCTGATTTTCGCAGAGGGTTATGTAGTGGAATGCTATAGAGGTTCAAATGAAAATGTTTGAATAAATATTAGCTTTTAGCTCTGTGTAAGCCTACTTGGCTGGATAGCCCACTTGTTTAGATATATGGTTGTGGAATCAGAGGCTGAGAGTTTGTTTCCCCACTATGCTGTCAGGGAGAAGATCCAGCTTGTGCTTTATTGGGAAAGCTGCACAGTCCCAGAAGAAGGGAATGGTAAAACACCTCTGAGTACTCTACCTGGAAAACCCTGAAAAGGTTTTTGTCAGAACTGACTTGATGGCACATGATAATGATGACGATTAAGGCCATTTTTCGTATTAGTGAATGGGTTTTTTTCCTTCCTGCAGGGATGGATAAACAAGATTCTATGACTACGGTCATACCTGGGTTTACTTCATATTTAAATTTTCTGCATATTTTTTTCGGGAGCAGTCACATGGCTTTTAATGGGCAGTTGGTGTCCTGTCCTCTGCGTTGTACCTTCCTATTCTGGTTCTGTCCTAACCTGTGTACTACGCATTTTGTCCTACTTTCCGGCTCCAGTTTCCAAGGCTCTGTCTTTTAAGCCGGGTAGAAAGGGGAGAAACAATTTACTGCGTATTTTCAGTGTCCTGTCATTGCAACAGAAGCAAACAAGTAAGCATTTTCAAGCGAAGTTTCTAAATCCAGCCCCTGGTGGTGGTTTAGGAAACTTCACTGAAACTCCTGTTCAAGGGGCGTGGTCGGCCGGGAGCAGAATTTGGTTCTCTTCTTGGTTAGCACACAATCTTTTACTGCTTAGTTCGCCAACGGGAAACTATGGAGAACACGCAGGTATGACCGCGGTCTATGTCTCTGTGAGGATTCTCAGTCATCCAGGTGAGGTTATCTGGAAGGTGAGTCATGGCAACTGGACTTCTTTTCTTGAGAAATCAAAACATTTTGCTCCTCATCCAAGCAGCTTTGTCAGTCTGAAGAAAGTTAGAAATGTTAGTGGTGAGACCTTCAGTTCATAGTTCAATTGGAGGGCTCACCACTAACGTTCCTCAAACTGCTGAAGCTGCTTGGATGAGTAGTGAAATGTTTTGATCTCTCAAGAAAATTCCAGTAGCCATGACTCAACTTCCAGATAAGATTCTATGTTCTTCTCTTCCAACGTCCAGATGTGTTAGGTCATGATATTCCCAAAGACACTGTGGTCCGCTTACAATAAATGCCAGATTTAGGTAGAGGGAATTTTATTGTAAACTGCCTAGAGTGACCTTGGTGCTATATGGTGTGGTAAACAAACACACAAACAACCTAAAGAACTGTTTTGAAGGAGCCAAAGGCAAAGGTGCTATCAGCTGTCACCAGTGAAGGACACCTGAACATCCCACTGTTTATTTCAGAACAGACATTTAAATAATGAATTTATATCTGTTATGAATTTTTCGGGCTATTTGGCCATCTTCAAGAAGTTTACAATGATTTTATACTTCAACAGCAGCAAAAGAAACTGCTGTGACACATTTAAGTCTCACCTTTTACCATCTACTTTGGACACTTGCAGTGAAAGGTTAATACTAAGTAAAAAAGATTTTATTCTCTAAAATTTGCAGCAAAAATTAATTTTCTAGCCTCTAACATTGGGAAATGAGGAAATTAATGTTTAAACCTAGTTTTCCATGCTCAGAAGGAAGATAGAAACTCCTGTAATGTTGATGGAGTTGAAAGATCGAGGATTGTTAGCAGAGTCTTCCGTCAACCAGAAACAAAGAATCATTCTGGTAGCTGTTGGAATACTTCCAATCTCTTCTACAGTTTTTAAACCCTTGGGTATCCTGTGATGAAACCAACCTGCCTGGCAATGTCTGTGTTTCAAAACGGAATAGCAAGAAATTATTGGAGGAGAAGCACCCTCAAAAACATTTTAGTCAATAGATTGGGTAACATAGGTTCAATCGGCAATAAGGGGCTCAGATTATGGAAAGATCCACAAAATCCACATGCATTTTGGTATTAGAAGAACTGGGGATGAAATAGAGATGGAACTAAAATGGAGAAAAGAACATGGAAAAGCCCATGTGGTATCCAAGATTACACAAATGTGAGAGTAGATAATATCTTTCATTGGACCTTTTTTGTTGTTGTTGTTGTTGTTTTTGTTGTTGTTGTTGTTGTTGTTCAGTTGTTCAGTCATGTCCGACTCTTCGTGACCCCATGGACCAGAGCTCGCCAGGCCTTCCTATCTTCCACTGCCTCCCAGAGTTTGGTCAAATCCATATTGGTTGCATCGATGACACCGTCCAACCATCTCATTCTCTGCCATCCTTTTTTCCTTTTGCCTTTAATCTTTCCCAGCACCAGGGACTTTTCCAAGGAGTCCTCTCTCCTCATGAGATGGCCAAAGTACTGGAGCCTCAGCTTCAAAATCTGTCCTTCCAGTGAACATCTGGGGGTGATTTCTTTCCGGATGGATAGGTTTGCAGTTCAGGGGACTCTCAAGACTCTCCTCCAGCACCACAGCTCAAAAGCATTAATTCTGCGGCGATCAGCCTTCTTTATAGTCCAGCTTTCACTTCTATACATCACTACTGGAAAAACCATAGCTTTGACTATCCTGACCTTAGTTGGCAAAGTGATGTCTCTGCTCTTTGGGATGCTATCTAGGCTTGCCATTGCTTTCCTCCCAAGAAGCAGGCGTCTTTTTATTTCGTTGCTGCAGTCGCCATCTGCAGTGATCAAGGAGCCCAAGAAAATAAACTCTGTCATTGCCTCCATTTCTTCCCCTTCTATTTGCCAGGAGGTGATGGGACCGGTGGCCATGATCTTAGTTTTTTTGATGTTGAACTTCAGCCCCCTTTTTATTCACTCTCCTCTTTCACCCTCATTAAGAGGTTCTTTAATTCCTCCTCACTTTCTGCTATCAGAGTAGTATCATCTGCATATCTGATGTTGTTGATATTTCTTCCGGCAATCTTAATTCTGGCTTGTGATTCATCATTGAACCACTAAAACCAACCAAATTGCAAGCCTTTGTGGAGAAAAATGTACACTCAAGTACACAAGAGACATGTACCACCAATTTTTGGATTCTTGTGTATACTTTGTCCTGCATTATCCATGGATTGGCTGTGCTAAGCCTGAAGAACCTGAACATTCTTCACAAAGGTTTGCAATGTGGTTGAATTTTAATAGTCCAATAAAACCCATAACCAACTCTTACAATTGTATTAAGATATATCCTTTTTACTCATGTGGCATAATTAAAGTATCATCCACTCTTGCATTAGTTAATATACATCACTGAAAAGAAGTTGCTTTCCTGTAATGGTTTCACTGGCTGGACGGCCTCTTTCTGATATCCTAAATGTTAGAACAGTATGACATTGGAACCAATTACAGTGGACCCTCATATAACAATCAGTTTGTATAACATAAAGTCTGTACAACTAAAAAATTCCAGAGATAGGGGAATTTGCGTAACAGAATTGTCTAATGGGGCAAATCTGTACAACATAAAAATGGCCATTATTAGGGATTACTCTGTTTTCAATGCATTCCTATGGGAAATTTGTATAAAGGAATATTTGCTGAACACAATTAAATTTGGAACGAATTAATTTCTTTATACAAGGTACCACTGTACCTCAAGGAGGTGTTGAGCCATTTGAGACAAAATTGAACACCCATCTGTCAGATAT
The DNA here is from genome assembly GCA_029282475.1 of Phrynocephalus forsythii. Taxonomy (NCBI): domain Eukaryota; kingdom Metazoa; phylum Chordata; class Lepidosauria; order Squamata; family Agamidae; genus Phrynocephalus; species Phrynocephalus forsythii. Next base: position 132,967,596 of record JAPFRF010000002.1, on the reverse strand, counting down.
GCTTTGTTTTGGATTATACGAGATGGGCACAAACTGCATCACAATTTTTTTCCTGATTTGTGCGCCTCTCATTTGGATTCCTGCATTGAGCAGGAGGTTGGACTTGGTGGCACTTGCAGTTCAATTATTCTATGGTTCTCTGAATCTGTAGACATTCTGGATGAAATCCAACAGGGTTTGAGGAACATTATCTTAGTATTTCCATTACATCTCTATCATTCAAAATTCAGCCCCCCCAACCCAGGTGTTTTCCTCTCTACAAAGGCAGTCTTGTGGTTGCTCAAAGAGTGCTCAGTGGCAAGGTGGCAACTGTCTGCTCAACCCAGTTCCATTAGATTCTCTTATTCTGCCCATGGGAACTGACCATTGGCTCTTGTTCCACTTTCTTGGCATTTTAAAATCGTTCTCATTGCTTTGCCTGGCGGCTTAGCATCAGCATTCAGCTCAAGGGAGCCTTTTTCTTTGGTTTCTTCCCGCTTTCTCTCCCCCCACCTCCTTTTTTAAAGAATATTGCTAACTCAGCAGCTCTAGTATACATTAAGTCAACCTTTCTGAGGCCCCTTTTTCTCTCCATTTGTTCTACTTTCAGAGACCAGACACTTAATGCACAATGCATTATTTAACTCTCTCAGACACACTCCAGCCATTTTGATGGAGTCTTTAAACAGCAGTATTATGAGTGACAGGCTCAGGTGATTCTGGAGGAAGAAAAACTTCCAGAACATGACCAAACAGCCAAAAAAACTGATTAATTTGAATGAAATAATTCAGTACTAACTGGTAGTGGAAAGCCAGGGCTGTAATTTTAAAAGAAACTTGTAATTTTAAGCTAATCTTCTCCAAGGTTTTCAGTAGCCAGGTTGCTACTGAAAACCTGTCTAGGATCTTGATTGATATTTGTGTAACTTTGTAAACCGCCCAGAATAGCCATGCAGCTAGATGGAGTGGTATATACTGTAAATTTTAAAAATAAATAAAATAAATAAAATAAATTGTGAGTGTGGAGAGGCTCAGTTGTTTACTAAATAATACTAAACAGTGTTTAAGTTTTATTTCCAAAGGTAGACCCCATGGTAGAACAAAAGAAGCCATGCTGGAGCTGACCAAAGAATATCTGGCCTAGTGGTTCCCAACCTTTAGTAGCCCAGGGTTTCTTTGACTACAATTCCCAGAACACTTCAGCTCCACCTGAGTTGGCTGGGATTTCTGGGAGTTTTACTGTAAGAACATCTCTAATCACCATTGTCGTTTTTGTCATCACCTTGCACATTTTGGATTTTTATCTGTGCTTGCTTCGAATCTGCTGGTGAGCTCTCTTGATCTCAGTGTTGGGAGAAATGTTGGTATAAATCAAATGAAGGAAGGAATGAAGTTTTGAAGCAATTGGGCATGTGGACATTTGGAACAGAGGTAGTCTGTAGATGCAAAAGCAGTCCAAAGCATGCTGCTTATATATCACCCGAAAGCTCTCTCTGGGCAGTTTACAGTTCAGTTATTCAGGCTATACATTGCCAACCCCTCCTGAGAAAGCTGGTTATTCAGTTTTTCTACCTTGGAAGGATGGAAGGCTGAGTCAACCTTGAGCTGCTACCTGGGATTGAATTCTGGGTCATAAGCACAGTTCTGGCTGCAGTGCAGACATTTAACCACTGCGCCACCAGGCTCAAACTTTTATCAGAGATGGAATATGTGACATTCTGCAGGCAAACCGTTTGCCGTAACACCAGCTGATGTGCAAACTAAGGCAATATACAACAATACTGGTGCCTTTCTCTCCATCGCTGCATGCCACTGCTCATATACCCATGTGGGAATTAGTAGCTTAGCCCAAAAGGTCTTTCAGTCAAGGCATTATTAGAAAGGGGTGGCACTTCAAAAAATCATGTGTGAAAGACATTTTTAACCATCCTCCTCTTAGTGCCTCTGTCCAAGGGAGCCAAGGCATTGTTTCCAGGGGCGTGGAAGAGCCATAATAAACTTAGACAGTTACTTCATGTCCATTCTCATCCTGGGAGGAAGTTAGTTGCATGTTGATGTCGGTTGCGGTTACGTGGTCTTCCAGTTCTGTCCCTGTTCCCGTGTACGTACAGGCGTGATTGATGATACTGGCATGACTGTTAACACACGTCCTTCTTCCGTGATGAGATGTGAAATTCCATGCCTTCGTTCTCCATTTTTTCATTCCGACCTTCCATTTTTTGATGTTTCAATTCTCCGAAGCCTTGCCTTCAATGCGTTACAGAGCAAACTAAGATGCATTTGTCTTTTAAAAGCTATTCACTGCATTGCTAACTCCATAGGGAGTTTACTGGCGAATGTCGCTTCATGCTTCTGTCACCAGATGGGTTCTGCTCCTATTGTCACTCATTTCGCGACAAGCATGACTTCATGGGCTCCTGTCTCAGAATGAGAAGCGTGATGAGCAAATTCCTGAGGCCAGGGAGGGGAATCTCTCATCCCGCTTAAGTCGCAGTTCAGGGGGCATGGTCGGAACAAACTCCCTTCGTCCCACAATGGACATGCGGTTTGATTACTTCGTACCGTTTCCAAGTGGGACCGTGAACAGTGATGAGATGGATGTGAAGTATCAGCCTTATTTGCATTTTTTCCTCCTGTACTTCAGACTGGCCTCTTCAGAAGGAAAAATGTCTCACAACAAAAACAAGAAAGGAAGGGAAATGTGAGGCAAAGCTGGAAAGGATTGTTGAAGACTCTGGCCAAACTCCTGTGGTGTAGTGTAGTAAATCAAACTAAAACTAGCCCATTGATCCAATGGTAATTTATTTAATTAATTCTTCTCTATACAGTATATCCCATTGATTCCAATGGACCTTCTCTGACAGGAATTTAGTATAGCATGATCCAGGGAGTCCATTCCAGCTCTGCAGTTCGATGATGATGATGATGATGATGATGATGATGATGATGATGATGATGATGATGATGATGATGATGATGATGATGATGATGAGAGCCTTCCCAAAGAGTGGGAAAGCACTCTGAGTACACATTGGCATCCTGAGGGCAACAGAATTGCAACTGGCCAATAAGTCACTTCTAAAGGCATGTGCAATGTTCTGAAAAGAATGAAGAATGTTTAAAGAAGTCATCCGTGTCAATCTATTTAAACTAAGGAGGGGAAGAATGCTGGCTAATTTCTATATTCTCACCTTTTTTGAGCCATCACAGCATAGGACATAAGTCATTCTTTGCTGAAGAAATTTGAAGTCAGACAAGATTTCTCACCTGCTGTTGAAATGTCTTCCCCATCTATAATTTACCCAAGAGGCCTGTGGTGTGTTTCATTTGAGAAGCAAAACACAAAGAGACAGGAAGAACAGAATGACTGGCATAGACACAAACAACCCATCCAGTGCTTTAGAGTCTTAAACAAAGCAGTGTTCATACCAGTTTCAGGCACCATTCTGCAGAGCTTTGCACAGCACATGATTCTTGCCAATGTGAAAGCTGCATTGGAAGCCCAATGGGCAGCTTCTTTCTGGCAAGAAGAACAGTAGTGCATCTCCTTCTGTATGCAAAGATGAGAGAAGCAGTGATTAACATCTCTCACACACAAAAATAGCCTTTCACCACTTTTGAGACTAATAAATAAGTTTGTATTTATTTATTTAGATTTATTTAAAATATTTCTATCCCAATATTCTCCTTGAAAAGATCTTGGGGCTTTTTGTAGACTACCACTGGCTTCCTCAATTCAAAGAGTACAATATTCACCCCTGCAGTATTTATACACATCATATATGGTTACATTTTAGTCTGTTGTCATGGGGGGGTAGATAAAAAAAATCCAGTTTAATGAATTAATGGGTCCTTACTTGCAAAGTTTAGAATCAGTTCCCAAGCTACACAAAAGTATTTTTTTTCCTTTCACAAAAATTGGACAGGATGCCACATTTCTCATCATTTAGCGGCTCTCTCAAATTGCCATCAAATTGTGCTTCTTGGTCCATTTAGTCTCTCAGCTTACATAACATCTGGCACTTGTGCTTTGTGTTCCTGTTGGCCAAGTACTGGGTTAATTATTTGATCTCTTCAGTCCTTTTGTGAAGGAACCATGCCTGGTTCCTCCCCCAAGCAGTGGAGCAAGGGAGTTAAGAGGGGGAGGACAGGTGGTTGTAAAACAAAATGTAGATGTATTGCATTAGATATCACACTACACACACACACACACACACACACACACACACACACACACACACACACACACACACACACACACACACACACACACACACACACATTCTTTTAGTATAAGGTTTTTATTACTGCTTGATGATTTATTGATATTTTATTTCTAACTATTTTAAATTGTTTTAATTCTTTGATTTCAAGCCGCCCAGAGACCATTGGGTGGTGGGTGGCATATAAGTTGAATAAATAAATAAATAAATAAATAAATAAATAAATAAATAAATAAATAAATAAATAAATAAACAAACAAACATATCCTCCCTCCTCCCTCCCTCCCCCCCTCTCTCTCATCTCTGTATGTGTAGAACACGGTGACAAAGCAAAGTTCCCTGGCTCACCTTGGATGTGATAGCTTCCCTAGTAATGTCCCACTTTGAATCTCATCCATTCAAAAAATGTCCTTGATGAACAGACTGGCAAGGAATGAGCCAGGCATGGAACACAACCAGCCTTTGAACAGACGGATCTGCCTGTCCTTTTGAGGTGAAAAGTAGAGCAGTAACAACAACATTCCCATCCAAAATGAATTGGACAAACTGTTAAGTGCTCTTGTAATTCTTTTTTTTTAACAAGGGGAATTACTGTTTGTCGGAGAGGGAATGAGAGAGTGGAACTTCTAGAGAGGGGTGGCTCCAGCTTTGAGAGGGGCCTAAATACACAACTGGTGGTGGGAAAGAATGCCTGAATGTAGCCAGAGGTATAGCCAGGATTGGAGCACCTGGGGACAAAGTTCATTTTTGTGCCCTTCCTGCCGCCCCCCTACATCGCACCCACCTAGCAATGGGGGTTGTACCCTATGGGCATGGGGTGGGTATGTGTGCATGTGCGCATGGGTGGACAGGTGCATGTGGGTGGGTGTGCCGCAGCCACCACGATCCTGCCTAAGTGTTTCATCCCACGAGGGGCAGTGGAGACGGAGGAGGGGGTGCTTTTGCCAAGCCTTAAGGACTGCTGGACTGCGGGAGGGTGCATGGCTTCCTCCTGCTGCCCCCCCCAGGCAGCCCAGATTGTTGCTTCCAGGGCAGATGTACCCTCTGCCCCCTCTATATATGCCCCTGAGTGTAGCTACGACACTCCAGGAAATTCAAGGCATCTAGGAATGCCAAGCATGACAAGTGAAGGAATGGCTGTGACAGGTATTACAAATGCAGTGGTACCTCTTAAGACAAATGCCTCGTAAGACAAAAAACTCATAGGAAGAAAAAAAAATCCAGGAATATGCATGCTTTGCATGACAAAAAAATTCCCTATGGGATGCTTCGCAAGATAAAAAAATGTTCCATATGTACCTAGGACACACACATCCTGGTTATTTTTGTCTTTATTCTAGCCTCTATAACAGATTAATCCATTCCCAATGCATTCCTATGGGAAACCACATTTTGTAAGCCAAAATTTTCATAAAATGAAGTGACCCATAGCCTCTGGAACAGATTTTCAATGCATCCCTATGGAAAGCCATGTTTCATAAGACAAAATTTTCTGAAAACAAATTGACCCATCAAATGAATTAAATTTGTTTTAAGAGGTACCACTGTTGTTTGTGTCCATGTCATAGGGCGGGGATGAAACAAGTATGCTCCCCCAGCACCTTCAACCTGCCTCTACTCTTCAGTTCCCCACGATATCCCAGTATCTTTTGCCGTCTAGGGGCATGGAAGACAATGTTTGCGATTCCCCTCACACCAACTCTTTTAAGTGCATTTTAAGGGATCCCTACCTCTGTTAGATTTGCTATAAGTTGTTAAAAGAGAGAAAGGTTTGCTCATCCTTAACTGGGGGAGGGAAGAGAAAATTCTCACCATTGGAATTTACTCATCATTCCTTAATTGTGTGCTACTATGGTGGGTTTCCAAAATTGGTTCAAGCACTTACATACTTGAATTGATGCGAATGGATCTGTTTTTTCTTTAAACGAAATACAAAAGTAGAACAGATGATACCTTTAGGCTACTAGAAAAATAACAAAAAGTTGCTCATATTTCGAGGGCAAAACCCTCTTCCTCTGGTTAAAACATGGCAAAAGATAGAGATGCAGGGCATTATTTCTTAGATGTAAATTCCTTGGCAAGACCACAGCATCCTCCTGACCCGTCTCTCTGATATGGGACTTGGGAACACTGACTTACAGTGGCCTCAGTCCTACCTGCAGGAGAGAATGCAGAATTTGGTGTTAGGGGACTCATGTTCAACACCATGGCCACTGACCTGCAGTGGCCCTCGGGGTTCTGATCCATCTCCTATGTTATTTAACATTTATATGAAACCACTGGGGGAAATTATTTGGAGTTTTGGAGTGAAGTGTCACCAGTGTGCTGATGACACTCAGCTCTACCTCTCATCACTCATCACCTTCGGATTCTAAGGAAGCTATTTCGACTTTAAATCAGTACGCCGGTTATGCCCCTTTCTTGAGAAACCTGCTCTGGCCACTGTGACACATGCCCTAGTGACCTTCTCGCTGGACTATTGTAATGCGCTTTATGTGGGGCTACTAATGGAAAGTCTCAGGAAACTTCAACGAGTCCAGAATGCAACTGCCAGATTGCTGACTGGGGCGGGTTACAGAGGTCACATTACATCCATACTAAAGCAGTTCCACTGGCTGCCAATCAGCTACCAGGCACAATTCAAGATGCCAACCTTAACCTACAAAGCACAAAATGGCCTGGGTCCAAGCTACCTCAAAGATCGAATCTCACAGTATGAACCATCTCATACTGTGATCATCAGGAGAGGTCTTTCTCTCCATCCCACCACCTTCACAGGTGTGCCTCAAAAGAACACATGAAAGGGCCTTTTCTGTTGCTGCTCCCAGACTTTAAAACTCCCTCCCACTGGAAACCAGGACTGCCCCATCCCTGCTGTCTTTCCGGAAGCAAGCAAAGACCTTCCTTTTCAGGCAAGCTTTCCCGGAATGAGGGACTTCCTACTAAATAACTTGATATGGATTACCATACATGATTGCATTGATTGATTTCATAAGAACACCACTGTTTTCCATGTTACTTTCCTTTTTCTTTTATTTTTGTATGCTCTTTGTAGCTCTAATGTTACCTTTTAATGTTCTAAGATGTCTCTTCAAACTCCCCGTTCTTAACTTAAATATGTCTTGAATGTTCTGAACTGTATATTGACCCTCATTATTGTAAGCCACCTTGGGTCTTTTTCTGAGGAGAAAGATGGGATAAAAATATTCAAAATAAATAAATAAATAAATAAATAAATAAATAAATAAATAAATAAATAAATAAAACAGAAAGCCTCAACAGCAGAGGTGGCAGGAAACTATGGATTTCAGAGGAGAAACTCTGAGCTGATTCACATTTCCCTTTTCATTCTGTGGCCAACAGGGGGAAAATGTGAAAATCCATCTCAAACATGCAGAACTTGCCACATTTCCACCCCTCTCCTTGGTGTAGTCCCACCATCAGTTGTTCTGCTTCTGTTGGGAAGCATGTGCCTGGTAGGTGCTGTTGCACTACAGCTCACAAAATCCTAGCCAATAGAAGCAACAGTGATGAATACTAGAAGTTGCTCTCCAGGAATTTCTGGGTGGTCATATTTTCCTCTCAGATTTGTATTCCAAAAAGACTGCCATTCTGCATTGTTTAAAAAAATGTTGAGAATGAACCTGACCTGTTAATGGGCCCCTTCTGAATAACATCACATTCTGGAACTTTATTCTAGTAGTTTCATCATGATGTTTAAATGATCTAGTGAACACTTTTTGTTTCGGAGAATAGAGTGGATTAAAAATTTAATTTACCACTGAGTAAATATCATGGATGCCCCATCATGGCATCTCAACATAAAGGAAACAAATGCATGCCAAGTGTGATAAATGATTATCTCTTCTCTGAAAATAATTACCCTTCAAAAAAGTACAGTCACCAAATGAATCAACTCCGCCTCACATGAAAGACATGCAGAGCGTAATCAAATTAGAAAAACGCATAAATCAGGTCATGAGTTAGATGTGGAAGAGAGAGAAAAGGGTTAAAGATGGTACGCGAAGAAGCCGAAGCAGCAAATCGGTGTTGACCTCAAGGTGTTCCTCAGGAGCTGTATGAAAAGGAAAAGATAATGAGTAATAAACATAATTAGCAATTATGAGTGCAACTGAGCAGATGTTTATCCTTACAGATTGCTCCCAACTGAACCTTGTGGGCCTGACATCATGGCTGACTCTATTTTCAGCGTGTGTTTTAGAGATAACTACCATAGCCTTTCTCAGCCTCTGTTACTCAGGTGTCACAACCACTAAGTCACGGTGACTAATGACTTTATCATTTCTGCCTCTATGAAACTAGCAGCTGGAAGCATTGTGAAGCTCAAGGAAAGTGAACCAGGAGCTGCTCTCCTCCTTTGGAAGAGGAACTTTGAAAAGTTACTTGGTTGGAACCCCTCTTCCTGAATCTCCTAGCCACCAAGGCCTGTGAAGACATTATTTTAGCTCTAATTACAAGAGACACAATTTTGTAAGACCAGAACATCATGTACAGCCTGATTACAGACAGACAAGTCAATCATCTTGGAGGGTGACCAAGATGACTGAGAGTCTGGAAGAAATGTCTTAGGAGGAGCGGCTTAGGGAGCTGGGAATGTTTAGCCTTACAAAAAGAAGGCTGAGGGGGGATATGATAGCTGTGTTTAAATATTTGAAAGGATGTCACATTGGAGAAGGGAATGGTTTATTTTCCATGGCTTCAGAGACTAGGATGCAGGAAAAGAGATTCAATTTAAACATTAGGAAGAACTTCATGACAGTTATTGCTGTTCGGCAGTGGAAGATGCTGCCACGGAGGGTGGTGGAGTCTCCTTCTTTGAAGGTTTTGAAGCAGAGGTTGGATGGCCATCTGTCGGGAGTCCTGTGATGGGGGTTCCTGCATGGCAGGGAGTTGGACTAGATGGCCCTTGTGGTCTCTTCCAACTCTATGATTCTCTGATTCTATGACCTCACCTGGGGCATGTTGCACTAATATGTCTTCATCCCTGACACCATTTAGGTTTTGGTGGGAACGGGAAGCTGCTTGGACAACTCAGTGAATTAGGTTTCTGGGTGCAGAGCCGGAGGTTGGGAGTTCAGTTTCCCAGTGTGCCTCCAGTGAGCAGAGTCAGCCTGTGTGGCCTTGGGGCAAGGGGCATAGTATCAGGATGCCCCCAGAAGAAGGGGGTGGTAAACTACTTCTGAGTACTCTCTACTTTTTCACAAGGCCCACACACTCTTGGTTAGGGCTTCTGCCAGTTGTCCTTTGCCCTCCCAACCTGGAATAATGAGTTGAGACAAATTTATTGGGTGTAAATTGGGCCACAATTTTATTGATAATGATTCTTGAAATAAATATAACTCTTAACTAGCAAGAGGACCTGAGTCGTAGTGCAAAGAGGCATGGGCCAATAGGTGGTGTTAAATTTCAGCCCCTGCTAAGCTTGAGTAGATTCCTTCTTACTAGGAATGCTGCCTCATTGTTGGCATCCCTTCAGTTTAGGAATCCACTCAGCCCCATGGCAGCCCTGCTGATTAGCTGGGAATTACTATTTACTCTAACTCTAAACTGCCTCGATCTTATGATTTTAAAAATAGAAGAGCTTAGCAAAGGGGGCTTACTTGACTTCTGGGACCACTTGCACTACCCGCCATTGTGACCAGAGGAAATTTAAATACGCTCCTCCCCAAGCATCGAGGAGAATGGGATGGGTGAAAACTCGCTGTCACTGAGGGCCAATGTGAGTGACAGCCAAAAATTTCCATTTGGCCCAGTAGCAACCAGCTAATCTAATTCTCCTGGATTCTAGGGTGGGAGGGCGGGGGCGAATTTGAACAGGCAAGAGGCAGGGAGGGGAACAGAGCAGCCTTATGTATGCTGCCTGCTTCCTGCCTCTGAGCCACTGTAGCGAGTGCGAACTTCACGCGCTGTAGGACAGGCAGGAGGCAAAAGCACCCACCCTCAACTGGCTTGGTCAGAGCGTCCATTCAGCTGGTATACTACCCCATAGCACTAATGCACTCTCCGGCACTTGATAACATAATTATTAGAGATGGGCACGAATAAAAAAAATTACATTTCGTTTGTCATTTGTCATTTGGAGGGTCTGTTTCGGTTTGTTTCCGTTTTTCACGGATTTTTGAAAAAAATCGTTTTTGTTTTTGTTCGTTTGTTACCATTTTGTTACCATTTATTTCATTTTTTGTGATTTTTAAAGGATTTTAAGCAATTCACTCATATTGCAGTAACGGAAACGAAACACACGACAAAATTTTTGGTGTTTCTGTTCATTTTGTTTCATTTCAGAGACAAAATTTGTTTGTCATTTCGTTACATAACAAAATGAAAAAATGAAAATGGAAATGAAAAATTGTTCATTTCGTGCCCATCTCTAATAATTATTATGCAACCTACACTTTGTCCCGCAATGAGTACTCATCTGAACAACCTCAGAAAAATGGAAGGCTGCTTAAACTTTGACCCACCTACCTGAATCCCTCAAGATTTGGTGGGTCCTGATGGCAATTTTAATATATTGTTTTTAATGTTTTAATTGATTTAATTGTTCATTTTAATTGTTGTGAGCTGCCCAGAGACCACTGACTTTTTGGCTATAGAGGGTTTGCAGTCATTAAAACAAGGCCTCACCTTGACCATCCAGTAGGAGACTGTAGGTTTGTGGATGTGGTGGCAATTCTACCTTGCAGGGCTGACATAGCAGTAAAAGTGCTCAAGTTGCTAAGTTAGTTAGTTTGCTTGTTTTGTTTGCTTGTTTGTTTGGAACTTCATGGAAGCACTGCTCTGTTGGGTCAGACTGGGAAGTTGCTGGGATGGAGAGATTCCCCCAGACATCACCACTTTTAGGTCTCTTGGCCACTGCCATTCGAAGAATAGCAGGGTAGTGTGTCTGAGTGGTTGGAGCAGAATCCCCTTGTCTGATGTTTCTGGGAGTCTGTACTCAAATTTAATAGCATAGCAGACTGTTATCTACATCCCTTCTGGTCTGCTTGCCATTGCTTCTTAGTTTTCTTTTCATACCTTGTGTTCTTGAGTTCTGGTGTAGCAGCTGTCAGGGCCTCGTGGCGCAGTGTTTAAATGCCCGTACCTGGGGTTCAACCCCAGGTAGCAGGCTCATGGTTGACTCAGCCTTCCATCCTTCCGAGGTCAGTAAAATGAGTACCTAGCCTGCTGGAGGGGGAGCAATGTGTAGCCTTCATACTGTAATTAAACTGTACACCACCCAGGGACTACTTGAAGTGGTATGGGGCGGTATATAAGCAGACCACTTTTGCATAAAGAGGCCCTGGGCCATGCCCTTGCTTCTCAAGAATCCATCTATAATAAAATGGGCAAAATGAGGACTTCCTTCAATACTCATATGAAAATATTAAATATTCCTTTAATATTCCTATGAAAACCAATGAAAATGTTTTCAGCGGGCAATAGACAGAAACCTCCACATTTTCCCTATCTGTACAACCATCCTCTGCATAAGAGGACAAGATCTGATGCAACATACCAGGGGATGGGGGGGGGGTTAAGGACTCCATCTTACACGCTATTCCCTGCCTCTCCTTAAACAAATGCTTAGTTTGAATTGGCAATTTCTCCTTTGATAGCATGGCAAGTCTGAGATGCCATGGGAGACCTCTTGACGGAGCGCTCCTACTCTCAATAGGATATTACCCCTTGTAAATTAGGAACGCTGTTGCTTAAATCATTGATCATGGCTGCTCCGACCGGCCTCGTGCCGAGCAGGGGCACCTTTGCCGGCCGGTTGAGGGAGGCGGCTATTGGCTCCGCTATTAGCGTAGCCTACGGTAGGGGAGCGCGCCCTATATAAGTCCTTGGCGCGCTCCCCTCAGCCTGCCTCCGCAATCGCCGGTTTCTTTTGGAGCCAGACGCACGCCTTTGGGAGCTCCCGCCTGCGTTCCCCTGGCTCTGGATTGCCTGCGGAGTGGCCGCTATCACCTCCCGACAATCAGCTGACTGTCGGGAACAGCGGTTTCTCGCGGTCTCGCGTTGCGGCTTTGGAGTTTTTGGAAGCGGCCGCTTGCTTGGCTCCCGACAATCAGCTGATTGTCGGGAGCAGCCGAGTCTTCTCTCTGCGCCTCCCGGAGCTGTCAGGTTGCCTTGTTGGGGAGCGGGCTGGGAGGCGGGTATTGATAGCGTCTGGGTGGGGAGCAGCAAATTAGGGTCCCTTCCCCTCCTGTTATCTCAGCTGCGTGTCGGAGTGCTTCGGACAAGCAGCTGAGTTCTTTGACAAGCACTCTACTTTTCCTGCTTGCTGGAGGGAGGGGGAGGGTTGACTGGCCATAGGGTGCCAACCAGGCTTCTTGGGGAAGGTGCCGGATCCTTACTATCGGCTACTTTCCGCCTGCCAGAGCCCCGGTTAGGTTTGGTCTTCTGGCGCTGGGTAAGGAAGTGGGGGACCGGCTTCTTAGGCACTGTTCAGCTTGCGCGGTGCGGAGCTGCGGAGATCCTGCTCCCCGGCTCCCTGTTGGCTTGCTTTGCTGTCCATTTGACAGGATCTGGCGAGCTTAGCTCTGTTGGGTGGTCTGTGGTGCTTGCCCTGTGTGCAGTCTCTTAGGGTCCCTGCTGGCCGCCCGATTTACCTTAGAACTCTCTTATTTGGGCGAGTGTGGATCAGTGCAGTGTCCTTGGGTTGGGCAGCCATTTTCTGCTCTGGTACTCAGTGGCCATTTTGGCTGTACTTTCTGGGCTTATTGCTGTTTGTGGATTTATTGATAATTTATTTATAAATATTTAAATTGTTTTAGTTCTTTGATTGTAAGCCGCCCAGAGACCTTTGGGTGGTGGGCGGCATATAAGTTGAATAAATAAAATAAATAAATAAATACAAAATATTTGATATCAGGTTGTCACAAGCAGCAGGAAGTTACTGGCCTAATAAAATGCAGCACTACTTTCTAATTATGGCTTTCTAATTAGGGAAAGATCTATAAGACTTCCTGTCAGATTCTTGGAAGGGAAGTCAAGTATATTTATGCAGCAGATGAAAAGAAAAAGAACGAGATAAATTTGTTTACATTTTATTCCAGCTTGGGTTCCTGGGGTATGGTCTTTTGGGCGGCCATTTTCGGCTACGGCACATGGCAACCATGTGGCCTGGGCTTCCTGGGCTCACACTTCGAACCTTTATCCATTACTATCCTTCAGACTGGGCACCCAAGGCGGCTTTACCTACCTAGTCTTGGTGGGGAATCGTTAGGGGAGGACTGGGGTGCTTTTATTTTGCCTCTTGACTTATCCCTAGCATGGCCTCTACGCCCTTGCATCCACCTGGTGGGATGGCAAGGTTGGCCATTTTGATCGCCAATCTTTGGCCTTTTTTGGGGGTTGGTGCAATCAACCCCCATCCTTCCCTTTGCTTATCATCCTGCTGTGGTGGCACATTTCACTGGTATTCATACACTGTGCCCCCCCCGGTCGTTGTTGTTTGTTCACATTTGGTAACTGCACATCTGATCACGCCGTGATCAGACCTTCCATCAGTGGCATCCTGGCTTATGAGCATGCCACTTACGAAGGGTACTTCTAAGGGGAAGGGAAGGCCCCAGCCCAGAAGAGGCCGAGCCAGCAGCCTCCACCTGAGTCCTCCTCATCGGTGGATGAGTGGCTTATTTTGCCAGCAGTCATCACTACATCCGGTGGCAGGGAGTTCCTCAGCCTAACAACAAGCGAGAGCTCTTCTCTGCCTGACGAGGCCCCTCATAAGGGTGGTGCCCCAGCTCTGTAATCAATTTAGTCGCTCTCTTCTGCACCTTTTCCAGTTACACTATGTTTTTCTTGAGATGCAGTGACCAGAATTGTACACAATGCTCCAGGTGGGGCCTTGCTATTGTTCGGTTTAATGGAATTATAACCTTGGCTGTTTTTCTTTTCAGTCCCCCTTTTTGATAATCCCTAGCATGGAATTGACCATTTTCACTGCTGCCACACATTGGGGAGATACCTTAATGGAGCTGTCCACCAATACACAAAGATCTCTTTACTGATCCATCACGGAGAACCCAGAGCCCATGAGTGGATAGATGGGCTTTGGAAGTTTTGCTCTATTCTGCGTTACTTTACATCTGGTTGCATTAAACTGCACTTGCCATCCCCCTGGCTGTGCAACTTTCTCAGCAGCCTTGGGCGAGTGACTAAGTCAAAGCCTTTTGAAACTCCAGACGGACTACATCTATGCTGATTTTCTCTCAGCAAGGTTTGTTCTTTTAGGTGTCTTGAGATTTTCGCTTGGATGAGGCTTTCCACCATCTTCCCTGGGACAGATGTGAGGCTAACGGGCCTGTGGTTTCCTGCCCCCCTCCTTCCCTTTTGAATTTGGTGTGACATATGCCATCCTCCAGTCCTCCGTCACAGTGGCCGCTTTAAGAGACAACTTGCATCGAACCGTTAAGTGATCTGCAGCCTTTGGTGAGGGACTGTGTCGGAAGCCTTTTTGAAAACCAGATGGACTATATCCATCGGTTCATCCAAATCCACGTGCCTGTGGACCTTTTCAAAATCCCTAATAACCTCGCGCATATGCCTCTGGGCCCGGTGACTTGTCAATCTGCAATTTACCGATTAGTCCTATAACCTCCTCCCTTTCAACCTGTATTTGATTTCATTCTGTAGTCTAGAGGCAGCGGAATCTGCTCAAGGTCCCCTGTCACGAAGTCAGGCGCCACGAATCGCGTTGTCTGTTACACGCCACGATTTGGGTTGGCTGTTACATACCAGGACCACCCTTCTCATCCTCCTTGAATCCGTTTGTGGTTTGTGCCACGCCCATGCCACTGAGCTAATTTTCACCTGTTTGCCACTTATATTCGGCTATGCCGTCTAAGGAGGGAGGTTCTAATGGGAAGGGTAAGGGTAAGGCCCCTGTCAAGAAAAGGCCTAGTCCGCAGCCCCTTACTCATCCGTCCTCTTCATCGGGTGATTAGTCGCTCACTCTTTTGGCAGCTTGGAAGAAGCTATCTCGTTGGAGCGCGAGCGCGCTGAAAGGCATGGCACGGCCATGTCTTATGGGAGTGGGCTTCCTACGAGTGAGGCCGAGGCTCAGTGGAGGGCGGAGCGTAAACTAATGATGGCTAATGATGACATGCATTTCTCCTCTTGTGTCCGTTTTCGCAGGATCTGCCAGTATTGTTTCTGCAGGTACGCCATCTGACTACTGAAGTAGCTGCGTCATCGCATGCTCCGCTCAGCCAACCCCCCCACCAGTTGCTGTGTCCTCCAACGTAGTCACGTTCCCGCCGGGCGCGGAACACTCATTGCTTCCGGCACTTGTTTCAGCCTAGGTTGGGTCTTCATGTGGTAAGTCGGCTCCAGCAGTTCAGCACTCACTCGTCATCGAGTTACGGTGCCCGGGCGTCCATTTTTTTACGCAGACTGTGCTATAGTATTGTGGGACTTCATAGTCCTCATCAGAGGCGCCGCATTATACGTTGGCGAGCTGCCAGCCCAAGCCAGAACACCGACGCCTTGCTTATGCATTACGTTGGTCAGGTATGGTCCGCGAGCAGGATCTGGTCTTTCTGCATATTGGTAGATTGAAGATCGACCAGCGAGGTTAGGTTGGCACGACACACCTTAGTAGGTGTTCTGTGCGCCAAATTTGCCCGGCTTAGCGTCATATTGGTCTGCCCTGCTCGCTTCTATTTATCGGGGGTACCTATTGCTGTGCAAAGAGGGGTCGCCATTGACAGGTTGCCAATATTGGATAATTTCACTGAGGGCACGGCAGGTTGCTGGTATGTCGGGCCTGCATTTTGGTGTTACTCGCTCTTGATAGGCGCTGCTCATAACAGCTGCCTTTGGCACCGATTGGGTTGGCAAGCACCGAATTGGGCGCTGGAGATCTGGAGACTTAAACCTTCTGTACGTTTACTAACGGACCGGTAAAGCCGGGCCAGTTGTTCTTTTCTTTTTCGTTACAGCTTTTACCCCCCGGGAGCTGGGTTTGAGTGTTGCTTTACGGCCTCAGTTTTGTTTACTGGGCCTTGGAGTTGCTGCCCTGCCCGGACGTGGCCGCGCTTCCGGCCTTGGATCGGCCTTGGAGGTGGCGCGCTTCCGGCCTTGGAGGTGGTCGCTTGCCTTGGAGGTGGCGCGCTTTCGGCCTTGGAGGTGGAGGTGCTTTTGACCTTGGAGGTGGCCGCGCTTTCGGCCTTGGCCAATGGGCCAGTTTCCTGAGGAAGGGCAAGACGGTGATGCCTTAACACGCCTTTCTCACTGTGGCTCTCAGTGACTCCTGCCACCTTGCCAAGCATCGTGGTTACCCATTGTGGGAGGAATTGACTTGACTCGTAAGTCGGGCGAGTCCCTCATTTTCAAGATCCTAGTGGATCTGAGAGCGTTATATCGGACACGTCCATTGGTGGCTTGCATGGTGGGCAAGTCCATTATTCTCAAGATCCTCGTGGATCTGAGAGCATTTCAGCGTACTCGCACAGTGGTTCGTGTTGTTTCGTCTGTGATCCTTCCCCAGTTGAACGGGGGTTCATGCTACCATGGGTAGCGTGATTTACTATTACACACCATGCAGATCTCTCTACTAGGTTCAAGGTCCTCGGCAGTCCTCAGTAATAATAACCCCATCGTGATCAAGTGGACTGCTAGAATAGCGGGAATGGGGGATGCCCAATAACTCCCTGGTAACCCCATTGCACGCACAACTGGCTGCAATAAATTAATTTAGCGAGTGGACCTGATGAACCTTACGTACTTCCTAGAAATTGGGTATAGGGGGATCCCCAAACCACTCTGGCTTCCTCATTGTACGCATAATTGGCTGCAATGTATTACTTTAAGAGTGGACCTGATGAGCCTTATGGACCGCCTAGAACTTGGGAATAGGGGGATGCCCAAACACTCCGGCATCCTCACTGCATGCATAACTGGCTGCAATGAATTACTTCAGAGAGTGGACTTGATTAATCTTACCAATTGCGTGAGTTGCTTGCATTGTGCAAAGCGAGAGCTTTTCTGTGGGCACTCCAACATCCCTGCTTGGGAAACCACCGTAATTTGTCCGGCTGGTGCTCATTTATCAGACAAGGGCCTGGATCCTTATTTGTAACCTTAAGGAGGGCCTGAGGGCCGAATTGTTCGGCTGTGGGGTAAAGAGCCGCAGTGCGCCTCTTTGGTGGTGGGTAGCGCATAAAAGATTAACCATTTAGGTCCCGAATCTAATTACATCTTCACGTCTTCGGCAGCCTTCCATTAATAACCCAATAGGATTTAGTTAGAGAGCAAATAATAATAATAACCCAAAACCCTAGGAGGGCTGCCAACCTTTAATCAAGCATTGATGCCAAAAGATCTCGTTGGCATCCTCACTGCGGCAGTTCAACGGGCCGCAGGATATTGGTGGAGTAGCGGGACCTAATCAATTTGTTGTTACCATCTTGATGATGCGCTACGGCTCAGGCCCTCCTAAAGTTATTGTTCATTGATAAGTAATTGAAAATTCGTTACTGTAGTTAATAAAGTTGTGGCCCTTATTCGACCCAAGCGGAATGTGTGTCGCCTCTTTATTTCAACCTGGCTCGGCAAAGCAATCTGTGCCGTTGTGAGTTTTAACCTATCTTCCTGCCAAAATGCATTGCCTGCATAAATCCATAAAATGTCAATTTTACCCTGGAATTTTAAAAAGAAACATATGCCAGTTTACCATGAAGAAATAATGATGCTAGAGTGCAAATGAGAACAGAGGAAGGCCAAGATCACTTCCACACATCTGTTAATAAAATGCTTATATGCAAAATTGCTAAATATAGACCAATTATACAAGGCCTGTTTTCATTAAAATAATTACACAGATGCCAGATGTTCGAGCAGAAAAGGTCTGTGGGCCACATTTGCTTATTTGCATGAATGCAAATCTAGACCATCTTTCTGGCTCAAATATCATACTGAGAATTTAGAAAACATGGTCTCTCCTTAATAATCAAAAATAGGAAACCAGTATAACAGAGGACATCTCAGACTCCCCATCTTATGATCCACTGAGACAAAGAAGGCTTCCATTAGAACTGTAACCTTTCTAAACTAGTACGAACAAAGTAAAATTCCATTGTCTCAAGTAAGACATGTAACGCATTTGGGCATATCCCAATATGAATCATAAAATAACTGATTTGAAATGACCCTACAAGGACATCATGTCCTATAAGAACATAATAACATAAGAAGAGCCATGCTGGATCAGGCCAAAGGCACATCAAGTCCAGCTTCCTGTATCTCACAGTGGCCCCACCAGGTGCACCTGGGAGTGCACGAGACTAGATACGCATATGGCCCTTGAAGTACCCCGGTTTTAAGCCTGGAGATTACACATCTTCATCATGGTTTGTAACCTGTGATGGACTTTTCCTCCAGGAATCTGTCCAATCCCCTTTTGAAGGCATCCAGGCCAGATGCCATCACCACATCCTGTGACAGGGAGTTCCACAGACTAAAAACGCGCTGGTTAAAAAAATATTTTATTTTGTCTGTTCTCACTCTCCCAGCCCTCAATTTGAGTGGATGTCCCCTAGTTCTGGTATTTTGTGAGAGGGAGAAGAGCATCCCTCTATCCACTTTACTCATGCCCTGCATTATTTTGTATGTCTCAATTATATCCCCCCTCTGGCACCTTTTGTTCCAGTCTAAAGAGCCCCAAATGTTTTAGCCTTTCCTCATAAGGAAGGTGCCCCAGCCCAGTAATCATTATAGACACTCTCTTCTGCACCTTTTCCAATTCCACTATGCCTTTCTTGAGATGCGGGGACCAGAATTGTACACAATACTCCAGTTGCGGCCTTACTATCATTTTTATTATGGTATTATAATGTTGGCTGTTTTATTTTCAATCCCCTTTTTCATAATCCCTAGCATGGAATTGGCCTTCTTCACCGCTGCCACACATTGGGTAGACACCTTCATTGAGCTGTCCACCAACAAACCAAGATCTCTTTCCTGATCCATCACAGATAGCTCAGAGCCCATGAGCTGATAGATAAAGATTTTTTTGTCCCAATATGCATTACTTTACATTTGGCTACATTAAAACACATTTGCCATTTTGTAGCCCATTCCCCCAGTTTGGAGAGATCCTTCTGGAGCTCTTCACAATCTTCTCTGGCTTTTACCACATGGAAAAGTTTTGTGTCATCTGCAAACTCACTGCTTATCCCTGTCTCCATGTCAGTTATGAACAGATTGAAAAGCACCGGTCCCAGGACAGATCCCTGGGGCACACCACTTTTTATCCCTCTCCATTGTGAAAATTGCCCATTCACACCTACTCTTTGTTTCCTGGATCTCAACCAGTTCTCAGTCCATAAGAGCACCTGCCCTCTTATCCCCTGACTGTGCAATTTTCTCAGCAGCCTTTGGCGAGGGACTGTGTCAAAAGCCTTCTGAAAATCCAGATAGACTATATCAACTGGTTCACCCAAACCCACATGCCTATTGACTTTTTCAAAGAATTCTAAAAGATTTGTCAGGCAAGACTTACCCTTACAGAAGCCATGCTGATTTTCTCTCAGCAAGGTTTGTTCCTCTATGTGTTTCAAGATTTTCTCTTGGATGTGGTTTTCTACCATCTTCCCTGGGACAGACGTAAGGCTAACTGGCCTGTAGTTTCCCGGGTCCCCCCTCCTTCCTTTTTTAAAAATTGGTGTGACATCCGCTATCCTCCAGTCCACCTGCACTGTGGCCGTTTTAAGAGACAAGTTGCATATAACCATTAAGAGATCCACAATTTCATTTCTCAGTTCCTTAAAAACCCTTGGGTGGATGCCATCTGGGCCCGGTGACTTGTTGATCTTCAATTTATCAATTAGTCCTAAAACATCCTCTCTTTTAACCTGTATTTGATTTAATTCTTTAGTCAAGACTTTGTCTTCTGTCATGAAGACAGATGCAAAGAACAGTTAATTTCCCTGCAATTTCCAAGTCCTCCTTAACCTCCCCTTTTCCTCCCTCACCATCTAGAGGGCCAACTGGTTCTCTGGCAGGTTTTCTACTTCTAACTAGACATGGGCACGACTCAGCGAAATTGTCATTTCCGTTTTCGGTTATCGTTTCAGTTACGTAACGGAAACGGTAACGATAATTAAGCCGCCAGAACTCGAACTCGAACCGAAAAAAGAAAAATTTGGTCGGGTTTTTCGTTTCCGTTTGTGGCATTGCAGCGATCGCGCAATGCGAAGCACAGAAAAAGTTTTTAAAAGTTTTTTTTTTTTTAAAAAAACCTGATTCCCGGCCAAAAAAGCAGGCGAAAATATGCCTGCCTGAGGCTTTGCCACCTACCAGAGGGGTGGTTTCTGGGGGGTCCCCGGCCTTCCCCCCCTTCTCCTGTCCTGGGCTGCTTGCACCAGGCTGGGGGGGGTCATCCTCGTCGTCTCGCCATGCCATGCAGTGGGGGGGGGATCCAAAATGGCGACCACAATTTTTCTTTTGAAATCGAGGTCAAAAAACACACAAAATCACCACAGAAACCTGTGAAATTTATTTATTTTAAATGCCTGAATTTTAATAGTAGCAGCAGTGGGTTTTTTATAGCAATAAAATGTCGTATTGATTTTTTTTTATTTTTTTTTATTTGTTTTAGACCTGCCCATTTGGGCTGGGCATGGGATGGGACCATGCAATTATTTGAACCATTCCACCAATGGCATTGCCAGGTTTTTGACTGACACTTCTGGATGTCTCGGAGCGCATAAAAAGCCAAGGCACCTTCCAGAAATTGCAGTCGGGTGTATGGATGTGGTTGAGAGAGGAGGGCTGGCTGCTGGTGCTGGTGTGATCCGATCGAGATTGAGGAGGGAGGCTGGAGGCTTTAGGATTTAAGTTAGGCAGGCAGGGAGGGAATTGAATTTAGAAAATAATTCCTTTGATTCCCTGCAGCTTTGTCTTCTGAAGGGAATAGCAGTTTATTCTTTATTTCTTCTCTGGCAGTTTGTGAGGATTTTTTTTTTCTGATATTGGATAAAGGAGGAGGTTCGACTGGGAGTGGGAGGTGTGGATTTATTTTAAATATATATTATATACTACCATTTATTTTCTCTTTTCCCAACTTCAATTTGCTTGCACACACACACACACATTTGGGGTGCAAGCCAAGAACAGAACCTCTATCCTAAGTGATATCCTAACTGCCCACTCGCCCGTCCGCCTGCGCCGCCACCTGCCTGTGGCCCGCGCCGCTGCCCGCCCACTCACCCGCCTGCAGCCACCGCCCTCCCCCCTCTCCCCTATCTTCCTTTTGGAAATCTACAAAGAGGTCTGCATATGAAGCAGCCATGAGTCTTCCTGAGGAGGGAACCACCCAATGTGTCATGAAGACCAACACTAATCATCAAAGGCGACAAATTCAGAAGTTATTTGGAAAGATGAGGCTGGATTAGTATAAGTCTAGGGAGCTCCCTAATGAATCTTGCTATTTTGAATCACTAGGCTTTTAGTAATCCATAGGGTGATCAGATGAACACATAAATCAGCACTATTTGTTTCACTTCCAGTGTGGGTTGGTTTGCCCATTTTCTGGTGAGGACATACATTTTAGGTAAAATTGATCTATCATACCCACCCCTTTTGTAGGCTGTTCTGCTTCCTTCTGGCATAGTACTAGGGCTGCAGTTTATCTGGCACAATTTAGAGCCAAAAATGTTCCATTCCTTAGTCTGGTTGATCAGTTCACTCCCAAATGGAGCTCTGGGCTCTGTTGTCTTGGTGACAACTCTAAGACATATATGGTGAGTTGTGACAATAAAAACAATGATGGAGAAACACTATCTTCTATTTTCTTCTTACAATTTTAAAAAACATTCTTCTAAGTGATGCAGTACTATTTCAGATTTAAAATAGTATCCATGCTAGGTTGATGTATTGCTGCTGTAGTGCTACACAACTTATTATATTAAACAAAGAAAGGGGGGGAAGTTGCTATGGCCTCCAGAATGACAGCAGTGGCGACAGATGGGGAAAGGTGAGTGGCATTGATAATTGAAAAGGGGATAAATCTATCTAAAATGCTGCCTGGCTCATTCTCATGGGAGAAGAAAGTCTCCTGTGTAAAGGGCAAGATTGCTCAAGTGTGAGATAAAAAGATTGCACCAAAAATGAAAGACCTTTAAACACAACCTGGGTAACTCCAAGTTCCCCTATCTAGCTGCACCCCATATTTCATTAAGGAAACAGTATCTATGAATGTGGTGGATATTGAACAGTGAGGACATACATGGAAATTAAGGTAGAAGGTGGATGAAGGCTAAAGTATTTCAATGAGGAGCCAAGAGTTTCAGGTTCATTAAGCCATGAGACTTCACTTTGAACTTTGGATCAATCATTGTCTCTTAACATAAAAGTGTCGTTTTGAAGACCAACAAGGCTGTGTATGAATCTTGAGCAACTTGGAGGAAATATCAGATGCACGGGTAAATGGAAATGCAATTATTTTTCAAATCATCCCATCCCAGAAATGGAGGTTAGTGTGCTGCTCAAAAACCTTGTGATTATAACCTTCCCAACTAGAACACACTTGGGTAATAGGCAAATGCTCAGCTGATTAGATAATAATCTAGAGATGGGCACGAAATGCCAAAATGGCATTTGTTTCATTATTCATTGCCCTGGCCCCTGTTTCATTTCATTTAATATGAAATGATTTTTTTTTAAAAAAATCATTTCATATTTTGTTTGTTTGGTTTTTCTTTTTAAACCTTCTGTTTCATTTTTTTTCTGGCTGGGCACGGTCAAGGGACACGTTTATTTTGGGGGGTTATTATTTTAAATAGTCCCGTTGCAGGGCTTTTTTTCCTTTTTTTTTTTTTTTTTAAAGAGCTGAGAAGCACTGGCTTGGGGCCAGCACTTCCCAGCTGAGAGGCACTAGTACCTCTGTTTTTTGTTTTATTTCCCTGGCCAGGGAAACTGGCTGGCCCATTTGGGAGAGCCAGAAAGGAAGAGAGCAGGCAAGGGAAATGGGAAGGGGAAATGAAGGGAGCCAAACCACCCAGCTAGCAAAACCAGGGAGCGGAGGGGAAGGCGGCCCACCACTTCACTCTCCTTACTTGTGGCATGCCTCCTCCTCCTCACCCTTGCCGCTGGAGAGATGGAGATTCCCCCCCTCACACACACACACACACCTCCAGGTGGGGTGAGGCCCGGCTGGGGGTGAGCGTGGGCTGCAACCGGCAGTGCTTCCTGGAGCCTGGCTCTCACTCTCGCTTCTCCCTTGCCGGGGCAGCGGTGGCGGCAGGAGCAGGAGGAGGCGGAGGCGGAGGAGCTGCCGTGGGGGCAGATGGGCTCCAGATGCCGGCAAGGGAGCCTGCATCGCGGGAAAGGCGAGAGAGGTGGGAATGTGTCGCCGCCGCACACAGAGCGAGTGAGACCAAGATGTGGCGGCATGCAGGGAGCACACAGAGCAAGCAAGAGGCATCGGGGCGGCGAGTGAGGGAGATTGGGAGAAGTTTCCAGCCACCCCGAGCGAGCGCCCCATCTGCTTCCTCCTCCGCCTCCGTGCCTGCCCATGCTGATGGGATGCTGAAGGCAGACCGAGGAACTCCCCCACACACACCGTGGAGGCAGTTGGCCTCCCCGGAGCCACTGCCCACCCACCACCCACCTGCCGCCCACCCGCCTGGATGTGGGTTTTTAATTTTGAATGTTTTTGGTTTTTTAAATAGTCCCCATTGCAGGGCTTTTCCCCTCTTTTTTATTTTTACAGCTGAGAAGCGCTGGCTTGGGGCCAGCACTTCCTAGCTGAGAGGTGCTAGTGCCTCTGTTGTTTTTTATTCCCCCCCTGGCCTGGCCCAGGAGGAAAAGGTACAGCAGAATGAAAAACAAAGCAAACGGAATGGACATTTCCATTTTGTTTTATTTCGTTTTTCTTTGATGGGTCCCTTCGTTATTTGTTTTGTTCCCTAATGAAACAAATAACGGATAACAAAATGAATTAAAAATCATTTTGTGCCCATCTCTATAATAATCCCATTTGCCATTTAAAGCCTGGAACTGTCAGACATGCCAACAAAGGGCATGGCACCAGGAATGCAAGGCACAGAAGTCAATGCTACACATAAACCAAGCCTAATTCTCTCTAGAAGCAAACATGGATTATCCTACTTTGGACTAGAAATGGGCAAGGAATGAAAACATAGTGTTTTGTTTTGTTTTGTTTTGTTTCTCCTTTTGTTTCATTTTGTTTCATTATTAACTATTCTTAAAGAATTTTTGGAATGAAACAAAACACAACAAAATGATTAGTTACTCTATATAATGGCTCTCCAGGGTTCTAGAGGCACCAGATTTTTTTGGGGGGGTAGCTTCTTTGGACTCTTCCCTGTAAGTACCCCAAATTTGGAGAGGTTTGGGGATTAAGGCAGCTGAGTTATTAAACTCCAAATGGGGTCCCCCAGGAGAAAATCATTTGTAAATAAGGGAACTGCTTGAGGAAGCTCCCTCCACAGGGGAAACAACAGCAAGAGCAGCAGAAATAATGTTGGTTGCTGAAACCAGATCTGTTAGGAGTGCTTTGAAAAAACATTTTCTGGGGCTTTTCTAAGAGAAGGAAAAGTAGACAGATTCTAAAACTAGTTATCCAAGAGAGACTAAGGAGTAAGTTGAGAGGCATTGGGTCATCCTACACTTCTACACAGAATTTGGAAAAGTTGGATATCTCGGCCGCAAATACAAATGGATTGGTCATGCTGGCAAAAAGATTGAGATCTATAACCCAAAAATGTAACCAGCCAGTTTGTGTCTGTGAAGAATTTCAGTTATCCAGGTGAGTTTATCTAGAAGTTGAGTCATGGCAACTGTGGTCACAGTGACACATGCCCTAGTGACATCCTGGCAAGACTACTGTAATGCACTCTATGTGGAAGTACCGATGAAAAGTCTCAGGAAACTTGAATGGGTCCAAAATGCAGCAGCCAGATTGCTGACTGGGTTGAGGTACAGAGATCACATTATACCCCTATTAAAACAGCTCCACTGGCTGTCAATCAACTATTGAGCACAATTCAAGGTGCTGACCTTAACCTAAAAAGCACTGTATGACCTGGGTCCTAGCTACCTCAATGATCGAATCTCACAATATGAAACAACTCAGGTGTTAAGGTCATCAGGAGAGGGTCTTTTTTCCATCCCACCACCTTCACAGGTACATCTCGTAGGAACCCATGAAAGGGCCTTCTTGACTGCTGCACCCAGACTCTGGAACTCCCTCCCACTAGAGGCCAGGGCTGCCTAATCTCTGTTATCCTTCATTACTGTAAGCTGCCTTGGGTCCTTTTCCAAGGAGAAAAGTAGAGTAAAAATACTCTAAAATAAATAAATAAATAAATAAATAAATAAATAAATAAAAACTGGACTTCTTTTTCTTGAGAAATTGAAACATTTCGCTGCTCATCCAAACAGCTTTGTCAGTCTGAAGAAAGCTAGTTGTGAGTCCTTCATTTTTTAGCCCACTTTGACCTCATGTTGCCCTGGTCTGAAATAGGCTCATAAGATGAACAATGGCCTGAAAAGGCTCTTTAGGTAGACAACAGTCTCAGTTGCCTTAAGGTGAACAGTGGTCTAAGGTCAGCCAGCTTGTGATAAGGTCAGACATCTTTATGCTTTTCCATCTTCTCTGCATATATGAGGTAACAGAGCTGTGAGTAATCATGTTCTTTTTCAACCTACTTCCACCTGTGAGTCAGTCTTTCAGTTAATAAAAGTAAAGCAGAAAATGAATATGAGACAACTTTCCTACACCAGAAAGCCAAGACTAATTGTTGTATCTCTGGTATTTTGTTCTATTTCCAAGGCAGCCTCCTTTAATAAACAGGTTTTCAACATTCCTGGAGCCTTAAACTCTCTCCACTAATAAGGCTCAGTTTCAAAATGAGTACCACAAAATGCCATTTTGTTATCTTTAATTAAAAAAGGGGTGTGGGGCAATGGAATATAACCTGACAGATTTCAGCATGCTTCATCAGTGAGAGGGAAAATTAAAAAAAAAACACACACACACAACAATATCTGCATTCAGCACAGCAATCAGGCAGCTGGCAGCAGTGTTGTTGATTCAAAGTTGTTTCTAAGCTTCTTTCCCCACTCCCCCCTTGTCCAAATTTTTTGGGTTTCTTTGTCTTCTTTTAGAAGACAACAGAAAACAGGAAGGGGTTCCCTCTAAAATCAAAACTAAAAAGGGGGAGGGATGGAATTTTCCATTCTCTCTCATCAGCATTGTTCAGTGAGAGATGGTAATGAGGTGCTTCAGCAAATTACCGAGGAGAGAGACATTAACACATAGTAGGTAATTTACAGAAATGCAAAAATATTCCTATTAAAGAGTGATTAGCATGAGATGTAGAAAATAGGTTTGCATACCTAAATACCCGGCCCTTTATTAAGCAATCATTACACTATGCCTTATGTACCCCTTCTTCTTGCAAAGAAAATTGCTGTTCAGAAAACAGGTCATCTTGTTTCATATAAGATATTCTATCCAGGAACCATGTGATTCTGATGTAGCACAAGCGATACCAGAAGTCTTGTAGTGCCTTTAAGATAAACTAGTTCTTAGAAGTTTCCATGTATCCAAGCACCCTTGTTCGGATAAATGAAGTGGCTGTCTTTATGGGCTGTGTTTGTGTTTTAAACTGTCAGGAGAGAAGGTGTGTCAGGGGAATATTTATTTATTTATTTATTTATACAAGAATACAAGAATAGGAAATATTTGGTGAAGAAAGTCTTTAACAGACAATAGATGGTGATTAGAGATGGGCACGAAATGAACTTTTAATTTGTTTTGTCATTCTTTATTTGTTTCATTAGCTTTTAAAAGCCAAAAAATAAAAGAATCAAATAAAATAATTTTTAAAAAGCAGTGCCGACCTGACCCCAGGGGTGGCTGGGTTGGCACTCTAAAATAAAGGGGGGAATCAGTGCCAACCCAGCCCCAGGGGCCGTGTGGTCATTGCTTAAAAAACAAAAACAAAAACAAAAACAAAAAACAGCGCCAACCTGGCCCCAGGAGCCGTGTGGTTGGCACTGTTTTTTTAAAAAGAAAGCACCGACCAAGCCCCAGGGACCGTGCAGTCAGTGCTTTAAAAACAACAAAATTAAAAAATTAAAAAAGGAGTGTGCTCTAAAATAAAAAAAAAAGATTTTTTTAACAGCGCCAACTTCACGGCTCCTGGGGCCAGGTTGGTCCTGGGGTTTTTTGTTTGTTTTTGTTTTTGTTTTTGTTTTTTTGATCATCCGCCACCTGGTAAGTTGACCAGAACTGGTTCGGATTGGTTCGGGTTTTAAAAAATTTGTACGAACCTGAACCGAACCGAACCAAGGGTGGGCCCGAAAGAGACGAACCTGAACAATAGATTTTCTCTTTTGTGCCCACCACTAGTGGTGATTAATTCATTGCAATGGTGGTGATTAGAGTCTGATTGGGTGACAAAACCCCAGGTGATTAGATTACTATTTATCTAATATATATGGGATACCACTGTCTGTTAAGGCCTAGAGAATGTGTGCTGAAGTCAGTGGTGTCCCTTGGGATTTTGTCCTTGAAGTTTCCTTGTTCAAGTACTACAATGATGAGGGTGGGGGAAAGTGTCTAGGTAGAGCCTACTCCCTGTTAAAGATCCCCCCCACACACACACACACTGCTGTTCCTAGAAATGGAAATTCTGCAGACTCTTTTACTTGGTGAGGCACCAAGGGGAGCAAATTCCCATTTGAACCTAGTAGTGAGATTTACTTGGATCAGCACACCCACCACCCTCAACAACTCTCACAGAAAATCCTACAATTTGTCTTAGGAGTTCCAGGATCACTGTCCAACCCAACCCAAAGAAATGCATACTATTATTTCAATTCCCATGCAAAAGAGAATTCAAAGGAGAGTGCAGGTTAGAGTTTTCTTTGTCTTTATATTTTTCTTTAATGTGTTTTTAACACCCTTTCTCATTTTTCAAACCATTTCTAGTCGTGGGGCAGCTACTCAGGTGTGCATATGGCTACAAACTGCATTGCATTCTTGTCACATTAAAAACACAGGGTAAAATCCAGTTGCTAGTCCCAGGCAAAGCAGATTACACAGCCAGGTATCTAAACCATAGTGTAGATGTGGACTCCTAGCCAACTTTTTGTGAGTTAAAGCATTTTAAATGTACTGTATGTGGTCTATGGGACCCCATAACGAATCATCAAAGTTTCCACTGTTTCATATGGGGAAATTTGATTTGATGAGTGTTTTGGTTTACAACCATGTTTCTGGAACAAATAATGCTCGTAAACCAAGGTTTTACTGTGTACTCCGCATCCATAGCTATTCATATGGCAGCTCGTCATAACCAAAGTTTTGCACTAGTGCACCCTTTAAAAGGAGCTCATTTAAATTGCAGGCTTCAAGGAATTCTTTATTCACCAGTTCTACCAGAGGGAGGGACAGAAAGAGAGAAAGAGAGGGGAAAATATATAAAAGTACACAGTTTTCCGTCTTCTGTCATTTGAAATCATCCAAGGACATCTTCACGGCTCTTAACATCTCAAAGCTTGCCTTTATAAGTCAGTATGAACAAACCTTTCTGACTCACCCCAAGTCTGCTTTTCTAGCTCATTCCAAACTGATCCTTCTAGCTCAGATAATTAAAGGATGCTTTGCCTGGCACAAACAATGTTCTCTCCTGCCTCGAAACGTACAAAGCACGCCTGGGTGACTCAAATGCACAAAGCGCAGCATTCTGGCTCAGTCAAAGTACTGAACCTCTTGCTTCTTGACACCCGTGGAGTTCTCCCAAGGACTAAACAAGTGAGCTGCTTCCAAGTCACTCGAACAGTTGAAACAGAGGTCTTCCCTTCTGGCACAAGCAATTGAAAGCAGTCCTTGTGTTTAAAATTGCACAAGGTGTGCTTTCAACCAAAGTACACCTTGGTGGCTCAGTCAACATAGGCATTTCCATGTACACCGGGGAGTTTGCACATTTCAAAATATGCTCATAAAATCATGGAGTTGGAAGGGGCATACAAAGCCATCAAATCCACTCCCCTGCTTAAGTCAGTAGTACATTCATTCATTCATTCATTCATTGGCATCCTTCAGTCTCGAAAGACTATGGTATCATGCCTGGAGAAGAGATCCTAAAAACAGCACCTAGTGTGACTAAAGAGACCAGTTCGGGAATGGCAGTCTCTACCGCACTGGGGGCAGATGTATTCTGTTTCCTGCCTGGTCCTCGAGTTTCGTTCTTTCCGTGCCTGCCTCTTTTCCTCTGCCTGTTGGACAAATGCCTCTTCAAATTTATGCAGACCATGCTGTATCTCTTGCCTCCAGACAGTGCAATCGGGGGTCAGGGTTTCCCAGCTGTTGAGGTCCATTCCCAAGGCCTTCAGGTCCCTCTTACAGATATCCTTATACCGCAGCTGTGGTCTCCCTCTGGGGCGCTTTCCCTTCATTAGTTCTCCATATAGAAGATCTTTTGGGATCCGACCGTCATCCATTCCCACAACGTGTCCAAGCCAGCGTAGGCGTCGCTGTTTCAATAAAGTGTACATGCTAGGGATTCCAGCTCGATTCAGGACTATGCTATTTGGAACTTTGTCATGCCATGTAATGTTGAATATTCACCTAAGGGCCTTTTCACACGACCCCTAAGATCCGCTGGTCCCTTAAATTCAGACCAGAGATCTTGGGGGGTCGTTTCTGTTCCTGCGTCCCCACCCCTCAGCACTTCCTGCTCCTGTCGGCGTGAGGGGGGGAGGGGAAAAAAGGACAAAAGAAGCCTTTACTAACCTGCCGGTGCCGGTCGAACTTGCCACGAGCCCCGTTACTTCCTGGTTCCGTCTCAAGGAGCTCTTAAAGGGGCGGGAGGCAAAAACAACAGACAAGCCAGGAGAGCCCGGCACTCTTATCCGCATCAAATTTTTTTCACCTCCAAAGAGAAGGTACAAGAAAAGTGCGCTGGGTCGCGCTAAAGTGGGCGGGGTCACACTTAATTGTCTCCAAACTCCGGAGCTGGTGGGAAAACATTTCTAAGCTCCGGAGCTGGGAGCCATTTGCAGCGCAGCTTAGGGGTCGTGTATAAACGCCCTAAGACAGCGCATATGGAAGGTATTAAGCTTTCTTTCCTGTTGAGCATGGATGGTCCAAGACTCGCTGCAATACAAAAGTGTGTTCAGTACACAAGCTTTATAGACCTGTATCTGTATGTTCTGTCAGCTTCTTATTGAGCCATACTCTCTTTGTTAGTCTGGAAAACATAGTTGCTTCTTTACCTATACGTTTATTCAGCTCAGACTCTAGTGAGAGTGTATCTGAGATAGTTGAGCCAAGATACACAAAGTCATGGACAACTTCCAGTTCTTTTGCAGAAATTGTAATGCGAGGAGAGTCCACATTCTGGCCCATTATTTGTGTTTTTTTCAGGATGATTTCTAGCCCAAAATCTTTGCAAGCTTTACTAAAATGGTCCATGAGTTGTTGGAGATCTTCAGCAGAGTAAGCAGTAATGGCGGCATCATCAGCGAAGAGGAGATCCCGCAAACACTTCACCTGCACCTTAGACTTTGCTCTCAATCTAGAGTGGTTGGAGAGTTTTCCATCTGATCTGGTCCGGAGATAGATACCCTCTGTTGAAGTTCCAAAAGCATACTTCAGCATGGTAGCAAAGAAGATCCCAAACAAGGTTGGTGCAAGGACACAGCCCTGCTTCACGCCGCTTCAGATGTCGAAGGGATCTGACACCAGGCCATCGAAAACTACATTGCCCTTCATATCCTCATGAAAAGACCTAATGATGTTAAGGAGCTTGGGTGGGCCTCCAACCCGGAGGAGTATTTTAAAGAGTCCTACCCTACTAACCATATCAAATGCCTTTGTGAGATCTATGAAGGCTACAAAAAGTGGCTGTCCTTGTTCCCTGCATTTCTCCTGCAACTGCCTGAGGGAAAATACCATATCAGTAGTGGACCTGTTGGTTTGAAAGCCACACTGTGATTCTGGGTAGACTGTCTCTGCAAGTATCTGGAGCCTCTTCAGTATAACACGTGCAAACAGCTTCCCGACAACACTAAGAAGAGAGATACCACGATAGTTGTTACAGTCGCTCCTGTCACCTTTGTTCTTATAAAGCGTAACAATATTAGCGTCCTTCATATCCTGTAGTACAAATCAAAGGCTATCTGACACGTGCCTGTCTAATTTTCTCTTGAATGCCTCTAGTGTTGGAGCACTCACCACCTCTCAAGTTAATTGGTTCTATGGTCATACTGTTCTAACAGTTGGGAAGGTTTTTTTTCCTGATAGTCAACTGAAAACTGGCTTCTTGTAACTTGAGTCCATCATCGTGTCTCCTGCATTTTGAGTTAATTGTTAACAAATCCTGCCCCTCCTGTATATGGCAATCTTTCATATATTTGAAAAGTGCTATTATATCTCCTCTCAGTCCCCTTTTCTCACCACTAAACATTTTCAAACTTAAATATGCTTTGGGAACTTACCACAAGTAAAACTCTGCTCACGACCTGGGGTTAAATCCCAGATAGCAGGCTCATGGTTGACTCAGCCTTCCATCCTTCCAAGGTCAGTAAAATGAGTGCCCAGCTTGCTTGGGGGGGCAATGTGTAGCCTGCACACTGTAATTAAAATCTGTAAACCACCCAGAGACTACTTGAAGTGGTATGGGGTGATATATAAGAAGAACACTTTGCTTTGAGAAACTGAAAGATGAGATTTTTCTTTTCTTTTATATACTGTATATATAAACAACTCATCCTCAGATTCTCATCTACAATGTGGAAAAGCAACATGTCATTTTTGCTGACTAAAACTCTGCAGGTGAGTAGGCAGGGCTTTCAGAGCAATGCATCCTCTTTTTTCCTTATGCGTTTTATGTTTTTATTTCTTGCAATTCTGATATTTCAAAGAATCAGGAGGAAGCCTAAAAACCCTGCTAAGGAAGGAAGGAAGGAAGGAAGGAAGGGAGAGAGAAAAAGACAAGCTACACCTATTACAAGCAACAACTTAAATAGTTCAGTTTTAAAATATAATTGTCTATTCAACATTCGCTCCTGAGTACAAAATTCAAAACTATCAAGGAGACAGCAGATGTAAATGAAGCTGAAGATACCTGGAATCAAATTAAAGCTGCTGTAAATGAGGTGTGGCAAGATAAATTAAAGATTGTCAAGAGAAAAAAAATTAAATATTGGATGACAGATGAAATTCTGGACCCCATAGAACATAGAAGAGAGATAAAAAATGGAGATCCTTTAATATATAAACAACTTCAGAAAGAAATATGGTGGAAAATAAGAACGGTGAAGGAAGAAAAATTTTCAAAGGAATGTAGCAAAATTGAATAATTGGATACTAAGTATGATTAATTTAACATATACAAGAAAATAAGGCAAGCAGCAGGTATGTATAAAAGTAGAGGAAGTGAATCTCTTATTGGTAAGAACTGTAATAACTTGACAAGTGCTGAGGAGAAACTACAGGAGTGGAAGGAATATATAGAACATCACTTTAAGGATAACAAAGGTATTGACTATGGTGTCAAGTTAGATGATGGTGTAGCTATCATGAGGGAAGAGGTAGAGCATGCCATTAAACTATTGAATTGTGGCAAAGCTGCAGACCCTGATGAAATATATATGGAAGTTTTGAAAAATGCTTAAGGAAGAACAATCCCTTTCCCTTCTGGTCGATTTATACAACAGCATCTAAAGAAGTGGAACCATCCCACAGTACTGTCTCAAATACAGTTTTATACCACTTCCATATGCAAATGTTGAAAAAGTCCTGCACTTAAGCATATACCGGAAGTGTGAAGAGAGCATTGGAGATACCCTGTACAGGTGCTTTTACACAAATGCTCAGAGCTTCCGAGTAAAGATGGGAGAACTTGGACATTTGATAGTGTGAGAGTCAGATTGATAGTGAGCCGTCTGAGAAAGCAACTATGGAGCTGAATGTTGTTGAAGAGACAAAGGAGGGTGATTAGAACTTTTGAAAGTGTTGTTCTGAAAGAGGAGAATATAAGGGATGATCCTAATAAAGAAGTATTGTAGGTTGCTGAGGATGCGCGTGATACGGAAGGAAAGCACGAGGAAGTGATTGACAGTTGGATAGAGAGAGAGATTAGAGGGGCGAGAGGTGGCAGTTGGGAGATAACTCAGAGCCCATGAGTTGATAGATAAGGTTTTGATTTTTTTGCCCCAATATGAATTACTTTACATTTGGCTACATTAAAAGCCATTTGCCATTTTGTAGCCCATTCCCCCAGTTTGGAGAGATCTTTCTGGAGCTCTTCACAATCTTGTCTGGTTTTTACCACATGGAAAAGTTTTGTGTCATCTGCAAACTTGGCCACCTCACTGCTTATCCCTGTCTCCAGGTCATTTATGAACAGATCCCTGGGGCACACCGCTTTTCCCATTGACACCTACTCTTTGTTTCCTGGATCTCAACCAATTCTCAATCCATAAGAGGACCTGCCCTCTTATCCCCTGACTGTGCAATTTTCTCAGCAGCGTCTGGTAAGGGACTGTGTCAAAAGCCTTTTGAAAATCCAGATAGACTATATCCACCAGTTCAACCAAATCTACATGCCTATTGACCTTTTAAAAAAATTCTAAAAGATTTGTCAGACAAGACTTACTCTCAGCAAGGTTTGTTCTTCTATGGTCTTCTATGTGTTTTAAGATTTTCTCTTGGATGAGGCTTTCCACCATCTTCCCTGGGACAGATGTAAGGCTAACTGGCCTGTAGTTTCCCAGGTCCCCCCTCCTTCCTTTTTTTAAAAATTTGTGTGACATCTGCTATCCTCCAGTCCCACGGCACTGTGGCCATTTTAAGAGACAAGTTGCATGTTACTGTTAAGAGATCTGCAATTTCTTTCTCAGTTCCCTAATGACCCTTGGGTGGATGCCATCTGGGCCCGGTGACTTGTTAATCTTCAATTTATCAATTAGTCCTAAAACATCCTCTCTTTTAACCTGTATTTGATTTTATTCTTTAGTCAAGAGAGGCAGTTCAGGCATCGGAAACTGCTCAAGGTCTTCTGTCGTGAAGACAGAAGCAAAGAACTCATTTAATTTCTCTGCAATTTCCAAGTCCTCCTTAATCTCCTCTTTTCCTCCCTCACCATCCAGAGGGCCAGGGGAGGACTCTCACTGGGGAGGGCTCTCACAGGCCCATTCAGGATAGGGCCAGGCTGGGGGTAAGTACAAGAGCCCCCAGCTAGCTCCCTCCAGGCCTGACTTGACCTGCATCTGCATATAGCAGATTTTCAATTATTGCGGGTCAGATCAGGTCCCTAACCCCAGCGATAGGTGGGGGATCACTGTACAGACAAATTCTGAAGATATCTTGGACAGCCAGAGTCACTAATGTGGTGGTATTTCAGCGCATGAATAAAAAGTTAGAAATCCTCAATAGAGATGGGCACGACTCAAAAAAATGGTGTTTCGTTTGTCGTTTGGTCGTTTAGGGGTCCGTTTCGGTTCATTTTCGTTTTTGTGATGTTTTTGCAAAAAATTTCATTTTCGTTTCGTTAGGTAACGAAACAAAAAAACAAAAACGAAAATGAAAAATTGCTGTTTCGTTAGCATTCTTTTTAGTTCAATGCATCTGCTGCAACGAAAACGAAAAATACGGCAAATTTGGTCATTTCGTTTTCATTTTCGTTTTGTTTTTTAAAAAATTCATTTCATTTTCGTTGCGTAACGAAACAAAAAAAACGAAAACGAAAATGAAAAATCACTCGTTTCGTGCCCATCTCTAATCCTCAATATTGTAAAGAGAAGAAACATAATGCACAATATGAAATACCATCTGCTGCAAGTTATCCTTCAAGGAAAAACAGACAAAAGTGTGGTCCAGGGCGTAGGTGAACACTCTGGTTTAGGAACTTAAGCCAATGGTCCGCAGTGAGCACAGCTGCTCTGTTTAGAATATCTTTAGCTAGAAACCAGTTCAGGCTACTGATTGCCAGTGTTCTACAAGGACATGGCACTTAAAGAAGAAGAAGATGGTTACAAATAGTAGGCCTTAATCATACTGTAAGTATTAAAACAACATTATTCTCTTCATATCTTAGATAGCTGAGCAGAGCATAGTCAGGTTGGAGTGTCTCATTAAATTTGTTAAAAGAAAAAAATATGAATGACATACCCTGGAACAGCCAAATAATTAGGAAAAGTTGAAAATGATAATAGGATACCCAGCAATAAAGAAGAAAAGTTTCTGGAAAGGAGAAAGGTGTCTCCCAAGGGTATCATCATCAGAACAGTACAGATTCAGAACATTTTTATTATAGCAGCCAATGAGACTAAAGCCAGGCCTTTTGCTTAATAGGTCCTTTTCTGTTTTTCCCCTCTGTTTCTCATACTGGGAGCAGCAGGAAGACAGAATTTATAGATGTAATTGGTTTAACTGTAGAAACAAGCAGGGACCAGATAATAAAATGAGTCATAATCAGTGAGTACCCAATGACCTAAAAAAATCAGCCAATCAGTCATTTATCAATGTCTTTCTTAAACATCTCACTTAAAAAGCAAAGCAAAGCAACATGTTCTTTTTATATACCGTCCCATAGTACTCAAAGCACTCTCTCAGTGGTTTACAATTTATTTATGCAGGCTACACATCCCCCCCACGCACACACACACAAACTGGGTAATCATTTTACCGACCTCTGAAGGATGGGAGTCTGAGTGAACCTTGAGCTGGCTATCTGGGATTTGAACCCCAGGTTGTGAGCGCAGTTATAGCTGCAGTACAGCAGTTTAACCATGGCACCACTAATTATGGATGGGTGTGTCCTTTTAAACAGGTCTTTTCTTATATCCACAGATTTCTTAATCTATGGAATGCAAATAATATAAGGTTAAATGAAATCAATTAGTGGTGGAAAAGAAATTGATGGATTTAACCAGTCCAGACAGAGGGTTTTAATGATAAACTTTTGGCTTTCAGAACCAGTGTATTCATCCATGAGTTGGAGTTGGGGGTTACTGCTGCTTCTCTCACTGTATCTTTGGTGGTTACTTCACGTCTTTCCTCGAGCCGAGGTGAACTTGCCTCCGTGTTGAAATCAGTTTTCAACACGGATTGAGAAGTGGATTGAAAAGATTCCCGAGCTCCAGGACGGGAATCTCTCACCCCGCTTGGAGCGCAGTTCAGGGGGCATGGTCAGGGTGAACCCGGATTGACCCCACAAGGACATGAGGTTGCGTTCCTTCGAACTGGTCTCCAGCGGGGCCGCGAACTGCAGCGAGAGGGATGTGAAGTATCAGCCTTTGATGGCTATGAGGCAGGTGGGCCTAAACATGGGAAGAGCTATAGTGGTTTAATGTCCCTGATGCAATGCCTCACTATTGGTATGCACTATTCTTGGTGGTTTACAATAGTAAACAGACAACATATACAAATAAACTACAAGTAAGCCATAAAATTAAAATACTTGACCAAATAATACAGATGGGAGCAAAAGCAATTCTCTATATAGATTACAGGATGAGAAGTATAAAATCTAAATCAAACAGGATCACTAAGGAACGCCTCCCTAGAAAGCATAATCTTCAATTGCCTCTTAAATGTTAGCAGATCAGATATATGTATCTTCTCGGTTGTGATACATTGGTGCATTTTTAACAAGAACTTTCCAAAATTCACAAAGTTGTTCATAGGACAGAAAAACTGATATTATTTTTAAAAAAGGAATCAATTGTGGACAAAAGCAAAATTGATAAACTGTGCTTTCTTACTATGTGCATAATCCGGTGTATATTATTTTCTGTTTCATTTTTTAAATAAAGCTTGCGTTTGGTGCTAGAATATGAACACATTATTGCTTTATAGCCAGTCAGGGTGTAAACCAGTCTTAAAAATAACATTTGGCAGCTAATGTAAATACATGATATAAACAATCAGAAAAGCATAACATGATAGCAATAGGATCATAAAATAAGCATATAATGGAATATGCTATAATTGAAACCTCCCAAAATTAAATTGAAGAGCTAATGTAAATACATATAAACAATCAGTAAAGCATAACATGAGAGCAATAAGATAATGAAATAAGCATATAATGGAATATGCTTTAATTGAAGCCTCCCAAAATTAAATTGAAGAGCCATGGGTACGTTTCTCTTTCTAAAAATGAAACTTAAGTGTCCTAGCAACAGAGGAATAAGAAGGATATCTCCCCCCCTGCCCCAAATTTTCACCCCCTACACCCTTTTCCAGGTGCGCTGTTAGAGCTGAAGGGGGAAATATACACTATTGAATAGAAAGCAAACCGGGAAATTGGAGCAAGCGAGAGGAACAAAGATGAGGAAATGAGGAAACTAAATGCTAAATTAAGGAAAGATCAAACTGCCTGCTTACCACCAAGCAGCAAATTGACAATGAATTGCATAGAAATTGGGGTGAGGAAGGGTGGGGGAGAGGGAAGGCAGATGAGAAGAACAAAAAATGTGGAGGGGAACCCCCCCCCCACAGTTTAGCAACAGATATGCAAGATAAAGGGATATTTTAAAGCTTAGCTCTAGGCACACCTAAAATAATAGTAGGGAGGAGATACCCAGGAGGATGGCCAGACAAGGGTTTCCTTTGCATGGTTAGTTACCACTTTCTGTCCAAGCAGCAGCAGCAGCTCTTTCTTCTTCTTCTTCTTCTTCTTCTTCTTCTTCTTCTTCTTCTTCTTCTTCTTCTTCTTCTTCTTCTTCTTCTTCTTCTTCTTCTTCTTCTTCTTCTTCTTCTTCTTCTTCTTCTTCTTCTTCTTCTTCTTCTTCTTCTTCTTCTTCTTCTTCTTCTTCTTCTTCTTCTTCTTCTTCTTCTTCTTCTTCTTCTTCTTCTTCTTCTTCTTCTTCTTCTTCTTCTTCTTCTTCAGGAGCCCCATGGTGCAATGGTTAAATGCCTGTACTGCAGGTAAAACTGTGCTCACGACCTGGGGTTCAATCCCAGGTAGCAGGCTCATGGTTGACTCAGCCTTCCATCCTTCCAGGATCGGTAAAATGAGTACCCAACTTGCTAGGGGGACAATATGTAGCCTTCATACTGTAACTCAAAACTGTAAACCGCCCAGAGACTACTTGAAGTGGTATGGGGAGTATATTTGCAGAACACTTTGCTTTCTCCTCCTCCTCCTCCTCCTCCTCCTCCTCCTCCTCCTCCTCCTCCTCCTCCTCCTCCTCCTCTTTGTCTTCCTTTTCTTCCTCTTCTTCTTCTTCCTGCTCCTCCTGATCTTCTTCCTCTTCCTCTTCTTCCTCCTCTTCTAGAATCATAGAAGCATAGAATAGTGAAGTTGGAAGGGGCCTACAAGGCCACCCAGTCCAACCTCCCTGCCTCCACTGTTATACCTTTCCCAGGTGTTTTACCTCCCTGTGTCCTTGTGCTTTCTCAGCCATCTTAAAAGGGCCCAACCCCTCACTCTTTCAGCTACCTGGCACACTCACCCCAACACCCCACCACAGAAAGATTAATAAGAACATAAGAAGAGCCATGCTGGATCAGGCCAAATGCCCATCTAGTCCAGCTTCCTGTAACTCACAGTGGCCCCACCAGATGCGTTTGGGAGCGCATGAGACTAGATATCTGTCTCCTGATACCACTCCCCTGCATCTGGCCCTTGAAGTACTCCACTTTTAAGCCTGGAGATTACACATCTCCATCATGGTTTGTAACCTGTGATGGACTTTTCCTCCAGGAATCTGTCCAATCCCCTTTTGAAGGCATCCAGGCCAGATGCCATCACCACTACCTGTGGCAGGGAGTTTCACAGACTAACAACGTGCTGTGAAAAAATATTCCAGGGCAGAAAGAAAGATAGCCAAAGAAGATCTAAGATGTTGCTGTCCCTTACCACCCACAGTGGAGTAGCAAACTTGAATTTGCTAATCATTACATTTCCCATAGTTAGATCACTGAAGGCAGATCGATTAATCCATATAAATGAATAGAAGCAACTTGGTTTTGTAAAACTAATAGCTGTTAATGGTGCATTTGAGACTAAACCAATCCCCATCCCACCCTAAATAATTTGTTTTACAGCTGGGCCCCTTTGGCAGCAATACACTGTTGGAAGAGAAACATCAAGCCCTCTCTCTGATGACTACCCCAATGGCTTCCCCTCTTAGTTTTTAGCAGACTCTCCCAAGCCGGAGCCAAAACATTTTCTCATATCCTGTGCTCATCTTGTGATTCAGCTGCCCACAGCAGGGAGATGTAGCTGTTGATTAGCAGGCTTAAACAAAGAACAAAAGTTCAGGCAGAGGGAAGACCAGTCAAATAATAAAAGGAGCTTATGAAAAAATATTGCAGCAAGATCTCCAAGGAGAGTCTAGTCATGCCTCTCTAGCCCTTTGAGAGATGCTAGATGGGGTTTAGCAGAAAGTAGGGTGGTGTGAAAGGAAAGGAGAAAAAGTGTAACACACATTGTAACCCGGCACAATAAATCCATTCTTGGCGATGCAGTGTTTCAGACTGGGAACCTCAGGGTGGCAGGGAGAACTTGGGATAATTAAAACTGGCTGCCAGATCAACACTGCTAGAATTAGGACCACTGGGAGCAATTTGATAATGATGTTTTTGTTCCTATTGAAAACTGCCCCAATGTCCCGAGGCCCCCAAAAGTTTCCACAAGGCAAAATGGAGTCCTAAGAAATGCCAGAAGCTGAAATGGAGGGGATGTTATCTAATGTCAAGTCAGAACAGATTTATCACACCCCTAAATAGGCCTCTCAATGTGAGGTATTCAAGCAGCAGTTTTATCCATTATATTAGTCAAGAAGTAGTTTTTACCCAAAAAGGATGTTGACAACCTCAAATGGGTAAAAAGGATGTTGACAACCTCAAACAGGTCCTGAGGAAGGTGATCAGGATGGTTAAAGGTCTGGGCGAAATGTCTTACGAAGAGTGGCTTAGGGAGCTGGGAATGTTTAGTCTTACAAAGAGAAGGCTGAGAGGGGATATGATAGCCATGTTTAAATATTGGAAAGGATGTCATATCAAAGAGGGGACAGGTTTGTTTTCCATGGCTTCAGAGACTAGGACTTGGAGCAATGGTTTCAAACTACAGAAAAAGAGATTCCATTTAAACATTAGGAAGAATTTCCTGATGTTTAGAGCTGTTCAGTGGAATATGCTGCCACAGGGGGTGGTGGAGTCTCGGAGGTTTTTAAGCAGAGGCTGGATGGCCATCTGTCGGGCGTCCTGTAATGGGGGTTCCTGCATGGCAGAGGGTTGGACTGGATGGCCCTTGAGGTCTCTTCCAACTCTATGTTTCTATGATCATGTACCTCCTGTGTCCTAGTTCATCTCTCTATTTGCTACCCCACATTGAGTATCAAGGAGGAATAGGCAGCTTTACATTATTTTAAATTACTTATTTCCAGTGCACCAAAAGGATTTTACCCAGTAGTGACAATACATAAATAATCATACACATTGGAAAAATACCAATTTACACATAAAAACCATAATCTCTTGCACAGTGGAATAAAGCATGCACACAAAGAAGAAGCCAAATCCAAGAGCTCTTTTTTCCACAAAGATAAATTTGCAGTAGGTTTGGTTCAGTACTATGGTTAGCTTTTGTTAAGTCAAGACTAAAACTCAAACTACATCTACTTCACTGATATGGTAGTCATCAATCTTCAATGAATCTTTACTGAATAACATGTCTCATCTAAGACAGAAATTCCTAGTTATGGTCATCTTGCCAAGAACTTTACATCTAAGATTAATTTTCTGGAAGACCACACCTTTTGCCAGGTTTGGACTTTTGGTACATGTTTTGAAAAAGAGGGCATTGCCCTTGAAAGCTTGAACTGATCTTTAGGTTTTTTTATTAGCGTAGTCTTGCATTTGTATTTTGTACTGGCCACACAGCTCCACTCTTTCTTAATTCAGTGTCTCCATGTATTTCCAACATCTGGTAGACAAATACTGGTTTGGATATTGGTAAATAGAGATGGGCACAAAATGGAAACATAGTGGTTCATTTCATTTTGTTTCATTTTGGTCTTCATTTCATTTCATTTTTTTAATAATGGGTTGTTTAAAAGAATTTTTTGTCAAGACAGCTGGATCAAGAGCTGTCTTGATTTCATTTCCGAAACAAAAATGGTGTTTCGTTTCATTTCTTGATGACACACTGTTTGCTGATTTGTTTCATCTCATAAGGTTTTGTATGCTTACGAAACAATGAAACAGTGTGTCGTTTTTCATGAGGTGCCCATCCCTACGGTTAAGTATGGCAACTAGCCAAGTCCCACTCTCATTTCATCATCTATTTAAGTAAAATATAGAATCTTAGAACGGCAGAGGTGGCAGGGACCCTATGGGTCACCAAGTCCAACCCCTGTCAAAGAGCGACAGGGATAAATTGAACTCCCAACCTCTGGCTCTACACGCAGATGCCTTAACCTACTGAGCTATAAGTCAGAGCCATCACTGTCTATGTATCCATTAATTGTCTCAAAACAGTCCAGAACTTTCGTGCTTAAGTCAACATTAAATTGAGTTGACTCCGCCCCCCCTTGCTTCTTCTTGACTCATTTTGAGTGACACCGGTTTTTAAAAATTTTATTTCATCTTTAAAGCAACCGTTTTGCAGTAGTGCAATAAATAAATAAATCCTGAGCACTGCATCTTGCTGACAAAGACAGGCTTTGAACAGGCACAGCCTCGGTTTCCCCCTTCTTCTTCAAGCAGAAGCTTTCCGTCTCTCTGGAAAGTTTCATTTTTGAATGTCACCTGAGTGACAATCAAATCAATGGAACCAAAGAGAGTTTTCATTTTGGGACTGGGCAGCTTTTAATTGAAGAAAGACAAAAGGCTTTGCTGCTTCGGAAAGAAAAAGTTTTCCTGGGTGTTTTGTTTTCCTCCTGAATACAATAAGCTGGATATAACTCGAGAAACTGAATTCAATAATGCCTTGCCCTGTTTCAATCTAGCCCCTCTTAATTTTCTGATCCTTTCATCCTTTTGATCCTTTCAAAATAAATAAGAAATATGTTGTTGTTGTTGTTGTTGGTGGTGGTGGTGGTGGTGGTGGTGTGGGTGTGAGTGTTGGTGATGGTGGTTTCTGTTGCTATGGCCATGAATTTTTGTTGTCGTGCTATAACTCCTCGATTCAACCTAGCTGGCATGTTCAGTGGTCATGTTGGCTGAGGGGGTTGCACCCTAACATAGCATTCACTATGTCAGTGGTTCCCAGGTTGTTTGGACTTGTGGCTTCTCTGAGCGGCAACAGCAGGACCAGGAGGAGGAGCAGTGATGGGTGTGGGAAGGCCATAGAGATGAAGGCACATGAAGAAGCCTGAGCCTGAGCCAGACGAGCACCTCCAACAGCATCAGCTTGAAGAAGAACAATGAGAAGCTTCCACATTGCTTCTGGCTGGATTGGAGGGAACCCCCAGGGAGCCGTGGGACACTGCAAAGGCCACGGGCACCATGGCACACACAACGGGAACCCATGCACTGTGTCTTAAACTAGAATAGGACAATATAGTTTCATGGAAGTGTATGCTTGAAAGAATCATATGCTGCATTAGCACCTCCCTTCCCCTTGGAGAGAGACTACAATCATATATGCATAAAGGTTGTGTTTTGCATCAGAGCCACCACTGGACTGCTCTCCATCTGGACCTAACTTGAATAGAGCAAGTAAGAGAGGCTACTTTCCAATACTGGCCTGTCTGTGTACATGCTTTACAACATGAAGCAAAAAGTCACTGGTTCTGTATAGAGGCATCTATCCTAAACTAGGGAAACCTAACTTTTTAAAAAGTGCTTATTGGCTCAATCTTGTGCTGGAGACAAGACATCTCAAGAGGGTTAGCAAACACTTGACAGGCTGCCTTGTGGCGAATGGCCAATTTAGTGCAGTTACTTTATATCCCTTGTGTTCTTTACCAAATCAAAGTGGCTGTAAAACAACTGCAAATTTGGTTGAACTCAGTAGGGCTGGAGCAGAGCAACCTTCTGTAAAGCCAGTAGTCCTGCTGTACAATGCAGGGGTTTTCAGAATGAGAAGCTCACCAAGCAAACCCCCTATTTTCAATTTTTCTTAAATTTTCAATGGACACAGTCGTGAAATCCCTGCTGACTGTAGTTGCCGTTGGAATGCCT
Organism: Phrynocephalus forsythii; assembly: GCA_029282475.1. Taxonomy (NCBI): domain Eukaryota; kingdom Metazoa; phylum Chordata; class Lepidosauria; order Squamata; family Agamidae; genus Phrynocephalus; species Phrynocephalus forsythii. Next base: position 132,924,264 of record JAPFRF010000002.1, on the reverse strand, counting down.
AGGGACTCTTTTTTGCAAAAGAGAATCACATTTCGGGAGTTATGGTGCATAAACATGAACTAGTAATCTCATTCCTTCCTTTGGAGTCTGTAATCTGTTCTAAAGAAGAAAACCATATTAGATCCATAGGGAAAGAAGATGACATATTTCCTCTTCCTTTCCCCTCCTCTCCTCAGCAGTGGCCAACATTAGAGATGCCTACACACAGCTAAATCAAACCGTTTGCTTGAAATTCATGCAGGCTGCATCTTGGCACACATAAGCTTGCTGGTAGTGGAGGAGGTGGGGGGGAGAGATGTTGGTGTTGGACTTAACATGCATTCCCCCCTGGTCTTGCAGTGAACAATGAGTCTGAAACATAGCTGTAAATCAGACTACCAAGCTGCCATAGGAATTCAAAGCACTCCAAGACGAGGAGGCAGGGGAGCTATTATGGCAATAGTAAACCCATAACTTAGCATTCAGAATAAAACATCCCTTTTAGAATGCAATTGCCTTCATTCTTTCCTCTGCGTGTGCTCCAGTTTGCCAAGACAGAAATGTGAAACGATGTCTGATGTTGGCTGCTTGCTCCCTTCTTAGGCAGGTGTTTGCATGAGAGTCCAGGACCGCTTATGTTTCATCAATGGGATATAATTTCTGGATCCCTGGGCATCTCTCTCTGTGTGTGTGTGTGTGTATTTCTCCCCCCCATCGGAAAACTGTTGGAATTGTGTGAGAACAAGGGACATGGAGCAGATGTAGAATATGGAGGAGACCTAACTATCACACAGCTATGTGATATTCAACTCCTACCCTGTTTCCCCGAAAATAAGACCTCCCCAAAAAATAAGCCCTAGCAGGATTTCTATGCATTTGTTAAATATAAGCCCTACCCTGATAATAAGACCTAGTGATGAGCGTGGCTATGGCTGTGTGCAGGGCAGACATTCAAGCATATTATATGTAATAAAAGTAAGACATCCCCTGAAAATAAGCCCTAGTGTGTCTTCTTGAGAAAAAATAAATATAAGACAGTGTCTTATTTTCGGGGAAACACGGTATGTACCCCCCCTAAAATTCATTCGTTTGTTTGTTTGTTTGTTCATATTTTTACCCCACCTTTCTCCTTAAAAGGACCTAAGAAATCTTGCATAAGTTAAAAGGCAATATTTAAAAGTAGAGATGGGCAAAAATGAACTTTTAGTTCGTTTCATTATTCGTTATTCATTTCATTACATAATGAAATGAATAATGAACCCCAGAGTGAATTTAGAATGAAACAATTTTTTTAAATTCGTATGAACCCGAGCCTGAACTGAACCAAGGGTGGGCCCGAACCAGACGAACCTAGAACATGGGTTTTCTGATTCATGCCCACCTGTATTTAAATGCTAAATATATCAAGAAAACAAATACTGAAAAAAGAATTGAACAAGGATTGGATTAAATTTAATTGGACCTATTGATCACATCAAAGCAGAAAGACAGCCTCACCTCTCCACCCATCTCCTTTCTCTCAGGTACCTATAAGGCTAGCTGTGGCTGCCAGAGGCAGTGCCTCGTGTACGTGCAAAGTGCGGCGCTAAGTGCACACTTGGTGCCGCACTTAGCACTGCAACGACTGCCACAGGGAGCACCTACCTGGGGAAGATATCACTTTTGGAAAAGAGACTTTGGAAGACATTGAGGGGAAACTTAATACTAGTACACCAGTTACACCCGTTTCTTGAGAAAACCTGTTCTGGCCACTGTGACACCTGCCCTAGTGACCTCCCGGCTGGACTACTGTAATGCCCTCTATATGGGGCTACCAATGGAAAGTGTCAGGAAACTTCAACAAGTCCAGAATGCAGTGGGCAGATTGCAGAGCAGGTTGCAGAGATCACATTACACCCCTACTAAAGCAGCTCCACTGGCTGCCAATCAGCTACTGGGCACAATTCAAGGTGCTGACCTTAACCTACAAAGCACAAAATGGCCTGGGTCCAAGCTACCTCAAAGATCGAATCTCGCAGTATGAACTGGCTCAGGTGTTAAGGACATCAGGAGAGGCCTTTCTCTCCATCCCGCCACCTTCACAGGTGCATATCACAAGAACACATGAAAGGGCCTTCTCGGTTGCTGATCCCAGACTTTGGAACTCCCTCCTGCTGGAAGCCAGGACTGCCCCATCCCTGCTCTCTTTCTGAAAGCAGGCAAAGAACTTCCTCTTCAGGCAAGCTTTCCCAGAATGAGGGTCTATTTACTATCTGGCTTTTATATGGATTACCATACAAGATTGCATTGACTGATTTCATAAGAACCACAGTGATTTCCATGTTAGTTTCCACCACTCATATTGGATATTTTTCCCTTTTTGTGTGCTTTTTGTAGCTTTAATGTTACATTTAATGTTTTAAGATGCCTATCCTGATTCCCTGTTCTTAATTTGAATATGTCTTATTCTGGGCTGTATATTGTCCCTCCTTTTTTAAGCCACCTTGGTTAAAAATATTCAAACAAACAAACAAACAAACAAACAAACAAACAAACAAACAAACAAACAAACAAAGAGTCAATAAAATCATTACTAAAAACACATTTAAAAGCCACAGAGCACAACAATCTATTTAGAAAAAAAGTCTTAAAGTAATTTTAAAATGGGTAAATTCAATTTGGCCTCAATGTCCATGGAGTGAGGCCCACATTTTTGGATGCAAACCATGAAACCTTGGTCAAGATCAAGTTCATTACTCGTGGTACTGTGTAATTTGACTGCTGTACTGTAGCCAAAACTCTGTGCACAACCCAGTGTGGAAATTTTTTCTCTGTTAGCAAATATACTCAATAATATAATGTAGACAAATTATAGCTCACTTCAGATAGACGTTTATTATAAATCTTAAATAAAGTATTTTATTTGATTAATTTATTTAATGCTGCACGGTTACTCTGGGTGGTTTACAAAGTTGAACAGATATCAAAGTACAATATTCATACCTGCTGCAAGTATAAAAAATGCTCACCAGATGGGGCCTGTCAGACTCACAAATGGGTGCCACCTCCTCCAAGCCTCAGCACCCTTTATAAAGCCAGAAACAACACAATTAGCATAGCACCTGTCCTACAACAAGAGATACAATGGATACTCAAGCATATTCTAACACTCCTCCATTTCTGTTTGTTGCAAGTATTTCACAAGTTAGCTTCATATCCTGTCTACTGTATAATCTGCCTAGCAGTTCTGCAGCTAGCTAGAAGTAGGAGAAGGTTTAACAACATAAAAAGCTACTTTAGGTTCCTAAAAGCAGTTGAGACTAGACATGGGCACGACCAGAAAAAATGACGTTTCGAGTTTTCGTTTGTCAGAACGGGTCCGTTTTGGGTTGTTTCCGTTTGTCGCGAACTTTTTCAAAAATTTGTAGTTTCCATTTGCCATTTGTCGTTTCCACCTCGATTTAGCGTGATTTGACTTCCCAGAGCATAGGGGCGTCCCGCAATCAGGGCTGGCACTAGGTGTTTTGCGCCCTAGGCGGTGGGGGGCGGGGCGGGGGATCGGGCGAGTGGGCGGGCGGCAGCGCGGGCCACAGGCGGGTGGCGGTGCGGGCGGACGGGTGAGTGGGCAGTTAGGATATCACTTAGGATAGAGGTTCTGTTCTTGGCTTGCACCCCAAATGTGTGTGTGTGCAAGCAAATTGAAGTTGGGAAAATAGAAAATAAATGGTAGTATATAATATATATTTAAAATAAATCCACACCTCCCACTCCCAGTCGAACCTCCCCCTTTATCCAATATCAGAAAAAAATCCTCACAAACTGCCAGAGAAGAAATAAAGAATAAACTGCTATTCCCTTTAGCAGACAAAGCTGCAGGGAATCAAAGAAATTATTTTCTAAATACAATTCCCTCCTTGCCTTCCTAACTTAAATCCTAAAGCCTCCAGCCTCCCTCCTCAATCTCGATTGGATCACACCAGCACCAGCAGCCAGCCCTCCTCCCTCAACCACATCCATACACCCGACTGCGATTTCTGGAAGGTGCCTCGGCTTTTTATGCCCTCCAAGACATCCAGAAGTGCCAGTCAAAAACCTGGCGATGCCATTGGTGGAATGGTTCATACAATTTGCATGGTCCCATCCCATGCTCAGCCCAAATGGGCAGGTCTAAAAAAATAAAAAATAAAATAAAATCAATACAGTGTTTTATTGCTATAAAAAACCCACTGCTGCTACTATTAAAATTCAGGCATTTTAAATAAATAAATTTCACATGTTTCTGTGGTGATTTGGTGTGTTTTTTTACCACAATTTCAAAAGAAAAATTGTGGTCGCCATTTTGGACCACCACCACCCCACATGGCATGGTGAGACGACGAGGGTGACCCCCCCCAGCCTGGTGCAAGCAGCCCAGGACAGGAGAAGAGGGGGGGAAAGGCTGAGGACCCCCCTAGAAACCACCCCTCTGGTAGGTGGCAAAGCCTCAGGCAGGCATATTTTTGCCTGCTTTTTTGGCCGGGAGTCGGGTTTTTTTTAAAAAAAAAAAACTTTAAAAAACTTTTTCTGTGCTTCGTATCACGCGATCGCTGCGATGCCACAAACGGAAATGAAAAACCCGACCAAATTTTTCTTTTTGGTTCGAGTTCGAGTTCTGACGGCTTAATTATCGTTACCATTTCCGTTACGTAACGGAAATGATAACCGAAAACGGAAATGACAATTTCGCCGAGTCGTGCCCATGTCTAGTTGCAAGTATTTCACAAGTTAGCTTCATATCCTGTCTACTGTATCATCTGCCTAGCAGTTCTTCAGCTAGCTAGAAGTAGGAGAGAGTTTAACTACATAAAAAGCTACTTTAGGTTCCTAAAAGCAGTTGAGACCTTAGGAAAAACTACTGTCTGCACTGGGTTTCAATCCCAGGTAGCAGTCTCAAGGTTCACTCATCCTTCTATCCTTTTGACATCAGTAAAATGAGTGCTGACTCAGCTTGCTGGGAAGTGTGTAGCCTGCATAGTTAACTTGCAAACTGCCCAGAGAATGCTTTAAGTGTGATGGGAGCTTTATATAAACAGCACACTTATACTCTTCCAGGGGCAAACAGCCCTTCCATTAGCCCCAGTGAGATGGTCAGGCAGTGGGGCATAGAATTAGAAAGTTGGCTTCTTCCTTGAGCATGGCCCAGATTTGGGATGGGATTTTTTTGATTTCTTGAACTACAAATATCACAATTCTCCATTTTGGGAGTTCTACTTGATGGACAGACAACTTTTTGGGTTTTCGTGAGAAGTGTAGTCTTGCTGCCCATTGAGTTCAATGGAATACATCTCATACGAAAAGCTAGGAAGCATCAAGGTTTTCTTTCTTTCTTGCACATTAACAACAGGAAACACAGGCCTTGGAACCTCTGAGGCAGGCCCTGTCCCCGAGTCAATGAAGTGGGTGGGTGGGTGGGTGGGTGTGGGTGGGTGGGTGAACAAATTAGTCTATGGCACCTGGAACTCCCATAATTCAGCCTGAAAAACTGTTGGGAAATTCCAGGAGTTGGAATCCAAGGAGGAAACACAAATGACAGACCCTTAAGATGCACATAAGGGAGGTGTCATAGCCTAATAAACGCACAACAAAAGTAACACTTAGTCAACAATGTGTCACAGTGGAGTGGCACCCCAACATTTGATGAAATATTGACTGAATGCCAGATGTGCCTTGCTGGGCACATTCTTTGATTCCCTGTACACCAGATCTCTGACTACATTGCTCTTGACACCTCCTAAAGGCAAAAGAAAACAAGGAAGACCACAGAAGACCTAGTGATCAACTTTCTGTAAAGATCTAAATGCAGTGAACATCATATGGGAAAATGCAGAAATGGAAGCTGCGGACCAGATCCACTGGAAAGCACTTGTTGCATGATGTGCCCAGAAGCCCGGGAGGAACTAAGTCTAAGTAAGTCTAAGCAAGTAAGCAAGTCATTTAGATCTATACTGCTGTTATTTCCTCTTAGGGCCTGACTTGCCTTTAGTCCTAAAGCTGGTTTTTCTCTGCCACTGTTTTTAACCTACTGTATACTTGTTGATTTGACAAATTTTCCAGTTTGTGGTGCTGCTCACATACATGTCTCAGTATGAGTGAGACTTGGCAGGGGTGTTGCACATTCTTGGCCAGTTTGGCTTACAAGAGACCAACGTGTCTCCTCTATCCATTCAGTCATGCCATCACTTTGTGGATTGATGCTCTCCTTGCCTTTCTGTCTCTTACAGTTTCTTTTAGCTCCATCGAGGTCATTCCAATGCCCCCTTTGACAGTGTCAAGCAAGCAAATCCATGAGCAGCCCCTTCTTCTTTTACTACTGACCAACACTCAGCATTATTATCTTTTCTTTTCTTTTAACTTAGCACATTTTTTATTAAATTTTAAACTACATACAAACAACATAAGGAAATAAAAAAACTACATTAAACAATATAAGTGTACCCCCATCCCCCGGGACCATCCATGCATTCTTCTTCGTTGCTCCATCTTCTATTATTCTAGTAATCTTCTTAAAGTTCTCTTCTCCAGAATTGTCGTGAGATATTCGTGGACTGTTTCCCTTTTCCTTTGACTAATACATTATTATTATCTTTTCAAGTGAGTTAGTTCACCATTGACAGAAAGGTATACAGTATGGGCATCAGAGCTGAAAAACAAACTTCATTGATGCCTAGTATGTGAAGCTTAAGATGATTTATTTCCTCTTTATTTATTTATTTATTTATTTATTGCATTTTTATACCGCACCAATTTCCCAGAAGGGGTTCTGGGAAACTATGTTTCACTTTGCTGGATGCAATCCATTAAAATTCCATGTCCCAGTTTTAAGAACTTTTGTCCAGAAAGATAATAAGGGACCTGGGTCTGTTTGGTTTTCCTTTAGCTGCATTATAACTGTTCTGGCTACTAATATGATGTATTTGCTCTTCCCCAGTAGCTTTGTTGATACTTCCCAGCCTGGGTGTTGACACCTATTTATTATTTATTTATTTATTTTAAGGCTTGACACTGTCTTCGAAGGAAAGGTTATACAATATAGAAATACAACAAATAATCAAGTCAAACAATAAACACACAACAGCAATTAAACAATTTAACTAATGACATAAAAGCAAAAACATAAAAACAGAGCAAAAACATAAAAACACTTTAGATTTAGAATATCCACTCACAGAACAAGGCTGCTAAATCTAAGGCATCTCAAATGGTGGGATAATTTTTTTAAAAATAAATAAACTAAATAAATCAAATGTCCCTTGCTTAAGGCAGGTACCCTGACCTGTTAAAAGTAAGTTCTTAGAATTCTCACAAATCCTTGAATGAGGTTGGATCCAACACACTCTTAACTTCACACTTTGTCCCAGTAACTTTCTGTGTTTTACCACTGAAGGAGCAAAACACTCTCCTTGAGGTCCAGCAGACAGAGAATGTAGTTCTTGAAAGATAAATGATGCCCCAAAGATCTAGGATGAAAAGGATGCAACAGAAGTGCCAGTTCTTGTACATTGGCCATAAATGCTCTCAAAGTTAAGTTGTGCGCAGGTAAATCACAATATTGTGATGGGGTTCCTGCATGGCAGGGGGTTGGACTAGATGGCTCTTGAGGTCTCTTCCAACCTACCAGGCTGGGGGTCTCGCTGCTTGTCTGTTGCATTTTTGAGTTGATCAATAAAGGTGGTTTTTTGTTGGTTTTTGGCAAAGAGTACTGGAGTAGGTCACCAGGTCTTTCTCCAGGCCACAGCCATGTTGGCCAGCATGAGTACAACCCATGCTGTTTACCCTTCTACTGTGGTGAGGTATGGCTGGACTTTGTGGGGGAACAGACCAACACAAGAGGCATTTCAGTGCCTTGGTCAAAGGTTTTGACTGTGAAATGTTAGCACCTGAAGTGTTGCTGACTACCAGCCCCACTTCTGGGAAAGAACCTTAAAAGTCTCTGGCCAAAATCCTATTGGTTTTAAGGTGTCTATAAGTGAAAGCACATAATTTCTGCTCCTTTATGTGCTGGCCATATGGCTGACTACAGGAATGGAAGAAAGACCCCAGCAAGCATAAAGGCTGTGCCTAATCATTGCTAAGTAGTACTTTTTACTATATGTATTTTGGATTTGGTCATTGGCTGTACTAAAGTATTCATTCAATCAATCACAGAATCATAGAGTTGGAAGATACCTCAAGGGCCATCCAGTCCAACCCCCTGCCATGCAGGAACCCCCACTATTTTCCCAGCAGATGGCCATCCAGCCTCTGCTTTAAGACCTCCAAAGATGGAGCCTCCACCACCCTCCATGGCAGCATATTCCACTGCCGAACAGCTCTAACAGTCAGTTAATTGCTTAGTTTCAATTACTCATTAATAGGTCTATTTTCTTTGCACTTATATGCATATTATTAATAAAAACAAAACAATGACAACAGCAAAAGCTATAGAATTCTGACCACTGTTGATAAACAAAAATCTTCATATGACTCCATGTATGCCAATCTATCTAGCACTTCAATTCATCTTTTATTTGTGCTCTTTGAAAGCAGATAATTAGATTATACAATCCCAAACCATATTACTCCATAGTACCACTTTTGTCCAACCATAAAGACATGCTCCTTTCTAAAGACTTATCTAAGGCTGTTCACATGTTTTGATGTCATCTATCTGGAACCTGAGGGATTATTACTGAAAAGTCTTTGGTTTTCTCTAAATTATTAGTAGTGCAGAATATTGTGCATGGTCTGATACTTAGGATCTATCTCAGGTCTTGGCTTTTCAGCCCAGTGCATTTTATCTGAGGATTTGCTGATAATAAATTTAGGAAACAAATGCATGGAGAAACACATCCCCAAATTTATTGCTTCATTAAGCTAAACTTCATTAGGCTTATTGGAGTGAAACTAATATGTGGTGTGTGCAGTGTTTATGGGCTGTAGAAATAAAATATAGAAATAATATTTCTACTATGTTAAGTCCTCATGGGTAATTATGCTTCTGGTGTCATACGATCTCTATCAGTAGGTGCTTTCTTTGTCAGGAAATAGTCTTCTCATCAGATGAGTCCCTGTTGTGATGCTTGGAGGTCAGTTGAGTGTCTACAAGAGTGTCCATCCTGTCAGATGGCACAGTATAGAAATCCAATAAATAATAATAATAAAACAACAGTAAGGATAATGATGTGTATCTTTCCATTTTTGGAGACAGTTTCCAGAAAAATATCCATGTTGCCTGAAAAATGGTGGACCCAAGAAACATAGATACACACACCTCATAACAACTTCTTTGCTGCTAAATTTCCACCCACTCACTTTATTCATTTGCAACAAATGATTTTTGTACTACAAAGTTGGCCCATCTTGTCCTTTATTGTCTACAATATTGCAGAAATTCTCCTGGCTTTCAGGCAGAAGTCATTCAAAGTCCTCACTGATGAATGGGGACCTTTGGCACACAATGTACATGCTCTACCACTGAATGACCACCCTTCTCAGTTAGCATAATCATTATAAATATCTTTGGATATATCTGCCTTGTCTCTTTATGAGAAAAAAATGAAGCTTCTGACTTGATCCTGGAGAGTTTTGTGGATACTCTGGACTGCTAGAAAGACAAACATGTATGTCTGAGATCATATTATGCTTGAACTCTCTCTATGGCAAAAATATATTTCTAGCTGAGATTGTCATATTGTGGGTACATCTTGAGTAGACAAGATTCACACGAAAATGCAGTAAGGCTAGGAGAAGCTGAAGGCAACAGGAAAGGAGGAAGACCAGATATCAAGTGGGTGAAGTCTATAAAAGAAGCAACAGGGTTGAGTTTCCATGAGCTGACCAAGCCTATTAATGAGAGGACACCTTGGAATCACTCATTCACAGCGCCACCACATACCAGAGTTGTCATTTTAGAAGAGGCACCATGGTAGTCTGTGCAAGTATATAGGGTAAAAACCAAAAGAAAATAAAGACTAAAGACTGCAAAAACACTGTAGTACCTTAAAGATTAACTGCTATAATCTAATCTGAGCTTTTGAGGGCAAGTCCAGTTCTTCAAATATAAGAGTGGAGCTATATGGTAAATATATATGCATTTATCCATGTATATGTCATACATGGCCCCCAAGCAGACTGTGCTTTTTAAACTGGCACAAGTTGTTGGTGAGCATTGAAACCCCCTCTCTCAACAGAGATGGGGCCTCAGACATAGTCTATCTGCTACTTATCAGGGTGTACTTTCAACAATACCCAGACAAATAAAAAAGCCTTCACCACCAAGGCCATAGCTAATGACCCATACTTTTATAGGTTTCAGCACCTTAGGCCATTGTTCACCTTAAGGCTGTGGATACTATTGTCTACCTAACAAGTGATAAGTTTAAATTTGGTTTAAAATAACACTGCATCAACACCTTGCTGTCTGGACCAAGTACATCTTTATTTCATAAGACAAATAGAAAGCAAAGTGAATGTAAAGATATTAAAACACTTGACAAGACAAGACATAAAACTAAATGCATTTACGGTCCCAGAATTTGGGTGGTGCTAATAGTGGTCACAGAAATTCTGGATGACCAAATGTCCAGAGCACTTCCTTAAATACCCTTCAGCCTGCCATACCCAGAGTCTAGAATCTTCCACAGCAGTTCTGCTTTTACGGGAAAAAGATCAAACCGGATCAAACCAGTTAGTTCCTAGCCATGAAGTTCCCTCCTTCTGTACCTCAGATGACCTCAACTTTATACATTTAGATCTCTGCAAAGTGACCAGACAAAACCCTCCATGAAATCATACTACGTTCAGAGACCTGGTTACCAATAAGACCATCTGCAAGCACTTCCTCTTTCAGGTACTTCTACAGGAAGCTGTGGTTAGTAGAGATGGGCATGACTTAGTGGAATTCCTGTTTCCGTTTCCGTTACTCGTTTCCGTTACGCAAAGGAAACGGTAGCGGGAATTATTCCGCCAGAACTCAAACTCGAACCAACTAAAGAATAATTGGGTCTGATTTGTCGTGGTCGTTCCTGGCATCGCGGCGATCCCGTGATGCCAAGCGGCACAGAAAAAAAGTTTTTAAAAGTTAAAAAAAACCCCGATTCCCGGCCCTAAAAGCAGGCGAAAACTGTCTGAGGGCACCTACCAGGCCAGAAGGGTGTTTTATTGGGGGGGGGGTTCCCCGCCCCCCTCTCCTTGGCTACTGCTACTGCTGCGCTGCTGGTACCAGGCGGGGGGGCATCGTCTCGTCTGCCTTTGCCATGCGGTGTGCGGGCGGGGGGATCCAAAATGGTGACCACAATTTTTTTTTTGAAATCGTGGTCCAAAAACCCACCAAAGCACCACAGAAACATGCAAAAATTAGCTATTTTAAATGCTTGAATTTTTACAGTAGCAGCAGTGGGTTTTTCTTGCAAAAAAACGTCTCCGTTGATTTTATTTTATTTTATTTTATTTTATTTTATTTTATTTTATTTTATTACAACTGCACATTCGCAATGATGGGCTCACCCATGGGAGTGGACCATGCAAATTTTCCACCAATCGCATGGCCACTTGGCCAGGTTGACCACAGAGACTTCTGGGATGTGCCAATCAGGCATAAACAGCCCACTAACCGTAGCCCGAACCTGAACCCTAACCCTAAGCCTAACCCATACGCCAGTACACTGTCCTTCTAAGTGGGTCAGAGAGGCACCCAGAGGTGCACCCCAATACTCACCCTAACCTCACCCGTAACTAGCCTAACCCTAGCCCTTGTGTTAACCCGTCTTAACCCTAAGCCAGATCTACTTGCATTGCACTACACACAAGTACATTTCACTTGGAGCGGGTGCAAAGAGTCTGTCAGTCCGTCACTTGTGGCTCTGGCTAACTCCTGCAGCAGCATTTGTGTGCCATGCAAACCATGCCTGCAAGTGCTGCCTGACTGTGTCTCACCGACTGTTGCAGCGACTCTTTGGGGTGCCTCTGCCAGTCTGCTGTGTCTGCAATATGCATATCCATAGCATATGGCTATGCATGCCCTTTTGTAGCAGCGCTGGCGGGTGAGGATAGGAGACACCCACCACAGAGAGGTGCCTCCAGGAGCCTGCTACTACCCCCAAAACCAGTACTAACGACAAACAAAAAAACAAAAAATGAAACAACAAATTTTTGCGAAATTTCGCGAAAAACGGAAACGAGCCAAAACGGGCTGCCTCCGACACACGACAACTTGAAAACGTCATTTTCCCTAGTCGTGCCCATCTCTAGTGGTTAGGCCTCTGTGGTTAAGGCTCCACACATGTTAACAGAAGTTACCTAAGTCTGTCTTGCTGGCTCTGTGAGCTCAGAAAATGCAGAAGTTGTCAGCAAGCTGATGCCCTTGTACATTTAATATACACTTTGAATCAAAATAATGCTGTAATAGTTAACCCATTTAGAAATACATAAAATTTCAGACTTATCACAAGCCTATTCAGGCCATTGTTCATCTTATGAAACTATTTCAGACCAGGGTGACAAGAGGTCAAAGCTGACTATGAGATGGAGGACTCCCACTAGCTGTATTTAGACTGATGAAGCTGTTTGGATGAGCAGCGAAACGTTTCTGTCTCTCAAGAAAAAGAAGTCCAGTCACCATGACTCAACTTCCAGCTATACTCACCTGGATGACTGAGAATCTTCACAGACATGTTGTTGGTAATGATTTTATTGATTGTGACTCCCATCCATTCACATACAATGGGTTCAAAATAAAGCAATCAATACCGATAACTCCCATGGCAACTGTGCTACTGAAAATCCCATTTAAATAAAAGAGCTCCCATTTTAAAGGACTTTGAGGGTTTTTAGTGTACCACTGAATTTCAACAATGCAGTTTGGTGGATGGAGTGGGAACTGCGGGAAAAAACAGCTTTGAAGATGGCCCTTGATGTTTAGAGCACATGTCTAGACTCCTATGGTATCATTTGAAAGCCACTGGATTAGTTAACAAGCATCTCACAATGTTCCACTGCCTGTGATGGGGAAAGGCCTAGTGTGGATTTTAAATCATTTGACTGGAAATACCTTTGGTGGATAATCTTTCTTTGAAAGCCAAATATTAAAGAGGCTGTTTGAAGTTTCAGAGCTTGATTTTCTTTAAAGAGTGATTAATCAGTTTTTGCAGCTTCCATCCTGCCAAATGGTTCTCGGCATGCATCGTTGTTTTGCCCAGATTAGGGAGATTTACATGTATGTAAGGCTACCGCATTCATCTGGCTGTCCTTAGAGGCAAAGTTAGAAGAACTTATGGATGCTTGCAATTTATGAAAGGGGAAAAAGCAGGGGCTGTGTGGTGAAAACTCCCGTAAAGAGCAGCACATGCATTGTGAAGGAAAGTTAATTGAAATGGAAAAAGAATGGAACTGCATAGGAGAATGAAAGCTGCTGTCATAATATATGACAGTGCGTTAAGTCATAATGAAAATACATTGTCAGTGCCGGATAGCAAAGATGAGAATCTGGCATGAGTGAAAAATGCTTAGAAAGCAGGGCTGTGCAAATTTATTTGAACAAACATATTGCCAATGGAATAATAAGAAAGCAAAAGTAGGGCTGAACAATGCACCGAGATGAAAGCCAAACTCCAAACCAAATTGGCCAAGCGCATGCCAGTTGTTATGAAATCCAGATTGACTGCAAATGGACAGATGCTACTCAGAAGCAGATTTAGGAATTGAGTATTGTCTAGAGCACAACTGAAGTCAGATCCAGTAAAAAATAATTACTCTAGTCTTCTTTTTTTGTTGCTGAAATGAAAGAGCATTCATTTTACAATCCAGAATGTGCAACTCCCATGGATCTAATTGTCTGAAATTACTCAAATTTAATCCAATTTTCAGAATTAATTGTGTATTCATAATTCAGTGACATGGTTCCATGACATAGAATGAAAATGAAAGGCCAAATTAGGATACATTTTAAAGCTTTGAGCAGGCCTCCTGATTAGATCAGGGGACTAGCATGCAGCACTTGCTAAAACATAAGAGCTTTACCTTCAAATTATAATTGATCATGAAAATGTGTGTCGTTGTGAGAATTAGAGTGGGTGACATCCCAGTGCATAGCTGTTAGGGGTGGAATTTGTTCTTCCTTGCAGCTTGGTAACTCTCAGGTACTTTCATAATACCCTTAGTGTACCTCAGGCATGTCCAAACTTTGGTCCTCCTGATGTTTTGGACCATGACTCCCAGAATTCTAAGCTTAGATTGCCAGTGGCAAAGGACTGTGGGAGTTGTGCTCCAAAATATCTGGAGGGCTGAAGATTGGACATGCCTGCTGTACCTGGTGAGTGGGGCATTTTTCTCACCAATGGAAGAAGAAGAAGAAGAAGAAGAAGAAGAAGAAGAAGAAGAAGAAGAAGAAGAAGAAGAAGAAGAAGAAGAAGAAGAAGAAGGTGCAAGAACAGCGTGGGAGTGAGGGGGTTGCTCTACTTTCTGAAGGTTTGGGAGCTTTCACTCCGATAATTTGTCCTGAAGAGTTTTTGCCATATTAAGGACATCAAAATCCTTTAAAATCTCTAGTAATTTTTCCTATGAAGTCCAACAAGGTAACTCAGAGTGGCATTTTCACTATCACTAGTTGACTGGTTGGCAATATGCATATGCCATTTGTCATTGTTGTTGCTTTTTTCCTGGTCTCCAACTCCCAGAATCCTCCATTCTATACGTTTTACCTGCCAGACCAACAGTTAAATTATGCGCACCTGGTGCCAGGACCCTGCCTGTCACAGAACCTGACTCTGAGGGGTTAAATGGTGAAGAGCTGCTGGAGTAGCCTTGCAGCTCAAGTCAGCAGGCAGCTGGGTCTGATGACTCAGCTGAAAACATATCTTCTCCCGCTAGAAGGGCTATGATCAGGATTCTGCAAAGACGTGCTACAAGGAGAGCTAGGGAAAGGGTCTTTGATGCTAGACAGGGAATCAGGTCGGGAAGCCCTGTGTACTAGCAGGAGCCTTTCCAGAAGTAAGGGCGTGTTCCCTGTTTTGAGATAAAGCTGGTAAGCTCACCTTGAGCTTTCTGTGGGAGCAATGCGTCATTTGAACTTGCAACCACGTTCCTGTCTGTGACCTTGGCTCTGTTTCCTGATTTCGGGCTGGCTTCCTGGACAACGGCTTAATCTGCTCTCTTGTGTTTGGCATCTGGTTTCCGTGAGATATTCTGGTTTTGACTTGGACTGTTAATTGCTGGGAGTTGGATTCTGTTATTTATCTGGCACTTGATTGTTGGCAAAAGGACTTGAACTTGCCTGGCTTTCCACTAAAGATCTTGGGAAAGAACTGAACCCTGTTTGTGTGTGTGCTCTGTGTGTGGGGCTTGACACCTGGGGAAAGATTGGGCTGAAAAGCTTCTTGGCCTAGGACAGTGGAGGTGAACCTTTGGTACTCCAGATGTTTTGGACTACAATTCCCACAGTCCTTTGTCATTGGCAGTCTAAGCTTGGAATTCTGGGAGTTGTGGTCCAAAGCATCTGGAGTGCCAAAGGTTCACCCCACTGGCCTAAGATAAGCCAAGCTCTGGACTCACAACCCATTGGAGAAGGAAAATAACCCAGTGCTTGCTGGGTTGCTTAACCAGCTGTCTTGCCATCTTGGGATGTCCTATTCAAAATCAGAAGCAAGAATGTTGAGATTTCAATGCTTTGTGGGGTTTTTTTTAAGTTAATTTAATAATATATCAGACAAAATTCTTCATTGATTCACGATGATAATTTAAAGGGGGCAGTCACTTGTTAGGCATACAAAAAGCTTGCCTACAACAACTATTTTATTCTGGTCAATACTGAAGCTTCACTACAGCAGGGTACAAAAACATTATGCTTGTGTTACCTCATCCTTTTGTGTTTTAATTAGAATATCTAAAGTTTAAATAGAGATTCTGGACTTGTAAATTACTGATTAGCTACCATCTCATTTTAAAAGGTCTAGTGAAGCCTTAAGCAATATAGAATTTAGAACTTCTGGATGTAA
This sequence comes from Phrynocephalus forsythii, assembly GCA_029282475.1. Taxonomy (NCBI): domain Eukaryota; kingdom Metazoa; phylum Chordata; class Lepidosauria; order Squamata; family Agamidae; genus Phrynocephalus; species Phrynocephalus forsythii. Next base: position 132,908,299 of record JAPFRF010000002.1, on the reverse strand, counting down.
TTTGCTCAGTTGAAGATAAAGCCTGTTTTATCTTCTGTATCATGATCTTGAGCTGGTCATGAGAAAGAAATATTATGCCCTTGATCCATTCCAGTCTGTGTTCAGGCCACGACATGGCATGGAAACAGCATTGGTCACCCTGCAGGATGACCTACTGAGGGAGGCCAATGGGAGCAAGATGTCCTTGTTGGTCCTCCTCGATCTCTCATCGGCCTTCGATACTGTCAACCACAGTATCCTCCTGGGGAGGCTCTCCAAGTTGGGACATAGGCCACCCCGGCTTGGTATAGTTCACTTCCTTCTTGGAGGACCAGCCCCGGAGAGCAGAGATTGGTGAGACGCAGTCCACCCCATGGACCCTCAAGTGTGGAGTTTCACAGGGATCAATCTTCTCACCAAAGTTATTTAACATCTATATGAGGCTGCTGGGAATGGTCATCAGGAGTTTTGGAGCTTCGTGTCATCAGTATGCTGATGACACCCAGCTCCATCTCTCCTTTTTATCTTCTGCAGTGGATGCTGTTCCATCCCTTGAGTGCTGCCTGAATGCCATTCTGGGGTGGATGAGGGCAAACAGACTGAGGTTGAACCCGGACAGGATGGAAGTCTTGCGGGTGGGTGTTCCTAATGTCAGTGGGTTAGGAAACTCCCTCTCATTTGGGGGAGTGACTCTGCCCACTCAGAATGAGGTGCACAGCTTGGGTGTTCTCTTGGATCCAGTGATATCTATGGAATCCCAGGTAGCATCAGTGGTCCATTCTGTCCATTACCATCTGCGGCAGATTGCTCAACTGTGTCCCTATCTGGACATGGGGACTCTTATCATGTTGGTCCTTGCATTGGTAGTCTCAAGGCTGGACTACTGCAACACTCTCTACGTGGGGCTGCCCTTGAGGCTGATGCAGAGACTCCAGCTGATCCAGAATATGGCAGCCAGATTGCTGACAGAGACTAGGAATCCTGAGTGCTGGCAGCCCTGCACTGGCTTCCAGTTTGATTCTGCATAAATTTCAAGGTTTTATCTATGACATACAAAACCCTAACCCAGAGGTACCCAAACATTCCCCCCCGCCCGTAGACCACTTGCCATTTTTTTTTGTTTTCTATAGACCCCTTGCATGCCTGCCTAATATTGAATTTTCCTAAGCTTCTTAACTTCAAATGTGTTTTTGACAGCTGATACAGTGCTATTCATTTTGATGGGGGCTTTTGTAGCATGGACAATTGTAAAATAAAAAAATGTACAATTTTTATTCATACTTTTATTGAAAAGACACAAAATGCAAGTAAATATTTGGTTTTGGAATGAAACAAATAAGAAACTAATAAAATTCTTACATAAAATTAATACACAAATGATGCTGCTAATGGGAGGGATGAGCCTGATGCTTTGATAAGGATTGTTCACTGTGGCTTCAAATTAGTGAGCTATAGTCTTAAATCTCAATATACAGTGATTTGCAATCAATTTCTTTTTCTTTTTTGTTAGAAGATTGCCAACCATGCTAACCCCCTTTCCACAAGGTATGAAGATGAGAAAGCTATCAAAAGCTTTCCATGTTGCAGGATAAGCAACAGGTACATCTTTCTGAAGCCAGAAATGCTAATACCCCATTCTGAACTGTACCTTAAGTTCTTTGTTAGTGCTTATTCCAATCAGTTCTTCTTGTAATGTGACATCTGATTATTCAATGTCACCATATGAATTGATAATCCACTGTGGTATTTCCATAATCAAAGTATCCTCAAACCTGGCTTTAAAATCTGTGTGGACACTAAAATGTTGAACATAGACCAAAATGTCATCATCCTGGACATTTGTCAATGACAAGTTGGGGAACTGGGAAAATTCACGCCATCCAATATTTTGCTTCATTAAATTAATTCTGGCAAGAAAAGCTGCAATGATGGACTTTGTTTTTATTAAATTCAGACTGTAACCTTGTAACTGCAAGTTAACCTCATTAAATTTAGTAAACAAATCTGTTAAATAAGCAATGTCTGGTTTCTACTGTATTTGATTAAATTTTCTTTCAAAATTGGATCTTTAGCATCCAAAAACCTCTAAAACTGTCTCAAAACGTGAAAAAAATCTTGTGAAACATAAGCCTTTCCACAGCCAGTGTACTTCAGTGTGAAGGAGTAATCGATGAAAGTTCTCATCATTTTTGTCACACAACTGTGTAAATAACCTAGAATTCTGATCTTGATACAACTGTGTAAATAACCTAGAATTCAAATCATGATACAGATCTTGTTTACTGTGTTTATGACAAATTGAAGAGATTGATGAAATCTGGTACTCAGATTTTTAGCTACTAAATGTTGTCAATGAATGATGCAGTGAATTGCAAACACCCCAGGTACGTTTTTTTAAAAAATGGCTTATAAAACCATGATAGTGCCCAAACATGGCTGGTGCTCAATCTGCTGCTGATGATATTATATTAATAAAGGGCTTGCTTTTTTCATGAAATAATCTTTCAAAACATTGAATATTGATTTGCCTTTAGAGTCTGTTGTCTAAGTTCTCGCAAAGAGCAGTTCTTGGTCCATAAAAAACCGAACATATGCTAATAATAGTGCTTCATTACCAGGTAAAGTTGTCTCATCTGGTTGAATAGAGAAATGGTTCATTTTCAGATAATTACACAAGAAGCTTTCAACATCATGACTCATTTCATCAATACGTCTTTGAACTGTGTTGATGCCCAAATGAATTCTTTTGTATATATCATATGCAGGCTTGTGTAGAACAGTTTTTAAAACCTCTTCAACGGCTGGTAAAATCAGCTCTTCCCTGATAGTATGAGATTTTCCTGATTTTGCTATGAGTCGTGAGATATTGTAAGATGCCCGCAAACCATCATAGTCTCTTTTTGATGTCGAAGCGAACATACTGCCCCCCATGGTTCTCTTTGGAAGTTTTTATTTCAGTGTTTTAAAGTATGTCAAATCTTTATCTGCTTTATCTGGGTGACACCTTCTCAGATGATCCTCCAGCTTGGATGGTTTCATAGCATCATTGTTTAAAACTCTGTTGCACAAAAGGCACATGGGCAGATGTTTGTCTGACAGGGATGGAATGAAGCCAAACTTCAAATAATCAATGCTATACTGCCTACATTTCTTTTAAGCCTCAGCCATGTTGAGTAGAAGTTATCTGTTGACAAAATCAAGCTATTTAAATATGATAAGACAGAGCAGTTCAAAATTGACTCCTGGCCAGATAGCATACAAATATTTTAAAATCATTTTGGTAACATTGGAAATATTTTAAAAATATTTCTAGAAGTGTTGAAATGTCTGCAAAACAAGCTTACAGAAATATTTCTGAAAAAAATATTTTGAAATATTGTGTGCTGTTTGGGTGGAGTAAATCCTTATTTAAATATTTAGTAAGTTAAATATAGAGAAGAATCAGGATTAAAAATGTTGCTTTGTAGCAGGTGCAGAGGATGTGGGGGAAGCAACCATGGAGGGGTCTGTTTTAAAAATGGGGTGATGGGAGGAATCCCAGCTAGAGCAGAGGATTCTTCAAGGGGATGCCTCCAAGGAGGGGGGCTGTTTTAAAAATGGGATGATGGGAAGACTCCCAACTAGAGCAGAGGAGGGGAGAAAAACCTCCATGGAGGGGTCTGTTTTTAAAATGGAACAATGTGGGGAATCCCTGCTAGATCAGGGGGGAAGCCTCCATGTAGGGGACTGTTTTAAAAATGGAGCACTGGGGGAAATCCCAGCTGGAACAGAGGAGGGGGGAAGCCTCTGTTTTTAAAAAAATGGGGTGATGGGTGTGGGTGTGTCCTGGTTGCAGCAGTGGTGGCAGGGATGGTGTGGAGAGCTCACAGAGGTGTCATCTTTGGGGAAAGGGATTGATGGGAGTAGCAACTGTTTGTACCTTTACTGAGCCTGTTGCCCTTCCTTCAGCTCTGCTGTTGCTGTTGCCTGAAAGAGCAACTGAAACAATCACCCACTTTCAGTGGGAGGAGGGGAGAGGGAGAGATGCCATTGGCTTAGAGCACTTTAGATTATGTGACACACATGAGAGTGCTGTTATATCAAGACACTGCTCATTAATAAGGCAAACATGTTCAGAAATTTTTCTTCGTTCATCAAAACGGAATTTGTATGCAGTTTAACAGTAGATCAAGGGATGTGATAATACATTTCTATATTTCTATTCTGCTTTAGAATAGAGAACTGTTTCTAGTCTAGACATAAATTTTCCAGGAATTTTAAAATCATTTTTCTCCCCAAAGTTTCCAGAGATTTTACATCTCTAGTCTAGTCCAGGGTATTGCCTCTTTAAGAAATAGAAATAATAAAAAAATAAAAACAGCACCAACCAGCCCCACAGCTGGCTGGTGAGTGCTAAGGGGGAAATTAAAAACTGTGAAAAAGCCGGATCATATGCACCCCCACGCTGGGGAAAATGTGCATTTTTAAGTGGAGCAAAAAATACCCAAGAGCTCTGGTAGGTCTTGGAAAACTCGCTAGAACCCGCTAAAAAGGGTTCTACCTTTTAAAAAAAAAAAGCCCAATGACCATGGAGACAAGATTTTTGGAGCCGGTTTATCAGAAAATTAGATCTGCGTTTTAAAGGACGTGCGATAGAGCCCTTAGAGTGATTTTCCTGTCATTTGTAAATTCATGGGAATTTTCCTTCTACTCAGTTCCTGTTAGTGGAAGGGGCAGGAACCTCAATTCATTGTCATATTCTCTTTGTCATAAGGAGTTTTAAGACAGAAGCAAACTGTAGCAGCAAAGAACTTCACTAAAAATAAAAATGACGAGGCAAATTGAATAAAGACCTGCATATATATTTTTTTGTTTTTTACGCAAGCAATTTCAGTTTAAACTGCCACACATATTGTGTACATTAGCTGCTATGGTGTGCCATTTAGAATAAATGCAGCTGAATTACAGTTTCCCATATAAAGTTTCTAATGGCACTTGGGGAGGTTGGTGCACAGCTAGGCTCCCAGAAAATAAACAGATGAAAACATCTGACGTTTGCTTTCAGCACCACTTTGAGCCTCAGAGTGTTTTCATGGAAGGAAAAAAGTAGAAATGCTTCACATTTTTTGAGTAGGCTCCAACTGCCTAACATGTCTACTGTGCCTGTGTATGGATTTTGCAGCTACTTCACACAACACAGAACTAATATACGTTACTCTTCTGGAATGCAACTGCCAGAATCTGCCCACATACTGGATACTCATGTTGGCTGGGGAAATCTGTTCTCCTCATTGATGCAGTGGGCCTACTCTAGTGTAATTTACTATGCCAGTATCTCCCAAGTAGGGATGGGCACAAAACGGAAAAATAGCATTTTGTTTCATTCCCCCCCTGCCGCGTTTCATTTCATTTTGTTACAAAATGAATTTTAAAGTAGTTTCGTTATGAAAGGAAATGAAATGAAACAAAACACAATGCTTTTAGGACAGCCCCCCAAATTTGGAAAGGTTTAGGGGTCAGGGGTAAAATAATAATAAAAGGGGGTAAAATAATAATAACAATTATTTAAATTATTTTAATAAATATTTTTTAAAAAAATATTCAATGGAAAATTACTATTCCCAGGCATGTGAATGGCAGGCTTAGCTTCCCCAAGCAATTTTATGGACCCCTTGAAATTTGGAAAGTTTTGGGTTTAATGGAACTGAGTTATTAAGCTCCAAAGGAGGTGTGTGGGTGATTAATGGAAGAGGTGTGTCTGGTGCACTTTACCAATTTTAGGGTTAATTTACAGCTTCACCTCAGCACACCAATCCACACTCCTTCAATTAAGTACCCCTGCAGCCTCTTTGGAGCTTAATAACTCCATTCCCTGACACCCAAAACTTTTCAAATTTCAGGGGCTTCCAGGGGAGAGCTTGAGGAATCTCCCTTGCCATTTCCTCTAGAATGAATTGCTTCATTTTAGAGGGGGCGGGGGGCGGAATGACATTTCATTTCATTTCATAATGAAATGCTGGCTGGTGTTTCGTTTCATTTTGAAACGTTTCATAACCTTATGACATGAGGAAAGAGTGTGTCGTTTTTCGCAAGGTGCCCACCCCTACTCCCAACCTTTTTGAGTCACAATCCCCCTTCATAATAGCCAAGTTGCATGCAACCCACCCTCCTGCCCCATTTGTGTGACTAGACATTGTTGCACAACTCAAGATTCACAGTTTCCCCTCCTTCATTAGCAAGGAGAAAGGAAGGCACACACGTATTCATAGGCACAAATCACTTCTTTTTGCACTCCAGATTTTAACCAATCCTTTGCTGAGGTGGGTGTTAGGAAACCAGAAGCAAGCAAGGCCAGGGTTGTGGTACAGGGAAGAAGATCTTGCTTCAAAGCCATCACTGCGATGGAGGCAAGACACATTTCCCCTAGCAGATGCTGGCCAGCCCTACACCATTCTCTTTGTCACCACCAATGCCAGCCAAGAGCCCAAGGAGTGTGGTGGAAGTTTCTACCTTCCATGAAAAGAGGAAGCGTGGGCAGAAGGTTATGGTGGCAGTTCACTTGCTGATGGCTTTATCTCCTGGCCGAGAATGATGGCATTGAGCTCAATGGGCCATCATTCTAAGTGACATGATTCCCAGTTTAAAATAACATATGATTCCTAGTTTAAAATAACTTTGGATAAAATAACCACAACAACCTCCTTAGAAAACACTTTGCAAACCCAATGGGGAGGGTCACAGTTGAGAAGAAGTGCATATCATAAGCCACACAATTCTGGCCAAATGGGGATTATTTTGTATTAGACATACGTGGGATTGTGCTGTGTGTCAGGGCTGAACACTGAAATATTGTTTACAATTCTCCGGGTGATGCTGTCACAGGATACACACAATTGCACATCTAATTATGTGTCTATGATTTGCAATGAAGCATGGCCATGAGAGACTAAAACGTCCCATCCTAGTGCATGAGGGTTGAATGTAACATCTGTGATTTCTCTGTCCTTCCATGTTACACCCTTACGGAGCCAATACATGTGGGATGAAACAATCACTGATCAATTGCTTCTTGAGGGAGGCCCAGATACGCGAAACCATCTCAATTTCTAGTAAGATTAGTTTGAATGAGTGACACATTCTACTTACCTTATGGTTGTAATCATATGGGATCACTGCAGCTTACACACCAACCATGATTTTTTTTTTACCCTACCCCTGTTCCCCTGGATTCTGTTTTAGCTTCTTATCTCATGAAAGGAACTGAAAAAGTCAAAAATGAACACAGCACCTTAATGATCTTTGAGCTGGTCTCATAAAATGGTATTTACCTAAAAGAAGCAAAAGTAAAGCAAAAGGTGCTGCTTAGATACTGCTCCATAACATTTGAAGCACTCTCTGGGTGGTATACAACAGGCCTGCCCAACAGGGAAACCATGGGCTACTGGTAGCCTGCGAAGGGTTCAAAAGTAGCCTGCTGGTCATCAATTTAAAATGTCAGGGGATAAGTTCTCCACCCTCACTCTCCCATCCCAAGGACCACCACAGCTGAGTGGGGCAGTTCAAGGGCCATGGCACATTGAAATCTGTTTGTTCCAGAACGGATTAATTGATTTTCAATGCATTCCTATGGAAAAAAGGATGCTCTACTTACAAATTCTTTTACTTATGAGCATGTGTTCGGAACAGATGAAATTCGTAAGTCAAGATTTTAGTAGCCCTCAGGCACTTTGGGCCGGAAAAAGTAGACCTCAGCCTGTTCAAAGACAAAAAGACCTAGTATACAATATAGTATTGTAAACTACACATTGCTCCCCCTCTTCCACCCCCACTCCCACACCTGTCACCTAGGTGCTCAGTTTACTGACTTTGGAAGGGTGGCTATGTTGAGCTATGCATATCTAATGGAAGGAGAACTACTGACTTTATTTGAGAGCAGAGTGGGAAATATTGGCTTTTATATAAAAAACATAACTACTAGTACTGTGGCTGAAAGATCTCTCTCTCTCTCTCTCTCTCTCTCTCTCTCTCTCTCTCACACACACACACACACACACACACACACAGAGAGAGAGAGAAATGAAGTGTCTGTGGAGATTCTCAGTGATCCAGTTGAGATTGCAAACATTCACATTTTTTCCAAGGGGGGGGATGAACTTGATGTTTAAAAATTGAAGTGTTGAAACCATGATGATATTCATTATGTCACCAACAAGGATGTGGATAATCATTTTCTGCCATATATATATATTCCAAAGATCAAAAGTTTCTGGAGTTCAGCCTCTGTATGCTTTTCTGTGTCTGTTGTGTTTCATTTATTTCAAGTTTCTTTTCAGCAAATAGCACTGCATATCTAACCCACTTTATATAAGCTGTTTATATCCCTGTGTTTAGATATATCCTCCAGTCAGAGAGTATTTTTATTCTTTGATGGTCTTTAATCTCAGCCTCCACAGAGCCCTGTTGAAATCAAGTTTTTTTCTTCTTACCCTCTAGCATCTGTAAGAACCAGTGGCTGAACTTGGAAAAGATTATATATTTATTTTGGTCATACCCATCAGTTAAATTGTCATCCAATGGAAGTATGTGTTGATGTCACAAGCAGAGGGAGGCTGAATGTTCGTGCTTGTGCATCTGTTTGTAAGGAAAAAAAATGGCAAGGTTGTAAAATATAAAATAAGCATGGCAGAAAAGCACTCAAGCATTCAGTTTAACACTTATAAGAGAGCTGGTTGGTTCCGTAGTGCTTATGATGGATAGCACTGCAACAGAAAATTGTGGCAATAAGGTGGAGAGTAAATGTAATGGTGGACAATATTTGCATTATACATCCAAGCAAAAATGGAGCAAGACAACGGATGAGAAAAAACACTCAGGGTGTAAATAGTGTTCAGGTTATGATTGTTGTGATGGAGAGGTATAAATTAAATAACACACTCAAACAGCACATTGAATCAGTGGTGATGGTGAATGGCTGTTATGGTCCCTATACTGAAATTCCCATTTTAAAAGCTAAACTGTTTGCTGGGATTGCAATGTCAAGAAATAACAGATTAAAACGGAGAAGGCGGAAACAATGTAAAGCAGCTTTATATATTGGTAGTATGGATACATACTAGAGATGGGCACAAGATTATGAAACATTTTGTTACATAACGAAACAGCAGACAGCAATTTGTTAAATAAAATGAAGCACCATTGTTTTTTACTGTTGAAATGAAATAATTCATGAATTTCCCTCCTCCACTCTCTTGTCTGGCCATTGCTATCCAGCTGATTTTGACAGCTCAAACTGTCAAAACCAGCTACTGTAGGTGGCAGTGGTCAGAACGGGACAGTAGAACAGGGTTTTCAATTTCCCGCTGCCTGATCCATTCTCTTTTTTTGACAGTCCAGGCTGTTAAAAAAAACCCACCTGGGATGTGTGTGGAAGCCACAACAGGAGAATGGAACAGGCAGCGGGATATTCAAAACCCCCTGCTCTGCTGTCCCTTCTCAGCCAGCCAAGGGGTGGGTGAGTGATGCACCCACTCGACACTTGCTTGGCTGAGAAGGGCACAATGGAGCACAGTTTTGAATTCCACACCACTGCAGTAAGGGTGCTCCTGTGACTGACTTCACTACTCACCCTCTCAGCCCCATGCTGTGTCGGGGATGCCGGGATCCCCAGGTGTGTCGAGCAAAGTTCCAAATGGTTTCACTTTGCTTCATTTCTTTTTTGGGGGAAATGGGAGTTATGATCTAAGAAGGTTGGCAAAATTAAACATGCGTGTCGGGGGGGGGGAGAGAAGATATGTGGGACAATGCTGAGACAGATTAACACAACCATGTCTTTGGAAACAATCCAAGAAAGAAATTGTACCAATCTTTGCTTCTTAATGTGCAGAAATATATCAATTGGCTATGCACATTTACTGAGGTGCAAGACTCATTTAATTTAATAGGACATCTATCTGAGTAAGCAGTTTAAAGAACCGTACGGAGACAAATGCAGGTAGAATTAGTTTCTGCTCATTTTTGGAAACTTCTTTCTAGAAACTGAGGATTCACAGTGATCAAGAGGATTAGAGTCAAGTATTTTCATTATTTATATTCCCTTTCTCCTCTCCCCCCCGCTACTCTACCTTTCCCCCAAATTCCACCAAACTCTCAACAAAGCTTCCAGAAACACAGGGGAAATGAAATGGAACTTCATAGACTCAGAAGCCCATAAAATTCCAGAGTTCATAGGATTCATTGAGGCCAACTTCCTTTCAAAGCAGGAAACATATTATGGCACATAAACTGAAATCCTGTTGAGTAGCATTAATTAAATGGTAACTTAACAACATATGAACGTAAGAACATAAGAAGAGCCATGCTGGATCAGGCCAAAGACCCAACTAGTCCAGCTTCCTATATCTCTCAGGAGCCCCACCAAATTGCATCTGGGAGTACACAAGACTAGATATCTGTTTCCTGATACCACTCCCCTGCATCTGACCTTTGAAGTACCCTGGTTTTAAGCCTGGAGATGATACATCTCCAACATGGTTTGTAACCTGTGATGCACATTTACTGCAGGAATCTGTCCAATCCCTTTTGAAGGCATCCAGGCCAGATGCTGTCACCACATCCTGTGGCAGAGAGTTCCACGGACTAACAACATGTTGCATGGAAATAGGTGATCACGACCATGTGACTGACTCTTCTCAACTTCATCTCCATGAAGTTTTATTGGCAGGAATAGTGGAGTGGCTTGCCAGTTCCCACTCCAGGCGCCTACAGCACCAGGTATTCCCTGATGTCTCCCATCCAAGTACTAACCAGGGCTAACCCTGCTTAGCTTCCAAAATCAGGTGAGATTGGAAGTGCTAAGACCATCTAGGCATGGCCCTGGCACAGTAATACTGAAGGCATCTTCCAAAGATCCTTTCATTTCTTGCTAGTTTATAGCCAAACCAAATCAAGGGAAGCTGTGGTGTGAGTGTTCTCAGACATGAAGGAGGGAGAAAGTCCTTACTGCTTCTTTGACATGTGAAAGATAAAAGGGAGCTAGTTTATTACTGCCAACTCCAAATGGCATGAGGGGATCTGAACAGCATTTGAGGTGCTGGCAGATCTATCAACCTGCTCTGGAGTTGACAAAGGCCGTTACTTCACGAAGTGCATTGCTTCGCAGCGGCATTGCCTTCACTTTGAATTCGGTGGCGGTCACGTGCTCTCCCTTCGATCCCACCCCTGTTTCTCAGTACTCACGCAGAGCATTTCTAGGACCGAGTCAATTACTACCTCACGTGCTCCCTTCGCATTAGAAAACTGCTTTGCAACGTCCAGTTCCACCCTCCTTTTATTTTAAAAAAAATATTAACTCGGCGTATCGATGCATCAATTAACCGAAATATCGATGCATCGATATTTCGGCGCAAAAGTAACTATATATATAAAAAAACACAAGTCCACACATGACATTGGGAGTGAAGCGAGATGCGAAGCGAAAAGATTCCCGGCCGCTGGCAGGGGAACCACTCACCCCGCTTGGAGCACGGCAAAGGGGGCGTGGTCGGGGTGGCATCGCAGCCAAAAAGGAGGAGCGTGCGGACTGAAACGATCGATTCGCACAGAAATGAGGGCTTGCCGCGAAGTGAGCGGTTCGTGAAGTAACGGCCAAAGCAGAACCAGAGCACTGACCCACGATGGTAAAATAGGCTTCTGTCCTCACACAAAACAGTATCCTTTGGGACATGGGCATACAAAAATAAAGACTTCGCCAATGAAGTCAGGGAAAACTTTCTCAGCCAACCACACACCACTGCTCCTCTAGTCTCCTAGACAGTAAAATCAGAAAGAAATGCGAGTGTGAGAGGGTGGGATATTTTTGCATAACGTGAAAAGATGCTAGGACTGTAATTCCTCAAATCATCCAGACAGCAAGGCCAAAGGTTGTTCCTAAGGAGAACCTGCAGGTTGGAGAGATAGGCAGGATATCTCTCAATGCCATTTGTGGGGAATCGTAAGCAGGCGAAGACATCTGTTTGGGAATATCCTGAAGCAAATGGTGAGCCTCTGTGTGAGACAGAATGCTGGACTGGATGGGCTGTGGCCTGTTCCAGCAAGGCTGTTCTTATGTTCTTATGAACTACTGGGAGATGGAGTGGGGGAGTAGTCCAACAAAGTAACTTTTCCCAAGCTCTTGTTTTAAAACAACAAATCCAGACAGGACATAAGGAAGTTAGGAGTGGCCTGTGAAGGCAGAACCCACATATGTGTGGAAAAACTGCTGCCAGTTAAACTGCTAGTAGAACCCACACATCATACTTCAAAATGTGGGACATTCAAAGTGGTGAATAGCAACTGATGAAGCTGTTTGGATGAGCAGCGAACCATTCTATCTCTCAAGAAAAAGAAGTCCGGTAGCCATGACTCAACTTCCAGACTGGTGCTGTATGTTTTAACAATGGCTGTGCACCAACCTGAGTAGTGCTTTGCACTAATGGTGTGGTACATATACATACACATGTATATGCATGTGTGTTCTATGCTGTCAAGTCTGGAAGTCTGGGTGGACCACAAATTGAACATGAGTCAGCTCAGCAGTGTGATGTGGCAGCCAAGAAAGCCAATGCAATTCTATGTTGCATCAACAGAAGCATAGTTTCTAGAGCAAGGGAGGTGATAGTGCCACTCTATTCTGCTCTGGTCAGACCCCATTGGGAGTACTGTGTCCAGTTCTGCACTCCTCAATTTAAAAAGGATGTTGACAGCCTCGAGCGGGTACAGAGGAAGTAGATCAGGATGGTTAATGGTCTGGAATATATGTCTTATGAGGAGTGGTTTAGGGATCTGGGAATGTTTAGTCTTGCAAAGAGAAGGCTGAGAGGGGATACGGTAGCCATGTTTAAATATCTGAAAGGATGTCATATTGAAGAGGTGGCTGGCTTGTTTTCCATGGCTTCAGAGACTAGGACTCAGAGCAATGGTTTCAAATTACAGGAAAACAGATTACATTTGAACATTAGGAAGAACTTCCTGATGGTTAGAGCGGATCATCAATGGAATATGTTGCCAGGGAGGGTGGTGGAGTCTCCTTCTTTGGAGGTTTTTAAGCAGAGGCTGGATGGCCATTTGTGTGTGTGTGGGGGGGGTACCTTGATGAGGTTTCCTGCATGGCAGGGGGTTGGACTGGATGGCCCTTGAGGTCTCTTCCAACTCTATGATTCTATGATTCCAAGTCAGAACCATCTTATGGTGATGCTAATATGGCTTTCAAGGTTAGTGAGATATTTAAGGAGTGATTTTATCTGCCCCAAAATCCCCAGTGAGTTTTCGTGTCCAAGTGGGATTTTGAACCCTGTTCCTCCAGAGCTCTAGTCCATGACTCTGCCCAATACACCATACCGATTGAGGTACATTTTGTGAAAAATAATCTTCTTGAATTTGTCCACCAAATTTGGCTGAAGACCAAGTTACTATCTATATTGGCCTGACTTCTAACAAGTTGTATGAGGGCCAGGTGGACATGCAGTGGCCAGATTTAGTTCTGGGGAGAAGTGAAGGAAATGTACAAATCACAATTTGCATCCAGAGCACAAATCAAATCGGATGGGATGCAAATAACTTTTTTAAAAGCATAATTTAAAGCATATCCAGCTTGCAACCTCTCTCAACAGAGGTGGGGGCCTCAAGCACAGTTTATCTGCTACTTATCAGGCTGTGCTTTCAACAATACCCAGACAAATCAAAAAGCCTTCACCCCCAAGGCCATAGCTAACGACCCATACGTTATACAAAGTTTCAGCACCATTGACCATTGTTCACCTTAAGGCTATGGATACTGTTGTCTACCTAACAAGCCTATTCAGGCCGTTGTTCATCTTATGAGCCTATTTCAGACCAAGGTGACAAGAGGTCAAAGCGGACTATAAGATGGAGGACTCGCACTAGCTTTATTCAGACTGAGGAACCTGTTTGGATGAGCAGTGAAACATTTCTATCACTCAAGAAAAAGAAGTCCAGTTGCCATGACTCAAGTTGCAGATGAACTCACCTGGATGACTGAGAATCTTTACAAACATTTTACAACTGCCTATTTGATACTTGGCATGATCACTTCCCTCTTTATGCTGTATCCTGCCTTCAACCATTTTTTGCATCACTGAAAAAAGAAAATCATGACACCAGCTTCAGTGTTCTAACTCAATCAACAGAAGGCCTTACAAATCAGTTTAGAACCAGGGCACAAACTGAGCTGAATCAGACTCAGAGCACTCAAGACCATTCCAAAGTCTTGGGTTGAGGAACATGTGCAGATACCTTCTTGATAAAAGTCATGCATTCGGAAACTGCACAAAAAACTGCCTAGATTTCTAAGACGTGAATAAGAACTTTGGTCAGCACAGGTATGCATCCATTTATGCATCCACCCAGTTATTTAAAAGGTATGCAGATAGTCCTCTGTTAAAAGTAGGACATCTGGGAGGAGAAATAGGACATCTGCGACATGACTTAATGCATACCTCCATCCCCGCCTCATTTGTATAATCAAGCACCAATTGCATTATACCAAGAAATGCAGTGAGCTGCATTGGCGGCTATGTATTTTGTACATTGGTTGGCAGGAAGGATGAAAGCTGATATACTGCACCTAATTTTAAACCAGATATATTAGAACATCCCCTTAGCCTTTATCCAAACAGGCTCTTTGATGTAACAAGATTAAGCTGAAAAGTAAATAACAGGACATATTTGAAATTAACTGTGACTGTTATGCAGACTTTTGAACATACTCTAATATAGGCAATTTACTATTTTTACTTCAAAGCCAGTCAAAGCAACAATGGAGCTCCTCTTATATCCTGCTATCGTCTTCCTCAGCAATCTGAAAGGAAGTAACGAACACATGCATGTTCGATAAATATAATGCCAATTTTCACCAGTCATGCTGTAGATGATTCGTTTTCCGAACAGTGAGATGAACTATGGGAAGTGCTTAAAAAGGGGCTGTCCTTCCCATTAGGAAAAAGGAGCCACCTGCTTCAAGGGGCAGAACAGGGAACTAGAAGCCTGCCATTAGGAACAGCTTCTCTAATCTCTGCCAGTCAGAAATCATAGAATCATGGAGTTAGAAGAGACTTCAAGGGCCATCCAGTCCAGCCCCCATGAAAGTACTCCTGACAAATGGCCATTCAGCCTCTGTTTAAAAACCTCCAAAGAAGGAGACTCCACCACTCTCCGTGGCAGCATTATTCTACTGCTGAACAGCTCTAACCATCAGGAAGTTCTTCCTAATGTTCAAATGGAATCTCTTTTCCTGTAGTTTGAAACCATTGTTCTGAGTTCTAGTCTTTGAAGCCATGGAAAACAAGCTAGCCCCTTCTTCTATATGACATCCTTTCAGATATTTAAACATGGCTATCATATCCCCTCTCAGCCTTCTCTTTGTAAGACTAAACATTCCCATATCCCTGAGCCACTCCTCGTAAGACATATGTTCCAGACCTTTAACCATCCTGGTTGGTCTCCTCTGGACCCACTCAAGGTTGACATTCTCCACCCCAATAGAAAAAAACATACCACTTGATGTCTCTATCTAAAGTACTCTCTGCAATCTCTTGTGGTGGTTGGTGTTCATGAGCTGTCTGGAAGTTGAGCCTTGGCAACTGAATTTATTTTCTTTTGAGATTGAAACATTTCACTACTCATCCAAGGACTCATCCTATTCAGGCCATTGTCCACCTAACAAGCCTATGCAGACCAGGGTAGTGTGAAACCAAGGTGAACCATAAATTGGAAGCCTCCCCAGCAACTTTCCTCAGACTGATGGAGCTATTTAGATCAGTAACAAAACTTGTCAGTCTCACAAGAAAAGAAGTCCAGTTGGCATAGCCAACGTCCGGAGAACCTCACCTGGATAAATGAGAATCTTCACAGACTTCATGAGCTGACTAACCCTGATTTTGTGAAAGTTCGAACACACTCAGGCTTTGAGTCTGAACTTTAAAGGAGATTCCCAAGGCGCAGCATCTTGGCGAGCAACCGGAGCAGATGTCTCCCCAGCCCTGCAAAACCTCTGCTGACCTACTGGCCTCCAATAAAATCTCAAGGATTGTGAGAAGATAGCAATTTAAGTATCTTCCTCTAGGAGTTTGATTCCTTACTGTGCTTCCAGCGAGAAGAGTCAGCCTGTGTGGCCTTGGGCAAGCTACATAGTTCAAGGAGACCCCGGAAGGAAGGAATTATAAATAACTTATTTGTATTCTCTACTCAGGCTCAATGCAATCCAGAGTTTACCTTACAGCTCCTGATTATCATTCGTGATGGGCACCATACCAAAACAAACAAACCAACAAACAAACCAACAAGCTGTTTCATCGTGTTGTAAGCTTTCAAATCGTTTTGTAACCAAATGAAATGGCAACTAGCGTTTTGTTACAAAATGAAATGAAACACAATTTCCCCCTCTAGAATGAAACAATTTGTTCTAGAGGAAATGACGGGGTACCTTCTGCAAGCGATTATAGCCTACCCCATGAAATTTTTGGAAAGGTTTGGGGTTCAGGGAGCTGAGTTATGAAACTCCAAACAGGGTGCCGCTGGGGAAAAAACTTTCTAATTGGAATCAGAAGCTGATCGGGTGAGCAATAGTGCTACCTTTGCTTCCCATATGATTCCAATTAGAAGATTTTTCCCCTAGGGATACCCCTTTGGAGCTTCATAACTCAGCCCCCTTACCCCCAAATGTTTCCAAATTTCAGGGGGCTCCCTAAAATCCATTTCTGAAGGCATCCCTTCACTTGAACATTGTTTTTTAAAAATATGCAATCAAAATTTACTTACCTTAGTGCTCCAAAGTAGCAGGGGTACCTTTCTGAAGCAATTTTAGGGAACCCCATGAAATCTGGAAACATTTGGGGGTAAGGGGACTTAGTTATGAAGCTCTAAAGGGGCTGGGGGTAGCTAATTGGCAAAGTGTGCTGGGAGTGTGGAGGCAATCAGAGTTTCCTCTATGGTATTAAAGAGTCTACTAATGTAATTTTTTCCATTTCGTGCCTATCCCTAATTATCATTAAAGCAAATTTATTATACTTCCCCATGATTAGGCATACCTTCAAAAAAGGGAGAAGAAGCAGAGGATCTTTGTAGAGAACCAAGCAGCCCTCCACAACCCATGGCTACTTCAATTTGGAGAGATGGACTCATCATCAACATGAGGCAGCAGTGTGACATAGCAGCCAAGAACGCCAATGCGATTCTTGGTTGCATCAACAGAAGCATAGTGTCTAGATCAAGGGAAGTGATAGTACCAGTCTTATCTGCTCTGGTTAAACCCCACCTGGAGTACTGTATCCAGTTTTGCGCACCTCAATACAAAAAGGATATTGACAACTTTGAACGGACCAGAGGCATCCAAGATGGTTAAAGTTCTGAAAGAAATGTCTTATGAGGAGCGGTTTAGGGAGCTGGGAATACTTAGCCTTACAAAAAGAAGGTTGGGAGGGGATGTGATAGCCATGTTTAGATATCTGAAAGGATGTCATATCAAAGAGGGGACAGGTTTTCCATGGCTTCAGAGATTAGGACTCAGAGCAATGGTTTCTAACAACAAGAAAAGAGATTCAGTTTAAACATTAGGAAGAAAACTTCCTGATGGTTAGAGCTGTTCAGCAGTGGAATATGCTGCCACGGAGGGTGATGGAGTCTCCTTTTTGGGGTATTTTAAGCAGAGGCTGGATGTCCATCTGTTGGGACTACTGTGATGGGGTTCCTGCATGCCCAGGGTTTGGACTGGACGGTCCTTGAGGTCTTTTCCAAATCTGTGATTATGTGATTCTATGAATAAGTATACAGTGGGCTTGTCATACTAAGTACACCCAAGCACATAGTCCCACATGCACAGGTAGTACAAAAGAGCAATGATCACAATGATGGACATATTTAACTAGAAACTACTATACTTGTTAATTCAAAAGACAAAAGGACAGTCATTACCACATTTCTTGATACAGCACAAAAAAGGGAGAAGGGTTCATTTCCTTTTCCACTTTTGATCTTCAAAGCCAGCTCCCCAGGAAAGAAGAAAGTCCCATGATCAATAAGAGTTTGGTGCAAACATGATGATAGTTTTGACAACAATAAACATTCAGAGAAATGCTAGGCTCACAATTCCTATTTGGTCCTAACTTTGTGAAAAAAATCTAAGTATGTGCAAGGCTTGACCTCTTCCAATTGGGCTATTTTCCGTGCAATCAAGCATGGACCCAATTTTGCAATCAGTTTGATTGAAGGAGAATGTGCTAGATGGCCTTCTTGCCATCAGGAGCCTTGCTTTGATGTTTCATATTTTTCCTTAGATTTCAGTAAGCATTTTCTAGATCAACATTGGATTTAATGGTTCCATTCTATAATCAAGACATCTTGTCCAAAATCACTGTCATTAGTTATAGTTACATCTCAGTCTCCACTCATATCACAGACTTTTCTCCTTTGATATATATGTCAGACGTGGGAGAACAATCAAAGCAGAATAGCCAAGAGGTACAACAGGGACACATTCCTCCATGAGATGGCACAAGCCTACAATAACAATGCACTGCCTTCAACATATTATCTAGCCTGGTTGTGCAAATTTATCTTTGCTGAGAATAACCTCTTTCATTGGATAAAAACAGCAGATTGCTTCAGCTTGGAAGAAGCTCTGACAGCCATAATGCTTTGGGTGGAATCTGAGATGGAGCCTCATCTCATTCCTGGGACTTTGGATGACTTCCTTCTTCTCTTCAAAAATGAACTAAGGACTGCAGTTCCTTAAAACCTTTCAGCAGAATTGCATGCACATTTTAGACAACTTTGCCCTTATGGAAGATGTGGCTATCAAGGTTCAAAGAGGTGCAAATTTTTCACAGTGGTGGTGGTCGCTTTGTGATAGATTGTCTTCTAGAGGCCACAAATGGATAAATCAAATCTGACTGGTTTTATGCCTTTATCCCAAGAAGGTTCTTCACACCCTCTGAGGGCGTAGGAGACTAGAGATTGGCACTAAGCCAGTGCTGTCCAAACTTCAGCCCTCCAGATGTTTTGGACCACAACTCCACAGTCCTTTGTCATTGACAACAAAGGCCTGGATTTCTGGGGGTTGTGGTCCAAAACATCTGGAGGGCCAACGTTTGGACACCCCTGCACTAAGCACTTCATCATGCTATGTGCCAATTTGTCTATGTGGCACCATTCATACTCCCACTCCACCACAGTTGGGTGACTCACTCACTGTTTCATCACAGACTGCTGGGATCCTCCTTCTCCAGCAGCACACTGGTCCAGGCAGGAGCTCAGCCAGCCTGGCTTGGCCTCCTCCTGGAGATGGGATGGTGATTCTTCCTGCAGAGTTGATGAGTGATCAGCTGCTTGAGTAGGTGGGGCCAGATCAGCTGAGCACCTGCCTCGACCAGTCTCCTGCTAGAGAAGGTAGACCCCAGCAGTGCATGATGAATAGTGAGTGGTCCAGCAAGTTAGGGGGGGAGGGGGAGAAGTTACACATGGCACCTGTGGTGCTTCATATACAAATTGGCACAAAGCCCTGTCAAGCTCTTCATGCCTATCTCTATAGGAGACATTTTCCATGTTTTTTCTTGTAAACTGTTTTCAATCTAGGTGATGTGAGTCCCACAAGGCCTAAAACTGAGAGATGAAAATATTTCTAATACCCACAGAGTGCAGAATGGACCTTTACCACCCTTTTTAAGAAGGTGAATGTGGGGAAGCCAGAGGGCATAGAGGTGTCATGGTACAACTATATTTCTTTTCATATGTTGCTGCCACTATCCTCATTTTCATCCTTATGTTTCCAGACAAAGGTGCCTTCTAGGTGCCTCGTGCCTTGGAAGAGAAGAGGAGGGGCACCTTTCAACTTAAAAATCACTGACAGAAAGGCCTTGTTTAATGTTTTGGTTGAGAGTCAACAATAACAGTAAAATATCCTATATTAGAACTGCATATTAAACTCTCACATCTCAGCTGTTGCTGCGTTAAGGCTAGAAGTCTTGTTTTGTCACCATTGGTACAGGTTTTGTAGCTCAAATGGTATGTGGAAGCACTTGTAATGTGTCAGCCCTATAGGGAACTCTCTTACATCTTCTCTCTAGGAAGCCTTGTTTAAACGTCTTATCTGCTAAGGCACTAAAAGGCCCTGCAAAATATATAGGGGAAGAAATGTGAGAACAAAGCTGCTGTTTTCATTGTATTGTTTGATATGCCGATTTTCAAGAGCAGTACTCATTAAAATTGTGCTATATGTACAGGATAAGGATTAATAGTAGGGAAATTATATTTTTTAAAGTTTTTAAAGTTTTAATTTATTCATGTGATGTATTAATTAACCATGTGTAATGTGTATTATGTCTACAAACATGGAAACTTAAATAATTCTGTATTTCACATGCTGCATATAAGGTGAGTAGGTAGAGTGGGCAGGTTATGTTTTGAATGGGGATTTTCTGTGTGTTACATGTGGGGAAGTACATGGTAGAGAAGAAAAATAGCATTCTTCTTCTTCTTAGCATTCATCTTCATCATCATCATCATCATCATCATCATCATCATCATCATCATCATCATCATCATCATTTGCATAGTATAATTTGTATGGTATATTGATTTTTTTGTTTTGTATTGTATTGTACAGTGGAACCTTGTATAAAGGAATTAACTCATTCCAAAGGAAACTATGCTAAGCAAATTTTCCTTTATACAAATTCCCATAGGAATGCACTGAAAACAGAGTAATCCCATTTTTATGTTGTATGAATTCTCCCCATAGGCGATTATGTTAAGCAAATTTCCCCTATCTCTGGAATTTTTTATGTTGTACAGATTTTATTTTATACAAACTGTTTGTTATACAAGGGTCCACTGTATTGTCTTTTCCTTCCTTCCTTCCTTCCTTCCTTCCTTCCTTCCTTCCTTCCTTCCTTTTAATAATTACATTGTTTTATAGTTGTAATATATTGTTGTATGCTGCCCAGAGACTACTTGGTAGTGGGGTGGCTATTTTTTAAACAAACAAACAAACAAACAAATAAATAAATAAATAAATAAATAAATAAATAAATAAAATAAAAAAATAAAAATAAATAATCTAAGAACTGCAGAACTGGAAGGTACCCTATGGGTCATTGAGTTCAGCCCTTCTCAAGGAGGCACAGTGGGAATCAAACTCCTAATTTCTTGTCTCCACAGCCGGAGACCCAAACCACTACGCTATTCAGCAGTTCCTAAGGAGATAAAAATAGGGTGAGCATTTAATTCATTAAAAAAAAAACAATAGAGCTAGATGGAATTGGACATAGATGGAACTGAGCAGATCATACCTGGGAATTTGCCATTCCTGCTTTCAGGAAGGGTCCTCTGGGCAAAGGAGAACATCAACATACCAGGTGAAGGTGGCTGGAAAAATCCTGGTAGGAATGCTAGATTTTTGTTTAGGTCAGGCATGTCCAAACTTCAGCCCTCCTGATGTTTTGGAACCATTGGGAGTTGTTCAAAACATCTGGAGGGCTGAAGTTTGGGCATGTCTGGTTTAGGTGATGCTCCTTTCATAGTGGAAAGCCTTCCATCTGCACTTTGAAGTAAGAGCAGCTGTTCTATCACTAACAAAAGAGGGGAAATTCATATTTCCCTATGATAGTATGAATTCCATACCTCACAATAAGCTGAATGGCATCTTATTTAGATGTTTGCAAAATATATGGTACATTCCAGTGAAGAACAGATGTGCAAAAATGCTTATATATCAAACAAGTGAAGTGAAATGGCATGTGGTTAAGACACACACAAGCCCAATTAAGTCAAGGAGGCAAGTGTGCTGAAGGTGTGCACCTCCTGTAAAATATTCTGCAACATGCCTAGTTTAGAAAAAGAATATCTAAATATGCACAAATAATGGGAAGCAAAAAAAAGCCTTATAGAAATCAGTACATAACTAAAGCCAGAAGAGGACACTGGAGGGATTCTAACAAATGCAACAAAAATAAAACCATCAGATATTTCGGTCTCTAACGGCATCCTTGTTTTCCTGTGTGTGTAGGATCACAGAGTCATAGAACAGCATGTTTGGAAAGCTCAACTACTGCCCCTGCCTGCCAATGCAGTCACATCCCTGAGACCCAACCGTCTTGTACAAATCTCCTGTGAAGGAGAGGAGACCATTTTTTTTTGTTGGTAAATCCTACAAGTATCAAAAAGCTCTTACCATCAAGATGTTTTTCCTTTTGTTTACCTGAAGTGGCATTATAGTTTGCATCTGTTGGTTCACCTTCTGTATGAAAGCACTTCAGACAGTGGAAAATGGTGATTAGAGACACTCTCAGTCTTCTCTTTACCAAGCTAGATACATCCCAGTTACCTGAGACTTCTCCTCCAATGGCTTAACTCCCAGTATCTAGCTCACCCTTATCTGGACATTATTTCACCTTGACAATGCCCTTTATTAAATAGTGTATAGGGAAATCAAGGTTGTTGGTCACTCTAAGAGCCTTCACAGATCAGTGAAGTTTCCACCAGGGATGGACACAAATCAGGGAAATGACGGTTTGCTCTGGTTTGTGGCTCATCAAAGTCAATGAACCCTAAACCAACCTTTCCCCTGATGAGCCATGGATTGTTTTGTTGGTCCATGACCCCCCCCCCCCTGTTTTTGCACAGGTACTGGGGTTGTCTTTAAAAACCAAACAGTCTGCCCCAGCTCTTCCTACTACCCCTTCCCACTACTGCTACCCAGGGCCGGTGCTAGGTTTTTTGCACCCTAGGCGAGGGGCGGGTGTGGGGTGGGTGGCAGGTGGGCGGGGCAGGGGGTGGGGTGGGGGCAGGGGTGGGCATGGTGGTGGCAGGTGGGGGGCAGGGAGCAGGGCAGTGGGCGGGCGGGGCAGGGGTGGGGCGGTTGGGTGGCGGTTGGGTGGCGGGGTGGGTGGTGGGGTGGAGGGTGGGGGCAGTGGATGGCAGGGGACAGCGATGGGCGCAGGGGGCGGCAATGGGTGCAGGGGGCGGCAGGCGGGCGGTGGTGGGCAGCGATGGGTGGACAGCGACGGGCAGCTGGCGGGTGTGGAGGAACAGACGGCGGTGGCCAGCAGCGGGGCTGGGTGGGTGGCGGGGGGCTGGCAGGCTGTCCAGCACCCTCTCTCCATTTTGGCACCCTAGGCAACTGCCTAGTTCACCTTAATGGAAGCGCCGGCCCTGCTGCTACCCCTGCTCCAACCTCTTTCCACTGTCTTCTGCCCTATTCCCACTACCCCCCATCACCTCCCTACCGCGTCCTGCTGTATCCACCACCGCTGCCACCATTGCCATCACCATATTTGGAGACAGCAGCCTAGCTTCTGGGAGCCAGGCCTACCATCTGTAGACATATCAGTTGAGATGCTTATTAGGTGAAATGTGGATGCATGACTGGAAGGAGCCAAGCTGACTGTCATGTCCCCATGGGGGAAAAATAGACAGCCCAGTGGTGGGAAGACAGCTGCCTTAGCTGAGCCCACCTCTCAGCTGAGGCAACCAGTGTTTTTATTTTGTTCTATTTCTAAGAAGCAACCCAGCTATGAACCGGGCTCTGTTGTACTCAGCTGAGACCAATGCCTTTTTTCTTCTTTGCATTTTAGCCACCTCTCTCTGTGTATGTGCCCGCCTATCAGCTGAGAGGCAGACAGATGCTTGGGGATGGCAGACCCGGCTCCCAGAAGTGAAGCTATGCTGCTGTCTTCAAAGATGGCAGAGGCAGTGTTGGCAGTAGTAGGACAAGGTGGGGCTGTGGGAATGGGATGAGGGGCAGGCGGGGGGGATGACGGGCAATGAACCAGGCCATTTGACAAATTGCTAGAAAGACTCTGGTTCAGATCAGTTCAGTTCTCCGTTTTGGGATGAACTAGAACCAACCTGAATCAATGAACTAGCAATTGTAAATAATTTTCTTGATTTGTGGCTGAAGAACAAGAAGATGACAAATCCTGGGTGGAAGTAGAGGGAAAATGGCTGCTGCAGACTAGGGCTAATGGAGAGGAAGAGGTGGTGTGTTTCACCCAAGTCAGATGGGCAGCTGGTAATACATAGTAGACCTCTCACCCATTCATCTTCCTGGACAGGTGGAAAGGAATGTAAAAAGAATGGGCTGTTTAGCCAGAACTCTTTCAGGGGACTTTACAAAACTTCCTTGTCACATGTCAATTCCCACCCATAGACTTTTGGGAAACTTGATGAGAGTGACTGAGGACCCTATTTTAGGAGAGAGTGCCCGGGGATCAGTGATTACTAGAGAAGGGCACAAAACAGAAAATTAGCATTTCATTTCATTTCGTTTCTTTAGTAATTTTGTTTTGTTTCATTTGTAACAATTTTAAAAGTCATTTTGTTAGAAAACGAAATGGAATAGAATGGAATGCTATGCTCCACTGGGCCCTAAAGGACCAAAATGGCACAGGAGCTTCCCCAAGCTCTTCCCTTTAAACCCCCAAGTTTGGAAAGGTTTTGGGGTCAGGGGACTCAGTTATGAAGCTCTAGAGGTGTTGCCCCTGGGAAAAATTATTTCTAATTGGATTCAGAACTTCAGAAGCCAAGCTGCGGGTGTGTGCTTAGCACCACCCTGGCTTGGTTTCCAATTCCAATTAGAAAGATTTTTTTCTAGAGGCACCCCCTTTGTAGCTTCATAACTCAGCCCCCTGAATGTCAAGCCTCTCTAAATTTGGGGGGCTTCCCTAGAATCTCTTGAGGAAGCTAACCCTGCCATTTCCATGCTGAAATATGGCTGTGATCCATGTTTCTGAAACTTTAGATTGCATCCATGTTTTGGCATGGAAATGGCAGGATAAGCTTCCTCAAATGATTCTCTGAAAGCCCCCCAAATTTGGAGTGGTTTGGGGCTCAGGGGGCTGAGTTATGAAGCTCCAAAAGGGGGTGCTCATATGAAAAAAAATAGTTCTAATTGAAATCAGAAGCCAAGACGTGGTGGCGCTAAGCACTTTAAAAATTCATTACAAATAAGAAATGAAACTACTAATGAAATGAAATGAAATGAAACACTATTTTTCCATTTTGTGCCCATCTCTAGTAGTAAATATGTGGGAACCTTTCTTCAGAGTATGCTTTTTGGGGAAGTTTCAGTGTAGTGCACACACTCCTGACTTTTGCCAACATGTCATATCTGGAGGGAAGTGACTTTCTGTTTCCTCTGACCTTTGCTTTGGGACAGGGCTAAAGAGCACCTACCTCCTATCAGAACAAATGTTTTCATAAATTCTCCAATCTCTGCTTATGAATTTAGGTAAGATGAATAAAATAAGCATTCTGGAGAAAAGACAGGCCAGTCTTTGTCTATAAGTCTCTGCAGCACTTTCTTTCCAGCTTGCTGTGAAAAAAAATCATTTTGTCTTTTTCTGTCTGTTTATTTCTGTAATCAAGATCAGTTTGCTTCGGAACTTGTCCAGCAAACTCCCACAGTAATATACATTTAATAAATAAATAAATAAATAAATAAATAACTTTTTTTAAAAAAAAACCAGTTTTCAGAGAGTGGGAATCTTTAGGACTTAATGCAGCCCAATACCAAAGACTGAAATGAGTAAAACTGAAATGAAAGTTGACAAAAGATTTAGAATCTTCTGGGTTTACCAAGACACCAGGTACCAGAAAGGACCCAAAAAACAGAAAGGAAAGCAAACCAAACTTTTTCTTTGCAAATTCCTAGTGACTATGTAGGAAATTTTTATTTCACTTCCCATGCCATCGGAATTGTGCAAAACGCAACTCTGGGTGGTTAACAATGCAAATAATATAGCAACAATAAAAGATATATAATAAAGTAGATCAAATCAATAAATGTAAAAATAAATCAGTCAATAGCAAACAATAGACAGACAACCACAGTTTGGGAGTCATCATGAAAGGATGCACTGAAAAGCTTCAGTAATGTGTCCTATTGAGGAATCCCTTGAAGGTGAAGAGGGAGGCAGCCTGATTCAGCTCAAACAGAAGCCCATTACAGAGAGATGGTGCCACAGCCAAGAAGGCCCTATTTCTGGTGGAAATCTTTTAGGCCTTCTTTGGTGTGGCCATCAATAAGAAAATGGCCTGTGAGCATCTGAAGGCACAGGTCAATGTTCTTGGGGGAAGGTGCTCCAACAAGTAATGATATCCCAAACCATGGAAGGCTTTATAAATTAAAATCAAAACCTTGAACCTAATCCAGGCATGTCCAAACTTGGGCCCTCCTGATGTTTTGGACCACAACTCCCAGAATTCCAAGCCAGTATTTCCAATGGCAAAGGACTGTGGGAGTTGTGGTCCAAAACATCTGGAGGGCTAAAGTTTGGACATGCCTGACCTAATCCAAAGCATCACAAGTGTAGCTAGTATAGGTGATCCAGAACTGGGGAGTTGTAGTTAAATTTGCTCACACTTCACACCAGCCTACATTTCTGTTGATGCAGTCTAGAACTACATTAGATTTTTAAAATTTGCTTTGTGGTGTTTTGGCCACTGCACCATACCACTGATTCACATCCCACCTGCAGTTTAGTAAGATCTTCTTTACTTACCATGGCCAGCCTTAACTAGACCTGCCAACTGAGAGGTGGTCCCAGCTTTCTATCAACCCTATGGCCACTCACCCAGTTTTCCAGATTGGCTTGGTTGCTCCTTGTATGTCTCCCTGCAGAGAAGAAAGAGGCTTCTGAGTCTCTGGAGAAGTTTTCAGTGATGTATAGATTACACTGAGCCTGCATGGGCTCATTAGTTCAGCTAACAGCCTCCACTTGTTAAAAGACTCTGCCGGAGGAAGGACAGCAGCAGAAGTCAATGATGCTTGGCGGAGTATGTCGAACTGGCTACCACTAAAGTTAGAGGAGGGGAATGGGTGCATAAACTGCAGGGGTGGAATTAAAGCCTGGCTCTCTTTAAAACAGAACCATTCAGCCTTGCTGCACAATTTCCAGAGGAGACCATTGCTGGCTAGAGCAAGGCAATGGAGAAAGTGAATTAAGCATCAGTCATCGGGAGCGTTCTCTTGCAACCAGTTAACCTTGTTGCTTTCTGCATGACCGGCTGGATTTCAAGGTCCTAAGTATCCAGCTTTTATAGTGGCCACCTTTCTGCCTTTCTTCTCTGTGTGTATTTTGCAAAACACAACAGAAGAGGGGTTGTCAATAAAATACAGGAAAGAAAAAAGGTGCAAACACATTCTAAGCCTCCCCAAACATGATGGGGCTGGTTCTGTTGGTTACCTATTGTTCAAAATCCTCTTCCTTAGTGTAGCAAGTTGCACTAGAGTAAGTCCTCAGGGATGGTGGCAGATTTGAAGGGGGACACACAGACTGGAAACAGTTCTTCACACACCACCTTATAAGGATCATTATGTGACTTAGGGCGCTTTTACACAACCCTTAAAATCCAAGGCATAGGACTCCCAGATGTGGAGCTTAAAATTGTTTTCCCACCAGCTGCGCACTTAAAAAAATAAATATGACCATGCCCACCTAAGCGCGCCCCAGTGCATTTTAAAAGTACCTGGTCTCCGGAAGTAAAACAATTTCTGATGCAGACTGTAAAGCAGTGAGTGCCGGGCTGTCCTCGCCTTCTGTTTGGTTTTTTTGCCCCCCCCCCCGCCATTTAAGAGACTGGAATGCTTCTGGGGCTGCTCCCAATGGCAGAGCGGAGGTGAGCTTGCATTCTTTTCTCCCTTTTTTTATCCCTCCCCTCATGCAGACAGGAGCAATGGTGTGCTGAGGGGTGGGAACACAGCAAGAGGAGCAAACCCCCAAGATCTATGGTCCGAATTTAAGTTGCCAGCGAATCTTAGGGGTCGTGTAAAAGCGCCCAAATACAATCCTGATTCAGACTACCTTTCTTTCATATTGTGTTCACGGCCATGGTCAAATAAAAGGTTGGGAATAGGGATGGGCATTTTGTTTCAGATTTCTCTGTCTCGTGCAGGGTTAAAATCCAATGAAGAATCATGCTGTGACGTCATCTGTGCTAGATCTGTGATGCTGGCCAATCAGGAGCTGTGCAGGGACAGGCATCATCCCGCCTCCCTCTCTGATTGACCAGCAGCACAAAGTAGGAAAGATGACATCACGGCATGCTTCCTCATTGGATTTTAACCCTGTGCAAGACAGAGAAAGGTAAAGCAATTGGATCTGCATGTATCAGCCAGTTCCGAGGACCACCTGGACTCACGTGGTTCATTTTGTAACCTACTAGTTCTGAAATGAAATGCCCATCTCTAGTTGGGGATGGCCTTCCCTGGAAGACCAGTCCAGTAGCAGCTTCTAAACCAGAACCAAAACTCAGTTTAAAAAAAAAACAGTTTTGCTATTAATCCTGTTCAGTTTCCCTCCGTTTCTTTTCCAAGAGAGGATGCTTTTAATGGTAGAACAATCTTGGTAGGACTAGGAGTCAATATCTGGACTGGGGTCCCACATTTATGTATGTGCATAACCTGTCAAAAATGGGAAATAAATCAACTTGTCAGAGGTGAGTTAAAATTCTGGTTATCAAAAATAGGTATTTTAGGGTACTCTGGGAATGCCCAGTGGTCTATTGAAATGTTTAATTGCTCTTCCTCAAACTTCCACAAGGAATAATTAAGATTTTTTTAATCTGGGAAGACACTTGTGCAGGTGCTCCTAGCATAAAGATACTAGTTTATAATTATATGGGTACCAGGGATGGGCACCTTACGAAAAACGACATACTGTTTCATCATGTCATAAGGTTATGAAATGTTTTGAAATGAAATGAAATGCCAGCCAGCATTTTGTTACAAAATCAATTGAAACACCATTTCTCCCCCCACCCCTAAAATGAAACCATTCATTGCAGAGGATATGGCAGGGGAGCTTCCTCAAGCTCTCCCCTGCAGCCCCTTGAAATCTGAAAAGGTTTTGATAGAGAGGGGAAGCTGTAAATTAACCCTATAATTGGTAAACCCCAGCCATTTGCATGCGTAATTTTCCATTTTCCAATTTTTAAAAAATATGCAATGCAAAATTACTGATCTGAGGCATGCAAATGGTAGGGGTACCATCTGCAAGTGATTTTAGGGAACTCCTTGAAATTTGGAAAGGTTTGGGGTTCAGGGAGCTGAGTTATGAAGTTCCAAAGGGATGCCCCTAGGAAAAAAACCTTTCTAATTGGAATCAATGGGAAGCGGCAGCAGTGCTATTGCTCACCTGATCAGCTTCCTATTCTAATTAGAAAGGTTTTGTTTCATTTTGTAACAAAAGTACTTTAAAATTCATTTTGTAACAAAACAAAGCAAAATGAAATCAAAATAAAATGAAATGAAATGAAACCCTATATTTCCATTTCGTGCCCCTCCCTAATGGTTACCATTGTAGCTGGTTGCATGGCTTTCACTGCAAACATCTCATCACTTAAAGAAGTGAATGAAAGATGGTGTTGGATTGTAAAGATTCAATTAGATATCAAATTCTTCTCCCATACTAGGAAGCAAACACAGAGACACTGGGTGAAATTGTAATTGTAAACCAGAAGTAGCTTGGATTCATACCTTATCAGATAAGTTTAAATTACCCAGAATTTCAAGCCCAACTTTTTAGAAGTTAAACATTCAAAGACCTCAATCTGTCTGTTTCAAATTCTCCAGTATTCCTTTTTTCTGCACAAAAGTTCTTTTGATTTTAAATGCCTGTGTGTGAGAGAGGAGTCATGTGTTTCACAGGTAGATTTATACATTATTTCTTGTTCCTGTTCTTAATATAAGTTTGTACAGGTCAGTTCTACTGTAAAAGCAATTGAAATATCTGGAAAGGGACTTGCACCTTAAGGATACAGGACACAATCATTTCACTGTGTCCTGAAATATTTTTCTCAGCATCAGATGTAGAAGTGGGTGTGTTTTTATTTCAAGCTCACATTCCCCAAAACTAAGATCTAATAATACATGGAGACAGTTTGTTCCCGTCTTGTGACTCAACCCAGACCATGCAAGGCCTAGGAGACAGAAAAAATTAATTAATTAATTGATGTTTTCTATCCCCGTCTAATATTTTTAGACAGTAAGTTGAGTACATGAGTCTCATTCTGGGAAGCTTGAAAACTCTCGACTAGCATTTGTTGTTATATAGTTTAGTCGCATTGTTAAAAATTCATTTCCCCCCTAATCTGTCACTGTGCACTTTTAGCTGAGAGCATCTGCTTAAATTATTTACTGTGTAGTAACAGCTGGAAGTTTCTGACAAGACTATTTCTAAAAGCTGAAATCCCAAATGGAGTTTCCGTTTAGATTGCTGGGATCTATCCCTCCTCCCCCCACCATCTCCTAGTTTGCAATTTTATTGTGCAATAGGGAATTCAACCCTTAGGAAGTTGATTAAACTTTTACATCTGAAAGAACAGGTCAGTAAATTTGTAGACTCTCTCCTGTGATTATGGTTGCCGATTTTTTTAAAAAAATTTAGATACTTTCCTTTCCCTCAGGACTCAGCTGTATCAGTTTGCCTCATAAACTCAGTAGCAATGACTGTGAATGCTTTAGTAATAAGTGTCATAATCCTAGTCATGAAGTAAAAGTGTCCCACTCCATCCTGAGCTTTCTTGTAGGAAGGGATGTAGTTGCATGGTAGAGGACATAGGTGGTTACATAACGTCCTTCTTTGTTCCGTGACTAGTTTTGTACCGTGACAGCATTGGTTGCGATCACGTGGTTTTGTCCCTATTTCAGTGTTCCCATGGTCATGATAACTTGTCTCGTGACAAGTGTTACCTCATGGTCTTGTGCTGTGACAAACACTGAATTTGTCTAGCTTCCTTTTTCCTTTTTTGGAGGGATTAAAATTCTTTTTTGATATTTCGCTTCTGAAAAGTCAAAATCTTTGCAGGCAGGGAAGGAGTCTGCAGCTCATCTGGCTAGTTTTCACTTTCTCCATGTGGCTGCATTGGAATGCTACGGGTGATAGCTGTCGGGTTTTCTTTGCTTGCTAATTAATTGTCCATCTGGTGTCCCTCTTGTCTGACTTTGAAGTTTGGTTTGTTTTATTGTTATTTAACGGAGGAGGGCAAGGGGGCAGTGATCATCTGGGGTGGGTGGGCACTTTGAACACCCAACCCAGTACCTGGGACACAGTTTCCTGAGAGAAATGAATGTTTTGTTGCATGACGGTTGTTACCTCACAGTGTCTTGTCTCAGAACAGAAACTGGGAACAAACCAGGACAAGGAAATACCCTACCCCAGCACAAGGTACAGATTTGTCTTGCTTAGCACTTGTTCCAGGGGCGTGGTCAAGAAAAAATTCACCTGTTGAGTGACAGAAGTGAAGTAAGATTTTTTTTTTGTACCGCTCCAAAGCACAACACTTAGAGAGACAAAACAGACATGAAGTAACCTCCATAATCTGCATACAAGTGAATCCCTGGAATTTCCAGGAAGGGCACCAAGTAGAAGACTGATTTTGGAACTCCTGGAGAGATGTTCCTTTGAACCTCATCACTCTTTCTTAGCCTGGAGCCAAAGCATCCAACTACAATGTTAATCAGATCCAGCCCAAACAGGGGTGTGCAGAACTGGAGGTGCTGAGCTGGAGAAACCGAACTATAGATAATATTCTAAATCACTGCCTGAATGCTATGAGTAACTTGCAACTAGATTATACTCACTGAATCAGAGGGGATTTAGTGAACAGAGCCTTCCGCCTTCCAAAGAGCACTGAATTTCTTTCTAATGTTTAGTCACAAAATATCTTCTGATGTAAATTTAGAATCAGAGAATAATTGAGTTGGAAGAAGCCTATAAGGCCACGAAGTTCAACCCTAGGTCTATTTCACCCATTTTCTCCAATATTTTAGTCAACTGTACCTCTGGTGTGGGAGTGAAAATATCTTTCTTCTCCATACTTCAAACTTTAAACGTTCTGATCTTTGTGAATAATGATGTGAACTAATTCAGTGTATCCTGACTAGAGATGGGCACGACCAGGAAAAATGATGTTTTGAGTTGTACTGTGTCGGAGCCAGCCCGTTTTGGCTCGTTTCCGTTTGTCGCGAAATTTCTCAAAAATTTGTCATTTCGTTTGTCGTTTTTTCGTCTGTCATTAGTACTGGTTTGGGGGGTAGCGGGCTCCTGGAGGCACCTCTCTGGGGTGGGTGCCTCCTCTGGCCCACTATGAAGGGAAAGCGGGCTCCTGGAGGCACCTCTCTGGGGTGGGTGCCTCCTCTGGCCCACTATGAAGGGAAAGCAGGCTCCTGGAGGCACCTCTCTGGGGTGGGTGCCTCCTCTGGCCCGCTACAAAAGGGTACGCATAGCAAATTGGATATGCATACCAAGTTGCAGTGGCAGGCAGAGGCACCTCTCTTTCGGGTGCCTCTACTGTGACTCACTGGCATACGGTGCACTTGGGCTGGGGATGGGGAGGAACAAAGTGAGAGAGGACCCCTATGGGCACCCTCTGGCTCACTAAGAAGGGAAGTGTACTTGCTGTAGTGCAATGCGAGTACACAGATCTGGCTTAGGGTTAGGGTTAGCGCAAGGGCTAGGCTTAGGGTTACGGATAAGGTTAGGGTGAGTTAGTGGGGTGCACCTCTGGGTGCCTCTCTGACCCACTAAGAAGGACAGTGTACTGGCATATGGGTTCGGGTTCAGGTTCGGGTTCGGGTTTGGGCTAGAGTTAGTGGGCTTTTTATGCCCGACTGGCACATCCCAGAAGTCTCGGTCAAAACCTGGCCAAGTGGCCATGCAATTGGTGGAATGGCTCCAAAAATTTGCATGGTCCACTCCCATGGCCAGCCCATCATTGCACAGGTGTAAAAAAATAAAAATAAAAATAAAATAAAATAAAATCAATGGAGACGTTTTGTTGCAAGAAAAACCCACTGCTGCTACTGTAAAAATTCAGGCAGTTTTAAAATAGCTATTTTCGCATGTTTCTGTGGTGCTTTGGTGTGTTTTTGGGCCACGATTTCAAAATAAAATTGCGGTCGCCCCATTTTGATCCCCCATCCGCACCGCATGGAAGTTGGCAAGACGACGAGGATTTTCACTCAGGCAGGCATATTTTCGCCTGCTTTTTTGGCTGGGAATCGGGTTTTTAATTTTTAAAACTTTTTTCTGTGCCGCTTGGCAAAGCTGCGATGCCAGGAACGACAACGACAAATCAGACCCAATTTTTCTTTTTCGGTTCGAGTTCGAGTTCTGGCAGAGTAACAAAACGGACACGAGGAATGAAGTCATGCCCATGTCTAATCCTGACTATTGAACATTAAAGTAGTATTCAGAGTATAGATGTAATTCCTCACTTGTCTCAACTTCACAAGTAAATTCCAGGAACCACTTGTGAAGGAAGGATGATGCACTTTATGCCTAAAGATAAGAGAAATACTGTAGACTAACCCATCCATTCCTAGGTGGTATTTCTGGGGGTAGCTGAGAATCCCTCTTGCTTCTCTAAATCTTTCTCATGCTATCCCCCACTGGGATATTTCATGAAATATGTTTGATGCCTGAATTCACACAGAGACAGATCAATGACATTTCAATGAACCATAATATTTATCTAAACAAGTGGCTACCCTTTTTGACCACATTTTCAGAGAAACAAATTGGTATATGAAGATAATTGATCTCGATTGATCTCGAGGATCGACTACTGCAATGCCCTCTACGTCGGGCTGCCCTTGACCCTGGTCCAGAGGCTCCAGCGGGTGCAGAATGCGGCGGCCAAAATCGATCACATCACCCCAGTTCTGGCTTGCCTGCATTGGCTTCCTCCAGATAAGGTTCAAGGTCCTGGTTTTGATTTTCAAAACCCTCCATGGAGGACCAGAGTAGGTATCTCCCAGAGGTCAACTGGGGTCAGGCCCATGAGAATGGCGCAGGCACACTTACTTAGGGTGGCCACACCCAGGGAGGCGCGGAAATCACTCATGCGTAACCGCGCCTTCTCTGTGGTGGGCCCCACATTGTGGAATCATCTCCCTAGTGAGCTGCGCCTAGCACAGTCCCTGCCCACCTTTAAAAAGGCCCTAAAAACCTTCCTTTTTAAAGAGGCATATGGCAACCTTGTTACTTAATTTTTCGTTGTTGTTTTTCCGTCCGCGTTGCCTCTTGTGGAGGGCCTTGTCCCTCCTTATTTTATTAGCCCTCACTTGCTCATTTTTTGTAATATTCTTTTGGTTTTGTTTTAATTGTAAACTGCCCAGAGTTCCATCCAGAAGATGGGCAGTATAGAAATATAACAAATAAATAAATAAATAATTTCAGATCATTGTTTCTAGGGATGAATCATTCCTAAATTTTTGAATGGAGGCAGGTGAAAATCTTTGCTACCTTCCAGAACCTTCCTTGCTGAATGTCATCTGCTAACTAGAGGCCACCATTTTGTTTTCCTCCCTTAGACCTGCGGTTTTGGTTTCTGGAAAGCAAAGCAAAGCAAAGTGTGCTGCTTATATACCATCCCATAGAGCTTAAAGCACTCTCTGGGCAGTTTACAATTTAATTAGGCAGACTACACACTGCCCCCCACCCCCGTAAGCTGGGTACTCCTTTTACCAACTTTGGAAGGAGGAAAGGCTGAGTGAACCTTTAGCATGCTACCTGAAGTTGAACACCAGGTTGTGAACACAGTTTTAGCTGCAGTACAGCAATTTAACTACAGCACCATGAAGCTCCTTAAATTCTGAGGGGAGAAAGTGACCGCCTCCTAGCACAAAATTGATATTTGAATGTTGGCATTCTCTAGGGAAACATTTTCAGGTAGCCGGCTAAGGCTTGACTTCTGAGGTTGGTAGACTGAGAACCCAAGCTTGCTGGGGAGACAGTGTGTAGCATGAATAACTGAGTAGAATTGTAAACTAAGCACAATGTGGCAGTATACAGGTATAAGCAGCATGCTTTGCTTTGCCTTGCATTGCATACAAAATGCATCTGAGAGGGTTGCAAGACTTGTATCTAGATTAGACCTCCTTCCACTCCCATAGTTGTATGACCAACAGCATGTGGTATCCAAACGAGCCAAATGTATAGTTTATGCCAGTGATGGCGAAAGACTGAGTGCCCAAACTGTGATTCAAAACCCACTAATTTTTTACAAAGTGCCAATTCAGCAATTTAACCTGAACACTGTGAAGGGGTGATGTTGGTGCTCACAGAAAGGGCGATGTTGGGTGCCCACAGAAAGGGGTCCAAGTGCCACCTTTGGCACCTGTGCCATAGATTTGTCAACACTGGTTTATGCTGCATGTTATCCTCTAAATCATGGGTTCACACTATAGAGAGCTATGCATCTCTTGTTTCCTCTCCCCCCACAACAATATGAGAAGTAATCCGCTTTCCTTCATTCCATAGATCCTCTCTGTGAGCTGGGCAGTTTGAGTCTCACAAGGTCACGTGCTAATGAGGAAATGAACCAATGTTCAAATGAAGTCCATTAGCCTCCATATGCCATTTCAGTCAGAATAACATCCCCTGCCTCTTGAATGACTCACTGCCTTTTACCTCAGAACCCTTCCCACTAAGACACTTTTAAAAATGCATGACAAAGGGAGAAACACTTTTAGCCAATCCTCTGAATTAGGATTTCTTTTTCAAGCAATGTTCACTCCAGTTCATGCTATAACAGTCTCTCCTTAAAAAATGTAAAGGTAAAGGTTCCCCCTGCACATGCGTGCTAGTCATGTCTGACTCTAGGGACAGTGCTAATCTCCGTATTCAAGCCAAAGAGCAGTGTTGTGCAAGTCCATGGCCACTTGGTCGGCATGGCTGCAAGGAAGCACTGTTTCACCTTCCCACTTTTTACTGCGGTACCTATTTATCTACTTGCATTTACATGCTTTTGAACTGCTAGGTTAGCAGGAGCTGGGGTTAACAGTGGGAGTTCACTGTGCTGCATGGCACCTGGGATTTGAACCGCTATGCTGCTGACTTTGCAGCCAACAGTTTTCAGAGCCTTAGTCTGCTGAGCCTTGCTTATGTGCAATTTTAAGGGTTTTTCTTTTGTTTTTAAAGTAGATTAAGCCCAATTTAACTAAACATCACTAAAACCAGGTGAATTCAAGTAGACCAGTGCAGGAACCATGTGGTACAGTAGTTAAACTGCCCTATACAGTCTAAGCCTCTGTTCACAATCTAAGTTTGATCCTGGATTTGAGGTTTGACTTAGTCTGATTTGAGACTCAGCCAATTTCATTGTGCACATGTTGTACATTGACAGTAAAGGTATTATTATTATTATTATTATTATCTTCCATTGTTCTGGGATTGCTCGATTGAGTACCCAGATCTCTGGAGTGTGCAGGTGTGTGTGTGGGGGTACAATGTGTAGCCTTCTCAATCAGATTGTAAACTACCCAGGAAGTGCCTTAAACAACACAGGGTGGTATATAAGCAACACACTTTGCTTTTTTAGCCTTGACTTCACAAATCTCATTCATTCAGTGATTGATACTAGTAATTGATGCCAACAGCTGGACTTAAACCAGCAGGATTTTGATGGTTTTAAAATCAGATTGGTTTTAATGGTAAAAAATCTTGTTGTGCAACTTTGCACCTGGCACAAAATGGTTTGGAGACTGGAAATGTTTCACTTTACTAATTAAAAGTTTCCTATCCTCTGTTTTAGGTTCTGAGGCTCTCTAGGCCGTGGTCAGACTTGGGTTTTGATCCTGATCTTCTAAAGATCTGGCTTTTCTCTTGGTCCCATCACGTGATTTAATATGTGGGACAAGAGTTCCCACATCCAAAGCTGTTTTTTTTTTATTTTAAAGTGCAGTTCAGCCCCCTTGGCCAGCAGGTGGTGCTAGCATTTGAAAAAAAACGGACCACTTGGCTGGGGGAAATTAATGCTTAGAGGACCTGATTGAACTTCCTGTTACCCCATGTGCAGGGAAATTTAAAAAAACAGCGCCGATCGGCCCCAGGAACAGCCGGTCGGTGCTATGAAAAAAGAAAGAAAAAGAAACCCGGATCATCTTTGTGGTCCCATGGCATCTGCCTCCTTAAAAGGTGGATTTTCAAAGCGGGGCAAAAAATTCCCTACCTCCTGGGTAAGTCATAGAAACCTCGCTTAAGGTAGCATTACCGGGTTTTCTTTGTTTTTTTTTTTTAAAAAAGGCCCGGTGGCCGTGGGGATGGCATTTTTAGACACAGTTTATCTGGTAATTTAAACTGCTTTTAAAGGGACGTGGGACCGGGGAATTAGTAACCCTTTTTGCACTAGAGAAGTGGAGTCAAGGAAGAGCAAACCAGCAGCCATCACATCTACAATTGCCATACTTGATACGAGGAAGGAACAAAGGGTACTTTTAAATTTGCTTCTTACCATGCCAGTTCCAGGCTGACAGAACTTTCAGGCCCCATGGATCCAAAACCACCTACATCTTGCCCTGACCGGCCCCTGAAATATCCTGCACGGTGACCTTACACCACCTACCACTGTCAGCTAATCTTAATTTTAAAAGATGGATCTGACACATCTTGTTACAGCTGGGAGATGTTAAACCATTCCTACATGAGTAATGAATAGGGATACACACCATATTCAGTCAAATACTGAAGCACTAATTAAAGCTGGGCTATTTTTGTTATTTCTGAGTGGTCACTGGACATAGCAAGGAGCTCCTGGCCACTTACAGGGTTGTACAACAGGCCCCACAGATCTTTCATATTAGAGCTGGCATTCACAGAGCTTAAAATACCAGAGGGCGAGGGAGAGATGTGACAGAAATGAAAAAGAATTGAAGCTATCAATACTTTATAAAGAGGGCACGGAGCTGGTACCAAAGGAAAAGTAGTATGACAGCTGAAACTCCCCAAGTGAGGTCCAAGACACCCCATGCACTTTCCGATTCCTGAGGCACTGGGAAGGGCCTTGAAATAAAGTCAGCCAGCCTCCTTTCTGAGGACTGGTGGTATTGAACACAAATGAGAACTGAGGAAGCATCTTCTACTTGTCAGAATTCTAGGTATCACCAAACATTTGGTATCATAAGTATTTTGAATTATAAAGCCATAATTTGAAGAAGGAAAATGGTATGGGAGAAAGTTTTTTTTTTTAAAAAAGAAATCTATATTTTAATGCAAACTGTTCTATGTTGCACATCCCAAACAAATATAGAAAGAATTCAAATTTATTACTTGCTTCTCTCTCATCCCCCCCCTTCGATTTTTAAATGCTATTTGTTCAAGAAGAATAATATGGGGAAATGGGTTATTTAAGGGAAATGGCATAGAAAATGTATATATTAGTAAAAATAATGAACTCAAAGGGGAAACTGCTTGCAAAAGGCATGTTTATTTTCATTTTAAATGTACAGAACCAGTAATTATAATGTTCTAGATCAGTGGTTCTCAATCTGTGGTTCCCCATGTGTTCCTGGACTGCAACTCCCAGAAGACTCCACCACTTGCTGTACTGAAAGGGGTTTCTGGGAGTTGCAGTCCAGGAACATCTGGGGGTCCACAGTTTGAGAACCACTGCTCTAGATTGTATATTGTCTCTTAGTATTGTAAGCTGCCTTGAGTCCTTTTCCAAGAAGAAAGGTAGGGGAAAATATTCAAAATAAATAAATAAAATGTGTACAGTTTCTTGGAATGCTTTTCTTTTTCCAAATTGGTGAATCAATGAGATAGATAAAAATGTCCTTGGAAAAAAGTGAATGTTATAGGGGGGGGACATCACTGTCTTAAACATTATAACAAAATATATTTTCAAAGGCAATTTCTTATGTATGCATGCTCTCTTCAAATAATTTCGTTTCTAAATTTTGAAGGAAAGTTATGTGGATGGAAAGCACTAGCTCCTCCAAACTGGACCTGATCTATCAGTTTTACAGTTCAACAGCCAAGAACTGTTTGTCAATACAAATACATCATAGCATGAGGTTGTTTTCATGGCTAATGTGAAGTGGCATTTCTGAGCACAGAGCTAGAGGCCTCCTCTTCCTGAAAAGAAATGTCTTTTGTGACAGCAGACATATAACAGTTCTTTGGAAGAGCACATTTGTCTCGTTTAATACCCAGAGGTGAAAATTACAACAGTGGAAACCGAGTATTCTTTAAGTATTATTTCTTTAGTGTTTAATGTTATTACTATGGTCTGGAAAGGATCACTTTCACTAACATGCCACTGGTAGCCTCTGTTGCAAATAAATGCCTTCTGAAATACAGTATGCTTCAGAATTATAGAGTTAAATTGCCAAATGCAGTTCCATCCATCCATCCATCTATCTATCTATCTATCTATCTATCTATCTATCTATCTATCTATCTATCTATCTATCTATCTATCTATCTATCTATCTATCTATCTATCTATCTATCTATCTATCTATTGCAAACACTAACTCTGCAAGGTTGATATACTTATATATATATAACATTACAATGACAACAGTGATATAAGCCAGCTAGAGATGGGTATGAACTACCATTTTAACTCTTTGTGCTACTTCATCCATACAAATAGGTGTTTAGCACCAGCACATTTTGCACCTGGAAAACTATGTTAAACTGCAAACAGCACAACATAAAAGCTCTAACCCTCTGCATAATCCTTGCTGACTTAGAGGATAATGAATTATCCACCTGGACTACTGCTTGATTGTCACACCAAAATGTGACTGCAGTATTGGCCCACTGCTCTGCCCATAACCACAGTGCCCCAGCAATGGAAGAGAACAGAGCAGGCAGTGGTAAATTCAACCTCCATTTGAATTTACTGCTGCCTCCTTCCTTCTCCCATGCTCCCCCCGCCTCCCAGGGGGTTTTCTGGACAGAGAGGGCTGTGGGCATTGGGGTCAGCCCCCACTGCTGACAACCCTCCCTGCCCAAAATATCCAATCTTTATTAAATGCCATCTATTGTGAGCTGTGTTCTGTTTGAGTATATCTGAGCAGAACTCAACCAGTGGTCCTTTACCAAACAAACAAAAAAAAAACATAGTTGTTGTGAGTTTTTTTTGGGCTGTTTGGCTGTGTTCTGGACGTTTCACCAGTCTTTGTGGCTGGCATCTTCAGAGGGCAAGTTGCTCAGGGAACTAGGAGTTTTTTCTGCTCTCTGGGGTTCTCCTAGTTCCCTGAGCAACTTGCCCTCTGAAGATGCCAGCCACAAAGTCTGGTAAAACGACAGGAAGAAAAACTTCCATAACACGGCCAAACAGCCCCCAAACCCTCACAATAACTATCAGATCCTGGCTGTGAAAGCCTTCGAGAATACATTAAACCCTGAAATGATGCTTAGTTAAATGATATCTATTAGGAAAACATATGTTTGTATCTTCCAGTTCATTCCGAGTCATATTTTTAATTGCTCAAAAGGCTGCCTTTAAAAAAGCAAAACCCTAAAACTTTAGCAACCATTAGATTAAATTTGGCAGTCCTAATTTAATGAACATTAACCCACCAAAGTCAGAACATTAATAACTGGCATATTTCCCGATATGTTTGCTTAAAGCTTCGTAAGGACCCTCTGATCTGATTTGGACAGCATCATGAAGCATCATAAAACCAAACAATCAGTTTGATGAGTCACATCCTGAAGTTATTTTTCAAAGTCATGCGTTTAAGAATATATTGGAAGTGTAAGAGCGCACTGGAGATTTGCAACTTGGATTCAGGAATGGATTTGGAACTCGGGAGGCAAATACAAGTTCAAGAATGTCTCAATGTTAATGTTGATGTTTTGTTTGCTTCATTGATTAAGCATTTGACTCAGTTCAACCTGATAAACTTATTAATATTCTTAAAGAACTGGGCTTGGACAATGGTGATATCAGATTGCTTGGGAATTTCTATTGGAATCAGCATGCTGGTGTCCGGCTAGATGGTCAGATATCAAAAGAGATGTCAATTGCAAAAAGTATTCATCAAGGTTGTATTCTCTTGCCTCTACTTTTTTATATCTATTGAGAAAGAATTTTCTGGGAGGCTCTCAAAGGAAAGAACCAAGGTGTGAAGGTGAATGGAGTTCTTATTAATAACATAAGATACACTGATGACACTGCTGCTTGCAACAACTCTGGCAGATTTGCAAGGATTTTTGGATTCTGTTGCCACAGAAAGCAGTGCTATGGGATTGCGACTTAACATGAAGAAGACAAAATTGATGGTTCACAGAACCAGAAGACAAAATGGTTCACAGAACCTTCTCAAGATCGGCAGAGATGTAATTGAGAGAGTTATGATCTTATAAATACTTGGGGTGCTATGTCAAGAATAACTGGGATCTTTCATGCAAAATCCATTGTAGAATTGAACAAGCTAGGAATTTCTCCCAGAAAATGAGGAAAGTCTTGACAAACCAGAACTTGTATATCAGACTTCATACTTGGATACTTTGAACCTATGTATTCAGTATACTTCTCTAAGGTGGTGAAACTTGTACCTTTACAGACACATTATACAGGAAGTTGGAAGCGTTCAAAATGTGGACATACAGATGAATTCTGAAGATACCTTGGACATCCAGACTCGCTAACTTGGCTGTGTTACAGCACATGAATAAAAAACTAGAAATCTTCAATACCAGAAAGAGAAGAAAATTGCAATATTTTGGACACACAGTACACAATTAGAAATAGATGGGAAGCATGGCCTGGGGTGTAGAAGGACATTCTGGTTTAAGAACTTAAACCAATGGTCTGCATTGAGTACAACTGCTCTATTTAGAATAGTTTTAGATAGAAAGCAGTTCAGGCTACTGCTCGCCAATGTTCTTCAAGTACATAGCACTTGAAGAAGAAGAAGAAGAAGAAGAAGAAGAAGAAGAAGAAGAAGAAGAAGAAGAAGAAGAAGAAGAAGAAGAAGAAGAAGAAGAAGAAGAAGAAGATTTGAAATATATCCCAATTCAGTTCAAAAGGATTTGATTCATGAGATGCATCCAATTCATTTTTAAGCCTCTTCAATGACCTATATTGGAAAACCAAAATGGCTGTACCTTTTGGGGGGGTTTCTGTGCTGGCATATATGAGGTTTGGAGATATTATAGCCCCCTTTTTTCAATTGGAAGCAAGGAAGGAAGGAAGGAAGGAAGGAAGGAAGGAAGGAAGGAAGGGACCAATATGACTTGTGCTCAATCCCAATTTATAAAAATCCACATGCAAATTGGCTTCTCTGCCACCTACTTTGCTCCAAAACTTCCAGAAATCAGTCAGAATCAGGCTATTGTGGTTCAGAATTCAGAATTTGTTCCAATCTAGTACACTGGCCTAATATTAACTCCCTTAGGGAAAAAAGAAGAAGGCTTAAATAGAAACAGCGGTTGAAATGAACACTGCAATGTAAGCCAGAGATCTCTGGCATTTTATTTACTTTTAAATTGCTTTTCCACAATAGTGGGAGCAGGTCTGCATTATTCCCTTAAGTTCCAATCACAGTCAACCTCAGGTCCCTCTCGCCGGCTCATTTTGTATTTATGCTTTCCATTTCTGCAAGCCATACACTATGTATCCCTAAGTATTTGTCTGCATTACATTTCATTTGTCACCGATACTGTTAGCCCAGTCAGGAGCAATTACACAAAATGATGCAGTAAAAATGGAAGGAAACAATGCATCCCAGAATGTTAGCATTACCTGAGACATAAGATCTTTCGTACATACACAATGGTGCCAGTATTTGTCACGAGTTGGATGGTTTGGCGCCTCGATTAGGATTAATACGTTCCAAGGAAGCACACATGTTGTGGCAATTAATCAAGGCCCCCATAATTAAAGTCGCCTGGATTTAAGTAAATTATCTTTATAGCTTTTCAGGAATCAATGGTTTAGACAAAAGTGCAAAGTCAGGAAAAGCATGTGGTTTATAAGTGGATGCTTTCCATTGATTAATGGAAAAGGTTTCACGAAGGACAGCCCTCCGTGTCACATTACAAACCTCACCCTACATTCTAATATGAAGACCGATTCAGAAATCTACAAGAACTTTGCTAGCAACTGGTGAGGGGTTGGGGGTGCGGCATCCATTTTTTTCTTGAGAGAGGTCCTATGATTTACCAGCAAACTAAGTTTCTCTTGTGTAAAATATGTAATAATAAGCAAAGTTTTACTATGTGCTGTTACATC
This sequence comes from Phrynocephalus forsythii, assembly GCA_029282475.1. NCBI lineage: Eukaryota > Metazoa > Chordata > Lepidosauria > Squamata > Agamidae > Phrynocephalus > Phrynocephalus forsythii. The sequence continues at coordinate 132,865,318 of JAPFRF010000002.1, read as the reverse complement.
ACCGACTTACAGCAGCCCTATGAATGAACAACTTTCAACAGCCCACCTCAGCTCTTGCAAACACAGGTGAGCAAGGCATTCATCTTTAATGGATGTATGCCATATTAATGTGTTACTTAATTTTGAGATCACATTTTAGAGAAGGACTAAAAAATTGCATGCCTTAGGACCCTGTCCAGCCCCAGATGGCCAAGTCTCTTCCCCATGGTATCACAATACAGTAATTTACCAGCTGTTCCATGAGTTTCCCCACTATACTCTCGTTCTGAAAGGCTGCCATGCTTGGTTAACAGAAGGAAGAGATTTCAGTTGACTATGCCATTATTTTTGATCCCACCCTTTTAGGGAGGGGTTCTTGTGATGGGCTTTCTAATGGTTGGAACTGTCAAAAAGTCATTTTGGCCCTTGGGCTGGAGGAAGGTCTACATCAGTGGTGGCGAACCTTTGGCCATCCAGATGTTTTGGATGACAACTCCCACAGTCCTTTGTCATTGGCAATACAGGATTGGAATTCTGGGAGTTGTGGTCCAAAACATCTGGAGGGACGAAGGTTCACCACCAGTGGTCTATATTCTTGCCTTATTGCATTGTATTGATTGACTGATTCACACTACTACTACTACTACTACTACTACTACTACTACTACTACTACTACTACTACTACTACTACTACTACTACTACTACTTTGAGCTGCAGGGCTGGAAAGGAACCCAGGGATCATTGAGTCCAACTCTTCTCAATGAGGTCCAGTGGGCAACTGAACTTCCAATTGTTAGGGTTTGAGACAAACCATGAGTTGGTGTACCTAACAATTGTGGGGAGAGTTTGCTGACACAGGTGACCTTTGGTTAATCTCCAGAGCTCAGCTGTTTGGGATGATGTTTCCCCAAACTGTGATTGGTTAAGGGGGAACATAAATTAAAGGAGGGATCACTGAATTCTCTTCAGCTCTTTGTTCTCTTACCTGATGAAGTGCTATCTGGATGCAATCCATTTCTGCTGCTGCTGCAAGCTATGCTATGTTTGTTGCTGTAAATATATGTTTCTGCTTTGAAGATTGGCTGTGTGTGTTTTACTTCTGAGGGAAGAATTCCTACACTGCCACTCTGCTACTTTTAATCACACCACAACACCACAACACCACTCCGTAGCTAGAAACCTAAGCAACTGAGCTAACTTGCTCAGCTTCACCCAAATAAGGGATGCAAGGCAGCTCACAAGCTATTAAAAACTGACTAAAACCACAATAGATTGACACTAAAAACAATTAAGCATATAACACAATTAAAGCAATTACAGTAGTTAAAACTTAAAAATATTGTTTAAAATAACTTTAAAAGCCAAACACAATATCTACCATGAGTAGATGGCATACATGATCTGCATGCAGAGAACGAATTTGCTGGATGATCACATCGTCATATTCTAGACTGTTTCAGTGGTTGCTACCTTGTAATAGTCACTTCCAGGAGATACTGGGTCCAGGTTACCTATTGTCCTTCCAATGACAGGCAAAGACCATTCCATTTAGGTAGTTGTTTGGTAACTGGCTGCCAAATAAAAGGCTTTTACTTCTATCTTTTTGTAAGTGTTTTTAAATTGTTTTTAAATCTAGGGATTGTTTCAATATGATAGTACATTACATTGTGAGTTATGAATAAAACTCATCACGTTTGGGCTATAAAGTTGGACCCCCTTAACCACAGGAGTAAGATGCAGTGATTCACTTATCCATTGTCTGGATATATTAAAAGTATTAAAATTAAAATCCTAGAAATATGTATTCATCAAGATTAAGTTACTTGAACTGGGCAGTAGAGGGAGCTAGAGACCATGCATATAGCATTCACTTTACTATAAGTAATATATTTCCAGTCTAGAGATGGGCATGAATCAAAAAAATGATATTTCGTTTCGTTTCGTTTCATTTCATTTTTGTGAATTTTCATGGAAAATTCATTTTGTTGGTTTGTTAATTCATTATTCGTTTTACCCGCTTTGTGCAATTTAAAGCATTTCTGTGCACAAGGTTGAGGTGAGAGGCCAGGCACCCTAGTCACTGGACTTGGGAGGGGGAGGGGCGGCGAAGCCAAACTGCCTGGATGCCTAAGCGCGGCCTCAATCTTATCGGCCTCCCAATCGGCCCTGTAGATAACAGGCCATAGGAGGAAGGCAGGTGGGCAGCGGTCTGCAGGGGGGTCGAAAGGCCTCCCCAAACAAGATGTAAATGATCCCCCACCCACCCGGGGAGGGGGATTGCCCCGAGGGGGCGGCTGGCATGATGGGTTGATGGATGGATCCAGCAAGGCTATGGTGGGGTCAGGGTGGGGAGGCCGGTGGTCCATCCCCAACCCTCCCACCCACCTGATCGTGGCAGCGGAGGCATGACAGCATCAGTCGCCCAGGCCGGGGCCAGGCTGGCCTGGGGAGACGGACTTGCCGGCTGGCTGGCTGGCTGGTTAGTTGCCGGCTTGGCCCGCGCCCCACTCACCTCCACATCTCCGGTGCAAAGGCGGATCCACCAAGGAGGAGGAGGAGGAGGAGAAAGGGTGATCAGGATGCCACAGGTGCTCCCCTCACTCACTGGGCTCACTTCCTGAGGCATACATGTCTGGACAGGCTCACCCCAGAACCAGCCGCTGGGCCAGCGACGCCACCCTGCCACCACAGCCCCACACACTCTCCGTCCCCACCACCCACTGCGGAGCACCTGCTCTTATCAGACCTCCCGATCCCCCACTTCCAGGTTCAATCCCCGCACTACAGCTGTAGTGCGGGGCTTTTTGTTTGTTTGTTTTTCCCTTTCAGCGCTGACCGTGTGGCCCCGGGGCTCAGTCAGCGCTGGGTTTTTTTATTTTTATTTTTTAATTTTTGGATGTCTACTAGGCCACGCTTGGGGCTTGGTGGGTGCTCCTTTTTTTTTTTTTACTGTGCCGACCACAAGGCTGCACTACAGCTGTAGCACGGTCATCAGCTTTTTCCCCTGATCTTTTCCTGGTTGCCATCCCAGAAGCCAGGAAGACTGGACCTTGGAACAGCACCAGGTAGGAGACATCTCCATCCCCCATTAACAAATGGAACGGAACCGAACCGAACCAATTTTTCTCAGTTTGGTTCAGTTCATGTTAAATTTATCCCTAGGGTCATTATTCGTTTTGTTACGTAACAAAACGAATAATGAACAACAAAATGAAAAAAATTCATTTCGTGCCCATCTCTAATTTCTACGATGCATTAGAAGAACTTGGCACTAGAGGGAGCTAGTGACCATGTGGTGTATAGTGTTCACTATACAGTACAACCCCCTTATCTGCTGATTCACTAACCACTGATTCAGTTATCCATGGTTGGTGATCATCGGGGGACAGAAAGGAGGGGGAATTAAAAATAAAACTTACCACTGACAATGCCCACCAACCTCCTCCTAGCCACCGCCACTGCTGCCACCACTGCCACCACCCTGGCAGGCCAGCAACGCACCCTCTGGAAGGGTGGGGTGGGGAATTTGAATTTTCCACTCAGGTCCCTGGCAGCAAATCAGAAATTTGAGCAGGAAATTCAAAGCTTCCGATCGGTTGCCTGGGACCTGACCAAAAAATTAAAAGGCTGGCTGGATGACGGTGAGGAGGAGAGTGACAGGCATTGGCAGGAGTATTTTTTATTTTCTCCTCTCCTCACCAATGCCACCGCCATCACCACCACCACTACCACTGGGCAGTTGAAGCCGAGAGGCAAAGTGGCGGCGGCGGAGGACGCGGCAGCCATGTGGCCCAGGACAGCCTACTCACCCACAACGTTGGCAGAGGTGGCACAGTGCCATGGTGGGGTTCCCCACGGTGCTGGTGGGCTCTCCTACCGCTTTCTCCCCTGACACCCTCTGATAAGAGCATTCACTCTTATACATGGATTTCATTATTCACGGAATGGCTGGGAACCAATCCCCCGTGGATATGGGGGTCCTACTGTAATCCACATTTTTCAGCATCCATAAAAGGGGCTTTGGTCCTACCCTTTTCAAAATGCCTTTGTAAATTGCCTTGGGACCTTGTATTGCATAGAAGGAAAAAAATCAATTCCGTAAAAGCATCAAATTTCAAAACCCAGCAGCACTAGCAGCAAAATCCTCACAACTTATTTGGACTACTATGATTGTTTTCCCAAGTACAGAATTTTTCTCCTGCTGTTTGATTCAAAGAAATGGCACTACTGTAGATGCTAGCTGTTGCTCCTACTCTAGCTGAAATCAGGTGATATAAGAAGGCCAGCAGGATTGTGGCACAAAAGGTCAATGCATTGGCTAATCTATCAATGGATCCTGTTAGTGAAGGGTGCTGCAGCTAAAGGGAAGCAAGGATGCCTATTGCCTATGATGAACTCATCCTGCTCCTCCCAAATCATCATGCTAGGAAGTATGTGAATTAACTCTCAGGAAATGACCACCCAGCTTTGGGATCAGTAGCCCCAATATCAACAATGGATGTCATGTGGTTTATTAAAGATGATATTTTTCCCAGGCAAAGGACTGCAAAGTCTTGCCATAAAAGAAAAAGAACGAAGAGAAAGGCGAGTAGAACGAAAGGATATATTTCCTTCTTCCTTGCATTTTCCTGCAGGTGTAGGGGCTGCTTTTTGGATCCTGTAATGGCATTTTGTCCAATTGACCACGTCTTCAGCGGGGCAGGTTGATGATTCACATGTCCTTAAAGGAAGGGAGTTATGATTCCAGTAAAATTATGTTTAGTTTATGAATATTGTTCTTATGCCCCGTCAAATTGCATCTGACTTCTGGTGAACAGGGATGTGACTTTTGCATCTAATCAACTTCTGTCCTAATTCCATAAGCTAAATTAAGGAATTCAAAGCAGATAGAGTTAGGGCCTTTTTACACGACCCCTAAGATCCGCTGGCCACTTAAATTCGGACCAGAGATCTTAGGGGTTCGTTGCTCTTCCTCTGTCCCCACCCCCCTCCGCACTTCCTGGTTGCTGGCTGTGTGAGGGAGGGAGAAAAAAGAAAGAAAAGAATGCCGGCTTACCTCCTTCTGTTCCCAGCAGCATTCAGATCTCTTAAAGGGGTGGGGGCAGAAAAACAACAAACAGAAGCCAGGAGAGCCCCACACTCACTATCCTTACACCGGATCAAATATTTTTCACATCCAAAAAGCAGGTACCTGAAAGCTGCGCTGGGACGTGCTAAAGTGGGTGGGGTCGCACTTAATTTCCTGTTAACTCCGGAGCTGGTGGGTAAACATTTTTAATCTCCGGAGCTGGGAGCCATTTGCCCCGGAGTTTAGGGGTCGTGTATAAACGCCCTTAGAATGGCAACTCTAACTGCCTTTGGTTACCAGATCATGCCTCTCATGAGCAGGGAGGAAAGTGCCCCTGTGGAACTGCAGGGACTATGTGACTGCGAGGTTGAGTTCTGACAGAAGCTGCCTCCACATAGATCTTTAAACAAAACAGTTTATACAAAGTAATTTGTACAAAAACATTTCTTGAAACAAGTCTCATATTGCAAAGGCAAAGACCTTCCTGTTTAGCCAGCATTTTAATTAGATAGTGTTCCTTTAGCTGGGCGCGTGAGCAGTAGGATTTTGTTATTTGTATATCGATTGTTTTAAACTATTATTTTGATGGTTATAATATGTTGTTTTATAGTTTTATTGTATTGTTGTATGCCACCCAGACATCACTTGGTTGTGGGGCTGCTAAAAAAAGTTATGTAAATAAATAAATAAATAAATAAATAAATAAATAAATAAATAAAATATTACACTTATTCAAATCAGAAGAGAAAGGTGGAGGAAAATGTAAAAAAACCAACCAAACAAAAATTGTAGAAACAAAAAAGAAACGCAACCAACTAAAAACTTTATGTGACTTTGTGCACCCTTCACCCTTGGGCCTACTCTTTTATTTCAAATAAATTTATTTTATTAGTACTTTGTTGATTAACATTTTTTCTAATGATTTCCCCTCCCCATTCTTTCTATAAATACATTGAATCCCTACTGGGAGTATATCCTTCTCCTTTCTCAAATATGCATGTCAAAAATGAGCTCCAAATGTCTGTTTAAATCATTCATACAAGATACCTCTTTGCTCATTTTCAAATCACAAGTTAATTTATCATTAAGAGCCACATTCCACATTTCTCTATACCAGTCTTCTATTTTAAAATGGCTAACTCACCAGTTCTTTGTCATAATTAACTAGTTACTAGGTCTATTTCGATTTTAATTGTCCATTATCAACCATATTCAACAGGGTTAATGAAACCCTGTTTCCTGGTTTCATTTCATTTTGTTCCTTTAGCTAACAAAATGATGAAACAACATTTTGTTTTTTGTTAGGTGCCCATCCCTAGTCATTGGCAACCCGATCACAGCTGATTTGCATCATGTAAAGAAGAAGATTGATGCAGCAAGTTGGGAACATTATGAGCTTTTCCTTTTTGCTACCCAGAAATGCATCAGTAAAGCAAAGAAGGGTGGAGCCATAAGCATCTGTTGTTACTTGTTCAGATAGATCTGGTCTGGACTTTAGGATATTTTCCCCGAGACCTTTTTCTTCCCTGTATTGTTAAATCAGGTCCTTGCTAAACTCCAGTAAGCTATATAAATGAATCAGTGCAAGTTATTCAGTGTAACTCTCACTTCTGTGTTGCACTGTAAAACAGACATATTGCCTTTATTTTCTACCTGTCTTTTTTTTGTTGCTCATGCTGCTGCTGTTGCAAATTATGTCTAGAAGTCTGCACAAACTTAGTAGTGTTCAAGCAAACTTCCTCCAGAAAGTCTTAAAATACTTCTGCAGTTCAACTCACATGCTCTGATGAAACTGGATGGCCAAAGGAGGACAAAAAAGAAAAATGCAGGGTTAGCTGTCCCTAGACAGAATCACTTCTCTTCCCAACTGGGTACAGTTAACTGTAAGGTTTTGAAATTGTGATTTGCATTTTATGGGGTTTAAATCGGCTCCATCGCTGGCATCCTTTAGGAAAGGCCTTAAGACCCTCCCTTTTAGGGACGCCTTCAAAAATGACTAGATTTTTTTTCCCCTGCCATTGCCACCGTCCTTGCTCCTTTGCTTTTTATGTTAACCGCCCCGAGTTCCCGTTTGGGAAGTAGGAGCAGTATATAAGTGTGAAAAAAATAAATAAATAATAAATAAATAAATACAAATTGTGATTTGCTTTTTATGGGGTTTGTCATTATGGGGTTTATTTCTTTCTTATTTTAATTGTCATGTTGCTTGTTGTTAATATTGCTGTCAAGCGTCCAGAGTGGCCTTGTTGTCAGATGGATGTTATAAAAGTGCAATAGATAGATAGATAGATAGATAGATAGATAGATAGATAGATAGATAGATAGATAGATAGATAGATAGATAGATAGATTTAAATACTGCCATTCGGTCAATTTTGGAGGATCTTCACTTCCATTTCCCCAATCTGCCACAACCCTCACATTTCCATCTGGACAGGGAATTGTTGAAATCTGAAGCAAATCCCTGTTGTGTAAAAGACGCATGATGGAGGCATGGAGATGAAATTGATTGATTCATTCATCTCCAGTTAATAAGAAAATTACCAGAAACAAAGATTTGATTTGCATAATAAATCATGAAAGCGGGAACAGAATTCTTAAGATTAGAAAAACCAATTAAAGAGGCACCTTTGCCTGTTAAGAAATCAGATATTTCCATGAAAACTCTCAGCAGTAAATACATTACTTTACACCATGCTGATGAGGTATACCACTTCATTTTCTTCATGGGTTGTAAAATGGAACAGATGGTGGTCTAGCACAACTGAGCTTCGTAACGTCATTGCTTTTCAATAATTTAATGTGATTCACAGCACGATGAAAGATGACAAATCAGAACCACATAGATTTGAAGGATTCCCCTCTCCCCATCTTAGGTATCAACAGCCAGTCCACAGCATAACACTCCCAGAAAATTAGAGACACATCTTGTAGGGTAACATCTTTTGCTGAATCAACTTATTTATTTATTTTTAGAGTACTTTTACCCTGCCTTTCTCCTTGGAAAAGGACCCAAGGCAGCATACAGTAATGAGGGATAATGTACAGTCCAATACAATTAAGACATGTTCAAGTATTTGAGAACAAGGAATTGAGGGACATTTTACAGCATTAATAGACAACATTACATTAAAGCTACAAGTAGAGATGGGCACGACTCAAAAAAATTGTGTTTCGTTTTTCGTTTGGTCGTTTGGGGATCCATTTTGGTTCATTTTCGTTTTTTGTTTTGTTTTTGAAAAAAATTTTGTTTCGTTTTTGGTTTGTAATGAAATGAAAAAACGAAAACGAAAATGAAAAATTGCTGTTTCGTTAGCATTCTTTTCAGTTCAATGGATTTGCCACAACGAAAATGAAAAACATGGCAAAAATGGTCCTTTTGTTTCCGTTTTCCTTTTGGTTTTTGAAAAATTTTCGTTTTCATTTTCGTTACAAAACAAAACAAAAAAACGAAAACAAAAATGAAAATTTCGCTGAGTCGTGCCCATCTCTAGCTGCAAGGTTATAAGTAGTTATAAACCCAAAGTCTATGTGAACCTATAGATTCATATAAAAGACACCTAATGGTAGTCCATCATTTAGGGAAAGCTTGCCTGAAGGGAAAGTTATTTGCCTGTTTCTGGAAGGACAACAGAAATGAGGCAATCCTGGCCTCTAGTGGGAGGGAGTTCCAGAGCTTGGGTGCAGCAGTCAAGAAGGCCCTTTCATGGGTTCCCATGAGATGTACCTGTGAGGGTGGCAGGATGGAGAGAAGGGCCTCTTCTTGTCTTTCATTTTGAAACTGGTTTTCAAAGAACCCAGGAACTCATGAGAGACTTATCACTAAGTCTCAAATTGTCACCTCCGTCTCTTGAAATACACTTTATTTATGTTTAGGACCATCAGTGCACATGCCTGCATACACACACACACTTTGCAATATGTCATCATTCTAGTTTGATTTTCAGCATTAGTGAGGGCATTTTTCTCCCCGATGGTTGTTGAGATCTTTTGGGTCTCATTTTCAGGGCTTTAGATCAACTCCCTTTTCATTTTAAGAGTTCTCTGTGTTCCAGGGATACATGGAGTGTCACAGAAAATTATACAGGAGATTGGGCTTGTTCAGAAGCTGAAAGTGTCAAGCCAGACAGCTAACATAGCTTGCCTGTTACTGTTGATTTTTCGTAAAGTTTATAGCGGTAACAGAATGCTAACTGCACTTGAGCATGCAGTCTCAGTGACAAATGAATTGTGACACTAAATGTAGCAGTTTAACAGAGCAGAGAATGTTACTTTAAAAATAATCAATTCCTGTTAATTGATTAAGTTTTTCCAAAATGAATACAAATTTATGACATGGGAGGCTCATACACTTATCCACTGATTCACCCATATCCACTGATTCACCATCCACGGATTCAGTTATCTGCTGATGGCAAGCGGCAGTGCAAGGGCCCGAGCCTGTGGTGGTGCAGTGGCCCAGGCAGCACAGCAGTGGTGGCTGCGGAGGTTGCACAGCCTGGGGGTTCCTACCTGGGACATCAGTGGCAAGTGCAGGCGCACCTGCCCACAGGATTGATGGTGGCAGATGTTCTGCCCACCTGCAGGATTAGTGGAAGAGGAGGATGAGGCCATGCGGCTTGAGAGCACCCATTTACCTGCATGATCAGCAGCAGAGGAGGAGGCTGTGCAACTCAAGAGCAACCACCCGTGAGATTGATGGCGGCAACAGAGCAGGAGGCAGGGCACAGTGCGATGGTAGGGTTCAATGGGTGGTGGGCAGCAAGGCAGACCTCTTCTTCCTTCTCCCATTACCTCCTCCTGCCAGTGGGCCCACCTGCACCTGGCACCAGTTCTCCTCCAGGCACAACCCACCAGCCCCTGGCAGGGCAAGCACCATGATTGGGAGGAGGAAGAGGCAGCTTGGATGGGGTGAAAGATGGGTGACGCAGCACCACTGCATTCAACCCTGGCACCCTGCCACTGCTGTCACCCTCGGATAAGAGAGTTCACTCTTATCTGCAGATTTTGCTATCCGCGGGGGGGGGGGGGTGGAGTGTCCCTGGAACCAATCCCCTGCAGATACAGTGGTTGTACTGTATTAAAAGTTCACACACAGAGGATACTTTTCAATTCAGTATCAATCTTCACCAAGCTGAAGTGAAACCTGCCTCCTGAGGTGAAACTTGGGGGTTCCCTGCCATGCTCAAAGCCAATAATAGGAGGAAGTCCCGCCCACCAAGACATGCCGGCAGCCTGATCTTAGAGCTCTGTGCCGCGATCTAAAAAGAGCTTTAAAACTACTGTTTAAATGCTGTGGTGCCGTGAGTAATGCATCAATAAATTACTCGGGTGTCAGGAGAAGCAATATATGTGTTTTTCTAGACTAGATAAGCTTGATTTATAAGCTAAAGGAGCTACTTTCGGTTTTGCCTGCTTTGATTCTGCTGGCCGCTGGCTGCTTAGAAAACTGAATCTCGGCTGTTTGGAAAGTCATTAGATGATTAGTTAGACTGCTTGATACCTGCCTTTTGTCTAATTATATGCCGGCTAAGAGAGCAAAAAAGAAACTCCAGCCTATAGGTTGGACTAGGAAATTATCTGATACAGCACACAATCGCCCAGCTCTACAGCGTATCGAGCAGCCCTCAGACGACGGAGGGGTAAAAATGGCGTCAGGATCTGAGAAAGGAAAGAGGGAGATTACCCCTCCTCCCGCAGATCAAGACTTCATGAAGGAACTGCGTTTAATGAGGACGGAGCTAGCTAGCATCATGAGTGTTAATCAACAGGATGTGATCCGCAGAATGGATGGCCTTTCAAAGGATCTCCAAAGCACTAAACAAGATTTATCACATGAAATAAAGTTAAATGGTCAGCGGCTTGATAATTTGGCAGGAGAATTTAAAAATCTGGAGATACGTGTAACTGAAAACGAAACTCAAATTAACTCTCAGAAGCAGGCTTTACTGAAAATAAATAAGAAACTGACTTATATTGAAGATTATTCTCGAAGGCAGAACGTCAAACTGATTAATTTTGTTATTCCAAACAAGGGGGCATCATTAAAACAGGAAGTTTTAACCTGGTTTAACTCCTTTCTGCCCAAACAACTAGAGGACGACGATTTAGAGAGAGTTCACTATCTGGGCAAGTCAAGAGATGGGGCCCCAAAACCAGTGATAGTAAGATTTGCTTCTTATGTAAATAAAGAGCGTCTTATGTCTTCAATTAGAGCCAATCCTAATATTCTGAAGAGAGGAGGTGCAACTATGCAAGTTTTTCAAGATTTTTCTAAAGGAACTGCTGATTGGCGTAAATCGATGAGACCAGTTACAATCATATTAAGGAAGAACAACTATCGCTATTCTTGGGGTCACCCCTATTTTTGAAAGTTTGGAAAGGCTCTGTTCAACACACTATCTACTCTCTAGAAGAAGGCCAACATCTTCTTGAAGCATGGAACATACAGGATGACTCAGGTTCTGCCTGTTCTCCCCCGGGAACTTCAGTGGCAACATCAGGACAGTGAATTTCTCTCTTTCTACTCCGACTCCAGGAATCTTCGATGAAGATGAAGAATATTTGAAACTCATTTAACTTACTCCTCCCTCTTTCCCCCTCTCTCACCTCCTATCATCCCCTTTGTTTTTCTTCTTTTACTCTTCTCCCCCTTTTCCCTTCCATTTCCTTTCCCCCTCCCCCCTTTTTTCTTTTTTTTTCTTTTTTTTTTCCAATTTTAATTTTTGTTTTTGGGATGTTTCTTTTTCTTTTTCTTTTCATTATCCCTTTTCTTCCCTTTTCCCCTCCTCTCCACCCTTCCCTTTTTTGTTTTTGTTTGTTTGTTTGCTTGTTTTGAGGGGGCGGTGGCGGTGAGAGGGTGGTTTAGAGGGGGTAGAACAACTTATAGAATTTTCAGTAATACGCTACTTAAGAGTTAAGGAGATCTAGGCTGGCTAATGTCTGTGGACAACTTCCTCCCTCCCATCCCCTTGATGCACATGCTAAACAGTATGATAGCTGGTGGGGTGGGAGAAAAGAATAGTTTTTAGGGTGGAGGATTAGATTTATTTTAGTTTATTTTTATTAATTGATGGTGTTTTTACTTTTGTATGCACAACGGGACCATTCCAGAATATTGAAACCAAAAGAAATAGGTTATGGGAAAGTTTATAAAATTAGCAACGTTGAATGTGAAAGGTCTGGGGTCATTTTCGAAGAGAAATAGAATCGGCGATGATCAAAAGGCACAAAATAGATATTGCCTTTTTGCAAGAGACTCATCAAATAAGAGATGGTATTAATGAATTAAAAATTCCAAATGTTGATATTTATGAAAAAAGCTTTGGCACATCTAAAGCAAGAGGGGTTGCCATTATAATCTCAAGGAATTGTGAATGTGTTGTTGAAAATGTGGTAAAAGATTCAGAAGGTAGATATATAATATTGCAAGTTCTAATGGGGAAAGATCATTATACTTTGGTTAATCTGTATGCACCAAACGTTAACCAAGGCCGCTTTTACAATCTCCTTTGGGATCAGATTGAATTGGTTAAAAAGGGGTATTTAATAATGGCAGGGGATTTCAATATGGTCTTAGATAAAATTAAAGATAAATCGGTATGTAAAAAGGAAGAGTGGAGGACAAGACATACAACTCTAGCAAAGTTTATAAATACAACAGGATTGAAGGATGTCTGGAGAGAACTGAAAGGAGACGAAATAAAATACACCTTCTACTCACCAGTGCACAAAACCTATTCTAGGATAGATTTTGTGTTTGTTTCACAAAGCCTAATACCCAAGATAAATAATACCGAAATTGAGATCATAAAAACATCTGATCATGCTTTAATGTCGATTGATTTAGCAACAAATAAAAATTATAGAGAAGCTAAAAGGTGGAGAATGAATTTAAAAATATTTCAATATCCAGAAGTGCTGGAAAAGGTCAAAAAGATTGGTTGGAAACTTGGGATATAAACGAAAAGGCAGGTAGCCAAACGCCAATCATATGGGACACCCTGAAAGCGGTAGCTAGAGGCCTTATCATAAAAGAAAATATTAAAACTAAAAACAGGAAGAACTCAATAAAAGAAAATTAGAAAAACTAATAGCAGATTTAGAATCCCAATTTTTTTCTTACTAAGGATAATAAGATATTGAGGTTGATTGAAGCAAGGAAAAAGAGTTAGAAGATCTAGATTTACAACAAACACAAAGGAATCTTCTGTACCTAAAAAGAAATTTTTTTGAATACAGCAACAAGAACTCAAAACTTTTAGCCAGATTAGCACAGAAAAGACAAGACAAGAATACAATAGGGATTATAAAAGACTCCTCAGGTAAGACATGCACACAAATGAAGGAAAAGTTGTCAGCTATACAAGAGTTTTATCAGTTGTTATATACTACAAAAAATAAACCTAAGGAGGATATAGAAAGGTATATCACTAAGAATTTAAAGAGGGTCTTGGAACAGGAAGATATGCTGGAAATGGAAAAGCCTATTACAGATCAAGAGATAAGTGAGGTAATAGACAAATTAAAGAATAATAAAACGCCCGGAGTGGACGCTCTGGGACCTGAATTTTACAAACTTTTTAAAGCAGTATTAATACCTAAATTAAAGAAGCTATATAATGAAATTTTGAATGGAGAACAAATTCCGAGATCTTGGACCCATTCTTTAACTATTTTAATTCCAAAACCTAATAAAATTTAATGGATATTGGGTCATACAGACCAATATCCTTATTAAATCAAGATGCTAAGATTTTCACAGCAATTTTGGCTAAAAGAATGAATAAATTTATAGCTAAATATATTAAAGAGGATCAATGTGGTTTTATCAAAGGTAGACAAATGGCAAATATTATTAGAAGGAATTTGAATGTTCTTTATGAAATGAGTAAGAGTACTACTAAAGCTGGGATGTTATCTCTAGATCTTTATAAAGCTTTTGATTGTGTTCAATGGCCCACATTAAAAATATTGTTAAAAAAATGGGATTTGGGAAATCCTTTTTGGGAGTAATAAATCAACTATATTCAACGGGCACTTCCTCAATAATAGTTAATGATGGATTGACTGAACAAATCACCCTAGGCCGAGGAACTAGACAAGGATGTCCTCTTTCTCCAGTCCTTTTTGTATTGTTATAGAGCTCCTGGCAAATGCCATAAGGGACGACAAATTTATTAAAGGTATAGGGAAAGATGGGGCAACTAAAATTAGTTTATTCGGACGATGCTCTTTTGACTATTGTAAACCCAATAGAGAATATTCAAAGAGTAAAAACTCATTTAGAAGAATTTGGAGAAATAACAGGATTATGTGTAAACTGGCAAAAATCAGAGAGTTTATTCTTCAATTATGGAAAACATGACTTAAAGATGATTGAAAAATCTGGACTTAAACCGGGAAAAAGCATTAAATATCTAGGATTAGAACTCCATAAAGAATTTACTAAAACTAAAGAAATAAATATTTCGAAATTAGAAGAGGAGATGAAAAACAAATTAATATCCTACTCTAAACTAAAATTATCGTGGTTTGGCAGAATTGCATTGATAAAAATGAAAATACTTCCAAAAATTAACTTTATTTTTAAAATGTTACCGGTTCAGTTTTTAGAAAAGGAAATTAAAACTCTCCAAGACATGATAAATAGGTATTGTAATGCAGGGAAAAAATCAAGAATAAATAAAAGTCTATGGTATAGATCTCAGAAAGAAGGAGGAATAGGTATACCCAATATAAAAAAATATTATATAGCCAATCAACTTAGTTCTTTGGGGGAAATTCTTTTTAAACCACAGAAGTTAATATGGTGGGAGCAAGAGTCTTTGGATATAAAGGGGAAATAAACACTTTTTATTCACGGAAGTTAAAAACAAAGTAAAGATTGACAACCCCCTATTGAATAGTTTAATTGCTACATGGAGAACATATAGGAAAATCTTGTCTCCGAAGGGATCCCCACTGGCTTTAGTTACTGACTTGGAAAGCTTTCCAGACAACTTGAAGCATTATTTGGAGTTATTTAAAATTAAGAAAATAGCTAGACTAAAGGATTGGATGCTCAAGATTAAAACAATTCAGGATATAAAAATATTTTGCAACCCAGTGATTTAACATGGTTAAATTATATTCAACTAGGAAAATGGATAAAGGACTGGGGAAAGAGAAATAATCAAATCAGAGAATGCACAAAATTTGAACATTTCCTACTATCGCTTGAGTCTGAACAGGAAAATTCAGAGAAAGGAATAACACGTAAAATATATAAAATACTAGGGAATTATCAGAAATGAAGGAGTTAAACACCTTGAGAGAAGTTTGGAACCAAGACCTTAATGTACAGATAGAGAAAGAAGACTGGAAAAAAATTTGGAATATGAGAATTTTGAGATCATTGTCAGTCAGGATAAAAGAAAACTACTTCAAATTGGTTTCCAGATGGTATTTAACCCCAGTAAGACTAAATAGAATGAATCCTGCTTACTCTAAGATATGTTGGAAATGTGAAAAAGAGCTTGGTACTTACTTGCATCTTTGGTGGGAATGTGAAATAGTCCAAAGGTTCTGGAAAAAGTGTTTTTAGAGCTAAGTAATATGATTAAGATGGATATAGATTGTAATCCAGAGATAGCATTATTATCATTGTTAACAAGTAAAGATTATGTTGTTACAACAAAGGAACTAATAGCAAATTTTATGACAGCTGCTAGATTAATTATAGCAAAAAATTGGAAGTCAAAACTAGAATTCAAGATGGAAGACTGGTATAATGAACTTTGGGATATAGCTATAAACGATAAACTCTCCTGCAGTTTAAAGGTTAAACGAGGAGAAATGAAAAAAGACATTTTCTACGATATCTGGGGTAAATTTTTAGATTATGTACTAGTCGAAGGAAAAGGGAAAGAGTCCACGAATATCTCACAACAATTCTGGAGAAGAGAACTTTAAGAAGACTACTAGAAGAATAGAAGATGGAGCAACGAATAAGAATGTATGGATGGCCCCGTGGGATGGGGGTGCACTTATATTGTTTGTTGTAGTTTTTTTTTACTTTCATTTTTTATGTCGTTGTATGTAGTTTAAAATTTAATAAAAAAACATTTTAAAAAAAAGCCAATAATAATAATAATAATAATAATAATAATAATAATAATAATAATAATAATAATAATAATAATAATAATAATAATAAAGAAAACAAAGTTCAAATCGTCGATGTGGCATTACCAGGAGACACAAGAGTCAGCAGCCAAGAGTTAGAAAAGATAACCAAATTATCGGGATTTAGAAACAGAAATCAAAAAGCTATGGAATAAGAAAGCAAAACCAATACCAATAATAATAGGTGTCTTGGGTGCAATCCCAGAAGACCTGAATCAATATATGAAAAACCTTGACATTGACAAGATCAACACTGGTCAACTACAAATGGCAACATTATTAGGAACAGCATATATTCTATGAAGATATCTCCAGTCATCCTAGGCTCTTGGAAAGAGCTCAATGATTGGAGAAGGCCAACTCCAGCTTAACACCTGGCAGCTGTGTTCGCCAGATAATAATAATAAATGGAGATGAAAGAGGCAGGTTAAGTGGCTCCATCCACAATCCTTCAGCCTTGAGTTGGAAGGCCAAGATGAACACCCTGGCCTGAGGGCAAAGAATTTAAAATGTGGTGACAGAAAGGTGACATGGACTACTTGCTGACTGTTCTTGTTAGGCTGTGAGCCTGTGACAGTAAAGCCTGAGGAGAATGAGTTTGAACCTCCAGAAATTCCCCATCTCTTATCATTTTATGTATGCATACAGCATACAGGATTCCAGGATGGCATCTTTTTCTTGTATAACGGAATTTCACACCAGGCCCTCTGCGCGCCTTCGACACACCCTTACCTACGGGAGTCCTTAAAACATGCAGAGCCCTTAAAACAGGCATGTCCAAACTTCGGCCCTCCTGATGTTTTGGACCACAAGTCCCAGAATTCTAAGCTTAGATTGCCAATGGCAAAAGATTGTGGGAGTTGCGGTTCAAAAGATCTGGAGGGCCAAAGTTTGGATATGCCTGCCTTAAAATGTCAATACCTTTAACATTCTTTTAAGTGCCTGGCCACAGAGAAGGCTGTCTCTCACGTTCTCACACAATGTGCGGATGGTAGGACAGAAACAAATACCTCCTCTCATAATTTCAAAACTCAGACAGCCTCATGAGGGGAAATTCACTTTTTCAGGTAACTTGGACCCAGACTGTTCAGGCTTTTATAAGTCAAAAGCAGTACTTGGAATTCTGCCTGAAAATGGACTGGCATCCCATGAGAAAATGCTTGCAAATTTTCTCACCCTTGATTTACCAATTAATGTTTCATTCTCACCTGTAAGTACAAAATAAGTGAAAAATTGCATTCATGGAGTTCCTGCACATTGCCTGAAATCCTCTTGTGTAAATTAAGCCTGTGGAGAGGTAGCCATGACAAAGATATTGGAATTTTTTTCATTAATTAAGCACTTCCCCCATTCTCCTGTGGTTTGCTTGCTCACGAGTAATCCTTTGCTCCATTGTATTGGAGATGGTTTTTATAATAAAAAGTATTTGCTTTCCATTTTTAAGAGATTTCTTATGCGGGGGATATTGGACAAATACAACTGGTTTACCGATAGAACATTAAAGACCACACATTTTCCAGCACAAGCAGAATATTTTCATCAGAAAGATGAGGGTGGGGGAGAGAGAGAGAAACAAATATGAAATAAGTGTACAGTCTAAATTTGTCACATGTGAGTCTGGCAATTAATTACCATGACTGAATATTAAAAAAACTATAAGATTGCAATTTTTAAAGGATTAAGAAGTGTTAACATTTTTATTACTGTACCATCTTATTCATTGCAACCAGGGCATTTCTCATTATTCTGAAACTGGGCTTTGCTGCTGTTCTAATCCATTGTTGTGCTGGCAGACTGTCTTGGGGGTTGTGAAAATATTAATTAAAGCAGCAGGCCATTGACTGCTAAAAAGCTGCAACCGGAAGGCTCATGCGGTTATTCTTTAAGACTAACCATGTGACAAGGGGATGCAAAAGATCAGCCCAAATTGTATGCTGAACTGGAGATACCTCTGCTCAGTCAAGGTCCAGAATTATGTTTTTTTTTAAATAATTGTCTCTCACAGCTTTCTCATCCTTAACCAATACATGGAACAAACAGAACCAGGCTCCAAAAATCTCCATGGGAATCTCCATGGGATATTGCCTACTGAAGGGGCTGATGACGGCCGATTGCTTACAGTTACTCAAATACTCAGAGCTGAGTTATGATTTAACACATCTATAAGTACCTAGATGTAGATGTCCACAGGCTGAAACACTGTTGCATGGATTTTATATAGCAATTATTACCCTGCAATCCATACAGGCATGGATTTTACATTGCAATTATTCACCAAGGGTTTTCATGGGTGCTGTGCTGAAAAATGGAGCTGTCTATGCTTCTCAAATATGCTTTTCTAGCTTAATGTTCAGAATAGATCCCTCCTGTTCACAGCCCATTATCTATAGTCCCTCAGGCAGGGGTGGGGTGGGGGATGGCTGCAGGAGGGAAAATGGAAATAACAGATCCTGGCAGGATCTCTTCTCAGTCATCTTAGAGTGCAGACCATGCCACATGAAGCCAGATTTCAGTTGAATATCAGCAAATGCTTCCTAACTATTAGAGCAGTATAGCAGTGGATAGAAATGGGCACAAAACAATTTATTTTGTTTCATTATTCATTATTCATTTTGTTATGTAACGAAATGAATAATTACCCTATGGTCAAATTTAACATGAAGCGAAAGGAACTGAGAAAAATGAGTTTGGTTAGGTTTGTTTCATTAATGGGGGCAGAGATGTCTCCTACCTGGTGCTGGTCCAGAGGTCCTTTTGTGCCAAGCTGCATGGAGGGAGCACGCACCTCGTCGGTGCCACCGAGGGATGCAGCAGGCTCGGGCTTCAGCCCAGCCCCAGGAAAAGAGCTAGAAGCAGGCCGTGTTTAGGCGGCCAGAGCAGTGCGGCTTTGAAGCCACCCCCCTTGCACCTCCCTCCCGCGGCCTGTTATCACGGGGCCGATCGGGAGGGGAGATAAGGAAGCTGCACTTAGGTGGCCAGAGCAGCACGACTTCAAAGCCGCCACCCCCTTGTGCCTCCCTCCTGCAGCCTGTTATCACGAGTCTGATCGGGAGGGGAGATAAGTAGGCCGCGCTTAGGCATCCAGAGCAGCACAGCTTCAAAGACACTCCCCTTGCACCTCCCTCCCACGGCCCGTTATCACAGAGCCGATCGGGAGGGGTGATAAGAAGGAGGCTGCACTTAGGCGGCCAGAGCAGTGCAGCTCCGATGCCACTCCCCCTCTTTATTCCTCCCATGCCTCTTCGTAGCTCCCCCCCAACTCTGACTGGGCCCTAGGGACCGTGTGCCAGGACTCTGCCTGTCACAGAACCTGACTCTGAGGGGTTAAATGGTGAAGAGCTGCTGGAGGAGCCTTGCAGCTCAAATCAGCAAGCAGCTGGGTCTGATGACTCAGCTGAAAACATATCTTCACCTCCTAGAAGGGCCATGAGCAGGATTCTGCAAAGACATGCTACCAGAAGAGCTAGGGAAAGGGTCTTTGATGCTAGATGGGGAATCAGGTCGGGAAGCCCTGAGTACTAGCAGAAGCCTTTCCAGAAGTAAGGGTGTGTTCCCTGTTTTGGGATAAAGCTGGCAAGCTCACCTTGAGCTCTCTGTGGGAGCAACGCGTCATTTGAACTTGCAACCACGGTCCTGTCTGTGACCTTGGCTCTGTTTCCTGACTTCGGACTGGCTTCCTGGACAACAGCTTGATCTGTTCCCTTGGGTTTGGCATCTGGTTTCCGTGCGATATTCTGGTTTTGACTTGGACTGGTAATTGCTGGGAGTTGGATTCTGTTATTTATCTGTCACTTGATTGTTAGCAAAGGACTTGAACTTGCCTGCTTTCCACTAAAGATCTTGGCAAAGAACTGAATCCTGTTTGTGTGTGTGATCTGTGTGCAGGGCTTGACACCATGCAGTGGGCGCTGGGAAAAAAGTGGGTAAAAACAAATAACAAATAAATAAAACAATGAAGTGATTTTTTTGTGAAAATTTTCAAAAAATGAAACAAAACAAAACAAACTCCTTAACAAAATGAAAGGAAATGAAACACCATTTTTTTCAATTTGTGCCCATCTCTAGCAGTGGAGCAATTAAGCAGTGGAGCAATTACCTTAAGAGGTGGTGAGTGCTCCAACAATGAAGTCATTTAAGAGAAATTTGGACAACCACCTAGAAGACATCCTTTGATTTGTATTCCTACACTAAGCAAGGGGTCAGACTGGATAACCTTAGATACCTCTTCTAATTTCATGAAACTAGCAGTCAAAAGAAAACTGAAGCTTCATCAATTGTCATTTTGTGTTTATTTTTTCCTGGCTCACAGCTGGGTTCAAAAGCAGAACATTTGAAATGAGAACTTTCAAGGACTAGTATGAATAATAGAATAGAATAGAATAGAATAGAGTTTATTTTCATTATGCATATGCAAGATATGCACAGCGAAATTTGAGGGCTGTTCCACTACACATTTAAAACACATAAAACACCATAAAAGATAGTAAAAACTCTTAAAGCCACTTACAAAATTAAAAACACTACTTGAAAACTGCTTAAGATGATACTAAAACCGTCACATTTAACTTAGATATTGCTCTAGGATAAAAATATTATTTAGTCCAGCCCTGCCCAACACATAGACTGGGGACTACCAGTAGCCCATTAAGGGCAGAAAAGTAGCCCACCAGCCATCAATAAAAAATGTGAGGGGGATAGGTTCTCCACCCCTACCTTCCCCACCCCAAGGACCACCACTGCCCCAGCAACGCTCTGGTTCTGCCAGCCCACTGACTCAGCCGAGGAGGGCAGTTCAAGGGCCTTGGTGCAGTCCCCTGCTCCCCCCGCTGGCCAGATGATCAGCATGCCACTGTCTTATGACCAATTGAGTTGTTGGTGCAGAGAGGAGGAAGGGGAGTGGAGGGGACAGCGAGGGGCAGGGTCATGGGCATGCCCACCTCCTTTGTGTGGTGACATCCCCCTCTCCTCCCCTCTGGAGAATTCCTTCCTCCCATCCTCCCATCCTCATCCTCATCTTCCCACCCCCATGGCTGCCTCACAGAGACTGTGACCTGCCGCTTCTCCTGCTCCCCTTCTGAGGTATTCCCTCCTCCTTGTGCCACCATGGTGATGTGATTACCCTGCTGCTTGCTTGGCCCATCCCAGCTGCACAGAGAACATGGCAGAAGTGACTGAGAGCTATGGGCGGCAGCAGCAGTGGCAATGAGGGGGCTGGAAGGGAGAAGGGGGAAAACAGGAGGAGAAGTACAGTCAAGTCAGGCCCCAGGGCAGGTTGGGAGGGAAAGTGTACCTTTTTTAAAAAGTCTTCCAGCAGCCTGGGCAAGTGGAAGGGGCGATCTGTGCAAGCATGCACGTGCCTTCCTTGCACCCACCCACACCGGCTCAAGCGGGTGTAATGGAAGCATGTGCATGGTCAGCCTTACCATAGGAATGCATTGAAATATGTTCCCTCCAGAAAGGATTAATTGATTTTCAATGCATTCCTGTGGGAAACTGTTGCTCTATTTACAAAATATTTTACTTAGCATATGTTCGGAGCAGATAAAATTCGTAAGTAGAGGTTTTAGTGTAGTAGCCCTCAGGCACTTTTGTCCAGAAAAAGTAGACCTTGGCCTGTTCAAAGTTGTACAGACCTGATTTAGTCTATTTAGTCTATGGTTAGAAGCTGAACATCTTGATACTTTGAATGAGCTCCAGCTTTCTAGTCCAGAGGAATCACATCCCAGAGTAGTGGAAGAACATGTGGCCATTACATCCAAGATGCTGGCTGATATCCAGTTGCTTAGCATAGTAAGTTTCACTATAGCAGGCCCATTAAATCAATGTGAATATGGTGGGTCAACTTTTTTGTAAGATCCATTGATTCAAATGGGCTTACTCTGGTTGAAACTACTTTTTTGCACAGCCAGTCACAAGGAGAGTAGACCCATTTGAATCAATAGAACATATGGATTTCACAAAGATTCAGTAAGTCTACTCTAGTGACACTTACTAGGATAAGAACCAGGGTTTCAGCCTGTGTGTGGTACCTTGAGAATTCATGTGAACTGAGTTTGATGCTTAAGGGGGGGGGCAAAGGTCCGATGCTTCTATTTTCAGAAGGACATAGATGAAGGGCCAGAAGAATCCAAGAAAGTAATGACTGATCAGCCTGATGCCAATAAAAAGCAAACATCTTCATTAGTTTGGAGAATCAGGGTCCCATTGTCATGGTTTCTAAATAGCTTATCTGCACAAGGCCATCCTAGTATCCACAAAGTGGCAATACGTTTTCTGATAATGAGGGCAACCCCTCGTGTTTCAAGAAAGCCTTTAGCATGATGTTACATTGCACTGTAGTGTTGTTGTGATATACAGTAGTGATGTTTGTTCCCACTGGATCTTTCAATGGGATAAGATATGGATGTGTGCTGTTGCCCCCATGTCAAGATGCAGTGAAGTTCTGTTTCCTTGCTTCCTGCTCTGTCAAAAGATGGAACAGGGAGCAGAAGAGATATTCCAAACAGTTGCCCAGATCTCCACAAAGCAGAGTTCATATTTCCTGTAAAGATAGAATTACTGGCAAATGCAATTAGAGAGGATACCAAAATAAAAGGAATAGAGAATACTAAAGAAATCAAGGTTAACCTATTTGCAGGTGATACATTGTTAACAATTGAGGAACCAATAGAATCTCTAGATAATATTAAGGTACATTTAAAGGTATTTGAGGAGGTTAAAGGGTTGACATCTGATCTCACCTGATTTCAGAAGCTAAGCAGGGTCAGCCCTGCTTAGTACTTGAATGGGAGACCACCAGGGAATACCAGGTGCTATAGGTGCCTGGAGTAGGAACTAGCAAACCAGTATTCCTGCCAAGAAAACTCCATGGAGTCACAAAGAGTTGGTCACGACTGTAAACAACAACAACAACACACAACAACAACAACAACACACACACACACACACACACACACACACACACACACACACACACACACACACACACACACACACACACACACACCTTGGGAAATGCAAGAAATTGTCAAAACTAGTCTAGATAATTTGAAGAAACAAATTAAAGAGCAAATTGAAAAATATAGTAGATTGAAAATATCATGGCTTGGAAGAGTGGCAATAGGAAAATGAAGATTATTGCTAAATTAAACTTTCTTTTACCCATAAGGATGTGTGTGTGTGTTGTGTTGTTACAGTCGTGACCGACTCTTTGTGACCCCATGTCCATGGAGTTTTCTTGGCAGGAATACTGGAGTGGTTTGCCAGTTCCTACTCCAAGTGCCTCCAGCACCTGGTATTTCCTGGTGGTCTCCCATCCAAGTACTAACCCGGGCTGACCCTGCTTAGCTTCCGAAATCAGGAGAGATCGGATGTGCTTAGGGCATCTAGGCAGCTGACCCATTGGGATAGATGATAAATAATTAAAAGAACTACAGAATTTGTTTAATAGATACTGTAATGTAAACAAAAGAGCAATAATTAATAAAACATTGTGGTATCTTCTACAAAAGAAGGGAGGATTGGGTATTCCTGATGCTAAGCTATATTATACAGGTAATCAATTGAGATATGTTTCTGAAGTTATAATAAATAGTGAGGGATTAATATGGAGTAATCTAGAATTGTATAGGATGAGGGATAATGTATTAAATATGTTTTAATGTAAATATAAAAGCAATGTTAAAAAGTATTGATCATCCCTACTTAAATAATATGTTGATATGTTGGACGAAGTATTCAAGAATACTAAGCCCAAAGTTTTTCCCCATTGACAAGAGTAGTGGATTTACCGAATTTCCCAGAAAATTTGAAGATAAAAGTAAGTAAGATTTTGACAGAAGAGAGGGTAATTAAAATTAAAGATTGGGTAAAAACTTTTGATACAGTGAGACAGAAAGAAGCATTAAGGAAAGAAAGGCATAATAAGGTCTGGATATAAAAGAAGGGAAATATAGGGCAATGACTGAGTTTGAAGAAATGATTTTTAAAAAGGGAAAAGTTTGAAGATCAGTATCAAAGAAGAGGTATAATAAGTGTAATATATGGGATTTTAGTTGAGGAGGAATATAAAACAACAGCACTATAACTGGTCTGGCAAGGAGATTTAAATGAAGAGATAAAGGAAGAAATTTAGAATGTGATATGGAGGGAAAGAATAATGAAAAATATGTCAGTAAGAATGAAGGAAAATTGCTATAAATGTATGTGGAGATGGTACTTAACACCTGTAAAAGTGCATGTAATAAATAAGGAGGTAACATCCTTGTGCTGGAGGTATAAGAAGGAAAAAGGAAGTTACTATCATAAATGGGGTGGGGGTTCTTGAGAAGATAAACAAAAAGAATGTTTAATAGTTTTTGATGAAATAAAAGAAATTATAAGGATTAATATAGAAAGATGTTCAAGGATAGCATTGCTAAACATAGTTTAAAATTGTCAAATAGAAAAAGAGGTAAAGGATTTGATTATAATTATGGCAACATCTGCAAGATTAATAATAGCAAAAAAATGGAAAGATAATATGAAATTGAGTCTAGTGGAATGGTATGATGAAATATGGAGTTTAGCTATCAATGATAAACTAACTGTGAATTGAAAGTTATAAAAGGAATTTTAAAAGAGAATGTTTTTAATCAAATTTGGCATAAATTTCTGGATCATGTATTTCTAAAACATAAGGGTTATTTTCCATTTGAAGAATCAATTCAGTTTTGGAAGGAGACAGGATGTTTAAGATAAAGTATGTAATTGTAGTGAATGAAATGTTATATAATGTTATACAGTATATTGTTATATAACGCTGAGGGTGGAGGATAATTAAGCACGATGTGTTGTGGGGGATATATGTGTTGTTCAAATTTGTAATAAATTATTTTTTAAAAGGGGTGGATTTTTGAAGTTGTCCATCACAAGGTAGAACTATATTCTATAGCAGTCTTCCAATACTGCTCCCCCCCCGATAAAAAAATCCTAAAATTCCTACAAGTTATGCTATGTTGACCTGATGTTAGTTGCACTAGAGCAGTGGTTCCCAACCTTGGATCCTCAGGTGTTCTTGGACTAAAACACCAAGAAGCCTTCTTTACTAACTGTGCTGGTCAGGAATTCTGGTAGTAGTAGTACAAGAATATTTGGAGACCCTCAAGGCTGAGAACCTTGAGGTACCATGTAGGGCAGTGGTAGTGAACCTTTGGCATTCCAGATGTTTTGGACCACAACTCCAAGAATTCCAAACCTGTATTGCCAATGACAAAGGACTATGGGAGTTGTGGTCCAAAAAATCTGGAGTGCCAAAGTTTCCCCACCACTGATGTAGGGTGTTTGCTTTCTCTATGGGCCTTTTTATACGACCCCTAAGATCCGCTGGCCACTTAAATTTGGACCAGAGATCTTATGGGTTCGTTGCTCTTCCTCTGTCCCCACCCCCCCTCCGCACTTCCTGGCTGCTGGCTGCGTGAGAGAGGGAGAAAAAAGAAAGAAAAGAATGCCGGTTTACCTCCATTTTGTTCCCGGCAGCATTCAGATCTCTTAAAGGGGCGGGGTGCAAAAAAAGAACAAACAGAAGCCAGGAGAGCCCCGCACTCACTATCCTTACACCGGATCAAATATTTGTCCCATCCAAAAAGCAGGTACCTGAAAGCTGTGCTGGGACACGCTAAAGTGGGTGGGGTCGCACTTAATTTCCTGTTAACTCCGGAGCTGGTGGGTAAACATTTTTAATCTCCGGAGCTGGGAGCCATTTGCCCTGGAGTTTAGGGGTCGTGTATAAACGCCCTATGACTAATGAAGTTAACAATGAAACAAACAGAACTCTAGTGACACCTGAGGGTGGAGTGTATGCATTACAATGCCAGCCACTCAGGAATCATATGCACAGTTCACAATAATCCACTGCTTCACCCAGAAATATTATTGCAGAAGCTGATTGCACAAATTCATTACGACATTGACTTCAAGGATAAGCATTTATATTACATTTCTTGTCAATCTAGTTATGCTGAGTTGTATAAATAAATTGACTTTCCTAAGAAACAGAGAATGTCTGGAGTAGCCTGTCCTGCTGAGCTCAGAAAATTCACATATACTGTATCTAGTTTGCTTGTGATTTCAGAATAAAACTTCTGTTAGGATTTTACAGTCCAAAAGTACTAATCCAGTAATATGCTACTAAACATGAAAAAACATGTTGTCCTTTCTTATCAGAGTATCCAGCCGGCAAACACAAAAGTTAATAGTAAATCAATATTGGGATCCTTGCTTTGGAGTATAATAGGAACACTCTAACCTCTTTGCCTTCATCCCAAACAGATACAAATCTGATAGCTCATAAATGGGCTCCACTCGCCTATCTATACAAGGTCATTCGTGTACCCTTTCTACAGATATTTAAGTGAGCTTGAATGATCGAGTTTCTTCCTCCAATTGCTAGCTGCGCTTTTAAGAGCATCTCAAATGTAAACCACAGGGACAGAGTCAAGGCTAAAGTAAATATCTCCATCAAGTTTAAGATTATAGGACACCCTGCAATGATTGGTAACATTTTTCAGTCTTGCACTTGAGCGTTATATGGTATCAAGAATGATATTGAATTAGAGGAGAATAAGCCGCTATTCTATTTGTTAGAGTTCTTGTAACCCGTTTCCCTGAAGAACTATCAAAGCATCTAGTTAAATAGCAAAATAAATGTGATTTATCACTAAATATGATTCATTGATGCTTTTAATGATTCCTCAGGTATCTACAATATTTTTCATCAATACTATGCCTACTTTTACATACCAGAGGATTTGTGTTCAGGTTAAATTGCTGCCATATTGCTTTGTGTGTCTTCATTGACACAGCATATAAATGTACACATTTACATATAGTCACATGGGAGGACATATGGATCCCACATTTAGTCCCAAACCAAATGTGTTGTTTCAGAAAGTATCTCATTTCTGTCCTTGAACTCACACTGAGATTCACGATTCCAAAGGTTTATGCCTCCCATTGACTATTATGGGAAATCAATCTAGAATATCACAGCATACTCATATCTCAGTTAGACGTTAATGTCCCACTTATTTATCTAAGCTTTTTAGTGGAATTATTTTGGATTTGACCACATTCACCAGCCAGAGAAGCAACTTTCAATTATTTCAACTGCCATGCCAGCCAGAAATATGGTAAAAGTTTTTAGGGTATGTTTAACAATTACTGCTGATTTCTTGACATGCTGAATGACTGTGCCTTAGAGCAACTTGTCATGGAGCCCACCTGGGAACAGGCAACTCTGGATTGTTGGGTCATGGAACAAGGGCATTGTTGGAGAAACATGGAGATGCACTGTAGGGTCATGAGAAAAAGGAAGACATTGTAACATTGAAAAATGATACATAGGGAATACCAGTAAAGACCTTAAGGGTGGACTCAAATAATCACGAAAGGGACTTTGACCTTCCTGTTGCTACATTATGATGCAATAATTGGCACCCCCACAGAGTGTGAATTGTTCCCTAAGGACTGGCTGATGAGCATTTCTAGTGCCCATCAGGAAATCCTTTCTTATCACAGGCTGAGAGCCTGGGTGAATATCCTGCACCTGGAAAACTCTTATCTCCTCCCTTTGTCTCACTCCTAATCCTTCCCCCCTCTCCCCTCCTCCCACTACAGAGCCAGGCAAGACAACAAACGGACTTACAACAAAGTTTGTTTCCATTTGTTTCACAAACATTGTATTTGCATCCAGATCTTCCTTGGGGTCTGTTGACCAACTGTGGGCTTTTTGTTTACATGAAGCCTCGCACCATTGGATAACTTTGTATTTCCTTGTTTACTTAGAGCTATACCATTTGTCAATTTTGTTTACCTGAAACTCACACCATTGGTTTATTTGTGTCTCTTTGTTTCATATGAGTTCATATCATTTGTCCATTTGAATTTCCGAAACCCACCACATTGGTTTATGCC
The DNA here is from genome assembly GCA_029282475.1 of Phrynocephalus forsythii. Classification (NCBI taxonomy): domain Eukaryota; kingdom Metazoa; phylum Chordata; class Lepidosauria; order Squamata; family Agamidae; genus Phrynocephalus; species Phrynocephalus forsythii. Next base: position 132,837,151 of record JAPFRF010000002.1, on the reverse strand, counting down.
TCCTCCATGCGTCCCATACCCCTTCCTCTTGTGCATCAGTATCTGTAAAGCAACTTTGACCCTGTTCCTTGTAGCAGATCTCTGTCTTTTGCCTCTCAAGGGCAGGGTCTGTTAGTTCCTTTTTTGGCCAATAAACTAACACAACCGGACTCTCTCTGTGTCAGATCTTAATTGGCAGTTTAGATCTGGTGTACATTTCCTGGAGACTAGCTCCAGTGACTTAACAGGATCTAATACTGTGTGACAGTCAGGACCTGGTCATGGATGTGAATGTCACTGAGCCTCCAGGAACAGTGACCATGTTGCAATCTCCTTTGCCATGCATGTTGGGGGAAGAGTGTCAAGCAAATCAGAAGGGTGGACTTCCCTCAGTTGAGGAAACTAGTTAGAAAGAAATTGAAAGGGCAGGTAAAAAGAATCCAATAACTCCAGAGTGCATGTAGCCTGTTTGAAACAATGGTAGTAGAGGCCCAGCACAAGTGCATGCTACAAAGAAAGAAGAGCTCATCCAAGGGATCTATCACATGTCCTTTTAAATGCTGATTAAATTTCAAGATAAAGCATTTCCAAAAATATTGTTTCCACGGTCACCGGGCTTTTTTTTTAAACTTGTTATGCCCCCTCTAGCAAGTTTTCCATGACCTAAAGGAGAAGTTGGGAATTTTTTGTTCCAGTAAAAAAATGCTGGTGGACAGCTCAATGAAGGAGTCTACCCAGTGTGTGGCAGTGGGGAAGAAGGCCAATTCCATGCTAGAGATCATCAAAAAGGGGATGGAAAATAAAACAGCCAACATTATAATGCCATTGTACAAAACAATAGTAAGGCCGCACCTGGGGTATTGTGTACAATTCTGGTCACCACATCTCAAAAAATACATAGTGAAACTGGAAAAGGTGCAAAAGAGAACGACTAAAATGATTGCTTGCCTGGAGGACCTCTCTTATGATGAAAGGTTAAACATTTGGGGCTCTTTAGTCTGGAAAGAGGGTGCCTGATGACAGGATATGATTGAGATGTACAAAATACTGCAGGACATGAGTAAAGTGGATAGATGGACACTCTTCTTCCTCTCAAAAAATACCAGAACTAGGGGATATCCACTCAAATTGAGGTTTGGGAGAGTTGGAACTGACAAAAGAAATAATATATTTTACCCAGTGTGTTGTTAGTCTGTGGAACTCCCTGCCATAGCATGTGGTGATGGCATCTGATCTGAATGCCTTCAACAGGGGAACTGGACAGATTCCTGGAGGAAAAGTCATAGAATCATTGAATCATAGAATTGGAAGAGACCTTAAGGGCCATCCAGTCCAAACCCCTGCCATGCAGGAACCCCCATCACAGGAGTCCTGACAGATGGCCATCCAGCCTTTGCTTAAAAACCTCCAAAGAAGGAGACTCCACCACCCTCTGTGGCAGCATATTCCATTGCTGAACAGCTCTGTCATGAAATTCTTCCTAATGTTCAAATTGAATCTCTTTTCCTGTAGTCCACCACAGGTTACAAACCATGATGGAGATGTGTAATCCCCAGGCTTAAAACCAGGGTACTTCAAGACCCAGATGCAGGGGAGTGGTAGCAGGAGACAGATATCTAGTCTCATGTGCTCCCAGACACATTTGGCAGGGTCACTGTGAGATATAAGAAGCTGGACTAGATGGGCCTTTGGCCTGATCCAGTATGGCTCTTCTTATGTTCTTATGATCTTATCTGCCTTGCCACACAAGCTTTGAAGGAAAACGTCTCTTCACTCTCAAAGCGGCCAACTGCTTTCAAGCTATGGCCAATTACTGGCATACTTGAAAGGGATCAAGACACCATGAGCATTTTTGTCCTTTAGAAGAGGATCAGGCCCAGTGTGTTGTGACTGGCAGCTTTTTGATCTTTGGAACACTTTGCAGGACATGGAGTTTAAAATGATGAAGGTGGGAATCAGGTAGTAGGTTTATGTTCTGTGTTTGATGTTGATGTTAAAGCTGAACATTCCATAATATTAAATAAGACCTCTTTCTATGTGAGTAATGAAATCCCTATGATTCAACCACTGGGTATTGGGAGCACTGGTGAGCCATGATGGAATGTCTTGTTCTTTTTTTTTATTCTGAGAGAAAAAAACAAAAAAAAGTATGTGTATGTTTTTAAACTATGAAGCCTTCCACTGTGCTTTAACCACTTCTTGCATAAATTCTCTCTTTGTTATAAGCACAAAGAAACTAAGCTGCTATTTAATAAAAAAAAAAGAAGCAGAAAAGAAGAAAATGGGGGGGGGGGAGAGAAAAGAGGAGACAGATTGTTTTCTTAAGAGAAAATATGGATACTGTTCCACTTCAACTTCTAGATGACAGGACACAAGAGGAGAAAAGCATGGCTTCTTTCATTTTTCTTTGAAAGTACTTTAAAGAAGCTAAAAACCCAAGGTAGTTCAATAGCCTATTGAATGCCACCTACTGAATTCATGTTTCTTATCTTTCAAAATCAAGGTGATGGCCAAGGAGACCAGAAAGAAAATGTCATACGATTGTGCGGGAATTTGGAGAAGAAAAGAGTGTATCATGTTCAACTAGTCGTGGGGAGAGAGTCTGAATTTGGGATGTGAAGAAGTTTCATGAAATGTCTGAGGGCACTCTGCCACCACAAAAAGACCTATTCAGATATGCCTTAATAGCAGCATATACTGGTGAATACAGTGTACTTATTTTATATCAGGGCTGTAGAACTTTGAACAGGCCAAGGTCTACTTTTCCCAGATGAAAGTGCCTGAGGGCTACTATACTAAAACCTCTACTTACGAATTTTATCTGTTCTGAGCATATGCTGATAAGTAAAATCTTTTGTAAACAGAGCAACGGTTTCCCACAGGAATGCATTGAAAATCAATTAATCCTTTCTGAAGGGAACATCTTTCAATGCATTCCTATAGTAAGGCTGACCATGCACATGCTTCCCTTACAACCGCTGAAGCCGGTGTGGGTGGGTGCAAGGGAGGCACGTGCATGCTTGCACAGATCGCCCCTTCTGCTTGCCCAGGCTGCTGGAAGACTTTTTTTAAAAAAGGTGCCATTTCCCTCCCAACCAACCCCGGGGCCTGCCTTGACTCTACTTCTTCTCCTGTTTTCCCCCTTCTCCCTTCCAGCCCCCTCGCTGCCACTGCCGCCCATAGCTCTCACTCACTTCTGCCATGTTCTCTGTGCAGCTGGGATGGGCCAAGCCAGCAGCAGGGTAATCAAATCACCACAGCAGCACAAGAAGGAGGGAATAGCTCAAAAGGGGAGCAGGAGAAGTGGCAGGTCACAGTCTCTGTGAGGCAGCCATGGGGGTGGGAGGAGGAGGACGAGGATGGAAGGATAGGAGGAAGGAATTCTCCAGGGGGGAGAAGAAGGGGACATCACCACACAAAGGAGGTGGGCACGCCCATGACCCCACCCCTCACTGTCCCCTCTACTCCCCTTCCTCGACTCTGCACCAACAACTCAATTGGTCATGAGACAGTGCCATGCTGATCATCTGGCCAGCAGGGGGAGCAGGGGACCGCACCAAGGCCCTTGAACTGCCCTCCTCAGCTGAGTCAGTGGACTGGCAGACCCAGAGCTTTGCTGGGGCAGTGGTGGTCCTTGGGGTGGGGGAGGTAGGGGTGGAGAACTTATCCCCTCACATTTTTTATTGATGGCTGGTGGGCTACTTTTGAACCCTTCACAGGCTACTGGTAGTCCCTGGTCTACCTCTTGGGCAGGCCTGTTTTATACCCATCTCTCTTTTTTCTCTTTCATTACTATTTTAGGTAAGCTTGTTTTGAATGGTTTTAAACTGTATACAGTGGTTCTACGCCCTTTGCGGTTCATATGCTGTGGTCCCACTATATTGTGGGACCTCAGTACCCTGAAAGGGCTCGAGGAAGGGGGAAGAGTTTTAAAGCCGGGGCTTTTTAAACCTTTCTCCCCTTCCCCAAGCCCTGGGCTCCAGCTGATTGGTGCTAGGGTGGGGAAACAAAATGTTTTTTCTCCCCCACCCCAGTGCCAATCAGCTGGAGCCCAGGGCTTGGGGAAGAGGAGATAGGGGACTTGTATAATTTAAAAGACAACATTTAAAATCTAAAAATAGTAAGTATACAAATAGCAAAAATAATTAAACAAGAATTATATGAATAATTGTAAATAAAATCAATACTAAAAACACATTTAAATGCAGCAGACCACAACAATCAATTTTAATAAAAGCTCTCAGACTGCCAGTCACTACAGAAAAGCTTGCCTGGAGACAAAGGTCTTCAGTATGTACTTCTTAAGAAATCAGGTTCTGGCTTCCTTAAGTGATGTGCACCTCATTAATTAACAACAATTTGCCACCAGGAGTTGCACAGTTTAAAATGTGAATTTGTAAATCACCAACAGGATTCTGACTGGTATGTATAAGGCATCATTTTTAATTGTTCAGTTTATTAATGATACTGTAAGATGTCCTGCATCCAAATTTGGGAGGCAGGGAACCAGCCAACCAACCAACCAACAAACAAACAAATAATATGCCATGCTCTTTCAAGAACATTATAAGTCATGATATTTCTGGGCTGTAAAGAATATTTGTTGAATACTGTGACCCCCCTCCCACACACACACACTTTTGGATGTCTCAACAGAACAATATTCCATTTTCAAGGTCCAAAATGTTCCTCATTTAGAGGTGAGAGTGAAGCAAGGAGCATTAATTTTTCACTCAAGGTTTTTGTGACTGCTCCCCACCTCCCGGATCCAGACCAGGGATGGAGGGGAAGGCTTTCATGGCTATCGGTTTCACAAAGTCAACACTCAAAGTGCTACTAGAACTAGACTTTCTGATCTTTGGAAGGGAGGTTACAAAGATAGGTTTGGCAGTGTCTGCTCCTGGTCCAGGCAATTCACAAAGGGACTGAGTTGGATCCACCACCAGCTGTGCCAAGTCCAGTTCTTGCCCAATCCTAAATTCCATTCACTGGCTTGTGACATCCACAGTCATGGTTGGGGGTCTCAACACTGACCCCAGCCAGCTAATGCTCTTGGAGGGGACTTTCTACTGACTGACATGCACAGATCCCCATGTTCCCCAAATCCTTCTTGACTCTACTGTAGGTTTCCCTTCCAGCACTTGCTCCTCTAGCACTGTTTTTGGGTCAGGGTAAGGCTAGATACCTGGCCAGGTCCCCTGGACATCCGGGGATTAAGGATGGTAGTGGTCCGAAGCATGGTGGACATCTTCCTTGCCTATATGATTTGGCCAACTACATTTCAACATGCCCCCACTTAATGAGTTTTGCACCATCGTGAGGTGTTTCATTGCCCAAGGAACAAAATATGTGACCCAGCTTCTCTGCTGCTTTCCTCGTTCCTCTTTCTCCATCTCTGTTGAGAATGATGAGTCCTCCCTTTCCCCTATATCTTCCTTTTTAAGTTGGGTTCCATCCCAATCTTCAGGTGTGGCTTATCCCCTTCCAGCTCCTCTGTCTTCCATTCTGAAACCTCATGCGCCCTACTCCGGGGGTCTCCACTGGGGAGGAGGTGTGAGGGGCAACTGCCTGCCTTGGACAGCCAAGATATCCCCCCTCACAGTCTTCTTAAGTGGATCAGTAGCCAACAGGACTGGCTGTGGTGAATCTATCTGCAGCATTTTTGCCCAGGTAAGGATAGAAACAGTCGCCAGAGGCAGGTCATAGAGAGCACAATCTTTTGTTTTTAAAAAGATTTAACCAAATAATTATCAGGGATGGGCAATGCCAGCATGCCAACTTTCATTGTGTAAATGGACCCTCAGCCATCACTCCTACCAGGGAATCCAGAGCGAGGATTCATTCCAAAAACATATTCAAATTCCAAACATACTTATTTATGGGCAGAACTTAACCAATACCAGCTTCGCTCTCCCTCTCACTCCGGGTGGCCACACCCCGGGGGCCTGAAGGGTTTCTACCCAGAATCAGGCCTTCTGGGTGTCCACCCTGGCACATTGGAACAAACTACCAATGGAGATTAGGCTGGTGGATTCACTGTCAGCCTTCGGGAGGGCATTAAAGAACTGACTCTTTAGGGAATGCTTTGGGTGACCATCAAGTGCACAGTGGTTTGTTGTCAGTTGTTTGTCTGCTGGTCCCAGCCCTTTCTTGCCAGACCCTGTCTATGTTATATGACTGCTAATGTTTCATTTTCATTTCTATTTCTATTTCTATTTGCATTTTATTCTCACTATTATTATTATTACTATTATTGTTATTATTTGTAATTTGATTTAGCTTGTCTGGGGCTTTGTTTGTTTGGGCAAGTTGTTTATTTGCAATGTGAGTTGTGGGAAAATTGGGCAGTTAGCAAGTATAAAACTAAATAAATAAATATAAATAAAAGTTTGAAGTTCTGTTCTTTGATTTGTTTGTGGGTTTCTTGTCTGCTATTAAGCTTCAGTATTGTTTGCCTTCTACTATGTGGTCTCAGGATTGGGTCGGAAGGGAAGACTTTGGCTTACATGCAGGCTTTATATACAGGCATGAAGCCTGTGAAACTGTGGGAAGCTGCAACTTTCCCTTCAGATTGGCTGGCGAAATTGGTGACCAGCGGCAGGTGGAGCTAGGAGTTCCTCTCTCAGATGGTCACAGTTTGAGCTGAATTGGGCCAAGGCCTAAAGCACCTCATCAGAGCCCAGCTCTTATTTTCACCTTGGTCATCCCAAATAATATGGAAAGAAGAACCCTGTCATCTCCAAACAAAAGTTCAGTGCACGTGTCCTTTGTATTTGCAGATATATTTTAACAAAATCAAACTTGAAACCATTTCTCTGGGGGAGAATGTGACATCAGCAAAATGGTTCACCTCCCCAGGAAGGAGTGAAAGTTTTGCTTTAAGTTCATTGCAGGATGGAACTTAACCAATATCCACAAACAATGAGTGTGGAATAAAGCTAAACTGACCGATTTGCCTATCTGCAAGAGTCATACAGATTTTATGAGTTTATAGATTATTGCACAGCAAGAGGGCTTTCCCAGCTACTTCACCGTTATCAGTCAACAGAGTGACTAATGGAACTGTCATTTCAAAAGACTTCCCATAATACTTCTATTTGTGCAGAGGATTTGGTTTGGACCCTGATTCAGTGCCATAGACTCACCACCATTCCTCTGTCCAACCCCATATATTTTTTGCAGAAACAAGAGCTAAAAAAATGAGTGCTTATTTCCCAACATTTCAACACCTGGCACTCAGTTCTGTTTGCTCCAGAGAGCAGCCAGTTTTTGTAGAACCAGTCCAAGAAGCATTCTTTGGTTTAGCTTTCTCTTCCTGTCATCTAAGTATAATGTAAATGCCTACAGGGTAGTAACGGGAGAGGGAGCTGCCTTAGTTTTTGTGAGAATTCCAGGTGCAATTCAAAGAAACAAAAAATAAAAGGAAGATTTGAAGGTCACCATTTTATTTATTTATTTATTTATTTATTTATTTATTTTATTTTATTTTATTTTATTTTATTTTATTTTATTTTATTTTTATCCCGCCTTTCTCCTTGGAAAAGGACCCAAGGTGGCTTATAGTAATGAGGGATAATATACAGTCCAGTACGATTAAGACATGTTCAGGTATTGAGAACAGGGAATCGAGGGACATATTACAGCATTAATTGTCAATATTATATTAAAGCCACCAGAAAATGTGCACAGTTGAAAAGAGAGTAAAATTCCATGTAAAAGTTATGAGTGATACAAACTAACATCAAAAACATAGTGTCACTGTACTCACACAAGTTTATAAGTGGTTATAAACACAAAGTCTATGTGATCCTATGGATTCATATGAAAGAAACATAATAGGTAGTCCATCATTCAGGGAAAGCTTGCTTGAAGAGAACAGTCTTTGCCTGTTTCTGGAAAGACAACATGGATGAGGCAGTCCTGGCCTCTAGTCGGAGGGAGTTTCAGAGTCTGGGTGCCACAGCTCAGAAGGCTCTTTCATGGGTTCCCATATAACGTACCTGTGAGGGTGGTGGGATGGAGAAAAGGGCCTCTCCTGATGACCTTAACACCCAAGTTGGTTCATACTGTGAGATTTGATCTTTGAGGTAGCTAGGACCCAGGCTGTACAGTGCTTTGTAGGTCAAGATCAGCACCTTGAATTGTGTGCAATAGCTGATTGGCAGCCAGCAGAGCTGCTTTAATAGGGTTGTAATGTGATATCTGTGTCCTCCCCCAGTCAGAAATCTGGCTGCTGCATTTTGGACCCATTGAAGTTTCCTGAGGCATTTCATAAGTAGCACCAGATAGAGTGCATTACAGTAGTCTAGCCAGGATCTCACTAGGTCATGTGTCACTCTGGCCAGAGTTGGTTTCTCAAGAGATGGGTGTATCTTGTTTACTAGCTTTAATTGTGCAAATGCTCAAGGATGAGTCCAAGAGCACCCCCAAGCTGTGTACCTGTTTTTTCAATTGGAGGGTGACCCCATCCAGTACAGGTTGCATCCTTGTCCCTTGTTCTCCCTATCAACTGACTTAACCTCCCCCAGTGTTTTCATATAGATGTTAAATACCATAGGAGACAGATCAGAACCCTGGGGAACTCCAAAGTTCAGCAGCTGTGGTGTCGAACATGAATCACATACCCCAATTCCCATTTCAGAGAGGGGAGTCAGGAGGATACCATGGTCTATAGCAGTGGTGGTGAACCTTTTAGAGACCAAGTGCCCAAACAGCGATTCAAAACCTACTAATTTTTTGCAAAGTGCCAATACAGCAATTTAACCTGAATACAATACAGCAATTTCACCTGAAGGGATGATGTTGAGTGCCCACAGAAAGGGCTCTGAGTGTTGGTTCACCAACACTGGTCTATAGTGTCCAATGCAGCTGAGAGGTCTAGTAAAACCAAAAAGGACACATATCCCCTATCCATTTCCCTGTGTAAGTCATCTACCAATGCAACCAGTGCTGTCTCAGTCCCATAGCCAAGCCTGAAGCCAGATTGAAATGGATCTAGGTAGTTTAGCTCATCCAGAAACCTCTGGAGCTGCAAGGCCACAACCCGCTCTAGGATTTCCTCACAAATGGCATATTTGAAACCAGTCGGTAACAGTGGTTTTACTATTCCCCCCTTTAAGTGTGCCAGAATCCTGTCCTGTTGTAAGGAGGCATTCACTACTCTTCCTAACCAGTCTGCCATACCTTCTCTGGCAGCTTTTATGATCCATGAGGGGCAAGGATCCAACACACATGTGGTGGCCCTCAGCTCCCCAAGGGTCCTGACCACATCATCTGGCTGTAGGAGCTGAAAGTCATTCATTAATACAGGACAAGGAGAGCGGGGTGTTTTATTTACAGGCTCTGGATCAATAGCAGCATCCAAAGTAGCCCGGATCTATTCAATTTTTCCTGCAAAGTGCTGTGAAAATTCTTCGCAGTCAGATACAGAGTGGTCTGTGTTATCCACCCATAGATCAGTGTGACTTTTTACTGTTCTGAAAAGCTGCCCTGGGTGATTTTGTGCAAAATTAATGATGGTAGAGAAAAATGATTTCTTTGCTGCCTGCACTGCCTTGGACTAAGTCTTCCAAAGGTCTTGCACTGTTTCTTTGTCTGTTTCAATTTGTGTTTTCTGCCAACGCCTTTCAGCTCTACGGGCCCCCTGCTTCAATTTTGCCAACTCCCCAGTAAACCAAGCTGCCAAACTGGGTCTATTTGAGGAAGGAGATGTTTAGGGGCTATCTGGTCAATGGCTTTGTTCATTTCCCCATTCCGGACTTCAACCAAGGAATCAATAAAATCACCCACCAGAGATGTAGGAAACTGCTCAAGGGCGGTTGAAAAATTATCTGGATTCATCAACCTTCAGGGACATATTGCTTTTTTTTGACTCGCCCCCCCCCCAAGGCAGACTGTGAGCTATATAATTGGGCATGGCACTGCAAAACATTACGGGTATTGTAGTCTCCCTGCCTATTATGGTTTGTACAAGCTGCTTTTCAGAAAACTACAGTATCCCTACTGCTTTGCAGTACCTCCAAGCTTAGCTTTGCTAAACTTATTCTGCCTTGGAATTTAGAAATTGTGTATTTTTGTTGTGGTAGTGGTGGCGATTTTTTGCTTCTTCACTCCAAGAATTGTTTCACGGTTGTTGGAAAATCCCTTGGCCTCAGTAGCAAGGAGTGCTAATGTACTGTTAATTGCTTTGTGAATCCTGCTGATGCATAAATAACATAAACAAACTAATAAACAACCAACCTTTTTGGTGAAGGATACCAATGAGAAATAGCTTTTCTTTGGGCTGAAGGAACAGGATCTATCATATTCCACATTCCAAGAACTCATATTTACTCTGGCTGAATTTTGCCTATGCTTACAGAATTTTGTGTTTTTGCTTTAAATCTTTATATTTTATCCTGATAGGATAGAAGTTTCCACAGTTACAGAGATTCAGTAACTGTATTTTATGATGCAGGGGGTTAGGGTTAGGGTTAAGGTTAGGGTTAGGGTTAGGGTTAGGCTGTTCTGTTTAAGACTAAAAGAGAGTGGTCATGTTCGTCTATGCTAGCATATCAAGCAAAACACAAGAAAAATAAAAATTTAAAAAATATATAATATAAATATAAATATAAATATAAAATTAAAAATTAAATTAAAAATTAAAATTAAAATTAAAATTAAAGAAGACAAAGACTGTGGCATCTTAAAGGCTAATATAGCAATTATCTTTAAGGTGCCACAAGGTTTTTGTCTTCTTGGTTCTTATGTTTTTGCCAGACATTATATTTAAATGCTAATTCATTATACCACCGACGACAAATAAATAAAAGTCTATAAGTCTATGCTCCCTTCTTCTGGCTATAATGTGAGATCTGTACAAGCAACAAACCACATTGATCTTCATGTGACTCATGAAGGAAACATAGAAGCAGAGAAGAAAATATAAAGATATCAAAACAACCGCTGGGCAGCAGAAGCCAAGGTTGTAGGTGACACTAGCAAACTAGAAGATTTGTCTTCGGTTCTGGACCATTTAGGCCTATCTTTTCATCATTATGGGTTGAGTTTGTTGGTCAAGATGACCCCAAAGTGATAAGATTCTTCACGACTCTGTCTTTTTTAACAATGGGAGTTTCAGACTGAGCAAGAATGCCTCAAGAGGGCATGGGTGATGGATAGAAAGGAGTCATATTTTCTGCTCCCACTTAGAGGAGGGGAAGAGAGGTACTTGAGGTCTGTATGCATCCAGAACATAATGTGTGCTGGCATGTATGAAAGGTAAGCTGACCGTGCTCTACAAATAGAAAGGCGTTTCATTCGATTTTTCCATCTTGGCCAAAGTGGCCTTTTGACTCTTTCAAGACTTAATTCTTTTTTAAAAAATTCCAAACATTGCAGTTTTATCTTACCTTTCTTCCAATTCAGCAGTCCGAGGTGGCTTGCAAAATGGTGGCAGGAAATTGCATATCATGGCATAGAGAGGCAAACTGAAATAGTTAAAATACAGTGAAACATACATTCATGGTAAAGGGGGAGCTCAAAATCAACACAGGAAGACACATGCCCCAAAGGGTTTTAAAGAAGAAGTGAAAAGCTCTGCTTATTAAAAGCTTTTTTTTTAGGGCAATACCTGTCCAAAAGCCAGCAACAAAAGAAGTGTCTTTGCCTCAGGTTGGTACTGCCAAAATAAAGTGTAGAATTTAAAATATAAATACTCAAAAATGAGCACATATAAAGAAATAGGCATCAAAATATTGAACCAATGGAGGTTAATTACCAATCATGATTATAGATGGGTTTAGATGATTATGTTTATGATTATTATTTTAGAGTGTTTTACCCTGCCTTTTTCATTGGAAAAGGACCCAAATTGGCTTACAGTAATGAAGGATAATATACAGTTCAGTACAATTAAGACATGTTCAAGTATTGGGAACAGGGAATTGAAGGACATCTTACAGCAATAAAGACATTACATTAAAGTTACAAGAGAGCACAAGCAGTTAAAAGGAGAGTAAAATTCCATGTAAAGTAGGAGTGACGGAAACTAACATTGAAAACATAGTGTCAATGTAATCACACAATGTAATAAACACAAAGTCTATCCAATCTTGTAGATTCATATGAAAATCACATAACAGGTAGTCCATCCTTCAGGAAAAGTTTGCTTGAATGATGGCAGAGATTGGGCAGTCCTGGCAGCAGAGATGGGGCAGTCCTGGCCTTTAGTGGAAGGCAGTTCCAGAGTCTGGGCACCACAGCCAAGAAGGCCCTTTCATGTATTCCCACGTGATGTACCTGTGAGGGTGGTGATGACTTTAACCAAATGATTTGATTTTGGAGAAGCCAGTATTAAAGTGGCCACTAGACATGGGCACGACCAGAAAAAATGATGTTTCGACTTTTCATTTGTCGGAACGGGTCCGTTTCAGGTCGTTTCCGTTTGTCGCGAAATTTTTCAAAAATTTGTCATTTCGTTTGTCATTTGTCATTTCCACTGCGATTTAGCGCAATTTGACTTCCCAGAGCATAGGGGAGTCCCGCAATCAGGGCCGGCGCTAGGTGTTTTTGCACCCTAGGTGGTGGGCGGGGCAGGGGGCGGGGGGCGGGGGTGGGGGCAGGTGCAGGAGGGCGGTGGTGGCGGGGGGCCATGGGCGGGTGGCGGCCGTGGGCGGGCGAGTGGCCGGGCAGCGGCACGGGCCGCAGGTGGGTGGCGGCGCGGGCGGACGGGCGAGAGGGCAGTTAGGATATCACTTAGGATAGAGGTTCTGTTCTTGGCGTGCACCCCAAATGTGTGTGTGTGCAAGCAAATTGAAGTTGGGAAAATAGAAAATAAATGGTAGTATATAATATATATTTAAAATAAATCCACACCTCCCACTCCCAGTCGAACCTCCCCCTTTATCCAATATCAGAAAAAAAATCCTCACAAACTGCCAGAGAAGAAATAAAGAATAAACTGCTATTCCCTTCAGCAGACAAAGCTGCAGGGAATCAAAGAAATTATTTTCTAACTTCAATTCCCTCCCTGCCTGCCTAACTTAAATCCTAAAGCCTCCAGCCTCCCTCCTCAATCTCGATTGGATCACACCAGCACCAGCAGTCAGCCCTCCTCCCTCAACCACATCCATACACCCGACTGCGATTTCTGGAAGGTGCCTCGGCTTTTTATGCCCTCCGAGACATCCAGAAGTGTCAGTCAAAAACCTGGCAATGCAATTGGTGGAATGGTTCAAAAAAATTGCATGGTCCCATTCCATGCTCAGCCCAAATGGGCAGGTCTAAAAAAATAAAAAATAAAATAAAATAAAATAAAATCAATACGACGTTTTATTGCTATTTAAAAAACCACTGCTGCTACTATTAAAATTCAGGCATTTAAAATAAATAAATTTCACATGTTTCTGTGGTGATTTGGTGTGTTTTTTGGCCACAATTTCAAAAGAAAACTTGTGGTTGCCATTTTGTATTCCCCCCCACCGCATGGCATGGCGAGATGATGAGGATGACCCCCCCAGCCTGGTGCAAGCAGCCCAGGCCAGGAGAAGAGGGGGGGAAGGCTGGGGACCCCCCCAGAAACTACCCCTCTGGTAGGTGGCAAAGCCTCAGGCAGGCATATTTTCGCCTGCTTTTTTGGCTGGGAGTCTGGGTTTTTTAAAAAACCTTTTAAAAACTTTTTCTGTGCTTCACATTGCGCGATTGCCACGATGCCACAAACGAAAATGAAAAACCCGACCAAATTTTTCTTTTTTTGGTTCGAGTTCGAGTTCTGATGGCTTAATTATCGTTACCGTTTCCATTACATAACGGAAACGATAACCGAAAACGGAAACGACAATTTCGCCGAGTCATGCCCATGTCTAGTGGCCACTGCTTCATAATAAAAAATGATGACATGCAGAATAAGGAACACAAAGAAGGATGGTACTTTTTACCAAAAAAGAGGACATTTTGCATTAAAATGTGTCAATTTGAGCTATTATATCCAAATATCACAATTAGACATTATTGTGATAATCAGCTGATTGGCGCAGAATCATTCACATAGAGGCTGGAGCTGACTATATAAATTATTACTATGTGAATTATTACAATAATTTATGTGAAAATACACTACAAGATTGTGACACCTTGGGACACAACAGTTGGATTAAAAAGAGGGATATAAATATATTCATTTATTAATTTAAAATATTTTTACCCCAGTTTACTTCTTTAAAAGGATCCAAGGTGGCTTGTGTCATTAGAAGACAATCTTTTAAAGCTAAAAATGATAAGCATGCAAACATTACAAGAGAATCAAAGAAATGCTGCACTAAAACAGTAAACAAAATCAACACCAAAACCACATGCAAAGAAAACAGAGGTCCCTGTAGTTGCATTGAAGTATCTAGCCAGGCAACAATCAGTTGTCAGAGGAATAGTCTGAGTAGTGCTTTCAGAATGTCCACTTCTGGGATTGAAGTTTGTCCAGAATTATCATACTATGCCATATTCTTCCTCCCCTTCATCAGTAATTATACTGTTTCAGTGTGTATGGTTTACATCCTTTCTTACAAAATGGTTGCCAACCCGTTGCCCAAAAAAGAGAGGACTGAATGAAATACATTTACCAATCAAAACCCTTAATTTCTCTAATTATGGGGAGAGGGTAGTAGGGTGCCCTCTTGGAAGGACATTACCTGGAAGGACATCAGATGTTCAGATGGAGGACAGTCCTCCTTCACAGAGGAAATATGGACACCTGGCCTCAGGATCAAAACCAAATGGGTAAATTTGGTTCTGGGATGAGAAGAAGCAAATTTAAGAACTGATCTGAGCATGAAGCACAAATCAAGTCAGATGGATATTCATTGCTTAAGCCCACTGTTGGATAGTTCAGAGGTGTAGACATCTAGCTGTGGAGCCAGAAGCTGGGAGTTCAACTCCCCAGTTTGCCTCCATGACAGGGGTTGGACTTGATCCATAGAAGCAGCAAAGGGGCTTCCTTCCAGATCTACCATTTTAAGATTATTAATATTAGTAGTAGTAGTATATTATAGTTATTTGTTGGGAAAGTTCTAAAGATATGTAATGCTCAAGCCTCTGAAGCTGGCAATCTAAAATTTGGGGGGCTTACACCTGGTCTTTAAAATCTATGGTGTCTTCAGATTTAATATACATTGTTATAATATCAACTCAAATTGAAATGTACAAATCAATTTGATCCACTATGCAAATGAAATTAGATGAAGTGCAAGTCTCTTTGGACTGACCCAGCATACATTCCAGCCCCAAAGTGTCCAACCTTTAGTAAAAATAATCTGATATATTTATTAATTGCACTGTAGGGACTTCTGACATGAAAAAAAAAAGATAGGACTAAGGCATTCGTGTCGGCTATATCTTTTACTTTGTTTTATCATGAGGTCATATTTCAAGAAACGTTATTGTTTGAATTTGTTTCTTCCTTCTTTTAAAAATATGCTGGTACATTTCACTAATCTCCATAAGGATAAAAATAAGTTAAAACCACATAAATATAACTGAATGAGCATTTCAAATGATATCAGAAATGATAAGAGCCAGATGTTATTTTTTAAAAAATAATCCAGGAATGCTACTTATTTCCCACCTTAAATGAAGGTGGGATACCTCTCCAAGATTTTTCTGTTTGGAGCATCACAATGTACCTTCTTAAATGATAAGAGTCATAAACACAAAACCAAACACAGATTTTTCTGAAATAATAAAAACTCAAAATGCACACATGAGTACAATCACTGTTTCCCTCCACTCAAAACAAAACGTATTGTATTGGGTAAATTACAAAATTGGTTTGCCCCAAACTCCTTTTATTTGCTTGTCTGTCTGTCCTCACTGTCAGATGGGCAATATAAAAATCAAATCAAATAAATAAATAAATACATAAATAAATAAACCAGCCTGAGGTAAGATGTTCAACACTGGAAAATCAGGTACACTTGTTAGTAATTTAAAAAGAGGTAGGGTGGGGAAACTGAAGGACATTCTTTTCACAATCAGAAAAAGCAAAAGCAATATACAGTAGCTGACGGGATGCATAAATAAATTCACAATTATAGCTATGGTCCTAGGAATGTAAACCTTGAAATGTTTTGTCCTTGCTGGCAAATCAAACAGCCTTATGTTGCAAGTAGACAAAATGTCATTTGTCCCTTTCAGAAACATTTTGCACGTTCACCAAGCTGATTTGTGTAGATTCTTGGGAAATGTGTTAAATGTTACAATTAGAGATGGGCATAAAAATTCAAAAATGGTGTTTCATTTCATTTTTCATTTCTTTGGGCTTTGTTTTGTTTTGTTTCATTTGAAACAATTTTTTTAAAAAAGTTTCATTTTTCTTTTTGTTTCATGATGCAAAACATGACTAACAATCTGCAGTGTGAAATTTTTGCATCACCGCCACTTAAAGCGGAAACAGAGATAGATACCAAGCTACGGAACACATGTTACTTGGCATAAATAATGGGGCAGAGGTTGAAGAACTAGGTGCATATTTTCCCAAAATTGTCTTCTCTTCCTGATCAAGAAGCCTTGTAGCACAGTGATCATCAAACTGCACTTAACAGCACTGAACACACAGGTTGAGTCCCAGGTTGTGGGCTCCAGGGTCAGCCTCCCATCCTTCCAAGGCCAGAAAACTGAGTTCCCAGCTCATGGGCAAGGAGAGGGTAATGTGCAGCCTGCATAATTAAATTGAAGGCCACCCAGAGAGTGCTTTAAGTTCTATGAGGTGATATATAAGCAACATGCTTTGTGCTTATTGTAGCTCTGCGAAGCACTGATGTGTGACTAGGCAATCAAAGAGCTGGAACCGCCAATTAAAGTGAATTAAATGCATTTTATTATGTCTGCAAAGTGGATTACAGAAGGGTTATGCAATAGATCAATTTAATACATGTAAACTAAACATTAACAACGAGATCAATATACAATCAGAATACTGCCTTATTAGAAAACAACTAACTGTGTGTAATTTCACCCTTCTCCCACCAAATGTGCAATGATATAAACTACAGTGGACACAAATGTTTCAGAAATCCACTTGTAATAGGGAAGAGGGGGAAATTAATGAAGAAAGAAGGACAAATAGGGTAGAGAAAGATGGGAATAACTCCACCAGGTATTTGGATTCAAAGAGCGGATAAAGGCAGTCAAGAGAACAAAATTATTATTTCACCATTTCATGAAGTCCAAAACACTCCTTTTAACTATTTTCACACAAAGAGATTATAGTCCCATCCCAGCTGTTCTTGCTTCTTTTCTCTCCCAGTGACCAGAGTAGAGATAATGCGATCATCTTCTAGGATCCTGTAGTAGTGTGTAATTCAACATGAGGAGAACTTGCTGTTGGATTGTCTGTGAAGGTTCTCAGTCATCCAGCTGAGCTTATCTGGAAGTTGAGTCATGGCAACTGGACATTTTCTTGTGAGATCGAAATGTTCCACTACACATCCAAGCTGCTTCATCAGTCTGAGGAAAATTAGAAGTCCATTTGCCATGACTCAGCTCCCAGATTACTGTTGGGTTGGAAAAGAACATATTTATTATAACTAATTTGCTTCAGTAAGTGGACATAGAGTGACTGTTGAGCCAAACCTATACCAAGAATGAACTGGTTTAAATTTTTTTGTAAGAACAGAAAAAAATGGGGGCAAAATATCCACTCCAAACCAGTGAAAAATATATTACATTTAGAGATGGGCATGAAACGAACTTTTGGTTCATTTCATTATTTGTTATACATTTCATTACGTAACAAAATGAATAATGAATCACCCCCTCTAAGAAAAATGAAATGAAACGAAATGGAAATTTCCATTTCGGTTCAGTTCATTGTTTGTTCCAATGGTGTCTCCTACCTGGAGTGGTCCTGGACTGGTCCGGTCCTCCTGCCTGTAGTGCTGGCGGCAGGAGAGAAAAAAAGCTGCCCGTCCCGCAATACAGCTGGTAGGCTGGCAACATGGTCGGCAGTAAAAAATAAATTAATTGAAATAAAATTAAAATAAAATTAAAATAATAAAATAATAAAATAATAAAAAGGAGCACCAACCCGGCCCCAGGGGTGGCTAGGTCGGTGCTCCAAAATGTGTGTGGGGGGAATAAAACGAGAACCAACCCAGCCCCAGGGGTCATGCGGTCGGCGCTCCAAATTCAAGACAAAAATATAAAAAATAAAACCAGCATCGACTGGACCCCAAGCCAGTGCCTTTCAGCTGAGAGGCCCTGGCTTGGGGCCAGCACTTGAAAAAAGCCCCCATTGGGGACTTTTAAAGTCCCCCCAAAATGAAATGAAATGAAAAATAAAATAAAATAAAAATGGAGCACTGACCCTGCCCCAGGAGTGGACGGGTTGGTGCTCTAGAACAAAGGGAAAAAAGAAACAAATGAGTGCCGATCCACCCCAGGGGCAGTGCAGTCAGCACTTTTTTAAAAAAAGGAGTGCCGACCCAGCCTCAGGAGTGGCTGTGTCGGTGCTCCAAATTCAAGAAAAAAATATAAAAAACAGAACCAGCACTGACCCAGCCCCAGGGGCCATGCAGTCAGTGATTTAAAACAAACAAACAAGCAAAAATACTGAGGCACTGGCTTGGGGCGAGCGCCTCAAAAGCCCCTGCTGCAGGGGCCAGTATCCGCCGCCACCACCACCGCCACCGCTGCCTGGTAAGGACCCGAAATTCATACGATCCTGAACCAAACTGAACCGAACCGGTGGGCCCTGTTTCGGGTGGGCCCAAAACAGACGAACCTGAACCATGGGTTTTCTGTTTCGTGCCCACCTATAATTACATTAAAAACCAAAATAATAATAATTTTCAACACATAGCCAACCATACAGTTGTAGTGTAACTATCATCCGTGTAATGTTACAATAACAAATGAAACTAGAGATGGGTACGAAATGAGCGATTTTTCGTTTTCATTTTCATTTTTTCATTTCGTTACGCAACGAAAACAAAATGAAAATTTTTAAAAAAACAAAGCGAAAATGAAAATGAAAAGACCAAATTTGCCGTGTTTTTTTGTTTTCATTGCAGCAGATGCATTGAACTAAAAAAATGCTAACGAAACAGCAATTTTTCATTTTTGTTTTCATTTTTTCGTTTCGTTACCTAACAAAATGAAAATGAAATTTTTTGCAAAAAACATCACGAAAATGAAAACGAACCGAAACGGACCCCTAAACAACCAAACGACAAACGAAACACCATTTTTTTGAGTCGTGCCCATCTCTAAATGAAACATTTCAACATTGTTTGCATCCTAAAACTAATATATATGAGGCAAAGGGGGAAATGCATGTGCCTGCAAAATACCTATAAAATCCCCTGATAGACCCTCTGTTCCATGACCTGAGAAAATGCAAGTGCAAGTATGTTAAATATTAAACCCAGCATCATTTAGTACATTCTCCAAACCAGTTAAAGTAAGCATTCTTAAAACCCTGCTGTAAGAATACCATATATCCACCACTCTACTCCAGAATTTAGAATTCATAGGTAAGTCAGCACAAACTTTTTAAAGTACTTAAGATTCCAAGTAAAGTAAAGTAAAAATGAAGGAGAGAAAACAAGATCTTGCTAGGAATATCCAGCGAATAAAACTGTCCTTCTTTCAATCTTGAGATAAGGATATCAAACAAACAAAGTAAGTGAAAATGAACAGATGCCCCTCTTTGAATATAATATATTATACTATAATAGAATCATAGAATACTGGAATAGCATAATATAGAATATATTATACTGTATAATAGCAATATATACTATAATATATATTTCAACATGTTATTTTTTTCCAAACATTTCTAGTCACGAGGCAGCAAGTCAAATGTGTATAGGTCTACAATTTGTACTTTATTATTGTCACATTAAAAACACAGAGTAAAATCCAGTTGTGAGTCCCAAGCAAAGAGGATTCCACAGCCAGGTATGTAAACCATGGTGCGGACATGGACTTCTAGCCATCTTCTTTTGTGAGTTTTGGCATATTGTGTGTACAGTATGTAGTCTATGGAACCCCAGAACCAATAATCTGAGTTTCCATTATTTCTAATGGGGAAATTCGCTTTGATATAAAAGTGTTCTAGTATACAAGAATGTTTCCGGAATGTATTATGCTTGTAAACCAAGGAATCCCTGTATAATAAATTGCAACTAGAGTTGACCCAGTAAATCTGGAATTTTTCTTGGGGGAAAAAAAGCAAAGTGTTCTGCTTATATACTGCCCCATACCACTTCAAGTATTCTCTGGGCAGTTTACAGTTTTTTAATTACACTACGCAGGCTACACATTGCCCCCACCCCCACCCAGCAAGCTGTGTACTCATTTTACCAACCTTGAAAGGATGGAAGGCTGAGTCAACCATGAGCCTGGTACCTGGGATTGAACCCCAGGTCATGAGCAGTTTTACCTGCAGTACAGGCATTTAACCACTGTGCCACGGGGCTTGGTTAATTGGAATCTATATTTTTTATTTATTATCAAAATTCAAGTCATAAGATTTTATATGCCAAAGTCATTCTATGGTGCAAGTGAACAAAAAATAAGATGTGCTAGTTCACATTAATCTGTCATTCAATCTTTAATTTGGACATTAGAAAATATGGGCTTCAGAATCAACAGCTTATCAGAAATATGCAGGGGAAGACTGCTGTTGCCAGGCAAGAAAATTACAAGGAATGGAGGAAAAAAACCCTAAAGAGCATGGTGTTTATTGTGTCAAAAGATACATACATCTATAAAATGCAATGTTGATTGTACAGTAAGCTCCCGTAACCACTGATTCACCATCTGCTGATTCAGTTATCCCCAGATAGCGATCAGCAGTGCAAGGGCCCACAAAAATGGGGGCAGAGGAAGAGGGGGCCACATAGCTCCAGAGCTTCCATCCACCTGCCCACCTGTAAGATCAGCAGTGTCAGTAGGGAGGAGGCTGCATGGCTCTGGAGCTCCTGTCCACCCACCCATCCACCCACCCACTTGCTCGCTTCAAAGATCCTCAGTGGTGGCTCCCACCCACCTGCTCCAAAGATCCTCGGCCGTGGAGGAGGAGGAGCGCCCACCTACCCACAAGCTTGGAAGATGAGCACCTGCCTGCCAGGTCTGTGGCGGCTTTCCTAGCAGTGGTGGCAGTGATGGAGGAGATGGGAGCCACACAGCCTGGGAGAGTCCTCCCTCCCTCAAAGTTGGCAGAGGTAATGGAGGTGGCACGGCGCCATGACAGGGATCCCTGGTGTGCTGGCAGGCTCTCCCACTGTTTTCACTCCTGGCACCCTCAGATGAGAGCATTCGCTCTTATCCATGGATTTCATTATCCGCAGGGCGGCCAGGAACCAATCCCCCGTGGATATGCAGATCCCACTGTATTTCAATCCCAAGCCTAATGAATAACCTTTAAAAAGTTGCTTCCAGGCTATATTTGTTCCATACCATTGCATAGCCCTACAAGCAGTTTTAAGATACCTGTATATTCTTCTATCTTGTGAATTTGATTTGATTTCTTTGTATTATCCTTCAAGGCAAAACTTTCAATCCATACAGCTATGAATCCCCATGATGGAATTTATGATCTAAGGTTTCAGCACTCAAGAAATGTGGGCAGTTGGCCAATAATCCCATGGTTGTGTCACCAAGAATACAGAACTTGATACATTGGTGTCTTCCTCTTGGGCCTTTCTCAAGTAACCACATAGGCTTTGGGATTGGGACTAATCCAGCAGTTTCATATAAAATTTGATAATATTATAGTTTCTTAGTTTCTTACAGGTCTTCAGCATTCTCAAAGCACTATAAATGTTCATAGTTTTATGAAGCCAGAATGGATATTATATTCCTGAAGCTTTAAGTGTACTCAAATAACATTTCTACAGCCCTTTGTAAGCAATGGAGGTCATAAAGTCTTTAGGTCTACTCACTATGAATGGACCTTTATGTCCAACCATTGAACCTTATGTGGGAGTAGCTAGATGTGATCCAGTGGAACGGTGCATTGTGGTTTGTTACAAGAAAAGTAGAAGAGAATGAAAGAGACAATGGCAAAAAGTTGGAAGGGGGGAATAAGATCAGTGATATTTGTTTTAAATGTTTTAGTTACCAAAAAACTATCTCCATCAAACATCTGTTATAGGTTTTCTATGATGATTCAAGTTCCAGAATGGTAGGAATGCAGCTGTTAAGGTCTGTGCCCTTAGGAAGTTCATTATTTGGGCAATACACATATGGTTTGGAGCAAGCATGATGAAGTAGATAGAGTTCCTATCCACACTTAGAAACTCAATGGAGTCTGTCAATGGTAAGTCACTCCTTGAACTGCTTATATAACCTTGAAATCCCTGTTGGGGTCACCACAATTTGAAAGCAATTTGACGCCACAACACAAAAAGACAAATACAGTCTGGTATCTTATGTTATGGTTCTCTGCAACTACACTAGTACCATGGAGATAAGAGGCCGTCAAGAGAAGAGTGGTGAATTTTGATTTGTCTGTTTACTGAATGCATTTGTATATTTCTATGCAAAGGAATAAATATACTGTTTCATATTACAAGGAGCGACTGCAGCAACGAAATAAAAAGATGCCTGCTTCTTGGGAGGAAAGCAATGGCAAACCTAGATAGCATCCTAAAGAGCAGAGACATCACTTTGCCAACTAAGGTCAGGATAGTCAAAGCTATGGTTTTTCCAGTAGTGATGTAGGGAAGTGAAAGCTGGACTATAAAGAAGGCTGATCGTCACAGAATTGATGCTTTTGAGCTGTGGTGCTGGAGGAGTGTCTTAAGAGAGTCCTCTGGACTGCAAGGAGATCAAACCTATCCATCCGGAAAGAAATCAACCCCGAAAGTTCACTGGAAGGACGAATTTTGAAGCTGAGGCTCCAGTATTTTGGCCACCTCATGAGGAGAGAGGAGTCCTTGGAAAAGTCCCTGATGTTGGGAAAGATTGAAGGCAAAAGGAAAAGAGGACAGCAGAGAATGAGATGGTTGGACTGTGTCATCAACGGAACCAATATGGATTTGACAAAACTCCAGGAGGCAGTGGAAGATAGGACGGCCTGGTGAGCTCTGGTCCATGGGGTCACAAAGAGTCGGACACGACTGAACAACAACAACAAATGCAAAGGAAGGTCTCATGTAACTAAATATACCATTTCATATTACAAGGATCCAACTGGCAATCAGTATTACTACAGCAGTAGGGACCCAACCCGACCTGTGATAATTGAAAATCTGTGATAAGCGGATGCAGGTTGGGTTGGGCCTGCGGTGCCTAGCTGGGGGCTCTTCTACTTACCCCCAGCCTGGCACTGCCCCGAACAGGCCTGTGAGGGCCTTTCCGGGTCTTTTGGAAGCCCCAAAAGGGCCTCCCTGCAAACCGGAAGTCATTTCTGAGGCCTACAACAGGCCCTCCCCCCTTAACCCAGGCCTTTCCCCCCTTACCCCAGGGGGCCTTTTTTCATATACTTCAGTCCTGCGATATAGCAGGACTGCAGTATATGAATCACGGATGGGCAGGGGACCACTGTACTACTGATAGCTCTTCAGCTCTCTGCGATTGCATGTGCATTTTGGCAATCTAATTTCTGTATATTTGCATTCAAAAAATTGCATGAGTACAGCATATTTCATTGAAAAACTTTTAATCCCCCCCCCTCAGAAAATAACTTGGCCATGTTCCTTTTATCTATCCATCCAGGCACATACATCTTTAAAAATTAAGGAGTAGATCTGGTGGGGCCACCACCTTGACTGCATTCCTATAGCTAAGAATGCCTAGAAACAAAAGACAGGCATGACAATGTTATTTATGAGCATACATATTCTGTACGCTATAGTTTTACAACCTGTTATTTAGGCAAATGCAGATTAGAAAGGCCAGACTCTCCTCTGTGAGGTTCCAAGTCATGTAGAATCTGCTATGAAGGACCATCTGTTGTGAAGTTACAGTGGCTGGCCACCCAGTCACCCAAACAACAAGGCTAATTGAAGTCTTCAGCAAAGTTTTAACTTACTTTTCTCCCTCTATGGCTTCTGCAGAAAGTTACTAAGAAATGGATCCTTCTTAGGCATGTCATTGGTCTTACTTAGAAATGAATCATTTCTAATGTGTTCCTTCTCTTTTGCATAACGCCAGTCTCTTTCATTAATCCAAAGGGGAAATGATGGAATCGCTCCAGAGGGATTCTGAAAAATGGTCTGATTACCCTTGAAATTTGATATGGCCAAGGACTCAGTGCCTTCTAATATCCAAATACCAAGAAGAAAAACAACCTTGGTGGGAGGTCAATTGCAGAAGCAGAGCTGCATTCATGGTAAGAGATGATGAGCTTCATCACTACTTCAGGAATGCCTCCTACAAATTCTCTAATATCAGTGACCCTTTCTCAGTCTTTAGTATAATAGAGACCAAGGAAAAGTACCTGGAAGGGGGGAAGGAATAGGAATGAAATTCTAGAACAGTGGATCTCAACCTGTAGGTCCCCAGATGTTCCTGGACTGCAACTCCCAGAAGCCTCCACCACTTGCTGTGCTGGAAGGGGTTTCTGAGAGTTGCAGTCCAGGAACCTCTGGGGTCCCACAGGTTGAGAACCATTGTTCTAGAACATGATCAGTCTAGTAAGATACAAAGTCTTTAGGTAAAGTTAAAGGTTTTCCCTGCATATATATGCATGCTACTTATGTCCGACTCTAGGTGTGGTGCTCATCTCCATTTCTAAACCAAAGAGCCAGTGTCATGGCTGAACACATTTCTGCACACAGAATAATACCTCCTGGTACCAACTGGGCTGGGTTTAAAGCAGTCCAGCGACTAACAGCCCGGCAGGAATCCTGTGAAAATGCTAGGGAAATGTTCCAGGGATCGAACTGCCCTCCCTAGCATTTTCAGAGAGGTCCTGCCGAGCTGTCATGGGCTGGACTCCTTTAAAAATAGCCCAGTCAGCACCAGGGGGACTGCAGAGCTCCTGCATTGGCAGCTGGGCCATTTTCAGAGAGGTCCTGCTGAGCTGTCACCAGCTGGACCCCTTTAAAAATGGCCCGGCGGGCTGTCATTCACCAAGCGGAGGGCAGCGAGAGGGGGCTGGGATCTGGCTTCTACACACGGACAGCGGATCCCAACCCCCTGTCGAACGATCCCGCTTGGTGAATGACAGACTGAAGGGTTGTCATTCACCAAGCAGAGGGTGGTGAGAGGGGGCTGGGTTCCAGGCTCTGCACTTGGAAGCAGGATCCCAGACCCCTGTCCAACAATTCGCATGTGGTGGCCAGATCCTAGCCCGCTCTCGCTGCCCTGCCCGCCGGGCTGTCATTCACCAAGAAGAGATTGCTGGACAAGGGGCTGTGGGGGGAGACTTAAATAGCTCGCTCTTCTCTCCACCCTGTGTAGTGGAGGGAAGAGCGAGCTTTAAACTTGTTTACAGCCTCCATCCCCAAGGTAGCAGCAAGCAGCTTGCTGCTACCTTCGGGAGGCTGGAAACGAGTAAAGCTCGCTCTTCCACCCTGTGTGGTGGTGGGAGAGTACACTATTTAAGATTGTTTTCCCAGGGTCCCGAAGTTAGCAACAAGCAGCTGCTTGCTGCTACCTTCAGGAGCCTGGAAAGGAGTTTAAACAGCACACTCTCCCCACCACCACATGGGGTGGAGAGAAGAAGTGCATGCTGTCTCCTCCACTTCCCGCCTCCTGGAGCCAGCGCCCAGTAGCCACTTGGTGCTAGCTTCGGGAGGGGAGAAGATTTAAAAAGCCCACTCTCTCCTCCCACCTCATGGGGTGGGGAAAGAGCAGGCTTTTTAAATCTCTCCCCAGCCCTCCTGGGCAACACCGGTGCTGTCAAGCCAGCCAGGAGAGTGCTCCCATGGTTGTGGGACTTTTCTCCTGGCCGGCTTGCTGAAGGCTCTCCCGGCAGGCTTGCCACTGGCTCTGGTGGTGCCTGGTCCCGGGAGGGCTCCCCGTGGCTGCGGGACGGCTCTCCCAGGAGGCTTGCCAGAGGATCTGGCAGCGGCCGGCTCTGGGAGGGCTCCCCGTGGCCACAAGATGGCTCTCCCGGCAGGCTTGCCACTGGCTCTGGTGGTGCCCGGCCCCGGGAGGGCTCCCCGTGGCTGCGAGACGGCTCTCCCAGGAGGCTTGCCAGAGGATCTCCCAGGAGGCTTGCCACAAGATGGCTCCCGGCAGGCTTGCCACTGGCTCTGGTGGTGCCCCCCAGGAGGGCTCCCCGCCGCTGTCCCAGGAGGCTTGCTAGAGGCTCCGGCGGTGCCCAGCCCCAGGAGGGCTCCCCGCCGCTGCAGGAGTGCTCTCCCGGCGTGCATGCCACTGGCTTTGGTGGCGCCCGCCCCTGGGAGGGCTCCCTGCGGCCACGGAATGGCTCTCCCAGGAGGCTTGCCAGAGGCTCTGGCTGCACCTGGCCCCGGGAGGGCTCCCCATGGCCACGAGATCGCTCTCCTGGCAGGCTAGCCACTGGCTCTGGTGGTGCCCGGCCCCAGGAGGGCTCCCCATGGCTGCGGGACGGCTCTCCCAGGAGGCTTGCCAGAGGCTCCGGCAGCGGCCGGCTCTGGGAGGGCTCCCCATGGCCATGAGATGGCTCTCCCGGCAGGCTTGCCACTGGCTCTGGTGGTGCCCGGCCCCAGGAGGGCTCCCCGTGGCTGTGGGACGGCTCTCTCAGGAGGCTTGCCAGAGGCTGTGGCGGCGCCTGGCCCAAGAAGGGCTCCTTGCGGCTGCGGGAGCACTCTCCCGGTGTGCATACCGCTGGTTCTGGTGGCGCCCGGCCCTGGGAGGGCTCCCTGCGGCCACGGGAATGCTCTCCCGGCCCACATGCGGTGGTGCCCGGCCCTGGGAGGGCTCTCTGCACTTGCGGGAATGCTTTCCCCTCAGCACCGAGAAATGAATACACGGGAACTAAGTGGGCCCCAGGAGCCCCCCAAAATGGAACCAAAACGAAGCAGGCCCCAGGGCTTGAATAACGACCACGAAATGCCATTTTGGCATTTCATGCCCATCTCTAGCTGGCAAATGACCTTCAACATTAGCAAGTGCAGAGTGATGCATGATTTAGCAAAAAAAAAAAAAAACATTTATAAACTGATGGATTCTGAACTCTCTGCAACCAACCAGGAAAGGGACCTTGTTGTCCTGGTGGACAGATCAAGGAAGGTGTCAACTCAGTGTGCAGAAGCAATGAAAAAAGCAAACTTGATGCAAGGGATAATTAGGAAGTGTATAGAGAATAAGTCAGCAAGTGTCATTTTGCCTCTTCATAAATCTATAGTGAGGCCCCATTTGGAGTATTGTGTACAATTCTGGTCACCATACCTCCATAAGGATATAATGGAAATGCAAAAAGTTTAGAGGAGGAAAATCAGAATGATTAGGGGACTGGAACACCTTCCTTACCATCTGAGGCTGCAACGGCTAGGCCTCTTCACTCTTGAACGACAGCACCTAAGAGGTTACCTGAATGAAGTTTATAAAATCATACATGGTGTGGACAAAGTGGATAAGGAAAAATTGTTTTCCCTATCACAAAACACTAGAACTAGGGGTCACCCCATGAAACATTTGGGTGCTAGATCTCAAAGAAAGAAAAGAAAGTACTTTTTCAACCAGAGGATCACTGGTCTGTGGAACTTCCAGCCAGAAGAAGTGGTGACAGCTGTCAGCCTTGACAGCTTTAAGAATGGATTGGACAAATTATGGAGAACAAGGGTATCAATGACAATTACTATGGATTCCTAAGGACATCCTCTGGGTTGGAGAGAGAGGCAGGATATATCTCAATACCATTTGCAGGGAATCATAAGCAGGTGAAGACATCTGCTTGTGAATACCCTGAAGCAAATGGTGAGCCACTGTGTGAGACAGAATGCTGGACTGGATGGGCTGTGGCCTGTTCCAGCAAGGCTGTTCTCATGTTCTTGTGTTCTTATGTCATTACAGTCTTGACCGACTCTTCGTGATCCCATGTCCATGGAGTTTTCTTGGCATGAATACTGGAGTGGCTTGCCACTTCCTTCTCCAGGCACCTGGTATTCCCTGGTGGCCTCCCATCTAAGTACTAACCAGGCCCGACCCTGCTTAGCTTCTGAGGACATGTTCAGGGCATCTAGGCAGCTTGGAATTTAATACTAAGTCACAAATAACATAAACCAGTTGAATCAATAGGGATTTGGTAATTCTTTTGTAATTTCCACTTGTTCAATGGGTCTATTCTAGTTGTGACTTACTAGAGAATTTCAGCCAGTGATTTCTAAAATTCTGACCAGAAGTCATATATTGGGATCTCATGGCTCCACATCCCTTCTCTTCCCTCTCCTTGTTCTTTGTCTCTCTCTCTCTCTCTCTCTGTGTTTATTTGCTTAAACTTTATGCATTAATATTCTGAATGTCACTGCCATTAATTCAAGCCTAGCTGTGACATGTGCTAACAAAAATAGAAGAACAGAACAGAAGAGAACCACAGATAAATAAATAAAGGGTAAATGGCTGATTTCTGAAGGCTGTGACTGAATTCAGATGCAGCATCCATTAAATCTGATTAGAAGCAGAGATGTGCTAGACTCTCAGTAAATAACTCTGTTTTTTTGGGGGTGTATTTGATGGTCCTGCAACGTAGGACAATAAAATGTGGCCATATCTAGCTCTGAATTTGAATGAAATGTAAATAAAAGCTGCAGAAGATTTCCCCTCCTTCTCTAATTTCACCTCGCCTCACTCTAAAGCATCCGTGACAATGGAGTAAAAATTAATAAAGCTGCTGTGTGGGAGAGAATTACTTACATTGTCTTGTTTTTTTAAAGGTTTCTTTGCAAGGGGCATGAAAGGAAATCAATTGCATCAGCTTGGAAATGCGTATTGTACAGAGCTATGGAACGGATCTTATACTGCAGCTTTAGTTTGTAAATAAGTTTGCATATTGTGCAGGAGAAGGAAAGCCGGGCTTATGAAAGAGTTATTTCGGATTCTCATGCAAGGGATGAATCACTGATCAGAAATTGCCAGCTGGAGAGTGGAACATGGAAAACATTTCTTGGGACTTGGCCCAGTGTTCTGGAGAGGAATTATAATAGACGGCTGGGAAATATAACTTTCTAGTGGACTGGATTCCTTCCTAAGGGACTTTCCATACAGTCCCTCAAAAGTGAGAGGCCTCATAAAGGTCCGACCCTAAGCATGGCAGGAAAGGAAATTTTAAAAAAAAGTTTTAAAAGCCTGGGGTTTCCCCCTATCCTAGGAAAAGGTATTTCTAATTGGAATCGGAAGCCAAGCCGTGACGACACTAATCGCTTACTCGCAGCTTGGATTCCAAAGTTCAAAACCCAATTAGAAATGATTCCCCCCCCCTAGAGGCACACTCTTTAGACCTTAATAACTCAGGCCCTGACCCACAAAGCTTTCCAAATTTGGGGGGCTTATAGGGAAGGGCTTGAGAAAGCTCCCCTTCCATTTTGGTCCTTTAGGACCCAGGGGAGCATAGCACTTCATTTCATGTTGTTGTTTTTCCTAACAAAACTAAAAATTCATTACAAACAAAATGAAATAAAGCTACTAAATAAATGAAATGAAATGAAACACTACTTTTCTGTTTTGTGCCCATCTCTAGTCTGCGTTTGACCATCTCACTGCAGGTGGACTGCTTTTCCTGTTCTAATCTGAGTCCCAAGAACATAGTGAGATATAAGGTTATTATATTTTTGAGTGGTGTTGGTTTAGAAGTCTTCTCTCTTGTGTTATGTCTGTGAAGATTCTCAGTCATCCAGGTGAGTTTATCTGGAAGTTGAGTCATGGCTACTGGACTTCTTTTTTTTTGAGAGAGAAACATTTCGCTGTTCATCCAAACAGCTTCATCGGTCTGAATACAGCTAGTGCAATAGGCCTATAAGATGGAGGATTTGCACTAGCTGTATTCAGACCAATGAAGCTGTTTGGATGAACAGCGAAACATTTCTATCTCTCAAAAAAGAAGTCCAGTAGCCATGACTCAACTTCCAGATTCTCTCTTGTGTGTTTTTATACTTGCTTCTAAATTGTCGGAGTTGCTTCTCTATATTTATTGCCTTATTTAAATTGTGTGTAACCAAAACTTTATTTTAAATTTACTATGTTTTAAATGTACTGTGTTTTAAACTTATCCAAACTGAAAGAAATTAAACCTGAATGTTCACTTGAAGGACAGATTCTGAAGCTGAGGCTCCAGTACTTTGGCCACCTCATGAGGAGAGAGGACTCCTTGGAAAAGTCCCTGATAGAGATGGGCATGGAACGAACATTTTTTTTGTTTCTGTTATTCGTTCTTCGTTCCGTTACGTAATGAAACAACAAACGAAAATTGTGATGAAAATGAAATGAAACGAACAGAACCATGAAAATTGTATTCGTTACATTTCGTTTCTGTTAATGGCGACGCACAATGAAATGAGCTGTTTTAAATGTTAAAAAACGGCCTGGAAATCCGTAAAAATGCAGCGATAATTATTTATATTGTCTGATAATACCTACCAGGGGGGTTGGGGTCCTTAAAACGTTTGTTTTTGTCTTCTCCCATCACAATATATTTTTATTTTCCCTTTATAATGGATGTCGCCACCAGCCACAAAATGGAGGCAAGCCATGTGATGTGGGATCATGTTCAACTAATAGCATGCCCAGGTTGCAGACTGGGCGGGCAGGTCTGGCAGCCACAGAAGGCATAAAAAGGTCTGGCAGCCCCCGTCCTCCTTGCAGTCTCTGGTGGGAGTTAGGGTGGGATTGCTGTCTCTGCAACTCTAGCTTCAGTCCTGCAGCCTCCCTGTGTGCGTGCATGCTGCATACCTCTCAGTGAGTACCCTCCCCTGCCCCGCAGTGCAGTCACTCTGCGGCTGCCTTGCACCCTGGGCAATGCCCACCGCTGCCTTTGCAGCCTCCCTGCATACCTAGTCTATACTGTGTCTCTGCCAGCATCCATTTTTTTAGTGTTTTCCCTCTGGTCTGGGGTGTTGGGGGATGTCTGCGCACGGAAAAGCTTTAAAAATCGCACAAAAAGCGGGTAGAAACGACAAACGAAAAAACGAAAAACGGTAATGAAATTTTTCAAAAATTTCACGACAAATGGAAATGAACCGAAACAGACCTCTCAACGACAAACGAAAAAACGAAACACCATTTTTTGTTTCGTGCCTATCTCTAGTCCCTGATGTTGGGAAAGATTGAAGGCAAAAGGAAAAGGGGACGACAGAGAATGAGATGGTTGGAAGGTGTCATCGATGCAACAAATGTGAATTTAACCAAACACCAGGAGGCATTTGAAGACAGGAAGGCCTGTCGAGCTCTGGTCCATGGGATCATTAAGAGTTGGACATGACCGAATAACTAAACCACAATATTTTAAAGACCTGTGCTGGTCTTAAGTGACAAGGAATGTGATACCAGACAACTCCTGTCCTAGCTGCTAACCCAGAGCCTGGAACTTTGGGTTCCTGTAATTATAAGGAAACTCAACATTGGCATAGGTTGGGGGGTAAGCCTGGAGTCCTCGGTTCCCTTGGGACTGAGAACTGACTTAAACCAAGGTAGTGGCAATTCTTTTGGTGGAAAAGTTTCAAATATTGTACGACCCATACCACTTCAAGTAGTCTCTGGGTCATTTACAGTTTCATTACAGTATGCAGGGTACACATTGCACCCCCCCCCGCAAGCTGGGTACTCATTTTACCAACCTCGGAAGGCTGGAAGGCTGAGTGAACCTTGAGCCTGCTACCTGGGATTGAACCCCAGGTCATGAGCACAGTTTTACCAGCAGTAGAGGCATTTAAACACTGCACCGCGAGGCTCATTCAATCAGGTTGTGACCTCCCAGGCATCCATATACATGTCAATGAAAATACCTTCTCTTATAGGAGGTATAAGCAGTAAGCACAATGAAGTTATAAAGTATTATCCCCTGTCCCTTGCCCCAATTTGATTAACGTCATGTTGGAGGAAAATATGAGCATGACACCTGGAAACATTGCTTCCACAAAAAGATAATCATGAAAACTGAAGCCCTGTCCTTGACAAGTTAGATTTCATTAAACAAGATTTTTTAAGAAAGAAATAACAGTTTATTTAAATATTCAACTGCTAATTTACATGCAATTTAGCCTGGAATGACACTGATTCTACAGAATAAGTTGTCCCATGATTTCTAGACTTTTCCAACCTCAATATATAAAGTAGGGAGTGGAAAAAGAAAAATCAAACAATGCTGTTTGGACTTTGAATGTTCAATAATAAGGTAAAAAAGAGAAAAGAAAACATGACCTCAGTAATCCTTTCCTCAGTATTTGACAGAATAAGCCCCTGGCACTGCTCTGCACTGCTAATTTTTACGTATGTCTTCACATGTGCTGACTTTATTCAATTTTAAATAATGCATAACTCAGAAATGTATTATTTACATCAGAGAACACAGAGTGACTAATGGAAGCTGACATGTTGTGCTATATCTGATAGCATCCTCCCCTTCAAAAAAAAAAGAAAAAAAGAAAAAAGTAAAATCCTTTTTATGTATCATTAGGGCTGAGCTAGAAAGGTGTTAGATATGTCCCATAGACTTTCCTACTTGTATGGAAAACAGTCCACGAGATTCAGTAGCGAGGAGACTGCAAGCGAGGGAAGGCTTTGTCGTCTTTATCCTTGAAGCACATCCTGAGTGAAAGCAAAGATTTTGGACTTCACTCTGAAATGACTTTGATTGCTCTTTTCACCAAATATTTGCTCTTTTAATTGAACACAGGGACACACATTCTCTCTGGACAAAGTATACCTATTCATTCAAAGCAATTGCCCATATTTTTCCATCTATAAGAGTACCAGCTGGATTGCCTGTGCGATCCTTGCATCAAGGGGTCCTTGGCTCTTACCCTTGCAGATCTTGAGGGATGGAAGACAGAGCTGTCCCTTGAGGTACACACAGTCATGGAAGCACAAGGTGGGCTTGCTTTGCCAGGGATGCAAGGACGCCAGGTCGAGTTGGGGGGGGGGCTCATCCCAGGAGTACTCCCTATAAGGGAGCACCAACCAGAGGCCCAGTAAGCTACCCTACTTGGCCTCGGTCATTGCCTTGGCAGTGTCCAACTCTGTGAAGGAGAGGCCGTCAGAGAAGCAGGACTCTGCTGAGGCCATGGTCAAGGACTACATGGGCAAGCCCCTCCAGCCCCCACAGCAGATCTCCTCTGGTACTGGGCCAGTAAGACAGATATCCCAGTTGTCTAGCTTGGCCATGGAACTCCATCTCCCTCACCACCAGCATAGTGAGCAGTGTTCTCAAAACTTGGCAGCATTTTGAGACCTCGCCACTCATGCCTGGACCCAAGCACCATTGGAAGCTTGGCCTTTATTAGGTTCAAGCTTACTGCATTGAAGTTCCCCTCCCCCAAACCCAGCAATGACAGTCTTCCTCCAGCTGATTCCTGCTGCACTTGGCTCTGCCACCAGAGGGCCTGAGATTTCCTGACCTGACCTGGACATACTAGGGAGGTCTCCTCCTCATACCTGAGGGTCTGATACAGCCCAATGTTTATTGCCTGCCTGGGATGTACCAGGGAGGTCCACTCACTCTCTTTTCATACCTGAATGTCTGATAAAGCCCAAAGTTTGTATGACCTTCCTTGGACATAATCCTTGGTGTGGCATCCTAAAACATGGTTATGGAGGAGAAGAATATGTGGTCCCCTTCAAAGGAAGAGAAAGTGTATGCCTAAAAAGAAAATCACGAAGGTGGTGGTAGAGCACATA
The DNA here is from genome assembly GCA_029282475.1 of Phrynocephalus forsythii. Taxonomy (NCBI): domain Eukaryota; kingdom Metazoa; phylum Chordata; class Lepidosauria; order Squamata; family Agamidae; genus Phrynocephalus; species Phrynocephalus forsythii. Next base: position 132,803,431 of record JAPFRF010000002.1, on the reverse strand, counting down.
TATTGGAGGTGTTGCAATTATTTTCCTGGCATCCCCAGCAACTCATCTCCAGATTCTGCTGCCCTCTAAATGTTGATGCCCCTAAGACAGTTCCTATATGTTTGTGAGTCTCGGGGCACAGTGCTTAAATACCTATACTGCAGGTAAAACTGTGCTCACAATCTGGTGTTCAATCCCAGATAGAAGACTCAAGGTTGACTCAGCCTTCCATCCTTCTGAGGTCAGTAAATTGAGTATCCAGCTTGCTGGGGTGGGGGCAATGTGTAGCCTGCATAATTAAATCATAAAGTGCCCAGAGACTACTTGAAGTGGTATGGGGTGGTATATAAGCAGAACACTTTTGCTTTGCTTTGCTAGTGGGATGAATCCACATCGGGAATTCATGTACATATATGCAATTGAATTGATATTTTATTCTAGGGTTTTGAAGTTTCCACATGTGGAATTGATTCTTCTGTGCTATGGATTGTTCTGAATTTCAATCCCAAAAGACACTTGGCCTTTGCAATTCTGCAAGCAGCTTCTTTTGGTGCTGTTGCCAAGGTCTTGGTGCACAAATGGTAGCCTTTGGTTGCAACAATATTGTAATGGCTTGTGTTGCCTGTGATAGAAACTGTGAGTAAGAAGAAGCTCATTTTATGAAACTGTGTTTGCAAGGTTTATCAATAGATATGAATGCAATCAGATGGCCCTGTAGATCTTTACAGTGTTACATTAGCAACCTCTATAGGTCTCTGTCGTATATCTCCTCAGGGCCAGCGCTGCCCAAGTACAGAGGCCTGAGAAGCTGTTGATGTTCTTGCAATAGCTAGCAGGCCCTGATTCAGTGGAGAAGCTGCATTTTGAGGGGATGAGAAGCTAGCTGTGGGGGACCCCACCCTTATTTTACCTCCAATCCTGCTAACCCAGGGTGCTTTTGCATGACCCCTAAAATCTGAAGAACAGGGCTCCCAGATGCGAAGCTTAAAATTGTTTTCCCACCAGCTCCGGACTTTAAACAAAATTAAGTACGACCACGGTCACCTAAGCGTGCCCCAGCTCATTTTCCAAGTACCTGTCTCTGGAGGTAAAAAAAAAAATTCGGTGCGGACTATAAAGCTGTGGATGCCGGGCTCTCCTTGCCTTTTGTTGTCCTCCCGCCCCTTTAACAGCCTGGAATGCCTACGGAGCTGCTCCAACAGGCAGACGGAGTTGAGTCTGCTTTTTTCCCTCCCTTTTTTCTTCCCTCCCCTCATGCAGACAGGAGCCATTGAGTGCGGAGGGGTGGGAACACAGAAAGCAGAACAAACCCCCACGATCTCTGGTCTGAATTTAATTTGCCAGCGGATCTTAGGGGTCGTGTAAAAGCGCCCCCAGATGAGACAACCCTGCCAGTAAATGGCTTTGTTAAGGACCCAGCAGCTGATTTTGCCCTATATATTCTCACCGCCCAGCAAGAAGAAAGCTTTTGTATTTAAGTTCCTTAAATATGTATTTAAATGCAAATTTTCATGTGGATTGTTTTAAAAATTACAGATGAAGTAGAAAAATGAAAAATGAATGCATGGCTGGAAGTGACATGGCCTGAAATGTGCTGATTTAACTGTTTCTAGCATGCTTTCCTTGGTTTTGAGTTGAAAGTGAGAGGTTTCTGGACAATCTCTTGGAACTGGAAAAGGTGCAGAAGAGAGCGACTAAAATGATTACTGGGCTGGGGCACCTCCCTTATGAAGAAAGGCTAAAACAATTGGGCCTCTTCAGTCTGGAAAAAAGGCGCTTGAGGGGGGATATGATTGAGACATACAAAATAATGCAGGGTATGAGTAAAGTGGATAGAGGGAAGCTCTTCTCCCTCTCTCAAAATACCAGAACTAGGGGACATACACTCAAATTGAGTGCTGGGAGAGTAAGAACTGACAAAAGAAAATATTTTTTCACCCAGCGCGTTGTAAGTCTATGGAACTCCCTGCCACAGGATGTGGTGATGGCATCTGGCCTGGATGCCTTCAAAAGGGGATTGGACAGATTCCTAGAGGAAAAGTCCATCACGGGTTACAAACCATGATGGAGATGTGTAATCTCTAGGCTTTAAACCAGGGTACTTCAAGGGCCAGATGCAGGGGAGTGGTATCAGGAGAGAGATATCTAGTCTCATGCGCTCCCAAACGCATCTGGTGGGGCCGCTGTGAGATACAGGAAGCTGGACTAGATGGGCCTTTGGCCTGATCCAGCATGGCTCTTCTTATGTTCTTAATCTCTTGCTATTCTTTATTTTTTTCTCAAAACTAGAATTACCTCAGATTGGAATGCCAGTGATATCCCTTTCCAGTGGCCTTATATTTAATTCAAGATGTCATTCAGATTCTGGACACTTTGCTTTACTTGTCTACAACAGTTTAAAAACACCTTTGCATGAAACATTAGTTTTGCAGGGCTCAAGAACTTATAAAATAAAATATATATCTGCCTAACTGGCTGGATCACTTAATAAGTTGGGTATGAAGCCTTCTAGGGTACTGCCTAGTAGTGGTGGGCACGAACCAGAAAACCCATGGTTTGGGTTCGTCTGGTTTGGGCGCACCCTTGGTTCGGTTCGGGTTCAGGTTCGTACAATATTTTTAAAAAACAATGGTGGCGGCAGTGGCTTCTGGCCCCTGCAGCAGTGGCTTTTTGAGCTGCTGGAATAGGGCCAGTGCCTCTTTTTTTTTAAAGTGCCCACCGTGCAGCCCCTGGGGCCAGGTGGGCGCTCCTTTATTTTATTTTTATTTTATTTTATTTTATTATTTTACTTCATTGTTCTGCTCTACAGCCTTTTTTTTTTATGCGCCGACCGGGCACCCACTGGCACACAGTCGACACTCCTTTTTATATTTTTTTTTCTTTAAGTGCCAACCGTGCGGCCCCTGGGGCCCGGTCAGAACTGGATTTTTTTGTTTTTTATTTTATTTGTTTCAATTTTAGGGTGTTTTGTTTTTTAACTTCTGGGTTCCTGGCCCCACACCACAGCAGTAGCGTGGGGCTTTTTTGTGTTTTGTTTTCTTTAAGCGCTGACAGTGTGGCCCCTGGGGCCCGGTCGGCACTGTTCTTTTTAAAAAAATCCTTGATTTTAGGGTGCCAAACTGGCCACCTCTGGTACTGGGTCAGCGTTTCTTTTCTATTTTTATTTTTACTTCATTTTATTTGGGGGTTACTGCTTCCCCCTGGTCGCCATCCCTGAAGCCAGGAAGACTAGAACAGCACCAGGTATGAGACATCTCTGCCCCCCGATTAACGAACCGAACTGAACCGAACCAATTTTTTTTGTTTCATTTTGTTTCATTTTAAATTTACCCCAAGGTTCGTTATTCATTTCATTATGTAACAAAATGAATAACAAATAACAAAATGAACTAAAAATGAACTAAAATGAACTAAAAGTTCATTTTGTGCCCATCTCTACTGCCTAGATGACCTTAGCACATCCAATCTCACCTGATCTTGGAAGCTAAGCAGGGTTGTGCCTGGCTAGTACTTGGATGAGCAATCACTAGGGAATACCAGGCACCTGGATTAGGAACTGGTAGGCCACTCCAGTATTCCTGCCAAGAAAACTCCATGGACATGGAGTCATGAAGAGTCAGTCATGACTGTAACAACACAACAACAACAAAATGAAGCCAGAGGTCACGAGTTTGATTCTCCACTGTGCCTACCAGGAAAAATTCCAGCTTGCTGGATACAAAGTGTCATCTGAGTAACTATGTTCGGATCATGGCAATTGGACTTCTTTTCTTGAGAGATCAAAACGTTCCACTAACTCAGTGGTTCTCAACCTGTGGGTCCCCACATGTTACTCGACTGCATCTCCCAGAAGCCTCCACCACTTGCTGTGCTGGAAGGGGTTTCTGGGAGTTGCAGTCCAGGAACATCTGGGGGCCCACAGGTTGAGAACCACTGCGCTAACTCATCCAAGCAGCTTCATTAGAGTGATAAAGCTGCTTGGACGATTAGCAAAACGTTTCAATCTCTCTCTCTCTTAAAAAAAAAAGTCCAGTTGCCATGACTCAGTTTCTAGATTACCTCACCTGGATGACTGAGAATCTTCACAGACATAGAGTAACAACCTGTGATGATCCTGTTGCAAACATGAAGTCTGCCTAGCAACACTGGTCTGACTCACAATTGGCTGATTGATGATTAAGAAGAGAGCCAATCGGAAGTTGCTAGGTGAAGATATATGTTGGAGAAGAGAGAGCCTGAGAGAGGGAAAGAGAGACTGAGGAAGTTAAAAAGCCTGACAGAGTTAAGTGACTGTGGGGATAGGATGAGATCTGCTGCAGCACTATATGAGGTGTGAAATGTATATTTTCCAACCAAATGTCTAACTTGTAACATTAGAGACTGAGAACACCTGATTGAACCATAAAAAGCTGATTTAAAGTCAAAGTGTAACCACAAGCTCAAGAGTGTTCTAGCGTTAGGGGGTGGCATATTCATTGAAACAACAACTTGGTTTTATTCAATTGGGCTTAGAGAAAGCTTCCCAGAGTGGCCTTTATGCTAGATGGCACAGTGTATAAATCAATAAATAAATAACAAAACCAAGGAAAATAAAAGATAAGTTAACTTCATGATTAGTCTGGGCAAGAGTGGTCACACTTAGAGATGGGCACAAAATGAACGTTTTCGTTTCCGTTATTCGTTATTTGTTTCATTACGTAACAAAACAAATAACGAGCATTGTGATGAAATTAGAACAAACCGAACAGAACCACGAAAATTAGGTTCACTACATTTTGTTTTTTGTTAACGGTGACGCGCAATGAAATGAGCTGTTTTAAATGTTAAAAAACACCCTGGACATCCATAAAAATGCAGCGATAATTATTTATACTGTCTGATAATACCTACCAAGGGGGGTTGGGGTCCTTAAAACATTTGTTTTTGTCTTCTCCCATTGTGATGTATTTTTCTTTTCCCTTTAAGGATGACAAAATGGATGTCACCACTCCAGCCCCAAATTGAAGGCAACCCATGTGTAAATTCTTGGACAACTTCAACCAATAGTATGCTCAGGTTGCAGACAGGGCAGGTCTGGCAGCCACAGAGGGCATAAAAAGCTCTGGCAGCCCCCTCCTCCTTGCAGTCTCCGGTAGAAGTTAGGGTGGGATTGCTGTCTCTGCAACTCGTTATTTTCACTTTAGGCCACCCAGTCAGGGGTGTGTCTCTGTGTTCCTGCCGGCTGCAGCCTGGCTCTTAGGGGAGAGAAAGAAGAGATTTCTCTCTAGCTCCAGTCCTGCAGCCTCCCTGTGTGCATGTGTGCGTACCTCTCGGTGAGTACCTCCCCTGCCCCGCAGTGCAGTCACTCTGCGGCTGCCTTGCACCCTGGGCAATGCCCGCCATTGCCTTTGCAGTCTCCCTGCATTCCTAGTCTATACTGTGTCTCTGCCAGCATCAATTTTTTTAGTGTTTTCCCTCTGGTCTGGGGCAGTGGGGGACGCCCACGCACGGAAATGCTTTTAAAAAAGCACAAAAGGCGGGTAAAAATAAAAAACAAAAAATGAATACATGAAAACGATTGTTTTTTAAAAATTCACGAAAAACAAAAATGAACCGAAACGGATCCCCTCAACGAAAAATGAAAAACCAAAATGACATTTTTTCGATTCGTGCCCATCTCTAGTCACACTGCCAAACTGCAGTTCAGGCTCATCTCTGTTCACAACACTCACAATCCTAACTTCCTTTGCTAGTAATCAAATTGTTGCAGCTTCCTATATACAAAACCCTGATTTATATTTCAAGCAAGACAAAAAAAGATTGAACTTGACCTGTACTTCAGTGTTTTTCAACCACTGTTCCGCGGCACACTAGTGTGTAGATCGTTGGAAAAATTGAAAAATTCGAAAGATTTTTTTAAAAAAAATATTTGTCGCCCACTAGGCGGGCGCTGGACTGTGTCCTGGGTATGAAGGAGTGGGGTTTTGACCCCACCCTCGGCCAAAACTCCTCAGGGGGACACCCTCCACTTTTCTGATCTCCGGGCTGTGATTGGTCAAGGCCCCAGCCTGGACCTCACAGAGGACATCATCTTCCGACTTCCTTCCCGCCCGAGCACAGTGTGCGCAGCAGCGGAGAGAAGAAGACGTCGTGACTCGAGTCACCAAAAGGAACCGATGCAGGAGGAGACGGACGGAGACCAGGACTCTAATGGTGGTGTGCCTCATGATTTTTTTCATGAAACAAGTGTGCCTTTGCCCAAAAAAGGTTGAAAAACACTGCTGTACTTGATTATTATCGATATTAATTTATTTAAAATATTTTAACCCACCTTTCTCCTTAAAACTTCCCAAAGCAGCTGAGAACAACTAAAAGACAATATTTAAGCTAAAATACAGTTCATGTAATATGCTCACTTACTTACATAAGCAACACCAAAACACACTTAATGCAGTAAGGTGGAAAAGTTCATTTCAAAAGCCCCAGTCAGACAGCCAGTCATTGAGGTAAAGCCTTCCTGAAGAGAAGGAAGGACAGCAAAGATGGGGCTAGCCAAGTCTTCTGTGGGAGGGAGTTCCAGAGCCTGGGAGAAGCAATAGAGAAGGCCCTCTTCCATGTACCCACTAAACATATCTGTGGAGGTGTTGGGACTGAGACCAGAGCCTCTCTTGATGACCTGAGCAGGCTCATAAAGGGAGATGCAGTATTTGGGATAGCTTAGACCTCATCCATTTGGGGCTTCTTACATTAGAAGGATCACTTTGAATTCATCCTGGAAAGATATTGGCAGCTAGCGGTGCTGCTGTAGCAGGATATTACAAAGATTACTTGATCCTGACAACTGCAGCAAACATATAAACTAAGCCATTACAATTTTGGGCAACACATTACGTGGCAATTCAGCTCCATATTGAAATAATAGTTCTGTTGTCATTGGAAGAGGCCTATAAGGCCACCAATCCCATTTGATGTGCAGAAATGCACATCAAAGGATATCTGCCAGGTAATTGTCCACATTTCTCTTGAATGATTCCAGTGTTGGAGCACTCACCACCTCCTGATGTAATTCACCATATCAACACTCAATTCTGCTGTTCCATCCATTCATTGAGTTCTTTGTCACAACGGGCTAATCTGTCAAGGCCCGTTTAGAAATTTCTGGATTTTGATGATATTTTTATGGAAAGGTGAACCAAAGAGAAGCCTCCCTAAACCAATCAATTTCCCAGCATGGAAAGCATCAACCTGTCATGTGGGTGTTAAAGTTGAGGGTCCTGTCAAGCAGAAGGTGGCAAATAGTTAACTGAGCATGAACAAAGAGAGTTGAATGCACAGGGACTGAAACCCAGGCTTGATGAGCACTCAAAATATCTGCCCAGATGAAGAAAAGGGTCAGTTTTGCCATTACTTACATCCTGACACTTTTTCTTTTAAATCAACTTATTTCTGCCCTACTGATTAAAGAGAGTTTGGTTGTATTTCAAAATCTGAAAGCTTGGGGGGGGGGCAATGTGTAGCCTGTATACTGTAATTAATCTGTAAACTGCCCAGATACTACTTGAAGTGGTAAGGGGCGGTATATAAGCAGATAGCTTTACTTTGCTTTTGAATCAGAGTTTTCCCCAGTCTAACTCATTTGAGCCTAAACTTGTAAGCTGAGTTGAATTTCTACCAATATAGACAAGATAGTGGTGTCAGAATCTGGGGCAGCCTAGTCTTGTAGTTAGTGCTAAATTTGGACTTGGGAGAGCCGCCTTTATACCCCCCCCCCCCATGAGATGTCCTTGGATGACTTGTGAACTTTCAGATTGACCAACCTGGAACCAATTTGAGAAGGTAAAACAAAAGAAGAGAGCTAGGCAGAGTGTGTTGTTCTCAGCAGGAAAAAAGGGTGGGATATAATTATAAGCAATTATATTTGTACTAATACTTTCATTCCAAACCCACCTGGTTCTTCCCCTTAAATGCGCCATTGCCAGTACTGGTCAGTAACTCAAGAACAGAGATTGTCACAAATCTGACAAATGGTGATTTGTGATGGTTTGTGGTTGGACAACAGGAAAATCAAACTTTGAACCAGTTCAGGTTTTGGGGAGAGGGGGTGGGGTGGGGTGAATAAGCCATTTTTCCAAAGTGAAGCACTGCACAGAAAAATGATTGGTGCTCCATTTCATTTTGGCAAAACAGAATGCACAAACTGAACCAGGCAAGTTCATGGGGTTGTTTTTAAAGTTCATAGTTCAGTTCTTTCCCATCTGTACCCATGAATTTCATTTTCTCAGTGAGAAAGCTCTGGTGTGTCTGTGTAGATAAGAAACGTACACACAGAGCATCTGCTTGATCACATCAGAGCCCACATAAATATATCATGGATTTAAGAGTTGGTAGATCAAATCTTCCTGCGTTATGTCCCGATATGGCATATCTCTGCCCCAGGTCTCTTCTTGGCCTCTGCATCTCTCTTTCACTTTGAGATGCAAGGAGATCTTTTCACAACTCTAGCACAGCTTGTTCCAACTGACAATAAGAACTAGTCCCACGTTTTTATTATTTTCTTTTAAGGTTTAAAATAGGGGGTCTCCATGATGTAAACAGAAGACCAAGGCCCTTTGTACACAACCCCTAAACTCTGCCACAAATGGCTTTAAGCTCTGGAGCTTAAAAATGTTTCCCCACCAGCTCCGGAGTTTACAGGAAATTAAGTGCGACCACGCCCACTTTAGCGTGTCCCAGCGCACCTTTCAAGTACCTGCTCTCTGGAGGTGAAAATTCTTTGATGCGGTGTAACGATAGTGAGTGCGGGGCTCTCCTCGCTTCTGTTTGTTGTTTTTTGGCTCCCGCCCCTTTAAGAGCTACTTAAGAGACTGGAATGTTGCCAAGGCAAGAGTGAAAGGCAGAACAGAGGTGAGCCACGTCTCTTTTCTTCCTGTTTTTTCTCCCTCCCCTCATGCAGCCAGGAGTGCGGAGGGGGTGGGAACGCAGGAACCCCTAAGATCTCTGGTCCAAATTTAAGTGGCCAGAGGATCGTGTGAAAAGGCCCCAAGTTATTTTGCCAGAGGAACATGGAAAGGGAGGTAAAATACTCCTCTGCAAAAGGGTTGTTTATTTTCACATGCAAGCGAAACCTGATTTGTTTCCATCATTTCAGCATATGTAAATCCCTCTGTTGTGGCAAATTGTGCCTTTGAATAACCAGCAGAGTTGGTGGGAGAGGCAGTGGCAGCAACATGAAACACAGCTGGGGGAAAGATCCATTCTTCTCTCACAGACACTCCCCATTCACCATTAGAGGCTGTCCCTTTAAGAATGCTCCTGCTGTTCATAAGAACATAAGAAGAGCCATGCTGGATCAGGCCAAGGGCCCATCTAATCCAGCTTCCTGTATCTCACAGTGGCCCCACCAAATGCCTCTGGGAACACATGGGACAACTAGAGACCTGTCTCCTGATACCACACTGCCCTGCATCTGGCACTTTGAAGTACCCTTCTTTTAAGCCTGGAGGTAACATATATCTCCATCATGGCTTGTATCCTGTGATGTATGTTTCCTCCAGAAATCAGTCCAATCCCCTTTTAAAGACATTTAGGTCAGATTCCATCATCACATCCTGTGGCAAGGAGTTCCAAAGACTAACAACATGCTGGGTTAATACATATTTTCTCTTGTCACCGAAACTTTAATTTGAGTAGATGACCCCCGGTTTTGGTATTGTATGTAAGAGAAAAGCATTTCCTCTATCCACTTTATCCATCCCCTGCATTATTATGTACATCCCAATAATGTCCTCACTTAGGTGCCTTTTTGCTCCAATGTGCATTACTTTACATTTTCTTACACTGAAACACATTTGCCATTTTGCCACCATTCTCCAAATTTGGAGAGATCCTTCTGGAGCTCTTCATAATCCCTTCTGGCCTTCACAGCCCAGAAAAGTTTCATGTCATCACCAAACGTGGCAACTTCACTGTGTAACCTGGTCTTTAGGTCCTTTAGGAATAGGTTGAAAAGCACCAGTCCAGGATGGATCCCTGGGGCGCACCACTTTTGACCTTACTCCATTCTGAATGTCGCCCATTGATACAGTACCTACTCTCTGTTTCCTGGTTCTCAACCCATAGGATGACCTGTCCTCTTATCCCCTGTCCATGGAGTTTTCTCAGCTCCAAGAGAACATGTCAAATACCTTCTTAAAATCCAGATAGACTATACCCACTGGTTCCACCACACCCACATGGCTGTTGACATTTTCAAAGAATTCTAAAAGATTTGTGAGGCAAACCTCATGTTAAGATTTTATCTTGGATGAGGCTTTCCACCATCTTTTCTGGAAGAGAATTAGGCTACCTGGCCTGTGGTTTCCCAGCCTGCCAACCCACCCACCCACCCCTTTTTTTAAAAAGATTGGTGTGACATCTGCTATCCTCTAGTCCTCTGGCACTGTTGTTCCTTGGGAGACAGAGAAAAGCAGCATTTAGGAAAAGAGGTATAAAGAAATAGTGCTGCTAGTCAGGCATTCCAGTGTGCCTCCCTCAGGACTGGGCAGGTTTACATAGGTGGCTCCTCTTCAAGGGATAGAAGCAGCCAACCCTTTAAAGGGAAAAGCAGCTTTGCCGGCAGACCCCACCCCATCCCTCTCTTTCACCACAGCAGCAGGGGCAAGAAGATAGCGTGAGGGCAGGGCATCCAGGCACAGGACAAAGCCTCAAGTACAATGATTTTAAAAGCCAGTGTAGCCCCCTAAACTGAGATACAGTTTAAAGATGGATTAAAAGTTTCCCCAAGAGGACCCACATACTGGTAGAGCAGTGGTTCCCAACCTGGTGGTCGGTACCCCTTTTGGGGGGGTGTCAAATGACCATTTCCCAGGGGTCGCCATGAGCCAGTGAAGAAAAAGGCACAAATGGATTAGGTCTGGAAGAGGAGGCAGAGGAAGGGGGGAAAGAGTTACAGCTTGATAGGTTGGAGGGGATGTCAGTCAAGGGCACTGGAGGCTGCGATTGGCTGAGGGTGCCTGTATAGAGGGAAGTTCTCTATGGCACCTGTGGCAGTGGCCTGCCAAAGGGAGCTTGTGGCGTCTTCCAAGCAGGGCAAGGGGTCACCACAACATGAGGAACTGTATTAAAGGGTTGTGGCTAGAGATGGGGGCACTTTTTTGTTTTCATTTTTGTTTTTTCATTTCGTTACATAACAAAACGAAAAACGAATTTTGTCTCCAAAATGAAACAAAACGAACCAAAACAACAGAAATTTTGTCATGCGTTTCATTTTCGTTGCGGCAAATACATTGAACTGTAATGAATGCTAACAAAACAGCAATTTTTTGTTTTCGTTTTTGTTTTTTCATTTCATTACGTAACGAAATGAAAATGATTTTTTTGCAAAAAATTCACAGAAAACGAAAACAAATCAAAACAGACCCCCTAAACGACAAACGACAAACGAAACACCATTTTTTTGAGTCATGCCCATCCCTAGTTGTGGCATTACGAAGGTTGAGAACCACTGGCTTATGGCATCTAAGTGTGGTGGCTTCATATGGCTTATCAAATATTTGAAAGTACAGGAGTAAAATATATTTTAATACAAGCAACACTAAAAGTCTTCCTTGAAATATCTTGTTATGGCATTTGCATAGATGGAGCCCTCACCTTGCTGAAGGAATGGATCGATGCATTCTGCATGGAGGTGATCTGTCAGCTGATCAGAAATAATTTATGAGATGGATTTTCTGTTGACCCCTTGATTCTGTTGCATCAAGACTGGGAGAAAGACACAATTCAGTCCCTTTTTATCTGGCAATCTGTAATAGCTCATCTCATGTAGAAGAAGAAGAAGAAAATCTGATATGAGAAAGAATTATCTCTTTTTTTGCAGCCATTTCCTCCTGGATAATCAATGAGTTAGGTCTCTGGATGCAAAGCCAGAGGTTGTGAGTTTATTTCCCCACTGTTCAGTTCAGAAGAACCAGCCTGTGTAGCCTTGGGCAAGGTGCAAATTTTCAGGGCACTCCCACAACTAAATAATGGTAAACCACTTCTGAGTACTCATTAGATGGGCACAAACCAGTTTGCCTCACCTCCTGGTTCATAAAGGTGGCAACACAGGTGTTGCTGTCCTCAGCCCTTGCTTTTTCAGCCACTAAGCAGTCCCAACTTAATTGTTTTTTCCCACCTACGTGGCTCACCTCCTAGTGACAAGTGGGAAATCAGCCAAAAGGGAAGGGCAGAGAAGGCTGAGCAGTTGCTGTGACTAGAATATAGAGGTTTCTGCTCTGAGACCAGAACAGAGGGAATGCCTAATGGAATTTCACCTGGTTGTTGGGCAAAGAAAGATCAGAGGAAAAACCAAACAGGCAAATCCCTGTAAAGGCTATGAACACAAACCACAAAGATAACTATGGAAGGTGACCTCCTGAACTGAGTCTGCTATGCGTACTTAACCTAAGCAATGGAACATGTATGATAGGGGTGTCCAAAATTTTTGCAAGGAGGTCCAGATTTGGTGAGGTGAAAATGTGTGGGGGCTGACCATTCAGCTGCATTTGGCCCCTGGGCCGGACTTTGGTCAAGTCTCTATAACAGGGATGGCGAACCTATGGCACGTGTGCCAAAGGTGGCATGGAAAGAGCTTTTGCCTGGTACGCGACATGCTCCTTGCCCCCCCACTTCCCCCTCCGCTGGACCAGCCATGAAAAATTGGGGAGGGGGAAGTGGGGGGGCCAGGGAGCATGTTTGGTGCCAGGCCAACCCTACCATCGCCCTTGCCATCGCCGTCCTTGCCACCACCCCCTGCCACCCCTGACCCCACCTCTGCCAACCCCGACACCAAGGCCAATGCCATCCCTTTCCCTCCCGCCGCCACTGCCGCTGCTGCTGCCGCTAACCCTGATCCCGTCGCCCTTGCTGCCCTTGACCTCGCACCACCCCTGACCCCCCGCTGCCTCCGATCCCAACCCCCCAACACCCCCGTCCCCATCGCCCTTGCCACCCCTGCCAATGATGACCAGACCCTGCCTCTGTCACCATCACCGCTGCCATCCCTGCCCCTCCCACCACCGACAATTATGACCCTGACCCCACCCCCTCCATCACCCTTGTTGCCTTCACCTCCTTCCCCCCGCTGCCGCCGATCTCGACTGCCGCCGCTGCTGCCACCGCCACCGAGTTTGGCCATTCGGTGGCAAAAAGGTTCGCCATCCCTGCTCTGTAACATACAAGGAGGAAGGGAGGATGCTGCAGCTACGGAGCTGGGGGTGGGTAGGCTGGGCAGGTGGCTTGGGTGGTGGTGGACAGAGGCAGGGAGGGCCAGCAAAACATAAAACTGCAAGCTGATGCCTCCGTCCAGTATGGGGAAGGGCCAGCTGGCGGGGATGCATGACAGACTGAGCTGGTGGGGAGGAGAGGCCGCTGGCCACTCAAAATTTGTAAACAGGTCATATTTGGCCCCCGGGCCTGACTTTGGACATGCCTGATGTATGCGCATCCTGAGAAAAACAGAAGAAATGGACACAAGGAATAAAAAAAGCCCAGGAAGCCAGGATTGTGCAGGCCAAATATTGTTTGTGCCAGTATAGTTGTTACTTCATGTCCTCTTAACCAGAACAAGAAGCAAAACAGAAGAGGGACAAGAGAAAATCCACCCCCAACGCTAGGTACAGATTTGTCTCGCTTAGCACCTGTTCCAGGGGTGTGGTTGAGACAAATTTCAGTTGTTGTGAGAAGGAGGTGAAGTAACTTTTTTGTACCGCTCCTAAAGGCAACAACTACAGAGACAAAGGTGGTTACTTCATGTCCTACCTTGTTCCGTGATTACGTTTGTACCATGACAGCATTGTTCATGGTTATGTGGTTTTGTCCCTGTTCAGTCCCTGTTTCCATTTACTCACGGGCGTGATTACTTGTCTCATGACAACTGTTACTTCATGGTCTTGTTCTGTGACAAATTCTGAATTTGTCTTGCTTTCTTAACCCTTTTTAAAATATCGTAAATAAAACTTTTTTGATATTTCAATTCATTGGTCTTCCAGGATTTACATGTCAATGCTACAGGATTTTCAGTACTTTCTTTAATAAACATTTGCACTGCATGGTGTTTCCCATAGGGAAACTAATGTTAAATGCCGCTTCAGCCACTGACCACTAGGTGGACACTGGTTGTTGTGTGACAGTTGTTACCCCATGGTTCCTTGTCTCAGAACAGGAACCAGGAACCAACTGTGACAAGAGAATAATAAAAAAATAAAGCAAAGCCCTGTGAATTATTCTAGACTTTTCCTGGGCTGAGTTGGAAAATAAGGAAAGAGTAGGAGAGAGAGAGATGAGGCAGACTGCAAGATTAAAATTGAGTTTTAATCTGATCTGTTATGGATCTTCTTGGGCTCTTACTTTAATAGAATGATCAAAGAGTCCAACTTTAAAATGGGCAAAGAAAATAGAGCAAACTACTGTCGCACTGCTCATGGGCTACAACTAATCCCTCCATCTCTTCTCCCTGATTTGGTAGCTGATGGGACAAATAAAGCTTCAGATGTGATACTGTACATGTATTTTGGATATAGCTTTATTCAGGTATTCCGCAAGTGGTTAATTGAAAAGGATGAGGAGGGAGCGAGTTGTAGCCTCCATCTCTGCCTGCTTCTGCCTCTGTGTGAAGGAGGCCAATCTGAAGAGGAGAAGGTCTGTGATGAATAGAGCCTCTGCCTTTGGTTGGGATCTCTGAGGCAGTTACTTCACAGCCATTTTGGTGGTTACTTCACGTCCCGTTCATCTCTCCTTGCTGTCCCACTTGGGACCAGTACAAAAAAATCTTACTTCACATCCATAGCGTGACAGCAAAAAGTTGTCTCAACCATGCCCCCGGAACCAGGAAAAGAGCGTGATAAGCCATACCTGCCCCTGGGCTGGGGAATTATCTTGTCACAGTTGGTTCCCGGTTCCTGTTCTGAGACAATTTTCATTCCCATTTTATTCTTTAGTGTGTTGCACTTGAATTGTACTGTTATTGCGATGGACCAAGGCTGGCTACGATGAAAAGTATATGAAATTTGGTCCAGCATTCTATTTCCTGCTGTGGACAATTGTACTGTTATTGCGATGGACCAAGGCTGGCTACGATGAAAAGTATATGAAATTTGGTCCAGCATTCTATTTCCTGCTGTGGACAATCAGATGCTTATAGGATCTTTACACCAGCGAAAGGTGTAATGCAATAAAATACAAAACATTCATGTTCTCCATCCACTGACAGGTAAGAGTCCTGCTGTAACTAGTAGCCATTTGATAGATTATTTTTATATTCTGCTTTGTGATGAAGCTATACAATATTTTTTCTCCTGTTAGTAATGCTGCTCCGCGATGATGTTTTATGACATATTTTCACTGCTATTTATTTAGCTTGATTTTTCAGATTATCTGGCTTTTTACAAATTAAACCTTGGCATATTTTAACATTTATCACCTGTCTCCTTCTGTTAGATTCTGTCAGAGACAGGTGATGTAGAAATGCTCTAACAGATGAACCAACGTGACATTTCTGCCGATAGAAGCCAATTTGAAGACTGGCTAGGAAGCTTTTACATGCTTGTCAAAGGTAGAAATGTTGTTTTTGTCGAGTGCTAAAACAGTCAAGGGGACTGTGAAAAAGCAGTCCCAAACATGTACTTAGAAACTGAGATGTGCACTGCAGTGTACTAAAAGCCACTGCAAAACCATCAGCCAGCTCTCAGCCAACTCTGAAAGCAAAGTCAATGTGTCAAATGTATCTGTTCCCTAGCTAGTTGTCACTTGAGTTGCTTGTAAACACAATGTTCACAGAAAAGCTTCTAGGCCAGTGGTGTGAACCTTCAGCACTCCAGATGCTTTGGACTACATCTCCCACAGTCCTTTGTCATTGGCAATACAGGCTTGGAATTCTGGGAGTTGAGGTCCAAAGCATCTGGTGTGCCAAAGGTGGGCCACCACTGTTCTAGGCTGTGAAATGAAAAAATGCAGATAGATGAAAGTGGTACCTGGGCAAATTTGCTGACCAGAATGTATGCTGGTGGCATTTTGCTTCCCAAGTAAAATATTATGGAACCCATCTGCTAGTATATGGAATCCAGAGGAACAAGTCAAAATATAAATAAGGTGTTAGCTTCCTACAAGGATGACTCATAGAATCATAGAATCATCATGGGGTTGGAAGGGAATTTGGAGGTCTTCTCCAAGAGATTAGAATCTCCAAGAGATTATACAGAAGAGTCAGGGAAAGCTTCCCTGCAAATCAATTCATATTCATTGGAGGGGTATCAAGTTGTATATGAATATAAAACAATGAATTAGCAATTTTTGAAGGAATTGTGCAATGCATGTTTTAATTTCTGCCCATCTCTAGATAGGAAGGTGCAAAGATGTGAGGCGGTCTTAGACATAATTCAGCTCCAGAACTAGGCCTGATGAATCATCTTTTTTTTTTAAGAAGGTGAGTGTAGGGAAATAACCTACACGGACACGGGGTTGGGTTCAAGTGTCAGGCCTAATATCTCTCAGGGGAGCATCTCTTCATCTCCCCCTTTTTTGTTTAAGAACATGGAATAGGCCAATCTCTTGAGTGCTAGAGATGGGCTGCCGGGATAACAAGCTGCATGGAATATCTTGTGCATGGCAACTGCAATGTGGCTTGGCACTAAGAGTGAGTGGAGTTCCTATCTAAGGGAAGGAGTGGCACTGCTTGCATTGGGAGTTTGTGAGGTGATATTCCTTGTGGCGTTTCCCAATCCACCCACATGTTCCTTATGGTGTCACTAAGATTATGGTAGGCATCCTAGGCTGTGGGCAAAGAGTGAAGGCTTCTTGCATCTGGTCTGGGGGAGACTAGGGTGTACATCCTAATCTGTGGTGTGCTATCTAATTGTGGCCTAAAGTGTTTGGCTGAAGGTAAGAGCCCTATATATATGTGTGTGTGTGCCCTACCCTTGATGGGTGAAACTCTGAGGTAGATCAGATAAAGGGTCAGTTATACACAGCATGACACATACCCATGATTATACATAAGCATATGAAACACGCTTATACGCATAGGATGAAGAATAGGAATATAGGAAGCAAGTACACGATACATGAACCCATTGCATACTTGAATACATAGTCATTATTGCCTATCTATCTAAGGTCACATTTGTGAGAGGGAAGGGAATAACTAACTGGCCATCATCTCTTCTGATCCAAATGTCCAGAAATGTTGTGTGGTTGTACTGAAAAGTCTTTTTCAACGTTCATTTGAGTTTGGGAAATGCATTGTCCTTTGTTGTTCTTCTGGAGCAAATCTGAATGCTTTACACATGTGTGAGAAATGTTCCTTTGTAATCGCGCTCAGTAGAGGAGACACTGCTGGCAAGCAAGCAATCCTGCTTGGTGGATTGCACAATGGAAGGAAGTTCTGCACCACTCTGATGGCAATACTTCAGTTTGCTGGTCACGGGAGTTGACTCCTCTGGACTGCATCTGTGATATAGAGTGAGCGAAAGAGAGAGAGAGAGAAAGAGAGAGAGAGAAAGAGAGAAAGAGAGAGAAAGAAAGCCTATCTATTTTTTCTCTCAGGGTAAATGAAACAAGCAATCCTTTGCTGCTATCAGGGATTTTTCCTCCCTTTTTCTTTTTTCTTAAAATTGTACAAGTATTAATGATTGGCTTTACCTTAAGAGAAAAAATTGAATTATCTCTTAGCAGACAGTTTGGAAATAAAATAAAGTCATTAGTTTCATACATATATTTTTAAATCTTGAGCATTGTGGATTTCTGACTCCTGAAAATAAAGCTGTCTGCGCTTCAATTTGCAGTTGGAAACAGTCAACAAAAAGGCTTGCTAATAGAATGGCGAGGAAGTTGCTGTGTAAATTACACAAAGGCTTTGAAATGTTGTTTGGTTAAAATCTGTTGGTTAAAATTTCACTACATCTTTGCCTGGCTCTTGGGCTTGTCTTGTCTCTCCCCCATCCTGGCATGCAGGCATTGATAAGGGGAGGACTGTTTGCCAGAGGCTTATCTCTTAAGCAAGCATGACAGACATCCCCTCCCCACCCCTGGGGTGGGTTTAGATGGAAAACTACTGCAGTTTTTGCTCTTGAAATCTGCCTGACAACACGTGACGTGATTCATTGCTCCACCATCCCCCCTCCCGCTCTCTCTGAGCTGAGATCGTGAGGGAATGGTATTTCCTTGGACTGAGAGAGATCTAAGAACTCTGAAACATTTTCCTAGCTTCCTTGTTTTTCTATTCCTGTGAGCTGAGTTATCAGGACAAACTATCTCTTTCTAGCCTTGTGCTCTGTAGAATGCTAAATCCTAGCTCTCCTCCCCCCCCCGCCCCCTTGCTCTAGCAAAGCCAGACATTGAGGTGTGTGTGGGGGGGGGGGGAGGTGAAGGAAAGATTGTCTTTTGCTCTGTGCAAACATTCAGAAAAGGAAAAGCTTACTGCCTTCTGCTTCTCAGAAAAAGGAGGGGGAGAGATGGGGAATTCCTAAGCTTTCTGCTTTTTCAGAAAAAGGAGAGGGGGGGGGAGTTTCTGCTTTTCAACAAAGGGGAAAAAGCCAAAGCACCAGCAGGATTTTCTATCTATCCTTAATCTTCTATTCCAAAGTATTCGCAATGCTTCCTCCTAAATTTGAAATGACGGTGCCTTGAATTTCCACCACTATCGGGACCCAACCTTTTCCTTAAGTTCAGCCCTGAGGTGAGTAAGCAGGAAGTTGAACTCTTTGCATGCTTTTGAAAAGCTTGCCGCTCCTGATCAATGTAAGGAAAGTCAGGAGCCTGGAATTTTTCCAGGGATTTCTTTACACTAATTAATCTCTCCCTGGGAAATTGATTTCGCTGCTGGCTGTAAGGTTCCACGAGAGGAACACCTCCTCTCTCAATGAATTTTAGAGACTGTTTCTCTAACTTCTCACCCACGTGGTAGCATTCTCTGGACAATTCTTCCCTGTGGGGTTTCTCTCTGCTTTTTGGAGGCAGGACAAATTTTTTCCCCTCCTGCTTCTGGGGTTTGATGAGAGCTGTTTCTGGGGTCTCATTTTTCCCTTTTGTGGGATTATTCTCAATGGAAGGATCTTTTAGCCCGGGGTTTGTTGCTGATTTTCCTAAATCCCCTTGGAATTCCCTTTCCTCAACCAATTCCTGATTCTGGGGCACTGTTCCTAACTGCAGGTCACTAGGTGGAAAAATTATTGGTAGGGACATCTGAAAATCTGTGGGAAGAAGTGAAATGGACATTTGCATGCGTCCCCATTGCTGCTCTGCTCTATCACCTGCGTTCTGCTTGCCAACCCTGGAATTTTCTGCCTGAATCTCCATTCCTGCTACTGGTTTCTGACCCAGGGGTTGCCCAGACTCTGCTCTGACTTCTTGGCTGACGCAAATCTTTCCCTGCCCCCCTGATACCACCTTAGGGTCTGTGGGCAAAGGTTGTACTCTTATTGGTATGGCTTCGATGGTTTCTAATTCTCCTCCTGGCCTGCATTCCCATGCATTCTCCTCCTGAATGAAAGCTTCTGCCTGCAGATGCTCTCTTAAGACTGCCCATGTCTTGCAAAACCCTGATTTCTGAACTAAATCTCCCAGCTCATTTCCAATTCCATTTTCTAACTCTGAGAAAACAGCTCCCATCCTTACCTTTGGGATCCAATGGATGATTTAGTGCACTCAGCCTCTTCACGGGTGGGTTGGATGGGGATTTGAGCCGGTTCCTTGCTTCTTGGGAGGGTCTGTGTCTCAGTCGGTCTCAGGAGTTTGCATGCCCTTAAGGAGCCCCACGTTGGGCGCCATATGTAGGGAAATAACCTACATGGACACGGGGTTGGGTTCAAGTGTCAGGCCGCCATGCTCTTCTTCTTCTCCGAGCAGGCTGCAAGGCACACCTTTATTAGCTGTAAGAGGCGGAGTTACAGGTATCGTGTGGTGTCCTAGGTGTCAGCCTGTCATTGGCTTGATGGACTCCTGGGGAGGGCTTTCTGTGATATGGTCATGTCCCCTAGCAAGGGATGGTAATGATTGATATCCCAGCAGCTTGCTATCCCATCCCATGAGGTGAGGGTAATCATTAATGGTCTGTTTGTTCCTTGTGGCCAGAATGGAAGGACAAGATAGTCAGTTATCTGCTTCCTGCATCTTAATCTTAGGGACTCTATTTCCCCTCTCCCAGGGCTTTCCCGTGCAGGAGAAAGAGTCAATAACGCCCCCCAGAATGCTGTGCAGGAAGCTTACTGGATCATTAATATCTGTGCATATTAATATCTAATATCTCTCAGGGGAGCATCTCTTCAGGTGAGCAAAATGTTTGCCAGAGCATTGAAGGCCATAACAGATGACTTCAGATGCCAGATACCAACAGCAACCCTGCAGGTGGCCACCAAGCTTTCTCAGACCTGGTGCTTTTGCTTGCATATATTCAGATTTACTATTTAGAATTAAGATGAAGCTGCTGCTGGATTTCACTAGCAATTTTTTATGTTTCATCTCTTGGCCCAGACATGAAAAGCAACAGCTGCAAGCCCGAAAAGTGCTAAGCCTTTGCAACACCGACAGCAAGCAATATTTCACCTTTTAAAATATATCATTTGCAAAAGGGCAAAAACAAATCTCTTTTTACCTGAAGACTCAGAGGAACCAGGAAAGGCAGAAGGCACACTGCTTCTTCCAATTAGCCGTGATTTATTTCACCATGCAAAATAAACCAAGCTGTATCCCTCCACAGAACCCATTCCATCCCGATCCCCTTGTCAGGAGCACAGCTTGACTCTCAGCCCACCCACCTCCCCAAGTCCCCCCAACAAAGCCTCCCATATATTTGTGTCACATGTTGTAAAGCTCACACATCCAAGCACATGGTTAGCACACTTTTCCATGTGGCATGCTGGGCAATCTGTTATTTATTTTTAACCTTTGTGGACTGTTGTTCCCATAAAAGCTATTCTGTATTATATGAAACAAAGGAGTACAAAACTATTGTCGTCATTTAGATTCAAAGATTAATTTTCAACATAGGGCCTTTTCACACAACCCCTAAGATCCGCTGGCCACTTAAATTCAGACCAGAGATCTTGGGAGTTTGTTGCTGTTCCTGTGTTCCCACCCCCTCCGCACTCCTGGCTGCTGTCTGCGTGAGGGGAGAGAGAGAAAAAGGAAGAAAAGTATGCCGCTCACCTCCATTCTGCCATCTCGCTCTGTTCCCAGCAGCATTCAGATCTCTTAAAGGGGTGGGGGGGGAAAACAACAACAAACAGAAGCGAGGAGAGCCGGCACTCACTACCTTACATCTGCATCAGGGATTTTTCACCCTGGAGAGCAGGTAGTTGAAAAGTGCGCTGGGACGTGTTTAGGTGGGCGTGGTTGCACTTAATTTTTTGTAAACTCCGGAGCTGGTGGGGAAACAATTTTAAGCTCCGGATCTGGGAGTCATTTGCCACGGATTTTAGGAGTCGTGTGAAAAGGCCCATAAAAGTCTACAAGATGCCAGGCTCAGAGGCAGATTTCTCGTGGGCTGAATGCCATCATGAGATCCCTCCATTTTGAAGCTCTGAGTGTGTCCATATTGTCAAATATGATAAGATCATTCCTATGCTTAAAAGGTCCTTATGTTCAGTGCCGTGATCTCTCTCCCCATCCTGGAGCTTTGAGGCCCATGGAAACCTGGTCACAGCGTTGGAGATGCTCATCCATCTCTCACTCCACTGTTCCCTTCAGCTGTTTCCCTCCACTCCACAGCTGATCCTTGGAGGTGAGCAGCAGGTGGCCACTGGCATCAAAAGTTAGAGGAGCTCATAGCCACACAGGAGCCTGACAGCTATTCTTGCCTGGTCCTGATCACAGCAGCTTCCACTGTTACATCTATCGACATCTAAGGTGATCTCTCAAGCTGAAAAAGTGGAGGTGACACCAGCCTTCAGGGCACTGCACAGCCATGGTGTCACGGCAAGCCTGTCTGCAACATGCTGAAGGTGCTATCCATCAAAGAGGTAAGGGGTGGCGGCATGTTGAAACAGGGCCTTCTCGGCGGTTGCCCCCCAGCTCTGGAATGCCCTCCCTACAGAGATCTGCCGGATGTCAATACTTCTGGCTTTTCAGCTCCAGGCAAAGGCCTTCCTGTTTGGCCAGCATTTTAAGGGGGGGCTGGACTCATGAGCAGCAGGATTTTATAATTTGTATTGTATGTGTTGTTTTAAAACTGTTCTGTATTTTATAGTTTTATTTTTTTTATAGTTTTAATACATTGTTGTATGCCGCCCAGAGCCCTCTTGGTAGTGGGGTGGCTAAAACTGTTTGTAGATAGATAAATAAATAAATAATTAAATTTTCCTCCAAGGAATTTATTTATTTATTTATTTATTTAGAGCTCCATCTTGGTAGTGGGGTGGCTAAAACTAAAAGCAAAAAGGCTTTGAAAATAGAGGGCGGCGGAGGATAAATAAAAAAATAATTAAGGAATTTTCAAAGCCCTCTCCAAGGGAACAGGAGGGAGATTGTGAGGAGCCTCCACTGGTCTTTAGTGGAGGCACTTCCTACAATGCTGTTCCCTGCCTGCCCCCTGAGCCTGCTGGGCTCCGAATTCTGCCAAGAAGAGTGCATGCCCTAGCCCTGTGTAAGGTTGTTCTCAGCCACAACTACTAGAGGTAGCATGTGAGGCTGCAGAAACTCCAACAATCTTCTTCTTCCTTCAGTCCTTTCGTTCTAGCTTGCCTTTTAATGCTTATCTGTCCCCTGGTACTCCTCACCCGTCCATCCTCTCTGTTCATTCTGGTTTCTTAGCAATGCAGAGACCACATGGTACCTGACATGATGATGAACAGCTGCTCTCTTTGTTTTCTGCATGAGTCTCCCCAGCATGGAGGTCTGGAGTACCTTCCCATTGTTCTTGAGGTGAGAGAGTCTGCTTATGAGAAGATGGCCTAGACTTGACATTTCAACCTACAGAAGATAGGAAAGGGAACTAGGATGAAGGATGATGGATGGATATTGGGCGAGGCTCTCTGCTTGGACCACAAGCCACAGAAAGGTCCACAAAAACCATCTGGAGTGAGTGCAGCCATTCCATGTTTGAAGTGGCCTTTGACCTGGTAGTCAGCCATTGACTTTTCTTATGCATTTTGTTCAGCACAGCAGAACACAGTAGGACACAGTTGGGAGTTGGAACTTAGAACTTGCCAGCCAACACAGGCAGCATGAATTAACCAACCACTATGGTCAACCTGGATCCTAGACTTCCTGTCTTGACATTCTCTCAGTCAAACAAAGCTGTGAGAAAGGCCTGTGTTTAGAACCTTTGCTAAACAACTATGCAGAACCTTACAAGTAGATTTCATTTGCTGACCAACACAAGTGCCAAGTGTGAGTTCAGTCTTTGCTATTCAACAGGCAGAACTCTGTAATACAAAAGTAGAAATAAAAGCTTCAAGAGCTGTTTGGGAGCTTTGTCAACTTATCAGCATGATGGCCAAGTTTGTTTTGAAAAGTGCTAGAGTCCTTCTTGTAAAAATTTCTAATCAAAACAAGTGATTCAGCACTTATTTATGAAGATGTATGTGCAAACCAGGCACTTCTCCCAGCTATGTGCCATTTTCTTTTTTTTTTTTTTACACTCAAATACATTTTAACTCCAATTGGAAGAAAGGTGATAGACACGTAAGAATGCATCAGTATCATAATATGCCTCAACAGATAATTCTCTTCACTTTCCCTCCCTTGCTTAATCTTTGTTGATGTTTTCTGTTTGAGGCGCACAGCATATTGTGGTTGAGGGTATGTTATTGATTGACTCTAAAGTAGGAAAGCTGACAACCGGCTGACTGGACTCACCACAACTTGCAAACCTCTTTCACCTTCAGATCCTTGGAAAGACTCTCTGCATTCACTCCCAAGAAGTCAATATTTGTTGCATCCCTCAAAATTATGTTGCAATGATTTGCACAGAGAAATATCACTAAGCTTCAAAGTGCTCCATTCAGTTTCCAAATAGCTGTTGAAAAAAATGGATAAAACATAATAGTCAAGATTTAGGCAACAGAAGATTTTTTAAAAATGTCCTGGTATATAATGACGTATCAAGAGCATTGATAATTAGAGATGGGCATGGAACGAACATATTTTTGTTTCCGTTATTCGTTAGTTGTTCCATTACGTGATGAAACGACAAACGAAAATTGTGATGAAAATGCAATGAAATGAACAGAACCACGAAAATTGTGTTCGTTATGTTTCGTTTCTGTTAATGGCGACGCACAATGAAATGAGCTGTTTTAAATGTTAAAAAACGCCCTGGACATCTGTAAAAACACAGTGATGATTATTTATATTGTCC
Source organism: Phrynocephalus forsythii (assembly GCA_029282475.1). Taxonomy (NCBI): domain Eukaryota; kingdom Metazoa; phylum Chordata; class Lepidosauria; order Squamata; family Agamidae; genus Phrynocephalus; species Phrynocephalus forsythii. The sequence continues at coordinate 132,779,145 of JAPFRF010000002.1, read as the reverse complement.
GATAATACCTACCAGGGGGGTTGGGGTCCTTAAAATGTGCATTTATGTCTTTTCTTAGATCGCTATATTTTTCCCTTTAAGGGGAGTTAGGGGACATCGACCCAAAATGGCTCCCAGATGCCTAATATTGATTGATTTCTTGGGTATTAAAACACCCTGGACATCTGTAAAAATGCAGCAATAATGCGATAATTATTTGAAATTATTACCTAGCAGGGGGCTGGGGTCCTTAAAATGTTTCTTTTTGTCTTCTCCCATTGCAATGTATTTTTCTTTTCCCTTTAAAATGGATGTTGCCACCAGCCACAAAATGGAGGCAAGCCATGTGATGGGATCATGTTCAACCAATAGCATGCCCAGGTTGCAGACTGGGCAGGTCTGGCAGCCACAGAGGGCATAAAAAGCTGTGGCAACCCCAGTCCTCCTTGCAGTCTGTGGTGGGAGTTAGGGTGGGATTGCTGTCTCTGTGACTCTAGCTTCAGTCCTGCAGCCTCCCTGTGTGCTTGCATGCGTACCTCTCGGTGAGTACCCTCCCTTGCCCTGCAGTGTAGTCACTCTGCAGCTGCCTTGCACCCTGGGCAACGCCCGCCGCTGCCTTTGCAGCCTCCCTGCATACCTAGTCTATACTGTGTCTCTGCCAGCATCCATTTTTTTAGTGTTTTCCCTCTGGTCTGGGGCATTGGGGGACACCCGCTCATGGAAATGGTTTAAAAATCACACAAAAAGCGGGTAGAAAAGACAAACAAAAAACAAAAAACAGAAACGAAATTTTTCCAAAAATTCACGACAAACGGAAACGAACTGAAACAGACCTCTCAATGACAAATGAAAAACCGAAACACCATTTTTTTTGTTTCGTGCCCATCTCTATTGATAATATCTAAGGTGATTTTTATTGTACATTCCTGTGTTGGCTCCCTTTGTCTTATATACATTTTCTCCTAAATTGTAACCTAAACAGCAGGATTTCTATACTTCATTCCAAAGAGGAGGGCTTTTCCTGTTGTTGCTGACAGACTCAGCAATTCACTCTCACAGGAGGCTAGCATAACCCCATCTTGACTGTCCATTCACAAGCAGGCAAAGACCTTTCTCTTCAGGCAAGCTTTCCCCAAGTGACTGGCTGCCTGATTTGGGTTTTAAAATGGATTGCTGTGTTTCATTGCTTTGAATGTGGTTTAGTGTTGGTTATGATTTTTAATATGGTATTTTATTTATTTATTATTCAATTTATATACGGCCCATCTGACACAGAGCCAATCTGGGTGGTTGAACCTTTTTATCATTTGTGTACTCACTGTTAGATTTAATATGGAAGCCACCCAGGGGCCTGGTGTGGGGAGGGCAAGGGGGGCAGCGCACCCCAGGTGCAGCAATTAGGGGGCACCAGATCACCTACTGACACCCCCCATCCACCATCTCTGAGTCTGGCTGCAGGCAGGCAGGCATGCAAGAGTGGTGGCTGTGGAGCCCCCCTCCTCATTCAACTCTTCGTTGCCACGTGCGGGATAGGTAAGGTGCCACTTGCTAACGCGCACGTGTGCACAAACACACACATGCCTGCACGCCCACGCACCCAACACACACACACCACGCACACAGGATTGCTGGGTGGATGGGATGGAGTTGGGGAGGGCCAGAATGGTGCAAAAAACAACTTTGGCCCCAGGCACTCCAAAATCCTGCTACGCCGCTGAAGCCACCTTGGATCCTTTTAAGCAGAAAAGTGGGGGGAAATATTTTAAATAAATAAATATTTGAAAAATAAATGGCAACAACATTACCAATGGTTATCTGAACCTCCATGCCATTCTCACTGTGAAGTGAATATGTTAAAGAGCTTTTCAAAGATAACAGACCTACATATGTGTGCTATCTGGTCACTTAGCCATTGTTATTCCCACATTCTGTTTGATGGGCTGAGCAGTCGGATAATCTGCCCCCTGCAAATGCTAGTGTACTGAATACACAAATCCAAAATGTGTATGAAAACAACAGAACTCTACAATATTTTGACAGAAGAATTAAAGCTAGGAGAGGATGACAACTTTAAGGGTTCAGTGAATATCTTCAATCAGATCTAAAGAACAAAAATAATTCCTGAAATTTTTACTGAGTTTGACCTTTCTAAATGGCCCATAAAGTAAAACAGCAGAGCTCACTGTGGTTGTAGAATAATAACAGAGGCATTTGCTTTGGGTTGTGTGATTCTGTTAAAGATACCTGGCAGAATCCCAAATACATATGAAGAGCCTGCATGAAATAGGAAATTGCAAATAAGATGACATAAAAATATGAAATATTTCTTAGTATTGACAAAGACATACACCCTCAGCATTGCATTTCATGTCTGTGTGTTGTGTCGTTACAGTCGTGACCGACCCTTCGTGACGCCACGTCCATGGAGTTTTCTTGGCAGGAATACTGGAGTGGTTTGCCAGTTCCTACTCCAGGCGCCTCCAGTGCCTGGTATTCCCTGGTGGTCTCCCATCCAAGTACTAACCAGGGCCGACCCTGCTTAGCTTCCGAAATCAGGTGAGATCGGATGTATGGCACAGTGGTTAAACTGCCGTACTGCAGCCAAAACTGTGCTCACAGCCTGGAGTTCAATTCCAGGTAGCCAGCTCAAGGATCATTCAGCCTTCCATCCTTCTGAGGTTGGTAAAATGGGTACCCACATTTCTGGAGTGAGGCAATGTGTAGCCTGCAGAATTAAATTGTAAACCGCCCAGAGGTGCTTTAGGGAGGAATAAAAGCAGCATGCTTTGCTATGCTTTCTTCAATTTCTTCTCTGAGAAAGTCTTGAGAGAAGCATTCGATAATTCAAATGATGGTATAAGAACCTATTTAATTGGTTGTTTTTAAATAGCCATAATGTCAGGTTTAGAGGACAGTTTAAGACAGGTCCCTCAGGAGCTGGACCTTCCAGCCATGACGCTGGCAAGGCAAGGGTTAGAGTGAACGCAGGCTGACCCTAGTTCTGAGCCGTGTACCTCCTACAATTGGACGTTGTCCCTACTCGATCTTCCGGTGTCAGAGGTCCAACAAACCAGGCTGGTAAGTTATGGGCTGCCCCACTCCAGACACAAGAAGGCCTTGGAATCCTAAGCCATATATCAACCTCATATTGCGTCTAATCTGAACTGTGCCTTTGCGCCAGAATTGCCAGAGGATTTTCACAGAGCGACTTTTCAGAGTCTTAATCTGCCGTTATGGGATGATAATAGGCAGGATCTTTATATGGATCTGCCAAGCTCAGGTCAAGGCCTGGTACGTCAACAGCTTGCCTTTGAACAGCCCAGAATGACCTCCCAGGAGTTAGAGGAGTGGGTGGATTTCACACAGACAGGGGCCCACACCAGGCACCAGTGCAGAATTGCTGAAGCAGTTAAAGTTACACAGCACCAAAGGCAACCTTTCCAGGAATTTGTAGACGAGGGAAGTGCATAGCTCAACAAAGCAGAGAGAACCTTCCAGACGCTCCAAATGCTGACGTAGGAGCAGGGGCAGCTGGAGCTGGAGCTGCAGCAGTTGGAGCTATAGGTGGCACTGGAGAGCCAGATTTGCAGCCTGTAGATGATGATGCTCAAGGAGGACAGCCTCAGCAACCCCAACCCCACCTCAACAGCAAAATGCCATCAAGCAATGCTTGCAAGCCTTAACAGATTTGTCAAGGTTCACCCTACAGCAGCAGGAAGTTATGATTACTTATCAGAGGAGAAGAGATTTTCATGACAGAGCACTGCAAGAGCATTTTAGACTGGAAAAGAAGAGGGAAGAAGCTAGATGCCTAGAGACAGCCAGATTTGACCCAAAGTCCTATGACCAAAAGTCCCCACCATTTTTCAGAGCTGGAGATGATATTTTGACATTGTTGAGCAATTTTCAGAAGTCTTGTGAAGACCTAGGTGCCCCACGCAAGATCTGGGTTCAGCTTTTATGTTCCCAAGTGTCAGGAGGTTTATCACAGTTGCTGGCAAAAGTTAGTGATGAAACATGGACCCAATTTTTGGTTCTGGTTCAGCAGAGGTTTGCTTACACCCCAGAAGCTTTACGTCTTAAAGTTAGAGGTATGAAGTGGACTTTCCAGAACAGTGCATGCTCCCTGAAGGCAGACATTCAGAGCAGTTTTTACAGTGGTTCTAGGCCTCCAATGTAACTATCTTTGACCAAGTTGTGGAATTGTTGACCATGGCACAACTTTTATTGAGTGCCTCTGGTTCCAAACATTTTTACAATATTACTATTTTTTGTAAACCGCCCGAAGTTCTGGTTAGAAGAGAGGTGGTATATAAATATATAAATAAATAAATAATATCAGAATTCTGTTCCATGTGATTTTAGACAGGAAGCTTTACTGAGGAACCCTGGAACACCACTGGGCTTTTGCCTTGGTCCAGGATGAATCTCATACTTATAAAAACCCCACACCAGACCCAGCAGTCCCAGCCAGGCTCAGACAAAAGCTCAACCCCTAAAAAGACTGAGCAAAAGGAAGATAGATACTGTATAAAGGGGGACAGCAGTGATGCCAAATCATTGTACAGAGAAAAGTTAATTGACAACAATCCTAACTTAGAGCCACAACACCAGCTAGTGTTTCCTCAATGTTATAGTCAGGAAGTACTTAAACTTTCATGGGATTATTTATCAGGTCACACTGGTTATTGAAAAACACTGGTAAGAATCACCAGTCATTTGTTTTGGCCCAACATAAGCAAAGATGTAAAGGCCTATACTTCCAGTTGTGATATGTGTCAGCACATAGGCTACCCAACAGACACTACAAAAGCTAAAATGGAATTTTTTTCCTTTGAGATCTGTGTTCATAACTCTACAAATGGATATTTATTGTCCACTTCTTATTAGCAGCACCGGGAAGAAGTGCATAATCTTCTTTGTTTGTCCTTTCAGCAAGTGGTTAGAAGCCGTCCCTACTTCGAATATCATTCACTGCAAAACAAGTTGCTAAAGCTTTTCTGGAGGTGACTAGCCATACAGGTATACCTAATGTACTGTTATCTGATCAAGGCCTAAGTTTCACAAGTGAATTGATGACCAAACTCTGTCGATTAACAAGTGTCCAGCAAAAGTTCAGCATATCGTACCACCCTGAGAGTAATGGCGCAATAGAAACAGCTTGACAAACTTTGTGCAAAATGTTGAGGGCTTATATTCTAGAATTTCAAAAATCATGGTCTGATGGCATAGCTTATGTTCTCTATGCCTATAGAACTTCACCTCACAACAGTCCCAAAGTCTTTCGCCTACAGAAATTATTTTTGGGAAAAACCTCAGGGACCCAGTAGAACTTTTAAAGGCTCAATGGGAAGAAGTTGTCCCAGACATGTCTGTGCCAGTCACCAAGTATGTATGTGAGCTGCAGCAGAAACATAAGGTTATCAGTGAGATCAATGAGTAGAACTTGCAAAAAGCCCATCAGGCTCGGAAACCCTACCATGATGCTAAATCTCACCCAAGAAAGTTCCAGGTGGGAGACTCAGTGCAGGTCTTAGATCAAATCAAGCACAACAAGCTACAGGTACATTGTTTAGGCCCAGGTGTCACTGAGCAGAAGCTAGGAAATGTCATTTATATTGTGATAATGTCTAATTATAAAAAGAAACCATGTGTCTGTCAAGATTTGTTGCCAATGCAATTTGTATGTGTGTGTTAAAATTTAATATTGTATGCTTTGTAACTTGATTGAGTATGTCTGTGAAGAATTTTAATGTAAAGGTCAATATATAATTCAGCTGGGACAGAGTAATGAGGTGATGATGTGGTGTGACATGATTGGGTAGCAGTATGTACTATGTATATTAAGAAGTAGTTAGAAGTGAGACTTCACTTGGTGTAGATCAGTTCACTCTGATACTATGTCAGGCCACCCTGCTCCAGAGGCATAGCTAGAGTTTGGAGCACCTAGGGACAAAGTCAGTTTTGGTGCCCTCTCCTTCCCCTCCCCAACCATGTCTCACCCAGCCAGCATCAAGGGGGGGGCAGGTGGATTATCTGTGCCCACTTTACTTGCACTTGCAATGTTTGCCTGCACTTTGGCGAGAGAGGAGAACCTCTTAACAAGCATCAGTCATACATTCTCTCTCTCTCTCTCTCTCTCTTTCTTTCTCTCTCTCTCTCTCTCTCTCTCTCTCTCTCTCTCCTTTTCTTCAAAGTCAGCAAGATGGGCCATTGTGACTAGTATTCTCCTCATTTAGAGAACTGGCACCCTCTCTTCACTTCGCGGGCAGGCATTTTTTTCAGGGCTTGGGGAAGCTGAGTTTGAGAGAGAGAGAGGAGGGCTGTGTTGGGTGGGTGGGGATTGGGATGGAGTTGGGGTGGAAGAGGAAAAGGGAGGGTAGAGAGAAGAGAAGAGAAGAGAAGAGAAGAGAAGAGAAGAGAAGTTTCAGGGGGCTGAGTTATTCAATTCCAAAAGGGCTCCCCCAGTAAAAAATCATTTGCAATTGGAAAGTTATGTACTCGAAAATAAGAATATAAGAACATAAGAAGAGCCATGCTGGATCAGGCCAAAGGCCCATCTAGTCCAGCTTCCTGTATCTCACAGTGGCCCCACCAGATGTGTCTGGGAGGGCATGAGACTAGATATCTGTCTCCTGATACCACTCCCCTGCATCTGGTCCTTGAGGTACCCCGGTTTTAAGCTTGGAGTTGATAAATCTCTCTCATGGTTTGTAACCTGTAGTGGACTTTTCCTCCAGGAATCTGTCCAAGCCCCTTTTGAAGGCATCTAGGCCAGATGTCATCACCACATCCTGTGGCAGGGAGTTCCACAGACTAACAGCACACTGGGTGAAAAAATATTTTCTTTTGTCTGTTCCTACTCTCCCAGCCTTCAATTTGAGTGGATGTCCCCTAGTTCTGGTATTTTGTGAGAGGGAGAAGAGCTTCCCTCTATCCACTTTAGTGATCCAAAGCATCTAGCAGCATGGAAATTACAGCAGAGCTTCCTCAAGCCCTTCTCTGTAAGCCTCCTAAATTTGGAGAGTTTGGGGGTTCAGCACCACTGTAATTTCCATGCAACCAGATACCTGGGTTCACTGTTTTCAAGTATATAAGTTTCCAATTACAAATTATTTTCCCAGGGGACCCCCTTTTGGAGTTGAATAACTCAGCTCCCTGAACCCCAAACCTCACCAAATTTGGAGGGCTTAAAGTAAAGAGTTCAGTGAAGCTACCCACCAAATTTGGTATTTCTAGAACCCAAGGGAGCCACTCTATAGCATAATAAATCATTTCATTTTGGTTTGGTTTGTTTCAGAAATTCTTTTTTAAAAGTCGTTAATAAAAAATGAAACAAACCACTATATTTTTGTTTCATTCCCATCTCTACTCCTTATTGTATCACTCATTGCCCCCACAGATAACTAGTTAAAAGTAACTATGTTCCTTACAATCAGTTACATCCAAACTCTGTATTGTCAGTGAAAACATACCCATTTTTTGTCTCTTCTGCTCAGGGCTCTATTCCACGTGCACACCCACCCAAACGTTTTGTTGTAACCAGAACAAAAAGTGGTCATGATGGGTGGGTGGGGGAGGAGACCCTTTTGGGAAGGTGCAAGAGGTATGTGCATGCCCCTCACCTTAAAGGTGAAGCTCAGGGTCTTTCAGCTGCTCTGCAAACGTTATTTAATGAGGTCAATGAAGTCTGCCCTCTCTGGTCCCATTCTCCTTAGTGAAGCTTGTTTTAAGCCCTCTCCCAATTTTCTGACTTGTAAGTAGAGATGGGCATGAAACAAACAATTTTTCATTTCTATTTTCGTTTTTTCATTTCATTACGTAACGAAACGACAAATGAATTTTGTCCCCAAGATGAAACGAAACGAACAGAAACACCGGAAATTTTGTCATGCGTAATGCTAAAAAAAATTAAAAAAATGAAATAAATGGTAACAAAACAGTAACAAAACAAACAAAAATGAAAATGATTTTTTTGCAAAAATTTGTGAAAAACGGAAACGGACCAAAACAGACCCTCCAAATGACAAATGACAAACGAAACTTTTTTCCTATTTGTGCCCATCTCTACTTGTAAGTTATTCGATCCACATGCAGTAGAAATATTCATCCTTTCACAAGGTGCCAAAATATCTATTTATTTCCTGGGGTTTTGCAACCCTGACCCAGCAGCTGTTCTTCAACAGATGAGATTTTAAATTTAGCAAACACCCTTATAAATAAATATCTCTGGAGTGTTTTTACTGGATTTAATTTGATGCATCTGACTTCTGCTCTCAAAATTAAAACATTAGTAACAGTCACTGATTGTTTATCCACGTGAACTTTCTGTGTGTTTTAAATGAAGCTGTTCATTAAGCCAAGGCATCTGCATATTCGCCAACAGAATTCACTGCTGCCCCCATGAAACAGACTTTTGATTCATGTGCTATATAGCAGTGTGCTTACCCTGGTAGTCCTACAATGTGTGTGTCAGCACTTTGATTATAAACCCAGCCTTTATTGGCTAACGGCCTTGCTGTAAACTCTTGCTACAGGTTCCAAATATGCCAACCAATCTTTCTCTTTACTAGCATACAATTTCCTGTCAACATGGCAACTGTGATCTAGGTCAATGGCCCATTCTGCCACTTCACACGGTTCGTATTTCTCATGTTCAACCAAAATAACTGTAAACTGTCACGCTACCTGTGGTTGTAAATATACACTGGCCAAGATACTACTGGTAGTCTCAGTTAGAGAGTAGACTAATTGATCCAATTGCTGAATGTTAAGTCAACACTGAAGTAAATATCACTAAATCAGTTGGAATTGCCAATAGGACCCCAGCTAGGAACTCATGACTTACTGCATCTGCTTCTTAAACACTCACTCACAGGCTGAGGTTTGACCCTGTGAAATACATAAATGGCCACAAGTGTTCACAATCAGAAGCAACAACTACTTCCCAAAGCTTAAAAAGGAGAAATGTTCATTAAACAAATCCACAATCATCTGAGTTTGCTTCATTGCTCTATCTTGTGTAAAGTAATATCTGCAAAAGTAAAGAATACATTCAGAATGCTATCACATCCAAAACCTGGCAGACGGTCTCAGTGGCTTAGGACTCTAGCATCTAGGGATGGCCATCTTATGAAAAACGACATGCTGTTTCATCATTTCAAAAGGTTTTTATCTGTTTCAAAATGAAATGAAACGGCAGACAGCATGTCGTCCGAACCGAAAGAAAATGATTTATTTATTTATTTTCAGATTTATATACTGCTCCTACTTCCCGAGCGAGAACTCAGGGTGGTTCGGGAGGAACTGAACTGGGGAACTGCTGCCAGAACAGAGTCAGTTCAATTCTAGTCTTAGTTCCCTTCACTGAGTCCTGTGACTAGATGATGGTAGGAACAAGCCAAGTCTGCAGCTCAGCATGGATCCCTTTAAAGAGGGCCAGTGGAGGTGGCTTGTGGCTAGTGAGTGGCTGTTGTTTCCCTCCTCCAGGAGCCTCCTTTTCTTTGTACACTGGCGTTTGCATGGGCAGCATCTTATCCAAGTGAGAGTGGGCACTGCAAGACCCATTGAGCATCTTGGATTCCCTACAGCTCAGAGGCCCCACTTCTCCTTTCTTGATCCCTTACTTCGGGGGGCTGCTTGCTGACTTCTTCAGGTTGTCATCCTATCAGTCCCAAGACAGGTCACCTGCCAGCAATATAGGGACTCCAGCTCTTCAGTCACTGAGCTCCAGATCTTCTCTGCCTCTGTTGAACACTTTGCCAGGTGTCACAGCTCCAGAAGATCCGAACCTTCCTCCCAGTCTTCCTTTAACCCCACCGATGTAACTCCCCCAACCTGCCAGGTGCATCTTATCCCCTGGCTTACAGCAGGCACCGAGGTTTCGTCCTCTCAGCCCTCCTGAGAACACAGAGCACTTGCTCCATGCAGGTTATCATAGGGTTTGTGAGTGATGCAGCCTACCTGGGGAGCCAGCAGTGACCTCATCACAGCGTGGACATTGGGGTTGGTCATATGTGGTACTGTATAAGAGAAAACTGGGAGCTGTGCACTCAGGCAGATTCTGCCATTCCTTGGCCAACAGGTTCAGTCACTGAATTAGCATAAATTTAACTCCAAGACCAAGCTAGAATAGACCTGATGAAACAGCAGGATTTATAGTATATATGAGTCCACCCTAGTTAGAGGTAGGAATGGAATAAGAACTTAAGAACATAAGAACAGCCATGCTGGATTAGGCCAAAGGCCCATCTAGTCCAGCTTCCTGTATCTCACAGTGGCCCTGCCAAATGCCTCTGGGAGCACACAAGACTAGATATCTGTCTCCTGATACCACTGCCCTGCATCTGGCCCTTGAAGTACCCCAGTTTTAAGCCTGGACATTACCCATCTCCATCATGGTTTGTCACCTGTGATGGACTTTTCCTCCAGGAATCTGTCTAATCCCCCTTTGAAGGCATCCAGGCCAGATGCCATCACCACATCCTGTGGCATGGAGTTCCACAGACTAACAACACGCTGGGTGAAAAAAAATCCTTTGTCTGTTCTCACTCCCCCAACCCTCAATTTGAGTGGACGTCCCCATTTCTTCCCTGCTTTTGAGGAAGATGCAAACAAAAATAGGAACAAAATAACATCATGATTTTTTAACTTCCTTTTCAATAAAAACAAACAAACAAGCCTATGGGTAGTATCTCCCCCACACATGTATTCCTATTTAACAAACCTGTCATGGCATTATTCACCCCTGTCATATTGATAATGTCTTCCTATTTAAATATTATTTTGTGGGTAGCTTTTCCAGCCATCCTAGCTGTCACCTACCCTTTTTCACTTCTCATATCTCCTTGGGTGGCACTGACTCTTGGTTTCAGGATGTGTCAAAAGGACTATTGACAGACACTGTGCCAGCTGTCAGTCAACTGTGAATGGAGTGAAGAATGTTACGGTGCACTAAGCAACCAGGAAGGTGATTCCATTAAAGAGAGATAAAGGGAGAGCTGGGGAGCTGCTTTGTAAAACTAAAAAATTACATATACATAAATTCCCATTAGCCCTGTTAAGGGGAAAAAAGGAAATGAAAAAAGGAGGTGGCTTTTACCAGAGTTGGCTTCAAAATGCTATCATATCGATCCCACTGGAATTTCTTCTCAAAAAGATTATAATGCCTGAGGGTAGCATTCCCACTATTTTTGTTTTTGTTTCCTTTTAAGATATATATTTTTAAATCTTTTCTTTTCTGTGCTTTGTCCCAGTACATTTTGTTTTGCTGGTGAAGAGTAGGCGGTTCTTTCAGTGTCGTCGCTCCCAGACGCTGGAACACCCTCCCACTGGAGGCCAGTTTGGCCCCGTCTGAGCTGTCCCTCTGCAAGCAGGCAAAATCTTTCTGTTTAGACAGGCTTTCTCTTAGGCTGCTGTCTCACCTGGGTTTTGATCCTGATCTTCTGAAGGTCCGGCTTTTCCTCTTTGTCCCATCACGTGATTGAATAAGTGGGACACTAGTTCACATGTCCAAAGCTGGTTTTTAATTTAAAAGTGCAGTTCAGCCCCCTTGGCCAGCAAGTGGCGCTAGCATTTGGGAAAAAAACGGATCACTTGGCTGGAGGAAATTAAGGCTTAGGGTACCACATGGAGCTTCCTGTTCTTCGAAGGTGAAAAGCAATAAAAAAAAACAGTGCCGATTGGTCCCAGGAACAGCCAGTGGGTGCTATGAGTTAAAAAAAAGAAGAAACCCAGATCATCTGCATGGTCCCACGGCGTCTGCTTCCTTAAAAGGTGGATTATCAAAGTGAGGCAAAAAATTCCTTACCTCCTGGGTGAGTCACAGAAACCTCGCTTAAAGAGGCATTACCAGGTTTTCTTTTTTCTTTTTTTTTTTCAAAAAGCCCAGTGGCCGTGGGGATGTCATTTTAGTGACTGGCTGTTTAGGAGACAATAAATAGGATGGTTTATGTTTTGTTCCTTCCGGATCTGTTTTTGAAATGCTTTTGCCTAACATTTTAATATCATGTTATTAATATTGGGGGTGTGGTGGAATTGGGGCCATGATGGCTCAGTGGACTAGAGCACTGAAACTGTTAGCTGCAAAGTCAGCAGCTTGGTGGTTCGAATCCCGGGTGCCATGCAGTGAAGTGAGCTCCTGATGATAACCCTACCTAGCAGTTCAAAAGCATATAAATACTAGTACTGTGGTACCTTGTATAAAGTAATTAATTTGTTCCCAATGAAATTATGTTATGCAAATTTTCTTTTATACAAATTTCCCATAGGAATGCATTGAAAACAGAGTATTCCCTAATCATGGCCATTTTATGTTGTACGGATGCACCCCATAGGCGATCTGTTCAGCAAATTTCCCCTATCTCCAGATTTTTTTATGTTGTACAAATTTTATGTTTACAAACTGCTTGTTAGGGTTCACTGTAGATAAATATGGAAGGTAAGCAGTGTTCCGTGTGCAGAAATGCATTCAGTCATGCCAACCACATGGCCACAGACTTGCACAACACTGGCTCTTTGGCTTGGAAATGGAGAGCCCCTAGAGTGACTAGCATGCACATGCAGGGGGAACCTTTGCCTTTACCTTTATTTGAATAATTTATTGTCTTTATCTTTTAACATATTTTCAATGATGTTAGCTGCCTTGAGGCTTTTTTCCCCCCAGAGAAAAAGGAAGGTAAAAATGATTTAAATAGAACATTAAATTAATAAATTAATACTTGGAATAACTTCTTTCTTCAGTCCATTACATGTGTTGCCCCACCATGCAGGTTTTATACAAAATGGTAAGAAAGCCCAAGTTAAAATACATTGAGCCATATACATTACTGGAAGTCTAAATTATATCAGTGGTCCTTCTGATGTTTTCGGCCTAAAGGTCTGATTGGCAACAGCAATGGAGTCCAAAAACAGTAATGGAGTTCAAAAGAGTTGTTCATACCAATATAAGCAGAGGATGCACAGACCATTCAGAACGCACAGACAAACAAGGCAGGACAAATGTCACCTTCCACAAGAGCCTCATGGTTCTGTGGTTAAACTGCTGTACTGCAGCTATAACTGTGCTCATAACTTGAGGTTCAATCCCAGGTAGCAGTCTCAAGGTTCACTCATCCTTCCATCCTTCCAAGGTTGGTAAAATGAGCACCCAGCTCACTGAGGTAGCAGTGTGCAACCTGCATAAATAAATTTTGAACCACCGAGAGAGTGCTTTAAGCTCCAGACTCCTTAGAATAAACCTACTATTAGGATCCACATCTATCTGTTTTTTGCTCTAGTCAGGCCACAAAGACTGTCCTGAACAGTGATGTACATCAGAACTACAGACTGACAGTGTGATCTAAGATTTATCTGAGCTCTTCATTGTTTTTAAGGCATTCAGTCATGGTACCCTTCAGTGGAGACTGCCTGAGTTTGTAGAAGGGATTTAATTGTTCTCCTTTGTTTATGGTCAGCAACAGATGGTAATGCTCAGAAGATGTTGCTCAGTCCATGTAATCTCCTTTTTGAAATTCCAGTGCAGGGACTCCCATGGAATGGACTGCAGAGTAAACTGCTCAGTACCAATCCAGGCAGCAACAATTCCAAGCAGGGATTTCCACAGGCATGATCCACAATCTGAGTTCAACAACATCCATCAATGCAAATGAAATCTACAAAAACAGAAGATGGGAAAAGATGGTAAGTCTTACTGGAAAATATTGCCAAATGCAACTAGGAAATCCACTGAGATCAAGACATGTTCTGAACACCTGTCAGAATCCAAAGTGTCTTTTATAATCTTTGACTGGTGGACCATCTATATCCCTATATGGACAGGGTTCACCTAGTTTCAATGGTCTATAGTCCAGTGGTGATGAACCTTTGGCACTCTAGATGTTTTGGACTATAACTCCCAGAATTCCAAGCCTAGATTGCCAATGATAAAGGACTGTGGGAGTTGCAGTCCAAAATATCTGGAGTGCCAAAGGTTCACCACCACTGGTATTCTCTGCTAGCCTCCATGTTAGATTACTGCAATGCACTATACGGGGAGCTGCCTTAAGATGTTCTGCAGTTAATTAAAATATACCACCCATATTTATCATGGAAACCAGAAGGTCCTATAAAGCCAACTCTGTTTGTGCTAGCTTCTAAAGCATTTTAGGGCCAATGAAAATGCTGGGCAACTTACAAAGCCTTAGTTTTAAACTGCTCAAAAATGTGTAAAGCGTTATATACATTATCCTGACTGTGATGGAACACTACTTGGAAATAGAGATGGGCACGAAACAAAAAAATAGTGTTTCAGTTTTTGTTTGTCGTTGAGAGGTCTGTTTCGGTTCGTTTCCATTTGTCGTGAATTTTTGGAAAAATTTCGTTACCGTTTTGTCGTTTGTCATTTCTACCCACTTTTTGCGTGATTTTTAAAGCATTTCCGTGTGCAGGCATCCCCCAACTCCCCAGACCAGAGGGAAAACACTAAAAAAATGGATGCTGGCAGAGACACAGTATAGACTAGGTATGCAGGGACGCTGCAAAGGCAGTGGCGGGCATTGCCCAGGGTGCAAGGCAGCCACAGAGTGACTGCACTGCGGGGCAAGGGAGGGTACTCACTGAGAGGTACGCAGCACGCACGCACACAGGGAGGCTGCAGGACTGAGGCTAGAGTCGCAGAGACAGCAATCCCACCCTAACTCCCACCAGAGACTGCAAGGAGGACGGGGGCTGCCAGACCTTTTTATGCCCTCTGTGGCTGCCAGGCCTGCCCGCCCAGTCTGCAACCTGGGCATGCTATTGGTTGAACATGATCCTATCACATGGCTTGCCTCCATTTTGTGGTTGGTGCGACATCCATTTTAAAGGGAAAAGAAAAATACATCGCGATGGGAGAAGACAAAAACAAACGTTTTAAGGACCCCAACCCCCCTGGTAGGTATTATCAGACAATATAAATAATTATCGCTGCATTTTTATGGATGTCCAGGGCGCTCATTTCATTGCGCGTCGCCATTAACGGAAACGAAATGTAACGACCACAATTTTCGTGGTTCTGTTCGTTTCATTGCATTTTCATCACAATTTTCGTTTGTCGTTTCGTTACGTAACGGAAACGACAAACGGTAACAGAATTAAAAAAATGTTTGTTCCGTGCCCATCTCTACTTGGAAATTTGGATCGTCCCTCTCCTGTAACACACACATACAGAGAGAGAGAGAGAGAGAGAGTGGAGGTTGCTGATTCCAATGTTGTTAGTCAGTGAATGAGTTCAAACACTGCAGGAAAGATTCAAGGAGCTGAATCTATTGTGTGGGTTGGGTGCAGCACCTTAGATTGCTCTTATAACATTTCAAAATAAATCCACAGAGAGTTTACTACAAGTGCATGCATTTCGAGTCACAAGCCTTCACTGTGGGCATGCACATGTAAAAACGCATACACATAGTTATACAAACCCTGAATGGGAGAAGTTGGCCCTATTCCAAATCAGGTCCAGATTACTTCAAGATCGATCCAAGGTGTTTTGCATTTAATACCTGCCGTTCGTTGATCACTCTTGTGTTTCTGAACCCCAAAATGTCTTCCCTGGAAGAAAGTGAGGGGAAAGTAAGCTGGAGTACTACAGTCAAGCCTCTTCTCATGACTTGAGTTTGATGCCAATGAGTTCTCGTAGCTTGTTCAAGGTTGACTCAGTGTTCCATATTTCTGATGCTGGTAAAATGAGTACCCAACTCAATGGGGGCAGTGGCAAGTTGTTGTTTGTATAATTATGCTGTAAACTGCCCAGACAGTGCTGTTGCACTATGGGATTATATATAAATTGAAACAACAAAAGCACTACTATGAAAAAGTCCCATGGATCCTCCGAGACACTTACCTGACAGACCTCGGAACGGAGACACTTACCTGACAGACCTCGGAACTGGCTCCAACTCCGGCACTTCTTTCCATCCTCTCTTCAAGATGGCGGGCGGCAGCAGCAGCTGCTCATACCGGCTGCTCTCTCTGTTCCTGACTATGCTGCCTTGCGTTTTTACTTTTGTTTTCATTCTTGTCTAATTTACTCGGACGGCCAGGGCTATGGAAAGGGTATTGAAGGGGCTTGCCTGAAGACCACCTAGGGAGTTTTAACATCTTCCCGACGTACAGGTTCGAGCGTCCCTCCCATCGTTTTAGCCCTCGGCGTCTTACCAGCAGAGCCGACCGCGGCTGCCGCCGGCTTTGACAGCAACCCGCCGTTCCCACTGTCTCTCGGCGGGTCTTGTGGCCCCTGTCGTCGCTGCTGCCGTAAGCAGCTCGCCGTTCGGCGTCCCCGTTGCGGGCCAGCCGCCGCCCCCTCCATCTGCGGTTCGCCAACCCCCCATTACGGAGGACTTGCGCCGGAGGATTTGCTCTGGGGGCCGCCGGGAACTCGAGGAGGCCGCCAGGCTGCCGCCGAGGCTGTCCGTGTGGGGTTCGCCGCCGACCGCTGCAGCTGCGACCCTGAAATGGAGGCCACTGCCGGCGCGGAGGGCATGCACCCCGCCGCCTGTCTTCTCCCGGTCGGGATGACCGCCGTTGCTGCTTTCTCCCATCTGCGGTCCGCCGTTCTCCAGCATGGCGGACCTGCCCCGGAGGTTACTGCCGGCGTGGAGAGCATGCAGCCTGCCGCTCTCTCCCATCTGCGGTCCGCTGCCCGTCCCCCATCTGCAGCCGTCGCCTTCTTTCAGCTGCGGCCCGCCGCTTTCCATCATGGCGGGCCTGCCCGGAGGTCACTGCAAATGCGGAGAGCAAGCAGCCCGCCGCTTTCGTCCATCTGCGGTCCGCCGCCCTTTCTCCCAGCTGCAGCCCGCCGCCTTTTTCCATTGGCGGTCCGCCGCTTTCCATCCTGGCGGGCCCGCCCCGGAGACCACTGCCGGCGCGGTTAGCAAGCAGCCCGCCGCTCCCTTCCATCTGCGGGCTGCTGCCCGTTTTTTCCCAGCCGGGATAATCGTCGCTGCCGCCCTCTTCCACCTGTGGTCCGTCGTTTTCCACCATGGCGGGCCTGCCTCGGAGGTCGCTGTTTGCGTGCGGTCTGCTGCTGCGGCTGGTCTTTTCCTGACGTCCCAGTTTACATCTCTGGGAGCCGGAAGGTTTTCTTGGGCGGCAGCTCGGCCGCCGGCGTTGGCAGCGCCGTTGGGGGGTTCAGGTGGCGTGTCGGCCTCCGGTGCCCAACCCATCAACATCGGGGTTTCTCAGCCTGCACTCCTTAATCTGCAAGCTTTAGTGCGGGCACCGGACCAGAAGCAGATGTTGATGTTTCCCCTTTTCCTCCTGTGGGACTCGGATTTATCGGGTGGCAGGTCGGCCACCATTGTTTGCTTCCGGGGGTCGAAACTGGGGTTTTGGGGGTGGGAGGGCGTTTTATGGGGCGCTTAAGGGGTTCTTGGGGATTGAGAATATTTTCTGGGACCGGTTGGGGTCTTGACTTCCTAGATTAGCTGGGGTGGCTAGCATTATTATTATATCTTGTCTGCCCCTTTACTTGTGACCTTGCTGCTAATCAGTTCTCCTACCTATGGTCCTCCCTCTCCCCATTCCCAGGTGTATCTGATTTCTACCTTGGCAGTTAGCCTGCTCCTATTATTTTAACCATCTCCCTCCAGCCTAAGGCTTCCTGTTATTTGCTTATTTTATTTTTCTTTGAATTATTTGCACTGTATTTTATTATTTGCTCTGTATTGTATATTACTTATTTGTATTGTATTGTTATTATTTGTTTGCACTGTTTCTGGGGCTTTGTTGCTGTTGTTGCTGTTTTTTTTTTTTAATTGACCAACGTTATCGCCATGTTCGCAGGGGGCTCATATACCAACGGTGTCGGGCCGTGGGCGGTACGCTTGTAGCCGTTGGGTTCGTCAGACTAGAAGAACTCGGGTCAGGCAACTTGTGCCTGTCCCTCGTTCTGACCCCTCGGCTCTCTGTCACGTATCCGGGAGTCACTCCACCAGCGCCCCCAATCTTACCTGTCTCCTGTTGAACGCCAGGTCGGTGCATAACAAAATCCCCATCATTCATGATTCCATCGCGGATGGCGACTCCGACCTGGCGTTCATCACTGAGACCTGGGTGGGCACGGAGGGTGGGGCTTCCCTTGCTCTCCTGTGTCCGCCCGGGTACTTGGTAGAGGGTGGGAAGGTTGGGGGTCAAAGGGGGAGGGGCTGCGATCGTGTACAGGGATTCTTTTCATGTCAGCAGGGCCTCGACATTGGTTAGCCAGGGGTTGGAAGTACTTCACCTGTTGGTGGGTCAGCGGGACAGATTTGGCATTGTGCTGGGTTACCGAGCTCCCCGCAACCCAGGACAATCCCTTCCAGAGCTTACGGAGTTCATCGCCGCTGCTCTGTTGAAGTCCCCGCGCCTTTTGGTGGTGGGTGACTTCAACGTGCACGCCGGCGGTGGACTTTCCGGTACTGCCCTGGAGTTCATGGAATCCATGGCTTCCATGGGTCTGTCCCAGCATGTTTTATGCCCCACCCACAGGTCCGGTCATACCCTGGATCTGGTTTTTACCTCCATGTCGGGGGACTCGTGTCTGGAGGTGGGGAACATTGTTTCCCTGCCTGTGTCATGGACAGACCACCACCTGCTCTCTTTTTCCCTGGCGATTCCGGCCCCTCCCCGCGGGGACCCTCGGGCCTCTGTTTTGGCCCGCCCCCGGAGGCTCATGGACCCTCAGCGGTTCGGTGAGCTCTTCGGGGGGTTGCCTGGTGGTTTGACTGGCGCTCCGGCCGAGGTTGTGGCTAACACTTGGCATGAAACAGCTGCCCACACCATAGACCGGATCGCCCCCAAGCGCCTCCTCTGTTGCCGAGCCCGGCCTTCACCTTGGTTCACCGGGGAGCTTAGGGCAATGAAGCAGGAGAGGAGGAGGCTAGAGCGCAGCTGGAGGAAAACCCGGACGGCGTTGAGTAAGGCTGCCGTTGATGCCCAGTCTAGTCGCTACACCATCGCGATAAGGGAGGCTAGAACATCTTTTACCTCCCTGAGAATTGCGGAGGCCTCGAACCGCCAGGCGGAGCTTTTCCGGGTGGTTCGTGACCTCAGCAATCCTAGTCTGGCCAGGCCTCCTCCTACTGATTTCAGTAGCGAGCAGTTCGCAGCCTTTTTTCGAACTAAAATAGAGGCCATCCGTGCGGCTTTGACTCGGTTGCAGTGGTCCCGCCCGCCATCACCAGTTGCTGGTCCGCCTTCGTCGCCTCGGTTGGATGCGCTTGGGCCTGTTTCCGCTGTCGAGGTCTCCAGGGCTATGGCGCATTGCCGGCCTGCCTCCACCCCTTTCGACCCTTGCCCTGCCTGGCTAATTAGAGCTGCCAGAGGACCATGGCCGAATGGGCTTCTGTCATCGCCACCGCCTCCTTCAGTGAGGGGGTTTTCCCTCCCGTCTGAAGGAGACAGTGGTTAAGCCCATTTTGAAAAAACCCGGCCTTGCAGTTGACGATTTAATAAACTATCGCCCAATCGCCAACGTCCCGTTTATGGGCAAGGTGATTGAGAGGGTGGCGGCGGTCGGCTGCAGTCATACCTGGAGGATCGGCAGTGCCTCGACCCATGCCAGTCCGGGTTCAGGCCCCGTCGGGTGCAGGAAACAGCTTTGGTCGCCCTGCAAGATGACCTTATCCGGGCGGCCGACAGGGGTTGCTCTACCCTGTTGGTCCTCCTGGATCTGTCAGCGGCCTTTGATACCGTCGACCACGGTATCCTGTTGGACCGGCTCTCTGAGGTTGGGATCGGAGGCTCTGCTCGCAGATGGCTCCGTTCCTTCCTGGAGGGCCGGCCGCAGTACGTTCAGCATGGGGCGGAGTTATCGGCCCCTTGGATTCTCCCTTGTGGGGTTCCACAGGGGTCGTCTCTGTCCCCCATGCTGTTTAACATCTACGTAAGGCCGTTGGCGGGGGTCATCAGGAGTTTTGGAGTCTGCTGTCATCAGTACGCTGATGACACGCAGCTCTATCTCTCCTTTTCCACCTCTGCTGTGGAAGCTGTTGAAGTCCTCGATGGGTGCCTGGAGGCCGTACTGACCTGGACCGGGGCGAACAGGCTTAGGCTCAACCCCGAGAAGACGGAGGTTATGTTCTTTGGGAGCTCGCTGTCGGGGTACGGTGGCCCCCTCCCCTGTTTGGGGGGAGTGTCCCTCCAGCTCGCGGAGAGGGTGCGGAATCTGGGCGTGCTCCTGGACCCAGCGCTCTCCATGGATTCCCAGGTGGCGTCGGTGACCAGGTCCGCCTATTACCATCTCCGTCGGATCGCCCAGATCCGCAGAACGAACTCTCTGAGAACAGTGGTCCAAGCACTGGTGATCTCGAGGCTGGACTACTGTAACGCCCTCTACATGGGGTTGCCCTTGACTCTTCTCCGGCGGCTGCAGCGGGTACAGAATGCGGCGGCCAGGCTGGTGGCCGGCGTGCGTCGGTATGATCACATCACGCCAGTCCTGGCCCGCTTGCACTGGTTGCCCGTTGCAGCCCGGATTAGATTCAAGGTCTTGGTTTTAGTTTATAAAACCCTCCATGGCTTGGGACCGGATTACCTGACAGAGCGTATCGCTCAGCGAACCACCTCGGCCCGTCCCGTTCGGGCAGGCGCGCGCGCTTTGCTGCGGGTCGCCACTCCTCGAGAAGCCCGGAAGTCGAGTACTCGGGCCCGGGCATTCTCAGTGGCGGCCCTAGCCTTTGGAATTCCATCCCTCCTGAAGTGCGCTCTGCAGAGTCCCTGCTGGCCTTCCGGAAGGCTTTAAAAACCTACCTCTTCCGGGAGGCCTTCGGCGATTCCTAGGGGTTTTTTCTTTTTCTTTACCCCGCCATCGCCATGTCTCTGAATGATATTTTTATTAGATTTTTATTAGATAGTATCAGGAACACTATCTGGTTTTTAACTATATTAGTTTGTTGTGTGTATCGTCTGTTTGTTTAATTGTGATTATCTGTGCCAACTGTGGCTTTGTAAGCCGCTTAGAGATCTTTTGATAT
Organism: Phrynocephalus forsythii; assembly: GCA_029282475.1. NCBI lineage: Eukaryota > Metazoa > Chordata > Lepidosauria > Squamata > Agamidae > Phrynocephalus > Phrynocephalus forsythii. The sequence goes on along the minus strand of JAPFRF010000002.1, from coordinate 132,758,200 downwards.
TAAGCGGGATATAAATACAATAAATAAATAAAATAAATAAATAAATAGACCCATAGACCCATCTATGGACACTCTTCAGCAATTTAAAAGTTAGGCTTTATGACCTCACAAAACGTCATCTTGGGTTTTTAATTGCAGCTAGTCAGGTTATGTTGGAGGGGATGAAGGAAAGGAATATAGCAGGACCCCAGTATCTGCTGGGGATTGGTTCCAAGCCTTCCCGTGAATAATGAAAACCGTGGATTATTGAGAATGCCAAAATGTTCCCCAAAACTGCTGTTTTGTGATAGTAACATGCTTTATAGCTGCTGTTTTGCAACAGTAACTTGCTTTACAGCTGCTGTTTGTGATGGTATCTTGCTTTACGGCTGCTGTTTTATGACAGTAGCTTGCTTTACCGCTGCTGTTTTATAACAGTAGCTTGCTTTACAGCTGCTCTTTGTGACAGCTTGCTTTGTGGCTGCTGAATTATTTATTTATTTTTCCTCTGCCAACCGTGGATAACTGAATCAGTGGATAATGAATCCGTGGATATGGGGTCCTACTGTAACTACAATATTGCTTTCTTGCTGTAATGCATAACATTTTCTGTTGTTGTTTTTTTACAGATGACTTTTAAGGGTATTTGAAGACACTTGACAGATATTTGGGCATCACATTTTTCCAAGTTTCATATCAGTCTTGCTGCAGACCCTAGCTACAAGACCAATTTCATTTCACCCTTGATATTTTAAAAGTATTTTCACAAAGCAATATCAGAACTGACCACTAGGTGGAAGCAGGGAGTATACCCCTGCATTTGTGTCTCTGTGTGCTGGTACATTAATAAACAGCAACACACCCAATTGTTTTAGTGGTGGGCAAATGCTAATGGCTTCCACAAAGAAATCCATAATGTGACCTGTTCCTTTTAAAAACTAATATTCTAAGCTCTGCTTATGTGTAGCCCTGTGTCCAGAAGGGCAGCAGGTGGGAAGGATGAAGTAATAAAAGATTTTCAACAAGACCACAAACATGCTTTGGATAGGAGGGAGGAAGTCTCTGTATTTGAACAATGTGCATCTAAAATAATAGCTGTTGCCATTGCTGCCATCCCTGCAGATCTAATTCGGCACTTATCTGCATTGCTAATAGTGTGAATGATGTCCACTCCAGGATAACCACAGGTCTTGGAGCATCTTATTTGGATGCTGAGATTTGCCTTTAGCTGCAAACCACAGTTGGGCTTCCATAGCCTGAGCATTAATATTCACACCATGCTTAATGCCTCTCAGCTAGAATGCCAGTGAAAGAGACAAAAAGGGAGGGAGATGCCCCGGAGGTCTCCAGGACATCAAGACGGCATTTCTTCCTCCTCTGGAACAAATAAAATATTTCTTACTTTTTCATGGATTAATGTTGACCTCTGTAGATGATTGAGTAGCAGTGGAAAACACGGTATGCATTTAGACCTGTAATGGTTAGAAAAGAGTGTTCTCTCCTCAATTGTTGTAGCAGAAGATCTGCAGGAAGCAAGTGTGATATATTAAGCAGATATAGAGCATGCATTTCATGTTGTAATCATTGATTCCTGCTCATACAAAAGGGGATGGTGATAAAATGCGAGCACCCAGCATCTGAATGCATCAAGATCGTAAGCCAGCACTGAGTAGCAATGATAGCGAAAAAGCCACAGTTGCATCTTCCTCCCATCTCAGAAGCAGTGCACAGTTCAGGGACTCAAGTTGTATGATAGACATTGGATTTTTGGAATGTGTGGACTACAGACCTGAGACAACTGAAGGAATTCGACTAACTAGATCTCTGGAGGCTTTAATCAAGCAACAAAGTCCTGACTGGTGTTTCCAAGCTTTTTGTAAGCTATTGAATTCCAACTCTGGCAGCCATTTGCATCCTCTGGAGAAGTGTGGGAAACAGGAGAGTGGTACCAAGCTCTCTGGGAATTGCAAATGACTATGGATGTGCCATTCTCTTCCCATTAGGCTCTGCACACCAACCCAATTCCTCTGAATTTGTTCTGAGTTTATTAGCTTAAGACCTTGAAAAAAATCTGTCAGGGCTTTGTTTTCTTTACTGTCTTCTCTGTGAAACCAACAATGTTCAGTGCAATACAATAAAGATACAGATGCAATAAAAGAAGACACAGTCTTGACTTTTGAAGAACTCTTCAAGAACTGTTGACCATAGGGTTTTCTGAAAGTCACTAATTCATAGGGTTGCTGTCAGTCAGAAGTGACCAGAGGCACATAACAAAAGCATTGAATTTGGCCAATAAAAGCATTGAATTTTGACAAAATCCACACCGTATATTTGATCCATGAAAAAAAATTCCCAAAAATAAAATTAAAGCCACCACCTATAGAAATCATATTACTGTTTACTTGCAAGAAAGAATATACTTAACTGAAGTTTCTCCATGTGTTTGGAGAACTATGAAAATAGTATTCTTATTAGTAGAGAATGATTGATGGTGAAGAATAATCTCTTTTGCCAGTACGGTGATCATGCCTTCATCAGGAGTAGATCCCTCTAGTCTATGGCTGGCCTCCTCATGTGTCAGCCTGTACATTCATGATGTATGGAAAGAGTTGTGGTTACCCTTCCTACAGTTTTCTTGAAACTGGGACATCTCTCTACAGCCTTCCATTAATATTCAGGTCCCTGGAAACTGATTTATCCCTTCTATTTTTCACAGCAGCAGACCAGGTGATGGATATGTATTATTGGGTGAACTCTGCCTCCATAAAATGATGTGATTTGTTGCATAATGATATATGATCAATATTGTCAAAGGGATTTTCAGATAAAACAAAATAAATCTGACATTCGGCTCTTTTGATCCGTCCTGGACTGGCTTAGTTCTTTACACAGATTTATTGTAAAACATCTTAACGACAATAAATTAGCAGGTGAAAACAATGCTAAAAAGATTGTTGTTATATATCATCAGGTTGCTCCAGACATATTGGCAACCCTATAAATAAGAGAAGACCAACATGGCTCGTGCTAAGCAGCCCTGCTCAGCAATTGCAAAACCAAACCTGTGGCTTCCTTTATAGAGTCATTCAATCTCATATTTAGCCTTCCTCTTTTCCTAATGTCTTCAACATTCCCCAGAGAATCCTCTGATCACTCTTGTAGAGAATGTACTTTCCAGGGAATCCTACTTGCTTGTGATGTTCCCATAGTTGGATGGCCTCAGTTTCAATAGTTTTGCATCCAGAGATAGTTCAGGCTTGATTTGAACTAGGAACCACAGATTTATCTTTCTGGCAGTCCAGGATATATGCAAAATGCATTTGAAAGAATCAGATTTCAAATGAACCATTTTTTCTCTGCCGTTTTTCCCATTAGTTTGCTTTTACATCCATCTGTCCATCTGTCCATCCACCTGTCCACCCGTCCACCCACCCATCCATCTGTCCATCCATCCATCCATCTAACTGTCCATCTGTCCATCCATCCATCCATCCATCTGTCCATCTGTCCATCCATCCATCTACCCGTTCATCCGTCCATCTGTCCATCCATCCATCCACCCATCCATCCATCCATCCATCCACCCGTCCACCTGTCCACCTGCCCATCCATCTGTCCATCCATCTGTCTGTCTGTCTGTCCCTCCGTCTGTCCCTCCATCCCTCCATCCCTCCATCCCTCCATCCATCCATCCATCCATCTATCCATCCATGCATACATTTAATCTCTATCTCATTCATCTTGTAACAGAGTACTGCTCCAGAAATTGGATATACAACAGTGAGAATGATCTTGGTTTTAGTCTCCAGTGAGAAGTTATGTTGATGATATTTTCTAAATAACTGATCACAAGTAAGATTACGCTGAACTTTTTGCATTGATCTTGGTGGCAGTTCATATTCTTACTGGTCATGCCCTCTCTTCCATGATCACAGTAATGCTAGGAATAGAATACTAGTTAACTAAAATGCACAGCCTCTTTGGGGAGGCGCAAGAGGAAGGAAGAGGAAGGCAGGAAGGAAATGTGTTTCCTGTGCACATTGAAGGTCCAGCATTTGTAGATTGCACTGCATTCTACCTTCCATACCCTGTCAGAGTGAGTCCTCTCCCCCCCCACACACACACTTTATTTTCAAGCTTTACCACTATTCGGATAAACAGAAATATATGCAAATATGAGTCCCTGGTTGCTGGTGATGTTTTTGTTTGGTGTTTTTGTTGTTTTGTTGTTGTATTTTTTTGCTTTTTAAATTTTGCTTTTAAAGTTCTAAATGTTTCAATTAATTCATGCATTTTTCATTATTACTGTTATCTGATGAAGCTGTTTGGATGAGCAGTGAAACATTTCAATCTCTCAAGAAAAGAAGTCCAGTTGCCAACTTGCATGACTCAACTTTCAGATAAACTCACCTAGATGACTCAGAATCTTCGCAGACATTATTACTGTTGTTTAACTGCTTTTCAGATCACTTTTTGTATCTTTAGTGTTGATTGTTTTGATATGGTGAGATACCTTGGGTCACTTCTCTGCGAGAAAAGTAGTCAACAAATGATGCCAATTAAATAAGTAAGAAACTAAACACATGCTTTAAATTGTATTTATTTATTATTTATTATTTTAGGGTGCTTTTAACCCACCTTTCTCCTTGAAAAGGACTCGGCAGCTTACAATAATGAGGGATAATATACAGTCCAGTACAATTAAGACATATTCAAGTATTGAGAACTACAGCAACCTACAGCATCAAAAGACAACATTATGTTAAAGCTACCAGAGAATGCGCTGTTAAAAAGAGAGTAAAATTCCATGTAAAGTTATGAGTGAGGGAAACTAACATTGAGAACATAGTGTCAATGCAATCACAAAGTCTATAAACACAAAGTCTATGTGTTCTTGTATGATAGATTCATATAAAAGCCACATGATATGGAAAGCTTGCCTGAAGAGAAAGGTCTTTGCCTGTTTCCAGAAAGACAATAGAGCTGAGGCAGTCCTGGCCTCTAGTGGGAGGGAGTTCCAGAGTCTGGGCACAGCAGTTGAGAAGGCCCTTTCATGGAGTCCCACGAGAAGTGCTTGTGAAAGTGGTGGGATGGAGAGAAGGGCCTCTCCTGATGATCTTAACACCTGACATACTGTAAGATTCGATCTTTAAGGTAGCTAGAACCCAGTTTGTACAGTGCTTTGTAGATCAAGGTCAGCACCTTGAATTGTGCCCGATAGCTGGTTGGCAGCCAGTGGAGCTGCTTTACTAGGGGTATAATGTGATCTCTACCCCTCCCCAGTCAGCAGTCTGGCTGCTGCATTTTGGACCTGTTGAAGTTTCCTGGGACTTTTTGTTGGTAGCCCCACATACAGCACATTACAGTGTAAGGGAGGACATTTGACTAATTATATATTTATAAATATATATGGCTGCTTCACTAACCACAGGTATGGACAAGCCCTCATGTATTCACCAACAATGTATTCTAAGCAATACATATATATATATAGCCACACTAGTGACACGAATAATGTAGTTATATTCACTTAAGCACTCCACGTATATATATATATATACATATATGTATCATATACACATGTATCTACAGTTGTATTCTTGTAAACTTAGAATCTTTGGTCAAGCCTTTCCGGCTAGAATAGAGAAAGGAACTTCCGCTAAGTCAGCTAAGGCAATTATGAATTCAAGGATCCAATTAAGTTCCTAAGCTTTGAGGATCACACACTAGCAATTAACGTGTGTCCAAGGCGTACCAGGGAGGCCTTATCTCAGCGTCTGGTGTTCGTAACTGTCAAAATGTCCAAGGACATAAGGATGATCCTACCCTCCCTGCCTGTGAGGGGAGGAGATCAAACGTACCAGTTAGAACTTCTAGGCAAGTGTCAGGAATACAAAATAAATGACCAAAGATGTCAATTAGTGTTTGATGCATGTAACAAATGTATATGACGTAAATTCGGATGGGCGGAGGAAATAGAGTGCTGGAAAAACCTTATAAAAATATCTCCTTTCGTTTTCTGGGTGGACTTCTCACCACCAAAAAGTGTGGAAGTGCCCTGATTGATCAATCAATAAATTATTTTCTCGTCTCCTGAGACTCAGACTTGGTCTTTTGCAGCCCATGAAGCGCAGGCACGCTGGCACGGGACCCTCATAAATTTAAATTCCTTACATTTCTGGTGGAGATGCCGGGGAAAAGTGCCACTGCCCCAGCGCTCTTGGGAGTCTGACTTAAATCACAGTGAGGATTCATGCTGACCCTGGAACAAATCTAGTCCGGACCCTCTGATTTTGAGAGGAGACTTGTTCTATCAGCATTGGACACAATACTGTTATTTAAGGAGAAAACAAAAGCCGGCAGAACAACGGAGGAACTGTAAGAGGACTGCGCAAAAGAAATCTGGTAAGAAGAGAAAACTAGTTGTGGGGTGGCGTGAGTTCGAATCTAACAGCTCTGTGGAGTGGAGAAGATTGCGGATTCTTATGAGTCGGCCCCGGGGAGGGAGGAAGACGAGAAGAGACACTTGTGTGTGTCTCTAGCATCCCGCGGACCAGGGTGGACTCAGAGTTGAGAGACTCTGAGGGCCCCGAGGGGTGGAGGAGAGCTCCTCTCGAATAACCCTAGTGTCCCCCTCCCCAAGTGTTTGAAGAATTAGAAGCAGAGCACTGCTCTGGCTTCCTCAGAGGATTTACTGATGTTTAAATATATATGTGGGTGTTAAGTTGAATTCTTTTTGGTAACCATAGGGAAGTGGCCATTCCCTGTGTCTTAAGCAGGGGCAGAGACTGGCAATCTTTGCCCCACAATACCAACGGAGTTCCACCATCTTCGTTTGATTTTAGAGAAGTTAGAAAGATCTATTCTTAGGCAAGGGATCGCAGTTAACTGGGGAAACAGAAATGTGGGAGAGTGGTGTATGGTTGCTGAATCACATGTTGGCGTGTATGATGGGCATTTGATTGTTGAGGTGTGAGTCCGTTTGATGCTTGTGTGGGAGAAATCATAGGAACACAGTTAGACCTTTAAAGTAAACCTATGGGGATAAATTAGTGCAGTTTATGCCCCCTTTTGATGTGCGATGTGGTAACATTGGAATTCTGCCACCAGAAGTAATGATTTTAGTATTAAATGGAACATGAGTAAGCTTTAAGAAGAACCCCTCTAACTAGGATGAGGCAGGACTTTACCATCTCAAATTAAGATTCTAGCCCTCAGGAGGACAGACCAATTATGACCTGCTAGCAAGAGGTGTGTGAATGTACAAGGACGTGCTTAGTTAATTAATATAAGAGACTAAAAACTCTGCCAACTAGGAGACCCCTCCAGCAATTTTGATAATACCAGGGGAATATGGGCAGTGAGAAAAATACTTTTGAATACTCAGGGATAAACAACATCCCGCATATTTTGTGACTGCCTGGTCACGCAACAAAATTTACCAGCTGAAGGGATATTTTACAAGGAAAAAAAAATAGTAGAAGGAAGGCAGCAAGACAGAAGTGGGATGGATAGGTATGATGTTGAGGGAACAGGAGGAGAGCACGGAGCATTGAGGGGACAGGAAGTGCTAGATGGGGGATGCGTACCCCTAAATTGCCTTATTCAAGCATTCAGGAGGTACTTCCATCCCTTCACGCCAATGCCCAACTCCTTGGATATGGAAGCTTTAAACAGAACTAAGGGTTGCTATGCACCACATGAGGAGATAGGTAGGGACGTTATTTCTGAACTATTAATAGTCAAAAGCAGGGAAATCAAATCTTAGTATCAACTGTTGTGTGTGCTTGATGTGTAATTAATTGAGTGTGAGTCCGTTTGGTATGCGGGAGAATTTATGAGCATACTACTAAACCTTTAACAAAAAGGTAGATGGGCATAACTTAATTCAGCTTCTGTGCCCTTTGTTAAGGAACCCTTTGGCAAGATTGGCACATTGCCATAAGGAGACCTGATTTTGATATTGAATGCAACAAATGTAAATTTCAAGAAAGTCCCCTCTGACAAAGGCAGGACTTTAACATCCCAAAGATTAAGTTTCTAGCCCTCAAAAAGGGGAGGGTGGCAAGCCACGTATTGCCTGTTAATATGTCCAGAGGCAGTAAAAATCACCCAAAATGAGAAGACCCCAATTTTATAAACCAGGGAAGTATAAACACTGCAAGAAGATATTTTTGAATACTCAAGCCGCATGTTTTGTATAACTTAGCCTGGCTTGTTACACAACATAATTCACCACCTATAGGGACATTTTAAGAAGAAATCATCACAGGGCGTTTGAGAAATACGTTTTTTTTTTTTTTGCACGGCCGGTCCCATGGGTGAAATGAACATCCACCCCTTTTCAGACCGACTATGTGCTCTGAAAAGACAGCTAGCATTTTTGTACTCATAGCCCAGCAAGCTAGCAATTAAAAAACCAAGTGATAACATCATTCCTTAAGATTTTGCACCTAAAAGGCTTAGGGCAGCCTTTCCCCCCCTCCCCTTGCAAGTAAGCCCTGGCTGGAACCATAAGACAATTTAATTTGGAACAAGGAGATTCTTAGGAGCAACTGAAAAAAAAAAGAATTCCCTCCCGTCTCCTACCTGGATCAGGACCTTGGAGATGCCATTAGAAAAGGGGGGAGAGGAAAGGAGAGAAAGAGACAGAGAGAGAAGGAGGGAATGAGAGAGAGAGAGAGAGAAAAGAAATAGTTAAAGGAAACGAGGTAGAAGGAAAGTGTAAGTCAGGGACGAGAATGGGCAGGGTTCATGATGGGCAGACTGAGGCAGCAACCCACAGAACGCTCCAGCAATTGAGAAGCAGAGGCTCTATTTGTATCCCATTACATTATTTAATCCAAGCTTTTAGACAGTTCCTATTTCCCCAACAAAATTTGTCTAAATCTCTGAATATGGAATCTTTATCCAAATCCCTTGTAGTACGTCAGCTCCATGAGGAAAACGAAGGGCCTGAGACTTCTGTGCTGGAAGTGGTCCAAAGCAGGGACTCCCCTTCCTCTTTTTAAAGCAGCTGCTAACAGGTTTTGAGAGCAGGACAAGGTTTTTTTTTTTTTTTTTAGAATACGAAGGGGTTCTTAAAAGCCGCCAAAAGGTAAAAATAACATAAAATAAAATCATTTTCTTGTTCTCACACTCTGGCTGGAAACGCCTGTGACATTTTTTTAAGGCGTATCAATAACGCGGGGTCTCACACTCTGGCTCTTGTTTCTTTGTACGAGAGCCATGCATCCCAAATTAGGCTTAAGTAGATAACTTCACAAACCACAGGGATAATAGGTTGCCTTAATTAGTTTAGTGCCCTTTTTTTTTTTTTCACCTAATTACAGGGTAATTGAAGGGGCTCACCTTCCTGCCTCAGGCTGTGTAATGCAGCCTGCGGGAGAATTCAAAAGTCCATTGCCCCGCCTTCCTTTTTCTGCCTTCACCCCCTCCTTCCCCTTCACAAAGTTGACCTCATCCCTCTTCCCTCAGGAATTTCAAGCATGCTGGCAACCAGCCTGATTTTTTTTACACCTCTTTCACATCCTATATTCCTAAAAATCTCGAGCAGACGTTCTCCTTTTTGACTTAATAATGCTCACCTAGCCTTATTTCCGTCTGAGTTTTTTTTTTTAACCCTTTCCTTTCCAAGTAGGACACCTGCTGGAAATAGACTCTTAGTTACTTGATAGCTATTAAACTACTATCAGCCTTTTTTCCTCTCCTTCTATCTCTGTGTGGTCAAGCAGTTTGTGCCATGGCATGTGTCACTCCTAACCAGCCAGCAGAGACACTAGGAGAGGGCTTCCTGCCTTTTTCCCCCCCCCTCTTTTTCTCTCTATTGTTTTGTGGGGGAATGGGGCTTTGCAAGCACCTGACTTTTACTTTGAGGTGAGGCTGACAGGCCAGCAACTTCACCCTTTTTATACCCTTTTGCGCCAGCATGGAGAACTAGCTGTTTTTGAACCTGGTGATATCGTCACTATTTTTAAACCCATGGCAGATGCCAACATGTGTAAGGCTGTGTACTCGTGGGTGTTTGCATATATTTTTTTCTTGAGTGACGAACCAGAAGAGCTCGTCTTGCCTCGCACACACACACACACCAGCCCCCGACACGCACTAGGACAGATTGGCGCCTTTGCAGCCTTGCAGAGAGACACTAATTCTCTTTTACCATTTTTTTTCTTTTCTCGCCGTGCCTTTGGGGACTTGGTAGTAATATGAATGTGGTGCCTGCTCCTATTTTTCCCCAATCCTGTATCAGCTGTACTTTTTCCGAGACTATACCACGCCACATTCCAAGCCCATCTCCCCCTGGCGCATTTTGCTTCATGCTCAGAGATCACTTTGCGACCCTGGGACATTTTTGCCTGTTCCATTTTTGATTGTCCCCATGTAGCAGAGCTATTTGACTTTGGGGCTGAGATCTATCTCAGGTGCCTGTTTGGGAACGCCTGAGCCCCTCGCTTGTGAGATCCTGCGAGATCATCTTGCAAGCACTCATCATACACTGCCGACTGCAGATGCGTCCTCATCATAAACTTTGGCTTCCCCCATTCACAGACTGGTTCTACAAAAACGGAAGCCTTATCCTACCTGTTGCAACATTTTTTTTTCTCTCCTTCCTGTTTTTAAGACTGTCAGATAGACTGTGCCACCCTGCCTTGCAGCACAAAGACAGCTGCGGGGGCATTTCGTGTGTGTTTGTGTTCTGTGTTTGTCTGTGGTCGTGTGTCTGTTCTTCCCTTACCCAGGTACATCCTGGAGGTCGGGTTTTGCTCTGGGAAAAACGCCCACCCGTTCTTTTTTTTTGGATCACGGAGTCGGTCGGGTTTGGAAAGCTGACGCCGCCGGTCGTAGATGCTCAGATGGGGACCCTCCTGCCCTCCATTCTGCCATCCCTCCTGGACCTCCTCCCCGCCTTTGATGCCTTTGATGATGCCATCTTCGTGATGACTTCGCTCCGCGGTTCGATCGATGTGGGCTCCAGGATCCAGTGATGTCAGCCTTTTCACCCAGCCTGACCCGTACCCGCGACCGAGAGGGAGTGAGGCCTGACCGGTGACGCCTTCTGCCCTCTGCTGTAGATTGCCCCTATGCCTTAGATGACTTCACCCTGGACGGCGGGCGACAACATGAACCTGACCTGTGGTCACCGCATCCTTGCCCATCCTTCCCCAGATGACAGCGTGCGTTTGATACTTCGGAGGGTCCCAAAGCAGCCTGCGGATTCACTTTCAACTCAGGTTGACAGATTAAAATCCTGTCTTCCTGTCTCTCATTTCCTTCTTTTCTTTTCTTTTCTGTTTGTTTCTGGGGAGAGAGTGGGTCTGAAACAGCCACTGACTCTTGTTTTGGATTACGGCCAACAGACTTCACGTCTGCAATTTAACCCCTTTTTCACCGGGACAGAGACTTGGGGTTTAAATACTGCTTTCAGACCTTCATTGATGCCTGTGCGCGTGCCTGGATCACCATGAACTTGTGTTGCCACACACGCACACACCAGCCTCCCAGCATCCGACAAGTGAGCGCTTATTTTTTTTTTTTCTCCTGCGCACGGTAGGCTTCAGAGCAACTTCACATATTTACATTACCCTGGGCTCTATTATGATAGTGTTTATTGTCTATTATTGATAGTCACTGTGAAAACTCTTACTGAAGTGCTTCTCTGGATGTGCCTTTTTATGTAATGATCATGCTTGGCCACTGAAAATGCTTTTTACTCACAAAGCATTGAGTGCCAGAGATTATGACTTGCCTTTCTATGCAATTTGTATTGAATGAGAGACATTTTGGTGCCCATGGGTGTTCACGAGCCTTTCTACCAAAGAAAAAAAGTGGCTTTATGAAGTAGCTATATCTACATTATTTTCTTCACCAAAGACACTGATGAACTAATCTTGGCCCCATGTTTACGGGCAGATTTTTGTGTGTAAACTATCAGCCACAGAGACATTTCTGACCGGATTTCAACGGCTCATTCATGACTTTACCATGAGAATGTATGGCGCAAGGTGGGTTTTCTAAGCACCATCTAGATGTGTCTTATGCCTTTTTCAGCCTTCATGATATGTATATTACCTTTATTTAGTATCATTGCAAATGTCTATCAATTGAGAATGCACACACAACTGGGTGATTCTGCACAGCCTGCTATTATCTGAGTTTGAATGCACACCACACACACCTAAATAAGGTTGGAAAAAAACCTAGCAAAGTAGCCTGGCCCACATATTTCCTTGGTGGGCTAAGAAGGGCATATTTTCCTTATAAGTATTTGGTTTGCAAAATGAACCTACAGTGTGGTGCTTTGTTAGAATTCAGGGTTCTCAGCCTGACTACCAAACACACAAACACAATATCCCACATGTGCACTGCTGTGGCAGGCAAATTAATTTGGGTTTCATGATGGTCCTAAAATAAGGTAATGAACAAATCTGCTGTTTAAAGCATGTTTAATTATCGCTTTGGGACGGGGATCGTGATATCCAAGTCTATCACAATATTATCAAAAATTCTTATGCCAGCCCCCTTCAACAGTTGAGAATTTGGGATCTTTGAGAAGTGTACAACATGGCCTGGGAGGTCACCTTATACTGCTGTGACCACGATGCATTTCTCCAACAGGGGAAAATTAAATGCTGTGGTCCATGGAACATATCCATCCATTGCAGTCTGACCCGGGGGAAGTCTTCTTACATCCCAAGCATGGCAACATTTCATCTGTTAACTTAACATTTTACTCTAGAAAGTGCCCGAGTGAATTAAGGGGTATTCCCTTGGCCTTCACCTATTTGATGCGTCCCCCTGACTTGAGACGCCACAAATCATTTTATGATAATTCATTTTCTTGAACTGTGCCTATAAGCCCCTTGGGGAAAAAGGACTGAGAATGTTTTTCTGACTGCCCTGCCTAAATTTTTGTCAGGAAAATAGAAAGTCCTTCCATGAGCCATGAAGACCATCTCACCCCAGGAATGACATAGGGGGCTCACGCAATGTTCACACTTTTGTACATATACCTTTGATATGTTTTGTTCGTCCCTTACAAGTCCATGACGTTTTCTGGGAAATTTACTGGCATAAATTTCCAGAAATCCGTTCAGGGCCGAGTGTAAGGGAGGACATTTGACTAATTATATATTTATAAATATATATGGCTGCTTCACTAACCACAGGTATGGACAAGCCCTCATGTATTCACCAACAATGTATTCTAAGCAATACATATATATATATAGCCACACTAGTGACACGAATAATGTAGTTATATTCACTTAAGCACTCCACGTATATATATATATATACATATATGTATCATATACACATGTATCTACAGTTGTATTCTTGTAAACTTAGAATCTTTGGTCAAGCCTTTCCGGCTAGAATAGAGAAAGGAACTTCCGCTAAGTCAGCTAAGGCAATTATGAATTCAAGGATCCAATTAAGTTCCTAAGCTTTGAGGATCACACACTAGCAATTAACGTGTGTCCAAGGCGTACCAGGAGGCCTTATCTCAGCGTCTGGTGTTCGTAACTGTCAAAATGTCCAAGGACATAAGGATGATCCTACCCTCCCTGCCTGTGAGGGAGGAGATCAAACGTACCAGTTAGAACTTCTAGGCAAGTGTCAGGAATACAAAATAAATGACCAAAGATGTCAATTAGTGTTTGATGCATGTAACAAATGTATATGACGTAAATTCGGATGGGCGGAGGAAATAGAGTGCTGGAAAAACCTTATAAAAATATCTCCTTTCGTTTTCTGGGTGGACTTCTCACCACCAAAAAGTGTGGAAGTGCCCTGATTGATCAATCAATAAATTATTTTCTGCCTCCTGAGACTCAGACTGGTCTTTGCAGCCCATGAAGCGCAGGCACGCTGGCACGGGACCCTCATAAATTTAAATTCCTTACATTTCTGGTGGAGATGCCGGGAAAAGTGCCACTGCCCCAGCGCTCTTGGGAGTCTGACTTAAATCACAGTGAGGATTCATGCTGACCCTGGAACAAATCTAGTCCGACCTCTGATTTTGAGAGGAGACTTGTTCTATCAGCATTGGACACAATACTGTTATTTAAGGAGAAAACAAAGCCGGCAGAACAACGGAGGAACTGTAAGAGGACTGCGCAAAAGAAATCTGGTAAGAAGAGAAAACTAGTTGTGGGGTGGCGTGAGTTCGACCTAACAGCTCTGTGGAGTGGAGAAGATTGCGGATTCTTATGAGTCGGCCCCGGGAGGGAGGAAGACGAGAAGAGACACTTGTGTGTGTCTCTAGCATCCCGCGGACCAGGTGGACTCAGAGTTGAGAGACTCTGAGGGCCCCGAGGGTGGGAGGAGAGCTCCTCTCGAATAACCCTAGTGTCCCCCTCCCCAAGTGTTTGAAGAATTAGAAGCAGAGCACTGCTCTGGCTTCCCCAGAGGATTTACTGATGTTTAAATATATATGTGGGTGTTAAGTTGAATTCTTTTGCAACCATAGGAAGTGGCCATTCCCTGTGTCTTAAGCAGGGGCAGAGACTGGCAATCTTTGCCCCACAATACCAACGGAGTTCCACCATCTTCGTTTGATTTTAGAGAAGTTAGAAAGATCTATTCTTAGGCAAGGGATCGCAGTTAACTGGGGAAACAGAAATGTGGGAGAGTGGTGTATGGTTGCTGAATCACATGTTGGCGTGTATGATGGGCATTTGATTGTTGAGGTGTGAGTCCGTTTGATGCTTGTGTGGGAGAAATCATAGGAACACAGTTAGACCTTTAAAGTAAACCTATGGGGATAAATTAGTGCAGTTTATGCACCCCTTTTGATGTGCGATGTGGTAACATTGGAATTCTGCCACCAGAAGTAATGATTTTAGTATTAAATGGAACATGAGTAAGCTTTAAGAAGAACCCTCTAACTAGGATGAGGCAGGACTTTACCATCTCAAATTAAGATTCTAGCCCTCAGGGAGGACAGACCAATTATGACCTGCTAGCAAGAGGTGTGTGAATGTACAAGGACGTGCTTAGTTAATTAATATAAGAGACTAAAAACTCTGCCAACTAGGAGACCCCTCCAGCAATTTTGATAATACCAGGGGGAATATGGGCAGTGAGAAAATACTTTTGAATACTCAGGGATAAACAACATCCCGCATATTTTGTGACTGCCTGGTCACGCAACAAAATTTACCAGCTGAAGGGATATTTTACAAGGAAAAAAATAGTAGAAGGAAGGCAGCAAGACAGAAGTGGGATGGATAGGTATGATGTTGAGGGAACAGGAGGAGAGCACGGAGCATTGAGGGGACAGGAAGTGCTAGATGGGGATGCGTACCCTAAATTGCCTTATTCAAGCATTCAGGAGGTACTTCCATCCCGCTACGCCAATGCCCAACTCCTTGGATATGGAAGCTTTAAACAGAACTAAGGGTTGCTATGCACCACATGAGGAGATAGGTAGGACGTTATTTCTGAACTATTAATAGTCAAAAGCAGGAAATCAAATCTTAGTATCAACTGTTGTGTGTGCTTGATGTGTAATTAATTGAGTGTGAGTCCGTTTGGTATGCGGGAGAATTTATGAGCATACTACTAAACCTTTAACAAAAAGGTAGATGGGCATAACTTAATTCAGCTTCTGTGCCCTTTGTTAAGGAACCCTTTGGCAAGATTGGCACATTGCCATAAGGAGACCTGATTTTGATATTGAATGCAACAAATGTAAATTTCAAGAAAGTCCCCTCTGACAAAGGCAGGACTTTAACATCCCAAAGATTAAGTTTCTAGCCCTCAAAAAGGGGAGGGTGGCAAGCCACGTATTGCCTGTTAATATGTCCAGAGGCAGTAAAAATCACCCAAAATGAGAAGACCCCAATTTTATAAACCAGGGGAAGTATAAACACTGCAAGAAGATATTTTGAATACTCAAGCCGCATGTTTTGTATAACTTAGCCTGGCTTGTTACACAACATAATTCACCACCTATAGGGACATTTTAAGAAGAAATCATCACAGGGCGTTTGAGAAATACGTTTTTTTTTTTTTTTTGCACGGCCGGTCCCATGGGTGAAATGAACATCCACCCCTTTTCAGACCGACTATGTGCTCTGAAAAGACAGCTAGCATTTTTGTACTCATAGCCCAGCAAGCTAGCAATTAAAAAACCAAGTGATAACATCATTCCTTAAGATTTTGCACCTAAAAGGCTTAGGGCAGCCTTTCCCCCCTCCCCTTGCAAGTAAGCCCTGGCTGGAACCATAAGACAATTTAATTTGGAACAAGGAGATTCTTAGGAGCAACTGAAAAAAAAAAAAAAGAATTCCCTCCCGTCTCCTACCTGGATCAGGACCTTGGAGATGCCATTAGAACGGGGAGAGGAAAGGAGAGAAAGAGACAGAGAGAGAAGGAGGGAATGAGAGAGAGAGAGAGAGAGAAAAGAAATAGTTAAAGGAAACGAGGTAGAAGGAAAGTGTAAGTCAGGGACGAGAATGGGCAGGGTTCATGATGGGCAGACTGAGGCAGCAACCCACAGAACGCTCCAGCAATTGAGAAGCAGAGGCTCTATTTGTATCCCATTACATTATTTAATCCAAGCTTTTAGACAGTTCCTATTTCCCCAACAAAATTTGTCTAAATCTCTGAATATGGAATCTTTATCCAAATCCCTTGTAGTACGTCAGCTCCATGAGGAAAACGAAGGGCCTGAGACTTCTGTGCTGGAAGTGGTCCAAAGCAGGGACTCCCTTCCCTTTTTAAAGCAGCTGCTAACAGGTTTTTGAGAGCAGGACAAGGTTTTTTTTTTTTTTTTAGAATACGAAGGGGTTCTTAAAAGCCGCCAAAAGGTAAAAATAACATAAAATAAAATCATTTTTCTTGTTCTCACACTCTGGCTGGAAACGCCTGTGACATTTTTTTTAAGGCGTATCAATAACGCGGGGTCTCACACTCTGGCTCTTGTTTCTTTGTACGAGAGCCATGCATCCCAAATTAGGCTTAAGTAGATAACTTCACAAACCACAGGGATAATAGGTTGCCTTAATTAGTTTAGTGCCCTTTTTTTTTCACCTAATTACAGGGTAATTGAAGGGGCTCACCTTCCTGCCTCAGGCTGTGTAATGCAGCCTGCGGGGAGAATTCAAAAGTCCATTGCCCCGCCTTCCTTTTTCTGCCTTCACCCCCCTCCTTCCCCTTCACAAAGTTGACCTCATCCCTCTTCCCTCAGGAATTTCAAGCATGCTGGCAACCAGCCTGATTTTTTTACACCTCTTTCACATCCTATATTCCTAAAAATCTCGAGCAGACGTTCTCCTTTTTGACTTAATAATGCTCACCTAGCCTTATTTCCGTCTGAGTTTTTTTTTTTTAACCCTTTCCTTTCCAAGTAGGACACCTGCTGGAAATAGACTCTTAGTTACTTGATAGCTATTAAACTACTATCAGCCTTTTTTCCTCTCCTTCTATCTCTGTGTGGTCAAGCAGTTTGTGCCATGGCATGTGTCACTCCTAACCAGCCAGCAGAGACACTAGGAGAGGGCTTCCTGCCTTTTCCCCCTCTTTTTCTCTCTATTGTTTTGTGGGGGAATGGGGCTTTTGCAAGCACCTGACTTTTACTTTGAGGTGAGGCTGACAGGCCAGCAACTTCACCCTTTTTATACCCTTTTGCGCCAGCATGGAGAACTAGCTGTTTTTGAACCTGGTGATATCGTCACTATTTTTAAACCCATGGCAGATGCCAACATGTGTAAGGCTGTGTACTCGTGGGTGTTTGCATATATTTTTTTCTTGAGTGACGAACCAGAAGAGCTCGTCTTGCCTCGCACACACACACACACACCAGCCCCGACACGCACTAGGACAGATTGGCGCCTTTGCAGCCTTGCAGAGAGACACTAATTCTCTTTACCATTTTTTTTTTTCGCCGTGCCTTTGGGGACTTGGTAGTAATATGAATGTGGTGCCTGCTCCTATTTTTCCCCAATCCTGTATCAGCTGTACTTTTTTCCGAGACTATACCACGCCACATTCCAAGCCCATCTCCCCTGGCGCATTTTGCTTCATGCTCAGAGATCACTTTGCGACCCTGGGACATTTTTGCCTGTTCCATTTTGATTGTCCCCATGTAGCAGAGCTATTTGACTTTGGGGCTGAGATCTATCTCAGGTGCCTGTTTGGGAACGCCTGAGCCCTCGCTTGTGAGATCCTGCGAGATCATCTTGCAAGCACTCATCATACACTGCCGACTGCAGATGCGTCCTCATCATAAACTTTGGCTTCCCCATTCACAGACTGGTTCTACAAAAACGGAAGCCTTATCCTACCTGTTGCAACATTTTTTTTCTCTCCTTCCTGTTTTTAAGACTGTCAGATAGACTGTGCCACCCTGCCTTGCAGCACAAAGACAGCTGCGGGGCATTTCGTGTGTGTTTGTGTTCTGTGTTTGTCTGTGGTCGTGTGTCTGTTCTTCCCTTACCCAGGTACATCCTGGAGGTCGGGTTTTTGCTCTGGGAAAACGCCCACCCGTTCTTTATTTTTGGATCACGGAGTCGGTCGGGTTTGGAAAGCTGACGCCGCCGGTCGTAGATGCTCAGATGGGGACCCTCCTGCCCTCCATTCTGCCATCCCTCCTGGACCTCCTCCCGCCTTTGATGCCTTTGATGATGCCATCTTCGTGATGACTTGGCCCGCGGGTTCGATCGATGTGGGCTCCAGGATCCAGTGATGTCAGCCTTTTCACCCAGCCTGACCTGCACCCGCGACCGAGAGGGAGTGAGGCCTGACCGGTGACGCCTTCTGCCCTCTGCTGTAGATTGCCCCTATGCCTTAGATGACTTCACCCTGGACGGCGGGCGACAACATGAACCTGACCTGTGGTCACCGCATCCTTGCCCATCCTTCCCCAGATGACAGCGTGCGTTTGATACTCGGAGGGTCCCAAAGCAGCCTGCGGATTCACTTTCAACTCAGGTTGACAGATTAAAATCCTGTCTTCCTGTCTCTCATTTCCTTCTTTTCTTTTCTTTCTGTTTGTTTCTGGGGGAGAGAGTGGGTCTGAAACAGCCACTGACTCTTGTTTTGGATTGCGGCCAACAGACTTCACGCCTGCAATTTAACCCTTTTTCACCGGGACAGAGACTTGGGGTTTAAATACTGCTTTCAGACCTTCATTGATGCCTGTGCGCGTGCCCTGATCACCATGAACTTGTGTTGCCACACACGCACACACCAGCCTCCCAGCATCCGACAAGTGAGCGCTTATTTTTTTTTTCTCCTGCGCACGGTAGGCTTCAGAGCAACTTCACATATTTACATTACCCTGGGCTCTATTATGATAGTGTTTATTGTCTATTATTGATAGTCACTGTGAAAACTCTTACTGAAGTGCTTCTCTGGATGTGCCTTTTTATGTAATGATCATGCTTGGCCACTGAAAATGCTTTTTACTCACAAAGCATTGAGTGCCAGAGATTATGACTTGCCTTTCTATGCAATTTGTATTGAATGAGAGACATTTTGGTGCCCATGGGTGTTCACGAGCCTTTCTACCAAAGAAAAAAAGTGGCTTTATGAAGTAGCTATATCTACATTATTTTCTTCACCAAAGACACTGATGAACTAATCTTGGCCCCATGTTTACGGGGCAGACTTTTGTGTGTAAACTATCAGCCACAGAGACATTTCTGACCGGATTTCAACGGCTCATTCATGACTTTACCATGAGAATGTATGGCGCAAGGTGGGTTTTCTAAGCACCATCTAGATGTGTCTTATGCCTTTTTCAGCCTTCATGATATGTATATTACCTTTATTTAGTATCATTGCAAATGTCTATCAATTGAGAATGCACACACAACTGGGTGATTCTGCACAGCCTGCTATTATCTGAGTTTGAATGCACACCACACACACCTAAATAAGGTTGGAAAAAACCTAGCAAAGTAGCCTGGCCCACATATTTCCTTGGTGGGCTAAGAAGGGCATATTTTCCTTATAAGTATTTGGTTTGCAAAATGAACCTACAGTGTGGTGCTTTGTTAGAATTCAGGGTTCTCAGCCTGACTACCAAACACACAAACACAATATCCCACATGTGCACTGCTGTGGCAGGCAAATTAATTTGGGTTTCATGATGGTCCTAAAATAAGGTAATGAACAAATCTGCTGTTTAAAGCATGTTTAATTATCGCTTTGGGACGGGGATCGTGATATCCAAGTCTATCACAATATTATCAAAAATTCTTATGCCAGCCCCCTTCAACAGTTGAGAATTTGGGATCTTTGAGAAGTGTACAACATGGCCTGGGAGGTCACCTTATACTGCTGTGACCACGATGCATTTCTCCAACAGGGGAAAATTAAATGCTGTGGTCCATGGAACATATCCATCCATTGCAGTCCGACCAGGGGGGAAGTCTTCTTACATCCCAAGCATGGCAACATTTCATCTGTTAACTTAACATTTTACTCTAGAAAGTGCCCGAGTGAATTAAGGGGTATTCCCTTGGCCTTCACCTATTTGATGCGTCCCCCTGACTTGAGACGCCACAAATCATTTTATGATAATTCATTTTCTTGAACTGTGCCTATAAGCCCCTTGGGGAAAAAGGACTGAGAATGTTTTTCTGACTGCCCTGCCTAAATTTTTGTCAGGAAAATAGAAAGTCCTTCCATGAGCCATGAAGACCATCTCACCCCAGGAATGACATAGGGGGGGGGCTCACGCAATGTTCACACTTTTGTACATATACCTTTGATATGTTTTGTTCGTCCCTTACAAGTCCATGACGTTTTCTGGGAAATTTACTGGCATAAATTTCCAGAAATCCGTTCAGGGCCGAGTGTAAGGGAGGACATTTGACTAATTATATATTTATAAATATATATGGCTGCTTCACTAACCACAGGTATGGACAAGCCCTCATGTATTCACCAACAATGTATTCTAAGCAATACATATATATATATAGCCACACTAGTGACACGAATAATGTAGTTATATTCACTTAAGCACTCCACGTATATATATATATATATACATATATGTATCATATACACATGTATCTACAGTTGTATTCTTGTAAACTTAGAATCTTTGGTCAAGCCTTTCCGGCTAGAATAGAGAAAGGAACTTCCGCTAAGTCAGCTAAGGCAATTATGAATTCAAGGATCCAATTAAGTTCCTAAGCTTTGAGGATCACACACTAGCAATTAACGTGTGTCCAAGGCGTACCAGGGAGGCCTTATCTCAGCGTCTGGTGTTCGTAACTGTCAAAATGTCCAAGGACATAAGGATGATCCTACCCTCCCTGCCTGTGAGGGGAGGAGATCAAACGTACCAGTTAGAACTTCTAGGCAAGTGTCAGGAATACAAAATAAATGACCAAAGATGTCAATTAGTGTTTGATGCATGTAACAAATGTATATGACGTAAATTCGGATGGGCGGAGGAAATAGAGTGCTGGAAAAACCTTATAAAAATATCTCCTTTCGTTTTCTGGGTGGACTTCTCTCACCACCAAAAAGTGTGGAAGTGCCCTGATTGATCAATCAATAAATTATTTTCTCGTCTCCTGAGACTCAGACTTGGTCTTTTGCAGCCCATGAAGCGCAGGCACGCTGGCACGGGACCCTCATAAATTTAAATTCCTTACAACAGTAGTCTAGCCGGGATGTCACTAGACTAGGGCATGTGTCACCATGGCCAGAGCTGGTTTCTCAAGAAATGAGTGTAGCTTGCGTACTCACCTCAATCGTGCAAGTGTGCTCCTAGCCACAGAGGTGACCTGGGCATCCAAGCTCAAGGATGAGTCCAAGAGCATCCCCAAACTGATATTTCAAATATATATGTAGTTTAATGGGCTAATAAGAAGCTCAAAGCAAACCAGCTATGACGGGTCAGACGCATTGGTTAAAATGAAGCACTCCCCTAGGTCTAAATCAGTACCTGATTTAGAAAGCGGTAAAGTCCATTTTATAAATTATTTTGAGACAGAGAGAATACATAAAGAAGTTTGCATTTTGAAAGTAAACAGGTTAACAGTGTGATCTTATGGCCACAGGGTTTATAGGAAACATCACAGCTCCTTTTCCAAGGTCATGCATAAAACTTTGATTGCAGTGCATGAGTGCCAACCTTTCTCCTGCTGGAAATATCTGCAACATTTATCACTGTGGTATTAAGAATTCTGATGAAGGAAAGGAGGAAAAAGGACAGGGACAAGAACATGGAATAAATGAAACACTCTGAACAACTGAAACAGTGCTGGACTAAGAGAATCTGACGGTTTGAGCTATAGTGACTTCAAGAGGACTCAGCATTATTTTTTTAAAAAAATCATAGCACATTCATATGTGTTTTTCCTGAGCCATTCTGTTTATTTTGTTTTGTTTCTAAAGTACTATCCATGAAAATACTGGAAATGGAGGGATTTTTTTGTTATTGTTTCATTTTTTAAACAAATCATAATGAATGTTGTTAACTGATGTCATAATCAATAAAGTCATAATAATATAACTAATGCCATAGTGATTAATAATAACAATGTCATCATAATTAAGGCATGATGTATAAAAATTAATATCATAATAATTCATGTAAATAAAAGTAAAAATAAGTAATGTCACAATAATCCAATTTTCATACCAATTAATTAGAGATGGGCATGAACCACCAATTTGACAGTTCGTGTTGGTTCACCCTTTTAACAAACAGATTTCTGGCTGTTCCCAGTCCTGTCTCCTCTTGTAAGCCCTCACTCAGAGAGACCACTCTGCTGTCCCTGACCTGCTTTCTCTGGCTGCTGTCTCTGAGTGAGCACCTGCAACAGCAGGTGGGCCAGAAACTGCCAAACATCTACATTGGCAGTTCGTACCCATCTCTATAATTGATGTCTGAGCCAATATTCTACTTTAGAAAAAGCAGTGGTCTAAGAGACAGAAGACATGTGTTCCAATCCCTGCATGGCCATGGAACCTCCTGGGAAGGAGGTGACAAATGATAAACTACTCCATGAATAACTTATGTAATTTGAAAAGCCAGGCAGAATTGCCATTCATTGGAAGCAACTTAATTGCACACTACTGTAACTACACATTAGAGATGGGTACAAAATGCCAAAATGGCATCCGTTTCCATTATTTGGGCCCCTGGGGCCTGCTTCGGTTCTTTACCATTATTCGGGCCCCTGGGGCCCAATTCATTGTCATTTTTTTGATTTTGGACCCAGCAGCATGCGGGCCGGGAGAGCGTTCCCACGGCCGTGGGGAGCCCTCCCAGGTCAGGCGCCGCCATAGCCAGCGGCAAGCCTCCTGGGAGAGCCATCCCACAGCCGCGGGGAGTTCTCCCAGGGCCAGGTGCCATCTCTTTGACACCCCCCTTCACCCCTCTGAGTGCAAAGGGGTGAAGGGGGGACTCGGCTTCCCTGCGCAGGTCATGACAGCACCGGGCGCTGTCATGACTCCCACAGGGAAGATCCCTTTGACACTCCCCTTCGCCCCTCTGCATGCACACAGAGGGGGGAAGGAGTAATTTGGCTTCCCTGCGTGGGTCATGACAGCGCCAGGCCTGTTGTGCAGGCCTGCCTCAGTCCAAGTGAGTGAAATGTAGGTGCCTGTCCATGGACTAAAATACCCAGAATTCCTGCTGGGGAATTTGGGGAGCTGGTGTCTAAAGAAAACCTACACGGCACACCCCTAGGATCATGCCTTATCTTCAGTGTGAAGTGATATAGAAAGGTTATGGGGCCTGCTGCTGCAGTGGCCCTGGTCATAAACATTCAAAGTTGAGGAGACAGCAGCAGAATTAGGGGGGGGGAGGCAAAGTTTTGTTTTAACTCAGGTTACCTATGTGCTTCCGTCCAGGCTCTCAAGTGCCAAGCTGCACTCCAGGCATGGGGTAGGAGGGAAATGAAAATAAAACACTTGTTTTTAATCAAAACAGTTTGAAGGATCACGGCAGGTTGCAATCCATCACCTCATCACAGTTAAGAGCTCCCCCCCCCGCATTCACTCACCCTCCTTTCCCATTGTGTAGCGTTTCAATTTTCTCACCAATCTGCTACTCAGAAACCTTTGACACAAAGTTCAATATAGACGCCATGGGAATCTTTTCCCCAAGTCTCTCACATATTCCCACTTTCCTTATCCTTCAGTGGGCTTTGGCTCGATGTTCATGCAGCACAGGAGTTACTCAGAATAACATCCCAATGAGTTCCACGGAATTTACCCAACAGTCAATGTACTTGGGTTCGAGACTGAACAGAGTTATTTCTTTATATTCTTTGGATTGCTTGCAGGCTGGGCAGTTGGGCAATGCTGTTAGCTGCTCAGCGGAGAACAACTTTCTAGGTTTCTGTTGGGGAAAATCTGTCAGAGGTGAAAAGGGAGATATTTATTTATTTTATTTATTTATTAGACTTCTATACCCACAGCATCTAGCCTGCAGGCTACTCGGGGGGAGGGGGGAGATACAACAAAAGGAAACATAAATTATACAATATTAAAATATAAAAATGTACAAAATGAACAAAACAGTCAAACAAATAACAGCGGACATTAATCATAAACACAAACATTAATGAAAAAGTACAAAATATGCAAATAACCCAAAAAAATACAAAGGCAGAAAGTAAGAACCAGAGGCAGAAAAGAAAGCATTTCCAGGTAATTTTAATTTTTAATCTAAGAGGAAGATGAGAAAAACCCTGCAGTTTTGTTATACCTAGCATTTATTTTTTATATAAAAAAACTTCAAATACATTGTGTCCTATGTATGAACAAATCTGGGGATTTGGAGAATTTATTCAAAACCAAACTTGAGCACATTTGTACTGGTCAAAATAAGAAATTGACTCCCCATCCCCTTCCAAGAAAAATACAAAGTTGTCTCTGTCCTCACAAAAGGTGTTCAAGTTGGAGAGCCGTTCATGGATGAGGTGAATGGGTAACAATCTTCATTCATCCTTAACATGGGATTCAGACCTGACTGCACAGCCATATGATGTTGTGGATCATTAAAAAATCCTTTTAGTATCAGGTACAAACAACTGCACCGAGAAAGCTTAAGACAACAGCTCAAGTCTCAGACCACCTTCTCTTTGCAGTAATTAGCGCTTTATACGTTTTTAAAAAAATCATGGAAGCATTTTAGTAGAAAATGAAGAAAAGTATCTTTACTTACAGTTTCAATCAAGAGTTACAAACAGCATAATAAAAAGGATTCTCCACGAGGCTTGTCATTGGTGGGGACATTTTTGCAGGCACAATCCACACAAACAATGCAAAAATAGTACTCACGGGATCCCTAGGAAGCCTGGGTTTAATAGTCTTTAAAAGGGATCGCTGCAGAGCACACGTTCTCTTTGCTGTTTGCAAGCATCCCTCCCACCTACCCTAGAGGCAATGAGAATGAGAGTAGCTGGTCGCTTAGGGGGCGGATGGGAATTTTTTGACTATCATCCTGATTGGTCTTGGTTGATAGTGCATTTTTGCCCATCCCATTCTCTTGCTTGGGTTAGGCAGGGTCCTTTTCATACATCTCTGTCGCAAGGGCAGGTAGTGCAAGAATTTTGGTCCTAGGTGACTTCATAGTATTTGTCCCATTAAGGAAAATGGGATAAGGTCAACCATTCAGGTTAATGTGAGCTGAGTTGTAAAACGACAAGAGGTTGTGATTAAATTGGTTTCTGGCTGAGTTAGCACCCCAACATGAAAATACGCTGAGTAAGTACAACAGCAAATTCCCAGGGACAAACTCACCAAAATTACACAGAGCCTGAAGGTCAAGGTAATACAGGCCATGTCTACTTGCACTATGGCAGGCCCCTTCTTATTTACAGATTTAAACACATTTAATAAAGTTGTGGCCCAATTTAAATCCCAATACTTTTGTGTTTTCTCTTTATTTCGGGTCTGGGACTGCAAAGAACCACACATGAGAAAAACTGCCTCTGTGACTTCACGGTTTGGAAGGATCAGGACAACAACAGGGAAAGCAGCACAAACAGGAAGAGGAGGGCTAGAAACACAGGGCTTGCCTTTTAGAGGCAAAAATAATTATAATTGATTAATGGAAAAAGAGACAGAGGCACTGAAGACTTTATCTAGCCTGGCATTCTGTTCACACAGTGCCTCATGGCAGGCCTGCCCGACAGGTAGACCGGGAGCTACCAGTAGCCCACGAAGGGTTCAAAAGTAGCCCACCAGCCATCAATAAAAATGTGAGGGAATAAGTTCTCCGCCCCTCCCTCCCCCACCCCAAGGACCACCACTGCCCCAGCAAAGCTCTGGGTCTGCCAGCCCACTGTCTCAGCCGAGCGGGGCAGTTTATGACACAGTCCCCTGCTCTCCCTACCGGCCAGATGATCTGCGTGCCACTGGAGTTGTGACCAATTGAGTTGTTGATGCAGAGCGGAGCAAGGGGAGTGGATGGGACACTGAGGGGCAGGGTGACATCCCCCTCTTCTCCCCCCTAGAGAATGCCATCCTCCCATCCTCCTCCTCCTCCTCCCACCCCATAGCTGCCTCACAGAGACTGTGACCTGCCACTCCTCCTGCACCCCTTCTGAGTCATTCCCTCCTCCTTGTTCCACCATGGCGATGTGATTGCCCTGCTGCTGGCTTGGCCCATCCCAGCTGCAAAGAGAACATGGCAGCAGTGAGTGAGAGTTATGGGCAGCAGCAGCAGTGGCAGCGAGGGGGCTGGAAGGGAGAAGGGGGAAGACAGGAGGAGAATTAGAGTCAAGTCAGGCCCTGGGCGGGTTGAAAAGGAAAGTACACCTTTTTAAAAAAGTATTCCAGTAGCCTGGGCAAGCAGAAGGGGCAATCTGTGCAAGCATGCACGCACCTCCCTTGCACCCATCCACACCGGCTCGAGCGGGTGTAAGGGAAGCATGTGCATGGTCAGAATCATCATAGGAATGCATTGAAATATGTTCCCTCCAGAAAGGATTAATTGATTTTCAATGTGTTCTTATGGGAAACTGTTGCTCTACTTACAATTTTTTGTTTTTACTTATGAGCATATACTCGGAACAGATAAAATTCATAAGTAGAGGTTTTAGTGTAGTAGCCCTCAGGCACTTTCATGTGGAAAAAGTAGACCCCGGCCTGTTCAAAGTTGGACAGTCCTGCCATACGGGAAGCCCACCAGCAGGATGTGGGTGTAACTGTATCATCCATCTTCCATTCTTCTCAGCAAGTGATAGAAAGAGGCATAATGTCCCTGGTACTAGTGATGTTACATAGCTGTCCTACTAACTATAGATGACTTTAACCAACTAAATATATGTAATCTTGTAAAGCTACCCAAGGTGGTAGCTCTGGCGTTTACCCTTTGGTGATGAATAATTTATGAGAAGTGTCGGTATTGATTGGTTGGTCATTGACCAATGGGAGAGTTTGAGGGAGGAACTTGATTGGTTAAGGCTCAATCCAGCACTGGATTGGTCCAATAGGGACTTACACTTAGTGGCTGAGTGATGGATAGGGACTTATACAGTCTGAGAGAGACTGAATGGGTCTGACTGAGAGAGCATTAAGGACTACAGAGAGAAGAGATGGGATTTTAGAACTTCTGTGAGGAAAACTAAGTGATGAGTGTCTATAAACTGAAGAACATGGTGTGCAAGTGATCAGCTTTGCCTGTAACATAAGTTTACTGTGTTTGAGCTATATTCATCCTTTTGTTTTTACCTAAACACATTACCCTTTATGCTTTTGATTCTACTTTGAAATAAACTTTTTTATCTTTATTCAATTGAAAAAACAGTTGGAAAACATTAATTTACTAGAGAAGGTAGTTGGTAGCAGTGAAAGAAAAAATTGAGGCAGTCCTTATCAATAGCCTGTGAAAGGGCTGAGGGTCAAAGCTCAGCAATGCTACAGTAGCCATCCCCACCCCTTGTGATCGTGGATGATGTGGTTAGTTTTACATTTTGTGAAGGAGTCCTTCTTTTCATCTGTCCTGAACATCCCACAGCCCTGTTTCAGTGGATGACCTTGTGTTCTCACATTATGGGGGAAAAGTCTCCCTATCTACCACTCCAGATTATGCATCATTCTATGTACCACTGTTATATGTTCTCTTAGGCCCCTATCCCATGTCCCTTTAAATGCAGATTAAATTTGTAGATAAACTGTGTCCAAAAATGCTGTCCCCATGGTCACCGGGCTTTTTGAAAAAAGAAAAGAAAAGAAAATCCGGTAATGCCCTCTTAAGCAAGGTTTCCAAGACTTACTGGAGAGGTAGGGAATTTTTTTGCCTCGCTTAAAAACTCCAACTTTTAAAGAGGCAGACATCGTGGGAGCCCATAGATGGTCTAGTTTTCTTTCTTCTGTTTTTCTCATAGCGCTGACCGGCTGTTCCTGGGGATGATCGGCGCTGGTTTTTTATTTTTTATTTTTATTTTCCCCCACCCTCCTAGTGACAGGAAGCTGGATCTGGTGCTGTTTGTTTTAACTTCACCAAGCCCTAGCGCCAGCCAGCTGGGCCTTTTTAAAAAAATTCTATCACCACCTGATGGCCATGGGGCTGAACTGAGCTTTTTTGAAAAACCACCTTTGTACGTGGGAACTGCTATCACACATCTTCAGTCACGTGATGGGAGGAAGAGAAAAAGGCGGACCTTCAGAAGATCAGGAACTTCCCCAGCCTTGGTTGCCTTTTCTTTAGGCTGGAATGTTATCAACCAGCACAACTTTTCCCCATGAGGCCCCTTTCCATGCCTTTTCAAATTCCATAAGTACATGTCCAAGAGTTCAGGGCTGAAACATTGACTTTTTGCTTTCTCCCCACATTCACTTTTTAAAAAAATTATCTTCCACTCCTTTCTATGTTGAATAGAGATGGGCACGGAACGAACATTTTTTCGTTTCCGTTACCGTTTGTCGTTTCCGTTAAATAACGAAACGACAAACGAAAATTGTGATGAAAATGCAATGAAACGAACAGAACCACGAAAATTGTGGTTGTTATGTTTTGTTTACGTTAATGGCGACACACAATGAAATGAGCTGTTTTAAACACCCTGGACATCCGTAAAAACACTGCAATAATTATTTATATTGTCTGATAATACCTACCAGGGGGGTTGGGGTCCTTAAAACATTTGTTTTTGTCTTCTCCCATCGCGATGTATTTTTCTTTTCCCTTTAAAATGGATGTCACCACCAGCCACAAAATGGAGGCAAGCCATGTGATGGGATCATGTTCAACCAATAGCATGCCCAGGTTGCAGACTGGGTGGGCAGGTCTGGCAGCCACCAGAGGGCATAAAATGCTCTGGCAGCCCCCGTCCTCCTTGCAGTCTCTGGTGGGAGTTAGGGTGGGATTGCTGTCTCTGCGACTCTAGCTTCAGTCCTGCAGCCTCCCTGTGTGCATGTGTGCTGCATACCTCTCAGTGAGTACCCTCCCCTGCCCCGCAGTGCAGTCACTCTGCAGCTGCCTTGCACCCTGGGCAACGCCCACCACTGCCTTTGCAGCCTCCCTGCATACCTAGTCTATACTGTGCCTCTGCCAGCATCCATTTTTTTAGTGTTTTCCCTCTGGTCTGGGGCATTGGAGGATGCCTGCACACGGAAATGCTTTAAAAACCGCACAAAAAGTGGGTGGAAACGACAAATGAAAAAACAAAAAAACAGTAACAAAATTTTTCAAAAAATTCCCGACAAACAGAAATGAACCGAAACAGACCTCTCAATGAAAAATGAAAAACCAAAACGCCATTTTTCTGTTTCGTGCCCATCTCTAATGTTGAATATGAAGAAATGTATGGATTCTTGGTAAATACTGGCCCAAAAGAAATCTGAACAAAAATGTCTCCCACCCCATCATAGGAAACCAGGGCAGCTTCTCAATACAGAAACAGATCACTGTTTCATCTGGTTCGGCATTATCTACTCTGCACTGAGTGACAGCAGCTGTCCTCGATTTTCAACCAAGAGTTTCCCTCTACTCCAGATGTTAGTTTGTTCGTTCATTTGTTCGTTCGTTTATTCATTCATTCATTCATTTGTAATATTTTTACCCCATGTTTCTCCTTGGATGTATAAAATTGGAAACACTGAGAAGAAGATGACCTGATGGCACGAGCTCTCTCCTAGCAACAGGGGACATAGAGTATTTAAATGTTTTTATTCCTTTAATTGTTTATTGACTTTTTAATGTTTTAATTGTTTTAATTGTTTATTTTAATTGTAAGTCACCCAGAGTGGGCAGCATATAAGCTGTATAAATAAATAAATAAATAAATAAAACAGTCAAAGAAAATATTTAAAGTTAAGAACAATGAGTGGGAAGAGTCATCTTACATCATTAAAAAAACAATATCAAAGCTAAGAGCAATCAGTAAGCAAATATGGGGGGGGGAGTCACTCTGATGGAAAACGGACAAATGGAAAACACAGGTAGTACTACAAGTCCAATCCTAGTAGTCATGCATAACAATCCATCTGAAAATTGCATAAGAAGTAGCTAGTTATGAGGAAAAGCTTGCCTGAAAAGAAAAATATGTTTGTTTAAGTCTCTCCCCCCCCGCCCTGTTAGTAAAAATATCTGGTACCAACTTTTCCCTGGCCACTGTCTTCCCTTTGTGAGTTTCTCTCTCTCTCTCTCTCTCTCTCTCTCTGTGTGTGTGTGTGTGTGTGTGTGTGTGTGTGTTTGTGTGTGTGTGTGTGTGTGTGTGTGTGTGTGTGTGTGTGTGTGTGTGTGTGTGTGTGTGTGTGTGCGTGTGTGTGCGTGCGTGCATGTGTCTGTGATTTCAGCAAAATTGTATAAAATAATTATTCAGCACAACTTGAAAATGGTTATTACATCATTGTAGGCATGTCCAATAGCTAGATTGCTATCTACCTGTAGATCGTGGAGGGGTCAGAGGTAGATTGCCAGCCCCAGTTGACTCCATCTCTCCAGCAACTCCATCACTAGGGGAGAGCTCATGCTGGTAGGTCATCTACCAATGGCTTGCCAGCGCTGCTGATCCTCTGCCTGTCTTTCCCCCTGCCTGCAGGAATCTTGCCTGTGGGTGTATTGGGGGTGCTTGTTGTTTTCTGTGCCAATAGTTTGTGGGTGTCTCAAAGGGCCTCTGCCCACGTCCTGCAATGAGATGCCACAAGCCCAGCATCATATCTGGTCTCCTGCCTCTCAGGGTCACCATTCCTGCCCCCACCCCAACACCCTTTAGAAGTGTGTTAAATACCAGGCGATATCCATTCACCTAGGCTTTGCCTGAATACACTTACCATATTATTTGTGTCGTGTGTTGTTCGTTGGTCACTTTATAGTTCGCTTTCATTAAACTTTTTTGGGCAGACACAAAAAACTGACAAGAATTTGGTGATTTTGATGGGCTTTTTCCATTTTGTTCTAACTTGCCTATGCCTTGCCTACAAATTGGTTCAAACAACTGTGACTTTTGCTTGCCTCTGCAAATTTATTTTTCATAGCCTTTGCATTGATTCTACACTTCTACACTGTGTGCTGAATTTTTTAAATTGTGTGTTGTGGTATTGTTTGGTGGTATTTCATTTTATCTGATTTGCTGGACAGGTGTTTGAGTTTTTTTAATGTTTGTTTGGAGGTATTTGAATACTGGTACCAGTATGATGAATTCTTATTTTTACTTTTAGAACTGACCATATTCATCCAGTGAGAACCAGATTCATCCAGAGTTTATACTAACTTAGCAGGTTTGGCCTTCTTACGAATCTTACAGCCACCACAGTATAATGAAGATGCGAATTCCAAAGAAAAGCAAAACCTACCACTTTCATGATGAACGGGCTACTTCTTTCATCATGGTGAAAGACAAGTGTTGTTGTGCAATTTGCAATGTCCCAGTATCCTTGCCCAAAAAAAGGTTCATTTGGAACATCATGAATAGCGATATATTTGATGCTGATTTTCCACCCAAAAGTTTTAAGTAGGCACGCTTCTACAATTAAAAAATCCTTAACTGAAGCACAAAAACCTTAAATCTAAATTGGCTACTCAGCAACAGTTGATGGCGAAGCCAAGTTCACATTCGGTCAATGCAACGATAGCATCCTTCAAGGTCAGCAACCTGATTGGGGGGAAAAATGCAAACCTTTCACTGAAGGAGAATTTGTACAAGATTGTTTTCTTGAAGCAGCTGACAATCTTTTTGAAGGGTTTAAAAATAAGAGATCATAGCTGCTATTCAAGATCTACAATTGTCAAGAAACACTGTTGTGCAGCAAATAGAAAAGATGTGTGGAGACATAACTGAACAATTATTGGAGGATGTTTCAAATTGTATTGCTTTCTCACTCAAACTGGATGAATCTAGACATAAGAGACATTGCCCAGTTACTAATCTATCCAGATGGTTTTTGAAGACTTCAGTTCTAAAGAAGAACTTCTTGGAATAATAGTAGTAAATTTATTTATGGTCGAAGACCAAAAAGAAAAGAACAACAATACACAAATAGCCCGTCACAAACACAAACACATTGTACAATTCTATTTTACTTCTTATAAATTAGGCCTTAAAAACTGATTAAAATTAATAGATATGAATTAATTTTTTTAGCTCTAATCCAAGGTAAGTATAGTCACCAAACTACAAGACAAAAGAGTGTTATTTGTCATAACCTCTATTTAAAATCTGTTTGCGAGTCCTTTGGTCACTCTGCCTGAGACTTGTTTTAAGGGTGGGACTCTTTTGCCGCCCAAACAATGGAGGTGCGCAAAGTGGTGTGCCTGCTCATATGTTGCGTGGGCGAGGAGCGTGCTTACTTAAAACAATCCCAGTGTGCTCCCAGCCTCTCATCCATACTGTCCTTTGCCCCCGCCTCCCACCCTATATTGCAGATGGTGATGCTTAGCTGGTTGCTACAGGGCCAGATGGGAATTTTTGACTCTCACTCAAATTGGCTGGGAGTGATAGCGCATTTTCGCCCATCCCTTCATCCTCAGCACACAGTTGGGTATAGTTATAAATCTCTCTATAAGCGGTCACAATTGCAGGTAGTGCAAGTGGTTCCTTAATTCAAGTATGTCCCTCTGTTATGACCCATCTTTAAGGTGTTTGGCAGCCCTCATATATAATTAAATAAACACAGGAGTTAGAAATAGGTATACCTAAACATTAGGCCCAGCCAGGTAATGGAGGGCTGTCAACAGTTTTAGAGATTCGCAAGGGTAAGCATGCATAAGCCCCTGGGCGACATCTTCCCCAAGGCATCCTCACACATGCCTCACGAATCTCTCATAGATGGAAGGGACTAAGAATTTGCAACACCTATGGGAGCTACCACTTGCGCTACGGCACAGGTCCTCCTTAATTTACAGTTATGCTAATATGGTTAATCCTTGTTACAAATAAATTGTGGCCCTTATTAATTCCAAAACTTTGTCTCACCTCTTTATTTCGGTCTTGGGGGGGGGCAAATTGCAGCTGCACAAAATTTGCTAACTTTCTAGTGAACTACTAGGAATGATTTCTTCAAAAAGGAAAACTACCAGTAAGGAAGTATTCAGTTCTTTCCATTGATTTGTGACAAAGTTTAACCTTCCATTGCATAGACCTTTTTCCATCACTACTGATGGAGCAAGTGCAGTGACAGGTGAGGTAAACGGTTTAATAGCCCTCATGATGACTTCCCAGATTTCCTTTCTTACCACTGCATCATTCACCAGCAAGTTTTGGCAAACAAGAGACTCAATACAAAGACTGTCATGGACATCACTTTCAAAATTGTAAATTCGGTTCATGGAAGACCACTTCAAAGACCTTTTTTCAATCTTATTCTTGATGATGGGGCAGAGGAAATCATTTTGCACACAGATGTAAGATGGCTAAGTAGACACAATTTTTTGCAAGAAAATTCATGATTTGCCGAATGAAATAAGAAGTTTTTTTTGAAGGAGAGGAGAGGTGACAAAGCAGATTTGGAAGATGAGGAGTGGTTATGTGATCTGGCACTTCTCACTGACTTTACAGGCAAACTAATTGATATGAACCTTGACCTACAAGGTAAAAACAAGTGCACCGGTGAGATGATTAATACAATTTCATCCTACAAGAGCAAATGTGAGCTAATGATGACTGACCTTGCAAACAACACTTTTGATCGTTTTCCTAATATGTAGGACTATCTGGAACAATATCCAAATTTTGTTTTTCAGAACAAGAAGTATGTGACAAAAATCTGTTCTGTTATCCAGGAATTCAAAAATAGATTCTGTGACTCCCCCCCCAAAAAAAAGGAACAGCTGTGGAGTACTTGTCATTCCCATTCAAAGAAGATGTGGACATTAAAGGAACTGCAGCTGCTATCAGTAAAAATTACTTATTGAACAAACCATATCTTGAAAATGAAATATTAATCTCTAAAAATGACATTGTTCTCAAGACCAGTGCCGAGCAAGAAATTTCCCAACTTGAGAAGATGCAGTGGAGCTGTACACTCCTGTTTCAGTGTGAATCTGCATTTTCCCAACTGAAAATGACAAAGAGTACACAACGTTCCAACATGACAGATGAACATCTCCAGGATTCCCTGAGACTGGCCCTCACACAATATTCAGCCAACTTCAAAAAAGCAGGTGGATGAAATGCAAAGTTAAAGGAAGTTATTAAGACAGTTAAAGACAGTTAATACTCAATAAAACTTTAAGACAAAATGTACTTTCTATTTTGCATTTCCCCTTGCAGTTCTTACTGGATCTTTATCTCTGTGAAACTGTGTGAATCTTATGCATTTCCCAAAGAGATACAGCTCTGAAGAGACATTTAATTGCACCATTTTTCACTTTGAGTATGCTATCTGTTATAGCTCTTTAGTCCTCCTGATAACATATATTGTTCTGTGAGCAAAGGAAGTCACAGAAACACGGCTTTCACAAGCAAATAGTCTCATTGAACTTGATTCTGATAAACACACCAGCCCCAGGATAGAAACACAACAATTCATTAGAAAAAGCAGTTAATGAGAAACAGTTAAATCAGAAATATAAAGTCTTCTGGCACCTTGAAGACAAATGAATTTATTGTTATCTTTAAAGTGTGATCTTTTTTGCTATAACAGCCAAACATAACTCACCCTCTCTCTAATTTTAATTAAGATTTCAACAATTTATAAGCACAACATGAGGGGGGCATCCAAAATGCACATATCCTCCTACAACTCAAAAAAAAAAAACATCTAAAATGTGTGCTCCATTTTAGCACTCAATGGGATCAGCAAAAATATATTTCCTTCAAAGTTTTAATTATGATACCACATCACTCTTCCAAACGTTATCTCTGTCTTTGCCATAACCCTGGGTCTGTTGTTACAAATATGTTACACAGAGGCTGGATAGGAATTTAAAAAGAAAAGAAAATGCCAGTCTTCTATTTAATTTAGCTAATATTCATGTTCACAATTCCCTTTATTCCTCCTCTTCCGAAGGAAGACATGGCCAGATTCAAATTTGGTTTCGTTTTTCTGAAGTGAGCATAGTTCAGTATCAGGAGCAAATGTTCTTGTTTTAGGTAACAGCAATGACAAGATACACCAATAACTAGTGAACACTAGTAGAAACAGCTAGCAGGGAAAGTCTGGTGATAACACAAAAACAGAAGTTATGTTGCATCAAACCTTGACTTGTGTTGTCCAGCTTTCAGTTCATGCAGTGGCCAACCAAATTACCTATGTGAGGTTCACAACTAGGACATGGAACCAAAAACCAGCTTCTAAATGTAAATATGGAGGTGACAAAGTATTGGCTTTCTTCCTGTAAATATATATTTTTACAACCTTTGATTAACAGTAGATGAAAGCCAAGATCACTTTGAATATCGGGGGGGGGACTTCCTAATTGTTAGAGTATTATTGATTCAATCATTTTCCATTTAGTTTTTTCAACCCAATATCATTCTAGTTGATATCTCACCAGGGTTGAACATATGATCATTAGAGGTGGGCACAAAACATAAAACCGAGCCAAACTGGTTCGAGTCCGATGACTTAACTTACTGGCGGTGGCGACAGCTAGCTTCCCCGCACCTCCATTTATTTTTTTCTTATATTTATTTATTTTTCCAGAGCTGATCACATGGCCCCTGGGGCCGGATCGGCGCTGGGTTTTTTTTTTAATTTTAGAAGCAAGGGGTTTTTGAGGTGCTGGCTTGGGGCCAGCACCTCGATTTATTTATTTATTTTTATTAGCTTCGACCGGGTGGCTCCTGGGGCTGGGTCGGTGCTGGTTTTATTTTTTTATTTTTATTCTAAATTTTAATGCACCAACCGCGTGGCCCCTGGGGCCGGGTTGGCACTGGTTTTTGGTTTTTTTTATTTTTTTTTAATGTATTTGTTTTAGAGCACAGACTGTGTGGCTTCTGGGGCCAGGTCAACACTCATTTTATTTTATTTTATTTTATTTGTTTTTTATTTGTTTGTTTTAGAGCGCTGACCATGCAGCCCCTAGGGCCGGGTGGGTGCTTGGTTTTTGTTTTTGTTTTTGTTTTCTTAATTTTTAATTTTATTTTTAAAAGCCCTCAGCCAGAGGCTTTATGAGGCGCTGGCTTGGGGCCAGCATCTCTACAGGCGGCAGAGTTCCAGGGCCAGGAGAACTTTCAGCAGCAGCAGTGACAAGGTGGGGGGGGGTTAACAAAAAACAAAGTGAACGAAATGGAAATTTCCGTTTCATTTCGTTTCATTTTTCTTTGATTGGTTGGCTTGTTATTCATTTTGTTAGGTAATGAAAGGAATAACGAATAACGAAACTAAGTTCATTTTGTGCCCATCTCTAGTGATCATCATTCCCTCAAGTAGATGGGGAGGCTTTTCAGTATCTACACCCACTGGTCTCTCCATTTCCTCCCTCCTTCTCTCTTTCTTTCTCTCTCTCCCTCTCACTCACAAAGCCAGAAATTATGTTCTTTCCCAACCATGCAGAAATTATTTCCACTGCTATTAGAAATGGCCATTTAATTGCGCCCAGGGAAATGTGATGCAAAACAGCCCCCCCTACACACACACCAAAATGTTTATTTACTCCTGCCTTATGTATTCACAATGAGCCTCCATGGCATTGCCCCACATCAGAGAAACACTCTAGTTGAAGTGAGGTGAACCATGTCTGAACAAGAGCTCTCAAAAATAACAGGAGTAAGCAAGAAAGCCATATTTACCATAATAGAGCTACATTCTCATTTTGTTTAGTCAGAATATTCATTCTTTGTAGGCTGTGGAAGCACTTTTTCTGTGTTGATATAATGGTTATGAAAAGCCCTTTTCATTATTTATTCATTAGAATTATGCTCATGTCACTCAAGTCTGGTTCTTGTGTTTATTTCTTGTGGCTTTTGATATGTTTCCCTCAAAGTGCAGAAAGGTGCTTTTGAGAAGATTTCAGGCACCACTTGTGGACAGGTAGGGCACTTGTGTGTTTGTCTGCTGTTACCATGAATGGATGGATAGATGGATGAGGGGAATGCCAGCAAGAGCTTCCTCACGTGGCCATATAGCCATATCCTAGGCCCTAAGGAGAAGAGTGGTACCCAGAGTATGGAGAAGAGAAATCCTGAGGGTAGGAAGGACCAGGGCAGTAGAATACAGACAGAAGAATTGTTGACCATCATAGCAGAGAGGAGACCCCTGGAGGAGAAAAGGGGAAGGAGCTAAGCTGGTCATGGGAGATGTGAAGCAGGCTCTGGGGGAAGTAAAATCAAAGGAGGAGAAACAGAGGACAAAGAGAGCCAACTCTGAGTGGTAAGAAGAAGGAGCGTGGGGCCATGTCCAAGAAGAAATAGATGGGGACTATAATATGGAGGAGGAGGAAGATGAAGAACCAAAGTCAGAGGGTGAGTGGGACTATGTAATAAAGGAGGATCCCTGGGAAGGAGTCCTGGTCCAGTTGCAGGTGCCTAAATGAGAAGGGAGAAGCACCAGTACCCCAGTAAACCATGACATCTACCGCCATGGTGTGTGTGTGTGTGTGTGTGTGTGTGTGTGTGTGTGTGTGTGTGTGTGTGTGTGTGTGTGTGTGTGTGTGTGTGAGAGAGAGAGAGAGAGAGAGAGAGAGAGAGAGAGAGAGAGAGACTGGCTCCACAACACCTAACCAGGATGAATCCAGAGGAACCATTATGCTTGCAACTAGAGATGGGCACGACTAGGGAAAATGACGTTTTCAAGTTGTTGTCGGAGGCAGTCCGTTTTGGCTCGTTTCCGTTTTTCGTGAAATTTCGCAAAAATTAGTCAGTTCATTTTTTTGTTTTTTCGTTGTCGTTAGTACTGGTTTGGGGGGGTAGCGGGCTCCTGGAGGGAGCTGCAGGAGTCAGCCAGAGCCACAAGTGATGGACTGGCAGACTCTTTGCACCTGCTGTGTCTCACGTACTTGCATGTAGTGCAATGCAAGTAGATCTGGCTTAGGGTTAAGACGGGTTAGTGCAAGGGCTAGGGTTACGCTAGTTACGGGTGAGGTTAGGGTGAGTATTGGGGTGCACCTCTGGGTGCCTCTCTGACCCACTTAGAAGGACAGTGTACTGGCGTATGGGTTGGGCTTAGGCTTAGGGTTCAGGTTTGGGCTACGATTAGTGGGCTGTTTATGCCCGATTGGCACATCCCAGAAGTCTCTGTGGTCAACCTGGCCAAGTGGCCATGTGATTGGTGGAAAATTTGCATGGTCCACTCCCATGGGCGAGCCCATCATTGCAAATGTGCAGGTGTAAAAAAATAAAATAAAATAAAAAAAATAAAATAAAATAAAATAAAAAAATCAACGGAGACTTTTTTTGCAAGAAAAACCCACTGCTGCTACTGTAAAAATTCAAGCATTTAAAATAGCTAATTTTCGCATGTTTCTGTGGTGCTTTGGTGGGGTTTTGGGCAACGATTTAAAAAAAAAATATTGCGGTCGCCATTTTGGATCCCCCGCACTGCATGGCAAATGGATGCGCCCTCCCAGCCTGGTACCAGCAGTGAAGCAGTAGCAATAGCCAAGGAGAGGGGGGCGGGGAAACCCCCCCCAAATAAAACACCCTTCTGGCCTGGTAGGTGCCCTCAGACAGTTTTCGCCTACTTTTAGGGCCGGGAATTGGTTTTTTTTTTAACTTTTAAAAACTTTTTTTCTGTGCCGCTTGGCATTGAGTGATCGCCATGATGCAAGTAACGAGCACGACAAATCAGACCAAATTGTTCGTTCGTCGGTTCGAGCTCGAATTCTGGCGGAGTAATTCCCATTACCGTTTCCGTAGAGTAACGGATACGAGTAACGGAAACGGAAACGGGAATACCGCTAAGTTGTGCCCATCTCTACTTGCAACAGAAGGAGCATTATTGTCCATTGTATGAGCAACAGCAGCGTCCTCCAACCCAAAACCCGCTTCCCGTCGGGACCCTCTTCTCGCCATACTCCATGCCCTCACTACAGGTATACCAACCAGGGGCCCTCCAGACTTGAAACCTTGTGACACCCATCCCAATGACAGACAAGAGACACATTCACCCCAATGTAATCCATTTGGGGTGTGTCCCTAAGCACATATGATCTCGCCTGATTTCAGAAGCTAAGCAGGGTTGGCGCTGGTTAGTACTTGGATGGGTGACCACCTGGGAATACCAGGTGCTGTAGGCACCTGGAGTAGGAACTCGCAAACCACTCCATTATTTCTGCCAAGAAAACTCCATGGACATGGAGTCACAAAGGGTCGGTCACAACTGTAAGGACACAACACACACACACACACACACAAACAAGACACAAGAATGTGCCAAGGCTAGGGAACGCAATTTGCCCTGGGGTATTACCATTATCTGAACAGACAGCTGTTGACTCTTTTGTTCACGTTCCAATAAATCCAATGAAGACTTTGAAAGAAAGAAAGAAGACTTCTGCAGATAGGCAGAACATTCTTTGATTATTGCAGAATGCAGCGGACAACTACAAAAAAGGTGTTCTGCTGCCATTTAAGTTACCAGAAACTTGAACACCCATCAATAGAAATCTAGTTTTGGAACCCCTTTTCTTATCTGTTCTAAAGAATGTTTAACAACCACACACTGCCACTTACATATAGCAACCTACCAAAAAAAAAAAGAGAGAATGAATGGCCTTAAAAACTCTTCAGAGGTGAAGAGATATTCTCATAAAATCTGCTGTCAAAGGAAGTGTCATTGCAGTACTAAACAATGCAGACTGTATAGCAGAAGCACAAAGACAAACTGAGGAATCAATAAACATACAATATCTTGGACAAAAACATCACTCCAGAACTCAATAATCATATTATTATAACCATTCAAAGGCTGGCAAGCAAAGAACATCTTAACAGCAAGGCAGTTGGTGTCTTTATAAATCTCACTCCTACTTTAGGTCATTTTTATATGTTCCCTAGAACACACGAAGTCAATAACCCAAGATGCCCTATTGTTTCATGTAATGACATAGCTACTGAGATTTTCTCTCTGTGTATTGACTTATGTTTACCAAGTATGAACAAATAAAGCTCCCATCTCATGTCAAATACATCAATGATTTTTTTTACTTAGAATTGATTCTTTGAATTAACTGCAGCAGTTTGATAATGATACCACACTTATTTCAACAGATGTCACATATCTTCAGAGCGCCATGCCACAAGATTTAATGGGTGAACACAGAAATTGCATTATATTTGAGGGAGTGCCTGCTTAAATAACCAAGTTTTCAACAGTTTTTAAAGGCAGCCAAAGAGGGGGCCAGGCAGATATCTGGTGGAAGGTTATTCCACAGGCGAGGGACAACGGCAGAAAAGGCCCTATTTCTTGTTTTTTCCTTTCAGGCCTCTCATGGTGTTAGTTGCCTCAAACATTTAGCTTAGGAAGATCGGGTACTATGGGCAGTTTATTTATTTATTTATTTATTTTAAAACTTTTATACCGCTCCTACTTCCCAAGCGGGAACTCAGGGTGGTTTACACAAAAGCCCAAAAGGCAAAGAACAGTAGCAGCGGCAGGGGCAGACTTACGGCATATGGGGGGGGAGGAAGGAAGGGGGAAAAAAAGGTACTCTAGTCATTATTAAAGGAATCCCTGAAAAGGAGGGTCTTCAATCCTTTCCTAAAGGACGCCAACGTTGGAGCCTGTCTCACCTCCCTGGGCAAGTTGTTCCACATAGGTGGCACCGCCACCAAGAAGGCCTGCCCACGGGTACTTGTCTTGCGGGCCTCCCTCGGGGAGATCGTCTGCAACGAGAGGGCCAGAGATGAATGGGTGGGTCGGGCTCGATCTGATTGTCGGTGAAGCCGCTCCGCCAGATAAACAGGGGCCAAGCCATGGAGGGTTTTGTAAGCCAAAACCAGCACCTTGAACCTTATTCGGGAGGCAACGGGCAACCAGTGGAGGCGGACCAGAATGGGAGTGATGCGGTCGAAATGACACGCACCAACCACCAGCCTGGCCGCCGCGTTCTGGACCCGCTGCAATCTCCGAACAAGGTTCAAGGGGAGCCCCATGTAGAGAGCGTTGCAATAATCCAGCCTCGACATGACCAATGCCTGTACCACAGTCCTCAGGGAGCTCCCGTCAAGGTACGGGCGAATCTGGGCAATTAACCTTAGATGATAAAAGGCTGACCTGGTCACGGCTGACACCTGGAGCTCCAGGGTCAGACCCGGATCCAGGACGACGCCCAGATTCCTCACTCTTTGCGCCACCTGGAGGGCGGACCCATCCAGACTGGGAAGAGGGCCACAGTACCCATCTGTGCCGCCCCCAAAGAACATAACCTCGGTCTTTCCGGGGCTGAGCCGGAGTCTGTGGGTCCTGGTCCAGTCCAAAACTGCAGCCAGGCAGCGGTCAAGGGTCTGGGGCCTCCACTGCACAGGTGGAAAAGGAGAGATTTGCGTGTCATCAGCGTACTGATGACAGCAGACTCCAAAACTCCGGATGGTCTCAGCCAGCGGCTTCATGTAGATGTTAAAGAGCATTGGGGAGAGGGACGACCTCTGAGGCACCCCACAAGAGAGTGTCCAGGGAGCCGACAACTCACCCCCCAAGCTCACTCACTGGGTACGACCCTCAAGGAAGGAACGGAGCCAGCCAAAGGCCGATCCCCCGATCCCCACCTCCGAGAGCCGCCCCAGCAGGATACCGTGGTTGACGGTATCAAAAGCTGCTGACAAGTCGAAGAGGACCAGCAGGGTAGAGCAACCCCTGTCGGCCCCCCTCAACAGATCATCGTGCAGAGCGACCAGGGCCGTCTCTGTCCCATGATGCGGCCTGAACCCAGACTGGAAGGGATCCAGGACATGCTTCTCCTCCAGGAACGACTGGAGGCACAGGGCGGCGACTCGCTCGACTACCTTTCAGTGGGAGAAGGCGCTCTGACAAGTAGCGAGGTCCTAAACCATTTAGGGTTTTGTATTTCAAAGTTAGAACCTTGAAGTCCATGCTCACAGAATAAGTTAGCTAGAAGTCCATGTCCACACCATGGTTCAGGTACCTGGCTGCAGAATCTTGGGACTAACAACTGAATTTTACTCTGTGTGTTTAATGTGACAATAGTAGTAGATCTTTATTTCTGTCACAACAATAAAGTGAAATTTGTAGACACATACACACTTGACTAGCTGCCTCATGACTAGAAATGGTTTGAAAAATAAGAAAGAATGTTGAAAACAAATTAAAAGAAAAATATAAAGAAAAATAAAACCCTAACCTGCACTTGAAAACCTTCATTGCTGGTGCAACAGAAACCTCCATTCCTCTCCCCTTCCTCTGCTTATGAGGCTTGCCTGAGACAAAATATTTCATAGAATCCCCCATAATTCAGCAGAGAGAGAGAGAGAGAGAGAGAGAGAGAGAGAGAGAGAGAGAGAGAACTATGATTGCCTACCCAGCCCGGAATAAAGAGACGACACCTTCATATGGGTTAAAATAGGGTCACATTTTTATTTATAACAAATCTCTTCTTGTTGCATGCTGAACCTTACCTCTGGCAAGGGGACCTGAATGTAGTGCATGCAGGTATGGGTTTGGAATCACCTTACTTCCCGACATATGACAAATTCATCACTTAATTATATTCAGAAGAGTGTTGGCCACCTGTTCAGCACGTTCCTATATGTATTCCAAAGCAGCCCTCAAATCTACACCTAACAATCATTTAAACTCCTAGCATTCTATTCCTACTTTCTACTCCAACTTCAAATGTTATCCGAGGGTTGCCACAAAGCCTGATGTAGTTTACCAAGGGACTTTCAACCTGTTACCTCCTGCACTACCCACCAATTGTGGCCTCCATTCTCACTACCTCAAAGTGAGAATGGAGGCCAATATGAT
Organism: Phrynocephalus forsythii; assembly: GCA_029282475.1. Lineage (NCBI taxonomy): Eukaryota > Metazoa > Chordata > Lepidosauria > Squamata > Agamidae > Phrynocephalus > Phrynocephalus forsythii. Next base: position 132,714,982 of record JAPFRF010000002.1, on the reverse strand, counting down.
TGACCACCAAAAATTACCATCTGGCCCAAAACGCTACCAGCTACCCTCATTCTCACATTCAGGTGGGAGGGTGGGGAACAAAAGCAAAAGGAGATCGGGCTGCAGGGCAAGCAGCTATATATAGTCTGTTTTGCTCCTGCTAGTAAACCCTGTAGTCCAGCGCTTTCATGCCAAAAATCCAGGTACACAGACAAAGGAGCCCCACCCGGAACTGATATCCATGTGGAGCACCATTGTCTCACTTGTGATCATGTGACCAGTGCTTGTATTGCTTATTGCTCAAGGCAAAATTTAGAAGAAATCATTGCTGATCTTGCAAAACACTCTTAGACCAAGATACTCATAAACCAAGGTATTACTTGCAATCCCAGGGTGCATTTCCTTAGATCAAGAATGCATTAAAGTGGTAATCCAATTATGCAATTCACACTAGACATGGGCACGACCAGAAAAAATGATGTTTCGAGTTTTTGTTTGTCGGAATGGGTCTGTTTTGGGTCATTTCCGTTTGTCGCAAAAAAATTTCAAAAATTTGTCATTTCGTTTGTCATTTGTCGTTTCCACCGTGATTTAGCGCAATTTGACTTCCCCCAGAGCATAGGGCCATCCCGCAATCAGGGCAGGCGCTAGGTGTTTTTGGGCCCTAGGCAGCAGGGGGCGGGGGTGGGGGGCATGGGCGGGCAGCGACAGCGGCAGGGGGAGGTGCGGGCGGGCGAGTGGGCGGGCGGACGGGCGAGTGGGCAGTTAGGATATCACTTAGGATAGAGGTTCTGTTCTTGGCTTGCAACCCAAATGTGTGTGTGTGCAAGCAAATTGAAGTTGGGAAAATAGAAAATAAATGGTAGTATATAATATATTTTTAAAATAAATCCACATCTCCCACTCCCAGTCAAATCTCCCCCTTTATCCAATATCAGAAAAAAATCCTCACGAACTGCCAGAGAAGAAATAAAGAATAAACTGCTATTCCCTTCAGCAGACAAAGCTGCAGGGAATCAAAGAAATTATTTTCTAAATTCAGTTCCCTCCCTGCCTGCCTAACTTAAATCCTAAAGCCTCCAGCCTCCCTCCTCAATCTCGATCAGATCACACCAGCACCAGCAGCCAGCCCTCCTCCCTCAACCACATCCATACACCCGACTGCGATTTCTGGAAGGTGCCTCGGCTTTTTATGCCCTCCGAGACATCCAGAAGTGTCAGTCAAAAACCTGGTGATGCCATTGGTGGAATGGTTCAAAAAAAAATGCATGGTCCCATCCCATGCCCAGCCCAAATGGGCAGGTCTAAATAAAATAAAATAAAATAAAGTAAAATAAAATCAATACGATGTTTTATTGCTATTAAAAACCCCACTGCTGCTACTATTAAAATTTAGGCATTTAAAATAAATAAATTTCACATGTTTCTGTGGTGATTTGGTGTGTTTTTTGACCACGATTTCAAAAGAAAAATTGCGGTCGCCATTTTGGATCCCCCTCACCGCATGGCATGGCGAGACGACGAGGATGAACCCCCCCCAGCCTGGTGCAAGTAGCCCAGAACAGGAGAAGAGGGGAGGAAAGGCCGGGGACCCCCCAGAAACCACCCCTCTGGTAGGTGGCAAAGCCTCCGGCAGGCATATTTTCGCCTGCTTTTTTGGCCGGGAGTCGTTTTGTTTTTTTTAACTTTTTAAAACTTTTTTTTCTGTGCTGTTTGGCATCACGCGATCGTTCTTTTTTTGGGTCGGGTTCGAGCTGGAGCGCGTAATTATCGTTACCGTTTCCGTTACATAACGGACACGATAACCGAAAATGGAAACGACAATTTCGCCACTCCGTGCCCATGTCTAATTCACACTTTTGATTACAATGGCTTTTTAAAAACTGTTATATGTTCATAACAAAGCCTCACAGGTAAATTTAAACTTTTTTTTAGCAACCCTTATCACATGGATTCCAGTTTACCTTTCTGGAGTTTAATATTTCTGATTTATACTTACATTAAAGAAGGGTAGTGAAAAATCTGGGAGTGGGAGTGATGAGTAAATAGGAACAACCATAACTTGATGATTGCACAATGGTCCCCCGCCCTTTCGTGGTTCATATTGCAGGACTGCAGTACCCTGAAAGGGCTTGAGGGAGGGGGGAAGGTTTTAAAAGCTGGGGCTTCTCCTCCATTGGTGCAGGTAAGCGGTGCAAGATGTTTAAAATGCTTTAAGCAATGGAGCCAAGTGCTTGGTTCTGTTGGTGAAAGTCATTTTAAATGTGCGCCACTGCCCTGCACCTCTCCCTAGTGCAGGGGAGTGGCAAGAGATGTTTAAAATGTCTTTAAGTATCAAAGCAGAGCTGGCTCCATTGCTTAAAGACATTTTAGACATTGCACAGGCCCGACCCAACCTGCATCCACATATTGCGGGTTTTCAATGATCATCGGTCGGGTCGGTCCCTAACCCCCACGATAGATGGGGGGGTCACTGTACGTGGCAGGAAAAAACTCATATAGATGTTCATATGCTCACTTTCTTCTCCAGATATATTAACTTCGTTGTCATTGTTTGTTTGGACAGCACCATTTTTAGAATTGTCTTATAGAATTTTGATCATTTCTGCTACCACAAGATCATTGGTTCACTCTTGCGCAGGAATAATATATTCATAGAATCATAGAATCATAGATTTGGAAGAGACCTCAAGGGCCATATAGTCCAAACCCCTAACATGCAGGAACCCCCATCACACTGCTTCCAACATATGGCCTTCCAGCCTCTGCTTAAAAACCTCCAAAGAAGGGGACTCCACCACCCTCCGTGGCAATATATTCCATTGCCAAACAGCTTTTTAACTGTCATGAACCTCTTCCTAATGTTTAAATTGAATCTCTTTTCCTGTGGTTTGAGACCATTGCCTCGCATCCTACTCTCTGAAACCATGGAAAACAAACCAGTCCCTTCTTCTATGTGCCATCCTTTCAAATATTTAAACATAGCTATCATATCCCCTCTCTGCCTTCTCTTTGTAAGGCTAAACATTCCCAGCTCCCTAAGCCGCTCCTCATAAGACATTTCTTCCAGACCCTCAATCATCTTGGTTGCCCTCCTCTGGACCTGTTTAAGATTGTCAACATCCTTTCCAGGCATAAGGAAAAGGGGCTGTCTGACCATGTTCCTGTTGCTGTATCTACAAAGAGAAGGGTCGGCTGAAGAGGAGAGATACACGTGGAACATCTCCATGTGCCTCCTCTTCCAAATTTCCTTCTCTGTGAAGACGGTAAAGGGCAAGGGTGCCACCAGAATTTTTCCTCTGTTCCCAAGTTCAGAGCAACCCTTTTCTGAATACCCAAATAAGGTCATTCTGTTAAATTCAAAAGAAACAAGTCTGGCAGGGACAAGAATGTTGTTATCTATCTCTGTTCAAGCTTGACCAAGAATGTTCACCTCATTATCATGAGTTTTAACAATATATCATTCCAAAATGAAATATTCTTTAGGATCATTTGCACTTATGTTCTACATGTGATGGTTCCTCTGGTACATTACATTCAGTGGGTCTTGAGTGGCCTCATTGTTCTTGCAGTGGCTATGTTGTAATCAGCAGCACCATTTCCAGTACAAGTTAATTACAATTGTACTCCATAGGGGACATGCTTCTTTCCTCCGTTTTTGATGTGCGGTGCAGGTATCCGTCTCTTAATGTTTGCTCAGCAACACTGGCTTTTATTAAATCATTGGGAAGGTCCCCCCCCCAATGGCTGTTACCAGTGCCATGTTCTGTCCTTCTAGGTTCAGATGCAGGCCCTGGACCGCAGATGCTTGAGGGCCCTGATCTCTGGATGCTGCTTTTTAATGCCAGGTTAGTAAAAAACAAGCCTCCCCACCTCATACGTATGTGATTTGATCACAGAGGAAGAGGCAGATGTAATATGTATCACCAAGCCCTGGCTAGGCCCAGAAGGAGGGGTACCTTTCTCAGAGATGTGCCTGGCTGGGTTCTGGTATGGCACCAGCTGAAACACTAGGGGAGGGGAGGAGGGGTGGGATGGTAATTGTCATTCAAGAATCTCTAATGGCCCTCAGGGGCACGGCCCCACAAGTGAGACCCTGTTATTTAAGCCAGGTTCTGGAGAATAATTGGGGGTGTTGCTATTTTACCAGCCTGCCTGCTATGCAGCAAGAGGAAGCTAAGCATAACCAGACAAGCATCCTGGATTTTAAGAAAGCCAATTTTTGCAAACGTAGGGAATTATTGGCTGTGATTCCATGGACCAAAACACTGAAAGAGGAGTCCAATATAGAAGGGTGTTCCTTAAAAGCAAGATATTAAAGCACAATCTAAAACTGTTCCAACTAGATGAAAAAATGGCAGATGTGTAAAGAAACTGAAATGGTTGACTAAAGAACTTTCAACTCAGCAGAGTATATATTTAAAAAGTATAGGAAATGGGGAAATGGGGAATGCACCAAAGAGGTATACAGTGGTATCCTGACTTATGACGTGCCCAGCATCCAAAAATCCCAACTTATGAGTGTTCTTCAGCGCTCTCCCTCCCCACCAGCTGCTAACGAGCAAAATTGGAATTCCCCGTCTTGTGAGCAGCGGGTGGGGGTGTGTGTCAGGATTTGAATTGCCTTCCAGTCACTGAGAAAACTGCTGCCTCAGTGACTGGAAAGCAATTCAAAAGTGGCATGCCACTTCTCTCCCCCCTCCCCCCCGGCAGGGACTCCGGAGAAGCAGCACACTACTTTTTAAATCCCTTCCAGTCACTGAGGCAGTGTTTGCCTCAGTGACTAGAAGGGATTTTAAAAGTGTTGTGCTGCTTTTCTGGATCCCCCGTGGGGGGTGGAGACAAGCAGCGAACCACTTTTTAAGTCCCCCAGGGGATCCCCTGGTGGTGACTGGGCCATTTTTAAAGGGGTCCAACTGATGACAGCTCTGCTGGACCCCTCTGAAAATGGTTCCCCGGCACCAAATCTGGTGCCTCTAGAACCCACAGGATTCACCCCCCCCACACACACACACCTGGCTCACCTGGCTCCCAGCTGAGAGGAGGCTGAGAGGAAGAGCTGAGAGGTGGGAAGTACTGGAGCAGCTGTGGGCACCCACCTCCTCCTCTTGCCTCTCCTGGGCATTGCTGCGGTGGCAGCTCATTGCCAGCCCTGCAGGTAAGGGACCCCTTTTACAGATGGAACAAAACTGTTCATTTCAATGAAAAAAAATGACCATTTTATTTCATCTGTAATGAAATGTTGCTTCATTGTTTCATTTGTTTTGTTTTGTTTCATTACCTAATTAAATGACAAAACAGCATTTCATTTTTCATTTCATGACCATCTCTATTTAGAAGACGAACCTTCTCTGCAGTGGCTCCAGCCCTCTGGAACAGCATACCCCCAGAGTTGAGACAGGCCTCCCTTGCTCCTGGCCTTCCAGAAAAGCCTAAAGACATGGTTTTGTTAGCTTGCCTGGGGTAGAACAAGCAGCTGTCACTGTTGGAGATGGCTCACATCTTTATTAAGAGCAAGCATCACCGCTTACCTTAATAATTATTTATATGTATATTGTTAGTTTTAGATGGTTTTTAGGGTTTTTTTAATATCCATTGTTTTGCTGTGTTTTATAAATGAATGAATGAATGAATGAATGAATGAATGAATGAATGAATGAATAAAAGTGTTGCATCTATGCATTCAACGGTTGGAAAGAGCAAAGGAAATACAAGGACCGAAACAGAAAGCTAAGAAGATAAAGAGTAGCAAATGCTCCCTCATCTCTTGAGACTAATGGAACTAGTGGCATAATTCGTTCAGGATCTCATATACATCTTTCTCACATTGTTCCAATGTATATGCCCTTTTTACACAATTTTTAAGTTTATACATTTGCATACACTTTTTCAAATGTTGTCCTCTTTCAAATGACATTTCCTCCCACTGAATAAATGCATTGTGTGAATTCCCCCATGTGTATTTTGCCCTCTACTAAATATATATACTATCCCAAATGCAGAATGTAGTACAGTGGTACCTTTACTTACAAGCAGCTCTACTTATGAGAAATTTGACTTAGGAGTGGAAAACCATTGCCGTTTTAACTGCTGCCTTACAAATTTTAGATGTGGTCTGCTTTACTAACAATTTTTTAAATTTTATTTATTTATTTATTTATTTATTTATTTATTTATTTATTTATTTATTTATTTATTTATTAGATATGGCTGCTCTACTTACAAGTTGTTTGTCTTATGAGCATGCATTCGGAACGTATTAAACTCATAAGTCGAGGTACCACTGTATTTAATTTACTTTCAACTTACATTGTATAGTTTGAGGAAGCATGGATTTCAGACTCTGAACATTTAGGTTCAGGAAGCACAAAGTTGGTAACTTTGTTTAGAATGAATGATTTTCTTCTAGAGATGGGCATGAAATGAAAAACAAAATGCTGTTTTGTCATTTTGTTCAGTAACAAGTTATTTCGTTATCTAATGAAATGGTAAGATGCATTTTGTTTCATTTTGTCACAAAACACAATTTTCCCCTCTAGAATGAAACAATTTGTCCTAGACGAACGAATGGCAGGGTAGCTCAAGCTCTTCCCTGAAAGCCCCTGAAATTTGGAAAGGTTTGGGAGTCAGGGAGATGAGTTAATAAGCTCCAAAGGGGGGTGCCCCTAGGGGAAAAATCATTCAAATCACAATGTGTAGCCTGCATAATTAAATTTTAAACCACCCAGAGATTGTTTGAAGCACTATGGGGCAGTATATAAGCAGAACACTTTGTTAATTGAGTCGGAAGCCGATCAGTGATAACACTGCCACAGCTTGGCTTCCAATTCCAATTAGAAAGATTTTTTTCCTAGGGGAACCCTCTTTGGAGCTTCATAACTAAGCCCTCTGAAACCCAGATCTTTCTAAATTTGGGGGGGTTAGCTATAATCACTTGAGGAAGCCACCGCTGCCATTCCCAAGTCAAAACATGGCTGTGATCTGTATTTTTGAAAATAATAGCAGCAGTAGTGGCAGCATCGGCAGCAGCAACAGCGGACGTAAGAGTAAGATAATAATGACTGTTCTAAGCTTTAATTATGTTAACCACCATTGTTATAGTTATTGTTTGTGACTTTAAATATTGTCTTTCAGTGTTGCAAGCTGAGTTGGGTCCTTTTCAAGGAGAAAGGCAGGATAAAAATATTTTAAATGAATAAACCAATAAATCCTATGAGTTAGTAGCCCTCCAATAGCAGCCCTACTTGACTCCAGCAAAGTAAAGGCAACACCCTCCTTTACTGAGTCAATCTACCTCTTATTTGACTGCCGTTCTTTCTTATTATGTTTATGTCATTGCTGTTGCTTACCATGATTATTATTTTAAGAAAGCCACTCTGGACTCTGCATGTTAGAATTGTTATGGCATGGCTGCACTTCCACTGTCCATTCAACCAGATGTAACATATAAAGCAATAACATCCCCTCCCCGCAACTGAACATAATAAAGACTCAGAGCTTTCCCTCATCTATCCTTCCTGCCACTACCAATAACAGCTATGCAGATGGTAAATGTAGCAGAATCTGTTTTGAGATTCAGCTGTTCTACAGTAAATACAACCCAATCCACTGGGAAATTAAGCATCCTATTAAACATGCTTATTTTTTTAAAGAAGCTGAAATCATTCATGGAATCTATCCCTCCAAGTTCCAGGGATGTATATGCACAACCCCTAGACTCCTGCATTAAAGGGTCCAATGACCTTTCTTTCTAAACAGCAAACTCAGGTTGGTGTACTTTGTACTTGACAGAATAAGAACCATAAACAGAGCATTTACAGTTAAAATGGGGCAGGAAAATATCGACAGAGGCAGTGTGGCCCTTTCAGCCTTTTATTCCTTTGTAACTTTAGTCAAATCCTTACCAAATCCTTACTTGCTTTAACATTATGCCAGTATCAGTGGGCCTTGTTCCTCTTCGCACATATATATACACACACAAACTCAACCTCTCTCTCCCCCAACACGCACGAACAACTATTCTTCTGCTAATGGCAGGGCAACACTTGTTTTAAAACTCCCTTGGACTAATAAAAAGCTGTTTAATCAGATTGGGGTTAAACAGGGTTCAAGCTCAATAAGTACAGGAGCTAAAAGAAAGGAAAAACTCCACTTTAATGAGCAAACACAGTGTACAATTTGTAAAAGGCTATCAAAACTAGCCCGTTTATGAGTGCTCAGTTAAAATGATTTGCCATTAATTTCAAATGTCTCCTGGATGCTGAGATATTGAACGAAACCTAGTGAGAGAATAAAGTTGGGGAGCCAGTTCCTTTTCAAATTATTTCTCTTTTATAAGAACTCATTGTCTTTCTCATCCTGTGTTGAGATACACTTGAGATTGGGAAAGGTTGGAAATAGAGATGGGCACGAAACAAAAAAAATGGTGTTTCAGTTTTTCGTTTGTCGTTGAGAGGTCTGTTTCAGTTCATTTCTGTTTGTCGTGAATTTTTGGAAAAATTTCGTTACCATTTTTCATTTTTTCGTTTGTCGTTTCTACCCGCTTTTTGCGCGATTTTTAAAGCATTTCCATGCGCAGGCATCCCCCAATGCCTCAGACCAGAGGGAAAACACTAAAAAAAATGGATGGTGGCAGAGACACAGTATAGACTAGGTATGCACGGAGGCTGCAAAGGCAGCGGCGGGCGTTGTCCAGGGTGCAAGGCAGCCGCAGAGTGACTGCACTGTGGGCAAGGGAGGGTACTCACTGAGAGGTACGCAGCACGCACGCACACAGGGAGGCTGCAGGACTGAAGCTAGAGTCGCAGAGACAGCAATCCCACCCTAACTCCAACCAGAGACTGCAAGGAGGACGGGGGCTGCCAGACTTTTTTATGCCCTCTGTGGCTGCCAGACCTGCCCGCCCAGTCTGCAACCTGGGCATGCTATTGGTTGAACATGATCCCATCACATGGCTTGCCTCCATTTTGTGGCTGGTGCGACATCCATTTTAAAGGGAAAAGAAAAATACATCGCGATGGGAGAAGACAAAAACAAATGTTTTAAGGACCCCAACCCCCTGGTAGGTATTATCAGACAATATAAATAATTATCGCTGCGTTTTTATGGATGTCCAGGGCGTTTTTTAACATTTAAAACAGTTCATTTCATTGTGCGTCGCCATTAATGGAAACAAAACGTAATGACCACAATTTTCGCGGTTCTGTTCGTTCGTTGCATTTTCATCACAATTTTTGTTTGTCATTTCATTACATAATGGAAATGAAAAAATGTTCGTTCCGTGCCCATCTCTAGTTGGAAATGCTACAGGCAGAATAATTTAGGATTAGGACCATGATCTAATTAAACCAAACAAATTATTACAAGAATTCCAACAATGGTAAACAAAAGAACAAGAAAATCTCCAAACCAGTTGGATTTGTCTGCCAACATATGTCAACACAATTTAAGAACAGAAGAGTGTTACCCAAGATCCCATTTCCATGTCAGACCTCAGGTTCAGAGTGGATTGAGAAGTAATAAGACCACTGCCCTCAACTTCTCAATATTCTTATGAGAGTGAGCCAAAGTTTTGTCTTCTAGCCTAGAGATACACAGAAGGATAGCAATTCTCTGAGACTTTAGCAAGTGCCCTGAGATTGGTCAACTCAAATGATCTGAGCATGCTTCTTACCTTGTCGATTTTAAATAACTGTAGGCGTTCTGTAGCAACAGAGGGGGTTGGTGAGATGTCTCTTGGGGTCCCTTTCAAGTCTTCAGCTCTATCAGTCTATGTAAGCAATGGATACTTCTCACCAATCTTTCCAATGATCCCCAAAGGATGTCTATCTTTGGAGTCAGGAAGGAAATGCAGAGTATGTAGTAATGAAATTAAAAGATAGCTGCTTCTTGGGAGGAAAGCGATGACAAAACTAGGCAGCATTTTAAAGAGCAGAGACATCACTTTGCCAACTAAGGTCAGGATAGTCAAAGCTATGGTTTTTCCAATAGTGATGTATGGAAGTGAGAGCTGGACTATAAAGAAGGCTGCTCACTGAAGAATTGATGCTTTTGAACTGTGGTGCTGGAGGAGAGTCTTGAGAGTCCCCTGGACTGCAAGGAGATCAAACCTATCCATCCTGGAAGAAATCAACCTTGAATGTTCACTGGAAGGACAGATTTTGAAGCTGAGGCTCCAGTACTTTGGCCACCTCACGAGGAGAGGGGACTCCTTGGAAAAGCTCCTGATGTTGGGAAAGATTGAAGGCAAAAGGAAAAGGGGACAGCAAAGAATGAGATGGTTGGACAGTTTCATTGATGCAACCAATATGGATTTGACCAAACTCCGGGAGGCATTGGAAGATAGGAAGGCCTGGTGAGCTCTGGTCCATGAGGTCACAGAGAGTCGGATACAACTGAATGACTGAGTAACAAAAGTTTAATGGCCCACAAGTGTAGCACCCCAAGCCAAGTCTTGTTTACAGTTGGCACTCCAAAGGCCACACCAGAATCCACCAGAGCAGAGATGCAAAAATAGAGACCATTGAAAGCAATAGGGGTCTATGTGCAAAAGGGGTTTGTGATTGCCATCCTGTACAAATCCCTACAGGATAAAGTACTCCTACATGTGGAGTACAAACAAACCTAATATTGGCCAGTAGGTAGTTTCATTGGGGAAGAAATGTTCATCTTTACCTTTGTAACTGCCATGAATAGGCAGATAAGTGGGTCTAAAACAGACTATTGCAACCCTCTCTATGAGGAGTTGACCTTGAAGGCAGTTCGGAAGCTGTGGCAGGTACAGGACAAAGCTGCCAGGTTGATCTCTGGAATTTCTCTTTATAACCATATGACCTCTATCTTGGCCCATCTACACTGGCTGCCTGTTTGATTCTTGGCCAAGTTCAGGGTACAGTAATACCTTGGTTTACTAGTAAGACGAGTAAACATTTCTGATACACTTTGCCTTCTCTTACAATACAAGCACTGGAGCAGGTGACATGATCACAAATGTGCCAAATGTGGTTCTCTCTCTTTCCCACTGCTAGATTGTTGGTGATTATCTAGAATGTTCCCTCTCAGGCAAGCCTCAAAAGCAGAGAGCATAGCGAGGAATTGACGTCTCCCTTGCATCAGCCACAAAGGTTTTCAAAGGAAAGTGCATGTTAGGGTTTTATTTTTATATACATTCATAATTTATTTAATTTGTTTTCAAGATTATTTCTTATTTTTCAAACTATTTCTAGTCATGAGGCAGCTAGTCTAGTGTGCATATGACTACAAATTGCCCTTTATTATGGTCACATTAAAAACACAGGGTGAAATCCAGTTGTTAGTCCCAAGGAAAGCAGATTCCACAGCCAGATACCTAACCCATGATGTAGACATGGACTTCTAGCCATGTTCTTCTGTGCGTTTTGGCATTTTGGCTGTACAGTATGCGGTCTGTGGGGCCCTAGAATGAATCATCTGGGTTTCCGTGATGTCTTATGGGGAAATTTGCTTTGATATATGAGTGCTTTGGTTTAAAAGCATATTTCCAGAATGAAGGTATTACTGTCCTTTTTAAGTCCTCAGTGGTTTAGGACTTTGTTTCCTAGCTGAGCACCGATCCCTAAAAAAAATCTCCTTGTCCCACTTACACCTCTCTTATTGTGAGGCTCTAATTGGCCACCCCAAGGGCACCCCAGAGATCAGTCTCTTGAAACCTGGCCTACTCAGTGGTGGCTACTCCACTTTGCAACTGTCCACCACCAGAGGTGCAATTGGCCTTCCTGGCTTTTAGGAGGCAACTGAAGACCTTATTGTTTTCCCAACTCTTTAAATAGTTTGTTTATATCATTAAGTAATTTTACATATCCCTTCTACCACCAGTCTGCCACTAATTTTCACTGCAATGTTGTTGTTTTTATCATTAGCACTAGCATTATTATTCATGATGACTATGGGTCTCTTTGCATAGGAACCTAGCTACTAGTTGGGTGGGATATAAATGTAATTTTTTTAAAAAAACTCATCCCATCTATGGGTCTAACCTTATAAAACGAAATTGATCTGTAGCAGCTTGTATGCCTTTTGGGGGGGGAGAAATCCACAATATATGGTGTTTTAATTTAGCTGACTCAAGTCATGTGGTTTCTCATTTGATTCCTGCATTCCTGACTGAGTAACTGAAGTGCTCCTTTTAAAACTAGCTGTAATGTCCAAATGGTTTTAAGTCCATTAAGAAAACAACTTGCTAAAATAAGCTGCCCTCTGGTGGCCATTTATTTTAACCCACTTCCCTAAAAGAATAATACAACTCAGAATAAAATAAATACACACTTTGGAAGTGACCGTGCAAATGTGAACCTCGGCACAATTTTTAATACAGGTCAAAGCTTAGGTTTTTCAGTTCTGTAACCAGGTCCTAAGGCAGTCTAAGGAAATGTTCCTTGACTTTTCAAGGGTCTCTGCTTGCACAAACAAGATGGAAAAGTAGGTGAGATGACATGAGAAGCCAAGTTGCTTGTTAAGCAAAAATCAGATGTTCCTTGCTGTTTTCTGCTGATAAAAGCATATCAAGGTCAATATAACTGTAGGTTATTTGAACCTGACTCATATTCTTCAGGGTTAAATCTAGCTGAACTAATGGAAATGAAAGTGAAAAGTGGAAGTAGCAAAATTAAAAGGTAGCCTCTCAATTGGAGGGAAGTCACAAAAGAACAAAGAACCTTCAAATATGAAAATAGGTTTCATTTTCATTTTCCCCTTCACCTAAGTTGCATCTTTTTTCATTTGATGAGCCTCGTGGCGCAGTGGTTAAATGCCTGTACTGCAGGTAAAACTGTGCTCATGACCTGGGTTCAATCCCTGGTAGCAGGCTCAAGGTTCACTCAGCCTTCCATCCTTCCAAGGTCGGTAAAACGAGTACCCAGCTTGCTGGGGGGGGGCAATGTGTAGCCTGCACACTGTAATTAAAACTGTAAACCGCCCAGAGACTACTTGTAGTGGTATGGGGCAGTATATAAGCAGAACATTTTGCTTTTGAACTGCCATTTGTTGGAATTTATTTTTTCTCATCGCTGATCTGACTTAGTCAACCTAATGTCTCTCAGGATGTATCAAGAGCAGACACCATTCAGTGGAGACTTCTGGGTAAAATAGGGGGTAGGCTCTGTGGTGATAAGACAGTGGAGATCTTCAGATATATTACTGAATCGCTGAAAATGCTGAGCAATCATGTAGATCAGAAAGAAACTGAAGAAGTCAGGATGGTCAGAAAACAAAATCTTATTGATAAAGAATGCACTGTGTAAGAGTTTTAAAGATTAACCTTATTTAAAAGTCCCATGCACTTCATAAAAAGGTCAACATTACTTGTTGTTGAATCAATCATTTTTTTTCCACAAGGGAAAATCCATGCCTTGCTTATGAACTGAGTAATCCATGTTCACATTTTGGTACATTTGCTGATAATGCTGAAAGTTGTAGGATTAAGTTTCCTCCTTCAAAAGATGATATCTCAGTAATCCTGGAGTGCCTCAGATGAGCAGGAAGGATGAAATTGGAGGCAAGAACAGCTTTCATGTACATGCAATAGTTCCATGAAGCCTATGCAATTGATATACTTGCCTTTATGGCTGAATTTTGTGCTGTTACACTAAAGAGGCACTCCAACCACCTCATGTCTATGCCCACTGACGTCCCCATCTTTCGACTACAAGTGTTTTCTGCCTACGTGTCACAAACAGGACTTGATGAAGACACCAAGGATCCATTCTGGAACAAGCTACAGGACAGTACAATACAGTAGCTATAGGGCCTGGAAACTCCATCATCATATTTACACGTGGTAACACAGTTAATCTGGATTGTTATGCTACAGTGACCTTGCTCGGCTGGAGAGACAGATAATTATTTTCCAATGACTATAGTAAACTATTGTTCAAGTCTCAATTTTAAAAGCACTTTCATATTCAGGGCTACTTTTATTATACATGCCATAATTATTTTAACACTCTGTACATAAAATTACACTTCTTGATATTTTATGCTGGCCACATCCCATAGGTCACAGGGCTTTTCATGAGCACCATTTAGGCATTAGTCACACTTATCAACATGTGAAGAAAGAAGCACACTGTCTCCTTTGACTCTTTCTTCCCTGTAGTCAGAAGGATGGGTCTAAAACGAAGAAAGACTGCTGTACGTGTTGTGATCAGCCTTGCAAGCCAGAACTCTGATTCTGGAACTGATTCTAGAAAATCAGAGTTTCAACTGATGTGGAAGCTCTCCACCTGTCCAGAAAGCTCTGCTCTTTGGAGCCATCCCCTTTTGTATAATGAAGGCAAGAACGGAATGCTCCTTTCTTTCATGTTAAGTAGCACCAGACCAGTTACTTCACGTCCTACTTTGTTCCACGATTATGTTCGTTCTGTGACAGCACTGTTAGCGGTCATGTGGTTTTGTCCCTGTTCAATCCCTGTTTTCATTTACCCATGGGTGTGATTACTTGTCTCATGACAACTGTTACTTCACGTCCTTGTTTTGTGACTACTGGATTTCCCTGACTTCATTTAGCCTTTTTTTTAAATTGTCAGGCTTCTGTTTTTCAATATTTCAAATCCCTGCTCCAGACGCGCGGGCTGTCTCGAGAAACCCGGCAGAAGGAGCTGGGCGAGCCCTCACCATTTGCTTCGGGTGAGTGGTGGCAGCACCATGGGTGGTGGGCGAGACACCCTCGCCCTGAACTCAGCAGTCTGCAGGCTGGCAGCTGAGCAGGCAAGGAGAGCTCAGCCCTGCCTCTGACCGGGACCCGAGGAGGATGGAGCTATGCCTGACAGTAGCTCTCCTCCTGTCCCTTCAAGAGCTGCCTTCTCCTGCAGGGACAGATGGGCAGCCGAGCCTGGCCTGGTGCAGGAGTCCCAGTCGGCTTTCTCGGTTGTCGGAGTATTCCTAGAGCAAAAGGGGGAAACAGCCATTGCCATTATTCCACGTCCCTTGTCTCGGAACAGGAACCGGGAACAAAGCGTGACAAAATAATTCCCCAGCCCAGGGGCAGGTATGGCTCATCACACTGTGTTCCTGGTTCAAGGGGTGTGGCCGGGACAAGATTCTGCTCTCACGCTATGGATGTGAAGTAACCTTTTTTTATATCAGTCCCAAGCGAGACAGCAAAGAGGGATGAGAGGGATGTGAAGTAATGGCCCAGGATTAATAAGACTCCAACAGGGCTGAAGTAAAAGAATTATGTACCATTATGAGGCACTACTGTTGAATAGGAATGTGCACAGCCACCAAACCCTGGTTCATGCTCAAATAAAGATACACAGATTGATACCCGATCTGCCTTGTGCTCATTTGGAAACATTACAGCCTGATTATTGCTTATTTCTGTGCTAGTATTAGTGGGGGGGGGTTATGTCTTGGGGAAGAATCCCATATCCTAATAAAGAAAAACAAATGGCCATTATTGTCAAAATTATTTTTTGCAGAACTGCTTTTCCACATCAAGCCTAGAGGACAAAACAAAAAGAGAAGCTTAAAACTATTGTGATCTTTGGCTAAGACACCATTGCAATAACAAGGAGAAAGCAGATTACAGGGCACAAGACAGACCTTAGCATCTAAAAGGAACAACTGAGAATCCAGACAGAAATGCACGAATTCACCAGCACATTAACAGGCACTGGAAGAGTAGCTATGTTTTTAAAGTGATGTTTAAAAATAATAAAAGGAGCATTCGGATTACAAACACTGACAATATACTACATCAATGGGGGTCTCTTTTTGGTGCAAACAATGTGTAAAGACACTGCTATAGCCTGACAATCTCTCTCTCAGGGACTGTGTGCAGGAGACATCTTATAGGTTGTACTTTATGGCAGATTTTGTTGGTTGTTCTGTTTTGGTACTTGCTCAGTGTCTTCCTTTTAAGACAGTGATATTTTGGGTTCCCTTTCAACCCCTCCCATAACCACATGATGTCTTTTTAATTAATTTTTAATCCATTGCTATATTTAACATGAAGGATGTGTAGGAGTGCTGTTCCATCCTGTGATTATCCCTGGGCTCTTTGCTCTGCCCAGAGGTTATCTCACTAATGCAGAAATAGCCTGGATTCTATTCATATTTACACACTCACACACTTCCCTAGCAGTTAGAAAAATGTGGCCTAGCTCCTGTGAAAATGGTCATTCTCAGGGCCGTCTAATTGTGGTGGTGGTTGTGGTGTGCCATCAAGTCACCTCTTATTTATGGTGGCCCTATGAATAATCTCCAAAATGTCATGTCCTCAACACCCCTGCTCAGCTGTTGCAATCCCAATCTCATGGCTTCCTTTAGGGAGTGAGTCTATCACAAAATTGTTCTTCCTCTTTCCCTGCTGCCTACTACCATTTCCCAGCATTATTATCTGTTCCAGAGAATCTTGCATTCTCATGATGTGCCCCAAATAGGAAAGTCTCAGCTTCAACATTTTTGCCTGCAGAAATGGTTCAGAGTTGATTTGTTCTAGGGCCCACTTGTTTATCTTTCAAGTAGTCCAGGGTATTCACAAAGCTCTGTTTCAACACCATATTTCAAACAAATAATGTCGGCTTGCTTAGCTCCCCAGCTTTCACATTCATGGTTGGAAAAACAAGAATATGGATTATCTTAGTCTGGGTCTCCAGAGACACATCTTTGGCACTTTCTTCTTTCAATGTCCCAAATAATCATTTAAAATCTTTTCTGGCTTCTGCCAGTATGATGACATCATATGCATTGCTTAAATGAAGGATATTTCTTTCACTAGTTTACACTTCTCTTTTATCTGAATCTATTCTGGCTTTCAGTACTATATGTTCTGTACAGAGATTGAAAGATAAGGGGATAAAATGAACCCTTGTCTGACTCCTTTGTCTGTAGATAACTATTCTTTTTCTACACATTGTGTTCTAATAGTACCTTGCTGTCCACATTATAAGTTACAGACCAGGATAATCAAGTGCTGAGACACACCCATTTCTTTTAAAAGTACCCATAGTTTCTCATGAGCTACACAGGCAAAGGCTTTGTTGTGTTCTATAAAACATAAACTGAGAGCCCTATGAACTGCTCTGTCCATTGCTCTCTTCTTTTTTGAGGAATAGATAATTTCCATTGTCCAAGTTCTTAAATTACTTCTTCAGGAAGATGTACTTGGATCCTACCTTGTTGTTTCACTGGCATCATACAACTCCCCCCAACCTACATCCCCAGTTCATGCCTTTTATAGTTGTTCTGTCTAAAACTAGTCTGATGCTGCCTTTATTATACTTCATTTAAAGTTTAAGGTTTTTTTATAAAGGACCGTGTTTTTCTTTTAATATATTCTGAGCCTCCCATAGGGGGGAAAAGTGTTTTTGAAGGTCAAGGTATAATTCCTGCAATAAATTAATTACCTAATTAATTAACAGTTAATGAACAATTAACTATTCACTGAACAGATGGACCATCTTCTGAAAGCAGCTGCTACTTCTTTTACATTAATTTCATCGGGTTGCTGTGATCAAGAGCATGCATATTCCGATATAAAATTTGCAACGGACATTTATAGGTATTTAATGAAAGCAGAGGTAGGCTTTAGCGTTGTTGGCAGATGTCATTGGCCTACAGCTGCTAACATTGGCTATGCTGGATTGTGTTGATGGATCTATCAATTCAAAAACAACTGGAGAGCCACATGTTCCCCGCTCTTAATTTGTAAGGAGGAAGAAACATGACAGAAAAACTCATGTCCTTCCTTCCTTCCTTCCTTCCTTCCTTCCTTCCTTCCTTCCTTCCTTCCTTCCTTCCTTCCTTCCTTCCTTCCTTCCTTCCTGTATACCTTTTAGTGTTCCAAGATGCCTCTTAAAATTCCCCATTCTTAACTTGAATATGTTTTAAATGTTCTGGACATTATATTGTCCCTCATTATTGTAAGCCATCCTGGGTCCTTTTCCAAGGAGAAAGGTGGGGTAACAATATTCCAAATAAATAAAATAAATAAATACCATAAATAATTCCGTTTATCCTAGACTACCATTAGAAAGTTATTCAAATTGTACATCTAATGTCAGTTAGACCCACCAGATCTATGGGATTCCTAACTCTCTCTAGTTTGTGTGTTTCTCAGGGAGATGGGTCTCTTTTACTGGGAATGTGACCAGCAGGACCTCCTATATTAAGCAAAAAACATAACAAAACAAAAAACCCAAAACATCATCCATAGGTCCTGCAATGTAACTGACTTTATTAAGTGAAAGCTGGGTTGCCATCTGCAAAACAACAGATCTACGTTCAGGGTTCAGAAAGCATATGGCTGCTACCTTGACTAAGGTGTTGAGACCACCAGTGTTCAAACCTTTGAACTCTGGACATTGTGCCCTTTCTAACTTATCTTTGTTTGGTTGAGATGACACCAGCATATGAGAAAAGAAGGATAGTTTCTGGATTTACAGGCTGGTTGCTTTAATACCTCATGGCCTGACGTTAGAGGGTGGCACATGACATTATTAGTATGTGCTGGGATATCTTCTAGGCCAGTGGTGGTGAACTTTTGGCACTGTAGTTTTGGATCACAACTCTTTGTCATTGGCAATTAGAGATGGGCACGGAATGAACATTTTTCGTTTCCGTTACCGTTTGTCATTTCCGTTATGTAACAAAACGACAAACGAAAATTGTGATGAAAATGAAACGAAATGAACAGACCCACGAAAATTGTGGTTGTTACGTTTTGTTTCCGTTAATGGTGACGTGCAATGAAATGAGCTGTTTTAAATGTTAAAAAACACCCTGGACATCCATAAAAATGCAGCGATAATTATTTACATTGCCTGATAATACCTACCAGGGGGGTTGGGGTCCTTAAAACATTTGTTTTTGTCTTTTCCCATCGCAATGTATTTTTCTTTTCCCCTTAAAATGGATGTCGCCACCAGCCACAAAATGGAGGCAAGCCATGTGATGTGGGATCATGTTCAACCAATAGCAAGCCCAGGTTGCAGACTGGGTGGGCAGGTCTGGCAGCCACAGAGGGCATAAAAAGCTCTGGCAGCCCCCATCCTCCTTGCAGTCTCTGGTGGGAGTTAGGGTGGGATTGCTGTCTCTGCGACTCTAGCTTCAGTCCTGCAGCCTCCCTGAGTGCGTGCGTGCTGCGTACCTCTCGGTGAGTACCCTCCCCTACCCAGCAGTGCAGTCACTCTGCGGCTGCCTTGCACCCTGGGCAATGCCCACCGCTGCCTTTGCAGCCTCCCTGCATACCTAGTCTATACTGTGTCTCTGCCAGCATCCATTTTTTTAGTGTTTTCCCTCTGGTCTGGGGCGTTGGGGGATGCCTGCACACGGAAATGCTTTAAAAATTGTGCAAAAAGCGGGTAGAAAGGACAAACGAAAAAAATGGAAAACGGTAAGGAATTTTTTCAAAAATTTCCCGACAAACAGAAACGAACTGAAACAGACCTCTCAACAACAAACGACAAACCAAAATGCCATTTTTCTGTTTCATGCCCATCTCTATTGGCAGAAGGTTCACCACCACGGTTCTAGGCTCTACAGTTGCCCTCTGGGGAACAACAGAGGAAAAGTGGGGAAGGATATAAGTGGTTAGATGCATCCCTCAAAAAGATCCAGAAAATCCTTGCAAGGGGCATGTTCAATGGCCTTCTTTGAGAGTTCCCTTGAAA
Source organism: Phrynocephalus forsythii (assembly GCA_029282475.1). NCBI lineage: Eukaryota > Metazoa > Chordata > Lepidosauria > Squamata > Agamidae > Phrynocephalus > Phrynocephalus forsythii. The sequence goes on along the minus strand of JAPFRF010000002.1, from coordinate 132,695,354 downwards.
ATAATTTTCTTAATAAAGAAATCACATTTCGAGGGGGGGGGGTTGTTGGAAAAATTCATGATTAAGTATAACTGCCATTCATAACAAAATGAAGATATGTACTATCTGCATGATTAGCATGCAGCTACATGACTGGAATATCTGGCAGCTATTCCTGCTGCCAGGGGTGGCGAGCCAAGGGAGTTGGCTGCATTTCATCAATGATGCCTATCCAGAGATACTGTGGAGTCAGCACATAGAAACAACAGGGAGGCTGTTCATCGTGCTGAGCAGGTCATAGCTAGCTGGAATTATTAAATGGAAAGGGGAAAACATCACCACAATACAGTGACTGGGCAGATATACAGAAGCCTGCAAATATGCTTATGGGTGGGGAAGAAGGTAGATGTAAGAGCAGGAGTAGTGTCAGCAGTGGCAGCGACAATAGCAATAACAATGCTCCTCCATGGACACGGGCCTTGTTGAGATGGAGGGGCTTGTACGCTTCAGTGAGGTTGAGAGCTACCTGAAGGGACTCCCAAGCCAGACAGGTCTCAGCTGAGAAGCCAGACCAACTGCATCCACTTGTCATCAATTATGGTGAGAGAGGAAATAAACAGAAATCCATAGGGCATTGGTTGTCACCTGGGACAAAAAGGACTGAGTCAGATTCTATAGGCCAGTGGTGGTGAGCCTTCAGCACTCCAGATGTTTTGGACCACAACTCCCACAGTCCTTTGTCATTTGGGGGCAGAAAAATTAGACTGCCTACCGGATTGTTATTAAAGTGTTTTTATTATTATGTTTATTTTTGTTTGCACTCTTACTTTTATTGTATTATTGTAAACTGCCAGGAGGGGGTGTAAATAAATAAATAAATAAATTGGCAACACAGGCTTAGAATTCTGGGAGTTATGTTCCAGACTGAAAACTGTGAGAAAGGGACCCCAAAGGAGGGATCCTCTGATAAATGAAGAAATAACTTTTTTCGTCATCCATGATATCAGTAATTGTTATATATACATACACATATATTGTATGTATGCCTGGGAAAGGTTGTTAAATAAATTAATTTTGTTGTTCCATGAAATTTCCTTTTCTTTATGGAAAGCTTGGGTGTTGACAATGGTCACATGTTCAAGAAATCTAGTTTTTATTGTGATGTATCTAATTTGCCAATTATTATGCACTCCTTTCTTGTAAACCGCCCGGAGTTCCTTCTGGAAGATGGGCGGTATATAAGCACTAAAATAAATAAATAAATAAACCAGTCTCATTATATACAACAAGGTACATCAAGCATAGTAAGTTCACTCTTGGATTATTTGCTTGGTGTTCAATAACATATGACTTTCTGTTTATCTGTTTATGTTGCATCCTCATTTGGTGGGTCACCCTGGAACCTGAGAACAGTTCCTAAAGTAGTCAGAAAGGGAGGAGAAGCTTGAGAATGTCTGGGCTGGATCATGCTGCCATAAAATAGATTTGCACCTGGTTCCTTCTGCGACTCCCTGCACAGCTGTTTGGCCATGCTGCCACTCCCACTGCCAGACCTGGCTGGGCCCGAACCACCACCTAAGGAAGAGTTGGCCTGGGCCGCCTGCCCTCTGCCGCCAACCCCTCCCCTGCCACGGCCGCCTTGGTGGCCTCCACCACCACCACCACCGTCTCTACTGGTGTTCTTTCTTGCGGTTCTCAGCTGCCTGGATCACCTTGAAGGGGTCGGATTCATTGTCCAAGAGCTGGTGAAAGCAGTTCATAACGATGCAACTGAAGCCCTCCTGCAGGTGTCCGGGCATGATGGACCCCTTTCAGTGGGATCCTCCTCAGATGTCGCCCAGATACCAGGCCCACCCCCTGCGCGTTCATTTTCTGTCCACACTAGATGGACTAGACTTTTCTCCTTTACATCCAGGGGAGAAACGATTAAAAAAAGTGTTCTGCTTATATACCGCCCCATACCACTACAAGTAGTCTCTGGGCGGTTTACAATTGTTAATTACAGTGTGCAGGCTACACATTGCCCCCCCAGCAAGCTGGGTACTCATTTTACCGACCTCAGAAGGATGGAAGGCTGAGTGAACCTTGAGCCTGCTACCAGGGATTGAACCCAGGTCGTGAGCAGAGTTTTACCTGCAGTACAGGCATTTAACCACTGCGCCACGATTAGCGGAGTTGCTGCAGCCTTCTGCCTTAAATCCCGTGTTGCTAAAATTTTAAATGGATCTCTTGGATGAGGGAGGGGATTTGACTCAGTGGTAGGAAGGATGTCTTTAACAGTGAGAGCTGTGTGCTAAATGCACTGCGTTGGAATGTAGCAGATTCGCCAGCACTGGAGGAGTTTAAAACAAGGTGGGTTACCCATCTATCAGGGAGGCTCTTCATGGAGATTTCCAGCTTTGTCACAGTGATGGGCTTGATATCCCCTGCAGTCCATTCCAGCCCTCCTCCTATATGGGTCTATAAAACACTGATAGGGGAAATGAACACTTTGAAGTCTGCTTCCTTCTTGCAGCCACCTTAATTCAATGCACTTAACCTTCACCTGTGACATGCAGCGAGGAGCTCTATAAAGATACGTTCTGGACTTATTAGATGACAGCTGATGATCTTGGGCATAATTATTTATGAAACAGGCTATCATTGCTGCTGTTTTATTAATAAAGTTATGCTTGTGATTGTTTTGTTATTCAGAAATAAAGCTTTTAAAAAGAGAACAAGGGTGAAAGATCTTTCATTCCAAACTTCAAACAAAATAGAATATTATATTTTATACTATTTTATACTACATTTTAAAGTATTAATAGTAGTAAATAATATTAGTAAAAGTATATATATATATATATATATATATATATATATATATATATATATATATATATATATATATATGCATGTTAGGGTGGATTCGGGTTTCTTCCGTGTAGAAATCTGGTTGTTTTGGCGACGTTTCGACGAGGTCTCACTCGTCATCTTCAGGCTGGTGTTCTGGCTTCTTTCTTCTTGAAGCAAAGCGTGATCTCAGTTGAAGTCCTTCTATAAATACTGCTGGGGGTGTGTGGTTTGCTTGCTCTGTTGCTGATTGTAGGTTCCTTTGTTCCTTTGTTCTTTTGTGATCTGCTGTGTGGCTGAGGCGATCGTTAAGGGATTAACTGCTGGTGGCTGTTTAGATGGCTGTTTAGATGCTGGTGGGTTAGATGGCTGGTGGGTTCTGGCAGTATCCTGGGCTTTGGTGGAGTGGGGTCCTGTGTCTTGTGAATTCATTTTGGTCTGGCTACGTGTCTGTGGTCTCCCAATGTTTTTGGGGTGTGTAGTGTGCTCCATGTGGTGACTGGAGTGGGTGCCGCAGTAGATGGTGCAGTCGTGGTTTTGTTATTGGATGGTGGTTTCGTTTCATCTGTGGGAGGGTCTGGGTTTGTGTTTGGTGTGGATGGAAGGTGGTGGCATCTTGTGTCCTTTTGGACCTGGTGTCAGTCTTTGTGACAGAGGCTCGTCTGTTGACCAGGGCTAGTTTCAGATGTCAGGCAAGCGGGAGGTGTCATCACGTTTATTCATGTTGTTTGGGTGTTTCTCTATTTCAATGGCTTCCATGATTATTCGACTGTTGAAGTGTTCAGTTTTGGAGATGAGTTTGGTTCTTTCAAAGTCAATTTCATGACCTGTTGTTTTTATGTGCTGGAAGAGAGAGGAAGATTTTTCTTCTTTTTGACTGCGTTCTTGTGTTCTGCGATGCGTGCGCTTATTCTCCTGTTTGTCTGTCCGATGTATGTGGCTGGACAGACTTTGCATGAAGAACTCCTTGGTTTTCTAGCTCAATCTTGTCTTTGGGGTTTCTTAAAATGTTGGCTATTTTTTGGTCGGTGCAAAAGGCTGTCTTGATATTGTGTTTGTGGAGAATTTTGCTGATTGAGACATTTTGAGACATTTTGCTGATTGAGACATTTGAGAATTTTGCTGATTGAGACAAAATCAGCAAAATTCTCCACAAACACAATATCAAGACAGCCTTTTGCACCGACCAAAAAAATAGCCAACATTTTAAGAAACCCCAAAGACAAGATTGAGCTAGAAAACCAAGGATGAAATACCATGCAAAGTCTGTCCAGCCACATACATCGGACAGACAAACAGGAGAATAAGCGCACGCATCAGAACACAAGAACAAAAATAAAAACAACAGGTCATGAAATTGACTTTGAAAGAACCAAACTCATCTCCAAAACTGAACACTTCAACAGTCGAATAATCATGGAAGCCATTGAAATAGAGAAACACCCAAACAACATGAATAAATGTGATGACACCTCCCGCTTGCCTGACATCTGGAAACTAGCCCTGGTCAACAGACGAGCCTCTGTCACAAAGACTGACACCAGGTCCAAAAGGACACAAGATGCCACCACCTTCCATCCACACCAAACACAAACCCAGACCCTTCCCACAGATGAAACGAAACCACCATCCAATAACAAAACCAGACTGCACCATCTACTGCGGCACCCCACTCCAGTCACCACATGGAGCACACTCACACACCCCAAAAAAACATTGGGAGACCACAGACAAGCCAGACCAAAATGAATTCACAAGACACATTCCACCAAAGCCCAGGATACTGCCAGAACCCACCAGCCATCTAACCCACCAGCATCTAAACAGCCATCTAAACCGCCACCAGCAGTTAATCCCTTAACGATCGCCTCAGCCACACAGCAGATCACAAAAGAACAAAGGAACAAAGGAACCTACAATCAGCAACAGAGCAAGCAAACCACACACCCCCAGCAGTATTTATAGAAGGACTTCAACTGAGATCACGCTTTGCTTCAAGAAGAAAGAAGCCAGAACACCAGCCTGAAGATGACGAGTGAGACCTCGTCGAAACGTCGCCAAAACAACCAGATTTCTACACGGGAAGAAACCCGAATCCACCCTAACATGCATACCTATACCCGTGAAAATCTACGAAAACATATATATATATATATATGAGAGAGAGAGAGAGAGAGAGTTTAAAGCACTATGGAAGGTTGGAAGGCTGAATGAACTTTGAGCCTGCTACTTGAGATTGAAGAACCCTTGGTCGTGTGCAGTTTTAGCTGTAGTCCAGCAGTTTAACCACTGTGCCACATGGCTCACTCCAGAAAACTCCAGCAGAACTCCAAAAAATCCAAAGCTCCCATCTGTAAGGGATGCCAAGTATTTTAGTTCATATATTCCCAATCTCCAAAACACCAGATCAAACTTTTTCCAGTGAGCTACAACAGATAAGCTAATGAACTCTGAGTTAGCATCAGATTAATACGCACCCCCTAGTAGACATGGGCATGGAACGGCGAAATTCTCATTTCCGTTTTCGGTTCTCATTCTCGTTACGTAATGGGTAACGGTAACGAGAATTACTCCGCTCCATCTCGAACCCGAACTGAAAAAGAAAAATTGGGTCTGATTTTTTGTTGTCATTCATGGCATTGCGGCGATCGCGCGATGCCAAGCAGCACAGAAAAAAAAGTTTTTTAAAAAACCCGATTCCCAGCCAAAAAAGCAGGTGAAAATATGCCTGCCTCAGTGAGGGCACCTACCAAAGAGGGGTGGTTTCTGGGGGGTCCCTGGCCTTCCCCCCATCTCCTGTCCTGGGCTGCTGGTACCAGGCTGGGGAGGGCATCCTCGGCGTCTCCATTTGCCATGTGGTGGGGGGGATTCAAAATGGCGACCGCAATATTTATTTTTTAAATCGTGGTCCAAAAACCCAACAAAGCACCACAGAAACATTTGAAAATTAGGTATTTTAAATGCCTGATTTTTTATAGTAGCAGCAGTGGGTTTTTCTTGCAATAAAACGTCTCCATTGCTTTTATTTTATTTTATTTTATTTTTATTTTTTTACACCTGCACAATGATGGGCTGGCCATGGGATGGGACCATGCAATTTTTGGGACCCATTCCACCAATCGCATGGCCAGGTTTTGACTGAGACTTCTGGATGTGCCAGTCGGGCATAAAAAGCCCACTAACCCTAACCCTAACCCTAGCCCTTACCCTAACCCCAACCCTAACCCAGATCCGTACGCAAGTACGCTTCCCTTCTTAGTGGGTCACAGGCACCCAGAGAGGTGCCTCCCAGCCAGAGCCCACTACCCCTACCCCTATCCTGTACACCAGTACGCCAGTATGCTTTCCTTCTTAGTGAGTCAGAGGCACCCAGAGTGGTGCCTCTGCCACTTACCCCCCAACCCTAACATAATGTATGGTATGCGGCGGCTACGCGAAACGCTTCCCTTCCCTTCCCTTCTTAGTGGGTCAGATGTCAGAGGCACCCAGAGAGGTGCCTCCCAGAGCCCACTTACCCCAACCCCAACCCCAACACAAACCACAAACGACAAATGACAAACAGAAACGACAAATTTTTGAAAATTTCCGCGACAAACGGAAACGACCCGAAACGGACCCGTCCCGACAAACGACAACTCAAAACGTCATTTCTCCTGGTTGTGCCCATCTCTACCCCCTAGTCATTGCTAAGGTTTCCTCCAACAATTTGGATGTCAAAATAGTGACTCATACTAATTTTTAAAATCTTGAAATGGCAATTCCTTCAAAGGAAGGACACATTGCAGGGGAGGTTTCTAGCATCTATTCAAAAGAGGACGACCAGCCCTTAAAGAGGACATGGGAGTAGAATGATCTGAGAATAGAGCAGATTCCTTTTTAATTTTCTGTGTGAAATCACAACAGCTTTCCCTCTAGCAGCAAGGGCTGCAGGCAGCAGAAAATGATGGCACTCAGTTAAAGTGAAGACTCGGCATGTCTTTTTAATTTGACTCTTCCACAATACTGATAGGATTAAAATCTGTTCATTTTCTGAAGCATATCTGAGCCTATGTGTGTTCTTGTCATAGGGCATATGGTATAACCTGATCAATTATTTTACAAAAAATGTAAAGTTGAGGAGTAGCAGCTGTTGTTTATGAAACCGCAAATTATCATCAAGTTTCTTCAATATTCAAAAAAACATTTTAAATATTTCATATTATTGTCAGTCCATTCTAGGAGCAATTTAGAATTCAGGAAAAAAGGAATAAGCAATTTCCTTCCTCAAATTGTACCACTGGAAAAAGGAAGTGGGGAGGAATAAAATCAAATATGTCACAACAATATCAAAACCACCTAACCCTGGGATACAGGTATTGGCTAATTCAGTTTTATGCTCCGCCCTCCCGGTATTTCATATTAATACTATCACAGTCAACATTATAATGACTGTGCCCATTTTTAGAATGTATTTGTTAGGCTGTTTCTTTCCCAAGCAAAACAAAACAACAACACCAAAGGAAACAAAAATCCATTAAATGCAAAGATCCACAGAGACTTAACAGTACTTTCAGTAGGACCAATATATTGCCTAATTTGCATAACTGCAAATCAGTGCATTAGGAGTCCATATTATGATCCACAATATTCTGAAAGCCCAGGAGCTCATTCTAATGCTCAGTAATCACTGGGTAAGTGCAATTAATGGGCCATCACAGATATACAGGTAGATGTTCTTGTACTTTCTATTTCCTTGCTACTTAAAGCAAATTTTATTCAGTACAATAAATGTATGCAATGGGAATTTTCACACTCAGTTTGGAAGAAACTCTTACATTTCTCAGAAGAGTCATTAGGGGTTCATCAGTGCTAAGATCAGTGGTCACAGATCAGCACCTATGAAAGCTTCCTTCTCTAACACGAAGCCAGAGAAGACTGCTTAGTATCTTCTAGGATATTACCCCAGGACAACAACGAGATCCTTCTGACCTGGCAGCCACTTTATATTAACCATGTAGATTCCATAGAACCCACAATTTCACCTAAAATTCATTTTTGATGCTTAAGAGTACATGTGGGATTTTATGCACAATTATATGCTAGGGTCCACCAAGGTCGGAGGTTGTTGGATGCACTTTTACATCAAGAAAGCAAGGATTCAAAGCTGGTGACATGAGCCAAGATTAGCTGAAGGTCTGGTTCTCAACAGGATGGGGCAAATCAGGGCCTGCTTAACACCATTTCTCAAAGACAAGAGACTCCTATGGAATACCCAGGCCAAGGAGAGTATGAATAAGAATTTGGAAAGGTCCTTCTTGGCTCCCTCATCCACTTGTTTCCTGTTCAGATGACTGGCTGCAACTTCCCTTCTGTCAGGGATAGGCTATTTTGCCATTGAAAACCAACTCCTAGGCTGGCAAAACTGGATTTCCAGAAGGACAGACAAGTGGATCCTAGATCAAATCAACCCTGAACTATCTCTAGAGGTAAAAATGTTGAAGCTGAAGCTCTCCTACTTTGGAAACATCATGAGAAGACAGGATTCTCTACAAAAGACAATAATGCTGGGAAAGGTACAAGGCAGCAGAAAGGGAGGGAGACCAAATACAAGATTGACTGACTCCCTAAAGGAAACCACAGGCTTGAGTCTGCAAGAGCTGAGTTATGGTGCCGAGAACGGGACATTTTGTGATCACTCAGTCATAGGGCTGCCAGAAGTCAGAAGTGACTTGATGGCTAGAGATGGGCACGAATCAAAAAATGGTGTTTCGTTTGTCGTTTGTCATTTAGGGGGTCCGTTTTGGTTCGTTTCTGTTTTTCGTGAATTTTTGCAAAAAAATCGTTTTCATTTTTGTTCATTTTGTTACCGTTTTGTTACCATTTATTTCATTTTTTGTGATTTTTGTGATTTTTAAAGCAATTCACTGCATTGCCGTAACGAAAACGAAACACACGGCAAAATTTCTGGTGTTTCTGTTCGTTTCATTTCATTTTGGAGAAAAGATTCATTTGTCATTTTGTTGTGTAATGAAACGAAAAAACAAAAATGGAAACAAAAAATTTATTTATTTATTTATTTATTTATTTTTGAATTTATATACTGCACCTATTTCCCTCAAGGAAATTGATGGCACATAAAAACAACACACGGACACATTCTCTCTCTCTCTCTCTCTCTCTCTCTCTCTCTCTCTCTCTCTCTCTCTCTCTCCCCCTTCCTTCTATCTATCTATCTATCTATCTATCTATCTATCTATCTATCTATCTATCTATCACCATCTGCAATGTGATTTTTTTCTATTCCCATTTCAAACTAATCCAGATTTTATTAAGAAAGAGAGAAGAACCATATAGTTTATCATCTAGATATCCAAACACATTTCTTCTCTCTCTGGCAGTTCTTCTGCCCTCAAGTCTATAAATAATGGATAACACAATTAAATCCTATCTTTTCCAGTCTGGACAGTGAGAACCATGTTTAAACAAGGTGACAGACTCAGCAGCAAAGCTAACAGAGTCCACACACATACAGAAAGCAAAGTGTTCTTCTTATATACCGCCCCATACCACTTCAAGTAGTCTCTGGGTGGTTTACAGTTTTAATTACAGTATGCAGGCTACACATTGCTCCCCACCCCCAGCAAGCTAGGTGCTCATTTTACTGACCTGAGAAGGGTGGAAGGCTGAGCCAACCATGAGCCTGCTACCTGGGATTGAACTACAGGTCGTGAGCACAGTTTTAGTTGCAGTACAGGCATTTAACCACTGCGCCACGAGGCTCATGTTTTCAGTGGGGAATCATATTTCCTTAAAATATTTTAATTTAATTTAATTTAATTTAATTTAACATCCAATACTGAGTACAGGTTCAACATTATATGCAGGTGGAGGCTGTGGTGGTTATATTCTAACTCAAAATAACCTTATTCAGACAAAAGGATATGTTCTCCCTCTGAAGTATGGTTCCACTCTAGCTTATCATAGCACAATGGTGATGAACCTTCACAACTCCCACAGTCCTTTGCCACTGACAATTTAGGCTCGGAATTCTGGGAGTTGTGATCCAAAACATCTGAAGTGCTGAAGGTTCACCAGCCACCACTGTCATAGCAGATGTCAACACCAAGTTTTGTTTTGGACCTTCCAACTCAAAGGAGATACATAAAAGGTGGAACAAAATTATAACAAATTATAACGGTGAGTGTATGTGTGCCTACAAACACTTATGAATTGAAATTGCAGATTAATGAATCAATGGTTCAGGGCATCACTGTTTAAGAAGAATATTGTCCATATGGAACATATTGAAAGGAGAAAGATCAAGGTGGTAAAAGATTTGGAAATCAAGCCTTATGAGCATGATTGATTGAAGAAGCTGGATTCTTCTGGAGGATGAAAATGATTTAAATCCTGGGTTTGCAAACTGTTTTATATTTTGTATGTTTACAGAGGTGCACAAAATCAGTGGCCAGCATCTGATGGGTGATCACACCTAAAGCATGTCCTTTAGCTGAAATCATGTTGTTTTAACATATGCCGCATAATGATGTCATCAGTTATGGCAATTCTTTGACCATGAATAAATTCTGATCCTCTTAAAAAGATCTCAAATGCTGTCTTGGTCTCCCTTTCTTTGTGGTGAAGCCTTTGAGATGTGAGAGGTTGTCTTTAATTTAGGAAACCAACAATGCTAGTAAAAACTGTTGGCATAGCAAGGCCTACATCCAAACATATGGCAAAAGTAATCTCAGTATGAGTCAGCAGTTTGTATATCTCTTTAAGAACTCACTATTTAAGTAATGGCTCTAGCCTCAAACTCACTCCTCGGCCTCGCCCTGACCTGCCTGATGTTGGCGTTTGTTTCCAGAGCCATAGAGAGAGTTGGAGAATTACTCCTGTTTTATTGCTATGTAAGCTTGTATTTTACTCTTTTGTATTTTTATTAAGCAAGGCAGTATATATGTGTATAGCCCCTTATATCTCCTTTTTTTTATGAGCTTTAACACAACTGCTGTTGCCCTATTTTCTATCTTGTATATTTATCTGTACAGATATTCAATGAGTGTTTTATTATTTTCATAGATCATCCCGTCTACCCTTTCCCTTTAGAATATAGAGATAAAGTATATTTTTCATATATGTTTTGTGTCTACGACTCCTGCTTTAATCAGACTGCAGCACATAATATCAAATAATACACCAATCTCCCAGCAATCCATTAATATATCCCAACAAAATATGGTAGCAGAGGATGGTTGGGATTTTTTAAGTTTGGTGTTATTTTTGTAGGCTGCAGACTGATAAGTTGTTTTGGAGAAGACGCCGAGATTGTTTTTGGATTTTGGATTTTTTTTTTAAGACGGAAGCCTTTTTCTCTGCAGACATTCTTTTCATTCTTTGAACTGGAGAATGCTTTTGCATTGCTTGCCTCTGATAAGGTTGACGGACAAAAGGGAGTCAATGTTTTGAGTTGGCTGAGAGACTGTAAGACTTTCCCTGATAAAGCCTTCTCATTTAATTCAAGTTGGAGTTTTTACTGAAGAGCTAAAAGGAATTTTTGCCATTACTTGAGGACAGCATTTAGCAGCATTTTAAGATGACTACGCCCAAAGACACAGCTTCGGAGCAGCCGCATGCTTCAAGCCAACCTCAGCTGCATGTAATGAACGGTGCTGGCGTGTTCCCAATTCCCAAGCTGAGCTATCAGAATTTCCAAATGTGGGACGCTAGATTGAGAGTTTCCCTCCAAGTACAAGACTGCTTAGCTGCTATAGAACAAGAACACATGCCTGAAAGCCAGCAAGGACAGATTCAATTTAAAATGAGAGATGCCAAAGCTTTAATGTTGCTGTACTCCTGTATAGAAGATCATGAGACACCTTTGGTTACCAAGTATAGAACAGCTAAAGGACTCTATGATGCTTTAAGGAAGAAATATTTCACTAGGTCAAGTAAAAATGTTATATTCTTAAAGGAGAAATTGTATAGCATGAGAATGAAGGAAGGAGCTAGTATTGATGCACATTTAGATGAAATGTTAAAAATTGTATCTGAGCTTCAATCTGCAGGTGCAGAAATATCTGATTCAGAGTTTAATACTTGTATATTGCTAAGCCTACCACAATCTTTTGCAAACCAAAAGGCTATGCTAGAGTGCACTGCAAAGGTGGATGTGGAATACACAATAGCTTATTTAAGAGACTCTGGACTTAAAAGGGCAGTGAGTAACAATTCTGAAATGCCTGTATTAACTATGAGACCTGATTCAAGGGAAATAAGATGCTATCTGTGTTTAAGAACTGGTCATGTAGCCAAATATTGTAGATTTAAGAGCACAGAAGCTCAAACACCTAGAAATGCTCCCAAAGTGACAATGTTACCTAGTAGGAAGGGACATTTTAACAACCATAGAAATTGTAACCTATCTCATGGTAAATTCAATGCAAGGTGTGATCAAAGTTTTAATGGTAATAGAGGTACTCAAAACAAAGGTAATCAATTTTTCCAGATATCTAATGATGAAAGTGCAAATGATAAGAGACATTTCCTCATTGATAGTGGTAGTTTCATACATGTTTGCAAATACAGAGAAAGCTTTAGTGAGCTTGACACTGAGAATAGACCAAAGATATTGCAAGCAAACCAGCAGAGGTTAAATGTGCTTGGAACAGGAACAGTACCTTTAAAGGTCCTTACATCTAGAAATGAAGTTGTGAAACTCACCTTGACAAATGTAGCCTATGTTCCTGAAGCATCAAATAATTTACTAAGTACTAAAAGGATTGTGAATAATGATTATACAGTTATACTTAAAGGTGATACAGGAAAGATTATTAACAACAGGACTGGCCTCATATTAAAGGTTGAAGAAGAGGATGGATTTCATTATATCATTGATGTTAGTGATAAGGAGCATACTGAAACACATCAAAGAAATCCTATATGTCAAACTAGGCAAGGCACTTGTGATCATAAAAACTGTATTTATTCCTGGCATGTAAAATTGGGACACAGAAATATGCAAAGCATTGAAAAACTATTAGAATGTGGGATTAATGCTCCTAAATGTGATAAGATGAAAGAGAGATGTGAAATTTGTATAAAAGCAAAGGGAACTGCTCCTAGTTATACAGGAAAAGCTAGTCTACAGGACAAAGAATTTTTAGAAGAGGTTTATTCAGACTTAGTGGGTCCTATGCCCTTATCCGCAGGTAGAAATAGATATTTTCTTACCTTTACTGAATCCAAGAGCAAGTATAGTTACATATATATTCTTAAAAGTAAAGATGAGACTCTTGAGAAATTTAAAACTTATGTAGCTGCAATTAAGAACCGTTTTGGTCAGGCACCTTTGACATTACGTACTGATGGTGGAGGAGAGTATTGTAATGTAGAGTTTAAGAGATTCTTAGAACAAGAAGGAATAGAGCATAAAGTAACTATATCCCATTCGCCACAACAGAATGGATGTTCTGAAAAATTAAATCGTACTTTGCAAGAAATGATTAGATCTATGCTAATGCAAGCAGAATTGCCCAACACCTTGTGGGCGAAGCAGCTGTTACTGCAACTTATTTGCATAACAGAGTCCCTAGCAGAGTAACAGGTAAAACACCTTTTGAACTATGGTTTGGAAAGAAACCTGGATTAAAACATATACGGGCTTTTGGAGCCAAAGCATATTCCTATATCCCAAAGGAAAAGAGAGGAAAGCTGGATCCCCCGCTGAAATTGGCGTTGTTATTGGGTATCCTATTGGAGGTAAAGGGTATAAAATCTTTAACCCAGAGACACTGGAAGTAAAATGTTGCAATGTGGTGTATATAGATGAGAGCAATTTAAAGAAACAGATGTCTCAGAGTACAGTGGCCATTGATCCCCAAAATAGAGAGGATGTTTCACAAGAAATGGTCAGTTGGTTACCTGTAGAGACTGCCAGTCAGATGGCAAGTCCACCTTTAAATGAATTTATCAGAACAGAAGGGGAAACAGGAACTGGACCATGTGAAACAGATGTAACAACCACTGTGAGACGATCTGAGAGGAGCAACAAAGGCAAACCTCCAGAGAGGTATGGTTTCTGTGAAAACCTTCAAACCATAACTGAACCAGCAAACTTTAAAGAAATCAGTAAATTACCTGCATTAGAAAGGAATAAATGGATACTTTTGTACTTGCGAGATATGTTAAATGTGTTGGACCTGGACTCAAATGGAATTGACCATAGATGAATTTTGATGCCATAATGTTTTGTATGTTAGACCTTGAGAAGGGGTGTTGGCATAGCAAGGCCTACATCCAAACATATGGCAAAAGTAATCTCAGTATGAGTCAGCAGTTTGTATATCTCTTTAAGAACTCACTATTTAAGTAATGGCTCTAGCCTCAAACTCACTCCTCGGCCTCGCCCTGACCTGCCTGATGTTGGCGTTTGTTTCCAGAGCCATAGAGAGAGTTGGAGAATTACTCCTGTTTTATTGCTATGTAAGCTTGTATTTTACTCTTTTGTATTTTTATTAAGCAAGGCAGTATATATGTGTATAGCCCCTTATATCTCCTTTTTTTTTATGAGCTTTAACACAACTGCTGTTGCCCTATTTTCTATCTTGTATATTTATCTGTACAGATATTCAATGAGTGTTTTATTATTTTCATAGATCATCCCGTCTACCCTTTCCCTTTAGAATATAGAGATAAAGTATATTTTTCATATATGTTTTGTGTCTACGACTCCTGCTTTAATCAGACTGCAGCACATAATATCAAATAATACACCAATCTCCCAGCAATCCATTAATATATCCCAACAAAAACAACCAGCAGCAAGTAAATAAATTAAAATTAACTCCATCCATCCCCTTGCCCTGGGGCCTCTAATGGCTCTCCAAAGACAAAAGAAATCCACAGAAAGCCCCAGAACCCTGGAGAGGGGCAGATATTTGTAGTTTCTGAAAAATCATGGTGTAGTGTAAGGCGGTTATTTCACATCCTTCTTTGTTACATGACTAGTTTTGTACTGTGACAGCATTGGTTGTGATCACATGGTTTTATCCCTGTTTCAGTGTTCCCATGGTCGTGATAACTTGTCTCGTGACAAGTGTTACCTGATGGTCTTGTACCGTGACAAACTCTGAATTTGTCTAGCTTCCTTTTTCCTTTTTGGGGTGGGCTTAAAAAAAATTCTTTTTCAATATTTTGCTTCCAAAAAGTTAAAAAAAAAAAGGACATAGTTTTCTGAAGGAAATGAATGTTTTGTTGCGTGACAGTCATTACTACATGGTGTTTTGTCTTGGAACAGAAAGCAGCAACAAAGAGTGACAAGGAAAAACCCTATCCCAGCACTTAGCACAGTGATGGTGAACCTTTTGGAGACCGAGTACTAGAGATGGGCACGAAACGAGCGATTTTTCATTTTCGTTTTTTTGTTTCATTACGCAACGAAAACGAAATGAAATTTTTTAAAAAACAAAACAAAAATGAAAACGAAACGACCAAATTTGCCATGTTTTTCGTTTTCGTTGTAGCAGATGGATTGAAATAAAAAGAATGCTAACGAAACAGCAATTATTCGTTTTTCCATTTTTGTTTTTTCGTTTTGTTATCTTATGAAATGAAAATGAAATTTTTTGCAAAAAACATCACAAAAACAAAAACGAACTGAAACGGACCCCTAAACGACCAAACGACAAACGAAACACCATTTTTTGAGTCGTGCCCATCTCTACCGAGTACCCAAACTGCAATTCAAAACCCACTAACTTTTTTTGCAAAGTGCCAATACAGTATTTTAACCTGTATACAGGTGGCTGTGAAGGGGCGATGTCAGGTGCCCACAGAAAGGGCTCCAATGCCACCTTTGGCACCCGTGCTATAGGTTCGCCATCACTGACTTAGCACCAAATTTCAGTAGTTGCACAACGGACATGAAGCAACATTTTTTTGTACCACTCCTAAGTGCAACACTAACAGAGACCAAACGGACATGAAGTAACTGCCTAAGTTAAAGCAAGAAGATTTTAGCCAGGGATTCCATGGGATTTAAGCAATTGTTGATTTATCCTTCAGAGATTAACCATCAATTGATGCAGTGAGTGAGGATACAATCAGTTGCAATTTCAGCCAAACTCAGCATTTACATCCCTAAAATGGACTGCGATCTGAATCTACACCATGACACTACTTAGTGCTGATGTGCCAGGATCACTTAGATTCTGTGTCAGTTGATAGGCTCAACTTCTTTATAAAACTCAAGATTACAGTGTGCAAATATATATTCTCTTAAAATTATACATGTGGTTAACATTCAGCTGAAATTATGTAAATAAGTGATAGTTTCTTTGCACACATTTCCTAACAATTGTGTAACTCTTTTAAAATAGCCAAAGATATGCAAATTATGTGGTAGGAGAGTTGCTACTCAAGTAAAACATTCTGAACAGACCAAATGTGGGTCAGACCTATTTCATCAATATTATATTGAATTAAGCGAACATCAACATGTGCACGATGGAAACACACACATTACATTAGGAGTACTTAGCCCCAAGTTTGTCTATTGAACCTGCTTTGCAAATGAGCATAGCCAAATAGCCTTATTTTCTGTACAGACACTCAATCTAATTGATACAGGACATTTTGCTTACAGTTCTGAATAATTAGTGTACCTATTTATCTGTCTTGTTGAAAAATCTGCACTATAGCAATACAGAGCCAAAAGGATAGACAGGAACAGATGATGGTGAATGAAGAATTAAAGGCCATGATGCATTGTTTGATGCTTTCAAATGCATGCCAACATGAAGATGTGGAACATCACCCCATGGCACTGACATCACCTGTAGTTTTTAAAAACAGTTTTGAAGTATTCTGTTCTGGGCACTGCCGCTTAGGAAAGACACTGACCAGTGAAACTTCTCTGGAGGAAGGTGACCAAGATTTATTTATTTATTTATTTATTTATTTATTTATTTATTTATTTATTTATTTATTTATACCACCCAACTATCTGAAGGAACTCTAGGTAGTTCACAACAAGAAAATCCATACATAGTAAAATATACACACAGGAGTTGGTAATATAGTAATACCTTGGTTTTATATGCTTGTGAACCAAAACACTCATGTCAAAGCAAGTTTCCCCATCAGAAATAATGGAAACTCAGATGATTCATTCTGGGGTCCCATAGACCACATGTTGTATACACAAAATGCCAAAACTCACAAAAAATTGCCTAGACGTCCCCATATACACTATGGTTTACGAACCTGGCTGCGGTATCTGCTCTGCTTGGGACTAATACCTGGATTTTACTCTGTGTTTTTAATGTAACCATAATAAAGTATAGTTTGTAGCCATATAGACACTAGACTACCTGCTCCATGACTAGAAACAGTTTGAAAAATAAAAAAGGATGTTGAAAACAAAATAAATAGAAATAGAAATAGAAAGAAAAACAAAAGGTTTGAAAACCTTTCTGGCTGGTGCAAGGTAGACCTCCTTTCCACTCTCTTCCCTCTGCTTTTGAGACTTGCCTTAGAAGGAACATTTTAGTAGACATGGGCACGACCAGAAAAAAAATGACGTTTTGAGTTTTCATTTGTCGGAACGGGTCCGTTTCAGGTCGTTTCCGTTTGTCACGAAATTTTTCAAAAATTTGTTGTTTCAGTTTGTCATTTGTCGTTTGTTGTTTGCACCGTGATTTAGCGCAATTTGACTTCCCATTCCAGAGCATAGGGGCGTCCTGCAATCAGGGTCAGCGCTAGGTGTTTTTGTGCCCTAGGTGGTGGGTGGTGGGTGGGGGGCGGGGGGCAGGGGGGAGGTGCGGGCAGGTGGTGGTGGTGGAGCCAATGGGCAGGCAGCAGCCACGGGCGGGTGAGTGGGCGGGCGGCGGCATGGGACGCAGGCAGGTGGCTCCGCGGGTGGACAGGCGAGTGGATAGTTAGGATATCACTTAGGATAGAGGTTCTGTTCTTGGCGTGCACCCCAAATGTCTGTGTGTGCAAGCAAATTGAAGTTGGGAAAATAGAAAATAAATGGTAGTATATAATATATTTTTAAAATAAATCCACACCTCCCACTCCCAGTCGAATCTCCCCCTTTATCCAATATCAGAAAAAAATCCTCACAAACTGCCAGAGAAGAAATAAAGAATAAACTGCTATTCCCTTCAGCAGACAAAGCTGCAGGGAATCAAATAAATTATTTTCTAAATTCAATTCCCTCCCTGCCTACCTATCTTAAATCCTAAAGCCTCCAGCCTCCCTCCTCAATCTCGATTGGATCACATAGCACCAGCAGCCAGCCCTCCTCCCTCAACCACATCCATACACCCGACTGCAATTTCTGGAAGGTGCCTCGGCTTTTTATGCCCTCCGAGACATCCAGAAATTTCAGTCAAAACCCTGGCGATGCCATTGGTGGAATGGTTCAAAAAATTGCATGGTCCCATCCCATGCCCAGCCCAAATGGGCAGGTATAAAAAAATAAAAAATAAAATAAAGTAAAATAAAATGAATACGACGTTTTATTGCTATAAAAACCCCACTGTTGCTACTATTAAAATTCAGGCATTTAAAATAAATAAATTTCACATGTTTCTGTGGTGAGTTGGTGTGTTTTTTGACCACGATTTCAAAAGAAAAATTGCGGTTGCCATTTTGGATCCCCCCCCACCGCATGGCATGGCAAGACGACGAGGATGACCCCCCCCAGCCTGGTGCAAGCAGCCCAGGACAGGAGAAGAGGGGTGGAAAGGCCGGGGACCCCCCAGAAACCACCCCTCGGGTAGGTG
Organism: Phrynocephalus forsythii; assembly: GCA_029282475.1. NCBI lineage: Eukaryota > Metazoa > Chordata > Lepidosauria > Squamata > Agamidae > Phrynocephalus > Phrynocephalus forsythii. Next base: position 132,676,773 of record JAPFRF010000002.1, on the reverse strand, counting down.
GCAAAGCCTCAGGCAGGCATATTTTTGCCTGCTTTTTTGGCCGGGAGTTGGTGTTTTTTTAAAAAAAAACTTTTAAAAACTTCTTCTGTGCTTCGCATTTCGCGATCGCCATGATGCCACAAACGGAAATGAAAAACCCGACCAAATTTTACTTTTTTCAGTTCGAGTTCGAGTTCTGACGGCTTAAATATCATTACCATTTCTGTTATGTAACGGAAACGATAACCGAAAACGGAAACGACAATTTCGCTGAGTTGTGCCCATGTCTACATTCTAGATAATCACACACAATTCAGCAGGGTGAGAGAGAGGGGGGACCATTGGCTTTCTTGTGATCATGTGACTTGCTCCAGTGCTTGTATTGCAAAAAATTGCATGTTGATCAAGGCAAAAAATAGAAAAAAATGCTTACTTGTCTTGCAAAATGTTCTTAAACCAAGGAACTCTTGAACCAATGCATTACTGTACTTTAACCTTAAATAGAGATTTGGCACATCTTGGCACATCTTAGTCAGTCATCAGTCCAGACTCCAGATGGAGATTCCAGCCAAGGAATCTGAAGTGGGATGAGGTTTAGAAAGGCATCAATTACTGATTTACTGAATTACTGAATTCATTGATTCATTAATTATACCACCCATTAGAGATGGGCATGACTCAGCGAAATTTTCATTTTCGTTTTTGTTTTTTCGTTTCGTAATGAAAATGAAAACAAAAATGTTCAAAAACCAAAATGAAAACAGAAACGAAATGACCAATTTTGCCGTGTTTTTTTTTTTTGTTGTGGCAAATCCATTGAACTGAAAAGAATGCTAACGAAACAGCAATTTTTCATTTTGTTTTCATTTTTTCATTTCATTACGAACCAAAAATGAAATGAAAATTTTTTCAAAAAGAAAACAAAAAATGAAAACGAACCGAAACGGATCCCCAAATGACCAAATGAAAAACAAAACACATTTTTTTTTAGTCGTGCCCATCTCTACCACCCATCTAGCTACAAAGCCACTATGGGCAGCTCTCAACAAAGTCAGGAAACATATGAAGGAATTTGAAAGAATCATCAAATGTAAAGATGTGTTATTGCAGCCAGGACCAAGATTATCCACATTCTTGTGTTTCTGGTCACTATGTATGGGTATGAAAACTGGAAAGTTAAGAAAGCTGAATGGGGAAAATGATTTGTGAGAAATGTGGCACTGGAGGACAGCTTTATGGATACTCTGGACTGCCCAGAAGACAAACAAATAGATCCTTGATAAAATCAAGCCAGAACGATCTCTGGAGGGAAAAAATGTTTAAGCAGAGGCTGTCCTACTTTGGGCATCATCATCATGAGAAGGCACCATTCTCTGGAAAAGACAATGACTGAGGGAAAGGTGGAAGGCAGCAGGAAAAGAGGAAGACAAAATATGATTGTGTACTGACTCCCTAAAGGAAGCCCCAGACTGGAGTCTTCATGAACTAAGCAGAGCAGGTGAGGACAGGATATGGTGTGGTTGTTCATTCTGTACTGTTTGCAGCAAAAAATTATGACTCATCATGTGACTTCTGATTGATCATGGGCAGGGTTTGAGACTCACTGGGTTATAGCCACCTTAAAGATACAGGACACACATTTATTTATTTATTTGATTCATATCAAATGGTACCGGATGCACTTTGGGCAGTTTGCAAAATGTCAATATTCATAATAACATAGGAAATATCTATACATAAAACAAACATATTAAAACCATAACTAAATCTAATTTTTTTTTAAAAAAGCCACTTGCTTTGGTGTCTAAAAAACAGTTTATAAACCCATGCTTTCCCCCCCTCCCCATACCCAATCAGAGGAAAAAGGTGCACGGGTTAAAATGTCTTGGAGCCACCGAGGCTGCCTCAATGGCTCCAAGACATTTTAAAAAAACCACACCTTTCCCCCAATCAGGTGCACTGGGAGAACAAATAACCAGAAAACCGAAAAAACAAAATGATTTTTTAAAAAAGTCATTTCGTACAAAACGAAATCCCCCAACAAAACAAAAAATGAAACAAAACAGAATTCTTCCATTTTGTCCCCATTGCTAGTTGTAAGTTCAGTGAATTTATGCTACTGACGATGGGTCTGAGGCAGATTGAGTTAACAAGAACAGAACATTAGCAGTGGTGGTCAATAATAGAATAGAATAGAATGGAATAGAATGGAATAGAGTTGTATTATGATTATGCATATGCAAGATATGCACAGTGAAATTAGAGTGCTGTTCCACTACACAATCAAAACAAGGCACCATAAAAACACATAAAACACCATTCAAGATATTTAAAACTCTTAAAACAACTAACAAAATTTAAAACACTACTTGAAAACTGCTTAAGATGATGCTAAAAACATTGCATTTAGCTTAGATACCTCTCTAGGATAAAAACCGTTCTTTAGTCTATAATGAGGGAAAGCCATTCTGAATAGCCAGGTCATCCGCTTTTTTTAAAAAAGACCTGCAAAAAGGGGGTTTGGCAGATCTCTGAGGGGAGCAGGTTCAAAAGTGAAGTGTTGCCACCAAGAAGATCCAATGCCTAGTGGCTCTTTTGCTGGCTTCCCTCAGGATCTATACCCTCAGGTGACCTGCTTGAGAAGAGCCAGTGTTACAGGCAATATTTTGAAGTAGAGGCCATTCTGACCTCATTCCTGGTATCTCGGTATTTCCAATTGAAGCAAAACAATTTGAGGAGCCATGTAGCCATCACAAAAGCCAAATACAAAAGTGGAACAGGTTGATACCTTTAGGCTACTATAAAATTTACAGAAACATTGCAACCATGTGATTTTCTTTCCTGTCTTTTGTCAAATATGGTCTATAGTCTATATACATCACATATAGAGATGGGCACGACTTGAAAAAAATTTTTTTCGAGTTGTCGTTAGTCGGGCCAGTTCCGTTTTGGGTCGTTTCCGTTTTTCGCGATAATTTGCAAAAATTAGTCAGTTCATTTTTTCATGTTTTTGTTTTTGTTAGTACTGGGTTTTTTTTGGGGGGGTAGCGGGCTCCTGGAGGCACCTCTGTAGGGCGGGTGCCTCCTCTGGCCCGCTATAAAGGGAAAGTGGGCTCCTGGAGGCACCCATGGGTGCCTCCTATCCTCACCCACTAGGAAGGGGAAGCAGGCTCCAAAAGACCCCTCAACATGGGGGTCTCCCCTCCTCACCTGCTGCTGCAAAATGGTGTGCAATAGCCATATGGATATTGCATATACCAGTTGCAGACAGTGAGACTAGTGGTGATGGCAGTGAACCCAGAGCCATAGGTGATGCCTATGCTTTCGCACCACCATGTCTCACACAGAAGGGAATTGTACTTGCTGCGTGTAGTGCAATGCAAGCAAGTAGATCTGGCTTAGGGTTAAGGTGGGTTAGTGCAAGGGCCAGGGTTAGGCTAGTTACGGGTAAGGTTACGGTGGGCTAGTGGGTTGCACCTCTGGGTGCCTCTCTGACCCACTAAGAAGACAGTCCGTGACATATGGGTAAGGAGGAGTCAAGGATTAGGGTTAGGGCTAGGGGGCTAGGGCACGTTTTAGGGGTTTTCTTGGCACATCCCAGAAGTCATGGCCAAGTGGCCATGCGATTGGTGGGATGGCTCCAAAAATTTGCATGGTCGTCCGTCCACTCCCACATGGCTGGCCACTCGGCCAGCCCATCATTGCGCAGGTGTAAAATAAAATAAAATAAAATAAAATAAAATAAAATAAATGGAGGACAGAGGAGGAGAGGAGAGACATTTTGTTGCAAGAAAAAACCCACTGCTACTGTGAAAAATCTGGCAGTTTATAAATTTTCGCATGTTTCTGTTGTGCTTGTGTGTTTTTGGACCACGATTTCAAAAACAATATTGCGTTCGCTGCCCCATTTTGGATCCCCCTCCCGCACCACATGGCATGGCGACTCGAGTCCGGCTGCCCAGGATGGGGGGGAGGCGGGACCCCCCTCCAGAAACCACCCCTCCGGTAGGTGCCCTGCGCCCTTAGTCAAGCAGGCATTTTTCCGCCTGCTTTTTTGGCCCGGGAATGGGTGGGGGGAGAGTTTAAAAGTTTTTCCCTGTGCCATCTGTGCCGCTTGCTTGCGCTTTAATTGCGGTGGCCGGCGGCGAGACTGGGCTTTTTGCTGGCTGCGAGCCTGCGGCGAGTCCCACCAGAGCAGCCCAGGACGGGGGATGGGGGGGAGGCCAGGGACCTCCAGAAACAACCCCTCTGGTAGGTGCCCTGAGGCACGGCAGGCATTTTTCCGCCTGCTTTTCGACTGGGAACCACTTTTTTTAACTTTTAAAAACTTTTTTTCTGTGCCGCGTGGCATTGCGCGATCGCGCGATGCAAGGAACGAGCACGACAAATCAGACCAAAATTGTTCGTTCGTCGGTTCGAGCTCGAATTCTGGCGGAGTAATTCCCGTTACCGTTTCCGTAGAGTAACGGAACCAAGTAACAGAAACGGAAACGGGAATACCGCTAAGTCGTGCCCATCTCTAATCACATATAATAAGACAAATAATGTGACAAATCAAAAGTAAGGAAAGAAAAAATAATAGCAGAAACATAAACTGAACTTCAAATCAAAACTCATAGTACATAATACATCCAGTGCTCCTCACCACCATGTTGGGTTTTTTTGTTTATTTTTTAAAGGTGTGGCCATTAGCTCAGTGCATTTCCAATGGTGAGCAGAGATCTGAACCCAGATCAATTTCTTGCTGCTGCTTTTTCTTAGGCTCCCTGGCCTCGGGAATCTGCTCATCACATTTCTCATTCCAAAATGAGTGACCGTGAGGTAAGGCTCGTCACGCAAGTGCCATTCTCCATCTAGTGGCAGGAGTGCGAAGTGCCATTCGCCAGTACATTCCCTATGGAGTCAGCAACGCAGTGCAGAGAGATCAAAAGACAAATGCCTCAAACTTAGCTCCATAATGCATTGAAGGCAAGGCTTCGGAGAATCGAAACATCGAAAAATGGAAGGTCGGGCAGAAAAAACCCATGGAGAACGAAGGCATGGAATTTCACATCTTATCATGGAACGAGGACATAGGTTAACAGTCATGCCGGTATCATCAATCATGCCCGTGTGTACACGGGAACAGGGACAGAACTGGAAGAAGACCACGTGACCGCGACCAACATCAACACGCAATGAACTTCCTCCTGGGATGAGAATGGACGTGAAGTAACTGCTTAGTGTTCATCCCACTTGCTGGTAGGTTCCACTCCCTCTATCAGTGAACAGATCCATTGTTTGAAAAAATCAGCTGGCCTGTTGCAGGCGCCTGTCATCTATTTGGTCTGAGTTCAGTTCATCCTGTTTGGGGCAAGGCATTTCCAGTGGCACCACGAGGAGGGCCAGACCTCGCCACCATATCAATTCCCTGCTCAAAGTAATAATTCACTTAAAATTTCTTACAATATAAAACTGTTTTTCATAAGAAGCTTACCATGATTTGAAAGGGAAGGGGAAATATTTTGTGTTAATAAAATCCCTTATATCTCCCCTTCCATCTTTGACTTTTCATTTCATTCATCAAACCTTATGCTTCTAAGACATATTTAGGATAATTAAGTGGTTGCTAGAGGGTGCATTCATTACAGCAACATTTATATAAGAAACAGGCATGTTTTCAATACGTGATGGCTAACAGAAGCCAGGATGATGACAAACAGTTTCATTACTTACAACCATTAGCTGCAGAATGTGAATGCCTCCCATCTCTCCGTTTGCCTCCATCACCCTTCAGTGTTTTTCAAATCTGATGAAAATGTCATGGCCTTGGATTCACCCGAACTCGTCAGCTTAAGCATAGCCATGGACACATCAAGTGTCCCTAGCATGCTGTCAATCTCAGAGGCATAGCTATCATTCCCTAACATGACTGCTTATGCATAAAAATAAAATCTGCAACCTTTGAATGGGAAAGAAATAAAAATGGTCAGTAATTACCCTGGCTAGACATTGCAACTAGAGATGGGCATGAATAAAAAAATGGTGTTTCATTTGTCATTTGTCGTTTAGGGGGTCCGTTTCGGTTCGTTTCCGTTTTTGCGATTTTTTTGCAAAAAATCATTTTCATTTTCATTCGTTTCGTTACCATTTCATTACCATTTATTTCATTTTTTGTGATTTTTTAAGCGTTTAAAGCAGCTCAATATATTGCCATAACGAAAACGAAACGGATGACAAAATTTCTGGTGTTTCTGTTCATTTCATTTCATTTTAGAGACAAAATTCGTTTGTCATTTCATTATGTAATGAAACAAAAAAATGAAAATGGAAACAAAAAATTGTTCATTTCACACCCATCTCTAATTGCAACCATGTGATTGATAATTTCCGACAAAAATGCTGAAGGAACGAAAAGAGCGAGTATCAATCTTTACGTCTTATTTTCTGGTGGACTCTGTAGGTAACTTTCATTTCTGCTGGAACTGAAGTCCCAGTAATCCAAGCTCCCCAACCATATGGATGAAACCACAAAGAAAGGCAGAGCTCTTTTCAGATGTGTGGCAACATGCACAAAGTTTGGGAAGATGAAACCAGCAGTGGCGATGCTGACTGGATGCAGAGCAGTCAGGGATCTTTATCTGATGCTTAGTGTTTAATCTGCATAAGAATCAAAAGCCAGAATAGGATAAACAAATGAAGAAGCAAAGCAAAGTGTTCTGCTTATATACCACCCCATAGCACTTCAAGCACTCTCTGGGAGATATACAATTCCGGGAGGCTATTTTTTTTTTTTATCTTCATTTTAGCTTAGTTTTTGTTTTTTGTCGTTGATTTGTGTATATTTTGTTTCATTATGCTCCTTGTATTTTGGTTTTTAAAATGCATTCCTCTGTTAGTTTGTCATGTGATTCCATGTTGTAAACTGCCCAGGGCTAGATGGGCAGTACAAAAATCAAATAAATAAATAAAAATAAATAAAATAAAATAATTTTGAAGGCAGCACCTTGCCCCCCCCCCAGCAAGCTGGATACTCATTTTATTGACCTCAGAAGGATAGAAGGCTGTGTCGACCTGCTACCTGCCACCTGGGATTCATGAGTAGTTTTAGCTGAAGTACAGGCATTTAACCACTGCACCAAAAACAAAAAGCATGCAGTTAGAAACAAGCATCATTCTCAGTGTTGGAGTTATCATGGATACAAAGCAAGTAAGGCTAGTATGTTAGGCTAAATTTGGGTAATAGGTAAAGGACTTCCATTCCCCCACTCCCATAGCTCTCAGAATTCATCAGAAATCCTCACAGCAGAATTCCAAGAGCTGTGATAAGATCCTAGTTCCCTGAGGAGTTTCAGAACACACACCTGTGCCTCATCATGCCTTTCTGTGGAGCAAGAGTAATTAGCCTGAAGAAGAAGGGAATTGACAGTGGCTTAGCTGTCATGAAATTCTTCCTAACGTTTACATTGAATCTCTTTTCTTGTAGTTTGAAACCATTGCCCTGCGTCCTAGTCTCTGAAGCCATGGAAAACAAACCAGTCCCTTCTTCAATGTGACATCCTTCCAAATATTTAAACATAGCTAGTTTATCCCCTCTCAGCCTTCTTTTTGTAAGGCTAAACATTCCCAGCTACCTAACCCACTCATCCTAATACATTTCTTCCAGACCCCCAGTCATCTTGGTCACCCTCCTCTCATATTCATCATGTGACCATTAATTGATTTGCATAGGAAAGAGACCTAGTCATATGCCTGCTGTCTGGGTTTGTGCAGAGAAAGTTGCTGAATGAGTGGAAGAAGGAGAAGCTACAAGGTCTGCACATGCTCTCTGAAGTGTTTTGGGATTAGCATTGCCAAATTAGTAGCATGCTGTTCCCTGAAATTTTAAGGGCAAAAACATGGGACCACTGTACCATGAGGCTCTCTCTCTCTCTCTCTCTCTCTCTCTCTCTCTCTCTCTCTCTCTGGTGGCTTTCTCTTCAGCAGGCCATGAGGAAGAGCTGATCCAGAGAAGTTAGTCATGTTAAGGATTATGATTATATATCTATCTTGCACCTTATTGTTTTCGTAATTTTTAAGTTGTGCCCAGACCTGGTTGCCTGTGACCTTATACATACATAACCTTCCTTCTATAAGACATAACTGTGCCTCTTAATGCATTATTTCTTTATTTAAAATATTTCTATCCCACCTTTCTCCCCAAAAGGTCCCAACAAGGCAGCTTCCAGTTACAGGTAGAGGACACAGGTTTGGACTATTATTTGATGTTTTCTATTTATTGACAGACCCTCAGCAGAAGTTTTCCCATGTGTTGGAAAATAGAGGCTTCCATTATATGGGAAGGATGAAAGACAGGAGGAGGTGGTGGCTGCCATTAATTTAAGGTTTTAGATGCCAAGTAAGCTTCCAAACTCCCCATCAGCTTTTCATATAGGCTGGCTGGAGAAAGGAACATTTTAAGTCATGAAGAGAATTCTGGCCTATGGGAGCAGAATCCAGCTGAAGCATGCCTTAGCAAAGTTACCTGGTTAGTCAGACAGCTGGCAAAATGTGATCACCAGGTGGAGCTTTTGCTAGAAACCATTTTTATGAATTACATGACATGATTTTATGAATTACATGACTGTTTTATGAATTACATTTTTATGAATTACATGACTGTTACTGTACTTGGTCCATGGCCCCAAGTGCATGAGTCTCATTGTGTGCGCCATATGGTCTCCTCATAGATGTCTATGTGTACCTGGGAGGGGGAGCGTATGTCACTTTGTTTAAACATCACAATGCATGAGTAAATAGCTTCATTCTGAGCCTTGAAATCATGGGTGTAAGTGAAGGTGAGCACTTAGGTCTTCTTAACTCAAATCTAAATCTAATCTAAATAAATGAAAATGAAATGTTCTCCTCCAACATTGCCTGGAGATTTATCTCCTGCTCTGGGGATCTGGGGACTCATAGCAACTATCTTTTAAATTCAGAAAGAACTCCAAGACCAGAAGAAATTGAAACACAACCTAGCGAGGCAAAATAGGGTGGCTTTTAAAGAAATGTGGCCATTCCCTAGCATTGTATGACATAAAGTCATAGGAATGTTGGCAGTGGGCAAATAAAACCCCATTTTAGGCTAACTACTTGGATTTAGAGCTTGGGAATGTAACTTTTTGTGCACCACAGTTCCCACAAAAGTACACCCTGAGAGTTTCTGGGAGCTTGGGTCTAAAAAGTAAGCTTCCTAACCTTTGCTTTTAACACAGAGAGGAGATTGGAGAGGAACAGAGGAGAATAATTTTCTTTAGATTTTTCAGCAAAAAGATCTACTCAATAAGAGTGTGCAAAATCATTTCACCGAGCAAAGGAAGCAAAACAGGAGCCTGGCTTTCAGGGAAACACAACACCCATTTAATAAAACATAATTGAAGGCATGAAAGAGAAAAGAAGATCAAAGTTCCATCTGATGAATGTGAGGTGGCCAGTAGAGCCCATCTGTAAACCATGAAGAAGAATCAGAAATGTACTGCAAAGATATTTGAATAAGCTGGCTGTATTCCATAAGAACTAGAGCATTCCCATCTTGACTTTCTGCCAATCATGGGGCACACCAGAGTCCCAGAAAACTAAGAAAAGTTCCTCTAACCCCTACCCCAACCCCCAGGATGCGCTTTATTCTGTATCACCATCCTTAACTGCATGCTTTTTTTTAAACTTGCATGTTAAGAGAACAAATTCAAAGGAGTCTAAAATTACGTAATCAACGAGATTGAAAGATTAAGGTCCTCAGAAACAACAAAAGCTCAAGAAGTGCCATCACTTCTTTGGATGGATGGAACTCCCAAGATGGCAAAACAACATAGGTGACAGATCATGATTGATGTACCCTCTCTATATCTGATTGAGGTGACCCATGAGGCAGAACCTTATCTTAAGGCTCACAAAATCCTGGCATTTGTGTTGTGTGTAGGATGTTGCATGTTTGTTGTGCACAAGTCCATGGGAAGGGATCAGTGGACTCCTTTATGTGCCTATCTGGTACATTGTAACTGCTGCAGATAACTGGTCAATCTACAAATTGGAATGTTCATGGACAAGTCTTCTTGCACAACTATTCTGAACATTATTCTTCTAAAGCCTACATTCTACACTAGAGATGGGCATGAATAGAAAAAATGGAGTTTCGTTTGTCGTTTAGAGGTCCGTTTCGGTTCATTTCCGTTGTTCGCGATTTTTTTTGCAAAAAATTCATTTTCATTTCATTACCGTTTCGTTACCATTTTGTTACCATTTATTCCAATTTTATGTGTTTTTTTTAGCATTTAAAGCAGCTCACTTCATTGCTGTAACGGAAACGAAACGCACGACAAAATCCCCGTGTTTCTGTTCGTTTCATTTCATTTTAGAGATAAATTTCGTTTGTCATTTCGTTATGTAACGAAACAAAAACCGAAAAAAGAAAATGAAAAATTGTTTGTTCCATGCCCTTCTCTATTCTACACATCCAACAAGAGACTAGATGCATGCACACTTTATGGCTAGCACACTTGAAATGTGCATGTATATGTCTACTTCAAGAGCTAGATGAGGAGCAAGGGAAGTGACCTTTCCCCTATCATTCTTGCCTGAAGAAATGTTCCTACCAGAGAGGTAAACCCTCGTTTGCCTCATCAACATGTGTGAAAATAAGAAAGTGCAGGAACATTATCCTCACCTGCAAACAGCAAGACATTTTCTATTCTTCTCAGCAGATTTTTGTTTGGTCTTGATTAGTTTTTTTTTTTCAATTTCTGTGAATAATGTGCCCAATGAATGCAAATGATACGATGAACACAAATTGTGCAAAACAACAGCAGCGTTCATTTTAAAAACAGAAACAATGGACCAGATTGTTTTGCTTCTTTTTGATCAGTCTGGCAGACCCTCTGTGCTTACTGGGTGTGTCCATGTGCTTAGCTTCGCAAAGGGAAAAGGCACCAATTTGGGGGTAAAGACTTTATGCATCCACTGAAATTGCAGAAACCTTGATTAATAAGTGGGTCAAAGAATCATAGAGTTGGAAGACACCTCAAGGGCCATCCAGTCCAACCCTCTGCCATGCAGGAACCCCCATCAAAGTACTCCCGACAGATGGCCATCCAGCCTCTGCTTAAAAACCTCCAAAGGAGACTCCACCACCCTCCGTGGCAGCATATTCAACTGCTGAACAGCTCTAACCATCAGGAAGTTCGTCCTAATGTTCAAATGGAATCTCTTTTCCTGTACTTTGAAACCATTGCCCCGAGTCCTAGTCTCTGGACCCATGGAAATCAAACCAGTCCCCACTTCAATATGACATCCTTTCAAATATTTAAACAGAGCTATCATATCCCCGCTCAGCCTTCTTTTTGTAAGGCTAAAAGTTCCCAGCTCCCCACACCACTCCTTGTAAGACATTTCTTCCAGACCGTTCACCATCCTGGTCACCCTCTTCTGGACTCATTCAAGGTTGCCAACATCCTTTTTAAACCGAGGTGCACAGAACTGGACAAAGTACTCCCGGTGGGGTCTGACCAGAGCAGAATAAAGTGGTACTATCACTTCCCTTGATCTAGACACTATGGTTCTTTTGATGCAACCAAGAATCACATTGACTTTCTTGGCTGCCACATCACACTGCTGACTCATGTTTAATTTATGCCCAACCCAGACTCCCAGATCCCTTTCACATGTATTATTCTCCAGCCAGCCCTCTCCCATCCTATATCTGTGCAATTCTTTTTTTTTTTTTACCTAGATGCAGCACCCTACATTTCCCTCTGTTTAAACCCATTCCGTTAGCCTTGGCCCAGCACTCTATTATGTCAAGGTCATTTTGGATTTTCATCCTATCCTCTATGGAATTAGCAAGCCCTCCCAATTTGTTATCTTCGGCAAATTTAATCAGCATACTCTGATTAAAGTGCTCCATATCTCTTTCTCACACTGAAGGTGAGGAATCTCATGTGCTTTGAAAAGACCTTGTTCAGTTGTCTTAAGGGACTGTAAATCAAGAAGAACAAGGAATTTAGCAAGTATTCTTTGTGTCCATTGTATTCGTACAGATTTGCCAAGTGGTAAGGTCTGTGTTGTACCATTTTGAAGATGGTTTTACTATTGCTGTATCATGTAAGCAAGTGTATGGATGATGTGCCCCAAGAAAGCCTGCAAATGCATGTATTAGCACACTTGGTAAAAATGCTCTTGTGATGACATAAAACTTCTAAATGCCTTCTAAGCCTTCATTTCCCCTCAAGGCCACAGTGCAGCTTCTGCCTGTGGGCTCACTTAACTAACAATCCCTATAATTTCGCCTCTTTGTAGATTTAAAGAGTGGTGCTGTAGCATGACCACAAAAACTGCTGTGTTAATTTCAGCTACTTATAAACTGAGAAAAGGAGAAAGCCTTCAGGACAGACTATTCTCTAAGTTGTTTTCTGCAGGCACATTTACTCCCCTGCCTTTTATGTTTGCATTGCCTTTCTACCCTACTTGTTTTTAACAGCATGTCAGTGTACTAGACGCTAACAAGCCTCTGCTCTGTATTAAAATGCTTCCAAAACCTGCTCCTCTACAACAGGACTAAAATGATTACTGGGCTGGGGGACCTCCCTTATGAGGAAAGGCTACAGCATTTGGGGCTCTTTAGTCTGGAAAAAAGGTACCTGAGGGGGGATATGATTGAGATGTACAAAATAATGCAGGGCATGAGTAAAGTGGATAGAGGGATGCTCTTCTCCCTTTCACAAAATACCAGAACTAGGGGACATCTACTCAAATGGAGGGCTGGGAGAGTGAGAAGAGACAAAAGAATTTTTTTAACCCAGTGTGTTGTTAGTCTGTGGAATTCCCTGCCACAGGATGTGGTGATGGCATCTGGCCTGGATGCCTTCAAAAGGGGATTGGACAGATTCCTAAAGGAAAAGTCCATCACAGGTTACAAACCGTGATAGAGATATGTAACATCCAGTCTTAAAACTGGGGTACTCCAAGGGTCAGATGTAAGGGAGTGGTATCAGGAAACAGATATCTAGTCTCGTGCACTCCCAGACGCATTTGGTGGGGCCACTGTGAGATACAGGAAGCTGAACTAGATGGGCCTCTGGCCTGATCCAGCATGGCTCTTCTTATGTTATTATGTCCTTATGACTCTGAGATATTCCCCAAACACTTCCAGATCATAATGTGACATGCTGCATTCCCCACATTTGTTATTACTTAAAATACGCTTTGGGTCAGAAGTCTTTCAGTGAATTTTTTCACAAAGGCTCATCTTTGGGGTTTATTGCGGCTCCTGCCTCATGAATATAATCCACTTTTTCAACAGAGACATCCCAAGCATGTGTTTGAAAGGATTTCAGGAACCTTGCAAAAACCCTATTTATTACAGCTGGATTTTAGTGGCGACAAGGTTGACCTTGGTTCATTTATTGTATTCTTGTTAATGGCCTTTTCTATACAGGGTGCTGGTTGTTGTTTTTAATATGTTCCTGGCTGCTCTGAGCCTTCAGGATGCATTGAATAAGAAAATAAATAACTCATCACACCCATTAATCTTTTAGCAATACAATCAATTTTAGCACAACAGTGAGGTTGGAAATGTCAGCTCTAATTAAAAAATGGTCAAGTTTAAATTTGACTGTGCCGATTATTCATCATGAAATGTGCTCATTAGGTGTTAGCTTCCATACAGAAACGACACGCTTTCCCCCCTGAATAACACTTCTCCATTTGTTTGTTTGCTCCTAAGTCTTTATGTTTATTCCTTTTTCTTTTCCACATGGTGAGTGGGGGGAAGCAGTATGACTGCCATCATCTTTCCTTAACAAAGAAAAGCCTGTCTTCAGAATATCAGTCCCTAACGGAATTCTTCCAGTGTTTATTTGATTCATTTTTATGTTGCCTTTGAGTTAAAAATCTGGCTGCAGAATCAAAGGCAGGGAGGTAGACTTCCCACAGCGTGTATCAGATGAGCCAGTATGTGTGGCCTTGGGCAAGCTGCACCAGCCCACGGCACCCCCAGAATAAGAGACTGGTTAACCATTTCTAGCTAGAAAGGGTCACCAAAAGTCAGAATTGACTTGAAGGCACACATTTATGAGCTGGTTAGGTAGCTAAACAAGTTAGGTCTCTGGCTGCAGATCTGTAGGTTGGAAAGGCAGTTAGATTCACCACTGTGCATCTCAGAAGAGCCAGCCTGTGTGGCTTTGGGTAAGCTGCACAGTTCCAGCTCCCCCCTCCAAAAAAAGAGTCTGGTAAACAATTTCTACTTAGAAAATGCTGGAAAAGGTAACCAGAAAATAAACTAGATCTCTGGCTACAGAGCTGTACATTGGGAGTTAATTCCCCACTGTACCTGTCAAGAGAAGGGCCAGCATGTGCAGCCTTGGGTAAGGTCTATGTCCTGGATTAGTCCCAAGATGCCCTCAAATGTAGGGCATGGTCAACCACTTTTGAGTGCTCTCTATCTAGAGAACCCTGAAAAGTGTCACCAGAAGTCAGAATTGACATGAAGTCACTTGATTAGTCTCCTGGGGATTAATGGCTTGGAGATGGTATGTTTGAGGGTACAATGACATGCCACAAAAGGGCAGCTGGTGCTCTTGAACCACTAAAACAGGACTGTCCAACTGTGAACTGCCCAATGTCTGTGAAGATTCTCAGTCATCCAGGTGAGTTTATGTGGAAGTTGAGTCATGGCAAATTGACTTCTTTGATCTATCTCTCAAGAAAAAGAGGACCAGTTGCCATGACTCAATTTTCACATTTCAACAGCCTGCGGACTACTTCCTGAAACACCGCACATTCCCACAGGCTACTTTCGGAAGTGCACACACATTGCCGGTGCTCCTGAATCGGAGGGTGGAATCTTCTACAGAGGAGCCGAGTAAGGGGGTGTGGCATGGTGGCCACGGAATGTAAGGGGAAGGATAGAAATATGGAACAAACATCCAGGTGAGCAGGTGGGCAAAAAAAAAAAAAAATTCCCTGGCTGGTGACTTTTGATGGTGCCACGGGCTACTGGTCACCCGTGGTCAACAGATTGTGCAGGCCTGCACTAAAAGATCAAACACATTATACAAAAAATCCCATTACTTACTTAATGATGTAAGTAGCCCATTCCATGACCATTTTTAGAGATGGGCATGAACCTCAGTATGGTTCATAGCTCCACAGATTCTGCACATTCCCACCCTGGACCTCCCCAGCAAATGACCCACTCACCTGTTGGTGCAATGCTCCTCTCCTCCCCCTCCCCATTGGATGTTCAACCAATGATGAAATAGTTGAAGAAGGGAAAGAGGGGCGTGAGAACAGGCTGGTGAGTGGGGTATCGGGGAGGGAAATTGTGACATCTGAGGGGCAATGCTTAAAAATGGCACGAACCAGCACACACCTCCAAATCAAAGTTTATGCCCATCATTTGTGATTTTAAGACCCACAATGAACAAGGATCTAGAGAGGAGGTGCCTTTGCAGCATGCAATTTGTGGGCCACCAAGACTCTCAGATCCCTTTCATATAGAAAGACTATGCTGGAGGTATGTGCACCAAAGATTATAGTTCTTATTGTTGTATGGAGTACTTTTAATGAAACTGGATTAATAAATCTTACAGATTCCTTCTTCCCTTCAGTTTGACTCCAAGACATAATTAGAAAAATTTTCGTAGTTTCTCCTTTCAAGATTTCATTATGATCTCCCTGATATTCTTATGCAGGTATTAGTAAATGATTCCTCCTCCAAGTTAAGGAAACTCCCCCCCCCACCTGTGTAATGATAAAATGTGTGAGAGAGTATGTGTGCGCACACACACACACACACACACACACACACACACACACACACACACACACACACACACACACACACACACACACACACACACACACACACAGAGTATGTGTGCACTCTTTACAAACATCTTGTGATTAGTCTTTCCTTACGATCTGTACCTTTTCCCATTCTCTCTTCTCATGAATTTTCCTTCCATTTCATTAATTTTTCAACATTTACACTTTGATTTCACTTCCATATCTCCCATAAACTTTTGAAGTTGTCTACATATAACAAGTCTCCCTTCAATTGAACAAGATAAAGATTCTGACATGTATTTATAACATGCAGTTCTGTGTGATTTTTTTGGAGAGATTATGAAATGCTATACAGAAAGAACAGGGTATGACATGAAATTACAGCACTGATATAACAGGGAGAGCTATTAGAAGGAATGCTAGAATGTACATTTCCGTGTTTCCACTCTGATTGTAGAGCTAGGAAATTACCATAGAAAGGATGTGGTCATATCCCAATAGGGATGTGAACAATTGAGGGAAAGGTCTTTATCCTTATTGATTTTGCATGGTTTGGTTTGGGAAAAAGTCTCAGTGAGAAACCTGATAGCTTCACAGGCTTCTATTTACAGTGGACCCTTGTATAACAAACAATTTGTATAACATAAAATCTGTACAACATAAAAAATTCCAGAGATAGGGGAAATTTGCTTAACATAATTGCCTATGGGGCAAATCCGTAAAACATAAAAATGGGATTACTCTGTTTTCAATGCATTCCTATGGGAAATTTGTATAAAGGAAAATTTGCTTAACATAATTCCTTTATACAAGGTACCACTGCATTTATTTATTTTGAATATTTTTACCTCACCTTTCTCCTTGGAAAAGGACCCAAGGTGGCTTACAATAATGAGGGACAATATACAGTCCATAACATTTAAGACATATTCAAGTTAAGCAAAGCAAAAGGAACTGGTATATCCACAGAAGTCCAAATACGAATGGGAGACAGAGTCTCGGGATGTATAAAAGTAGAAAAGACCTTTATTCTGTCTCAAATAAGAGCTTTTTAAAAAATGATTTTAGAGGGAATAAAGGTCTTTTCGACTTTTATACATCCCGAGGCTCCATCACCTACTCGTATTTGGATATTCAAGTTAAGAACAGGGAACTTGAAGAGGCATCTTAGGACATTAAAAAAAAAAGTAACAATAGAGCTACAAAGAGTATTCAGGAAGAAAAGAACAATCCAAGAGTGAGCCAAAAACTCCTTCTTTTTTACTGTTTCCATATCTTAGGGAGACCATACATTTTTACCATGGGGAGCAAAGTAGGCGTGTACAGGAAGCCTAGAAAGACTCACTGATCCATTTTTCTGTCCTTTTTCCAATGAGTCAAACAACCAGTTTCAAGGCTTTAAATTGTCAATGTCCCCTCAGTTTAAAGGAAAAAAATTCTCCCATTTTCATGTCTAAATTGATAGGTTTTAATGGAGGACAACAACAACAACAATCCTTGAGGATGGCTTAAGGGCAGCATGTAATCCTTGCAGTTGAGGAAAAGAATGTGACAATGATTTGGTCTTACCTGTGAAGATGAGACTGGTCAGGATATGTGCTTGTCATGCCCGCTAGATGCTGGTATGCCTCTAGGTTCATTGTGCACCCCCGATAATTATTTATTTATTTACAGGGTTACTCTGGACGGTTTACAACATAGTATAACATGGCAAGATAACAAAGGAATACATTAAAGAAACAAAATACTAACCGCATAATAAAAGCAAAATTAGAGGTCTTCACACTTCCTCCATATTGCATTGGACTTCATATACTATATTGCTCCTTTTTTTTATCGGGCCCTTTGGATGGACAAGTCTCTGCCTTAGTGTGTTTGTGGGTTTGAAATAAACAGTGATGTAGTGCTTGCCAAAAATCCTTTTAAGCTACTCAGACGCTCCAGCCATGTAGGGAATGCCCAGGTTCTTCCGTTGGGTCTGGGTCTCAGGCTGATCCCTTGTTCTTCTGGGTCGGCACACTCCTTTATTGAAGGCCCACTTTGGATATACACAGGCCTTAAGCGCTGTCTTCAGGTGCCTGTTTTCCTTCTTCTTGGCTTCTGTGGAGGTGGGGATGCTCTCTGCTCTGTGGCTTAGGGTTCTGATGACTCCCAATTTGTGCTCATCCATTCTGCAGTGAATGGTAAAGCCCTGTCCCTCTGAGAAATTTCATTACAGCTCCGATGTTTATACATGTCGAAACTTGCCTTTATGAAATATCCCATGTTTCTTAGAGCTCTTTTTCCTAAGTAATCCTCTTCTGTATGCCCAGGAGCATAGAGAGTGAAGAGCAGAGGTGTAACCAGGATTTGGAGCACCTGGGGACAAAGTTCATTTTTGAACCCTTCCTGCCACCCTCCCCAACATTGCACCCACTCAGCAGGCGGATGGATCCTGCAGGCGTGGGGTGCGCACGTGCACAGTAGTGTGTGTGTACCTTACACATCTCTCATCAAGGCGAGGAAGAGGTGGCGGGTGCTGCGGCCACCATACTCCTGCCTGCCTGCCTGCCTGCTTCGCCACTTGCCTGGCACGCAGCGGCGGAGGGGATGCCCTCACCAAGCCTTAGGGGAAAGGAGGACTGTTGAGCGGCAGGCGGGCGCATGGCTTCCTCCTCCTGCTTCCCCTCCAGGCACCCCCAGATTGCTGCACCCAGGGCAGATATACCCTTCTGCCCCCCTGATACACCCCTGGTGAAGAGCAGCAGTTTAATTATAAGGAGTCAGATTCTGGGATTTCCCTCTGTGTGGTGTCACTTTCTGAATGATTTTGAGCAGAAGAGGGTATCTTGTTGGCCAGCGGTTCCCAACCAATTTGAGTAATCCAGACGCTCTTGGACTACAACTCCCAAGAATCCTGACCAGTGTAGCTAGTGCTGAAGGCTTCTGGGAGTATTTAAACAAGAATATTCAGATGTCCAGGATTGAAAACAACTGTTGTAGACCATCTTGCCTGCTACCAATGGTGTCACCAGCATTCAGACTTCCCTTTGCTATGTTAAACTTGGGATCCTTTTCCCTGCTGGCTTGGAGGGCATGATACAGAGCAGCAATCTCAGGCCATTCCCTGGCATTTTGAATCATTGCTACATAGATACACTCTCCTGCATTAAGTAACCAGAGGTTTCTTTGAAGAACTGAATTTAATGGATTGACATCTAATTGGGTGGGAATGAGGCTTTTTTAAAATTTTCGAGCTATAGATTGACACCAAGATGGCAGCATCTGTTCTATTCCTAAAGGAGTTCCCCCTCTCTATAAAGCTATCAACCAAAATAAATGGGAACTCACAAAGGAGTGGAAGTCAGATTTGATGCCAGGGATGTTTGGCTGTTGGGGCCTCATTTAGATGCATGCTGATCTACGCTTTAATTTTATTTGATTTTACTCTCTGAAGCAGATGGATAAGCCAAGGTGTCCCCTTGAGGTTTGCTGCAGAGATGCCACCAAGTCACCCTGTCCTTGTCCATTCCATTCAGTTCAAGTCTTCAGCTTGAATTCTTCTGAACAAGAGTTGATGCTGGATAGGGAGAAATCATAATGCCTCAACAATATCTTAATGCCTCCCACCCCATGCAAGTGATTTCATTTATTTGACTGGCCCTGACACATACAGGATGTGGCTGCAGGAGGCTTCATTTCACCTCGCCACAAGCACTGTCCACTCCAATATACTGGAATTTAAATTGATGCAGTCCTGCTGGGGATTATTTATTAATGCATTCAAATATTTATATTCTGCTTTTCTGTCCTAAAAATAGGGTCCCTGTGGTGGCTAACAGCAACTGAGGTAACATGGGAGCTGAGAACATTGAATCTTCAACTTTTTTCATGTTGCATTGCTCTGGTCTGTGGTAACTAGAGATGGGCACGACTCAAAAAATGGTGTTTCGTTTGTCGTTTGGTCGTTTAGGGGTCTGTTTTGGTTCATTTTCGTTTTTGTGACGTTTTTGCAAAAAAATTGTTTTTGTTTCGTTAGGTAACGAAATGAAAAAACAAAAATGAAAATGAAAAATTGCTGTTTCGTTAGCATTCTTTTTAGTTCAATTCATCTGCTGCAACGAAAACAAAAATCACGGCAAATTTGGTCGTTTCATTTTCATTTTGTTTTAAAAAATTGTTTCATTTTTGTTGCGTAACGAAAAGAAAAAATGAAAACAAAAACGAAAAATCACTCGTTTTGTGCCCATCTCTAGTGGTAACCTCTTCATCATACCTTCATCAGGCAAGGCACTTTCTACTGCCTGGGAAATTGAAAGAATTCGCTCTGGTTTTACATTCTGGCTCTGCTGTATTGGAAAAGGGAAGAGGAACTGATCTTGTACAATACCTGCCTATCATAACCAAGCTTCCCCAAAGTATCTAAAGTAACAAGTGGAGTCTTGTCTGCTTTTGCTTTACAAGTGTCCATATATTTTGTGGGGGGACTGCTCTATATCCCTTTGTTAGTATAACAAGAGTATTTGCTACCTCATGCACAAGCAGAAAGGCCTGTTATTTCGAATGGATGCTTTTTTGCTTGTGCAAATGGACTGTAGAGATTGAATGGTACACTATGCTGATATTTATTTATTAGATTTCTATACTGCTCCATCTAGCAACAATGGCCACTCTAGGCAGTTTACAAAATTAACAAATACAGGATACAAAATACAAGATTCTATCTATCTATCTATCTATCTATCTATCTATCTATCTATCTATCTATCTATCTATCTATCTATCTATCTATCTATCTATCTATCTATCTATCTATCTATCTATCTATGAACAAGCACAATATTAAACAATATTGCAACTTGCCCTTCCGAACCGGCAGGCCTGAGACCACCGTGTAGGCATCGCCAATGGTCTCCACCTGTGGGCAGAGGAGCCTGAGGCATGCCCACACCGAGCCACCCCCTCAGCTTCCCAGGAGCGGAGCCAAGGACGGGCCCTCTCTGCACAGGGTGGGCTATGGTCCCTTGCACTCACCTTGTAGATGTCAAAGTTGTCAATGATGGCATCAAAGCAGGTGTAGAGGTCATTGAGGAGGGTCACCACCTGGGAGGGAGGGGGGAGATCAGGCGTGTGAGGCCCTCGGGGCTGGGGGCTGGGGGAGCACGAGGGTTGGATGAATTCATGGGAGGATGGTCTCAGCTGGCACCATGAGGGGAGAGGGGCAGATGGGAGGCCAGGCCAGAGGCTTCCTCGGACCTCCATCCCTCTCTCCTTGCCATCTGGCTGAAGGGTGTCAGGTGTGGGCCAGCAGATGGAGCATGGTGTGGGTGCTGCCTTGGGTAGGCAGTGTCAAGGGCCATGCATGCAGGGGGTAGGCTGGGCCCCTGGGGCCAGGCCACATTGCACATGCATGCTTGCTGACATCAGGTATGTTCTGAATCAAGACTGTTCACAGTTCTTGTTTCTGCTCTCAAGTTGCCAGCTTAAGGACACAGAAAATAAATGAATCTGTGTGATGTGTAGGTCCACCTCCCTGGGCGTATCAAAGCCCTACTAAGCGGTTCCACTGAAACTTTTGCCCAACTAGTGGGAAAGGGCAGGTGCTCCAGAGCTCTGCTAGCCATGGAGCTCATGCCAGTGGCCTTCCCAGGGTAACTTTGGCTTGCATTTACAGTGTAAGGTTGTTTGTTTGTTTACATCACTTTAATTTTACTTCAATTTTTATTATACTACTGTATTTTATGTTTATTGTATTGTATGAATTATTTTTGTTTATTTTGCACTGTATTGTACTCACTCATTGTTGTTAACCGCCCAGAGTGGTCTCGCTGCCAGATGGGCGGTATTAAAAAAATCCAATAAATAAATAAATATAAATAAACAAAAATATAATAAACACAATAAAAAACTAAATCAAAACAAACAATGGAAGATAAAAGAACAAAAAGACTGAAAGGGTGAATGAGTAGCGAATACAGGTGCTGTGTTTTGCATTCATTAAAAGATTCTAATAACAGCACTTCTCCTCCTCCTCCTCCTCCTCCACCGCCTCCTCCTTCTCATCATCATCATCATCATCATCATCATCATCATCATCATCATCATCATCATCATCATCATCATCATCATCAAAGCATTCTTATTTCTCCAAAGCAACTAAATAGTTCCAATTACTTTTAAAAATCTAAGTGATATACAGCTGCTAACTTCTGTAGACCACACCAACATAGCCTATGACAGTGTTGGTCAGATGATGAAAAAGACCCCGAAAACAGCAATTTAACACAAACCTGGGATAGGAGATTCCTTCTGGGGATGGTGCCAAAGATGGCAGTTGGAAACAAGTCCCTTTCTGTGACGTTCCAAGGCAACTCGACATTGCCCCTTTACTAAAACCACCTGGATTCAGGATTTTTTAAATTGCTGTATTGAGACCAGCTCCAGGTGCTCTGAGCTGGTCTTGCAGCCGCCCGCTTTGTGAAAAATCAGTGGGTTCTGAATGGCAGTTTGGGCACTCAATCTCTAAAAGGTTTGCCATCACTGGCCTTTGATAACAGTCACAACAAACACATCCATGCCGACAACATATATATGCATGTGTTTTTTTTTTTAAAAAATGTCTGAAGGCCTCGTTATAATGTTTTGTTGTGGGACTGGATTGTTGGATCCCGTTGGTTTCTAGAATTTCCTTGGAGGTTTTCTGGCTGATCTGTTTGGCATCCCTGTTGAAGCTCAGGTCAAAGGTGAGCCAGTCAATTGACATGATTGCTCCTAAACACTCTCTTTGTTGTAAAGCCCAATCCTCACCATGGTTTATGGAAGCGTTTATGGAATCATTTCACCCAGTAGATTGGACTGAAAGGTCCAATGCACCCTCTATTCAGATTTACTGGGTCTGTTTCAGTTAAGAAGATTTGAGAATTTAGACAAAGCACTTGTATGCTGTAAATGCTATTATCTCTTTTTAAAACCCTTCCCCATCTTGGCTACTAAAATCTGCCAAGAATATAAGGGTTGAATGGGTCACCCATGTCATCAAGGTATCACTTCAGCAAGGCTGTGTGCCCTTCTGTTTAAAAGAAATGATAATAAGTTCAATTCTTAAGAAAATCAATCTGTTCTTGGATGAGCTAAACAACTATGGACCCATCTAAAATATTCTGGTGTTTGGCAAGTTCATCAAGAATGTGGTGCCAGTTCAGTTGCCGGCATTCTTGGAAGATAGTCTGGATCCGCTTCAATTAGAGTCAGGCCACAACAATGTACTGAAATAGCATTGGTTATTGTGCACGACAGTCTAAAAGAGGTAGAGAGGGGGAGTATAACCCAGTTTATTTTCTAGCAACTTTTGCAGTTTTTGAGACTATTAACAATGGTAGCCTTCTAGGAAGGCTATCAAGTTTAGAAATCAGGAGCTCCATTCTTTATTAGGTCCACTTCTTCCTCGATGGTTCATGTCAGAAGGTACATCAGAGGTGGGAGGCCAGAGTCTGGGAGCAGTGACAGAGAAGGCCCTCTTCCATTTCCCCTCCTAACACCCCTGTGGTGTGTGTGGTGGGACTGATAGAAAGCCCTCTTGTGATTATATTAACCTCTGGGCAGGCTCCTAGAGGGAGATGCAGTCCTTTAGGTAGCTTAGAATTTTAATTTACGGTAATCCAAATCCTATTGTGATTTCACTATTGTATGGCACAGTGTAACCTTGGCAATATATTGCCCCTGCTTAAGTAATCAATGCAGATATCATGCATTGCACACTGATTCATGTGATGCACTACAGCTCAGATGTCTACAGTGGTTGCTTGACTTCATGCAACTGCCAAAAGTTATGCCATTTACATTAAACCCGTGGGCACAACTAACAGGATTTTGACATATTTATGCTTATGCAGTCTTCACCTGTTTATGATTCCCCACAAATGGGGAATCATAAAATGTGCAACTCTGGCTTGCAAGTTCAACTAGTTAAAGATACTAACTACCCAACAAATAAGCAAATAATATTTCATACATGGTGTGGACAAAGAAGATAAGGGAAAACTGTTTTTCCCTATTGCACAACCCTAGAACTAGGGGGCACTCCATGAAACATTTGGGTGGTAGATCTCAAACAAATAAAAGAAAGGACTTTTTTTACCCAGAGGATCACTGGTCTGTGGAACTCCCTGCCAGAAGAAGCGGTGACAGCCATCAGCCTTGACAGCTTTAAGAAAGGATTGGACAAGTTCATGGAGAACAAGGATATCAATGACTATCATTATGGATGCCTAAGGACAAACTCCATGTTGGAGAGATAGGCAGGATGTCTCTCAATACCATTTGAAGGGAATCGTAAGCAGGTGAAGACATCTCCTTGGGAAGACCCTGAAGCAAAATGGTGAGCCACTGTGTGAGACAGAATGCTGGACTGGATGGGCTGTGCCCTGTTCCAGCAAGGCTGTTCTTATATTCTTATGCTAACACTTGACACATCAACTCTTACTTTATTATCGACTGTGTCCTAACCTGTCTTTATTAATAACTTGCCAAGGACCTGCTCTCTCTTTCCTCCACCATCCTGCATTTTCCCCACCCCACCCTTGAATCATCCAACTATTGTAGAAGTTAACAGACACAAAGACAGGCACCTGTGTCTCTCTGGGCAGCTTTCCCTGTATTCACGATATGCAGTCAGAGATGAATGCGATGAGCGGGGCCACTGTGTGCTTATGATTGAAAGCAACTTCTCATTAAAGTCCTCCAGCAAAAGCTGGCTCCTATTCTGTCTGCCCAGGAAGATCTTTCCATTGGCATGAAAAAGGGTCTGATTTTGCAAATTCCCTTTTAATATCCCTGGCAAGTACAGGGGTCCAACTTGACAGAGAGCCATTTCTTTCCCACTTGTTGCTATGGATACTACATCTTGTCCTCTGTTCTGCTTCTCCTCTTCATCATATTTGACTCTTTGGTCCTGGTGTCCATGGTGACACTGTGTTTAAAAAAACCAGCACAATATTCTCCCCATCTCTCTCTTTCCTCCCTCCATCCCAATATATATTTTTATATCTAATCAGATACTCCTCTAAACTGTCATATCATGTTAAGCATTTGTTTCTCATCTTCCTTTATGGATTTAGGAGGGCAAGTACCCTATATTCAACTAGTCATCTGCATAAACTGGGGAACAGCTTGGTTTCCCCTAGAGATGGTCAGTCCAGTTTTATCCCAATCCGCTCAACGTCTGAGTTAAATTCTGGGATTCAGAATGGATGGTGCAGTCCATTTGGACACCAACAGGATTCCAGAGCCAGCAAAAACCTTTTCTTATGTTTTCAGATCCTCAAGCAAAATCTGGGTGGGAGGAAGGAAAAGGAGTAACTATGGTCAGATTATATTTTTTATTTTGTCATTTTTGCTGTCATTTTTGTTTTAATATTGTTTTGGAACTGATGGCTTTTATTTTTGTTTTAAGATTGTTTTGGAACTGATGGCTTTCCAGCTAGTACCAAGTGGTTTTGGCCACAATCTTGATTGGCTGGACCTCCTCTAGGAGAGGGGATAAGTGGAGTACCACAAGGCTCAATCCTGGACCCAGTGCTTTTCAACATTTTTATGAATGACTTTGATGAGAGAGTGCAGGGAGTACTTCTCTGATTTACAGATGACATAAAATTGGATGGAATAGCTTTTGAAGGGAGGAACAAACTTCAGAGAGACATTGGCAGGCTTGAGCACTGGGCTGAAAACAACAGAATGGAATTTAACAGGGAGAAGTGCAAAATTCTACTATATACCTAGGGTGGGGTCGGGGGAGAACCAAAGGCACAAATACAAGATGGGGGCATTTGGCTCAGTAATGCTACATGTGAGCAGGGTTTTGGAATTGTTATAGATCAAAAGACAATGTTTTGAGCTAACAGCAGGATGTGGCTGCTATTTTAGACTGCAATAACAGAAGTATACTTTCCAGTTCCCATGAAGTACTAATCCCCGTATATTCAACACAGGTTAGGACCTATCTAGTGTACTGTGTCCAGTTCTGGATACCACATGGCAACAAATGGGAAAAAGTTCAGAGGAGGGCAACAAGGATGTGATGGGGGTTCCTGCATGGCAGGGGGTTGGACTGCATGACCCTTGAGGTCTCTTCCAACTTTATGATTCTTTAGCTGCTATCTCACCTGGGTTTTGATCCTGATCTTCTGAAGGTCCTGCTTTTCCTCTTTGTCCCATCATGTGATTGAATAAGTGGGACAGCAGTTCCCACGTCCAAAGCTGTTTTTATTTTATTTTAAAGTTCAGTTCAGCCCCCTTGGCCAGCAATTGGTGTTAGCATTTGAAAAAAAAACGGACCACTTGCCTGGGGGAAATTAATGCTTAGAGCACCCAATTGAACTTCCTGTTGCTCCAATGTGCAGGGAAATTAAAAAAAAAAAATAGCCGATTGGCCCCAGGAACAGCCGGTCGGTGCTATGAAAAAAGAAAGAAAAAGAAACCTGGATCATCTGCATGGTCCCCCAGTGTCTGCCTCCTTAAAAGCTGGATATTCAAGGCAATGCAGAAAATTCCCTACCTCTTGGGTGAGTAACAGAAACCTCGCTTAAAGGGGCATTACTGGGTTTTTTTTTTTTTTTTTTTTTCAAAAAGCCCGGTGGCCGTGGAGACAGCATTTTTAGACACAGTTTATCTAGTAATTTAAACTGCTTTTAAAGGGACGTGGGACTGAGCCCATATGATTCTAAGGAGAATGGACAGCAAGCTCCATGAGAAAAGAGTGAAGGGATTGAACATCAGGGGGAGACAAAATAACACTTTTCATACAGAGGAGAGGCAGGATCTGTTCTTGATCATCCCAGAGTGCTAGTTATGTATGTAATAATGGGCTCAAATTACCCAGATTTATGCTGAATATCTGGAAGAACTTCTTAACCATTAGAACAGTTTGACAGTGGAACCAATTACCTAGGGAGGTGTTGCCTCCAACAGTGGTGGCATTTCCTTATGGAGACCAGACTGGAGAGTGCTTCCACTATTATTTCAGTAGTTCAGAGAAGGTAGACACTGATCAAGAGGGGGAGGCATGTGGCCCTTCTGATCCAGAGGGGCCACCCATTTAAGAGACCTCCTCAAATGCCCCATGTCTCAATTAACAGAAATAAAGGAAGGGCTGTCTTAGTGCAATGTAAAGGGCTCTTATTTTTTTGAGATCTGCTTTCTACCTGCCTTGTCCCTTTGTCCACACAGCCTAGAAATAAAGAGATGAGACACATTTGTGGGATTCAAATTGGGCCACAATTTATTGATATGAATTCATTCAATCCAGCTGTTAAACATCCCTTAAACAAGGGGGGCTTAATATAGTGCAAGAGGATCAGTTAATGATTCCTAAATTTTTAGAAAGGTGCTCCCACCTGTTCAGCACCCTCCCAAAACCTGCAGTCTGGGCAGCCTTCATTCTTAATCTTTGAACCTATTTATACCTAACATTTAACGTTCCTAATTTCCTAATCCATTTCCTAATTAATATTGAGGGCTACCAGCTTAGTAAGGGTATATTATTCAATAGCTTTCACTTGACTTAAATTTACTGTTCTCATTACCCACCAATTGTGACTGGTTATAAACCTCCCTGAGCCTTAAAGAGAATGGGATGGGCAAAAAACACTGCCACTCTGGTCCAATTTGAGTGGCAGTCAAAAATCCCCATCTGGCCCTTATGTGACCAGCTAACCTCATTTTCTTATTAGGTAGGGAAAGTAGGAAGATGGCTGGATTGAAAAGAGGCCTTTTGCCACATGTCAAGGCAATATTTAAAGCTGTAAAGATTTAAAAAGCCTCTTGCAATGTTAAAAGGCAATATTAAAGCTAAGAACATTAAGTATACATACAACACTTTTTTAAAAAATATGCCACTCTGAGAAATGGAAACTAGAGAATCAGAAAGCATACCTAGTAGTAAAAACCCCATCTAAGTAGTAATGCAGAACAATCCATTAAAAAAACAACAACACAGAAATCACACACAAGTTCCTAGTTATTGGGGAAAAGCTTGCCTGAAATGAAAGGTCTTTGCCTACTTGTGGAAGGACAGAAAAGATGGGGCCATAAGGAACATGTCTTATCTGTTTTGCTTTCTGCCACATTAAAAAAATGTTCAGGCTTAAAACAACAACAAAACCCTCTTATTGATATGCAGAAAAAATATTGCACATTCTTATGCAATCATGGGAGATATAGCCTAAAAACATGTAGAGGACATAAGGTTTGAAAAAGCTAAATTAGAAATAGGGATTGGACATTAAAGGGGGGGAGTGGATATTAGGCATAAAATATTTCCTGGTTAACTGAGTTGGATATCTGAGATGTTGGCAAGTCTTTGGGTCAGTGTCCCAAGTCCAGTCCAAGCCCAAGTCCAAGTCTTTGATACCAAGTCCCATGTCACAGGTCTTAGTCAATATTTGAGTCCCTTATCCTGTTGGAGATATTCACCTATAGAGAATGAAGGTGAGAAGTAACCACCCAGAGTAGTCATGCTGCTAGATGGTGCAATATATAAATAAATAGAGAAATAGATACATAAATCTCTTCCTTGGAGAGATGTGAGATATGTGTGAGAAGTAGAGATGGGCACCTTATGAAAAACACTCTGTTCTGCCATTTCGTAAGCTTTCAAAACATTATGAAATGAAGCTTTCACTGAATGATGGACTACCTATTATGTGACTTTTATATGATTTTACCATACATGATCATATAGACTTTGTTTTTATAGACTATGTGATTGCATTAATGCTATGTTGTCTATTAATGCTGTAAGATGTCCCTCAATCCCCTGCTCTCAATACTTGAATATGTCTTAATTGTATTGGACTGTATATTGTCCCTTTTTACTGAAAGCTGCCTTGAGTTCTTTTTCAAGGAGAAAGGTGGGGTAAAAATATTCTAAAATAAAAATAAAATAATTTCTTTTCCCCTTTGAAAATGAAACATTTCATCACTCTGTAAAAAAGCTCCCTTGTAAAAAGCTACCCATCAAGTTTGGTGCCCCTAGGACCCAGGGGAGCCATTTTATAGAGAAACAATTCATTTTGTTATTGTTTCATTTCATTAGGAATTTTTTTAAAACATTTGTTTAAAAACAAAATGAAATGAACCACTTGTAGAAACAAAATAAAACAATGAAACTCTATTTTTCCATTTCGTGCCCATCCCTAGTGAGAAGGAAATAAGTGAATCAGCAGCCCTGAAGGTAGGAATCTAAGCTAGAAGGCTGCTCAGAATAAGCCAGAGTAGGTAAAGGATAGTTAACATCTCCCCTCTTCTCTCCCCCATGCATCTTCTCAGGTATTCCAGCAGACAGTACCAGATATCCTGGTCTCACAGTTTGAAAGAAACCCCCAGAATTAGAGATGGGCACAAAATGAACTTTATTTCATTTCCGTTATTCATTTTGTTATGTAATGAAACAAATAACGAAAAATGTGATGAAATTGGAACGAACAGAACAGAACCACGAAAATTAGGTTTGTTACGTTTTGTTTTTGTTAATGGCGACATGCAATGAAATGAGCTGTTTTTAAATGTTAAAAAACATCCTGAATATCCGTAAAAACACAGTGATAATTATTTATTCTGCCTAATAATACCTAACAGGGGGGTTGGGGTCCTTAAAACGTGTATTTATGTCTTTTCTCAGATCGCTGTATTTTTTTTTCCTTTAAGGGGAGTTAGGGGGCATTGACCCAAAATGGCTCCCAGATGCCTAATATTGATTTCTTGGGTATTAAAACACCCTGGACATCCATAAAAATGCAGCGATAATTATTTGAAATTATTACCTACCAGGGGGTTGGGGTCCTTAAAACCTTTGTTTTTGTCTTTCTCCCATTGTGATGTATTTTTTCTTTTCCCTTTGATGCAAAATGGATTCCATCCATAAAATGGATGCAAGCCATGTGATGGGATCATGTAAATTCTTGGACAACTTCAACCAATAGCATGCCCAGGTTGCAGACTGGGCAGGTCTGGGAGCCACAGAGGGCATTAAAAAGCTCTGGCAGCCCCCATCCTCCTTGCAATCTCCGGTGGGAGTTAGGGTGGGATTGCTGTCTCTGTGACTTGTTATTTTCACTTTAGGCCAGCCAGGCAGGTGTGTGTCTCTGTGTTCCTGCTGGCTGCAGCCTGACTCTTAGGGAAGGGAAAGAAGAGATTTCTCTCTAGCTTCAGTCTTGCAGCCTCCCAGTGTATGTGCGTGTGTACCTCTCGGTGAGTACCCTCCCCTGCCCCGCAGTGCAGTCACTAGTCTGCAGCTGCCTTGCACCCTGGGCAATGCCCACCACTGCCTTTGCAGCCTCCCTGCGTACTTAGTCTATACTGTGTCTCTGCCAGCATCATATTTTAAAGTGTTTTCC
Source organism: Phrynocephalus forsythii (assembly GCA_029282475.1). NCBI lineage: Eukaryota > Metazoa > Chordata > Lepidosauria > Squamata > Agamidae > Phrynocephalus > Phrynocephalus forsythii. The sequence continues at coordinate 132,646,627 of JAPFRF010000002.1, read as the reverse complement.
CTCTGGTCTGGGATGTTGGGGGACGCCCGCGCACAGAAATGCTTTAAAAATTGTGCAAAAAGCAGGTAAAAATGAAAAATGAGAAATGAAAACAATTTTTTTCAAAAATTCACGAAAAATGAAAATGAACTGAAACAGACCCCTCAATGAAAAATGAAAGAAAGGAAACACCATTTTTTCAATTTGTGCCCATCTCTACCGCAGATCCCTCCAGCCAACCAAGAAGATCCACCAGGCCCTATCAGCCCTAATACCACTTTAAAACAATTTATCCATAGGATTTCCTGAGAGCTCCTTCAGACTTAGACATTAAAATCATGTTTACCTGCCAGTTATCAATGGCAAAGCATACCAGGTATAACATAGGCAGGTGAGAAGGATTGCATGTTGTGACACATAGATGTCTTTCATGACCTGACCTCTTCTAAAAATGTGAAACTGGAGGTCATGCAGGGAAGAAAATAGATCGCTATTCCAATTTAAATTTGTCTTGCATCAACAAAATTATTTGGATAGTCTTGATGGGCATTGTCTTAATCCTGTTCTCATAGGGCTCAATAATTTGGTACAAAACGTTGCAGTGTATACCACTGACACCAACTAATATGTTCCTTCAGAGGATATTTCAATCTTCTAAGCTTGAGGAAAACAGCATTACTTCTTAAGCAAAGAGACTTGGCAGGAACCAAACCAGCTGAATACAGAACATTTCCATTTTGTTCATTTACAGGGAGATAAGAAGGCGCTTTCAAATGATTTCTAAGAAACCTATTTTTTTTTAACCAAGAGCCACCCATATCATTTCGGCAAGAAAGAACAGTGTGAAACTCAACGTATGCCACAAGGTGCTCTGGATTTAAATGCTAAAGGTCAGCTTCTGCATAATAAAAAATTCATAAGAGAACACTCTGTTGCTGCCTTGGTCTCTGGGAGAAAATATTAATGACCTTCAAGCAGCTATTTGATCACTCAAAGCAGCCATAAAGGTATATCTTTACTTAGATATGGCAATCAAGGCAAATTTTCAAGTTCACATGTGGTTAATTTTCTTGGAATATTTGTTCAGTGTGAAAGAAAGAATTACTTGCCTTCCTGGAAAAATAAAGATGGGAGAAAGCATCGATGAAGAAATGGAAGCTTATATAATATGGCCTGTCAGACTCCTTCTCCTGGATATCTGGAAACATGTTTCCAAATCAGTATTTCATCTCTGCAGTCTAGAACAGAACAGAGATCGGAACATTGTTCTTTTAATGGAAGTCATTCTTTTTTTCATTACTTTGGAAGAAACAGGCTGCTCCTTTGACAATTATAGTGCTATTGTGGCACAGTGGTTAATCTGCAGTACAGTAGGACCCCTGTATCCACTGATTCATTATCCACTGATTCGTTATCCATGGTTGGCAGAGGAAAAAAATCAGCAGCCACAAATCAAGCTATTGTCACAAACAGTAGCTGTAAAGCAAGCTACTGTCACAAACAGCAGTCATAAAGGAAGTTACTGTCAGGAAACAGCAGTTTGGGGGTGGGTGGGCAGGCATTCTCTTTTATCCATGGTTTTCATTTTCCACAGGCAGGCCTGGAACCAATCCCCAGCGGATACTGGGGTCCTACTGTACTGCAGTGAAGATTCTGCTCAGGACCTGAGTTCAATCCCAGGCACTGATAGTGAGCTCAAGATAGACTCAACCTTCCATTCCTGAAGGCTGATATATAGTCTGCAGAAATTAAATTGTAAACCACCCAGAGAGAGCTTTAAACACTATGGGACAGTATATAGGCACCAGACTTTGCTTTGCTTTCATATATTATTATGTATTATTAGTGTGCTGTAAAACACCCTTCCAAAGATATTTTGGAATATAAATACAAAAGTTAGTAATTAAAATGACTTTGTGACTATTCATAATGTCTGCATTGAAATGTTTCTAATTAAAAAAGCTCATAGGGAAAAATTAACTAGTTATTTTAGTTAATTAAAATAACTAGTGAATGCACCCCTTTATTTCCAATCCTGTTTTTAAAGTCACGACCCCCTTTTACAATAGCTAGACGATAAGTGTCCCCTTGTATCATGTTTCTATAAAAAGGCATTTTCACTGGGGTAAAGTCATCGCTTCTTAGTAAGCAGAGGCTTCTTTCTGCCCCCTCAAAGGGCCTGTTTCTCATACATATACTTACACACTAACTTTAATATCCCACCCTGGAAGGTCAGGGAAGAAGTTATTAAGCAAGAGCTACAACAACCCCCCAGAAAACACGTCAAGCTGGAAAATATTGTTTTAAAATGTATTTGTTTGTTTTTTAACAAAAGAATCATTGAATCTCAGAACAGCTGATTTGGAAGGGGCCTCTAAGGCCTGTGAAGATTCTCAGTCATCCAGGTGAGTTTATCTGGAAGTTGAGTCATGGCTATTGGACTTCTTTTTCTTGAGAGACAGAAACGTTTTGCTGCTCATCCAAACAGCTTCATCAATCTAAGGCCATCTAATCCAACCCCCTGCTCAAGGCAGGAATGCAAATCAAAGTGGTCCTGACAGAGTGTTGTCCAATTTTCTCTTGAATGCCTCCAATACAATCTCCCAAGGTAACTGCTGCCATTATCGTACAGCTCTAACAGTTAAGAAGTTTTTCTGGATATTCAGTCTAAATCTGGCTTCTTGTAGTTTACAAACCGTTATTACGTGTCTTGCTAACTTGCTTTCTAATTGCATGGTGTTAAAGTATACCATACAATTGTTTTCCTTGATATTCCCTTTCTGTAACTTGTAGTCATCCCAGATGTCCATTGCCTCACTAAAATAAGGACAAGATCTTGGACAAATTACGTTCTCAGATCACTGTGCTGGAATCCATGCTGACTAGGTGATAGGAAATATTTCCAAATAGGTAACATTTCTAAACTTGGATAGAAACAATAATGCAGATGTTGTGGGCAATCTTGCCTTTCAACCAATATGTTGACTCTGTTGAATTATATAACAATATATATTGCAATAAAATGCCAGCTCTCAGTTTTACAACTTGAATAACAAGAAAAGCATTCATTATTTCAGTAATTACCCAAATATAAAATGAAAGGACTCCTGAAAGCTAGGGATATCTCCTTGTAGATGATAAAAATCAAGCTGCCAACGGGCTAAGCTGTGGTAGTTCAGTTCCACATCATTGAAGAGTCCAATTGGCTTGACCAATGGTGTATGATGTCTGGGAAAAGGAAAACCATATATGAAGCCAAGGGTCTGGCAGCCAGTTATATGAAGGTTGTGGACTTAGGAGGAAGAATAAAGGGTTGCAGATATTGCACTTGCATGTTAAATAAATGCAGTGATTTTAATTTCATCTCATGGGGGAAAATGTCTGGGGTGGTTTAGAATTTCCTGCATTGTCATGGGAAGGTACTGGATTACCCTAGAGCAGTGGTGGTGAACATTTGGCACTCCAGATGTTTTGGACCACAACTCCCACAGTCCTTTTTCATTGGCAATCTAGGCTCAGAATTCTGGGAGTTGTGGGGGCCAAAACATCTGGTGTGCCAAAGGTTCGCCACCACTGCCCTAGGGGTCTCTTTAAACCCCATGGTTCCTTGCTTCTGTGATTCTTGAGATTTCCTTTGCCTTATTTATTTATTTATTTATTTATTTATTTATTTATTTATTTATTCATTCATTCATTCATTCATTCATTTATTATGCTGCACCATCTAGCCCAAAGGTGTTTCACAGTAAAGCAGAATACAAATTATACAAATAATGCAGATAGCAGCAATAAATGAAAATAAAATGTAAATTTTGACCAAATTATATAATAAACGTAATTGAACCAAACACAATCATTAAGAAAGAATAAAAATATCTATCATACCCAAGAGATAAACAAATAAGCATAAACAAGAGAGAAAGGAGTTTCCTATGGCTGTCAGGGACTTAGCACATAAAGCAGTTACTCTTCTGCAAGTGAGGAATTATTTGCATTTCAAAACCCTGAGGGTTTAGGTCACAATTGGCTTGCTTCAGTGGACCATTGGGTACAATTTGGGGGTATCTACATGGCAAAGGGTTATTCCCCAGGTCTATCAGGGGTATGTTGTCTCCCCTAGTGTTCTATGTGAAAGTTCCCTGATATCTCTCATGGCTGCCTTGAATGACTGCCTTTTTCTTGAGGAAGGAGTGCCAGCACAAGCTCTTTTGACATGCTGATGGTGCCCTGTTGACTAAACACCAGGTCTGGATATTCACTCTGCAGGCTCAGAAGCCACAGAGATTGTAGGAAGGAAATTAGGGACACACACTTTCCACATTGGAGCTGCATCCACAGTGGTGGCATTAGGATGTGGCGAGAAAGGAATTATGGTTAGCATGTTGGAAGATGAGCGTCCAATAGATTTCACAGTTACATGCACCCATTGCCACAGCCCTTGGTTCCTGGTGTGTTCTTTTTTCTTTTTCAGGAACATTGCCCCTGTCACCCCAGATCTGAATTTTGATTATTGGTCACAGTTTCATGTTTTGAGTGGACAAGTTTATGTTGAGATCCTGTTGGGGATGGAACTTGGGCCTTGGAGCATGGAGGCATTCTGGAATGGAGGGGCAGAAGAGGGTTGTCATGGGACATTTTTATGGACTTGGCCATTAGTAGTGCTGTGCACATGTCTTTTGACATACAGTAGTTGTTCAACTGGGAGGAAATGACTCAGCGTGGAAAATGGGCAAGTCCTATTACAAGTCATATGCAACTTGACGACCCTGTCTGAAAGTTTTCCATGAGTGCATATATTTTATGGTCAGTAATGCTGGCACATCAATTATGGAGAGCCTGTTGTGACCCATGGTTGACAAAGCCTGCTGTGGTATAAATTGGAAAGTGGGCAAAGCCGTTCTGGTGGGCCTGGGTTCTGTGGTGACACACCCTGACATTAGGGTGGAGCACATGGACTTATACAGGGTGAATGGCACACACTGGTCTGATATTTTTGTGTGTGACCTCCAAGGGGGCCTTATGGCCGAAACCGTTGGCCTATGTTGGAGCACGGGGTATGCCTGATCACCCTATGCCAGTGGTGGCGCACCTTCAGCACTCCAGATGTTTTGGACCACAACTCCCAGAATTCCAAGCCTAGATTGCCAATGACAAAGGACTGTGGGAGTTGTGGTCCAAAACATCTGGAATGCTGAAGGTTCGCCACCACTGCCCTATGCCATGGTGGGCAAAGCAGAATTCATGAGGCTTTAAGGAAGTTCCAGTGGACACCTGAAAGGGGTGTAAGCCAATCGACCTCCCAGCAGAGCAAAGTGTGCTGCTTATATACCACCCCATAGTACTTAAGGAACTCCCTGGACAGCTTACAATTTAATTATCTAGGTTACACATTGCCCCATCCCACAGCAAGCTGGATACTCAATTTTTTGACCTTGGAAGGATGGAAGTTTGAATGAACCTTGAGCAGACTACCCAGAATTGAACCCCAGGTCATGAGGACCATTATAGCTCCAGTACAGCAGTTTAGCCAATGTGCCATGAGGCTTGAAAGTCAAGAGAGCTCAGTGCTGGAAGGGGCAGGAGGCGGTATTCCCTCCTTGGGCTCAGATGGCCTAGAGTCAGGAGGGTCAGGCAGCTCATGTGGGAGTAGGTCTGGGTCTGGGGCAAGGCCAGCCCCAGTTTCGGGTCATGATTCCGCACTATGGTAGGACCTCTGCTGAAAGGGGATGTTGTTGTTCAGTCTTAAATAAAGTGTGGCCCTGTTTATAACCCATTCCTTTGACTGTCTCATTACAGAGACCTTCAGGTAGTGAGAGCAGCATATAAACTGAATAAATAAATAAATTGTTCTGAGCTGGCTGGGCAACATGACATTTGCAATAGTATTAACTCTGATCATAAACTTTCACAGGCCTTTTTCATATAAAGAAGCTGGCAATTGGAAGGTCGATTGGACTAGGTGATCACCCTTTGAGGTGTTTAAACAATGGTCTCTGTCTTTAGGAAAACATATGTTTTAGCTAAAGCCAAAAAGTGGCCTGGTTTGAACTCAGTTTAAGGGGGTGCAACTCAGACTTTTGCTAGACATTTTTGGGACATTCGTTTATAATTCTTCTTCACTGTTCACAAATCATTGTGGCATATCCGAAGAAGGGGGTTCTAATCCACAAAATCTTGCATTAATCATTCTTTGAATTTTAATGGTCTAATAAAGGTATGTGTGCTGCTTGAAAGTGTCACCTGTTTTTTTACATTTGTGTTGTGCAATGACCACATGAAAAAGCCAGGTCTTCAAGGCTTTTCTAAAGGCAGGCAGGGACTGTGCTAGGCTCAGCTTACTCAGGAGATGGTTCCAGAGCAGAGGACCAGCCACAGAGAAGGCTCGGTTGTGGGTTACCACTTTCCTAGCCTCCCTGGGTGTGGCGACCCAGAGTGAGAGCACCTGCAACATTCTAGTAGGTCTGGCCTCAGTTGATCTCTAGAAGATCTGCTCCGCCAGGTATTCAGGTCCCAAGCTGTGGAGGGTTTTGTAGATCAAAACCAGGACCTTGAATCTTATTCAGGATGCAATGGGCAACCAATGCAAGCGAGCTAGAACTGGGGTGATGTGGTCATATTGACCTGCAGTAACCACCAGTCTGGCCGCAGCATTTTGTACCCGTTGAAGTCTCCGAGTAGGAGTCAAGAGCAACGCCACATAGAGAGTGTTGCAATAATCTATCCTCGAGATCACAAGTGCCTGCACAACTGTTCTCAGGGACTCCCCATCCAGATATGGGCGGAACTGGGCGATCTGTGGAAGGTGGAAAAAGGCAGTCCTGGAAACGGCAGCCACCTGGGCTTCCATGGATAGTGCCAGATCCAGGACCACACCCAGATTGCTAACTCTGTCCGCCAGCAGGAGGGTGGTAACCCAAAAAATGGGGAGAGCGCCACCGAATACGGAAGAAGAATTCTTCACTGAATGTTAAATCCTTGCAGTCTCTTTTGTCATTCAGTAGAGCTGCTGGTGCAATTAAAGAGAATTCATGGTTGACGGTGATACTGGTTGTGGTACTCACATCAGCCCCGAATTTTGATACTACAGGATAATGTCACAATATGTGGCATCAAGTTCTAAGTGGCTCACACCCTCTCCAACACTGATCTGTGGGATTATGCCTTGTCAACAACTGTCTTCCATAAATTAATTCCATAATCGCCTCTGGATTCCCCCATGACTGGCAGCCAATCCCTGCCTAGATATTTTAGCCACAGCTGATGGAAGGGGCTTGGATGGAGGGCATGGAGGAGGGAAGCAGAAAAGAGCAGCCATGAGTGGAGGGAATGACAGCCAGAGGGGAAGAGAATATTGTGTTGTTGTTGTTGTTGTTGTTGTTGTTGTTGTTGTTGTTGTTGTTGTTGTTGTTGTTGTTGGTGTTGGTGGTGGTGGTGGTGGTGGTGGTGGTGGTGGTGGTGGTGCTGGCCTTGCCTTGCTTTTGGCACATGAATGCTAAGCAGAGGGAGGCAGGCCAGCCAACTGCTGGCCAATCAAAATGACTTGACAGGCCAGATCTGGCCCACAGGCCAGACTTTGGACATGGCTGTTCTAAAGTATTCACAAGTGGTTGAGCAGTTTCTCCTTCTGGTGATGTCCTGGGAATGTGCAGTTTTCCTGAAGCCCACAAAACCTGGCTTTTCTGCTGGAAGGCATGGGAAGGCTTGAAATTCAGTTCCTGCCTCCCCAAGGTAATTTACTCCACCAAGTTCTCTATTATCTAAGCACTTAAATAAAAAGAGTTTTGAACAGCAATACTGAAGCCCTTTTGTTTCACACTACTGAATTCTACTACCATCACCACATGCAAACACATACACAGTGACTAACTAAATATCAGTGGGAAGTTCACAAGTTGAACACTACCTGCCAGCAAGACAGCATGAGAAGAATTCCAGGTTGCTCTAGGACACTCACCTAGAAGCCTATGGTCCAGTATAATGAGGGTCCAAAGTTGCTTTTGCTGCACACCTTAAGTTGAGAAACATGTGTGTTGTGTCATTACAGTCGTGACCGACTCTTTGTGACCCCATGTCCATGGAGTTTTCTTGGCAGGAATACTGGAGTGGTTTTGCCAGTTCCTACTCCAGGTGCCTACTGCACCTGGTATTCCCTGGTGGTCTCCCATCCAAGTACTAACCAGGGCCAACCCTGCTTACCTTCCAAAATCAGGTGAGATCGGATGTGCTTAGGGCATAAATCCTTCCTTGCAACCCCCCCAAACCATATGAATTTCATTTTGCATTCCAGCTTATTGTACAAATAGCTAACAAGGCACAATAGCCCAGGACTCGGTGGGAAATCAAGCTGGGAAATTCACATAAATAATTGGGATGGTTCCCTGTATCCCAAGCCCTTAGGACCATCTCCGGTAGATCTTTCTATTTAATCCCTGTCTTAGTATCTCATGCTTCCCCCTTTGTTAGAAAGAGCCATCCCTTGAATGCTTTCAGAAGAGAATAATTCCCTTGGACTCTTCCTTTCCTCAAAATGCATGTACTGTTTTTGCTGCATCCTGTGAAACAGAGTTAGCCATCAATAATTTGCCAACAACCTGGCTATTCATTTGATGCCTCTTGCTTTGCTTGTGACCTTGGCTATGCAAACTGGGGATGAAAAATGATGCTGTGAGTAAAGCTCCTTTTAAAACCTTGAAAGATGAATAGAACAGTAGCCGTGAGAAGGGGAGCTTCTTATAATACAAAGTGGTGGGGGTGCTCCTCTCCAGAAACATTGCAGTCAATATGAAAGGCTTGGCGGCGGGGGGTGGGAGGAGCCTCCACATCATAAATTTTGTCAAAAAATATTCCTCTTATTTTGGTTCAGGAGGAATGGCCAACCTTGTAGCCCACCAAACAAATTCAGTCCCTCGGGTAATTTCAGGTAGCCTTTTCAAAATGCCATGTTTGGTTTTTTGTCAGGCCACAGTTAAATGTTCAGCTGATTTGTTAAAAAAAAAAAGAATATTACCTTGGCAAGAAACCTAAATATTTTACAACTGGGCATTGCCAGATTGCTGTTATTGTTGTCGGTGTTGGCGCCACTGCTCCTTCTCTTCTTCTGCCTTCCTGGCCAAAAGGCAGCATTCCCAGTTTTTTTATTAAACACTATTTTAAAATTCAAAGTGTAAAATAGACACTTGACTGTCTCTGCTGTGACGATGCTCAGTCATCCAGATGAGTTTATCTGAAGTTGAGTCATGGCAACTGGACTTTTTCTTGAGGGATTGAAATGTTTGGCTGCTCATCCAAGCAGCTTCGCCAGTCTGAGGGAAGTTAGTGGCAAGTCCTCCATTTTATAATTCGCCTTGATTTCACATCACCCTGGTCTGAATAGGATCAAAAGTTGGACAGTGGCCTGAAAAGACTTGTCCATTGGACAATGGACTAAGGTGCATTAAAATACCACCTATGCAACCTTTCCCAACACCTATTAAGTATGGGTTGTTAGCTATGGGCTTGCTGGTAGAGGTGTGAAGTGCCTCAGATTTGTTTGGGGATTGATGAAAGGGCTGCTTGATTTCAGGAACAAAGGGCACTCATTCAAAGATAAGGATGTACACATATTAGACAGAGACTATAGGTGGCTTGAGAGAGGGGTTAGGGAAGCTATGCATGTGCATATTGAAAACCCTTCTCTTAACAGAGGTGGAGGACTCAAACACAATCTGCTACTTATGAAGCAGCCCTTTCATCAATCCCCAGACAAATCAGAAGCACCCCACATCTCCCCCAGCAAGGCCATAGCTAATGACCCATACTTAATGGGTGTTGGGAAGGTTGCTTAGGTGGGACTTTCATGCACCTTAGGCCTTTGTCCACCTAACAATCCTATTCAGGCCATTTTCCAACTTATGAGCCCATTTAAACCAGGGTGATGTGAAGTCAAGGTGAACTATAAAATGGAGGACTTGCCACTAACTTTCCTCAGACTGGCGAAGCTGCTTGAATGAGCAGCAAAATGTTTTGATCTCTCAAGAAAACAAGTCCAGTTGCCATGACTCAACTTCCAGACTTGACCATCTGGCACAATAGTCCTATTCAGACTTTGTGTTTGAAAACGTAGAGATGTCTAGAACATTTGTGAGGTGGGAATGAGGACATAAAACCAAACACCATGTCCCTCATCAGGATTCCTGATCACAGTCCCAAAATGGTTATTATCATTTTTAGAAAAGGATCAGTTTAATTTCTAGTTCACTAGGGGGAAACTTTTGCAGGTCAGAATGCTTGCCAACCTATGTATTGAATCTATGAGAGCCTCTTTCAGAGGTAGGGTTTAATTTATGCACTTTTTTCAAACAATGCTCTGTTTTTCTTGGACATTATTACTAGGGTGGGAATGGTACTGTTTTGCTAGCCTCTTATTAATCCTACAGACATTTACTGCTCTGTGTATCATCTTTATCTTAACTCCACTTAGACCACGGTCATACCTGCGTTTTCTGCGTAGTTTCTCATCAGCTAACTACGCAGTAAAAGATTGTGTGCTAACCAGGAAGAGAAGCAAATTCTGCTCCCGGCCGACCACGCCCCTCAAACAGCAGTTTCAGCAAAGTTTCCTAAACCACTGCCAGGGGCTGGATTTAGAAACTTTGCTCGAAAATGCTTATTTGTGTGCTTCTGTTGCAATGACAGGACACTGAAAATACACAGTAAATTCAGTTTCTCCCCTTTCTACCAGGCTTAAAAGATGGAGCCTCGGAAACTGGAGCCGGAAAGTAGGACAAAATGGTTAGTACACAGGTTAGAACAGAAGCAGAATCGGAAGGTACAACACAGAGGAGAGGACATCAACTGCTCATTTAAAAACCACGTGTCCGCTACCCCCCAAAATATGCAGGAAATTTAAATACGAAGGAAACCCAGGTATGACCGCGGTCTTAGACTCCTAAGGATGTTTCATCCTCTAGGCCTCCAGCTAGTATCATCCAGAAGATTTTCAATCAAATGACATAGAAATAATCATTATAACTGTTTTTAAGAAATTGCAAAGTAAATATATAATTTAAAAATACAACTAGAATAGCAAATAACTACATTTAGAGGATTTGAACAGGGACTGCCTAAACTAAAGCAACGCTTTTCATAGGAAGTGTCTTGAGAATAAATTTGACATTCTAGTTGAGGATGAAACAGCTATACAGCAGATCCATAATGACATTTAGAAAACTTCAGTTGTTCCATGGTTGGTGTGAACTTCTTATCAGCACAATGTGAATCCAGTTCTGGTCTAGTTAACATCTTTGGCCTAATTTGGCAGTAGTCCTCTTACTGTTTTAAGTAAGATCAGTTGGAGATCAGTATCTTTTGGAGAAATGGGTTGAGTCACAAAAGTTAAGGTTGTGAGATAATGGACAAAATAATTTTATACCTATCTTCCTTTCTATATAAAAGTATCAAAGACTGAAAATATTATAAAAATGTCAAATTAGCTGAGAAGAAGGCTGATCTGAGCAACATCTAGGAATATCACATTCAAATTACATGTTATATTTAAATTCATTACGTTGTTGGATCAATGCCAGAAAAAGCTTAAAAAACTAACCTTTTAAAATTATTTCGAAGTGAGCTGTGTACATTAAAATGTCTGTTTTGACATGCCATTTGTAGAGGGCATGTATCAGTCAACACCCATAGGTGGGCGGGGTGGGGGGAAGCATAAGCTTCCTTGAGCACTATCTTTTAGTGGAAAGGAAAGTTCAAAATTGATTGAAAGCATTTGTGTTTCCTTTTCAAAGCTAGACATATGAGTATCCAGCCATGACCCTATGAATGCATTTGGATTACAATCTCAGAAGCCTTTCTTCCAGTGTTTTCAGGGGTTCTAAGGGATTATAAACAGTCAAGATCTCCAGCACTGGGAATTCTTGTTGTAGAATGAGTCAGAAGAAAACCTTCAATTACACTCTATTGCGATTAGAGATGGGCACAAAATGGAAATGTTTTTTTTTTATTTTGTTTTGTTTCAGTCTCCATTTCATTTATTTTCATTAATAACTGCTTCTTAAAAGAAGTTTTTGTCACCAAATGAAACAGTTCATAAATAATGGGGAGCTTTCCTTTTTTATATTTAACAGGGAGTGCACTGCTCTAAATCAAAGACTCTTCTTAAACCTTCCAATCAATTTGCTTTCAAACAAAGAACCCTCTGTAAGCAAGCAGGAAACCTAAGGGCTAGGTCCTGCATGGAGAGATCAGAGAGATAAGCTCAACAGCTGATTGGGGCAGGGAGGAAGGTATATATATACTTAATCAGGAAAGGAAAACAATCAGTTTAAACTTTAAATCAAGTTGCAGTTACAGGGACAGCCAGCCCAGGGAAGGGAAGGGAAGAGCTCAGCTGCTTGCTAGCTGCAGGCAGGAAGATCAAGAGCAGAGATAAGTAACAGCTGAGGAAAGAAAACAAATCAATCAGTTTGAAAATAAACCTGTTCTCAAGACGGCTGAATCAAGAGGCTTCTTGCCAGTAGGATGAATCATCTCATTTCTGAAACAAAAAAGGTGTTTTGTTTCATTTCTTGACAAAATGCTGTTTACTGTTTTGTTTCATTTTGTAACATTTTGGGAGCTTATGAAACAATGAAACAGTGTAACTTTTTTGTAAGGTGCCCATCCCTAATTGTGATGCCTGCAGTTCAGGTCTGCAAGTGGAACTTGAAGAGATTATTACCATCATTCCAATGGATGTATTCTGGGTCAGAGCTTCATGTAATTGGATGCTGAAAGTGGGAAATGGGCTTATTTTATAGCAAAGATTTTCATCTTCAGAACTCCTCATGATCTTGAATTGTAATTTCCCCAATCCCTGAAAGATATCATAAACTTTTGGCTGTGCTAACTAAGACTTTTGGGTATTGTCATCTAAATAGATTTATTAGGCTGGAAATATGATTATCTTAGGTAGATCTAGCTTTGAGAGGAACAGGTGGTTTTTCCATTGTGGCAAAAGAATGGAGATTCAGATTTATCCTCTGTAGAAATATGTCTGTGAAGATTCTCAGTCATCTAGGTGAGTTCATCTGGAGACTGAGGCATGGCAACTGGACTTCTTTTCTTGAGAGATTGAAATGTTCTGCTATCAAACCACTGTGATGTGAAATCAAAGTGAACTATAAATTGGAGGACTCACCACTAACCTTCCTCAGACTGACAAAGCTGCTTGGATGAGCAGCAAAACATTTCATTCTCTCAAGAAAGGAGGTCTGGTTGCCATGATTCAACTTCCAGACCTCTGTAGAAAGCACACAAAACCTGGCAATATAATTATTTTGATGTGATGGACTGCTACTGGGTTCTAGATCAAATCAAGCCTGAACTTTATCTAGAAGGAAAATATGGAAAGAGAGAAAAAAACACCCTGAGGCTATTGTACTTTGGACACCACATGAGAAAGACAATATTTGATTTATTATTTTTGCTTTGTTATCAGATTTAATTATGTTTGATTGGTTAGTTTTTATTTCCGTCTATACATTGTATATTGTTTAATTTTATTATTCATTGTATTGTCCATGTCTTAATTTTTGTAAACCGCCCAGAGTGACCATTGGCCAGATGGTGCAGTATAAAAATCAAATAAAGAAATAAATAAGACTCACTGGAAATGCCAATACTAGGGATGGGCACCAAATGAAAATTGAAACACTGATTCATCAGTTCATTATGTGGCGAACCAAAATGAAATGAAATGAAACTAAGAAGCAACATTTTGTTATATATGAAATGAAATGGCATTTTTTTCCATTTAAAATGAAACATTTCATTCTGCTTATAAGAGGCCCACCGGCAAAGAGGCTCCGGCGCTGCCACCTCCTGGCTGGGAGACAGTGGGGAATCACCCAGCAGGGGGCTGAGAGGGGAGTGCTGATGTCAGTGCTCCCCTCTCAGCCCCCTGCCATGGGATTCCCCACCACCTCCCAGCTGGAAGGCAGCAGCGGGTAGAGAGTCCAAGAGGGACTTGTGCCACTGAGCCCACCTCCACTGGCAGGCAAAGGGACAACTAGAAGGTGAGTGGAGTGAGTCCTCCTCAGATATCTAGTCTCACGCGCTCCCAAACACATCTGTTGGAGCCACTGTGAGATGCAGGAAGCTGGACTAGATGCGCCTTTGGCCTGATCCAGCATGGCTCTTCTTATGTTCTTATGTTCTTCTGCCTATGCCATTTTAAACAGGCTCCAGCCTAGCCGCCTCGGCAAAGCAGAAGAGGCAGGCACAGTGGCACGAGTCCTCCTTAGACTCTCTTCTCTGCCTGCTGCCTTGCCAGGTATCCCATGGCAGGGGGCTGAGAGGGGAGCACTGGCATCAGCACTACCCTGTCAGCCCCCTGCCAGGGGATTCCCTTACCTCATTTTTTTTGTTATTCGTAAGTCACAAAATTCTTTTGAATTTTTTTGTTACTTATGTCAGAAAATGAAATGCAGGGGGACAAAATTGAAAGAAACAGAACTCAATTTTTCTGTTTCCTGCCCATCCCTAACCAATACTGAAGAGGAAAGAGGGAAACAGAAGGAAATGAAAAGTGGATTGACACAATAAAGGAATGAGCTTCCAAGACCTGAACAAGGCTGTTAGTGACAGGAATCTTTGGGGGCTGCTTCTATATAGCATCACCATAACCGGAAAGCAACTTGATGGCATATAAAAAGCAATATCAGTGGAGCAAATGATATGTAGATGCTCACAGCTGTAAGTTAATTTCCCAATTTTTAATGTTTACTTCAGGCCTAGGTTTCCAAGCTCTGGATCAAATTTGCACAGCCTGGCCGACTCATAACAATTACAGCATTTTGAAAAGTCTGTTGCGAAAAAGGTTACAAAAGGTTGAAGAAAACGTGAAAATGAAATAACAGAGTTATTTTGCTGCCTTGGAAGTTTCATTATAAACAAATGTTTTATTTTGTTGCTTTTCCATGCCAGCTTCCTCCCTGTACAAATCAGACGGCATCCACATTGAATCATGCTTGGGTGCAATGAAACGAGTAGCATTTGATTCAACTTTAATTAATTGAAATCCAACTGATTTTAACAGATCTGTTCAAAGTAGATCTAATACTATCGAGATACTGGGAGATCTAATATTGCTAGTGTTGCACTCTCCTTTAATACAACATAGTGATGATGTGATGGAAGAGCTGCTAATTTGCTCCTATGCCTGGAAATGCCCCAAATATTTACTTATATGAAACTAATTATGTGTTATAATTGGGGGTGGGGGATCTAGATCAAATGTATCATTAGAGCTATTCTCTACATCCTCCTGCCCCCTTTTTTGGGGGTGTTGGAAATTCATAGTATAATCAGAAGACTTGAAGATGATCACCCATTTCTTAATAGCAATAAGGGCAAATTAATGGAACATGAAGCCATCATCTATAATGGCCTAGTTTTTTGAGGTCGGGCATGTGGATCAAATCGACAAGCTGCATATGCACCTGAGAAGAAACAGTAAAGCACACAACAATGTTCAGCCGTGTACTTTGTTAAAAACTACTGTGATTTATTGTAATTATATTCTAATATAATAGCTCTATCATCAGATGGGATTTATCTTTTCATGGGCCGTGTTAAATATTTTAAAATGAAATTTTAAAAGATTTATATCTTTGTTTTAATCATTTTTGTATTGATCTGGTGCTGTTGTTTCAGGCTGCATTGATCTTGCATGTTGCCTCCAGCATGCCAATGGGGAAAAAAAGAGGATGTATTTTCTGAAGCTACACTCCTAAGCATACTTACCTGAAAACTAAGTGCCACTTAAGTCAGAGAGACTTACTTCTGAGTAAAAGTGCATCGGGTTGCACTGCTCTTTAATCTTTCTTCTTAGACACATGCCAATGAAAAACAGAAAAAGGAAAAAGAAAGACATCTCACACAGACATTGGGCAAGATGGAAGTATTGTACGCTCAGCATACACTTTAATAGAGATGGGCACGAAATGAACAATTTTTCATTTCCGATTTTGTATTTTTGTTTCGTTACATAACGAAACGACAAACGAATTTTGTCTCTGAAATGGAACAAAACGAAGAGAAACACCGGAAATTTTGTTGTGCGTTTCGTTTTCGTTACTGCAATATGAGTGAATTGCTTAAAATCCTTAAAAAATCACAAAAAAATGAAATAAATGGTAATGAAAAGGTAACGAAACAAATGAAAATGAAAATGATTTTTTAAAAAACACAAAAAATGGAAACGAACCAAAACGGACCCTCCAAACGACAAACGACAAAAGAAATGCAATTTTTTTATTCGTGGCCATCTCTACACTTTAATATAATTAATCTACATATCTTGAATACTCAGTAGTTACATGGCTTTACTGATGCAGGTTCTCTCTCCATCAGTGCAAATTGCAGCTATTTCCCTGTGTTTACAATATTTTGTTTTATTTCATGGCATCCAGGAATCCCCATCTGAGAACATATTGCTAGTCAGTGTTCTCTCTAATGTTCAGCCCTGCCGGGCAGGGATATGCCAGTCATGAACATAATTCTAGCCCCTGCATGTGTGACTCCGCCCTCCCACACATGTGACTCCACCCTCCTGTGCAGGGGTCCAGTTGTGGATTGGAAACACTCTGTGTGGGTGCATGGAGAGGGAGGGATGCTGCACAGAGAGTGGGCAGACCTTAGAGGGAAACATTTCCTAATACTTTGAAAAAGGGCTTTGTAAAAAATCAACTTAAGACAGGGATGCCCAAACTTTTTGTAAGGAAGGCTAGATTTGGTGGCTGAGAATGTGGCAGGGGCCGGTTGCTCGTCGACCCTGCCACCCCACTGCAAGCCCCACTCAGTGACCCATAAGCCCCACCCACTGATCCCTTGCAACCCCACTGGCAGGAAGGAAGGTGGGGATCAAGGAAGGGAGGGAGGGAGGGAGGTGGGGACCAAGGGAGGGGGGAAAGAAGGAAGGTGGGGACCAAAGGAAGCACAGGTCACCCCTTGGAAAAGGTGATCTGTGCGACCTTGCACCCCCCAAGCTCCCCAACAGTGGCGACGGCTCGCCTGCCAGCCTACCCCAAAGCTCCTTGGCGGTGGCAGATGCCTGCTGGCCTGCCCAACCCCACACTTTCCCCTGCAGTGCCGGTGGCGGCAGACTGCATATCTGCCCAGCTGTGCAAGCTTCCCAGTGGTGTCAGTGTTGGCAGAAGATTTTTTTAAAAATATGGGGCAAAGGAGGGGCAGGTAGGGGTAGGCCAGCCAGCCGCAGGCCACTCAGAATGGCCTGATGGGCCGGATTTGGCCCCCGGGCCGGACTTTGGGCAGGCCTGACTTAAGAGAATGCCATGTTAACAAATCCAACGTACATATGAATAATTTAAATAACCACATAATTCTTTCAAAAGCTTTGGAATGCTATTTTTAATGACAACTCCTGGAATCCCTGAGAGCAGTAGCATATTTTTTCAAAAAGTACTGTAGTTTTTAATCTGTTATTCTCTTTGGCCCCTTCTCATTTCTCTACACAGCCATCTCTTACCCTTTGGCTGGCTTTTCTCTTTAGGCTCTAACCCACAGTCTTTAAAATCCAGATCTAATTTACTGATAAATCCACTCCAAAAATTGTGCCTCTATGGTCAGTGGGGAATTTGAAAAACAAACAAAAAAAAACAGTAAAGCCCACTTAACTGGGTTCCAGTGGGTTTTTCAAAAACCAAGGCGAAGGGTGGGAATTTTTCCTCTAGTTCAAAATGTGCATTTTTACAAGAGGCAAACATTAGTGGAGGTGCAGAAAACCCAGTTTTCCCCCTTATTGTTGCCGGTTTACCACAGGGGTGCCCAAACTTTTTATAAGGAGGGCCAGATTTGGTGGCTGAGAATGTGACAGGGGCCGGTTGTTGCCTGACCCTGCCACCCCACTGCAAGCCCCACCCACTGACCCCTTGCAACCCCATCTGCAGGAAGGAAGGCAGGGACCAAGGGAGGGAGGGAGGGAGGTGCAAAGCAAGAGAGGAAGGAAGGAAGGGGGAAACAAGGAAGGGAGGAAATAAGGAAGGTGGAGACCAAAGGAAGCATAGGGAGTCATGGCCACAGGTCACCCCTTGGAAGAGGCAACCTGCGCAACCCTAAACTCCCCAGTGGTGGCGACGGCTTGCCCGCCAGCCCACCCCAATGCTCCTTAGCAGTAGTAGAGGCCCGCTGGCCTGCCCACCCCCACACATCCCCTGCTGTGCTGGTGGTGGCAGACCGCCCAGCCACCCAAACTTCCCAGTAGTGATGGTGCCTGTGACGTGGCCTGCCCGATCACTGCCGCGCGTGCACCCAACCTCACAATGTTCTTGGCTAGGCCAGTGGCAATGGCCCACCTAGCTTCACAAGGTTCCCAGTGATGCCTGTCAAGCCCCGCACACAGAGCACACACACAAACAGGGTTCAGTTCTTTGCTAAGATCTTTAGTGGAAAGCCAGGCAAGTTCAAGTCCTTTGCAACAATCAAGTGCCAGATAAATAACAGAATCCAACTCCCAGCAATTAACAGTCCAAGTCAAAACCAGAATGTCTCACGGAAACCAGATGCCAAACCCAAAGGAACAGATCAAGCCATTGTCCAGGAAGCCAGTCCGAAATCATGAAACAGAGCCAAGGTCATAGACAGGAACGTGGTTGTAAGTTCAAATGACGCATTGCTCCCACAGAGAGCTCAAGGTGAGTTTACCAGCTTTATCTCAAAACAGGGAATACACCCTTACATCTAGCAATATAAAGGGTAATAATAAAAGCTTCTTTAAATATGTTAGAAGTAGAAAACCTGCCAGAGAACCAATTGGGCCTCTGGATGGTGAGGGAGGAAAAGGGGAGGTTAAGGAGGACTTGGACCCGAGTTCTTTGCGTCTGTCTTCACGACAGAGGACCTTGAGCGGATTCCGCTGCCTGAGCCGCCCCTCTTGACTAAAGAATTAAATCAAATACAGGTTAAAAGAGAGGAGGTTTTAGGACTAATTGATAAATTGAGGATTAACAAGTCACCGGGCCCAGATGGCATCCACCCAAGGGTTATTAGGGAACTGAGAAATGAAATTGCAGATCTCTTAACGGTTATATGCAACTTGTCTCTTAAAACGGCCACAGTGCTGGAGGACTGGAGGATAGCAGATGTCACACCAATTTTTAAAAAAGGAAGGAGGGGGACCCAGGAAACTACAGGCAGTTAGCCTTACATCTGTCCCAGGGAAGATGGTGGAAGGCCTCATCCAAGAGAAAATCTTAAAACACATAAAAGAACAAACCTTGCTGAGAGAAAATCAGCATGGCTTCTGTAAGGGTAAATCTTGTCTTACAAACCTTTTTAGAATTTTTTGAAAAGGTCAACAGGCACGTGGATTTGGGTGAACCGGTGGATATACTCTATCTGGATTTTCAAAAGGCTTTTGACACAGTCCCTCACCAAAGGCTGCTGAGAAAATTGCATAGTCAGGGGATAAGAGGGCAGGTCCTCTTATGGATTGAGAACTGGTTGAGATCCTGGAAACAAAGAGTAGGTGTCAATGGGAAATTTTCACAATAGAGAGAAGTGAAAAGCGGTGTGCCCCAGGGCTCGGTCCTGGGACCGGTGCTTTTTCAATCTGTTCATAAATGACCTGGAGACAGGGATAAACAGTGAGGTGGCCAAGTTTGCAGATGACACAAAACTTTTCCGTGTGGTAAAACCAGAGAAGATTGTGAAGAGCTCCAGAAGGATCTCTCCAAACTGGGAGTGGGCTGAGAAATGGCAAATGCGTTTTAATGTAACCAAATGTAAAGTAATGCATATTGGGGCAAAAAATCCAAACTTCATCTATCAACTCATGGGCTCTGAGTTATCCGTGACGGATCAGGAAAGAGATCTTGGTGTGTTGGTGGACAGCTCCATGAAGGTGTCTCCCCAATGTGTGGCAGCAGTGAAGAAAGCCAATTCCATGCTAGGGATTATCAAAAAGGGGATTGAAAATAAAACAGCCAACATTATAATGTCGTTATACAAAACAATAGTAAGAATTGTGTACAATTCTGGTCACCGCATCTCAAGAAAGACATAGTGGAACTGGGAAAGGTGCAGAAGAGAGCGACTAAAATGATTACTGGGCTGGGGCACCTCCCTTATGAAGAAAGGCTAAAACAATTGGGCCTCTTTAGTCTGGAAAAAAGGCGCTTGAGGGGGGATATGATTGAGACATACAAAATAATGCAGGGTATGAGTAAAGTGGATAGAGGGAAGCTCTTCTCCCTCTCTCAAAATACCAGAACTAGGGGACATACACTCAAATTGAGTGCTGGGAGAGTAAGAACTGACAAAAGAAAATATTTTTTCACCCAGCGTGTTGTAAGTCTATGGAACTCCCTGCCACAGGATGTGGTGATGGCATCTGGCCTGGATGCCTTCAAAAGGGGATTGGACAGATTCCTAGAGGAAAAGTCCATCACAGGTTACAAACCATGATGGAGATGTGTAATCTCTAGGCTTTAAACCAGGGTACTTCAAGGGCCAGATGCAGGGGAGTGGTATCAGGAGACAGATATCTAGTCTCATGCGCTCCCAAACGCATCTGGTGGGGCCGCTGTGAGATACAGGAAGTTGGACTAGATGGGCCTTTGGCCTGATCCAGCATGGCTCTTCTTATGTTCTTATGTTCTTATGAAAGGCTCCTGCTAGTACTCAGGGCTTCCTGACCTGATTCCCCGTCTAGCATCAAAGGGCCTTTCCCTAGCCCTCCTGGTAGCACGTCTTTGCAGAATCCTGCTCATAGCCCTTCTAGGGGGAGAAGATATATTTTCAGCTGAGTCATCAGACCCAGCTGCCTGCTGACTTGAGCTGCAAGGCTCCTCCAGCAGCTCTTCACCATTTAACCCCTCAGAGTCAGGTTCTGTGACAGGCAGGGTCCTGGCAATGCCGGTGGCAGTGGCCCACCTAGCTTCACAAGGTTCCCAGTGATGCCAGTGGCGGTGGCCCACCTGCAAGCCACCCCCACGTGTGCGCCCAGCCCCACAAGCTTCCCAGCAGTGCTGGGAACAAAAGGGAACAAAAGTGCCTTCTTTCTTACTTGTATAAAAATAGTATCAATACTCATTTTTGTGGGGTTCACGTGGCATATAAGGGTGTGCTTGTGGGGGTGTGTGTTAACATTTGTCTAGGCTGTTTTAAAAGACTCTATCAATACATCCAATTTAATTTCAAAACAAACAGGAGATCCAAGTCCAATTTGAAACAGCATCAAAAATAACCCCTGAATGAAGACAAAGGCAGGAAACCTGACTCCCTCCCAGCCGAAAATATGCCTGCCTGAGGCTTTGCCACCTACCAGAGGGGTGGTTTCCTGGGGGGGGGGTGCTGGCTTCCCCTCCTCCTCTCCTGTCCTGGTCTGCTGGCACCAGGCTGGGGGGGCATCCTCCTCCTCGTCTCGCCATGCCATGTGGTGGTGGGGATTCAAAATGGCAACCACAATTTTTCTTTTGAAAATCGTGGTCAAAAAACACACCAAAGCACAACAGAAACATGTGAATTTTATTTATTTTAAATGCCTAAATTTTAATAGTAGCAGCAGTGGGTTTTTTATAGCAATAAAATGTCGCATTGATTTTATTTTATTTTATTTTATTTTATTTTTTATTTTTTTAGACCTGCCCATTTGGGCTGGGCATGGGATGGGATGGGACCATGCAAATTTTTTGAACAATTCCACCAATGGCATGGCCAGGTTTTGACTGACACTTCTGGATGTGCAGAGGGCATAAAAAGCCGAGGCACCTTCCAGAAGTCGCAGTCGGGTCTTGGATGTGGAGGGAGGAGGGCTGTGCTGTGCTTGTGCACTGCAGAGATTATTCGAGGAGGGAGGCCTGGAGGCTTTAGGCTTTAGGCAGGCAGGGAGGGAATTGATTTTTTATTAGAAAATAATTTCTTTGATTCCCTGCAGCTTTGTCTGGAGAAGGGAAGCAGTTAGGGTTTTTTATTTGTCCTCTTCTCTGGCTGTTTGTGGGGAGAGGAGGATTTTTCTGATATTGGATAAAGGGGGAGGGTCGACTGGGAATGGGAGGTGTGGATTTATTTTAAAATATATTATATACTACCATTTTTTTCTATTTTTCCCAACTTCAATTTGCTTGCACACACACACACATTCGGGGTGCAAGCCAAGAACAGAACCTCTATCCTAAGTGGAGAATATTTTACAATATTATTTAGTTTACTAATTACTTACTTCATTGTTTGTTTTTAAACTTGTGCTGTGTGTGCCCTTGAACACACAGACACATTCCATTTAAGTGGATCAGAGGAATTCAGAAAATTATTTCCAGTTTATACCCTGGCTACAACTACTCATTGTTTGTTTGTTGTGTTGTTGTGTGTGCACTTGAACACACAGGCAGGCACATTCCATTTCAGTGCATCAAGTTGAATCCAGAAAATTATTTCTACTGTTCATTCCCTGACTACAACTACTAAACTATATTGTACTTACACCCCAATATCTTTCTTGGGAGGCATAGTACCACACTACTGTCTTTTACCTTCAGGCTTATTTTTGGGTCTGGCTGAAGCCTCCTGTCCAGCTGCACACACACACACACATTTGGGGTGCAAGCCAAGAACAGAACCTCTATCCTATGTGGAGAATATTTTATTGCAATATTATTTTGTTTACTAAATAATTGTTTGTTTATAAACTTGTTGTGCTGTGTGTGCCCTTGAACACACAGACACATTCCATTTAAGTGGATCAGAAGAATTCAGAAAATTATTTTCAGTTTATACCCTGGCTACAACTACTCCTTATTGTTTGTTTGTTGTGTTGTTGTGTGTGCATGCACTTGAACACACAGGCAGGCACATTCCACTTCAGTGCATCAAGTTGAATCCAGAAAATTATTTCTACTGTTCATTCCCTGACTACAACTACTAAACTATATTGTACTTACACCCCGATATCTTTCTGGGGAGGCATAGTACCACACTACTGTCTTTTCACTTCAGGCTTATTTTTGGGTCTGGCTGAAGCCACCTGTCCAGCTGCACACACACACATTTGGGGTGCAAGCCAAGAACAGAACCTCTATCCTTAGTGGAGAATATTTTATTGCAATATTATTTTGTTTACTAAATAATTGTTTGTCTTTAAACTTGTTGTGTTGTGTGTGCACTTGAACACAAGACATATTCCATTTAAGTGGATCGGAGAAGAATTTAGGAAATTATTTTTACTTCATTCCCTGACTACAACTACTCATTGTTTGTTTGTTGTGTTGTTGTGTGTGCACTTGAACACACAGGCAGGCACATTCCATTTCAGTGCATCAAGTTGAATTCAGAATTTAGAAAACTAATTTTATTTTATTCTCTGAATGTGCCTGCATGCACTGCAGTTTTGCTGACTGAGTGCTGAAGAAGGGAAGAGCAGTTCTTCTGGACTTCCAGTCTGGATTTAGTTTCATTTCAAATACTACCATTTGTTTTCTAGTTTTTCCTCCATTTCACTGGATCAAGTTGAATTCCGAAATTAGAAACTTATACCAAGGGCCAGCAGGGCAACATTGAAAGCTCGTACAAAAGAACACAGTGTGCCAGGACCCTGCCTGTCATGGAATCCGAATGTGAAGGGTTAAATGCTGAAGAGCAGCAGGAGGAGCCTTGTAGTTCAACCCAGCAGGCAGCTGAGTCTGAGGAGGCAGCTGAGGGCACATCTCCTCCTCCTATAAGGGCTAGGAGCAGGATCCTGCAAAGGAGAACTAACAGGAGAGCTAGGGAAAGGATCTATAATGATAGGTGTAGAATTAGATCTCAAAGCCCTGAGTTCTAGCAGGAGCCTTGCCAGAGATATGGGTGTGCTCCCTGTTTTAGGATAAAGCTAGCAAGTTTACCCTGAACCCTCTGTGGGAGCAACGCGTCACTTACCTTGCCACCACATTCCTGTGTGTTATCCTGACTTTGTTTCCTGACCTTGGACCGGCTTTCTGACTACGATGTTCTCTGTTTCCTGACCTTAGACCGGCTTCCTGATTACGACGTTTCTCTGTTTCCCTTGAACTTGGCATTTGGCTCTGTAAGTTACTCTGGCTTGACTTGGACTGTACTTTGTACTTTATCTGGATTACAACTAAAGTTCCTGGCAAAGAACTGAACTTGGCTTGCTGTGTGTTCTGTGTGCGGGGCTTGACAGTTTGCTCCCACCCACCAAACTTATTCAAGCAGAATGGAGAAGGAGGGGTCTGTTGGAATGACTCCACTGGAAGCTTTGCAAAACCAAGTACTGTTTTTGTCTCAAGCAATTGTTCAGTTGCAGCAAGCTCCAGCATCATTACAGCCTTGTTGCCCTTTGCTGCCTCCTGACCGGTTTGAAGGCAAATTAGAGGAATTCCCTGCATTCTTGGCTCAATGCAAGCTGTTCATTGAGGTACGGGCTCAAGAATTTCCTACTGAGAGGTCTAAGGTCTGTTTTATCATCAGCTTATTGAAGGGACAGGCAGCTAAATGGGCGACTCCTTTACTCCTCAGTGCTTCACCTTTGCTGGATAATTATCAGGCTTTCCTGAACCATATTTCTTCAGCCTTTCAGAATCCCGTGCAGGCGGCTACCGCCAACAGGAGACTTAGAGCTTTGAAACAGGGCAAAGACTCAGTGTTTGATTATACCACTGCATTTCGTTTGATAGCTCAGGATTTGCAGTGGAACGAGCCGGCACTGATTTCTCAGTATATAGAAGGTTTGGCAGATGAAGTGCTGGATGAATTCTGCAGGGTAGAACAACCAAAAACATTGCAGGAACTCATTACCCTGTGTCTGAGAATAGATGGACGCCTGGAAAGCCGTTGTCTCTCCCAAGGCCAGAACTGCAAACAGCAACCTCTGCCAGCTGTGTCTCATCTGCAGTCCCGGGAGGCCCCTGAAGTGGATCCAGAGCCTATGTAACTGGGAGCTGCTCGACCACGCCTCACCCCAGAGGAAAAGGCAAGACGATGCTCTCATCATCTCTGCCTGTACTGTGGGGGAGGAGGACATTTCACTTCTAATTGCCCTTTGAAGCGTTCCTCAATAAGTGCTGCTATCTCTCCAGCAGTAAAAGGGCAGCTCCATCCTTGAAGGAACCCTGAGGAATGGAGCATACCGAAGGGTTCCCAGGCAATGCTATCACACCTCAAGGACCTTTTCTGATACCTGTGACTCTAGGGCTCCCTGATGGTCGGGAGATTCCAGTGTATGCTCTGGTAGACTCTGGGGCGGCTCACTGTTTTGTGGATGCTGGGTTTGTGTGGTACCATCGGATGCCAGTACAAAATAAGGACACTCCTTTGCTGGTGGAATCCATTGAGGGTCGGTTACTTCGTTCTGGGCCGGTAGCTCAGGAAACCTGTCCCCTTACTCTTCAGGTAATGGATCATAATGAGCAGATTAGCTTTAATGTAACCCAAATGCCCCGGTTTCCTCTTGTTTTGGGACTTTCCTGGTTGCGAGCTCACAATCCACTGGTGGATTGGGTGCAAGGGGAATTATATTTCAAGGTTCCTTGTTCAAAGCAACATTCCTCTACTGTACTGGCATCTGCCCATGATACATCTGACCCTGTCTTGCCCCAGGCATACCAAGACTTTGCAGATGTATTTGAGGAAAAGGGGGCTGACAAGCTACCTCCACATCGACCCTATGACTGTGCCATTGATTTGATTCCTGGGGCACCTCTTCCTGTGGCGCGAGTTTATCCCATGTCTGAACCAGAATTAGAAGCGTTGGGGGCTTTTCTAGATAAAAATCTTCGATGTGGGTTCATACGGCCTTCCAAATCACCATTGTCCGCACCAGTGATATTTGTCAAGAAAAAGGGAGGTGAGCTTCGTCCTTGTAATGATTATAGAGCACTAAACAAGATCACTATTAGGGACCGGTACCCTTTACCCTTAATCTCTGAACTTTTGGATCGGTTGAAAGGGGCTAAGTGTTATACTAAGCTGGACCTTCGGGGGGGCGTATAATTTGGTACGTATCCGTAAGAGAGACGAGTGGAAAACTGCATTCCGGACCCGGTACAGTCAATATGAACATTTAGTAATGCCTTTTGGTTTGACCAATGCACCCAGTGTGTTTCAGAGAATGATGAATGACATTTTCCAGGATCTCCTAGATCGTTGTGTGATTGTGTATTTAGATGACATTCTGATTTACTCTGCTGATCCAGTTCAACATGTTCAAGATGTTCGTTAGGTCTTACAGCGTCTTTGGGAGAACGGACTCTATGCTAAGCTGGAAAAATGTGAGTTTAACATTGAAGAAGGTGAATTCCTGGGGCATATCATTTCTCCCCAGGGAATCCGCATGGACCCCAAGAAAGTAGAGGCTGTGTTGTCATGGCAGCAACCACGAAATCGTAAGGACTTACAACGGTTCCTTGGCTTCGCTAACTACTACCGTCAGTTTATTCCTGCTTACGCCGATATTGCTGCACCTTTAAATCGTCTCCTTCGGCCCAAAGAGCCTTTCCGGTGGACTCCAGAAGCAGAGAAGGCTTTCTCTACCTTGAAAACCCGCTTTACTTCGGAGGCTTTACTTCGCTACCCTGATCCACAACTGCCGTTCATAGTAGAGGCTGACACATCTAGTATTGCCCTGGGAGCAGTATTATCTCAACAAGAGGATCCCTCCCAAATCCCGCGTCCCTGTGCCTACTATTCTCAGCAATTAAAACCTGCAGAGAAGAATTATACGATCTGGGAGCATGAACGGTTGGCCATCAAAACAGCTTTTGATGTATGGAGGCATTACCTTGAGGGAGCTCGACACCCTGTGCAAGTGTTAACTGATCACAGAAACCTGGACCATTTACAAACAGCTCGGCGATTGTCTCAGCGACAAATCCGGTGGTACCCAGCTTGCTGGGGGGGGCAATGTGTAGCCTGCACACTGTAATTAAAATTGTAAACCGCCCAGAGACTACTTGTAGTGGTATGGGGCGGTATATAAGCAGAACACTTTTTGGTCTTTATTCTTTTCTCGGTTCGATTTTTGTATCAAGTATATTCCGGAGGCTCAGAATAAGAAAGCTGATGCATTATCTACAAAACCTGAATATGCAGCACCAGTGAAAGAGACCTTAGTGGCACCCATCTTGCCTCCCTCTGTGTTCGCAGCCATGAATCCGTGTCCCAGCTTGGCAGAGAAAATCCGGGAAGCTCAAGCTTGAGATCCATGGACTCAGCAACGTCTTCAAGAACTTCAAAATGGGGAACATGGAGAGTTTTCTGCACAACAAGGATTATTACTACATCGAGGGAGGTTATATGTTCCTGCTGGTCCCCTTCATAACCAGGTATTGCATCTATCTCATGATTCTTTACCTGCTGGACACTTTGGACTTTACAAAACCCTGCATCTGCTCACAAGAGAGTTCTGGTGGCCACGGGTCCATGCTGATGTTGCCCGATATGTGGGTTCCTGTGAAGTTTGTCAGCGAGCAAAGGGTGTGGTGGCTAAACCCTCAGGTCTGTTGCATCCTTTGCCAACACCCTCTGGTCCCTGGAATGCTGTCTCCCTAGATTTCATCACGGATCTTCCCCGTTCAAAAGGGTTTACCTGCATCCTGGTCTTCGTAGATTTATTCACCAAAATGGCCCACTTCGTTCCTTGTCCTAAATCTCCTACCACAGCAGAAACAGCTCATCATTATTTACAACACCTCTTCAGGCTTCATGGTTTACCTGAACACCTTATTTCGGATCGTGGACCCCAATTCATCTCTCGTTTCTGGCAAGCAATGCACAAGGCACTAGGAACCCAAGTTCACTTGTCATCCGCTTATCACCCACAGTCAGATGGTCAGACTGAGCGCACCAATGCCACTTTAGAACAATATTTACGTTGTTATACATGTTATCAACAGGACAATTGGGCGGATTTGTTGCCTTTAGCTGAGTTTGCATACAACAATGCTATACATTCATCCACTCGTCAAACCCCATTCATGGCCAACTATGGGTATCATCCTCGGTACTTTCCAACCACCCTTCCTTCCACCTCTGTGCCAGCTACCGATGCTTATATCCAAGAACTTCATGGCATTCAAGAATTATTGAAAGAACAACTCAATCATGCCAAGGAAGCATATAAAAAAGCAGCGGATCGGAAAAGACAAGAAGGTCCACAGTTGAATCCAGGTATGAAAGTTTGGCTCTCTACCCGTTATTTGAGACATCCTGGGCGATCCCGGAAACTAGATCCTCGATTCATCGGCCCATACCCCATCCTAGAAAAAATCAACCCAGTGGCGTTCCATCTACAATTACCTGCATCCCTCCATATTCATCCCGTGTTCCATCGTTCCCTCTTGGTCCCAGCCAAAGATCCTGACCCCAACCGACCACCAAATCCTGAACCTCCTCCACCGATCTTAGTAGAAGGAGAAGAGGAGTATGAGGTCTATCAAATTTTGGATTCCTGGATACATCGGGTGGGGGGGGTTGCAATACTTAGTAGACTGGGAAGGGTATGGACCAGAAAATCGATCTTGGGAACAGGTGTCTAACTTACATGTGCCAGAGTTTATTCAGCAATTTCATGATAACTATCCAGATAAACCTGGCCCATCGGAAGAGGGGGACCATGGGGAGGGGGGTAGTGCAGGGACCCTGCCTGTCATGGAACCCGAATGTGAAGGGTTAAATGCTGGAGAGCAGCAGGAGGAGCCTTGTAGTTCAACTCAGCAGGCAGCTGAGTCTGAGGACGCAGCTGAGGGCACATCTCCTCCTCCTATAAGGGCTAGGAGCAGGATCCTGCAAAGGAGAACTAACAGGAGAGCTAGGGAAAGGATCTTTAATGATAGGTGTAGAATTAGATCTGAAAGCCCTGAGTTCTAGCAGGAGCCTTGCCAGAGATATGGATGTGCTCCCTGTTTTAGGATAAAGCTAGCAGGTTTGCCCTGATCCCTCTGTGGGAGCAATGTGTCACTTATCTTGCCACCACGTTCCTGTGTGTTATCTTGACTTTGTTTCCTGACTTTGAATCGGCTTTCTGACTACGGCGTTCTCTGTTTCCTGACCTTGGACCGGCTGTTTCCCTTGAACTTGGCATTTGGCTCTGTAAGTTACTCTGGCTTGACTCGGACTGTACTTTGTACTTTATCTGGATTACAACTAAAGTTCCTGGCAAAGAACTGAACTTGGCTTGCTGTGTGTTCTGTGTGCGGGGCTTGACACAGTGTGAGAGTAAGCTTTGGGTGAAAAGGATAAGTTTATTAGAATAGTTTGTTACTTATACTTAACACAAATATAAAAAGAAAATATATTTGTAATATTTTTGAGAAATAAAAAAATGAGGAGGGGTGGCAGAACCAGAGGCAAAGGCAGGGGTACCCCCACTAAAATAAATAGGGGCACATTTCTGAAGGAAGGCACAGGAAGTAGTGCAGATAGTGATATTGCTGCCACTCCCTCTCCAAGCAGCAGCTGCACAACCAGCACAACCGTATCATCATCTGTCACTGAGGGAAGCATGGATGACTGCATGCGAGCCCCATTGCCACCATGCTCTGACATGGACACATACCATGTTTATCAGGAGGAAGACGAGGACTCGGAATCAGAAATGGGCTCTTTGCATCTACATATGCCGGATTCTGAGGACCTGTTGGCAGGAACAGACGAAAGGCAGGCTTCAGGCAGTGATGGAAGGAGCAGCCCTCTTTCCACCCAGAGTACCACCAGTGACAGCAGCAGTCAATTGTCCCAGCAGGGTACAAGCCACACCACCACCAGCACAGCAGCGGCAGGCAGTACCAGAGGGGGCAGTACTTTCCATAAGCCTCGTGGCTCTCTGGGAGCATTTTGATAACAGCCCGGAAGACTCGAGGCTGGCGGTGTGCAAGAAATGCGGGGTGGTTGTGCGCAGAGGGAATGACCCCAAACACCTCTCCTCAAGTGCCTTGCATAGCCACCTCATGCGAAGGCACCCTGAGACTCTGCATGGAACAGTGTCAGGCCCTGGTTCCTGAGGGAGGAAGAGAGGGGAAGCAGGCATGGGGAAGGACTCCAGAGACAGCTCCGCTGAGAGTGGGAAGAGGCAGGCCACTCTGAAGGAAGTGGTGCCGCTGTGTGGGAGTTTTGTCAGCCAACGTAATAGGGCCAAGGCACAGGAGACCACCACTCACATGGTTGGTGAAATGGTGGCCATGAACGGATTGTCCGTCTCCTTTGTGGAGTCATCAGGCTTCAGGCACCTGATGAAACACGTGGCTCCATGGTACGAGCCTCCATCCCGGCGTACCTTCAGCAGGCAGGTGATTCCCTCCCTTTTTGAGTCCATCAGGGACATGGTCTGGGCCCTGCTGCAGGCAGCCAGAGGAAGGAAGATTCACTTCACTTCCGACCTCTGGAATGGTGGGCACCACGGATACCTCTCTCTGACGGCTCACCCATAGACCAGGTTCCTTACCAGCAGCAAACTACCTGGCCTCTGCCCTAGCCATGGCAGTCTCCTCCTCAGTGGAGGCAATGAAGGAAGAAGAACCAGACCCCGCTCTGACCATGGTGAGGGAGTACATGGCAGAGCCCCTCCAACCCCTCACCTTGGACCCACTCCACTACTGGGCCAGAAATGCAGACATCTGGCCCACTCTTTCGACTCTGGTGTTGGACTTCTTGTCCATCCCACCCACCAGTGTCCAGAGTGAGCATGTCTTCTCCCACGTGGGAGATGTCCTGAGGCCACGCCGCTCTCATCTGGACCCGGAGACCGTGGAAAGGTTGACTTTCATCCGCTTCAACCTTTCCACATTGGGATTTTTACCCCAACACTCCAGGACCTAGGTCCACAGTCGTTCTTCCACCGGTTCCTTCCAAACAGGCCTCCCTTGCTCTAACATGCACTACCATAGCAACACTTATGCCTGCCTACCTGCAATTACACCTGCCTCCCAGCTTGGCTTCCTCCCTGCAAGCCCAACTTCCTGCCAGCCTGCCTGCCTTCCTGCTTGCCTACCAGCCTACCTGCCTGGCTGGCCCTGTGCCTACTTGCCTAACTGCCTACTTGCCTGCCTGCCTGCTTGCCTTCCTGTCTGTCTGCCTTCCTGCATTCCCACTCAATTTGAAGGGTTCGATTACTGCCCAATTTTTATAGGCCTTGCCTGGCTCCAAACCAGGGAGGACCACTCAATGTGTCATTTGGAAGGGTCTGTGCAGGCCCAATTTTTCTAGCCCTTGCCTGGCTCCAAACCAGGGAGGACCACTCAATGTGTCATTTGGAAGGGTCTGTGCAGGCCCAATTTTTCTAGCCCTTGCCTGGCTCCGAACCAGGGAGGACCACTTAATGTTTATAATTTTGAACTGCACAAGACTGTTGGGGTAGCATCCATGCAACTTCCCCTAACCCTAACCCTAAACGCATCAAACCAATGCCTGTATGCCTCCCATCCTAACATTCCACCAGTGCAACACAGTTATGCCTGGTTGTCTGCTCTGTCTGTATGACTGCCTGCCTGAATGCTTCACCTGCCTGCCTGCCTTCCACCTTTGTCTGCCTGAATGCCTGTAATTCCGCTGCATGTATGGATCTAATAAGGGCTACATAATTAGACCCGGTTTTATAGGGCTTCCCTGCTCTTTATAGCAGCCCAGAAATATTTTTTCTAGGATCAGTGTAGGCCCAATATTTCCACGTTGACCATGGCCTAATACCTGCCTTCTTCGATGCATTCCTCCCTTCCCTGGGGTTTTGGAGCCACTCTGCTTACAAAGTGGTCGAGATGCACTTTACAACAACCTACCTCAGAGTCTGATTAGCAGGGGCCTAGCTCTCCTTACAGCCTTAAAGAAATAGCCCTGTTCTCCTGCATCCACTCTGTCTCCTGGGTTGACAAAACTCGGTCTCCTAGGGTGGAGAAACTCTGCCTCCAAAGGCAGAAGCAATCCTCCCTTCTGGCACTTTGGCTTTGTGCCTTCCCTAGCCTGGGCGGGCACCCTGCAAGCCTGCCTTCCTACCTGCAAGCCAGACTGCCTGCTTCCCTGCCTGCCTGGCTGCCTGCCCGCCCCTCTGCCTACCTGCCTGCCTGTCAGGCTCCCATTACTCCCAGCTTGGAGGAGGCCTTCCAGGTGCTTCTCCTTCAGCCTATCAGCAGTTCAGTGCTTCAAGTTCAGCCTCCGAGCCGACATGCGCCCTGTCGGCCACTCTCCTTGACTTCCCCAGGCAGCAACCCCAGCTGCCCCCGCCTCTAGGCGGAAAATCACTTGAGGAGACCAACTTTAACAGGCACAGTCTTTATCAACTATTTGGTTTAGAGTTAGGGTACTCTGTCCTCCAACATGGGGGGGGGGTCACTCCCACCGGTTACAGTCCAGGTTGGGAAATCCCTTTGCAGAAGGAGGGGAGATTTATTCCAACTAGCATTCTGTCTTCCAAAGGTAGAAGAAACAATCCGTCCCTAACATTTGCACTCTGGTTTTCTTGTGGCTTTCCTGGGTGGACTGTGTCTCCACTGGGCAGTCAAAACTCTGCATTGGTGGCCTCCAAAGTAGGTGGCTGAAAGAATCCCTCCCCGTTGTTCCCCGCCGTTCTGGCTTCGTGGCTTTGCCGCGTGCGTGCGTGGACACTGTCTCCACTGGGTTAATGGAACTGGTCTCCTCCGTGAAAGCTTTGTTGAGAGAGAAAAGTACCAGGCCGGAAACAATCCTTCCCCGTTGTTCCCCGCCGTTCTGGCTTCGTGACTTTGCCGTGTTCGTGCGTGGACTCTGTCTCCACTGGGTTGGTGGAACTGGTCTCCTGGGTAGTCAAAACTGGCCTCCAAGGTAGGCGGCTGAAAGAATCCCTCCCCGTTGTTCCCCGCCGTTCTGGCTTCGTGGTTTTGCTGTGTGCGTGCGTGGACTCTGTCTCCACTGGGTTAGTGGAACTTGTCTCCGTCCTGGGTAGTCAAAACTGGCCTCCAAAGTAGGCGTCTGAAAGAATCCCTCTCCGTTGTTCCCCGCCCTTCTGGCTTCGTGGCTTTGCCACGTGTGTGCGTGGACTCTGTCTCCACTGGGTTGGTGGGACTGGTCTCCTGGGTAGTCAAAACTGGCCTCCAAAGTAGGAGGCTGAAAGAATCCCTCCCCATTGTTTCCCGCCGTTCTGGCTCCGTGGCTTTGCCGTGTGCGTGCGTGGACTCAGTCTCCACTGGGTTGGTGGAAATGGTCTCCTCCCTGAAAGCTTTGCTGAGAGATAAAAGTACCAGGCCGGAAAGAATCCCTCCCCATTGTTCCCCGCCATTCTGGCTTCGTGGCTTTGCCGCGTGTGTGCGTGGACTCTGTCTCCACTGGGTTGGTGGAACTGGTCTCCTGGATTTGAAAACTGGCCTCCAAAGTAGGTGACTGAAAAATTCCTTCCCCATTGTTCCCCGCCGTTCTGGCTTCGTGGCTTTGCTGTAAGCAGACAAGAGCAGCAGAAGGTGGGCCCACATGTCCTCCGGATCATGCTGAGCGGGAGGGAAGCCTCCGCCCATGGCCGCCTGAGACAACACCGAGACCACTTCCACTCAATGAGCGAACCGGGCTCCTCAGGACACTCCAACTGGCAATGATTCTCTAAGAGATTGAGGGGAACTCATCTGGATGAGTGGTGGTGGGGGGAAAAGCATCTGAATCTCTGACCGCTAGTTGACCAGGGTGGCATTTGCTTGGCTTTACAAGGAGTGTCATGGGGAGGGGACATTGAGAGGAGTAGAGTAGACCCTCATCCAGATTTGGGGGAGGAATGGAATACTTTGTCCCCTGCTGCCTCTGAGAGGTGGAGGGGAAATGGGATGGATTAAAGGCTTCAGTTTAAAAAAAAAAGTATAACAGGCAGCCAGACCAAGTAGGGTGGCCGGTTCAGTCAGCGTTGACTAAGATAAAAAAAGGAATATTGCATTCTGCCCACTTTGTTTGCTTTATTGCATAGGATGCAGTCTTATGCTATGATATATTTATTAAATATCTTATTCATCACCCAGTTTAAAGTGTTTTCTGCCTGCTCTGGGTCATTGCAGGATGCCCCCATGCTCTGGGAAGTCAAATCGCACTAAATCGCAGTAGAAATGACAAATGACAAATGAAACGTCGAACCGAAATTTTTTTGAAAAAATTCGTGACAAACGGAAATGGAACGAAACAGACCCGTTCTGACAAACGAAAAATCGAAACGTCATTTTTTCTGGTTGTGCCCATCTCTAAGAAATATAAAAAAACATGATAAAATATAATAAAGGATAATTTTGTTTTCATCCATGATGCTTGCACAGATTAACATGGCTACCTTTCTACAACTACAGTTATTTTACCACGTATAGCTTTAAATAATGCTTCCTTTCTCGTTCCATTGATCTCAGAAAGATGCATTTTTAAAACTAACTTATAAAATATCTTTCCAAAGAAGAAATTAACTCAGAAAATTAATATTGTTTTGATGGAGTGGTTACACAGAGATGACATGGTTCACATAGATTATATAACTTTCTTGGAGCAAATGCATGAATTACTTTCATTGTGAACAACTTTACAACTTCATAAAGATACAAACATATTCAGCCCATCTAAGCAACCCTAAATATAGAATATATGTGACGTGTGTCACTGATGTTTTTAATATATATATATTTCATTTTGGCTCTGTATGATTTTATTGTGTTGTATTGATTATTGTAAACTGCCTTGGGAGGATTAAGTTATCTCAAAAGATTTTTTTTAAAAAAACTATTGAAATAATAAATAATAATAAGTCTCCAAGTTTTGGTCAAAGGACATGAGGCAGGACTGAGGATTATTTAGCTATTCAGAGGATTAACTCAGTGGCTGCTTATGTAACTACTTTGCACCTTTGCTCAGAGTTAGATATCCAGAAACAAATAAAACAGTCAAGGGAAAATGAGTATCTTAGCTGCTAAAATAAAATAAGACAGAATAATTGGCTTCTAAGAGGAGCAACATGCAGAGAATTCGGCAAACTGAGTTTTGTAAATCACATAAAATGGGGGAGAGAGAGGAGAATTTTAGGTTATCTACAACTGACATTATAAATTAAAAAATTGAGGGAAAACGAAAAAGCATTAATAACTCTTGGGTCAGAAGTGGGAAGTGTACAAAAGAAAAAAATGACAACATTCCATTTCCAAATTAGATGTTAAAAAATACTGTGGTGGGGTTATGGGAGTGGGAAATTATACCAGTACTCTTTTGAACTTGGCCTTTAGAAGGATATTGGAAGCTTTTCAGTTGCTATGGCAATCTATTGATTCCTTTGCTTAAAAGACATATGCTGCTTATGCAAACATTTTGACAGCTGCAAGAGATAATATCAATATTTTATACATTAATGGAATTTAATTATTGGGTCTCATTAACCCATGTTAAGATGCCTAGGCAAATGAAGAAAAGTTCTCTGCTGAGTGAATGTTTCATCATTTGTCTAGGGAAATAACAGAGCCACATGCCTCCCATATAGAATTTTTCAATTGTTGGCATCTCCACTTAAAATATTTCACATAGGAAGGATCCTAACCTGAGCCCCTGTGGGACATTGTGGAAGTTTGTAGCCTTGCCAGGGCAATTCATATTTTAATTCTATGCAAAGGTGCCTCACACGTATCAGGGTTGACTGACCACAGAATTCACGAGGCTGTTTCTGCCCCACACTGTGATGTATCACATGTGACACTTTTTTTGGCTTACATAAAATATCACAATTTAAATCCTAAGACAGTCCAGAGGCAAATGGTGAATTGTGTTCTTTCAGGGGTCGATGATTTTTAATGTGTTTTTTCTAGAGTGGGTGGTGGGTGGAATCTGGAGACCCTGAGAGCCACGCTTGGGGCTTTGAAGGCTGTTTCATAGAATCATGGAATCATAGAGTTGGAAGAGACCTCAAGGGCCATCCAGTCCAACCCCTTGCCATGCAGGAACCCCCATCGCAGGACTCCCAACAGATGGCCATCTAGCCTCTGCTTAAAAACCTCCAAAGAAGGAGACTCCACCACCCTCCATGGCAGCATAGTCCACTGCCGAACAGCTCTAACTGTGAGGAAGTTCTTCCTACTGTTCAAATGAAATCTCTTTTCCTGTAGTTTGAAACCATTGCCGAGCATTCCAATGTCCTCTACTAGGTAAGTGATAGGAGCGACTGATGTAATCGAACAGCAAATTTTTTCAATTTGTCTTATTCTTTATTGATGTTATACCTCCATGTTGTAGCATTCATCCTGAGATTATAAGAAAAACTCTTGTAAACCTAACCAAAGTCTGTTTAAATCAGCATTGTGTTTCGCACAGATGTGCAAAGAATCCATA
The DNA here is from genome assembly GCA_029282475.1 of Phrynocephalus forsythii. NCBI lineage: Eukaryota > Metazoa > Chordata > Lepidosauria > Squamata > Agamidae > Phrynocephalus > Phrynocephalus forsythii. Next base: position 132,610,375 of record JAPFRF010000002.1, on the reverse strand, counting down.
TGAAACATTAGCATTGTTTTAGTCTGTCTCGATGAAATGAGGAATGTTAAAAGCCCAAAAGGTTATTCATTTCCACCTGATAGCAAGTGGAGTTCTATTTCTCCCCCCTCTCTTTTAAGTTGTCTGTGACTTAAACTTGTGTTATTGTCATTACATTAGTGACTATTCCCTTTCTGAAGCAAAGCACAAACCCACACACATAATGTGACCATAAAACAACTAGCTGATTGTTTAAAAAGACCCAAAACAATCCCTTCTGTTGTTTCTCATCTTTGGAAGCCTGTCTAAAAATAACAAACTGTTTTGTGTTATTTGCTTGAAAATACTAGTTGCAGCATTTTGCTAAATCTGTGCCAATGTAAGATCTTGCTCCATGCTGACAGCTCCAGAAAATCTGTAAGTCATTTGGTTGAGGGTGAGGGGAATAATTTTGCAGTTCTTTCTCCTCACAGGTAAGGAGGAGGCATGTGAAGATTGCAGCCCACGCTTTACACGGTGGCCAACAAGATGCCCCCAGGAAGCTGACAAAAACAGAACATGAGGTCTATCAACAGTATTCTCTCGAGCACCTCCTCCTGCACTACGGAGCTGAGTGAATTTAAGGTTCTTGGTTTTTGCTGAGTTCCAGGTGATGAGGCAGGCTGGATGTCAGCAATACCCCCTTTGATGTAGGACATCCTGGGATGCAGCCTGAAGACATAGGTAAAACATTTGCAGTAGTACAAACAACCCCATGGAAGCCGAAAGCTTAGCCTTGGCCTATTCTAGCTTTGATCTGATCCACCACAGCTTTTCTTACACCTTTGTAGTTGGTGATACCAATATTGTATAGCAATTGCATAATGAAGGTGATAAGAAAAGAAATGGATATGGGCCATGGAGACAGAAGGATGTGTGAGCTCGCATATATTGTACTCCAACAGTTTTCAGGAAAAATATGATTGGCAACTTGGTTGTGTGAAGCATGAATGATCCACTATAATGTTAACAAAGGCAGTTATTTCACGGCTGTTTTGTCTCTGTAAGTGTTGAGCTTAGGAGCGGTAAAAAAGTTACTTCATGTCCATTGCACAACTACAGAAAGTTGTCATGACCATGCCCCTTAAACTGGGTCTAATTACAACAATCTTGTACCTGGTGCTGGGATGGTGTTTTCCCTTGTCACTCTTCCATCCCGCTTCCTGTTCTGAAACTAGGCACCATGTAGTAACTGTTGTCATGCAACAAAACCCTTCTAACTCCCAGAAATCATTTTCTTTTTCTTTTTCTTTTTCTTTTTCTTTTTTGACCTTTCTACAGCGAAGTTTCAATAAGCCGTTGCCTTGGAGAGAAACCTGGAGCACATAGTTAGCATAGCTTTTGAGTCCATTTAGTGGTTTCTGGGTGAAGCAACACATGCCATGAATTTCCCTACGGAAAATACCATGCAAGTCAAATATATACAAATGAAAACATGATCAACGCTGCTGTAATGGCATTTGAAAATCAGAAAATCAGTTTTTTGAAATATCGAGAAATTAATTTGTTATACAAAAAAAGGGAAATGGTGCAAGAAAGTCTGGTCTTTGTCACAGTACTAAATTGTGAGGTAAAATTTGTCATGTTACAACTTATCATGACCACAGGAACACAGGAACAGGGGCAAACCCACATGATTGCAACAAAGGTTATCATGGTACAAAACTAGTTGTGGAACAAAGAAGGACGTGAATTAACCGCCAAACTGGAGCAATTTTGGAGGAAAGCAACAAGGATGATCAGGTGGTTGGAAACCAGGCCCTATGATGAAAGAGTGAAGGATCTGGGCAGGGTTAGCCTTCGGAAAAGAAGACTTAGGAGAGAGATGATATAACTTTTCAACGATAGTCATACAGAGGAGAGACAAGATCAGCAGCCATTGGCCATGTCCGATAATGTCATTTTCATTTTGCAGGTGAAGGGATACCACAGAATGCTGGCAGGTGAAAGATGTGACAGGAATGACAATAGCAGCTGAGGTCTGGGTGGAGAGACGGATAATAATACTGTTCTTCTGATCACAAAATAAGTCTTTTCTTCATGCATTTGTAGTTATTGATCCCAATGACCATACATAAAGTGATGTACAAGATCCTTGTGGAAACTCCTGGCTCATGAGAGACATGACAGATCTACAAAATACACACTTTAGTGTATCTTTGAACTGTGTTAAATGACTTCAAAGCAATTTAGCAACTTCAGTTACAATTGGCCTTCCCTTTGATAGATTATCAACAGCTGATGTCAAGAGCCATATATTTTTAGCCAGGCAAGTTGTCTAATTTAAAGGACAAAGGTACCAAGTACATTTCAGCTGAATAGACATACACAGTCGCATCATTAATGGAAATGTTCCAGTATAATCAAGATGATGTAGGTTCTCCAAGCTGTTCCAACTTCCAAGCATTTTAAATGGTGTCAGGAGACACCAAAGAAACTTCTAAGTACAGGTGAATTCAAATGTAGAATTCTCTTCGATGAACCTTTGGGGAAACTCTATGCATTTTGTTTGTGGTATTTTTGTGTTGCTTGGTAAATCAACTTAGAGGAACAGAGCTAGAGATGATTCAGTTCTTCAAATAATCTTCTGCTTCTTAATTCATGTGCCAAAATGTAAGGAAATTGCCTGATATTGCTGAACAAAACCATGCTTGCCATCAGGCAAAAAGCGATGCCAATGCTAATAACGCCAATGGCTGCAGTCAAGACTCAAGGTAAGAGATGAGCATGAATTTAAAAATGAATTTCAAAATTCATTCAAAGATCACTAATTCATCAACTCGTATTCATCAAATTGAGACCCCATTGAATATGAATTGAAGAATTTTTAGCAATTTTTGATTTGTTAATTAATTGGGATATAAAATTGCCTCCAGGGCACCAAACATATGAGAAAACTTCCCCTGACTCTTCACTACAAGCTTTCCAAGATTGGAGAAGAATAGGTGAACACTAGATTATATACACCCAAGTTATACATCCGCAAAGTGGCCCACCCTAGAAAGTGCCCTTTAGCAATGGTCTTGCTAATCAAGATGGTCTACATAAGAACATAAAAACAGCCTTGCAGGAACAGGCCACAGCCCATCCAGTCCAGCATTCTGTCTCACACAGCAGCTCACCATTTGCTTCAGGGTATTCCCAAGAAGATGTCTTCATCTCCTTCTAATTCCTGCAAATGGCATTGAGAGATATCCTGCCTATCTCTTCAACCCAGAGGTTGTCCTTAGACATCCATAATGATACCCCTGTTATCCATGAACTTTGTCTAATCCTTTTTTAAAGCTGTCAAAGCTGACAGCTATCACCACTTCTTCTGGCAGGAAGGTATAGAGACCAGTGATTCTCTGAGTGAAAAAGTAATTTCTCTAATTTGTTTGAGATCTAACATTTCATGGAGTGCCCCCTAGTTTTAGTGTTGTGCGATAGGGAAAACAGCTTTTCCTTATCTACTTTGTCCACACCGGGTATGATTTTATAAACACAAATCAGGTCACCTCTTAGGCACCATCGTTCAAGAGTGAAGAGGCCTAGCCGTTGCAGCCTCAGATGGTAAGAAAGGTGTTCCAGTCCCCTAATCATTCTATTTGCCGTCCTCTGCACATTTTCCATTTCCATAATAGCTTTATGGAGGTATGTTGACCAGAACTGTACACAATAGAGATGGGCAGGAAACGAAGTTTTTTTCCCGTTCCCTTTGTTGTTAGTCGTTCCATTACATAATGGAATGACTAATGACCCTAGGGGCAAATTTACCACGAACTGAACAGAACCGAGAAAAATTCTTCGGTTAGGTTCAGTTCGTTGATGGGGAGGGGCGGAGACGGAGCTGTCTCCTAACTGTATCTGCTAGTCCGGGGAAAAGCTGACTGCCATGTTCTGGCCACGTGGTTGGCAGTAAAAAATAAATTAAAAAAAAAAACAAAAAACAAAAAGGAACACCAACTGGGCCCCAGGGGTGGCCTTGTTGGCACCCTAAAATCTGAAAAAAAAATGATTTTAAAAATCCTAGCACCGACAGGGCCCCAGGGGCCGCACTGTAAGTGCTGAAAGAAAAAAAATAAAAGCCCCACACTACAGCTGAGCTGTAGCGTGGGGCCAGGAAACCCGGAAGTTAAAAAAAGGTTCTGGCGGAGGCACTCAAGGAGGAGGGACTGCTGCAGGAAAGACTTCTTGGCTTTCTCCTCCTCTATCGGAAGCTGCACCTTGAAGCGCGAGCGTGACTGGCGGGCTCGGCGCAGCTTGCCCTTGGATGCCTTGCAGACGGCTTGGCGGCGGCAGCGCCGCCTGCCATCAGGTGAGGACATAAGAGGGCAACAAGGCACCCGCCCCTCCCCGGGAGTGAGAGAGGGGGTCACCCCCATTAGAGGAGCCACTGCCCCCTTGTAGGCGCACTGGCAAAGGCTCCCGGCTGGTCACATCTCCCGCTTCAGGGGAGAGTCCAAGGCTGGAAATAGTGCAGGAAAAGTGCCGGAGGGTGTGTGTCTGAGGCAGAGGATCGCCCCTCTTGCACGCCTCAGCCTCAATAGCACAGGAGGGATCCGTGCCCGGCTTCAGGCGGCCACGTCCTCTTCCTCCTCCAGCCCGTCAGCGCTCTAAAAAACCCCAGGCATTGGGGGGTGTGGGACACCCACATGCAGGCAAAATGAACAATGAACCCCCGAACCAACAGAACAAAGTTTTTTTTAAAAAAAATTCATGGAAAAGGGTAATGACCCGAAACGGACCCGCAACGACAAATGAAAAACCGAAACGTCATTTTTCTATTCGTGCCCATCTCTAGTACACAATACTCCAAATGGAGCCTCACCAGATAAAATGACACTTGGTGACGTATTTTCTATACCCTTCCTACTTATCCCTAGCATTGAGTTTGCTTTTTTCACTTCTGCGGCACACTGGGTTGACACCTTCATTGAGCTGTCCAACAGGATACCAAGATCCCTTTCCTGGTTTGTTGCAGAGAGTTCAGACCCCATTAGTTATGGTGCTGGTGATCTCTAGACTGGACTATTGCAACGCGCTCTACATGGGGTTGCCCTTGACTCTCATTCGGCGCTTGCAGCGGGTCCAAAATGCGGCAGCCAGACTGGTGGCGGGTGTGCGTCGATTCGAGCACATCACCCCAGTCTTGGCTCGTCTGCACTGGTTGCCCGTTGCAGCCTGAATTAGATTCAAGGTCCTGGTTTTGGTTTACAAAACCCTCCATGGCCTAGGACCTGGCTACCTGACGGAGCGGATCGACCAGCGGTCAAATTCGGCCTGTCCGACCAGGTTGTCGCGGGCGCACATGCTGCGTGTGGCCACGCCTAGGGAGGCTCGGAGAACTTCCACCCATACCCGAGCCTTCTCTGTGGCTGGCCCAACCCTATGGAATCACCTACCAGCAGAAGTGCGCCTTGCAGAGTCCCTGCCTGCCTTCCGGAAGGCGCTGAAAACCCTTCTCTTCCGGGAGGCGTTTGGGTGACACCTTTTTTTTTTTTTTTGGTCCCGCCATCTGCTGCAGCCGTTTTGTTTTATTGCTTATTTCAGTTGTTGTTTTAATTGTTGTCTGTGCATTTATTGTAAACCGCCCGGAGTTCCTTTCAGGAAGACGGGCGGTATATAAGCTGTATAAATAAATAAATAAATAAATAAATAAATAAATAAATAAATAAATAAATAAATAAATGTAATTGGGTTTGTTTTTTTTTTTTGCCCCAACATGAATTACTCTGCACTTACTAATGTTGAAGCTCATTTGCCCCTGGTTTGCCCACTCCCCCAGTGTCAAGAGATCCCTCTGGAGCTCCTCACAATCTCTCTCAGTTTTTACTACCCTGTATAATTTAGTGTCATCAGCAAATTTGGCTACCTTGCTATTTACAACTACTTATAGATCATTTATGTAGAGGTTGAAAAGTAGGGGTCCCAGTACTGAACCTTGGGGGACTCTTGTCCTCCCTCCACTTGGATCCCCTCTTCTGCTTACACCCATTCAGAAAGTGACACCATACAATGTTAATTCCCTGGAGATACATGGCAAAATGTCCATTTCTGGATCATTGTCACTTCATGATTTTCTTTCAAACAAGCCTGGTTTTTTTTTTTCAAAGAAAATTTGTCTTCTGACTATTTGAAGTTGAATGATGGCAACTGGACTTCTTTTCTTGTGGGATCAAAACTTTCCCCTCCTAATCCAAGTAGCTCTTTTAGTCTAAGGAAGGTTTGTGGGAGGCTTCCAATTCATAGTTCGCCTTGGTTTCACCCCACCCAGGTCTGAATAGACTTGTTAGATGGACTCTTATCACTATTGTGCAGTGATAAAATAAATGCAGACATACAAGTTCCAACTGAGGTATATACACCCTCCTAATAATATACATCTTTCAGGAATATTTCCGTCAATCTGTATTGAAGGCAGCAAGCCTTGTCCACTCAGCCTTAAATAAAGAGGTGAGACATGTTAGTGGGATTGAAATATGGCCACAATTTATTACTATACATTCACATTATTGCTGCTGTTAACTCCTCAGAGGGGGACCTAAAAGTGCAAGTGGCTCTCTGGTATTTCCTGATTATTGTAAGTTGGGTGCTGGCAGGTAAGTCAGTGCCCCCCATGGGAATATTGCAGGCAGCCCTCATCAATAACTTTCTGGCCTGGGTCATAAATCACCCTGATCTGTCATAGCTAATATCTACATATAATTTTGAGAACCATTGAGGGCTGCCGTTCCACAAGCTCCTATTTCCCTACTACTACCCTAAGGGCATTTAACCACATGCCCTTACTGCCAGAGAAATGGGGGCTGCTTTGTAGGCCCCCTTTTCCCCACCAAGCCAACATGTTTGGTGTACAGGCCCTCTTGGGTGTCTGACAGAAGGAGCTCTAGGTCTAACTCTGATAAATGAACCCCATCTGCCCTGTAGAGGTCAGGTCAGCCAAATCTGATGGTTGGGTGTATGATGACGGACCCACAACATCTCTAAATGAAGTTGCCCACTTCCCTGTTCATACACTTGCAGGCTCTGTTGACCCACTTGGGGTGAAGTGCCCCTCTTCATACTAAATGGGGTAACATATCCAACCATGTGATTCTAACCTGAGGGTACATAGCACTGAAACTCAGCAGGTCTGCTTCGGCTTTCAGTATGAGGGACTTGCCCACCTGCTGCATCAGAGCCTTGCCACCAAGATGAATAACCATAAGCTCAGAGGGCACTGTACTTGGGGCATGGGAGGCATATGCCATGAATCCCTCCCAGCACATCCCTCACATCCCTCTCCATTCCAATGTGGCCCATGCACCCAGGCCTAGGTGGTGGCCCCACCTTGAATGCAGTGCATACGCGGCTGCACAGAAGATGGGGTTCTGGCCTATTATAACGACTCTTGCATGGCAGAGTGGCAGCACTCCTGCAGTGACAAAACATAATAGCATAGCTGGAAACTACAAGGTTGGCAACTAAAGATGAGCAAGAGAAAATTTCCGTTTCATTTTGTTTCGTTTTTAGTTTGGGGAGATGGGAGTTCATTTTGTACGAAATTAATTTTTTTTTAAAAAAATTGGCCTGCCCCAGTGCCAATCAGCTGGTGCTCTGGGGTGGCAAAAAAAAGTTTAAAACTCCCACGTTTTCCCTGCACTGATCGGGTGGGGGGGGGGTGGGAATTCACATCTAAACCTTTTTTTTTTTTTTTTTTTGGCCAATGTGCCATATCTCCTCCGGCAGCACTTCTGGAAGTACCTAGGCATCCAGAACCAACTCTCTGAACTGCACCATCTGTTGACTGGAGAGGGGGGTCAGTTATATTATTCTTCATCCCTGGCATATGCATAACATGAATGCCAATGTTATATTTTAGGCAGCAGAGCATAAATGCTCTCACAGGTTTCATTACTCTGGGGAATTTAGAGGACAATTTGTTGACTATGTGCACCACTGCTTGAATGTTGCACCAGAATTCACAGAGCTCCAACAATGGGGAATGGCTGCAAATAGGCTCTGACTGCTGGATCACGTGTCCCAGCAGTCAGCCCCTGGTCATGCTCTGCACTGGTGCTGGTGGGGCCCTAGTGGCCGACATAACCATTGGTCCATCTGGCCCATCCCAGACAGGTAGACAAAGATCTTCCTGGCATGCGGCAGGTCAGAAATGAATACATCTAGACAGGATTTTGTACATTCCACAACAGAATAGTAATGATCTCCAGAAGCCCCAGAAAGAAATTGTATATTTTCTGAGCAGTATACACATTAATTCAGATAATATGCACACATCTGAATGAACATGCTGTTGGTTTATGTCGCTATTGCATGTGCCTGCGAGCTACTGTTTTTGCTGGTTTGGGATTTTTGATGAAATGCTATATCCCTTCATTATTGGCTTGAGCAGAGGGGATGAGATGAAGCTATAGATTCCTTTTCTTTTCACTTCCTTTTTCTATTGGCTTTCATTAAAGTGACATCAACATGGAACAATCAAAGTCATTTGGAGTTTTGGCAAAGACAAAATATTTCATCCAATGGTCATCAGAAGTAAAATACGGCACAGCTAAAGGAAGATATGATTACTTGGTCTGGGTGTAGATTTTGTTCGCAAAACAAGCATCCTATTTATGTGAAGGAATGATAAGTCTATTAGGGGTAGAGATGGGCACGACTTAGCGGTATTCCCGTTTCCGTTTCCGTTACTCGGTTCCGTTACTCTACGGAAACGGTAACGGGAATTACTCCGCCAGACTTCGAGCTCGAACCGACGAATGAACAATTTTGGTCTGATTTGTCGTGCTTGTTCCTTGCATCGCGCGATTGCGCGATGCCACGCGGCACAGAAAAAAAGTTTTTAAAAGTTAAAAAAAACCCGGTTCCCGGCCAAAAAGCAGGCGGAAAAATGCCTGCCGTGCCTCAGGGCACCTACCAGAGGGGTTGTTTCTGGAGGTCCCCGGCCTCCCCCCCATCCCCTGTCCTGGGCTGCTCTGGTGGGACTCGCCGCAGGCTCGCAGCCAGCAAAAAGCCCAGTCTCGCTGCCGGCCGCCGCAATTAAAACGCAAGCAAGCGGCACAGACGGCACAGGAAAAAACTTTTAAACTCTCCCCCCACCCATTCCCGGGCCAAAAAAGCAGGCAGAAAAATGCCTGCTTGACTAAGGACGCAGGGCACCTACCGGACGGGTGGTTTCTGGAGGGGGGGGTCCTGCCTCCCCCCTGTCCTGGGCAGCTGGACTTGAGTCGCCATGCCATGCGGTGCAGGCGGGGGATCCAAAATGGGGCGGCGAACGCAATATTGTTTTTGAAATCGTGGTCCAAAAACACACAAGCACAACAGAAAGAAACACGCGAAAATTTATAAACTGCCAGATTTTTCACAGTAGCGGTGGGTTTTTTCTTGCAACAAAATGTCTCTCCTCTCCTCCTCTGTCCTCCATTTATTTTATTTTTTATTTTATTTTTTTTACACCTGCGGAATGATGGGCTGGCCGAGTGGCCAGCCATGTGGGAGTGGACGACCATGCAAATTTTTGGAGCCATCCCACCAATCGCATGGCCACTTGGCCACGGAGACTTCTGGGATGTGCCAAAAAGCCCCCTAAAATCTGCCCTAGCCCCCGAACCCTAACCCTAATCCTTGACTCGTTCCTTACCCATACGTCACAGACTGTCTTCTTAGTGGGTCAGAGAGGCACCCAGAGGTGCAACCCACTAGCCCACCGTAACCTTACCCGTCACTAGCCTAACCCTAGCCCTTGCACTAACCCACCTTAACCCTAAGCCAGATCTACTTGCTTGCATTGCACTACACGCAGCAAGTACAATTCCCTTCTGTGTGAGACATGGCGGTGCGAGAGTCTTGTGCAGGGAAGGCATGATGCTATCACTCTCACTGGTCTCACTGTCTGCACAACTGGTATGCAATATCCATATGGCTATTGCATATCATTTTGCAGCAGCAGCAGGTGAAGAGGGGAGACCCCCATGTAGAGGGGTCTCCTGGAGCCTGCTTCCCCTTCCTAGTGGGAGGATAGGAGGCACCCACGGGTGCCTCTAGGAGCCCACTTTCCCTTTATAGCGGGCCAGAGGAGGCACCCACCACAGAGGTGCCTCTAGGAGCCCGCTCCCCCCCAAAAAAAACCAGTACTAACGACAACGAAAAAATGAAAAAAACGAACCGACTCATTTTTGTGAATTTTCGCGAAAAACGGAAACGAGCTGAAACGGAACCGGCCCGACTAACGACAACTCGAAAAAAAAATTTTTCAAGTCGTGCCCGTCTCTAATTAGAGGTGATAACTCTACTGAAGTCCAATTGAAACACAGCCTCCTTTGTGAGTTGTAGAATGCCTTGGGTGAAGTGCGGCTCTTCAGATGCATGCATTCAAATGGTTTTCCCTGATAGGTAGTCCTCAAGTACCATCCTCTGATAGTAAGGAACTGTTTTTAATGGTGGCAAAGAAGGCTGTGTGGCAGCCTGGATGACCCGAGCACATCCGATCTTGCCTTATCTCAGAAGCTAAGCAGGGTTGGGCCTGGCTAGTACTTGGATGGGCGACCACCAGGGAATACCAGGTGCTGTAGGCACCTGGAGTAGGAACTGGCAAGCCACTCCAGTATTTCTGCCAATGAAACTCCATGTACATGGGGTCACGAAGAGTCAGTCAGAACTAAAATGACACATCAACAACAAAGAAGGTTATGTATTTGGCCTAGCACCCTTTGACTATATATGCCTTAACCTCAATGCACCTTTGCTCTACCAATCAGGGAAGAGCAGGAAAAGCTTCCTAACTGTTAGAGTTGTATGACAGTGGAACCTTTTACACCAGGAGGTGGTGAATTCTGGAGGCATACAAGACAAAATTGGACAACCATCTGTCCCACTCTCTGACTTAGATGCCTGCACTGAGCAGGGGATTGGATTCAATGGCTATATAGGCCTTTTCCAACTTTATTATGTGGTTCTATGATTCTTTATATTCTGCATCCAGTTAAGTTACCAGCCAAAAGCTGTGATGGTTCATGGCAGAGGTGATACAAATTTCCAACAACAAGAACACATAGAAAACATGGACCAATTGCCAGTCAGCTTTTTGTAAGAACTGCAGCCTGTCATGGACTCCTTCCCTTTTCTTCATCTCCATTGACAATATTTCAGTCCTGGCAGGGAGAAGATCTAAAAAGTGTTATCCAAGCTAAATGGAGTGCTCAGGTCAGCTTTTAGGAGCTAAAGTGAACACCTCCTAGAAAATACATCTGAAAACAATTTAATTTAAAGGATACTTCACAAGGTGTCATCAGTCACCTTGGCCCTCATTTACCTGGAATGTCACTCCAGTGAAATGCCTAGTGTATAAAATGCACAATGCATTAAAACTTCACATGTGGTGTAATTCCAGAACAGCATGGCAATATATGCACAGACTGCTCCATCGAGGAGGAACTATCAATTGGGCTAGAAAATAGCTGTTTGTCACTTCAGAAATGGAAAACTGAAGACATTCACATCTTTTCAACTAACCATCTTTCTCTTTGACCTTTCAGATCTATGAACTAGCATTTCCTCCTTCCCCTAAGAACTGGTCCTGGCCAAGGTTTATTTCCTGTCTGTCTAATTATTTAATATATTCTATCCCTCCGCAATCAACAAACATGTTAAAACACCCATTGTTCCAATTGCAACAGATCTAGAGAAAAGGAAAACAAAACTACATTCTCTATAGCCAGAGACACAAAACCCACTGGGAGGCAAAAGGTTACTGTCAAGCCGCCAATGGAAAGAATAGATCTGTAATGTACCGTGTAAATTACCCACTCTAGCCTGTGGAATCATTCATCTGGAAGCAGTATAAGACCAAACAAAAATAATGGCTTGTTCTTCGATGCATGTGGAAAAAATCAGGTATTAAATCTGTCGGAACACATAGAGGCCTCTGAGCCCACCGCTAAATATTTCAAGTTGTACGCTGACCTTTCCGGCACCTTCTGCATGTGCTTCTCTCCTGCTACAAAATGATACAGTGAATGGAAATGTTGTCAATTAAGTCAGAAGGGTGTTTTTATCAACCTTTTCATGTGAGGAATTTAATGACATTTTAAGGTTAAAGGAAAAGTCAAACATTGATTTGTACCGCCTGTCTTTAATGTGGTTAATGAACAGAGTTTTCTATAAAACCTTTGTAATCCATTATAAACCTTAAGCTATCAAAAGGCTGGGTTGTTGTTGCAGAGTGGGGGGATGTCCCTTTGCTGAAACTTGCAAAGATTTAACGGTATTCTAAGACTTACAGTGGGGGTGGGGGTGGGGATGAGTAGAACAGAGATGGGCACGAACCGGTTCATTCTGGTTCATAACAAACTGCCGGCCGAGATCAGGCAGTTGGACTCGCTGCCAGCATTTAAAAGGACATTGAAGACCTTGTTCTTTAGGGAATGCTTTGGATAGTCCTTGGGGTTTCCGTGACTTGTTTTTAGCTCATTTGTTTACTCATTCTTGACGTGTCTTGCCAGTGTTTGTTTCTGTAGTTTGGCTGCTGATGCAGCTTGCATATTTTTATTTTATTACATTTGTCTTTTTTTATTATACTGTTAAATTAATTATTATTTTATATTATTGTATTTGATTTGTTGATGTATGATGTCGTATGTTTGAGCAAGTTGTTCTTGCAACATGTTTTACGCCGCCCTGAGTTCCTTCAGTAAAATCAGGTGGTTAACAAACAAACAAACAAACAAACAAACAAACAAACAAATAAATAAATAAATAAATAAATAAATAAATAAATAAATAAATAAATAAATAAATAAAAATAGCTGCTCAAAGGCTGGCCCAGTTTGCAAGCTTCTGGAAGTTTCTCAACAGATTCTTCTACTCCTGGCTATAGTTCAATCTTCTCTGGCCCACCCTTTTCAAGTGATCAAACAAGCAAGAGGATAGGGGCAGAGAAGCCTGAGGTGCAGCCAGGAGTAGAAACTCAGTTGAGAAGCTACCAGAAACTTGCAAACCAGGCCAGGTGAGTGGCTCTTTGAAGCCGAGGAGGCAGGTGCTGCTGCCTTTACAAACCAAAACAAATTGGTTCATGCCAATTTCTAGAGTAGAAACGTTTGCTAATGGGAGAAGATACAGGAAAGTAAGATGAAACATCAAGCGCTTACATTTTCACTATTTTCACTTTCTAGCTGTCTGCAAGCTTGTGCTGTGGTTCCATCATCCAGCAAGTGCTGCTCCAAACGGACCCTGCTTCAACCACCACCCCTTTGTCTCCACCTGCTTGCTGCTGGGTCTCCTCGTGAGTGAGAGGCACAAGAGGTAACCTAGCCAGCTTGCCAATAGAGGGGTGGGACTGGAGAGCTGGGACTCTGCCCTACAGCTTTTTAGCTGTCTGCAAGCTTGTGCTGTGGTTCCATCATCCAGCAAGTGCTGCTCCAAACGGATCCTGCTTCAACCACCACCCCTTTGTCTCCACCTGGTTGCTGCTGGGTCTCAGGAGTGAGTGAGGGCACGAGAGGTAAGCTACCAGCCATCTTGCCAATAGAGGGGTGGGACTGGAGAGCTGGGACCCGCCCTACAGCTTTCTAGCTGTCTGCAAGCTTGTGCTGTGGTTCCATCATCCAGCAAGTGCTGCTCCAAACGGACCCTGCTTCAACCACCACCCCTTTGTCTCCACCTGCTTGCTGCTGGGTCTCCTCGTGAGTGAGAGGCACGAGAGGTAACCTAGCCAAGAGGGGTGGGACTGGAAGCTGGGACTCTGCCCACAGCTTTTTAGCTGTCTGCAAGCTTGTGCTGTGGTTCCATCATCCAGCAAGTGCTGCTCCAAACGGACCCTGCTTCAACCACCACCCCTTCATCTCCACCTGCTTGCTGCTGGGTCTCCTCGTGAGTGAGAGGCACGAGAGGTAAAGTCAGCTTGCCAATTGAGGGGTGGGACTGGAGAGCTGGGACTCTGCCCTACAGCTTTTAGCTATCTGCAAGCCTGGGCTGTGGCTCCATCATCCAGCAAGTGCTGCCCGAATGGATCCTGCTTCAACCACCACCTTCGTCTCCACCTGCTTGCTGCTGGGTCTCCTCATGAGTAAGAGGCACGAGAGACAATTTAGCTGGCTTGCCATCAGAGAGGTGTGGCGGGGGGAGGGGCATCGGGCTGATACCAACCTCTATTATTTGCCAGTGAAGGGGAGAGGGTGGTGGGATGTTGAAGCTGAATGGTGGGGTGGTTTGTTTTTATCTACCTTATTCTGTTTTGTTTTATTTCATTTTTTGTCATTTTCTTGCCATCTGAGATAGAGATAAGGACTCACAATGGAACTGATGGAACAGGAAGGAAGGAGGGCAATGGAGGGGGAGCCATTGAGCCTGTGTTGGGTAGAGGAAGGTATGAATGGAACGTGCCCGCGTAGGAGAAGAGAGGTTAGATATCTTACATCTATCCCTTCTTCTGGTTCCATCCAACCTGAAGTTATCAGGTGACCATATCAGCGAACCTACGGGCCACACGGTGCTGTTGTTGAATGCCAGGTTCAAAAAAAATAAGACCGCCCTCATTCATAATGTCATCCTGGATGAGGTGCCAACCTGGCATGCATTACTGAGACCTGGGTGGGAGAGGAAGGTGGGGTTCCCCTCTCCCAACTCTGCCCACCTGGGTATTCAGTGCAGCACCAACGCCCGGAAGGTCGGGAGGGGAGTTGCTATAGTCTATAGGAGTTCTATCTCCTTGACCAGGCTTCCTGTCTCCTTGAAGATAGAGGGCCTGTATTGTATGCTGGGCTCACGAGACAGACTGGGGATACCGCCCACCCTGCTGCATTCCAACAGTCTCCCTGCCTGAGCTGACGGAGGTGCCGGACCTGGTGTTGAGGACCTCCAGACTGTTGGTACTGGGGACCTCAACATCCATGCTGAGGCTGCCTTGGCCGGGCGGCTCAGGACTTCATGGCCGCCATGACAACCATGGGGCTGTCTCAACATGTCATCAGCCCGACACATGAGAAAGGCCACACTCTAGACCTGGTTTTCTCAACGGGATTGGAGGATGGTGGTTTGGATGGAGGGGTTGGTCCTGACTCCATTGTCATGGTCAGACCACTTCCTGGTCAAGTTTAGGCTATTAGCTACTCCAACCCTCTGCAAGGGTGGGGATCTATTAAGATGATCCGCCTCGGAGACTGATGGATCCAGATGGTTTCTTGAAAGCTCTGGGGATTATCCGTCTGATATGGTCGGTGCTCCTGTCGAAGCTCAGGTCACCCTATGGAATAGGGAAATGTAGGCAGTTATCGCACCTAAGCGCCCTCTCCTTGCGCAGAGCCCAGACGGCTCCTTGGTATACATCTGAGCTGCGGGCAATGAAGC
This sequence comes from Phrynocephalus forsythii, assembly GCA_029282475.1. NCBI lineage: Eukaryota > Metazoa > Chordata > Lepidosauria > Squamata > Agamidae > Phrynocephalus > Phrynocephalus forsythii. Next base: position 132,595,033 of record JAPFRF010000002.1, on the reverse strand, counting down.
AGGAGGGGAGACAGCTGGAGCGCAAGTGGAGAAAATACCGCTGTGAGTCCAATCGAACACAGCTTAGAGCCCATTATCGGGCCTATTCTGTGGCAATACGGTTGGCGAAAAGGCAATATTTTGCAAACCGTATTGCTTCCTCAGAGTGCCGTCCAGCAGAGCTGTTTCGGGTGGTCCAGGACCTTCTTCAACTGAGAAATACGGAGGAGGTTCTGGACCACTCAGCAGCCCGTTGTGATGAGTTTGCTGTTCACTTTGAGGGAAAAATCGCTCAGATTCGCAGGGAATTGGACTCCACTATTGGTGCAGAATCAAGGGATGTGCCCAGTGTGCCGTGCTTAGGTCAAGTATTATTGGATGAGTTTCAATTATTGAGACCCGAGGATGTGGGCAGGGTGCTTGGATCTGTCCGTTCTACCACCAATCTGCTCGACCCTTGCCCTTCCTGGCTAATTGAAAGATCTGCCAGGGGGTTGCACCTGGGTCCAGGAAGCTGTAAATGCCTCATTAAGAGAGGGAGTAGTCCCCTGCCTTAAAGGAGGCAGTAATTAGGCCACTCTAAAAAAACCCAACCTGGACCCAGGGCTGGTGGGGCCAGTAGCGAACCTCCCTTATTTGGGCAAGGTGTTGGAGCGGGTGGTGGCCGGACAGCTCTAGGCGCTGCTGGATGAAACGGATTTTCTGGATCCATTTCAATCTGGTTTCAGGCTGGGTTTTGGAACAGAGACTGCCTTGGTCGCCCTGTACGATGACCTTTGCCGGGAGAGAGACAGGGGAGTGCAACCCTGTTGATACTCCTGGACCTCTCAGAGCTTTCGACACCATCGACCATGGTGTCCTTCTGGATAGGCTGGCCAGGTTGGGAGTTGGAGGCACTGTTTTGCAGTGGTTCCGCTCCTTCCTGGCTGACCGTGTCCAGAAGGTGGTGCTGGGGGACAGTTGCTCCGCCCCATGGTGTTTACGTCATGGGGTTCCTCAGGGCTTAGTACTATCTCCCATGCTGTTTAACATCTGCATGGAACCACTGGGAGAGGTCATCAGGAGGTTTGGGCTGAGGAGTCAGCAATATGCTGACGATACTCAGCTCTACCTCTCATTCTCCACCAATCCAGGTGAGGCGGTTTCTGTCCTGAACTCGTGTCTGGGCCAGATAATGGACTGGATGAGGGTTAATAAATTGAAACTCAATCCAGACAAGACGGAAGTGCTGTTAGTGGGTGCTTCACCGGACAGGTTAGAGGGCCACTTCCCTGTCTTGGACGGGGTTGCACTCCCCCTAAGGGACAGGGTCCACAGCTTGGGGGTGCTTCTGGACCCTGGTCTAACTCTGGAAGCCCAGGTGGATTCGGTGGCCAGGGCGCCTTCCTTCAGCCGGAAAATATACCAGCTCCGCCCCTACCTAGACGAGCAGAGCCTCATGACAGTTACACATGCGCTGGTAACATCCCATATTGATTACTGCAATGCGCTCTACGTGGGGCTGCCTTTGAAGACGGTCCGGCGATTGCAACTGGTTCAGAATCGTGCGGCGTGGCTGGTGAGTGGTGGGGCCGCCAGAGATCACATCACGCCGATTCCGTAACCTGCATTGGTTACCAGTTGCTGCCCGAGCCCAATTCAAAGTGCTTGTCTTGACATATAAAGCCCTAAACGGCTTGGGACCTAGATACCTGAAGGACCGCCTCCTTCCATATGAACCTACCCGGCAATTAAGATCTAGCCAGGGGGCCCTCTTGAAAGAGCCATCCCTCAAGGAGGTGAGAGGGATGGCTTGTAGACATAGGGCCTTCTCGGCAGCTGCCCCCAAGTTATGGAATGCCCTCCCAAGTGAGATCCGCCTGGCACCAACATTGATGACATTTCGGCGCCAGGTAAAAACCTTCCTGTTCCAGAAGTTTTTTAATTGATACAACATAGACTGGGGTCCTTTGATGGCAATTTTAGTGATGATTTTAGTATAAGGTTTTGCTGTTGTTTTAATTATTTATTGATATTTGATGTCTTAGCTGTTTTAATTCCTTGTTGTAAGCCGCCCAGAGACCTTTGGGTAGTGGGCGGCATATAAGCTGTAAAAATAAATAAATAAATAAATAAATAAAATAAAATAAATAAATATATTCCCAAAGTGTAATTTGTTATGTCATTTTACTTCTTTATAAATTTATGGTGAGGCCCTATCTGGAGTATTGTGTACAGTTCTGGTCACCATACCTCCAGAAGGATATTATGGAAATGGAAAAAGTGCAGAGGAGGGCCACCAGAATGATTAGGGGACTGGAACACCTTCCTGACCATCTGAGGCTGTAACGGCTGGACCTCTTCACTCTTGAACGATGGCACTCAAGAGGTGACCTGATTGAAGTTTATAAAATCTTACACGGTGTGGACAAAGTAGATAAGGAAAAACTCTTTTCCCTATCATACAACACTAGAACTAGGGGGTGCTAGATCTCAAACAAATAAGATAAATTACTTTTTCACCCAGAGGATCACTGGTCTGTGGAACTCCCTGCCAGAAGAAGTGATGACAGCTGTCAGCCTTGACAGCTTTAAGAAAGGATTAAACAAGTTCATGGAGAACAAGGGTATCAATGGCTATCTTTCTGGATGCCTAAGGAAAACCTCTGGGTTGGATAGTTAGGCAGGATATCTCTCAATGCCATTTGCAGGGAACCGTAAGCAAATGGTGAGCCACTGTGTGAAACAGAATACTGGAGTGAACATAACATAAGAACATAAGAAGAGCCATGCTGGATCAGGCCAAAGGCCCATCTAGTCCAGCTTCCTGTATCTCACAGCGGCTCCACCAGATGCGTTTGGGAGCGCATGAGACTAGATCTCTGTCTCCTGATACCACTCCCCTGCATCTGGTCCTTGAAGTACCCTGGTTTAAAGCCTAGAGATTACACATCTCCATCATGGTTTGTAACCCGTGATGGACTTTTCCTCTAGGAATCTGGATGGGGTTTGGGTGTGGCCTGTTCCAGTAAGGCTGTTTTATGTTTTTATGTTACATGTTAGAGTCACCCCGCGCCATTTCGCAGTTCAGGAACTGTGGTCCCACTAGATTGCGGGATTGAAGTATCTGCACCACAGGGGGTGGCGATTGGGTCTCTCCATGCCACCCCCCACCTCCGAGAAGCCTTGGAGCCATGCAGGGGGGCGGCAGGGGGTGATCGGGTCACTTTGCGCTGCCCCCGGGCCCCTCCGAGAAGCCTCAGAGCTGCGCAGGGGGGCAGCGGGGAGCGGTTCAGTTGCTCCCCGCCACCTGCCACCCCTCTGAGAAGCCTTGGAGCCGTGCAGGGGGGCAGTGGGAGTGCTCTCATTGCTCCCCGCCACCCTCCCGGGCCCCTCCAAGAAGCCTCGGAGCCACACGGGGAGCGGTGGGGAGTGATCAGGTCACACCCTGCCACCCCCACCCCCTCCGAGAAGCCTTGGAGCTGTGCAGGGGGGCAGCAGGGGTGATCTCATTGCTCCCCGCCACCATCCTGGGCCCCTCCGAGAAGCCTCGGAGGCACACGGGGGGGCGGGGGGAGCGATCAGGTCACTCCCTGCCACCCCCCGCCCCCTTCGAGAAGCCTTGGAGCCACGCAGGGGGCGGGGTGATCTCATTGCTCCCCGCCACCCACCGTCCCCTCCGAGAAGCCTTGGGGATGCATGGGAGGGCGGTGGGGGGCGATAGGGTTGCTCCGCACCACCGCCCGGGCCCCTCCGAGAAGTCTCGGGGCTGTTCGGGGGGCGGCGGGGGGGCACAATCTCCATTGAAATGCATTGATGGATTTCAATGGAGAAATTTTCCCCGTTGGAAAGCATTGAGCCAATGTTTTCTAATGGGGAAAATTTTCTCCATTGAAATTCATTGGCAATGCATTTCAATGGAGACGGCCCGGACAAGAAGTCTCGGGTGGTGCGGGCGGGCGGCGGCGGGAGGTCAGATACCCCTACCACCAGCGGCGCGCACCACCCCAAGACTTCTCGGACAACCACATGATTGGACCCCCGCCCCCCACCCACTTCCGCATATCGCGGGTTTTCATGGATCGCGGGTGGGGTGGGTCCCTAACACCCGCAATCAGTGCGGGGTTACTGTATTCTGTTGCTTGAAAGGGCACTGTTTCATTTTCTCCTCTGCCATTCAGATAGGTAGACAAATAGATAAACAGACATATATTCTTATTGCATTGATCCTTTTTAGGATATATGGATTGAAAAAACATTCAGTTTGCCTGTAGATGATGTCGTTACTAGTGATGGGCGGCACCATATGAAAAACAACACACTGTTTTGTTGTTTCATTAGCTAACAAAACAAAATGAAATGGGGAAGTAGTGTTTAGTTACAAATGAAACTAAACACTATTTTACCCCTCTAGAGTGTTCTAGAAGAAATGACAGGGGAGCTTCCTCTACCTCTTCCCTCAAAGCCCCTTAAATATGGAAAGATTTGGGGGTCTGGGAGCTGACTTATGAAGCTCCAAAGGGGATACCCCCTAGGATTGGGCCAGCAATAGCACTGCCACTGCTTTCCATATGATTCCAATTAAAAGTTTTTTTTCCCCTAGGAGGAAATGAGCATCCAAGCAGAAGTAAATTCCCTGCCTGACTGCTCCTTTCTCCCCTGCCACCCCCTACTCCTTTCTGAAAATGCTCCTTTCTGTGTTTCTCCCCTCCCCCACCTCCAAGCTGGGACTTTTTAACAGGTCGTGGTTAGGAAAGAGGGGGCACCACTTCCCCCCACCCCATCCTGTTAAGACGTCCCATCCGGCAGGCAGGGGGAGGGGTGAAAGGCAAAACGGAGCATTGATGGAAAAAACCCCTGCTCAGTTCAGCCTTTCTCCCCTCCTCCTCCTCCCAGCTGGGGCGTTTTAAGAGTTTGGAGTATGTGCATGGGAGGGGCTCCTCCCTCTCCCAACCCCAACCTATCAAAAAGCCTGAGCTAAGAGGTGGGGGAGGGGTGAAAGGTAGAACGGATCATGGAGGGTAAAAAACCCTGCTCTGTTCAGCTTTTTACCTCTCCCCCACCTCTTAGCTGGGATTTTTGACAGGTTGGGATGTGAGGGAAGGGGTTCCCCCTCTCCAAACTCCAACCTGTCAAAAAAAGACCCAGCTAGGAGGCAGGGAACTCAAGGAAGAAGGAAGAAAGCAGTGATAAATTGAAGCTCTGTTTGAATTTACCTCTGCCACCTTCCTTCTCCAGTGCTTCCCCCCTCCTCCCAAGGGTGGCTTTCTGGACACCGAGGGCTGTGGTGTCCACTATCCAAAACACCCCCTGGGAGTAGGGGGTGGCAGGGGAGAAAGGAGCAGTCAGGCAGGGAATTTACTTCTGCTTGGATGCTCATTTCCTCCTACCAGCCTGCATCCCAGGTGGGATTGAGCTGACAAAATCAGCTGGGAGGCAGTGGAGGAGGAGGCTTTTGAATCCCCCATTGCACCAGCTAGAGTGCTGGTGCAATGGGGAATTCATTTGGTAGGGGCACCTACCAAGCCTCGGAGGCGAGTGGTGGTGGTTGGGGATTCCTTCCTTAGAGGAACAGAAGCAGTCTTCTGCAGGCCTGATAAAATGAGCCAAGAGGTGTACTGTCTCCCTGGAGCCAAGATTTGGGATGTAATGGAGAGACTGAAGAGACTCATCAAGTCCACTGACTCTAACCCTTTTCTCGTGGTCCATGTAGGAACTAACTATACTTCAAAACACACCTTTAAGGATATCACAAAGGTGATACGAAGAGATGGGTAGGAAACTGAAGGACCCACAAAGAACATGGACCACGAAGGGGAAAAACATTAGTGGAGGTGAACAACTGGCATTGGAGATGGTGCTGACAGGAATTATTTGAATTCTTCGACTATGGTTTGCTATTTCATTCTGATACAATATTGGGCAAGGATGGGGTGCACCTCACCACTGCTGGTAGGAATCATTTTACCATTTATCTCCATTATTTGTTCGTTTGTTTGTTTCTTATTTGATCAATCACCTGGTCATTTTTACTTTTATCTTAGTTTATTTTTGTTGATTTATGTAGTTATATTTTGTTTATATTATCATGTTTGTATTTTGGTTATTTAAATGTGTTACTTTGCTATATTGCGATTCCATGTTGCAAAATGCCCAGAGTAGCCCTAGGGCTATATAGACAGTATAAAAGTTGAATAAATAATTAAAAATCAATAAATTATCGAAAGCTAAAATATAGATAGCATTTTGTGATTGTAAAACCTTACCATTAGTGTCCTACTTGAATAAACCCTTCATAATAGCAGAGCAGCCGCTTTTTTTTTTAATTCAGAAAGCACAAACTAGCCAATGAAAGCAGCAGTTGAAGGAAATAACCATAAAGCTGCCCTGTGTTTCTAGGCTGTGCCTCTCAGACTTCCATCTGGGGAGTTCCGTTAGATTCCTGGAGGCTACAGCTGACATGTCCTCTAATTTTTGGATGCACACATGACCACCTCCCCACCATCATATAGGTACCATTGTGACCAAAGCAAAAATGGGTGTTTCAGGTGAGTGGTAGAGAAAAATCCCTGCACAGACAGGGCCAGAGGTGGGGGCCATACATGCAACATAGAGGGAACTTTGATTGCAGCCCCAAATCACAAAAGGGCACATATCTACTGCATACTATGTAAAGAATACATGTCCTTTGAAACAGAGAAGCAGCCCTCAGGCAAACAAAAATACGAGTGGTAAAACAGACAGATTTGGGGAAATTTCAGTTTTTTAAAAAATATGTTTAAAAACCTGTTCCTTCCCTTCATAGTCTTGTTAGGTGGATAGTGGCCTGGGGTGCTATTCAGATCATGGTCCACCTATGAACCTATTCAGGCTATTGTCAACTTAATGAGCCTATTCAGGCCATTGTCCATCTTATGAGTCTATTCAGACCAGGGTGATGTGAAATCAAGGTGAACTATAAAATGGAGGACTCGCCACCAAACGTCCTCAGACTGATGAAGCTGCTTGGATGAGCTGCAAAAGTTTCAGTCTCTCAAGAAAAGAAATACAGTTGCCATGACTCTATTTATTTATTTATTTATTTATTTATTTATTTAATTTATATACTGCTCCATCTAGCTACATGGCTACTCTGGGCAGTTTACAAGCTGAACAAAAATCAAACCATAAGCAGTAAAATACAATATAACAAATAAGCACAAGTATATAAATAAAAACACTATAACTAGTAAATAATATGTGTGTAACTTCCAGAATTCCTGCCCTTAAGTAACCACATGGCCACAGACTTGCATAACACTGGCTCTTTGGCTTGAATACGGAGAAGAGCAACGCCCCTAGAGTCGGACATGACTACAATAACCCCCATCTATCGTGGGGGTTAGGGACCCACCTGACCTGCGATGACTGAAAATCCACGATATGTGGATGCAGGTCGGGTGGTGCCTTGGGGCGGCGGCGTGTGAAGTTTAACATGCCTTAAAGCAACGGAGCCAAGCGCTTGCCTCCATTGCTTAAAGGCATTTTAAACATTTAAACATTGTGCACTGCTTCTCCCGCCCCCCGCCCCATGTGGGGGAGTAGTGCATGATGCCAGGGCTCCCCACCACAGCACCAATCAGCTGAAGCCCAGGCCATGGGGAAGGGGATAAAAGCCCAGGCCTTAAAAACCTTTTTTAAAACATCCCCCCTTCCCCACACCCCAGGATCCAGCTCATTGGCACTGGAGTGGGGGAGAAAACCCTACAGCTCTTTTGCCCACCCCTCACCCTGTACAGCCTTCACCCTGGCCTATTGCTATGCATTCAGTGCCTCTCACAGTACCCATTAGCAACATCCACTATTGGAGTTGCCATAGGTAGTGGAGTTAGGAGAACCCCAGCAGCCGCTGTTGTCCAGGGACCAGGGATGGCAGTTCCTGGCTCAGAAACATTTTATTTATTCCACTCTTCCCAAAGTCTGAAAGTAGGTTATTCAACATATCCTCTTGATACTATAATTAGCCCGAGTAACATGGATTCCCTGCAGCCTTACAATGAACTGCATGGATGAACCAACATATGAACCGAAGTGGGACACAAAATATCTCAATGAGGGTCACAGGCAAAGTTCACAGGATTGTGAACAAATCTAGAGAGAAGAAATAGATTTCTGCCCTCCTTTTCTCAAAGAAGCACAACTCAAGGTCACCACTTAACCGTAAGTGTAACCATTTAAAAGTTAGTTTAGGGCGAAGAAAAGGGAGAACTCTTTCACCAATGCAGAATGTACCTGAAATCCAGTACTGCGAGATCATTATAAAGATGACCTGCTTCAATTAATCATAACTCGCTTGTTTGTAGGTATGGGCTATCCTGGGGATGGAGGTGAATTTTGCATGGTGTGCAGATTTTATTGCAAAGTGACAAAATTCACACTTCCTAAATCGATATATATAGATAGATAGATAGATAGATAGATAGATATAGATATAGATATAGATATATATAGATATAGATATAGATATAGATATAGATATATAAACTAGAACAACCTTATGATATAGGGTTTTTTTTTCACTTCTTCAGATTTTGCAGTGCACAAAAATTGAGCTCCTTTGTGAAAATTGCATGCACACACACATGCAAAGAAGGGACATAGCATACAAGAAGATGTGAAATGGGGGACAGGTGCTGTCTCATAATGCCTCTGTTGGAGAAAACTGCAAAACAAAATGTGCAGAAACTGCCACGTACATTAAAATGGGTTCAGTAACACCTTGGTTTGCAAGCATAAATTGTTCTGGAAACATGATTGCAAAACAAAACACTCTTGTATCAAAGCAAAGTTCCCTATAAGAAATAATGGAAACATACCTTTGGGGAACCTTATTGGAAACCTTACTGGAATCAACACAAGCAATATCCACAGCGTTTCCCTCATCTACCAGGCCTGTAATTCTATCAAATAAAAGAGATCAAATTAGACTGGAAAGACTTGTTTTTAAGCAACTCATGTTGATTTGTAATGACAGCTTTGCTTGTTAAATAGTTACATACTGTCTGCTTAATAATCTACTCTAGGACCTTGCCAGGAATTGAAGTCAAGCTGACGGGGCAGTAATTATTTGGTTCCTCTCCCCCACTTTTTTTTGAACATGGGGACGACATTAGCCCATCTCCAATCTATGGGGACTAGAGATGAGCACAAAATGAATTTTTTTGTTTCATTATGCATTATTTGTTTGTTATATAACAAAACGAATAATGACCCTAGGCAAATTTAACACGAACCGAACTGAACCAAGAAAATTTGGTTTGGTTAGGTTTATTTCGTTAATGGGGGGCAGAAAGGTCTTCAACCTGGTGCTGGTCCAGAGGTCCTTTTTTTGCCGGGCTGCACAAAGGAGCACGCATCTTGTCTGTGCCATCAAGGGAGGTGGCAGGCTCGAGCCTCAGCCCAGCCCCAGGAGGAGAGATAAGCAGGCCGTGTTTAGGTGGCCAGAGCAGCACGACTTCAAAGCCACCCCCTTGCACCTCCCTCCCACAGCCCATTATCACGGGGCTGATCAGGAGGGGAGATAAGGAGGCCACACTTAGGCAGCAAGAGCAGTGTGGCTTCATAGCCACTCCCCTTGCACCTCCCTCCCATGGCCTGTTATCGTGGGGCCGATCGGGAGGGGAGATAAGGAGGCCGCACTTAGGCGGCCAGAGCAGCGCAGCTTCAGAGCTGCCCCCTTGTGTCTCCCTCCCACAGTCCGTTATCGTGGGGCCGATTGGGAGGGGAGATAAGGAGGCCGTGCTTAGGTGGCCAGAGCAGCGTGGCTCTGATGCCGCTCTCCCTCTTTATTCCTCCCATGCCCATTCATAGGCACCCCCCAGCTCCGACCGGACCACAAGGGCCACGCAGTGGGCGCTGGGGAAAAAGGCGGTAAAAACGTATAACAAATTAATGAAACAAAATTATTTTTTCCACAAATATTCACGAAAAATTAAATGAAATGAACCAAACTCCTTAACAAAACAAAACAAAATGAAACACCATTTTTTTCAGTTCATGCCCATCTCTAATGGGGACTTTGACTGCTTTCTAAGACTTCTCACAGATTATTGCCAATGGTTCTGAAATTACTTCTGCCAGTTCTTTTAATATCCCTGGGGGTAATTCATATGGCCCAGGAGACTTAAATTCATTTAATGTTTCCAGGTGTTTCTACTACATCTCTATCTATTCTATGTTGCAATTCCTGTTCTACCTTATCTATTCTTTGTGCCAAAAACTATTTTTTCCATTTTGGAGAAAACTGAGTCAAAGAAGGTGTTGATTAGTTCCGCCTTCCACTGTCTCTTGTTAGCAATTGGTTATCTTTGCAACACAGAGAGCCTATCATTTCCTAATTTTTACTTTTGCTGTGGACATAACTGAAAAAAACCTTTTGATTATCTTTAATCTTTCTGGCAAGTCTAAGTTCATTTTGCGCTTTAGCTTTTTTATCATCCCCCATGAATATATTAGCTGTTTGCTTATATTCCTCTTTGGTGCATTCCCCATTTTTCCATTTCCTGATTTTCTTTATACTTAGCCGAGTTGAAAGTTCTTTAGTCAATCATTGTGGTTTCTTTAGAAATCTCCCATTTTTTCTTCTTGTTGGAACAGTTTTAGATTGTGCCTTTAATATCTTACTTTTAAGGAACTCCCATCCATCTTGGACTCACTTCAGTGTTTTGGTCCATGGAATCATGGCCAATAATTCCCTATGTTTACAACAATTGGCTTTCTTAAAGTCCAGGATTCTTGTCTGGCTACTCTTAGCTTCACCTTCCCACTGTATAACAAATTCCAAGAGGGGATGGTTACTTTTACCTAAAGAACCCACCACTTAGATCCCATTCACAAGGTCCTCCCTATTGGTTAAGACAAGATCCAAAATGGCTCTTCCTCTTCTTCCTCTTGTTCCTCTTGTTGCCTCCTCCAGTTTCTGGACCATGAAATTGTCTGCATGGGGTAGTAAGGAATTTGATAGACTTTGCATTCTTAGCTGAGTTGGACTGCCAACATATATCGGGATAGTTAAAATCCCCCATTAGCACTATATCCCTCCCTTTTGACTGTGTGGCCATCTGCTCACAGAAAGCATCACCCCCACTCCTCTGGCTGGCTTGGGGGTCTATAATATACCCCCAAAGTGAGATCCCTCACATTTTTCTCACCCTTAATTCTCATCCAGATACTCTCAACCTGCTTTCCCTCTCTCCTCTATCTACTTTGGAGGTTGCCTGAGATGGAACGTTCCAGACAATCACCCATAATTCAGCAAGGGGAGAGAAAGGGGCACTATGGGCACCCTTGTGGTCATGTGACCCACTCCAGTGCTTGTATTGTAAGACATTGCTTGCTGATCAAGGCAAAATTTAGAAGAAATGTTTGTTTATCTTACAAAATGCTCTTAAACCAAGTTACTCTTAAAACAAGATATTACTGTACCTCTTTTCAAGCAGGCTTATTTTGAAAATCACAGTTCATTCTGGTTACTGGATGGAACAAAGTTTTGCTTGGAAAAGGTATAAAGAAATTCAAGAAAGCTGAATAATTTTGTTCATCCATGAGTTTAGCAGGCACAATAATTGTAATTATGAATAAATCATCTAAACTGGTCTTTCTGTGTGGGTCTTGAATACAGCAAGTAGATTTCTTTGTTTCCTGGATACCTCCACTAAAAGTTCTCTTAATTTTATGCATGTCAGTGGCATTTTATGCACTTCATGTAGGCAAGGAGTGAATCACAAGGGTTGAGATGAGTAATATGATGGTGATGCTGATAAACTCTAGCTTGAGAATGTCATCTTTTACTAGTAAGCCCCTTCATGCTGTCCAACAATGAAACATGACATTATTGTTTGGAAACTTCAGCTCATCCAAAGTGCTGTGACAAAAGCCAGTTACAAGAGAATGCTGCCTGAAGCCATTAGAAGATTCTTTAATTCGACCGGGGGAAAACATGTTCCCTCTACTTTGCAAGTTTTCAGGGCTAAAATCATTACCCAAATGCTTTATGGCTCACAGCTGTTCGGACATGCTAACTTGAGACCTCTGGAGACTGTTCAAACCAGATTTGCAAGAGCCATTTTGGGCATTCCTACATGTGTCTCCAACACTTTACTTCGTTTAGAGGTTGGGCTTATTCCCATTGAAGCACAAGCCAAATTCCTTATAGTTAAGTACTGGCTTAAGCTCATTTTCCTTTCAGAGGGCTTAACTCCCTTGCTTTTGACAGATACTTTTCAGTCTGAATGGAAAAAACAGGTAATAAAAGTTATACATAAATTAGGTTATTCTCCTTGTACTCTCCAAACATTGGGTTTTTGTAAAGCCATGAATGAGGTAAAATTACGAATCAGAGATACAGAACTGCAGAAACATGTTGCCCAGTTGGGGAAAATGGAATTTCTTAAGAAATCAGCATTTACTGCCTCCCTATATCTGGATAGGCTCATATCTCCTGTCTCCAGGAGGGCCTTTACTCTGGCTAGATTAAATGTCCTTCCCTCCAAGCTACTGAAGGGGAGGTTTAAAGGTTTACCTTTTTCAGATCGAAATTGCCCATGTGCCAATGACCAATTGGAATGTGTAGAACATGTGCTTCTATTCTGCACCTATTATCAAGATCTACGCAAGGAGATTATCTCCCCAATTATAGGCAAATATCCTGGGAGGTCAATAGAATTCTATATACAGTTGCTCCTTTCTGATACTTACCAGGTAACTAGGCAAGTTGCCAAATTCTGTGCTGCTGCAATAAGGGTTCGTAAACAAATTTATAAAGAAACATAGTAGTTACTGATGACTCTTTTTATCGTAGCTAATGGCCACTTTTATTTCGGACCAGAATAAATTTTAAACTGTATTTTAAATTGCATTAAAATTGTATTTACGATATATCTTGTAATAAGGTTTGATTCATGTGCTATCTATTGGAATGCATATTTGAACATCCTTATTTTTATGATTTTATTTTGGTTTTTGGTCGTTGACCGTAAATAAAATTCATTCATTCATTCATTCATTCATTCATTCATTCATTCATTCATTCATGCTGCCTGCATCCTTTCAATAGCTTCATTGACTGCAACTCAAGAGCCTTCTTTGACTTGTTACTTCTCAAAATGTGAAGCAGTCTGCAAGGATGTTTGGTTCTTGTTTTGCTCAATGACCTGTACATGAGCAATACTCCAGAGCTGACTAGCTGAACCTAAAGACAGTGTTGGGAATCTTTGTTGGATCGGTTGTTGCAGATGATATTTAGTTGCTCCAATGAGAGACACCTCTTGTGTTACTATATGAAAAAACTATTTATTTAACTAGAAGGGAAGAGTACACAGGAGGTTTTCTAACAATAACTATTCTAACAGCCATCTTGCTAGACTAGGAACATGCTTCTCTCCTCTCATCTCTAAGAATACAAGGCACACACACTAACTAGACTTCTACCAGAACATTCCAGTGTTGTGATCTCAACAACCAATCAGCTTCACTCTTCACATTAACTCCAGCCCATAATACTCTACATTCACATTAACCCTGTAATGGCTGAAATGTAAATCTTGCCAAATATTCCAACAGAGACCTTCATCATGTGTGGGATTTCCCACATGGAGGTAGAAGTCCTAGCTAATGAGGGATTTGAACCTGGAAACTTGATGTGCAATGAAAATATGCCCCTTCAAACTCAGTCCACTCAAGATCACTACTGTAACACACTGATGGACAAACTAAATGCATTCAGTAGCAAATCCATGAAAAGGACATGGGTTAATTGTTGAGGCTAATTTGTACTAGGCTATGAAACCAGCAAGTGCTCGAAGGTTTTCCTATCATGGTTGGGGTGGTGTTAAACTCCAGATTTTAACACAAATAACTCAGTTCTCAGCTTTCTTCAATGTCTCAATACATATCCAGAACCAATTCTACTTGCAAACCAGCCTGGCTTTGCTACACCTTCATTTAATGGATGGCCAAAGCTCAATCCTGGTGGCCTTAAGATTGAGTTCTTGAGGTATCTGGTATACTCAGACCCTTGGCAGAGCTATGCAAAACACATCTCATCCCATTGTTCTTTGCTGGCAATGGAAAACAAAAATAAAAACACATTCACAATTTCAGGTCTTTGCTTTCTTCCAAAACTGAAATGGAATTTTGATGCCTACATTTTCAGGCAGTGCAGTTTAAGAACACAAAGAAGATATATACATGAGATTCTGTTGCTGTCCTGCCAGAGTTAAACATTTCGGGAGTTGAATACAAATCAGCCTAAGAAAAGGAAGCTGAACATTGTCCGAATTCCCAAATATGAGGCAGAAATGAGACAGCAAAATTTGTAGGAAATTTGTGGGTAGCTTTCTGTAAACATAGAGAACACACAAATAAAAAGTGCCTGGAGGCAATATCCATTAGTGTGTGCACATTCATTTCATGTATGAAAGCACAGCATCTTGCACAAACATATATAAAAATTTCCATCCAGTTTAATTTCTGTAAGTCTATATTTCTCAGTGTGGGCGACCAAAAGAAAAAAAAAGTTGGCAGCGGATAATCTTAGGAATTTTAGACCTACTGCTAACATTTCATTTATGGCAAGGTGACCCAAGGTGATGGGTGGTAGACAAGCAGCTCCAGATGTACCTGGAAGAGGGGAAGTCCTCTGACCCATTCCAGTTGTGAAGGAACTGGGATCTGAGGTGCTAAAACTCTCAGCCCTGTGAACAGTTCCTCCTCATTATCCACCAGCCTGGACCCAGAAAACCTGTTCACACTTTTGTGGGTTCTTTTAAAATCTCTGTACAGTGGAATCCCAAGTTCCAAAATTAATGCATTCCGAGAGAATGCTTGTAAATTGATAATCTCGTAAGTCAGGGAGCAGTTTCACATAGGACTGCATTGAAAAGCAATTAATCCGTTCCGGAGGGAACAGATTTCAATGCATTCCTATGAGAAACTGCTTTAAAATTTGTGTGTGCAGCTTCTTCCCTGCTTGGGAGATGCCCCCGGAAGAGCTGGCCCAAAGCCAGCACCAAGCAGCTGATTGGCACTGGCTGGGGGAGGAATCGCACAGGCAGCATCTCCCGAGCCCTGAGAAGCTGCATGTGTGATTTGTAATCCCTTCCAGTTACAGAGGCAGACTTGCCTCCATGACTGGAAGGCAATTCAAAAGTGGTGTGCCACTTCTCCTCCCCACCCCCATGGGGGTCCAGAGAAGCAGGATGCCACTTTTAAAATCCCTTCTAGTCACCAAGACAAATGCTGCTTCAGTGACTGGAAGGGATTTAAAAAGTGGCATGCTGCCTTTCTGGAGCCCCCACAAGGGGGGAGAAGTGGTGCACCACTTTTGAATTGCCTTCTAGTCACCAAGGCAGCCTTTGCCTCAGTGACTGGAAGGCAATTCAAATCCCGACACCCCCCCACACACACACCCGTTGCTCACAAGACGTGGAACCCCGATCTTGCTCGTTAGCAGCTGGTGGGGGGAGAGTGCTGATGAGCACTCGTAAGTTGGGATTTTCATAGTTTGTGCCCCTCATAAGTCAGGGTATCACTGTACTTTGTTGTTCATAAGAACATAAGAACATAAGAAAAGAGCTGTGTTGGATCAGGCCAAAGGCCCATTTAGTCCAGCTTCCTGTATCCCCCAGTGGCCCCACAAAATGTGTCCGGGAGGGCACGAGACTAGATATCTGTCTCCTGATACCACTCCCCTGCATCTGGTCCTTGAAGTACCCCGGTTTTAAGCCTGAAGATTACACATCTCCATCATGGTTTGTAACCTGTGATGGACTTTTCCTCCTGGAATTTGTCCAATCCCATTTTGAAGGCATCCAGGCCAGATGCCATCACCGCATGCTTTGGCAGGGAGTTCCAAGGACTAACAACATGTTGGTTAAAAAAATTCTTTTGTCTGTTCTCATTCTCCCAACCTTCAATTTGAGTGGATGTCCCCTAGTTCTGGTATTTTGTGAGAGGGAGAAGAGCATCCCTCTATCCACTTTACTCATGCCCTGCATTATTTTGTATGTTTTAATCATATTCCCCCTCAGGCTGGGTTACTATACTTTGGAAGTGACATGAAGTTGCATAACAACATCACACATATTTGTCTTCAGACTACCAATGTTTTCCTTGTCCCATTCAATGTTGATGTAGTATTAAGAGATGCCAGTATAACCCTTAAACATTTGGAAGTGGAGTCATAGCAAAATGTTTTGATCCCTCAGGAGAAGAAGTCAAGTTGCCATGACCAAACTTCCAGATAACTTCACCTGGATGACTCAGAACTTTCCAACACAAACCTTAAGCACCCATTGTTTGTGCTACAGACAAGCAATATCAATTTTGAAAGAACATACAAGTAGGACACCATTAAGATAGCAGTCATGTTAAGGGAAGCATTAAAAACTGTTGGATCTAAACTTTCTCTAAAAGGCCAGGGGGAGTATAATGTCTTGGGCAGAAGCCAAAAAAGATGGTAGCCCCATTCCTTGTCTTGTTAGGCTTGAGGTGGGGGCACAACTGGCGCAAAAGAATGAGGCAAAAAAGATTCCACTCATCCCAAATATCTTTTGTGTAAGTGTGTTTTGAGACAAGTATTTGTAGAAAAATACAAATCACATATCATGGGCTGATAATATTGCTTAAACCCCAGAGCCTGTCTATGGCCACTATCTCACCTGGGTGAAGATCCAGATATCCTTGGTCACGTGACTGAAGATGTGAGTCTCCGTTCCCGTGTACAAGGATTTTTTTTAAAGCACAGACCAGCCCCAGGGCCAACAGGTGGCGCTAGAAAAAAAATATAAAAATACTGCTTACTGCCTGAAGGCCAGCTGATCAGCACTGGGGGGAAGGGAAATTTAAAAAAAATATTTTAAAAATTCACCGACGAGCCCCAGGACAAGGTGGTCGGCGCTAGAAAAAATTAAATTAAATTTAAATTAAAAAAAAACAGTGCTGACAGCCTAAAGGCCAGCTGATCAGGAGGAGCTGGTCGGGGCTGAGGGGAGGGGCAGAAAACTGGATCATATGCGAGCTCCCATGGACTTCTGGCTAGCATTTTTTACAGGAGCAAAAATTTCCCAAACTTTTCTAGTAGGTCTTGGAAAAGTTGCTAAAGGGGGCATAACTGTTTTTTTTTTTTAAAAAAAGCCCAGTGGGCGTGGGGACAAGATTTTTGGAATCACTTTATCTTGAAATTTTAATCAGCATTTTAAAGGATGAGTGATAGAGCCAATATGTGTGCATATGTTTTTAAAGAATACTTTTGCATTGATCCATCTCTCTCTCTCTCTCTCTCTCTCTCTCTCTCTCTCTGTGTGTGTGTGTGTGTGTGTGTGTGTGTGTGTGTGTGTGTGTGTGTGTGTGTGTGTGTGTGTGCAGCTAACAGACTAATGCAATTGTATGAAATGTCAGAATGGACTTGTTACAAGTGAGCACACCTGAAATTGACATGGACTAGAAAGAGATTGATTTCTCCCCCTTCACTAATGGAAATAGGACTGCTGTAAAATTCATTCAAACAGGTCAAAAAGGAACAGAATTAATGTTCTGTTTTCTTAGTGCCTTGCATGAATGCTGGAGAACACAAGCAAGCCCCTTGCTAGAAAAGTAAGGCTTCTGTTCTGTTCCTTGCACCAAGGAACAAAAGAAACCATCACTTTCGTTCTGTTGGGTGAATTTTTATTTTTGCTCTGTTCACATTAATGGGTGACAGAGAAACCAAAGGCAGGATAAAAGGATTCAAAATGTCTCCCACTGCTCTGATACTGCACTTGCTATTCAATTTGTCACCTGCTAGGGAATATTCCCAGGTTCCATCATTGAAGGCTAAAGAGTCAGGAAAAGCAAAACCATTCATTAAACTATGAAAGTTCACATGCAAAGCATACATAAATGGAGCAAGATTCTTTTCATCAGCAACCCTCCATTATTTCCCCTGATTGATACTTAAAATGTGGTAAAAGATTTGTAGGCCTTTGTAGTAACTGATGGCTAGGAAGACCAGTCTCCTTCTAGATAATTTGCCTAATTATTTAAGATCAATTGCTCTTCATTCATTCATTCTTCTCTTTATTTTATTTATATTCTATCCAAGTCCTAATAAAGGAATTCACAGTGGCTTACAAAACATTTTTTGGAACAAATGCTGGTAGGAAGGCCATTGGACAGATTAAAATAACCACTGCAGAATAAGTGATTGAAAGCCATTTAAAAGCACAAAAGAAATAAGAAAAAGGTAAAACATCTTCCATTAAAAATTATGCTTTTTGTGCCGGCTGGAGAGTTGTCTATAGTCTTCAGGAATAGAAAGGTCTTTGTTCGTGGGCAAAAGAGCAGCATGACAGTCACTTGGAAAGGCCTCTCTTGTCAACTCAGGAACATTAATGGTGATTACAGCAGGGGTACTGAGAGAAGGGCTTCCATCAAAATCCCCCAAACCACAGGAGGTTTGTAAGAAGAGATGTGGTTCTTTACATACAGCCCTTTGCTCCTTTTCTGAGCATCACTGCTTCCCGAGACACAATTGGTGTCAATGGGCAAAACCACCAGACATCTCAAATTTAAGTTAAAATGAAGTCTGAATGTACAGACTTGAATGCAACAAGATGGTATACGTATAACAGAATATGCTGAGCAAGGGTGACTCCGCACAAGCTGATGCCATCAGAGGACTCCCCTGGATGATGCAATGTACATGATGTAATGTTAAAGATTATTGAATGATAATATGTATAAATCTATGATGGATGGTATACATTATTTTTTCCTCCAAAGGTTGCTGTTAATGGACATTATGCCATCATTGGATGTTATGCTGCTGTATATTTTGTAAATAGATCGGTGAAGGAATCAGCTGTGTCTGTCTGTTTATTTTTATCACTGGGAATAAAAAAAGCACAAGGCTATCAGGACTAAACCTTTTATGTATCTCCTCGTTCTATTTTTTTATTATATTGTTTGAACATCTGATTGTTGTTTGATTGGTGCTGTTAACCGTCCAGAGTTCCCTTGGAAGATGGGCTGTATAAAAATATATAAATAAAATAAAATAAAATAAAATAAAATGCTGCAAAAACTCTGCCCCCCCCCAAAAAAAACCCGTTCCTTATAAACAAGCATCTGACTCCACTGTTGCTTAATTTTACGGTCGAGCCGTCGTTTGAAAGAGAGATTCAAAAGGCTAACATTTGGACTACAGGTCCCATAATCCAGCGGCCAGCTTGAGCACAGGCATAATCGAAAGGAGAGGCTCTGGGGACTGAAATCTGAAAGAGGTGCTTGGTGTGCTCTGTTTTAGGAGGAGAACGGCTCTTGCAGCGGTGGCTTTCAACTTCCTGGCGGCAGTGGATATCTCAGAAGTCTAGAGCTGGAAGGGACCCTATGGACCATTGAGCCCAGCCCCCTGCCAAGTGGGGATATTGAACTCTTAACTAGAGGTGGGCACGAAACACCAAAATGGTGTTTTGTTTTGTTATTCGTTTCCCCACCCTGTTTCGTTTTGTTAATTACAAAATTATTTTTTTTTAAAAAAAATCTGTTTCATAATTTGTTTTACTGCGGTTCATTTTCCTTCCCCCTCCTTTTTTTTGAAACCCCCCCATGAGCTGTAGCACAGCCAGGTCAATATTTTTTTTACTACTGCCAGCCCGCGGGCCGGGTCGACAGCCTGTGGGTCAAGTTGGGAGTGCATGGGCTAGGTCAGCGGCCCGCGGGCCAGCTCAGTAGCCTGCAGGCCTCATTGGCTTTTTTTTTATTTTAAATTTTAATTTTAATTTTAGTTTTAAATTTTTTTTGAATGGCCGACCATGTGGCCCGCCTACCAGTTATAGCACGGGCCTGGTCAGCATTTTTGTTTTGTTTTGTTTTTAAAGTGGTGGCAGCAGTGGCGTCAGAGGACAGGTAGGAGAGTCATTGTCGACACCAGAATGAAAAACGAAATGGAACAAAATGAATGTTTCTGTTTCGTTTCATTTTGTTTTTCTTTGAGTGGGCGGTTCGTTATTTTGTTTTGTTGCATAATGAAATAAATAACGAATAATGAAACAATTTTTTTATTCATTTCATGCCCGTCTCAACTCTGGCTCAACCGCCAGATACCGAAACCACTGAGCTATCCAGGTAGCTCGTGTCATGCAGGTCCATCAGGTGCAAACAGTGATGATGTCATTACATGGCAATGTTAATTTAAAATTTTCAAGCATCTCACTTAGCGCTCCAAGGCTCTACAGGAATCCTTGTACCCTGGGGGAAGTCACTGGGAGCCTCAGAAGTAAGGCACTTCTCATATTGGAAAAGCAGTGCCAGATCACTGCTGGTGGTCCTGATTCGGGCGAAGGGGCTGAGAGTGGGGATTTGCCAATGCGAAAGGCATTCTCTCTTCATCCCAAGGCACCCAAAGAGTTTCACAGGGTGAAAGTGATCCTGAGGGAACCTTGCAACCAGACAGGGCAAATGGGGAAAAGTTTTAAATTAAATAAAAATAAAGGAAAATATTGATGGGCGACGATGTCATCAACATTTACAAAGAGCAGTTGTGCATCTTTGTGATTACTGTTGTTGTTTTTTTGCCCTATAAGACACACTTTCCCCACCCTCAAAAGTAAGAGGAAATGTCTGTGCATCTTATACAGCGAATATAGCAGTCCCCGCTACATATATATCACAGATTTTCATTTAGAGATAAGATACCTTCACGGAGCTTCTCCCATCTCACGCTGCAGCCCGGATTCCGCAGTTCCAGTCACCAGGTTTGCAAAGAGGCTTCCTCCAGGGAGACTCTGCCCACCCCTCCCCTTCTGCAGCCAAGATTTCCCAGTCAAAAAATCACCTTGTTTTCAAAGAGGTCTCCATGGAGCCTCTGCCTTCACCTTCTGAAGCCTGGATTCAACAGCTCCAATTACCTGGTTTGCAAACCTCCCCTTTTGCAGCTTGGCAACTGGACTGCTTCTCTTGACCCAACTTCTGGATAACCTCGCCTGGATGACTGAGAATCTTCACAGACTTCATATAGGAAGTCACAACTACAGCAGACATAGCAAATCAGTTGGAGTTATACAGGAGATGTCTCATCAAATCCCCCAATTCAATAGATTGACTTTTAATTATGATTTATTACATTAACCAACAGGATTTGAGCCACTTTTGAAATCTTTCCCATGTGTTATGGATAAGAAATCTGGCTTGTCCTATTTGAATTTGACTTGGACATTTGCCATACAGATTTTGGAAGTGAAATTTGAGAGGAAAAGATTGAAATCTGGCTGGGTTGATTTGGTTGGATAAACAAATATATTTAGTATAAAACCATATTTTCTCACTTAGTCATCTGTCATATGGTCAAAGGTTTGTTTGTGTGTTTAATATTCAAAATATCCACCCTATCTTCTGTTACAAATATTTTCTATTGAATGTTGTTTCTGTTTGCTAGCTGATACATGGTGCCAGCCAATACGTGGCATTTTATATCATCTGTCACAAAATACTGTCATATTCTGACTGCTGTTGTATGTTAACTGCCAGCTGCCATAAAATACAAAGAAATATCCAACTGCTTCAGCATAAAAATTATCAAATATTTTCAAAAGCATATATATGGGGAGGGGCATAGAGTCATTCTGTTTGTTGCCTATGATTATATGTCCTACAGCAGCTATTTGAAAGTTCTCACATGCTGAAGCAATGTACGAAGAAGTTCCTTTGATATATTAAAATTAGTCAAATATTAACTGCTGCTGCATGTCATCTTTGTAGGTAGTATCAGATATTGATTGCTTTATGTCAAATAACATTGAACCATAGCATTGTCGCAGCACTTCAAACGGTTGCCTCCCTGAAGAGCAGGGAAACACTTGGGTATCCCCTGGGCAACAGCAGGCAGTGGTACAATCCTTCCCTTCCAGAAGTATTGCTTTGTGAAACCTCCATCCTTTTAAATGTGATGCGTGCTGATAGAAATTAGGAAAGAAAACAACACACTCTTTGTAAAAATCAGTGTTTCACTGTCCTGTTAGGAAGAGGTTGATATTGTTAGCCCAAAATATAGCTAAATTCTGAGAATAAAGACTGAGCCTGCTCAGGGATTAAGAAAGATTATCATGAGAGGCCTTCCTCTTGGTCCCACCATTCTCACAAAAGTTCTTGATAGAGACATGGGTGATGGCCTTCTCTGCCCCTACTCCCAGACTCTGGAACTCCCTCCCACAGGAGGCCCCATCTCTGTTGTCATTCCACAAGCAGGCAAAGGCCTTTCTTTTCAGGCATGCTTTCCCTGAGCAATGGGCTGCATGAGTAGAATTCTTAGATGGATTGCCGTGCCAGACTGCTTTGAATGTGTTTTTGGTATTTCTTTTGCTTAACATGTATTAAAGTGGTGTGTCTTTGATCCTTTTTAATATTTGTATACTTAACATTTTAGCTTCAAATAGTGTCTTACGAAGATGTAGGCCACCTTCTTTTTAAAGAGATAGATAGATAGATAGATAGAGATGTTCACTGGAAGATAGCTTTAGAAAGTCCTGGCTGAGATGGGAACTGAATGAGAAGCATATCTGGATTCTGTCTCAGTGACATTCACAATGTCTGTGAAGATTCTCAGTCATCCAGGTGAGTTTCTTTGGAAGCTGAGTCATGACAACTGGACTTCTTTTTCTTGAGAGATTGAAATATTTCACTGATCATTCAAACAGCTTCATCAGTCTGAGGAAAGCTAGTTGTGAGTCCTTCATTTTATAGTTCATTTTGATCTCATGCCACCCTGGTCTGAAACTGGCTCATAAGATGGACAATGGGCTGAATAGGCATTAGGTGGACAATAGTCTCAATAGGCTCATTATGTGGACAATGACCTGAGGTGTATGAAAGCCCCACCTTTACAACCTTCCCAACACCCATAAAGTATAAGTCGTTAGCCATGACTTTGCTGGTGGAGATGTGAAGTATTTTTGATTTGTCTGGAGATTGGTGAAATCACTGCCTGATAAGCAGAAAATAAACTGAGCCCCCCATCTCTGGCAGAGACTCGTCCACCTAAAGGATCTGATACCAAAACACAAAAGGAGCAATATAGTATATGTGGTCCAATGCAGTGAGGAGTGTGCAGACATCTACATTGGAGAAACTAAGCAGCCATTAAACAGGAGGATGGCCCATCATAGTAGGAGCAAAAGCTCAGCACCAGAATCAGCAGTAATTTGTCCACTTAAAGGACAAAGGGCACTCATTCAAAGATGAGGATGTACGCATATTAGACAGAGAAGATAGGTGGTTTGAGAGAGGGGTTGGGGAAATCCCTCTCTCATCAGAGGTGGGGGGCTCATACTTTATGGGTGTTGGGAAGGTTGTAAAGGTGGGACTGTCATGCACCTTAGGCCATTGTCCACCTAATGAGCCTATAGAGACTATTGTAATGTCCACCTAACAAGTCTATTCAGGAGATTGTCCACCTTATGAGACTGTTTCAGACCAGGGTGACATGAGGTCAAAGTGAACTATAAAATGGATGACCTGCAACTAGCTTTCCTCAGACTGATGAAGCTGTTTGGATGAACAGTGAAACATTTCAATCTCTCAAGAAATGAGGTCCAGTTGCCATGACTCAACTTCCAGAGACACAATTACAGTGTTGCACGTTTTCTTTTCCTAAATGGAAAGTTGTGTATATTGGGGCACACACATTTCCCAACTCACTTTTTAGCACATCTTTCTTCACGTTTGCCTTTCCAGCAAAGCAGATTTTAAATTTTGTGCTTTAATATTTGTACAAAATCTGCCACATTACCTTAAGTTGATAGGAAATCAAAAGAAATATCATTTTATATTTTATATCTATGTATGTACATATATGCCATGTCTGCACTGTGTTTGTTTTTATGTTTTATGTTATTGTGATGATCTATGCTTTAACAATAAAGCCTGGTTGATTGATTGAAAAGAAATGCATGCTCTTTTGTTGACAGCCTCCAAGATTTGTGTTACTGAAGACATTAATTTTTACAAATGATAAATATGAATTCCTTTTCTCTCCATAGCCATAAGTCCACAGCAGCTTTCTGGATATGTTGTACCACACATTTCCTACCACAAAGATAGGCAAAGGATGAGTGGAATTATTTTTCAAGTTTTTTATGAATACATGCTGTTTTGTATATAAATGCCCTCCCCCAATCACAAATTAAGAGCCTCATGGTGCAGTGGTTATACTGCCATACTGAGTCAGACCTGGACGGATTTAGATAGGTGGGCCAGAGGTTGACTCAGCCTTCCATCCTTCCAAGGTTAGTACATTACCCAGCTAATGCTGGAAGAAGGGGTAATGCATAGCCTTCATAATTAAATTTTAAAGCACCCAGAGGATGCTTCAAACCCTATAGCTTTGACATTTTGGAAGGAAGGAAATTAGACATGGGCACGACTCGGCAAAATCCTCGTTTCCGTTTCCGTTCCTCGTTTCCGTTACCTAACGAAATGAAGAATGACAATTACTCCGCCAGAACTCGAACTCGAACCGACTAAAGAAAAATTGGGTCTGATTTGTCGTGGTCGTTCCTGGCGGCATTGCAGCGATCGCGCGACGCCAAGTGGCATAGGAAAAAGGTTTTAAAAATAAAAAAACCCGATTCCTGGCCAAAAAAGCAGGCAAAAATATGCCTGCCTGAGGGCACCTACCAGAGGGGTGGTTTCTGGGGGGTCCCCGGCCTCCCCCCCTCCTCTCCTGGGCTGCGCATCCTCGTCGTCGCGCCAACTCGCCAGGTGGCGCGGCACAGAAAAAAAGTTTTAAAAATAAAAAACCCGATTCCCAGCCAAAAAAGCAGGCAAAAATATGCCTGCCTGAGTGAGGGCACCTACCAGAAGGGTGGTTTCTGGGGGGGTGTCCCCCGGCCTCCCCCCTCTCCTCTCCTGGGCTGCGCATCCTCGTCGTCTCGCCAACTCGCCATGCCATGTGGTGCGGGCGGGGGATCCAAAATGGGGCGACCACAAGTAATATTTATTTATTTTGAAATCGTGGTGGTCCAAAAACACACCGAAGCACCACAGAAACATGCAAAAATAGCTATTTTAAAACTGCCTGAATTTTTACAGTAGCATCAGTGGGTTTTTCTTGCAACAAAGCGTCTCCATTGATTTTATTTTATTTTATTTTTATTTTTATTTTTTTACACCTGCGCAATGATGGGCTGTCCATGGGAGTGGACCATGCAAATTTTTGGAGCCATTCCACCAATTGCATGGCCACTTGACCAGGTTTTGACCGAGACTTCTGGGATGTGCCTGTCGGGCATTAAAAGCCCACTAACCATAGCCTGAACCCGAACCCGAACCCATACGCCAGTACACTGTCCTTCTTAGTGGGTCAGAGAAGCACCCAGAGGTGCACCCCACGAACTCACCCTAACCTTACCCGTAACAACCCTAACCCCTAGCCCTTGCGCTAACCCCCCTAACCCTAAGCCAAATCTGTACTCACATTGCACTACACACGCAAGTACAGTTCCCTTCTTAGTGGACCACAGAGCGCCCAGACTGAGGAGGAGCCTTCCCCCAGTGTGCGCACTGTGACACTGCAGTTAGCAGTGGGCCTGTGGTCAACAGAGAGAGGCACCCAAAAAAGAGGTGCCTCTCTACTTAACTTGGTATGCATATCCAATTGGCTATGCATGCCATTTTGTAGCGGGCCAGATGAGGCACCCACCCCAGAGAGGTGCCTCCAGGAGCCCGCTTTCCTTTCATAGCGGGCCAGAGGAGGAACCCACCCCAGAGAGGTGCCTCCAGGAGCCCGCTCCCCCCACAAACCAGTACTAACGACAGACGAAAAAATGACAAACGAAATGACAATTTTTTGGAAAATTTCACAAAAAACGGAAACGAGCCAAAACGGGCCGGCTCCGACACACGACAACTCGAAAACGTCATTTTCCCTGGTCATGCCCATCTCTAAAGGAAATTTAGGAACTCCTTCCCCTCTGAAGATGCCAGCCACAAGGTGTGGCAAAACGTCAGGAAGAAAAACTTTCAGAACATGGCCAAACAGCCCGAAAAACTCACATCAGCTATTTAGAATTGTTGTTGTTTTTATATATGTATTGCAAACCAGACATCAGAAAAAGTGAAACTTCAAAGGCCTGTTTTTTTCAAAGCCTGGCTTAGAATTCTGTATATGTTAGTGTTGTGTTATTTGCTCACACTTTTCTTGAAAGACTCCTCATCTTGAATGTTTATGAGGCAGGCAGGCTGGCAGGCACCACACAACAATCTCCATGCTGGAAATAGATTGTCTCCATGCATCTGGCTGGTGGAGGGTATGGGTGAATGATATTTCCATATTTTTTTGAAGAATTTAGCAACATTCACAGATGTCTTCATGTTTTGGATGGAAAGAACTTGTGTTTTCTAGATAGGTCATTTTAAATGAAACAGAAGAAAGCCAAAAAGCAAAGTGTTCTGCTTATATACCACCCTATAGTGCTTAAAGAACTCTCTGGGTAGTTTACAATTTTATTATGCAGGCTACACAGTGCCCCCCTCCAGCAAGCTGGGTACTCATTTTACCAAATTCAGAAGGATGGAAGGCTGAGTCAACCATGAACCGGATACCTGGGATAGAACCCCAGGTCCTGAGCACAGTTTTGGCTGCAGTACAGGCATTTAATCACTGCACCAGAAGGCTCCTAACATTTCTGGACACATGCAATAAGGTCCAGAGTTTGTTTGCAACTTTCTTTATATTCAATGTGAAAAGCAATTTTGACTGGAAAAAGAAATGAGTTTGGGAATAAAGTGAAACTTATTTTCTTTTCTGTTTTGCTCTAGACAGCTGGTGATAGGAACAGTCACCTCACACAGAGACAAACATGTGGGAGGAGGTATTCCACAGACCCAAAAGTCAATCCTGCTTATGCCTAATGAAGGCTGATCCCACAGGCACGACAACTAAGATGGCAAAGAAATCCTTCAGTTCAATTCAGAAGCCAGTTTGGCAATCTTCAGGAGGGACCTCATTTCACCTATGGAGTTCCAAGCCATGGCTATTGGCTAATGCAACAAGTATCCCAGATCATAATGAATTTCTTCTTCTTCTTCTTCTTCTTCTTCTTCTTCTTCTTCTTCTTCTTCTTCTTCTTCTTCTTCTTCTTCTTCTTCTTCTTCTTCTTCTTCGAGCCTGTCCCACTTGGTGGTGGGGTCCACTATTCTTGTTTTTGCCTTATACTTGGCACGGTCATGGGCTAGGTCCAGGTGAACCCGGGACAACTTCATGTCATTCTCAAGTATTTTCATCCAGCAGTGTTTTGGTCATCACCTTAGTCAAGATCCACTGACATCCAGAGTAAGACCCTTTTTGGCCACAGTTTCCTCATCAAAACACAAGAAGTGTCTATACCAACACTGTCAGCTTCATACAGCTGAATTAATTTGTAAATTCAGATCTCCCCCACTCCACCCTCCTATTAACATTCATAGAATCATAGAATCATAGAGTTAGAAGAGACCTCAGGAGCCACCCAGTCCAACAATCTGCCATGCACGAACCCCCATCAAAGTATTCCCAAGAGATGGCCATCTAGCCTCTGCTTAAAAACCTTCAAGGAAGGAGACTCCACCACCATCTGTGGCAGCATATCCCACTGCTGAACAGCTCTAAAACAAAATGGTTCTGACTATTGTCTCTTTCCTTGATGTATGAGAAATTTGGAAACACAATAAAACCTAAGAAGAAGAAAAATGTGCCTAATTTCAGAGATTTCATTGTTTTGCATCTGTGGCACCTTTACATTTTGCTGCCTAAAAACATTGTGATGTAAGTTAAATTCTGGATTCAGATTGTTGTTACATTAGTCAAAATAACTCCATTTTGAACTGAGTTTTGAGTGTTTTAAATCAATTTTTAAAGATGAATGCACAGCATTCAAGAAAGTGTGGATTTGTTTGACAGGGAATTGTGCCCCCTCCCCACATGAAAATGATTTATTTCACTCCTTCAGCAGAGGGCTGTTTATTTTAACTTTGATGTTGAATTGATTTAATTCCAAACAACTTGCCATATGTGAACTCCTAAGTACTTTTTGTGCCATTGTTACCTGTCTGAATGTGAATTACAATTGTATCGTATCGATGGCTGTGTCTGGCATTCTGTATTTTCTTTTTTAAAAAAATTCAGTCTACTATAGCACTATATTACTTAGAAATAGATTCACAGACAATCTTAGAGCATTTTTGTCTGTCCATTGATAGCACTGTGCCACTAAGAAAGGAGATGTCCTAGGCAAGTGTTGGAAAACCTATGGCATGGGTGCCAAAGGTGGCACGTGGAGCCTTTTCTGTGGGCACCTGACATCGCCCCTTCACAGCCACCTGTATTCAGGTTAAATTGCTGTATTGGCACTTTGCAAAAAATTAGTGGGTTTTTGAATCACAGTTTAGGCACTCAGTCTCTAAATGGTTGGCCACCACTGGCCTAGGCAGTTGACACGATCACACCTAAGCACCCTCTCCCAACCTGCAGAGCCTATAAGGCTCCATAGTATACAGAGCAGCTTCAGGCAATGAAGCAGGCTTGGAGACAGCTTGAGCACAGGTGGAGAAATTATCACTGCGACTCTGACCGAACACAGCTTAGAGCCCATTATCGGGCCTATTCTGTGGTGGTACGGCTGAATAAATGGCAGTATTTCTCTAGTCGTATTGCTTCCTCAGAGTGCCGCCCAGCAGAGCTATTTCGAGTGGTCCGGGATCTTTTTCATCCAAGTAATCCGTTGGAGGTCCTGGACCACTCAGTGCTCACTGTGGTAAATTTGCTGCCCACTTTGAGGGGGAAAAATCTCAGATTCTGAGAGAATTAGACTCCACCATTGATATTGAGTCCATGGTTATGTCCAGTGTTCTGGGTTTATGTCACAATTTATTAGATGAATTTCAGTTGTTGAGACCCAAGGATGTGGACAGCTTTTTCGGATATGTCCATGCCACCACCACACAACCTTTGCCCATCATGGCTAATAAAGGAATCGGCCTTCACATCTGAGTCCTGGAGGCCATCAACTCCTTGTTGAGAGAAGGAGTGATCCCTGCTCTGTTAAAGGAGGCGGTGATTCGGCCACTCCTAAAAAAACCTAATCTGGACCCAGGGCTGGTGGTTAATTACCACCCAGTCACAACTCTTCCTTATTTGGGAAAGGTGTTTGAGTGTGTGGTGGCTGAGTAGCTCCAGTCTCTCCTGGATGAAATGGATTATCTAGTTCCATTTTAGGCCAGGTTATGGGGCCAAGAGTGCCTTGGTTTCTCTGTATGATAACCTTTACCGGGGAGAGAAAGGCAGATTGTGTCCCTGTTGATCCTCCTGAACCTCTTAGCGGCTTTTGACCATTGACCATGGTGTTCTTCTGGACAGATTGGCTAGGATAGGAGTGGGAGGCACTGTTCTATGGTGGTTCCCCTCCTACCTGGCTGACTGGGTCCAGAAGATGGTTCTGGGGGATAGTTGCTCTGGCCCCATGGCGGCTATTTCATGGGGTTCCCCAGGGCTCTATACTGTTCCCCATGCTATTTAATATCTACATGAAACAGCTGAGAGAGGTTGTTAGGAGGTTTGGGCTGAGGAGTCAGCCATATGCTGATGACATTCAGCTCTACCTCTCATTCTCCACCAATCCAGCTGTGGCTGTCTTTGTTCTGAACTCATGCCTGGATTAGGAACAATAAACTGAAGCTCAATCCAGACAAGTGGGAAGTGGCCTGATAGGTTAGAGGGCCATTCCCCTGTTCTGGACGGGGTTGCACTCCCCCTAAGGGACAAGGTCTGCAGCTTGGGGGTACTTCTGGACTCAGGTCTTACACTGGATGCCCAGGTGGACTCAGTGACCAGGAGTGGCTTTTTATAGCTGCAGAGATTATATCAACTTCACCCTTGCCAGGATGAGTGGAGCCTGGCAACAGTCACACATGCACTAATAACTAGAGGTGGGTGCAAAACGGCCATTTTTTTGTTACTGTTCTCCGTTATTCATTCCGTTATGTAACAGTATGAATCATGACCATTGCGATGGGGCAGGCTCAAACCGAACAGAACCAAGAAAATTTTCTTCGGTTCTGTTTGTTTCTGTTACTGGCATTGCGCCACTCACACAATGAAAAATGGAGCAGCAGAGGGCAGCAATAGGGGCCTGGGCCTGACAGAGCCTCTTTGCCCCCTCCCCACCAGAGCCAATGTGAGACTTTGCTGGTCTCACGAGAAGAGGTGGGATCCGAGGCCTCATGAGGGCTTGGCTCCGGGATCTCGGCCTCTTTGTTGGCACTCGGCAGGCTTTGGAGGGGAGGATGTTGGAGCTTGGCTGCGCCCGGCGCCATGTTGGCCATATGGAGAAGTGGCGACTGTGCAGCCGGCTCGGAAGCAGAAGCGGAGGGTGTCATTGGAGCACGGGGGAGTGCAGCGGCACCCCCACACACACACAGGTTTCCCAGGTCTAGCCCCAGGGGGTGCAGGGCGGCGGTCTGCTGGGGCAGCAGCTCCCAGGCTGGAGTGGTTCCCAGGGAGAAGGGCACCAGTTAGGGCAGCGCTGCGTGGGGCTCCAGGGTAGTGACCAGATGGGGGTGGCAGATGGAGCGGCGGATCGGTCCTTGGGGATGGGGCCCAAGGGAGGGCGGTGCTCAGCAGTGCTCCGGGGGTGGCAGCCTGTTGGGGATGGTGGCCAGAGCAGCACCCAGCTCCAGGAGGGCTCCCAGTGGCCACGGGATCGCTCTCCTGGCAGGCTTGCCACTGGCTCTGGTGGTGCCCGGCCCCAGGAGGGCTCCCCATGGCTGTGGGATGGCTCTCCCAGGAGGCTTGTCCCATCCCCTGGAGGGCTCCCCGTGGCCGCGGGAACGCTCTCCCAGCCTGCATGCCTCCGGCTCCAGTGGCCCCCGGCCCTGGGAGGGCCCCCTGTGGCCGCAGCTTGCCACAGCCGAAAAATGAAGAAACAGAAACGAAGCGGGCCCTGGGGCCCCAAAAAACAGAAACAGAACAAAGTGGGCCCCATGGCCCAAATAACGAAATCTACTAGTAACAACCAGATTGGACTATTGTAATGCGCTTTACATGGGGCTGCTTTTGAAGATGGTCCGGCGATTGCAATTGGTACAAAACTGGGCTGCGTGGCTGGTGAATTGTGCTGCCGTGTGGACTCATATCACAGTGGTTCTAAAAAATTTACCCTGGCTGCCAGTTGCAGCCCAAGCCCAATTCAAAGTACTTATGTTACATATAAAGCCCTAAATGGCTTAGGATCTGGCTACCTAAAGGACTCCCTTCTTCTTTATGAGCCTGCCTGTCCTCTAACATCATGATAGGAGGCCCTGCTGAAGGTGCCATCCCTCAAGGAGGTTAGGGGATGGCATGTTGAAACAGAGCCTTCTCAGTTGTTGCCCCTCAACTTTGAAATAGATATCTGTCTCCTGATACCACTCCCCTGCATCTGGAAGAGCCATGCTGGATCAGGCCAAAGGCCCATCTAGTCTAGCTTCCTGTATCTCACAGTGGCCCCACCAGATGCGTATGGGAGTGCACAAGACTAGTTATCTGTCTCCTGATACCACTCCCTTGCATCTGGTCCTTGAAGTACCCCAGTTTTAAGCCTGGAGGTTACACATCTCCATCATGGCTTGTAACCTGTGATGGACTTTTCCTCCAGGAATCTGTCCAATCCCCTTTTGTAGGCAACCAGGCCAGATGCTATCACCACATTCTGTAGCAGGGAGTTCTGCAGACTAACAACACGCTGGGTAAAGAAGTATGTTATTTTGTCTGTTCTCACTCTCCCAACCCTCTGTTTGAGTGGATGTCCCTAGTTCTGGTATTTTGTGAGAGGGAGAAGAGCATCCCTCTATCCACTTTACACATGCCCTGCATAACTTTGTATGTCTCAATCACATACCCCCTTGGGTGGCTTTTTTCCAGCTGTAATCAGGCCCTAGCATGTTTCGGCTATCATTGAGCAAAACACAGCCTCCCTCTTTCCTTCTCACTCAGTAATTCATATAATTTGAAAGGATGTCATATTGAAGAGGGAACAGATTTGTTTTCCATGCCTTCAGAGACTAGGACTCAGGGCAATGGTTTCCAACTACAGAAAAAGAGATTGAATTTGAACATTAGGAAGAACTTCATGATGGTTAGAGCTGTTCAGCAGTGGAATATGCTGCCACAAAGGGTGGTGGAGTCTCCTTCTTTGGAGGTTTTGAAGCAGAGGCTGGATGGCCATCTGTCAGACTCAGAAATACTGTGATGGGGGTTCTTGCTTGGCAGGGGGTTGGACTGGGTGGCCCTTGAGGTCTCTTCCAACTCTATGATTCTATGATTCTATTATTCCTCTTGTTGTATAATGGATAGACTGAAAGACTAATACTCCAGAGGCCTGAGTTCAAATTCCTGTTTGGACATGGAAAATCCCTGAGAATATAGAACTGGTCAAGTCACTCTTTAAATATCTCACTAACATTGAAAGCCATATCAGGGTTGCAGTAAATCAATTCTGACTTGACAGCACATGACAACAGATTGTTTGGTTTTGTCTCCTCTTTTTATCCCCTCAGTCAGTTGGGATGTGTTTCGCTTTCGTGGGGAGAGGAATCTGCCCTCCTGCTCTGATGGATGCCATAAGCAAATCATCCCATATCATATTAGTTTGGTTTGCCCCTCAGCTTTAACCAAAGCTGATATACAACACTCCTAACAACTTCAAGAATTGATTTCAGTGTGGCTTGTAAGATAGCCTTGAAATACCACATAATGTGCCCGTTGAGATCAGTATCTCTGTCTTTTTAATAGAAATATATCTGTTTATAAGTGTAGAAACTCTCCACTTAAAGTGGAAATGAATCATCATTGCCTCCTGTGTTTCCTGGCATAATTTTTCCCAAGTGACATTTAGAGGCAGGATGCTGGATACCATTCAGTTCCATGGCTTCTCATTTTGCCCACTAGTCTGTTAATCTGTTTTTTCCCCCCTTGGTTTTCTTGAAGCTTACCTCACAGTGAGAAGGAAATGCTGGTATGTTTTTGTAAATCACTTGCTTGATGGTTTCCCACCCTCTGAAATCTTGTTCTCGGTGTAAATTAATATGTTCTGAAGCCAAGAGTTTGGAGCCATAAGCTCATATTTTGCTTTTGCGAACATCTTTTCTCACTGTGTTCCATAGCTTTTAATCAGATATGTGGGCATATTCATTTGGAAAGGTCTTTAGCAGAAACAAGAAGGAAATCATACGCTCGGCACAAAATATTTATTTGCTTTTATGATGAATAATAAATGTATGCTAAATGTTTCTTGCAAATGGATGCAACGCAGAAGATAGCTTTCCCATTTGGAAATGCCTGATGATTTTGTTCTCCTCGAATGGATATATTGTGCATTATCCTGAAAGCATAAGTAGCTTTCTTGGTACCTAGGGCATTGCTGCCCTTTTGGGTAAACTTGAGTCACATGAGAAGACAGAAGAGCAAGGGTCTTGTACATCGACTGGCAATATTGATTCAGCACTAGCCTAAAAGTTTTATATTTGGAGAGCAATAAGTAGCAGCTATGAGTACCAGGAAAGCCATTCTGTTTGCAGACTCCTAAGAAATCAGAAGAATATACCGTATCTACTCGAGTGTAAGTCGAGGCCCCTAATTTAACCCCCCAAAACTGGGGAAATGTATTGACTCAAGTATAAGTCTAGGGTGGGAAAAGCAGCAGGGTCTGACAGCTCCTCCATTGAGAGCTCGGGGAGTGGTGTGTGATGTTTAAAATGACTTTTAGCCACTGATGCAGGTGCTTGGGTCAGTGGCTAAAAGTCATTTTAAACATTGTGAGCTGCTCCCCTGTGATGCGGGGGCGGTCAGGAGAAGTGGCACACAATGTTTAAAATGACTTTTTAGCCACCGACCCAAGCACTTGCCTCAGTGGCTAAAAGTATTGACCCAAATATAAGTCGAGGGCCCCTTTTTTCAGTCCAAAATTAGGGCTGAAAAACTAAGCTTATATTCAAGTATATACAGTAATCAAAACAGACCACAGTGATCGGGTAACCTAGGAGTTTGACAGACAGAATTAGGATGGGGAGGCCAAGAGACACACTAGCAGGAAGCAGGAAGCATTTGAAATGTAGACATACAGTGGAATTCTGAAGATAAGATACCTTGGACAGCCAGAGTCACTAATGTGGCCATATTACAGTGCATGAATAAAAAAGCTAGACATTCTCAATACCATAAAGAGAAAAAAATTACAATATTTGGTCACATCAAGCTAGATGGGAAGCACAGCCTGGAGCTTAGAAGAACATTCCAATTGAAGATAGAAGAATTTAAGCCAATGGTTTGCAGTGGGCACTGCTTCTCTATTTAGAATAGCTTTAGATAAAAATCAGATTTTGCTACTGATCACGAACATTCTATGAGGACGTGGCCCTTAAAGAAGAAGAGGGCCAAGAGAGAGGCCCCTAACTGTGGTGCATGTTGGATTTTAGGAAAGCCAGTTTTAACAAA
This sequence comes from Phrynocephalus forsythii, assembly GCA_029282475.1. Lineage (NCBI taxonomy): Eukaryota > Metazoa > Chordata > Lepidosauria > Squamata > Agamidae > Phrynocephalus > Phrynocephalus forsythii. Next base: position 132,560,559 of record JAPFRF010000002.1, on the reverse strand, counting down.
CTCAGAACAGAACAATGATTGGTAAGTTCCCCATGACAGGAAATCCTAACAGGAAAAGGTGTCCAAGATGGGTGGGAGTTTTTTAGAACCTGAAAGTCTAATGGCACAACTACAAACAATTGCAACAAAAAAGGTGGAATGAGGTTAAAAAGAGAGAGAGACCAGAGTGGCTTCAGAACAACCTCAGAGAGGACCTGAAAATTAAAAAAAAAAAGACACATGCAGGAAGACGAGGGCCACAAAGGATGGATACACGGAAGTAGCAGAGAATTCCAGAGGAGCCGTTAGGAAAGGGAAAGCTGAAAATGAACTGAGGTTACCAAGGTATGCTAAAAGTAGCAGCAGCAGCAACACCAACAACAAAACACATTCTTCAAGTACATTGTGTAGCAAAAGTCAGGGAAAAGTCTCAGCTACTCAGTGGAGATGAGGAAAAAAATGTAACAGGCAACAAAAAAATGGCAGAAGTGCTCAAGTCTGACTTCAGGTTGTTTTTTTTGCCTCAAAAGACAGCGCCTGCCCCTCCATGCAAATGTGAAGTACAAGTGAAAGGGACAGCATTGCAGCATGGTATGGCTAGACAAATAGTCAAGGAAAACCTTATTACCTTGGACAAGTTAAAATCTCAAGGGCCCAAAGAGCTGCATCTAAGAGTATTAAAAGAAATGGCAGAAGAGCTCTCGGAACATCTGTCTTTGATTTTCTTGAATGGGTGGAGTGGGTGAAGTGCTGGATTACTGGAGGAGAGCTAATGTTTTCCCTGTCTTCAAAAGAGTCAAAAAGGAGGAACGGGGGAATTACAAACAAGTCACTCTGACAACAATGCCTGGCAAAATTCTCTCTGTGTGTTGCATCATTGCAGTTGTGACCGACTCTTCGTGACTCCATGTCCATGGAGTTTTCTTGGCAGGAATACTGGAGTGTTTTTGCCAGTTCCTACTTCAGGTGCCTACAGCATCTGGTATTCCCTGGCGGTCTCCCATCCAAGTACTAACCAGGGCCGACCCTGCTTAGCTTCCGAAACCAGGTGATATCAGATGTACATAGGGCATCTAGGTAGCTGGCAAAATTCTGTAGCAGATTTTAAAGTAGTTATTCTCCAAGTGCCTTAGAAATAATGTAGCAATAACTAGAAACCAATGTGGCTCTGTTGAAAACAGATCCTTCCAGACTCAACTATTTCCTAACAGATGGTGGGAATTAAAAATGTAATATATCTTGACTTCAGCAATTTTTCTTTTATAGAGTGCCCGATGATTTTTCTGATTAGCAAACTAACTCGTTGTCCACTGAATGACACAAGTGTCAGGTGGATACACTGCTGGTTACAGAATCATACTCAGAAAGTGATCTTTAGAGATGAGGAATAACCACCAAAATGGCAGTTTGTCTTGGTTCATGGGTGTACATGCCACAAACCATGAATTTTGACCCCAATTTGTGGTACTTTTTTTTAAAGAGCTGCTTGGCAGCACAGAAGCAGAGCCTAGCTTTCCCTCTCTGCCAATGGGAATGAATTTTAAAAACCCACATAAAAATACAGTATATTCATTCCTTTGTATTTGTTGGGGTTCTGGAACTGATCATTATGAATTGACAAATATTCAATGAATCAGCTATTTTCTATGAATATTGCGATCCATTTTTTTAAAAAAAAAATCATCCCCATGTCTAGTGATTTATCAATGGCTTCTTCTCAAGCTGGGAGGAGTTAACAAGCGGGGTGCCACAAGGCTCACAAGATCTGAACATGGTGCTCTTCAAAATATTTATTAACGACTTTGATAAGGAGATGCAGGGCATTCTTATAAATTCACAGATAACACAATATCGGGTGGGGTAGTCCACATTCTGGAAGATGAAAACAAAATTCAAAAAGATATCAATAGGTTCCAGCATTGGCATGAAATGAACAGAATGAAATTTAACAGGGACAAATGCAACATTCTACAATGGAGTGGGGGGAGATAAATAATGCATAGTTACAAAATGTTGGATATTTGGCATAGTAATAATGCCAGTGAGGAGATTATTGGGATTATTGTAGACTACAATCTGAATTTGAGCCAATACTGCAGATGACTACCCGTTCACCCACTTTTTGGGAGCTACAGGATAGGTGAAGGTTTTTAATTTTACAAATTACTACTTGTACCACCAGAGACATTTTTCAAATTTAAAGTCTCATTTCAGTCTCCTGATCCCCAACTGCTTCCCCAAAATTCAACGGATTCCAAAGAAGTCTTAGGTTCTTCAGTAAAAGAAGAATTTGGAAATGATTATTTTGAGAACAACTGCCACAACTGATGGCATAATCAGCCTTATGTGGTATGTCATCTAGTGGATTTCAGCTTACAGATAGTTAACTTTACTATGTGTTTTTTCCCTCATAATGGGATATCTCAGGACACCGTACAGAAACTTCACAAAACAATACACTACAACTACAAGATGTATACATCTTAGACAGAGAAGATAGGTGGTTTGAGAGAAGGGTCAGGGAGGCCAGTCGTGTGTACTGACAATCCCTCTCTCAATAGGGATGGATGATTTAGGCACAATCTATTTCCTACTTATCATGATGCCTCTTCATCCATCACGAGAAAATCAGGACCACTTCACACCTCCACCAGTTATGCCTCTGCAAACAACCCATCTTTAATGGGCATGGGAAGTGCTGCACAGGTATTACTTTCACCTATCCAGCCATTGTCCATCTAACAAGCCTATTCAGAGCAAGGTGCAGTGAAATTAATGTGGACAATAAATTGGAGTTCTCCTATCACACTACTAGAATGCTACTAGATGAGTTGTGAAAAGTTTCACTCTAACTACAGAAGTCTAGTTGCCATGACAATTTCCAGATAACCTTACGGAGATGACTAAAAATCTTCAAAGATATACAACTACAAGAATTAAACATAAACACCATAAAGCATAAAGTATATTGGATTTGAAATCTGTTCAGGCACTGTTTCAAAATTCCAACAGGGTCTCACAGTATAAATTGTCACCTCTGTAGACATTTCTTTAAAGTACAGAAATGTATTTAAAAATCATGAAATATCACAACAATATTTGCATGTGTTGTGATTTGTGCTTAGTGCAGTATAAAGTTCTTTAAAAGACTGCCTACAGATTCCTGGCATAGCGTTGTCTCCTTGGTGAGTAAGGTACAAACAGAGGAAGATGATTTCATAGGGCTTGGAAATATTTATTAAAATATTTATATCCTGCCTGGTATCAAACGATCTCATTGGGGCTTTGGACCATTAAATTATGCTGAGTTGTTTACAGCAGAGAAAATAGTTTGAATGAATCAAAAGCAAGTCAGAACTACTTAAAATGCTCATCGTGGCTGAGGGATTCTGGGAAAATAGTACAAAAATGAGTGATTTGGGGGAAACCAATTGAGTCATGATGACAGACTTCTACACATGCCTAAAATAAATGAAGACAAACTTGAGGAAAATGGATCTATCAAGAACTAACCAAAACCAGCTAGGACACATGAAAGCTTATTGTAAATACAGAACAGGCACAGGAGGACAATGGCAGGAAAGACCACGGCATCTTGGCTGCTTTAGAAAAATTTAATTCTGAACTTTGGTTTTATTCCTACGGGTTTTATTCCTTTATTCCTAAGGGAATAAAGGAAACAATGCCACATCCTATGAACTTAATGGTTCATTTATCCAAGTATTGGCCAAGCCATAACTGTCAAGTGTCCTGTTTCAGCCAGGACATATACGGATGAATAACTCTTTCATGCTGTCTTCCTGGATGTGTTATTTTCATGAAAATGTCCCAGCTGTTGAGGAGAAGCTGCAGGGATGGGACCTGGAGGCAGGGCAAGGATGCTGGCCAGTAGGATTGGATATGGGTGGGTCATAGCGTCCTTTCTGGCATGGGCGCAGCAAGGCAGCAGTGGCAGAGGAGTGTGGGGAGAAGAATGCAGCCCCGGGGATTGGAGGTGGCCTGGAGGAAGGCAAAGAGATATCCAGAGAGATCCAGAGAGAGAGAGAGAGAGAGAGAGAGAGAGAGCTGATCAGAGTGAGGCTGTGCTGGTGCTAGAATTGCCCGCTGCCTGCCTCCTTCCCTGCCTGCCTGGCCAATGTCTCTGTTCTGTCTCTGTTCTCTTGTGTGTTTGTGTTTTTGTTTGTGTCCAGGCTTTCACAATCACCTTCATTTCTCCCTCTTGCAGAGCGCTGGTGTGAAGTCATGTGCCTGCTTTGGTGTATGGGCTGGCATTGGGACAGTGGGGGTGGAGAGGAGAGAGAGAGAGAGAGAGAGAGAGAGAGAGCGCATGTGTGGGGTGTGCATTTTTGTGTGGGGGGATGAGTGGAGTGGGCGGGAGGATGGGCAGGCACTTTTGTGTGTGTGTGCATGCATGCACATTAGCATGGGCGCACATTAGACATCTCTCCTCCCATCCTGGGCAGTGTCGGGGAACACTTGACAGGTATGGTCCAAGCAATAATCAGTGGCTTTTAAAGAATATCAAGAAAGAGGTGTTCTCCTGATCTCTCAAGATGACACGGATGAAAACCAGCTATAGTGGTACATCTGATAACAAATTTAATTCATTCTCCAAGGCAATTTGTTATCCAAAACATTTGTTATCCGAAATGGGGTTTCCCATTGAAATGAATGGGAACCAATTAATCTGTTCCAGAGGAACACTCCTCCTGCAGTGCAAGGCAAATATGCAGAAAAGAAAACAGCAAGACTACCCCAGCCTGTTCCCACCAAAAATGCAATGGAGAAAATGCAAACATACACAAATGCAAGCTGCAAGTAAATCCCAGCCAGTCCTTGCCTGGTGCAAATGAGAAAAGATTGCAAACATGGAGAAATAAAAGCAGCAAGACTACTCTAGCCTGTCTCCACCAAAAATGCAATGGGGAAAATGCAAACATACACAAACACAAACTGCAAGAGAACCCCAGCCCATTCTTGCTTGCAGAGTAATGGAAAAGACTACCCCAGCCTGTTCCTGCCCAAAGTGTAATGCAGGAAAATGCAAACATACACAAACATAAGCAGCAAGACTACCCCAGCCTGTTTCCAACAAAAATGCAAAGAAAAGCAGTGCAAAGATTAATAAAAGCTAGCTCCCTACCTTTCCAAGTTTGAAAGGTCCAAATCCCCCAGCAAAAAATGTCCAGAATGGCTCTAAAACACCATGGAACAAACACTCTAACTCCTCCCACCACTCCACAAACTATGGAGTGTGTGTGCAATGCATCCTGGGTATACTTTTTTTGCAAGGCATGAGGAAAAATTTGTTATTGGAGGCAGCCCATAGGCAACATTTGTTATTCGCTATCTGAAACATTCATTATCAGAGGCATTTGTTATCTGAGGTATTACTGTACAATTGCAGGAAAAGCATGTGCCTTCTCCCAGGCTCTCTGCCTCATATGGGCTGGTAGAACACAAACATCCAGGTGTTGTTGGACTTCAGTTCCCAGCAACCGTTCCCAGCTTAGTTGGGGGTGAAGAATATTGCAAGTTGTGGTCCAGGAAAATCTGGAGAGAGCTGCAGCTTGTCCATCTCTGACCCTGAAATATCTCAGATGCACCTCGCTGAAGGGATGAATGTTGAGGAGGACTATATCCCACCAGTTGGACCAGCTGGAAGTCATTTAATAGACTTTGAAACCAAGAATAACAAATGGTTTCTTTGTATAACATTAAATCTGTACAACATAAAAAATTCCAAAGGTAGGGGAAATTTGCTTAACAGGATTGCCTATGGGGCGAATCCATATAACATTAAAATGGTTGCAATTAGGGATTACTTTGTTTTCAATGCATTCCTATGGGAAATTTGTGCAAATGAAAATTTGCTTGACAGAATTTCATTTGGAACAAATTAATTTCTTTATACAAGGTGCAACTGTACAAAGAAAAAAGAAGAATCAAGTAAAATAGAGCTACATGGGCAAATTTTTTTAATTTGTTTGTTTGTTTATTTGCTATTGCATTTATGTCCCACCCATTCACTCTGACTATGAATGTGGTACATCATATGTGTGTGTGAAGATTCTCAGTCATCCAGCTGACTGAGAATCTTCATCAGTGACTGACAAAGCTGCTTGAAAAAACCTTTCAGTCTCACAAGAAAAGAAGTCCAGCTGCCACAATTCAACTTCCAGATTAGAGATGGGCATGACCAGGAAAAATTACATTTCGGTTTTCGTGTGTCGGAGCCGGCCCGTTTCGGCTCGTTTCCATTTTTGCAAAAATTTTCAAAAATTTGTCATTTCGTTTGTCATTTTTTTTGTCTGTCGTTAGTACTGGTTTTGGGGGGGTAGCGGGCTCCTGGAGGCACCTTTCTGGGGTGGGTGCCTCCTCTGGCCCGCCATGAAGTGAAAGTGGGCTCCTGGAGGCACCTCTCTGGGGTGGGTGCCTCCTCTGGCCCGCTACAAAATGGCATGCATAGCCAAATGGATATGCATACCAAGTTGCAGTGGCAGGCAGAGGCACCTCTCTTTCGGGTGCCTCTGTGACTCACTGCCTGCCTGCATACGGTGCACTTGGGCTGGGGAACAAAGTGAGAGAGGACCCCTACGGGCGCCCTGTGACTCACTAAGAAGGGAAGTGTACTTGCTGTAGTGCAATGCGAGTACACAGATCTGGCTTACTGGTTAGGGGTTAGCGCAAGGGCTAGGCTTAGGGTTACGGGTAAGGTTAGGATGAGTTACTGGGGTGCACCTCTGGGTGCCTCTCTGACCCACTAAGAAGGACAGTGTACTGGCATATGGGTTAGGGTTCGGGTTCGGGCTAGGGTTCGGGCTAGGGTTAGTGGGCTTTTTATGCCCGACTGGCATATCCCAGAAGTCTCGGTCAAAACCTGGCCAAGTGGCCATGCAATTGGTGGAATGGCTCCAAAAATTTGCATGGTCCACTCCCATGGACAGCCCATCATTGCGCAGGTGTAAAAAAAAAAATAAAAATAAAAATAAAAAATAAAATAAAATAAAATCAATGAATACGTTTTGTTGCAAGAAAAACCCACTGCTGCTACTGTAAAAATTCAGGCAGTTTTAAAATAGCTATTTTCGCATGTTTCTGTGGTGCTTTGGTGTGTTTTTGGACCACGATTTCAAAATAAATATTGCGGTCGCCCCATTTTGGATCCCCCGCCCGCAACGCATGGCATGGCAAATGGGTTGGCGACATGACGAGGATGCTCCCCACCAGAGCAGCCCAGGACAGGAGAGGGGGGGAGGCCAGGGACCCCCCCCAGAAACCACCCCTCTGGTAGGTGCCCTCAGGCAGGCATATTTTCGCCGGCTTTTTTGGCTGGGAATCGGGGTTTTTATTTTATTTTTAAAACTTTTTTTCTGTGCCACGCTGCTTGGCTAGTTGGCGAGACGACGAGGATGCGCAGCCCAGGAGAGGAGGGGGGAGGCCAGGGACCCCCCCCAGATACCACCCCTCTGGTAGGTGCCCTCAGGCAGGCATATTTTCGCCTGCTTTTTTGGCCGGGAATCGTTTTTTTTTTAATTTTTAAAACCTTTTTCCTGTGCTGCTTGGCATTGGCGCGAGCGAGGATGTGCAGCCCAGGAGAGGTGGGGGAGGCCAGGGACCCCCACAGAAACCACCCCTCTGGTAGGTGCCCTCAGGCATATTTTCGCCTGCCATGACAAATCAGACCCAATTTTTCTTTAGTCGGTTCGAGTTCGAGTTCTGGCGGAGTAATTGTCATTCTTCATTTTGTTACGTAACGGAAACGTTGAACGGAAACGGAAACCAAGGTTTCACTGAGTCGTGCCCATGTCTATTCCAGATACATCCTATGTGCTACATCCTCTGTGACTGTGGAGAAATTCAATCCATCCAGTGCCTGCAACATATGCCCCACCACATCTACAAAAGAAGATTGAGTAAATGATCAAGATAATGCTATTGAAGTACTCCACCTCTGGTCAAAAGCAGTCTAATTGTCTTAACTTTTTAGTATGTTTCCAATTTTACCATATATCCTATAGAGGTCTATAAATTTTATGTTGTGCAATGCTCTGACACAAATAAAGAAAGATTTTTAAGCACTTCCCTGCAACAGACAGTTCCACATCCAGACACCAGACAGGAGCTTTGATGTTTCTGTGAGTTGCATAAATCCCGTCTTTTATCTCCCTTTATGCATCTAATCACACACACACACACACACACACACACACACACACACACACACACACACACACACACACACAGAGAGAGAGAGAGAGAGAGAGAGAGAGAGAGAGAGAGAGAGAGAGAGAGAGAGAGAGAGAGGTCACAAAAGGACCGATAGTTGAAAACTCCAGAGATGGACAGAAAAATATTTGTGGTATCCCAGGTGAGAAGGAATATGTGGTTTAAAATAAAGTACAGGGAAGAAGTGAGGCCTGGGCATGAGAAACCATTATAGGATTGCATTGTTAAATACAGAACAGCTATTGATTTCAGTGGTTCATGGCCATGAGCAATTTTCTCTCAATTGTATTCATTATGTTATTTTCTTTTCTTACACAGAAACAATAATTAAATGATTGACATAATTAGGGGTTTGGAAATGAATTACTAAGCCCTTTTATTGCCATTCAATTGCTAGTTCCCACACCAGCAAAACTGTCCACAGGAAATTTAGAAAGACTAGCTTATTCAAAGCTGTTGGATAAGACAAGGGATATAATTTTTTAAACAACACCCAATATAAGACAGCTGGAAAAGCTTTTGGAAGGGACCTTGAAATCTCTGGCCAGGACCTGAACACATGCTTTGTGCGTGCTGTAGAACACTTCAGGTTTCCTTGCAGAAATAGTTAGCTTGCTTGAGTGCTCTGTACCTCTTCATACCCGAACAACAAACCAGTTCGGGTTCGTAGGATTTTTTTAAAAAAATCCTACGAACCTGAACCCAAACCGAACCAAGGGTGGGGCCGAACCAGACGAACCCGAACCATGGGTTTTCTGGTTCGTGCCCACCTCTAATAGATTAGATAGAGTTAGAGTCAAACAACTCAGGGTCTGTGTGTTACTTGTAGAAGATTGATTGATTGATTGATTGATTGGGTATAACCACAACTATTTTGCTTTAATCAGTGCAATTCAAGGGAGAAGAGGAATACTTAAGAATGGTCTAAAAAAAAAAAACCCTGAAAAAAGTCAGAATGAGGCTGAATAAGCAAGCCCAGGGGTCAACCTGTGGACATCCCATTGCTTTGGGGTAACTAAAGTTGTGGCAACTAACCTACCAGTCTCTCCATAATTTCCTTCCAAGTATGAAGAGGGGGATTGGCTCCGCTGCCGCCGCCCATGCTGAAGCTTCTTGGAGCAGCCCGGACGAGCCATGGAGAGGGATTGGCTCCGCTGCCGCCCGCCCACCCGGGCAATGCCAAGGCTTCTTGGAGCAGCCCGGGCGAGCGACGGAGGGGGGTCGGTCCATCTTGGGGAAGGGAAAAAAGGGTTTTAAAAGTCCAGGCTTTTAAAAACTTTTTCCCCCTTCCCTACACCCCAGGCTCCAGCTCATTGGGGCTGGGGTGGGGAGATAAAGTTTTTTCTCCCCCACCCCAGCACTAACCAGCTGGAATCCCAGCATGTACTGCGGTCCGCAGGATTGTGGGACCGCAGTACATGAACCGCGAAATGGCAGGGGATTATGTATTAACCAATCTGGTACTAGTAATTTCATGTGCACTTTTGCATGATCATTGCTTCAGCCCATGACCTACTGTCTGTAGTTTTCTTGATTTAGTGTCTAATCATGCATTTATGACACTTGTGTATAAATTGGCCCATCAGTATTCATACTGATTTATTCCACAGTATCAACATTTCCTCCTCCCTTGTACAGACACAGCAGTCATTTGAGTTGTGATTGCAACAGAACCCATGGGGCAAGCTATGCATGCAATGCTGCAGTGAAGTTGCACATGTGAGGAACAGAGCCCCACTCAGGGGGCTGAAAATAACAGGAAACATTGCAAGATGGTCTCCTGTAGACCATCTTGAGTGCTGCCATTGGTGTTGCCAACAATCACTTGTAAAGCTTGGCATTATTTTTTTCCTGCTGGCTTTTAAAAATGTGATTACAGAACCAGAAGTTTGTTTTAAAAAACTAATAACTCTTTCTCCCCATCTCATTATCCAAGAAGCTCAGGTGCTAAACTGAAGCTTAATGATGGTTGACCTAGGACAGATAAAAGGATCTACTTCTTCACACAGCACATTGCTAAACTGTGGAACTTACTGTCACAAGGTTCTTGGATGACTGAGAACTTGGATTGTTTTACCAAGAGGCTAGAGAAATTCATAGTACATAAGGCCACCAATGATTTCTATTGCCTCCAATATGAGACAAATATATTTCTGTGTATTTGTTGTAGAATCAAGACAGAGAGCAGTGTGGGACTCCTGGCCTTCTAAGTGGGCTGCACACAGTCATGGAATGAACAAAAATGGTAAGTTAGATAGGTCTTCCAGCATGTGTTCTTCTCAAAGTGCTTGTTTGATGATCATCATAAGATCTTACTTTCCAGAAAAGAGCACAAAATGTGTTTTGGACAAGGAAACAAGATTCCGTTTTCATTGGGGATCAGGAAAAAACTTATGACTGTTATGGCAGTACAACAATGGATCCAATTATCTCCAGAGGCCTTCAGGAGAAATGTTGACAACTACCTGGCAGATATCCTTTGCTTTGTATTCCTGCAGTATGTAGGCTGTTGGACTCAATGGCCTTACAGGCTCCTTCCAAATTCATGATTCTCTGATTTCTATGGTTTTTATTATTCAGACCATCCATAGGAATTGAAGTATTCTTATTTCATATCACACAAGCTTTCCTCCTCTTTTCCTGGTCAAACCCCACCTGGGGTACTGTGTGTTCAGTTCTGTGTGCCTCAATTTCAAAAGGATGTTGACAACCTCGAGCGGGTACAGAGGAGGGTGACCAAGATGATTGAGGGTCTGGAAGAAATGTCTTATGAGGAACGGTTTAGGGAACTGGGAATGTTTAGCCTTTCAAAAAGAAGACTGGGAGGGGATATGATAGTTACTGTATGTTTAAATATCTGAAAGGATGTCATATCTATTGTAGCGTGGGGTTAGTGATTCAGCAGTGATTTCAGCTCAGAGACAAAGCAGGTTGGAGACAGCTTCTAGTGAACAGCTCTTTAATCAGGGAGAGACAAGACTGAGGACTGGGGAGAGGGAGTTACATTTATAGGAGCCAGGACTGGCTAGGAAAAGATACATTTTGGAGGGAACAATTACAACCAATCACAAGGCTGCCTTTTGGCGGGAACCAATAGGACTGAAGATCCAAATGCAGCAACTAGAATCAACCAATAGGCCTGTTCCCTTTGGAACAGGAAGGCAGTTACTTCAACAAGCAATTACAGATCAATACATAACACACACACCCTGGTGAGCACAGCACACGTAATCCTTTAGATATTGTGGGGCCCTGCGACTTCTAGTTGATCTCCTGACTATGGGTGTTGCAGGAGCTTCAGCAGGCAGTGTCTGTGGGGGAGAGTCTACTGTAATAGTTTCGTCTGACACGGAGGGGGTTTCAGACAACTCAGTGTCCCTGATCTGTTTCTCGGCGCCATGAGGACTTGCAGGAGCAGATTCATTTGCAGACGCCACTGGTACCTGCATTCCTGGGGCATCTCCACTCTGGTCTTGCAGCTGTGAATCATTAATGGGGGTAGTGTCACTCTCAGGCTGCAATTCACCCATACCGGTACCAACTCTACTGGGCGCTCTGCGCCTCAGTTGGTCCAAGTGCCTACGCCAGACCCTGCCATCTTCAATGGTCACGTAATAAGAGACTGGCCCAGATGCTCTGGTGATCACCCCTGGCACCCACAGGGGACCTCTGGCATAATTTCTCACCCAGACCAAATCTTCAGGAGCAAAATACCTTGTAGAGTCGCTCTCTGCCTGTGGAGGTGCTCTAGCCTTGCGGTTTGGCATTTTGTCTGGGTGGACATAGTCCAGCACCGTCACCAGCCTTCTACCTAGAAGCAGCTCTGCTGGCGACTTGCCCATAGTAGTACACAGCGTCGCATGCTGCAAGAACAACATTCGGGCAATGCGCATTGACCAGTCATCCCCCATCAAGCATGCAATAGATTCTTTGGCTGTCTGCACCATGCGCTCAGCCTGCCCATTAGCTGAGGTGACCCCTCTTATGAAATTATCAGCCAGAAATGCCCTGAATTCTTGGGATACAAAGGCTGCTCCATTGTCTGAGACAATGGTCTCGGGCAACCCATGGGATGCAAACAGCTGTCTCAGCACCTTGATGACTGGAGCTGACAACATGCTGGGAACCATAGCCACCTCTAACCATTTAGAATACGCATCAACGATAACCAAAAAAACCTTTCCTTGGAATGGCCCAGCAAAATCTAAGTGCAGCCGGCTCCAGGGAGTCCGGGTCTGCTCCCACCAGTGGACTGGTGCTCTGGCCACTTCTGGGCGCACTTCCTGACATGCCTTGCATGTCCGTACCCATCGTTCAACATCTTGGTCCATCCCAGGCCACCATACATAGCACCGGGCCAGCAACTTCATCCTGACCATTCCCGGATGCCCCAAGTGCAGTGTATCCAGAACCCTGTTTCTCAGTGGTGCTGGGATAAGGGCTGTCTCCATAGGAGACAGCCCTTATGCAGGGATAGCTCATGTTGCCTTGTTGCGTACGGTCTAAAGTTTTCCTCATGCGGGCCACCTGGCCATCCCATCCCCACCCAAGTGAGCACACGGGAGAGAGCGGGATCTTTCCTTGTCCTATTTCCTTGTCCTATTTCAGTGGCAGTTACAGGGGGGCCAGGAAGTGTTTCCAGCATCATCACTCGTTCAGTTGGGGCAGGATCTGCATCGCACACACCAGGAAGGGGCAAGCGACTTAGTGCATCAGCGTGGCACAACCTTTTCCCTGGAACATGGGTCAGGGTGTACTGGAACCCATTCAGGAATATAGACCATCGCAGCATTCTGGGGGATAGAATCTGCGGCGTCTGTTTGTTCGGGTGGAACAATCCTAACAGAGGCTTGTGGTCAGTTTCAAGGAAGAAGTGGCGACCGTATAAATAGTCATGAAACTTTTTAATCCCTGCCACTATTGCCAGGGCTTCCTTGTCAATTTGTGTGTAGTTGCGCTCCGTTGGCGACAACATACGAGAATAGAATGAGATGGGCTTTTCTGACCCATCCGCTTCCCTATGGCTCAGCACAGCTCCCAGCCCATATTGAGAAGCATCACATGCCAGAACAAGAGGTTTCGACTTGTCATAATGAGCAAGGACGCTCCTGCTAGTCAGCATGCCCCACAAGGTGTCAAAAGCCTTCTGCTGTGCCTGAGCCCAACGCCACACACTCTTTTTCTTCAATAGTTTATGCAACGGTTCTGCTATTGAAGCTTTCTGAGGTAGGAATGAATGGTAAAAGTTAATAAGTCCCAGGAATGACTGTAACTCCGTCTTGTTCCGTGGGCGTGGTGCCTCAGTAATGGCTTTAATTTTAGAGTCAGTGGGGTGGATGCCCATTGCATCAATTATAAACCCCAAGAAATCCACAGATGGCAGCCCAAAACTGCATTTTTCCTTTTTCAGCTGCAGCCCCACCTCCATAAATTTGAGTAACACAGCACGGATACGCCCCACTAGTTCCTGGGGGCCTTTCCCAGCAATCAGAACATCATCAAAAAATGGCAAGACCCCTGGCAGACCCCTTAACAGGCGATCCATTAGCCCTTGAAAAATTCCAGGAGCCACACAAATTCCAAACTGTAACCTGTTCACTCTGAAAGCCCCTTTGTGCGTTACGATCGTTTGTGCTTCCGCAGATTGCGGAGTCACTGGCAGCTGTTGGTAAGCTTGAGCCAGATCAAGTTTGGTGAAAATTCCCCCCCCCAGCCAATTTTGCCAACAGCTGTGAGACGACTGGAATGGGTATGAATTTCCCCTGAGTGCCTTGTTGATGGTACATTTGTAGTCTGCACAAATCCTCACTTCCCCATTCACCTTAAGGGGTGTGATGATAGGAGTCTCCCACCTAGAAGAGTCCATAGGTGAAAGAACTCCCTGTTTGACCAATTTGTCCAGTTCCGCCTCAACTTTGGGTTGCAGCGCAAAAGGCACTCGCCTTGGCTTGAGTCGGATTGGAGCCACCCTGGGGTCCAGCTCAAAGTCAATTGGAGGCCCTTTATAACAACTCAGCTTTCCACTGAAGAGTTCAGCAAATTCTTGGCCTAATACCTCACCCAACTCAGGGGCAGTTTGGACTGAGTTAAGCCCTGATATACTCAGCCCCAAGGCAGGAAACCAGTCAGTACCCAAAAGACTGGGGCGACTCCCCTGTGCAATCACCAATTTAAGCACGGCCTGTTTCTCCCGGAATTGTACCCTCACAGCACACATTCCTATAATGTGGATGCAACCTGCCGTGTATGATTGCAAGGTTGCTGGGAATGGTTCCAGAGAGGGGAACTTACCCCCAGGAAAGAGCCCCCTTGCAGTCTGGTCTGAGACAATGGTGAATCCAGATCCGGAATCCACCTCCATGTCGCACGGTCGACCTTCGATCTTCACTCTGATGGATGGTTTGTCCTGCGCCGGAAACTGCACGATCTCTCCATTGATCTCTGTGAGATAATTGCAGTCGTCTAGGAGATGAGTTGTGGTGGATGATCTGTGACGTGTTGATCTAGGTGATTCCGTTGTTGCAGTTGCCAATGACCGACAGACCTGGCCGATGTGTCCTGTCTTACCACAAGCCCTGCACGTAGCATCACGAAAATGGCAGCTTTTCCGCTCATGGTGGCCGCCACAGCCTGTGCAAGCGCCTTGGCGATCTTTGGGCCGTGCATCCGCCTGACGCACCAACTCGACACCACGGACTGGGCTCTGGCTTGGACTAGCCTCTGGCTCATCCATGGCATGGGCAGCCTCTACCCGCAGCTTTGTGGTCTTGCCACTGGCATTGAGCGATTCCTGCTCATAATTCTCTGTGGCAGAGGCCTCTTTCAAGGTGGAGGCAAGGGTGACATCTTCCTTTGCCACAATGTGCCTTCGGGCTTTTTTGCTGCAGAGCCCCCCAACAAATTGATTCAAGAGAGTGTCTTCAAGATTTGGGAAGCCACAGTGCTGAGCAAGCTCCCGGAGTCCTACCAGGAATGCAGCCACAGATTCTCCGGCTTGCTGCTGCCTTTTCTGGAACTCCATCCGCCAGGCCATCTGGGTTTTGGTAGGTGCCAAGTGGCTTGTCAGCCGGGCGAAAATGTCTGTGAGTGCTGTCTCACTCAGCTTTGCTGGGGCGAGCAGCGCCTTGGCCAACATGAAGGTCTCCCGCCCACAGCAACTCAGGAACGTGGCCCTTCTTTTGCTGGCATCTGTGATTCCTTGAGCCACCGCGAATAACTCAAAACTCTCAACATAGTCTTCCCAAGTGTGAGGCTCGGACAGCTGGAAGGGCTCCAAGACCCGTGGACTTTCCATTCTCCAGGCGGGCAGGGTCGTCTTCTAGCCAGCAGGTGAGTCTTGTCTCTGCTGCGATCCGGACTCTGAGTCAGTGTGATGGGCCTCTGCTACTCAGCATTCCGGATCCCATCCTCGTCACCAGTATTGTAGCGTGGGGTTAGTGATTCAGCAGTGATTTCAGCTCAGAGACAAAGCAGGCTGGAGACAGCTTCTAGTGAACAGCTCTTTAATCAGGGAGAGACAAGACTGAGGACTGGGGAGAGGGAGTTACATTTATAGGGGCCAGGACTGGCTAGGAAAAGATACATTTTGGAGGAACAATTACAACCAATCACAAGGCTGCCTTTTTGGAATGGCCCAGCAAAATCTAAGCGCAGCCGGCTCCAGGGAGTCCGGGTCTGCTCCCACCAGTGGACTGGTGCTCTGGCCACTTCTGGGCGCACTTCCTGACATGCCTTGCACGTCCGTACCCATCGTTCAACATCTTGGTCCATCCCAGGCCACCATACATAGCACCGGGCCAGCGACTTCATCCTGACCATTCCCGGATGCCCCAAGTGCAGTGTATCCAGAACCCTGTTTCTCAGTGGTGCTGGGATAATCACCCTATCTCCCCATAGGAGACAGCCCTTATGCAGGGATAGCTCATGTTGCCTTGTTGCGTACGGTCTAAAGTTTTCCTCATGCGGGCCACCTGGCCATCCCCTCCCCACCCAAGTGAGCACACAGGAGAGAGTGGGATCTTTCCTTGTTCTCTCACCTATTTCAGTGGCAGTTACAGGGCCCCCCGGAAGTGTTTCCAGCATCATCACTCGTTCAGCTGGGGCAGGATCTACATCGCACACACCAGGAAGGGGCAAGCGACTTAGTGCATCAGCGTGGCACAACCTTTTCCCTGGAACATGGGTCAGGGTGTACTGGAACCCATTCAGGAATATAGACCATCGCAGCATTCTTGGGGAGAGAATCTGCGGCGTCTGTTTGTTCGGGTGGAACAATCCTAACAGAGGCTTGTGGTCAGTTTCAAGGAAGAAGTGGCGACCGTATAAATTGTCATGAAACTTTTTAATCCGTGCCACTATTGCCAGGGCTTCCTTGTCAATTTGTGTGTAGTTGCGCTCCGTTGGCAACAACGTACGAGAATAGAATGAGATGGGCTTTTCTGACCCATCCACTTCCCTATGGCTCAGCACAGCTCCCAGCCCATATTGAGAAGCATCACATGCCAGAACAAGAGGTTTCGACTTGTCATAATGAGCAAGGACGCTCCTGCTAGTCAGCATGCCCCACAAGGTGTCAAAAGCCTTCTGCTGTGCCTGAGCCCAACGCCACACACTCTTTTTCTTCAATAGTTTATGCAACGGTTCCGCTATTGAAGCTTTCTGAGGTAGCAATGAATGGTAAAAGTTAATAAGTCCCAGGAATGACTGTAACTCCGTCTTGTTCCGTGGGCATGGTGCCTCAGTAATGGCTTTAATTTTAGAGTCAGTGGGGTGGATGCCCATTGCATCAATTATAAACCCCAAGAAATCCACAGATGGCAGCCCAAAACTGCATTTTTCCTTTTTCAGCTGCAGCCCCACCTCCATAAATTTGAGTAACACAGCACGGATACACCCCACTAGTTCCTGGGGGTCTTTCCCAGCAATCAGAACATCATCAAAAAATGGCAAGACCCCTGGCAGACCCCTTAACAGGCGATCCATTAGTCCTTGAAAAATTCCTGGAGCCACACAAATTCCAAACTGTAACCTGTTCACTCTGAAAGCCCCTTTGTGCGTTACGATCGTTTGTGCTTCCGCAGATTGCGGAGTCACTGGCAGCTGTTGGTAAGCTTGAGCCAGATCAAGTTTGGCGAAAATTCCCCCCCCAGCCAATTTTGCCAACAGCTGTGAGACGACTGGAATGGGGTATGAATTTCTCCTGAGTGCCTTATTGATGGTACATTTGTAGTCTGCACAAACCCTCACTTCCCCATTCGCCTTAAGGGGTGTGATGATAGGAGTCTCCCACCTAGAAGAGTCCACAGGTGAAGGAACTCCCTGTTTGACCAATTTGTCCAGTTCCGCCTCAACTTTGGGTTGCAGTGCAAAAGGCATTCGCCTTGGCTTGAGTCGGATTGGAGCCACCCTGGGGTCCAGCTCAAAGTCAATTGGAGGCCCTTTATAACAACCCAGCTTTCCACTGAAGAGTTCAGCAAATTCTTGGCCTAATACCTCGCCCAACTCAGGGGCAGTTTGGACTGAGTTGAGCCCTGATATACTCAGCCCCAAGGCAGGAAACCAGTCAGTACCCAAAAGACTGGGGCGACTCCCCTGTGCAATCACCATTTTAAGCACGGCCTGTTTCTCCCGGAATTGTACCCTCACAGCACACATTCCTATAATGTGGATGCAGCCCGCCGTGTATGATTGCAAGGTTGCTGGGAATGGTTCCAGAGAGGGGAACTTACCCCCAGGAAAGAGCCCCCTTGCAGTCTGGTCTGAGACAATGGTGAATCCAGATCCGGAATCCACCTCCATGTCGCACAGTCGACCTTCGACCTTCACTCTGATGGATGGTTTGTCCTGCGCCGGAAACTGCACGATCTCTCCGTTGATCTCTGTGAGATAATTGCAGTCGTCTAGGAGATGAGTTGTGGTGGATGATCTGTGACGCGTTGATCTAGGTGATTCCGTTGTTGCAGTTGCCACTGATCGACAGACCTGGCTGATGTGTCCTGTCTTACCGCAAGCCCTGCATGTAGCAT
Organism: Phrynocephalus forsythii; assembly: GCA_029282475.1. Lineage (NCBI taxonomy): Eukaryota > Metazoa > Chordata > Lepidosauria > Squamata > Agamidae > Phrynocephalus > Phrynocephalus forsythii. Next base: position 132,542,326 of record JAPFRF010000002.1, on the reverse strand, counting down.
CATGAAAACGGCAGCTTTTCCGCTCATGGTGTCCGCCACAGCCTGTGCAAGCGCCTTGGCGATCTTTGGGCCGTGCATCCGCCTGACGCACCAACTCGACACCACGGACTGGGCTCTGGCTTGGACTAGCCTCTGGCTCATCCATGGCATGGGCAGCCTCTACCCGCAGCTTTGTGGTCTTGCCACTGGCATTGAGCAATTCCTGCTCATAATTCTCTGTGGCAGAGGCCTCTTTCAAGGTGGAGGCAAGGGTGACATCTTCCTTTGCCACAATGTGCCTTCGGGCTTTTTTGCTGCAGAGCCCCCCAACAAATTGATTCAAGAGAGTGTCTTCAAGATTTGGGAAGCCACGGTGCTGAGCAAGCTCCCGGAGTCCTGCCAGGAATGCAGCCACAGATTCTCCGGCTTGCTGCTGCCTTTTCTGGAACTCCATCCACCAGGCCATCTGGGTTTTGGTAGGTGCCAAGTGGCTTGTCAGCCGGGCGAAAATGTCTGTGAGTGCTGTCTCACTCAGCTTTGCTTGGGCGAGCAGAGCCTTGGCCAACATGAAGGTCTCCCGCCCACAGCAACTCAGGAACGTGGCCCTTCTTTTGCTGGCATCTGTGATTCCTTGAGCCACCGCGAATAACTCAAAACTCTCAACATAGTCCTCCCAAGTGTGAGGCTCGGACAGCTGGAAGGGCTCCAAGACCCGTGGACTTTCCATTCTCCAGGCGGGCAGGGTCGTCTTCTAGCCAGCAGGTGAGTCTTGTCTCTGCTGCGATCCGGACTCTGAGTCAGTGTGATGGGCCTCTGCTACTCAGCATTCTGGATCCCATCCTCGTCACCAGTATTGTAGCGTGGGGTTAGTGATTCAGCAGTGATTTCAGCTCAGAGACAAAGCAGGCTGGAGACAGCTTCTAGTGAACAGCTCTTTAATCAGGGAGAGACAAGACTGAGGACTGGGGAGAGGGAGTTACATTTATAGGGGCCAGGACTGGCTAGGAAAAGATACATTTTGGAGGGAACAATTACAACCAATCACAAGGCTGCCTTTTGGCGGGAACCAATAGGATTGAAGATACAAATGCAGCAACTAGAATCAACCAATAGGCCTGTTCCATTTGGAACAGGAAGGCAGTTACTTCAACAAGCAATTACAGATCAATACATAACAATATCGAAGAGGGAACAGGTTTGTTTTCCATGGCTTCAGAGACTAGGATTTGGTGCAATGGTTTCAAACTACAGGAAAAGAGATTCCATTTGAACATTCAGAAGAACTTCCTGATGGTTAGAGCTGTTCAGCAGTGGAATATGCTGCCACAGAGGGTGGTGGAGTCTCTTTCTTTGGAGATTTTTAAGCAGAAGCTGGATGACCACCAGTCGGAAATACTGTGATGGGGGTTCCTGCATGTCAGGGGGTTGGACTGGATGGCCCTTGAGGTCTCTTCCAACTCTATGATCCTGTGATTCTATGATGATTCTATGATTCCTCCACACCTGGTCCTGGAATTCCTGCACTACTGCAACCAAGTTGAAATAGAACTAGAGCCTCATTGTGTATGTGGACCTTTGCAGAACTGTGTAGTTTCATCTCCAGAAATCACTCTATTTAATTTCATGGCCAGGCAAATGGGAAAACCCTTGCCAGTGGGTAAGTTTGCAGTGATCATTAGAGCTTCCCACCTACCACTCCCCAAGGAATGGAAATGTGTAAAGCTGCAAAAAGCTGCAATCCTGAGCGCAGTTGACTGCTGAGAGACCATCAAATTTAATGGGATTGAAGCCACCCAACTGAGTGCCGGATTGCAGCCAAGGTTGACAGCTGATCCATTTTAATTAAATTATCCCATTTCCTCATTCCACGACATCCTAGTGTGCATAGAGCCAATGTCCTTATAAACTATCTAGACAACTGTTGGTATATTTAATTTCTCTCTCCCCCCCCACCTGCCCAAGTCCGCAGCATGTCTGTTCCCTTTCTTAGTGCATTAAAGCCTTTAGAAAATCCAGATATCCAATTATTTCATGTAAAGACTACACAGGCGTTTTTTGAGCAGCCTTTCCAATGTAGCCTGCAGTGCAACCATGCCTTTGGTCTTCACTCAGACTTGCAGATGAACCTGCTAGCGATGGCAAGCTCTGCACTGCTGTAGGTCTTTTCAGTGGATTTCCCCAGGCTCATACACCTTGTCATCTTGATTAATGCTAAAGGTTTCTTCTTTATTTCAATACAAATCATGGAGCAGTGTTGTTCATTGCAATGGCTTGTTTGCAACCTTTCAGGAGCATGAACTATTTAGCTGAATCTCTCTGTATCCTTTTTTGTAAACACTGCACATTCTTCATTCATCCCTGCCTTCCCTGGAGAAGGGTGGTAGGGAGGTGTAGGGAAGGCAAACTATTATTTCCTATTCATGTTTGAAAAGGCCAACTTTATTTTCATGGGTGAGCTTACGCTGACCAACAACTTTACTTACATCTTCACAATTCCCCCCCCCCAGAAAACATAACATAAGATAACATAAGAAGAGCCATGCTGGATCAGGCCAAAGACCCATCTAGTCCAGCTTCCTGTATCTCACAGTGGCCCCACCAGATGCGCCCAGGAGCGCACGAGACTAGATATCTGTCTCCTGATACCACTCCCCTGCATCTGGCCCTTGAAGTACCCCAGTTTTAAGCCTGGAGATTACAAATCTCCATCCTGGTTTGTAACTTGTGATGAACTTTTCCTCCTGGAATTTGTCCAATCCCATTTGAAGGCATCTAGGACAGATGCCATCACCACATCCTGTGGCAGGGAGTTCCACAGAATAACAACACACTGGGTTAAAAAAATATTTTCTTTCCTCTGTTCTCACTCTCCCAACCCTCAGTTTGAGTGGATGTCCCCTAGTTCTGGTTTTTTGTGAGAGGGAGAAGAGCGTCCCTCTATCTACTTTACTCATGCTCTGCATTATTTTGTAAAGCAAAACAAAGAAAACAATAGTTTTATAAATGTCTCCCATTCTCCATAATTCAAAACATCAATAACTGGCACGACATTGCCCTCCAGTATTGTGCTTTGACTGCTGGAAGGAAACTAGATGACAAGCATTGCATAACAAAGGCCTGTCTGCCTGTTAAGGACACAAATGCCAAGAATCGAGATAGTCTGCCCAATCCCCTCTTGTGCTCACTATAATTAACAAAGAGACACCAAGTAAGAAATAATCCCAGAATCTGACGTTGCCATCAAATCACCAAAAAGAGAAAGGTTTTCATCTGTTTGTGAAATGATAGCAAAGATGGGGCCAGCCTGGTCGCTTGTGGAAGGGAGTTCCAGGGTCTGGGAGTAGCAACAGAGAAGGCCCTCTTCCATGTCCCTATGTGGGTGGTACATTTCCTGATGATCAATATAGGCTTAAAAATGGAGATACAGTATTTTAAATAGCTTGGACCCAATGATGAGAGATGGTGCAAGAATGTCTAGGAAAGAAGAAAATGATCTAGTTAAGCAGAAGATACACTCACTGCTTTGGAGAAGCCACTAGTAGAGATGGGCACGAAATGAGTGATTTTTTGTTTTTGTTTTTGTTTTTCGTTTCGTTACGCAACAAAAATGAAACAAAATTTAAAAAAACAAAATGAAAATGAAAATGAAACGACCAAATTTGCCGTGTTTTTTGTTTTCGTTGCAGCAGATGCATTGAACTAAAAAGAATGGTAACGAAACAGCAATTTTTTGTTTTTGTTTTTGTTTTTTCGTTTCATTACCTAACGAAATGAAAATGAATTTTTTTGCAAAAAATGTCACGAAAACGAAAATGAACCGAAACGGACACCTAAACGACCAAATGACAAACGAAACACCATTTTTTTGAGTCGTGCCCATCTCTAGCCACTAGTTTTAGTTTCTCAAGATCACCATCACCACAATGGACACCTCCCTATAGAAAAACTCCATGCCACATGCCTCAATCAAAGTATCAACAACCATGACTGAAATATTTTTATTTTGATGTATCAGACACCTCCAAACACGTTTCAGCAGAATGTTTGTACACGTTCTAGATAATCATAAAGATGAAAGGGGATTTGTAGAAGAGACCTCAAAGGACAGTAAGCCACTTCCAGAAGATGAAACAGAATGATGAAGAGAGAGAGAGATTCAAATGGATCTTGCAAACTATGGAGAACCACACTTCTGTGGTCTACTTTTCTGTTCAACAGACTCTAGGGTTAGGGGTGCTGGACTCCATGTATTTCAAAATGCATGCATAACTCTTATCCCCACCACCAAAAAACCATTGTAACTAAAAAGTAATTCATACACACAAACACACTGATCCACCTCAGCATCCTGGCACGCCCTAGCACCTTTTATGGCTGCCATGTGGAGCCACCACGACAAGAAAGGGGGACAGCTAGGCTGCTGCCATGAAGTGAGGATCTCCCACACTGCCGACAACAGAGGCCTGAAGTGAGCCCAATACCCCCTTTTCTTGGGTTACTTCCTGAAGATAAATAGCAGCACACTATTTATTGAATCTTTATTTGTTTATTGGAATATTTGTTTATTTACTTATTCATTTATTTATTGGGGGAAATGTATAACCAAAACCTTGCTCCTCAGTTCCATCCAATTCACAAGTGAAGTGCATTCTAAATCCTAAATTGCCTTTATTTGATAAATCATGCAATAAAAGAAGGGGTAACTAAAACAAGTTACTCAACAGTAACTGTTGTTACTTTCAACAGTTACTCAAAGGCAATATTGGATAGGGGAAAAGACAACATGCCTAAAATATGACTATTTAATATTAAGCCATAGAAGGAAAGGGGGAACTGTGGCATACAAGTACAGTGATACCTTGTATAAAGGAATTAATTTGTTCCAAATGAAATTATGTTAAGCAAATTTTCCTTTATACAAATTTCCCATAGGAATGCATTGAAAATGGATAAATCCTTAATCATGACCATTTTTCTGTGGTATGAATTAGCCCCTTAGGCAATTCTGTTAAACAAATTTTCCCTATCTCCAGATTTTTTATGTTGTACAGATTTTATGTTATACAAACTGTTTGTTATATGAGGGTCCACTGTATAAAGCTGGCTTATACTGTAGCGGGAAAAATGAATTGTTAGGAATATGGTAGTTGGAGGATAAGTGTGTGGTTACCCTGGATTGCCAGAAAGATCATATCAAGCCTAAAGTATGTCCAGAGGCAAAATTTGGGAACATAGACTGTCCTACCTTGAGCATACCATGGGAAGGCACCACATTTTTTTAAAAATCTGGGGTAACTTATCTTGAAAAGTTATGCTATTGATACAAGATGAATTTGTATCCTTAGTACACATAAATGTGGTTGTTTAGTTATTTATTTTATTTATCTATTTATTTAGAATCATAGAATCATAGAGTTGGAAGAGACCTCGAGGGCCGTCTAGTCCAACCCCCTGCCGTGCAGGAATCCCCATCACATTATTTCCGACAGGTGGCCATCCAGGCTCTGCTTAAAAACCTCCAAAGAAGGAGACTCCACCACCCTCTGTGGCAGCATATTCCACTGCTGAACAGCTCTAACCATCAGGAAGTTCTTCCTAATGTTCAAATGGAATCTCTTTTCCTGTAAGTTGAAACCACTTATTTTTATTTCATCCAGAAGATGAAACAAAATGTTGTTTTTTTATTGTTGTTGTTGCTGCTGCTGCTGCTGCTGTTTTGTTGTTGTGGTTGAATGGGATGCTCAAATTTATGTGTGTTTAGAACTGGCACAAGAGAGAAGGAAATATAGTCTGAAATCTCATTGGCCCCAATCCCATCTGTGTACAACTGACAACATCATCAGCTGTGGTCTCCTATTGCTCATGAAAAGGCAAGAACCACACCACTCTCTATTATCCTAGAGCAGTGATGGTGAACCTTTTAGATATCGAATGCCCACACTGCAATTCAAAGCCCACTAATTTTTTTGCAAAGTGCCAATACAGTAATTTAACCTGTATACAGGTGGCTATGAAGGAGCCATGTCGGGTGCCCACAGAAAGGGCTCCGAGTGCCACCTTTGGCACCCATGCCATAGGTTTACCATCACTGTCCTCGAGAAACCTTTGGTGGCCTTCGGATGGGAGGGACGTTCATGGCATCCAAAGGCCATCACCACCAAGACCATGAGTAATGACAGTAATCTTCAGATATTAAAACCTTCCTAAGGTCCCAAAAGAGCAATAGGACAAAAGGGATCCCCAGGGAAGTGGAATCAGAAACTCGTCGTAACCTGTGAAAAAAATTCATAACCTCATGCCAAGCTGCAATAACAAGATTTCAGTCTTGGTGTCTGGAACTAAGGCAGATCCTACAGGATGTTACCACTAGAAAGATTCAAGAACCATCATGATGCACAATGTAGAAAGTTAAGGTGGTCATCTCTAGTATGATGTCTGTCTGTCCAGAAATATGTATTATGCATGGTCTGGAAAGCTTGTTTTTGTTTTGGCTTCCAGCTGGCAGCTACAACTTTTATCCAATGTTGTTTTGAACCGTGTCTCCTATTTTCAATCCTCTTTGTCAATTATGGTGGTTTTATGGTGCTGTGTGGCCTTATTAATCATCAAAATTTGTTTGAGCATGGCTACATGAAAAATGTAATTCAATGTAAAAGTGAAATCAGATCAAGGTCTAAATTGAATTTAGGATTCATCTAGACTGGATACAGAATTAATTTCAGGTTTAATCAGTATATACTATAAATTGATTAAAAACCTAACTCTATTTGAACACTAAACTGATTCAAGTGATTAAAATAAATAGTGAAGCAATATAAGCTTAAGCAACCCAAACTAAAGGGCAATTACAAGGCTGTGAGGAGATGAGTTTGAAAAAGTATCCTTTTTTCAATCTAAAAGATTTTTTTGTTTTATTATTAGAACTATGCAGTGTTTCATGCAACATCTGAGAACAGGAATGCACCTTGCATTTCATCTACTGGCTTTCAGCATTGACCTTTGGTCTATTGTCAGGCTGTGTATCAAACTAAAAACTATGATCTAACAGGCAGAAAAAGTATGCAGGGGTTCAAGCCCCCAGCACAATCTCTATGGTCCACAAGTTTTCCTGAACATTTCAAGGACTGTTCCAGTTTACATGGAGTAGACAAACAGCAAATGTTCTGATGACTGTGGTAGCAAAAATGTCCACTGGAGCTCCACGCTGCCATTGGGAAAGTGACACTGTTTAATTTTCCATCAGTGGGGCAAGAGGCCTCACTGTGTCCTTTGGCACTGAAGTTCTTTAAAGGACTGGACCAACTTCCCTACTTCCTTATTCTTTAGCCCTGAGTACATGGCAGGGTGTGTTTTCCCCCCAAAGAGGACAATTGGGAAGCTACAAAGGTGGTGGAGAAGAAGCATTGTTGATTGACAGGCCTACACAAAAAACTGCACAGATGTGCATCCCTGCAGAGGCCTGCATTTTTCATCAACCATCCAATCTCACCTCAGCCCTAAAATATACACACACATCTCTCACCAAAACAAATGCCACCCATATCATGCAGGCTCATAATAGGTTGCTGTCTTAGGTTTTTTAAAAATATATATCCTGTATTTTAAAGTTAAACAAATATAAATGTAAATTATGTTGTAATGTTATATATATATAAAACCCCTCCTCTGTTTTATTACATTTCGAGTCTAGAATTTGAAAAGTACCATCATATATCTCCCCAGTCTGATTTTCTCAAGGTTAAATGTGCCAATTTGTTTCTGTCTTACCTTAGATAGATAGATAGATAGATAGATAGATAGATAGATAGATAGATAGATAGATAGATAGATAGATAGATAGATAGATAGATAGATAGATAGATAGAAACACCTCAGAAACAGACACAGACAGGCAGGCAGGCAGACAGACAGACAGACAGACAGACACAGACAGATAGATAGATAGATGGCCTTTTTTTAAAAAAAATGCCTCATTTATAATACTGCACCCAGTTCTGCATCTCACCCTTTAAAAAGGATATAACAAACTAGAACAAGGTGAAAGGACAGCAACAAGGATGATAAGGGAACTGGACACCAAGCCATCCTGCATGAGGAAAAACAGAAAGAAATTGGCACGTTTAGCCTTGAGAAAATCAGAACTGCGGGGAATATATGATGGCACTTTTCAGATTCTAGATTCAAAAGGTAATGAAACAGAGGAGGGGCGGGATCTGCAAGATGTGTAATAGTTCAAGCTACAGGAAGCCAGATGTAAGCAGAAGATTACGGGGGGGGGGGACTTTTGAATTGTTAGAGTGGTAAAACAATGGAACCAATTGCCTCAAGAAGTGCTGAGTGCTCCAATACGTGAGGCATTGAAGACAAAACTGGATAATCATCTGTCAGATCTGCCTTGATTTGGAACTGGAGTTTGGACGTTTTGGGTCACTTCCAATGATTCTACAATTCTATTAAAGTTTCACTTGCAATGCTTAGGCAATGGTGGCAGATAAGAAGGGGTTGCTATTATATTCTTCCATTTTTAAAAAATAAGAGATAAGGCAGGAGTGTTTTTCCAGCTTAGTAGAGTATTACAAGATGATAAAGGATAGATTTCCTAGTGGTTGCCAGTTTCATCCTGTAGAGAGATAGAGTATGTCAGTAAACAAACTACCAAATAGAAGTTCATAGCTTTGCCACTGAGGCCATTTTGAGAGCTTTTCTACAATAGCAAATATGCTTTTGACTTTAATTCAGGAGAAATAGTCCATTTTCTACTCATGATAAATTATTGCAATGTATGAAGCTTTAATAAGAGCACAATAAATTATTAGTACATTGTCTAGTCCTTTTCCCTAGCTTCCTAATGGCATTGCACAGACCACCTTTGTTACAGTCAGAATGACCCTTTTAACAGGCATATAAATTAAACACCCAGTGTTAGTGGTTACGACATCTCCTCCAGCCTTCAGGTGAAAAACAAAAACATTATTCCTGAAATATTTATTTTCCTTGCATGTTCACTCCATTCAAAGTGTGTGGAGGCAAAGGGGGTGGTGGATTTAAAATGTTAATTACCAGCAGCAGACCAATTTAGGAAGCCACTGGTAGATATTTTTTTTTTTGTTCACGCCAATCATTCAAGAAGATCAAAAGAAAAGAAAAGAAAAGAAAAGAAAAGAAAAGAAAGAAAGAAAGAAAGAAAGAAAGAAAGAAAGAAAGAAAGAAAGAAAGAAAGAAAGAAAGAAAGAAAGAAAGACTGTTTACTTGCTGAATATTGAAATAATTATATGCATATTATCTTTAACTATTTTAAAGTGTTTTATTTTTTTGTTCATATAATTAAATTCTGTTTTGGTATTTGTTGTTTTGTTGCATTTTTTGTTGTAAAGTGCTATCAAATTTTCTCTGATTTAGTGACAATATAAATGTAACTTTCCAAAATAACCTCTCCTTGGCAGCCCTCCTCAGCTCTTGTAAATTCAAAGCTGTGGCTTCAGTGATGGAGTTAATCCATCTGATATTTGATCTAGCCCTTTTCCTTCTGCCTTCAGTTTTTCCTAGCATTATGATCTTTTCCAGTGAGTCTTGAGTTTTAATGATGGGTGTCCTGCTTGCAACAAGTCTAGATTTGCAAGGATTATTGGATTCTGTTGCTGTAGAAAGCAGTGCCATGGGATTATGACTTAACGTGAAGAAGACAAAATGGGTGGTTATCAATAAAAAACAAAATGGTTCACAAACCTTTTTCAAGATTGGCAGTGATATTCTGTAAATTGAGAGAGTATAATCTTATAACTACTTGGGATTAGAGATGGGCACGACTTAGCGGTATTCCCGTTTCCGTTTCCATTACTCATATCGGAAAAACGGGACAGACTTGAGCTCGAACCGACGAACGAACAATTTTGGTCTGATTTGTCGTGCTCGTTACTTCATGTGAAATCGCGCAATGCCAAGCGGCACAGAAAAAAGTTTTTAAAAGTTTTTCGATTCCGGCCCTAAAAGTAGGTGAAAACTGTCTGAAGGCACCTACCAGGCCAGAAGGGTGTTTTATTTGGGGGGGTTCCCCGCCCCCCTCTCCTTGGCTATTGCTACTGCTGCGCTGCTGGTACCAGGCTGGGAAGGCGCATCCATTTCCCATGCAGTGAGGGGGATCCAAAATGGCGACCGCAATATTTTTTTTGAAATCGTTGCCCAAAACCCCACCAAAGCACCACAGAAACATGCAAAAATTAGCTATTTTAAATGCTTGAATTTTTACAGTAGCAGCAGTGGGTTTTCCTTGCAAAAAAAAGTCTCCGTTGATTTTATTTTATTTTATTTTATTTTATTTTATTTTTTACACCTGCACATTCACAATGATGGGCTCGCCCATGGGAGTGGACCATGCAAAGTTTTGGAGCCATTCCACCAATCGCATGGCCAGGTTTTGCTGACTGTACCAGGCTGGGAGGGCGCATCCATTTGCCATGCAGCGCGGGGGATCCAAAATGGCGAACGCAATATTTTTTTGAAATCATTGCCCAAAACCCCACCAAAGCACCACAGAAACATGCAAAAATTAGCTATTTTAAATGCTTGAATTTTTACAGTAGCAGCAGTGGGTTTTTCTTGCAAAAAAAGTCTCAGTTGATTTTATTTTATTTTATTTTATTTTATTTTTTTACACCTGCGCATTCACAATGATGGGCTCGCCCATTGGAGTGGACCATGCAAAGTTTTGGAGCCATTCCACCAATCGCATGGCCAGGTTTTGCTGACTGTACCAGGCTGGGAGGGCGCATCCATTTGCCATGCAGTGTGGGGGATCCAAAAGCGCAATATTTTTTTGAAATCATTGCCCAAAACCCCACCAAAGCACCACAGAAACATGCGAAAATTAGCTATTTTAAATGCATGAATTTTTAAAGTAGCAGCAGTGGGTTTATCTTGCAAAAAAAAAGTCTCTGTTAATTTTATTTATTTTATTTTATTTTATTTTATTTTTTTACACCTGCACATTCGCAATGATGGGCTCGCCCATGGGAGTGGACCATGCAAATTTTCCACCAATCGCATGGCCACTTGGCCAGTTTGAAACAGAGACTTCTGGGATGTGCCAATCGGGCATAAACAGCCCACTAATCGTAGCCCAAACCCGAACCCTAAGCCTAAGCCTAACCCATACGCCAGTACACTGTCCTTCTAAGTGGGTCAGAGAGGCACCCAGAGGTGCACCCCAATACTCACCCTAACCTCACCCGTAACTATTTTTAGCCCTTGCGCTAACCCATCTTAACCCTAAGCCAGATCTACTTGCATTGCACTACATGCAAGAAACGTGAGACACAGCGGGTGCAAAGAGTCTGCCAGTCCGTCACTTGTGGCTCTGGCTGACTGCTGCAGCTCCCTCCAGGAGCCCGCTACCCCCCAAACCAGTACTAATGACAACGAAAAAAATCTCTCCCGAACCAACTAATTTTTGCAAATTCTGTGAAAAATGGAAAAAAAATGTCATTTTCCCTAGTCGTGCCCATCTCTACTTGGGATGCTTTGTCAAAGATAACTGGGATCCTTCATGTGAAATTCATTGTAGAATTGAAAAAGCCAGAAATTCCTTCCTGAAAATATTGACAACCCGGGACTTATCTATCAGGACTTTGTACTTGAATACTTCAATCCTATGTATTCAGCATACTTCTGTATGGTGTTGAAACTTGGCTCTTACAGATATGTTATGCAGGAAGCTAGAAGCATTCAAAATGTGGACATACAGACAAATTCTGAAGATACCTTGGACTGCCAGAGTCGCTAATGTGGCTGTTAGACATGGGCACGACCAGAAAAAATGACGTTTTGAGTTTTTGTTTGTTGGAACGAGTCCGTTTCGGATCGTTTCCGTTTGTCGTGAAATTTTTCAAAAATTTGTCGTTTCCGTTTGTCATTTGTCGTTTGTCGTTTCCATCACGATTTAACGCGATTTGACTTCCCAGAGCATAGGGGCATCCCACAATCAGGGCCGGTGCTAGGTGGTTTTGCGCACTAGGCAGTGGGTGGGGCAGGGGGCAGGCGAGCGGGTGGCGGTGGCAGGGGGCCATGGGTGGGCGGCGGCCACGGTCGGGTGAGTGGGCGGGTGGCAGCGCGGGCCAAGGTGAAAGGACTGGAGCATCCACAGACAGTAGCAATGTGGGAGAGAACACTCTCAGGATGCTGATTAGGAAGTTTATGAAAAGTTTATTAAAATGGCGGCCCAAATGGCCTTCTTCAGGGACATTTTTACTATAAAAAAGGTGACATTTAAAAGACATAGAGTCAGAGAATTTTACATATGAACAACAAACAGAAGCAGGCGGGTGGCAACACAGGCAGACGGGTGAGTGGGCAGTTAGGATATCAGTTAGGATAGAGGTTCTGTTCTTGGCTTGCACCCCAAATGTGTGTGTGTGCAAGCAAATTGAAGTTGGGAAAATAGAAAATAAATGGTGGTATATAATATAGTTTTAAAATAAATCCACACCTCCCACTCCCAGTCGAACCTCCCCCTTTATCCAATATCAGAAAAAAATCCTCAAACTTCCAGAGAAGAAATAAAGAATAAACTGCTATTCCCTTCAGCAGACAAAGCTGCAAGGAATCAAAGAAATTATTTTCTAAATTCAATTCCGTCCCTGCCTGCCTAACTTAAATCCTAAAGCCTCCAGCCTCCCTCCTCAATCTCAATCAGATCACACCAGCACCAGCAGCCAGCCCTCCTCCCTCAACCACATCCATGCACCCGACTGTGATTTCTGGAAGGTGCCTCGGCTTTTTATGCCCTCTGAGACATCCAGAAGTGTCAATCAAAAACCTGGCGATGCCATTGGTGGAATGGTTCAAAAAAATTGCATGGTCCCATCCCCAAATGGGCAGGTCTAAAAAAATAAAAAATAAAATAAAATAAAATAAAATCAATACAACACTTTATTGCTATAAAAAACCCACTGTTGCTACTATAAAATTCAGGCATTTAAAATAAATAAATTTCACATGTTTCTGTGGTGATTTGGTGTGTTTTTTTACCACGATTTCAAAAGAAAAATTGCGGTTGCCATTTTGGATCCCCCCCCCACCGCATGGCATGCAGCGAGACAGACGACGAGGATGAAACCCCCCCAGCCTGGTGCAAGCAGCCCAGGACAGGAGAAGAGGGGGGGATGGCTGGGGACCCCCCAGAAACCACCCCTCTGGTATGTGGCAAAGCCTCAGGCAGGCATATTTTCGCCTGCTTTTTTGGCCGGGTCGGGTTTTTTTAAAAAAACTTTTAAAAACTTTTTCTGTGCTTCGCATTGCGCGATCACCACGATGCCACAAATGGAAACAAAAAACCCGACCAAATTTTTCTTTTTTCTGTTCGAGTTTGAGTTCTGATGGCTTAATTATCGTTACCATTTCCGTTATGTAACGGAAACGATAACCGAAAATGGAAACGACAATTTCACCGAGTCGTGCCCATGTCTAGTGGCTGTATTACAGCACATGAATAAAAATTTAGAAATCCTAAATACTGTAAAGAGAAGAAAATTGCAGTATTTTGGACACATAATGCACAATAAGAAATACTATCTGCTGCAAGTTATCCTTCAAGGGAAAATATTTAAACATAGCTATTATATCCCCTCTCAGCCTTCTTTTTGTAAGGCTAAACATTCCCAGCTCCCCAAACTACTCCAAAGATGCCTTTAAAATGTGCAAATTTTCCCCACCCCAGCCAGGTCAGAAGAAATATTTGGATCTCAACAAAAGGAAGGGAAAATTATTGTAATTGTTACCCACAAATGAGCCAGGTTAGGATTCACTTCTCAAGAGTTTGTTTTCCAGGATGATAATTTACAGATTTCTTCTATCATTGACCCCCCTGTGGCGGCTTGTCCCTTTGCATTTCCCTGCAATATTTAGTCAACATGACACTTTTCCTTCAGTCTCCACTCCTTCCCATTATCCCTCTGCCCCTTGTACGACTGGACAAGTATGTCAGGTTTCCAGCCCATCAGGCAGAGCCATTTCGCCTGCCTGTGTCAGAGGAAGAGTGCAAATACGTGTGTGTTCAACAGTCAGGCAACCAGTGGCCTTTATAACTCTTCTAGTGAAAAAAAGAAAGAAGAAAGAAGCATTTGCTCCTAATGCAGTAGCTTACTGGTGCATGGAAAAGTCATTTCCACATTAATCTATACCCGAAAAAGCTGCACAGATAAGGCCCGGCCTGAGACAGCAAGTCCTCCTCAACTCTGCTTGGCACTACGGCAAGGCTAATTGAGCAAGCAACTATCATTTATCTCACAGAGGAAGTGATTTAATTTCTTTAGCTCTCTCTTATAGTTCGGCCATTTTACGGCTCTCTGCTTCTTCGCTTGAGGAACCTAGGAGAGCTGCATCAAGCATGTAGCTGTCCACATTTAATGCTAGTAGTCCTTCCTGAAGGAAGGTCCCCCCCCCCTCCTGTGCACACCTATAGGTCCTGCACCAATCTAATCATTAGGCAAAAGCAGAGAGCTGAACAACAGGACAAGACTTCACACCTTGTGGATTCACACACCACAGCTCTCTCTCTCTCTCTCTCTCTCTCTCTCTCTCTCTCTCTCTCTCTCTCTCTCTAACTAACTAATCATTCCATTAGTTAGTTAGTTAGTTAGTTAGTTAGTTAGTTAGTTAGTTAGTTAGTTAGTTAGATAGATAGATAGATAGATAGATAGATAGATAGATAGATAGATAGATAGATAGATAGATAGATAGATAGATAGATGCAGTAACAAATAAATATATGGGTGAATGAGCATATATGAGTACACACACAAAGGAAACAAACATGTATGTGTCTATGTGCCTCCATTTATTTATTATCTTCCTTAATTCTCAGTATTGTGATGTAGTGAGTTGATATTGCATTTTTTCCAAACAGATCACAACTGTCTTTCAACTTAAGACATCTTGAGATGTGTGGGGAATCTACTCTGGCTAATTTTTAATAATAATAATAATAATAATAATAATAATAATAATAATAATAATAATAATAATAATAATAATAATAATCATCATCATCATCAGCAGCAGCAGCAGCAGCAGCAGCAGCAGCAGCTTCTTTTGAGCTGCATATGAAGACATTTAATGCTGAAAATGCAGATAGGATGGCTTTTTCCCCAGATTGTTGTGATTATTTTTCCTGCCAATGGGGAACTTCTTTTTGTAGGAAAATGGGAAGCTGTCTTGAGGGGGGAAATCCTAACTGTTAGAGCAGTACAACAATGGAAACCATGATCATGGGAGGTGGTGAGGACTCTAAATCTGTAGACACTCAAGAGGAAACTGGACAATGATCTGTCAGATATATTTTGACTTGGATCCCTGTTTTGTGGAGGATGTTGCAATTGATAACCTTATAAGCCCATTCCAACTCTGTTATCCCTTGATTTTTATGATGACAGATAAATTCTCTTTCTGTTGCCTGTCAACACAATTTCTTTAGGGACACACACACACACACACACACACACACACACACACACACACACACAGGTCTATCACATGATTTCTAAGTGTATGAAGCAGCCTCAGTGCTCTTGACATTCTTCTCTAATTTGTCATTCCTTCCCTGACGAGACTGCACTGTGAGCAATCCCCTTAAAATCTTTTCCTGACTTGCAATTTAAAAGACTGACTAAAATATAAGCATTTTTACAAGTGTGTCATTGAGAATTTGCACTGCTCATCACATTGTTGTTCTATAATTAATCCCGAAATTGCCAGAATATATCGCTCAATCTATTCCTTTTTCTCGATTACCAAAATCCACACAATATGCTTTTTTCCACGTGTGCTCCCTTGATTCCTGAGTATATTTGTCAGAACTTTTTTTTGCCATGGCTCAAAGCTCTCTCCCCCCCCCCATTTTTTGCAGACAAATCTCTAAAGCTGCATTGAAAACATCCATTTATTGGTTGACCACGGCTGAAGTTGAGATGAATATCTGTTTTGCCACATACAATGTGCAGGGGTGTTGGCTGTGTTCCAGTACAAAAGCTGTTGGCCCTCCATGGGAATGCACAGCAAAAACACAACATACATCCATGGGTGGATAGGGAAGAATAATGTAAGTGGCAGAATTCAGAACACATGCGTTTTCAGATGTTTCTGGAATGCTGCTGCCAAGGCGCGACGCTGCTTGCCCACACTTGCTTTTGTGTTCAGATCTAATGTTTACTTTGAGCAGATAACTCTTGACAGCTATTATAAACTGAATTTTGCCAGGCATGCATGGTGTGTGCACACACATTAGCATGTGGACGTGTAATGTGACTGAAAAAGGGGGAAAGATATATGTACAATGTTTGATTATAGCTATTCCTCTATCCTAATATTTCCTTGGCATTATTCTGCTTCATTACCTTTTTCAGCATCTTTGATTATTATCGGGGTGGGGGAGCTGCTCTCGGCTGCGCATAAAAGCACATTTGTACTACTCTGTTTCAAATCAGCAGGAGATTTTATGCTCTGAGATGGCTTTTCAGGTCTCAGAGACCTATGGAGGATTAAATAGCCATTTAGATTTGTACATTATTATAATTACATTCCCGTTGTACAGCAACATGTTTTAAAAACATTTATACTGGTCCTACCTAACCAGAAACCTTTATTATGGCACAACAGCCAAATGATATCTATTCAATTAGCAAGGTTCAGCAAAAAAAAGGGGGGCTTCCATTTTGGCAGACAGCGAAAAACACAGGGATCTTTTAAGTGGCTGCCAATTTGCTGCAGATGCAAAAGGAAACCAGCAATGGGGGTGGGTTAGAATGTGTATTTCTCCCCTGTATTATATGTCCCCGTGATATAATTGCCACCCCAACCAAAAGAAATAATACATTCAGCAGTGAATAGAGTAAGTGTGTGAGAGAGAGCTGAAGAATTGGCCAAACCATTTGATGTCTTGTTTGATGGCTTGCTAATATTTTACTTATTCATAGAAGGGGGAAGCATTGGTGTGTTATTCTATCCCAATATGGAATATGGAGCTGGCTGGTTACCTCAGTGGTTTATGTATGTGGCTGTGGATAAGGAGGTTGGGAGTATCATTCTCCACTCTGCCTTCTGCGAACAGAGCCAGCCTGTGTTGCACAGTCCCAGGACTTCCTTAGAAGAACATAAGAACATAAGAAGAGCCCTGCTGGATCAGGCCAAGGGCCCATCTAGTCCAGCTTTCTGTATCTCACAGCGGCCCCACCAAATGCCTCTGGAAGCACATGAGACAACTAGAGACCCGTCCCCTGATACCACTGCCCTGTGCCCGGCATTTTGAGGCACCCTCCTTTTAACATGTTCACAATCACAATCACAAAAACCTTTATTGGCATGAAATATAAGAACAGATGCAGCAAAACATGGAATAAAAAGGTAGGAAGTAAATAAATAAATAGATGGTTAAAAGGTTGAGTTAGAAGTCGGCCTTGGACCCAAACTAATTATTAATATATAAAATAGTGGCCAAGTATTCTGCCACTGAGACTGTCAATTCATGAAATTTGTTATCTCCATCATGACTTGTAACCTGCGATGGACGTTTTCTTTAGAAAGCTGTCCAATCCCCTTTTAAAGACGTCGAGGCCAGATACCATCACCATGTCCTTTCAAGAAGGAAATGACGCACCATGCCTGAATATTCTCTTCCTGGAATGGGTTGCCAAAAGTTAGAATTGCCTTGATGGCAAATAGTTATTATATTATTATGGAATACAGACCGTTTGTGCTCAAGAAAGAGAAGTCTTGACCAATGGCTGATGAAATCATAATTCTTAGCCACAAATGAGAAGCAGAAATAGCCAGCGAAATAGGGCCAGAGATGGTGCTATGTAGAGATGGGCACGAAATGAGCAATTTTTCATTTTTGTTTTCATTTTTTCGTTTCATTATGTAACAAAACAAAAAATGAATTTTGTCTTCAAAATGAAACGAAATGAACCGAAACAACAGAAATTTTGTCGTGCGTTTAATTTTCGTTGCAGCAAATACATTGAACTGCAATAAATGCTAACGAAACAGCAATTTTTTGTTTTCATTTTTGTTTTTCATTTCATTACATAACGAAACGAAAATGAAATTTTTTGCAAAAAATTCACAAAAAATGAAAACGAACCGAAACGGACCCCCTAAACAACAAACGACAAACAAAACACCATTTTTTTTAGTCGTGCCCATCTCTAGTGCTATGTGAAGTTGGAAGTGGCTCTAATAGGGCTTTCAAAGTGAGTGGGATGTTTAAGAAGTGGTTTTAAGAATTCCTCACTCCCATTGAGCTTCCACTACTAAGCATAGGACTAATGTTTGGGTGGTGGAGTCTCCTTCTTTGGAGGTTTTTAAGGAGAAGCTGGATGGACATCTGTCGGAAATATTGTGACAGGGTTCCTGCATGGCAGGGGGTTGGACTGGATGGCCCTTGAGGTCTCTTCCAACTCTATGATTCTGTGATTCTATGGTTCTATGATTCTATGATTCATTCAAATAACTGTCTCTTGAGTCCTAGTCTATCACTGTATCGTCTATACCAGGCATGTCCAAACTTCGGCCCTCCCACAGTCCTTTGTCATTGGCAATCTAAGATTAGAATTCTGGGAGTTGTGGTCCAAAACATCAGGAGGGCTGAACTTTGGACACGCCTGGTTTATACCACAATGGGTATCAGCAGGGTCAGAATTAGGTGTGTGTGAATACCATCTACAATGACCTAGTCTAAATATCAAGTTACTAGCATTTCATTCCATTTTGCAATAAACATGCAACCTCTACATCACATTCTACACTTACTATATCATGAATAACATGCCCAAGGTTCTTATTACAAGAGGCACAGTGGGGAATTGAACTTCCAACCTCCAGCTCCACAGCCAGATTTTTAAACCACTGATCTCCTTGGCCAGTTCACATAATAGTTCAATATAAAACAGCTTGTCCCACCAAAACAGTAGGTTGGAAGAATCTCAGTGTCCTTAATGACAATTAGAGATGGGCACGAAATGATTTTTTTGTTCCATTATTCGTTATTCATTTCATTACATAATGAAACGAATAATGAACCTGGCGATGATATTGGAACAAACTGAACAAAACCAAGAAAATTAGGTTTGTTACATTTCATTTTGGTTAATGTGACGTGCGATCAAAAGAGCTGTTTTAAATGTTGAAAAAGTCCTGAATATCTGTAAAAACCCAGCAATAATTATTTATTCTGCCTGATAATACCTACTGGGGTGTCCTTAAAATGTTCCTTTATGTCTTTTCTCAGATTGCTGTATTTTTTTTCCTTTAAGGGGAGTTGGGGACATCAACCCAAAATGGCTGCCAGATGCCTAATATTGATTTCTTGAGCATTAAAACACCCTGGACATCCATATAAACACAGTGATAATTATTTATTCTGCTGAGAATACCTACCAGGGGTTGGAGTCCTTAAAACATTTGTTTTTGTCTTTCTCCCATCGTGATCTATTTTTCTTTTCCCTTTAAGGACAACATAAAATGGATGTCAGACACAAAATGGATGCAAGCCATGTGATGGGATCATGTAAATTCCTGGACAACTTCAACCAATAGCATGCCCAGGTTGCAGATGGGGAAGGTCTGGCAGCCACAGAGGGCATAAAATGCTCTGGCAGTCCCTGTCCTCCTTGCAGTCTGTGGTGGAAGTTAGGGTGGGATTGCTGTCTCTGCGACTCATTACTTTAGGCCAGGCAGGCAGATCGAGTGTCTCTGTGTTCCTGCTGGCTGCAGCCTGGCTCTTAGGAGAGAGAAAGAAGAGATTTCTCTCTAGCTTCAGTCTTACAGCCTCCCTGCATGCGTACTGTGTAGTGCGTACCTCTTGGTGAGTTCCCTCCCCTGCCCTGCAGTGCAGTCACTCTGTGGCTGCCTTGCGCCCTAGGCAATGCCCGCCGCTGCCTTGCAGCCTCCCTGCATACCTAGTCTATACTGTGTCTCTGCCAGCATCAATTTTTTTAGTGTTTTCCCTCTGGTCTGGGGCATTGGTGGACACCCGCACGCGGAAATGCTTTAAAAATTGTGCAAAGCAGGTAAAAACGAATAACGAATTAACAAACCAATGAAATGATTTTTGTGAAAATTCACGAAAAACAAAAACAAACTGAATCGAGCCCCAAAACAAAATGAAACAAAACAAAAAGTCATTTTTTCAATTCATGCCCATCTCTAATGACAATCATTTCAAGCAATGTGCAGTCTCTTATCTTGAGTTGAGTGCACAGATCCTAGCACCTTCCACGTAGCTCTGAGAAGAGGGCTCCAGAAGGTGTACCAGGAAACACACAGCAACCAGGGTGTCCCTCAAAAAAGAATCTACACCATGTGCCTCTTTCATTCTAAGCCAGTAAGGTTCCAGTTTTGATTTCTTAAACATTCAGTCGTGGACACCATAATCTGGATGTGCTGGAGTTTCCATATCAGCCTAATGGGAAGCCCCACATAAAGAGCATTACAGCAGTAATGCAGTGACTTTTTATTAAAATTTGCAGTTTGGATCCATTTGGAACCATAAAGCAGACCAAGACCTTTCTCTTCAGGCAGGCTTTTCCTTAGTGACTGGCTGACTGGGAGGCATTTTTTAAAAAAATATCATGGTGCTGTGATGTTTTCAAATGTATTTTGTTGTCATTTTATTTACCTCTCCTCCTCCTCCTCCTCCTCCTCCTCCTCCTCCTCCTCCTCCTCCTCCTCCTCCTCCTCCTCCTCCTCATCCTCCTTAGCATCTGTCAGACTTAGTAATAGTGGGGTCTGCCTAGCAATTTTATTAACCAATTTAATTATAATACCTATTTTATTTGTAAAAAAATATTTGAATACTTGTAGTTTTGAAAATGTTTTTTAAATATTGTCTTTTTAAATGTAAGCTGTCTTGGGTACTTTTAATGAGTAATTTCACATTACTTGCATAGTAATTTTTTGTTATTCTAATAAGGCTCTACATTGTGTTTTTGCTACTCTGTAGCCATGTAGTATTTATTTATTTATTTATTTATTTATTTATTTATTTATTTATTTATTTATTTATTTACAAAAGAAAAAACTGCCCCACTACCAAATGGTCTCTGGGTAGCATACAACAATATATTAAAACTATAGAACAACATAATTATTAAAACTACAAAATACAAAACAATTTAAAACAATCAATATACAATACAAATAATAATATCCTGCCGCTCATGAGCCCAGCTAAAAAGAACACTAATTAAAATGCTGGCTGAACAGGAAGGTCTTTGTCTGTTGCTGAAAAGCCAAAAGCATCTTCTGTCAAAGAATGAGGTCTATGACCATATAATAACATTTGATTTGATTTGAGAAAGGCATGACAAAGATAGATAGAGATAGATAGATAGATAGATAGATAGATAGATAGATAGATAGATAGATAGATAGATAGATAGATAGATAGATAGATATTTTTGCATTTCTATACCACTCCCATTTCCCTAAGGGAACTCTGGGCAGTTCACATAAAAAGTTAAAAGCATGTACATCAGTAAAGAGGAGGTATAGGCAAAAGGCGAAAAATTAACAATAAAAGGGGTAAAATTAACAATTAAAAACACACACACACACACACACAGAGAGAGAGAGAGAGAGAGAGAGAGAGAGAGAGAGAGAGAGAGAGAGAGAGAGAAACCAGATAGAAGCTGAAAACAATAAATAAATGGAGGGGACCTCAGAACCCCCCCTTTCCACCCAAATTGTGACTGGACATGAGACATATTGTCTTCCTATCTACCCCACACTCATTTTTATTTCTTTCCTTGTTGTTCTCACCAGATTTCCATGAGGCTGTTTAAAGGCAGTCTGGATGTAATGTCTAAAAAAAGAGAAAAGGCAACTGATAAGGACCAAGAGGCCCATACTCATAGAGCAATATCTCAAAAGCAACCAAAGATGTCATTCTTGTAGCTTTTCTGAAGCAAAATAGGGTAAGTGTTCTTTTTTTGCTTCAGCTTTCTTCCTCAGATAAATAAAATCCAATGATTTCTAAAGAGATGGTTTGGCTAGATAAGGTTGTGATTCTCCTCAATAGGTGTAGTGGAGAAAGCCACCATTGTGAGAAAGCATTGGTATAAAACTCTTTTCTGTTGGTGAAATGGACTTTGTTGAACACAAAGCTGCCCTATCATTGTTATAATTTAAGACTTCTAATGTACCTAACTGCTTCAAGAAATATATGTATGTGTGCTGCATTTTGCCTCCCTGCTTCTATTCCTATTATCAACTCAATTTGCCACTGAGTCCTATTTTTATGAAATATTATATTTTATTTATTAGGCAGGCCACAGTGAATTTAAAAAGAGGCAGTTATTTATCCCTCAGACCTCAAAGATCATAATACATTTCAAAAAGGCAATATTTGGTTTATTTATGTGTAGTATTTCTAAACCACTTTCCTGGTGAAATTCTAAAGTGCCTGACATAACTATTAAAATATATAGACATTCTCCACAATGGCCATGCTACCAGAATAGGCCCATCAGCAGAACTTCGCAAAAATATGGCAACCCATCTATTTCAGAAACAGAGCCTTGTACAGTACTTGATAACAAATTTCTGCAAATGGTACTCATGGGGCTACACATCCCTATGTATGTCATAACCCAAAGTTTGACAGTTACTAAATAAAATAACTGGTTAATTCTAATTATTTTTCCATAGAACAAAAGTATAACTTCCTGTTACAGCACTACATTAATGGAACAGTTTACCTCAGGAAGTAGTGAGTGCTTCAACACTGGAGGATTTCAAGTGTTAAACATCCATCAGAATTAAACATCCATCTGTCAGATTTCCTTTGATTTGGATTCTTGCATTGAGAGTTAGATCTGGTGACCTTATAGGCTCCTTCCAACTCAGTGATTCTATGATTCTATGGTAGCTGTGGCATATTGTGGTTATAACAGATAACTCTGTTATAATTCAACCTTTGACTAAATTCTGTAGTCACAGTGGAAAAAGTGACATCAGTGTGGTGAATCCATTCTGGGTTAGAGTCTAACCTTTATAGGAGCTAAACAACATGCTAAACCCTGTCCCTAAAATAGGTTCACTACCTCATTTGCCTTTCAGCCACCAGCTCCCACTGTTTATAGTTGTACATAGCCTACTAGAATTTTGAGAGCTCTAGTCCAAACACACAATTATGCAGTCTCAATGTTCTGCTTCCCAAGTTCCCATGTGAACAACAACTTGCCAGTGTGTAAGTGGAGGCTGCCATGATGAAAGCATCAAAGCTTATGCTTGTGCAAGGAGATAGTAAGTTGGCTGGCTCCACTCCTTCCTCGAGGGCCGTGCTCAGCAAGTGAGCTTTGGGGGTGTTTTGCAGTCTCCCTGGACACTAACTTGTGGGGTATCTCAGGGGTCAGTAATCTCCCCCATGGTCTTTAATATCTATATGAGGCCACTGGATGAGGTCAACTGGAGTTTTGGAGCTTGCTGTCATCAGTACGCTGAGGGTATGCAGCTCTATCTCTCCTTTTCCATCTCTGCAGTGGAGGCCATCCAGATTCCTGATTGCTGCCTGGCTGTGGTTCTGGAATGGACCAGGACCAACAGACTCTAGCTCAATTTTGAGAAGACTGAGGTTCTGTTCTTTGGAGGTTCTCTGGATGGGTACAGTGGCCCTCTCCCCAGTTTGGGTGGGACTGTCTTCCACCTGGCGGAAAGAGTGAGGAGTCTGGGTGTTGTCCTGGACTCAGCATTGTCCCTGGATTCCCAGCTGGCTGCCATGTCCGGGTCAGCCTTTTACCACCTTAGACTCATCGCCCAGATTCACCCTTACTTTAATGGGGACTCCTTGAGAACAGTTGTGCAGGCACTGGTCATGCTGAGGATAGATTATTGTAATGCCCTCTACATGGGGCTCCCCTTGAGCCTTGTTCAGTGACTGCAGCGTGTGCATAATGCAGCAGCCAGATTGGTGTTTGGTTTGACAGCATCACTCCAATTGTGGTTTGTCTGCATTGGTTGCCTGTTGCCTCCCAAATAAGGTCCAAGGTGCTGGTTTTGGGTTACAATACCCTTGATGGCTTGGGTCCTGGATATCTGGCAGACCGTATCTCCCAAAGGTCCGAGCTGGCCCGACCCACCAGGGTCTCTATGGCTTTCTCACTCCAGGAGGCCTGTAAGGTTGCAGCATGCAACTGGGCCTTCTTGGTGGCCAGCCCGGCGGCATGGAACAAACTGCCAAGTGAGATTTGCCAGGCCGTATCCCTGGCATCCTTTAAAAAGTCCTTAAAAACCTGGCTATTCAGGGATGCCTTTGGCAATTGCTAGATGTGTTTTGTTCTCCCTGTGTTCGTTGCTTGTTTCTTATAAGTTGCTTTGCCTCTTAGGGTCTTTTCACATGACCCCTAAAATCCACGGCAAATGGCTCCCAGATCCGGAGCTTAAAATTGTTTCCCCACCAGCTCCGGAGTTTACAAAAAATTAAGTGCGGCCATGCCCACCTAAGCGCGTCCCAGCACACTTTTCAAGTACCTGCTTTCCAGGGGTGAAAAATTCCTGATGCGGATGTAACATAGTGAGTGCCAGGCTCTCCTCGCTTCTGTTTGTTGTTGTTTTGCCCCCCCTGCCCCTTTAAGAGATCTGAATGCTGCTGGGAGAACGGAACCAGAACGGAGGTGAGCAGCATTCTTTTCTTCCTTTTTTTCTCCCTCCCCTCACGCAGA
This sequence comes from Phrynocephalus forsythii, assembly GCA_029282475.1. Taxonomy (NCBI): domain Eukaryota; kingdom Metazoa; phylum Chordata; class Lepidosauria; order Squamata; family Agamidae; genus Phrynocephalus; species Phrynocephalus forsythii. The sequence continues at coordinate 132,517,640 of JAPFRF010000002.1, read as the reverse complement.
CAGCAGCCAGGAGTGCGGAGGGGGTGGGAACACAGGAACAGCGAGAAACCCCCAAGATCTCTGGTCCGAATTTAAGTGGTCAGCGGATCTTAGGGGGTCGTGTGAAAAGGCTCTTACTGGGTATTGCTGTTATTGCGTTTCTACTATGGTTTTTTCTTTTTCTTTTTTTCTTTTGATGATGATCTTGATTGATTCTTGATGATGATGATGATGATTCTTCTTCTTCTTCTTCTTCTTCTTCTGATGATGATGATGATGATGATGATGATGATGATGATGATGATTGGGGCTGTCTTATAAGTTGTTGTTTTAAAACGCCTAGGGTTCCCATTTGAGGAAAATCGGTTTGTGGTATACAAACAAACAAACAAACAAACAAACAAACAAAAATAAATAAATAAATAAATAAATAAATAAATAAATAAATAAATAAATAAATAAATAAATAGTTCTTCAGCAAGCTCTGCCATGGCCCAATGGCAACCATTGCATGAGTGGAATGAATGAAGATAATTCTACCCCAAATCACGATTCTCACCATGGTATGATCAAGTTGTGTAGGATAGAGCAATGAGGTACAGTATTTTCAGAAGCTAAACACAAATATGATAAATCCCTAAATAACAGAGCTTCTAAAGATGTAAGTCTAACCATGGGCCTTTTCACATGACCCCTAAGATCCGCTGGCCACTTAAATTCAGACCAGAGATCTTAGGGGTTTGTTGCTGTTCCTGCATTCCCACCCCCTCCGCACTCCTGGCTGCTGGCTGTGTGAGGGGAGGGAGAAAAAAAGGAAGAAAAGAATGCCGCTCACCTCCGTTCTGCCGTCCCGGCACTGCAGTCAGATCTCTTAAAGGGGCGGGGGGGGCAAAAAAAGAACAAACAGAAGCAAGGAGAGCCCGGCAGTCACTACTGTTATATCCGCATCAGGAATTTTCACCTCCAGAGAGCAGGTACCTGAAAAGTGCGCTGGGACGCGCTTAGGTGGGCGTGGTCGCACTTAATTATCTGTAAACTCCGGAGCTGGTGGGGAAACAATTTTAAGCTCCGGAGCTGGGAGCCATTTGCGGCTGAGTTTAGGGGTCGTGTACAAAGGGCCCATGTAATACTTGCTTTTTTTACCAATCTAGGTAACAAGGCAGCCATTGTCTTGATTATAAGTTTCATATATGTGAACTAGAGATCGGCACGGAACGAACATTTTTTCGTTTCCGTTACCGTTTGTCGTTTCCATTATGTAACGAAACGACAAACAAAAATTGTGATGAAAATGAAACAAAACAAACAGAACCACAAAAAGCGTTTCATTTCCGTTAATCAATGAAATGAGCTGTTTTAAATGTTAAAAAACACCCTGGACATCCATAAAAATGCAGCAATAATTATTTATATTGTCTGATAATACCTAGCAACATGTATTTTTCTTTTCCCTTTAAAATGGATGTCACCACCAGCCACAAAATGGAGGCAAGCCATGTGATGTGGGATCATGTTCAACCAATAGCATGCCCAGGTTGCAGACTGGGCGGGCAGGTCTGGTAGCCACAGAGGGCATAAAAGCTCCTGCAAGTCTCTGGTGGGAGTTAGGGTGGGAAAGCTTCAGTCCTGCAGCCTCCTGTGTGTGTGCGTGCTGCATACCTCTCGGTGAGTACCCTCCCCTGCCCTGCAGTGCAGTCATCTTTGCGGCTTTTGTTGCCTTTGCAGCCTCCTGCATACCTAGTCTATACTGTGTCTCTGCCAGCATCCATTTTTTTAGTGTTTTCCCTCTGGTCTGGGGCATTGGGGGATTAACGGAAATGCTTTAAAAATCACGCCGGGTAGATTCGACAAAGAAAAAACAAAAAACGGTAACAAAATTTTTCAAAAAATTTCCAACAAACGTAAACGAACCGAAAAAGACCTCTCAATGACAAACAAAAAAACCAGATGCCATTTTTCTGTTTTGTGCCCATCTCTAATGTGAACAATTGCTGTAAAAAGAAAATGGCTTCCAGTAACATACAACTGGTCTCCACAACTAACAAAAAGAGTACTCTTTTCCTACAGCTGTCCTTTTTGTTCTGTTCTGTTCTTCTCCCTCCCTCCCCACCCCGAAGGCCAGGTCATTCAAAGAATAAGGATTAACTGTCATAATAATAACTCCCTGCCATCAAGTCAATTCTAATGTTCTAGGTTTTTTTTTTTTTTTGCATACAAATGACTTCTTCTAAGATTCCATTGGGAATGCATGCCTTTAATGAGGCCACCTTGGATAGCTTTTCTCATGGGAGGCATTTTGGGAATCAAACTCCTAACTTCTGGTGCTTCATCTCAGAGAATCAATCAGTCAGTCACTTTAACTGTACAGTAACAAATCACTACTGTTCTCATTCTAATCACCCCATTAGAAATGTATTAATTACATCTTCCTCAGACTCTGAAGGATGCTATATGTATTCTCTCAACTCCTGAAAAGCCTTAAAAAGTCTACTTTGTTCCAGTTCTGAATAGAGGTGGGCACAAACAGAAAACCGATGGTTCAGGTTCTTCTGTTTCAGGCCCACCCTTGGTTCAGTTCGGTTCAGATTTGTATGAATTTTTAAAAAAACCATTCATATGAGCCAAACAAAGCCGAACTGGTTCGGGTCCTTCTTACTGGGTGGTGGTGGCAGCGGCAGCAGCAGCTATCCTGGCCGTGGTGGCGGCAGCAAGTTTTTTTTTTGAGGTGCTGGCTTGGGGCCAGCGCCTTGGGTTTTTTGTTGTTGATTTTGTTTTGAGCACCAACTGCGTGGCCCCAGGGGCCAGGTCACACTCATTTTTTTATTTTATTTTATTTTATTTTTTAGTGCCGACTGCACAGCCCCAGGGGCTGGGTCAGCACTCATTTTATTTTATTTTTAATTTATTTCTTTGTTTTAGAGTGCTGACCACATGCTCCTGGGGCCAGGTAGGCACTTTTTTTTTTAAAGCATTGACCACGCGGCTCCTGGGGCTGGGTCATCATTTCTTTTCTTTTTCTTCTTTTTTTCTTTTTGATTTTTTTCTTGATTTTAGAGTGTCGAACATGCAGCCTCTGGGGCTGGGTCAGCACTCCTTTTTTAAAATTATTTTTTGCTTGATTTTAGAGCACCGACCATGCAGTCCCTTGGGCTGGGTCAGCACCCCTTATTATTATTATTATTATTATTATTATTATTATTATTATTATTATTATTATTATTATTATTATTATTATTATTATTATTATTATTATTATTATTGGTTTTAAAAGTCCCCAGCTGGGGGCTTTTTTCACCGCTGGCTTGGGGCAAGCGCCTCTACAGGCCTACCTTCCCACGCTGAGTTCAAGGACCAAGAGGACTGCAACAAGGACAAAGTAGAAGGGGGAGGTAATGAAAAATGAAGCAAACAAAATGGAAATCTCCGTTTCATTTCATTTCGTTTTTCTTTGATGGTTTGGTTTGCTATTCATTTTGTTAGCTACCAAAATGAATAACGAATAACAAAATGAATTAAGTTCATTTTGTGCCCATCTCTAGTTCTGAATAGACAAGCACCATTTTAATTCAACATTACAAAATCCCTTGGGGTGCTTTTGTTGGGTTTTGTTGCTGGTGCGGCTTGCTTGAGAAGCAGCAGCTACATTCATCTAGAAATTCCCATTTCTGTGACATTCAAAGGCAGTTCTCAATAAATCGGTATCTGGTCATGTCAGACTTAAATTTTTAAAATTCACTTTCTTCCAACAGTACCAGGAAAAGAACATACAGTAATACTCAAGGATGTTCTTAGCAAAGAAAATGTAATGGAACCTTAGGTGTTTTGTACAGTAGCAATGCTTAGCCTATGTAATGGAGTAATTAGAATCTTAATTAGTTCATTTTTCTGGAGTGCTCTAAAGGCATAGAAGTCCTGACATTGCCCTTTCTTAGCTATGCTAGATTTTTTATAAAACCAACATCATCTTTAGAGGTGCTCTGCAGATGGAGACTACACCTAGCATGCACACCCTGTGAATCAGGGGTTAATCAACCTCAGAAGGCCTCTCACACCCAGAGAGAAATGTAGGCCTAAATCCTTTTAATGATGCCCACCAGTGTGACATCACTGGCATAAAATTCAGTGGCAAGATGCCTCGCATTAAGAGGTTAAAGCTGGTGTTTGTTATTCAGTGCAGACCCACATAGCTCATAGTGCAACAGCAAATACCTGTGTTAGCTTCCTAACGTGGAAATTCAGCCCTGGGGTGCTGATCTCTAAGAAATGCAAAGCAAAACAAACACTAAGAACCGCAAGCCATGATCCTATGTGACTCTGTAGGCAGAGGGGAAAGTTAGAGGTATTATACTGGATGAAAGATGAAGATTAATCATTACTGGTTTCCTGAAGCCTGTAATACTCTTGATGTTGCCTGTTTTGGGGCTAAATTATCTGTTATTAATTCTAGTGTGGTGCTTCTAACATGAACAACAACTAAAAGTCTGTAAGGAGTAATGTGGTGAAAGATAGGAAGTGGGGGAGAATGTGACAGTAGGTGGAGGTCTCATCAGGTACTCTCACTATGGTAAGATTCAGGCAACCACCAACGATGGAGTACTGTACCTTGTGAGTCAATCATCACTTTCCTGGCTTTTGCCAATTTGTGAAAAATAAAATTTTCCATAACCACTCATCTTGATCATCCCAGAGTGCAGGACAGGTAACAATGGGTTCAAGCTACAGGAAGACAGACTTAAACTGAATATTGGGTGGGGGGCATTGTATGACAATGGAGCCAATGCCTTGGGAAGTGGTGAGTGGTGCTCCAACACTGGGGGCATTCAAGAGAAAATTAGACCACCACCTGTCAGTCCTTCTTTGATTTGAGTTCAAGCATTGATTAGGGGATTGAACTCAATGGCCTTCCAATTCAATTATTTTATGATTCCGTCCTACAAGGTTCTGTTTTTCTATTGTTACCTCTTCTAGCAGGAAATACTTTTCTGATTGTCCTTTGCTTCCTCCCCAAAATGTAATTTGATTTTTTGTCTATATTAGTTTAATGAGCTATTGTTTTAGTACTATAACGTTCATTTGTATGCTTGCATTTATAATTATTTATTTGTTCTTGTTGAATTATTTATTCTGTCTGTACACCGCCCAGAGTAGCTACTTGCTACATGGGCAGTTTAAAAGTTCAATCAATCAATCAATCAATCAATCAATCAATCAATCAATCAATCAATCAATCAATCAATCAATCAATCAATCAATCAATTGGGTGCTCTTGGACCCCAGTCTAACTCTGGAAGCCCAGGTGGACTCGGTGGCCAAGGATGCCTTTCTTCAGCTGCGGAAAATATACCAGCTGCGCCCTTACCTGGATGAGCAGAGCCTCATGACAGTTACTCATGCACTGGTAACATCCCGTATTGATTACTGCAATGCACTTTACATGGGGCAGCCTTTGAAGATGGTCTGGCAATTGCAACTGGTTCAGAATCGTGCAGCATGGCTGGTTAGTAGAGGGGCTGCCAGGAATCACATCATGCTGATTCTTGACCACCTGCATTGGTTAATAGTTGTTGCCAAGTCTAATTTAAAGCCTAGATATCTGAAGGACTGCCTCCTTCCATATGAACCTAACCAGCAATTAAGATCCAGCCAGGGGGGACCTCCTGAAAGGGCCATCCTTCAAGGAGGTGAAAGGGATGGTTTGCAGGAATAGGGCCTTTTCGGCAGCTGCCTCCAGGCTATGGAACACCCTTCCAAGTGAGATTCGCCTGGCACCAACGTTGATGACGTTTTGGCGCCAGACAAAAACCTTCCTGTTCCAGAAGTTTCTTAACTGATATAACATAGATTGTGGGTCCTGATGGCAATTTTTACTGTATTGTATTTGTATTTAAATGTTGTTGTTTTTTAATTATTTATTTATATTTTAACATTTTAATTGTTTTAGTTGCTTTGACTGTGAGCCACCCAGAGACCTTTGGGTGGTGGGTGGCATATAAGTTGTACAAACAAACAAACAAAAAATCAATAAAAATGCAAGATAGCTTGCGCCATCCCTGTCTGATTATGTGCAGGGATATTATCCATATTATCCTTGTATCGGTGGGGATGCAAAGAAAGTCTGTCTCTGATACAAGGTTGTAAAGAATTTTTGCTGAATTATTCATTCTCATTGATTCAAGCTGTTTCAACTTGACAGCACATCTCACTGAAGGGTTTTTCAGCAGCACAGAATTTGTTGTTTCCAGACAAAAGTTGGAGGAGGCACACTGTTCTTTTGTCATCAAGGTTAACTCAACTTGGGCAAACAATCCATGCACAATAGCAGTCCACTATCCCTCTGAGAGGGGTGTGTGTGGTGGCTCAGCAGAGTAAGGCTCCGAAAACTATCAGCTGCAAAGTCGGCAGCTCAGCAGTTCGAATCCCAGGTGCCATGCAGCGGAGTGAGCTCCCACTGTTAAACCCACCTCCTGCCAACCTAGCAGTTCAGAAGCATGTAAAATTCAAGTCGATAAATAAGTACTGCCGTAAAAAGTGGGAAGGTAAAACTGTATTTCTGTGCAGCCATGCCGGCAACATGGCCGCAGACTTGCACAACACTGGCTCTCTGGCTTGAATATGGAAATGAGCACCGCCTCTAGAGTTGGACACAACTAGCACGCATTTGTGGGAGGAACCTTTACCTTTACTTTATCCTTTTGAGAGGCAAAGATTGCTAACACAACAAACACCAAATTACTGGCTTATTATTTTAAAAGATGCAAACAAATATACTTTCCATCAGATATCTAACCCCTAAAAGTTTTGCCAGATTTTACACAGTTTTGCATTACTTTGCCCCACTTTCCTTAATTTGTTTCAAAAATAGAGAGTCCTTCTCTTCCCTTGTCAAGAGAGAACAAAAACAGCTTACCCTCTTTGAAGGCAAAGATAATCATTTTGCATTTCCTAGCTGTCCTGTGAGAAAAGGGGACAAGGCAAAAATCTACTACAGTGATCCATAATTAGCGGCCATATGTCTGTGAAGATTCTCATTCATCCAGGTGAGTTTATCTGGAAGTTGAGCCCACTATACACTAGCTGTATTCAGTCTGATGAAGCTGTTTGGATGAGGAGTGAAACCTTTCTGTCTCTCAAGAAAAAGAAGTCCAGTAGGCATAACTCAACTTCCAGATTTAGCGGGCATTTGAGCGGTTACGTCATTCACAGTAGATTTCAGAGAGGGCATGGAGCAGAATGTGCAACTTAACCCAACGTTTCTGCTTCAACATATAAAGAGAATCAAGAACCGCTTTTCCACAAAGAGGTCATCCCATTGCTCACTGCAATGCTTACCGTCAAGGTAGCCAGGCCCTGGATAAGATCTAGCTTGCGAATCCAAAACTGTTTTTTTCAAGGATCTGATATTCAGCATTGTCCAAAAAGTAAATTCCCAAAAAGCAGATTGGAGTCTCAGGTAAACAAGAATTCTTCTCTGAAATATTGCTTTCCCTCCAATTCTGCATCAAGAACGCAAGGATTTATTTCCCTCTAGCGTTTCATATACATATTTAGAAAGACACAGGTATGTGATTTATGGCAATGGCTACAGTCTAATTTGTTTTAGTTATGCCTCCCTTCATTGTTCTTATATGCGCTCTAATTTATGTTTGCTGCATAAATTCTTGTTTCTTGCAAAAGATATATTTAAATTTTAAAAGTTTAAAATCTTAAGCTTTTTAAGAGCAGAGGGATCTAACAACAATAACAACAATAACATGATCACAACATATAATAAATTAAAATCCAGCATCTAAATGCACAAGGATCAACCTAAAAACTAAAAAGATCAGTCAGGAAAGGACATATTTTCCTCTGATCTAAAGCCCAGTGGAGAAGGGATTTGGTGATTTCTGCAAAAGTGAAGTCTGCAATTTTATGGCCATCATTAAAAAGGCCCTGAGATTTGATATCACACAATAATAGGGCAGGAAGCAGAGTACTCTTGGCTGCTCTTAATGTTTCAACTGTATCCTGAGGTGAATGTAGATCATCCTTCAAAATGAATAACTACTTCTCATAGAACGATAGAATCATGAAGTTGGAAGGGACCTATCAGGCCATCAAATCCAACCACCACGTTAAGGCAGGAATCAAAATCAAAGGATAGATATATGCTAGTTGGTTCTTCAAATTTTTATTGGATGCCCCCAGTGTTGGAGAACTTACCACCTCTTGAAGTATCTGGCTCCATTGTCATATTGCTCTAACAGATGGGATATTGTTCCTGACATTTAACTGAAATCTGGCTCCCTGTAACTTAAGCTTGTTGTTGCATGTCCTGCATTCAGGGGGATTGAGAACAGAACCTGCTTCTCTTTTGTGAATAAATCTCGTGACCATTTTCTTGTTGGTATGTGTCATCAAGTTGCCTTTGACAGGGTGACCCTATGGATGAGTGACCTCCCAAATGTCCTGTCAGTTTTTGTGCTGTGACTAGCATCCTCTTGGTAAGAGAGTGGGCAAGGAAGTGTGTCATGCTAAAGGCAAAAATCACAATGGCATTTTTTAATCATTGCATTTATATCCCACCCATCTAGTGCCAAAGAGCAGTGGACAACAATTAAAATGCCATGATCCATACCACTCTTGAAGGTTTCACTCTTTGTATTCCTGTTTATTAAATGTTAAGTCGTGTGATTGGCACACAACAGGGAATGCAAGTGGCAACTCCTTAACAAGCAACCATTTATTACTGTGATATGTGCTGTTGCGCTCATGTCATGGTATGTAAGCAAGAGGATTATGGCCAGTGTTGTCCAGCATGTCTTCAACTTAAGGTCCCCCTTGACTTTATGCTCACAGATGCTGACACATCATCCAACTTTTGAGGCTGCCTCTGTTGTAGGAAGCCTCCAATGGATCATACTCTTTTGTTGTTGTTCAGTCATTCAGTCGTATCCGACTCTTCGTGACTCTATGGACCAGAGCTCGCCAGGCCTTCCTGTCTTCCACTGCTTCCCAGAGTTAAGTCAAATCCATATTGGTTGCATCGATGACACACTGTCCAACCATCTCATTCTCTGTCGTCCCCTTTTCCTTTTGCCTTCAATCTTTCCCAACATTAGGGACTTTTCCAAGGAGTCCCCTCTCCTCATGAGATGGACAAAGTACTGGAGCCTCAGCTTCAAAATTTGTCCTTCCAGTGAACATTCTGGGGTGATTTCTTTCATAGTGGTTAGGTTTGATCTCTTTTCAGTCCAGGGGACTCTTGAGAGTCTCCTCCAACAGCACAGCTCAAAAGCATCAATTCTGTGGCGATCAGCCTTCTTTATAGTCCAGTTCTCACTTCCATACATCACTACTGGAAAAACCATAGCTTTGACTATCCGGACCTTAGTCGGCAAAGTGATGTCTCTGATCTTTAAGATGCTGCCTAGGTTTGCCATTGCTTTCTTCCCAAGAAGCAGGCATAGGAGAATCATACTCTAGGAGACCATTTTTCTTGTTAGTACAGATACACATCTGCACGTACCACATCATACACACATAGACATCAGGTTTCTTGGAGGACCATGATTAATAGCCTTCCACTTTCATAAAAGAGTAATTTTTATCTCAACCATATTAGAATGATTAAAATTAAAACAACACACGGCCAGATTTACAACTGTGTACCTTTTTTATTGGGAAATGATCATCGGATTGGTTTTACAGTACGCATTATTCATTCCGTCACGTGTCCTCAAAGTTTATTAAAGCCCAGGGCAGGCTGGCTTCCTGCTGATTCCAAAAGGCAATGAGGTTGAAGTATTTGATGTGCTTTTCCACCAAGAGCTTTCCTTGCCAGAATGTCATAATTGCCTGCAACCAGTTTCAATTAATTATGTGGCATTTCCTCTCAATGAATGAACTGCTTCAACGAATGCTCACAAGCTGGCTCTGTCTGTTTGAAACCCAGGAGCTTACATTTATGATCAGATAATGAATGCACTCTTGTCAAGCGCAACCGTATTGAAAAAGGCTGTGGGCAATACTACAGTATAATAAATTTTGCTAAGTGGAGACCATATATTTTTAGAGTGATCTCATGTGTTCGGCAAGTGCAAGAAAATGACAGAGGCCACAGGCAACTCTCAATGTGGTTGCATATTGTACAACAGAGGGAAGACACCCGGGAAGACCTGCTAGTTCTAACTGGTACTGTTTCCCTTGGGATAACTATGGGCTCAGCCTAGAAAGCCATCCATTTGTAATGCAGTTTTCTGCACAAACTTGATTGCCACATGTTAAGTCACTTCATTACTTTCCAGGAAAACTGGAAAGTAAGCAACAAGGTGTGCTAATATGTCTCATACAATGAGGGATGGCAAGGAGGTGTGTTAGGTCTGCATGTGGAAATTCACCACTGGGATCCTATGGATGATGTCTGTCTGTCTGTCTGTCTCTATCTATCTATCTATCTATCTATCTATCTATCTATCTATCTATCTATCTATCTATCTATCTATCTATCTATCTATCTATCTATCTATAATCCATCTCCAGGCTTAAAAACAAGGTACTTCAAAGGCCAGATGAAAGGGAGTGGTATCAGGAGACAGATATTTAGTCTTGTGTGCTCCCAGAGGCATTTGGCAGGGCCACTGTGAAATAAAGGAAAATGGACTAGATGGGCCCTTGGCCCTTACTCCATCCACTGCATCAGTGGTTTCTGTGGGTCGCCAGATGTTCTGGGACTGAAATTCCCTGAAGTCTACACCAGTAGGCTGTGCTGGCCAGGATTTCTTGCACATCTAGTTCCAAAACATCTGGGGATCCAAGGTTAGGACCCACTGCACTATACCATATGAGGATCTGCATCTTTTGCTTATGAACTTTATTAATTCAGAATTATTGTGTCTTCCAAAGCACAAACACTGACCACAAATGCTAATGAAACAAGACCTACCTTGAGAGCCCTTTTTGAACAGAAAGCATAGAACAATGTTGGCGATCCTGTGGCACTCGAAGCCCTTTCTGTGGACACCTGTCATCACCCCTTTCACAGCCACCTGTACTCAGGTTAAATCACTTTATGAAAAATTAGTGGGTTTTGAATCACAGTTTGGGCATTCGGTCTATAAAAGGTTCGCCATCACTGGCATATAATGGAAAAGCTTCCCCACCACCACAAAAAAAAGAATAAAGTCTTCTAGATATTTTTACCAAGTCTTTTCCCTGAATGATACACTTCTAAAAGCTTGAGAGGGTGGTATTTTACAAACATTACTGTGATGTAATTATTCCATCTCTGATTTAATCTGTCAGACTGTGGAACTTTTCTTGTGTCTCTCTGGGCTTACTGCTGTCTGATCCATTTCTCTCTATGCAGGGGAATTCTATCAAGCCTTCAGACATCACTTGACTATGAGGCTGTTATTGTACACTTAGTTACCTTAACTCGCTGGAGCTCACCTCTTATTAGACAGATATAGAAAGAGCAGTTTCTTCTCCGAGAGGATTGGTGAAGCACTCTGGGGTTCACATTTACAAATGTGTTTCCTTACATATTTCCTGATGATTAAATTCTCCATGAATGCCTTCTGAGAACCAAGTAGAAGGTCTGATCAAAATGTTCTTGGTTTCTCTTCTTCCCAGTGGCAAAAATTATTTCAAATGGCACAATTTTTTCTTGCTTTTGTTGTTGTTGCTGCTGCTGTTTTCTTTCTGTTCCTTATTGCTTAAAGTAGTGCAATTTCTGGTGTGCATACTGCTGCTTACTTCTTGTGGGGTCGTCCTATGAAAATGTTTTATTTTATGTATGTCTAGATTTTGAGAAATTATGCTGGTATTTGAAAAGAAAAGAAAAATGGCCTGCATATTCCTACAATAAGAGTAGGGCTAAAATCGGAACATGATGCATATAAGTAGAGAAACCCAGCCCTAAACCACCTTGTCCCCCTGGCTTCATTGGAAATCCTTGCCGATTCCATTTACTTTGGATTCTGGGACCTTTGTAATTGCACTCAACCAAATTTGTTTGCAAGACACTCATATTATTGCAACAAATATGCCAAGTGATGTGAGGCAACCCAGGTTGCATAGATGAACTGAGTGCCAGCCAAAGGATAATGTCTTAACTATGCAAGGTTTTTCCAGCTACACTTTAGGCCTTGGTCATGCTTGCTAGCATTTTGTGCCTGACTTATACATGCATCAAAAATAATAATTCAAAAGAAGCCACTAGCTGTCTTCAACAGATGAAGAGCCAACGAGAAGTCCTTTGACCTCTGGCCATCCTTGAGGCTTGTTCTCCATGACTGCCCGACAACCATCTTATAATGGAAACTGGCAGTGTACAGTGTAATGGACCCTCTCTTCATTGCAATCTCCACAGGCATCTATGCAGGGTACTTGTTCAGCCCCTTCTCAATAATAAATCCATGTTGGCACATGCTGTCATGTGGTTTTTCAACACACTCAGCAATTCTTTCCTCTGTCGAGGTATGTTTCACGGTTTCAAAGGCACAATGCAGAGATCATCTTCAATGTTCTGCTTCAATGTCTAGTGAAAAGGCTCTTCTCCCTGCCTTGAAGTGTTTCACATCTCTCTTAATACTTCCTGGTTTGGAGTACCGCCTGTCTCTTTTTCACTTCTCAGTGTTTCCCTTTTCATTAGCACACATTTACTGATTCCAAGCCAACTGAAACAGGGCTGTAATAGATCTCTGATCTGATTTGGAGGACAATTCGGTTCCTCTAAACAGAGCAAAAAACAGAAAAAAGAAATTTTTTTAACCCAGCATGTTGTTAATCTGTGGAACTCCCTGCCACAGGATGTGATGATTGCATCTGGCTCATATGCCTTCAAAAGGAGGTTGGACAGATTCCTGGAGGAAAAGTCCATCACAGGTTACAAACCATGATGGAGATGTGTAATCTTCAGGCTTAAAACTGAGATACTTCAAGGACCAGATGGGTAGTGGTATCAGGAGACAGATCTCTAGTCTCAGGTGCTCCCAGAGGCATTTGGCGGGGCCAGTGTGAGATACAGGAAGCTGGACTAGATGGGCCTTCGGCCTGATCCAGCATGGCTCTTCTTATGTTCTTATGCTCTTATGTTCTTATGTTCTTAGCCCGATTTGGTCCTGAGCAATACAGTTTGTGTCCTATATTTGAAAAAAAATATTGGTGAGTCTCCCACTAACTTAGTTGGCAAATCAAAATGACTGATTTTTGTTTGTTTTTTCATTGAAGTACATCAATACATTTTGAGCTACACTAGATGGCAAAGAAGGGGGTAAGCTGGCTGAGTTTCTCAATGGGTTAAGCACCTGGCTGTGAAGCCAGAAGCTGGACACTTGAGCCCCAACTATGCCTCCCAGGAGAAGAGCCAGGCTGTGTGGCCATCAGCAAACTGAAATAGATGAAATTTTCACATCTGAAATGACCTCCTTGGTGGTGGGGATTTGAGCAGAAAACTGATAGGGAGGGGAAAGTGACACCATAGCATCTGGGACAGATTCTGGAACTTAGCCAGGGCTGGCCTTAGTTAATGCATGGATGGGGTGATGCAAGGCAAAAAGCAAAAGCAAAATGTTCTGCTTATATACCGCCCCTTACCACCACAAGTCATCTCTGGGTGGTTTAAAATTTTAATTACAGTATGCAGGCTACACATTGCCCCCAGCAAGCTGGGTACTCATTTTACTGACCTCGGAAGGATGGAAGGCTGAGTGAACCTTGAGCCTGCTACTGGGGATTGAACCCAGGTCGTGAGCACAGTTTTACCTGCAGTACAGGCATTTAACCACTGCCCCACGAGGCATCAATGAAAACCAGGAATTTCCAGATATGGTATGAGAATTAAGAACTTCTAAAGAGATAATACCAGGCATTCTCTTTTCTTTGGATGTGAAAAACACTGCCTGGAATTTTATAGTGGCCTGTTGGTTGGACTGAATTAGTGGGCTAGGTGGAAAATTCACCTGACACAGTATAACATGGGTTTTTTTGGGGGGGGGGGTGAATCTTTAAGCAGAATCTTCTTATCCCCCTCTTGTTACTCATCTTCTCTTCAGCGATGCCATAAATGCTATTTTTTCCAATTCTGGGGAACAAAACTAACCCATGGAAAGAATATATACTTGGTAACACATAAAACTGTATTTTGAGCTGAGTGAGAACTGCCTTCAATTTCTTTTTTATTGACGTACATCTTCAGGTGTTCTTTTAAAAGGTCTGTGTGAATATCACTTTAGAGTGGTAAGTATGCCATTTTCTCACCACTGCATCTTTTTCTTCCCAAAATGAGTGTGAAGTTGACACACAATGGACAAGTGCATTTATACCTCAAGTGGCACAGAGACAGTTGCACTGAACTTTGCCAATAACATCCCAGGGTCAAACCACCTGCTAAGTGGGATTTCATGATTGGTTTCTGTGGGGCTTTCTTTTTTGAAACCAAAGTGGTCATATATATATATATGCTGCAAGCGTTTGAGAAGGGTGGGTGGAGATTAGGGATGGGCATTTCGTTTTGGAACCAGTAGGTTACAAAGCGAACCACGTGAACCCAGGTGGTCCTCAGAACCGGCTGATACATGCAGATCCAATTGCTTTACCTTTCTCTGTCTCGTGCAGGGTTAAAATCCAACAAGGAAACATGTCGTGACATCATCTGTGCTATATCTGTGATGCTGGCCATTCATGAGCTGTGCAGGAACAGGCATCATCCCACCTCCCTCTCTGATAGGCCAGCAGCACAAACCAGGAAAGGTGATATCACAGCGTGCTTCCTCGTTGGATTTTAACCCTGTGCAAGACAGATAGAGGTAAAGCAATTGGATCTGCATGTATCAGCCGGTTCCAAGGACCACCTGGGCTCATGTGGTTCATTTTGTAACCTACTGGTTACGAAATGAAATGCCCATCCCTAGTGGAGATCAAAGATACTCGGCGTTTCCTGCTTTTCATTTCTTGTTGCTCACAAACTGAAACTGAAACAATATCATGATTCTTTGACTTGTAATTTGAGATTCAGTGTTGCTCGGTGGTTGTTCTTGTTTGGGGGAGAGATTTTTTTTCCAATTTCTTTGAATAAAATAAACCTGCACATGATTTTGGACTCAAAATATGTGTGCTGTGTGTGTGTGTGTGTGTGTGTGTGTGTGATAGATTCAACCTTTCTCTTGGAATTTGCTCAAGTTACTCTCTGCAACCTCCAATGTTCTACAAGAAGGAGGGGTGTAATCATCGTAGGGAAACGTTGTTTGCAAATTACAAGAAAATCAGAAATGTCCAATTTCTATGCATAGACAGAGATGTACAAGACAATAGAGATCAGTGCCATTTGTAGTGGTTTCTGTTTTGTTTCTGTTTTCTTTTGATTTGTTTTCCAACACTTAAAGGAATTATAGTTTTACAGTAGAAAAATCCTGACTAGAGATGGGCATGAACCCCTTTGTGCCAAGTCATCAAAAGTCATCAGTATGACACCAGACGTGCCATGCATTTCTCCAGTCCCTGGTTGGCTCCCCCACTCACTAGCTAGTACATGGTGCTCGGTCCCTCCTCATCCTCCTCACCTTGCGATTGACCTGCCCCAGGAGGAACATGGACTTCCCTCCTCCACCTCCTCCAGCAGCTGCTGACTCAATCAGGAATCTCCACCCTGTGTTCTCATTGGAGTGATTGGCTGCTGGAAGAGCACCTATGGTACCATGCAAACAACTTTTCATAATTCAGCGCAAAGTGATTCATGCCCATCTCTAGTCAGCAGCAATGGCACAGAAGCAGTGCTATGAGGAACAGGAGACACCTTGGATCCTTTTTAAAGAGGAAGGCAGGAAAATGTTTTAAATGAAATGAAACACATACATACATAAATTAACCCAAATCTCTAAATTTAATACTAGCCATTTGATACATAGGGGTTGTAAACCTATTACTAAATTTATTTTAATTAATTCCATTTATGGATAGTGCAAGAGAACAGATCACTCAAGGTGGTTAGAAAATATTCTAAAGTTGCCTTCTGTGCATCTGGTAGTTATTTTTCTAGGTGGAGATGGAGGAGAGGAAGGAATAAGAAGTGGTCTAAGAGAAAGAAGAAAGGAAAGCTGAAGTCTAAAAACTGCAGATCTAGACCAGAAAAGATAAGGCAAACGTTTGATTGTCTGTCTCTTACCGACCCCAGCTAATTCAAATAACTTGCTACCTTTATTAGTGCTCTATTCCAGCAAAGGCTTTTGAGAATTATAGTGTCAGCTAGATATGGGCACGACCTGGCAAAATTCTCGTTTCCGTTTCCGTTCCTCGTTTCCGTTACACAACGGAAATGGAAATGACAATTAAGCCGTCAGAACTCGAACTCGAACCGATAAACGATAAATTGGGTCTGATTTGTTGTTGTCGTTCATGGCATCGCCGGTGATCGCGCGATGCCCAGCAGCACAGAAAAAAGTTTTAAAAATAAAAAAATCCTGTTTTCCGGCCAAAAAAGCAGGTGAAAATATGCCTGTCTGAGGGCACCTACCACAGGGGTGGTTTCTGGGGGGGGTTCCCAACCTCCCCCTCTCCTGTCCTGGGCTGCTGGACCTGGTACCAGGCTGGGGGGCATCAGTCTCGTCGTCTCCATTTGCCATGTGGTGCGGGGAGGTCCAAAATGGCGACCGCAATATTTTTTTTGAAATCGTGGTCCAAAAACCCACCAAAGCACCACACAGAAACATGCGAAAATTAGGTATTTTAACTGCCTGAATTTTTACAGTAGCAGCAGTGGGTTTTTCTTGCAATAAACGTCTGTCTCCAATCCCATTGATTTTATTTTATTTTATTTTATTTTTATTTTTATTTTTTTACACCTGCGCAATGATGGGCTGGCCATGGGATGGGACCATGCAAATTTTTGGAGCCATTCCACCAATCGCATGGACACTTGGCCAGGTTTTGACTGAGACTTCTGAGATGTGCCTGTTGGGCATAAAAAGCCCACTATAACCCTAGCCCTAGCCCTAGCCCTAGCCCTAACCCTAACCCTAACCCATACACCAGTACACTGTCCTTCTTAGTGGGTCAGAGGCACCCAGAGGTGCAGCCCACTAACTCACCCTAACCTTACCCGTAATAACCCTAAGCCTAGCCCTTGCCCCAACCCCAACCCTAAGCCAGATCTGTGCTCGCATTGCACTACACGCAAGTACACTGTCCTTCTTAGTGAATCAGAGGGCGCCCAGCAGAGGCATTCTTCTCTCACCTCGCTCACAGTCCAAAGTTTCAAAAAACTCCAAACCTGTATGCCAGTATGCTGTCCTTCTTGGTGAGCTAGAGGCACCCAAAAGAGAGGTGCCTCTGCCAGTGCCACTTGGTACGCAATGGCTACACGGTCACGTACCCTTCCTTTTCCCTTTGTAGGGGGCCAGAGGAGGCATCCACCCCAGAGAGGTGCCTCCAGGAGCCTGCTACCCTACCCCCCCTAAACCAGTACTAACGACAAACGACAAACGAAATGACAAATTTTTGAAAAATTTCACGACAAACGGAAATGAGCCGAAACGGGCCAGCTCCGACACACGACAACTCGAAACGTCATTTTTCCTGGTCGTGCCCATCTCTAGTGTCAGCATCAGCAGCCATGATTAACAGTCCAATAATGGTGCATTTAAAAAGCGGATGCCATATATGTTTATTTAGTACAAGTATGTCTGCTCCATTTTTTAAAATGCTCAAGATGGGTTATGAAATGTATTAACAAAGAGCAACATTCTGATAGTTAAATAGAAATAACACTTAAAACTCTGGAACACATCAGGTAAAGCATGCATAAAATTAATGAGCCATGCTTTTGTTAGGCCGGCTAAAGAGACAAACAAAAATATGTCTGAGCTTTTGAGAGCTTCAGATCTCTTAAGCAAGTGAGGTGTTCCATTCCCTCCCTCCCTGCCAGATGAGAAAACCTGAAGATTTCAAAATCCAATGCACATTTGTGTGGGCTGTCAGATTATGCTAACAAAGGCATTAGCACAATATGGATTTGGGCATTTTCCATATGGCCCAAAACCCTCCCCTTGCTATTTGATAAACTCACTGAAATAACTTTAGTATGATGGCTCAGGTAAATACCCCACTATAGAGATGTCCCCTTGGGGCAAAGGACAGTACCCCAGCTGGCAGCATGGGTTGAGGCCTTTGGGAATCATTAAACCTCTCTATCTGAGCGGGGAAGCCCTGGATGGGAAGGAAATGAATTCCATAGCCCACATACTCAGGAAGCCAGCCTGGTCTGTATCTCTCCCGATACCAGCCAGGAAGCCTGTGAGAGGGGTTTGCAGGACACAGCTGCCTGAAATAATGTTTCTATATCCCAGCTACATGACCAGCCCAAGACCCTGCCACTTTAGATAAGGCTTCCCAGGAATTCACCAGTTTACCCAACTCCTGGCACGTTGGTCCTGTCTCCACCCCTTGTGATGCTCTGTTATTGCAACTAATAAAAAACCTTGTGTCCAGGCTAGCAGGAGAAGAGCTGCTGCACGGGACCTGGCCAGCTTGAACCCATCAATGTGTCAATGTGTGGTTAAAACTACACTCCACAAAGGAATGGTGTAATTAATAAACAGTGGAAGGCCATCAGGATCAACTACATCTCCTTGGACAGGGGCTTCCACAGTCTAAGCACAGCTATACAGTCTGTGAAGATTCTCAGTCATCCAGGTGAGGTTATCCAGAGGTTGAGTCATGGGAAATGGACATTTTTTTCTTGTGAGATCAAAACATTACACTGCTCATCCAAGTAGCTTCATCAATCAAAGGAAAGTTGGTACAAGGCCTCCAATTTATAATTCACTATTTTAAGAGTAAAGCTTTTAGTTAAACTATGAAAGTTTGTAAATGCTTTGAAATGTTCTAGACTTCAGTATCCCACAAGCTGAACAATTAGTTTGAGTTTCTTGAATTAGTTTTTCTAAGGTCATTTTCCCTAACAGGTGCTCTTCCACTGTGTTAGACTACAAACTGCCATAATTCTTGCAAATGATAAATTGGAATAAAAGGACAGTAATATGCTACTGGAAAAATGTTGATTAATGCTTTTTCAATTAAGAGAATATAATGTACAAAAACAAAACAAAACAGCCAAACAGATGCAGCACAGGAGAAATGTGAAAAAGAATAGCTAAAACTACCGCCTTCTATTGAGGTCTTTTGTTCTCACAAAAACTAACCCTTCAAATATATTAATCACTCTGCAAGTAGTTTAGGTTGAAAAAGAGCTTTACTTACAGTTGTGGAACTTCACTTATAATCAGAAGAATAAAATGGTTAAAAAAGGAAGGATGGACTCCCTCTCTTATGGAAAAGAGTTCCTCCATAGTGACCACATTATCTGAGATCAGGAAGGAAAAAGAGAACAAACAAACAAAAAAAGGAAGAGGGAGTTAGGGGCTTTCCTCAAGACTGGGGAAAGAACTTTGCTAATTAGTAGTGGCAAAGCACAACTGTTGTAGGCTGTAAAGCCCTCTTCCCACTGAAAAACAGTGTTAGTGGTTGCATGCAAGATTGTTATTTGCATTAGCCCTTCAAGAATGTTAACTGCAGGAAAGATGTAGAAACATGGAGCACCTGATAAGTTGAAATGCAGGTGTTTTTCAGAGCTTCATTAAAAAGTGAATGAAATAGAAAATGAATGGTTTACCTTGATTTACACATGATTTGGGATCTAATTTATTAATCAGTAGCTGCTTTTTAAACATGTGTAAATCAAATGTGCATAATGTAAGTAAGCAATTTAATCTTCCAATTAGCTAATTAATCTAAATGTTAATAGAGAAGCACAGCATTATCACCTAGTTGCTCAAATTTTATTCATCAACCTAGAAAAAGGCAAGCTTTGTCAAACAGAGACCATTGTCTGGTAGACATGGTGTTACAGAACAGGTTTGCCAAACATCACACATTATTAGTTGGTAATACACTTTGAGCAGTACATCCTGATATTCTAATAAATCTTCTTATCTTCAGTTTCATGTCTAAAACATAGAACAGAAGGAACTCAGGCAGGGTATTTGGAGAACAAATGTAAAATAAAGGCTTAGTTGAGTTTGTTCACACAAACTCGGCCACCAGATTCAGCCCATAGCACACGGTCCTCCCAAACCAGGCAGCTAAGACCGGTAAACCCAAGGGGGGCACAGAATGATAGGTCAAGATCTCACACCTTCTCAGTGGTTGCCCCACATCTTTGGAATGATCTTCGTCCCGAGCTCTGTCTTGCCCCTTCCTAGAAATCCTTCAAAAGACACCTAAAACATGGTCTTCCCAGACTAGCTGATATGTGTAACTTAATTTTTAAATTGTGATATTTGTACTATACCATATTTTAATAATATTGTTATTATTTTTTTCTTATTTTCTTTGATTGGATTACTTGTGATGTTCATTATGTTGCTTTCTTTTTTGTTTTGAGTTTACTGTATTGGATCCTCATACTTTTTGTTCTTAGTTTTTAAATAAATAAATAAATAAATAAATAAATAAATAAATAAATAAATAAATAAATAAATTCCAGACAATCAGTCTATCTGCCTGCCTGCCTGCCTGCCTGCCTGCATCTATCTATCTATCTATCTATCTATCTATCTATCTATCTATCTATCTATCTATCTATCTATCTATCTATCTATCTATCTATCTATCTATCTATCTATCTATCTAGTACTACATTAGAGCAAAACATTGTGCTGGGCAGTTCACAGCATAATGAAATCAAATGAACCATAAGAAAAATGACAATGGAATCATAAAATAAAAGAGATCAAACAGAACAAATTAAGGCAGCCATCCAACCAAGACGGAGTAACATTCCCATAATTAAGACAGCACAGAAGGAAGAAAAGAAACTCATGCAGGGTTGCATTGAAAGGCTTATCTGAAAAGAAGTGTCTTTCTCAGCCTACTAAAAGTGGGGAGGGAGGGGAAAAGGGAGGGAAGGGTACAGCCAGGACCTGGTTCCAAATAACTGGTGCCACTTTGAAGAAGGCCCAACTGCTTGTGTTGATTTTCTGGTCTCCTTCAGAAGTGGCCTCCTGGAGAAACATTGCCTGAGAGGAACTAGTTGTGCAGGTGGACAATCTTGGGAAAAGGATCCCCAGTGATGTATTAATGAAACAATAACATTATGAAAAGGAAAGAATAACATTATGAATTGGCCTCTATATAGCCAGATCAATAAATCAATCAATAATTTATTTACAATTAGAGATGGGCACGAATTGAAAAAATGATGTTTCATTTTGTTTCATTTCATTGAGGGCCTCGGTTTGGTTGTTTTTGTTTTTCATGTATTTTCACAAAAAAATCGTTTTGTTGGTTCATTAATTCATTATTGATTTTTACCCGCTTTGCATGATTTTTAAAGCATTTCCGCACACGGGTGTCCCCCAACGCCCCATACCAGAGGGAGAACACTAAAAAAAATTGATGCTGGCAGAGACACAGTATAGACTAGGTACGCAGGGAGGCTGCAAGGCAGCGGCGGGCATTGCCCAGGGCGCAAGGCAGCCACAGATGAGTGACTGTGGGGCAGGGGAGTGTACTCACCGAGAGGTACGCAGTACGCATGCAGGGAGGCTGCAAGACTGAAGCTAGAAAGAAATCTCTTCTTTCTCTCCCGTAAGAGCCATGCTGCAGCCAGCAGGAACACAGAGACACACGCCTGCCTGGCTCTGAAGTGAAAATAACGAGTTGCAGAAACAGCAATCCCACCCCAACCTAACTCCCACCGCAGACTGCAAGGAGGACAGGGCTGCCAGAGCTTTTTATGCCCTCTGTGGCTTCCAGACCTGCCCAGTCTACAACCTGGGTATGCTATTGGTTGAAGTTGTCCAAGAATTTACATGATCCCATCACATGGCTTGCTTCCATTTTGTGGTTGGCATCCATTTTTTGTCATCCTTAAAGGGAAAAGAAAAATTCATTGCGATGGAAGAAAGACAGAATCAAACGTTTTTAAGGACCCCAACTCCCCCCCCGGTAGGTATTATCAGGCAGAATAATTATCGCTTTGTTTTTATGGATGTCCAGGGCATTTTAATACCCAAGAAATCAATATTAGGCATCTGGCAGCCATTTTGGGTCGATGTCCCCTAACTGCCCTTAAAGGAAAAAAAATACAGTGATCTGAGAAAAGACATAAATGCACGTTTTAAGGACCCCCCCCCGGTAGGTATTATCAGGCAGAATAAATAATTATCACTGGGTTTTTACGGATATTCAGGATGTTTTTTAACATTTAAAACAGCTCTTTTCATCGCACATCGCCATTAACGAAAACAAAATGTAACGAACCTAATTTTCTTGTTTCTGTTTGGTTTGTTCCAATTTCCCTGCCAGGTTCGTTATTTGTTTCGTTATGTAACAAAATGAATAACGAATAACGGAACAAAAAAATCATTTCGTGCCCATCTCTATTTACAATCCTTAGACCAGTTACATATAAATATAAAACCTAGTATCACATTCCATAAATTTAAAATACAATTAAAAGGTATTAGTGTGCATACATGCATGCAGAATCTGGCCATTTGACAGGTATTCTTTGTGTCTGCATCTGAGAGGAGGAACACAAGTCTTTTCCCTTCTGAGCATCCAGGGATTCTTTCCATTAATGGGATAATAAACTCTTTGCTCGCTGCTTCATACAATGGACAGGTGAAAAGCATGTGCTCAGTGGTCTCAATCTCCCTCAGGGGGCAGGAGCAGAGCCTTTCAGCAAAAGGGGTATTTTTATACTTCCCTTTCCAGTACAGCAGAGGGGAGGGCCAAACACCTTGCCAGCGTAAAGACTCTTCTAGATCCTTTAGCTTCTAGAAATATTAAATATTTGGATGGTTCCATAAAGTTCTTAATGTAACTTCTTACTGCCATATTTTGGATACTAGTGAGATCTGTTTGACACCCAATATCGTCTATATTTCCCATATACTACTACTACTACTACTACTACTACTACTACTACTACTACTACTACTACTACTACTACTACTACTACTACTACTACTATATGGGAAATAATAATCATAGAACCAGAAGCTTCACATATATCTGGAAATGGCTGTGTGAACTCCCAAGTGGTGCTATACTTAACTGCTCCAATCTACTTAATCTAGAATCATAGAATAATAGAGTTGGGAGAGACCTCAAGGGCCATCTAGTCCAACCCCCTGCCATGCTGTGCTCCAGACAGATGGCCATCCAGTAGTAGTAGTAGTAGTAGTAGTAGTAGTAGTAGCAGTAGCAGTAGCAGCAGCAGCAGCAGCAGCAGCAGCAGCAGCAGCATTTATCTATCTATCTATTTATTTATCTATCTATCTATCTATCTATCTATCTATCTATCTATCTATCTATCTATTTATTTATTTATTTGTGATGTTCCTTTCAGTGACAGGCTGCCTGGGTGGGATTTTTAAATGGATTGGTTTGACTGTGATTTCAGTATTGCTGTTGTTTACGATTTCTCAGAGTTGCATTTGTTTGTTCCTTCTTAATATTCATATGCACATTGTTTTCGGCTTTAAATGCTGCCTTTTAATGATGCAAGCTGCATTTTTATAATCTTTTTAAAAAATACTTTAAATATTTTAATGATGTAAGCTGCATTGTGTCCTTTTTAAGGAGAAAGATGGGTTAAAATATTTTAAACAAACAAACAAAAAAAGGTATATGCTGCTTAGAGCACTCTCTAGGCAGTCTACAACATAATTATCAAAGCTAACTTGAGTTTGTTATTCTTTGGTTTTATGGGGTTTTTTTTTGTTGTATTATATGTACACCAGCCAAAATAATAGTGTGTGCTAATGGGGTTGCTATACAAATTGCTGAAATAAATAAATAAGTACAATATTAAGATTTTGCCCCCAGCAAGTTGGGTACTCATCTTCTTCCATAAGCTGTCTATTCATGTGAGCAGTGTCATATCAAAACCATAAACCTATATGAAATCAGAAATCCTTTTCCAGAAAAAGAATTAAGAGAAGCAATTTTGCAAATTAATATCGACATGGGAACAGCCCTTGCTTACATTATGACATCCTTAGAGTTGGATGATGAAAAAGGAAGGAAGAGGACCCAAGAACTGTGGATGTCAGCATGGCACATCTAGGAAGTTGTACTGTGACAGCAAATCAGCTCTTCCACTGTTTTATCTAGTTACCTGCAGCTATTCTAATTCCTGGGGTAACTCAGAAGTTTCTGGGACCTCTCAGTAACAACTGAAGATATAAGAAAGCAGGATTTAAGCCTCTCATTGTTGTAGCTATCTTGATGGATACTTGAAATTTAAAGTGTGTGTGTGAGAGAGAGTGAGTGAGTGAGAGAGAGAGGGGGAAGGGAGGGAGAGGAAAAGGGAGATGAGGGAGAGGGAGAGGGAGAGGGAGAGGGAGAGAGAGATACAATCATTAATGCCTCACAAAATTACTACTACAGTCACTATCTATGGACAATAAAGCATTTTAATTATGCAGTTTCGCATGCTGTGAATACCGAATGAGAAACATTTTCAGATATTGAAATAATTACAATCTCAATAGGCCTTATTTTCATTCCCTTAGGTGTTTTGATGTTATGTGCTTTCACCTCTATACCAGCAGATCACAATTTCGTTCTGTAGAAAAACACTGCTCACTGACACCAAAGAATTCTCTGATCCCTTCAAGGCTGACTAGTTTTATTTGGCATAGCTGGCTGGATATCTCTGTGATTTAAAATCTGGCTGTGGAGTCAGAGGTGAGGAGTTCAATTCCACGCTGTGCCTCTAAGGAGAAGAACCAGCTTGTGTAGGCACTAAGGATGGGCACGAAATGGATTAATAGCATTTTCTTTCGTTCCATTTCGTCATTCCCCCACATTTCATTTTGTAACGTAACAATCTTTACTGCCTTTCGCACCTTCCCTGCATAGCAGCTGGAGCTTTTTGACAGGTTGGGGTGTGGAGAGGGGAGAACCTCCCCACACACCCTGACCTGTCAAAAAGCCCCAGCTGGTAGTCAGGAGGAGGGGCCAAAGGCAGAAAGGAGTAGTACCCACCCGGCTGTTCTTTTCTGCCTTTTGCCCTTCCCTGCATACCAGCTCTCCCCACACATACACACACCATGACCTGTCAAAAAGCCCCAGCTGGTAGGCAGGGGAGGAGCAAAAGGCAGAAAAGAGCAGCCAGGGGGGAAACTGTAATCAAAATTTACTTACCTTAGTGCTCCAAAGTAGCAGGGGTACCTTCCTGAAGTGATTTTAGGGAACCTCATGAAATCTGGAAAGATTTGGGGGTAAGGGGACTTAGTTATGAAGCTCTAAAGGGGCTGGGGGTAGTTAATTGGCAAAGTGTGCTGGGAGCGTGGAGGCAATTAGGGAGTTAATACAATAAACGCCCTAGTAACATAAACTGATTGCCTCTGCACTCCCAGCACACTTTGCCAATTAACTACCAAATATTGAAAAAAGGCTCCTGGGAGCACCCCCTTTGGAGCTTAGTAACTCTGTCCCCTTACCCCCAAACCTCTCCAAATTTGGAGGAATTAAAGGGGGGAGTCTAAGTGAGCTACAAAAGGGGGGCATTCAAGCTGGCATTCCCTCAAATATAATGTAAATCTAGTGTTCACTCACTAAAACATGATTTAGCTGATCTGCCTGCAAATAACATCATAGGTTTGAAATTATATGCCATTTCGTGTCATTTTAGTTTTATTTTTTTGTTTTTATTGTATGAATTATATGTGGTTATCTTGTACTGTATTGTATTGACTGATTGCTCTTAACTGTCCAGAGTGGCCTTGTTGCCTAAATAAATAAATAATAAATAAATAAAATAACTGACTGACAGTAATGCTGCAAACTAGTGACATCCAAAAGAGGCTACCATTAACAATACAGAGCCTTAAGATTTGTAAACAAAAAGCCATAATTTCCTTTATTATTGAGTCAATATGGGTTTTGGTTTTCTTTTCCGACTACCTTCCATTTTTCCTCCCCCCTTGTCTGTTTTTGGTTTTTAGTTATTTCCCCCCAGTAAGATTTAGCTTCTCACAATGTCCCCAAAGTTGAGTGGCACGCCTACTTATGAACAGCTCTACTTATGAGCAAATTGACTTAAGACCAGAAAACTGTTGGCATTTTAACTGCTGCCTTACAAATTTTAGAAGCAGCCTGGTTTACTTAATATTTTTATTTATTTATTTTTTAGATGTGGCTGCTCTACTTACGAGTTATTCGACTTATGAACATGCATTCGGAACAGATTAAACTCATAAGTAGAGGTACCATTATAGTTTGATTTTTGATTTAGGGTTATTGTCTGTTTGGTTGTTTTTTCATTTTCATTCCATCAGTGAATTGAGGATTGTTTTGATCTATCACCCACTTATTTGTCTAGGGTCTGTGCTAAAAAAAACCCTGTATTTCTAATCAACCAAATTTTCTTTCCTCTCAGCTACATTCACCATCTTCATACTCATACCCAGCAACGAGGAATGCCATGCTATGTTTGATCCTGTTCCTCAGTAGCAAATGTCTTTTTCTTAATTATTCTAATTCCTTAATAATTGCCTTTCCAGCCTTTTTCTGATTTCCTGGAGAGAGATAGTTTGCAACCCATGACAGGCTTTTAGAAAGTGGAAAAGTCTAATACGGCTCAACCACCTTGCCCAACCCGCTAACCTCCAGATGTGTTGTACTACAATTCCCATTGTCCATGGGCCATGTTGACACATTGTTTGCCCTGTATGTCATGAATGTGCCAACAGCCAACAGCCCTGTTCAGTTGCCATCTAATCCATGATAATCATCAGAGTAACAGGGAAGTACTTCATTCTACCCCTTCTCCTGTAACTGTGCTTGAATGTTCTGATCACATGCAGATTCCACATGTGAGGAGGAAAAAAATAGATTTCTCAGGGTATTAAATTGTGTGCATAGCCTATTTCAGACTAGGCACAGAGTCCATAAGAAATGGGACAATGAATGAGGTAAGGAGAGCAGTTCCCCTTTAATGAGATGTACCCCAGATATAAGTCTCATGAGCTGTATTCTGCTGAATGACTGACTACCGCTCTTGTGTCTGGGATACATTTACAACATCCT
Organism: Phrynocephalus forsythii; assembly: GCA_029282475.1. Taxonomy (NCBI): domain Eukaryota; kingdom Metazoa; phylum Chordata; class Lepidosauria; order Squamata; family Agamidae; genus Phrynocephalus; species Phrynocephalus forsythii. The sequence goes on along the minus strand of JAPFRF010000002.1, from coordinate 132,490,580 downwards.
TTTTTTTCTCCTTCAGTCTCAGTGTCAGCTTCCTTTAATCAAAGTGTTCACCCATGTGGAAACAGGTGAAATTTGATTGCTCACAGTGAAACATGATTCAAACAAGTGGTACAAGAAAAAGTTAGAACTGCTACAAGACTAAGGACAATGAACAACCAAAATGTCCTTTGATCTCAATATGGCCAGCTAAGCACTCTTATATCAAGGAATTTAACCAATTAGTTTAGTAACAACAACCCTAAAAGCTTATTTAACTGAATCTGAAACACAGACAATACCAAAAGAATGCTCCAGAGTGTTAGATGTGGTCTTGCATTTATTTCACTCCCTGAAACTCAAAAGAATATACAAGACATAAAATCCTCTGAAGGATATAAATGTTGTCACAGATCTTGAAAGGACAACTGACCTGATGGTTTTGGATGAACTGAGATATTGCAAATTCACCTTAAAGTGGTATGAGATATCTAATCAAGAAATGTCAAGCAGAAAGACACAGGAAACAGTTCAAGATTAATAATTAAGAATTTGGAGGTATGAATAAATGGAGAGTATTGATTTTATTAGTGAGACAGAAAACAGCGTCTGCTGTATTGTAATGTGTCTGCTTAAAGAATGTGGGTTTGTAAAAGTCCAGTCATTCAAGTGCAAAAAGGTGTATTTACAGTTGGGACTAGAGATGGGCACGGATTTTAAAAAATGGCATTTTGGTTTTTCATTTGTCGTTGAGAGGTCCATTTCGTTTCATTTTGGGTTTTGCAAATTTTTGGAAAAAATTCATTTTCGTTTTTTGTTTTTTCATTTTTCATTTCTACCCGCTTTTTGCGCGATTTTTAAAGCATTTCCATGTGGGGGCATCCCCCAACACCCCAGACCAGAGGGAAAACACTAAAAAAATTGATGCTGGCAGAGACACAGTATAGACTAGGTACGCAGGGAGGCTGCAAAGGCAGCGGCGGGCATTGCCCAGGGTGCAAGGCAGCCACAGAGTGAGTGCACTGGGGCAGGGGAGGGTACTCACTGAGTGGTACGCACACACGCAGACAGGGAGGCTGCAGGACTGAAGCTAGAGTCACAGAGACAGCAATCCCACCCTAACTCCCACCAGGGACTGCAAGGAGGACGGGGGCTGCCAGAGCTTTTTATGCCCTCTGTGGTTGCCAGACCTGCCCAGTCTGCAACCTGGGCATGCTATTGGTTGAAGTTGTCCAAGAATTTGCATGATCCCATCACATGGCTTGCCTCCATGTTGTGGCTGGAGTAGCGACATCCATTTTGTCATCCTTAAAGGGAAAAGAAAAATACATCGCGATGGGAGAAGACAAAAACAAACATTTTAAGGACCCCAACCCCCTGGTAGGTAATAATTTCAAATAATTATCACATTATCACTGCATTTTTATGGATTCCAGGGCGTTTTAATACCCAATAAATCAATATTAGGCATCTGGGAGCCATTTTGGGTCGATGTCCCCTAACTCCCCTTAAAGGAAAAAAATACAGCGATCTGAGAAAAGACATAAATGCACATTTTAAGGACACCAAACCCCTGGTAGGTATTATCAGACAGTATAAATAATTATTGCTGCATTTTTATGGATGTCCAGGGCATTTTTAACATTTAAAACAGCTCATTTCATTGTGCATTGCCATTAACGAAAACGAAACGTAACGAACACATTTTTCATGGTTCTGTTCGTTTCGTTCCATTTTCATCACAATTTTCATTTGTTGTTTCATTACATAATGAAATGAATAACGAATAATGGAAACGAAAAAATGTTCATTTCGTGCCCATCTCTAGTTGGGACTATCACTACTTGATCTGTAAATAAATTTGTGTATGGAAGGGTGTGGATCAAATGCAGACTAGAGGTGGGCCCTTCACCTTGAGTGGGCAATGACTGGGGGGGTAGGGAAGGGACCTCTACAGGCTCCTGCCCAGATGGGAGCACTGGTGCTGCAGGACTCTGATGGTGTGCAGAGCCTGGTAAGTGTGCCAGCTAGCCTGTGGAAGGGCAGCTCTGAACTGCCCTAGTGCAGAGCGAGGCCCTCTTGCCCGCACACCTGGCTGGCATCATGTGTATGCAGCCTCTGGGCTGCTTGCAGGGACATTATTATTATTATTATTATTATTATTATTATTATTATTATTATTATTATTATTATTATTATTATTATTATTATTATTATTATTATTATGTCATTTATATACCGCACCTATTCACCAGACATGGGACTCAGGGTGGTTTACAACAAATAAGATAAAACAATTAAAAAACATCACCAATACAAAGCACAAAGTAAGTACAATCAGGAGGGCAAAAAAAAAAAAAAAAACCCTAATCAGTGCCAAAGGCGTCCCAAAACAGTAGCGTCTTTAGATTTTTCCTGAACGACGCCAGGGACGGAGCCTGCCGCAACTCGCTCGGGAAGCTTGTTCCAGAGAGTAGGCACCGCCACTGAGAAGGCCCGTCCACGTGTGCTATTTTTACGGGCCTCCCTCGGGGTGATGGTCTGAAGCGAGAGGGCCAGGGAGGATCGGGTGGGTCGGGCCAGATCTAATTGTCGGGGGAGATGCTCTGCCAGATAAACAGGGGCCAAGCCATGGAGGGTTTTGTAAACCAAAACCAACACCTTGAACCTTATCCGGGAGGCAACGGGCAACCAGTGTAGGTGGGCCAGGATGGGGGTGGCGTGGTCATAACGACGCGCGCCAACCACCAGCCTGGCCGCTCATTCTGGACCGGCTGCAATCGCCGGACAGGGTTCAAGGGGAGCCCCATGTAGTTTTATAGGGCCTCACAATATGGTGATAGGCCTCTTTCCTGATCCCGCTGCCTTCCCACCCACCCCTCCCCAATAAGAGAATGACATTAGCTGTTCGCATAAGAGCCGAATTGGAATTTTTGGTTGCTACTCAGGTTTGACCAGAGCAACAGTGTGTTTTAGCCCACCTCATTCTCTTTAAGGCCAAATGGGAGGTTCATAACTGGTCACAATTGGTGGGCAAAATCAATTCAGGTGAAATTTATTGATAACATTCCCTAGTAAGCTGGTAGCCCTCAATATGAATTAGGTAATGGATTAGGAAACTAGGAACATTAGGTGTTAGGTATAAATAGGATCAAAGACAAGGAATGAGGGCTGCCCAGACCACAGGTTTTGGGAGGGTGCTGAACAGGTGGGAATCATTAGCTGAGCTGCTTGCACTACATTCATGCCTCCTTTTTAAAGGGATGTTTAACAGCTGAATTGAGTGAATTCATATCAATAAATTGTGGATCAATTTTAGTCCCACAAATGTGTCTCACCTCTTTATTTCTGGGCTGGGTGGGCAATGGGCTACCACACTACTTGTGATGCCACAGTTTGTGCTTCATCTGAAGCATGAAATGCCCCATTCTAATCAACACCTTTGCAATACTTAGAGCAGTGGTGGTGAACCTTCAGGACTCCAGATGTTTTGGACCACTACTCCCACAGTCCTTTTGTCATTGGCAATACAGACTTGGAATTCTGGGAGTTGTGGGTCCAAAACATCTGAAGTGCCAAAGGTTTGCCACCACTGACTTAGAGAATACCCAATGAAATCAAAATGGTTTAAGGCACAGCTGAGTTAATCTGCACTGATTTCAGTTTATCTGTTCTCATTGCCATCAAAAGGATTGAGAGGGGGGGCAACAGAAAATATTCTTGTTCAGACAGACTTTTAATATTTACTTTTGACATAGCCAGATGCCCTACATTGGCCATAAGAACATAAGAACAGCCTTGCTGGAACAGGCCACAGCCCAGCCAGTACAGCATTCTGCCTCACACAGTGGCTCACGATTTGCTTCAAGGTATTCCCAAGCAGATGTCTTCACCTGCTTACAATTCCCAGCAAATGGCATTGAGAGATATCCTGCCTATCTCTCCAACCCAGAGGTTGTCCTTAGGTATTCATAATGATAGCCATTGTTATCCTTGTTCTCCATGAACTTGTCCAATCCTTTCTTAAAGCTGTCAAGGCTGACAGCTGTCACCACTTCTTCTGGCAGGGAATTCCAGAGACCAGTGATCCTCTGGGTGAAAAAGTACTTTCTCTTATTTGTTTGAGATCTAACACCCAAAAGATTCATGGAGTGCCCCCTTGTTCCTCCTTGTAGTGCAACCAGCTTGCACTTGCTGCAAGTTGTAGTCCTCCATGTGCCTTGGCAAGATGACAAACATGACAGAAGTGTTGCAGAGAACTACAGCTGTTCCCTCGGACTCCTTTTAACAAGTGCAGTATTCTGGGTCTCAAAAATTTACACTTTTACTACCTTTCTATCTAGTAAGAATGTTTTCATCCTTTGTTGTTTATATGAAATCTATTTATATGAAATCGGCCTCTAGAGCAGCTCTAGTCCAACTGAAAGCACACCAGAAACTTACCAGTGCTCACTTCTTTCCATTATAACCTTTTTAGTGTGCTTTAAATGTTTCTAAAATAAAATTAAATATGTACAGCATCCCAAACTTAGCAGGAGCCCTTAAGCTGAACAGAGAGAAACTTACTACAAAATATGCCTGTATATCAAATTATGTCATAGGCTTCCTAAAACCAAAAGTTATAACAATAACAAAAAAAAAAAAACACTAAGGGCCAAATTCTGCATTATAGATAACTCTTTGTTCTAGAAAAGATGTTTCTTTAATGACTAAAAACATATGGTTCTTGCACAATGAGTTTTTTTTAAAAAATTAGCTTGTCTTGTTTTGTGATCAGTCATGGAGAAGAAGATTTCATTTGCAAGCATGATTGCTCAGTGATGAAGGCATTCACGAATCACACCTCTGAAATACTAACCAAAACTCAGCTTCTAATAATACACTATCTGTAGCACATAGTTCAACCATAAATCCATACCAGCATATTTTCAGAGCAATTAAAATGTCTGTCCTTATACTGATAATGAGAAGCTTTATGGCCTGTTTTTTCATTTCTGCATTAACAGCTCTCATACTGTGTTTGTTTATTTCATTTCATTTGCTTCCACCAGCATCAACCTTAATGAAATTCACAATGTAGATGAGTTGTTGTTCCATGCTGCCATGTGGTTCTGAACTATGGCAACCTTAATGGGGGATTTTCAAGGTCTGCAAAGTGTTCAGAGAATGGGTTACCATTGTCATAAACACGGACGCCCTGGGAGTGTGCATCACTGAGCAAGATTAGAACCCGGGTTTCCTGAGTCTTAGACTGACATTTATCTACCACACCATACTGGATGTCTGTGTACTTCTTTTATCAGTATTGCTGGCATCCTACCCCAGAAGGGGAAAATAGATGTAGAAGAGTAGTAATACTGTGTGTTGAAACTGCAGAAGACACAAGGCAGATGTCTTATGGATCATTGTGTCCAATCTTGAAATCAGTATATTTTGCAAGGGGGGGGCACAGCATTTGTGCTATGATAGCCTAAATATATTTACAACAGTGACAGACTTCACAGTGTTCATTGTCACTAAGCTAGTATGCTCGTTAAGATAGTAGTTGCCATCAAATGAATGATAGCTTTGATATGCTCTTCTTTCCAATTAACATTCTGTTAGGATGCCTGGATGATTGTATAAGAAAAGATCATCACACGCTACTTTGGAACTTAATAAGAGCAACAAAGGTTCTAATTGCCTCTGAAGGGTGTAATCCAGCAGTTCCATATACTGTGTTAAAACCTGGGGAAATTGCTGAAATGGTGAAACCCTGCACTAACACGGTCCAATCAAAAAGAGGAAAAAGAAATACAGGAACTTTAAAAACAGCTTGGTGCCCATGTGTTCACTTCTAGCAGCATCAGTACAGCCTTGACGTAAAGAACACTAACTGTTCTGTTTGTTTTTGTGATGGTTTAAAAATGGCTGGATGGCTCATAGAGTTATATATCTGGCTGCTGAGCCAAAAGCTGAGAGGATGAAACCTCACTGTACGTTCCTGAAGACCCAGCCTGCATGGCCTGGGACCAGCTGCACATTCCCAGGGTGCCCCTAGAAGAAGGGAAGGAGAAACCACTTCTGATGACTTTCCACCTAGAATTTTTTTTTACCCAGCATGTTGTTAGTCTGTGGAACTCCCTGCCACAGGATGTGATGATGGCATCTGGCCTGGATGCCTTCAAAAGGGGGTTTGGACAGATTCCTGGAGGAAAAGTCCATCACGGGTTACAAACCATGATGGAGATGTGTCATCTCCAGGTTTAAAACCAGGGTACTTCAAGGACCAAATGCAGCGGAGTGGTATCAGGAGACATATAGTCTCAGGCGCTCCCAGGCACATTTGTGAGATACAGGAAGCTGGACTAGATGGGCCTTTGGCCTGATCCAGCATGACTGTTCTTATGTTCTTATGTTCTTAGTATGGGGTGGGGATGGCTCTATTTCCAGATCATTCCATATTTTAAGTAATCTTAAGTTAAAATATGGTTGCTTGCTTGCTTACTTACTTACTTACTTACTTACTTAAAACATTTCTGTCCTGCCTTTCTCCCCCAAAGGACCCAAGGTGGCATTGCTTCTCAGTTACCTGTACATTGGTGCATCTGACCAATGTATAGGTAGTTGAGAAACACACATTCAAGCATTGTTCCTGGTGGTGCCAAAATTCTATGCACCTCCTTTCTCCAGGTTTATCCCAGTTTGTCTTGAAGGTGAATGCTTTCTGGAATCCGTGTCTAATCCCTACTCTCAAATGGCTCCTCTCAAAAATTGTTTTTATTCAATCAGGACATCCTAGAAACCCCTTAATGACTATGGAAGAAAATTGTTTCCTTTAAGCAGAGGCTTTTTGTTCTGGAGCAGACTCGTTTGTGAATGTTTGTATGCTAAATAAATGGAATATTGAAGCTTTTAGTGTTTAAATGCGGAATGCTGGGACAGACTTCAATGGAAGCTCAACAGAGCTCAAATTTTGCCCCCCACCCCACCCCGGAACAAACCAGGATGAAAATAAACCATACCTTCCAGGAGGGATAAAGAGCTTAGGGAATGTCTTTAAACCTTTTAATCAAAATAACAGGAAGGATGTATGGCTAGGAGAAAATACTGATAACAAGAATGAATCTTGAATATTATTGAGAACAGATGCTGTGTATGAAAGACCCCAGGGAGAATGGTAATATTAGTGTCCTGCTTGTAGTCTCCCCTTAAGTACCTCTTTGGCAACTGTGGGAACAGAATGATTTGACAACTTTCGATGTGACCATTTTTGTGTGTGTGCACAGTTTTATGGATAACAAACCTGTTACCTCACTTATCTCAGCCAATGGGAAATCAAAAGCAAGAACAATATACAGTATTATCCATACAGTTCTGCTTGGATATTTCTGCTACAAACTTGTAGCTCCCAGCCCCTTGTCAGAAACCCATCTCAAATTTTGGTTTGCTACTATGACCTGACAACTTTGCTGTATTACAAGATTTGTTTTCCCTCATGTGTTTGCTGCCTTTACTATTCATTTCATCACAAAATACCCTTTTTCACTGAGAGCAGAAAAATAAAAAAATAAGACCATCTGGAAGCAGTCCAGCCTGCCACAATGCATTTAAAAGAATTTCTCTTCCTCTCAGATTGTATATTGTACACCGGAGACTATTTCACACAGAGTCAAATTAGAACTGCTTAAAGATTTCAGAGAGCACATATTCACCTTAGGCCACAATCCTAACCATTGAGGGAGAATATACTGTTGTCCTGAACTCAGTAGGACATCCCTCCTGCTGGAAGCATGGGAAAGAAAGAATACGTAAATTCCCAATTTCCATCTATTTAAGCCATCTGGGCATAGGGAGATACCACCATTAGGATTTATAAATAGATTTTCTCCCACAACAGTTGCCACAGTTTGTCGAAAATGTCTCTCATAGTATTTCTCCTTTTTCTTTAGAAAAAAAAATCACACACATACACAAAGAACAAATTCAATTCTTGAATAATATCTCTAGTTAATGAATGTGGGGCATTGTGCTTCTGTACCCAGGATTCAAAATGTCTGGAAGTGATCAAGGGTTGCTGCACAATTACAGTGTCAATGTCTCCAGCAGAAAAAAAGGGTACCAAGCTTTACATGGCAATTGGCAAAGGACAGCCTGAAGGTTGCTAATGCCAATGGCAACAGTCAGCATGGTCTATAGGGTACAGTATTGTGCTCACTACCATTCACAAAGTTTCCCCACACAAGGGAAACCTGAAGCAAAGGGGTGGGTGCATGTGATTGCTTGCTGACCTCCATTTTCTGTTTGTATGGGTGCAGATTAGGGATGGGCATCAAATGAAAAATGAAATGCTAATTTATCTGTTCATTGGGTAACAAAGCGAAATAAAAACAAACCAGGGAAGCACTGTTTCATTAGTAAAAAAAAATTGAACTGGTTCATTTAGTTTAAAATGAACCAATTTGTTTCTTTGTAAAACAGCTCCCCTGAGCCCTAGACTCTCCTTGTACTCTCATCTTTAAGCCCTCCAAATTTGGAGAGATTTGGGGTTCAGGGGGCCATGTTATTCAACATCAAAAGGGATGTCCCCAGAAAAATTTTTAGACTTGCAATGTTATGTGTTTGAAAATAATGATCCCAGACAGCTAGCAGCATGGAAATTACAGTGGAACTTCCTCAAGCTCTCCGCTTGAAGCACCCTCAATTTGAAGAGGTTTGGGTTTCAGATAACAGAGTTATTAAGCTCCAAAGGAGCTACAGGGGTACTTAATTGAAGGAGAGTGGATTGGCGTGCTGAGGAGAAACTGTAAATTAACCCTATAATTGATAAAGCACACTGGACTCACTCCTTCCATTATGCACCCCCTCACCTCATTTGGAGCTTAACATCTCCACCCCCCAGAAAACCTAACTTTTTCAAAATTTCAAAGGGTTCCCTAAAATTGCTCGGGAAAGCACCCCTGTCACTTTGGCTGGGATCAATATTTTCTACAGTAATTTTTCTATGCTGTAGAAAATACTTATCCCAGCCATATATCTCCCGCAAAATGACAATTAGGGTTTCTGGGGGCAGAAGTATTAAACTCCAAATGAGGTGGGAGGTACTTAATGGAAGGAGTGTGTCTGGCATGCTTTACCGATTATAGGGTTAATTTATAGCTTTCCCTCAGTGTGCCAATCCACTTGAGGAAGGTTCACTGTAATTTCCACACTGCCAGCTGCCTGGGATAACTATTTTCAAGCACACAAGATTGCAATCAGACATGTTTTTTCCTGGGGTCATCCCCTTTGAAGTTGAATAACTCAGCCCCCTGAACCTCAAATCTCTCCAAATTTGGAGAGTATAAAGGGGAGAGTCCAAGGAATGTACCCACCAAATTAGGTGCCTCTAGGACCCAGGTGACCCATTACTGGTTTGTTTCATATGAATTCAGTTTGTTACTGATTCGTTTCATATGAATTTTTTAAAAAACGAAATGAAACAAATCATGGGGGAATGAAACAAAATGGAAGTAATCTAATTTTTTTTCCATTTTGTGCCCATCCCTAGTGCATATGTTTAAAAACAGTCCTCTGCTATCACTGTTATCACACTATTCATCATCATTATTACATTCCCCCCTCTATTTTGCAATTTTTTTAAAAATAAACACACAAACAGTCTTGAAAATATATAGAATTCCTCCCGCTACAAAAAGTCTTCCTGGCCTGCCATGAGAATGATTTTTTGTGTGGGTGTCTCTTTCTCTGAGCACAGATGATCCAATGCCAGAATTTACAGCCTCTTCTGTTTCTGTCCGTTAATTACATTTGGAAATCTAATCTTTCTTTGAACATAAACGTTTTCTCAAATGCATCAGAGAAAGAATTATGAGAGTTGGTGATGAATAGGAATTGGTGATGAAGTGAGCTACAGGACATGCCAGGAGGCAAGACTGAAAAACAACAATGCAGAACCAAAAGGACAAACAAGATTGAAAAGACATAACTGTTCCAAAATACCTTCCTACTAAAAATATGGCAGCAAGACGTCTTGTACCTTTTTATTATTATTATTTTTGGCCTAGATGATCAAATAGCTAGGGCTGTGGTTGTAGCCAGTCTGGGCATATGGAAGATTATTTCTAAATTTTATTCATGCTTAGAATCATAGGTTAATTGAGTTGGAAGGAGGCTACATGGCCATCTAGTCCAACCCTTGCTAGCCAAATCAAAGCAGATCTGATAGATAGTTGTCCAATTTTCCCTTGAATGTCTCCAACATTGGAGTGCTCACCACCTCCTGAGGTAATTAGTTCCATTGTTGTTCTGCTGTAGCAGTTAAGATATTTCCTGAAATTTAGCGAAAATCAGGGCTCCCTTCACTTAAAGCCGTTATTATGTGTCCTGCATTCTGGAATGACTACCAAACCTTCCCCTCTTCTGTATGACTCTTTCAGCTATTTGAAGAGTGCTTACCATATTTCCCCTCAGTTTTCATTTCTCAGAGTTAACCATGAACAGTTTGTTCAATTTCTCCTCATGGGGCTTGGTTTCCATTCTCCTGGTCATCCTTGTTGCCCTCCTCTGACATTCTCCTCTGACACTTTCCTTTGAATCTGTCATTGTGACATGTAGGAATGGCTTTCAAGAAATGGTTAATCCCCTCATGAAATGTGTCATCTATACAAAACTGAGATAATAAGTGCTTCACTTTCATAGAATGCTCTTAATTTTGAGGGAAATGTCCTTGTGCAAAGCTAAAACCTTTTCCGTTTGTGAAGCTAAGTTCAGAGACAGACTGGGTGGTTGACTAAAAAGGTACAAGCAACCCATCCGGTCTTTTTTTCAATTTGAAAAAACCATGCAGTGCAGTTGTATCTAATGCAGCTAATTGCAAACACACTGTATTTTATAAAGGGTTCTCAAAAGGCCCAGTCATGAGGCTTCTTAGATGGCTGCAACTTGAGATCAGTGGACCTGCGCCAGCTCTCGCGCCCCATCAGAGCAGCTGAGCCAGCAAGTTCGCCCATGCTGTATGCCCACCACAGCTACGAATGCCCACCAACATGCTCTACTGCTCTCCCAAGCTGAAGATCATCTGCCCATCTCTCCAGAGATGGTGAGAGCAACCCAGAAGAGTAAGTGCCATCAGCAGGGGAGGAGAGGCAAAAGGACACCCAGTCGTGAGGGTTCTTAGCTGGCTGCAACTGGATTTCGTGGACCTGCACCAGTCATCATGCCCCATCAGAGCCAGCTAGCCAGTTTCTGCTGCAACCCATCACAGCTATTAATGCCTACCATCAGCCCTTTTGGCTGTCATCGACCAGGCCTCCTTAGCTGGAGCTTTTGATGGAGCTGTTGTGAGTGGCCACTGAAGGACAAAGTCAAAGGGTTTCACACCTTTTCAGTGGCTGGGGGACAACTACAGTGTTAAAACAAACAAATAAGTTACTCTGGAACTGGCAGGGGAATTGGCTGGGCCACAGAAGAGTCTGGGGGGCTTGGGGGGGGCAACCAATTGAAATTGTATTGGGCAGGTGGGGGTAGAGCATGCCTTACACCTATCCTCCCTTCTAGCTCTATCTGATGAGTTATCCCCAGCCAATTGGTATCAGGTGACCATATCCACCAGCTCCCAGGCCACATGGTGCTATTGTTGAGCACCAGGTCAGCAAAAAATAAGACTGCCCTCATCCATGATTTATTTCTGGAAGAGGGTGCCAACCTGGCATGCATTACTGAGATCTGGGTGGGAGAAGAGTGAAGAGTTCCTCTCTCCCAGATGTACCCCACGGGTACTTGGTCTAGCATCAGGGTCGCCCAGAGGGCCAGAGAGAGGTGTGTGGCAATAGTATATAAGGATTCCATCTCGCTTTCCAGACTCCCTGCCCCATTGAATGGGAGGTCTTGAGGGCCTGTATTGTGTTTTTGACTCAAGAGACAGACTGGGGATTCTGTTGGTGGATTCTGCCCACCATGATGATTACCAACATTTTCCCTGCCTGAGGTGACAAAGGTGATCTTGGACCTGGTGGTGAGGACTTCCAGACTATTGGTGCTGGGGACCTCAGCCCCCATGCCAAGGCCACCTTGTCAGGAGCAGCTCAGGACTTCATGGCCTCCATGACAACCATGGGGCTGTCACAATATGTCATCAGTCTGACTCATGAGAAAGGCCATATGCTCGATCTAATATTCTCAATGGGATGGGGGGGTGGTCCAGATGTGGAGGGATTAACTTTGACCCCATTGTCATGGTCAGATCATTTCCTGGTAAAGTTTAGACTCTCTGCCACTGCTGCCCTCTGCAGGGGTGGGGGAATCAATTAAAATGATCCAACCCCAGAGACTTATGGATCCTGAAGAATTCCTGAATGATCTGGGGGTTTCCAGCTGATATGGTTGGTACTCCTGTCAAAACACTATATATATAAAAGCACAAGTCCCTAATCAGTCTGTGTTGTAACCTGGAGAAAAGAAGATAAGCAAAATTGTTTTCCATGCATGTAAGAAGTTTACATATTTTTTTCTTGTGTCTGTTTCTGTGTTCTGTAAAGTCATGATGATAAAAGCGGAGATTTCCTTAATGTAAAGCGTTTAACATTTTTAAAAAAATCACCAGCTAACAAAATGGATACAAACAATGTGTAAGACTAATGTGAGAATAAAGGTGTTTATTTCCCTCTCTTTAAGGTTTGTCGTAATGGTTCCTCCAGGCAGGCTGCAGACAACTCTGCTGGCCTTTTGTCATCCTAGGTACTTAAACAAGGCAACTTTTAATGAGAAGTTGGAACCCTGTTGTAAATATGTGAGCAGGGCTAGTTTGTTCTTCAAATATCTTTTTTTTTCTGAAAGGAGAACTGAACATACTGTGTTACGCTGCTAAACGTTTGGATCTAGCTTGTCTCTCGCTTTACATGAAAGCTCATATCAATATATGGTGCAGCTAATGTTAAAAAGCTGTACAGAGTTCAGATTGTTGTTATCTTTAAAAAGGCATTTTAGGACAGACACAGAGCTGGTGCAATTATTAGCAGGCAGAAATACATCCCCTTTGAGAAAATTACATAATTGAGAGCTTTTAAAAAGTCAATGGGAGAGTGATAGAGATTTAGAAAATTAGATGTGCCATGAGGATGCCCTACATTACATCAGAATCCATGGAATTTCGCTAAGATCTTCGCCCCGCTCTCGAGATGCGCCAGGAAATGGACCCACTCTCCTACCATCCAGAGACCCAGTTCCCTATGGCCGTTTTGGCCCCCAGCCTTTTAGATTTGGCTCATGAATTGTTCCTCTCGGGTGGCACCTCAGCCGCCGGTGCGGGGTCCCGCTCGGGCGGCATGTCGGCCGCCGGCGGGGGGTTTTCTCCCTCCTCTTCCCCCCGTCTGGAGGCTCCCTGACGCTCGGGCGGTTTGTCGGCCGTAGGAGCCTCCTCTCCGTCCTGCTGACCTGGATGCCAGCCTGGTTTGTGTGCCCACCTCTTGACCTGCTCCCCGGGGTCTTCTGGCTCGGGTGGTGAGCTGGCCGCCGCCGCCCCTCTTTTCTTTTCCATCTGGCGCCCGGGAGGCCTGTCTCATGTGTTGCCCCTGTTGGCTGGAGGCTCCTTTCACCCATTGCCTCCGCGTCATCCCCTCCCCCTGTCCTGGAGATTTTATTCCTAGGCAACTATTACCATCTAGGTCGGAGGGGAGATGCTGAAGACCCCGTTGGTGGGAGGAATGGTGGCGCGCCAGAGAGAGAGGAGGCGAGTCTGCTCCATCATTCCCACTTGCGGGCTTCCCCTTCGTGGGCTGACGATTGTGCTTGCCCCACTTGGCTGTGAGCCTGGGCAGCAGATTGGCTGCCGAGGCCAGTTTAGCTGCTTCCAGCTGGACGTGGGGATTTGGCAGCTATCATGCCATTAAGACTGCTCACCTCCCTACGATCTTGATTCTGACTCTTGCTGAGACCTTCAGCTTTATAATTTTTACACCTATTAGGATCTGGGACGTAGAGTTTGGATGAGGGGAGGTTGGACGCGACCTTGGCGGGAGGGTGGAGGGAGTGTGGATTCCTTTCCAGCTCCTCTTCCGCCCCCTGTTTAGCTGCATTAACATCTCAGCTGTTTCGTTTAACTTGTCCCCCCCATGGCTACCTATAGTCCTCCTGGCTTTGCCCGTCTTATATATATAATATATAATATATATATCAACAATAAAAAGGGGGTGAAGGAAAAATATATATATATATATATATATTCCTTCCCCCCCTTTTTATTGTTGATTGTATTGCTTTGCATTGTGCTATTTTTTATTTTACTAGCTGCGTATTGTTTGCTGTATCTGTTTAGTTTTGTTCTCTTTTAGGTCGTGGTGGTTTACACAATCTAATTTGGCTAGTTGCGCCCCGGGTCGTCTGCTTTTCTATCTTATGGAGCAGGGGTCCTCAAAGTTTTCAACCAGCGGGCCGGTCCACCACCACCCCGACACCACTGGGGGCCGGTTCACAGTCCAAAAGCAGCTGCGGAGGCTGTCTTGCTCACAAAACAGGGGGTAGGTGGCGGGTTGCAATTGGTCCCAAGGGCCGGATTCAGGACCTTGGGGGGCCACATCCAGCCCCGGGGCCTTAGGTTGAGGATCCCTGTTATGGAGCCTGCAGGGTGCTGCATTGGGGTGGTGTCGGACCGTGGGAGGTACGCTTGGGGCCGGCGGATCGATCGGACAAGAAGAACCCGGGACAGGCATTTATGGCCCGCCGGCTCACTGCCCGCCGGCTCACTGCCACATGTCAGGGATCCACGCCATCCGTACCCCCGGTCTGTCCTGTTTGCTGATAAATGCCAGGTCGGTACATAATAAGATACCGGTCATCCACGACTTGATTGTGGATGGGCGAGCCGACCTGGCATTTCTCATGGAGACCTGGGTGGGCGAAGGGGGAGGGGCCTCCCTCTCACTACTTCGCTCCCCTGGCTACTGTGTGCAGCACCTGGGCAGGCCGGGCGGGCGGGTGGGGTGGGGTGGCCATTGTGTATAGGGACTCTTTTTATATCAGCAGATCCGCGGTGTTGGTGAGTCCAGGTTTAGAATGCCTACACCTTGTGGTGGGACAGAGGGACAGGTTCGGGATAGTGCTCGTGTACCGTGCTCCCCGTGACCCTGCACTCTCCCTGCCAGAGCTCTCCGAGTTCATCTCGGCGGCACTTGTGAGATCCCCCCACCTTTTGGTGTTGGGGGATTTCAACGTGCATACCGAGGCTGAACTGTCGGGAGCAGCTCTGGAATTCATGGAGTCCATGGCCTCCATGAACCTGTCCCAGTTTGTCATCGGCCCCACTCACAAGGGTGGACATACCTTGGACCTGGTTTTTGCCTCCACATCGGCGGGTTTTGATCTGGGGGTTGGGAGTTTGCTGACCCGACCCGTGTCATGGTCAGATCACTATCTGCTGACCTTCTCCCTGCCAATCGCCACCCCACCTCACGGGGAGCAGGGCCCTTCCATCTGGGCCCGCCCCCGGGGGCTCCTGGACCCTGAGCGGCTTTCGGAGACCCTCAGGGCTGAGCCGGACGGTCTGGATGACGATCCGGTGGACTCCCTGGTCAAAAGATGGTATGATGAGGTGACCGGGGCAGCCGACTGGATCGCCCCCAAGCGCCTGATCCGATGCCGAGCCCGTTCTTCCCCTTGGTTCACCGAGGAGCTAAGGGCTATGAAGCAAGAGCAGAGAAGGCTAGAGAGCAGATGGCGGAATGCTCGGATGGCTACGAATTGGGTCGCGGTCAAGGCGTCGACCGGTCGCTACTCTCGAGTGATAAGGGCAGCTAGGAGATCTTTTGCTGCCCTGAGAATTGGTGAGGCCTCGAATCGCCAGGCGGAATTGTTCCGGGTGGTTCGAGACCTCACCAATCCCGGTCCGCCTGGGCCTCCTCCTAGTGATTTCACTAGTGAGTCCTTCGCAGCCCACTTTAACTCCAAGATAGAGGCCATCCGCTCCGGGCTGGATGCCGGTTGCCCTGACCCAGCCCCCGCCGTGGCCAGAACTGGGCCGCCTCGGTCGCCCCGGTTCGTTGAGTTTGGGCCTGTTACACCTGAGGATGCTTCCAGGGCTCTGAGACATTGCAGGCCTGCGACTTCTCCGTTTGACCCTTGCCCGTCCTGGTTGATTAAGATCGCAGGGGGGGAGCATGCCAAAATGGGCTTCGCTAATTGCCTCAGCCTCCTTCAGAGACATGATTTTTCCCAGTCTTCTGAAGGAGACGGTGGTGAAGCCCATTATTAAAAGACCTGGCCTGGCTGTGGACGATATGTCTAACTATTGCCCCATAGCCAATGTTCCCTCTTTAGGCAAGGTGATCGAGCGAGTCACCGCCCTGTGTCTCCAGTCGTTCCTGGAGGAGAACCATGTCTTGGATCCTTTCCAATCTGGGTTTAGGCCATGCCATGGGACTGAGATGGCCCTGGTCTCTCTGCATGATGATCTGTTGAGGAGGGCCGATGGGGGTTGCTCTACCCTGTTGGTCCTTCTCGACCTGTCAGCGGCTTTTGATACCGTCAACCATGGTATCCTCCTGGAGCGGCTCTCGGAGGTGGGGATTGGGAGTCTGGCCTTCGGCTGGCTCCGGTCCTTCCTTGAGGGCCGCATCCAGCGAGTGAGCTTGGGGGGTGAGTTGTTGGCTCCCTGGACACTCTCTTGTGGGGTGCCTCAGGGGTCGTCCCTCTCCCCCATGGTCTTCAACATCTATATGAAGCCGCTGGCTGAGATCATCCGGAGTTTTGGAGTCTGCTGTCATCAGTACGCTGATGACATGCAGCTCTATCTCTCCTTCTCCACCAGTGCAGTGGAGGCCGTCCAGACCCTAGATCGCTGCCTGGCCACGGTTTTGGATTGGACCAGGACCCACAGACTCAGGCTCAACCCCGGAAAGACTGAGGTTATGTTCTTCGGGGGTGGCCCGGATGGGTACTGTGGCCCTCTTCCCAGTCTGGGCGGGTCCACCCTCCAGCTGGCGCAAAGAGTGAGGAATCTGGGCGTCGTCCTGGATCCGGATCTGTCCCTGGAGTCTCAGGTGTCAGCCGTGACCAGGTTGGCCTTTTACCACCTAAGGTTTATTGCCCAGATTTGCCCGTACCTTGACAGGAGCTCCCTGAGGACTGTGGTTCAGGCACTGGTCATGTCAAGGCTGGATTATTGCAACGCTCTCTACATGGGGCTTCCTTTGAACCTTGTTCGGCATTTGCAGTGGGTCCAAAATGCGGCAGCCAGGTTGGTGGTGGGCGCGCGCCATTTCGACCACGTCACCCCCATCCTGGCTCGCCTCCACTGGTTGCCCATTGCCTCCCGAATAAGGTTCAAGGTGCTGGTTTTGGTTTACAAAACCCTCCATGGTTTGGCCCCTGATTATATGGCAGAGCGCCTCTCCCGACAATTAGATCTGGCCCGACCCACCCGCGCATCCTTGGCCCTGTCGCTCCGGACTGTCCCCCCGAGGCTAGCCCGCAAGACGAGCATGCGCGGGCACGCCTTCTCAGTGGTGGGGCCGTCCGCCTGGAACAGTCTACCAAGCGACTTGCGGCAGGCCCCTTCCCTGGCGTCATTTAAGCAAGGGTTGAAGACGTTGCTCTTCAGGGAAGCTTTTAACATGAACTAGTGTTTTTTCCCCCTCTTTCCCAATGCAAGTTTGGATTGCTGCTGTCCTTGTCCGCCTTTTAACTTTTTAACTTTTTTTAACCTTTTAACTACTCATGTTAACCGCCCTGAGTTCCCGGTCTGGGAAGAAGGTGTGTATAAATAAATAAATAAATAAATAAATAAATAAATAAATAAATAAATAAATAAATAATCCACAAATTCACTTATCTGTTGCCAGAAAATGTTAATTTAAAAAAACCAAATATATGTATTTTCACTGTATTTTTATCAGATCTAGCCACTTGAGGGAGCCAGAAACAATGCTGTGGATAGTGAGTGCTACATTCAGATTTTTGGCAACAAAAGTAGGACTTAGAACAGATGCCCTTCGGATCCTACTTTAGTTTGGAGGATGTGAACAGATTCCCCCCTCCTGCTTATAATACAGGTAGTTACTTAGTGCCAAAGCAGGGCTGAAGTTGAGCATTAAGGCTAAAATCATGACTACACAAGAACTACAAAAGCCTTATGGTGCAGTGGTTAAAAGGGCTGTACTGCAGCTATAACTGTGCTAATAACCCGGGCTTCAATTGCAGGTAGCCAGCTCAAGGTTCACTCAGCCTTCCATCCTTTTCAGGTCAGTAAAATGAGTGCCCTGCTTGCTGGGGTGCGGGGCCAATGTGTACCCTCTGTAATTACTTATAAATAGCCCAGAGAGTGCTTAAAGTGTTATAAGCTGGTAATTTATTTATTTATTTATTTGATTTATATACCACAACCATCTAGTAAAAAAGCTACTCTGGGCAGTTTACAAACATATACAAAATACAAAAACAGATCAAACAACTTAAAATAGTAAATAAAAACGAATCAATCAAACAAAATAATCAAAATAATAATAAAGAGAACAAATAAACAAATAAGCACAAATACAACAAATCAAAATGGTTTGACAATTCAAAATAAGAACAAATGGAAAAAAATAACTAGTAGAAAATTATCATAAGGAGGGGGAAAATGACAGTGTCCTTTTTATATAAGTTGGTTGAAACAGAATAATCTATAAAGCCAGGTTTTCAGTAGTTTATTGAAGGCTTGTAGTGAAGGCGCCAGATGAATCTCCTGGGGAACCTCGTTCCACAGGTGAGGTGCAACCACCGAGAAGGCTGGTTTCCTTGTTGATGCTTTCCAGGCATCCCTCGGGGTCAGTACCTGCAGATAGCCCACCTGGCTTGAATGATTGATTCTAGCAGTTCTTTTTGGGAGGAGCCGTTCTGTCAGATACTGAGGTCCCAAACCGTTTAGGGCTTTGTATGTTAATACCAAAACCTTGAAGTCAATGTGGTAGGGAATAGGCAGCTAGTGCAGAGAGGCCAAGTCAGGGGTAATATGCTGGAACATTTTTAACCCTTTTAACAATCTGGCCGCTGTATTCTGTACTAGCTGCAATCTCCGCATTAACCTCATAGGCAGCCCCACAAAGAGAGCACTACAGTAGTCTAATCTCGAGACTACGAGTGCATGAACCAGCGTGGTCAGTGCCCCAATGTCCAGGAAGGCCCGCAGCTGGGCGATCCTCCGTAGATGGTAATGAGCGGTACAGACTACTGACACCACCTGGGTCTCCATGGTGAGCGCCGGGTCCAACAGGACGCCCAGACTGCGGACCCCATCCTTTGTGGAGAGAGTTACTCCTCCAAATACAAGGGAGCTTCCCAAAGCACAGACATCAGGGGGCCCACCCGCAGGATCTCCATTTTGCCCAGGTTCAGCCTCAGCCTATTAGCCCCCACCCAGTCCAGCACGGCACCCAGGCAGCACTCAAGGGACGGAACGGCATCCACTGCAGAAGATGGAAAGGAGAGATAGAACTGGGTGTCATCCACATATTGGTGACCCGAAGCTCCTTACCCCCTTATGACTTTTCCCAACGGCCTCATATAAATGTTAAAGAGCATGGGAGAGATGACCGATCTCTGTGGCACCCCACAATTGAGGGACCAAGGGGCTGAAATCATCTCCCCAGTTGCACTCACTGGGGACGGTCCTCAAAAGCAGTGCCTCCAATCCCCAACTTGGAGAACCTCCCCAGGATTATACCGTGGTTGATGGTATCAAAGGCCGCTGAGAGATCGAGGAGGACCAGCAGGGACGTATTACCCCTGTCGGCCTCCCTCAAGAGGTCATCATGCAGGGCAACCAATGCTGTTTCCGTACTATGGCATGGCCTAAAGCCAGACTGAAATGGATCGAGGGCAAAAAGCAGCACACTTTGCTTTTAATTTTACACAAATTTAACACTGACATTGAAGAAAAATTGAAACAGAAAGAGATTGTATACTTTGGTTCAAACATATGGTTCAGGCTAAAGACCCATCTGGTCCAGCTTCCTGTATCCCACAGTGACCCCACCAGATGCGTCTGGGAGCGCATAAGACTAGATCTCTGTCTCCTGATACCACTCCCCTGCATCTGGTCCTTGAAGTATCCTGGTTTTAAGACTGGAGATTACACATTTCCATCATGGTTTGTAACCTGTGATTATGGACTTTTCCTCCAGGGATCTGTCCAACCTCCTTTTGAAGGCATCCAGGCCAGATGCCACCACCACATCCTGTGGCAGGGAGTTCCACAGACTAACAACACACTGGGTAAGGAAATATTTTCTTTTTTTCCCTGTTCTTACCCTCCCAACCCTCAATTTGAGGATCCTGCACTGATGGGAATTCCCATCTTCCTGCAAAAATGTCAGTGCAAGGAGAAAGGGGTGATTTGAAAGATCCTTTGCCTCCTGCCAATAATGAGACAAAGACCTCATTTTCCCTATCAACGTTTCTATAATTGCCTAAAAGTTCTCTAGAATATTTTTCCTTTGAAAAGCAATGCATACATTAAGGAGGCAGAACAGCTGCTTGACTGATTAATACGAAGACTTCATTTTGTTGCTTCCAAATTCTAAAAACTGCTTGTTTGAGGCAATTCATAAAATTCACACAACTGCTCATGTTTACACAAACCTAGTGATTTTGTACAAAAGTGGGGCAATGTATTGCAAAAATTGGCACTTTTATGCAATTCTTCATTCTTCTCCATGTGAAAAGAAAAAAAATCTTATCAGCATTGAATCTAAAGGGTAACTTCCTTGGAGTATCATTGTGGTTAATTTTCAATCCCCATGATTTTTATCAGCAAAGAACAGTGTGGCAGGGAAGAGGTTAGCAAGAGTACATTTGCTCCAAACAAGATGATAAAATCAAACTTGTTAGCCAGAAGTAGTTAGAATAACACGAGCGAGTAAACGATGAAATACTTGAGAGACTTGGGTTTGCCATAACTTATAAAGATGTACATTTTCTTTACATTTTTTAATTTAAAACTTATGATTAATATGAAGTAGGGTGCTTGATGGGTTTCACTGCACTGTGAACATGCACAGTTTATTAAAATGAATGACCCCATGAAAAAGCATTAGCATTTGGCAATTTCTGAGATGTAATGAAGCAGAATTAAAATGATTAAGAAATAAATTGGAGGAAAACAGGGCAACTTTTTGTGTTAAGTGAACTTCTGTTCCAGAAAAAAATAGGCAGTGCAGGGTTGCCATTTCTCTTGCACTAAGCTAGAAGTAGAAAGGGCTTGGAAAATCATTAATTCCACCAGCTCTATAAGCTGAGACAGCATTATGCTTTGAGTCTACTAGAGATTCTTGCAAAATGATATACTTGTCTGTAATTCCCATTTGTTCAGATGGCCAGGTGTAAAGGGACAGGTCTCCTGTAATTCCAGTAGTTACAGAAACAGAATTTTGGCAAACATAGGAAAGGGCCTTCTCTGTTGCTGCTCCCAGACTTTGGAACTCTTTGGCTTTTAGATGGATTACCATGCATGATTGCATTGACTGAGTTCATAAGAACACCAGTGTTTTCCATGTTAGTGTCCATTAGGGATGGGCTCCTTACGAAAAACAACACACTGTTTTGTCGTTTCATAAGCTTACAAAACCTTATGAAATGAAATGAAATAGCAAACAGCCCATCAGGAAGAAACGAAATGAAACCCCTTTTTTTTTGGAAATTAAGCAATTTGTCTTAGCCTCTTGATCCAGTCATCTTGAGAACAGGAAGTTTGTTTTTAAACTGACTGATTTGTTTTCCTTCCTTCCTGGGACTCTACTGTTGAACTAGCTTATCTCCAATCTTGATCAGCCTGAAGCTAGCCAGGAACTGAGCTATTCCTTTTGCTGGCTGTGTCTGGAAGTTGATTTAAACTGATTGTTTTTCTTTCCTGATTAAGTAGGACTGTGGAGGTTATATTTTTAATATTTTCCTTCCTTCCCTCACTGCACCACTGATCAGCTGTTGAGCTTATCTCTCCAATCTCTCCATGCAGCAGCTAGCCATTAGGTTTCTAGCTTGTTTATAAAGCAAATTGATGGGAAGTTTTGAGGGTCTTTGACTAAGGGCAGTGGGCCCCCTACTAAAAGTTTTAAAAGGAAAGCTCCCCATTATTTATAGTTTTATGAAGCATTTAATTTCATTTTGTTTCTTGATGAAAATTCTTTTAAAAAATCTGTTATTAGTGAAATGAAATGAAATTAAGATTGAAATTAAACAAAACTGTCCTTGGACTACAGCTCCCAGAAGTGCTGGCTGACACAGCCAGTGGGGAAGGCTTCTGGGAGTTATAGTCCAAGAACATTTGGGGATCCAAGGTTGGAAAGCACTTGACTTTTTCCCTTTTTAAGCCAAGCACTTAGAAAGGAATAGCAAATGCAAGAGAGTAGGTCAATCACTCACACAGATGCAAACAACTTATTTAATGCTGTTTCTCTTCAGTAAGCCAGAAGTTAACACATATTTTATTTTCCCACATTTATAAAAATGCACACAATTTTGTTTCATGATGTGTATATTCTTTCCAAGAATTTCTTGGCAAAGAAGGGAGGTTGTTCTTTATTGCTTAGTGCACAATAATGATTTACATACAGTTCATAATTTACGTTTCTAATTTATTACATTGAACATCAAGTAATAGTACAAATAACATCCATTTAACTGCTTTGATTTGTTTTACTTGACAGCTTATCAAGATAGCAAAATTGGACTATTGAAATTCGGAGCAACACATCCCATACTCACTTGTCAGAGGGACCGGGAACTGTACATAGGGGGTATTCAAATGTCTACTCACTGTTGTCAATATACTGTCTTTTGTTGCTTTTTAAGGAGAAAGGTGGGATAAAAATATTATGAATAAATAATTTTTTAATTTTTTTATTTATGTATTTTTCAGACATAGCCCAAATAGGTATAACCCTGCATAGGGTGCCTCACAGTATTCTAACCAGGAGTAGACTTAGTCTTCAAACCAATGGCATGCAGCACCTCAGCTCACTGCAAAAACCCCTTCAGAGCAAACCCCCCTCTCCTGACTACCTGCTGGATGGCAAGGAAGGAAGTTCCTGCATGGAGTGGGAATGGGGGAGCATTTGTATTCCTGCATAGAGTGGGGGAGGGGGGAATTGGACTTGATGGCCTTATAGCCCCTTCCATCTTTCCATCTTCACCATTCTATGATTCTAAGTTAGAAAGATGATGTCAAAATAAGAATTTGAAAGGGACTGATGGAGAGAGAGAGGGAGCGGGAGAGAGAGAGAGGGAGAGAGAGGGAGAGAGAGGAGTAGCCCCATCCACTTTTGATATAGGCCTTGGCCATCATAAGTTTTGTCCTCTACACCCAGGATATGCCTTCAGGAGATTACTCATGGAGAAATGTTCCTCAGCCGGATTTAATTTAATATGTCATTATTTATCAGTCAAAAGGAACTCAGAGCACCTGAGTTTCTTTATGAACAATGGCTTCCATTTTATGCAGTGCATAGATTTATCAAGAAAATTCGGTGTCAGTAGGAAAAGGCACTGAAATAATAGTGTGACACCAGAAGTAGACCTTTCTGCAATAGCATCAGCTGAAAATACAAAGGTCTTTTTTATTACTGAGGTGAGCTCCAACTTCCGTATTGATTATTTCTGTACCAAAAAAAGAACTATATATAAATGTGTAGGGAAAATATTTCTTACTGATATAGGGCTGAGGGGGGAGGGTTGTTCTTGGATAGCAGAGAGACAAGAGCACACACAAATAAAAAAAACACCATCATCTCAAAGAAGAAAACAAGCAAACCTATTTTGTTAAAATTTTATAACTTTGTCCTTTTTTCTTTTTCTTTTTTTTAAGCAATGCAGTCACATTGAGAGCTTTGACACTTGTTAATGTGAGGGCAGAACAGACATGGTAAATGGGAATAGGATTCCATCCTGGAAAATTGAAAAATGAGAACAACTCAGTTTTGTCAATATAAATTCAAGTGACAACAGAGACCAATATTGAACAGTGGTAGTTCTCCACTTGTGTGTAAAAGTAGGACTTCCAAGAAAAGGGGTAGGCAGTGCTCCAGTTTTTAGGTGAAACTCAGCTATTTTTAACAGCTTAGAGCAAAGTAATCACAAAGAATTCATATAATACAATAAACAGAAAATACAGTAATATACTAAAAGTAAAAATAAAATTAAAGTGACATAAAATAGGGTATTGTTATTGTAAAACCCTGTAAAACCCTGATGAGAAGTGTTTCAACAATTAAAGACTTTCTCCTTCCATGGAGCTTGTCCACCTTGAGTGATCTGTAGGGATGGGCATTTCATTTCCGAACCAGTAGGAAATGAACCACGCAAGTCCAGATGGTCCCTCGAACTGGCTGATACACACAGATCCAATTGCTTTACCTTTCTCTGTCTCATGCAGTGTTAAAATCCAAATGAGGAAGCATGCTGTGATATCATCTGTGCTAGATCTGTGATGCTGGCCAATCAGGAGCTGTGTAGGGGCAGACATCATCCCGCCTCCCTCTCTAATTTCCCAGCAGCACGAAGCAGGAAAGATGATGTCACAATGTGCTTCCTCGTTGGATTTTAACCCTGCACATGACAGAGAAAGAGAAAATAATTGGATCAGCATGTATCAGCCAGTTCCGAGGACCACCTGGGCTCACGTGTTTCGTTTCATAACCTACTGGTTCTGAAACGAAATGCCCATCCCTAGTGATCTGTTTTATTTCATGGAAGCTGAAAGAGCCACAGAATGCAAGGAGGAAACTTGAACATAGAAAATCTTGACCAAGGGATGGCATTACCAAGAGGGAGAGATTTTTAGCAATTAAAGACTTCATCCATCCATCCACAGCACACAAGGTTTCCGTGAAATGAAATCAATAGCTCATGAATTGGACAAACTGGGACAGAAGGAAGAATCTCTAAATATTGCAATCATCCCCCTGTTGGTAAAGTCACCTGTTGGTTAACATTTTCATAAGTTCCACTTCAAGTGGAAGTAATTGCTGTTTCCCATTCACAACATGATTTTGACTTTTTCATTCAACACTCTGTTTCCAAAGGGCTGGCCAGAATTCTAATAAGTCCACAAGCAAAACACGAGTGAAATTGCACACCTCATGCCTTTCCTTCAGTAGCTGGTTTTGAAACACATGCTACCTGATGAAGTACAATTTCTAAAGCCTGCACCCCTGACTTCCTTTCTTACCTCTGCATCTGGTCCCTCTGTCTGGTTCCTTATAGTGAAACCGTTATTTTTCATAGAACAAAATATGCCTCTTTTTAATCCCCTGTCTTTTCTCTTCACACATATCTGTGCACATTTGCATGGATTTTTAAAATTTCATGCATCCCTTGACACAAAGTTTGGCAGACATTTGGGATCTATGTGTATCCCTACTTGCACATTCAAAGCGTGCAAGATTTCTGAGAACATTTATAGCTGTCCATGAATGTGTAGGCTCTGGAAAGTCAACAGCATCAAAGCCTTTGGTCAGTCTGGAAAGTGTGAGCAGGGCAAAATAATGGCAAAACACAGATTCTCCTAGAGTCGATGACTTGCAGATCACTAAACTACCTGGAGGCATTATAAAGCTATCATGGATGACTAATGTTGACTCTGAGCCCCTGCTGCTATGCAGCTGTGCAGGATGGAGAACATTCCCATTTGCCAATCATGAAAGGTGAGACAGAGAAAGAGAGACTCCAGCACATCCCCAAATCAATGACAGTGTTGTGGGATGAATCAGGTTGAGGCTGCATCCAAGAATGTTTCACCAAACAAGCCAGCACAAGCAAGGATGGCAAGGGTAAGGGACTTCCCCTGGCCTGGGCTGGAGAGGAGCCTAGTTGATCCACCTGGTCCTGTCCTCAGGTGGGAATAAATTCTTAATAAAATTGTGGCCCAAGTTTCAAACTCATTTGTGGCGTTCACCCCTCCATAGTCAAATGTGTTTGTACAGGAGGATGTAAAGGGTTAATGCTGTGGACCAATGAGGGAGTGTGGAGGCGGAGCCCACATGTTTAAAAGGTTCAGCCTGAGGGACCTGTGAGTTAGATAAGAGGGATGAGGTTTAGAAAACATTAAGATAAAGTTTAGAAGTGATAAAAGTCAGATAATGTTGACATGTAATATGTGAGACAGATGAGAGAGGTATGAGAATAGTGAAATGACAGAATTTGAGTGTAATCTGCTTAGAGGAACGTTCAATTAAGGGCACACAAGAAAACCTTGAACTGAGACAGCTTGTTGAATTCAATAAACATTATTTTCCTTTATTAATAGAGATGGGCATTAAATGAATTTTTATTTGTTTTGTTATTCGTTATTCATTTCATTATGTAACAAAATGAATAACGAACCTAGGAGTAAAATCTAAATGAAATGAACTGGGAAAAATTGGTTTGTTACGTTTTGTTTCATTAATGGCAGCGCACGAAGAAATGAGCTGTTTTAAAACCCTTTAAACGGATGTGAAACACTTCAAAAATATCGTAAAAAAGTTCTTATGCCTGATTATAGCTATTAGGTTGATGCCAGTGATGTAAAACATCTAAAATGTGTTTTTAAAGAGATTTTTTTAAGGGGACAAAATGGCTGCCGCATACTTTTGTTAATGGTGGCAAATCTGTGCAGAATGGCATTTTTAAGGTATTAAAACATCCTGAATATACTTAAAATACCTAGCAGGGAGGTGAGGAGTGCTTAAAACATCCATTTATCTGTTTTCTCAGATCACTTTTTAAATTTTCTTTAATTTTTTTTTAAAATGCTTTTCGTCTGGTCTGGGGTGTTGGGATGCCCGCGACACGGTCAAATGCTTTAAATAGCACAAAGCGGGTAAAAATGAATAACGAATTAATGAACCAACAAAATGATTTTTTCAAAAAAAATGTTAAAAATGAAATGAAACAAACTGAAACCTTAAATGAAACAAAATGAAACAAATCACCATTTTTGTTTGTTTGTGCCCATCTCTGTTTATTAATGTTACAACTTGACTGGTGCTCGGTTATTTCAACTGGTAACCCTGAATGGTGGCAGCGAGAGTAAAAAAGAAGGTGTGTACAGGCCAATGGTCCACGAAACAACTGGGGGCTCTGTATGGGTTCAGCACACAATTTCTTGTGTCTCCCCTCGCTATGTGCTTGTTAAGGAGATAAGAGCTTCCGACAGCCTATTGTGGCACTTCTTCCCCAATTCCCCACTGATTCAATTGGTCTACTCTCCTGAACCAATGTTGGTGTACAGATGGCATCCAAGTCATAAGGGAAGAGTTGAATCTCTCCAAGTTTCCCATTCAGTTTTATGGTTTAAATGAAGAAATTAAAATAAATGAACAAATTATCTGTATTATGTTCCCTTAAATTAATCCATCTCACATTTGGCCTTCATCTTCTCCTGCTGCCATCAATTTTTTCCATCACTACTGTTTTCTCAAGCAAATTGTGCCTTCTCTAGCCACCTCAAAAGTTGAATTCCTAAATGAAAAAACATAAGGCTCTTCTGGATTCACTCAAGTTGTGTAATCCTTAAGAAATCCTAAACAGAAGAGTGGTGACCCAAAAGAACCCTAAACAGAAGAAATCCTCCCCCCCCCCGGCCATGCCTACTGCCCACACCTACGGAGGTCCTAATAATAGGACTTTTTGGAGGTCACAAATATATATGTCAAAACAGATTGGATAACACATAACAAGCATCTATATCAGTGGTGGCGAACCTTCAGCACTCAAGATATTTTGAAAACAACTCCCAGAATTACCAGCCTAGACTGCCAATGACAAAGGACTGTGGGAGTCATGGTCTAAAACATCTGGAGTGCTGAAGGTTTGCCACCACTGATCTATTTGAAAGCAAAGATCTCCTTAAATATGGAGCACAGAGGGTGGGGTAAATCAATTACAACTGTCACACAACTGGTCCTTCAAGACGTTATCTATGGCCGTCACTTCACGAAGTACTTCGCTTCACAGCGTGATTGCCTTCGCTTTGAATGCGAAGGCGGTCACGTGGTCTCCGTTCGCCCCCACCCCTCTTTCTCTGTCCTCACGAAATTTTCGGTTCGAATCCATTGCCACCTCACGTGCTCCCGCATTTGGTTTCTTTCAACGTCCGGTTTTCCCTGTCTTTTATTTTTAAAAAAAGGCGTATCGATGCATCGATACCGGGCTGTCATTTGCGGCAAATGCTGTATGATTTTGTAATTTCCCTCCATTTGAATTGCTTCGTTCATAAAAAAATGCTGTTTCAGAACAAGGTGGACCAGCACACCATTTGTTGTTTATGATTTCCTCCAAGGGCATTCGAGTAATCCCTTCCTAAATCCCTAGAGCAGTGACCAAGCAACTTCCGCCTCAAACTACCATTACAAAGCTATCATGCCTTGCGTTCATCAGTATTTTCTGAAAAAAAAAAAAAAAAGAAAAATTAGTGGCCACACGTGACTTTGGATGCGAAGCGGGATGCGGCGAGGAAGATTCCCGGCCTCCGGCAGGGGAATCGCCTCGCCTCCTCTGGAGCTCGGTTTAGGGGGCGTGGTCGGGGTGGCGCCGAACCCAAAGAGGAGGAGCGTGCGGACAAAAGCGGTCGATTCGCACGGAAATTACGGCTCGCCGCGCAGCGAGAGGCTCGTGAAGTGACGGCCTATGTCTCCTCCAGATCACATTGAACATCCCTTTCCCCCTTACATTTTCCTTACATTTTTGTAATTTGGTTCATTCTTTTCTACCTTTCCACTTAGCAGCTGAGCCAGTACATGAAGAGTTTCATTGTTCTGGCTCCATCAAACCTTAACTGGAATGCGATTGGATGATTGCTCCAGTAATTAAGCACTTTTCTAGCTGTCAGAGATGGGTAACAAGCTGGAACACCAGCAGAACAAATTAGCACTTCATGGTGTTTATCCTCCAGCATTCAAATGGCTGTAGTTCTTTTGCGTTGACAGCACCAGCTGGGTTGGGAATCATAAGCATTGGTCATACTGCAACTCTGTGCACAGCGAGATGAGCTCTGTAACCAATGAAATAATCACCCAGAAGAGCAGGAGGGGAGGGGAGGGGAGGGAAGAAAAGCATTGCTGTGATGTGAAAATCGTATAAGCGACAAAATATTATGGACTTTATTGGTTGTATGTCACTATTATGTGGCTAAGGTCATACAAGAGTGGGACAAGAGTGGAAACAGGTCATTGGCATCATTAATCCCAGTTCCCAAATGTTTACAAGACTATCCCTGTGTGAAGCATTGAGAAAACACCAGGGGCTCTATCACCAAGTAGATCAAGTGAAAAGACTTGTGGATGGAACCAGACTAGTTTTTATAAAGGACCAGAAATTACCCAGTTCAGACACATTACCTGGGCTGTAGAAGAGAAAAGTACTGTATTTTTAACATCCTTCTAAGGCAGCACTGAGTTGCATTTTCCCCAACTTCCCTAAACGATTAAGAAATAAATGACTATTATACGTTGAGCACCATATTATAGACAGTTTTCTGGAAGAAAGCTCAAATAAAATTCTCTTGCCCTAAAACAGTCTTCAAGCAGTCTTCTTCCTTCAGAGAAGCATGCCAAAGACAAGGTTATTATGATGTTTCATCCAAAGTGAAACTAAAGGCAGATTTCAAAATTCTACCTATTCAGGAACTTGGTGGGAAGCCAGGATGTTTTTGATTAGATGAATGGAATTTCTCAGGCCAAGTCTGCACCTACTTCCCTGGAACTGCAAGCTGTTACTGAGTCAGAAATATGTTGGCATCTTCTTCTCAGAAACATCTGGAAATCCATCTTCCAGGACTGAGAACTGTGCACATAATAAGACCATGTTGTTTATTCTTAAATTTCTAGGCAGATAAAGAATACTTAATAAATACAGTACGACCACCGATTCCATTAATTCACCAACCACGGATTCAGTTAGCCACGGTTGGTGATCAGTGGGGGTGGGGGTGGCAAGTAGGGGGGAAATTAAAAATAAAACTTACCGCGGCCAATGCCCACCACCCTCCTCCTTGCCGCTGCCATCACAGGCCAGCCAGGCACCCTCTGGAGGCATGGTGTGGGGACTCACCCAGATGGCCAACTGGCCTTTGCAATTCCTGGTCGGGTCCCAGGTGGTGGAAGTTTTGATCTTCCCACTCAAACTTCCGCTCTGCTGCCCCGGACCTGAGCGGGAAATTGAAAGGCTGGTTGGCCTGGCAGGTTTTTAAAGTCTCCACTATACCCTTCCGGAGGGTGCCAGGCTGGCACACAGTGGCAGTGGCGGTGGTGGTGGTGGTGGTGGTGGCAGCAGCAAGGAGGGAATTATTATTTTTTCCTTCCTTGCCACAGTTGAGCCCAGCGGCAAGGAGAAAAGGGAAAAATATTTCTTCCTTTCTTGACATTTGGGGGAGTGCTTTCACTCCGGCACCCCACCATCCCTATTACCACCATCAACCCAGATAAGAGTGTTTGCTCTTATCTGCAGAGTTCACTATCCGCAGGGGGACCCAGAACTGATTCCCCATGGATATGATGGTCCTACTGTACTCAATTTCTGTCCTTTTTGTTGTCTCAACTGAACAGGAAGTGGAGGAGGAAGCAGGACCAGGTAGGGAGTTAACAAATGAAATGGGAAGGGGGAAGGGGAACATCAATTTTGGCAAAGCAAGACAAAGGTTTGATTGGGGCAGGGGGGAATTCAGTACTTCATTCCCTTTTCGCAAAATGGAATTCCTAAACTGACTCAAGAATCAAAGCAGCCTGATTCATCAGGATTTTTTTCCTGGTTTGTAGTTTGGTTTGTGGCCATCTCTATTATCAATGGAACAGATGTTCACCTGGGTTATTTTCTCTTCTGCAGAGGTAGCTAGACAAAAAGCACATCTCGGTTTTGCCAAAAGGGGAAAAAGAAAAAATACCTGAAAAGGTCAGGAAAATATAATGCACTGGAAGGAAAAACCCTTACAAAAGCAGTAGATTGATTAGGCCAGGTTGTTCCTGAGACTTTGGTCAATGGAACGGAGCAATTACACAGCAGGCTGTTGAATGAAACACCACAAGAAGTGCTATCTGTATCTCAGCAGGGCGTATACAGCTGCTGGGTCGCCTCCTCCATTTTGGATTCTTGGTTTTTTTCATCTGTATGTGAAATCCATGTGAACGGTTGGAATTCCAAGCCAGGTGTGGATACCCCCACTTTTTTAAATTAATCTGACCACTAGAGGATGCAAGGATTTCTTAAAATGATCTCTTCTTAAATCATTGAAAATCTATTTCTAGGGAGGTAACCTGAGAGGATCTG
Organism: Phrynocephalus forsythii; assembly: GCA_029282475.1. NCBI lineage: Eukaryota > Metazoa > Chordata > Lepidosauria > Squamata > Agamidae > Phrynocephalus > Phrynocephalus forsythii. The sequence continues at coordinate 132,459,356 of JAPFRF010000002.1, read as the reverse complement.
AGGCTATTCACAGGTGCTGTATATTTAAACCACAGTAGATAAACAGGGAGCAAGATCCCTGAAATTCAGGCACATTATAAAAGAAATCAAAAAGAAATAAATGAATGTCTAACAATGCCATGATGAAATGAAAAGTGTGGAATCATGGACTTGGAAGGGGCAGCGAGGCCATGGAGTCCAATGCCCTGCTCAAGGCAGGAATTTAAATCAAAATAGATCTGATGTAGGGTTGTCCAAATTTTTTCTTGAATGCCTTTAGCTTTGGAATGCTCCTCACCTCCCAAGGTTATGGGTTCCAAGTAGAGTGGTACCTCAACTTACAAATTTAATCCATTCCGAATGCATGCGCTTAAGTCGAACTACTCTTAAGTTGGGGTACCTATCTTAAAAAATGAAAAAAATAAGTTTAAAAAATAAAAAATGGAAAAAAATATTTGTAAGTCGAGCAGACCATATCTAAAATTTGTAAGGCTGCAGTTAAAATGCCAACAGTTTTCTGCTCTTAAGTCGAGCTGCTCTTAAGTCAGGGTACCACTGTACAGTGCAAAACAATCTGGGTTGAAGTATCAAATGAAATTACAGTTATGCAAAGCTAGCCATTCTGTCTTAAGAATTTAAGTCAATGGTTCATAGTGGGCAGAGCTTCTCTATTTAGAATAGCTTTAGATTAAAAGGAAAAACAGATTGTGTTATTGATCGCCAATGTTTTACGAGGACATGGCACTTGAAGAAGAAGAAAGTTAGCTACATTTAGCCTTTGAGAAAACACTACAATTGCCCCAAACCTTTCAGCAGTCCTCTAATTAAAATTCCAAAATGAAGCAGTTGTATTCAAAAATAGTGATCACAGGCATATTTTGGCACCAAAATGGCTGCGGAGCTTCCTCAAGCTCTTCCCTATAAGCCCCTGAAATTTGGAGAAGCTTGGTTTTCAGGGGACCATTATTAAGCTCCGTCGACCAAATCACCCCCAAGCGTCTCCTCCGTGGCAGAGCTCGAACTTCACCGTGGTTCACGGCGGAGTTAAGAGCGATGAAGCAGGAACGGAGGAGACTGGAGAGCATTTGGAGACAGAGCCAGACGGTGAATAACAAGACTGCCATTGCGATCCAGACTAGGCGCTACTCGCGAGTGATCAGGGAGGCCAAAAGATCTTTCCACTCCCTGAGAATTGGTGAGGCCTCGAACCGCCAGGCGTAACTCTTCTGGGTGGTTCGGGACCTCGCCAATCCTAGTCTGGCTAGGCCTCCTCCTACTGATTTCAGTAGTGAGAACTTCGCAGTCTTTTTTAGATCTAAAATAGAGGCCATCCATACCGGCTTTGACTCCAGTTGCACTAGCCCTCCCTCGCCATCCCCAGTGCCCTCACCCCCTCGCTCTCCTCAACTGGTTGAGTTTGGGCCTGTTTCTTCTTTGGAAGCCTCCAGGGCTATTGCCCATTGCCGTCCCGCGACCACCCCCTTAGATCCTTGCCCATCATGGCTTATTAAATCTGCCGGAGGGAGCATGCCCGAATGGGCTGCTGCCATCGCCATCACCTCTTTCGGCAAGGGGGTTTTTCCCTCCCACCTGAAGGAGACGGTGGTCAAGCCCATTTTGAAAAAAACAGGCTTGGCATCGGACCAATTGGCCAACTACCGTCCAATTGCCAATGTTCCCTTCATGGGCAAGGTTATCGACAGGGTGGCCGCGGTGCGGATTCAATCATTTTTGGAGGAACAGCGGTGCCTTGATCCTTGCCAGTCCGGTTTCAGGCCTGGCCGGGGAACCGAGACAGCTTTGGTCGCGCTGCAAGATTACCTAATCCGGGCAGCTGACAGGGGTTGCTCTACCCTGTTGGTTCTCCTGGATTTGTCAGCGGCCTTCGATACCGTCGACCATGGTATCCTACTGGACCAACTCTCGGAGGTGGGTATCGGAGGCACTGTTCGCAGTTGGTTCCGATCCTTCCTTCAGGGTCGGCTCCAGTATGAGCAGCATGGCGGAGAGTTGTCGGCCCCGTGGACACTCCCCTGTGGGGTTCCGCAGGGCTCGTCTCTCTCCCCCATGCTGTTTAACATCTACGTAAGGCCACTGGCTGGGGTCATTAGGAGATTTGGAGTGTGCTGTCATCAGTACGCTGATGACACGCAGCTCTATCTCTCCTTTTCCACCTCTGCAGTGGAAGCTGTCTGGTCCCTCGACCAGTGGCTGGAGGCGGTCATGGCTTGGACCGGGGCCAACAGGTTCAAACTCAACCCTGAGAAGACTGAGGTGATGTTCTTCGGGAGTTCCCCGTCTGGCTATGGAGGCCCTCTTCCCAGCTTGGAGGGTGTTTCTCTCCAGCTGGCGGAGAGGGTTCGGAATCTGGGCATGATCCTGGACCCGGCCTTGTCCCTGGATGCCCAGGTGGTGGCCATGGCCAGGACCGCATTTTTCCATCTTCGCCAGATCGCCCAGATTCACCCCTACCTAGACAGTGACTCCCTGAGAACAGTGTTCCAGGCTCTGGTGATCTCAAGGCTGGACTACTGCAATGCTCTCTACATGGGGTTGCCCTTGACTCTTCTCCGGCGACTGCAGCGGGTGCAAAATGCAGCGGCCAGACTGGTGGTGGGTGCGCGTCGCTATGACCGCATCACCCCGGTCCTGGCTCAGCTGCATTGGCTACCCATTGCCTCCTGGATCAGATTCAAGGTCTTGGTTTTACTTTATAAAACCCTCCATGGCTTGGGCCCAGACTACCTGGCAGAGGGGATCGCCCAGCGGTCAACTTCGACCCGACCGGTTCGGCAGGCGCGGGCGCACTTGCTTTGGGTTCCAACTCCCTGAGAGGCCAGGCAATCCATTACTCAGAATCGGGCCTTCTCAGCCACTGCTCCATCCCTATGGAACAGCCTACCCAGGAGGTGCGCTCTGCAGAGTCCCTGCTGACCTTTCACAGAGCGGTGAAGACCATCTTATTCTGTGAGGCCTTTGGTGACCTTTTTTTTTTTTTTTTTGGCCTGGGATCTATTATAGTAGCAGTGAGGTTGTGATCTAAAGGGTGCCCTCCTGCCACTGTTCTCTTTTAACTTATATGTGTTGATTGTCCATTTGTTTGTTGTATTGTATTATATGGAATTGTGTATTCGCTGACTTGTTCAGCTTTGTAAGCTGCCCAGAGTTCCCTTTGGGAATTTGGGCGGGGTATAAATTTAATAATAAATAAAATAAATAAATAAATAAATAAGGGGGTCTCTACAGCTTATTGCCAGAGTGTGTATGACATGCGCCAGCAATATAGGAGTTAATTAGGGTTAAACTGCTTAAATTAAACCCTATATTACTGGTGGCACTGTACACATTTTGGCAAATAGCTATGGGCAACTCAGCCCCCAAGCCCCAAACCTCTCTAAATTTTGGAGGGCTTAGAGGGAAGAGTCCAATGAAGCTCCTCTGCCATTTTGGTGCTGATACGTGGCTTCAAAACCTATTTTTGAATACATTAAAAAAACCAGTGTGTACTCAAAAATAGGGTTCACAGCCATGTATCAGCATGGAAATCACAGGGTGTCCAAGATTCATTGGATTCTTCCCTGTAAGCCCCCGAGATATGGAGAGGTTTGGGGGATCAGGGGTCTTTTGTTATGTAACAAAGTAATGATGAAACAGTGTTTTATTTTTCGTTTTGTGCCCATCTTTAGTCACATGTGCTTTTAGAGTAACAAAGTAACTGTGCATGTCTTTGACCATTTTCCTGATTTCAGCTGCAAAGCCCTCCTTGGCATAAACTACAGAAAACAAGAAATGAAGCTAACTTGTGAAATAATTGCAACAAACCCTTATGCCGTGTCCTTATACGAAAAGGAGAAGTGTTAGAATATACTTGGATATGCTCTATATCTCTTGTTATAGCGTGGGTTCTATGCTAATTATGTGTGTGTGTTTCACTTTATAAAGGGTGACACAGCTTGGTGCAAGTGCCACCAGTTCGTGGACTCTGAAGGACCCTGTCTGGTGAGCCTTTTTATACTTTCTAGTATGAAATCATATTTTGTATAAGATGTATAAAAACCCTCTCTCTGAAGTGAGCTATAATTTGTGTGCCTTATGCAAGTGAGGGTATTTGCTAACGAAGAAAAATTTATCCACAGAAAGCTATCATAATCAGCAAATCACTGCTGATTAAAGGCAAATAACCATTGGTTAAAGGTGTCTTCCAGACTTAGGCGAGTCATACACAAGGGATCGAAGTCACGTGTACCCCCAAATCATCATCAGAGGAAGCCTTTAATCAGCAGCTAGCTATTTGCTTCACTGCCAATACAATCATCCTCACTGCACACATGGAAATACACAGGGGGATTTATAAGATTAGAAAAGCTGAGCTACAAGGGACCCTATAGATCCCTGAGTCTACCCCCTGTCAAGGAAGCGCCATGTGGAATCAAACTCTCAGCCTCTAGCACCACAGTCAGATTCCTAAACCACTGAGCTATCCAATCTTTAAGTAATCCATTTTGGCATTCTATTGTGTTTCACCCTGTTAACCTGCTAGACTGAGGTACAATTTATAACTCGAATAATAATTTAAAAAGTGTCATCAAGTCAATTCTGACTTATGTCAACTAGTTTCATGGTTTTCCAGGTTGAAAGTACTTACTCAGAATGTCTGTGAGGATTCTCAGTCATCCAGGTGAGTTTATCTGGGAGTTGAGTCATGGCAACCGGACTTCTTTTCCTTGAGAGATAGAAACGTTTCGCTGCTCATCCAAACAGTTTCATCAGTCTGACTGTGTGGAATCAGACCCCAATCTCTTACTCTGCAGTCAGATGCCTAAGCAACTGACCTAACTCTAATAAGTAAGTACAATCTAGTGTCTGCACATTATACCACACATGTGTTACAGAACGCTGTGCTGACTCATTTGTTACTGCAAACAAAGCCATTGGGTTTTGTCTCTTACAAGAGGCATTCTTGAGGTACAGAGCTGTGCAAGTCTACCATGGGAGCTTAGATTAAGTAAGAGATGTCAAGACTTTTGTGACTTGGAATGCTCCAGAAAAAAAAAAAAACACTTATCCAAGGAAGAATAGTATTTGGCTGTACTTTGGGTGAAGTACATCAGTTTGACCTTTTGCAGAAACCAGCTGTCTGCGTCTTGTCCTTTACAAAGAGGCTTGTGCCCAGTTTCAAGGATTGAGAGTGTCATGAACTGACAATGCCTTGTCTCAGGAACGGGAGAGAGGGGGAGATAGTACCTCAGCTAATAAGGTTTACCAAGGGTGAATGCAAATAGAAAAGGTTTTAAACTCTGAACAGAAAGAGGGGGCTGATAAAACAATTAAATCCTCTTGAACCAGATGGTATCTGTATTTTATCCAAGTCTGCTTTTCCTCAGAGGATATTCAGAGAGAGAGAGAGAGAGAGAGAGAGAGAGAGAGAGAGAGAGAGAGAGAGAGAGATGTATTACACCAGAGCAGAAGCAAAAATGCAAAAAAAAAAAAGTTTTGGTACCTTTAAGATCAAAAAGGTGATTGTTCAGTGTGATGTTTTGTGGATTGCAATCTAGATTTTATATAGAGAGTCCTATATCTGTGACAGAGATTCATGTACAGTGTTCATGATGTGGGAATGGGAAGGGTAGGACCAACTGGAATGACAACTGCATACTGACAACTGATAATGAACTTCCAGGGTGACAGTGGCATTATTGACACAGATAATAGACATTCAAGGTGTTCATAACATGAACCTCCAGGCAAACCTAGCAATACGAAGATAAAAAAGGCACAACTTATCAGGACTTGAGTTTTAGGCATTGAGTATGAATGAGCACCTGGTGATAGAAGGAGAGAAAGCCCAGCTTATTAAAATGAGTGTGCTGCTCTTTTAAAAAAAAAAGCCCTGATCTTGATTTTATCCTTAAGATGTACCATGGAATTTATGATTGTGATCTACCTCAGCAGCCGGCCATTCACATATCTCATTGTAATCTCTTCGACTGACCAAGTACCACTGACCAAGTACCATGGGAGGTAGAAAAGTTCAGATGCTTGTTTTATTCAAACACATTGGCTGGTAAGTCACATTACAGTAGGCCCTTTTAATCATTTGGGATTTGGTGATTCTACTAATTCAAATGGAGCCACTCTCGAGTGGGTCCATTTGAAGAATCGAAACCTATGGAGGAGTTGACTCACCAAATCTCCACTAAACTGAGTGAGTTGACTCTAGTGTGACCTTAAGCAATAGGTTTTCAGCCCATGTTCCCCACCCCCTCTATTTGATGTCATTATTATGTCCATTTATTTGCTTGAGCATAAATTGTATTTTTTGCCCTTTATAGAATGCAGAGGGGCAGTGCTGGCAGAGACTGGCATATGTAAACATTGAAATAATATTTTACTTCCAGATATTTCTCTGGACTACTTTATTTGCTTCTGATTTTTGACACTTTGTCTTGGGGTTTTATATATATTACCAATGCCAACCAACCAGAAACATGGTTATTTGTTTTTCCCTACCAATTAGGTTCTGTTTTTCTCATTTATAACACTTTGTCCTTTTGGTGATCTTGATAAAATTCTTCTCCCTCCCCCCTTGATATTTCAACTTTCCCATTAACAGAGGAGTTAAACAGGGCTGTGTTCTTGCCCCCACCCTATTCAATTTGTACATCAATGACCTTGCTCCTCTATTGCTAGGAGTAAACAGCCACTGCCCAAGATTGGGCCATTTGGCAGTGCCCATTCTTCTGTATGCAGATGACATGGTACTACTTTCCCACACCAAGATAGGTTTAAGACTATTAATTTTAGAATGTATTAACTATCTTTCTTGCAACAAACTGTCCCTCAGTTATAGTAAGTCCAAAATAGTTGTTTTCAGTAAGACCTGGAAACTCTATTCTTGGATTTTTCACGGGAGAGCAATACAACAAGTCAAAGAATTTAAGTACTTAGGTTTAAATTTTTTCTACCGTAACACCTGGGCCAGACACAGGCATATCACTATCAACTCAGCCAGACTGACCATCCAAGCTATTTACCGGTTCTTTTATATATGGGGTAATCAACATATCCCCAGTGCTCTGCAGGTCTTCAAAGCCAAGGTCATCTCCCAACTGTTATATGGGGTACCAGTTTGGCTGGACGTCATCAATCCACTGGTTGAAAGGCTTCAATCCGCTTTTCTTTATAAAATATTGGCAGTTCCACATTGTGTACCTTATGCAGCCCTCTGTCTGGAGGCTGGACTTAGCAGATTGAACACTCAGGCACAGCTAAGACAATTCAAATACTGGCTGAGAATTTGTTTTATCTCACACAAAGACCCTCTGATAGAGGGCATTCTCTCCAACCATTTTTACTCTTCCGGTCTCAAACAGTTCCTCCAAAGAATTACGGCTCTGGGCATTTCACCTGATCAACTGGGGGCACTACCTTTCATGCAGGCTTATAGGATGTTAAAGCTTAGATTGCTAGACATTGAAAGGCAAGACCTTTTTGCAGCAGCCTCTAAAGCATGTTCTCCTCTCACTCTCCAACTCCCACTACCTGTTGGCAAGCCAGCCAGCTACCTACATCTTTTAGAGAATCCACAGGAACGATGTGCTTTCACTCTAGCTAGATGTAATGTGCTCCTCTCTAATGTCCTATATGGGAGATTTGGCTCTCTACCACTGGAGACTTGGTTATGTCCCTGTAATTCAGGGACCATTGAGTCTCTGGTGCATATCATCCTATATTGTCCTCTATATAAGGACATCCGCGCTTCCCACCTAGAGCCACAGCTTGCTATATTCCCTGGTCACCAGGACGAGGTCATTTTGCATAATCTTTTGTCAGGCTTAGACAAAACCCACACTAGGCAGATTGCCACATTTATTAATTTGTTAATCCAGCGACGCAGGCCACAGTTACTCAACGGGCCTTTTGTTCCACACCTCCAAATATAGTCTGTTCATTCTGGATGGTCTGCAGTCAATTTTGGCTGGACAAATATAATGATACATCGAAACACCCTCTTGCTCTCGTCCTGTTACAACGTTCCTATATTTCCTCCACTCTTCCCTGTTTTTAATTGATACTGGTTTGGGTATGTACACTTTCTCAATTGTGCATTTTATTCTCTATTGTTCATTGTCTATTTTATTTATTTATTTATTTATGCCAATAAAGGTGTCTGACTGACTGACTGATATTTCAACTTTCTTTCTTTTTCTCATCCCATTCTTTGGGTGAAAGGTCCTGATCTCTAGACCATAACAATACATTGGCCCTGTAAACAATTACCTTTGAACTGAAATTTATGAACTGATTCTTATGATGCTGTAAAACCAATTAAGTACCAATGGGAAAAAATATATATTAGGCTGAGGCATCAAGCTTCCACTCGTTCCTCCTACACTGCAATATTAAGGGGTCCCATTGGTGGAGGGGAGCAGTGTTGTTTTTGTATTTTGTGTATTTTATATTGGAAAAACACTAAAAGGATTATTTTTTAAAAAAAATGCATTGCAGTGCTGGAGCGAATCTGCAGGCTTCTAGCTCGGAGTAACACTCAAGGAATTTCAAAAGAGCTTACACTGTTTAGAAGTAATTCAACTTGACATATCTGCGGATCAAGCTTTTTTGAGTTTGAAGCAAGGGATGTTTTCTCCAAGATCCCGGCAATTTGTCAATGCTAAACTACTACATGACAACTGGTTATAGTTCTCAGAGATCTCCCTGAAGTTGTTTCCCTGTGGTAACAAATGTTACAACAGAAATGTCATATGCGAAGGGCTGTTAAAAGCTTGATTGAGGCCAATAATGGATAGACTGCTCCCCAGTTTCATTGAGTTACCAAGTTATTCCCTGGGCTGTAGAGAAAAGCATCCTTTCTTAACAGCACTGGAGAGGTGAACCTTTATTAAGGTCTTCTGGGGGATCTTCCTTTGTACTCTGCCATTGTAAGCAGTATCTTTCATTTAGAGGTCAATTGAGGACCTTTCTTTTGCAGGTGAACTAAAGAGAGGGGATTTTTGGCACCATAGAGGCTTAACTGTGACCAGCTCTGTCTTGATTTCAGTGTCAAGGCAAAAGGTGCCAGGATCATCAACCTCACTGATAAAGTTGCCTCTGGCAAGGCAGTAGTGCTGGGGAGATATGAGCTGGTCCCCGACTACTGTGACTGCCTTTGTCTCAGATTCACGGTCTGTCCACCAGACCATGCACATGAAACTGTCTGTTTCCCTCCACCAACCGATTCTAGCCTTCTCCCATGAGAATGCCCCGATACAAGAAAAACAAAGTGGGTGTATTATAGCGCTTACTGAAGAATATGGCGATCTCTCTGGAAAAGCGCTGACTTGCTCCAAATGCTTGGTCTGATAGGGGTCCCCAGAGCCTAGCCAGGATGAAAAAGGGTAATCTCTGAGCTTGCCTGGTTTGGAGCTTAGTTTGATGGGAATGAGCTGCAGCCATTTTCTGTAGTAACTAGGCAAGCTTGGGTTGCCTTTGTTTTGGACCTGGTAGTCAGATAGAGTGAATTTAGTGTTCTGACTTTGTCTGTAGTGTGTGTTTTATTTTTTCTTAATTGCTTTAATTATTAATAGTACATGTGATTATATTTATTTCACCTCTGAAATCTGCTGACATGGGGTGGGAGATAGATAGATAGAAGGAAGGAAGGAAGGAAGGAAGGAAGGAAGGAAGGAAGGAAGGAAGGAAGGAAGGAAGGGATATTTATTTATTTATTTATTTATTATTTACACTTATATACCACTCTATTTCCCATGAGAAGGACTCAAGGATAGATAGATAGATAGATAGATAGATAGATAGATAGATAGATAGATAGATAGATAGATAGATAGATAGATAGATAGATAGATAGATATTGTTGGGTTTTTCAAAAATAGACAATACAACTTTGATCCTTACATGGACAAATGCATTTGTGCTTGAAAGCTCAGTGATGTTCTTTGCTCAGTGCTTGATGTGCTGGCAGCCATTTGTTCCTTCAGTTGTTTTGATGCATAAGGAAATGTCCTTACTTGTGTCAGCAGTCTGTTAGCTTGTGACTTGTGAGCTGTTAACCAACAATCCCTTGGGAAGGGTGCATATGAATAAATGAATGACTCAACTCAATGTTTTGTCCATTCTTCCTTGCATGTACAATCATGGAAGGGATATTAGAAGTAGAAATGAAAATCCTTCTCTGGCTTGGTTTCATGTATGCCCTCAAGGAAGCACAAAACCATTTTCCTCATCTGCAAGGCAGCTGGGAATTTTATACACCAGTACTGCAAGAGTTCTCACAATTACGAGAATAATTTTTGCACAAACTGCAGAATTTTCACAGAATGACGAGCCATACCTTTTTGGATGGACTTTTAAAGATTCAATCATGCAGACCTTCTTTGGTGTTGTTGGTCGCATGTGTACATTGTTTGCCAAAGGAGGGGGGGAACACTCTTGTGTGTCAATTTCACTTTGCAATTTAATTATGTGGGCTACACATTGCCCTACCACCCAGCAAGCTGGGTACTCATATTCCAATCCTCGGAAGGAAGGAAGGAAGGAAGGAAGGAAGGAAGGAAGGAAGGAAGGAAGGAAGGAAGGAAGGAAGGAAGGAAGGAAGGAAGGCTGAGTGAACATTTGAGCTGGCTACCTGGAATGAGGGTTGTGATTAGAATTCTCATTTAGAATTAGCAGTTCAACAACTGTGCCATGAGGCTCCTTGTATAAAGAAGGTTGTTGATTAACACTGTCTATGCAAATTCCTTCCTTTTATATGAAATGCCCTACAGTCATTTGCGTAGCATAGGATGATGAAGAATCAATCCACTTATTAAGGAAGATAAAAGGTTCATTAATGACCATTTGGACTGCCCATGAGTCTAGGGCAGATGGATCTGCTTTGGCACCTGTAATTTGGGGCAGACCAGGAGGCCCCTCATCTCCTTACATCGGGAGCGACAATCAGCTAAGCTCTTGCAGCAGCATGCTGTGTGTTTCCTCAATGGGAATCAGAACAGTGCCAGCTCGTCAGACAGTGATGCATAAGTACACGTTGTATTGAGGGTGAGATGCTTTGAAAAACCCAGCCAAATCAACAGAGAAGAACAGATTGCAGGAGCTTTACATGGGATGGTAAGGATGGGAATTCATGACTCGTAGGTCAAGCCCAACTTAGGTTGCACTGGTGACTTGACCTGCACAAAACTCATGGATTTTGGTGGAGCCTTAGGGTTTGACTTGTGACTCAGACCCACTGTTGTAGTCACATTGTCGAGTCCCTATGGGCCTGCCCCCACCATCAACCTACATGCCATGACCAACGCTGCCACTTTCAAAGGTAACCAGCTGATAGGCCAGGCCAATGTCTGGAGATGGGGGAGGGGTGTCCTCACCACCAAGCCTCAGGGGAATGGGGCAAGTGACCTTACACTCAGTCTCAAAACTTGGGACTCCAGACTTGGGCCTGAAGACTCACACTCATACTTGGAATTTGGGCCTCAAGACCTGGGTTTGGGACTCGTGTTCCAAGACTTGACAATATCCCTGCTGAATGTGATGGGATGAACCAACTGTGGAGTGATCAGGCAAGCTGCTGTGTTTTCCATACATATATGGAAGAAAGCCAGCTACACACAAATATGTGTACACAGAGACAAACACACACACAAAGACACAAAGACAGAGATCCCAGCACCAACCAACCTCCCTTAACTCTGCATGTCCCCACCCATTTTCAAGCTTGAACTGGGTTGTTGATTATGGTCAAACTGTTCCCAATAAGCAGTCTGAACAAGTGCGTTTTTGCACTATTCCTTTCTGAATCATAGAACCATAGAGTTGGAAGATACCTCAAGGGCTATCCAATCCAACCCCATGCCATGCAAGAACCCCCATCAAAGTACTCCTGTAGAGTTCTGTAGAGCTCTTAAGAGACTGGAAGCTGTTCTAAACATCCCAGTATTTCAGAGGGAAAAACAGAGTTATCTGTGAGTATTTTGAACCTCATGGAGGATGCCAGTCAAAAATCCCATCTCCCAAAAAAGTATTAACACCACTGAAATCCTTATCTATTGTGCAACACACTGATTTATCACAAACCCATACTGAATCAAGGTCTCAAATATCTTTGCACACATTAATGAATAAATACATATGCATTAAGAATACACTTGATTTGCATTTTAACATACAATAAACACTTTCAATTGAAGACATGCTGCATCATGGGTATTGCACCAGAAGTTATGGATAGCTCAATCCTAACCGTATTTATTCACAAATAAACCCTTCCGATTTTAGTGGGTATAAAATAAGTTGAGGACTCAGAGTAAAACCAGGGCAAGGTCGATGAAGTCAGTTGACTTGGTTGAGCTCCACAAGCTGGCTGAGGCAAGAAGTAAGTCACTGTTTTGATTAGAAGGCTTTGAGGTTTAGCTAGGTCAGACTTTGCCCAAGTGTCCTGTTTCTGCCCCAGCAGAAATAGTTGGCACCTTCCTTTCTGAGCAGGGCATTTGATTGCCCTAGCTAAGCCTCAGATCCTTTTAATTTGGGTCTTTCTCCCATGTACTGCACATTCATTCATTTGTAAGGTATTTTTAAGGTAACTGGAACTCCCAGAGAGGGGAATTTTGGTATTTATAGTCCCAAAAGTGCAGAAAATCCATCCCTAGTAATTTCAGCATCCATATAATTACAGTTGCACTAATGGGGCATTATAGAAAACTAAATAAATAAATAAATAAATAAATGACATCAGCCATAATTCATTATGTTAATTCTTCAAACCTGTACTTCATTTGAAAAAAACTATACACTGAGTCACTGTGACCTTGCACTTTTTTACACACTCTACTGCCAAGAAAACTCCATGGACATGGGGTCACGAAGAGTCGGTCACGACTGTAACGACACCACACACACACACACACACACACACACACACACACACACACACACACACACACACACACACACACACACACACACACACATATAGAACATCCTGTCTAATACATATACCTGTATTTTACTAACGAATACCAGTTTTAGCTTCAGTGCAGGCATTTAACCACTGTGCAATGAGGCTCTTAATAATCCTTAATTAAGATTTCCAGGTTCAAGAGACATATAACCAGAGGAATGTGACACAGAAAAGCAAGACTATGGAGAGACCTGTGATTTCCTTGGATCTATGGATTCTGTGGCACAAAAGATTCTTGCCATTTCCCGGATTAGGAAGAGGAGTTTGGGGGACACGGGTGAGAGGCTCAGAGGCCACAGTTTATGGACCTGGCAAGATGTCTCAGGAGGTGCACAGTTTGCCTGGTGTAAAGATCCAGGATATGACAGAGAGGGCAAGACTCATCTGACCCTCTGATCATCATCCATCTTATCTACATGGAAACACATGTCTTCTGTACTCACCAGTAAATGTATTGCAAATGGTACTGTGAGGTTCTGGGAAAGAAGATAAATTGGATTCAGATGATTTTTTTCATCACTCCTTCCCACTGAAGATCATGGCCGAAGAACAGAGAGAAGAACACTAGAAATGAATACCTTGTAGCCTCTTGGGGGAGGTTTGACTTCTTGACCACAGTAGGCAGAAGAACCCTGGGGAAAGAATGTGTTGAGGGTCAGAAGGAACATTTTTACTAGAAGTCATGCAAGCCTGCTCAAGAGGACTTTAAACTGAATTCTCTCAAGAGGGAAACCATTATTTGGATAGGGACACAGCAAATATTGGAGCTAAGGCTGTTGGTGATGCAGAAAATGGTAGAAGGAAACTCATCAAATGACAAGGAACAGCAATAAAGAAATAGCCGAAAGGAATGACTCTAAGTTCATACTGTATATCCCCACAATAATGCACAGAGCATGGGAAACAAACAAGATGAGCTTGAACTCTTGATACAGCAAGACAAATATGAAATAATTGATATTATGGAAAGCTGGTGGGATGAGATTTATGACTAGAACTCAGTGACTGATTGGTATATCTTATTTGTAAGGAAGAGACTGAACAGGAAAGGCAAAGTAAAGGATATATAAAACTGTGAGAAAACCCATGAGCTGGAGCAGGAAATGCTATCTGAGAACATTTGAATAGAAATCAGAGAAGAGGGGTCCAATAGTGACATCATTGTGAAGGGTTGCTAAAGATTTCCTAGACAGACAGAAGATTTGGATGGTGCCTTCCTTGATCAAGTATGAAGTACTCAAAGAAGAGAGATGTAGCAATAATGTAAGACGTCAGCAATTCTAATGGCTGTTGAAAAACCAACTCAGCAAAAATTTGCAAAGTCTAACAAATTGCTCACTTGCATTGCTAAACACTTCATTTTCCAGAAGATAGAGGAAGCAAGAAGAAGCTGGTCCTTACCAACAGAAAAGAACTTGTCAGTAAGGTGGAAGTAGTGGAAACTGTAGATGCGATCAACCAAGGCATTTGTGGATAAGAAAGTAAAAAGCTGGAAGTAATATGATGTGTACTCCTGAACTTTAAGAAAGCTAACTTCAGTAAAGAGAAAGCAATAATGTGAGATCCCATGGGACTTGGCAATCTTAAGCATGATAGGAGAAAAGGCTTGCTGGATTTCAAGCAGACTTCTTGAGAAGATTACATCCTTAGGTCAGGTACATGCAATTTTGTGGAAAATATATGTTGACATTGACATGATGGGGCAAATGAGTTCATTCTGGAGTTCCATTGATAAATCCTGCCACAATTCAATTGGCATAAAACGTAATGTTTGCAGAGAAAACTGACAAATACTAACTTTTAAGGAAATGAACATTTATGAATGAAACACAGAAACAATTTATTGAATTGGATGCAATATTGTTTACGTTTTAGGTAGTACAATTGCAAAGTATATGGCAGGATATAAATATATTGTTATTTACAGATCATGTTCACAGAGAACTCCTCAACAAGTACAGAGCAGACTGCAGTGGTTTCAGGATAGTTTTCAATAGCTACAATAGAAGTTCAAGTCCCCACCTGAGCTTGCTCCATCTGATCTAACCTAGGAAATTCAGGGTCTCTTTGCATCTGTCTGGATGCTTGTCTGGAGAACTCCAGCTGACTGCAATACAGTAACCCCCCGCCTATCGCGGGGTTTAGGGACCCACCCGACCCACAATGCCTGAAAATCCATGATATGCGGAAGCGGGTCAGGGGGCTGGGGGGCGGGGGCAATCCAATCCCCCTGCCGCCGCCAGCACGCGCCGGTCTAAGAAGTCTTGGGGCGGAGTGCGGTGGCGGCAGGGGGATCTGACCTCCCACCGCCACCCGCCCCGCCGCCCCGAGACTTCTCGTCTGGGGCCATCTCCATTGAAATACATTGCCAATGCATTTCAATGGAGAAAATTTTCCCCATTGGAAAACATTGGCTCAATGCATTGTGGGGGAAAATTCAAATGGAAATGCATTGGCTCAATGCATGTGCAATGCCCTGATGTGGGGCCATGCGATCGCCCCCCGGTGCCCCTCAATGCAAATGGAGGGGGGCGGCGTGGGGTGATGTGATTGCCGCCTGCTACCCCCCAGCGGCCCTGAGGGTTCTCGGAGGAGTGGGGGGCAGTGTGGGGCAATGTGATTGCCCGTGCCACCCCTTCTGTGCAGCCCGAGGCGCAGGTACAGCAATCCCGCAATATAGCGGGACCGCAGTACCTGAACCGCGAAGTGGTGGGGGTGACTGTACTCTGGAACTGTGAGAGTTAATTTTATGTGGCCACCACATCAGTCTTTAATCACCCAGACTGTCTTGAACACTAAAGAAAGTCCAAGTACATTCACTTCCACTGCTCCCACTGTGATCAGGAGACAATGTTGCATGTTTCAATGGTGTCTATTTTCAAGTAGATGCAAAGGTGTCTACTATGACCCTAGCCTCCTCTACTCAAATAGTGTTGCTCTTTCTACAACCTTGCATGCTGCCTGTGGTTTGTGTGGCTAGGATGGACTTTTCTGGTCTGGGGGAATCGCCCTCTTATCAAGCACTAGCTAATTATTCCTTCCAGCATCTGAATGAAGACTGCTTGGCCTCTCTAGTGAGTGTTGTTTCCCTCTGTTTGGTCTGTTAGAGGCAGACCCTTTTGCCCTCAGGAAGTAGATGGAAGCCTCAAGATAAGGTGGAGATGCCTTTAATGGAATATAATTAATGGAATGTTTTTTTATTTCTCTCCCCCCTCCTCCATATATCTCAAAGTGAGTTGCAAGAACTTTATGTGCCAGTTAGGGATGGGGTATTCGTTTCGGAAGCTTCCAGTTCCAAAACAACATGTGGGAGCCCAGCTGGTGTTCGGAAGCCTCCAAAACACAATCAGCCAATCCCTTACCTTGCTCTGTGCCTGCATAGGGCTGAGCTCCAATGAGGAAGAAGCCTCCAGCATCATTGTTCCTTCTCCCTGACACTGGCCAATCAGGAACTGGGCAGGGGCATGCATCATCCCGCCTCCATGTCTGATTGGTCAGAGCCAGGGAGAAGGAACAATGACATCAGAGGCTTCTTCCCTTTTGGAGCTCAGCCCCGCACGAGCGTGGAGCAAGGTAAGGGATTGGCTGATTATGTTTCAGAGGCTTCCGAACACCAGCTGGGCTCCAGCGTGTCATTTCAGAACTGGTAGCTTCCAAAATGAATAGCCCATCCCTAGTGCCAGTTAATGAGAAAGGGGTGGACTAATTGGAACTTGTAGCTATTTCTCCACTGTGGATCTATGTTTTTCTACTATGCACCAAACAAATTGTAGCCAAAACTGAAAACTCTGCAAGAAACTTATGTTATGGGAGCAAGTCTGCATAGGACGGTAGCTTTAGGCAGTAGCCTTAGAGCTCAGGACTTTTTTAAATACAGGAACATGTGCTGAAGCAATCAAACAGCTGTTGTCATTGTTGATGCTTTGTTCACTAAAGGAATTTGGGATGCTATGTGCTATTAATGTGTTGCACTTGTGCTATTAACACAAAGAACAATAATGGAAATACTCTTTGATTCCCTCTAGCAGACAGTTCTGATACTGCCCTTGAAAATAACTACAAGAATCCAAAAACAAAACATAACAAACGAAAACCACTCACCACCATACTTCTTTTATTGTGGAATCAAATCAAAATGTTTTGCTACTCATTCAAATAGCTTCTTAAGTCTGTGAACAGTTGGTGGGAGGCTTCCAATTTATAGTTCACCTTGATTCAACTGTAGGCCACTGCTAAGGACCCACACTTAATGGGTCTTGACAGGGGTTTCATAGGGCGTTTATACACGACCCCTAAGCTCCGCTGCAAATGGCTGCAAGCTCCAGAGCTTAAAAATGTTTCCCCATTTTGCAGACAATTAAGTGCGACCCCACCCACTTTAGTGCGACCCAGCGCACTTTTCTTGTACCTTCTCTTTGGAGGTGAAAAATCTTTGATGCGGTGCCAACGATAGTGAGTGTGGGGCTCTCCTCGCTTCTGTTTGCTGCTTTTTGGCTCCCGCCCCTTTAAGAGCTACTTTTACAGAAACAAGGGGGTTGGACTTGATGGCCTTACAGAGACGAGAGGCAGAATGAGGTGAGTGGCATGCTTTTCTTTCTCTTTTTCTCCCTCCCTCACGCAGCCAGCAACCAGGAAGTGCGGAGGGGGTGGGGACAGAGGAAGAGCGACGAACCCCTAAGATCTCTGGTCCTAATTTAAGTGGCCAGCGGATCTTAGGGGTCATGTAAAAAGGCCCATAGTTGTGACTTTCACACACTCCAGGCCATTTCCCACCTAACAAACCTATTCAGACCAGAACAGGGGTGAAACCAAGGTGAACAATAAATCGGGAGTAGAGATGGGCACGACTAGGGAAAATGACATTTTTGAGTTGTCGTGTGTCAGAGGCAGTCCGTTTCGGCTCGTATCCGTTTTTCGCGAAATTTTGCAAAAATTAGTCAGTTCGTTTTTTCGTTTTTTCGTTGTCATTAGTACTGGTTTGGGGGGGTAGCGGGCTCCTGGAGGGAGCTGCAGGAGTCAGCCAGAGCCACAAGTGACGGACTGGCAGACTCTTTGCACCCGCTGTGTCTCACGTACTTGCATGTAGTGCAATGCAAGTAGATCTGGCTTAGGGTTAAGATGGGTTAGCGCAAGAGCTAGGGTTAGGCTAGTTATGGGTGAGGTTAGGGTGAGTATTGGGGTGCACCTCTGGGTGCCTCTCTGACCCACTTAGAAGGACAGTGTACTGGCGTATGGGTTAGGCTTAGGCTTAGGGTTCAGGTTTGGGCTACGATTAGTGGGCTGTTTATGCCCAATTGGGACATCCCAGAAGTCTCTGTGGTCAACCTGGCCAAGTGGCCATGCGATTGGTGGAAAATTTGCATGGTCCACTCCCATGGGCGAGCCCATCATTGCAAATGTGCAGGTGTAAAAAAATAAAATAAAATAAAATAAAATAAAATAAAATCAACGGAGACTTTTTTTTTTTTGCAAGAAAAACCCACTGCTGCTACTGTAAAAATTCAAGCATTTAAAATAGCTAATTTTCGCATGTTTCTGTGGTGCTTTGGTGGGGTTTTGGGCAACGATTTAAAAAAAAAATATTGCGGTCGCCATTTTGGATCCCCCGCACTGCATGGCAAATGGATGCGCCCTCCCAGCCTGGTACCAGCAGCGCAGCAGTAGCAATAGCCAAGGAGGGGGGGGGGCGGGGAAACCCCCCCAAATAAAACACCCTTCTGGCCTGGTAGGTGCCCTCAGACAGTTTTCGCCTACTTTTAGGGCCGGGAATCGGGGGTTTTTTAACTTTTAAAAACTTTTTTTCTGTGCCGCTTGGCATTGCGCGATCACCGCGATGCAAGTAACGAGCACGACAAATCAGACCAAATTTTTCGTTCGTCGGTTCGAGCTTGAATTCTGGCAGAGTAATTCCCGTTACCGTTTCCGTAGAGTAACAGATACGAGTAACGGAAACGGAAACAGGAATACCGCTAAGTCGTGCCCATCTCTAATCGGGAGCCTCCGTTCAACTTTTCTCAGCTGAAGAAGCTACTTGGATGAGTAGCAAAATGTTTCAAAAGAAAAGAAGTCCAGCTGCCAAGACTCAACTCTCAGACCACCGAACTACAGCTGCCATTACTGGGACCACTGGCAATAATGATTTTGTACTATTAAAGTTGTTCCCGATCCTAGTATAATGAAGTATGAGATATTGCCTTAAATGATAAATTGACATGCAATTTAAAGATTAAGAAGGGAGAGTTCAAAAGAGATCTTTTTATGATATATGGGGTAGATTTATTGAAAATGTCCTTTTAAGAAATAAAAGTAAAGTTCCAGTGCAACAATCAATTCAGTTCTGGAAGGGAGGATAATAAAGGACAATACTGTTTAAGAGGTCCCATTGGTGGAGGGGAGCACTGTTGTCTAGTTATTGTTGTTTGTACAGTGGTACCTCTACTTTTGAGTTTAATCCACTCCAAATGCATGCTCATAAGTCAAACAACTCATAAGTAGAGCAGCTGTATCTAAAAAATAAAAAATAAAAAATAAAAAATGTAAGTAGAGCGTACTGCATCTAAAATTTGTAAGGCAGCAGTTAAAACACCAATGGTTTTCCACATTTAAGTCGAATTGTTCATAAGTAGAGACACTCGTAAGTAGAGGTACCACTGTATTTGTATTTTGTTTCATGTTTTGCATTGTTTTATTAAATATAATTTTAAAATTAAAAATTAAAAAGTCTTCACCAATCCCAAGGCTCCCAGAGATTTACTAGGGAAGCTTGAAGTTTGAAGCAAGGGACTAGGGAGCTTTCTGTTCATTTAAATTAAGTTCATTTTGCCAGATGAAGTTTTAGGACAGTGGTGGCAAGCCTTTTAGAGACTGAGTGCCCAAACTGTGATTCAAAAACCCACTAATTTTTTGCAAAGTGCCAATGCAGCAATTTAACCTGCATACAGGTGGCCGTGAAGGGGTGATGTCGGGTGCCCACAAAAAGGGCTCCAAGTGCCACCTTTAGCACCAGTGCAATAGGTTCGCCAACACTGATTTAGGAGTATTAGTCCAAAACAAAAAAATAAAATAAAAAACCCACCCTGGCTCCTCAGTGTGGTGTCATTACTAGAGTGATGAACCAGACCCTAGAGAACAGGGTTTGAATCCCCACTTGGACATCAAAGCTCATTCAGGGAGTAGATCTGTTAAAAACACACTCCTTAAATCTCACTTACTTTGAAAGCCCCATTAAAGTCACTCCAAGTTGGCTCTGACTTGGCAGTCCAGAACACACACACACACACACACACACACACACACACACACACACACACACACACACACACACACACACACACACAGAGGGGGAGGGGGAGGGAGGGAGGGAGGGAGTTGGGAGGCATTTTGCAAGCTCTGGATCAGCACAGGCCTTGTTTTCCAGTCCATCATGCTTCTATCTACACCGAACTAAGTGTTCTGCCATGTCACACAGGAAATGAAAGGGGCTTTACAATAATACCTTAAGTGATTTTCAGGACATTGAGATATCATTGAAACTTTGTTTTATTGAGCACTTGATTTTTAAAAAGCATCGCTGTTATTCTCTTTTCCTGTCAGATAAGAGGGGAAATATATCTTACCCGGAACAGCATATCACTTCTTCCAATCCCTGCCTATCTAATGCCGAGTTACTATCTCTCTATTATTATGCCCTGTGACAGTTGGAAAATGAAGCATTCTGAAGCTATAACTCTTCTGGCTGTACCCATTTGTGTACTGAGATATTTTTGTTGTGGTGTCTTAAACAGATGTGCATACAGTATATTGTTGCTACTCTTTATTAGTGGAGATTACCAGCATGTGCAAATCATACTTTACTGGAGAACATCTCATCACATCTCCAAGACATCATAGCCACTAGACATGGGCACGACCAGAAAAAATGACATTTCGAGTTTTCGTTTGTCGGAACGGGTCCGTTTCGGGTCGCTTCCGTTTGTTGTGAAATTTTTCAAAAATTTGTCGTTTCATTTGTCATTTGTTGTTTCCACCGCAATTTAGCACAATTTGACTTCCCAGAGCATAGGGGCGTCCCGCAATCAGGGCTGGCACTAGGTGCCAAATGTGGTGGCCAGGCTAGTTTCTGGTGTGAACATGTTTGATCACATCACCCTAGTATTGTCCCACTTTTATTGGCTCCAGGTTCTCTTCCAGGCCAGGTTCAAAGTTTTGGTTTTAATCTACAAAGCCCTTAATGGTTTGAGACATGCCTGAGTGCCTTTCCATCTTAACCTCAGCCTGTGCAATCTGATTCTCACAGTCTTTGTTCCTGTGGGTGGCAACTCCAAGGGAGGCAAGGAAGACTACTACCAGAAAATGAGTCTTCTCAATTGTGGCCCCATCCTTATGGAATGGGCTTCTGTTAGAGATATACTAAGCCTCCAACCTACCAAGCTTCCAGTGGATGTTAAAGACATTAATCTTTAAAGAAGCTGTTAAGGACCCCATCTCTTCAGTCAGGCTATATGTGACATCCTGCCATCATTTAAGTTTTAGGTGTTAGGCTTGTTTTGTTACTAATTTTTTATTTATATCTCTTTGGTCTAATATTTGGTTTGTGGAGTTGGCTTATGAGTTAATTTTCCTTGGTTGTAAAATGCCAAGAGTAGTGACTGGTACTAAGTCAGTCAGTCAGTCAGTCAGTCAGTCAATATCTGGATGGAGAAGAAGACCTGGTGAGACCTGGGGATGATGAATCTCAGAAAGTTGTTGAGAGTGAGAACCTTTGGTTAGTACTCTCCCACCACTTAATACAAACAATTTCTCCCCAGCCAACAAATGCAAAGACAAGAGTGCTCACTGATGCCCTGTGGGGATCCTTTCCAAGGTATGCTCCTGAGGCATGGTGCTCAAAAAATGCTTGCTTCAACTTCTGCTCTGTGCATTGCATTTACAAGTAAGTCCACTATGTGCCCAAAAAGAACCATGGAAATTTCTCTTACTTTCCCCCATGCCAGCTTAATGAAAGTCTTCACTTCGCTGTTTAACAGCCCAGCTAAAATATTATCCAACAATTCCATTAAGACTCAAAGGATTAATTGACTTTTAGATGCCATAGGCCCTGAAGGAGTCATTTGCTAACTAGCTCTTGGAAATAATTAATATTTGGGGTCATATGATTGTTACATTAAAATGTCAGGGAAAAGCAATTTCTTCGTACAAACAAAGCAGTGCAGAATATTATCACATTACAGAGGAAGGGAGTTTCATTCGTTATGTTTTCTTTAACATGGGATGGATTGGGTATATATGGGGAAATGGATTAATATTTAATTTTGCCAGGCAATCGGAGTTATTGCCATTATTAAAAAAGAATTAAATAAATCCAGTTGCAAGTTGGCCAGTTTTTAATGCCCTTCAGTGTCAGTGTTTCCAATTGAAATGAGGGTGGGGAAACAACCCACCAAGAATAGAAATAGCCAATAGCTGTCTCTAAGGTACTGGGGGAAATGGTCAATGGACACATGTGTAAGAAAAAGTGGTTACATTTTGTAACAGGGATAGATCTTCTGTACCTGGGAAATCACTCTCCACATCTCCACGGACAACCCCCACTTCTTCTACCATCTCTTGCAAATGTTGTTCATGAGTTCCTAGAAGCAGACTTCCTTAAAGCCGGATTCTTTCTTTCTTTCTTTATCCATTTATTAACTGGTTTATATACCACAAAACCATCCAGCCCGAAGGCCACTCTTGGCAGTATACAACATAAAAGGAACATAAAATATATCAATATATAAGTGCAGCCATAACACATATAATATCAAACACATAAACATAAATCCACATAAAATAATAAAGCAAAAATAACAGCAACAGTACCTAAACAAAACCATAGTTGTCATAACATGAGCATAAAAATGTGCAGTAATAAAGCAAAATCAAGAAAAAAAAACAAATACTAAGCAAGAGGACACAAATAGCAATTATGAGAATTATAAAAGAGAGAACCAGATGAGCAAAGGTGGTAAGTTTCTAGTTTTGAGTGTGTAGTGACTAATTAAATCAGGACTCTTAAGGGTACTGCAGGAATTTGAATCTGCTTCGTTTCACTCTTGATGTAAAAATGATAAGGAAAAAAGATTTATCCGAGGGAGATCTTCAGGTATATTTTTAAATGTTGGATTTCTTTCCTTTTGCATTTTCTGCAAACAGGAAATGGAAGCATGCTAGAATGCAAGATTTTGTAGGATGAGGTGGCTCTTTTTTCCCTTGTGTACTTTGTATAGAATGCATATTGCATAATAGTTTGAGCTGTGGAAAAGCAACTAAACCTGTCCATGTCATTAAATACCTGAGGTTTTCCCCCCAGAAATTGAAAAGGCCCTTTCAATAAAGATAAATGCATGCGGAATGGAGACTTCAGGACTTCATTTATCCTCATAACACCATCCTTATCAATACATCGGCAGGAAACATTACAAATGTCTATGACACTAAATTAAACTGAGAGAGATTGTAAGGAACTCCAGAGAGATCTCTTGACACTGGGGAAGAGGGCAAACCAGTGACAAATGAGCTTCAACATTAGTAAGTGCAGAGTGATGCACATTGGGGCAAAAAAAAAAAAACCCAATTACATTTATTAACTGATGGGCTCTGAACTCTCTGCAACAAACCAGGAAAGGGACCTTGGTGTCCCGGTGGGCAGCTCAATGAAGGTGTAAACCCAGTGTGCCACAGCAGTGAAAAAAGCAAACTCAATGCTAGGGATCATTTGGAAGAGTATAGAAAATAAATCAGCAAGTGTCATTTTGCCTCTTCATAAATCTATGGTGAGGCCCCATCTGGAGTATTGCATACAGTTCTGGTCACATACCTCCAGAAGGATATTATGGGAATGGCAAATTGCACAGGATAGCAACCAGAATGATCAGGGGACTGGGACACCTTCCTTACCATCTGAGGGTGCAATGGCTGGGCCTCCTCACTCTTGAATGACAGTGCCCAAGAGGTGACCTGATTGAAGTTTATAAAATCATACACAGTATGCACACAGTAGATAAGGAAAAACTGTTTTCCCTCTTGCACAACACTAGAATTAGGGGACACTCCATGAAACTTTTGGGTGTTAGATCTCAAACAAATAAGAGAAAGTACTTTTTCACAGTCCCAGAGGATCACTGGTCTGTGGAACTCCCTGCCAGAAGAAGTGGTGACAGCTGTCAGCCTTGACAGCTTTAAGAAAGGATTAAACAAGTTCATGGAGAACAAGGGTATCAATGGCTATCATTATGGACACCTAAGGACAATCTCCGGGTTGGAGAGATAGGCAGGATATCTCTCAATGCTATTTGCAGGGAATCGTAAGCAGGTGAAGACATCTGCTTGGGAATAACCTGAAGCAAATGGTGAGCTGCTGTGTGAGACCTCCAGTACTACTATTTACTGGTATATCCTGTGGGAAAGCTGGGTTGGTTGTAGAAGTGCAATAAATAAATACAGTAGACTCTCGTATAACAAACGGTTTGTATAACATAAAATCTGTACAGCAGAAAAAATTCCGGAGACAGGGGAAATTTGCTCAACAGAATCGCCTATGGGGCGAATCCGTACAACATAAAAATGATTGTGATTAGGGATTACTCTGTTTTCAATACATTCCTATGAGAAATTTGTAAAGGAAAATTTGCTTAACAGAATTTCATTTGGAACTAATTAATTCCTTTATACAAGGTATCACTGTATATCAAATGAGGTGATTCTGTATACAAGGATCAAATGGAAGTAATATAAAACTCAAAATATGTAAGAAATCTATATGTATCATTATATATATATAAACAAACAAACAAACAACAATATTAGTGCATCCCCACCCCCCGGGACCATCCAGTTCTTGCTTGAATTCTTCCATTACTTCTCCATCTTCTGTTGTTTTGATATTCTTCTTAAAGTCCTCTTCTCTAGAACTGTGTTGAGATGTTCATCGGTTCTTTCCCTTTCCCTTCTACTAACACAAAGTCTATAAATTTTCCCCAGATATCACAAAAAAATGTCCTTCTTCATTTCTCCTCGTTTAACTTTTAAGCTACAGGACAATTTATCGGCTATAGCTATATCCCAAAGTTCATTATACCAATCTTCCATCCTCCTCCCTCATCCTCATCCTTATCCTAATCCTAGAACCGCAAATGTGGAAGAGACCCTATGGATCATTCAGCCCCTATCAAGGATGCCCAGTAAGGAATGGAACTTCCAACTCCGGCTCGACAATCACATACAGTAGTACCTTGCATAAAGGAATTAATTCGTTCCAAATGAAATTCTGTTAAGCAAAATTTCCTTTATACATTTCCCATAGGAATGCATTGAAAACTGAGTAGTCCCTAATTGCGACCATTTTTATGTTGTACGGATTTGGCCCATACATGATTCTGTTAAGCAAATTTCCCCTATCTCTGGAATTTTTTATGTTGTACAGATTTTATGTTATACTAACCATTTGTTATACGAGGGTCCACTGTACTTTAAACAAAAAGTAGCGAAAGAGTCTCTCCCATTTGGTTTAACCAGAAAGTTCCATTCCTCGAGATGGCTGCCCACATTGGTCTTTAGTGGAAGGTCCACCAAGAATGTGGAAAAGGAGGGGGGGAGGAAAGAGTGACAGAAGTATGACATCAGCAAATGTTCCATGTGACCTAAAAGAGAAGTGGTTGAGAAGGAAAGCATCAGCAGATAAAGCAATATGACAAGTGAAATTACAGAGAAAACGACATGTCAGAGGTACTAAATAATCAGAGAAATGTCTGACTAATAAGGGGTACATCTGGTGTATTGAGAAGAGGCATATAAAAATCTGGTTAATATATAGGATTAATATGCCTGGCAAGTGACTTGACTGAAACAAACATAAAAAACTGAACTGAATCCAGATTCTATGAATCTCTTGAATGTCATGCAAGGATGGAAGCAAAAAGAAAAACACGGGGGACTTTCATTCTGTAGTATTCTCTAAGACATGCTTAGAGATGTGAATATGTATGATTTATGCTCTCAAGTGACGATCTGAGTACAGGGTATTTGGGATGGATAAATGGATATGTCAGTTTTGGTTGGTTTCAGTGATTCATTTTTGCAATATTAACATCAGTTTGTTCCAAGCTATTATTATTATTATTTTGAAAAATCTATCTGTCTGTCTGTCTGTCCTTCCTGCCCTTGTAGTATACATGCTGTACTTTCTTGCCACAAAAGATGGAAAATGTACTTCATCTCTCTTCCTTACTTGCTTAGGACAAATCCCTGCAAGCCTCTTTTAGGATGAGACCAAAAAAAATTACTATTGATGGAAATGGAGTTACATGAACCACTGAATGCAGAGGCGTAGCAAGGGTATGGAGCACCTGGGGACAATGTTTGTTTTTGTGCCTCTCCTGACATCACCCCACTGCATCGCACCCACCCAGCAACAGGGGCCCAATCCTGCATGCGTGTGCGCAGGCGTGGGTGGGTGGACATGCGGATGGGCATTTGTGTGTGTGTGTGTGTGTGTGTGTGTGTGTGTGTGTGTGTGTGTGTGTGCGTGCGTGCATGCGTGCATGCATGCGTGCGTGTGCGTGTGCGCGCACACATGCCTTACATCTCTCCTGTGGTGGCCTGAAGTAAGGCAAGGAAGAGGAGGAGGAGGAGGGTGCTGCAACCACCACACTCCCCGCATGCCTGTCTGCCTGCCTGCTTTGCCACTCGCCTGGTGTGCGGATTTGGAGGCAGCAAAGGGGGTCCTGTCACCAAGCCTTAGCCTGGGGAAAGGAAGATTGCTGGTGGGAAGGTACATGGCTTCCTCCTCCTGCTCCCCCTCCAGGCTCCCCCAGATTGCTGTGCCCCCTTCCACCCACCCTGCCCCCAGATATGCCCTTGAGTGAATGGACCATCAAGGGATGTTTGCCATTTGGAAGGCAAGTGGGATCTCCCTGTTAGCCATTTTGCAAAACCCATCTAAGGCAGCAAGGGTCCTCCTCCACCTGCCACCAAATTGTTTGGGGCATCAATTGAAACCAAGGAATCTATACATTTGACCAGATTTTCCCAAGGAAACCCAGATCTCCTTAAATCTTGAAGATGGGAGCCATTAAATAGGAGATTATTCCCACCCATTGTATAACAAACATGCAGCATGGGAATGAGGAGATCAACCCATTGCCACCCACTGAAAAACACTAGGAAGTACTGGTCCTGGGCCAAGCTTGACTCACATGCCAACTCCACTGAAGTCAGACATCAAAACCTCAACCATCTGCCAAAAATAGATGCTCTGTGTGAAGTCCAGAAGACTGAAGGTAGGGGAAAGACTCGGGCGGGCCTTCCTATTCTCCAACCATCTGTTGGGGGGCAATATATTACTGTGGGAACCTTCCTTTGAAAGTTGTGTTTCAGGGGGACTGCAGTGACTGCACACACACTCCTGGTTTCAACCTGGAAGGGAAGTTACCTTCTATTTCCCATGTCTTTTGCTTCAAGGCAGAGCCAAAAGGCTAAAGGGCACTGTCCCCTATCCTAGCTCTTGTTTCAGTGTAAGCACTCCAATGTCTTGCTAATAAACATTGATAAGAGAATAAAAATGGAGCTTTCTGAAAGGAACACAACAGTTCTGTGCGTGCGTGCCTTCTCCGCTGGCCAGAAAAGGTACCTGTCTGTGTCTGTCTGTCCTTTGTTCTGTGGCCAAGGTCAGCCTGGCTTCAAACTTCTCCAGCAACTCCCCACATCTTACAAATTCACTGAACCCTCCTTCCAGGAAATGCATGAATGGGGAAACAGAAAGCATAGAAGTCTTACTAGCGGGTCATAATTCTAGGAGGCAGTGCCTGCAGAAGAGGATATTATGGCTGCCCTGCAACATCATGAATGAACCCTGAACGAGAAAGTTCATAGACCAAGTGACAAACTTGTTGGGGATCAGAGAGCTGGAAAATATAGCCAAGCCTCTCACATCGAAGCAGAAATCCCCCCACAGGGCATGAGTCCTCATTTCAGCCAACCTTATCCTCCTGAATGAAATCCATCCTACTTTGGTCCATAATGACAAGCAAGGAGAAGCTAGAAGTTTCAGGAAGAATGGCCTGTTCTTGGCCCATCTGAAAATGATCTAGAGGTCTTAGTAGACAACCAGGTTGTTGCCAAATTTCACTTACAATACAGTGTCCAGACTGTTAAAAGTATATGCAGATAGGGATTTGTTATGTTCAAGGAAATTTAAACTACTAGCAGAGATAAGCAGTGTTGTGGAAGAAGAATAAATGCACTTAGTGATTATGGAGCAATAGAGCTTAGTACAAAATGTATACTACATATGTACACATGACAAAGAGTAATATACAAAAACAATATATAAAGCACAGCATATAGAGAAGAAACAACAGAGAGTGGGGAAAGCCTCTCACCTTAGTCAGTCCCAGCTTACATTGGCTTGCCTGCTACTTTTATACATACAGCTCCCTGCTGATGAAGTGAGGTGATCAAACTATTCCATCTGGCACTAATCATCCTAACCTTACAGACGCATTATTCTTTGCACCCATGTCCTAGACCCAATACACATTCTGGTCTAGCTCATGACATGGCACAATTTACAGAATCCATTTTGTAATTTGTTAAATATATATTACAGACATTTTGTCAAAACTACAATCCTTGGAGTCATCATTTGAGAAAAGCATCAGCAAGTTGGAAGGTGTCCAGAGTACAAAGAACCAGATGGCAAAATGTGTGGAAATCAAACACGGTGTGGAACAATTGATGGAGCGGTGTATATTTTACATACAGCAAAGAAGAAAGGGTCGCTCTGTGGAAGATGGAGCAATTTGCTTCCTGCAGCTCCAGTGGTTAAGTTCTGAACCAACAGATTCAAATGACAAAAGCAGATATTGAGACTAAATGTTATCAAGAAACTCCTTACATTAAGAACTGTGAATTTCACTAGCTTGCAATTTGGTGGATTCTTCTTTATTGGAGGTGTATAAACAGAGGGCAGAGGTTCAATAGCCAAATGTTAGGGAAGCTTTAGTTTTGGGTTTTCTGTTTCTATAAGAGGTTTGATTCTATGGCCCTTGGAGCCTTTAAAAGCTCTATTATTCTATTATTCTATCCAGCTCATGGTACAAATGCACGGTGGTAAACATCCATAAGGTTTGGAGGCCATTTCTTCCACAGGAGGTGCTGGCCATGCCTTCACTTCTGTCAGATACCCAAATTTCCTATCAGAATTAGGTGGTGCACTGCAGGTTAATTTCTCCCAATTAAATGAGGCATGGACTCCACATACACCTTGTTCCCAAGCAAAATACAGTAGTCATGCTTCCAGAAACATAGCCCTCAAACAAGACCCCAACCCAGTCAGGAGTGTGTGCCTTACTTTAAAAAGAAAATGCCACTTCTTCTGTGCTCTAGTACAGGGACCTGTGGGGCTTTGGGAATGGAATAACAGATTGGGCTGTACTTTCCCCACCGTGAGTGTACAATGTACCTCTTAACAGGCAGAATATTATTGCCTAGACAAATGATCTGTCCTCTGGATTAGGGAAGGTTATGTTATGTATTTTTATTAAAGCAAAAAAATCCCATGGACTCTTCACAGCCCTGGTAATTCCACAAATCTGGGCACAACAGAAACATAATGTATGACTCAAAATGAAATAGAAGAAAAAACATTATTGTGATGCAGTGTGGATTTTGTAGTCTGATTTCGAAGAAAAATTGTCTGCATCATGGAATACAATGCTATTTTCACATAACATCATAATGTGCATGAATTACATTTGCGTGACTGTTTCCATTATGTTTATTCAATGATTATGCACGGAAAATATTTTCATCCTTATTTTGCTTTGATTTCCATTAGGTGCTTATTCAAGATTGCCACGTGTTTCATGAGACAATTTCAAGAAATATGGGAGCTGAAAATAACTGTGCTTGCATTTGTAGCATTCAGAAGTCTCATTTGTACGACAACCACATATAATGGCATTTTAAGTAGTTTGCAGCTCAATTTTTGAACTAGGTGCGGTTTGTTTCCGCTGAATCTGACAACAAATCTTCCTTACGGTTTTTCCACTAGGGTCATCAGCCCAATATGATTATTTCTCGCCTAAAATTATTATACTTTCAAACTGTATACAGATATATTCTGAAAGGGTATACACTCAGCATTATATTGCAGTGCCCATCTTCTCAAGGACAGTCCACCAATGAAGGTAGCAATGTTTAGGCCTAGAAATAAACCAACTTCAACTCAACTAGGAGCTGGTATTCTGCAAACTGGCAAAAGACAAAAGAAAAAAGAATTTACCCAGCGTGGTGTTAGTCTGTGGAACTCCCTGCTACAAGATGTGGTGATGGCATCTAGCCTGGATGCCTTCAAAGGGGGATTGGACAGATTCCTGGAGGAGAAGTCCATCACAGGTTACAAACCATGATGGAGATGTGTCATCTCCAGACTTAAAACCAGGGTACTTTAGGGACCAGGAGTGGTATGAAGAGACAGATATCTATCTGTCTCTACATATCTCATGCACACTCAGACACATTTGGTGGGGCCACTGTGAGATACATGAAGCAGGACTAGATGGGCCTTTGTCCTTCTCCAGCATGACTCTTCTTATGTTCTTAAACCCAATGGTTCTTAGCTGCCCTTTACTAGTTCCACTCAAATAGATTCTATCATTTGATTTGGATTCCTGCATTGAGCAGGGGGTTGGCCCCTTCCCACTAAATTCTACAACAGGAGTAGCTTAGAAAAGGAACATCCAGTGTCATGTAGTGGATAGAGTGATGGACTAGGACTCAGGAATCCTGGGTTTGAATCCCCACTGAGGAATCGGAGTGCACTGGGGGAGTTGAATTGGTAAACCAAAAAGCAAAGCAAAGCATACTGCTTATATAATGCCCCATAGTGTTTAAAGCACTCTCTGGGTGGTTTAAAAGTAATTATTAGAGATGGGCACAGAACGAGCGATTTTTCGTTTTTGTTTTTGTTTTTTCATTTCATTACACAACAAAAACAAAATGAATTTTTTTAAAACAAAATGAAAATGAAAATGAAACAACCAAATTTGCCGTGTTTTTCATTTTCATTGCAGCAGATGCATTGAACTAAAAAGAATGCTAATGAAACAGCAATTTTTCGTTTTTGTTTTCATTTTTTTGTTTCATTACCTAACGAAATGAAAATGAATTTTTTTGCAAAAAAAGTCACGAAAACGAAAATGAACCGAAACGGACCCCTAAACGACCAAACGACAAACGAAACACCATTTTTTTGAGTCGTGCCCATCTCTAGTAATTATGCAGGCTACACATTGCCCCCACCCACCGGGAAGCTGGGACTCATTTTACTGAGAAGAGCAATATAACCACTGTGCCACAAGGCTCCTTGGTAAATCCGTTCCTTAAATCCCCACTTTACCTTGAAAAACCTATTATGATCACTGTGAGTCAGTTCTGACTTGATGACACATAACAATTAACAAGCAAACAAAATATTTTGTTACTGGGTGGGTGGGTGGAAATCTTTAAATAACCTAGGTTATGTACGAAGAATGCAGCTAAAGTTAGTGAGAAGAGAAATGTTAGAAGGAGGGCGCAGATGGTCCTGTCATACCCACCATTCAACAAATATCTGGCATCACACCTCTGAAAGTCATGTTTTCTTTACATTGCTTCTTTCAAAGTCAGTAACATGATAACCCTCACAGATTTCAATATACAGTGGAACCTTGATGTATAACAAATGGTTTGTATAACATAAAATCTGTACAACATAAAAAATTCTGGAGATAGGGGAAATTTGCATAACAGAATCGTCTATGGGGTGAATCCGTACAACATAAAAATGGTCGCAATTAGGGATTACTCAGTTTTCAATGCATTCCTATGGGAAATTTGTTTAAAGGAAAATTTGCTTAACGTAATTTAATTTGGAACAAATTAATTCCTTTATACCAGATACCACTGTATTTGCCTTCTCTTCAGGACTCACAGGAATAATCCAGGAAAGTTATCAGGGGATAGTCAGCTTCAAACTTAATTTGATCTTTGTTGTCTCACAGGCATTGATGGTTATTTGTTTTAATGTATTCTTGAAGGCTTCATGAAACATGGTGATAGCTTGACTTAGTGACCTGGATTCTATTTCCCTTTTTATGTTTGGAAAACATCATAGTTTTCTGTTACTGGAAAGAGTCAAATAATAGCACATACCAGTCTTGTGTGTGTGTGTGTGTTGCATTGTTACGGTCATGACCGACTCTTCGTGACCCCACGTCCATGGAGTTTTTCTTGGCAGAAATACTGGAGTGGTTTGCCAGTTCCTACTCCAGGCGCCTACAGCACATGGTATTCCCTTGGGTGGTCTCCCATCCAAGTACTAACCAGGGCCGATCCTGCTTCACTTCCAAAATCAGGCAAGATTGGATGTGATTAGGGCATCTAGGACAGATGTTAAATTTTTCGAGATCCATACCATTCACACCTGCAAACTGCTAGCTAGAAAGTATCCCTAGCTGTCTGAGAAACCAGTTCATGTTGCTAGGAATTGCCTCCAGGGGCAGCCCATTCTTTCAAAGTCAATCTGGAGGCACCTCCACAGGCAATTCATATTAGCAATTTGAAGGAAAGACAAACAAATGTGAATAAGAAAAATATTTCAGGCCATCTGTCCTCAAAATAGGCAAGTACATCCCGAACAATCTGTATCTGAATAGTTTTCATACAGACTGGGATTGATTCACTCCGAAATGTTCTGGAGCTGATTTGGTCTTGTGCATATATTTATATGCTTCCGGATGAGCACAGAAAAATGAAATAAAATAAAAATATGAATGGGGAAAACAAAGGGGTATAATCAAGGCTGTGTCAGGGAAGAGTCTAAGGAGAAAGGTGGGAGGTAGGTAGGTAGGTAGGTAGGTAGATAGATAGGTAGGTGAGTCAGTCAGTCAGTTGGTCAGTTGATAGATAGATAAGAGTGCAACACAAGGGCCAGCATTTTAACAAATGTGGCCCAGTAGCTACAGAAGATTATGTAGACTCAGGTGATCTCTCTCTGAATCCTCCCTGGAGTCTCAGCGGTTGGCTGTCCTGGAAAGTTCCAAGACTTTATTGGTGGTTCAGTTCTCAATCTTCTTTTCCTGTGTGGTGTTGACTCCATCTGCTGATTTTTGCTCTGCTATAACAAAATGGCACAATCTGCTGGGATGGCCAGCTCCCCCATTAAGTGACAACCAATGTCTTCCTCTATCCCAGGCATGTCCAAACTTTGGCCCTCCAGATGTTTTGGACCACAACTTTTTCATTGGCAAGCTAAGCTTAGAATTCTGGGACTTGTGATCCAAAACATCAGGAGTATATAGTTTTTACTATAAAGAGTAAAAAAAAAAGAGAGATGCAAAAACCCCAGTTTCTGTCCATTTTTCAAACTTTTCTCAAAGACAACTTTTATCTTTTATATGCATCCATCACTAGACAGGGCCCCATGCTCTGTTTTGACTTTTAATATTTTAGATATTTAGAGCCTGAATACACTAGGATAATATCATTCTAACTGCATGGTAATCAACCCCTATATTGCTGGTGTGCACCATATACACTCTTGCAATTAACTAGGGGGGGACACCCTTTGGAGTTTAATAATTCAGTTCCCTGAAACTCTAACATCTCCAAAATTCCAGGGCCTTACAAGGAAGAGCTTGTCAAAGTGCCACTGTGGTTTTAGTTCCAATCTCACCTGATTTCTGAAGCTAAGCAGGGTCGGACCTGGCTAGGGATACTTTCTAGTTAGCAGTTTGCAGGTGTGAATGGTATGGATCTCGAACAATGTAACATCTGGCCTAGATGCCCTAACCACATCCAATCTCACCTGATTTCAGAAACTAAGCAGGGTCAGCCCTGGTTAGTACTTGGATGGGAGACCACCAGGGAATACAGGTGCTGTAGGTGCCTGGAGTAGCAACTGGCAACCACTCCAGTACTCCTGGCAAGAAAACTCCATGGACATGAGGTCACAAAGAGTCGGTCATGACTGTAATGACACCACACACACACACACACACACACACACACACACACACACACACACACACACACACACACACACACACACACACACACACACACACACACACACACACACACACGTTCCTCTATGGCTCTCTCCCTCCGGGTGACCACCCCCAGGGAGGCCTGCAGGGTATTAACTTGAAAACGGTCCTTCTTGGTGGCCGGTCCATTGCTTTGGAACAAGCTACCCGGTGAGATATGCCAGGCTCCCTCATTGGCATCCTTTAGGAAAGCCGTTAAAACCTGGCTGTTCAGGGATGCCTTTGGCGACTGCTAATGTGGTACCAAGGTTTTTTCCCCCATGGTCATTGAGTTTTTGTCTCTTGCCCAGTACTATTCTACTATTTTATATTGTTTTATTGATGTCTGTTTTTAAGCCTTTTGTGTGAACCGCCCAGAGTTCTTTTGGGAAATGGGAGCGGTATACAAATGCATAAATAAATAAATAAATAAATAAATAAATAAATAAATAAATAAATAAATAAACACACACACACACAGAGGACCCAGGGGAGCCATTATACATCATTTTGTTTTGTTTCAATTCGTTTCGTTCCAAAATTCTTTTAAAATTTCATTAGGAATGAAACAAAATGAAACTACTAAAACAACAAAATGAATCAAAACACTATATTTTCATTTTCTGCCCATCTCTAGAAGGAACCTTATGGATCATTGAATACAGTCCCTACCAAGGAGGAGCAGTGAAGAATCAAACTCCCAACCTCTGGCTTTACAGCCTAAGCTATTAAGCTATCTTACCCTTTTATTTCAGTTGTGTGTACAGTGGTGTGAGTTTTCAGGGCACATCTGAC
Source organism: Phrynocephalus forsythii (assembly GCA_029282475.1). Lineage (NCBI taxonomy): Eukaryota > Metazoa > Chordata > Lepidosauria > Squamata > Agamidae > Phrynocephalus > Phrynocephalus forsythii. Next base: position 132,424,505 of record JAPFRF010000002.1, on the reverse strand, counting down.
CCACAGACAGTCTTTTAAATGTGGATTTGTCTCCGCTTGTCAAGCTGTGGGCTGAAATCAGACTCCTAACACATCCCAATTATATCTCAACAAAATGGATTTGGAGCATTATCCTTGACATCATTCCCTCAAACAGCTAACAATATCATATTGTTTTCATGTAATTGTATTGGGTCCTTGGCTCTCACCCCCCTTTGCTCTGGGATAGGAAAAATTACAGAGAGAAATTAACTAAATGATTGGGGTAAACAGTCTACTCCCAGAGAAAAATAGAGCCATATATTGATGGAATGTGCTACTGATCCACAAAGTTAGAATAATTGCTTTTAATAAGAGGCAACAAAATACCCTGTGCCTTCTGAGAGAAAAGCATGGCATCTAGCTAGGCAGGAACTCTCAAGATATGTGTTTGCATTGCTATCCAAGGTATACTTGAAAGCTTGCCAGCACCAGAAGAGCAACTGGATTATTATTATTTTTTCAGTTCCATTGCATTACTCCATTTTAAATAAGAAAGAGCTGCCCCTGTGAAATTTTCACTCCTCATAATAAATTTCCTTGGCATTTGGCAAAATTGCCAGAATAATGCAAGGGTGTGAAGTCAGGTGCTATGTGATTCAAACATCCATCTGAATGATGCTCCAAAACCTGAATACAGGTAACTGACTCAAGCATTGCCATAAAGTATAATCAGAATTGGATGTCATCTCACAGAGATTCCGTAGCTTGTAGGAGCATCTTTGTACCTAATGTGCAAAACAAGTAAAACCTCAAGATTTATTAGTTTATTAGCTTTCAACAGCTTTTAACAGTTTTACCAAAATCCAAATGAAGACATAAATTCAGAAGATTCTGTCAGGTAGAAGGACATAAAATATTCCAAGTAAAGAACAAGGAATAACAGTTGGCAGAAGAGAAAGAAAAAGGCAAAATATTGAAGCATATAAACTTACTGATTTACCTCACAATAAGCTTAAGAGGATCAAAATCCACTTCTTCAGACATGTTCCTTCAACCAAAAGGATTTATTGACATGCTGAGACAGAACACTACAGCCACGTCTTTGAGTTTTCAAACAAGAATGTCACTCAAAACCCTTGAGCAGGAGATAGTGGATTTTTTTAGGTTCCTTCAGAACTGTGGCACAGGTTTGGAAAATTCACCTTAACTTATCAAAAATCAAGTACAAATGGCCAGCATCTTATTCAGCATTAAAGTACAATCAGATTAAGCATATACAGAGACCCGATCATGACCAGTCCACTGCTCTGCAGTGGTCTGATCTTGAATACTGATTCTGGTTCTGGATGCTATACTTTAAGAAGGATGCTGACAAATTGATAGTTCAAAGGAGGGCAGCAAGGATGATCAGCAGACTGGAAACCAAGCCCTGAGGGATAAGACTGAAAGAACTAGGGATGTTTAGCTTTGAGAAAATAAGTCTGGGCAGGGGATATGATAGCAGTCTTCAAATACTTGAAAGTAGAGATGGGCACAAAATGAACTTTTGGTTTGTTATTCGTTATTCATTTCGTTTACCTAACGAAACAAATAAAGAACTGCCCCCTCTTAAAAAAATGAAACAAAATGAAATGGAAATTTCCATTTTGTTTTGGTTCATTTTTCGTTCCACCAGTGTCTCCTACCTGGTGGTCCAGTCCGTCCTCACTGCGGTCCCCAGCCCCCAGGGAGGAGGCTTCCAGGAGGAAAAAAAAATTAAGCCAAATAAAAATAAAAATAAACTAAATTAAATTAAAAAGAAGAAGAAAAAATAAAAATAAATAAATAAATTTTAAAAACCTAATCTGGCCCACGGGCCACGGAACGGTCCGCGAGCACCCAACCCGACCCATGGGCTGCTGACCTGACCCTGGTTCACCGAATCTGCCTGCAGGCTGGTGGGGAGGGGGAGAAGGCAACCAGCCCACGCTACAGCTGGTAGGGAGGCCATGTGGGTTGGCAGTTTAAATATATATATATAATATAAATATAAAATAAAAATAAAATAAAATAAAAAATAACCCAATCTTGCTCACGGGATGTCAAACTGGCCCGCAGACTGGCAGAAGAAAAAAAATATTTAAAAATCCCCCAACCGATGGGGTCCAATTTATATATATATAAACCTTCCAGCTGACCAGAACCTACGAGAAACTAGAAGTCTGAAGAGCCACCATCTTATGTGACATTGCATTCCTACGCAACTGCCGAGACAAAAATGTGATCCCCACAAGCTTCCAACTGAAATTCCACTCAAAAACCCCATCCAGCGAAAGGATCCTGAAAAGAACAGAACTAGCCCTAATCAGAAGCGAACTACACAGGAAAAGATACCTACTAGATCAAACCAACAGAGACCTACTCACTCTCCACCTCAAACTCAGCAACAAAATCCACCCAACACTCTGGAACAAATCCAAGCAACTCGCCGCCTGGAGAGCTGAAACAGAGACCTCCCACAAGACAGACACACACACCAACAAACTCCACAAACTGGAAAACGCCAGAAGCCCAACTCCCCACAACAGCCCATGAAACAAACAGTTCACAACATATCAGACAGGACACTCACCATCGCAGAGACCAAAGTCCTTTCCAAAGGATTCAACTTTGCAGTCGCCCCAGACACATCCCCACTGAAAACATCATATGCGGAGTGGAAGCCAGCCTAACCAAAATCAACCCAGATGAAGCCAACAAAATCAGACTCGAAGTCACCAATGTCCTCTGCTCCAGCAAACCACCCAGAAGCAATTTACACAAAGAAGAACAAAAGCCCTCACCAACCTGAGGAAAGACAACAACATAATCATTCTCCCAGCAGACAAAGGCAATGCCACAGTGGTGATGAACACATCTGACTACCAAGCCAAACTATCCAACCTACTACAAGACCCTGCTTACATACCTTTGAACACAGACCCCACCACCTACCTGGAAAAAACCACCAAAGCCAAAATAAAAGCCTCTCCCTTAAGTGAAGAAATCAAGCCAAGCATCATCCCCAGAGAGAAATCATCCAGATGCCCCAAGCTCTACGGCCTCCCCAAGATTCACAAAGAAGGAACACCTCTCAGACCCATAGTCAGCTCCATAGGCTCACCTCTACAAAACCTCGCCAAATTTCTTGCCAAACAACTCCAGCCCTATGCAGAATCCATCACTTCATACGTACAAAACTCGTTCCACTTCATAGAAATTATAAAGAAACAAGACCTACAACCCAATGACCTACTCGTGAGCTTCGATGTTGTTTCGCTCTTCACACAAGTGCCCATTCAAGAAGCCTTGACAGCTATCCACAACAAATACAACCCCCAAGCACATCCTAGATCTGACCAACCACTGCCTAACCAACACATACTTCATCCACAATGGACAAAGATACAAACAGATAGAAGGAGCACCCATGGGATCACCCCTCTCACCGGTCATCGCAAACCTATATATGGAACACTTTGAAACCAACGCGTTACAGAAGTCCGAACATAAACCCAAACTCTGGCTCAGATATGTTGACGACACCTTTGTCATCTGGCCACACGGGAAAGATAAACTGAACAACTTCCTCACACATCTCAACAGCCTACACCCCAAAATACAATTCACTATGGAAATAAAGCCAACAACCAACTTCCCTTCCTGGACGTCCTAATCTACAAAAAAACCCGGCGGCTCCTTAGGACATACCATCTACCAGAAAAAAACACATACAAACCGCTACTTAAATGCACAATCACACCACCACCCTGCACAGATCAACTCCGTAGCAAAAACCCTCATCTCCAGAACCAAACGCCCGCTGACAAAGACCACCTAAAAACTGAATTACACACTCTCTCGAATGTTTTAATTGCGAACGGATTCCAAAAAAACACCATCACCAAACTAATCCAAAAGGAAACACCCCCCAAGAACCAAGAAACAGAAGAGAACAACGGCACCGCCCTCCTCCCTTACATCAAAGGCACCACAGACAAAATCAGCAAAATTCTCCACAAACACAATATCAAGACAGCCTTTTGCACCGACCAAAAAATAGCCAACATTTTAAGAAACCCCAAAGACAAGATTGAGCTAGAAAACCAAGGAGTCTACGAAATACCATGCAAAGTCTGCCCAGCCACATACATCGGACAGACAAACAGGAGAATAAGCGCACGCATCGCAGAACACAAGAACGCAGTCAAAAAAGAAGAAAAATCTTCCTCTCTCTTCCAGCACATAAAAACAACAGGTCATGAAATTGATTTTGAAAGAACCGAACTCATCTCCAAAACTGAACACTTCAACAGTCGAATAATCATGGAAGCCATTGAAATAGAGAAACACCCAAACAACATGAATAAACGTGATGACACCTCCCGCTTGCCTGACATCTGAAACTAGCCCTGGTGAGCCTCTGTCACAAAGACTGACACCAGGTCCAAAAGGACACAAGATGCCACCACCTTCCATCCACACCAAACACAAACCCAGACCCTTCCCACAGATGAAACGAAACCACCATCCAATAACAAACCACGACTGCACCATCTACTGCGGCACCCCACTCCAGTCACCACATGGAGCACACTTACACACGCCAAAAAAACATTGGGAGACCACAGACACGTAGCCAGACCAAAATGAATTCACAAGACACAGGACCCCACTCCACCAAAGCCCAGGATGCTGCCAGAACGCCCACCACCAAGGTCGTTAAGAAACAAAAAGGCTGATAGACACACATCCAGCACCTCACCCACACAGGATGTCTCTAAACAGCCATCTAACCCACCAGCAGTTAATCCCTTAACGATCGCCTCAGCCACACAGCAGATCACAAAAGAACAAAGGAACCTACAATCAGCAACAGAGCAAGCAAGCCACACACCCCCAGCAGTATTTATAGAAGGACTTCAACTGAGATCACGCTTTGCTTCAAGAAGAAAGAAGCCAGAACACCAGCCTGAAGATGACGAGTGAGACCTCGTCGAAACGTCGCCAAAACAACCAGATTTCTACACGGGAAGAAACCCGAATCCAACCCTAACATGCATACCTATACCCGTGAAAATCTACGAAAACATATGGGCTGGGGGAACGAATTATGAAATGAAACACCATTTTGGCATTTTGTGCCCAACTCAGCTTGAAAGGTAGTCATACGGTTTAGGACCTCGCTACTTGTCAGAGTGCCTTCCCCTGTTGTAAACTGCCCATAATACCCAATCTTCCCAGGCTAATTATTTGAGGCAATTAACACCACGAGAGGTCTGAAAGGGGGGGAAATACTAGAAATTGGACTTTTTCTGCCACTGCCGCTCGCCTGTGGAACAACTTTCCACCAGATATCTGCCTGGCCCCCTCTTTGGCTGCCTTTAAAAACTATTAAAAACTTAGCTATTAAAAGCTGGCATTCCCTCAAATATAATGTAATTTCAGTATTCACCCATTATTTGCCCACCAATAACAATACATATACACTATTCTACATCACTTTATTTTTATTTATATTTTTATTACATTACTGCATTTTATGTTTATTGTATTGTATGAATTATTAGAGTTTATTTGCACTGTATTGTATTCATTAATCATTGTTAACCACCCAGAGTGTCCTCGCTGCCAGATGGGCAGTATAAAAAAGCAATACACACATACATACACATACATACATACACACACACACACACACATACATACATACATACATACATACATACATACATACATACATAGGAGGGGCAGGAGACATTCTCAATCATTCCAGAGACAACTAATAGACAACTAATAATGGACTCAAGTTACAGCAAGTCAGATTTCAGTAGCTTTTCAGAAAAACACTTCTTAACTGCTAAAACAGTATGGCAATTAAACCAATTATCTTGGGAGATTATTAATGCTCTATACTAGACGCACTCAAGATTAGACATGGGCACGACTTGGCGAAATTGTCGTTTCCGTTTCGGTTATCGTTTCCGTTACGTAATGGAAACGGTAACGATAATTAAGCCGTCAGAACTCGAACTCGAACCAAAAAAAGAAAAATTTGGTCGGGTTTTTTTGTTTCCGTTTGTGGCATCGTGGCGATCGTGCGATGTGAAGCAGAGAAAAAGTTTTAAAAGTTTTTTTTAAAAAAAACCCGACTCCCAGCCAAAAAACCAGGTGAAAATATGCCTGCCTGAGGCTTTGCCACCTACCAGAGGGGTGATTTCTGGGGGGTCCCCGGCCTTCCCCCCCTCTTCTCCTGTCCTGGGCTGCTTGCACCAGGCTGGGGGGGGGGTCATCCTCGTCGTCTGTCTCACTGCATGCCATGCGGTGGGGGGGATCAAAAATGGTGACTGCAATTTTTCTTTTGAAATTGTGGTCAAAAAACACACCAAATCACCACAGAAACATGTGAAATTTATTTATTTTAAATGCCTGAATTTTTATAGTAGCAGCAGTGGGTTTTTTATAGCAATAAAACATCGTATTGATTTTATTTTATTTTATTTTTATTTTTATTTTTTTAGAACTGCCCATTTGGGCTGGGCATGGGATGGGACCATGCAAATTTTTGAACCATTCCACCAATGGCATCGCCAGGGTTTTGACTGAAACTTCTGGATGCTGAGGCACCTTCCAGAAATCGCAGTCGGGTGTATGGATGTGGTTGAGGGAGGAGGGCTGGCTGCTGGTGCTGGTGTGATCCAATCGAGATTGAGGAGGGAGGCTGGAGGCTTTAGGATTTAAGTTAGGCAGGCAGGGAGGGAATTGAATTTAGAAAATAATTTCTTTGATTCCCTGCAGCTTTGTCTGCTGAAGGGAATAGCAGTTTATTCTTTATTTCTTCTCTGGAAGTTTGAGGATTTTTTTCTGATATTGGATAAAGGGGGAGGTTCGACTGGGAGTGGGAGGTGTGGATTTATTTTAAAAATATATTATATACTGCCATTTATTTTCTCTTTTCCCAACTTCAATTTGCTTGCACACTCACACATTTGGGGTGCAAGCCAAGAACAGAACCTCTATCCTTCCTAAGTGATATCCTAACTGCCCACTCGCCCATCTGCCCGCGCCGCCACCCGCCTGCGGCCTGCGCCGCTGCCTGCCCACTCGCCCGCCCATGGCCACCGCCCACCCATGACCCCCCGCCACCACCCACCGCCCGCACCTCCCCCCGCCCCCCACCCCGCCCGCCACCTAGGGCGCAAAAACACCTAGCACTGGCCCTGATTGCGGGACGGCCCTATGCTCTGGGAAGTCAAATCACGCTAAATCGTGGTGGAAACGACAAACAACAAACTGAAACGACAAATTTTTGAAAAATTTTGCGACAAACGGAAACGAGCCGAAACGGACCCGTTCCGACAAACGAAAACTCGAAACGTCATTTTTTCTGGTCGTGCCCATGTCTACTCAAGATGTAGACGTAATATATCTTTACTTCAGTAATGCTTTTGACAGAGTGCTGCATGGTATTTTCATGAGAAAGCTAGCTACGTGTGTGTTGGACTGAACATCAGGCGGATATCAGTTGGTTGCAGAATCATACTCAGAGAGTGATTCTCAATGGTTCCTTCTCAGACTGGGAAGAGGAAATAAGTGGGGTGCCACAAGGTACATCCCTGAGCCTGATTATATTTAATAGTTTTATTAATGACTTAGAACTCTAGAACTGGAATGGACCCTATAGATCAGTGATGGCAAACCTTTAGAGTGCCCAAACTGTAGATCAGTGATGGCAAACCTTTAGAGAGTGCCCAAACTGTGATTCAAAACCCACTAATTTTTTCGCAAAGTGCCAATACAGCAATTTAACCTGGATACAGGTGGCTGTGAAGGGGTGATGTCAGGTGCCCACAGAAAGGGCTCCGAGTGCCACCTTTGGCACCTGTGCCATAGGTTCACCAACACTGCTATAGATCATTGAATCCAGCCCCTGTTAAGGAGGCACAATGGTGAATCAAATTCCTAACTTCTGTGTCTGCAACCAAAAACCTAAACTACTGAGCTATCCAGCATTGGATGGGGGCATGTGCACTGGATGCGTATTAAAGTTGTAGATAACACAGACCTGGGTGGAACAGCTAGTTCTCTGGAACAGAGAAACAAAACTGAAAGAGATCTTAATTGGCTTGAGCACTGAAGTGAAAACAAAATGAAAGTAAATAGGAATATGTGCAAAGTTAGACATCGATGAAGCAGAAACCAAATGCATAGTTACAAGATGTGGGATACTTGGCTCATTAATAGTACAAGTGAGGAAGATCTTGGAATTGTTGGACATGAAAAGCCAAAAAAGTGAAATGCTATTTTAGGATGCATAAACAGACTTATAGTCTCCAAATCTTGTGAAGTACTACTCCTCATTTGTTCAGCACTGGTTAGTGATCACCTATAATATGTCTAGTTCTGCTCTCCACACTTTAAAACAGATGCCAACAAACTGGAGTAAGGTCAGATGGGGAAACAGTGATGATCAGGGGACAGGAAGCAAAGCCCTATGAGGAAAGACCGAAATAACTGGGCATGTTTAGCCTTGAGAAAAGAAGACTGAGGAGGAGCAGGATCTGTTTTGAATCATCCCAGAGTGCAGGACATGCAATAATGGGTTCAAGTTAAAAGAAGTCAGATTTCAGTTGAATATTAGGAAAATTTTCATAAGTGTTAGAGAAGTATGACAATGGAACCAATTACCTCAGGAGCGGGGGAGCTCTCCAATGTTGGAGGCATTCAAGAGAAAATTAGATAACCATCTGTCAGATATATTTTTATTTAGATACCTGCACTGAGCAGGGTCTTGAACCCAATGCTCTTATAGGCCTCTCCCATGATTTTGTGCTTCTATATGTTTTACCCACATTCACAACTATAAGGGATTGAAAACCATTTTCCTAGAAGTGTGTGTATGAAACAGGTTTTGCCAGACATGTCCAAATTTTGGCCTTCCAGATGTTTTGGACCACAACTCCCACAGTCCTTTGCATTGGCAATCTAAGCTTAGAATTCTGGGAGTTGTGGTCCAAAACATCAGGAGGGCCAAAGTTTGGACATACCTGGGTTATGCCATATTTTAATGTCACTTATTATTCCCTTTCTCCTCTCTGACATGATCCTTTGTAATGTAAATTGAGAGTGAAGAAGTCTGTCACAAAGGCCAAACGCAAACATCTTTAATATTAAGCTGAAGGCTTAATATTAAAGATGTTGTAGATCTAAATCATGAAGGATTGTAAGCAAAGGAAGAAGATGCATTCCATGCAAGAAGCAAGTGAACTCTGATTGGCCTAAAAAGACATGTGACTGTTTCTGTGAAATCTCATCTGTTCAATAAAAGCTTATACTCATTATTCAAATGAAGGTGCCTGTGGTGAGTACTTGGTGAATAACTGTTTTAATAATAATCATATACATCCGGGCTGGGGGTTTATTAAAGGACCCACTTGGAAGATGGTTCTGGGTAGAGGAGAACCCCTCCCTTTAAGGTTCTGTTACAAACTTGTTTTCATTTTTACAGAGGCATACAGGAATGTTGGCGTTCTATACCTCAGTGTCGGTCCACTGGTGGTAAACACACAACTGGTGGGACAAAAAAAATACTAATGTAGGTGGGACATCCATGAACAAGAATTCACTCTCCCTCAATCCTTATGTATTTCTCTGCTGTCTCTCTTGAACCCACTGGAAAGCATTACTTTCTGCATGCATGGCCAGCATATTTTGTCTCCATCTTTGCTGTTATAACCCAAGTGCCATTTACCCAGTTACAGCAGCACTACTCAACATTTTGTGTTGTGCTCTACCAAATCACTGTCGAAGAACTCAAGTCAACCAGTGATGCAAAACCCCGCTTTTTCCAAGAAAGAGAATCACATGTTTGTAAGCATTCTGTTATAGATATATTTGTACTTATTAACCACCTGATTTTCCGGATGTATGTATTTTCTCACATTGTGCCTATGTCTGATTTTGTTATTGTCATTGTTAGATATAGTTCTGGCTTGCTTTTCTTCCTTCTGGTGGGAAGGAAGGACATTTTTATACTTTAATTAATAGCCAACCATTTTCCTACTGAAGGGACTCAAAATGGTACACAACTGCTTTAAAAGTTGTAGTTATATTTTAAATTAGCAACTAACAAATTTCTTTTCTTTAACTGCTATCTTCACATGAGCAGAGGGTTTAACAGAAGCCTCTCGGAACAACAGGAGCTTAGACATTTTGAGAAGAAGGCTTCCTGTCAATGGAGGGACTGTACCAATCACACTATTGGTTGACCAGACTGAAAGATTCCAAAGTAAATGAACTGATTTGAGCTACAAAAGTTTCTGCTCTAGATGGGATTTAGTTCAGTTTGGATTTTTTAAAACATTTTTTAAAGTTTTGCATCCTTTCTGTCCTTGAAGAAAGGGTTCACCTTTTTCTATCCACCTTCTGTGATATAACTTGGTCCATGATAGCCAGGTGTGTGCGCTGAGCTTAATTAAGGAAGGGAGTGGGGGCTGAGGAGTGTAAAATGTGCAGAATCACATCAAGGGCAGTATTTCTTGTTTTACAGATGGTGAGATGCCAGAAAGAATCAGCATAGACTTAATTACAAGACCTGTCACAGAGACTGGGAAAGAGGAGGAGGAGGAGGTGGAGGCTGGGAATTAAGAGTGTAGGCAGACTGTTAGGAATAAGCAGCAGTGGCTCATGAAGAGGCAGTGATAAAAGCACTCATCAAAGGGCAGTGGGCAAGGGGAGAGAGACTGTAGCCCCATGGTAAACCACATATCTTGCATACAGAAGGTTCATCTAGGTTCAAGCCCCACTATCGCCAGGTAGAGCTAAGAAATAATCTGGTCAGAAACCATGAAGAGATATTGCCAATGTTGGCTGCACTGAGCCAGTAGCGCAATGGAATCATGGACCAGTAGCTCAGTGGAAATCGTCGTTGTCGTTGTCGTCGTCGTCATCGTCATCGTCATCATCGTCGTCGTCGTCATCATCATCATCATCATCATCATCATCATCATCATCATCATCATCATCATCATCATCATCATCATCATCTTAGAAGTGCAAAGCCAGAAGGGTCATAAAGTCTAGCCCCTGTAAGGAGGCCATAGTGGGGAATCAAACTCTGAATTGCTGGCTAGATACTTAAACCCCTGAGCTATCCAGCAGTTCTTAATTATCACTGGTGTGAGAAGGGCTTGCTTACCTACATTTGCACAATACTTTTGAAGTCACCCTACAATGAGTGTAGGTGTTCTATGAAAATATTGTGATCTCAAGAACAAATAAAAGCAACGTTCCCCAAATCCACTGGAAAATATTTGCCAGGGTATGAAGAGGGTGAGATTAAATGTCAAAATATTTAATTGTGCTTCGTGCAAATACGTTTGAGCTTACGTGCAGAGATATTTTGCATTCTTAAATTAGTTTCTCATTGTTGCTGCAAGTGATCTGTCAAGAAGATAGAGCTGTTTAAACCTCAAGTTAGAATGAAAGACTGATCTTGCAAACAGAGAAAACAAAATTCTGAAAAAGTATTTTAAGAGAGAGAAACAGAGTAAGAGCAAAAGGATAAAGCTTCCTTTCTCTAAATCATTAGCTATCTATGCACATCTACACAAAGGAAAAGAGTAGCAAATGAAGAGTTACAGGAAATATGGATACGACTCTGGTTTGGGCAAATCCCAAATGCTGAACTGTTTTAACCTGATTCAGACAGATTCAGCAGATATCCAAATGAAAAATAGGTACACTGGCAACAGTGGAGAATTGTTTGTCAGTAGGATTTGTGGAGAGGACCTAGTGGTTTAAGTAGGGCACAGGTTAAATATCAGTTAACAATGTGAAATAAATGGAGAGGTGTAACCACTGCACCACTAGAAGCACAGTTTCCAGACCAAGGTAAGTAAGCGGATCTCTCTATTATGCTTTGGTCAAACCTCATCCAAGATACAGTGTTCAGTTTTGGCCTTCAGAGTTTGAAAAAGGATATCCACAAACATATCCAAACCAGGAATAATATGGTGAATGTCTGTAAACCAAGCTTCATGAAGCACAGTTGAGGGAGAAACTGAGTACAGTATCTTTAACTTTGAAAATATAAGGTTGGATTTAGAGATAGGCACAAAATGGAAATATAGTGTTTCGTTTTGTTTCTTTAGTAGTTTCATTTTGTTTCCTTACCAACAATTTTAGGTAGTTTTATAAGAAAATGAAACAAAACACTATGCTCCCCTGGGGCCTAGAGGCAAGTTAGCTTCCTCAAGCTCTTCCCTGTAATTTGGAGAGGTTTGGGGGTCAGGGGACTGAATTATTAAGCACCAAAAGGGGTCCCCATAGCTAATTGCCAGAGCGTGTATGGCACAAACCACCAATATAGGGGTTACTTGGGGTTAAGCTGCTTAAATTAACCCTTAAATTGCTGGTATGTGCCATACACACTCTGGCAATTAGCTATGGGGACTCCCTTTGGAGTTTAATAACTCAGCCCCCTGACCCCCAAATCTTTCCAAATGGGGGGGGGGGCTTACAGGGAACAGCTTGAGGAAGCTCCCCTGCCACCTTGGTTCCTCTATGATAAATCATTTCATTCCTAGAGGGGGGAAATGGTGTTTTATTTTGTGACAAAATACATCCCACTGTTTCATTACATAACAAAGAAATTAGTTATGTAACGAAACGAAATAGCATTTTGGTTTTTATTCTGTGCCCATCTCTAGTTGGGAAGTGATCTTATCATTACCTATAAATGTTTGAAAGTCTGTTAGATGGGAGGGTATGAATATATTTGGCTATGAAGAGTAGGGTCCAAGATAGTGGATTTAAACAACACGAAAAGAGATTTGGAATAGACATCAGCCAGAACCTCTCGGTTGCAAGAAAAGCTTTGAATGGAATGAACTGTTTGAAACAGTGGTTCACAACCTTGGGTCCTCTGGTGTTGTTGTACTACAGCTCCCAGAAATCCTGGCCAGCACAGCTAGTGGTGAAGGACTCTGGCAGTTTTAGTCCAAAGAACATCTGGGGACCCAAAGCTGGGTACCAAAGATGTAAAGAGAGACCAGATGGACACATTAGAGTCATATGTAACAAAGATTAAATGAAGCTATACATAATTGTCTCTTTTTGGAGTTCTACCTGACAGCCAGACATCTAAATGTGCTTTACCTGGAAGAAGAGCTGAAGCTGGAAGGCTTTGAGGTCTATGGAGGACAAACTCTGCTCCAGCTTTCAGTTCAGAAATTAATCTCCCATCTAGCAAAAGAAGCTGGGAAAGAGTTAGGCCTACCTGAGACATAAAACCTTCTAACTTCCCCTCAGTGGGGCCACATTTCATAGAATCATAGAATCACAGAGTGGGAAGAGACCTCAAGGGCCATCCAGTCCAACCCCCTGCCATGCAGGAACCTCCATCACAGTATTTCCGACAGATGGCCATCCAGCCTCTGCTTAAAATACCTCCAAAGAAGGAGACTCCACCACCCTTTGTGGCAGCATATTCCACTGTCAAACAGCTCTAACCATCATGAAGTTCTTCCTAATGTTCAACTGGAATCTCTTTTCCTGTAGCTTGAAACCATTGTCCTGAGTCTTAGTCTCTGAAGCCATGGAAAACAAATCAGTCCCCTCTTCAATATGACATCCTTTGAAATATTTAAACATAGCTACCATATCCCCTCTTAGCCTTCTTCTTGAAAGGCTAAACATTCCCAGTTCCCTAAGCCGTTCCTCGTAAGACATCTCTTTCAGACCTTCAGCCATCCTGGTCGTCCTCCTTTGTACCCGCTCGAGGTTGTCAACATCCTTTTTAAATTGAGGCACACAGAACTGGACACAGTACTCCAGGTAGGGTCTGACCAGAGCAGAATATAATGGTACTATCACTTCCCTTGATCTAGACACTCTGGTTCTCTTGATGCAACCAAGAATCACATTGGCTTTCCTGGCCGTGTTTGTAAATGTCTGTGTGTCAGCTACAGCTCCCAGAATGGACAACTGTGGGGTTTGTAGTCCAGAAATTCTAAATAGCACTTCCCTATTCATTGCACTGTTAAAGGCTAATTAAGAAGTGAGATTCAGAGAAACACAGAGATGCAGTGAAATAAATAAATAACAGAAGATGTAAAGTGTTAAAATGTTTTTGGCAAAGAGGAAAACATCTGGGAAACTATGAGCTGAAAAAGCCTTTTACTAACGCCCCTATTTACTGATTTGATTTTACAGTTGGCTATTTGGTGTAAATGAGCAATATCTTAAAAGCAGAAGAATTCTGATGGGGAAAAACAGGCTTTTCATAGCTTTCAAGAATAATCATACATAAGAAGAAATGCCCCATGACTCAAGACTTTACACTTTTGCAAGGTTTGCAGGAAGTTTTTGGAAAATTAGTGCACACATTAAACCAGTGATGGTGAATCTTTTAGAGACTGAGTGCCGAAACTGTGACTAAAAACCCACTAATTTTTCGCAAAGTACCAATACAGCAATTTAACCTGAATACGGGTGGCTGTGAAGGGCCAATGCCGGGCGCACACAGAAAGGGCTCCAAGTGCCAGCTTTGGCATCCATGCCATAGGTTTTCCAACACTGCATTAAACCATGTGCAACCTTCACAATTAAAACAGCTGAAAACATGCACAGCTGGGGTGGGGGAAGTGCAAATATATTTTAATCTGCGCTGGGAGAGGGAAAATCTGCAAATTAAGTAAAATATATTAATAACTAAGCATTTGATGTGTCTTAAACAGATGCCCCACCTTCTATGCAAGAAGAACAAAAACAGGCCTAAATCCAACTAGTAATCCTCACCAGAGCACATCTACCAAAAGTACTGCTGAATGATGCATCAATGCTTACATAATTTCCATTGATTCTGTGTGTTGACTCTGGTTGAGACTACCAATTATGTTCAGGGCAAGATCTCACAACCCAATCGATGAGGAGAAAATGCAAAAGAACAAACATCTGGAATCACATTATATTACATAAGAACACAGAACACAAGAATAGCCATGCTGGATCAGGCCAAAGGCCCATCTAGTCCAGCTTCCTGTATCTCACAGTGGCCCCACCAAATGCATCTGGGAGCGCATGGGACTAGATATCTGTCTCCTGATACCACTCCCCTGCATCTGGCTCTTGAAGTATTCTGGTTTTAAGACTGGTTTTAAGACATCTCCATCATGGTTTGTAAGCTGTGATGGACCTTTCCTCCAGGAATCTGTCTAATCCCCTTTTGAAGGCATCCAGGCCAGATGCCATCATCACATCCTGTAGCAGGGAGTTCCACAGACTAAAAACAAGCTGGGTGAAAAAAATCTTTTGTCTATTCTCACTCTCCCAGTCCTCAATTTGAGTGGCTGTCCCCTAGTTCTGGTATTTTGTGAGAGGGAGAAGAGTGTCCCTCTATCCACTTTACTCATGCCCTTCATAAATATTGATTTAATTCTTTAGTTAAGAGGAGCGGTTCTGGCAGAGGAATCTGCCCAAGTTCTTCTGTCGGGAAGACAGATGCAAAGAACTCATTTAATTTCTCTGCAATTTCCAAATCCTCCTTTATCTCCCGTTTTCCTCCATCACCATCCAGAGGGCCAACTGGTTCTCTGACAGGTTTTCTACTTCTAACATATTTAAAGAAGCTTTTATTATTTCCATTGTATTGCTAGCCAAATGTTCCTCAAGGTCTTTCTTTGCCTTTCTTATCATCTTCTTACATTTCTTTTGCCAGAGTTTGTGTTCCTTTTTGTTTTCCTCATTTGGGGAGGATTTCCATTTATGGTAAGACCTCTCCTTGCGCTTTAGAGCCTCTCTAACTCCACCCATTAGAAAGGCTATTGCTCATTGGAAGGCCAGTGTGGTACAGTGGATAGACCATTGGACAAGGGCTCTGGAGATCTTGGTTTCAATCACTATTTGCCCATGAAAATTCAGTGAGAGATGGTAATGGTAAACCAGTCCTTGAACATCTCATATACCTAAATCCTCTCTGGGTTGTCTAAAGACAGAAATTATCTGACAAGACAATAAGGCCTGATGACATTCAGTGATGTTGGGACCCTGTATAGTGTAGTTAATAGAGTGCCAGAATACAACTGAGCAAACTTAAATTCCTGTCTTTCACTTAACCATGGAAACTCACTGGAGTTGAAGGGAACAATGGTAAATCACTCCTTGAATATCTCACTTAACTAAAAAAATCCTCTTAGGATTGTGAAAAGATAGAAAGGACCTGATAAAAACAAAGTGTGCTGCTTGTACACTGTGCCATAGTGTTTAAAGATTTCTCTGGGAAGTTTACATTTAAAAAACAAAAAGCAAAGCATGCTAACTTCCCATAGCACTTAAAGCACACTCTGGGTGTTTAACAAGCAATTATACATGCTGCACATTGCCTCCACAGCAACTGTGCAGCAATTTAATGACCATGAAAGGATGGAAGGCTGAGTGAGTCTTGGGCCCACTACCTGGGATTGAACCCTGAGTTGTGAGCACAGCTATGTCTGCAGTACATGACTTTCACCACTGCACCATGAAGTTCTTTTTTAATTAAGTAGGCTACACATTGCCCCCCCCACCAGCACCTGGCAAGCTGGGTACTCAATTTACTAACTTCGGGAGGATGGAAGGCTGAGTGAACCTACTTGGGACTGAACCTGGGTCATGAGCACAGTTTTGGCTGCAGTGCTGCAACTTAATCACTGTGCCAGGAACCTCCTTTTATGAGATAGCACATAAAAACTGACAAGTGATACTGGCGTATATGAGTATAATACAACTTGTTTGGCTTTCTTCCAGTTGCTTTGGGAAGCTTGCCAGAAGTGACATCATAGTGCTCTATTTCTATACTTCTAATCATACAACGGTTTGTGGGGTATATGCAATACATCACATCATCTTTAAGAGAACACTAGGATAGTAACTAGCAGTATATCTATTGATAGGGCAGCTCCCAGAACTGAGACTGCATGGGGGAATTATCTTTCACAAAGAGAGCAGAAAAGAGTCTTTTGTCAGACTGAAAGAACCGCAGCGAAAATATCTACTGTTCTTCCCAACAATCCATCTCAGGTTTTCAAAACAAGATGAAATTATTCAGGCAGTATGAAATCTTCCACAAATACACAATAAAAGGTGTCAGAGTATTCATATTTTTCCAGCGTTTGAGTTACACGGTCTGTTATCAGGAAAGCCTTTGATCCTTTGCAGTGAAAAGTATATGATCAGGATATATCTTTCTGTGCTCACCCACCACAATAGCTGAGAAAGAAATACAGGCAATGGTGCAGGTATTCAAAGACCAGTTTAAAAATCAGACATCTAGCATCAAGAAAGATTCTAAATCTCTCGACATGCATCCTATGTTGTTCTTCTCACTGGTGGGTTTGGGACTGAAGGACTTGGAGGCATTCAAGAAAGCCATGATGATCACAATTGCTCAGTCCTAAAACCAAGCCATGTTACAGGTAGCCCATCATTTAAAGATATGTAGATTTTAATAATTCCACAGATTTAATTCGGAGAGATTATCATGACTGAGCAAAAATGAATGATGAATGAATGAAATGAAATGAAATAATCTATCATTTCCAAGAAAGATGTTTTCATTCTACACCTAAGCAGATCTGATCTCGCCTGATTTCAGAAGCTAAGCAGGGTCGGCCCTGGTTAGTCCTTGGATGGGAGACCACCAGGGAATACCAGGTGCTGTAGGTGCCTGGAGTAGGAACTGGCAAGCCACTCCAGTATTCCTGCCAAGAAAACTCCATGAACGTGGGGTCACGAAGAGTCGGTCACGACTGTAACGACACAACACACACACACACACACACACACACACACATAATGGTTGTAGATTTTTTTAAAAAAAATTGCAACCTGTATATTAGCCAATTGTTACCCACTTTATCTTTGACTCTTCACACACACACACACACACACACACACACACACACACACACACACACACACACACACACACACACACACACACACACACACACACACACACACACACATTTACCTCAGTCAGGCTTCAGTGTCAGAGGCTATTAGAATTCTGAAACAAATTAGTAATGGCAGTATAATATTAAGAGTGTTTATGTAAGTAAATAATGAAACTACCCAATTAAGATATTATACTATGTGCCAAGTTAATATGTTTTGATTGTATTCTGATATGAAGATTTTGTAAGTAAAAGAGAAACATTTTTATTATATTCTCAACACCAGAGTCTCTGATTGAATAACTTGAGCATGTCGGCCAGTTGAGGTAATTTGAGGTAAATCCAGTTAAAAGAAACTATGCAATAAGGACTGGTGAATTTGAGGGAGACTTGTAAATATCTTAATCTGCTCTGTAGGTCTCTGTCTGGAACTTTATCCTCTGAGTAAATTGAACATTCTCTAATATGTTCCATATACTGCAAGGCTGCCTTTGAAGAACGTTCGGATATCTTAGCTGATTCAATAGCTCTACTAACCAGTGATAATTACAGGAAGTATATGACTCCCTGGTTGGAGAAACATTACTAGACACAATATTGTTTGTCACCACATTTCAAACTCCTGATGGTGACCTAAAAATCCCTATAAGGTTTAAGTCCAGCCTATCTGAAGTCGATATCACTATACGAATAAGTCTGGGTTTGTTTTTTCTTTGTTTGTTGTAAGAACATGAGAAAGTACCTTTTTAGTTGTTATGTTTCTGAAAATCCACTTATGGGCCCCCTTGCATCCTTACACTGTGAGAAAGTGTCAACAGAAAACAAAACTTTGGGTGTTTATACACGACCCCTAAGCTGCGCTGCAAATGGCTCCCAGCTCCGGAGCTTAGAAATGTTTCCCCACCAGCTCCGGAGTTTGCAGACAATTAAGTGCGACCCCGCCCACTTTAGCGCGACCCAGCGCACTTTTCTTGTACTTTCTCTCTGGAGGTGAAAAAAATTTGATGCGGATAAGAGTGCCGGGCTCTCCTCGCTTGTCTGTTGTTTTTTTGCCTCCCGCCCCTTTAAGAGCCCCTTGAGAAGGAACCAGGAAGTAACGGGGCTCGTGGCAAGTTACACCGGCACCGGCAGGTTAGTAAAGGCTTCTTTTGTCCTTTTCCCCCCTCCCCCCTCACGCCGACAGGAACAGGAAGTGCTGAGGGGTGGGCACGCAGGAACAGAAACGAACCCCCAAGATCTCTGGTCCGAATTTAAGGGACCAGCGGATCTTAGGGGTCGTGTGAAAAGGCCCTTTGTAAATCTGCAAACTACAGCAGATTGGAATAATTCATGCTGTGACCATCATATGCTCTAAGCATGTGAACATCTGATTGCAAGGTGCAACTGAAGAATTTTATCTTCTGATAACAGGGTATCAAGGCCTGTTTCATCCAACAAAGACAGGAACTGGCCACTAGCCACATGCTTGACGAACTTGATTATAATGAATGGGCTATTAATAGAATCATAGAAGGGCTGGAAGGGACTTGCCTAGGTAACTTGCCTACAGCTATTTACACCTCCTGAATTATGGTTAGTTGAAAAAATGGAGGAACCTTAGGCAATCTTAACACTCTTGCATCAAGGGAGAAAATTACATTGGGTAAATTTTATGTTGTTGGTTTTTTTTTTTTGCACCACTGGAATTCCATACTACTCCGGGTTAAAAGTAGAGTTAGCTTTGTAATTACAGTTAGAGCTGGGATTGTGCTTCATATGCAGTTCCAGTATTTCCTGAAGTGAATGAAAATTTCAGTATTCTCCATGCCACCAAATCAAGCTAGTGAGCACCACAGGACATCATTTCTGTTTTGTGGTATTAAGAATCGTATACCTCAGTATAGTGGCTCCCAACCCTGGGGGTCAGGACCCCTTGGGGGGGTTGAACAACCATTTCACAGGGGTCGCCATGAGCCAGTGAAGAAAAAAGGCACAAATGGCTTGGGTTTGGAGTGGGGGAGAAGGGGGAAAAGAGTGAGTTAAAGCTTGATAGGTTGGAGGGGATGTCAGTCAATGGCACTGGAGGCTGCGATTGGCTGAGGGTGCCTGTAGAGGGAATTTGTCTATGGCACCAGCGGCAGAGGCCTGCCAAAGGGGGCTTGTGGCCTTTTCCAAGCAGGGCACGGGGGTCACCATGACATGAAGAACTGTATTAAATGGTCTCAACATTAGGAAGGTTGGGAACCACTGCCTCAGTACAAGTGTTGATTGCATTAGAACAGTCAAGACTTTGCTCACAGCCAGTGTTCAATCATGGCAGATGCTGGCAGCCAGCTTAAGGTTGACCCAGCCTTCCGTTCTTCCAAGGTTGGCAGAACGGGTTGGGTGGGAGTGGAGGCGGTGGCAATGTGTACTCTGTATAATTAACTGGAAGTTGAGTCATGGCAACTGTACTTCTTTTCTTGAGAGATTGAAATATTTCACTGCTCATTCAAACAGCTTCGTCAGTCTGAGGAAAGTTAGTTGCGAGTCCTCCATTTTATAGTTCATTTTGATCTCATGTCACTCTGGTCTGAAATAGGCTCATAAGATGAACAAGGGCCCGAATGGGCTCATTAGGTAGACAATAGGATCATTAGGCCTTTAGGTGAAAAATGGCCTAAGGTACTGAAACCCATAAAGTATGGGTTAGCTATGGCCTTGGTGGTAGAGTGAAGTATTTTTGATATGAGTGGAGTTAGAGAGGCTCTAAAGCACAAGGAGAGGTCCTTCTGTAAATGGAAATCCTCCACAAACGAGGAAAATAAAAAGGAACACAAACTCTGGCAAAAGAAATGTAAAAAGATGATAAGGGAGGCAAAGAAAGACTTTGAGGAACGAATGGCTAGCAATATAAAAGGCAATAATAAAAGCTTCTTTAAATATGTTAGAAGTAGAAAACCTGCCAGAGAACCAATTGGGCCTCTGGATGGTGAGGGAGGAAAAGGGGAGGTTAAGGAGGACTTGGACATTGCAGATAAATTGAACGAGTTCTTTGCGTCTGTCTTCACGACAGAGGACCGTGAGCGGATTCCGCTGCCTGAGCCGCCCCTCTTGACTAAAGAATTAAATCAAATACAGGTTAAAAGAGAGGAGGTTTTAGGACTAATTGATAAATTGAAGATTAACAAGTCACCGGGCCCAGATGGCATCCACCCAAGGGTTATTAGTGAACTGAGAAATGAAATTGCAGATCTCTTAACGGTTATATGCAACTTGTCTCTTAAAACGGCCACAGTGCCGGAGGACTGGAGGATAGCAGATGTCACACCAATTTTTAAAAAAGGAAGGAGGGGGGACCCAGGAAACTACAGGCCGGTTAGCCTTACATCTGTCCCAGGGAAGATGGTGGAAGGCCTCATCCAAGAGAAAATCTTAAAACACATAAAAGAACAAACCTTGCTAAGAGAAAATCAGCATGTCTTCTATAATGGTAAATCTTGTCTTACAAACCTTTTAGAATTTTTTGAAAAGGTCAACAGGCACGTGGATTTGGGTGAACTGGTGGATATAGTCTATCTGGATTTTCAAAAGGCTTTTGAACAGTCCCTCACCAAAGGCTGCTGAGAAAATTGCATAGTCAGGGGATAAGAGGGCAGGTCCTCTTATGGATTGAGAACTGGTTGAGATCCCGGAAACAAAGAGTAGGTGTCAATGGGAAATTTTCACAATGGAGAGAAGTGAAAAGCGGTGTGCCCCAAGGCTCGGTCCTGGGACCGGTGCTTTTCAATCTGTTCATAAATGACCTGGAGACAGGGATGTGAGGTGGCCAAGTTTGCAGATGACACAAAACTTTTCCGTGTGGTAAAAACCAGAGAAGATTGTGAAGAGCTCCAGAAGGATCTCTCCAAACTGGGGGAGTGGGCTGAGAAATGGCCGTTTTAATGTAACCAAATGTAAAGTAATGCATATTGGGGCAAAAATCCAAACTTCATCTATCAACTCAAGTTATCCGTGATGGATCAGGAAAGAGATCTTGGTGTGTTTGGACAGCTCCATGAAGGTGTCTCCCCAATGTGTGGCAGCAGTGAAGAAGGCCAATTCCATGCTAGGGATTATCAAAAGGGGATTGAAAATAAAACAGCCAACATTATAATGCCGTTATACAAAACAATAGTAAGGCCCCACCTGGAGTATTGTGTACAATTTGGTCACCGCATCTCAAGAAAGACATAGTGGAACTGGAAAAAGTGCCTAAAATGATTACTGGGCTGGGGCATCTCCCTTATGAAGAAAGGCTAAAACAATTGGGCCTCTTTAGTCTGGAAAAAGGCGCTTGAGGGGGATATTTGAGACATACAAAATAATGCAGGGTATGAGTAAAGTGGATAGAGGGAAGCTC
Source organism: Phrynocephalus forsythii (assembly GCA_029282475.1). NCBI lineage: Eukaryota > Metazoa > Chordata > Lepidosauria > Squamata > Agamidae > Phrynocephalus > Phrynocephalus forsythii. Next base: position 132,402,233 of record JAPFRF010000002.1, on the reverse strand, counting down.
TTCTCCCTCTCTCAAAATACCAGAACTAGGGGACATACACTCAAATTGAGTGCTGGGAGAGTAAGAACTGACAAAAGAAAATATTTTTTCACCCAGCGCGTTGTAAGTCTATGGAACTCCCGCCACAGGGATGTGGTGATGGCATCTGGCCTGGATGCCTTCAAAGGGGATTGGACAGATTCCTAGAGGAAAAGTCCATCACGGGTTACAAACCATGATGGAGATATGTAATCTCTAGGCTTTAAACCAGGGTACTTCAAGGGCCAGATGCAGGGGAGTGGTATCAGGAGACAGATATCTAGTCTCATGCGCTCCCAAACGCATCTGGTGGGGCCGCTGTGAGATCCAGGGGTTTTCAATGCTCACATGAATGGCTTCCCTGACCCCTCTCTCAAAACATCTTTCTTCATCTTTCAATGAGTGCCCTTTGTCCTTCAACTGGAGGTGTACTGCTGATTCTTGTTCTGAGCTGTTACCCCCCCTATGTTGGGCCATCCTTCTGTTCACCTAAAGGTGAACAGAGACTATTGTCTACCTAACAAGTAGAGATGGGCACAAATAAAAAAAATGGCCTTTCGTTTGTCGTTTGTCGTTTGGAGGGTCCGTTTTGGTTCATTTCTGTTTTTCGCAAAATTTTGCAAAAAATTCATTTTCATTTTCATTCGTTTCGTTACCATTTCGTTACCATTTATTTCATTTTTTGTGGGTTTTTTTTAGGATTGTAAGCAATTCACTCATATTGCAGTAACGGAAACGAAACGCATGACAAAATTTCCGGTGTTTCTGTTTGTTTCATTTCATTTTAGAGACAATTCATTTGTTATTTCGTTACATAATGAAATGAAAAAACAAAAACAGAAACAAAAAATTGTTTGTTTCGTGCCCATCTCTACTAACAAGCCTATTCAGGCCATTGTTCCTCTTATGAGCCTATTTCAGATCAGGGTGACAAGAAGTCAAAGGTAACTATAAAATGGAGGACTTGCAACTAGCTTTCCTCAGACTGATGGAACTGTTTGGATGAGCAGTGAAACGTTTCAATCTCTCAAGAAAAGAACTCCAGTTGCCATGGCTCAACTTCCAGATAATCTCACCTGGATAATTGAGAATCTTCACAGACCTGTATAATTAAGTTGTAAAAGGCTCAGAAAGTACTTTAAGCATTGTGGGGCTTTATATAAGCAGCACACATTGCTTTTGCCTCTTGGTATTCACTGTGGGGAAAGGCCTGGATCATTTTTATTCCTATCTATACGTTGCCTGGAAGAAGAAAGTGTCCCAAGAGCAAAAATCAGTACATTTGTTGGGAACATTTTTCTCCCAGTTACTTTATTTCCATATAGAGAAACCAAAGTATACATATAAAGCAGCTGTAGGCTTTCTTTATACAGCAGTTCTTCAAGTTCTTTATGGCACAAATGCCATAAAATCCCTACAAGGCAGGTATACTTATTTGTGGGTCCTGCAAGAAAACATGACTCTGGGAGATTAAAATTTCCCATCCTGGGACATGAGAGTCAAAGATCTCCCAATGTTGCATTCTTTTTCAAGGAGGACTTTATATTCTTCCATGCCCAATTAGCTTTCTCAAGTCTACTAGCCCTCTTCAAATATCTGAAGTTTTCCTACCAGGAGTTAGAGATGGGCACGGAACGAACATTTTTTCGTTTCCATTATTCATTAGTCGTTCCGTTACGTAATGAAACAACAAATGAAAATTATGATGAAAATGCAACGAAACAAACAGAACCACGAAAATTGTGGTAGTTACGTTTTGTTTCCGTTAATGGCGATGGGCAATGAAATGAGCTGTGTTAAATGTTAAAAAACGCCCTGGACATATGTAAAAATGCAGTGATAATGTGATAATTATTTGAAATTATTACCTACCAGGGGGTTGGGCTCCTTAAAACATTTGTTTTTGTCTTCTCCCATTGTGATGTATTTTTCTTTTCCCTTTAAAATGGATGTTGCCACCAGCCACAAAATGGAGGCAAGCCATGTGATGGGTTCATGTTCAACCAATAGCATGCCCAGGTTGCAGACTGGGTGGGCAGGTCTGGCAGCCACAGAGGGCATAAAAAGTGCTGGAAGGCCCCGTCCTCCTTGCAGTCTCTGGTGGGGGTTAGGGTGGGATTGCTGTCTCTGCGACTCTAGCTTCAGTCATGCAGCCTCCCTGTGTGCATGCGTGCTGCGTACCTCTTGGTGAGTACCCTCCCTTGCCCCGCAGTGCAGTCACTCTGCGGCTGCCTTGCACCCTGGGCAACACCCGCCGCTGCCTTTGCAGCCTTCCTGTGTACCTAGTCTATACTGTGTCTCTGCCAGCATCCATTTTTTTAGTGTTTTCCCTCTGGTCTGGGGCGTTGGGGGATGCCTGTGCATGGAAATGCTTTTAAAATTGTGCAAAAAGCGGGTAGAAATGACAAACGAAAAAATGAAAAACGGTAACGAAATTTTTCCAAAAATTCACAACAAACGGAAACGAACCAAAACAGACCTCTCAACGACAAACGAAAAACCGAAATGCCATTTTTTTTGTTTCGTGCCCATCTCTATGAGTTTAGAATGAGCTAGTTTCTGCTGGTTCCTGAGATGATTGCATGAACCAGTAGACTTTGATGACAGGAAAAGAGACCATGACTAGGCATTAGAAAGAGCGTTCTGAAAGTGAAAATGGTTTGAGAGTAGAATGGACGGTCTCAGAGGTTAGTCAACATTGAAAGTTTTAAAGCAGCAGTTGAGTGGATGCCAGACATACTTTTGATGTGGAACTCCTGTATCATGGGTGTAAGGCTTTTTGGTGTCTCTTAGATATCTAGAAGAACTTGTGTATTTTTAAGTGTAATAAACCTGGAAAGGTATGTGAGGAGAAAACATGTTGTCATCTGGATTTATGCATCTGTATTTTCCCTCATCCACCCAAAACTGGGCCAGACAGTGTTCCTTGCATCAGCTTCATCAAAATCACAATGCGATTGGAGCTCTGGCTATAGAAAACGACAGTGCCGAGACACAAAAAGCATCATTCTCATCGTCGTCATCATTGTTATTGCCCTTGTCATCAGTGTGCTGCTTATATACTGCATTGTAGTACTTAAAGCCATCCCTGGGTGGTTTACAATGTCATTAAGTAGGCTACACGTTGCCCACCCACCCCCAGCAAGCTTGGTACTCTATTTACTGACATCAGAAGGGAGGAATGCTGAGTGAACCTCAGTCTGGCTACCTGGAAACGAACCCAGGGTTGTGAGCAGAGATTTGTCTGTGGCGCTTCAATTAAACCACAGTGCCACAAGGCTCCTCACAAAGTCGGAGTAACAAGCCTGAAGGAAATATTTGTTATGTATATATTCATAACCCATATTTCCCGTAAAATTCCAGGAAAGAGCAACTATGGATAACAGACTGGGAAAATATGACAATATGACTCCAAGGTCTCAGGGAAATGACAAGTAATACATTTAAATAAGTTAAATTACAGTTATAAAGGCACAGTTCTTATCCCAAAATGAAACTTGTACATTCTTTCAAAGAATAAGTCTAGGAATAAATATTCATTACCTTAGATTCTGATAGAAAAGATAAGCAACGTTTCCATTAAAACTATCATTGTACAAGATCTTGAATTAACTCATGCAGAGAAATAATTTTGATGAACAGCTTATATGTCTCCTAATCATTTTACAAGTTATCACTTCTATCAAAGGTTATGAATGTTATCTAAGGAATATGAGGGTTCTGATTAGTTCCACCCCCATAGTAACCATCAAAGCATCTAAGGCACTGTGTTATGACATGGCATGTGAAACCTAGCATGGCATACATCTTGATAATGTTTTGATGGTATTGTTATATTAATCTGCACCACCCAACCATTATTCACAACTATGAATATATTATGATTAGAAGTGGGAGCAAATTTAAAAAAATCTAATTGTGATGTTCAACGAATATTGCTAATTCTTTAAATAGTCATCCCTTGATATTTGTTGGGTCTGTTAGACAAGGTAGGGATGGCAGAGTGAGAATGGGCTGGGGCTGGGGGGGGGGGTAGGCTGGGCATGTGGAGAGCTTGGTTGTGAAAAAGAAAGAAAGAAAGAAAGAAAGAAAGAAAGAAAGAAAGAAAGAAAGAAAGAAAGAAAGAAAGAAAGAAAGAAAGAAAGAAAGAAAGAAAGAAGAGTGTCCCTGAGTTTTATGTTCTTTTGAACTTCATAACAACCATCTCCTGTCTTTCTCCTTGTGTTCTCTGGGCTGCAGGTTTGCAAATATGTATTACAGGAGTATTTCCGAAGGCTATCACAGCTGGGATCTGATAGTTGTGAGTTTTTCGGGCTGTTTGGCTATGTTCTGGATGTTTTTCTTCCTGATATTTCACCAGTCTCTGTGGCTGGCATCTTCAGAAGGCAAGGAGCTCTGGGAGCTAGGAGTTCTCCCCAGAGCACAGAAAGAAAACTCACAACAGCTATTCCAGGAATAATTCTGATGGCGATGTGGAACCCACCACCAGTTAATGGCCATGAATGCTTCTCCATTTGCAAGAATGGGCTGTCTCCCACCTACATGATCCAAATGCACACACTGCCACAGAGCAGCACAGAATATGCTCCAAATAGTAACAAGTAGATCAGATTGAGACACATGTTGTCTTAGGAGGCCAGCAACACACACAGCCCAGCACAAAAGTGTCCCCTGAACCCAATCACCATTTCCATTATGTACCTATGAAGGAGCCGTGTTCAGAATGGCAGCTGGGTGAGCATCTGAAGCATGTCCAAGGATGCTAATATTTCTGTACAAAAGATTGATCACTGCTTTCACTGTGTGGCAGCCAGGATATCACATGCCACAATCAGAGATGGATCGGCACTAGCAGGTGTGTAGCTCCTAATAGAAAAGGGCAAGAGTGCTTTTCATCAACCAGGAAGCCCCAAGAAATGGAGTTTGCTAACCTCTCCACTCAGATAAACAAGAGCCAGTGAACAATCTCCATTCAATCTGGGGAACCGCTTTGCCTAGTCATATCTGGCTCTCCCACGCATGTATTGCATCAAAGAGATAGGGCGGAAGTGTGGAAGAGGATTAGCTGTGCCATGGGCAGAATGCGCCTCCTGCAACCATTTTGATAAAGGGTCTTTGTCCAATATCATGGCATCTCCAGTTGCAGATGGATTTTGAATTGTTATCAGCCTGATTAATCCCAGTTGTTTCTGCTTCAGAGAGCAGCAACCCATCAGTGAAAATAAATCACTCGTTAGGATAACGAGGAAAGACTTTGTGAGCATCGGTTGACGTAGGCTGCTAAAAGTTGCTTTTTGTGTGCTCCCTTTGAAAACCTGTACCCTTGAAGGCAGCATTGTGTGATGCAAAAAATCAAGCTAGTGAATGCTTCTACAGCAGAAGCCAACCAGAGTGAAATGTTGCCTTCACAAAGTAAGAGATAAAAAGTGCTGTTTAAGCACATGCTTGACTCCCTTTTGATGATCAAAATCATCTAGATATCCTTATGTTGGGCTCTTCTGTTTTGCCTCAGTAGCTGGTTAAAGAATTCAGTGAGTTATATATCCAACTGCAGACCCAGAGGCTGGGCCTTGGATATTTCACCAGGCACCTCCAGAGAAGAGCCAAACTATGTAGACCTGGGCAAGCTGCACAGTCCCAGAGCATCCACCCCCTACTCCCCACCCCACCCCACAAAGAGAGAGAGGGATAGAGAGAGAGGAGGGAAGGGCAAACCACTATGAATACTCTATACTTAGATAACCTTGGAAATTATCACCAAAAGCCATATCTGACTTGATGATGTCATCTCTATGGTTTATTTTTCTTCCCTTAGCTAAGATCCGCTGGTCCCTTAAATCTGACCAGAGATGATGTCGTTCTACTTCCTTGTTCTGTCTGCGTGAGGGAGGGAGAAAAAAAAAGGGAGAAAAGAATGCACTCTTACCTCCGGAGTTTTTCACTTCCTGGTTCCTCTTAAAGGGGCGGGAGGCAAAAGACAACAACAAAAAGAAGCGAGGAGAGCCCGGCACTCTCCGCATCAAAAATGTTCACTCTCCCAGAGCAGGTACTCGAAAGGTGCGCTGGGTCGCGCTTAGGTGGGCGGGGTCGCACTTAATTTTCTGTTAGCTCTGGAGCTGGTGGGGAAACATTTTTAAGCTCTGGAGCTGGGAGCCATTTGCAGCAGAGCTTAGGGGTCGTGTATAAACACCCCTAGCTGGATCAACATGTTTCAGTTAGTTTAACTTGAATTTGTTTTTTACAATTACAATTAGAATAGAAGATGAAATGGAATATAAATCCCTGACCCAGTGTTTATTGGTAACACTATACCAGGAATTTCAGAGAGGAATTATTTTATTTTATTTTATTTGTTGGGAGGAGACTTGCTTACAGACCACATCCATTTACAAGGCAATAATTCAAAAACCTCTTCCATCCAATGTTTGCACTAAAAAGCAGCTTTAAAAGACTTTGCAACATTGTGCATTTAAATGCATACTTTTACACAAATGCTTCTTACAAATCACATTATTATTATTATTATTATTCTCAAAATATCTGTTATTAAAAGCATTTCATTCAAAAATAAGCATTTTAGAATAGCTCCTTCTTGGTGTCTTTCTGTTTGAGCAAAAAACTGTTAGGAAACTCAGACTAGTGTGAACTCTGGTGTGTAATCATTAGAGAAAACATCAGATTTGAATATATCTCAGACTGAATTAGGTTCAGTTTTCTTCGGAAGACATTTAAATTGTAGCAGGATTCCTCTAAAGAAGATTGAGTATGAATCTAAACATCCTAGGTGATTTATTTTTAGTTATAACATTGTCAAGTGCTATGGGACTATTTGTTTATTAGACATACATTGATGAATCTTGCAAGCACATTTTTACTAGGGATGGGCACAAAATGAAAAAAAAGTGTTTCGTTTCATTTCTTGTTTTGTTTTGTTTAACAAAAGTTTTAAAGAATTTCTAAAATGAAATGTACCAAAATGAAATAATTCATTATGCTATAAAAGTCCTCCTCTGGGTACTAGAGGCACCAAATTTGATGGGTAGCTTCCTTGGACCCTTCCCTTTAAAACCTCCATATTTTGAGAGGGTTGGGGCTCAGAGAGCTACGTTATTCAACTACAAAACAGGTACCCCCTAGGGAAAAAATCATTTGTAATTGGAATGTTATGCATGTAGTCAAAAATACTGATCCCAGGCATCTAGTAGCATTAAAATTAAAGTGGAACTTCCTCAAGCTCTTCCCTTTAAGCCCCTCCAAATTTGGTATTTCATAAAATTAGTCTCTTATTTAACATACAACATGGACAGTTAGAACAACAAAATGCTAGACAACAACACCAATACATAAATTGCTTGTAGAAAAGCAAAATTCAAGTCTCATTTTGAATTCAAATTTAGACAAAAATCCAAGGCATTTTCCTCAGCTGGGCTGGTTGTCCAATATACTGTATTGAAGAATTAGCTCCATGTGTGATCTTCTAAAACTTAAAATAAAACAACAATTAGATTGTATGCAGTTCATGAACTCACTATGTGGATTTTGGATGCTTCTAGCTAAACAATGACACCCAATCCTTCTGAAATTGTGCAGGCTTTGTTACTGGGTCTAAGAATGATAGTATCTCTATCAGCTTGATAACCAATTCCTTGTTTCCCTGAAAACAACTAAGTGCACATCTTAGTTGCATCTCAGTCTGGCTGGAAATGAGGCACTCTAAAAGAAATTGTTTTCTCAGGACTGTTGATTTTAGTTCTTTTTGAAGCAATAAAATAAGACAACACCCCACTTTGAAAGGGGGACTTTTCAAAAAAGATAAGAAAAATTGAAATGTTTTGGATGCTTTTAAAATGCCAACCTGAAATTGTGGAGATGCATGGTCGGCCTTGTAAAATAAAATAAAAAATAAAAAATAAAACAAGTGCCAACCCAGCCCCATGGGCTGTGTGGTTGGAACTGAAAAATAAAAATAAAATTAAAAAATTAAAAATGGTGCCAGCCCCAGGGGGACTTTTAAAAAGATAAAAAATAATTAAAAAAATTTAGTCTGGCCCATGGGCCAGCCAGAAGTAAATAATAATAATAATAATAATAATAATAATAATAATAATAATAATAATAATAATAATAATAATAATAATAATAATAATAATAATAATAATAATAATAATAATAAAATTAAAAACAGGTACAGGGAAGCAAGCACCTCCCAGCTGTGTGGGGGGAGCCCCCCCCCGGGTTTTGGAGGTCTCTCGCCAGCCTCCTGGGTCCCTGAGCAGCCGGTGCCAACGAGAGGACTCCGCACCTGTTTTTTAGTTGTTTGTGTTTTTATTTTTATTTTTATTTTTTACTTCTGGCTGGCCCACAGGCCAGACCAAGGTTGGTTGGTTGGTTGGTTGGTTGGTTGGTTGATTGGTTGGTTGGTTTATAATATTCCAGCACCTACCACCGACCATGTGGCTCCTGGGCCAGCAGAGCTGTGTTTTTTTTTAACAGCTGAGAGGTGGGACCTAGAACCAGTTCATTTTTTTAACAGAACCACGATTTTTTTAATTACGGTTTTTTTTTAATTGTACAAACCAAACAAAAACGAACTGGGGGGCAAACAGAACTAACTGAACTATGGTTTTTCTGTTTGTGCTCACCTCTATTAAGTATGAGTGACTGTGAAGTTTCTCAGTCACCCAGGTGAATTTATCTGGAAATTGAGTCATGTCAACTGGACTTCTTTTCTTGACACATCAAAATGTTTAGCTGCTCATCCAAACAGCTTCGTAAGTCTGAGGAAAGTTAGTGGTGAATCCTCCATTTTATAGTTCACCGTCATTTCACATCCCCCTGGTAAGAATAGGCTCATAAATTGACTCTGAGTCAACCTTGTAGAGAGCTTTGCAGTAGTCAGTCTTTAAAACTTGTGGTTACAATTTGTGTTTAAGTTTCTTGCCACTGATCTTGAATACATCTTATTCTTAGCAAAGCCAAGTACCATCCTTGGTACTTGGCAAAACTACACTTTTGCAAGCTTAAGGGTCACAGCCAAGCAGATTACTATAATTACACTTAATATCAAGTACAGTACAGCAGCAGTTATCAAACTGGGTGCCGTGGCACCCTGGGGTGCCGCAGGCGTCTGCCAGGGTTGCTGTGGCAATAAAATTTAATTGACTAAACCTCCCACAAACATAAAGGAAATAATGAAAAGTCCATCCAAACAGTTCCATTCATTGCATTAAAGACAATTGAGCATTAAATCTGCACTATTTTTCCTTCTTTTCCTAAGTATTCAAACCGCTTTAACGGTAGCTGTGCCACAATTTTTTTTTTTAGCACAACAAGGGTGCTGTGGTGAAACCACTGAAGTACAGCATTTGAGTTACCTATTGGTGAATATATGATCCTAGAACTATCAATGGAAGGTAAAGGTAAACGTTTCCCCTGCACATGCATGCTAGTCATGTCTGACTCTAGGGGTGGTGCTCGTCTCTGTATGCAAGCTGAAGAGCCAGTATTGTACAAGTTCATGGCTACGTGGACGGCATGGCTGCAAGGAAAAACTTGCACGTTAAATCAAAAGACGGTTGCACTGGTCGAGTTCAAAAGTAAAGAGCATTCCTTTTCTCTGAAGCAAAATACTCCAAAACATATCTACCTTCTGATTTATTCTGGGTTCTTTTCAAAACAAGAGGCCACGTTACTTTTCAAAAATAGTACTTTATTTTCTATTCTTAAGATACAAAAATAAACATTCAAAAAGTATCAAAAATAACAAAACTTAACAAGTCTCAATCATAGTCTCATTCCCCTAAAAATAATAAAATCTAAGTCATCCTGACTAACATTACATTCAAGGTTTCTTCTAAGCTAACTTTTCCAAGTCTACCTAACTGAAGTGAGCTCCATTGCTCAAAGTGATCCTAAGATCATCAACATAATCATCAGAATAATCAACAGAATAATAATGGCTTCTCTCGGTCTACTCATCTTCTTCTCACAGTTTCTAGATGTCACATGACATAATTGACCAACGGTAGCTGACCATTGCTGCTAGCTTGTTATGTTCCTCTACATTCCTCAGATAAGGTCTAATACATACCAAAATGTGCTCTTAATATTCAGCTTACAATTCACACTATGTCCCATCATGCTTATTTCCGTACAACACTGTTTTTACCTTCCCGCTTTTTACGGCCATACCTGTTTATCTACTTGCATTTACATGCTTTCGAACTGCTAGGTTGGCAGGAGCTGGGTTTATCAGCGGGAGCTTGCTCTGCTGCGTGGCACCTGGGGTTCAAACTGCCGAGCTGCCAACTTTGCAATTGAAAATTTTCAGAAGCCTTAGTCCATTGCGCCACTATGCCCCTGTTGAGTATAGCTGGCAATTAAGTATACTGCAAATTAGTTCCTCTGACATTAGCTATCCATGAGGAGATCCATCCACTAATGCTTCTGGATGAATGTTTAGAATCCTCTTTGAATTTTATCACTGCTGCTCTGATTTAATCCACCTTTGGGGGGGGGGAACAGATTTGGTGCCATCTATAATATAAGCACAGCACTCAAATCCAATTAGATCACAAACGCCACTCTTTTGAGGAAGCAGGAAACTGTTTCTATCAGCGCTGTTAGGGATGGGCATTTCATTTCAGAACCGGTAGGTTACACAAGCCCAGTTGGTGCTCGGAATCATCTGAAACACACAGAGCCAATTGCTTTACCTTTCTCTATGCCGGCAGGGAGCTGAGCTGCAATGAGGAAGCACACTGCGATGTCATCTTTCCTCTTCTGTGGGTGCTGGCTAATCAGGAGCTGTGGAGGGTCAGGCATCATCCTGCCTCCCTATCTGATTGGCCAGCACCCATGAAGGAGGAAAGATGAGGAAATATGACATCACAGTGTCTTTCCTCATTGTAGTTTATCCACTCACAAGCCCAGAGAAAGGTAAAGCTATTGACTCCACATGTATCAGATGGTTCTGAGCACCACCTGGGCTTGCATGGCTTGTTTTGTATCCTACTGTTTACAAAATGAAATGCCTATTCCTAATTACTGTCATTTCAAGAGCAATTTTTCCAAATATATTTTCTATATTGTTGGATGAATATTCAAAACTAATAACAAATATTTTGCATTCTTCCTGCAACATATTAATAGCTGAAATGGACATGAATTGGAAGGTTGTGATTTGTACTTATTTGTAATTTGTAAATGCTGAATCACAAATCATGAAATTATGAAAACATTTGACAATTCATCAATTTAAAAACTTTGTAAAATGCCCCCAAGAACCTAGAGAAACCAAAATCACAGCAAAGTTGCTCTGACTCTCCTCTATAATGCTTGCAAGTTTGGTGAAGTTTGGATTTTTTTATATTTGAGCCCCCACCCCACCCCTGAAAGTACTCCTAAGGCACCTAGAGAAACCAGAAACACAGTGAAGCTTCCCCTGTCATTCCTATGCAATCTCTGCAAGCTTCGGGAAGTTTGGGATTTGGACATTTGAGTTATTCACCCCTAATGACATGCCCAGAAATCGTGAAGGAGGCTGCAGATGGCAGGAGGTCTTGACAGGGGTTGACAAATTGACAAATCAAAAAGAGATAAAATTATTTCATATTCATCAGGGTTGTCACTTTGAATAAATACGAAGTCATGAATCATTGACAAATTGGTGATTTTTCCATTAACATCACAATTCATCTATATATTTATGCCCATCTCTAATTAATATGTGCAACAGGGAGTAACATAACCCAGAATTGGCACCAACATTTGTTCAAGAAAGCTTTTTTTAACTTAGAGGGTTGCCACTGAAATTTCATTTTTCATTTCCCCGACTTTCCCTGACCAATAATTGTCATTTTCCCTGACCACCGTTCAAATTCAACCACAAGTTTAAAAGTGAATAGGCCACGTTGCATTAATGCAAGGCTTAATGTTCCATTGCACAACGACACAAGTCTCAACTACAAACATATTTGTCAAAGTAATAGATTTAGCATCAGCTTCTTTCAACTTTAACTGCAACTTTAACTCAATGGACTAAGGCTTTATCTGTTTTGCAATTGCACCAAAAATTACACCAAGATAAGATAAGGTAAGGTAAGGTCAGATAAAGTCTTTATTAATCCCATAGCGGGGAAATTTACTTGTTACACAGCTCCCAATAAAAAGAACAAGGAAGAAGGGTAGGTGCACAAAAAAGTGTAAAGTGAGAAAGAAAGAAAAACAGAGAATGGAGATTAGATTAAAAATTTGAAAATCCAATATACGGCTATCGACTATAAAATATGATATAAAAAAATTAAATGTGAAAAAAACAAGAGAGAATACTATAACATACTCTCATATGAATAGCAGGTTAAACTGTAGAGTTGTAGAGTCTCACAGCAGTGGGAACAAAATACCTGTGGTAGTGCTCCTTCCCACACCGAGGATGGTCTGAGTCTGCCACTGAAGGAGCTACGCAAATCCTCCACTGTCTGGTGCAGTGGGTGAGAGGTATTGTTCATCCTCCTCTTACCCATCTCCTCCACAAAATCCAGAGGGCAGTCATGACAGAGCTAGCCCTCCTGACCAGCTTGTTCAGTCTGTTCCTATCCCGCTCAGTACTAGATGAACCAAACTTCAAGTAAACTCTGAATGCTAACAAATGACATAATATTTTTGTTATAATTTTAGAGGTACTCTAAGCTTCACTTGCTCCTCAGTCAATGTGATCTATGCCATCTTATGCCAGCAGTGCCCATCTGCACTGTATGTAAGCCAACAGGACAAACGAATCAGTGGTCACAAATCTGACATTGTGCGTGTGTGGGCGTGTTGTGTCATTACAGTCGTGATTGACTCTTTGTGACCCCATGTCCATGGAGTTTTCTTGGCAGGAATACTGGAGTGGTTTGCCAGTTCCTACTCGAGGCACCTACAGCACCTGGTATTCCCTGGTGGTCTCCCATCCAAGTACTAACCAGGGCCGAACCTGCTTAGCTTCCGAAATCAGGTGAGATCAGATGTGCTTAGGGCATCTAGGCAGCATAAATCTGACATTAGGAACCATAATATACAGGAACTGTTCTCAAACCATTTCAATCTACCAGGCCACACCATGGAAGATTTTAAGGTCACCATTTTGAAACAGAACCATTACAAATCCAGAATACAAAGGGAAACAGCTGAGATAAAATTCATATGCTTATTGAGGCATCTCACTGCGGCGAAACCGGAATCGGAACCAAGTATTCCCCCATCTTATATAACTGTGCATTTGTGGGGGGGGGGTCCCCTACCAGGTGTAGAACTTTGCACGTAATCCTTGGGGACTTATGTCCCTTGGTGGCTTCCTATTAATGCAGTTCTCTGGGTTTTATTGTTTTGTTTTGGATGATAGGTATCTGGAGAAGATTCAGGAACCGCGAGACTCACAGGTGGCAGGCTATATGTGGCGCATGAGCCACAAAGGTGCTACTAAATATTTGGTCCACAATGAAATGTAATTAAATATCTTGATAAAATTCTTGGCTTCCAAGCAGTTTACTAAATGTCCACTCTTCATGCTTAAGATTCAGTCATTGGGTAATGTTTACCAAACATTCCTCTGCCTGCCCTTCCTTATCCCTGCTGTTGCCTCCCCACCACCACCTCCAAGTCTGATTGCTTCTATTTCCAGATCCTTCAAAGCAAATTAGACAATTGTTTTGATGGCAGCTGCTGTGCAAAGGGGTGCTCTTGAATTTTACCTTGAGTACACTAATTAAATTATATATAATAGTCAGTGTGCATTGTAGAAGTAAATGATCCAATCTGTCTGCAGTTGAGGAACGTTTGGAGTTGAATTAATTTCATTAATCTTGACCAATGTGAACACTATGAAGTAGGTTATTAGGGAGGAGGGATCACCTACAACATATTTTTCTGCCTTGATTATGCTGATATCTGTTCAATTGTAACCTGGTACCAAGAGCTGATATAAATATCTATTTGCACAGTACTGGCACTACATACAGGTAAAAAGTGCAGGCAGAGGCTTACTAAATGCACCATTTATTTATCTGTGATTATGGGGCAGATAGATGTCTGACAGAATACCTTGAATGCTCTTTGGTGTCCTTATTCCTCCTTCGGGCTTATTCTGTCTTCATTGGAAAACATTCATCAAGAGCTGACCCCATAGGTCTGGTGCAGAGGGCTGGTCTTGTATCTATAGGATCTCAGATAATGAGGAAGGGACCAAAGGATGATGTAATGATTTGGAAACTTGTAAAGACTGGAATATATGCTGTCACTTCCTCAATAAAAAAAACTAAGGATCTCAGATTTAATACCTGCCAACTCGATCTAAAGAGATGTTCATGTTACTCTGAGAATTCATTGAAATTATTTGCTGTTGGTTTTAAAACAAAACAGGAATATACTGCATTACTTATTAGCAACATGTTATTTTAAATGGCTTTTGAACAGTCAACTAGACAACAAGAACTTCCTGGAATGGCCCAATCCCCCATTCATGTGCAAGAATAACCAGCTGAGAATGCTGTCGATATTATGCCTCAAGTAACAAAAAATAAATTATGAGGAAAAGGTAATTAATTACTCAAATACTTACAACTAGAGATGGGCACAAATAGAAAAAATGGAGTTTTGTTTGTCGTTTGGAGGGTCCGTTTCGGTTCATTTCCATTTTTCGTGAATTTTTGCAAAAAAATTATTTTCATTTTTGTTCATTTTGTTACCATTTCATTAGCATTTATTTCAATTTTTTGTGATTTTTTTAGCATTTAAAGCAGTTAACTGTATTGCAGTAACAGAAACAAAACGCACAACAAAATTTCTGGTGTTTCTGTTCGTTTTGTTTCATTTTGGAGACAAAATTTGTTTGTTGTTTTGTTGCGTAACAAAACGAAAAAATGAAAACGGAAACGAAAAATTGTTCATTTCGTGCCCATCTCTACTTGCAACCTCCTCAGGACAAGAAAAGCAATGAAATTATCTAATTTTTGTAAATCTCATTTTCTTTCCATCTGAAAGACAAAGGATGTTGTGGATCAACATAACTGTTTCCAAAAATGAAATCCCTCTACACCATGACAGGCCTAACTCAGCAGGTACAGTTATTCCCAGCATGGGCAGGGACACATAATGATGTCTTTCTGGAAACAGGCAAAGACTTTTCTCTTCAGGCAAGCTTTCCCTGAATGATATCTTTTATATAAATCTACCACAAAGATCACATAGACTTTGTGTTTATAACTACTTATAACCTTGTGTGGTTGCATTGACACTATGTTTTCAATGTTAGTTTCCATCAATCATAACTTTTACATGGAATTTTAACTCTCTAACTGCACGTGTTCTCTTGTAACTTTAATGTAAAGTCTAAATGCTGTAAGATCTCCTTCAATTCCCTGTTTTCAAACTTGAATCTGTTTTAATTGTACTATATATAAATAAATAATACCTACCTGCAATGTCAGTGGAAAGATGAGGGTTTTGGCCATCTTTTTCATTTCTTGCTGTCTTCCATCTTTCCCAGCAGTATTGTCTTTTCCAGAGAATCTCATAGTCTCATGTTGTGTCTAGAGATGGACACAAAATGGGAAAATAGCATTTTGTTTTGTTTTGTTTTGTTGCTCATTGCATTTTGTTTTGTTTTATAATTAAAAAAAATTAAAATCCTAAGCAAATGAAATGAGCAACAAAACAGAAGTTGCCACCCAGCTTCTTTTGACATTATATTTGACATTATATATTGTAATCAATAAAGCCGTGCAGCCCTCCCCACAGCCCGAGCTATCAAAACCAGCTGGGTGGTGGTGGCAAGAATGGGAAAGCAGAGCAAGGTCTGCATGCTCAGCTCTCCTTTTGCCACCACTGGCACCCAGCTGTGAGAGCCCAACCTCTACAAAAAAAACCCACAACCAAACAGCTGGGTGCCAGTGGCAACAGCTGCAACAGGAAAGCAGCTGGTGGGAGGACTGGCCTAAGGGGAAGCCGGACGGCTAGCTTGGTCCAGAAAATCAGGATCAAAGCTTCTGCCACCGCTCCTTCACCCAGGTCTCTGAGAGCGAAGGAATGGTGGCGGCAAGTTCAATCCTGAAACCAGGGTCACAGCCTGTTCCACCCCTCCTTTGCCCACGTCTCTTTGGGAGACAGAGAAGTGGTGGCAAAGGAGGGGTGATGGCGGCTTTGATCCTGACTCAGAATGGGAGAGTGAAGCAGACTTTTAAATGTTGCACCGCAGCAGCATCCTCGCTGGTGCAGCACAAAATTCAAAAGCCTTCTCCGCTCTCCAGTTCTGAGCCAGGAGCTAAACTGCCACTATCACTCCTTCATCCACAGAGACTTGGGTGAAGGAGGGGTGGCAGCAGCTTCAATTCTAAGGCCTGGGTCACATCCTCCTCCACCCCTCCTTCGCTTGGGTCTTTGGGGGTGAAGGAGGGTGGTGGTGCTTTTGATTCTGACTTTCTGGTTCTGAGCCAGGTGAGGGTTGACTGTCACCTGGCTCAGAACTTGAAAGCCAGGATCGAAGCCACCATCACTCCTCCTTCACCCCCAAAGACCCAAGCGAAGGAGGGGTGGAGGAGGCTGTGATCCTGTCTGCAGCCCCTTGCCTGAAGCCAGATTTAGTGGCTCCCTGGTTTGGTTTCTGAGCTGGAAAAAAAAGCAGTTCATTTCGGTTCTTGACGACACGTGGTCTGCCATTTTGTAACGTTACAAATCATTTCATAACATTAGAAAATGATGAAGCAGCATGCCATTTTTCATTTTGTGCCTATCTCTAGTCATGTGCATCAAGCAGGACAACCTCAGCTTCAAAATATTTGCCTTCAGAAACAGTTCAGGCTTGAGTTTATATAGGACCCACTTGTCTGCTTTTCTAGCAGTCCAGGGTACCTGCAAAGTTCCCCTCCAGAACCACATTTCAAATGACTAATCATGGTGGGGGAAAAGAGGGTCTCGGTCTCAAACTTCAAAAGTTTTAAGCATTGTTTCTTCCACCTTCTTTCTTTCAAGCATCCCTTCCAGGCCTATTAGAAGAGATTTGCATATTTGATTAGTTCTTTCATGAAAATGAACTAAAAGGAGGGAGGCTTATTTTAGGAAATACAGTTGGAATCCTCATGGCAATTTAGACTCCCAGTCATGTGATGGAGACATGACCAGGAACATGAGTGGCATACAATTATTAACTGCATTGATTGCTGAGAGTTAACATGCAAGTGTAACACATGTAAACATTGCTAATATGATTCTGGCCTAGGGCTACTAACACCTTTGCATTGGCTGGAATACAAAAAAGCCATTTTAATAATTTTGTGTACCCTAGTGGTGTAAGGGCAATATGCTTTGAAGAGATACCACAAAGCGCAACCATCTCTGAAAAGGACAGCCAGTTAAGCATGCCATAAGACCTGACTCCTTTACAGAAAGGAAGTATAAAATCTAACTGGGCGAGCCCTTGTCCACTATTTACCACCATGTTCCTTCTGCTCTATGGAGACACTACATAGTTTTGGCATATGTGGGATGGACAAGGAGTGATTTACCACTGTGGCTGCTGCCTACATGGAACCTTGTGGCCCAGTTGTTAAAATGCAGTTCTGCAACCAAAACCCTGCTCATAAACCTGGTTCAATTCCAGGTAGTTCTCTTGGGGGGGGGGGTCACTCAGTCTTTCCCAGGTTGGTAAACTGAGCACCGTAGCCAGCTTCCTGGAGATGGAGGCCCAATGAGTAGCCTACATAGTTACATTTTCAACCACTCAGAGAGTGCTTTAAGGGCTATGGTGCAGAATACTGTATAAGTGGAGCCTCGTGGCGCAGTGGTTAAATGCCTGTACTGCAGGTAAAAGTGTGCTCACAACCTGGGGTTCAGTCCCAGGTAGCAGACTCATGGGGCGTTTATACACGACCCCTAAACTCCGG
Organism: Phrynocephalus forsythii; assembly: GCA_029282475.1. Taxonomy (NCBI): domain Eukaryota; kingdom Metazoa; phylum Chordata; class Lepidosauria; order Squamata; family Agamidae; genus Phrynocephalus; species Phrynocephalus forsythii. The sequence continues at coordinate 132,384,297 of JAPFRF010000002.1, read as the reverse complement.
GGCAAATGGCTCCCAGCTCTGGAGATTAAAAATGTTTACCCACCAGCTCCGGAGTTAATAGGAAATTAAGTGCGACCCCGCCCACTTTAGCACGTCCCAGCGCACCTTTCAGGTACCTGCTCTTTGGAGGTGGAAATTATTTGATCCGGTGTAACAATAGTGAGTGCGGGACTCTCCTTGCTTCTGTTTATTGTTTATTGGCTCCCGCCCCTTTAAGAGCTACTTTTACAGAGACGAGAGGCAGAACGAGGTGAGCGGCATGCTTTTCTTTCTCTTTTTCTCCCTCCCCTCACGCAGCCAGCAGCCAGGAAGTGCGGAGGAGGTGGGAACGCAGGAAGAGCGACGAACCCCTAAGATCTCTGGTCCGAATTTAAGTGGCCAGTGGATCTTAGGGGTCGTGTAAAAAGGCCCCTGGTTGACTCAGCCTTCTATCCTTCTGAGGTCAGTAAAATTAGTACCCAGCTTGCTGGGGCGGGGGGGGGGTCACAATGTATAGCCTGCATACTGTAATTAAAAATGTAAACCACCCAGAGACTACTTGAAGTGGTATCGGGCAGTATATAAACAGAACCCTTCTTTCTTTCTTTTTTGCTTTATAAGTAGTTTCCTTGGTTTGCTTTTACATGAGCTTCTAAGGCCAAGTGGGGATTCTGAGTTTGAGTCCGTTGCTTCATCCATCATCCCATCCTGACTCTCCCATGGCAAGTCCTTGGGTATGCCTAAAGAACTGGATCCCACCCAGTCTCCCAGTCTGCATGCATTTTGATCGGTATGCATCCTAGATGCAGTTTCCCGCCATGGCACTAAATATTTTACCAACCTAGCCAACAGAGGGGCCAATATGTTCTCCTTTGTTATCCACTTACTGAAATTTAAGCCAATACATTTTTTGCATATGGCTTTGGATGAAATCTGAGTCAAGAATTACATTGCAAGAAAGCAGTGGGCACTGCAAACCAATAAAAGACTAAGTAACCCTCGGTTGACCTTAGCTTAGCTGAGATTATCTGACAGTTTGCAAGCAGCTGAAAAAAATTGCCTTGGTCATATTTGCCAAAACACTTGGGTGCCGACACACTAAATAAATATTTTTATTAGGACTTGTAAGCCACGGCAGACACAAGACAAAAGGAGTAGTGAATTTTTCACTGGTTCATGTCACATCTGAGCACAAATATTATCTTTCCCCCTTTCCTCCAAATATATACTGTGTAATAAATAGCTCAGAGAAATCTGCTGAGCAGGAGCCGTTTTCTGCCTCATAAACCCACGTGCAAGTAAAGCCATCACTTAAAAGAACAATTAAACAATCACACTTCTGTTCCGTTAAGGGTAAGGCGATGTGCATCAGAAATTGCCCCCACTCCATCCCGAAAAAAAGAAAAGCTGGCCACAGAGTTAATAGGAACATTCAACGTTCATTAGATTTGGAGTTATTTTGCGAGCCCCCCCAAAATTGCCTAGATTTCAACACGTTCCCTGTGATTTGTGATCTAATTACCATTTCTCATTATGTGTTCTACTGAAAGAGCAAATGAGCACTGGATTCCCCCTCCCCTTTCCCCCTTTGCTGGTGCTGCTGTTTTGGAGTTGTTCCCTAATGCAAGTTATTTACAGCTGGAACCTCCGCTAACAGCCTCTTGGCTAGAGCTGCCAAAGAAGAATTGTACCTCACCAAAGAAATCAAACAAAATCAAATAAATAAATAAAGCCAAGAAAGGGAGCAGATGAATAGACTGGAAACACTATGTTATTAATGGGCACCAGAAGGATTCTTAAGGGTGTTGCTTTTTACAGGAAAGCAGAGAAAACTGGAAATCAGAAGTGCACAGGGCAGGTGGTATTCATTTGCGGGGAAAATCAGGGAGAGTAATGAAGCCAGACTTCTGACTCTTAGAGATGCCAGGAAGCTCACCTTCTTCTCCGAAAGCAGGCCCAAAAGAAAAGACTATTAAAGTGTTCCAGAGGCGTGGCAAGGGTTTGGAGTGCCTGGGGGCAAAGTTCGTTTTTGCACCCTCCTGCCCCCCCAGCCTGCCTAGATGCCCTAAGCCAGGCATGTCCAAACCTCGGCCCTCCTGATGTTTTGGACCACAGTTCCCAGAATTCTAAGCTCAAATTGCAAATGACAAAGGACTCTGGAAGTTGTGGAACAACACATCTGGAGGGCCGAAGTTTGGACATACCTGCCCTAAGCACATCCAATCTCACCTGATTTCGGAAGCTAAGCAGGGTCGGCCCTGGTTAGTACTTGGATTGGAGACCACCAGGGAATACCAGGTGCTGTAGGCGCCTGGAGTAGGAACTGGCAAACCACTCCAGTATTCCTGCCAAGAAAACTCCATGGACATGGGGTCATGAAGAGTCAGTTGCAACTGTAGCGACACAACACACACACACATACCACTGCATTGCACCCACCCAGCAATGTGGGCCCAATTTATGTTCATGGTGCATGTGTGTATGGAGGGATGGGTTCACGGGCATTTGTGTGTGTGTGTGTGTGTGTGTGTGTGTGTGCATGGTAGCCTGCATGCCTTACACATCTCCCATGGTGGTCCGGAGCAAGACGGGGAAGAAGAGGAGGGCACTTCCTGCCTGCCTGCCTGCCTGCCTGCCTGCTTCACCATTTGGCTGGCATGCAGCAGTGGAGGCAGCAGAGAGGGTCCCTCAAGGTACCTCTGTGTATGTGAAGGCTTTTCTTGCACCAGTTTGCTCAGCTCTTCCCTTTTGTACTTCTTCCCTCCAGACATGCACATCCAGAGTATAAACACACACACTTGCCAGACTCTGAATTCCATCCTTGGGTTGGAGAGATGGAGGGGGGAGGGAGAGGGAGAGGGAGATGGGAGAGTCTTTTTAAAAGCACTGGGCACAAGGGTGTCTCTTTAAAAGCACTGGGTTAAATGTTTGTTCTAAGGCAAAACAAACTGTCATTCAACCACCATGTGACTGCTGTGTGTTGTGTCATGACCAACTCTTCGTGACCACACACGCACACTTTTTGTGTCCATGGAGTTTTCTCGGTAAAGAATACTGGAGTGGCTTGCCAGTTCCTACTCCAGGCTCCTACAGCACCTGGTATTATTCCCTGGTGGTCTCCCATCCAAGTATTAGCCAGGCCTGACCCTGCTTAGCTTCCAAGATCCGGCAAGATCGGATATGCTTAGGGCATCTAGGCGGCTATGTGACTGCTAGTGACTCAGAAATTGTTTAATTCAATTTCATTTACACAGACACATAGGCCAAACTATTACATTAATGTTAATGAGCCCCGAGTCATTAACAAAAATACTGAGTAGCCCCAGGCCCAGAACTGAATCCCATGATATCCCACTTGTTGCCTCTTCATAATTAGAGAAGGAGCTGTTGATAATCACTCTCTGAGTATGATTCTAAACCCAACTGTGTATCCACATGATAGTTGTTCTATCTACCCCACACATACCTGTTGTAAAATAATGAGTCCTTTCAGAACTCTTTTCAAAAATTCTTCCAAAGTTTTCTCAGGAAATAATTGGTAATATTCTCTTTAGGCAAAATTCAGGAACACCTGATTGAGAAGCAAAGTTCAAAACAAAAATTTAAACCATAGAATTATAGAGGTGGTTGTCTAATTTTTTCTTGAATGCTATCAGCATTGGAGAGCCCACCACCTCCCAAGGTAATTGGTTCCATTGTCATACTGCTCTAACAGTTACAAAGTTTTTCTTTATATTTATGAAGTGCTATTCTTTCTCTCCTCAGTCTTCTTTTCTCTAGAAAAGTTCCTCATTGGGCTTGGTTTCCAGTGCGCTGCTCATCCTTGTTCACCCCAAAATGTTTCAGTCCTCCCTCCCTCCCACTCACCCATCTATTCTTTGCAATGGATATTTCAGTGCTTGTACTATTACTTTATTACTTTATTTATTTATATTTCTATACTTCCCCCTTAGTGCATACTGCACTACCCAGGGTGGTTAAATTACGTTAATTATTTAATAAAGGTTGTCTGTGAAATCAGAAGGCTGTCTGGACTAGACATGGGCACGACTTGGCGAAATTCTCGTTTCCGTTTCTCGTTTCTGTTACGGAACGGAAACGGTAATGACAATTACTCTGCCAGAACTCGAACTCGAACCGGCTAAAGAAAAATTGGGTCTGATTTTTTGTGGTCGTTCCTGGCATCGCAGCGATCGTGCGATGCCAAGCGGCACAGGAAAAAAGTTTTAAAAATAAGAAAAACCGATTCCCGGCCAAAAAAGCAGGCGAAAATATGCCTGCCTGAGTGAGGGCACCTACCAGAGGGGTGGTTTCTGGGGGGGGGTCGCCGGCCTCCCTCCCCTCCTCTCCTGGGCTGCGCAAAGTGCGCAGCCTCGTCGTCGAGTCACACTCGCCCACGCCAACTCGCCAAGCGGCGCGGAACAGGAAAAAAGTTAAGGAAAAAAAACCCGATTCCCGGCCAAAAAAGCAGGCGAAAATATGCCTGCCTCAGTGAGGGCACCTACCAGAAGGGTGGTTTCTGGGGGGCGGGGGTCCCCGGCCTTCCCCCCCTCTCCTCTCCTGGGCTGCGCATCCTCGTCGTCTCGCCGACTCGCTCGCCATGCCATGCGGTGCGGGCGGGGGATCCAAAATGGGGCGACCGCAATATTTATTTTGAAATCGTGGTCCATAAACACACCAAAGCACCACAGAAACATGCAAAAATAGCTATTTTAAAACTGCCTGAATTTTTACAGTAGCAGCAGTGGGTTTTTCTTGCAACAAAACGTCTCCATTGATTTTATTTTATTTTATTTTTATTTTTATTTTTTTACACCTGCACATTAATGATGGGCTGTCCATGGGAGTGGACCATGCAAATTTTGGAGCCATATCCACCAATTGCATGGCCACTTGGCCAGGTTTTGACCGAGACTTCTGGGATGTGCCAGTCGGGCATAAAAAGCCACTAACCCTAGCCCGAACCCTAACCCTAACCCTAACCCATATGCCAGTACGCTGTCCTTCTTAGTGGGTCAGAGAGGCACCCAGAGGTGCACCCCAGTAACTCACCCTAACCTTACCAGTAACCCTAATCCTAGCCCTTGCGCTAACCCTAACCCCAAACCAGCCAGATCTGTGTACTCGCATTGCACTACAGCAAGTACACTTCCCTTCTTAGTGAGTCACAGCGGGCGCCCTTAGGGGTCCAGTGACTCACACAGTCCTCTGTCACTTCGCTCTCCAGGAGGCAGTGAGGCACCCGAAAGAGGTGCCTCTGCCTGCTACTGCTGCTGCAACTTAATGGTATGCATATCCAATCGGCTATGCATGCCATTTTGTAGCGGGTGAGGAGAGGAGGCACCCACGAGGTGCCACCAGGAGCCTGCTTTCCCTTCATGGCGAGCCAGAGGAGGCACCCACCCAGAGGTGCCTCCAGGAGCCCCCCCCCAAAACCAGTACAAACGACAGAAGAAAAACCGACAAACGAAATGACAAATTTTTGAAAAATTTCGTGAAAAACGGAAATGAGCTGAAACGGGCCAGCTCCGACACACGACAACTCGAAACGTAATTTTTCCTGGTCGTGCCCATCTCTAGTCTGGACAAATACAAAAAGCGCTGAAATTCCAATACATGAGCGCATGACCTAATTTAAAGCTAAGCAAAAGTCAAGTCCTCATCATACACAGAGAGGAAAGTGCCTTTTATGGCCTGACCTTGTATTTCAACAGTACAGTCTGGTCAAACAGCCCACTCTGTGTGATCATAAAATGTCCATTTGTTCACCATATGCTTTCTGCTGTTCTAAAATGATTAAACAAGTTTCAGGGATGCCAGGGTGGCATGTGGTGGTTTCTGTCATTTTAGTAGTTATGTAGCTATATACCATAAGCAAAGCAATAAATAAGCATGTACCATAAATATTCATGAGCAGGATGACTAATACGACAGAATGTTTCGTGAACATCTCCACCAGAACTTGGACATCTCCTCAGATTATCGTGCATTCTAAAGCGCTTGTATCGCAGGCATTTGGCTTTTTTTGCCTTGGAATTTAATGAGCTGTGGTTCTGAAAAAAAAATTACTTTTACAAGTTTTTATGTGTCTTAGCCTTCCTCTCTCCCTGCTTCCATCCTAACAACACTTCCAATAAGAAAAAGTGTGATGGATGAAGGAGACTTGATCCTAGCTTTCACCCACCGTATACAGCAGTCATTTCATTGGGCTTTCACACTATGTGGAGGAGCCGCAGACCTCAAGGAAGGAAATCTAAGTTGATGACAGGAAATGCAGAAATGTTGCTGTTGTTTTGAATTTAACTAAAAGAAGAATGGCAGAAAAAAAGATATAAAGACTTTGCCTACCCAGCCCAGAATAAAGAGGCAAGACACGTTCACTTGGGTTCAAAATGGGCCACAATTTTATTGATAATATAATTAACTCCAAACACTGTTTATTCTGTCAAGGGGACCTAGAATGTAGTGCAAGCTGGTACCGTGCTACATTGTATCATTGTCTTATTTAAAACGGATTGCAATCAAGAAGAAGGAAGAACAATGGAGGAACTGAGCTAAATAGCCTCGCAGCCCCTCCCTCTAGATCATGTTTTTGGTGCAAACTCTATGGTGCCAAGGATCCAACTGAGTGGGCAAAGAACCTTACTGCTTTGAATTTATTTATTCATTTATTTATGTATTTATTTATTTATTTACTAACTATATTTTTCTGTCTGGAAGATACCCCCATGTATAAGAAGGACACCACTTTTGCAACCCAAAATTACTTTTTCACACAGTTCTCTCCTTGGCTTTCTTCTTTGTATAAGATGACCTTTAATTTTGAGCCTAACAATTTTAGACAAAAATATAGTCTTGTACATGGAAAATACTGTATCTATTTAGTAGATTTGTATACTGTACATTCTAGCTCAAAAGCTACTCTGGGCAGTTTAGAACAAATAATCCACAATGATCATGGGTGAATGTGTTTTGGTGTGGCTTATGTTATTAGTATGCATGCTCCGCGGGTGGCTTGTCCACCCGCGGTGCGGATTTGCCCCTCGCGAGAATGGCGAGGGGCGAGACAGGACCTGGAGGTCCTAGATGGGAGGGGAGGAGCGCCCTATAAGGGGCGGCTCCTCCCCCAAACAACATCAGTCTGCTGCCGGCGTTCGGAGAGGACCTTGAACGCCCGGCGGCACAGAGGGCGCCGCGTGGCAGGCGCCATTTTGAGGGCCGCACCGCGGCCCACCCCGCAGCATGGCGCCGCTCTCCAGTCCGGGCTTAGCCGACAGCAGTCGGCTTGGCCCGGGCCGCCAGAAGCGGAGCCCGCGGGGGAGGCTTAAGGACAGCAAGTGGGGGAGCGGCATCGGCCCTCCCTCCCTCCCGAGCGGGCCGGGCAGCCTGGGCGGCGCGCGAGACAGCCGGCCGCCAGGCTCCCGGCCCCTTGGAGGCCGCGGCGACGGCAGGCCCGGTGCGGCGTGGCGCGCTCCCGGCGGGGCGAGAGCCGAGAGAAGCTGGCGGAGCCCAGGCCGGGAGCAGGCGCGACCGGCAGCTGATGCGCCGCATCCAGGTGCCCGGAGCGAAGCGAACGACAGCGCGGCCGGCTCCCGGCCACGGCCCGACGGCGGACTGGGGGAGCGGCATCGGCCCTCCCCCCCCGGAGTGAGCGGGGCCGCGGAGCCCGGGCGGCGCGGCGCAGCGCCGGCCGGCACCCCCTTTTTGTTTTACCTTAATGGCCAGGGACGGGGGGCGACGAGCGGGCCGAGCCGGGAGGGTCTGGCGGGCGGGCGCGTCACCTCTCCCCTCCCACTCGGCAGGCCGCAGCGCCGCGGCGAAGGACCGCGCGGCCGGCCCAGGCCGTGGCCTGGCACCAGGTTGGGGGGAGTGGTATCAGCCCTCCCCCATAGTGCGCCGAACCCGGGCGGCAGGGCGCGGAGCCGGCCAGCTCCCCCCCCACTAATTTAAATAACCTGGGCCGGCGACTGGGGGGGGAGGCGACCGGGCACAGCCTGGAGGAACGTCTGGGCTGGTGGGAGGCGCCTCACTCCCCCTACCTCTTGCGGACCCTGGGGAGCACTGGGTCCCTACAGAATCCCACATGGCAGCGAAGGGTACTCCCTGAGACCCAGGAGCGGGCGGGACAGTCCATGCCCCCCCCCACCGGGAGGCACCAGCCTACCCGCCCCTCATTCCTTGGAGCCTGCCGGGGCTGGGGGATTGCATGTGGGGAATGGCAGGGGCCATAATACCCGTGGCATCCTGCCACGTAGACGGGCACCTTCCGCCAGGGTGGGGGGGATAAACCGCGGGGAGTGGGGCATGAGAGCGCATGAAGAGCCAGGCTGGATCAGGCCAAAGGCCCCTCTCAGCCAGCTTCCAGTATCTCCCAGCGGCTCGGACAGACGCGTTTGGGTGCACATGAGATTAGATAGCTGTTTCCTGACACCGCTCCCTTGCATCTGGCGCTTGAAGTACCCTGGTTTAAGCCTGGAGATTGCACATCGCCAGTATGGGTCGCCAACCGTGATGGACTTTCCTCGCCCGTGGCGGGGAGCTCCATAGACCTACAAGACGCTGGGGGAGAAATATTTTCTTTCGTCAGTTATTGCTGGAAACGCTAAGGGCGGGGAACAGTCAGGGCGGCAAGAAGTTGCTATAGGTTGCGATGACACAAGGGAACCCTTGCCATGCGGAGGCCATGTGGAGATGGATACCCATGGCTCCAGTAAAGCTGATGTCAGAGACATCCCTAAAAGTAGTGCATTCTTGTAGCTAGTATGTTCATCATCTCAAATCCCCTTTTTTTGGGGGGGGTGTGTGTGTAGGTGTGTTTTCACTTCCCGGGCTACACCATTAGGTCAATTTTTTAAAGAAAGAATACAGCGCTATTATGTGATAGACGAACAAAAAGATTCCTTGCCCTAAAATTAGATGACATTGGAATGCGTTGGGCAAACCTTGCATAAACCTTGGACACATCTTGGCACTCTGATTTTATGAGGCCTTACCGAAAGGTGCTATGTTGAGAGCAAGGGAAGTTATAACTCAGTGAAGACGTTGCTAGATCTCTGTCTCCGGATAACACTCACCTGCACCTGGCCCTTAAAAGTACACTGGTTTATGCTGGGAGATAGCACACCTCCTTCATGAATTGTAAACTGGGGGAGACGTTTCTTCCAGCCCAGATGTGAGTAACACATCCTGTGGCAGGGAGTTCCACAGACTAAGAACAAGCTGAGTGTGGAAGAGTTTGCTTAGCTGAAGGCAGTCAAATTGGCAACCGCACACTGTTCATCTTATATTCCACCCCATAGAAAGAACAGCAGGAGAGCCGTGCGCGATCAGGCTAAGGGCCCATCCAGTCCAGCTGCCGGTATCTCACAAGTGGCTCCACCAGATGCCTCGGGGAGTGCATCGGACTAAATACCTGTGCCCTGAGGCCTCTCCCCTGCATTTGGCCCTGGGAGTAACCTGGTTTTCCCGTCATGGTTTGAAGTACCTTGGCTGGAAGCGCCCTGGTTGCTCCATCAGGGGAACACGGATGGCAGTGGGGCAGCCCCCATAGCTGGCCCGGCCCCCAACAGGGGTTGCAGGCGACGAGCATTGCCCCCCCCAGTTGCGCAGGGAGGCTCGCTTTAAAGCATGGCAGGCACCACAGCGGGTGGTGGGCACGAGAACTCTGACAGGCCCAACTCGCAGAATCGGGTGCGTCCCCGCACGTGTGGGCCAGTGGGAACAGGGGAAAGCCTTGATTCACGATACGTAGTCTCGTTGCAGGGTTGAGTGGACGGAAGCACCCATGGGACCGGCGGCGGGGTACAGCGAGGCCTCAGCCTCGCTCAAGCGCCCACGTCTGGCCCCGCAGAAAGCAGACGAGGACGAAGCCCTGGCAGCGGAACCAGGGGGAAACCAGCCCTGAGGCCTGCAACGGAGAGCACAGCGATCAGTGAGTGGGCGTGCGCACCCGAAACTGCGCTCACTATCATTTGGCCTTGGCCGGGTGGTAGTTTCTGGGCCGGGGTAGCTGCCCCGGCGCAGGGAACAGCCCAGGCGCCGCCTGCCCAGCTACCAGTGGCCAGGCTTACGACGTGGAGGCCGATCCCATCGGGGATGCCGGCTAACCCCCTCACAGGTGGGGCTGAGAACGGTCCAACCGACATATCAGCACCAACCAACTCTGCCGGGATTCCCCCCCCAATGGGGGCACCCGGCCGGTTGCCAGGCTGGTCGGTGATCCGCCGTTTGGCGGGGGAATGGCACCATGGCCAGGGAGGGGTGCAGCCCCGGGCTACCGGGGGTGGGCAGTGGCCGCCAGGCCATAGGGCATCTACGCCTCACCATCTGGGCACCTTGTGTCTCTGCCCAATAGGGAGAACTGCTAGCGGGGGCATTCATAGACATCCTCAGCCTAATCGCTGGGGAGCAGGATACCGAGGAGTTGGACGGAGAAGACCCATGAGGTGGGGAGCGCAGGCTCAGGAAAAAGCCGCTTGCTCCTGGGCAAGATAGCTGCCAGCCTACCTGAATGTATGTCTGGACCTCGCAGGCACACATAGGGGGCCCAGGTGAGGCTTAAGTAGCTAGATAATATATACGGGCTGGTGGGGATTCTCCAGGCCATGCCTGGCTTACGTAAAACAAGGAATATCGTCAGGGGTGGCCCTGGACCCCTACGTCCGTGCGATGAGCCGCTGCCACCCACTTGTTATAGTTTGGGACACCAGGGGCTGATACTGGGCAAACGGTATGACAGTGGCCATGCCAGAAAGACGGGCCGGACAACACACCCGCCCACGCTGCGGGCCAGCCGGGTCAGATCCCACTGGTCTGCTGCGGCTATAATAGCCAGGGAAGCTACAGTAGGAAACCCTGCCGTTTGAGTCATGAGTGGGTCATGGGTGGGGCACACCGCCAAGAGACCGGTTGCAGTGGAGCCCCCCTTGCAAGGACGGCCCATGGAGGGAGGAGGTCCCAAGAAACGGGAGGTACGGAGGGGACCCCCCCACCTTGGTGAAGGGGCTCTGCCCGAGTGGTCTGGAGTTGTTGCGGCGATGGGCGGCGGCATACCCCGTTGTGGCAGCGGCGTGTTTTCTAGTGCAGGATTTTGAGGGGGGATTCCGTAGTCCGTTTAAGGAGGCCCACATGCCTTGGTTAGCACCAATCGGTAACCCCGGGATACGGCAGTAGGGGCGGCAGATGACGGCACCCCAAGGAAGTCCGGGGGGTGGGCCCGCGGCCCCTACTAGGAGCCACCAGTACCATGTCTGCGAGTGTCCTCGATGGACGCGGCAACAGGGGTAGTGCCAGGGGAGTTTCGGTTATTCCATCACCCGTCCCATCCGGGTGGGGCATCTAGAAAGGAAGGGATATCACTAGAGCATCTATGTAGGCTGGGTGAATACGGTGCGCCACTTGTTGGCCCACCTGTCCCGTGGACCCACCGGCTCTGGCGGGTACAGAGCCCTGTGGGAGCAGTTTCGCTCACTGGCCCGCGGGGGGGGAGCTTCCATTAGCCGAAGGAACGACCAAAGGGACCAGTTGGGTGCTCACCTCCCTGGGCATAGGGAGGGACACCGGGGGGAGGAGTTCCCTTCCTTTAGGGATGCCCAGGGCCGGTCCTAACGGTCCCCCCCCGGCCCGTGGGGCACCTTCAGTGATTCTTGGTCTCCCTACATCACAGGGGACTGGCTCCGAGCCCTTGGAAGGGGTAGTTGGCCGCTTACAGCGGAAACGGTAGGCCGTGATCTGTCCCCATTGGCCAGCGGGGAAGGTAGGCCCCTCAGTCCGTGCTAGATGCCTGCAGCCGTGGCCGGCGCTTTAATGTGTTACTTGTTTCCCCAGGAGCAGAAGGCTGTACATGGCGAGCGAGAAGTAGCTTGGTGGGTCACAGCTACGTGTACCAGGCCGAGGAAGGTGCACGTAGGACAACTGGGCAACCATGGTGGGGCGGGGAACGAGAGGAGCGTGGTGGCCTGAGCGCCCCGGAGTAACTATGCCTGCGGAGGGGGCATTTCGACGGGCATTCGCCCGATTCACTTGGGGGGGGAAGGACTTAACCAGGCAAACTGGCGAGTCCCTGATCCTCAAATTTGGGCGACCTGGCATCCGAGAAGGCTCGGGTTACGGCCGGCAGGGGCTCTGGTCGATGAGGACTTCGCGCCAGATTGGGAGAACAAACTGTGACCCACACAAAACAGAACCACTCCCGGAAAGGAGTGGACAAGAGGTTTGTCGGGCGGCCTGCCGGGATATGGGGGCAGTGATGGGCCACCCGGAGACCAATGGACGCAGGACGGAGCCATGCAGGCCGGACGGTGTATACCCGACGGACATGGGCACCGAGTGGTTCCTGCCGGAGTGGAGGAGGGGCCAGGCTATGGAAGCGGTGGTTAATGGGTGACCGGGGCCATAGCAAGGCTAGGCCCTCGGCAGTGGCGGCTAAAAGCTGATGGAGGGCAGCGGTGAGCATAAAACTAACAGCTGAACACAAACCTCCTCATCCACAGCACTGCGGGCCAAGAGGTCTCGGTGCTGGGGTGGGAGAGAGGAAACGCCTCCCTGCCCTGGGAATATCCCAGATGGGTGACAGAAGGGGCATGGAGGATTAAATAAATGGACTGGCCTGGTGGGTGCTGTCGGATGACTGCACCACCTAGGGGTTCGTGGCTCGCCCGATGCTGCCCGGTTGGAGGGGTCCCGGGAGACCCCGGGGTTCCAACCAAGTTATGGATGCCTGGCCCCTCCTGTTGTGGTTGTTAATGTTTGGTTATATGTGTTAATAAAGTGTGGCCCATTTATCCCCAACGCACTGTCTCGCCTGATCATTTCGAGTGGGGGGGCAATGGTATTTGTTTGATCCTTTCTAGCATGTGTATACTCGCTGTTGTTTAGCTCTAATATTGTCTTTTAAAGATGCAATCCTCCATGGGTCTCTATTTAAAGAGACAGGTGGTATTTAAATAAATAAATAAATAAATAAATAAATAAATTTATAAACAATATATTTAAAAATTTTTAAAGACCTCCCTTTTCAGTTGCATTCCTGACTTCCCCAAAAGGCTTCACAAAAGCTTCTCTAAAGATGTATGTTTTCAGCTGTTGATGGAAACAAAGGGGAGTGAGAGGTTATTTTTTAAAATGGAACAGTCACTCAATAGTACTTTCCATTACTTCCTCCTTTAGAACGCCTCACACACACACACACACACACACACACACACACACACACACACACACACACACACACACACACACACACACACACTATATTGCTACTGACCTAGGCACCTTGGAGACTCAGAGAAACTGGGAAAACACCCTGTCAATGCAACACAAAAAGTTGTTGTTGTCTTTTATTCTTATGTACTGCACCATGGTGCCAGAGCACTTAGAGTTTGTTTTAGGTTATTTTCCAACATAATTATGCAAACGACAAATTGCCCTCCTGAGTACTTATTTTGCTGACCTCAGAAGGATCGAATGCTGAGTCAGTCAACTTTTCATCCAGTTACCTGAGCCTGTCAGGCTCGAACTCAGGTCATGAACAGAGGCTTGGCTGCAGTATTTAAGTTTAACATCTGAACTGAACCATGGGTCTCACTTGCAGGAGCACAATAGGTTGCCATTGTGGGAGCATAGCATGGTAAAAACAGTGTTAGTGTGTGCCTAAAGGCCTTCTGGATCCTTCTGTGAGCACTGTGAACCATTTCCTTCAGCCAGAAGTACAGTGGTACCTTGGTTTAAGTAATCAGTTCGTTCTCCGGGCCATTTTGTATAGCAAAAAATTCTTAAACTGAAATGCGGTACTCCATAGGAATGTATTGAAAACCAATTAATTCATTCCAGAGGTCAGAAAAAAGGCAAATTGGGGCATTCTATTTTTAAAAAAATTAAACTGAGGCATCCCCATTCTTTTTGTGATGCAAACATCACACATTAACTTTTAATGACTTATGAAATAAATGTAACCGGGATATTCCATTGGAAAAAAATTCTTGAACCAAGGCATCCTCATTTCCAACAATTTCTTTTCTTAAACTGAGTTTTTTTTAAGCAAGGAAGTCTTGAAATGAGGTACCACTATATATAGAAACGTTGAGCTACTAAGAGAGAACATAACCAGAGGGTGAAGTCTCTACTGTTTCCCTGAGAGAAAGTGTTATGCTCTTCTTATCCCCTTGGCTTAGGGTTTTATGCTTCTTTATTTTACAAAATTAGCCTTGGAGCAAGAAGGAAGTGGTGAATTTTGTTTGTTTGTTTTAAATTATGGGGACTTTGCAGGACTTTTATGCAATCAGGTCATTGATGGGTGGGTGGGTGGGTGGGTGGATGGATTGACTGACTGACTGACTGACTGACTGACTTCTTACTGACTGACTGACTGACTGACTTGCTTACTTACTTTTGTATTATGCATTTGAGGCCATGCTTGCTTTTGCATTACTGTGGCTTTTGAAGCCCAGCTTAAACTTGCACATCTTTGCCAAGTTCATTACGTTTGCCACATGCCTGTGAAAACATCGCTCCCTCGAACCAGGAGAGTGGCACATAGGCTCAACAAGGATCATTTGGAAGGAAGGCCACTTCATCATGTACTTCCCATTGATGTCTAATCTGCCTCGTTCCCCTTGAGAAGCATCTTGGAGTAAAATTACAACTCTTGGCCCATTTAGCATGCCTGGTATTAAATCTTCAGAAGAAGAAGAAGAAGAAGAAGAAATGCGTGTGTATATTATCGAGCGATCTTTTTCTAAGTATCATATTGATTTCTGGAGTGGAAGCAAAGAGTTCCCAGATGTTTGCTTTTCTAGCCACTGGCATTTCAGAGTTGCAGGCAAAAAGGGAAGAAAAATATATTTACAACTATACATAGAGCAGCTCTGCTCTGTTAGGTAGAGCTGGGGAAAGCAACAGCGATGAGTTATGGAATACAGTTATGTAGTTATGTAAACACTAAAGTGCCAGGACTTCTTATAACATCCTCCATAGCCCGCAAGAAAGCCCAAACATTCAAACACCTTTTTTCATTTATGCTACCAGACCCGATCTCATTACCAGGCTCTTGTGTAAAGCTAATGAGTTTTAATTGCCTATTCAGGACTGAGCCAGCACAAAATACTTGGTATTACAACAGGGATAGTTCACAGTAATATATTTTCACTGTGAAGATCCCTTCAGTTATGGAAAATACGGCAGCTAAACTCAGAGAAATTGGGCAGAGTTGTGTTACTATTTGTCCCTACGATTTAAAATATCACAATGCATGTAATGGACCTGGTCCATTACATTCACATTTGCTGATGTTTGTTTTACCGGTCCTTTGGTGGTTTGATTGTTCTAATTATATAAATTATAAGCTTTCCCTGAATGATGGACTACATACTGTGTCTTTTTATGGATCTACGATACATGGCTACACAGACTTTGTGTTTATAACCACTTATAACTGCGTGTATATATCTCTCCTTGTGCGGTTGCATTGAGGCTATGTTATCAATTTAGTTTTAATGTTGCCTTCTGGTGCTGTAAGTTACCCCTCAATTCCCTGTTTCTCAAACTGAATGTGTCTTAATTGTAATGGACTGTGTATTTTCTCTCCTTACTGTAAGCCTCCCTGGGTCATTTTTCCAAGGAGAAAGGCAGGGTAAAAATGCACAAAAGTCAAAAAAATAACAATAACAATAAACACATGAGAGTGGTGATATCTTTAAAATAAACAAATAATCAAACACAAATATTATTACACTGGGTTCAGTTTCAGAATTTCTTTCTGTCCCTATTAAAATTTTAAAAATATTTTTAAAGTATTTTTATTTCATTTTTGCAATCCAGTTGTGGTGCAGAGTTAAACTGTTGTACTGCCGCTATAACTCTGCTCACAACCTGAGGTTCAGTTCCAAGTAGCAGGCTCAAGGTTCACTCAACCTTCCATCCTTCCAAGGTCGGTAAAATGAATATTTAGTTCCCTGGTGGGGGGGCAATGTGTAACTTGCATAATTATTTGTAATGCACCCAGAGAGTGTTTTAAGTCCCGTGGGGCAGTATATAAGCAGCACACTTTGCTTTTATTGCTTTATACATACATCTTTTCTGAAAAAGTAAAAAAAAGATCTCCCAGAAGGCAGCATTGTTTCATATTGTGCCTACCTGCCCATTAACACTTGCATATAGAAATAATATGTCATAGTGAACACCGCCCTCTACAGGGAGAAAGCTGGTCTAAAATTAATTAATTAACTAATCAATCAATCAATCAATCAATCAGTTATGCATTTTTAGAGCAAAGCATTTGAAGGCCTCGGAATTGCTTTGTCCATTTCAGTTTTTTTTTAAAATCTTAAAGGTTTCTTAATCCTCAAATTCTTTCCATAGCATTTAGAAAGAAATTGTCCATTGATTCTTATCTACAAAACAAGAACAAGTACAAGAACATAGTAGCTTAAAAGTGCCACCCTGCAATTATGACTCTACTTGATTATTCTGTAAAAGGGAACCTTAAACGAGTCAATACATAAGCTCTAATATATGCTCCAGGGAATTATAAATGTTTATATGCCGCCCACTACCCAAAGGTCTCTGGGCGGCTTACAACAAGGAATTAAAACAGTTAAGACATCAAATATCAATAAATAATTAAAACAACAGCAAAACCTTATACTAAAATCATCACTAAAATTGCCATCAAAGGACCCCAGTCTATGTAGTATCAATTAAAAAACTGGAACAGGAAGGTTTTACCTGGCGCCGAAATGTCATCAATGTTGGCGCCAGGCAGATCTCACTTGGGAGGGCATTCCACTTGGGGGCACACAGGCACACACAAGCCATCACACCTCCTTGAGGGATGGCTCTTTCAGGGCCCCTGGCTAGATCTTAATTGCCACACGAGCCGTTTAGGGCTTTATATGTCAAGACAAGCACTTTGAACGGGGCACAACTGGTAACCAATGCAGGTTTCGGCGTGATGTGATCTCTGGCGGCCCCACCACTCACCTGACGATTCTGAACCAGTTGCAATCGCCGGACCATCTTCAAAGGCTGATGCATATATACGGGATGTGATTTTTGATGTTCAGGGGAGGAGCTTTTTAACAAAGCCTATTAAACCCTTGAACAAAATTTCCAAGACACCATTTGAGATGACATGCTAATATCACCAACAGCACATGTCTTGTCTGGATTGAGTTTCAATTTATTAACCCTCATCCAGTCCATTATGTTCGAGTTCAGGACAGAAAAACGCCTCACCTGGATTGGTGGAGAATGAGAAGCTGAGTATCGTCAGCATATTGCTGACTCAAACCTCCTGTGACCTCTCCCAGTGGTTCCATGTAGATTTAAACAGCATGGGAGACAGTGGTGAGCCCTGAGGAACCCCATGATAATATCTATGGACTCAGCACCACCTTTTGAAAGCCAGCAGAACCACTGCAAAACAGTGCCTCCAACTCCCAACCTGGCCAGCCTATCCAGAAGGACACCATGGAATTTCAGAGAGGTCCAGAGTATCAAGGTTCAGTCTCTCTGCAAAGTAGCAGCACCAAGGCAGTCTCTGTTCCAAAACCCAGCCTGAAACCAGATTGAAATGGATCCAGAAAATTATAGCCATATCTATTAGGAAGTTAAAACATTTAACGCTCTATCAATAAGCATCATTTTGACACACACACACACACACACACACACACACACACAATTTTTTCCTGAGGACACTCATACTGATATATAATTGATTTTTGATGTTCATTTTTAACAAAGCCTATTAAACCCTTGAACAAATTTTTACACCATTTGAGATGACATGCTATTATCTCCAACCATGTTCTCTACCTCTGGTCTCCAGATGTTCTTAGACTAAAACTCCCAGAAGCCTATACTATCAACTGTTCCGGCCAGGATTTCTAGGAGTGGTAGTCCAATAATATCTATGGACTCAATTTTGAAAGCCACTGATCTGGGGTAAATTACCACTGGAATTTCAGAAAGAAGCAAGGTTCAGTGAGAGTAGCAACACTTGCCAAGTAACTTTTCTAAATCTCTAAGAAAGACCACCTCACAATTGTTGTTTTGTGGATATTATCTGTCTCCTATCACTTACTGTTACACAACCCTGAGTCTGTTCTTTGCTGCACATCCACTTTTCTCCCTGACAGAGCTTTTGTGAGACAAATTCAGATAGTACTAGAACTACTATTACTTATACAGTAGGACCCCGTATCCACAGGGAATTGGTTCCTGGCCCCCTCCCGCAGATAATGAAATCCGTGGATAAGAGCAAACACTCTTATCCAAGGGTTGCAGGGGTAAAACCAGCAGGAGAGCCCGCCAGCCCTGCCATGGCTCTGTACCACCTCCAGACCTCTGCTAACCTTGCAGGTGGGCGGTCTCTCCCAGGCCCCACAGCAGCTGCCTCCTCCTCCATTGCCACTGCCAAACTTGCAAGTGGGTGAGCAGAGTCTTCCAGGCCGTGCAGCTGCTTCCTCTGCCACCACCTGCACCACTCCTGCAGGCGGGTGGGTGGGCAAGCAGGGTCTTCCGGGCCTCACGGTCACTTCCTCCACCTCCACCTGCACCTCTCCTGCAGGTGGGTGGGCAGGCAAGTGGAGTCTTCTCTGCTGCATGGCTTCTTCCTCTAGGGACACCCAAGCCTCTCCTGCAGGCGGGCAGGCTGTTCCAGGCCATGCAGCAGGTTTCTCCACTGCCGCCAATGTCCCAGGTGAGTGCTGCCTGGGACCTGGACCACTGCTGGCCTGGCCCCTTGCACTGCTGCTCGCCATCCGTGGATAACCGAATCAGCAGATGGTGAATCAGCAGATACAGGGGTACTACTGTATATTATATTATATTATATTATATTATATTATATTATATTATATTATATTATATTATATTATATTATATTATATTATTATATCACCTTTCTTCAAGAACTGAGACTTAACCTGTCTAACAAAATTGCATTATTACAGCTAGTGTTATTGTTAGGAAATAAAGAATCTATGATTACAAAGGCACCCTTTCCTGACTTCAGATAAAGTTAACAGCAGCAAACTACTATTATCCAACTGTACCTCTTTCCCTCAGCTAACCTGTGAATAAATTGATTAATCTGTGAAAAATAACTCTTAACTCTAATGTTATCCAGATGGTGCCATGACAGTAATAAATGTTCCTAATGGCATATGTGATGCCAACACCACTAAAACCATGGTATTCTACCCCTTTCTTTCTTTCTTTCTTTCCCTCCAAACACATCTGAACAATAAGGTAATATTAGGAAGTATTATCAACCTCTGTATTCACTGAGAAATGTATTTGAATGGTCACCACACAGTGAAAAGAAGGTACAATATGTTGGACATGGAATTTAGGTTTAAAAAAACTACTGGGTGCGAGTAATGTACTGGTGTTCCAGAGGAAAAGGAATTTTGCCTCACGAAATATGAAGATTTCAGAAAGCTGAGCAGTCAATTGGATTTCCCTCAGGATGATATTTCAGAAGTAAAGATGTATCACAAGCAAGGTCCTGTTCCCAATTGTTTTTAAATGTCTGAAGATGTGGACTTGCCCCTGAAAGCTCACATTAAAATATAGCAACTAGTCTTTAAGGTACCACAATGTTATTTTTTTGTTTCGTTTTTTCCTGATATGCTATCACAGGTCAACATGTAATACACCTCGTCTAATACTTCTTGATTGTTCACTTTGCTGGACACAGTATCTTCTCAGACATAGCAGATTGCTCTAGAAATCTAGGAACCAAACGCAGGAGAAGGTGTTCCTCTGAGCAAGGCAGAAAATTTAAGGCAGTGTAGGAATTCTGAATTATAAACCCCAGGCATAAACCCTTACCAGTGGCCATGTTGACAGGGACTCCAAACGTATGTCAGGCCAAATAGTGGCCTTTCCTGCATTGGTTCTTTTCAAAAGCAATCCTTTCAAGCACATGAACCTTGTTGCTAAGGTTAAGGTCTGGTTGGTGACCTGGCCATTGCACTTTGGATTGCTCCCTCTGTTCAATCCAGCATGTGTTCAAGCACCAGGGAAATATCAATATGTAAGAAGCATCTTTCATCTGAAAGGCAAAGGATGAACTCTCAAGTAAAGGCTTAACCAGTGGGGAGCCATGCAATACATTTTAAAAAGAGGGATCATCTCTTCCCTAACATTGTGCTTATTGTTATATCATTTTTGTTGAATAGTGCTTTTTCTCTTTGCCAATGAGTCTCTGTATGTGCAGATAAAGAGCTTGAACATGGATGGAAATGGGTCCATAGCAGTATTTCTGCTTCAAAGGGTCATTTACTATACAGATATCCCATGAACACTGTAACGGGGTTAGAAGTAGTCAAGCCTGTTAGTTAGGCCAAATGTAAAACATTGAATAATAAAGTGCAGCTTCATTTCAGTAGCTATGTGCTTATCTGTAGTATGTGTAAATATGAGCTTGCTAGATTTGTAAACAGGGCTCAGTGATGAAGCAAGAGAAACCTGATTGGTCTATGAATAACATGTGACAGATGTTTCCCATGCTAACGGACAGTCTGAAATGAGCAGAGGGATTGACAGCGAGAAGAGTCTTTTGGTGCATGAAGACAAGACAAGCCTAGAAAATGTAGTTTAGGAAATTAGAGGGAGGCCTCTGCCTCTGGCCTCATGAAAGTTAGTGTAGTAATCAGCTTTGTTATTTTCTAGATAGCAGCAATATTTTGTGTAACGCCCCCAATAGCCTCAATAAATGCTTTTAATTATTCAGAAGGTGCCTTAGTAATATTTTTGGTAAGTCTAGCAGCAGACCTAGAAAGGCTGAGAAGTCAAAGACATGGACTGATGGGGCTATGACAGTCTCCAGGCTCTCCCATAGATTGGCTGAGGTTGATTTATTGCAGGGTGGATGCCTGAGCAGAGGCTAAAATAGCCCAGTCCCATTGGGATTCCATGACAAACACAATATCCAGTCCCTAAAGTTGCCTGCAATTTTTTTCCATGAAGTAAAATGAATGTGGGCTGTTTTACAACTGTTACACAACCCGGAGTCTGCTCTTGGCTGCACCTCCACTTTCCTCCCTGACAGAGCCGTTGTGAGACAAAGTCAGATAGTAATACAGTATAACTACTAGTACTACCAGTAGAAAACAAAGTGAATGCCTTTGGTCTTCTTTTTTACTTCTCCCTCTGGGTTAGAGATTCAAATTAAGGTATTTTGCTGTGGAGCCAGGTCTAAAGTTTGATTCTTTTTTGTGCCTCCTGAAAGAAGAGCCAGCCTGCATGGCCTTGGGCAAGGCCCAGTATGCCTCCAGAAGAAGGGAATATTAAACCATTTCTGAGAAAACACCACAACTCAGAATTGACTTGATGGCACACAATTACACGGTATATAAATCCTAATTAATCAATTAATTAATTAACCCACAATTTTGCTGCCCTCCCAAGAAAAGAGGGAAGCAGGGTTGCATAAGTGAAGCAACAATTTAAAGCAGAAATAGTGCAAATAGCACACAATGCTGACAGCTCTTGTTTTAACGTGTTGACCTTCATACAATTAGATGGATCGCAATGGCAACATGCATCTTTCTGGGAAAAAAATCAGGCATTTGTCCTGTACTTCCAAGATGTGTGTGTATCTGCTTTCCTTCTCAGTGACAAAGGATATTAGTTTCATGCAAGATATTCTACACAAGCTATAGCGACAATTATGAGACAACATATGATTTAAAAGAGCCACATATATAGCATTCCTTGCCTCATTGTTTCTTGGAGGTAAGGGATCTCAAGGAACTAGAAAACCTCTCAACACTTTATCTCAGCTGATGAAAACAAATAATCTCTCTCTCTCTCTCTCTCTCTCTCTCTCTCTCTCTCTGTCTGTCTGTGTGTGTGTGTACTATACATGTCTGTGTGAAACTGTGTGTAAAACGAGAGTTTGATGTGTGTGTGTGTGCACGCGTAGGCACACACATGCACACACACACACACACACACACACACACACACACACACACGTGTGCACGCACACATACACACATTCATTGTTTATGTTGAAACAAAACTTGATCTGGAAAATTCACAACTCAGTGATATTAAATATGAGATTTGCCCCAAAGGTTCACTATCCCTTGGAACAGACAGAAGAACAGGTGTAGAGTCAGTGCAGTAACTATACAACAGATGGTAGCACAGTATAGAGAGAGGAGTGCAGTACACAATGGACATGAAAAAAGATGCATATTGATAAGTGCAGGTTGGCTGTGATTTTCAACTCCCACAACTCAAGCATCGGTGCCTAATGGTGGTAGTGAAATTTAACAGGGATAAGTGCAAAGGTCTACACCTGGTGGGATGAAAACACACAAATGCAAGATGGGGAGTACTTGACTCAGTAATATAATGAGTGAGAAGGATCTTGGATTGGTTGTAGATCAATAGAGAGGAGTCAGGGAAGCCATTCATGTGTGTATAGGAAATTACTATCTCAACACCAGTGGGGGACTTAGGCACACTCTGTCTCCCATTTATCTGGCTGCCCTTTCGTCAATCCCAAACAAATCAGAACCACTTCACACCTCCACCGGGAAGGCCACTGCTAATGACCCACAGTGCCAAGTCCGGCATCACACATAAATTGCTGACCGGTGCATCTCAGCTAGGTAGGTAAACTCCTTGTTAATCAGAGGTCCCTCCCCTGTATTACCAGGAATCATTTTCAACCTGTCAGCCCTCATCTGGTCTGGAACCACAGCCAGGCAGTGCTGCAGGGTCTGCACAGCTTCCACTTAGGGATGGGCAAAAAATGAATTGCTGATTTGTTGTTTCATTATGTTACATAATGAAATGAAATGAAAGGATGAAACAGCATTTCATTACAGACAAACAAAATGGTCATTGTTTTCATTAAAATGAACCATTTTATTCCCTATGTAAAACGGCTCACCGCCATGGGTTAAAGAAAAAAATGCCAATGGCCCATGGGCCAGCTGGTTGGTGGGTGATTAAAAAATAAAAAAATTAAAAACGCACCAACCTGGCCCGCAGGCCAGCTAGTTAGTGGGAGATTTAAAATTTTTTTAAATGCACTGACCCTGCCTGTGGGCCAGCTGGTCGGAGGGAGAATTAAAAATTAAAAATAGAAAAACTGCTATGACTCAGCCCATGGGCCAGGTGGTTGGCACAAGATTAAAAAATAAAAAATAATTTTAAAAAAGTGTTGACCCAGCCCACAGGCCAGCTGGTCGGCACAAGATAAAAAGAAAAAATAGAAAAAAATTAAAAATGTTCTGAGCCAGCCCATGGGCCAGCTGTTCAGTGCAAGATTTAAAAAAATAAAAAACAGAAAATAGAAACTGCGCTGACTCAGCCTGAGTGCCAGCTGATCGGTGTGAGATTTAAAAAATAAAACAATAAAAACGCACTGACCCAGCTTGCGGGCCAGCTGGTCAGTGCAAGATTTTAAAATGAAAAAAATAATATTTAAAAAAACATGCTGACCCGGCCTTCAGGCCAGCTGGTCGGCGCGAGATTTTAAAAAAATAAAAAATAAAAATAAAAAAGTGTGACCCGGCCCGCAGACCAGCTGATAGGTGCTACTTTTTTTAAAAAAAAGCACTCCCTGTCCTCCCTGTGGGCCAGCTGGTCGGCAGGAGAAAAAAAAACCGTGACCACAGCCCTTAAAGTGTAAAACAAACCTTTAAAAATACAAAATGCAAAACAAAACAAAATGGAATATGAAAGAAATGTTTTTTTTAAAAAATGCGTTGTGTAATAAATGAAACAAAATGGGGGAAGAAATTAAAAATGAAATGAAACACTATTTTGGCATTTTGTGCCCATCCCTACTTCCACTGTATAAAAGTATAAGGAAAAATAGAGTTGTCTGTCATAAGAACATAAGAACAGCCTTGCTGGAAGAGGTCACAGCCCATCCAGTCCAGCATTCTGACTCACACAGTGGCTCACCATTTGCTTCAGGGTATTCCCATGCAGATGTCTTCACCTGTTTAAGATTCCCTGCAAATGGCCTTGAGAGACATCCTGCCAATCTCTCCAACCCTGAGGTTGTTCTTAGGCATCCATAATGACAGCCATTGACACCCTTGTTCCCCATGAATTTGTCCAATCCTTTCTTAAAGCTGTCAAGGCTGGCAGCTGTCACCACTTATTCCAGCAGGGAGTTGCAGAGACCAGGGATCCTCTGAGTGAAAAAGTACCTTCTCTCATTTGTTTGAGATCTAGCACCCAACTTCAATCAGGTCACCTCTTAGGTGCCGTTGTTCAAGAGTGAAGAGGCCCAGCCGTTGCAGCCTCAGATGGTAAGGAAGGTGTTCAGTCCACTGATCATTCTGGTTGCCCTCCTCTGAACTTTTTCCATTTCCATAATATTCTTCTAGAGGTATGGTGACCAGAACTGAATGCAATACTCCAGATGGGGCCTCACTATAGATTTATAAAGAGGCAAAATGACACTTGCTGTCTTATTTTCCATACCCTTCCTAATGATCCCTAGCATTGAGTTTGCTTTTTTCACTGCTGCGGCACACTGGGTTGACACCTTCATTGAGCTGTCCACCAGGACACCAAGGTCTCTTTCCTGGTTTGTTGCAGATATTTCAGACCCCATCAGTTTATTAAAGTATTTTTTTGCCCGAAATTGCACCACTCTGCACTTACTAATGTTGAAGCTCATTTGCCACTGGTTTGCCCACTCCCCCAGTAACAAGAGATGCCTCTGGAGCTCCTTACAATCTCTCTCAGTTTTTACTACCCTGTATAATTTAGTGTCATCAGCAAATTTTGCTACCTTGCTATTTACTCCTACTTCTAGATCATTTATGAAGAGGTTGAAAAGCAGGGGTCCCAATACAAAACCTTGGAGGGCCCACTCTTTACCTCCCTCCACTTGGAGGTATCCATTTAGTGCTACCCTCTGTTTCCTGTCACATAGCCAGTTGCTGATCCGAGGCAAGACCTGTCCCTTGATTCTATGACTGACAAGTTTATTCAAGAGCCTTTGATGTGGGACCTTGTCAAATGCCTTCTGAAAGTCCAGATAAACAATGCCAACTGGATTTCCCTTATCCACATGCTTGTTGACACTCTCAAAGAATTCCAACAGATTAGTGAGACATGATTTGCCCTTGCAGAAGCCATGTTGGCCCTCCTTCAGCAGCACCTTCTCTTCTGTGTGCCTATTAATTTAATCTTTTAGGATGATTCCCATTACTTTACCTGGGACACATGTCAAACTGACCAGTTGGTAATTTCCTGGATCACCTCTGGATCCTTTTTTGAAGATAGTTGTTATATTCACTACCTTCCAGTCATCAGGCACAACTCCTGATTTGAGGAAAAGATTACCAGTATATATTTTGGCTAGGACCACAGTCATTTCATCTTTAAGTTCCTTGAGAACTCATGGATGGATGCTATCTGGTCCTGGTGACTGGTCAGCATTTAGTTTAACAAGACATGCCAGAATCTCCTCCCTGGTTATTTCTATCTAGCTTAATTCTTCTGACTGACACTGCTTTGTAGTACCCACAGTGACAAAAGAGGCCATTTGGTAGTAGGGCAGCTAAAAATTCTGTAAAAGATTAGATAGATAGATAGATAGATAGATAGATAGATAGATAGATAGATAGATAGATAGATAGATAGATAGATAGATAGATAGATAGATAGATAGATAGAACACCCCCCAGCTGAAACCTCTGGTTCTAGTCATCAAGGAAGAAATGAAGCCAGTGTAATTTTATGCCTATAATCCTGAGCCCTGACAACCAGTCAGGAAGATGCTGTGGTCAATGGTATTGAAGGCTGCTGAGACATCCAGGAGGACCAATGTGACCACACTCCCCATGTCAGCCTCTAGAAGAAGATCACTGAGCAAAGCAACCTAATCTGTCTCAGTCCTGTGGCACTGCATAAATCCTAAGTAAAATGGATCTAGGCCAGATATGTCCAAACTTTGGCCCTCCTGATGTTTTGGACCACAACTCTCAGAATTCTAAGCTTAGATTGCCAATGGCAAAGGACTGGGGGTGTTGTGGCCCAAAACATCTGGAGGGCTGAAGTTTGGACATGCCTGATAGACTATTGGTATCCTTGAAGGATCTGGCAACTGATTAGCCACCACCCTCTCAATCAGTTTCACCATGAAGGGTATGTTGGCAAGTGGACAGCAGTTGCTTAAATCAATGAGTCAACTCATTGTCTTCTTCAAGCAAGATGGAATATAGTCGCATCTGAGAGGCCCATTGGATTCTCTCATCACTGGCTGATTTCAGGAGCCTTCTTTTCTGTGCATGGATAGGCCTTGATTAACAAGGGGAAATTGACACTACTTTTGTGCTAAGGCATCTTCCACACATTGCAGAAACCTCTGCCTCTCTCTCTCTCTCTCTCTCTCTCTCTCTCTCTCTCTGTGTGTGTGTGTGTGTGTGTATGATTTATATGCAGAGCATTATAATTATAATACTCTGTATAATATATACAGGGTATTATAATATAACACACTGGAGGGGGGATGATTTCAAAGGTGTTAACAAACTCCCCACAATCTGTCTCAGTGCGTCAAGGCAGCCTGTCTCACCAGAATGAGTCACTCAGCAAGGCTTCATCAGAGATTTCATCCCAAACTTGAACCGTGTCAGAAATTAGAGGTAACATTTTTTCCTCACCTTTAGAGGAACAACATGCATAACCAGCATGCTGAGCAAATGCATTGTGGGAAAGGAAAGCAACATTTCATTAACTTGTTAGTCCTTGCAGAATGTTGGTGAGATGCATTTTTCTCCCCTTTCACCTCTTGCATTCAATCACACTGCTTTCAGATGGGTGGCTTCTATTGAGTTTGTGATCCAAAGTAATGTGTACCCATTTCTGTTTGTACCTTCGTAACTGCTGATGGGTTAGAAATGCATTGGGTTCACACTTTAATAGTTCACCCAATCTGCAGCACCTAGGAATGATTGCACAAAAGTGCCAATTTCTTCATTTGTAGATTATGAATCACAACAAATGAATGAAAGTTTAAATATATACAGTATATACAAATTATATACAAATTTTCTTTTCTTTCTGCTTCAGAATACATCTATTTTGTGTTTGGTCTCTTTGTAGTAATACTGGGCTGTGTCCTTTTTTGTTTGCTTGCAGTGTCCTCTCTGTGATCTCATCTTCTTGAGAAAATGAAGTGTGTGGGGGTGGATCATTTGAGTGAGTTGCTGCTCTGGAAAAAGTGACTGTTAGGGACCATTAGGAGAGGAACCAAAAATCAAACTGCTGGCTTCATAATGTCTTTGTGCAAATCTACTGCACAGCCGCCCTTTGACCACTTACAGAGTCACTTCCAGGACCAATGAAAGTAATGGCATGTTGAAGACATCTGTAACCAAACAGTAATAATGCAATGCTTCAGGTTAGGAGAGCAAAAGATCTTATAGTGGAAGAAGACTAACTCCAGTCTTCTTTCATCTCCTGGATCAAGATATCAAGGAAACTCAGTAGGAAGCACTACTGACTGAGCCACCAATTTAGAGCCTGAGTACAGCATAGCCAAGATTGCTGTTGGTTCCTCGGGTCACCTGATCTGCCTGTGCTGAGAATAGTGCATAGTCATAGTGAAAATAGGCATACATTTGAGCTGCAAGTCTTGATTGAGTCTCCTTTGTAGGCCAATGCACCCAATGATAATGTTGAGAAGAGATCATAACAATTTTGCAGGCAATAACACATTATCAATGGGGGGACTTTGCAACTTAAGGTGTTTTATCACTGATTTGATTAGTAGAGTTCTTTTTCTCAGTTGAGACAAGACCCCACCCTCTTTCTGTTTTGTCTCCTTTTTTTTGCTTCCCTTGTTTAGTTGCAATTCTCTTTTCTTGACCTTTGAACATGTAGCAAGCATGGAGGATGTCTCTTCCACATATGCAGACTCAATTTTTTCTTATTTTTCTTCTGATTGTAACTAGGGATCAGAACTGTAAATAAAGATACCTTTTCTTTACACTTAAAACGTTTTTGGAATGAATTTTAAAAACAGTGTTTTTTTTTGGGGCAAATGAACTTGTTTCATGAAAAAAATTTTAACACCACCATTAGAAAATGTTAAAAAATTTAACTCTGTGCCTGTGGTAATTTTTCACACCAGGCAACATCTTGCGGCACAGAGTGTGGGTGGTGGTTGAAAAAAACTATATAGTGTTGGAGCAGTGTGAGAGGGGTGGTGGGAAACATGTTTCTGTTTCTGCTAATTAAAAGGGAATAATCATAATTCAACCACACTACAGAAACTGAGGTTTTCAATTTGCCCCAATGGATGACAGGGTGCAACTAGAGATGCTCTGAGATTATTCATGGGTGCAATTAATTTGAATATTTATTTGAATCACATCAAATAAATAGGGAATGAGATCCATGAAATTAAGGTACAGATGAAATGAAAATCCATGCATTTCTAACAGAGTAAAAGGCAATGATGTAATGAAAGTGTAATGCAGATCACTCTGGATTAAAGTTTCTGGTGATACTATAATTATGCAAAATTAGCCTCAGTTAGCCCTTAATAAAACCCCATATTGTACCTCATCTTCTGCCAGCCTTCCTGTTAATGCCTTTTGGTGCAGATGAGATGCCTTCACAGTGTTCATTCCTGGTAGTCCTCCTGGCCTCTTCTATAAGTTTGGTTGTGTCTTTGCTATGCATAAGCCAATCTCTTTGGTGCCCATCTGTGTTTTAGCATGATAAAAACGTTAGTTTCTGTCAGATATTAGTTAGTGAAATATATGTATTAGACAGGATGGTCAATATATATTTGATATGAACTTTTAAAGATGGAGTCTGTAAAAAGTGCAAAGTCACAGTGACTTGTATAGTTTTTTCTAATGGAGTACAGATGTTAAGAATTAACATAATGAATTTTGGCTGTTGCAAGGGGTTGCAATAGCTATGAGGTAATGTCATTTATGATTGGATAGACACATGTATAAAAATGCTCTGTAAATCATTGTTCATTGGGCCTTCCGTGAATAAGGTACCCACTTTGTTTCTCTGTCATATATTTTGTCAATGTAATGTATGCTGTTATGCTGTTGAATTTTGTATCAATGTAACAATGTGACTTTTCCCCCTATGCATTGTTGAACTTTGTATAAGTTCTGTGATGCTGTGATATATTTTTGTACAGTTTGTAATATAGCTGTTTGGTTTTAAGAAAACTCTGTCTTTGGCTAACAATTTATTCAGTAAGTATTGCTTCTGCTGGCTGATCAAATAGCACATACTCTGAGAGTTTCACAGAGATACACTTTGTACGAAAGGGAGAAAATACGTCTTGCTCTCAGGCTGAAGGTGAGAAAATATTGGGCAGGATTCCGTTTCCTAGACCTTCCAGGAGACCCCGGGCATTCTTGAAGTTCCACTGCTTAGGTTTTTTTTTACCTCAGATGAAATTAGATCCTTCCAGCATATGATAGTATGGTGGTAGTTTCAACAAGCACAGAGGGAGTGCAGAAATGTCTATTGTGGTGATGCTCCTTTGCTAGCACAATATTGAATTTAGGTCATAGCCTGGATGCCAGTAATGTTTACTAAGCACAACTGCAGACAAGTCAATGCTACACTATTAAGATACACTTTGCGTTGTACAGATTTATAAACAAAAACAAAGGTAACAAAGCCTCAGCTGTCATCTCGGCAAGGAATTATTTGTGCGGTATTGCTCCGCACATATTTTACATCTTGTAAGATTAGCAAAATGGCAATCACATGATTATTTATGTTTAGACCAGGCATACGTTTCCCCCCTAGACCTCAATGGAGGTAGAATTCTCTGTATTATTAATTCTTCCACCCTACTCTAGCTGTGCTGCTTAGCTGTGCTTGTAATTAGGGTCATCTGTTCAGCCACGATAGCTTGACCCATTAATACACAATTTGAAAGAGATAATTAAAACATATATGAAGGGAGATGAGCCCGTCATCTAAGAGAATGCTTAGGGCTTGCAAATATAACATTGACAATTGTTCATTTTTTTATTCTGGTAGCATTCATGCTCCAGTTTGATACCTTTGTTAAATTGCTTAGAATCAGAGAGGAATGCAAACAGTCCCTTGATGTTTGCCACCCTGCTGTGGGAAGAGAAAGTGGAATACCTGCCACTTCAGGTTTCTCCAGGAGTAGGTGAAATCCAGAATAATTTCTTTTGGATGAGACCTGGTGGAGTTTTTGTTTTGTTTTGTTTGACTTTTGGTTTAGTTTGGTTTTGGAATCTCCCATATTAGATTTGCCTGGGAAGGAAATTTTTTGGACTGGCTTGACTGTCAATCAATCCAGAACCAACCGATCATTTCTTCCCTGCCTCTCAACTCACAGATAACTCTGTCTCTCTCCTCTGTGCTTTTTCTCCCACTAGTCTTTATAGAAGTATGTTGCTGAAGTCAGTCGGGTTTATCTGCGCTGCAATTGCCCGAATTTCTGTTGCACAGCTAAAGGAATTACAGCAGTCATGTCCAAACTTCAGCCCTCCAGATGTTTGGACCACAACTCCCAGTCTTTTGTCATTGGCAATCTAAGCTTAGAATTCTGGGAGTTGTGGTCCAAAACATCAGGAGGGCCGAAGTTTGGATATGCCTGAATTACAGTAATCCCCCTCCTATCGTGGGGGTTAGGGACCTGATCCGACCTGCAATAATGGGAAATCTGTGATATGAAGATGCTGGGTCAGGTTGGGACTGGGGGGGGGGGCTATCTGAGGCCTGAAACTGCCCTGAACGGGCCTCTGGAAGTCTTGACAGGTCTGCTGGAGGCCCCAGAAGTGGTTTCTGGCAATCTGGAAGTGGGGTAAGTGCAGGAGGCCTCAAATGGGCCCATGCAGCCTGCCTCAGGAGCCCTTTGTTTCATATTCTGTGGTCCTGTGATATACCGGGACCGCAGTATATGAAACACAAAATGGTGGAGGATGACTGTATATCGAAAATTCAGAACTCTGCAGCAAGACTGACCATTCACATCAGCAACAACACTCCTTCCACCTCTCTCTGCTATGTTTCGGCATGCGTCTGACATTGAAGATGGTTGGAGTGGGGATTGTTTCAGCAGACTGGACCTGCTGAGGGTCTGAGTTTCATACAAAACACATTGTCTGGTTTCCTTATGGGACCATCAAGAGCCACATCTGCTGCTTCCCCCCCCCCCAAAAAAAAACCAAGAAGTGCATGGAAGATCTTTAAGGATAACCTCCTAGCAAAGCACATCTTTTGCCATGTTTGAACTTTTGGGACTTGCTATAAAGAAGAGTGAGTTGCTCTTGAAAGCTTGCAATGTTTTTTTATTTCTATTAGTGGTCTATGAAGGTATCACCTGTAGCCTAGTTTTTCATTTGTGATTTGTGATGGCCACATGGCTCAAGCTCAGTTTTCTGCTTTGACCAAATAACCCTGAAATTGAGACCTTTAAACGGTGATCTGTGCCCTCTAGGGAGCTACATTTAGCAACGTTTTTAGTGATTTCTTTTTTTTTTTTTTTGGCTCCCATAGTGGCTGCATGGAGCCATAATGTGCCCTCCTCCCATAGATAAACATGTGTAGAACTTCATCCCTATCCATAGAAATCAACTTTCTTGGCTCAGGGAGTTTCTTTGTGCCTTCTAGAGGGCATGAGAGGAACTTTTGCCATGCTTGTCTCCCAGTACCACTTAACCCAGGGGTGTCCATACTTTTTGTAAGGAGGGCCAGATTTGGTGGCTGAGAATGTGTCAGGGGCCGGTTGCTCCCGGACCCTGCCACCCCACTGCAAGCCCCACCCACTGACCCATAAGCCCTACCCACTGACCCCTTGTAACCCCACCCGCAGGAAGGAAGGCGGTAACCAAGGGAGGGAGGAAGGAAGGAAGGAAGGTGGGGACCAAAGGAAGCACAGGGAGCTGAGGCCACAGGTCTGTGTGACCTTGCACCCCCCCAAGCTTCCCAGCAGTGGCGATGGCTCGCCCGCCAGCCCACCCCAAAGCTCCTTGGCAGTGGCAGAGGCCCGCTGGCCTGCCCACCCCCACACATTCCCCTGCGGTGCCAGTGGCGGCAGACCGCCCGTCCGCCCAGCGGTGTCAGTGTTGGCGGAAGATTATTTTAAAAAACATGGGGCGAAGGAGGGGGGAGGGGCGGGCCAGCCAGCCGCGAGCCACTCAGAATGGCCTGACGGGCCAGATTTGGCCCCCAGGCCGGACTTTGGGCAGGCCTGACTTAACCCATTCTTTGATTCCACATTCCCTTGTTTTTGTAATTTGGTATGGATGGCTTTTCAAAAAAGGAAAGCCAAGTGTGCTGCTTATATACTGCCCCATAGTGCTTAAAGCACTCTTTGGGTGGTTTGCACATAACTATGTAGGCTACACAGTGTTCTCTCCACCCCACCCCACCCAACAAGCTAGGTATTCAATTTATCAACCTCAGAAGGATGGAAGGCTGAATGAACCTTGAGCCAGCTACCTGGGGTTGAACACCAGGTTGTGAGCACAGTTATGGCTTCAGTACAGTAGTTTAACCTCTGCACCACCAGGCTGTTTGTTTTCAATGAAAAAAGTTTGTTGAAAAGAATGCATGTTTGTGAGTCAGTGGAGTGGAAGGGTTCTGTGGACCTCCAAGATCTGAAAGAGATCCATGTGGTTCTCAGGCATCTGGAGGTTGCCATCCCTGACCTAGGGCCTTGTGGTCAGAGATACACTCCCAGCTGCCACTAGAAGAGCAGAGGAACCTCTGAGAAAATCCTAGCTAGAGAGGACAAATAGCAGGTACATTAGGGGCTCCTTGGCAGACAATTAACAGTATGTAATAATCTGTAATGGAGTTAAATGAAGAGGAATGGAAAACTCATTAAGGGTCAGCAGAAAGCATGGTGGAAGAAAGCAGCAAGAACAAATAGCAAATGAGAAGAATAATTCAGAGCAACTAATACTTCTAGGTGCCTGGTCATCAGATCAACTGTTCTGTGTGGCTCTCTCAAATGGAATTTTCCAGCTGATGCACAAGAATGTTGTGGAATCTATGCTAGCCCAGCCTCACTGAAGCTACTGTAGCAAAAACACACAAAGAATTTATATGCCTTGAGTATTTCATATACAAAATACTTGGAGCATTTCATATATAATGTTCAATAATTCCCACCCAGCACCAGTGATCAGTTCAAACAATAGGACAGCTAACGACACCCATCAACAGCAGAGAAGGATAGCTGCCACCTCCCTGATTGCCGTGAAATTTCTTAATCCCACCACATCACAAGTCTAGACACCATGGTTCAAAGGGGGTGTCCCCTGGGAAAAAAACATTTTGAAGCACCATTATCTGTTCTTGGGAATACTGATCCCAGGCAGCTAGCAGCATGATAATTGCTGTGGACCTTCCTCAAGATCGCTCCCTTAAGCACCCCAAATTTGGAGAGATTTGGGGTATGGGGCCAAGTTATTTGATGCCAAATGGGGTGCCCCCAGTAGAAAAGCTTTAATAATTTTAAAGTCCTTGAAAATACTGTTCCCAGGCACCTACCAGCATGAAAATAAAATCATTTAAGTTGCAGCTTTGCTTGAAACCAAAGGGTCCAGTTTAACGTACACTACACAGCGGTTCATGGGAGTGACACTCTTGAATCACAAGACGGTATCATTGCTGGTCAGAATGGCTGGATCAACAGGTCCTAGATGGACTCCTGTATTGCTATTTTTGTCAACACCTGCATATGATGAAAGAAAGGGAGAGGGGAACTTTGTTCTCTGCTGCAGCCTGGCATACTAGTGTGGGGCTCATGGGAGAGTTTAATTTTCATGCCTGCTGCCTGCCTACCTTGGATGTGGTGGCTTGGTAGCTTAGCTGTATTTATCAGGGACCCTTTACAGAATCGAACCCTTATTCCCCATGGCCATGGTGCTGCAAGGCACAGAAAGTAAAGTACAGCACAGAAAATCATGTGTGTGGTGGTGTGTGTGTGTGCCTCCCTGTGCTGAGAGAGAAGCCACACACAACACAACAGCACAGCTTCTGTTTGGGACTGGAGCTGGGAAAGTTTTAGAAGGCATGCTGGGAAGGGTTTTATATTCTTTTCCCCTTCCTACCACCTTTGAAGTACAACATTCCTTCCCACCCACCCACATTGTGATTTCCACCACCGAGCAGTACCAGTTCCCCCATTCTCAACTGGCACAATAAGAATGCACCTGGCCATCCCTCTTAATCATGGCCCCATTGCAAAAAACCAACAAAATAGAACTGGATCGTTCTTATTCCATTATTCCTAGCTGGAGTATTCTGGGCTGGCAAACTCCTGCCTGTCTCCTCAGCTTGCAAGCCCACCTGCAGGTTATGGGATCTGAAAGACCCATGTATTTTTAAGACCTGCCTGGCTGCCTTGGTGTACTTTAATTCTGCCTGCCTGCCTGCCTGTCTGCCTGCCTGCCTGCCTGCCTGTTGGAGTGAACTTCAGCCCTTTGTGCCTTGGTGGGTTTCAAGGGGAGAGTCAGAAGATGCTCCAAATCCACACACCACAGCAATTTCCATGCCGCTAGGTGCCTGGCTGGGATCAGTATTTTCAGTACTTTAAAATTACAAAAGTTCTTCTACAGGAGGCACCCTGTTTGGCATTGAATATTTTGGCCCCCATACCCCAAACCTCTCCAAATTTGGGGTGCTTCGAGGGGAGACCTTGAGGAAGTTCCACAACGATTTCCATGCTGCTAGCTAGGTGCCAGGAATCACCACAGAGGGTGGTGGAGTCTCCTTCTTTGGAGGTTTTTAAGCAGAGGTTGGATGGCCATCTGTCAGGAGTACTGTGATGGGGGTTCCTGCATGGCAGAGGGTTGGACTGGATGGCCCTTGAGGTCTCTTCCAACTCTATTATTCTACAATTCTGTCATGGCTCCATCCTGTATAATGCTGTCAACTATAATTTATGGTTTACAATCTTCCTTTCCCTTCCCTTCTCTTTTCTTTGAAGTGCCTTCTTTTAGAATGAATCATCCCTCTATCTTTTACAGAATCAACTAGCTATAAAATATCATATGAATTATACAATGATATTGGGAGGGTTTTTTTCCAAGTTTGTTTTGCTATGAGATCACGCTCAAAAGGTTCCAGCACCAACTCCCTATAGTTTGAAAGATTTTAACTTTCATAAATCTTTCATCTCCTGTTGTCAAAAGAAATCAGGATGCCTCTCTGATGTCTATCAGGACGATTAGCATTATTGTTATGGGCATTTATCTTGAAGGAAATATACAAATGTTTGCACGCATGCCTTAAAAGAACCATGCTACTGACTGCAAGAGGAATCATCTTCTCAAGAGAGGAAAGGAAATGTGTCATGTTCTAATGCCATCTGCTCATCCCACTAAAGGAACACAGAGAGTGAGTAGAAAGTATCTGAAAAAGAAACAGATTCAGAGCAAAGTTGAAGGCGGCACCAAGGCAAGGACTATGTCAGCCATTCCTTTGAAGAAGAAATATCTTCTAACCAGGATTAGGCAGAAAGTCGATCTGCATGTACAATAGATCTCTTCATTATTTCATCTGGAGTAAAATAGCAAGGATTTCAGACTTCTAGTTGCTTAACAGCTATAGGAGCAAGATGTGCCATAACCATGTACTTCTCTGTAACTGAGGATGATTTCTGGTTAGATGGATTGTGAAGCCCTTTCAGTTTTGCTATCTTTTTGTTAAGAAGCTTCTCTGTTAACATGACCTTATAATACCCTTCTTACTGCTGGTTTAATTGACCGATGTATCAGATATGCACACCAAAGGCACCACTCCCATTTTTTTTGTTCTTTCAAAGGAAATGACTCATCTGTTTATTGGTCCCTTTATGAGTTGAAGGTCCAGGTAGTCATCATGAAGGTATCATGGTCTGGAGGAGCCTTGTGTCACAGTAGTTAATGTGCAGGGAGAACTCTTCTCACAATATGAATTTGATCCCAACAGATTCACTCAACCTCAAGGTTGACTCAGCCTTCCATCTTTCCAAGGCTGATATGAGTAAAATGAGTATCCAGCTTGTGGGGGAAGGGGGCAATGTGTAGCCTGCATAATTAAAATGCAAACCATCCAGAGATTGCTTTAAGCACTATAACGTGCCATATAAGCAAAACCCTTTTTTCTTTTATTTTTTAAAAACTTCCAGGTTAGTTGCCATATTTTTCAGTCTATAAGAGGCCCCTATATATAAGACAACTGTTTGCAGAGAAAAGGTATGGGCAGTTTCACAACTGCATGGTTCTCTCCTCAGCTTTCTTCTCATAGAATCATAGAATCTTAGAGCTGGAAGAGACCTCAAGGGCCATCCAGCCCAACCCTCTGCCATGCAGGAACCCCCATCACAGTATTTCTGACAGGTGGCTATCGAGACTCTGCTTAAAAACCTCCAAAGAAGGAGACTCCACCACCCTCCATGGCAGCATATTCCACTGCCAAACAGCTCTAACCATCATGAAGTTCTTCCGAATGTTCAAATGGTATCTCTTTTCTGTAGTTTGAAACCATTGCCACGAGTCCTAGTCTCTGAAGCCATGGAAAACAAACCTGTTCCCTCTTCAATATGACATCCTTTCAAATTTTTAAACATAGCTATCATATCCCCTCTCAGTCTTCTTTTTGAAAGGCTAAACATTCCCAGCTCCCTAAGCCGTTCCTCATAAATCATTTCTTCCAGACCTTCAGCCACCTTGGTCGCCCTCCTCTGGACCTGCTCAAGGTTGTCAACATCCTTTTTAAATTGAGGTGCACAGAACTGGACACAGTACTCCAGATGAGGTCTGACCAAAGCAGAATAGATTGGTACTATCACTTCCCTTGATCTAGACTCTATGGTTCTGTTGATGCAACCAAGAATTGCATTGGCTTTCATGGCCGCCGCATCACACTGCTGACTCATGTTCAATCGTCCACCAAGACTCCCAGATCCCTTTCACAGGTACTATTTTCCAGCCAGGTGTCTCCCATCCTATATCTGTGCAATTCATTCTTTTTACCTAGATGCACCACCCTACATTTCCCTCTGTTGAAACCCATTCCGTTACCTTTGGCCCAGCTCTCTAATCAGTCTCTGTAGAAGACAACCCTCAATTTGTCCTCTAAAGGTTTTAGACAAAAAATATAGTCTTGTACATGGGAAAACACCATAAATGGAGTGTCCTCCCCACTCTGGCACAAACCAATCTACACTATAATAAGGGACAGTTATTGGTGCCCGACTCGTCTTTTGGAGCTACTCTGACCGGCTCCTTCTCCAGTTTTATGATAGTATTTGTGTGTGTCACCTTGAAAATCCCTAATCCCATGAATAGATAAAACAGAAAAGCCAAGGCCAGGTCTCAGACTGGATGGGTGCAAATGGGACAGAGGACATCTGGCCAAAATGGTGGGATCTGTTTTGAGTGTTCTTCTGACTCATACTGAGAATCTACCTGGGGGCAGCTGTTCCCCATACTTTAGATGGTTTATTTATTTATTTATTTTTGTATTTATATCCCGCTTATCTACTACATGTAGTACTCTAAGCGGCTAACAAGGGCAATAAATGCCAGATAAAACACAATAGAATACATCAAATATAAAGCAAAATCAACATAAAACAATAAGACAACATGACATATAAAATCCTATTGCATCCCAGAATGCAGAGGAACAAATCCTAACAAATTAAAATTAAACACACCTTAGAAGGCAGTCAAAATTTGGTAACAATGACAATGGCGGGAGAAAAAAGAAAAAAGGGAAAAAAAGCTAACTAAAAATCGCCAAAGGCCTCTCGGAACAAAAAAGTTTTTAAAGCTTTCCAAAAGGCTTGCAGGGACTCTGCAGAGCGCACTTCGCTGGGGATGGAGTTCCATAAGGAAGGGGCTGCCACTGAGAAGGCCCGGTTCCGAGTAATCGTCTTCCGGGCCTCTCGTGGAGTGGCAAACCGCAGCGAATGCGCTCGCACCTGCCGAACAGGACGGGCCGAGGTGGATCGCTGGACGATACGCTCTGTCAGGTAGTCCGGTCCCAAGCCATGGAGGGTTTTATAAACTAAAACCAAGACCTTGAATCTAATCCGGGGTGCAACGGGCAACCAGTGCAGGTGAGCCAGAACTGGGTGATGTGGTCATAACGATACACACCAACCACCAGTCTGGCCGCCGCATTCTGTACCCGCTGCAGGCACCGGAGAAGAGTCAAGGGCAACCCCATGTAGAGCGCGTTGCAGTAGTCCAGTCTTGAGATCACCAGTGCTTGGACCACTGTTCTCAGAGAGTCAACATCCAGGTACGGGCGGATCTGGGCGATCTGGCGAAGATGGTAATAGGCGGCCCTGGTCACTGACGCCACCTGCGCCTCCATGGTCAGCGCCGGGTCCAGGACCATGCCCAGATTCCGCACCCTCTCCACTGGCCGGAGGGAAACCCCCCCCCCCCAGACAGGGAAGAGGGCCACCGTACCCAGATGGTGAGCTCCCAAAGAACATAACCTCCGTCTTCTCGGGGTTGAGCTTAAGCCTTTTCACCCCGGTCCAAGTCAGCACGGCGTCCAGGCACTCATCAAGGATCCTCACAGCTTCCACTGCAGAGGTGGAGAAGGAGAGATAGAGCTGTGTGTCATCAGCGTACTGATGACAGCAGACTCCAAATCTCCTAATGACCCCAGCCAGCGGCCTTACGTAGATGTTAAACAGCATAGGGGACAGCGACGACCCCTGTGGAACCCCACAAGGGAGTATCCAAGGAGCCGATAACTTCCCCCCCCATGCTGGACGTACTGAGGACGGCCCTCCAGGAAGGATTGGAGCCAACTGCGAGCAGTGCCTCCGATTCCATCCTCAGAGAGCCGGTCCAACAGGATACCGTGGTCGACGGTATCAAAGGCCGCTGACAAATCCAGGAGAACCAACAGGGTAGAGCAACCCCTGTCAGCCGCCCGGATTAGGTCATCTTGCAGCGCGACCAAAGCTGTTTCGGTCCTGCGACGAGGCCTGAACCCGGACTGGCAAGGATCGAGGCACTGCCGATCCTCCAGGTACGACTGCAGCCGGACCGCCGCCACCCTCTCGATCACCTTACCCATAAACGGGACATTAGCAATAGGACGGTAGTTGACTAAGTCGTCCGGACAAAGGCCTGGTTTTTTAAGAATGGGCTTCACCACCGTGTCCTTCAGATGGGAGGGAAAAACCCCTCGCTGAAGGAGGCGGTGGCAATGGCCGAAGCCCATTCGGCCATGGTCCCGCTGGCTGCTTTTATAAGCCAGGCAGGGCAGGGATCGAATGGGGTGGACGCCGGCCGGCAGTAAGCCATAGCCTTAGAGGCCTCGACAGCAGAAACAGGCCCAAGCGCATCCAACCGAGGGGACGAAGGCGGACCAGCGACTGGGGATGCCGGGACAGTGCCACTGCAACCGGAGTCGAAGCCGGCCCGGATGGCCTCAATCTTTGATCGAAAAAAGGCTGCAAAATTCTCAGCCTTTATGGTTTCATGTTCAACTTGACAGTGAAGGGATGGGTTTAGTGCATTTCCCTTGACGTATGTGGGTGCCAAATGACTGACTAGGACTAAGATAGAGTCTACTGAGAGAAAGAAGTTTGCTTGCAAAGCTCACAGAGACATTTGCTTGAAAATCTTCCACCACATACTGGGTTGTTGCAGTGGATAATGTCCATAACCACTTAATCCAACAATGTTCATCTTCTCTGACAGTAGAATAAGTTCCTTTTTTATTTTTTGAGGGGAGAACCTCAGTGCTGCACCATGTTTCCTGATTACTACTAAACATTTATAAAGTGTCAATGATCACAGCAGGCTAATAAACACAATCCAGATCACTTCTCTGCCACAAAAATGCGGATGCTTTGTGCGCTCAGCAACGAAAACATGTAACCAAAAATATAATTGTTATGGGTAAACAACAGCTTTGCTGCTATTTTATTCAAAAGCAGATTGATTATGAAGGGCAGTGTGATTTTGGCTGTTTGTGTTGTGTTGTGTGGGGGTTGGATATAAAGAAGAAAATATGCTAAGTGGGAGACTATTAAGCTGTTTTTATATTATCAGTGAGAATGATAATAATCCTACTGTCAGAAATTAGCTAATCCAATAACAGAAGCTCCATTTTGAAGGCAAGGCCCTTGCAGTCTTGTTCAGCCAGGAATTTACAGGGAAAGGAGCATCCAAAAGCAAATGAATCATGTTAGTTTATTTCTTCCTGGCGTACTCTTTCACCTTGGACTGCAGTCCTCAGAAGCCTTCACAACCAGCTATGCTGGCTGGTTTTTCTGGGAATTGAAGTCCAAGAACACATGGGTTACCCAAAGATGGGAACCGCTGCTTAATTAAACAGCTTCTGCCAGAATCCCCAGGCTTATAACTTGGAGCACCACTGGAAAAGCAAAGGCTGAAAAACTTTGCACAGCATCATAAGAAGAGGTCTGCTAAGCCAACTTTTTCTCTTTCTGTGTAGCAGATTTATCTCTGTCTGTTGTCTTGCTGTCTCCATGATGCCCTTCCACGGACCATAGGAATGCATCCCAAAATATTTCACTACAACATTTTGAAATGGAACATCAGTTAGACAGAAGGAGTAATGAATATGTGTCACCGAGTCCATTCCAATTTGCAGTGACTCTCTGCAATCATGGGGAGTATTGTAACCCCAGGCACTCTAATTATCAGAGTTATACCAGAAGTAATACCCATCCAATATGGGATGCTATGCCCAGCTACTTGAAAGCCCAATTATAGCTATGTTTGAGGAGAAAGCAAAGTGTTCTGCTTATATACCACCCCATACCACTTCAAGTAGTCTCTGGGTGGTTTACAGTTTAATAACTGTATGCAGGCTACACATCCCCCCTCCCCCAGCAAGCTGGGTACTCATTTTACCAAGCTCGGAAGGATGGAAGGCTGAGTGAACCTTGAGCCTGCTACCTGAGATCGAACCCCAGGTTGTGAGCACAGTTTTACCTGCAGGACAGGCATTTAACCACTGTATCACAAGGCTCCTTACAGCCTCCAAGAAGGTACTCTTATCTTCATGTCTTGCTTTTAAAGCTTTCTAACACATCTGGTTAGTCACTGTGAGTTGATGTTGCTGTACTGTCTTAGAACTAGAGAGAAGGAAGGGAGCCTACAGATCATCAAGGAGGCACAGTGGGGAACTGAACTCATAGCCCCTGGCTCCGCAGCCAGAGATACCTAAGCAACTGAGCTATCCAGAGAGGAAGGCCTTATTCATTCCTGATGACAAGTAAGTAAGAGTCTTCGGCCTAAATCCAATTATAAATCCCAACAATATTAGACGTACTGAACTCACTGCTGAATCCAATGGGTCTAATTCTGGTGAACCATTGGATCTAAGCCACCGAGTTCAATGATGTCTACTCTAAGTAAGTATGTCAGGTCATCTGGTTTAGGTGAGCTAAGCAAAAGAGCAGTTGGAATGCCCCTCTATTGCATCACAAGAAGAACATTCAATGTTAAGAGAACTTTTGGCATGAACTCCAAGTCATACAGAATTTTGACCTTCACTATTGTGAAAACAGTGTTTCCTTGCAGCCATGTCGGCCACGTGGCCATGGACTTGCACCACCCTGGCTCTTTGGCTTGAATACGGAGATAAGCACCACCCCTAGAGTTGGACATGACTAGCATGCATGTGCAGGGGAAATCTTTACCTATGTTAAAACCAACATTTTGAACTGTGTCTGAAAACTGATTGGCAGCCAGTGGAGTTGCTGTAATAGGGATGTAATGTGATCCTGGTGTGCAGTCTGTGGTCAGAGATGGGACCTACAATGGGAGAGTGGATTGGGG
Organism: Phrynocephalus forsythii; assembly: GCA_029282475.1. Lineage (NCBI taxonomy): Eukaryota > Metazoa > Chordata > Lepidosauria > Squamata > Agamidae > Phrynocephalus > Phrynocephalus forsythii. The sequence goes on along the minus strand of JAPFRF010000002.1, from coordinate 132,342,520 downwards.
ACAATCCTGGATAAAAATAAGGTAGAGCCGTGTGGCCTGTGCGCTGAATCTATGTGTGGAACCATGTGCCGACCGACCCGTGATTATTATTGTGAGGTATTTGAACATTAATGAGATGTATGATTTGATGATGATTTGGGAAGGTTCCCATGCAAAAATCATATGAAATCAGAAGGATCCATTCTTGGTTTCAAAGATCCACCATTTACTTTCTTCGTACTGCACACTGTTTCCCCTCCAAGTCAAGGGCTGTGCTTTAATATGTATATCATTTAAGATACATGAGCCGAGAAGAAGGCAGGTGATGTGAGTCTGGCACCAGCTGAGCTCTGAGATGGGGGGCAGTACTGGGAAAGGAGGGGAAACCTGTCTGGACAAAGAGGAGCAATGCCCTCAAAGGACTGGTCCAAGGTGTATGTCTGGTGGTGGTGGGGAGGAAGTGCCCCACCAAATACACCAAATATTGTGGGGTGATTTCATTCCTTAGCAGCCACCACCCTGCTGTTGGGAAGCTTCTCAGAGGGGGTTCCCTGACCCGGGGCCAGATTGAGCTGTCACTAGCTTGTTAAGGCACTTAACAGGAGGGGGAGCAAAAATTGACTTTGTCCCCAGGCGCTGAAAACCATAGCTACACCTCTGCCTATATCTGGCAACCTGCTGAAACATAGCCCCTATGCCTCAGTGTAGATTTTGGAAATGCATCCTTCAATATTTTTTCACGTTCATAGAGTGAATGAAGTATAGTTTTTATTTTAAAACACATCGTCATTCATTCCCCGATAACCAATGTTAAGGACTGATTACCATAATTAACTGTCAGCATTCATCGCTGTCTGTAGAGAGGCATTTATCACCCAACTTTGAGCAATGCTTTCTAATAAAACAGCATGCTTTGGTGTTGCTCTTCCTCTCCGTTTCAATAAAAGGAATCAAATCAAACTGCATTCAGTTCAAATCCTTCTTGAAGTTACTTCTCACTTCAGAACCACACTCAATCCACTTTACAGATAATACTAAGTGGTCTTATTTGCTTAAGATGATGATGAAATGTGGATTTCCATATGAATGGACTGAATATTGGTCTCCCTCACCCCTTCTTTTCATACAAGCAGCCTAAAAAATGTTTTTAGTCATAATATTTCTCCACTGTGATCACAGTAAGATGTGAAAGATCATTTCTCTTACTTGTGGGAGGCAAAGGAGGCTACTTTGTCTTTGTAAGTGTTGCACCTTGGGCCAGCCCAAAATTCGTACTTCACATCTGTCATGCAACAGCTGAAATTTGTCTCAACCCTGTCCCCAGAGCGGGATCAGAGCATGACAATACTTTACCTGGCGCTGGGTTGGGGTATTCTCTTGTAACGGTTTGTTCACGGTTCCTGTGGTAACAACTGTCATGCAACAACCAGTGTCCACGTAGTGGTCAGCAGCTGAAGTGGCATTCAACATTAGTTTCCCTATGGGAAACACCATTCAGCACAAATGTTTATTAAAGAAAGTACTGAAAATTCTGTAGCATTGATGGGTAAATCCTGGAAGACCAGTATCAAAAAACATTATTTACAATATTTAAAAAGTTTAAGAAAGCAAGACAAATTCAGAATTTGTCACAGAATAAGACCGTGAAGTAACAGTGGTCACGAGACAAGTTATCATGAGCATGAGAAAACGGAAACAGGGACTAAACAGGGACAAAGCCATGTGATCGCAACCAGTGCTGTCATGGTACAAAACTAGTCACGGAACAAGGAAGGACATGAAGTAACCGTCAATGTGATACAACTAGAGATGGGCACGACCAGGAAAAATGACGTTTCGAGTTGTCGTGTGTCGGAGCCGGCCCGTTTTGGCTCGTTTCTGTTTGTCGCGATTTTTTAAAAAAATTTGTCGTTTCGTTTGTCGTTTGTCGTTAGTACTGGTTCAGGGGAGTAGGGTAGCAGGCTCCTGGAGGCACCTCTCTGGGGTGGGTGCCTCCTCTGGCCCCCTACAAAGGGAAAAAGAAGGGTACATGACCGTGTAGCCATTGCGTACCAAGTGGCACTGGCAGAGGCACCTCTCTTTTGGGTGCCTCTAGCTCACCAAGAAGGACAGCATACTGGCATACAGAGTTTTTGGAACTTTGGACTGGTGAGCGAGGTGAAAGAAGAATGCCTCTGGTGGGCGCCCTCTGGCTCACTAAGAAGGGAAATGTACTTGCGTGTAGTGCAATGCGAGTACAGATCTGGCTTAGGGTTGGGGTTAGGGCAAGGGCTAGGCTTAGGGTTATTATGGGTAAGGTTAGGGTGAGTTAGTGGGCTGCACCTCTGGGTGCCTCTGACCCACTAAGAAGGACAGTGTACTGGCGTATGGGTTAGGGTTAGGGTTAGGGTTAGGGTTAGGGCTAGGGTTATAGTGGGCTTTTTATGTCCGACTGGCACATCCCAGAAGTCTCAGTCAAAACCTGGCCAAGTGGCCATGCGATTGGTGGAATGGCTCCAAAGATTTGCATGGTCCAATACCAGGGCCAGCCCATCATTGCGCAGGTGTAAAAAATAAAAATAAAAATAAAATAAAATAAAATCAATGGAGACGTTTTATTGCTAGAAAAACCCACTGCTGCTACTGTAAAAATTCAAGCATTTAAAATAGCTAATTTTCGCATGTTTCTGTGGTGCTTTGGTGGGTTTTTGGACCACAATTTCAAAAAAAATATTGCGGTCGCCATTTTGGATCCCCCCGCACCGCATGGCAAATGGAGACAATGAGACTGATGGCCCCCCGCTTGGTACCAGGTCCAGGAGCCCAGGACAGGAGAGGGGGGCGGGGACCCCCCCAGAAACCACCCCTCTGGTAGGTGCCCTCAGACAGGCATATTTTCGCCTGCTTTTTTGGCCGGAAATCAGGATTTTTTTTTAAACTTTTTTTCTGTGCCACTTGGCATCGCGCGATCGCTGCGTGATGCCATGAACGACAATGACAAATCAGACCCAATTTATCGTTTATCGGTTTGAGTTTGAGTTCTGATGGCTTAATTGTCATTTCCGTTTCCGTTGCGAACGGAAACGAGGAACAAAAACGGAAACAAGAATTTCGCCAAGTCCTGCCCATGTCTAGATACAACAATGGAACCCATGACCTCTGGAGGTGGTGAGCTTTACAACACTGAAGACATTCAACAGAAAATTGATTTAGATTCCTGGACTGTGCATGGGATTGGACTCTATGGCCTTGTAGACTCCTTCTGACTTTCTTATTCTTTGATTCTAAAGAAACGCTTACATGCGATACACACAAACTTAATATCACCCCCCAGGCACACACACACACACACACACACACACACACACACACACACACACACACACACACACACACACACACACACACACACACACACACACACTGAACATTCATTGGTATATTTTTTCAAGTCCATTCTGTTTTAAACCATTATTGGGCTGGTCTTTAAAAAGCACAGTGACAACTACTAATCACACCTCATTTTCTTAGACCACTGTGCTCTAAAGATCACTTTAAAGTATGTAACTCAGTAGCAGAAGAACATATATTTTGTGCACAAAAGACCTAATATCTAGTTCCCAGAATTCCCAAGTCTCACAAAGAAAAATGCTTATGAAATATTGGAAAGCACTTGCAATTTGATTTTTAAAAATATGTGAAGCCAGATTACAAGTGCTGTGACCTCATATACGACAGTTACTAACATTTTTAAAAAATCATCATGTGGTGACCTTTCTCTTTATCCCATAAACACCTTTCTGTTGGGAACAGGAAAAAAATCATTATTGGTGTATTCCTGGAGAGTTTCAGTCCTCTCTCGTCCAAGGTATAAACAGTTTTTCTTCTTCTGATCTCCCATAACTGTGCAAATCTGATTTCTTTTACCATCCTAAAACACTGTTAAGCAAGATGTGTAAAACAGTACAGTATTGGAACATCTGGAAGTTGAGTCATGGCAACTGGACTTCTTTTTCTTGAGTTTTCCTTTCTTTTTCTCCAGTTGCCATGACTCAACTTCCAGATAAATTCACATGGATGACTGAGAATCTTCACAGAAGTATTGGGACAATTTCAAGGATGCAGTGCCTATGAAGATTTATGACCCCAACATAATTTAAAGGTAGATAGCTTTCTTTCCAATATTTTCCCTTCACACCACCATCTCGAGTGGAGTTAGAGAGGCTCTAAAGCGCAAGGAGAGGTCTTTCTGTAAATGGAAATGCTCCCCAAATGAGGAAAATAAAAAGGAACACAAACTCTGGCAAAATAAATGTAAGAAGATGATAAGAGAGGCAAAGAAAGATTTTGAGGAACGCATGGCTAGCAATATAAAAGGTAATAATAAAAGCTTCTTTAAATATGTTAGAAGTAGAAAACCTGCCAGAGAACCAGTTGGCCCTCTGGATGGTGAGGGAGGAAAAGGGGAGGTTAAGGAGGACTTGGAAATTGCAGAGAAATTAAATGAGTTCTTTGCATCTGTCTTCACAACAGAAGACCTTGAGCAGATTCCGCTGCCTGAACGGCCCCTCTTCACTAAAGAATTAAATCAAATACAGGTTAAAAGAGAGGATGTTTTAGGACTAATTGATAAATTGAAGATTAACGTCACCGGGCCCTGATGGCATCCACCCAAGGGTTATTAGGGAACTGAGAAATGAAGTTGAAGATCTCTTAACAGTAATATGCAACTTGTCTCTTAAAACGGCCACAGTGCCGGGGGACTGGAGGAGAGCAGATGTCACACCAATTTTTAAAAAAGGAAGGAGGGGGTACCCGGGAAACTACAGGCCAGTTAGCCTTACATCTGTCCCAGGGAAGGTGATAGAAAGCCTTATCCAAGAGAAAATCTTAAAATACATAGAAGAACAAACCTTGCTGAGAGAAAATCAGCATGGCTTCTGCAAGGGTAAGTCTTGTCTGACAAATCTTTTAGAATTTTTTGAAAAGGTCAACAGGCATGTAGATTTGGGTGAACCGGTGGATATAGTCTATCTGGATTTTCAAAAGGCTTTTGACACAGTCCCTCACCAAAGGTTGCTGAGAAAATTGCACAGTCAAGGGATAAGAGAGCAGGTCCTCTTTTGGATTGAGAACTGGTTGAGATCCAGGAAACAAAGAGTAAGTGTCAATGGGAAATTTTCACAATGGAGAGAGGTGAAAAGTGGTGTGCCCCAGGGATCTGTCTTGGGACCAGTGCTTTTCAATCTGTTCATAAATGACCAGGAGACAGGGATAAGCAGTGAGGTGGCCAGGTATGTAGATGTCACAAAACTTTTCTGTGAGGTAAAAACCAGAGAAGATTGTGAAGAGCTCCAGAAGGATCTCTCCAAACTGGGGGAATGGGCTGCGAAATGGCAAATGCGTTTTAATGTAGCCAAATGTAAAGTAATGCATATTGGGGCAAAAATCAAAACTTTATCTATCAATTCATGGGCTCTGAGTTATCCGTGACAGATCAGGAAAGAGATCTTAGTGTGTTGGTGGACAGCTCCATGAAGGTGTCTCCCCAATGTGTGGCAGCGATGAAGAAGGCCAATTCCATGCTAGGGATTATTAAAAAGGGGATTGAAAATAAAACAGCCAACATTATAATGCCATTATACAAAACAATAGTAAGGCTGCACCTGGAGTATTGTGTACAATTCTAGTCACCGCATCTCGAGAAAGACATAGTGGAACTGGAAAAGGTGCAGAAGAGAGCGACTAAAATGATTACTGGGCTGGGGCACCTCCCTTATGAGGAAAGGCTAAAACAATTGGGGCTCTTTAGTCTGGAAAAAAGGCACCTGAGGGGGGATATGATTGAGACGTACAAAATAATGCAGGGCATGAGTAAAGTGGATAGAGGGAAGCTCTTCTCCCTCTCACAAAATACCAGAACTAGGGGACATGCACTCAAATTGAGGGCTGGGAGAGTAAGAACAGACAAAAGAAAATATTATTTCACCCAACGCATTGTTAGTCTATGGAACTCCCTGCCACAGGATGTGGTGATGGCATCTGGCCTGGATGCCTTCAAAAGGGGATTGGACAGATTCCTGGAGGAAAAGTCCATCACAGGTTACAAACCATGATGGAGATGTGTAATCTCCAGGCTTAAAACCAGGGTACTTCAAGGGCCAGATACAGGGAAGTGGTATCAGGAGACAGATTAGTCCCATGCGCTCCCAAACGCATCTGGTGGGGCCACTGTGAGATACAGGAAGCTGGACTAGAAGGGCCTTTGGCCTGATCCAGCATGGCTCTTCTTATGTTCGTATGTTCTTATCTCCTTATCACAAGTAAACCAGATAAATGTTTGTTTGTTTATTTGTTTGTTATATTTATACCCCACCTATCTGTCCACAAGACCACTCTTGGTGGTTTAACACACACACACACACACACAAATATAAATCATAAAACTATAACATAACACCAATAACAAACAAAATGTCAATCAATGAATGCTTATAGCAGTGGCATCACTAGATAAAATAAAAATATGAAAGTAAAATTATGACAGTGGGAGAAAAAATAAATAAATTGGCAGCCGGCAGTTAAGATGTTAAAAATGTATTTATTTATTTATTTATTTATTTATTTATTTATTTATTTATTTATTTATTGTTATACCACCCAACTTACAAGGGAACTCTTGTGAGTAAGACAGGCAAGCATACTCATGAGTAAGCTGGGAAGACTTGTACCTTCTCGCAGGAGAATAGACATCTCTAGTGTGAAGGGAAGGCTTAGCTCAAGTGAGAGATAAAAGAGGTTGCACTGAAGATAAGAATCTTTTGAGGGTGTAAACTGGACCAATCCAAATTCTTCTATCTATATCATGATCAAAGTTCTTCTTATATTGTTCCTGTCTTACATCCCACTTCCTCTGCCATTTAGTGGTGCCTGGTACAGAAAATGTGCAACATACAGTTGGAGGTTTTGCTTCTTGTGCACTTCATCAGATGGACCGTGCAAGAGTAAGGAACATAACATGGGATTACATTTGTGTGAGCGTTCAATTGTGTTTTTGTAGTTCTCCAACTGGGAATGGGTCTCTCTGTGTTTGGTTGTCTCCCACCATGAGCCTGGAAGCATGGAGATTTCCAAGGGCTGAGCAAGAAGTTCTACAAAGATCAATGCCAGTGGTGGTGATCTTTTGGCCCTCCAGATGTTTTGCACCACAACTCCTGCAGTCCTTTGTCACTGGCAATCTAGGCTCAGAATTGTCAGAGTTGTGTTCCAAAACATCTGGAGTGCTGAAGGGTTGTCACCACTGGCTATGCCATTCTGTCTAAATGTAGTCACTGAGCTCCTGTAATACTGAAACATGTGGAATCATGTTAAGGCTGGATCTTGGCTACAGGAATTCTGCACCACATTCAACTGAATATAAATACACAGTCCTATATAGATCCTTTACATTGCTTTCCCTGATTTTGTGTGTGTGTGTGTGTGTGTGTGTGTGTGTGTGTGTGTGTGTGTGTGTGTGTGTGTGTGTGTGTGTGTGTGTGTGTGTGTGTGTGTGTGTGTGTGTGTGTGTGTGTGTTTCATCCTTACAGTCGTGACCGACTCTTCGTGACCCCATGTCCATGGAGTTTTCTTGGCAGGAATACTGGATTGGGTTGCTAGTTTCTACTCCAGGCACCTACAGCAGCTGGTATTCCCTGGTGGTCTCCCATCCAAGTACTAACCAGGACCAACCCTGCTTAGCTTCCAAAATCAGCCGAGATTGGATGTGCTTAGGGCATCTAGGCAGCTGGTTTCCCTGATTTTAGCTCTGCAGAAAAACATAAAAACACAATAAGCTCTCCATTGGGCTTACAGGTTGCCCAAGAAAGAATAGGAGGGAGAAGGGAGCCATTACTAATCCACTTAAATCAGTGAAAACCCTGTGTTTCCAGTAATATCAAATATCAACATGAAACAAAGAGGGTCTTGTGAAACTCTTCGCTGTTGCGATGTGCCATCAGGTTGCTTCCAAGTTTGGTAACCCAAATGGATGAATGGTCTGCAAAAATTCTATTTACAGCTAATGGCTTCTTCTGGTGAGCCAGTCCATCCATTTCCCAGCTACCTTACAGTTTTTCTCCTGTCATTATCTTTTTCCAGGGAATCTTCTCTTCCAATCCTCGGTCCCAACTTTGTCACCTCTGCTTCTAAATGGAGTTCAGGCTTACTTTGATCAAGCATGTGTCTTTCTGGCAGTCCACAGTATCCTTAAAGCTCTCCTCCAACCTCCCATTTCCAATGAGGTGAAATCCCAGGCAGACCAAAGAATGTCTCCTTCATTCTTTCCTCACAACCTCAGCGCTATAATAAGAAGCTCAAGGTACAATGTAGTCATGGATCAGAATGGCAACAGGTGCCTATATTTGCACAACACACGTAAGCTCTGAAGTCACAGCAAATACATCTCTCTCCTGTTCCTTAAAGACCTATGACGTGCAAGTGCCATTCATGCCACAAGGCTTGCTTCTCTGAACATGCCAATCCTCTGTTTCTTTTGTATTCTTATTATAAATCTCTTTGCTTTAATGATGGCAAACTGTTCAGAATTATTCCAGAAAGATAATGCAATCTTGTAACGTGATCAAAATCAACAATCCAAAATCTTTTCTTTTTCTTTTTCTTCTCTCCGCTTTCATTAGTAAAGGCTCCTTATCTTAATTGCCCAAGGGAAGATTAGAGGAGCCACCTATATGAGGCAGATTCACAGCACAATGCACACTGCAGTCATGGGAGGAGGGTCCATTTCTCTTCTCTTCTGCTTTGGTGTGACCAGCCAAAAAGAATTAGTGGATGTCTTATGTCTTACGCAAGGCATTTCATAAAGAATCATAGAACCACAGAACAATGGAGTTGGTGGTGGGGAATTATAAGACCATTGAGGGTTTTGCATGGCAGGGGATTGGACTGGATGGGTCTTGAGGTATCTTTCAACTCTATGATTCTATGATTCTGTAGTTGAAATAGAACAGAACTAGCAGCACTCCAAATGCTTTGGGACAACTTGCAAGACTGTAAAAGAAAGTATTTCTGGATACCTTTCTGCACAAGGTTTAAAACTGTCCAGTCACTCACTCAGCAGGCTGCTGAAGAAAGGGAAGGAATGTACTGTATTCAAGATTCTGCTCAGAGTTTTTCTTTGTATTTTTTGCTACATTTAAATGATATGAGTTTTATTTGGGGGCAACTCACAAACCCATAACCAAAGTGACCTGATTTGGGCAGCGTACATGAGATAGAGAACAAAACAGAATGGCTAGTTCCTAGGTATAGCAAGTCTATTTGCAAATACATGTAATCAGATAGGACCCAGATTGCTACTGCCTTTCTATTTATTTTTATTTCCTTTGAAAAGCAAACAATGTTGAGAAGTGCCTAGTGTGTAGATCTCTGAACAAGAATTGATGGGCACCTTCCATGTTTACTTACCATGATAAAGAGGTGCAGGTGTTTTACAACAGAAGTAGGGATATGGACATTTATTTGCTTGCTTGCTTGCTTGCTTCTTTACAGCCACATTAGTGCACACACACTAAAGAAAAATACTCAGACAACTGACTAAACAATAATATAAAACAAAATAGCAGGGACATTTCAAATACAGAAACAGGTGGTGTGGAATAAAGCATGAGATAAAGGAACAGGGCATAGAATAGAAGGGCAGTGGCCATGAGAATCATAGAATGCTGCTATCGAACACATCTCTAAATAGCCTCATTTTTCAGCAGGTTTCTAAATGGAGGCAGAAATGGAGGCAAACTGTAGCTCAGTTGGGAGATGCTTCAAGAGGATCGGCTTGTCAGATGTAGGGATGTGGTGACTCCAGGAGTGATGAAAAATGGGAAGGTGCAACACACACACACACACACACACACACACACACACACACACACACACACACACACACACACACACACACACACACACACACACACACACACACACACACACACACACACACACACACAAGTCCATCAACACTAATATATTCTTACTTTATTAGTAATACTGCCAAAGTTTTCACTGGTTCACCCGGGGGGGGGGGTAAAAGATGAACTCCCGGGTGTAATTAATTTTGGAAGGGTTTTTTGTTTAATATTTTAATCCGTACTGTTATTTAATTTTACAGCATGTTTATGTCGATTTCCTACTTAAGCTGCCCAGAATCACAAGATGGAAGGGGGAAAAAATTGAAATGAATCTGCACATACAGTATTACCCTGCATAATACCATTATCTATCTCTGCCTCCACCTCAGATAGATAGATAGATAGATAGATAGACAGATAGATAGATAGATAGATAGATAGATAGATAGATAGATAGATAGATAGATCTTAAAACATAAAAGGTCATTCTTATCCTCTTGTTATCTAAAGGAGAAAATGTTATTATATCCAAGATGTGGCTCTGAGGTAAACAGTGATGGAACAGGCAAAAATGAAAGAAAAATAAAGCAAAACAAAAGACACAAAAGTGGCACCTTAAAGACAAACTTTCATATTTTACTGTAACATTTTGTGTACACGTCCACTTCTTCAGACATATAGTAGCAGCAACAGGTCCAGCCTTCCTGCCTTGCTGGAGAGAAATGGCTATTTGCCACATGAAAGAAGACACTGGCACTAAGTGGATGTGGTTCCTGGACCATTCTCTTTATGACCTCCTATAAGTGAAGTGCAATAGAAACACAGTGTGGAAACAACAATAAGCCACAGGGAAATAAAAGCAGCCCAGCAGGACCGATAAAAACAGCAACTGAAGGCATTAAAATGGAGGAGGTTTTTTTAAAAAAAGTATATGAAAACAGGACTGACTTTATCTTGTACAGGCAAGATATAGCTGATCAACTCTCCCTAGGCATGTGATGAAGCCTCATCAATTTTTTGTTTCTGGTGAAGAGAATTTTGCTTCCCCTGAGAGGCACAAGAATTAGGTAACAAGCCCGGGGACTGAGCTCGACTATTCATCGGGTTCTCTCAGCTCTGTAGATCTAAAATGATGATGATGGTGATGATTTCCCCATATGTATTTTCCACATTTTCCTCAAAATTCATCACTGCAGAACTAGTGCTTCAGGCACACACCTATGAGAAAACACAAAAAGATGGGCTGATTATTCTTGCTAGTACATGTAAGCAGATAACACTTCTCATGTATTCCGAATGAGAACATTTTTCAGGGATATAAACAAATCAGTCTCAATGTGTGTGTGTGTGTGTGTGTGTGTGTGTGTGTGTGTGTGTGTGTGTGTGTGTGTGTGTGTGTGTGTGTGTGTGTGTGTGTGTGTGTGTGTCTATATCTATATCTATATCTATCTATCTATCTATCTATCTATCTATCTATCTATCTATCTATCTATCTATCTATATTGAGGCTGATTTGTATATATCCCTGAAAAATTTCCCCTATCTCCAGAATTGTTTATGTTGTACAGATTTTATGTTATACAAACCATTTGTTATACAAGGTTTGTATACTGTATACTGTATTTTGGCTGCCATTGAAAACAGAAACCTTTAGGGAAAGACTGAAAGAACTGGGCATGTTTAGCCTTGTGAAAAGAACGTTAAGGTAAGGTATAAAAGCACTCTTCAATTACATGAAAGATCGTCATCCAGAGGAGCATCAGGATTTGTTTTCAATCACCCCAGAGTGCAGGACACATAATATTGGGCTTAAGATAAGGGAACCTCAATTTTGGCTGAATTTCAGGGTTGGGGGACTTCTTAACTGTTAGAGCAGTACAACAATGGAACTAATTACCTCAAGAGGTGGCGAGCAGTCCAATGTTGGAAACATGCAAGAGAAAATTGGACAACTTTCTATCAAATCTGCTTTGATTTGGATCCCTGCATTAACAAGGGGTTGACTAGATGGCCATGTTGGGGTCAATCTACGGCAGGCATGTCCAAACTTCGGACCTCCTGATGTTTTGGACCACCACTCCCAGAATTCTAAGCTTAGATTGCCAATGACAAAGGACTGTGGGAGTGGTGGTCCAAAACATCTGTAGGGCTAAAGTCTGGACATGCCTGATCTACGGGAAGACAGATTTGGGCTGAATATCAGGGAAAACATCTCAACAGTTTTTAACAGAGCAGCATGGCAATGAAACCAGTGACCTTGGAGGTGTTTAGCACTGCAGCACTGGAGGCCTTCAGAAGGAGATTAGGCAGCCATTTGCCAGATCTGCTTTGATTTGGATTCCTTCCTTGAGCAGGAAGTTGGACTCAACGGCCTTATAGGCCCCCTTCCAACCCAGTTATTCTATGTGATGCTAATAAATTCAAAATAAACGTGGAACAACAAAACGTTAACTGTCTCTGCATTTTAACATGACCTACTTTCCCATCATCCCTACTTGGTGTTAGAAACTCAGTGAGGGGTCCAAACCGATGAAACCTTAAAAATCTCACTTGCTTTGGAAGTCCCATTCAGGTCACTATATGTTGGCACATAACATACTACCCTTGATCTTAGCTGATGGGCCGAGAAGCGACATATTCATATTCCGTGTTTGTATTTGCACACAACATACAAACACATTATTAGGTAGTTGTACAATGAGTTCAACATTTTTATTCCATGGATCTTTATGTTGTGTACCTGCTACATTTCCACGCACACTTGAAACACTTGCTGATGTTTCTGTTGGGGTGCATCCTTCACACTGTGTTGCAGACTGCATGGGGGAATCCCTTATTAGTGGCTCATGGTGACATACAAGACTGTGTTGTGGCCAGAAAGGCAGTGGAGTTGATACTGGGATTTGGCATCATTCTGTTTCAGATACTGAAGTCTTCTTTCATGTGTGTTGCTTTTGACGCCAATGTTGGCTAGATCTGCACATACAGTATTACCCTGCATAATACCATTATCTATCTCTGCCTCCACCTCAGATAGATAGATAGATAGATAGATAGATAGATAGATAGATAGATAGATAGATAGATAGATAGATAGATAGATAGATAGATAGATAGATAGATAGATAGATAGATAGATAGATAGATAGATAGTGGTGGGCAACTTCCAAGGATTGTGACCTTAGAGACCCAGTGGCCCTACTCCTACATCTGAACTCTTTGCTTTGAAATATTTTTGGTCAAATATTGGGAAACCACTCTTCTTCTGCAGATTCAACTAGTCACAAAGGACTTCTTTCAAAAACTGTAAGTGATGCAGCTGCCTCAGTAAGGGATGCATTTCGTTGCATCTAGTCTACGTTGTGTAGGGCTCCGCTTTTTGAGGAATGTCCAAAAGCTTCCATTGGTGCAAAGGGCACTCAGTCACAATCACACTACCCCCAAGTATCGCAAGATCTGCCACATCTCTTGCTGCCCACTTTTCTTCATACCAGCCCTCTGAAGTAGGCCAGGGCAAAAGACTGAGTAGCCCAGGGCCAACTAATCAGTATCACGGCCATGTGAAGTTTTCAACCCAGATCTCCTGATTCTTAAACCAATCCTCCAGCCAGTATAGTGCACCAGTTTTCATGATGGCACATGCAGCTATTGTACTATCTACCCTGGCCAGTTTAGAACAGGCGTGTTTCTCAAGTGGGTGGTTTTCATGCTAATCCTTCTAGTGCTGTTTCAGGGAATGTAATTGCATCCGTTTGTGGCCAACCCTTCATGGTGCCAAAAGCAATTGGGCCACTGGTGCTACAGGTCTGGATACTACTGGGTCGAACATTGGCCATTAGCATTGGTCTTTTACAAACAGGTACGAAATGGCTGCAGGAAGCTGTTTGGAAGACCGCGGCAATAAAACAATAAGGGCGCAGCTACCCCCATAGTGTGAATGAGGTGAAAATGTGCTGAATTGTTCACACTTTAGTTGCGGTGCCTCTTGCTACAGGTGCACCATGCTACTTTGCTCGTTTGGGCAAACCGAGAGCCGTTTGCATAATTTTAGCATCCTTAAAATGTGCAAACATCGGGGAAATCCATGTGTTCATCTGCCTGCAGCAACATTTCGCTGAACATCCCAGCAGCCAGGAAGAGCTCTTGTTGGAAACAGGCAAAGAGGCTGGAAGAGAAAGCTGTCTCTGGAATCCCGCTTTGACAACCATCACTGCAATTTCAATTACCCTGCAACCCCAAGGCCACTTGTCACAATAAATTGTTTTAAAATGGCACTACATTTTCAGCACCATTGTTAAAGAGATGGGATTCTAGGAAAGTGGATCCAGAGTATATATGTATACATATATTTTTATTTCTAAGATTTTGCCTTGAAAGCATAGATTTAGATTTTATTTTATTTTTATTGGATAGACTCCTGCTTATCTCCCAAAGGTGGAATAATGATGGCTTTTAAATGCTCCTAAAATGTGAAGACGTGATGGAGGGAAGCATTTTTAAACATCTTGTGCTGAAAGCTTGTACATGATATATACAATTATGATATTCAAGAAGGAAGGAAGGAAGGAAGGAAGGAAGGAAGGAAAAGAGGCAGGCAGGCAAGTAAGTTAGGCTGTGAGATAAACAGAATTTCTCAGTAAGTGTGACAATACGTTGATTTTAATTTTGTATAAAGATGCATAATAATGCAATGTAATACAGTAATACCTTGGTTTATGAGCATAATTCATTCTGGAAATATCCTGGTAAACCAAAACACTCTTATATATAACTTCCAGGTATCAGCACCTTAGGCCACTGGTCACCTATCAGCTTATCAAGACTGTTGTCTACCTAACAAGCCTATTCAGGCCATTGCTCATCTTATGAGCCTATTTCAGACCAGGGTGACATTAGGTCAGAGTGACCTATAAAATGGAGGACTCACAACTAGCTTTCTTCAGACTGACGAAGCTGTTGGGATGAGCAGCGAAATATTTCCATCTCTCAAGAAAAAGAAGTCCAGTAGCCATGACTCAGCTTCCAGATAAACTCACCTGGATGAATGAGAATCTTCACAGGCACTCTTATATCAAAGCAGATTTCTCCACAAGAAATCACGGAAACTCAGATAATCTGTTCTGGGGTCCCACTGACCACATACTGTACACACAAAATGCCAATATTCACAAAAGAAGTTGGCTAGAAATCCACATCCATGGCATGGTTTATGTACCTGGCTGTGGAATCTGCTCTGTTTGGGCTAACAACTGTATTTTATTCTGTGTTTTCAATGTGACAATAATAAAGTGCAATTTGTAGCCCTATACACACTTGACTAGCTGCCCCATGGCTAGAAATGGTTTGAAAAAATAAGAACAATGTTGAAAACAAATTAAAGAAAAATAAAAATATAAAGAAAAATAAAACCCTAACCTGCACATTCCTGGCTGGTGCAAGGGGGAATGCCATTCCTCTCTCCTCCCTCTACTTTGGAGACTGCCTGAGATGGAATGTTCCAGAATATCTCGCACAATCTGGGAGGAGGAGGGAGGGGGAGAGAGCTACCAATGGCTCTCTTGTGATCATGTGACCTGCTCCAGTGCTTGTATACCAAGACATTGCTTGCAAATGTCTTGCAAAACATTCTGAAACCAAGATACACTTAAACCAAGGTATCATAACAAACTTTTACCTACTTGCTCATGACTCCCATTAAATCAGTGGACATTTGTCCATTTAACTCTTTAATCTTAGAAATTCTATCTATCTATCTATCTATCTATCTATCTATCTATCTATCTATCTATCTATCTATCTATCTATCTATCTATCTATCCTGAAAATTGTCCTGAAAATCTTAGAAAGGAAGAAGAAGAAGAAGAAGAAGAAGAAGAAGAAGAAGAAGAAGAAGAAGAAGAAGAAGAAGAAGAAGAAGAAGAAGAAGAAGAAGAAGGCTATACAAAGACTTTTATACTTAGAGAAGAGAATGCAGTTCACTGTTCTTCCAGAGTATGTATGTGGCAGTGGAGAATCAGCTTCCATCTCTACTGCTAGCAGACCTCATAGCCTGGCTATCTAAAACAAAGGAGAGTTTGCTGCTTTCTGCTGTATCAAGTGTTGCTTAATATATGCATGGACATGTGAATCCCACCTGGCAGTGCCCAATTTGATTTATTCCTGCCTCTATGAATTTAGGAACAAATCATTTTTAGAAACAAGCTGAATGTTGGAAGATTTTGTTTTATATTCTCCAAAGGGAAATATTAGTTATGATCAGACCAAGAACTAAGGAACATTTCAGTGTTTGGACAGTTTATTTATTTATTTATTTATTTATTTATTTATTTATTTATTTATTTATTTATTTATTTATTTATTTATTGTATACCAACTTACTTACTGTATGACAACAATTGTATACTACCAGTCTTCCATGAGGAACTGCGGGTGGTTTACAGTAGTCCAAAAAGAAAAAATAATAATACTAATAGAAAAGAAATAAATAAAATATAAATTATAAAAATATTTTGTTGTCTTTAACCAGCCCTATTCATAGCGGAAAGGATGCTTATTTAAATTACTCTTAGCTACTGTTGCAAAATTGAACTTTTACATTCAGAGGTGCAATGCATCAAAATAGAAGTTCAGGACAGGGAGATGAAGACTATTGTTTCTCTGAGGCATATGCTTGATTTTCCTAGAAGGTCCCAGCTTACTGATGGAAAGAGAACACAGAATTGACTTGATACAAAAAGGGTTCCCCCTCCCCAATGCTCACCCTTTACTGGACTAGATGTTGGTTCTCTTGCCACACTGTGTCCTTTCCAAGAAGGTTGCCAAATGCATTTGCTTCATTTGTGGCACCAAGGTTCACATGGTGTGAACCTTTTGGGGAACATTCTGCCAAGTTCACTTAGCTCAGCAGTCCATCGGTGGGGATACAGTGCAAAGAGAAAACTCAGTGGAGGAGCTCATGGTTGGCATGCAGAAAATAGCAAGGTCAAACCCTTGCGTCACCACATAAGGCTGCAAAATCCTGCCAGTTCACTCACCCCTCTTTCTTGGTAACACAACATACTTAGAAGCTGCTCTTAGAGGAAGGTCATTTCATCTGACCAGCAAAGTAGTATCACTCAAACCTCCCCATTGAGCCCCACAGGAGATGGTTAGGTCAGGATGTGATAGGACCGAACACAGTGGTTCCACCCTTCTCTCTCTTGGCTTCAGTGGTGCACTTGAATACAGTGGAGTAAATGTGGAAACACATGAACACCACTTGGAGGTTTTTAAGCAGAGGCTGGATGGCCCTCTGTTAATGGAGGGAGGGGTTTCCTGCATGGCAGGGGGGTGGACTAGATGGCCCTGAGGTCTCTCCCAACTCTATGATTCTATGATCACGACAGCCCCCTGGGCCAGCACTTCTCCTTGTAAGAACAGTTCAAAAACCTAGGCAACTGGATCAATATGTACATTTGCAAAATGAGAAGCCAGGTTTTGTCTTTTGTAAAGCTAATGTCTCTTAATTGCCTACTCAAGACCAGAATGGCAGATGATGTCATAGCTCCTACTTCTCAGAAAGTCCTGGGCCTTTGATCACTGTGAGCCCTTGTTCTACTACACCACTTGTTTGCTGTAAGGATTGAGCAAGTGAGGGATGCTATGTCTTTGAATGGTTTGCTTGCTGTCTCATTTTACTTGTTTCCCTATTCAGTTTTAGTGCAATGCAACAAGAGAGTCTGGGGTCATGTATACCCAGCCAGAGGCAGGGAGAGGCGGTGCACAAGGAGTTTCTAGACTCCCTTTCAGTAGTCTTGTTCCAGGGAGCTCAGCCTCCAGACACCACTATGGGCTGGATCCTTTTCCTCTTAGCACCTGAAGAAGGTGAGCAAAATAAAGGAAATAAGGACAGCTGCTGCTATCTCCTTTGTGCCAGCCTCACCCTCTCTAAGAGGTAGAATCCACAAGTTAAAACAGGGGGTTCATGGAAGTGTCAGAGTGGGTGGGTGGGTAGGCCAGGTTGTTCTCCAGGATGTTTTTTGGCCTCTGCTGTATCTCAAGGGAGAAGAAAAGAGCTGCTGTTTACTTGTCCGATTCCCTCTCCTAATCAAAGGGTTGCTTTGTCTTCAGATGCAAAGTGGTGGCCTTTTAATTATCCTTTCCCGAATGGACCAGTTCCAAGCAAGTGCAGTTAGGCCCTCATTCCCACCCACCTACCAGGCTCCACAGGCATTGGAGTGTTGCATCGGGAGCCATGATCAGTCACTACTATAGATAGTGAAGGTCTGTTGCTGCCTCCATAACCATCCCTTTAAAACACACGCACGCACACGCACACACATCGTGATGAAGATGAAACAAGGAGAGGAGATAAAAAGTTGGGCGTCCGCCTTTTATCGGTAGCCAACAAGGACAGGCAAGCGGCCGTGCGGGCGTGCCCTGTAGGGGTGAAATGACAGCCGGTTGGGTTTCCAAAAAGAGTGAGAAAAAAAAACCGAAAAGGAAAACGCACACACACACACACACCAGGGTGGGTGATGGGGGGTGGGTGTTCCTTGTCCGATCTTCTCTTCTCCCTTCCCATCGCGAGGAAAAAGGTCGGGGGGGATCTATTTTCTTCCTGCACCTGCAGCGCGCCGGGATCCCGGTCCAGGGCTCGAAGAGGAAGGTTGAGGAAGAAGAGAAGGGGGCGTGTTGGGAAGAGAAACCGCGTCACCGGCGTGGACGCGGCGGTCCAAAATTGGCTGTGAAAGGAGAAGCAGAGAGGATCTCTCTCTCTCTCTCTCTCGCTCGCTCGCTCGCTCGCTCTTTCTCCCTCTCTCTAAAAATAGCATTTTATGTTGTTTTATTTGATTTGCATTTTCCTTTCTTTTCCCCCAACCTTGCACGACCGCCCCGCCGCCGCCGGTGCCGCCTGTACGCCTTCTGGAATTGGGAGCTCTCTCGTTCTCCTCCGGTCACCGCCCGCGCTCTGGGTGCTCCAGACGGGATGTGATGATGGAGAGAGAGAGAGAGATTGAGGAGGCTGCCGTGCTGTAGGGAGAGGTGGCTGTCCACGATGCTGCAGCAGAGGACGGCGGCTCCTCCCTCCTCTTGCAGACAGACAGCATCCCGGGCGTCACGTGGGCCTCCCCTTAGCCCTCCTTTCTCTCCCGGCTCTCTTTCTCTCTCTCTCTCTCTCTCTCCTCCCTTCTTACTCTCGGAGAGATAGAGAGAGAGAAGCCGTAGCCTGACGCTGCTGAAAAAGGCAACGGATGGCACACCATCTCCCCCACCCTCCTTCCCTCCCGCTTCTTTCTTCTCCTTCTCCTTCTCCTTCTCCTTCTTCTTCATCATCATCAACATCATCATCCTCGTCGCCGTCCTCCTTTTCCTGCCTGATCCAAACCACCTAAAAAAAAGGGGGAAGACGCTTTTTGGACTCTCGCGGCGAGCAGAAGAAAAGGAAGGGAAAGGTGGGGAGAAAATAAATAAATAAATAAAAGGAAATCCGTGCAGGTAAATAACCAGGCTTGGGGAATGTGTGTGTGTGTGTGTGTGTGTGTGTGTGTGTGTGTGTGTGTGTGTGTGTGTGTGTGTGTGTGTGTGTGTGTGTGTGTGTGTGTGTGTGTGTGTGTGTGTGTGTGTGTGTGTGTGTGACAGGTGTCGGTGGTAATGGTGGAGGGTGGAGGGTGGGGGGTGGGGGTTGCAGAGAGAAGAGAGGGGAGGTTGACGTGGACGGAAAATACCCGTTTAAGCAGGGCTGGGGTTTTTTTCCTGCCTCAAGGATGTCCAAGAAGGTTTGGTTGCTGGCTCTGTGTTTTTTGGGTGTTGTTTTTTTAACCCCCCCCCGCCCCCGCCCGGTTAAGCGTTTTGGAGAGAGGTAGAGAAAGAGGATGGCAAACGCGAGAAGGACCTGAGGTGATGATGGTGGTGGTGAGAAAGTTAAAGACGGTCTGTGGTGATTTTTATTATCTATTTAGAGGGGAGGGGGGAGAGAAGATGGGGAGGAACCATCCTTGGTATTTTATAGAGAGTCAAGCGGCGGCGCTGGAAGGGGGGGCGCGCAAATACGCCCCATCGTGTTGAATTTCCCCCCTCTTCCTCCTCCTCCCTCCTTTCCTAAAGCTGGTGAAAAAGGTGGCAATTAAAAAAACGGAATGTCCAAAAGGGTGCGGGGCGGGAGAAGGAGGGGAGGCTGGAAAGGTGGCTTGAGGAGAGGTGAGCATTTATTTTTGGGACGTTTTTATTGGGATCTATTAAAAAGAGAGAGAGATCATGGGGGGGGGGGACGTCGCCCGTTCTCCTCTCCCTTGCCTGTCTTAATGGGTTGGAGAAGAAAGCCGCTCTGATTCCTTATCGATGCCTCTATTTTGGAAGGAATCCTAAGATAGATAGAAATCAAAACTGAAATGTAACTGCAGCTTCCTTGGGGGTGGGGGGTGGGGAGGCAGCGGCGGTGGCAGGGGCAGCTACAAGAAAAATCCACACACACCCCCACACCTACACCCCTCTGAAACAGCAAAATTAAGGAATTAAGTCTCGAAATAATTAAAGAGGAAAACCTGAGAATGGGGGAGGGGCTCTAACAATCCAGAGACAGATAGATAAAACAAATAATGGTCTTAAGGATTTAGATTTGAATGAAAGTACTGTACTTGGCTGTTAGGCTGCAGCAAAAGCTGTTTTTGGTGGGTTTCTCTGTCCCTCCCCAGTCCTCCGCTTTTCTTATTTCATCCTTTAATTCGTTCTCCAGGTCTTTCCCAGAGCTGGAGGGGAATTCTGTGGGCACTTATAATAGCTAGAATGTTGCCAAGCCTGTATATGTGTTAAAATGACTTGCTGTTTATTAAGGATTTATCGTCCTACTACTTCTTGCCTTATTTTCTTCTCCTTTCCCTTCTCTCCCTCTTCCTCCACCCTTATTTAAATGCTTGATTGATGCATCTGTGACTAATACAATTATTATTATTATTATTATTATTATTATTATTATTATTATTATTATTATTATTATTATTATTATTATTATTATTATTATTATTATTATTATTATTGACAAATCAGTTTTCCATTGGTGAATGGTAGAATACAGTGTCTTCATATTATTAGAGAAAAAGGACAGAGGTTTAATTAAGACAACAACAATCAAAAATCTCGGAGACCATTTAAAACATGCATGTTAAATCAGCAGCCTATCTTCCACACTCTATCTGCTTCACTTGTTTTGCAAATGACTAGACAGTTGGTGCTGTTTATCTGTATCAGCCATAATACATTAGGAGTGGCTGTATTATTATTATTATTATTATTATTATTATTATTATTATTATTATTATTATTATTATTATTATTATTATTATTATTATTATTATTATTATTATGCTGTTGTTGTGACATGTATATATGTATGAGAAGGGGGCAGCATAGAGAGCGAGAGCGAGAAAGAGAATGGTTATTATATTTTTTTCCCCAGGAAGGATCCTGAAGAGGGATCCCCTTAGTTCTGTGTCTGGTCTCAGCTGATACTTGTAGGGACTGTACTGTGATTCATTCCTAGCTTCTATATGTATGTCTGTGTTTCTCTGTGTGCATGCACATGCAAGCCTGTGTTTTCAGACAGACAGACCAGGTCCCCTGCTTTTTGCTAGGCAGGCTGAATTGCCAGGTTTCCTCTCAACAGGCAGAGTCTCTCCACTATTCCTGTTAGGAGTCTTGAATCCCAAGCCAGTTACAAAACCCTTAAGAGACAGGTGTGTTATTTTTTTGCCCACAAAAGGAACCCCTAGTTTCTTTTTACATCCAAATTATCTCACAGGGACCTTACCATCCCCTCTAATTTAAATGATGGATTCTAAAAATAATGATCTCCTGGTTTTCTTCCTATTTGGGGGTAACAAACCCATTTCCCCCACAACCCTGAAAGCCCTTCTTAAGAGAGGCACATGATACACCAGCAATGAACAAGGTCTCCCCTCAAAACCACAAACTGGGTGTCTGCAACTCCAGCAACTTTCTCACATATCCTATTTCTGACAGATTTGTATTCTCTTTTATGCATTGCATATGCTAGCCGATCTTCTGCTTTTCACACTGCTCTCCATATTAACCCTTGCCCTCAATTGAAAACTGTCTGTATGGTGCTTTCTCTGTGTTTCCTTTCCTTCCCAAACCACTAATCATAGGATAAGTACATTCTCCTCCTGTTTGCATGCACACACACCCCTTTCCCCATGCGCCAAGTGCATCCATCGTGTCAAAAGTTAATGCAAATTTATTTCACTGTCACATCTTCAGACACAGTGACCCTCAAACCTTCTGTCTCACAGACATCCGTCATGGCATCTGCTGTGATTAGTTGCACATTTAATGAGGGTACACCAGTACAATATCCTATGCGCATGCACTGTTTGCAACATAATTCCTCTCTCACTTTTGCTCCACACAGACATATTACCCTCCCTTTCAGTTCACCTAGCAAACAGCACACCACACTTGCCTCATAGTCCTTCATGAAGCACACATGCATGCATCCTCACGCATGTGCACGCGCACACAGAGAGCAAGATGGACATATGCAATCTCCTTTTATCTCCTCCACACCTGTTTCAAATGCCATGATGAATCTCACTCCTACAGTGATCCCTCCCCTCTCTCCGCTTTCCGCACACATCCTGTTCTGTCCCCCCTGAAAACACTTTGATGCACCTGGGCAGTGTCACACTCCTGGAGACTGAGCACTTCTTAACCCAGCCGGTGCTTTGCTCTATGTGAGATACGGCACATGTGACATATAAGGGGACCCAGGGTGACAGGCTTCTTCTTCTGCATTTCTAGCACACAAAACTAAAGTGCACCATCCCTCTGTTTCCTCTGCCAGGCAAAATGCATGATCACAAATGGTTCCTTCATGCAATTCCTTCCCCCCACAAACATATTTCATAAATTAACCCCTTCCTGAAATTGCTTCTAAGTATCTTTATCCTACTGCCTCTCCATATATAAACAAACCTCCAGGTGATAATCTCTCTCTCTCTCTCTCTCTCTCTCTCTCTCTCTCTCTTTAATATTCACTTTTCCCCTTCAGTATTCACTGAGCAAGCCATTTTCTGTCATTTTCACCCCTAATTTGTCGGAACCATTCCCACAGGTAGATTTTTCTCTCCCCACATCGCCCCCTTTCCTGTGACAATTCCTCCCCTTCCCCTCCATCTGGCATGCCTTCCTTCTCAGGAAGGGCTCAGAAGAGGCTTGGCATCTCCATTGGATAACAGGTCTCTTGTTAAGAAGCCTGGACCCCACCACCACCCCAAACCCCATTTCCCCACCTCCTGGGGAGATCCGGCTCCCCGAAGGAGGGGGGGCTTAGATGATAGTTGGCCGTGTGGTATTTGGCTTCATGCGAAGAGGTGCGGATAAGCGCGAGGGCCCTTCCGTTTTGGGGCGGGGATGGAGAGGTCTTATAGGGCGTGTTGACAGCGAAGCGCATCGGAGTCCCTTGGTTTCCTGGCCTCTCCTTCGCGGGGGGAGGGCTACGGGGGGGGGCGAGCACATGCTTCCCATGCAGAAGCGGCACACGGCAAGCAGGCAGCGCTCCTCCTCCACCCGGCTGGAAGGACGCGCGCAGGCCGGCAGAGGCAGGAGCCAGGCTGGCGGCCCGCGAAGAGCAGGAGGGCCCCGAGGTGCAGACCTTGGACAGCTCCCGCCCGGACAGAGAGGCGGCGGCCGCGTGCTCGAGGCCGACTCCTCCCCCGGAGTTTTGGCAACGCTGCCTTCGGGACTGCAACTACACACACACACACACACACACACACACACACACACACACACACACACACACACACACACACACAGAGAGAGAGAGAGAGAGAGAGAGAGAGAGAGAGAGAGAGAGAGAGAGAGAGAGAGAGAGAGAGAGAGAGAGAGAGCATGCATGGCTATTAGAAGGAGGGCGGTGGTTCTGGGCGGGGTCGTCCCAAACGGGACCTTCCCCAGCTCTCCCTCTCAGTCCCCAGGAGTCTTCCTCCCCCCACCCCCCACACACCCAGTCGTCCCTTCTTCTCTCAGGAGGAGAGCGGGGGTGGGGAGTCCCTCCTGGCCGGCCTTTCGGACTCAGGCTCTCCTTCCTCCCCCCCCTCCTCCGCCCCAGCCCTCAGTCAGCATCGCCTGGCGAGCCCCCCCGCAGTCCGTTTCCCACGCGCCTCGGCTCCACACGCAGCAGGACCCTCCCCGCGCCTTTCCTATCACGTCTCACGCCCCTCCCTCTCCATCACACACACACACACACACAGGGGGCGCACGCTCCGCCCCCTTTCTCGAGGCGTCAGGTAGCAGCCGCGGGGCCGTGGGAGCGGAGGGGGACGGCGCGGGGCTGTGGAGAGAGAGAGAGAGAGGGAGGCGGCGCCGTGGCTTTGGCACCGGCGGTCGAGGATGCTGTGCTTGGTGCGTGACGGTGGGCCGGAAAGGCGAGGAGCCTCCGCTGGCGCGTCGTGGGAAAGGTGGTGGTGGAGGTGGGGGGGAGAGAGAGAAGAGCGGGAGGCGGCGGCGAAGGAGGAAGAGGATGCGGCGGCGGGAAGCCAGGCTGAGAGCAGCTGCCAGTGGGCGCGTGAGAAAGAGGCTGACAAGAGAGGGCGGGGGGTTTGAGGCGAGGGAACCAGCTCGACCGCCAGCCAGCAAGCGCCCGCTCAATGCAGGTGCTATCAATTCGGTCGCCTTCTAGAACACCCCCTTCCTTCCCCCGCCCCTCCGACTCCGCAGGTGCCTCAGAGACACCTGGCAGGGCGCGCAAGCGCAAGCCTAAGGGGCGAAAAGGGAGCTCCTGTTCTCTCTCCCCCCCGCCGCGCCCCATAGGCTCCTCGCCTCGCCTCAAGGCGCCTTTGCGCGGAGGAGAAGGGACCCCGTCGGCAGGCAGCGCCCCCCCCACCCCACCGCGGGGTTGGCGCGGGGCTTCTGGATGAGGGCTAGCGGGCTAGCTTGCTGCTCCTTGGCTCCCGTCGCTGCTCAGGGCGGATGGATCGACTGGCTGGGAGGGAAAATCCCAGAGGGAGATGTGGAGAAGGAGAGAAAGAGGTGTGTGTGTTGGGGGGGGGGGAGGATGGAAGGACTTTGCATGCTGGGGTAAGGGAACCTTCTGTAGAGCTATCATGGGGATTCACTGGCAGCCAGTGCTAGGAAGGGAGGGGGATAAAAGGGAAAGAGGAGGCTGGAACATGAGATGAATCAACTCAGTTTAGGGATCCCCCCTTGCGTTTGCAAGAGCTGCCCAGGTCTTTTCAAGATAGGATCCTACAGCGGTCATGGAGTCATTGGGTCAACCTAACTCTGACATAGGGACATGTCAAGGGCATGGCAGAAATACTGAAGTCTTGAAATGTTTTGGCTACTAGCTTCTCCAATCAACTGAAGAAATTAGACACAGAACCATCTCCTGATGCTTTGGACCACAACTCCCAGAATTCCAAGCCTGTATTTCCAATGGGAAAGGACTGTGGGAGTTGTGGTCCAAAACATACGGAGGGGCAAAGTTTGGACATGCCTGCTTTAAGGCCTTCATATTTTTGTTTCCTTTCATAATCAATACACCATTTTTAGTAATCCTGCATCCAGGATGGAAGCCTAGGTTAACCAAAGGGCTACTTGGATGCTTTAAGAAGCATAATACTCCCACTTTCTCCTTTTGTGTGTGTGCTTGAATATGCAATGCTAGGGAGAAACTGCAAGTCCCATCATCCCTTGTTATTGGTTTAGCTAGTTAAAGCGAATGGAGCATGCAGCCTAAAAATGTCTTGTGTGTGTGTTGTGTCATTACAGTCGTGACCGACTCTTGGGCATGTACATTTCATAGAATCACAGAACAGTGAAGTTGGAAGGGGCCTATAAGGCCATCCAATCCAGTTCCCTGTTCCTGTTAATTAGCAGACTCTTGATATCCACAGGTTTCCATATGCTTGAGTACTTTATTGACAGAAAGACCCATCAATACTAGAAATGATCCCCAGTATATCCATGAGAAATTCATGACCCTAATTTATCTCTCTTTCTGTTTTGGCTAACATTTTGATACTATGAGTTGCTTCAGTTTTCATTCTTCACCATATAGACCTCCCCCCCAGATTTCCAGAAGTATAATATCCAAGGTCAACTATAGATGCTGTTTCTCTGTATACTTACCTGTGGGACATACTTGTGCAAGTGTGTGAAGTGTGTGAGCATTGAAAGCACTGCCAATTTGCACAGCCCCTTTTTTTCTCCCCACACTTCAGCTCTGGAGTATAGTTTGAACTGTGGTAGCAGATTGCTAGACATTTCATGGTTTTCTCGCATACTTTTCACTGAAGTGGCAAGCTTTGGCCTTGAACTATTGAAGGACAGCATCTCAAAGAATGGACATTAGGGTGGCTGTGGGTGCTAAGAGAATGCTCCTACACTTGAGAATAAGAGTAGTACAAATAACACGTTCCAATTTTCTTCTGTGAAGTGCTGAGGGCTGGGAGTGAACTTAAGACCATGGTAAATGGGTTCTCAGATGGAACCAGGAATTTGTATCTTGGAAAGATGCACTAGTTTAATTTAGCACAGTTTGTTTAGGGCATTCATTACCTGCTCTCTAGGGCCTCTCCTTCTGTCCCTTTCACACCATTTAATTTAAAAGAATACTCCAGGTAAAAGATCTTAAAACTTGATTGCTCCCACCACGAGATTTGCAGTTTGTTCCTGCAACATATTAGTTTGAAGGTGCAGCAATGAGACTCCTTGGCTGCTCTTCAAAGATCAGCCATGCTGAGTCATAGAATCATAGAACCATAGAATCACAGAGTTGGAAGAGACCTCAAGGGCCATCCAGTCCAACCCCCTGCCATGCAGGAACCCCCATCAGAGGATGCCCGACAGATGGCCATCCAGCCTCTGCTTAAAAACCTCCAAAGAAGGAGAATCCACCACCCTCCGTGGCAGCATATTCCACTGCCGAACAGCTCTAAACATCATTAAGTTCTTCCTAATGTTCAAATGGATCCTCTTTTCCTGATGTTTGAGACCATTGCCCTGAGTCCTAGTCTCTGAAGCCATGAAAAACAAACCTGTTCCCTCTTCAATATGACATCCTTTCAAATATTTAAACATAGCTATCATATCCCCCCTCAGCCTTCTTTTTGAAAGGCTAAATGAAGAATTCTAAAATTCCACATTCTTGATGGGTCTGGCTTTCACTCAATAGTTTAAATAGCTATGTGGCAGAGCACAATGTTTGCTTAAAAACAATTAAGAAATTCCCAGGTACAATCTCTGGTATCACTTGTGTTAACCTTTCCTTAAACCATGTTGAGCTGCTGCCACACTTGATATGCTACTTTGCTGGATCCTAGTGTGTTTCAAAGGGTATACAGACCTTTACAAATTCAAAGTGAGAAGAACAAAACTGAAAGTGATTAGACTGCCACTAACAAAAATTTAAATGGCTTTTTATTATGTCAAATGGTGGTCCTGCAAATTGATGAAATTTTAGTGCAATATTGCTGGGGGTTTGCTCAACTTTTTTTTGTTCATCTTGCCTATTTATTTCCTTTTGTTGTTGCGGCCACAGAAGTCTGAGGTGAGCTAAGGCCAGATACACAACTCTGGGAAATGCCATGCAATTTTAAAGCAGAAGTTCACCTTCCAGTATAGACAATACTGACCCAACTAGATTACTATCACATGGCCCCAGTGGGAGGCATCTTTTTTAAACAATGTCCCCAATAAAGAAGGGCACATGCCAATTTGTTGGGGTTGGTAAAGGCAGCAAGAAAAGTGATTCTGCTCACCTCCCCTACTTCCTCAGCCAATCTAGACAGAGGAGCCTCATGGGGGCAGTGGTTAAATGCCTGTACTGCAGCTAAAACTGGGCTCGTGACCTGGGGTTCAATCCCAGGTAGCAGGTAACAGTTTGACGCAGCCTTCCATCCTTCCGAGGTTGGTAAAATGAGAACCCAGCTTGCTGGGGGGGGGCAATGTGTGGCCTGCATAATTAAAATTGTAAACCAGTGGAGGCCAAAATTTGGCCCTCCAGATGTTTTGCACCACAGCTCCCACAGTCCTTTGTCATTGCCAATGCAGGCTTGGAATTATGGGAGTTGTGGTCCAAAATATCTGGAGTGGCAAAGTTTGGCCACCACTGTTGTAAACCATCCAGAGAATGCTTAAAGTGCGGTGGGGTGGTATATAAGCAGGGCACTTTGCTTTTGCTTTAGCCACTCACCTGATCCAGTTTTCTAGCTTCCCGCAGCTTCTCAACTAATTTCCAACTCTTGGCCAGAGCTCAGGCTTCTCTGCCCTTGCTCGTTTGTCTAAGTGGGGAACAGCCAAGAGGATGGGGACTGGGAAGACTAGCAGCTGTAGCTGGGAGTGAAAAAAAATATGTTGAGAACCTTCTGGGAGCTAGCAAACTGGACCTGATGAGTGGCTGTTTGAGGCTGAGGAGGCTGGGGAGGAGGGCAGCTGCCTTTATGAACCAAAACCAAACCAGTTCAAGTGCACCTCTTTCTCCAGTCTTAAAGTTCCAAAACTCCATCACCGTCATCCGTTTTTTCCTCCGCTCCCTAGAATGGCCTAGAATGCCAAATAAAAAATCAAAATAAATCAGAATTGTTCTCTGGAGGTTTCGGGCCCCAGATGTGGGATTATGCAACCGTCATCTCGAAGGAAAAAGTGTTAGGAAGTAGCTTACCAACTGATGGCAAACTATTTAGATTTATTAAACACCTGCACTTTTCCACTGTCTTTGAAAATAGGAATCTAGAATTACAAGAGATTGCACTGCACAAATCAGTGCTGAATACCAAGTTGCCCCTGCAGCTTTGCACTTTGTGGGTGTAACATTGGCTACACTACATTATCAACCTGAAGGTTGACAAGGAATGACTGAGATAGAAATGTTTCATATTACAATGCTGTGGAAATTATAAGTGGCAAGTAGAGATGGGCATGACTAGGGAAAATGACGTTTTCGAGTTGTCGTGTGTCGGAGGCAGTCCGTTTCGGCTTGTTTCCGTTTCTCGTGAAATTTTGCAAAAATTAGTCGGTTCATTTTTTTGTTTTTTCGTTGTCGTTAGTACTGGTTTGGGGGGGTAGTGGGCTCCTGGAGGGAGCTGCTGGAGTCAGCCAGAGCCACAAGTGACGGACTGGCAGACTCTTTGCACCTGCTGTGTCTCACGTATTTGCATGTAGTGCAATGCAAGTAGATCTGGCTTAGGGTTAAGATGGGTTAGCGCAAGGGCTAGGGTTAGGCTAGTTATGGGTGAGGTTAGGGTGAGTATTGGGGTGCACCTCTGGGTGCCTCTCTGACCCACTTAGAAGGACTTAGAAGGCCGCTGTGAGATACAGGAAGCTGGACTAGATGGGCCTTTGGCCTGATCCAGCTTGGCTCTTATGTTCTTATGTTCTTATGACAGTGTACTGGCGTATGGGTTAGGCTTAGGCTTAGGGTTCGGGTTTGGGCTATGATTAGTGGGCTGTTTATGCCCGATTGGCACATCCCAGAAGTCTCTGTGGTCAACCTGGCCAAGTGGCCATGCGATTGGTGGAAAATTTGCATGGTCCACTCCCATGGGCGAGCCCATCATTGCAAATGTGCAGGTGTAAAAAAATAAAATAAAATAAAATAAAATAAAATAAAATCAACGGAGACTTTTTTTTTGCAAGAAAAACCCACTGCTGCTACTGTAAAAATTTAAGCATTTAAAATAGCTAATTTTCGCATGTTTCTGTGGTGCTTTGGTGGGGTTTTGGGCAACGATTTCAAAAACAAATTGCGGTCGCCATTTTGGATCCCCCGCACTGCATGGCAAATGGATGCGCCCTCCCAGCCTGGTACCAGCAGCGCAGCAGTAGCAATAGCCAAGGAGAGGGGGGCGGGGAACCCCCCCAAATAAAACACCCTTCTGGCCTGGTAGGTGCCCTCAGACAGTTTTCGCCTACTTTCAGGGCCGGGAATCGGTTTTTTTTTAAACTTTTTTCTGTGCCGCTTGGCATTGCGCGAACGCCGCGATGCAAGTAACGAGCACGACAAATCAGACCAAAATTGTTCGTTCGTCGGTTCGAGCTCGAAGTCTGGCGGAGTAATTCCCGTTACCGTTTCTGTAGAGTAACGGATACGAGTAACGGAAACGGAAACGGGAATACCGCTAAGTCGTGCCCATCTCTAGTGGCAAGAGCTGGTTGAGAAAAACAGAGGCATATCAAGGAAAGAACAGCAGGCAAAGATAAAACAAAAATAAAATAAAAAGAAGACAAAGACACTGTGGCACTTGAAAGACTAACTGCTATATGTTAATGTGAGTGTTTGTAGATGTGCCCTTCCTCAGACATAAGAGTGGGTCTACTCACTCTTACACCTGAGGAAAGAATATGGCATTTGGGAGTTCAGGCACAATTTAGGGAGCTATTCTACCTACAGGCTCCTTTCCATTTGATGTTACATGTACC
Source organism: Phrynocephalus forsythii (assembly GCA_029282475.1). NCBI lineage: Eukaryota > Metazoa > Chordata > Lepidosauria > Squamata > Agamidae > Phrynocephalus > Phrynocephalus forsythii. Next base: position 132,312,242 of record JAPFRF010000002.1, on the reverse strand, counting down.
TGGATTTTAGTGGATGATAGCTAGTGCAGCAGCAGGATGCTGGTGGGTACACTTGCATCATTGGAAAGAGATCAGCAAATATGTATTACCCATTAACTTAAAGATACATTTGGGAGCTTTTGAGCAGTGGGAGGAAAGTTGTGTCTTAAAACATGCAAACTGCTGTAGCTACATCACAGACAAGCACTCGAACTAAGCCGTAAGAAGGACTATTGGAAGATATGGAAAGACATCCTTGCTTCCCATAGAACAGGCCTGCCCAACAGGTAGACCGGGGGCTACCAGTAGCCCACAAAGGGTTCAAAAGTAGCCCACTGGACAACAATAAAAAAGTGAGGGGATAAGTTCTCCACCTCCCCCACCCCAAGGACCACCACTGCCCCAACAAAGTTCTGGGTCTGCCATCCCACTGTCTCTGCCGAGCAGGGCAGTTCAAGGGCCATGGCGCATTGAAATCTGTTCCCTCCAGAACAGATTAATTGGTTTTCAATGTATCCCTATGGGAAACCGTTGCTCTACTTACAAAAGTTTTTACTTATGAGCATGTTCTTGGAATGTATAAAATTCGTAAGTAGAGGTTTTAGTGTAGTAGCCCTCAGGCACTTTGGGCTGGAAAAAGTAGTCCTTGGCATGTTCAAAGTTGAACAACCCTGCCATAGAATAACTTGTATTAGCTGAGCATCACTTTGTGGGGTACCAGTAATCCAGCTGAGTCCATAAATTGCCCTGTAAAAAATCTTTGCAATAAACTGATCCCTTGAAAGTAGCAATATACACACACACAAAACAGATGACTGTTTTTGTGTGCTTGGCACTGCTTGGATTTTGTGTACTTTCCTTGATTTTGAATACTGAAGGGAAGAAAATAATCAGGGTATAGATAGATGGATGGATGGATGGATGGATGGATGGATGGATGGATGGATGGATGGATGGATAGATAGATAGATAGATAGATAGATAGATAGATAGATAGATAGATAGATATACATACATATTCTGTACTATATATAAGGGAGGACAGTAGGCATATTGATTTTTACTATGAATTGTGTCTGAGGATACCAAAATACAGTAGCAGTAAACACTTCTAAAGGTCCCTTTATTCTCGTTAAGTGAATTTTGGTGCCATCAGCATATTGCTGTAAGCATTCCCTAGCAGACTAAAGTCCGTCACAAGATGCTTTCCAGCACAGGGCATTAAGTATGTAGGTTTAGTTCAATTGCAGCAGGGGAACCTAAGTTTGCCTCTGGTTGTATTTACTACTTTGGTTAACTTTATTCTCATTTACAGTTCCATTTATTCCGAAGTCATGCTGTCCTCAAGATTGTGAATGTAATTTCTACCTGTTTTGTTTTAAATCTTTACAGATTTTCCCCCCGCATTAAAAAGAACACACTGCAAAACAACAACAACAGCAAACCGACAACAAAAATGCCTTCATAACAGTCAAACAGCACAGTCTTCTTAGTTTGGCATTGCAAAAGGAAAACAAAACAGGATCTGCAAAGCTTTGCATAGCAAGTAGCTTCTGAGCTGTATGACAGCTTCTGGATTTCATCCCTATTGGGAAGGAGGCAAATACTTTCTGGGTCTGTTTCATGGCAGGCAGTCCATGGTCTAGTTATAGAAAAACAGGATTGGAATCTGGCAATTGCTATTTGCAGTGAAAAGCGAGGAGGAAATCCTGGGGAAGTACAGCAGTTGGATAATATGACTTCTACCTGCACTTGGATACTGATTCCTCTATGTTTGTTGGGATATTGACCAAATCTCTTTGGGATTGTGGATCTTTGGAGAAGATTTTGTTTTTGTTTTTGTGAGTGGACCTAACCTTTATCCATTCATTTCCCACCCATCCCCGTCTTCTTTTCATCTGGGTGTCATGGGCTTTTAATGGCGACATATCTGCTGTGTCACCCTTAAGACTTCTATTTCAGAAGACAAGCAAATGACCGAATAAGATCCATCGTGCCTTTTAATTGCTGAAGACTTTGCAAAGCTCAAGCAAAGTGGAACCTTTGGTTGTGGCTTGAAGTAACTTCATTTGTTTTATTTTACTTTTTTTTTTGGAAAGAGGATAAAGGATTTGCCTCTTAATCGGACACACCTGAACTCTCCTTCTGGGGAAGGCAGCGACAGGACTCCTCCGCCGTAGACTGGGGAAGCCAACCGTAGTGTGAGTGGTTACTAGAAAGATTTTACCCTGTCTGCTTCAACCCCCCCACCGCCACTCCCCCCTCCTCTCCCCCCTCTCCCCCACCCCACCCCACGGAGAATGGGGCCAGTGCTCCTAAGGCGGGGAGGTTGCCTCCTGCTTTGGATGGCCCTGCTGCTGGGATGCTGGGCTGAGCTCGGCAGCGGCCTGGAGTTCCCGGGGGCGGAGGGCCAGTGGACTCGCTTCCCGAAATGGAATGCCTGCTGCGAGAGCGAGATGAGCTTCAACATGAAGACGCGCAGCTCCAGCGGCTTGGTCCTTTACTTTGACGACGAGGGCTTCTGTGACTTCCTGGAGCTCATTCTGACTCAAGGCGGGCGGCTCCAGCTCAGCTTCTCCATCTTCTGCGCCGAGCCCGCCGTCTTGCTCTCTGACACGGCCGTCAATGACAACCTGTGGCACACGGTAGTCATCCGCCGCAATTTCAAGAACACGACGCTCTTAATCGACCAGTCCGAGGCCAAGTGGGTGGAGGTGAAATCCAAGCGGCGAGACATGACGGTCTTCAGCGGGCTCTTCCTGGGAGGGTTGCCTCCCGAGCTGCGCTCGCCCACCTTAAAAGTCACCCTCTCCTCGGTGAAGGACCGGGAACCCTTCAAAGGATGGATAACCGATGTAAGGGTCAACTATACACAGTCCTCCCCGGTGGAGAGTCAAGAAGTGCGGCTGGATGATGAACAGAGTCACCTGTGCGCCAGGGATGACGTCTGCCTGAATGGCGGCGTCTGCTCTGTGCTCAACGACCAAGCCGTGTGTGACTGCTCGCAAACTGGCTTCCGTGGGAAGGACTGCAGCGAAGGTAAGAAGAACTGGCTTCACCTTTGCCCCCCTGCCAGCCTCTCCCTCAGGGGAAAGGGAAGTGAGGAGGTGGGGACTGCATGGCTTTTGCCTCTGTAGGAGTGAATCTCTCTGCTGTGTGCTTTTAATCCCTTCATCCATCTCATCCCTGGACCTTCCGTTAAATATTCTTTCTTTCCCCCATCCCTTGGAAAGAGACGTAACGTTTCAAAATGACATTTAAATCAGCACTGAAGAACTGGTGGCAGTGGTAGTGGGGAAATAAAGGGAAATAATGGTCATTAGGTGAATTTATTTTTTATGAGCATAATTTGGGAAGTTTGGAAGGGATTGGATGTGGAGAAAAAGGTGGTGAAAAGAAAGCTGTTTTGTCTATGTGTATTTTAACCACCCAAAAGGAAGGATCTCACTTAGGGTTGTTTCCTGAAGCAGCAAGTTTGCAAATTCACAATTCAAGTTGCTGAATTTGATTCTCAAATGGTATTCAATAATCCATAAGCATAGATACTTTCATTTAAAAGGTTGTGGATGTAAACCCTGCTGCTATTTCTATTCCTGTCCAGAAGAGCAGGCTAAGAGGTGGTTGAATTTATTCCTTGTATAAGAGTAACTGAGAAATTGAGTTTATTATTTTCTCCATAGAGGCCAGTTCATTATTGATATATCATCAGGTTGTTTGAAGTCACATCAGTGATGTATTTGTTCAGTTCTTGAATGGCCAAGAAATATGAAATGTTGTGGATTTATAATTTCATACCAGAGTGCGTTCCATTGTACAATAATGGAACTAGTCAACTGGTATATGAGTTGCATGAAGACGACGTACAGATTAAAAATATTTTGATATTTCCAAAGGTCATTTTGTGAGGGCTAGGGGAGCCAGAAAGCAGAAAATGGGATGTTCTTGTTTGTTGCTCTAAGAAGGAGTTACATTCCTTTTAATGAGAAGAATGGGCTAATTTTAAATGTAGACTCATCTCTCTCTCTCTCTCTCTCTCTCTCTCTCTCTCTCTCTCTCTCTCTCTCTCTCTCTCTCTCTCTCTCTCTCCTGTTTATAGCTGCTTTCCAAGCTTTACCAAAATTAAAAATATTCCTGTGGTCTTTTGTTAGACAAGAAACAAAAGCCCATATTGTTACAAATGACAGTGCAGTATATCAGAGAGAATATGTATTTCTTTACATATATAAATCAAAGGAAGCAGCATTCCTGTTAGAAGAGAGAGAGAAATTATGCAGCATTTAAAAATAGATCCAACAGACTCCAGTTTAACTGAATGGGCACATGTCAGTAATGGCTGAGTAATTTCACTTTATCTCTTTTAATCAAATTTCACTGGCTGTAGAAAAGAGATATAATTTGTCGGTGTGCTTTTTATTATGTAAACTTCCTCTCTTCCCTTGTCCATGACTTTGATTGTTAGTCATTCAGCACACAGCTTTTAATTTATTGACTCTTTATCGCTCATCTTTCTACCATTAATTAAAAACATTCAAGCCTGTTCACTGCCTATATTCACTAGTAGTTTTGAAAGATCTAAGAAGATAATAAGCTGTACATCTCCCATTCCTTCAGAAAACGGCTCTGTTGTGATGGACTTCTTGGCAAATGCTTTATCTCAAAATGGATTGAGACCTTAAAAGAAGTGTTTAAATGCCTCCTCTAGCTTGTTCTGATTTGCAAGAGCAGTTAAGACATAAATGTAGTCAATTAACAAGTTACTTATACAACACTATGTTCAGATTAATAGGTAGCTTCATACAAGAGCATAGACATAGAGGAAAGCATGTTTCCCTAAATAGCAAACATAAAAGCACCTCCTTTGTTCATGCTGCATATGTATAAAACCCACAGTTTCCATAATAAATATTAGGTTTTGAACAAATGTATTATGTTTACAGTTGACCAAAACCAAGTTTCATTTATTTTAATGTGATTTTCTTCCAGGTAAGGTGTGAGCATGTTTGGATCTTTAATTAATGTAACGTGCATTTTTTTTTAAAGGGGATATTATAAAACTGGCTTATGTAGATCATGGGAAGGCTGCCTCTGGCCCTCCAGATGTTCTGGGCTGCATCTCCCATAATCCTTTATCATTGCCATGCTAGCTACAAGTCCAAAACATCTGGAAGGCCAAGGTATCCCCATCTTTGATGAAAGCTGATCTCAGTGGGTAATACCCTGTTTGAGAAGTGTAATATTATGACTGCTCAGAATTTCCTTTGGATCAAAAAGTTAATGAAAACCAAATGTCACATCAGTGTTTTTATTTTGGGCAAAGGCACACTTGTTTCTTCAAGCACACCACCATTAGAAAATGTTAAAAAATTTAACTCTTGCCTATCTGTATAATAAAGTAATTTTTCATTTTTCGGCAATAAGTTACATCTTGCGGCACATAACAGGGATGGGAAAAACACTGCCTTACATAACAGGGATGGGTAGCTCTTTGTATTGATTAATCAAAGGTTTGAGCTACTCTGTGATTAGGTTACATTTCTTGTGACTAATTAGCGGAAGCAGAAGTAAAACCGGAGAGGGATATGTACAACCTGTTGTCCTCATTAAGATTAAGAATCATAGCAGCTACTCTCTATTGTAGTTTAATTTCTGGATCTGTTTCTTTTTAAGTGGAACAGATCTCTTTAGAAAACAATTAATTGTGACTATCCAGTGGCCAAGAAAGCAACGTGACTGACTGAATATGGGAACATGGTGCGGTGATTCAAATAGTCCCTTTCTAGCCACTGAGCCACACTGTCCCATTTATCCTGGAGTAAGTGAGCCCAGGAAGGTTGATTGTGGAACTTGTTGGCTCTGGCACATACCAGCACTCCAGTTTATCCACACTGGCAGCGCTTCTGGAGAGTCTAAAAATCCAAAAGAACCACTATGCCCTTCTCGTATGACAAAACTGCCACTGCACCCACAAAAATACCAAAGCTCCTCACAACTGGTCAAGGCAGGACAAAGTTTTGGTACAAATCCTTAGGGTAAAAAACCTAGACAATTGGAGACATTTTAATACTTTATTAAAGGTAGTGAAAAGACGAGACAAAGTTCCTAAAAGTTTCAACAAGGTTTAGAAAAATAAGTGGAACAAAAGCAGAAGCACGTAAGAGAACACACTAGAAGATAACAAAGCTAATCTAATATATCTAATATTGTGCAGCAATAGCATACTGCAGTTCTGGAGCACACACAGAGTGTATCCTTCCAGGCTCTGTAAAACAAGACAGCAAATGAGCATAGCTTCCTGAGAGGTAATCTAAGGCAACTAAAGTAACTTCTGAATGTTATATATTAAGCACCACATTCTGGGCCTTCCAGATGGTGTGCCAATCAGGCTTTGAGGTCTCTAGAATGTTCACAAAGGTACACAACTGAAGGCATTTTCCAATTAGTGCAGTACCACCAGGATGTGGCCTTGAAAGCTCCACTCACAAAAAATAAACTGAAGGTGTTGCTCCTTCTTCCTCACTGGACAAACTCTGCCTCTCACATTCCTAGACAAACATTCCCAGCCACTGGCAGATAATTTTGCAAAATGCTTTCCATGTTTTCCCCAAAAGCCTGGATAAAGCATGAATCATCATCATCATCATCATCATCATCATCATCATCATCATCATCATCATCATCATCATCATCATCATCATCATCATCATCAATTTATAATGTTTATGTTCCTAAAATGCACGGGATACTACTGAACACATGCTAAAGTCGGAAAGTACTTCTGTCTGCAAATTTACATGCACATCTATAAGACTGATTCTCATTCCATTGCAAATCATTGAGCAGGATTTCTGGTCTAAAAAACACCACAACACTACCAAAAATGCATCCTTTTAAAAATATAGTAAATTATAACAGATAGCATGGACCTGTTACCTCCAGAGAGCAATTTATTTGTTTATGGATGTTTTAAGTAGATTCTTGACAAAATTACCCAACTTTGTAAGAGTTGGAATAGATTTTTTTTATCCATTCATGACTTCCTTGTCTACTGGGTGTCAAGAGATGGGCTTATTGCAGCCTTGTTAGAGAGCAGCTTCAAAACCGGAAATCCCTAGGGATGCTCTTGTAGCCTTGTGAGAGAAAGACCTTCCCACTTCCCACCTGTGTGGAGTAGATGTCACAAATCAGGAGAGGAGAGCAGCTATGCAAATCTGTCCCTTAGAGTGTTCCCAATCTAACAGCTTCAAAACAGACTGACTACACCTCAGTGTGCTGGTTATGAAATTCTGCCACTTAGCAATTGAAATGGCATTTCAGGCTTCAAATATGCTGAAACATTTATATCATCAATACAAATTTATATATATTTAAATAATCCTCAGGTACACATCCTTTAATATTCCTGGTAGGCTTCAGATGTTTGGGATACATGATCACACTAGGGTTTTGACTGATGGCTGTTCTATTTTATTGCTAGTGACTAGTATTCATATTAATAACAATGGTTAGGGTTTAAGCAACGTTTTCTAAATGTTTATATACACTGACTCAATCATCCTTACAGCACCTCTGCATGCTAGTTCAGTATTATTCATAAAGTGCTTGTTTTGTTTTGCTTCTTACCTGCCCAAACCTAAATTAATTTTTTAGACATGGAATTCAGTAGAGGTTTCCAGGTAATGCATAGGGTTGAAGGTAGAAGGTGTATTACCAAAACATAACTTTGAAAGCATGGAATCCTGGAGACGAATATCTGGCTTCGAACTGTATTCCATTTTGTAAAAATCATCTTTGTGTTTTTTGTGCAAATATAATAATAATTCCACATATACTAGGCTCCCAATGGTTGTTAAACAGAAAACATATTTTGGCTCGGTTGTCCAGATACTGTTCTATCTTGCTAGTCAGATAAAAACCATTATATTGAAATAGGAACAGAGGGGTAATAGAATAAGTAATGGGCTAGGTGTTTTACTTCTAAGACTATTTGTATACCAGAAATGCAGTGTTTCTATACATAGGAGATTTTAGCTTATCTGCCTTAAAGGACCATAGCAGGCATTTCTGGGAACCAGGGTACTATAAATACTCTTTGCAATTTACAGCTTGTCAAATCATAGAAATAACTTTCCATCACATGTCTTGGGCTTAAAAAAATATGCAACCAAGGGAGAAATAAAGATGTCTGAAGAACTGGCATATCCCGTTGCTTAACCACTTCTTAAATTCTCATTTTAATTAATGGCTTAACAACTTAAAAATTGATGGAATAAAAAACAATACACAAAGCAAGCTGTAACAACAAGGAATATACCCAATATTTCCAAGAGGAATTAATAATTTCTATTATTGTGGAAAGACAAATGATATGGAAGTTTGGCTAAGGCAATGTTATATGAGCTCATGACTGATTATTAGAACCAGGGCCTGGTTGCTAGCTCAGAGCAAATGCTACTAGCCAGTTCCCTTTGCTAACATTAGTTCTTTTATTACTGAGTTTATGGTGGTTGTAGATCTCTGGTTTAGAAGATACTGTGCCTACTCTAGTTGGCTAGGCCATGATAAGAATGGGATGCTTTACTAACCAGGAAAAAGATCTGAGGGTAATGGCAGATGGATCAATGAAAATGTTGTCCCAGTTTGATGAATTTGGGAAGATGATTCCACAGATTTGTTGCAGAGTCTTTAATTTCTGGTAAAATTCCCTTTTGCTACATAGTAGAAGTACAGAGATCCACAGAGGAGAATAGCTACAAGTTTCCAAGTGTCCACCTCTTCTCATTAACTGGCACTTAAAGTCTCAAGTAACACATTTTGGGACATTTATAAGAATGAGAGTAAACAAAGTCCCTTTATTTACACACATTTTCTTGAAATTACAAATCTGTGCATACTACTTTCTTTGCATCATCCATATTAGCAACAAGCTGACAATAACCCACATACAACTAATTGCCACCAACCCAGGAAAGAAAGGGAAAGAACACTTAGCAGAGGGGGTGGAAGCTTTCTTTGAATTCAAAGGCTAGAAGGAATGATTGGTTAGTGTTGGACTGACAGACAGTACCCCACTCCACTCCATTTGTTTTTATCATGTTCACTGCCCAGAGTTCCATTTTGGAAGTGGGGCAGTATAGAAATGAAGCAAATAAATAAATAAATAAATAAATAAATAAATAAATAAATAAATAAATAAATAAATAAATAAAGTCTCTACTAGTCATTAGACATGGGCACAACTTGGCGAAATTCTCATTTCCGTTTCTGTTACTCGTTTCCGTTACGCAACGGAAACAGTAACGACAATTACTCCCCCAGAACTCAAACTCGAACCGACAAAAGAAAAATTGGGTCTGATTTGTTGTCATTCCTGGCATCGCAGACAGCACAGAAAAAACGTTTTAGAAATTAAAAAAAAAAACCCGATTCCCGGCCAAAAAAGCAGGCGAAAATATGCCTGCCTGAGGGCACCTACCAGAGGGGTGGTTCTGGAGGGGTCCCCACTCCAGCCTCCCCCCCTCCTGTCCTGGGCTGCTGGTACCAGGCTGGGAGGGGGCATCCTCGGCGTATCCATTTGCCATGCAGTGCGGAGGGGGATCCAAAATGGTGACCGCAATATTTTTTTTGAAATTGTGGTCCAAAAACCCACCAAAGCACCACAGAAACATGCAAAAATTAGCTATTTTAAATGCTTGAATTTTTACAGTAGCAGCAGTGGGTTTTTCTTGCAATAAAACGTCTCCATTTATTTTATTTTATTTTATTTTATTTTTATTTTTTTACACCTGTGCATGCGCAATGATGGGCTGGCTATGGGATGGGACCATGCAAATTTTTGGAGCCATTCCACCAAATGCATGGCCAGGTTTTGCTGAGACTTCTGGATGTGCCAGAGAGGGCATAAAAAGCCCACCAACCCTAACCGTAACCCTAACCCTAACCCTAACCCTAACCCTAACCCATACGCCAGTACACTGTGTTCTTAGTGGGCCAGAGGCATCCAGAGGTACAGCCCACTAACCCACCCTAACCTTAACCGTTACCCTAAGCCTAGCCCTTACTCCCTAACCCCATGCTCTGGGAAGTCAAGTCATGCTAAATCGCGGCGGTAACGACAAATGACAAACGACACGATGAAATGACAAATTTTTGAAAATTTTTGCGAAAAACGGAAATGACCCGAAACGGACCCGTCCCAAAAAACGACAACTCGAAGAAAAAAAATTTCTGGTTGTGCCCATCTCTACTAGTCATACAAGCCAGAAATAGTATGTGAGATAGCAAACATAAATCCAAGATCACCTGCTCCCTAAAATTAGATGAATTGACCACCCACTTTGTGTTTCTCTCTCACACACACAGTATAGACATGGGCATGACTCAGCAAAATTGTCGTTTCCATTTTCGGTTATCATTTTCATTACGTAATGGAAACGGTAACGATAATTAAGCCATCAGAACTCGAATTAGAACCGAAAAAAGAAAATTTTGGTTGGGTTTTTTGTTTCCATTTGTGGCATCAAGGCAATCGCGCAATGCGAAGCACAGAAAAAGTTTTTAAAAGTTTTTTTAAAAAACCCTGACTCCCGGCCAAAAAAGCAGGCGAAAATATGCCTGCCTGAGGCTTTGCCACCTACCAGAGGGGAGGTTTCTGGGGGGTCCCCGGCCTTTCCCCCTTCTCCTGTCCTGGGCTGCTTGCACCAGGCTGGGGTGGTGGTCATCCTCATCATCTGCGCCATGCCATGCGGTGAGGGGGGGATCCAAAATGGCGACCACAATTTTTCTTTTGAAATCGTGGTCAAAAAACACACCAAATCACCACAGAAACATGTGAAATTTATTTATTTTAAATGCCTGAATTTTAATAGTAGCAGCAATGGGGGGGGTTATAGCAATAAAACGTCATACTGATTTTATTTTATTTTATTTTATTTTTAATTTTTTTAGACCTGCCCTTTTGGGCTGGGCATGGGATGGGACCATGCAAATTGTTTGAACCATTCCACCAATGGCATCGCCAGGTTTTTGACTGACACTTCTGGATGTCTCGGAGGGCATAAAAAGCTGAGGCACCTTCCAGAAATCGCAGTCGGGTTGGTGTATGGATGTGGTTGAGGGAGGAGGGCTGGCTGTTGGTGCTGGTGTGATCTGATTGAGATTGAGGAGGGAGGCTGGAGGCTTTAGGATTTAAGTTAGGCAGGCAAGGAGGGAATTGAATTTAGAAAATAATTTCTTTGATTCCCTGCAGCTTTGTCTGCTGAAGGGAATAGCAGTTTATTCTTTATTTCTTCTCTGGCAGTTTATGAGGATTTTTTTCTGATATTGGATAAAGGGGGAGGTTCGACTGGGAGTGGGAGGTGTGGATTTATTTTAAAAATATATTATATACTACAATTTATTTTCTATTTTCCCAACTTCAGTTTGCTTGCACACACACACACATTTGGGGTACAAGCCAAGAACAGAACCTCTGTCCTAAGTGATATCCTAACTGCCAACTCGCCCGTCCGCCCGCACCGCCCCCCGCCTGCGGCCCACGCCACCGCCCGCCCACTCGCCTGCCCATGGCCGCCACCCACACATGGCCCCCTGACACCGCCGCCGGCCCCCCCGCCCTGCCCGCCGCCTAGGGCGCAAAAACACCTAGCACCGGCCCTGATTGCGGGACGCCTCTGTGCTCTGGAATGGGAAGTCAAATCACGCTAAATCGCGGTGGAAACGACAAATGACAAAAACAAAACGACAAATTTTTGAAAATTTTCATGACAAATGGAAACGACCCGAAACGGACCCATTCCAACAAATGAAACCTCGAAACATCATTTTTGTTCTGGCCGTGCCCATGTCTAACACAGTAGTACAGTGGTTATCACTTTCTGTGACATAAACCATATGGAAAATAATAACATTTGTGCTATCGTCACAAATTTTTTTAATGGGTTTTTTTTTTTGCTTGTACCATAGTGATCTTCTTTGGTTGTATTTTCTACATGTAATTTTTGGTCTGTAAAATACACAGGTTATATGTGTGTGGCAAAGTTTTATTTATTTATTTAGATTTTTCACCACCTATCTACCCTGAGGGGACTCGGGGCAATTTACAATTTAAATCTTAATAAAACAATGGATATTTTAAAAAATCTAAAAGCCATCTAAAACTAACAATATACACATAAATATTAAGAGTAAGTGGTGAAGCTTTAAAAGAGAGAGGATCTATGATGTTCGCCATCTCTAGGAATGACGGTTGCTTGTTCCACCCCAGGTAAGCTGCCAGAACTGTGTCTTCAGACTTTTCTGGAAGGCTGGGAGTGAGGGAGGCCTGTCTCAACTCTGAGACCATGCTGTTCCACAGGGCTGCAGCCACTGCAGGGAAGGCCATGCTTGCTTCATTCTCCCACCCATGCAGAACTGCCACCACGCCAGTCATCATTTTAGGCAGTTCTATATCTGCAACCCAGAACTGTAACTACCAGTTTTTGACACCTGGGGCAATCAGACCAAAATGTGGTCCTAAATCAGTTTTGAAATTTACGATGTGATATAACATGCAATATGACAGCAACTGAACATCCTTGCCAGCATCTCTAATGGGATCAGCCGCACTGCTTTACCAGTCATCTTACTTTTGCTCCTCACCACAATCTCAGTCTATAGTAGTGGTGGCAAACCTTCAGCATCGGTACTCCACATGTTTTGGACCACAACTCCCAGAATTCCAAACTTGCATTTCCAATGACAAAGGATTATGGGAGTTGTGGTCCAAAACATCTGGAGTGCTGAGGGTTTGCCACCACTGGTCTATACGATGAATGGCTGACAGACTGACTCACACAGAGACTTACTTTTTTAAAAAAATGCCTGTCCTGGAGGGCCACTATAGTGGTTCTACAGAATGCAGAACCTGCAGTTTTTATTTGATGCTCTGGGACAAAGCACCAGATGCCCTGCCCTAATTATGGTTCTGCTGCAATATTTCTGGCTACAAAAAAAGAGAATGGATGCTTATGAAGCTGCCATAATATGGGGTCATACAATTATGCCATCTAACCCAGTATCATCTGTTTGTACAGCCATGCCCCTTCAAGTAGCTGTCCCAGCAGAAGCTTCTCTTACCACTGACTCTCCAGCATCTGTAAGGGCCTTCTTCACCCAAAGCTGTCACCTTGACTCTTATAGATACTGCTCTGAGAAGCGTGCACTGCCATATCATCTCTCTTTCTAGTAAGAAACTCTGAAGGCTATTGCCTACAGAACCAAACTTGGGACACTGAGTAACAAATACAGGATACAGGCATACCAGAGGGACCGTAACATTTGCAGAAGTACTGTATCAGGAGAAGAAAGGTCGAAAGGGAGCAGAGAAATCTAAAATGCAACTCATGGTACGTTATATTTCACCTGGAAAAAGGGGACGGAATACTCCTTACAACTTACAACATCTGGGCTGGGTAGCAGAAACAACGAATAATAAAACTACTGCTAGAAGAGAAGAGACACTGCAGCATTTTGATGCAGAATGCATAGCAAACTGGGTTGACTGAAGACAGGTGGACATGAAGACAATGTGTGCCATTGAAGAGCAAGAAAGAAATATCATTTTATGTTGCTGAACTGTGGAAAAGTTTTTAAAAGCTATAAAATTGCGGGAAAGGACAAAATATGCTAAGAACAGCCTAATAAGGACTGGGAACTTTTGCAAGGCCAAAGAACTACACCAGATTCAGTGTTTGCTGGAAAAGTCTAGGAAGAAAAATTGTCTGTAATTGACCTAATCCACTTTTGGCCTTATTAGACCCTCAAATTGGAGTATAGCTGGACATGTTTTGTTGAAATTAATCTTACTATTTAGAAGCAAGTCAAATGATCTTGTTGACCAAAGCAGCCATGAACAGGAGCTTAATTCAGACTAAAGCAAGAACGTGGACCATTTTGAACTTTTGAATAAAAAAGTATTAAGAATAATATGGTTTCACAATCAGGTTTAAAGCCCCTCTTCTCCTTTCTGGCTTTCTGGTTTGAAACCATCTGGAAGGAAAATTTTATGAAGGTGAAAAAAAGCAAAAATGTAAAAGGAAGAGGATATTTTAGCAGCACTTGGGTCCATAACTTTTAATGAAGGTTGTTAGGAAGAATAATACCTGGCTATGTAACAATATATTCATCATCAGCCATTTCAAATACTACATACCTAATGGTGGACATAAACAGAAGTGTTGCAAAAGCAACCATTATTACATTCGAGAATACATTCAACCGTTATGACTTTGTCCACATCCATTTGATACAACAGTGTGTTCCAAATACGGAAACAATACTTGCTATTGCTTAAGAAGTAACTAAATTGTTTAAAGAGATCTGAATGCATGCTGTTGCTTAAGTGCCTTTCCAAAAGAGACGATCCTCCTTTTGCAGAAATTATTAATAGCTGATGTTAGCGGATTCACTGCCAAGTCAATGCTCTGCCTACCTATGTTTGAGATGGCAGGTTCAGTTTAAAGAGCAGAACTATGCTGCCAGTGTAACACATAACACAAGAAAACCAGCACAGAAGGAACCTCTGGAGGGGCAAAACTGAAAGAAGTGCTGAGTGAAACTGGCCATTAACACATCTGGCTTTATAAGATGCTGTGTGGAAGCTATGGCAGGGCATTATAGACACCTTCCTTCCCTTCTTTGCACTTACATTAGTGTTTCTGTTTCCAAGTGACTTACAAGCATGTTAACATGAACTGCCTGGCATCTTGGTGGGGGGGGGGGGGAGGGGAGAACTCGGGATAGGTTCAGTTGTATGGCCTAGAGCGGTGGTCCCCAACCCCCGGTCCGCGGACCGGTGCCGGTCCGTGGACCGGTTGGCACCGAGCCGCCTGGGGAGGCCGGGGAGGCTCCTCCCCTTTTCCTCCGCCGCCCTCCTCCTCCTCCTCTTCTCTCCCACGGGCAGCCGGAGGAGGATTACGGGCAGGTGGGGGCAGCCCGGGGCTCCTGGGCAGGCGGGCCCCGCCTCCTCCTCCTGTCGGCGGCTGCGGCGGCCACGGCAGTGACTCCCGCCCGCCCGCCCGAAGGCCGCAGCCGGAGGCAAGCGGCGGCGCAGAGGTGCCCCACCGAGGCGGGCGGTGGCAGCGGCTGCGGGGCGCCCCGCCGCCGGCCGCGGAGCCACAGCCGAACCCGGGCAGCTGCTGTGGCGGCGGCCGCGGCCCTCCTCGGTTGGGGCACCTCTGCGCCGCCGCTTGCCTCCGGGCCGACAGGAGGAGGAGGCGGGGCCCGCCCGCCCAGGAGCCCCGGGCTCCCCCGCCCGTGCGCGCTGGGGAGCGCACGCCTGATGCCCCCAGCCGGCAAGGGCCGCCGCGACCCGCGTCGGTTGGGGCACCTCTGCGCCGCCGCTTGCCTCCAGCCGCCGACAGGAGGAGGAGGCGGGGGCCCGCCCGCCCAGGAGCCCCTGGCTCCCCCCCGCCCGTGTGCGCGGGGGGGAGCGCACGCCCGACGCCTCCAGCCGGCAAGCGCCACCGCCGCCGCCGCCGCCTCTCCCGTGGCCCCCAAGGTACACACGCCAAGCCCCCCCCGCACCTCCTCCTCCCCCTCCTCCCATCCCCCGCCCCCCACCCTCCCCTACCCCCCCACACCCCCATCTCCCCCTCCCCACCCCCACCCCCGGGCCACGGGAAAATAATCAAACAAATACCGGTCCGTGGAGACAAAAAGGTTGGGGAGCACTGGCCTAGAGGAGCAAATTTGGTAAGAGGAGTCAATGTTCAGGTCTCTGTGTTTTTTTAATGGAAAACATTTTTTAAAAAAGGCAAAAATGGCACAAAGAGCCAAAATATAATTCCACAAAGTAAGGGATAATGAGCAAATGGTCCTGTATGTCAAAATGTTGTAATATTTTCCTGGGTGTTTTTTTGTTTTGTTGTTGTTGTTGTTTTGGCTAAAGTTTGTTGCCCTCCAAAGTAATTCTTTGCAGATGGAAAAATTATTTGTAACAAGCCACATCAGAGCTGAGAATAATACATACACAGTAATGCATGTACATATATAATACAATATAATGTGCTACACAGTAAATCAACAATAAAAAGAAAGTAAAAAGGGGGGGAGCAAGTAAAACATTCTTGAAGTCAGTATAAATAATCAGCTAGAATGAATTGCTACATAGTTACAGGTATAACAGCCAGAGATGAAAATATCATTAAAAAGAGCATGATTTTCTCACATGAGATGGAGATATTAGGCCTCAGAGAGGAGATTCTGGGTAGGATTTCTCATATATTCCAGCGAACTGTGCTTTGGACCTTGGCAGCAAAGCAAGAAGGACTTTGCAACCTAATAAACATCATTGATGCTCCCTGCAATTTGCTGTTGTTTTTAACTACATACCCCATCAAGGCACTCTCTGTAAGTTTCACAGTGCCAAAGAAGTACTTGTTAATGATACTCCACCCATGATTCAGTAGGAATGGTACCTTCGGATCAGAAAATGTAGATCCACATACAATATGTGAACATCAGCATCAGTTCAAGGTGAATATAACATGTTCAGAAAATATTAGGAAAAGGCTGTTTTGTTCCTAGGATTAAGACCAGGGTTATACCCTTATTGAACAGCTAAAATAATCAAACAGATGGCAAGCTTTCATGGAGAAAAATCCCATGTAATCAGGCTATCATGGACAGTGCAGGAAAATTGTAGATAAGAGTCCATAAAATTCTTGGCAGGTATCTGTGCCAAGTTTTGTTCATGTGGAGTGAGTTCAAAATTTGTTTGCAAACATGAGCTGTAAGTGTGACATTTTTAGTACCATCCTTTGCATCATGGTTGGAATTTTCCCATACCAAACTTCAAACAAAATTTTTGCTAATTACTCTGTGATTGCAGTTCCCCGTGCACCACCATGTTGCCTGCTTATGCAACATAAAGTTTTTTGTTGTTGTTCAGTAACAGGCTTCATAGCCTAAAGTTGTTGGGCATGGAAAGTACAGCTGCGAATGTGGTTGAATTTTCTCTTTTTAATCTCCCACCCATAACTCTTCATGGTCCCACCCCAAGCACTAGGGCTGGGCTGGTTTTACATATTTCTGGACTAGGTTTTGTGGGTACATAAGGGGTGCACTGAAGAGAGATCATTATGGGTGAAGGGAATTCTCTCAATGGGTCTGTTTGTCTATATCCCAGAGGACAGAGAAAACTCCTAGTTCCCTGAACTCCTTGCCCTCTGAAGATGCCGGCCACAGACTCTGGCAAAACGTCAGGAAGAAAAACTTCCAGAACATGGTCAAACAGCCCCAAAAACTCACAACCGCTTTCTGTTTGTTGTTGTCTTAGAGCTGAATATGATTCAGACCATATAAACCTTCATACAAAGAGGCAACACACAACCATTTTGGTTACAGCAGCAGTCCGTGGCCAGCCTTGGCCAAACTGGATCTGTTGCATCAAGAGACCTGACTGTCTGAAAGCTGACCAGAAGATTTCACCAAGAATGGCAGTCCTTTAGAGGACCACACAGGTGTAGCCCACTCCATAACTCCCTACCAGAGTTATGAGCTGAGCAAAGCCCATGGGCTCCTGTGCTAGGCAAGACTGTGACCCCAGCCCAGAAACTCTTAAGGGGATTCAGATGCAGGGGAGTGGTTTCAGGAGACGGATATCTAGTGTCGTGCACTCCCAGAGGCATTTGGTGGGGCTACTATGAGATACAGGAAGCTGGACTAGATGGGCCCTTGACCTGATCCAGTGTGGCTCTTCTTATGTTCTTATGTTCTTATGATTCCTTTAACAACCTAGGTGAGCACGCTCCTGCTTCCTGCCCTCATACTATATTGCTCCAACAATTCTCCCAAATACCCACAAAGTTGTGACCGAGGCAGCAAGACACACAACAGTACTCATAACAGCCGACTGATACCCCTAATACCGAGACAGTAAATATTAACTTGTACCATTATACCACTGACAATAAAATGGGAGGGGGAGATTTTTTAAACACACACACACACACACACACACACACACACACACACACACACACACACACACACACACACACACACACACACACACACACACACACACACAACAGTAGCTGCTGACTGGCAGAAGTGATCTCTGTGGTCTGTTTATTTGCTAGGCTGGGAGAGCGGACTGCAATTGGCTGCCCTCTGCTGTGCCTGCCGGCAATTTGGATTTTGAATTTCCCCAAAGGCTAACATCAGGTTGTCAGGGAGAAGCCTTCCCTCGTGGGCTAATGGGAAGCTAGCACAACCAGGGCAAGGGAAGGATAAATCCTCCATGCTTTCTTCCAGCATCCTTAGCATTCCAGAGAAGCTGCATCTGAACTCCAGTGCTGGCTCTTGCCTTCCCCATATCTTGCCACCGATCAGGGACTGCTGCTTCGACTAAGTCAGAGTCCCCATATTTCCTCGTCTGTCACCTAGTGCCCACTGCACCAAAAGTACAAACCCTGCAAAGCAATAAAATTCTGCCTGGCAGAATTCAGAATCATGTGAGGTTTCCCTTTCTCCACTTTGCCTCTTTTTGACCTCTCAAGACATGTGTCTTGATATTGCACCCTGAAGCAAGGAACCAACATGCATTATGGATATATCAACGAATCCAATATTTTCAAGTCATGGTTTCCTCTCAGCATCCAAGAGCTGTGGATTTAAAAGCTTTCTATCTTTACATTCGCAAGGCTGATCCAAAACCTGCAACCTTGTAATAGTATATTTATCAGACAGAGGGGGAATAAACTTTGCTTAATGAATGATTATTTTGTGAGCTATAGGATATCCCACAATGATGGGAAGTATGTACTATAATATGCTTAAATTCAACACTAGTGACTAGAGTTAGAAACATACCTGATTTATTTTTATTAGATCTTGGTTGCTTGCAGCCTTAGCCAGGTGTAACTCCTTTTGGGGAAACTTGATGCCAAGGCTAAAATGAAACTTGCACAAGATCCCAGATTTTCCATTCCTGTTGAAGGCATTGCAATTTGCTAATGATGCAACCTCCCATGGGAAGTTGTTACCTGCTGTCAAGTTGCCCCTGACAACAGAGACCATATGAATGAGTGACCTCCAAAATGTCCCCTCTGGAACAGCCCTGTTCAGCTTTTGTAAACTCAAGGCTTTGGGCTTCTTTTATCAAATTCATCCATCTCTTATATGGTTTTCCACTCTTTCTGCTACCTTCAACTTTTCCTATCATTATTGTCTAGCAGCCATGATGTGTCCAAAGTATAATAAGTGTATGCAGTCATCTCTTTTGCTTCCAGAGACAGTTAAGGCTTAATTTCATAAGCAAACCACTTGTTCATTTCTCTGTCTGTCCAGGGTATCTACAAAGTTCTCCTCCAGCACCATGTTTTAAATGAATCAGATTTTTTTCCCTCTCACAGTCCATCATTCACACCCATACATGTTGACTGGGAATAGAAGAGTGTGGATGTTCTTAGCCTTGGTCACCATTCACCAGTTAATTATTTAACCAAATCAATTTTACCTTCTCATTCTGCATTTTAGGATGCAAAACAAAGTACTGTACAGCATATTTATATACTGCCCCAGTGTTTAAAGCACCCTCTGGGTGGCTTACAATTAATTTATACAGACTACACATTGCCCCCTCCCTCATGTAAACTAGGTATTCATTTTATCAATCTCAGAAAAATGGAAGGCTGTATCAACCTTGAGCCTGCTACCTGGGATTGAATCCCCAGTCATGAGCATAATTTTGGCTCTACTGTAATACAGGATGCACTTGTCAAAACCACTGGTGTCAAAATGAAGAGACATAAAGACAAGATGGTTCACTACGGGGGTGGATTTTTCTCCAGTGGCAGTTTTCAAAGGTACAGCTGTGCGATACCCATCCAATTGTTTGTGATAAAGCAGCAAGATTGTGTTTTATTTTATTTTATTTTATTTTATTTTAAATTAAATAATTTATGGTCTGGCCCTCTTAATGAAGTCTGTCATTCAGCTTTATAACCCTGTGCAAAAAAATCCCCTGAACAATCCTGACAACCTGTATTATGGTTCAGATATATAAGCTGAGAAGATGGATAAACAGATAAATATATAGTTGCTTGGGTGAATGAACCACAGACCCCAAACAGAACCTGGGAGAAATATCAGTGGTTTGGTAGGTGGGTTAGTGAGCTTTCATCTCTGAAAAAGAGATGTTTTTGTGAGCTGCTAGAGGACCATCAATTCACAGTCATGGCAAGCCTCACTTGGAATAAAATTTCACATTACTGGTTGCAGTCCTCATGTTTCTGGGTCTTAGGCTTTGGCTGTTTGGCTCAGGTACATTTTGTGAGTTAGAGAATAGAATGCTGGCGATCTGGTAATTCTGATGCTATTTGAGCGTTCATTCTGACATGTTGCAGGTGACCCAGACATCAGTCAATAGACAGAAATATGTTCTTGTTCCACTTTGGTTGAGAAAAGTGTTCTGTACACTTAGATAAACATGTTTTGCTCCAATTGTGTATATTATTAGGCAACTTTCATTTCTTTCCCAACAGATTTCAAAGATGTAAAGGGTGATAACACTAATTTGCTGGGCTTCATATTCATAATTGTTTCTTCACAGAAAAAGATGTCTGGCTTTTGCCAGACAGATTGCTGCTGTCCCTTGACATCACAAAGGCACACCTCTATGACATCATAAGGGTACATCTCTAGGATTAAGGTTTTGCCCCTGAAATCTCAGGGAGTTCGGTGCTGTAGACAGAGTAGTCCTTCCTGCCTTTCAGCCACATGGGAATGAGATCCCAGGTTCCCATCCTAGATCCTAGTGTGATGGCAAGAAAGGGATTTCCCACAGTTTTTACTGAGCAGCCAATCTTATGCATGGAGTCATGTAGATATACTGTTCATTGGTCCCTTAAGGTTTCAGAGGGAGTGACCAGCACATGGGATTGGTCCCATAAAGGTATCTAAACACCAAATAAATAGTTGCAAAAAGAGATTCACGTGGTCCTAAAACTGACCATAGTCAAAACTCTTGAGTTCTGAAATATATCTAGATACTCTACCATTGACAGCAACCCTGCATAGATCATATTGCAGTAACCTCCAGTCTTGGCAAAACTGAGGTATGGCATGATCTGATGCCTCAAGCCTCTGCAGGAGTTTGTGGAACTGGGCAAGGCACTCTGGTCATACTCACTATTTAAGCATCCAAAATTCTGATCTGTTCAATACAGGAAGAGTTGCATGTCATCGAGAGATTGAGGGCACAGTAAATGTGCCATTAGCAATTTGGTGGTATCATATATCTCTTGATGGCCCCTCCCATTTTTATATAGATACTGAAAACAAATGCAGACTAAGTGAAACAGTATGAAATGCTTTAGCAGAACAGCCAAGTGGCTGAACAGGAATCCCAGCCAGGAACCATCATACTACTGAAAACTAATTTTTTTTTAAAAAAAGCACTAAGGTTGCCTAAAATGGAAACAAAAGAAAACATGTCTTATAGCATCGGTGCATAGAAGATGCAGACATAAACTTAATGTCAATATCTCTGAAAAGGAATGTGACATTGATGATAGGGAACTGAGTTGGTAGGTAGGCAGGCAGGCAGCTAGCCAGCTAGCTAGCTAAACAGACAGACAGACAGAATTGTGATCCATAAAAATGCTTCCCCTTTTGAAATAAAATGATTGGATCCTAACAACAACAACAACCGCAACAACCGCAACTGATATTGAACAGGGGCATGCTTCTCTGTTATTAACATTACAGTATATGTTTCTGACAGAAAGCTGAAGCTTCCTCTATCTCATGATCAGGCTTGAAACCAGATGGAAATGGATCCAAGTCATCTACCCAGACAAACATGGAGTTGTGATTCTGCCAGACTCGACAGTCTATGGCTATGACTGCAAAGATATCTGTCCTTTATCTGCATCCATGTACTTCTGTCTCAGGGCCTTTTTACACGACCCCTAAGATCCGCTGGCCACTTAAATTCGGACCAGAGATCTTAGGGGTTCCTCGCTCTTCCTCTGTCCCCACCCCCCTCCGCACTTCCTGGTTTCTGGCTGCCTGAGGGAGGGAGAAAAAAGAAAGAAAAGACTGCCGGTTTACCTCCGTTTTGTTCCCGGCAGCATTCAGATCTCTTAAAGGGGCGGGGCGCAAAAAAAGAACAAACGGAAGCCAGGAGAGCCCCGCACTCACTATCGTTACACCGGATCAAATATTTGTCACCATCAAAGACCAGGTACAAGAAAACTGCTGTTTGGTCACGCTAAAGTGGGTGGGGTCACACTTAATTGTCTTCAAAGTCCGGAGCTGGTGGGTAAACATTTTTAAGGTCCGGACCTTGCAGCCATTTGCGGCAGAGCTTAGGGGTCGTGTATAAACGCCCTCAGTTACCCATGTGTCCTATAGAAACAATAGTAACATTTTCTGTGAGGAACACAACCGTAAAAAGGCACAACTCTAGGCAATCTGTCTGGTGTAAATTCAGTACCAAGTGAAAAGGAGATGTATTACTTTAGTTGAGCAAACCAAGTTCCCGGGAGTTCCATTTCCTGAGATTTAAAAAAAAAAAGTAAGTAAAGTAAAATAAATTAAAGTAATAAAATACCAACACAACAAAAACAACTTGAAGGCATATGTTCACAAAAAATAAGTCATTGAATTTGACTGCTCCTCTCCCACCCTAATCCTTGTTTCCAAATGAATATCATTTTCTACTGATGTGGCACTCTTGTTAATGTGCTTTCAGCGTGGAAAGGGAAAACACGTGAAGACTCAGTTGACTGGGCACAGCAGAGAGTTCTCATTTTACTTAGAAGCAAAGAAACTTGACTCTAGTCTTTTTTCTAACAGTGACAATGTCTTCCTGTAATTAAGAGTACATGTAGGGCCATTACAGAGAATAGTTCCTGTTACAGTGTACAAAACGGAACTGCTTACAGAAGGCAGAATGCTTTGAAATTAACTCTTGAGTGTCTTGCATCATATTGACCAATATCATTTTGCTTTTCTCCTTACATGATTTTGAAAATGGTATTTTTAATTTCAAGAGATTTTATTTCAGGAGGGGGGTAGACAAAACCTGGTGGAGCCCTTCTGTGTTTTGCTAGATTAACATGGTGGGTTCTATCATCAGGCAGAGTGAGGGAGGTATCTCATGTGGCAGATACTGGAAGGTAACAACAGCCATCCTAGTAGACATTCCCATGCTTCAGAGCACACCGTAGCAATGGGCTGCTTGTTGCTTGCTGGCAAATTACCTGTTCACTGACTCCCAATACTCTCTCTCTTTTTATATAGCACATTTAATAATGCAGTGCACCTTCAAAACTTCTGAAAAACTGTTTTAATCAGTTTTAATTCAGTGGTAGTTTTAATATGGTTTATTTAATTGCAGTTTAATGCAATAATCTTACAATGATCATTAAGAACTCCAAAGTTGGAAGGGCTACTATGGATCATCAGGTCCAGACCCTCTCAAGGAGGCACAGTGGGGAATTGAACTCTGCAGCCAGATGCCTAAACCACTGAGTTACTCAGTAGTTGGTTGCATTCTTTTGAAGATTGTTTCCTATATCTCCATGCAGCTTTATATTGAGAGACAGACAGGATTAAAACAAAACAAAACAAAATAATAGATAGATAGATAGATAGATAGATAGATAGATAGATAGATAGATAGATAGATAGATAGATAGATAGATAGATATAGATTTAGATATTAATTTTACATTTTTTAATACAAGCCTCTGGGAAAAAACCCTTTGCGCTGTTATTTTCAGGGGATTTGAGAGGCATCTTGGCAAATTTTGAAGTGACTTTTAAAATTTCAGATTTTTCGTGATGAGCATTGTGTCATATTACATGGGTACTTTTAAACGATGCAATATTTATATATGTTTTTTTTAAAAAAACCAAACTTTGTCCCAGTTGTGGCAGAAGATTCTGTTCTAAAAATCGTCTATTTAGTTGGTCCAGTCAACATCTGCATAGAATGGTCTGACAGAAGGCAAAAAAAAAAAAATGTTCCAGAGGCTGGTGGCCTCATTTGCCATAAAAATATTATATTGTTTGTTTGTTTTACCCCTGGTATTGATTCTAGATCAATAAAAATGTGGGGGTACACTCTTGTAGTGCAACAACAACCCTGCTGTCTCTGGTAAGAGGCTAAAACTTGGAGATGCATTTGGGTTTTAAATTGACACTAATTTAAAATGTTTATCTTGCAGCTCTGGATGACAAAATGTGACTTTGAGGTACTAAAATGTTATGTCTGCTTAAGGGGCAATCAGAAGGATTCTAGACTATATAATTCTGCATTTAACAGCTTAAAACATTAGTCTTACTGTGTCTTAATTCATGAACATTATTTTTAAAAAACACACACAGAATCACTCTAGCCAATTCACGCCATTCTTAGCTTCTGTATGTGGCATGACTTGACTGCAGTATCTAGAAAGATTACAGAATCTAGAAAGGGTAGCAGGTAAAGATGGGTGTGGACTGCTGGTTTCGCGGTTCATCTTTAGACAAACATCTGCTCAGTGGTTTCCAGCCCAATCTCTTCCACCAGGCACCCACTCAGACCTAGCACCCCCCGCTTCCTTGCCCTGTCTTCTCCATGCAATGCTTTCAGTGGGCATTTGCCAGAGGAGGTGGGGCTGGGAAGAACCCGGCAATTGTTTGTCTGAAGGACAAAATGAGACAAATCAAAAATAAGATGCTACTATTTAATTCCTTTTGAATGTCAAAAATTGTTTAATATTCAAAATAGGGCCAGAGGAGGGGAGCTTGGAACCGATTCCCCCTGGATACCCTGGTTCTACTGTAGTTTTAATTCTAGCTTTGAAACTTTACTTAATTATGTATAGAAACAGAAAAGGGGGGGATCTAATGTATACCTTTATGAATGAGTCAAATGACAGTCACAATTTCATAGTTGCACTTTGCATCTTGGATTAAACTTTACATTTTCTCAAAGTGCTAGGTATCTGGAAAATTTGACTATCCGCAAATACTGGCATGTTTTCTCAAGAGCTCATTTTAACTGCCTTCAATCTGCAGTTTTAGATGGGCGTGACTCTGGTGTCTCTTATTAAAACAGATTGTGCCCCTGTAACAACAAAGAAATTGAAACATTGTATCATGTCCTCTTCATGTGCATTTTTACAGAAATGAGCGTATTAAATTACTCAAGCCTATAATGACTATCTTCCCAGGTAGGACTCTGAATTGGCACTTTAAATATCTAAGTGACACAAACAAAATGACTACCAAATCAGTGTCTATGTTTTGTTTCTCTGCCCAAAGAATACGGAACACCATTTTGGCTTCTGTTTGCCCTTAATAAAATCATGCTAGCCTCTTGTCATTTTAAACAGTGTTTATGTAATCCATTATATTACCTAAACTGGTTTAGCTAGTGAAATACTTTAACTGTTTTGTCCATTTAAAAAAATGTGTATTTTTTATTTAAATGACTCTTATCGCGTCTGTGACCACAAATGAAATTTTGATTTGATTTGTTAGTTGCAATATTTGTGACAAGAGCATTTTTCAAAAACAGACACAGCTCCAAAACACTCATCCTTTACTGCACTCATTCAGTATTAGGAA
Source organism: Phrynocephalus forsythii (assembly GCA_029282475.1). Classification (NCBI taxonomy): domain Eukaryota; kingdom Metazoa; phylum Chordata; class Lepidosauria; order Squamata; family Agamidae; genus Phrynocephalus; species Phrynocephalus forsythii. Next base: position 132,286,658 of record JAPFRF010000002.1, on the reverse strand, counting down.
TAACTTTCTGGTTCTGGGGCAAATATTTTGTGCTAGCTGTGACCACGTTGGTACTGTTTTTCTCAGCACCAATGTCTATTCTCTTCACACTCGCTATTCCCTTTTTACTTGCCCACAATGTCACGGAATCCTTTCCCCACAAGTAAAAGAGAGGGAAAGGGAGCAGCAGCAAAAAGAGCTGAAATTCATGTTTTCCTCTGCCATTGACTGGAATTTCTTTTTAGGTTTTCTGGGGGGAAAGTTGGTGAATTCTAGAAAAAGAAGTATCTTTTTTTTTTTTTTAAGCAGGAAAAGCCCAGACAAAATGTTGGATCTTCCTCAGGCATTAGATTTTGGGTCTCATGGAAGGAAATATAATTACTAAGCATGTACTTTGCTTAATGTCTGAAATCCTGTTATTTACAATAGTATTGTAAGTTTTGTCTCTAGCAGGACTACTGAATCAGTGGGGGTTTGGTGAGTCAACTCCTCTACAAGTTCCATTGATTCAAATGATTTAGCTACTTATTTGAATCAATTGAGTTTCTCACTGTTTCAATGGGCCTATTCTAGTGGGACTTGCTATACACAGCTAGGCAACGGGACTTGAAATCCTATGCAAAACTTGCAGTCCTATGCAATCAAAGAAAATAAATGGGAAGTAACATTGACCAAAATACAGATTCATAGTGTGCCTTTAGTACCTTGACGTATATAGATTATTATTTTTTTGCTCTACTTTAGGTCAGTCCTGCTTCTAGGTACCAGAAAAAAGGAAACTGCCCTTTCTCTTGGTCAGCTTATATAAACATCAGACACTTATTTTTCCTAGGAGAGAAAAAGAGAAATACTTTATAAAGCCTCGAGGTCCTCAATGGTAATTTAAATGTTTGCTTTTGGATAATGTATTAATTTATAATGCTGCTGTAGAACCATGATGCCATAATTATCTCTGCAGACAAGTAAAACAGAAGAGTAGAAACAAGGGACCAGAAAAAAATGTTGTTTCCCTAAAATAACATTTGGGAAACTAATTTAGAAGACATGACAAAAAAAACACTTTCCCTGGAAGTTTTTAAGCAGAGGCTGGATGGCCAGCTGTCAAAATAAGAACATAACATAAGAACATAAGAACATAAGAACATAAGAAGAGCCATGCTGGATCAGGCCAAAGGCCCATCTAGTCCTGCTTCCTGTATCTCACAGTGGCCCCACCAAATATGTCCGGGAGCGCACAAGACTAGATATCTGTCTCCTGATACCACTGCACTGCATCAGGTCCTAGAATTACCCTGGTTTTAAGCCAGGAGATTACACATCTCCATCATGGTTTGTAACCTGTGATGAACTTTTCCTCCAGGGTTCTGTCCAATCTCCTTTTGAAGGCATCCAGGCCAGATGCCATCACCACATCCTGTGGCAGGGAGTTCCACAGACTAACAACACACTGGTAAAAAATATTTTCTTTTGTCTGTTCTCATTCTCCCAACCCTCAATTTGAGTAGATGTCTCCTAGTTCTGGTATCTTGTGAGAGGGAGAAGAGCATCCCTCTATCCACTTTACTCATGCCCTGCATTATTTTGTACATCTCAGTCATATCCCCTCTCTGGTGCCTTTTTTCCAGACTAAAGAGCCCCAAATGTTTTAGCCTTTCCTCATAAGGGAGATCCCTCAGTCCAGTAATCATTTTACTTGCTCTCTTTTGAACTTTTCCCAGTTCCACTATGTCTTTTTTGAGATGCAGTGACCAGAATTGTATACAATACTCCAGGTGCGGCCTTACTATTGAAAGATTTTGTGGTTAGTGGTACCAAAAATGTGACTGTCACCCTCCAAATAATTAGTTAAAACAATAAAGATTTATTGAATAATAGTCAGAGTTAAAACAGCACAGAAGGCACACATATACACACAGATCTTAGAGCCCTGTTAACGAATTCTGTTAAAGAATTAAGCTAAATGCATTTAGGGTCTCAGAATTTGGTTGATGCTAACAGTGGTCACAGAAGTTCTGGGCAACCAAATGGTCCAGAGCACTTCCTTAAATACCCTTCAGCCTGCCACACTCAAGAGTCCAGAATCTTCCACACCAGTTCCGCTTTTACGGGACCAGGATCAAACAGGATCAAACTAGTTAGCTCCTAGCCATGAAGTCCCCTCCTTCCATACCTCAGATGACCTCAACTTTATACATTTAAATCTCTGCAAAGTGACCAGACAAAACCCTCCTCATGAAATCAGAATCTCTGCACTGCTTCCAGTTTGATACTATGTTAAGAGACCTAGTTACTAACAAGACCATCTGCAAACACTTTCTCTTTCAGATTCTTCTACAGGAAACTGCAGTTAGGCCTTTGTGGTAAAGGCTGCACAGATGTTACGGAAGTTACCTAAGTCTGTGTCTTGCCAGCTCTGTGAGCTCCCAGCAAATGCAGTTTTTATCAAACACCCAGCTGTTATACATGTCCCATCTCATTGATTATTGATTACAGAATATTAATACAAATCCAATCTTATCACTATTGTCTTGTACAATGGTATTATAATGTTGGCTGTTTTTTATAATCCCTAGCATGGAATTGGAGTTCTTCATCATTGCCACACATTGGGTAGACACCTTCATTGAGCTGTCCACCAGCACACCAAGATCTCTTTCTTGATCCCTCATAGATAACTCAGAGCCCATGAGTTGATAGATAAAGTTTGGATTTTTTGCCCCAATATGCATTACTTTACATTTTGCAATATTGAAATGCCTTTGCCATTTGGCAGCCCATTCCCCCAGTTTGGAGAGATCCTTCTGGAGCTCTTCACAATCTTCTCTGGTTTTTACCACACGGAAAAGTTTGGTGTCATCCGCAAACTTGGCCACCTCACTGCTTATCCCTGTCTCCAGGTCATTTATGAACAGATTGAAAAACACTGGTCCCAGGACAGATCCTTGGCCCTTGGGGCACACCGCTTTTCACCTCTCTCCATTGTGAAAATTTCCCATTGACACCTACTCTTTGTTTCCTGGATCTCAAACAGTTCTCAATCCAGAAGAGGAGCTGCCCTTTTATCCCCTGGCTGTGCAACTTTCTCAGCAACCTTTGGTGAGGGACTGTGTCAAAAGCCTTCTGAAAATCCAGATAGACTATATCCACCAGTTCACCCAAATCCACATGCCTGTTGACCTTTTCAAAAAATTCTAAAAGATTTGTCAGACAAGACTTACCCTTACAGGGTTCCTGCACGGTAGGGGATTGGACTGGATGGTCCTTGAGGTCTCATCCAACTCTATGATTCCGATGAACCCTTCTTGTTTACACCTGAAAGCAGCTCATCATTCAATTAGATGTTTTCCCTCTTCTGAACCCACATTTCAAAACATTTATGAGATCAGCTTCAAGAAATAGGAACTACTGTATTAATGTGAATTTAATTCTACGTCTGATCTTTGAAGAACTGGTATTGCAATTGTGTCACTAAATAGGCACTTAGAAACTGCTGTGAGGTCCAAATTGAAATATTATCATTATTAATATTTTTAAAATTACTATTTCATGTTCACATCTGATCCTTGCAGGGGTCCTCTTCTCATTCAAATATACACTGGCAGCTTTAATAGTTCCAAATAAAAGCTTTCATTCCCCCCTTCCAACACCCTTTACTTGATCTGCATGGATATGTTTTAATCATTAATTACTAGTCTCCCTCTTTAATTTGCCTGTGTTTGCTGAGAAAATAGCCAGTATAATTTTCTGCTGGACATGATTTGTGAATGACCAAGACGTTTGCAAGGGTATCATGTATATAGTAGTCAAAATGTCTTTTTTTTCCCAGTCCTTACCTGCCTATAGCTTTTCATCCATGCATGGCAATCGATTTTCATGCTCCTTTTGCTGTTTTCAGGTGTTTAAAAGATAGACTTGAAATGGCTAGTGAAATAATTTCCTTACCCCACAGTTGACATAAGAGCTTAAGGAGATGAATAAGGTCTCAGTGCTATGTGTTTACAGAGAGAGAGAGAGAGAGAGAGAGAGAGAGAGAGAGAGAGAGAGAGATGATGTTTTTTAAAAAGGGGGTTAATTATGCAGACTCTGGTTTATGATCCAGTTAACATCTCTCCACTGGTGGGAGATTCCACAGAAGTAAAGTGATAAAAAACAGGTCTTCTGCTGTTTGTCCCAGCCCCCATTTGCTGAAAGGTTGGGGAAAACATAAATATAACCTGTCTTGACCGATTGCGGTCAAGAGCCTTCCTTATGCCGACAGATTTGCACTGGATGCAATTTCTTGTGTGCAATGTACGTAAGCGAGTATGTCTGTCACATTGATGCTGACATATGGTGATTCTCCCAAGTATAAAGTACTCAGAACTTAGTCATTTACTAGTCCCTTGTACTTGATACCTAGATGGTGATCTGGAACTAGACAGCTTTCTCAGAACCAAACAGGTAATTAGTACAGCAGGTAGCATCCTCATACACTCAGGTTGACCTGAGATGGCCTAAACTCCCCTGGTGGCAGAATAAAATATTTATTTATTTAAGATTTAATCATTTAAGATATATTTATTTATTTGTTTAAGATTTACATTGGAATTTTGGGCCCTGGCTGCACAGCTGGAAACTTCAAACTTCTGATTCGAATCAGTTCATACAATAGAGATATATCATATGTATACAGTGGTACCTTGTATAAAGGAATTAATTCATTCCAAATGAAATTATGTTAAGCAAATTTTCCTTTATACAAATTCCCATAAGAATGGATTGAAAACAGAGTGATCCCATTTTATGTTGTATGGATTCGCGCCATAGATGATTATGTTAAGCAAATTTCCCCTATCTCCAGAATTTCTTATGTTGTACAAATTTTATGTTATACAAGGTGTTTGTTATACAAGGGTCCACTGTATTTAATTTCTCAAAAGTAGAGGTTGGAACTCTATTTTTGTTTTGGCTCCCATAGTTGAATTGTGAAACCGGTACTTTTGGAACTCAATGTAGTGTTGTAGAAGAAAAGAAAAGAAAAGAAACTCTGAAGCTCCCTAGCAGTTTCGTTTGAAGTTTGTAGAAGACCGAACACCTACATATATTTGCTTGTTGTAGAAAGGTTTATTTTGTGCTGTTCTATTGAACTGCCCACTAATGCTATGAAGGTGGTATAAGATTAGGGTCAGTAGGTTACAAGGAAGTGGGGGTAGATAATGCAATATGATTTGTAGGGTTTGCAGAAAGAAGCAAACAAAACCCATTCCAAGACTTTTATTAGCCCCCCTTCCCATAATAAAGCTTGTGTTTTCTGTCCTAACCAGTTTGATTATCATAGGACTTTGTCATTTCAGCAGACATGCTGATATTCTCAGAGTAAAATCTGAGAGTGAGACCATGTAATATAACAGGATGGAGCCCTTGTGATGTCACAGGTCTGTGTGATATCTCAAGGCAGGAAACAGCAGCAGCAGCAGCAGCAGCAGCAGCAGCAGCAGCAGCAACAACAACAACAACAGCTCCTGAGTTACAGTGACAGTGTTTGCTTCCTCATGACAAGTTCCAATTGTCATGAGGCAGTCAAGAAGATGCACCCATCAGCTTTCTCTCATCTTGTTCCTATCCTTTTTGGATAACACACATTCAGATGCTTTTCTGCCATGCCAGTGAGCCCTGGCAAGAACTTGGAATGGTTGGAGATGGATGTCCACATTCACATTAAAAAAAATCAATCTCCCATCTTCTCCAGTGAAACTCACCCTGGGATCTGAAGAGTCTCCTATCTGGAGACTGAGAAAAACATAGTGGTTTATTGAGATTCCAGCTGACATGCTATATCCTGGGTGCCTAGCTTTAGGTAACACCCATTCATTGCTAGGTTAGCACCCCCAACTATCAGAAAAGATAGGCAAATTTGTTTTTGGAATACAGCTTCTAGAATCCACTCTGGCTGGCTGGGGGTGGGTGGGGAGTAATCCTGGGAAATGTAATGTAAAAAAGTATACTTTCCAAATGGAACACTGTGACCAGAGCAGCCTGGATAATCCACTTTAAACTGTCCCCTTTCCCTTCCCTTAAGATAGCCTTAAGTCCAAATCATTGGTGCCAACAGTTTTTTAAAATGAAACATAAAAATACGGTCTTCATTTAAATAGTACAACAGTTAAAAGGCACATTCTTAAGGTTGGAGTTACATGTATCTTAAGAGTCAACTTGCCTGTGCCAGAAATAGCTCTCTCTGATACAAAGTAATGATATTATACTGCTCCCTGGATAACCCAAACTCCTGTCCTTCACCCTTTTATCCTCTTCAGCTGTCTTTCTAATAACACTTTATGGCTTCTCTGGATTGGCTCTCCTTTCTGACTTCTTCCAGTCAATGTCTTTCTTCCTGTTATTACTGGGTAGAACAGGTGAGGGTTCCATCACAAACAATTTCACGTTCTAAGGGGCTTTTATTTATTTGATTTACATAGCTCTCTCCATTAGTGCAATGCATTGTTTTTGGGTGGTTTCTAATATAGGAGTGTAAAATAAATCAGAAGCAAACAGCAATAAAACCATGAAGCAAAACAAAACTCACAGAACAGATTGACTCACCACGAGACAGCCGTGCTCTCTAATAGCTAGGAATGAATCACATCTACACCAAGACTTCCTCTGAGTGAAAGATATTGCCAAGAACATACTCTCCTAGTCCCTTACATTTGTTTGCTTAGATATCTATTGATAAATCTTGCAAACACAATTTCATAAAAATGAGAGCCTCTTCTTATTCACAGTTATATCACAGAAAACACAAGCCATTGTAACAACAAAATGCTATAATTTGTGCATCTTCCTTAACTGGGTTGGGTCTCCATAGCCCAAAATGATCAATTCCAGATGTGGAGTCTTCCAGCCCCCAGAATAAAATATTAATTCAACAGCAATTCATACAGTACATCCACCGTATCCGGTTCTGGGACCCTCTGTGGATAGCAAAATCCACAGATAAGAGCAAACATATTTATCTGAGGATGATGGCAGCCACAGGGGTGGTGGGGTGCCAGGGTGAAAGCTTTCACCCTCAACACCCCCTCCAAATGCTCAGTAGTGTGGCGGTGGTGACAAGGAGGGCTCAGCATAAGTAAGAGCCTTTTCACACGACCCCTAAACTCCGCGGCAAATGGCTCCCAGCTCCGGAGCTTAAAATTGTTTCCCCACCAGCTCTGGAGTTTACAGAAAATTAAGTGCAACCACACCCACCTAAGCGCGTCCCAGCGCACTTTTCATGTACCTGCTCTCCGGGGGTGAAAAATCCCTGATGCGGATCTAACGTAGTGGGTGCTGGGCTCTCCTCGCTTCTGTTTGTTGTTTTTTTGCCCCCCGCCCCTTTAAGAGATCTGAATGCTGCTGGGAACAGAGCGAGACTGGCAGAACTGAGGTAAGCCGGCATTCATTTCTTTCCTTTTTTCTCCCTCCCCTCATGCAGCCAGCAGCCAGGAGTGCGGAGGAGGTGGGGACACAGGAACAGCGACAAACCCCCAAGATCTCTGGTCCAAATTTAAGTGGCCAACGGATCTTAGGGGTCATGTGAAAAGGCTCTAAGTTTTCTTTTGTTTTCTTCCCTCCTCGCCACTGTAGCTGCCACTGGCCAGTCAACCTCTTTCCTGCCGAGTTCAGCAGTTGGCCTGTGGGGGTGGCGGCAGTGGCAGCGAGGAAGGAAAAAACAAAATAAGCTTACTGATACTGAGCCCTCCTTGCTGCCGCTGCCCAGCCACTCTTTTCCCTGCTGGCTTTGCGGCTGTTTGTGACAGTAACCTGCTTTACAGCTACTGTTTGCGACAGTAACCTCCTTTACGGCTACTGAATTATTTTGAAAATATTTTCCCCCTCAATCTGTGGATAAGTGAATCAGTAGATAATGACCCAGCGGATAAGGGGTCATACTGTATTTGAATTCACTATGTGGATTCACTATTCCAAAACAAACATATAGGAATTTTAGCTAGATCAGGTTGGCAAGGGTCTTAGCAGTCTAAATGGCAGCACCAGCTTTGGCCTCTTCAGATCTCTGCTCACAGCCCCTTTCTTCCTTACTTTCCACCCTTTGGGCTAAACCAATAGATAAGGGTTACACAAGCATTGTCCTTAATAGTACATAAAAGGTAAAGGTCCCCCCCACACACACATGTGTGCTAGTCATGTCCAACTCTAGGGGAGGTGCTCATCTCTGTACTCAAGCCAAAGAGCCAGTTTTGTGCAAGTCCATTTCCACGTGGCCGACATGGCTGCAAGGAAACACTCTTTTATCTTCCTGCTTTCTACAGTGGTACCTATTTATCTACTTGCATTTACATGCTTTTGAACTGCTAGGTTGGCAGGAGCTGGGGTTAACAGCAGGAGCTCGCTCCGCTGCATGGCACCTGGAATTTGAACCGCCAAGCTGCCAACTTTGCAGTCAACAGTTTTCGGACACTTAGTCTCCTGAGCGACCACGTCCTATATGGTACATATTCATGGATTAATTTAGGTGGCTGTCCAGAACTGCAGTACCCCACCGTGGAGCTAACGTTGCAGAAATTACTACTGCTGTTTGTTTCAGTGTTGATTGTGTGCCTGTCGCATACCTGGTATGTGACTCTTACATGTCCCACACTTGGCCAAAAACAGCTGCTGCCGTTGCTGCACCTTTAGTTCTATATTTGGTGAAATCTGAAGCGGACGCTGGGTATAAATAGTGTTTCTCTTTGAACATGGGAATTACTCTCAGCCATATCTGCTCTCTGTAATTCAGACTGACCTTGTAACTCAGAAAAGCCATCTCTCTTGACAGGGGGAACCTCTGTACTCAGTTTCTGAATTTAGAAAGGAAAGCTGTAGTCCATATATTTCCTGGTAGAGTCCTAAGACCTACAGCAGGAACAAGGAGCAAGTTGAGTTTCCAACACTCTAGACCAAATACATTAAGAAGAGAATAGCTGCTGCATTAACTTTTTCATCTCCAGAAAGTAGGACAAATTGCAAGAAATAAAGTGGCTGCATTTTTATAACCATCTCTTTTAGCCTGGCACTGTCTGAAATGGACAACATTCTGTTTTCAAGGAGTTTTGATGGCCTTTATAGTACAAAACCTACTTGCCCGCTTACAAAGGATGTAAGCCTACATCAGAGGAAAGTTTACCTTTTTTTTTTTTATTATCTGTTTTACAACTTACTTTTTTGGATGATAAATTCCAAAATCTCTAGTCAGCACAAGTGCCTAGGCTAGCTGAGGGACAGAAAAATAAATTGCCCAAACTCCATTTTAAGTGCATGTCCAAGGGAGATTTTGAACTGCCTGCCTGCATTAAACAAAATGTGGTATGTGCCAGTCCTGGAATGAATACAGAATAGTAAAAGCAAAGGCTGCATTTTAGAACCATGAATGAACAATTTATCTGTGATAAAAGCATGTCTAATAGTTCTTCCATAAACTTGTAGCTGTTGTTATTGTCATCATATTTTAAAATCCAGCTGCAGCTTTCCATAATGTTTCTTCCTCTATCATTCTGTGCTAAAGAATCCCTAGATGAATGATTGTAGGCTAGGCAATGTATTAGAAGAAAAGCTGATATCATTTTATCAATCAATGTGCTGTGCAAAGTAATATAATGTGTGCTATGAATATATATATCATCCTGCACTTTCTTTATTGCAGCAAGCTTGCAACCAACAGACATTGCTTGTTTTCTCTTACTTTGTCTTCTTTTGCTCATTTTTCAGTTCTTGTTTTTCAATATATATATTCCAGAGTTGGGAAGCATGCAACTACTAATATATCAATAATTTTTAAAAACTGTTTGTGTTTAGCAACCTCTGGTTCTTCCTGAAATTTATAACAAAGCATGCAAATGATATGCTGGGGCTATAGTAAAATGAAAGTTTGTGTCTGTCTGTCAGTTGCAGCCGGGACTCAAACACCATGAAACCTGGACACCTAAAATGCATACTAAGTACATGCATAATAGGTGTACCACGGCATGGCAGCTGGTTTTTATTTTGAACATGTTAAATAATTTAAATTAATTTTGATGTGCCTGAATATTTGAAGTCTACATTATCACCTTTGACTGAGAGATGCCAGACTCCCTAACCAGCACATGCAGTAAACTGGAGGAAGAGCAATTTGGTATGGATGGCTTTTCAAAAAAGCAAAGCAAAGTGTGCTGCTTCTAGACCATCCCATAGCACTTAAAGCACTCTCTGGACAGTTTATAAGTAATTACACAGGCTACGCAATTCCTCCCCCCCCCCATCCTCAGCAAGCTGGGTCCTTATTTTACAGACCTCAGAAGGATGGAAGGCTGAGTGAACCTTAACCCTGCTACCTGGAATTAAACCCCAGGTCAGGAGCACAGCTATAGTTAAAGAGCAGCAATTTAACCACTGTGCCATGAGGCTTTTACTAGACAAGCAGTTAGACAAATCTGGGGAAAACAATGATATGTATTTGATAAATGTGTTTACTGAGAACCTAGACAGTATCAGGTATGGAATGTGAGAGAAGTTCTATGCAGAAATATGTTCTAGTAATAATTACAACATTTGTTTTAATACCTCAGCTCTCCCTTTCAAAGTTTTTCTAGCTATAGAGTGGTGGTGGTGAACCTTTGACACTCCAGATGTTTTGAAACAAAAAACCCACAGTCCTTTGTCATTGGCAGTCTAGGCTTGGAATTCTGGGAGTTGTGGTCCAAAACATCTGGAGTGCTGAAGGTTTGCCACAACTGCTATAGAGGATTCAGAAGTGGTTTATCATTCACTTCTTGAGGGTTTTCTGGCTGTGTAGCTTAGAACATGGGTGGTATATAAACACACACACACACACACACACACACAGGCTGTTGACTGGCAGCCAGAGGGGACATCTGACTCTGCAGTCAGATAGTTAACTGACTGAGCTATTAAATGAGTTAGATTAAATTGATGAGATAAAATGAAAACAATTTGTTGTAGTAAGAGTAGTAATTTTGGAAACTCTTGTTTGCTTTGATGCCTGGGCAAATAACATCACTGCATATCTCCTTAAAGAATTCCAAATATCCAGCCTCAGCCTTTTAGCATTCATTTCTGCTGAAACCAGTCAAAACAAGTTGACCAGGGGTCTCCATAACCTGGCAGTGATTTGTTGTAATGGATGTTTAGAAAAGCACATTTCTATTCTGATAGACAATCAAACCCTATTTTTACTTCTTAGCACAAACACTTAAAATTGTCAGGACAGAAAATATACTTTGTTCTTACACTGTCCAAAAGATAGAATGCTGAATACCTAGCAATGCTTTGTTTGGTGAGCTGGCAGAGAGCCAATCAACGGGCACCATTGGAGTGGAATTTGTAACCTACATTCTTGAATGCTATTTGCAGCTTACATTTTGGAACTCACTGTTAAGAAACAGACTTGGGCTCAGACACATGTCATTTGTTTTTTTGGAACTTCACCCCCCCAATATCCACAAATGGCCAGACTGACAAAGATATGTGGGTCAAAAACTCTTCATTCATTCATTCATTCATTCATTCATTCATTCATTCATTCATTCATTCATTCATTCAAGTAGTTTAAAAAGTCTAACATTTGCCTTGGATTTTGGGATACATTTATTACTAAGATACTTGTCACCAGGAGGGTTCATGAGAGTTATGCGGAGGTCATCATACATTGGAGGTGATTTGATGGCACATAGAAACAACAGCAGTGTGCTGGGTCTTCAGTGTGAGATATGTAACACTGTTCTATCAAGCAGCTATGATTGCAGAGCGGAGTTTTCATGTTTTCATGGGATCACACCTAAACTCTTACTCATTGCATGCATGTAGGGCCATGTTGGTGAACCTATGGCATGGGTGCCAAAGGTGGCACTCAGAGCCCTTTCTTTGGGCACTTGACATTGCCCCTTCACAGCCACCTGTATTCAGGTTAAATTGCTGTATTGGCACTTTGTGAAAAATTAGTGGGTTTCGAATTGCAGTTTGGGCACTCAGTCTCTAAAATGTCTGCCATCACTGATATAGGGAAAGACAGAATAACCTGGCAGCTAACCTGACATATCTGTGCTCAGGAAAATCCTTTCTCTTTCTTTTTCCAGTGCCCCAAAATTAGTTTTAAAGAATTAATCAGTGAATTCTACAGAGCTATTTTCCAATGGGTGCAGAAAACTGTTAAGGAAAAAGGAAAACTGAGGAAAACATGTTGGGCTTCCATAGTCTGATCTTTGATCTAAACCTACATTTTTTACAAAATTCAGACCTCTTGGCACATGCAGGGCTAACAATTCAAATAAATCTTATGATGCTAAACCTAACGTTAAGCATAAGGCTTGCAGCATGCAGCTTAATGATCGTCCACTTGAAATGCATTTCCTTCTTTTCCTATTCTTCCTTACAACCCCATCCAATAGTATGGTTTTCAAATTTATTCCAGTGATTTGGCATGACTCAACTTCCACATACCCTGAGTTGGATAAATGAGAAACTTCAGAGAAAATTAACATAATTATTTGAATACCTTTGTCCAAGACAAGGCTATCTAAGAAAAGAAGACTGACTTAACTGATTCTCTCTCTCTCTCTCTCTCTCTCTCTCTCTCTCTCTCTCTCTCTCTCTCTCTCTCTCTCTCATGCAGTCATTTTCCCTTTCCACTTTTTAAGGGTTTTTGGCTCAGGAGGGTTAAGGAGAGAATCTACAGATTGATAGATTGATCAATGGGTATCAATGAAACTGTGTGGATCTGGGTGTTCACAGGCGTGCGCGCGCGCGCACACACACACACACACACACACACACACACACACACACACACACACACACACATTTATAAACACAAACACATATGATCTATCAGGATCACACACAGAGAGAGAGAGAGAGAGAGAGAGAGAGAGAGAGAGAGAGAGAGAGAGAAGTGAATAAAATATAAAAAAATTAAGATAATAAAAAACAGTCCCACATAACAAAACATTAAAAAGATCTAAACAGGATGTCATGCTGTATTTCAAGTTGAAGCTTTCTAGTTGGGATAAGAGGAGTTGAATACAATTGTGCCTTTGGTCAATCACCGCACAAAAATATGTCGTAAAGGTTAATTGAGAAATCAACAGAAAGCTGAACTTGAAATGCAATTTTATATTAAATAAAACAGTGGCATTTGTGGGCTGGGGAGAGCAATCTTCTGAACATGAATAAAGATTTTCACTTCCCAGCTACCTGTGAGGCAGATTGTCTCTCTCCCATTGATCTGCTGAGAAATTCATATAATATATTCCTCAAGATGAGAAATAAAGCCCAGGTTTTTATTGCCCCGCCCCTCCACCCTAAGAATGTTGCTCAGGAAAAGGATGAACAGTTTCTATTCCAGCGTTCAAGGGTTGTTTTCAGAAGCTCTTGGGAGCAAATGGTAAATTTCTAAAATGTTTTCTGCGACAAACTACGTGAGATGCTGGAAAAGGATGCCAGATATACAAACATTTTAGAAATAACAATTTTGATTTCCTATATCAACTCAATTGCAGTTTCAGTAGTGATTTTTTTCAATCTGTCGCATAATTTATGTATTTGAGAACTTGCATGTGTGGCCTTTTACCAATTTAGACTTATCGCCCAGATTCGCCCATATCTTGATTGGGACTCCCTGAGAACTGTTGTACAGCCGCTGGTCATGTTGAGGATAGATTATTGTAATGCTCTTTACATGGGGCTTCCCTTGACCCTTCTTCAGCAATTGCAGCAGGTGCAGAATGCAGGCACCACATTGGTGGTTGGTGCAGGCAGATTTGACCGCATCACCCCAATTCTGGTTCACTTGCATTGGTTATCCGTTGCCTCCTGAATAAGGTTCAAGGTGTTGGTTTTGGTTTACAAAACCCTCCATGGCTTGGGACCTGAATATCTGGCAGAGCGTATCTCCCAAAAGTCAATGCTGGCCTGGCCCATCAGAGCTTCAATGGCACTCTCACTCCAGGTGGCCACCCCTAGGGAGGCCTGTAAGGTTGCTACCCAAAATCTGGCCTTCTGCATAACAAGTTTTGCCAAGCTCAGTCCCTAACAGCTTTTTTAAAAGCATTAAAAACTTGGTTTTTTAAAGAAGCATTCGGGGATTGCTAATGTTTGTTTTGTTCTTACCTATGTCTTGATGTTGGTTTTTGTTCTCCTCTGCTTTTGTGCCTCTTGCTGGGTTCTCTGTTCTCTCTTTTTATTGTATTATTGTTCCATTTTATTATTTGTTTGTCTGGTTTTAACCATTGCTATGTGTTGACGTCTATGTAAACCACCCAGAGTTCATTTGAGAAAACTGGTGCAGTAATTAGAAATATAAAAATAAATAAATAAATATAAATATATCATATAATGCATATTTGTTTCAATAACTGTTAAGTTATAATGTGATTTTTTAAAATGTTTATTTTCCATTCTTTTATTTTTAAATTTGCTTATTCGTTTTAGATATTATTTATTTGGGTTGTAAATTTCCCAGAGTAGCTAGCTATTTGCTAGATTGGTTTTTTTTGTTTTATTTTAACCATTGTTATGTGTTGACCTCTATGTAAACCATCCAGAGTTCCTTTAGGAATGTCGGGTGGTATATAAATGGAAATAATAAATAAATAATAAATACATATAAAAGTTAAACAAACAAACAAACAAATCTTACTCAAGGTAGCTTACAATCTGGGTCAATATTTCACAAGGATTCTCTGTAATCATAATGACAATTACATGGAGAAATTAAGACAATTACATGGAGCCCATCAGTACTAGTACAATGATATTTTCAAATAACATGTGTTCCTTTATCAGCAATGTTTCTGGAGAAAAACTGTTGCAATGGCAATCAAATCCCCTCCCTTCTCAAACTGTTGTCTTTGATATAACAGACCTCTTACAAGTCAGAAAATATCATTTGAGTAACTTTGCACCAATGCAGTTGTGGGGTAAAAGAACAATAATTGACACTAACAGCTTCAGTGTTGTCTCCCCGACTCTCAGTATTGGGCATGAATCACTGTCATTAAAACTGTAAAAGGCCCAGAGACTACTTGAAGTGATAGGGCGTGGTATGTAAGCAGAACACTTTGCTTTGCTTTGGTTTCACAGTTTGTGCTGCTTAATTCACTGGCCGAACACGCATTCCACAGGAGCTTCCTCCAAGGGGCTCCCACTGAGAAAAATAAAATAAACAAAATTATTTTTATGAAACACAAATTAACTTTGCATTTATATACTACCTTTTAACCAAATTATAGGCACAAATTTATAAACCATTAAGATAATACAAACCCCACATATGATCTATCAAGGATCTCCTCTGCCTTCTAACCAAAAGGTAAAAGAGAGAGAGAGAGAGAGAGAGAGAGCTATTATGATTTTTTTCACTAATGCAACAACACCAACAAGAAAGTCAGGGTTGAAGGGGGTGGGGGAATCAGATCTGTTGCGAAGCACTGTAATCTAAAAATGACACAGGAGTGAAAGCAATCATCCATACAAATGAAGGCATTGATCTGCATACAAAAGTCATAGTAATGTAACTAAGGGCTTTCCTAGACGAGGAGATTTGGAACAGTTTGATTCACACTTATGAGATAATTCCATTCACACTGGTGATTTTCCAATGAAAAGGGAAAACATGTCTATAGATTGCCACTTTACTCTTGTATTCCTGTAGCACCAGCTCTGTATTCTGCTTATATGTTTTATTTTATTTTATTTCTATACCACAACCATCTAGCGGAAAACTATTCTGGGTGGTTTACAGCATAAACAAAAGATACCAGGACACAAATCATACATCATAAAATTTTAAATAAACAAAACAAAACATTGCAGCAATCAAAAGATAACAAATAAGAGCAAATAAATCAAAACTATACAGTAATTGAATTAAAATTCAAAATAGGAAAAGAACTGACAAATAATCACCATGAGGTTGGGGGAAAGCAGCATCTTTTTTAAAAAAAATTATTTATTTTTGTATTAAGTAGTTGAGAATTCAGGGAAGGCCAGCCAATAGAGCCATCTGGAAGTTGAGTCATGGCTACTGGACTTCTTTTTTGAGAGATAGAAACGTTTCGCTGTTCATCCAAACAGACCAATGAAGCTGTTTGGATGAACAGTGAAACGTTTCTATCTCTCAAAAAAAGAAGTCCAGTAGCCATGACTCAACTTCCAGATAAACTCACCTGGATGACTGAGAATCTTCACAGATAATAGAGCCTTGTTTTCAGTGATTTCTTAAAGGCTTGTAGTGAGGGTGTCAGGCGAAAAGACATGAGATTAAAGATACAATTTGTGATGTTTCCATTCCAAGTTAAAAGGTATAGTTGATAAGAGAAATGCAAATAAGACAAAGTTCAAAAATATATAAAAGCTAATCTATGGTGGTTTCCAGACATCTCACATGTAGTAAACAGTTATACAAACTAATAGCTGACATATACTGTTGTCTGTTTTCACCACATCTTCAACTGCAAACTTAACAGGGGGTTAAGATGAAAACAATGGAAAACAATCTTCTATTCATCTTATTCTATTTCCAAGAAGCTTTTAAATTAGGCAGTTGCATTTTTAATGCTTAACCAGACTCTACCAAAGCAGAGGAAATCATTGCGTCTTTTCCTCTGATACCTGTATAAATATTTGAAAGTTGTCAGCAGGAATAATGTGAATGGGTTTATTGTGAAGTCGCAGTGGGTTTCCCTCAGTTAATTACTTCAGCAACCAAACAGGAGTTAGCTGAGAGAGGGAAGTAAATTGGCATTCAGCTTTGTTTGTAGATGGTTAAGGTAACTCTGCTCTGGCTGTCCATATTTGCAGGATGTATGTTATAGAAGAGCTATCTTAACAAACTGAAAACAAGGCAGATTTGTAACTTGTTCCTCTCTCCCTTTTAGTCCCTCAGCCTTTTCCCTCTTTGATCCTCTAGCTTCCCTAGTGTTATAGCAGCAATTGAATGGTAAAGGAAGAGGAAAACAAGATGACCCAGGCACCTCTCTCTCTTGCTCTCTCTCTCTCACTCACTCCCTCACGCACTCACTCATCTCTTTCTGTAGGTGCAAGCACACAAATTCAAGTGGAAGCAATTTCCCTGTTGTCCTAACTCTCTAACTCTGCTATAGCCAGATAGAAAGGCTTCAAACAGAATAGCTACAGAACCTCCACATCAGCTCAAGTTATTTACACAGCTTGAACCTAGGTGGAAGCATTTGATTCCACTTCAATAGGAGAGGAAAATAATACATATGTGAGGAAAACTCTAAGCTGATTCATATCGACTAGTATGTTAGAGAGTCAATGGAAAATACTATGAGTCTGACGTGGAACATTTCATACATTATCAATCAATGTAGGCAGAACGTTAGATTGTTTTAATTCTACCCTAGGTTTTACAAATTGTTTCTGTTCATCAGTGTTCTTGAATGTAGTGCCGAAAACTGACTGACCTCCACCTCTGCTAGAAAAGGCTATTAGTTAACTGTAGGAATGTACGAGTGTAAATAAGAGATGGAATTTCATTTTGGTTTCTGTTTAATAATATTTTATGAAAATCAACACATTTCTTTACATATGAAATGGAAATAACCTAATTGTTGTTTTAAATCCACTGGAGAACAAAATTACACATTCTGCCATCCCAACTAATGGCCTTAGATGCTCAAATCTTTAAATCTTGTTTTGAACCTCCATATGTCCAGCTGTATATTTCCCCAAGAGACTGTCTGCTTTAAAATCCTTCTAGATCACAGAAACACATCCTAGTCTTCTCTGAACTGGAAGCAAAATCTGGATGAGTTGAGTTGACACACACGCAAACAGCCGAAAACCAAATTCCCCTAAATTTTGACCAATAAAAAAAAATGTCAATTATAAAAACCCACAAAATTCTCTAAAGGCTTTCCGGAAAACACTTCATATAAGTTTTCTGTATAAGAAATACCATTTCTTAATGAAATTGGTTGGCAGCTATGTGGGAGAATTTACTATCTGTTTAATTTTGAAGAATTTACCAAAGTGCACTAACTTTATCCATGTTCAGGATTAGAGATGGGCATGAACTCCTGGTTTGGCTGTTCATGCCATTTCATCCTTAGGATGAATGGATGTTCAGCCCTTCCCAGCTCCGCCTCCTCTGATGGGCACCCATTCAGAGGCAGTGCCTGGAGGAGGAAGGAAGCTGGGCTACTGCCTCCGAGTGAGCATCCACTAGAGGAAGCAGAGGTGAGAATCGCTGAACACCTGTTCATTTGAAGAATAAAACAGCATGAACCATCAAACCAGTAGTATTAACTAAGTATTTTTAAAATGGGAGGGAATTAAGAACACAAAAGCAATATACAATCACAGGAGTAGTTTGCTTTATACTATAACTTTTTTAAAGTGGCAAAACTTGTTAGTATAGCTTAGTGGCCTCACACGGGGACTCTCATTAACTGGAATGTGCTAGAGATGTCTTGGGTACAACTGGAAGATGAATCTGTCACCTCCTCACTTGTCACCAGTCCAGGTTCTTCCCTATCTATCTATCTATCTATCTATCTATCTATCTATCTATCTATCTATCTATCTATCTATCTATCTATCTATCTATCTATCTATCTATCTATCTATCTATCTATCTTTAATACAGGGCCCTTTTAATAGAAAATTAAAATATACCATGATCACAACTAAAAACACCTTAAGAACTGGATGGCCATCTGTTGGGAGTAATTTGATGGGGGTTCCTGCATGGCAGGGGGTTGGACTGGATGGCCTTTGAGGTATCATCCATCTCTATAATTCTATGAAGAAATTGAGGCAAGGTCTTGCTTAGAAGGGTTGCTAAGTGATAAATCAATAAAACCCCAGTTTCACAATCTGAAAGCACAAGAGAAAATTTATGGCCCTGACTGCCTGTGCTCAAAGGAAAAGGAAAATAGAACAGAATGGAATCAACTCCCTCCTTTGCATTCCACAGCACAGAGAGGCTTGAGTTTAAAACAGCATTTTCCTCTTTTTCCATGGGGGACCCACTTTGGAGTTATTACTCAGCCCTCTGAACCCCAAACCTCTCCAAATTTGGAGGGCTTACAGGAAAGAGTCCAAGGACGTTACACACCAAATTTGGTGCCTCTAGGACCAAGAAGAGCCATTTTATAGCACAAGAATCATTTCATTTTGTTGTGTTTCATTCTGAAAATCCTTTTTTAAAATTGTTACTAATGAAAGGGAAGGAAAGGGATGGAAAAACAACGAAATGAGACCAAGCACTATATTTGTATTTCGTATCCATCTCTGTTGTCCACCTATAAACTCACCGGGATGACTGAGAATTTCCACAGACTCATGCTCTAACATTTTTAGTGCTAAAAGTATCACTCTTCTTTCTAGTTCACATAGCTCCCCAATTCTTCTAAACCAGAAAGCAAAGTTTGGCAGCCTCATGGCAATGCAGGATATTACAGCAAACTGTAGTTCATCCATATTCATTATTCTTCCAGTTAATCAATATTTACCGATATTAGGTGCTGCAGAATGAGGCTGGGAATTATGTAAAATCCCAAAGTCAGAAACAGCCATGCTATGGCCATCATTGAAGATGCCATACTAGTTGCATGGAACAGCTCCACCTATATAATGTAACCCCATAACTACATTATTTGTAAATCATTACTTCCAGACTCTGAGAAGACTTCAGGGTCTCCTCTAGGTACGATCACTTCCCTGCCGTGTTTCTTTGGATTAGAGATGGGCACGAAACGAACAATTTTTCATTTCCGTTTTCATTTTTTGTTTCATTACGTAACAAAACGACAAACAAATTTTGTCTACAAAATGAAACGAAATGAACAGAAACACCAGAAATTTTGTCGTCCGTTTTGTTTCCATTACTGCAATACAGTGAACTGCTTTAAATGCTAAAAAAATAATAAAAAAATGAAATAAATGGTAACAAAACAGTAACGAAATGAACGAAAACAAAAATGAAATTTTTGCAAAAAAAATAGTGAAAAACGGAAACGAACCGAAACGGACCATCCAAATGACAAACAACAAACAAAACTCCATTTTTTCTATTTATACCCATCTCTACTTTGGATCTACAGTCATTTGTCCTACAGCAAACATTCCGACAACTTGCTATATCTTGTTTCCTTTTTTTCTCTGCTTAAAAAAAATAGTTAGGGTGCTATTTCTATACAAGGAATTGCTGGTTTAAAAGCGTTATTCTTTGTCTTGAAGGGAAGTAGCCAGAACATTAGTCATTCCCATTGCATTTCTTCTGTGAAAGAACTGCTGTGGACTAGTTCCAAATCCACTTACTTGATGAGGTTTAGTGCTGGGATGAGAAGCCCTTTATACTCTTCCATAAAAGGAACTTTATAGTCTCTACTGGATAGCACCTGAAATTGAAATGGAAAAAAAATCAACTGGCTGTAGTTGTCACTTGCTTTAATAAGGCTTGGCACATATTTTCTAAGCAGAGAGGAAACATAACTCACCTAATTTAGTTTGTATAAGCAAAGTAGTAATAATCAGGATACAGTAGTCCCCCACCACATCACGGTTCCAATATTGCCGTCCCAGTATATTGCGGGTTTTTACCAGTCACTCTCTCTGGGTCTGGGGCATGCTGTGGAAGCCCCTGATGGGTGGCGCCAGGCCTGGGGTTACTGTATTGCAGACCTAGTGGCCGCAATGTTTTTTCCACTTCTAACATCAAGGATGAGGTGGTTGAATCTTAAAAGCATGTTTGCACATGCCGTATTCCACCCAACACCTTTGGGTTTACTGCAGTCCTTTGAGGAAATAAACATATATCCTTGCAATGTCTGAAAAATGGAAGCTCTGCATGGGCAGGACAAATAATATCTTTGAAATAATGTAAAAGCAATTCGTGGGAGCAATTACTCTACTACTCACTCGACCATCCCTGTATGCTTTCAGTAAAGATCCCAAAAGGGTCTTTGAGAATAAGCAATACTGTATATAATGATGGCAATGTCTACTGCTGTGAAAGGAAACATAAGTTGCTACCTGATGGTGTTCTTTTTGCTGTCCTTAAACTTTGGTGAGTGATCAGTTCCATATTACTCTGTTCAAGGTTTATACTCTTAATATTTATTATTTCTTCCTCCAAACAACTTATTCTGGCTTACACATGATTCATGTCCCCACCACACTAAAAACCCCAGAAGCCTTCACCAGAAGCCCTTATTAATAAACCTAATTCATACCAGTAATTTGAGACATGGTATAGCTTTGTGGATTGGAACATCTGGCTGCAGAGCCAGGGGCCTAGAGTTGCAATCATAGAATCATAGAATCAAAGAGTTGGAAGAGACCTCAAGGGCCAGCTAGTCCAACCCCCTACCATGCAGGAACCCCCATCACAAGACTCCCAACAGATGGCCATCCAGCTGCTGCTTAAAAACCTCCAAAGAAGGAGACTCCACCACCCTCTGTGGCAGCATATTCCACTGCCGAACAGCTCTAACTGTCACAAAGTTCTTCCTAATGTTCGAATGGAATCTTTTTTCCTGTAGTTTGAAACCATTGCCCCACGTCCTAGCCTCTGAAGCCATGGAAAACAAACCTGTTTCCTCTTCAATAAGACATCCTTTCCAATATTTAAACATAGCTATTATATCTCCCCTCAGCCTTCTTTTTGAAAGGCTAAACATTCCCAGTTCCCTAAGCCGTTCCTCGTAAGACATTTCTTCCAGACCTTCAAGCATCCTGGTCACCCTCCTCTGTACCCTCTGTACCCAGGGGACCCTCAATGTGTCTCCTGGGATAGATGCCATCTGAGACAACCCAAAGGATGTATGGCCATCCTGCAATCCCTGTGGCCATAGGAAAGCAGCATGGCCCAAGAGGACCCCCCAAGAATGAAAGACTGGTAAACCACTTCCCAGTATCTTGTATTTAGAAATCCTGGGATGGTTCCTGTGAGTTGGAATGGATTTGATGGTACATAAATATTAGTAGGAACTATTGCCGCTCAGTTAGGTAGAGCAGGTGGCTACAGAGTTAGGGGTGGGGTTTTGAATCCCCATGGCAATTCCCAGGACATGGACCCCTGAGATTACCTAGATTGCATACCACTGCTGCATGTCCTGCCACCTGTTCAAGCTGCATGTCCACAAGGAATTACCAGAAGAAGGGGTTGATGACCAACCTCTTAACAGAGATGAGAGAAATGTTAACCAGCAGATTGAAAAAATTCTCAGATTCTAATTGCAGTCAGTCAAATAAAAATATCCAAGCTCTGTTTCTGATCTCTGTTAAAGAAAGGTGAGAAATATATATAGCTGCCAATCCTCTTCTAAGAGAAATATGGCACATAGAAAGAAGAGTCTGCTTCAGACTTTTTCTTCTTCTGTTTTAAAAATAATAATGATAGAAGAAAAGATCAAATCTTATTTTCATGTCGATAGCAAGGATATCGATCACACCTTTCACTAAAAATACACATGCATGAGCTTCACTCATTTCCTGACCACTCTTCTACATAACATCATCAGTCTCTCATCAGCTATCATCTTAGTTCCTGTCTTATTCCCCATTTTCATGCCTACATTATAAAAAGGAACTATTTCAGACATAAATTATAAATGGCTGTTTTGGTAACCAACAAATATAATCATCCATTACAAAGTAACTTTTTCATAAAGTTTATTTGTTTGGTGCAATGCATACTTTTTCTAGGTACTTTTAGGTGTGAGGAGCAACACCCAAGTTTCTTAGGTGTAACAATATATGGCTTCTGAAGTTCTGATTCCAATTACAAAGCTGTTTTTCCTAGGGGCACCCCTGTTGGAGCTTCATAACTCAACTCCCTGACACCCAAACCTTTCCATATATCGTGGGCTTTCAAGAAAGTGCTTGAGCTCCCTGCCCCTGAGTCCTCTAGGATGAATCATTTCATTCTGGGCGGCAGCGGCGGGGGAGGCATTTCAGTACAAAACAAAACAAAACATGTCATACCCTTTTGTTAGGTAATGAAGTAATTTGTTACCTAATGAAACAACAAAATAGTGTTTCATTTTTCATTTTGTGCCCATCTCTAATGCTGGACATAGGCATTCTCAAATAAATCTACTACCTCTGTGTTTCTTTTCTGCTCACCTTCACTAATATCTGAATTCTCAAGCCTTATGTATATATGATGAGGAAGGTATCCATATGGGATTCCTTGTACCTGATCTTCCATGTTAAGGATCTGTCAAGTCTTGGCAGGTATAGTATTGCATTGTAAATACTTTGAAAAAAATAATCACAGTATAATGCCAAATATTCAGTGTGGAATACTCTAGGAGTGAATATGGGGAGGTGAGGGGAAAAACTTGAACAGTACATATTAGACATGGGCACGACTCGGCGAAATCCTCATTTCCGTTTCCGTTCCTCGTTTCCGTTACGTAACGAAACGAAGAACGACAATTACTCCGCCAGAACTTGAACTCAAACTGACTAAAGAAAAATTGGGTCTGATTTGTCGTGGTCATTCCTGGTGGCATCGCAGCGATCGCGCGATGCCAAGCGGCTCAGGAAAAAAGTTTTAAAAATAAAAAACCTGATTCCCGGCCAAAAAAAGCAGGCGAAAATATGCCTGCCTGAGGGCACCTACCAGAGGGTGGTTTCTGGGGGGGGTCCCCAGCCTCCCCCCTCCTCTCCTGGGCCGTGCATCCTCGTCGTCTCACCAACTCGCCAAGCGGCGTGGCACAGAAAAAAAGTTTTAAAAATAAAAAAACCCCGATTCCCGGCCAAAAAAGCAGGCAAAAATATGCCTGCCTGAGTGAGGGCACCTACCAGAGGGGGGTTCTGGGGGTGGTTCCCGGCCTCCCCCCTCTCCTCTCCTGGGCTGCGCATCCTAGTCGTCTCGCCAACTCGCCATGCCATGCAGTGCGGGCGGGGGATCCAAAATGGGGTGACCACAAGCAATATTTATTTATTTTGAAATCGTGGTGGTCCAAAAACACACCAAAGCACCACAGAAACATACGAAAATAGCTATTTTAAAACTGCCTGAATTTTTACAGTAGCAGCAGTGGGTTTTTCTTGCAACAAAACGTCTCCATTGATTTTATTTTATTTTATTTTATTTTTATTTTTTTACACCTGCGCAATGATGGGCTGGCCATGGGAGTGGACCATGCAAATTTTTGGAGCCATTCCACCAATTGCATGGCCACATGACCAGGTTTTGACCGAGACTTCTGGGATGTGCCTGTCGGGCATAAAAAGCCCACTAACCGTAGCCCGAACCCGAACCCGAACCCGAACCCTAACCCATACGCCAGTACACTGTCCTTCTTAGCGGGTCAGAGAGGCACCCAGAGGTGCACCCCACAAACTCAACCTAACCTTACCCGTAACAACCCTAAGCCTAGCCCTTGCGCTAGCCCCCCCAACCCTAAGCCAAATCTGTACTCGCATTGCACTCACGCAAGTACAGTTTCCTTCTTGGTGAACCACAGAGCGCCGAGACTGAGGAGGAGCCTTCCCCCAGTGTGCGCACTGTGACACTGCAGTTAGCAGTGGGCCTGTGGTCAACAGACAGAGGCACCCAAAAAAGAGGTGCCTCGAGTCTCAACTTGATGTGCATATCCAATTGGCTATGCATGCCATTTTGTAGCGGGCCAGAGGAGGCACCCACCCCAGAGAGGTGCCTCCAGGAGCTTGCTTTCCCTTTATGGCGGGCCAGAGGAGGCACCCACCCCAGAGAGGTGCCTCCAGGAGCCCGCACCCCCCCCCAAACCAGTACTAACGACAGACAAAAAACAACAAATGAAACGACAATTTTTGAAAAATTTCGCGAAAAACGGAAATGAGCCAAAACGGGCCAGCTCAGACACACGAAAACTCGAAAATGTCATTTTCCCTGGCCGTGCCCATCTCTAGTACATATACACAGTTTGGGCAATACCCAATATATTTACCTTCAAAAGTTACTGATAGGAGCACTTTAGAGACAACATTCTCTATTTCTCTAAATGGAAATAGAAATATTAATGGATTTTGCCCTTTTAATTGATTTCTCGTTGTGCCTCCTGGGAGAGGAATCAGCTGGTGCAGCTTTGGACGTATTGCACTCCCATAGCACCACTGGGGATGAGACATATTTTTGTGTTTTCTGTACCTGGAAAACCCTGAAAAAGGGTCAATGTAAGAAAGATTCAACTTGACGGCATGTAATTGGTACATAAGTTTCAGAAATATTTCCAATAATGTCACTTGAGTACTTTTTGTTAACCCACTTAATAATGATGAAATAATGATGACAAATGCTGTAGCCCAGGCCTGCCCAAACTTCGGCCCTCCAGATGTTTTGGACTGCAACTCCCACAGTCCTTTGCCATTGGCAATCTAAGCTTAGAATTCTGGGAGCTATATTCCAAAACATCAGGAGGGCCGAAGTTTGGGCATGCCTGCCGTAGCCAAATTGTTAACTGGGGCTGGCTACAGGTAACATGTAACTCCCTTGTTATCACAACTCCACTGGCGGCTAATCCATTTCCGGCGACAGCTCAAAGAGGGCTACAAAGCCCTCAACAGTTTGAATCCAAGATATCTAAAGACATCTCCCCATATGAGCCTATCCAGGCATTAAGATCATCAGCGGAGGTCTTTCTCACGGTTCCAACACCTTCACAACTGCCCTCGATGGATAAAGCAAAGCAAAGAGTTCTGCTTGCTTGTATACCACCCCATACCACTTCAAGTAGTCTCTGGATGGTTTACAGTTTAATTACAGTATGCAGGCTACACATTGCCTCCCAAGCAAGCTGGGTACTCATTTTACCGATCTCAGAAGGATGGGAGGCTGAGTCAACCATGAGCTGGCTACCTGGGACTGAACCCCAGGTCGTGAGAACAGTTTTACCTGCAGTACACAGGAGGGTACACAGGAGAGGGCCTTCTCTGTTGTCCCCCACCACAACTCTTCCCACAGGAAGCTAAGGTAGCTGTCTGCTGTTGTTCTTCTGGCAGGTGAAGACTTTTCTCTTTGGGCAGGCTTCTCCTTAATTTCTGGTTCTTTGAGAGGGGATTTAAATGGAATATTGCACTCTGCTTTAAATATGTTTTAATGTTGATCTTAGTTCTTTTTAAATATAGTACTTGTTTGATTCTTTTTTAATATTTGTGTATTTCTTGTATTTAGCTGTCAAATATTATTTTATGATGTAAGATGCCTTGGGTCCCTTCAGGGAGAAAGGTGGGATAGAAATATTTTAAGTAAATCAATCTTAGGGGTCCAGAACTGGAAGGGATCCTATGGATTATCTAGTGGGAATCACACTCCCAGATTCTGCATCTGCAGCCAAATACCAAAACACAAGTAATTAATTATTTATATGAATGGTGCAATACTAAGAGTAATATGGGTACTGAGATAAATGCTTAATGTGATTTTTTTCCAAAATGTAACATCCTCTGCTCTCTCTCTCTCTCTCTCTCTCTCTCTCTCTCTCTCTCTCTCTCTCTCTCTCTCTCTCTCTCTCTCTCTCTCTCGGATGCTGTGCTCTCTAATTCCTGGGAGATGTACAGCAAAATGGTGTCCATGACAGCATCCCTTTTGAGGGCTAGTTTTAACACTCCAGACAAGGCCCCATCTTGCAGCCAGTAAATGCTGCTGTCATTTTAAAACTGTTTCTCTCTAAAGTTTTAGTTGCTAATGAGATTTGGGATTCCACTGGAAGTATGTTAAATTGTGCACAGCTGCCAAAAAACCTGGTACTGTCTGAATTATTATCCATCATTGTTGCCACACAGCCAGATTCAATGTAAGAATGGTTTCACAGCAAACATTAATTAAAAGTAATCTTTTGGAAAACATCCTGTATTACATAGGACAGGGTGACTCTTTTAGAGGAGGGAATGAGAATTAAAATATGAATACCATTTTCAGTGTAATATTATGACCATTTTCAGTGCATGTTTAAATTTTGTAAACCACCCAGAGTGACCTTTGGTCAGATGGTGTGGTGTATAAATCAAATCAAATCAAATAAACATTCTGCTTTCAACATATTTAGCATACTGTTTACTCCCCCGTTGTATGAAATGCACTACTAAAGCTATATGGTGACAGTTTCCTAAACGTATGTCAATGAATACATGCTGGGTAGAGATGGGCACAAAACAGAAAAATAGCATTTCGTTTCATTCCGTTTCATTTCATTTGCAATGAATTTTTAAAATAGTTTCATTACAAAAGAAAATGAAACCAAACCCTATGCTCCCCTAGGTCCTAAAAGAACAAAATGGCAGGAGAGCTTCCTCATGTGATTTTTGGTAACCCTCTGAAATTTGGAAAGGTTTGGGGGGTCAGGGGGCTGAGTTTTGAAGCTCCAAAGGGGGTGCCCCTAGGAAAAAAATCTAATTGGAATCTGAACCCAAACCGTGGCTCACCCCAAGCTTGGCTTCTGAAGTTCTGATTCCAGTTAGTAAGATTTTTTTCCCTAGGGGTACCCCCCGTTGGAGCTTCATAACTCAACACCCTGCCCCCCAAACTTTTCCAAATTTCCTAGGCTTTCAGGAAAGTGCTTGAGCTCCCTGCCATTGAGTCCTCTTGGGTGAAGCATTTCATTCTAGACGGGGGAAAGGGCATTTCAGTACAAAACAAAACAAAACATGTCCTACCATTTCGTTAGGTAATGAAGTAATTTGTTACCTAATGAAACAACAAAATAGTGTTTCATTTTTCATTTTGTGCCCATCTCTAATGCCGGGCATAGGCATTCTCAAATGAATCTACTACTTCTGCGTTTCTTCTCTGCTCACCTTCACTAACATATCTGAATTGTCAAGCCTTATGTATATATGATGAGGAAGGTATCGATATCGGATTCCTCGTACCTGATCTCCCATGTTAAGGATATATCAAGTCTTGGCACGTATAGTATTGCATTGTAAATACAGTAACCCCCCGCCATTTCACAGTTCATGTACTACGGTCCCGCTATATCATGGGACCACAGTACCTGCCCAGGATCTAGCTGATTAGCGCTTGGGTGGGGGAAAAAACCTTTATTTCCCCATCCCAGTGACAATAAGCTGAAACCTGAGGTGTGGGGAAGGGGGGGAAGGTTTTAAAACCCTACCTTGTTGGTGGATCAGATCCCCCAACGCCGCTCACCCGGGCTGCTCTGAGAAGTCTCGGGACAGCATGGGTGAGTGGAGGCGGGGGATTAGATCCCCCAACGCCACTCGCCCGGTGCTCACCCGCGCTGCCCTGAGACTTCTTGGAGCAGTGCAGGCAAGCGGCAGCAGGGCATCAGATCCCCAACACCGCTCGCCTGTCGCTCACCCGCCACTGGCCCACACTGCCCCATGAAGTCTCGGGGCAGCATGCATGAGTGGCGGTGGGGGATCTGATCGCCCCCACCCCCGAGGCTCCACCCGACCATACATCCATATATTGCGGATTATCAGTCATCGCGGGTCATGTGGGTCCCTAACCCCTGCGATAGGCAGGGGATTGCTGTACTTTTAAAAAAAAACAATCACAGTATAATGCCAAATATTCAGTGCAGAATACTATAGTAGTGAATATGGGGGGGAGGGGGAAAACTCATACGGTACATATACACAGTTTGGGGAATACCCATTAATCTCAATGGGCACTTACATTTGTCAATATTAAGTACCCATTAATCTCAAATGGAGGCAATGACAGAGTTTATTTTCTTGGGCTCCTCGATCACTGCAGATGGTGACTGCAGCAACGAAATAAAAAGACGCCTGCTTCTTGGGAGGAAAGCAATGGCAAACTTAGATAGCATCCTAAAGAGCAGAGACATCACTTTGCCAACTAAGGTCAGGATAGTCAAAACTATGTTTTTCCCAGTAGTGATGTATGGAAGTGAAAGCTGGACTATAAAGAAGTCTGATCGCCACAGAATTGATGCTTTTGAGCTGTCGTGCTGGAGGAGTGTCTTGAGAGTCCCCCTGGACTGCAAGGAGATCAAACCTATCCATCCGGAAAGAAATCAACCCTGAATGTTCACTGGAAGGACAGATTTTGAAGCTGAGGCTCCAGTACTTTGGCCACCTCATGAGGAGAGAGGACTCCTTGGAAAAGTCCCTGATGTTGGGAAAGATTGAAGGCAAAAGGAAAAGAGGTCGGCAGAGAATGAGATGGTTGGACGGTGTCATCGATGCAACCAATATGGATTTGACCAAACTCTGGGAGGCAGTGGAAGATAGGAAGGCCTGGCGAGCTCTGGTCCATGAGATCACAAAGAGTCAGACATGACTGAATGACTGAACAACAACAACAACAACAACAACAATCTCAAATGGGACTTACATTGGCAGTATTAAACTCGCAACACACTTAGAATAGTCTGTGTGATGGAGCTGTACAGAGGTATGCACAAGAAGAAGCAAGGATCATAATAATGACCCCTGGGGATTAACAAATGAAGCTGAAAAGTGAAAGATTAAGGACAACACAACAAGGGATATTTCTTGGAAGAGCACATACTTAAAGGAGGTAATTCATTTCCACAAGATGTGGCAATTGTTGCCAACATTAGATCATGGATTAGATGCTCAGTGGTTGCTAATCATGACAGTTTACCAGTCACCTGCGGAATCATGGCTGATTCTGGCTACTGAATACTAGTTGGTGGTGAAAATGAGAGAAAAGATACTATTATCCTCAAGTTCTGCTCTGAGCTTGGAAATAAAATGTAACACTGCATTAACACTAAAAGCATCACTTTCGCGTTAAACAGGATGACAAGCAAAGTGGTGCATCTAATGCTCTAAAAATAACGTTTTGAAGGTAATGCTAAACAGTACTTTCAAAATGTTATTTCCAGAAGACTAGATATAACAGCTCCTTTACCCTCTTGTTTAATGCATAAATACATTTTAATATTAACAGATCCCATAAAACTTAGTTGTTGCCAGGATCAGTATGCTGGGCCAAATACACCTTTGATCAGATTCAGTACAACTCTTCATGTGTATATTTTAGCAACATGTATATGCTAATGCAGAACTTGCAAAATCTTGTTGGCTGTTTTGCATGCCTCTTTCTTTTTCTTTCTTTCTTTCTTTCTTTCTTTCTTTCTTTCTTTCTTTCTTTCTTTCTTTCTTTCTTTCTTTCTTTCTTTCTTTCACAGATGGGATGTTTCAATAGCATTATCCCAGCCATTTATTAGATCTAGATTTGCTATATTTTGCACATCTGGTAGGGCATAAATTACATGCACATGAGAGCTGCATTGATTGGATTTCTCCATAGTAACAGAAAATATGTCTTGTATCCAGTTAGACCCATTTTACTTGTCTGCACTTTGATTTTCCTACTTCACTTATAAGTTTACTAAGTGATTTCTAGGCAGTCCAGCTAGAATCTTGTCCTAGTGGGAGACACACCTGTATTCATCCATTTTGGCAAGGTGCATTATTTCAGTTTAGAGATGGGCACAAAACGAATAATTTTCCATTTCTGTTTTTGTTTTTTCATTTTGTTACATAACGAAATGGCAAACAAATTTTGACTCTGAAATGTAACGAAACGAACAGAAACACCAGAAATTTTGTCGTGCGTTTCGTTTCCGTTACTGCAATAATTGCTTAAAATCCTTTAAAAATCATAAAAAATTAAAATAAATAGTAACAAAACGGTAATGAAATGAATGAAAACAAAAACAATTTTTTTCAAAAATTCATGAAAAATGGAAACGAACCAAAACGGACCCTCCAAACGACAAATGACAAACAAAATGCAATTTTTTTGATTCGTGCCCATCTCTATTTCAGTTCTCTTTAGATTTAGCCTAGCCTCTTCTAGTTTAATATTTACAGCCCAAGATGTATGCAGAAAACTTTTTAGCCATTGTCTAAGGAATTGGTGTCCATTAATGAGTTTTGTTTTATCTACTGTTTCTAACGATATAGATATAACTTTTATTAATATAAATTATGTTAATGTAGAGGACATCTCTAAAATAAAATATCATCCAAAGAGGAATTCTTGGCTTCATTCTGCCACAAACAGAAATGTGATTTGTATTCTCAAAGGCTTTCATGGCCAAGATCTGATAGCTGTTGTGATTTTTTTGGGCTGTTTTTAATTCCTGACTTTTTGCCAGTCTCTGTGGCCAGCATCTTCAGAGACCATCATTCCAGAACATGGCCAAACAGCCCGAAAAACTCACAACAGAAATGTGATTTTCTCTGTGTCCAATAAACTCACAGAGGAACTGATCAGTGTTGACCACATTCTGTGGGATGTGTCCAGTTGCCGGGAGGCTGCACAAACAGTACAGAAGTGCTCTTTTTGTAATAGCAGGTATTACAGTCATCTAATGGGCTATATTGAAGAGGATGAGATAGAAATCTTGATAGTCGAACTGGCTGCTTGTACAATAACATTAATTTATAAGCTATGTAATATACAATTCTGTTTTAAGAAGCCATTTAATATGGAAAGCCAAAGTATTCATTTCCAGTGAATTTTAACAGCCATAGGAATATTTGGAATATGGATATAATGTTCATTTAATAGTGGCAGGTGGCACAGAGGCTACAATCCAGATTTAATTTTAGTGCAATTGTACACTCAATATTACACTAAGAGTGCACTCAGGTGATCCCATACCAAACACTCAGCACGGTATTCTATGGTCTACTCAGCTATCTGACCCCCAATCTATATCATCCAGTAGGAGATATAATTTTTAAAAAAGCCAATTGGTAAATGTTCCCAAGAATAATGGATGCAGCTGTGCTTTAGATTGTCTCCCAAAAGAGAACTATAATCAATTTGCAACTTTCAGTTTGGAATATCCTTGTGCTTCCATTCCAAGAGTACGCTGGAAGAAATACATCCCAGGTCTTACTCCAGAAACGTATGCCCAGTACTTCAATTATGTTTCTCACTTTGAAGAGAATTCTTTTAATGAACATCTAGTAAAAGCTGGGATAAATTTGATCTCAACTTGTGCAGAAACAGAAAGAACTTGCTGAAGAAACGCTATAATAGAAACTCACTTGGCAAAAAGCAGCCAGATAGTGTGGGGACTACTGAGAAGATGGAAAAATCTAAAC
Source organism: Phrynocephalus forsythii (assembly GCA_029282475.1). Lineage (NCBI taxonomy): Eukaryota > Metazoa > Chordata > Lepidosauria > Squamata > Agamidae > Phrynocephalus > Phrynocephalus forsythii. The sequence continues at coordinate 132,254,627 of JAPFRF010000002.1, read as the reverse complement.
AAAAGATCACTGCATGCAAATATAATCTCCAGTGAAATAGCACACCAACTGCACCAGGCAGGGAAGACAAAACAATGGATAACAAAAACAAAACCTCAAAGGAATATTCAAAGCAAATCCAATGAACTTTTCACTGACTTAACATTGACAGAACTAGAGGAAACCATAAGAAGATGTGGGAATGGCAAAGCAGCGGAACTCAGTACCTGAATCAAGCAAATTAAGTATTTTGGCCAGAACACAAAGGAATAGTTCTTTTAATTCATTCATGGTTGCTAGATGAGAAAACAGGTTCCCAAGATACAGTGGAAGAAGAAAGTAATTGCTATACTAAAAACAAGGAAAGAACTATCAGATCCCCAAAGCTACTATGCTACTTATACAAAGCTTTTGAAAAAAAAATTAAATTACAGTGGTACCTCTTAAGATGAATTTAATTTGTTCTATGAGTCATTTTGTTTCATTAAAATTTGTCTTGCAAAATGCAGTTTCCCACAGTAATGAATGGGAAACTGATTAATCCATTTTGGAGGTCCAATGAAAGGCAAAAAAGCACTTTTTTTGTTCAGGCCACTTTATAAATTTCACTTTAAAGGCAGGTAGAGCTGGAGCACACACATCCCAGTGCAATGGAAAGCAATGCAAAGATGGACAAAAGAAAGCACCAAGACAAACCCCAGGTCGTTCACACCAAAAGTGCAATGGAAAGCAATGCAAAGATGGACAAAAGAAAGCACCAAGACAAACCCCAGGTCGTTCACACCAAAAGTGCAATGGAAAGCAATGCAAAGATGGACAAAAGAAAGCACCAAGACAAACCCCAGGTCGTTCACACCAAAAGTGCAATGGAAAGCAATGCAAAGATGGACAAAAGAAAGCACCAAGACAAATTCCAGGTTGTTCCCACCTGCAAAGCAATGGAAAAGAATGCAAAGATGGACAAAAGAAAGCACCAAAAGAAACTCCAGGTTGTTACCACCAAAAGTGCAATGGAAAGCAATGCAAAAACACAAAAGGAAGCAAGGAAACCTCAGCTGTCTACCGTTCCATGTTCTAAACGTCCAGAATCCACTGCAACGAACTAATACTTCTTTCTTTTTTACCCCACATTCCTCCCAGAATTAATTGCAAAAGTTAAGGAGAAAATTAAAAATAAAAAGTTTACCAACATTACAATAGTATTAAATTCATTATTATTAAAATACAGTTAAGGTGTGATAGGAGATGCCAACAAATAGCCACTGATAGCTTCCCTTTATTAGGGTCCATCTAGCTAGCTAATTGCAGACTTTGCTCATCCTCGAGGGGCTGTTAGTGGCTTCCCAACTCAATTAGAATGATTTTCTCCTAGACCCCCCCATGGAATTTAATAACTCAGCCCCCTCAACCCCAAACCTCTCCAAATTTCAGGGGCTTACAGAGAATAGCTTACAGAAGCTCCTCTACCATTTTGGCTGCTCTAGGATGAATCATTTTGGTCCTAGAGGAAAAAATGCTGTTTCATTTCATTTTATAACAGAACACATCCTGCCATTTTGTTACATAACAAAACGATGAAATAGCATTTCATGTTTTTGTTTCCTGACCATCTCTTACTAACACCACTGGAATGTTAATGGTGAAAGGGAATGTAGTGTTTGCAGAGGGAGGGACAAACAGATGAATGAAGGTCAACAGGACTATTTGACTTATGACATGTTTGAGTCATAGAATGATAGACTCATAGAATCATAGAGTTGGAAGAGACCTCAAGGGCCATCTAGTCCAACCCCCTGCCATGCAGGAACCCCCATCACAATATTTCCAACAGATGGCCATCCAGCCTCTGCTTAAAAACCTCCAAAGAAGGAGACTCCACCACCCTTTGTGGCAGCATATTCCACTGCCCAACAGCTCTAACTGTCATGAAGTTCTTCCTAATGTTTAAATGGAATCTGTTTTCCTGTACTCTGAAACCATTGCCCTGAGTCCTAGTCTCTGAAGCCATGGAAAACAAACCTGTTCCCTCTTCAATATGACATGCTTTCAGATATTTAAACATAGCTATCATATCCCCCCTCAGCTTTCTTTTTGAAAGGCTAAACATTTCCAGTTCCCAGTTTGGGTCCCTGTCTTAAGCCTCCTCAAGGACATAACTGAGAATTGCCCATTGAAATCAATGAGGAAATAAAAGACCATAATGTAACATTTTCCAGTTTCCATGATCAACATGAAGACACCTCTCCAAACCACAGCGCAATGAGGGCTGAGCACACTGCATTGGCACAGAATGTAGCAGAACTATTGGTGTGAGCTGTGATAGAACAAGGTCTCTAGAACCCTAAGTGAGAGATAAATGGCCAAGTGGAACTGGGGAAGGGTGATGATGGAGAAGCCGTTGTTGCATCTCCAGCTTTAGGCGCTTGCCTTTCTCTGCTCAATAAGGTACGCTGAAGAGCTGTATTAAGGTGTTTAACAATGATACACTTCCACATTTGTAGGCCTGCCACTGCCTTCCATTCACCCACTCCAGATCAATGAATGTCATGTTTGCACTACTAAATGATTTGTTCTGAGGGCATGGCATACCTTAATCCAAACATTTGCATGGTAATCAGTATAGATTTGATCCAAGGTAGAACAAAAGCTAGGAAGCAGAGCTGTGAGTTGAGGAGACTCCATTTTAAAAATTGGGCCCAACTTATTAGCTGCTATTTAGAAGGGAAAGATCACTAAATGAGGCAGGAAGAATGGAGAACATGCATTATAGATGACGGTTAACATAATCCTTGAAATCTCTGGGTGAAATGGCTAGGCAGCACATTTAGGAACTGGTGGTGTCATCAGCCTCTTTGTGACAATTCCAACTGTCATAAGGACTATCTATGTAGTCTTTACAAGTCTCAAGAGTCTCAATGCTTTTGTATTGTCCCACACAAAGCCAGATGTTCCCTCTAGTATTTGCAGGGTAACAACTGCCAGTGTTCCTAACAGATCCACCTCACACTATTTAAGTGTGTATAATTCCTTTGCTTTGACTTTTAGACTTCATTCTATTTTATTCGAATGTTGTTGCTGACTAGTCAACAGGTGTAGTTATAATTGAAACAAATATGAATTGATGACCTATGAGTAGAGATGCTAGATTTTACTACATCCTAGCAATTTCTAGCACATTAACTTGTGCAGCTCCAGTTAATATATGCATCAATATTAACAGAATGAGCTAATCTTTAAACAAAACACAGTTGTGTTCTTTTCTAAAATCCGTGTCACCCCTGTTCAGTTTTGACTCACTATTGCTCAGTTCATAATTTCCTTTCAGATATCCTTCCTAAACTGAAATACCACTCTAATCTAATTTCTCCACCTTATTCACATCACTGCATTCCAGTAGCATACTTCTTGCTGTCTAAACCATCCGCATCCAAGTGCAAATACAGTCTCCATTGCCTGCTGGTCACTTTTCATACAGAAACATCACTGGTAATAAGTGCAGCTGTGCGTGTTCCATCAATTCTGACTCATGACAACCTCTTACAGGATTTTCTAAGTACAGATTATGCAGGTTTACTATTCACTTATTCTGATGGCTCCCTGTCATTGTGCAGCTTGCCTATGACCACACATCTTTTGGGCGGCATGGGGGTGGGTTGGGGGATCAAACTCCCAACCTCTGGTTTTCACAGCCACATACTTAAGCCACTGAACTGTCTAGCCAGTTCTGATCAGTTCATATGATAATGAACAACGGCCGACATTCGGTTTGTGTGATCATGCAAACTGCAGAACTTTGACATGCAAACGTGAATTAAGAGATTTCTGTAGACTTTATGTTCTGCACACTCAGAATTCAGTAGATAACATCTAGAAAGATTTCTGAATGTCTGGCATCTAAAACATATGCTATTAGCATAACTGCACAAGTGGATTTTAACTAATATCATCTTGTAGGATATGCAATGTATGCATGTGACATATGCAACATCATGACACAACTTGAACATCAAGCTTTCCCCCTACACTTGCATTTTACAAATTCTGGGGAATTCTGATAAAAACTAAATGGAAACAAATTCATGTACTGTAGGTGTTGCATGCATGTGATTCATATGGCATATACACAGGCTGGCTGTTCTGGGGGTGCACACTGGGAAAATGAATGCACATCTGACTCAACAGCCACATACCTACAGTATCTTACTGGGCTACCCAGCCACTGTACCCAGCTTCCTACAGAGGTGCAGTTTGTACCAGGCAAGGATCAGCAAGAGGCACATAAGAACATAAGAAGAGCCATGCTGGATCAGGCCGAAGGCCCATCTAGTCCAGCTTCCTGTATCTCACAGTGGCCCCACCAAATGCCTCTGGGAGCGCACAAGACACTGTCTCTTGATACCACCACCCCCTGCATCTGGTCCTTGAAGTACCCTGGTTTTAAGACTGGAGATTACACCTCTCCATCATGGTTTGCAACCTGTGATGGAATTTTCCTCCAGGAATCTGACCAATCCCCTTTTGAAGGCATCCAGGCCAGATGCCATCACCACATCCTGTGGCAGGGAGTTCCACAGACTAACAATGCGCTGGGTGAAAAAAATATTTCCTTTTGTCTGTTCTCACTCTCCAAGCCCTCAATTTGAGTGGATGTCCCCTAGTTCTGGTATTTTGTGAGAGTGAGAAGAATGTCCCTCTATCCACTTTACTCATGCCCTGAATTATTTTGTATGCCCAGTAATCATTTTAGTCGCTCTCTTTTGCACCTTTTCCAGTTCCACTATGTCTTTTTTGAGATGCGGTGACCAGAATTGTCCACAATACTCCAGGTGCGGCCTTACTATCGTTTTGTACAATAGCATTATAATGTTGGCTGTTTTATTTTTAATCCCCTTTTTGATAATAATAAATTCATCTTGCTAGTTCCTAATTCCTTGCCCACTACACTGTGTGCCAGTTTTCGAATTAATAAGCCTGTTCCCTGTCTCCCTGTGGTCATAACACAAGAAAGGAAATAGAAAAGCCATGACACTGATGGAAGATCAAACTGGAAAAATCTCTGACAGTATGAGCATTTTAAGGAAAGAGTCATTGACTAAGCCGTCAAAATAAGGAAGAGCAATAGCTACCAGATGAACAAACAAAAATATTAATCAGTGACAAAGCTAGAGGTAACTTTTTTCAGCTGTTTTTATCTTCCAGGGACATAGACTCATCAATGGCTTAGGAAACAAGAACAGCTGTAGCACATAGTTGGCCTTGCAAACAGTGACTGCATGTTACAGAAGTGATGTCTAGTCTTCAATGATTCCTACTAGACATGGGCACAACTCGGCGAAATTGTCGTTTCCGTTTTCGGTTATCGTTTCCGTTATGTAACGGAAACGGTAACAATAATTAAGCCGTCAGAACTCGAACTCGAACCGAAAAAAGAAAAATTTGGTCAGGTTTTCCGTTTCCGTTTGTGGCATCGCGGCGATCGCGCAATGCGAAGCACAGAAAAAGGTTTTAAAAGTTTTTTTTAAAAAAACCCTGACTCCCGGCCAAAAAAGCAGACGAAAATATGCCTGCCTGAGGCTTTGCCACCTACCAGAGGGGTGGTTCCTGGGGGGTCCCCGGCCTTTCCCCCTTCTCCTGTTCTGGGCTGCTTGCACCAAGCTGGGGGGGTCATCCTCGTCGTCTTGCCATGCCATGCGGTGGGGGGGCATCCAAAATGGCGACCACAATTTTTCTTTTGAAATCGTGGTCAAAAAACACACCAAATCACCACAGAAACATGTGAAATTTATTTATTTTAAATGCCTGAATTTTAATAGCAGCAGCAGTGGGTTTTTTATAGCAATAAATGTCGTATTGATTTTATTTTTTTATTTTTATTTTTTATTTTTTTTAGATCTGCCCATTTGAGCTGGGCATGGGACCATGCAATTTTTTTGAACCATTCCACTAATGGCATCACCAGGTTTTTGACTGACACTTCTGGATGTCTCGGAGGGCATGAAAAGCCAAGGCACCTTCCAGAAATCGCAGTCGGGTGTATGGATGTGGTTGAGGGAGGAGGGCTGGCTGCTGGTGCTGGTGTGATCTGATCGAGATTGAGGAGGGAGGCTGGAGGCTTTAGGATTTAAGTTAGGCAGGCAGGGAGGGAATTGAATTTAGAAAATAATTTCTTTGATTCCCTGCAGCTTTGTCTGCTGAAGGGAATAGTAGTTTATTCTTTATTTCTTCTCTGGCAGTTTGTGAGGATATTTTTCTGATATTGGATAAAGGGGGAGGTTCGACTGGGAGTGGGAGGTGTGGATTTATTTTAAAAATATATTATATACTACCATTTACTTTCTATTTTCCCAACTTCAATTTGCTTGCACAGACACACGTTTGGAGTGCAAGCCAAGAACAGAACCTCTGTCCTAAGTGATATCCTAACTGCCCACTTGCCCGTCCGCCTGCGCCGCCACCCGCCTGTGGCCCGAGCCCCCGCCCGCCCACTCGCCCGCCCGCGGCCGCTGCCCGCCCATGCCCCCGCCACCGCCGCCCGCCCGCACCTCCCCCAGCCCCCCCCCCCCGCCCTGCCCCCGCCTAGGGCGCAAAAACACCTAGCACCGGCCCTGATTGCGGGATGCCCCTATGCTCTGGGAAGTCAAATTGCGCTAAATCACGGTGGAAACGACAAACGAAATGGGAAATTTTAGAAAATTTTCACAACAAACGGAAACGACCCGAAATGGACCCATTCCGACAAACGAAAACTCGAAACGTCATTTTTTTCTGGTCGTGCACATGTCTAGTTCCTACATAATGTGTTCTGCTTATATGCAGCCCCATAGCACTTCAAGTAGTCTCTGGGCGCTTTACAGTTTAATTATGCAGGCTGCACATTGCCCCCCACCAGCAAGCTGGGTACTCATTTTACTGATATTGGAAGGATGGAAAGCTGAGTCAATCATGAGCCTGCTACCTGGGATTGAACCCCAGGTCGTGACACAGTTTTACCTGCAGTACAGGCATTTAGCCACTGTGCCACGGGGCTCCATGAACTACTTTTATTTATGTGAACTTCTGTGATCTTTTCTTCTATATGTGAACTACTTTTCTTTATCCGTGAAACAAGGCAGCAGCGATCAAAGTTTTGCATGACTTCCACTAACACAAGTTTTGCCGCTTGCACATAGTTACAAAATTTGCATCAAGTGTCAAGTAGAGATGGGCACGACTTAGCGGTATTCCCATTTCCGTTTCCGTTACTCGTATCCGTTACTCTACGGAAACGGTAACGGGAATTACTCCACCAGAATTCGAGCTCGAACCGACGAACAAACAATTTGGTCTGATTTGTCCTGCTCGTTACGTGCATCGCGGCGATCACGCAATGCCAAGCGGCACAGAAAAAAAGTTTTTAAAAGTTAAAAAAAAAACCCGATTCCCGGCCCTAAAAGTAGGCGAAAACTGTTCCCCACCCCCCTCTCCTTGGCTATTGCTACTGCTGCGCTGCTGGTACCAGGCTGGGAGGGCGCATCCATTTGCCATGCAGTGTGGGGGATCCAAAATGGCGACAGCAATATTTTTTTTGAAATCGTTGCCCAAAACCCCACCAAAGCACCACAGAAACATGCGAAAATTAGCTATTTTAAATGCTTGAATTTTTACAGTAGCAGCAGTGGGTTTTTCTTGCAAAAAAAGTCTCCGTTGATTTTATTTTATTTTATTTTATTTTATTTTATTTTATTTTATTTTATTTTACTTTATTTACACCTGAATATTTGCAATGATGGGCTCGCCCATGGGAGTGGACCATGCAAATGTTCCACCAATCGCATGGCCACTTGGCCAGGTTAACCACAGAGACTTCTGGGATGTGCCAATCGGGCATAAACAGGCCACTAATCGTAGCACAAACCCAAACCCTAATCCTAATCCTAACCCATACACCAGTACACTGTCCTTCTAAGTGGGTCAGAGAGGCACCCAGAGGTGCACCCCAATACTCACCCTAACCTCACCCGTAACTAGCCTAACCCTAGCCCTTGCGCTAACCCATCTTAACCCTAAGCCAGATCTACTTGCATTGCACTACATGCAAGTACGTGAGACACAGCGGGTGCAAAGAGTCTGCCAGTCCGTCACTTGTGGCTCTGGCTGACTCCTGCAGCTCCCTCCAGGAGCCCGCTACTCCCCCAAACCAGTACTAACGACAACGAAAAAACGAACCAACTATTTTTTGCGAAATTTTGCGAAAAACGGAAACGAGCCGAGACGGACTGCCTCCGACACACGACAACTCGAAAACGTCATTTTCCCTAGTCGTGCCCATCTCTAGTGTCAAGTCAATAGCACCAGAAAATATCTCTGGGATGTTTGGGGTTGAAATAATGTATCTCCCTGTGGGCTAATTGGGGGAAATATGCAATGCTTTGCCTTTGCCTACAAGAATGAGGCAATGGGGAGGGGAATGCATCCATAAGTGGAAGTGAGGCCAGCAGCTGGGGCTTGTAAATTCTCAAATGTCTCAAATGTACCACAAATGGGGTCATGTGGGATGTGAGCTCTGGCATGAATGGCAGCACCATCAAGGCACTGTTTCCCACCTGTCTGGCCAGCCAAAAATGCTCCTCCCCCACCTTTGCTTTGCATTATTGTATTATCTGACTTTTATTGTTCAGTTGTTCAGTAGTGTCTGACTCTTCATGACCCCATGGACCAGAGCTTGCCAGTCCTTACTATCTTCCACTGCCTCCCGGAGTTTGGTCAAATCCATATTGGTTGCATCGAGGGCACCGTCCAGCCATCTCATTCTCTGCCGTCCTCTTTTCCTTTTGCCTTCAATCTTTCCCAACATCAGGGACTTTTCCTCAGTTTCAAAATTTGTCCTTCCAGTTCTGACTAGTTGGATTCTTTTGGATTCTGAACTAATTTATCCACGCTCCCTTGCATGCCTGTTTCCACAAACACCTGACCTAAAAGCAAATATGTCTTTCCCCCCAACTCTTTCCTTCTCCGTGTGTTTGATATCACAAGGGACTACTATTTTTTGTTGTTGTTGGAGTTTTTGCAACCTCACACGCTGCCATTTAGTAGGTTTAGCCAGGAAGTACCTTTCTGGGCTGTGGGAGGAGGGGACTGTCAATCTATCCAGTAGAGATGGGCACAAAACAGAAAAATGGTGTTTCGGTTTTTCATTTGTCGTTGAGAGGTCTGTTTTGGTTCGTTTCCGTTTGTCGGGAATTTTTTGAAAAAATTCATTACCGTTTTTCATTTTTTCGTTTGTCATTTCTACCTGCTTTTGCGCGATTTTTAAAGCATTTCCGGTCACAGGCATCCCCCAACACCCCAGACCAGAGGGAAAACACTAAAAAGAATGGATGCTGGCAGAGACACAGTATAGACTAGGTATGCAGGGAGGCTGCAAAGGCAGCGGCGGGCATTGCCCAGGGTGCAAGGCAGCTGCAGAGTGATTGCACTGCAGGGCAGGGGAGGGTACTCACCAAGAGGTATGCAGCACGCAGGGAGGCTGCAGGACTGAAGCTAGAGTCGCAGAGACAGCAATCCCACCCTAACTCCCACCAGAGACTGCAAGGAGGACGGGGGCTGCAGGAGCTTTTTATGCCCTCTGTGGCTGCCAGACCTGCCCGCCCAGTCTGCAACCTGGGCATGCTATTGGTTGAACATAATCCCACATCACATGGCTTGCCTCCATTTTGTGGCTGGTGGTGACATCCATTTTAAAGGGAAAAGAAAAATACATTGCGATGGGAGAAGACAAAAACAAACGTTTTAAGGACCCCAACCCCCTGGTAGGTATTATCAGACAATATAAATAATTATCGCTGTGTTTTTACGTATGTCCAGGGCGTTTTTTAACATTTAAAACAGCTCATTTCATTGCGCGTCGCCATTAACAGAAACGAAACGTAATGACCACAATTTTCATGGTTCTGTTTGTTTCATTTCATTTTCATCACAATTTTCATTTGTCGTTTCGTTACGTAACAGAAACGACAAACGGTAACGGAAACGAAAAATGTTCGTTCCGTGCCTGTCTCTACTATTGAGCACTAACCAATCATTTCTTCCTTGCCTCTGAATTCAAAGAGAGCTCCTCCTCTCAGCTCAGTATTTTATCCTTCTCTGTTGTCATTTAGAACAACTCAGGGAGTCTGCTGAAGTCTTTTTTTTCTTCTTAAAAGCAGTCATGATTATTAGTTTGCTGTTTCATGTGTAAAATTATAAAGAATTCAACCTTTTATTCTTTCTTCTACAAAGGCCTCAGAGTGAGTTATTGAGATTGTAGGTACCAGGTTAATGGGAGAAAAAGGATGGACTACATTTTGAAGCTATTTCGCTTGGTAAATCCCATTTACTTCTACTGTGCCGCTAGAGCAGGCATATCCAAACTTCAGCCCTCCTGATGTTTTGGACCACAACTCCCATAATTCCAAGCCTATATTTCCAATGGCAAAGGACTGTGGAAGTAGCAGTCCAAAACATCTGGAGAGCCGAAGTTTGGACATGCCTGAGCTAGAGGAATTTAACCAGAAATTTAAAACTCGGCAACAACTTACAGTACCTTGAAACTTCATGAAACAGGAGGCTGCAGAATATGCAACCTTACTGGGAAAGTCTCTGATCTAAAACCTTGAAGAGTTGCTTCCAGGCAACACTATATCTAAGTAAACTAACTGTGGACAATTACTGAGTGAGATAAACCAACATATTGACTGTTGTAAGATAGTTTCCTGTGAGAGCTGTTGCCTACACTTTGGAGGGAGGAAAGAAGAGCAGCCAAGCCACTTATTTGGAGGAGGGCAACAAAGATGATCAGGGGACTGGAAACCAAGTCCTATGAGGAATGTCTGCAGGAACTGGTTATGGTTAGCCTTGAGAAAAAAAGACCAAGGGGGAGATGTGATAGCACTTTTCAAATAGCTGAAATGTAGTCATACAGAGAAGAACCAGGATCTGTTCTCAATCATCCCAGAGTACAGGACTCATAATAATGGGCTCAAGCAACCAGAAGCCAGATTAAGCTGAATATCAGGAAATAATTCTTAACCATTAGAGCAGTACGAGAATGGAACCAGTTAGCTGGAATGTGGGGATGAGTACTCCAAAGCTGGAGGCATTCAAGAGAAAACTGGACAACCATCTGTCATAAGAACATCAGAACATAAGAACAACCTTGCTGGAACAGGCCACAGCCCACCCAGTCCAGTATTCTGCCTCACACAGTGGCTCACCATTTGCTTCAGGGTATTCCCAAGCAGACCTGCTTACGATTCCCTGCAAAGAGTATTTACAGATATCCTGCCTATCTCTCCAACCCGGAGGTTGTTCTTGGACACCCATAATGATAGCCATTGATACCCTTGTTCTCCATGAACTTGTCCAATCCTTTCTTAAAGCTGTCAAGGCTGACAGCTGTCACCACTTCTTCTGGCAAGATCTGTCAGATCTGTTTTGATTTGGATTCCTGCCTTGAGCAGGGAGTTGGACTTGATGATCTTATAGGCCTCTTCTAACTCAATTATTCTGTGGTTCTATGATTCATTAGATAATATTCTCCATATTCTAGGGGCACAATTAAAAGATTTTTAAATCTGTTTTAACCATTGAAGCAGAGGTGAAAATGTAAATCAGAGGAAGGAGAATTAAATGACAGCTGATTTAAAAAGAAAAGAGAAAAAAAACCCAAAATCTCACAATTTGATCTTTCACTTTTGATTTCCACATAGCACAAGTCTGACTACCATATCTGGCTGAAGGGTGCCAGGTGGGGGGCATCCGATGGAGCCTGGCCCAGAGGCTGGGGCCCTGCCGCACAACCCCTGGTGTGGGTGCTGCCTTGGTTGGGCAGTGTCAAGGGCCACGTTGCACATGTATGCTGACATCAGGTGTGTTCTGAATCAAGACTGTTCATGGTTCTTGTTTCTGCTCTCAAATGGCCAGCTTAAGGACACGGAAAACAAATGAATCTGTGATGTGTAGGTCCACCTTCCTGGGCGTATCAAAGCCCTACTAAGCTGTTCCACTGAAACTTTCGCCCAACTAGTGGAAAGGGCAGTGGCTCCAGAGCTCTGCTAGCCATGGAGCTCATGTCAGTGGCCTTTCCCAGGGTAACTTTGGCTTGCATTTACAGTGTAAGGTTGTTTCCTTACATCACTGTAATTTTACTTTAATTTTTGGTGTACTACTGTATTTTATGTTTATTGTATTGCATGAAGGTTTTTGTTTATTTTGCACTGTATTGAACTCACTCATTGTTGTTAATCACCCAGAGTGGTCTCGCTGCCAGATGGGTGGTACAAAAAAATCCAGTTAATAAATAAAATAAAGTCCAGAAGCTTCTAATCTTCTGGATTTATGTGATGTTATCTATCTATCTATCTATCTATCTATCTATCTATCTATCTATCTATCTATCTATCTATCTATCTATCTATCTATCTATCTATCTATCTATCTATCTATCTTTATATACTGCCCAAATTTCCAGAGGAAATTTACTTAAAAGCATGTGGCACTCTGTTTCTCCTAGATCTTCGTCATGTAGTATTTGTCCTTCAGGTTCACACTATAAGTTATTAGATTTCCATTCATTTCAAATTTCCATTCATTAGCTCTTGTGTCATGGAATCTGTGGGGTGGAAATCCCCTGGGCTCAAGAGTCCAACACATGTAAGAGTGCATATGAACACTGAAATTTGTTCTACATAACCTTAATAGTCCATTTATCAGAATAAATCCTGTTGATTTCAACAGGATTTACTTCCAAGTACTGTGGTACCTTGTATAAAGGAATTAATTTGTTCCAAACAAAATTATGTTAAGCAACTTTTCCTTTATACAAATTTCCCATAGGAATGCATTGAAAACAGAGCAGTCCCTAATCACGACCTTTCTTTATGTTGTACAGATTTGCCCCATAGGCGATTCTGTTAAGCAAATTTCCCCTATCTCCAGAATTTTTATGTTGTACAGATTTTATGTTATACCAACTATTTGTTACACAAGGGTCCACTGTACATGTGTTTGTGACTGGAAGACTTAGTCTCATAAATTTTCTGGAGTTTAAATACGCATAACTGAACACATGATTACAGCCCAAATGCTTAATTGTGGGAAATACCAATAATAAGGATGTAATAAATCATGGTCCCAGTTTCACAACTGTTTGGACTTGCCTTGTGATGCTCAACATCTGGGAAATTGTCTTTTATGGTCTTTCATTGCAAATTTTATTTTATTTTCCTTCCCAAAGCATTTTAAAAAAAACCACATGCCACCCTTTTGCCTCCCTAGTTTTCTGCCATCTACTCACAGCTAAATGGATTAGTTCCTGGGGGGGAAATGCAACATATGTTTGGACAGGTTGCCAGCTTGCTCTGTCACAAGGAAATTGGCATATCTGCACCACCTCCTCTCAGTTATTTCATCCACTGCCAGGCTGTCCTAAATTCTGATGAGCCATCTTTCATGTCACTTTTCCAAGAGAAAGGCTTAGTAACCTGATGCCTGTAGGATGATAGGCTGTGTGCATACAACCCTTCGAAATCAGCTCAAAATGGCTTCTGTCAGAGGCAGCATGGCACTGCTTAGTGATCCTGAACCTGGTTTATGAGCAATCTGTTGAAATGTTTGCCAGAGGAATGTGAAATTATTTTTTGCTGTGGATACATCCTGTTGTCCCTGGTGCCACTGAGGCATCCATTGCTTGCTTCTTTTATTGATTTGATTTACAGCCTACCTTTTGCTATTCAAGGTTTATGAGGATGCTTGGGAGGCTTACAGAATATTTTTGAGATAAAATATGAGCATGTTGAAACAAAAATACTGTAGTATCACAGTGTCAAAGAGCCATATGAAAGGAGACAGCAGAAATACAAGAATAAACCAAAAATAACATGGAAATTAATGTTCTAAGGATTTGGATTGCATCTCCTTTCAGCCTCTGCCAACATGACCAGTCCCTAGGTATGAGCTCCCACTCGGGAAGTAGGAGCGGTATATAAGTGTGAAAAATAAATAAATAAATAAATAAATGATGAGAGCTGTGCTCCAAAACATCATGAGGTAAGGCTGATTTACAGGCACTACTATAGGTTAGGGTGGCTGTACCGTCCTCCATTTGAAGGGATGTCAGAGGGAGAAACCTTCTTTTGAAGATGTCCTCCAATTAAACATTTGTCTGGTCCAAATGTGGTGGTGGGGGGACACAATAAGAGCTCCACAAAGTTCAGGGACCTTGAAGTTGGTCATCCACAGGGAACACCTGGACTCTAGATTCATCTGTCACAAAGGCCACGTGGCTAAATGGTGCTTACAAATTAGCATATCAAAGTTCATCCATATCAGTATTCTCTTTGCCCTTTGTCTTGATTATTTGTGTCTCCCTTTAGATGATGTGTCCGTAGTCATCCTACTATTATGAATTCTCTCTAGACACCATATGGTAATAAACTAGTGAGTGGATATCACATTGTCTTCCACAGAAATGCATGGTAGAGACATTATTTCTTTTTTGTCATCTTTTCACTAAGGTTATTTTTTCACTGATGCAGGCCCTCAAAATATAAATCTGTTGGACTGAATTAATAAATTACAGTGGTGCCTCGGATAATGATGGTAATTCATTCTCTGAGGTTAGTTGTTATCCAAAACATGTTGTTATCCGAAATGCAGTTTCCCATAGGAATGAATGGGAAACCGTTTAATCCATTCTGGAGCCTAGGATAAAGGCACAGACACCTGGTTTTTTGCTCAAAACTCTTTAAAAAGTGCACTTTAAAGGTACAGATGCAATTTCACCTGGGATAACTTTTTTACTGATGCATGCTGGAAATTCATTATCCGAGGCAGCCCATAGGAAGATTCGTTATCCAAGGCAGCCCATAGAGAAAATTCGTTCTCCAAGGCAGACCTATACCTAGGAATTGCGATTCATTATTCGAGGCAGCCCATAGGAAAAATTTGTTATCAGAGGCAGCCCTATACCCAGAAATTTGCAGTTGTTATCCAAATTATTCATTATCCGGGGCAGTTGTTATCCAAGTTACCACTGTATATGCAACTACGGGTAACACTGTGCTGAGATTCTGCTGTAGATGTTAATGTTCTCAAAGACTGTTAGAGATGGGCACAAAGCAGAAAAATAATGTTTTGTTTCATTTCTTTAGTAGCTTTGTTTCATTTGCAATGAATTTGTAAAATAGTTTCACTACAAAATGAAATGAAGTGAAATGAAACACTATGCTCCCCTGGTCCTAGAAGTACCAAAATGGCAAGGGAGCTTCCTCAAGCAATTATAGGGAAGGAGCCCCCCCCCAATTCTGAGAGATTTGGGTTTCAGGGGGGCTGAATTATGAACCTCCAAAGAGAGTGCCCCTAGGAAAAATTCTTTCTAATTGGATTAATAAGCCAAGCTGCAGTGGCACTGTGCTTGCCGAGATATTTTCAAACAGCGAGTCCTAGATATTAGTGCACAATCAGACCTGGAATTATTATCTAAAAATAGATCTCTAAGCTGGTTGGCTAAGAATAAAATTACCTTTTTGCCTGAAAAATACATTTCAATGCCCTTACCTCAAGTATTAAGAAGGGCCTTTACTAGAGCCAGATTTGAACTGCTGGATTCCATGGTCAAATATGGGCGTTTTCACCACCTCCCTTATCAGGAGAGAACCTGTATTTGTGGATCCCCTTCTGTTGAAAACATTTCTCATATTCTCTTTGACTGCCAATTATATGCACCCATCAGGCTTGAATATCTATCCCCCTTTTTAGAAAGAACAGTCCATAGGGACCCAATTCACAGATTGTCTTATCTTCTTTCGGGCTCTAATGTGTACATTGTTCGCAAAGTTGCCAAGTTTGTAACTAAAGCTGCAGCTTTAAGAACGCAATACGTCGATGAAATTGGAGTATCCTGCAAAGGAGATCTACATATATGACCACTGAATATTCTGAATCTGTATTGTAGGGTACCCTATTGGATGGTGTTGCATGTACTTCGATGTATTTTATATTCTGTGTTGTTATGGGTTGATATGTTCATAGGACTAATCAATAAATTTATTTGTCTTTGTCTGTGCTTGCCCATGGCTTGGCTTCCAAAGTTCTGATTCCAATTAGAAAGATTTTTTTCCTAGGTGCATCCCCTATAATAACCCCTTAATAACTCAGCCCTCTGACTCCCAAACCATTCCAAATTTGAGGGGCTTTCAGGGAAGAGCTTGAGGAAGCTCCCCTGTCATTTCCTCTAGAGGGGGAAAATGGAATTTCATTGCAAAACAAAATGAAACGTGCCCTACCATTTTGTTACCTAACAAAGTAATTTGTTTTTTTAATGAAATGACAAAGCAGCATTTTGTTTTTCATTTCGCGCCCATCTCTAAAGGCTGTATTTCATATCAGTTCTTCCACATCTCAAGTGACGCACAACATACACAGTGGGTTGGCTAGTGGGATTACACTACTGTTTACTTGGGATGGAAATTAAGGTATGAAAAGTTATAATAAAAACAAAACAAAGACAAAAAGAAAGATATTGTGGCACCTTAAAGACAAATGTATTTCACTAGCCAAAACCCTGTTGTACAATTACGCAAAAGGTGTAACTTTTAAAGAAAGACAGGTATGAATTCCCCCCAAAGTATGTGCTATGCTACATGCTGAGGTCCCCTCCCCTCTCTTTGGGGCACGTGCAGATATGAACCATAATATATGGAGCTTTGAAACCTGGTAAATGTGCATGATCTCATTCTTCCATTTGACCTGTTAAATGGCCCCAAGCCAGCACCTCAAAAAGCCCCTGGCTGGGGACTTTTAACTCCCCCAAAATAAAAACAATGAAATAAAATAAAAAAGAGCACCGACATTGCCCCAGGAGCCATGTGGTCAGCACTGTAAAACAAATAAAATAAAATAAAATAAAATAAAATAAAATAAAATAAAATGAGCCCTGAATCAGCCCGTGGTCTGCGTGGTCAGTGCTTTAAAAACAAAACAAACAGGAAATTTTTTTTAAAAGGAGCGCCAACCCAGCCCCAGGGGTGGCTGGGTTGGTGCTCTAAAATAAGGAGAGAAAAAACAGTGCCAACCCGGCCCCAGGGGCTGCGCAGTCGGTGTTTTAAAAACAAAACAAAACAAAACAACAATAATAAAAAGGGGTGGCTGAGTCAGCGCTCTAAAATAAAGAAAAATAATAATAAAAGAACAAGCTCCGACCCGCCCTCAGGAGGTGTACAGTCGGAGGTTTAAAAACAAAAAAAAAAAACAAAAAAGGAGTGCTGGCCCCAGGAGCCGTGCGATCGGCACTGTTTTGTTTTGTTTTGCTTTTTAAAGCACCAACTGCGTGGCCCCTGGGGCTGGGTCAGCGCTGGTTTTTATTTTATAAATTAATTTATAGAACGCTCCATCTAGCTAAACGGCCACTCTGAAAAAATTGAACAAATATCAAATATCAGAATGCAAACCATAATCCGCAAGACTATACAGCGAATAAACAATATGGCATGCTAAAATGTAATCGCATAATAAAACCCGAGGTAGAGCTGTAAAGGGTGTTGCTTCCTGCTAGTAAATGTCAAAACGCAGGACCTCAGTTTCCAAAGACAACAAAACTATTTTAGAATCTCAGTCATAAAAATCCCATAATTATCTCCTCTTTACTTGGCAGCGGAACTAACAACTTCTTATGACCCGCTGCCATGTTCCTTCTCAGTTCCATTGTTTCTGAAATTCACTTGTTCCTAGTATTTAAAAGGCTTGATATTTGACATCCTGCTGCATAATAATTAAGAACGAGAGTAGGTTCGTTGAAACACTGGGGATTTTGTGAGTCAACTGCCCTGTCAATCCCACTGATTCAATAGGCCCACTCTGTCATTTGGTAGGCTAAGCAAAAGGATTCCAGCCAATATCACAGTATGGCATTTTCCTCTGATCATCCTCTCATAAATCTGTATAGTTTTAAGTAGTGGTGTCTCAATTCATCTCTATTTACAAGATTATGCAGTAGAAATAGGAATACTTTATGAGTGCAATAATGATATCATCATCATCTCCTTATGATAGTTCCTGTTGCTGTTGTTGCTGTTGCTGTTGCTGCTGCTACTGCTACTGCTGCTATCGCTGTTGTTCATTCTCCAAACTGTGCTTTGCACATTTCTGGAACATATGCATGATAGCAAAAATATAAATTGTTGGCTTGTGCGATAGAATAATAAAAGTAGCATTAGATCAGTTTACCTGTGGCTTTGTGATCAATCGACATGTCCTAGTTGTCTCTAACTGCCAGTGTATTTAACTTCGTGAAAGAAAAACATTTTTAAAAGTATGTTAATCCTTTGCTTCCATACAGCATAGGGTTATGTTTCACAAAGGGTCAAAAAAACACTAAAAGGAGGTCAGGGTGTGGCTTGGGGAAGATATGCAAAAAAAAAAAAATTTGAACAAAACATCATGTATTATGACTCTATTTCATTTAAAATGTGGATGTCAGTTTGTTTATAAATTATATGCCCGTCTTCATTCTCTGGGTGTTATTTGGTTGGTGGTTTATGCATGTGTTAAGTTAAAGGGATCACCACAGTGATCTGCCGTTAACTGACAATGAGCTGGTTGTGTTTCTTCTAGACACATGCCTGTCCCTAGGCACCTGCTTCAGAAACACAACTGGCACCATCTATATTAGCAGTAGTTCACCATGGTGAGTTACGCAGTTTAACCAACACATCTATACACCCCAAACAAGGCTCTAGCTTCCGTATCAGATGTTACAAGGTCAATGAAAAGAAAGTTGGCATCAGGGGGAGTTTTCTGAACAATAATTTGAATTACCATTAGGGTGCAAAATTAGTACATGCGCTGTTTGAGGTTTCTGGAACTTAGACAGTCCCATTAGAATTTAGGCCCATTTCACATATGTACAATGCAGGTTTGTAATTTAGGTATCAATATAAGATTTTAAAAGCTACATTTCACCAGTAATTGCTTCAAGGCGGTGAAGTCCTATGCCATTTTAATAACAGTGGAATAAATCTGGATTGACTGACTTGGAATTCTTGGTCTATATTATTATGTCCAAAACTTTAAGGCAATGAAATGGTGAATTTTGTTCTTGTGTAGTGTGATGTCCATCCTTTTGCACTTTGGCTAGATTACTGCAGATTATTTTGTCACTGGGAAAGTGCTTTTCTAATAATATTGCTTGATGAACCCATTCTATTCATTTCAAGGGAAATGCTGTCCTTTCCCTAAAATCACAATCTTAATTATGAGTCCTAAAGTTTCTCTTAGTAGAATTTCGGTTTCAAGCTGAAGAAACTGACTGGACTTGGACCTCTTCAGCCTATGTAAGTGCTTTAATTCAGTTTCAGCAGCATTTGTCACACATCCTTTGCGCTACCAAATGGCATCCCAGCTGTTCCCCTTTGCAACCTAATGTCATTGAAAATACTGTATAACCATCTTCACTCACTTCCACCCTTGCCACTATCCATCTGCTGATGTATCTAAAGGAGCTCTGCCGGACTGCATCAGGAAGTTGCCATAATATTCTCCTTGCAAAGGTTTTGTTGTTTGCTGTTGTTTAAGTTTCTGTGGGAACAATTTGTTACTTTTCCTGCTTGCACAACAGAATGGCAAGAGATTCCTTACTGTTCAGCTGAATTCCAAAGCTTCAGCACTTTGTTTTTCCCCTTGGGATGACAGAGGTCTGTTTTTAATTTGAAGATAATTATCAAATGGCCTTTTTGTAGCTGCTTGCAAACATTTAAGAAAGAAAACTTATTTAAAATAAGCGTACAGTAAGTTGTAAGTTCAGAACAACTGCTAAAACCTGCATTTTATCTTGAAGAAATAGCAACAAAGCTCAACACAATTTAACAGAATTACCCAGAAAGACAAGAGTAAAATAATCTTATTTTCATCCATAGCAGAAGGAAATGCCAGTGGTATTAGCCTCCAGAAAGGCCCTCTTTGCCACCAGACCAAGGATGAAAGGCACCTCTGATTAGAGTATATCTTTTATATAAGCAGAGAGAACATTGATTTAAGTGACCAGGTAGTCACCATCTCAGATTATTTTGGACCATTAAGACAATCTTGAACAGAAAAAATAACCCTCTTTGTTTTCTGCAAGCCTTCCATTATGTAAGGTACATTTCAGCTGTTGCGTTCTTTTCCCTTTTCCTTTTTCTTGTCCAATGAACCCAACCTTATCTGAGTCATATCAACTCAATAGTGCCCCTTCGACCCTCTATAAAACCAAACCAAACCAAATCAAAACATGAAAGGGAGGGGGGGAGGGAGGGAAAGGAAGGAAGGAAGCAATGCTGATAGCTCAGTGGCATAGGCCTCTGGCTGTAGAGCGGGAGGTTGGGAGTTTATTTATTATTTATTTATTTAGAGTATTTTATCCCACCTTTCTCCTTGGGAAAGGACCCAAGGTGGCTTACAATAATGAGGGACAATATACAG
Organism: Phrynocephalus forsythii; assembly: GCA_029282475.1. Taxonomy (NCBI): domain Eukaryota; kingdom Metazoa; phylum Chordata; class Lepidosauria; order Squamata; family Agamidae; genus Phrynocephalus; species Phrynocephalus forsythii. Next base: position 132,234,176 of record JAPFRF010000002.1, on the reverse strand, counting down.
TCCAGTATAATTAAGACATGTTCAAGTTTGAGACAGGGAATTGAGAGACATCTTACAGCATTAAATGACAATATTAAAGTTACAAGAGAACACAAACAAAGAGAGAGTAAAAATTCCATGTAATCATGCACGGTTCAATTTCCTGCTGAGCCTCTTTGAGAGAGACTCAACTCAATGATCTATAAAGTCTCTTACAGCTTTGCAGTTCAGGGCTTAGTTATAATTCTTGAAGAAGGAAATAAAGACAGAAACCTAAATACAATATGATTTATTATTTCATTTCATAAGTTTACAATGGTGGTAATGTCCCTTATACAGATATTTGTTGTTGCTATAGATCAGTGATGGTGAACCATTTAGAGACCGACTGCCCAAACTGCGATTCAAAACCCACTAATTTTTTTGCAAAGTGCCAATACAGCAATTTAACCTGAATACCGGTGGCTGTGAAGGGGCAATATCGGGTGCCTACAGAAAGGGCTCCACCTCTGGCACCCATGCCATAGGTTCACCAACACTGCTATAGATCCCCAGAAAAAAATATGATGTGACCTAGGCACTTGACACTTGGCATGGATGTGGAGAGAACTCTAATATTGTGTACCTTGGTCTCCTTAGCTGTGTTTTAAAAACATATTGGCCAATTTTGGATGGTTGCTGGGTGTAGTGTTTTTATTTGTCACATGGCAGAGTCTTCATAGGAGGTAAAGGATGAGAGGTGCTGTTCCTTGGCTATAGGGGAAAGAGGAGAGTGAGTTGAGGTAAAGTCTGAATGAGCATCAGAGTGAAAGGTGAGTTATCCTGTATCTGTTTCAATTGCTCTTAAACACTCATTTCAAAGAATGGCATTTCTGAGTAGACCTGCCTGCTGTTGCTTTATAAATCACATGAGATCTGGTAGAATTTAAAGCGGGGAGGGAGAGATCCACTATTGCAAGAAACTCTAACTAGATTATATGCATAGATAGATAGATAGATAGATAGATAGATAGATAGATAGATAGATAGATAAAAAAGCACACCTAGGGCGATTAAAATCTAATTGGTCAGGGTGGGGGAGGACTGTAGGATATGACCTAGGATTTAGTAAATTGAATGAAGCAAATAAATCTCTGTTGACAATATTCTGGTTTTTGACGTGGGCTGAGGGTTTATTTTGTCTTAGGTTATTATCAAGTATAAAGACCATGCTCTTTCGAGAGGCCTACGGCGAGGGTTAGGGACCCTGTCCTTTCCCCCCCCCCACCGCCTATTTAATCTTGGATCCAATTGTTTTTAGCAAATCTGCTGCCTATTACCTGTATCTGATCTTATATGTTTTTTTACTTTTTATGTTGTTAACCGCCCTGAGTCCCCATTGTGGGAATAGTTAAAGAGTTAAAAATAAAATAAAATAAAATAAAAAAATAAAGTCAGTTCACAGTGGTATGTGTGGATTTGCAGATTCAGACACATTGTCAGAAGCTAAGTTAACAAATGTCATTACTTGTTACTTTTCTGGCTAGATAGATCAGCAGGTTCAGTAGTTCAATTCCCCTGTGTGCCTCTGTGGCACTGGGGCAGCTACACAGTCCCAGGGCATCCCGAGAAGAAAGCAATTGTAAAACACTTCAGAGTATTCTAAAAAAACCTCTGAAAAGGGTGTCCATAAGTCAGAATGGATTTGATGGCACATTATTATTATTATTTGATCGTTATTAAAGTTATCTCTAAGTACTAGAAACAACAGGTGTTTTATTTTAAATGTTGTGCACGTTTTTACACATTTACCATAACGTCACAAAGTTACTTTCAGGACCATGCTGGCTGAAGGATTCTGGGAGTGGTACTGTAGTACGGAAAAACAACTTTTCCAATGATTGAGATTAATACAATTCACTCCTCTTGTACCTGCCATGCACAAAACAAGTCAAGTTGCAATTGAAATGTTTCAGTTTTGCAATATATTTCTCTGAAAAACATGTGCATGTTTGAGAAGTATGCAAAAATGCAATGTAAAATATAAAGAAACCTGCTTCATTTAGCTAGGCATACAGATTTGGAAAAAGAAAATCAAAATGTGTACAAGTTTATGTGTGGGTGTGGAAGGAGACTTGTATTAACCCAAAGCAGAATGATTTTGGCAGTGGTACAGTATGATGAGAGTCTTATCAAGATAAAACTGAGGAGGTCCATCTGCCCTTATTTGATGTCAATGAAGCAGTTTCAGAATGGTTCCTAATTTTAATTCTGCAACACCAGTTTCTAAGGCTCCAAGGTGGAATAAAAAATGAAAGGATAGTAACTAAAAAAAATGCAATAATAGTCTATGTGCCGACTACCTGTTAGATACAGAGAGGCCTCATAGGTAACACAGTAACAGATTGCTGATAACATTTTTCATAAAGGCATTTTAAAAGTTTGAATGCAGCGAAAGAACTTCACCTTTTAACTTTTGTGCTAAAAAATAATCCTCTCCAATCACCATAGTTTATTTTTGGACTTTAATTATTTGTTTCTATGTATTCAGACCTGCAGGAGGAAAACACGTCTAGGGAACGCTTTGACTGGAGAAAAGATGGGTGTGGAGAAGTCCATGGCCTAATGATTGATTGATTGATTGATTGATTGATTGATTGATTGATTGATTGATTGATTGATTAGTGATGCACTATTCTTAAGTTAAAACATATAATAATATATTAAAAGAGTAGTTAAAAACAAGAAAAAGGCTGTCTGAATTTTAAGAGTAAAACACGGACTGAGAGGCAAATAAAAAACCAGAAAACAGGAGAAAACAAAAAGGGGGAAACACATCAAGCAGGGGTGCCAAAGAAGACTTCTCTGCCAAGCACTGCTTTAAACTTTTTAAATATTGTGAAGGAAAAAGCCAGGCATGTTGGTTGCAAAGCAGAAGTGTCACAGCAAAGAAGGCCCTACTTTTGGTGGATGATTTCCTGGTCTCCTTTGGAGTAGCTACCTGGGGACACATGGCCTGGGAGGAAACAATGGAGCAGATGAATGACCTTGGGGAAAGATTTTCCAAGAGGTAGCATGGTCCTGAACTGTGAAGAGCTTTATATGGGAGCATTAACACCTCATGCTGTTTCCTAGTAGTTGCTCTTTTATTTTATTTCAAGATAAAGGCTACTCACGTAGAATGAATTTTTGTTGTTCATTTAGAAACCTAACATGGAACTATCAAAGATGAGCCAGGAAGAGTGCAGCATGCAGAGTTGAGTTTACATCTGGTTTTGTGGTTCGGAAGGTTCAGCTGAGCAGGATAACAAAATGGGACAAGAAGAACAGAGTTGCAAATAATAAGAGGAAATAGAAGGAACAAACACACATTTCTGATTAACTCTCAGTGTCTACATTTCTTGTAAAGGCAGGTCTTAAGCTGCTTCCTGGCCTGCAATACTCACCACCATTCAAAAAGACAAATGTTCTATATAGAGGAGCCATTTTCTTGTAAGCCCAAATGTTGTTTCATGCCAGCAATGCAGTTCTCCTCAGCTTTGTGTACACAGTCAGCTACTAGGAGCCTTCAATGCAATAAAATCAATGGATTGCTGGCCAAGAGCCTGTGATTAGAAGAGAACACCCTCTCTAGGGGAGGATATTGCTCTTCTAAAGTTTGCATTGTTCATGAGGCTGAAGTAGAGATGGACATGTAGGAAAATGGATTTGGCTCTCTAAAATAATAAGGATTTGTGCTGCTTCAGAATAAATGATCCCAGTGCATTCTTGGGTCTTCTTAATGCATTCTGCACTTCCTTCCTTCCAGCTCTCTTCTAGCTTTTGCAAAATGGAATAAAATGACTTCCATGAAGTAGCTGGAGTTATTAAATTAAATAAGCCAATATATTTTAGTCAGTAGGCTGGTAGGTTTCATTAGATGAGAAGTGGTAGATCGATGGAATAAGGTCATGATTTTTGTTTAATCTCTGCAAAAGATAGAAACAAGTTTTAAATATCACTTTTCCCAAATACCCCTTTCATTATTATAGGACTTGATAAAACCACACTGGCTAAACAATGTTATGGTATATCTGGGATACTAATTTAGGAATGTGAATGTTCAAGTATAAATAATTCTCCCCACTTTTTTTTAATTGAATGAAATGAGTTTCATGACTCGCAATAGACAACGAAAGGTGTTCACAAAAGATGATCCAGAACATTTCACATTCCTATATTTTATTGAAATAATGAGCATAATTGCTTGTTGATTCTTAGAATATATTTCCAGCAGTGTAAATTTATATGAATTAGTTCTAATTATTCAAAATGCAATATCTATATCTTTAAGCAAGCACTGCTTTTATTTTTATCCAGAGGTCTCTGCTGGTTGTCAAACATATTTTCATATGTCAAAAAGCAGCTGTCAAACATTAAACCTATCCCACCAAATACAGTATTATTTACCAATTGTTGAGCACAAGATAAACACCAGTACTCAGTGTAAATTATTATATTCTGGGAACTTCCATGTTATTCTGTTGCACTTTCTGTTGCTTTTTGTTGTACCCTCAAGATTACAAAGTTATATCCAGCATTATATGTTTGTTGAATGTCACTCACCTGCATCTGAACATATGGACTTTAGTCTACAAATGCTTGTGTGTAACGTAATTTCTTTTATTTTTTAATGATTCCAAAAAGTTGTAGATCATGTATATTAAATAATGATGATCATATACCAAGTGGCCGTGAACCTCAGATGTGAAGGTTTGGAATTTATAGTGAACATGAGTTTCAGTGTCATCAATATGCATGTGCTTTATTTTGCATTTTAAGCAAGGGATGGGTGGAAAAATCATTTCAGTTTGTTTTGCAGCAGAATGAATCCAACATATATGTATCAGAACATAATGTGGAGCTGAACACAACAGCTTCCTGATCATGTAAAAAAAGCAGTCTAAGAGTAACAAAATACAATGAGTTTCAAGGTGAAAGCAGAGAACACTAACAAGCTTAACTTTTCACATCTGTTCACATTGCTGTTTAAAGCAGATCCTTGCTTTGGAAATCCAAAGGTTTATATGCCTCCCTCACTGACTAATGCAACAGATGGCTACCTTTTCTGAGAAAACTAGATTATATTTGTGTGTTTCATAGGCTATTTTAAGTGGACAGCACCTCCTAAATGTTGGACAGATCATGGTACATGTCAGGATTTTGATGCCAGGCATTCAGAGATATCTTGAAGTTGCTGTGTGCTTAGCCTGTAAGTTCAAATCTTATTGATGGTAAGAGCTGCTCATTGATACAATGGAGTATCTTTTGTAAAAAAAAAAAAAAAAAAAAGTGGTGGGTGATCCTTCATTTGAGGTTTTTAAACAGAGACTTCCTGACCATCTGCCAGGGACACGTATGTCTCCATTTGCTTTAGCAATGGATTGGTTTAGTACAGGCCTACCCAACAGGTAGAACCCTGTGAAGGGTTCAAAAGTAGCCCGCCAGCCATCAATAAAATATGTGAGGAGATAAGTTCTCCACCCCGTTGCTCTACTTACAATTTTTTTTTTTACTTATATGAGCATATGCTCGGAAGAGATAAAATTCATAAGCAGAGGTTTTAGTGTAGTAGCCCTCAGGCACTTTCGTCCGGAAAAAGTAGACCTCGACCTATTCAAAGTTGGACAGCCCTGGTTTAGTAGATGATCCTTTGAATCACTTCCAACTGTACTACTACATGGAGCCAAGTTTCAGATGATGGAAGAATTTGGTTAAATTTTTAGGTATAAAATCCCTCCAACCCCTGAAGTGAGGGAAGTTTCTTCTAATGGAGTGGATGTTTAACATCTGAAGGGAAAGAAATTTAATTTCCGGCTGCAGTTTGTTGACAAATGAACATGAAAATAACATGCTTAGTGGAGCTTCCTCTACTGTAGTGCTCTCTATGTGGGGCTGCCCTTGAGGTCCATGCAGAGATTGCTGCTAGTACAAAATACAGCTGCTAGAATTTTATCAGGCCAAAAAAAGGAACTAACACATTATCCCTGTGCTGGCAACTCTGTTTCAAAGTATTTTCTTTAATAAACCTTCTGTTTAATGGTAGAGACTAGAGACCATGTCATGTTTATAAGGTGCTTGTTCAATCTGGGGGAAACGGAGCTGGGATGGGAAATGTGTCAGCCATGTATCAGGAGGAAAGAAACTTTAGTGCAGATGGTGGGGTGAAAAGCTATATATGGGAAAATAGCTAAATACATTTCTGCTGCTGGATTAATTTCATTGGTAAAGATACCCTCATTTTATAATTATTGTGTGTGTGTCAAATTTATAATTCCATAACACTATAAACTATATTCTTTAGATATTACTTTATACTCTTTGGGATCTTAGATTGTGGCAGAAATAAAAAAAATATTCTTTAAAGGATTGCATTATTGTATATTTATTGTATGTATTACTTGGTTTTACTTTGGAATTTTTATTGTACAGTATCTTGTGAATGACTCAGAGAATGATGACAATAAAGGATCAATATAAAATTGGAAATAATAAATATGAGAAATGAATCTGTAATCTTTGCAAATGTTGCTAGCTATCTGTGTGTAGAAATTCCGAGAGAAGACATTTCCTTAAAGCATTAGCATGAACAGGAGGAATGAAAAAACAAGAGAGTACAGTATTGCATAAATTTCTCTGTGCACTTGCCAGCAAATAAAGTCAGAAAACTTGGGTCCATTAGATGTATCACACTCATTGTTCATAGTTTGAATATTATCTTTAATGTTTCTTGGCAACTGTTATATACATATTGTCTAAAAGTGTTCTGCTTATATACTGCCCAATACCACTTTAAGTAGTCTCTGGGCGGTTTACAATTTTAATTACAGTGTGCAGGCTACACATTGCCCCCTCCCAGCAAGCTGGGTACTCATTTTACCGACCTAGAAGGATGGAAGGCTGAGTGAACCTTGAGCCTGCTACCCTGGATTGAACCCCAGTGTGGTGAGCACAGTTTTACCTGCAGTACAGGCATTTAACCACTGCGCCACGAGACGGCCTCTTTGTATATTGTTCTTTAATGTTGTAAGCTGCCTTGGGTCCTTTCCAAGGAAAAGGGCAGGGGGAATGAATGAATGAATGAATGAAGTTGCCCAATACAATGTTATTTCCGGTAAGAAATAACTTATTGGAATAACTATAAGAGAAAGGCTCTTGACTGAGATGTTACATATTCATTGGATAGCTCTTAAAAAACAGCTCAGTAAAATGCAGAGGGTTTTTCTAACAGCTTGCACAGTATTTGTAATTTAAAACACTGTAATTCAGTTAATGATACATTTGGAAGCTATGTTACAGTGGTGGGGGGCAGCTATATAATTTTTCTTTCTTTAAAAAGAGCAAAATTGTATTTTAAACCTTTGCACTAAATAGAAGAAGAATGTTTCCTATGGAATGTTTGTTCAGTGTATTTTAAGAAAAGTATGCATTCACATCTCAGTGAGAGGAAACCTCTTTTGTCACTTGGATTTTTGTTTTTGAACTTGACAGTTGGACATGAATAATTCTTTGTATACAAGAAGCAGTGTAGCTAATCCCATAGCTCTGGAGGTATTAACGTCTTTTTTTAACAATTGGATCAAGAGGATGCATTTAGGAATTTTAACAAAACAGAAACTGCTTGCAGAGAATATTTTCCAAGCCAATTGAGGTGAAATACAACATGCATCAAAATACTGCAGATTATCGTTCCCTTGAATGCATCTAGGGAGGATGACAAAATGGGTTTCCTTTCATTTTAATATGATTCATACTATTTAGCATTTTTAAAATAAATGAACGGATTGGCATATAATTATGTTTTGTAAAACTTCACATTCTGTAATATGATTTTTCAGAATACGTATGAAATGTGGAGACAGGATTTACATGTACAAAGTCGTATATATTGGGTTAAAATGTGTACAAAAATACATAGATCAGGAAAATATGCTTGCAGAATTATATATATTTAAAACAATTTGGATAAATGATGCATGAAAGTTCTACAAGATTTTTTAAAAAATGACAATGAGATAGAACTACTGTAAGTTGTGCTTGAAACCCCTCCCCCTCCCCTGGATATTATTGTCAGCAAAACAGAAGAGGGTGGGCTGTATCTAAAGCAAGCACTTAATCAAGGAGTTTGGGAACACAAGTCGATGACACTGGCAAAAGAACTGATATATAGCTGCAATTGCACCAATGTTTAAAAGGTTGATCACATGACACACAGTGGGTCTCGTCCCTCCCCTGATTCAAGTTATTCTGTTTGGAAGTGCATCATTTAACTTACTCCTGGCAGGGTCATTTATTTTACCTTGGGGCTTGAGTCACAAAATAATGCCTCAAATTGCCCAAGGTGCCTCCCTGTCTCATATAAATTTCTCCCTGGCCAACTGCCCTCTGCCATCTCGCTGGATCTCCCCTTCTTTGCCTCCCAACCACCCTCGCATTTCTGTGGATACAAATGGGACTTTAAATTTGACCGTGTTTTGGGGGAAACCCCATGATAAAACCATGGGCATTCAGGAGGATCCATGCTTGTATCAGTTTTTACATCACTGCAAATCCAATGGTTGAATCATAGTGCAAAGGTAATGCACCACCACGGAACTGCACATTTTCTCCTCTCCCCTGAAATACAATGGGATGCCTGACAGTGCACAGATACATAGACACATATGCCCACCCAGTTTACTTAAGGAATGGGAATATCGGGATATCAATGCAGCAACAGAACAAAGATGAAACAAAATTTCACCCCTCTATTCTGTGTGGAATTCTGTGAGAATGGCTAGAACATTCCTAGAAGGACAGAGTGGGCAAACCTCAAATGAAACATTTTTTTTTTAAAGCCAGTGCAGATCCCTCAGCCGAGATACAATGCAGCTTTAAAATGTATTACAGTAAAAGTTTTCCCAAGAGAAGCAGTGCAAAATTCAACAACTCAACCAATATCTGAAAGGAACACAGTCAGCAATTCATATATCATGTCACTGATCTCATGACTTTAGAATGCTGCAAACAACAATGACCCCCCACCCTCCTATGCATATCAAGGCTAATGTAGATAATCCTCTAGTCAGGCTCACTTGGTGTGTTGGTGGACAGCTCCATGAAGGTGTCTACCCAATGTGTGGCAGCGGTGAAGAAGGCCAATTCCATGCTAGGGATTATCAAAAAGGGGATTGAAAATAAAACAGCCAACATTATAATGCCATTATACAAAACAATAGTAAGGCCGCATCTGGAGTATTGTGTACAATTCTGGTCTAGTTAGCTTTGCATCTCAAGAAAGACATAGTGGAACTGGAAAAGGTGCAGAAGAGAGCGACCAAAATGATTACTGGACTGGGGCACCTCCCTTATGAGGAAAGGCTAAAACATTTGGGGCTCTTTAGTCTAGAAAAAAGGCGCCTGAGGGGGGATATGATTGAGACGTACAAAATAATGCAGGGCATGAGTAAAGTGGATAGAGGGAAGCTCTTTTCCCTCTCACAAAATACCAGAACTAGGGGACAATCACTCAAATTTGGGGCTGAGAGAATAATAACAGACAAAAGAAAATATTTTTTCACCCAGCGCGTTGTTAGTCTATGGAACTCCCTGCCACAGGATGTGGTGATGGCATCTGGCCTGGATGCCTTCAAAAGGGGATTGGACAGATTCCTGGAGGAAAAGTCCATCACCGGTTACAAACCATGATGGAGATGTGTAATCTTCAGGCTTAAAACCAGGGTACTTCAAGGGCCAGATGCAGGGGAGTGGTATCAGGAGACAGATATCTAGTCTCATGCGCTTCCAAAAGCATCTGGTGGGGTCACTGTGAGATACAAGAAGCTGGACTAGATGGGCCTTTGGCCTGATCCAGCATGGCTCTTCTTATGTTCTTATGTTCTTATGTCTAAGTTACTTAGGAGATAGTTTATTCTACTTTCAGGAATGCATAAGGTTCTTATCAGGCATGGATTCAGGAAGTATTCCTTGGAGTATTGGTATTTCCACATGCAAATTGCATATTAGGAATGTTAGGAAGTCTTGTTATATTACTTGTTCTCAACAAGACAGGATGTCTCAACACACAAACCCATCCTGGTGAGACTTTTTTAAAAAAAAAAAAACCGTATGAGACTTCTCACCATTTTGTGCAAGAATCCTAGTTAGCTTTGCATTTCTCACCTAGTTGTTATGTGGGTGACTCCTCTTTACAGCTGGGACATCCTAGATGGAAATAAGCACCCCATCTATGGGTTGGCTTATACATCCCCCAGCTTCTGCAGTGTGTTTCTCCTTCTTCAAGTGCCATGTCCTTGTAGAACCTTGGCAGTCAGTGGCCTGAACTGGCTTTTATCTGAAGCTATTCTAGATAGAGCAGCTGTGCCATTGCCTTAAGTTCTAAAGCCAGAATGTTCTTCTATGCCCTCAGGCCATGCCTCTTGTCTATGCAATGGGTTGAATCTTCTTTTCTAGACTCTAGAGGCTATTGGAAAAGAGAGTATGCCAATCATACAATTTTCATGGCACAAAGAAGCCCAACATACTCTCCCCCACACACAAAACAGATTAAAATAAAATATTTTTCCAGCTCAGTATCATTCTTCAATTTCTCTTTCTTTGGAGTATAATAGGAATAAGTTGACATGAATTTGGTAGCTGCCTGGAAAGGTATCATTCATCTGCCTGTTATCTTTGTGGGTTCACTTTAAATCTTCATTGTTCTTCCCAGATCAGGAACCAGCTGAGATCACCTGGTGTATCTGTGACTGATGTATGAGACTTGCCACCTATGTGGTCTTGGGTAACCTGGATAATTCAAACTGCCTTCAGAAGGGGAGATTAATAAATTACATCTCAATATTTTTTTTACTTGGGAAGTAACCGTAAGTTGAATCAACTTGACATTAAATTATTGGGGAGTGGGACAGGTAAAACAGTACCTTAAATATCTGAGTCTCCATGAGTCATTTTTACTTGATAGCAGAAAGCACAGTTGTTCATTTCACTAATGTATCTGTTTGCATTCTAAGAAGGAAGCTTAAAGCCCCATGGCGCAGTGGTTAAATGCCTGTACTGCAGGTAAAACTGTGCTCATGACCTGGGGTTCACTCCCAGGTAGCAGGGTCATGGTTGACTCACCTTCCATCCTTCTGAGGTCAGTAAAATTAGTACCCAGCTTGCTGGGGTGTTTGTGCAATCTGTAGCCTGCATAGTGTAATTAAAACTGTAAACCACCCAGAGACTACTTGATGTGGTATGGGGCGGTATTTATTTATTTATTTATTTATTTATTTATTTATTTATTTATTTATTTATTTATTTATTTATTTTTACAACTTATATGCCGCCCACTACCCAATTCATCAATTAAGACTTTTAATTCAACTACCCCAGTATTGTTGGCACTTGGCACTCTCTGGTCTGGTTCTTCATTAACCCTTCCTGGAGATGACAGGGATGAGTCATAGCACCTTTTTCAGCCAAGGGTTGTGCACCACCACTGAGCTGCACATTTTCCGCTCTCACCTGACTTGCACTATGATACCTGACAGTGTGCAGATGCATAAACCCACATGTACAATCTGGTTAGGGAATGAGAATATCAGGCTGTCATTGCAGCAGTTGCCAAAAAGCAACAAGACAAAAGTGAAATAAACGTTCATATTGTTTTAAAATGGGGGAGAAATAATGTATGGCACTCATGAGCCTGAACAGATGCATGGAGGGAAGCAGAAATCTTGGCATTGTATTTTAATACCAGGCTTTAGAACCAATGAAGAGAATTGCTAAAATGGGCAGATTTTGTTTTAAAGGATCCCATGAATCTTCATTATTTATAAGATAAATCAGCCTTCCTCCAAGACATGACACTCTGTTTGGATATTAGTGAGGAAGAAGCAAACATAGCCTATAAAAATGACCTATACAAGAGATACGAAAACTAGCAGCTGTAATGAATGTGATATAATTTGGCTGATGAAATTCCCCTGACTTAAATGATGTTTCCCTTGTTTTTAAACAGATGGTGGAATTTGTCCAAGGAATTGGCTTTGAAGGCCAGATAAGAGTCTAACCCATTTATATTTTATTGTGCCAGATATTTAAATGAAGATAATCAGCACAGTGTTCCAGACTCCTTTATGTTTTAAGAACAAAAGCCTATAATCACTTTTTGCCTTCTTTGCCTGAACAGAGGTGAATTTTTAAAAGGCATTTAAAACAGGAATACAGTATATTGTTTACATTCGATAAAAAACGAGGAAAAATATTTTCTGAAGTGTAGTGAAAAAGAAAATGGAGTTTTAATGTATACAGTAGTATTAATCTCTAATTACATTCATTCCATCAATCAGCCTATTTGCCTATTGCTTTTCTAACAGTATGGTCAAAGTACATCATAAGAAAGCAAATAGCAGCAGCAGCAGTAGTTACAGATCTCAGAAATATTGCCATCAGGAGGACTACAAAAACGCCAGTATTAGGAAAAGCATACGTTTACGAGCATAATCTGTTTCCCCGTAAGAAATAACAAAAAATTAAATGATTCATTTTGGGGCCCCATAGACCACATAGTGTACATACAAAATGCCAAAACTCACAAAAGAAGTCAGCTAAAAGTCCATGCCCACACCGTGGTTTAAGTACCTGGCTGTGGAATCTGCTCTGCTTCAGACTATCAATTGAATTTTACTCTGTGTTTTTAATGTGACAATGATAAAGTGCAATTTGTAGCCATATGCACACTTGACTAGCTGCCCAATGACTAGAAATTGTCTGAAAAACAAAAAAAGAATGTTAGAAACAAATTAAATAAAAATATAAATACAGTGGTACCTTGTATAAAGGAATTAAATGGTTCCAAATGAAATTGTGTTAAGCAAATTTTCCTTTATACAAATTCCCATAGGAATGCATTGAAAACAGATTAATCCCATTTTATGGTATACGAATTCTCCCCATAAGTGATTATGTTAAGCAAATTTCCCCTATCTCCGGAATTTTTATGTTGTACAGATTTTTTTATTTATTTATTTATTTATTTATTTATTTATTTATTTATTATTGAATTTATACCCCGCCCATCTTCCCAAGGGAACTCTGGGTGGCTTACAAAGGCTGATCAAGTCAGCGATATGACAACAAAAGTTCAACAAGCCAATGAGGCAAACCTTACAATAAAAACATTAAGACCATTAGCACCCTTATCACAAAAAAAAAAAAAACCAAACATATGTGGCTCAGTAGAGCATCACGTAATACAACTAACTAGCAGCAGCAGATGGTGGGGAAAAATGTTATACAAGCTGTTTTTTATACAAGGGTCCACTGTATAAAGAAAAATAAAACCCTAACCTGCACTCCTCTTTGAAAACGTTACTGGCTGGTGTAAGAGAGAACTCCATGCCTCTCTCTCTGCTTTGGAGGCGTGACTCAGACGGAACATTCCAGGCAATCACCCACAATCCAATAGAGAGAAAGAGAGAGCCGCCATTGGCTCACTTGTGATCATGTGACTTGCTTCAGTGTTCATATTACAATACATTACTTGTTGATCAAGGCAAAAATGATCAGAAATGTTTGCTCCTCTTACAGTTATACATCAAGGTATTACTGTACATACTGCCATACTGCAATGATATTTAACAGACACTTAGGTTTTTGGTATTACAATACCAGACAATGGTTTTCTAATTTTGATTAACTGTATCTGTATTTTTGAATAATAGTGCATTCTTATATTCCTGTTAAAGGAATATCAAAACACGTTCACAACACATAAATGAAATATCAATACCAATGGGATTTTCTGATATTTTTCATTATTCATTTCCGGCAATTCAGGGAAACACAACGAGCCAGAGCAAAACAATCCAGTAATTCTCCCTTCTGAGAGATCCACCTGAAAGACCCATACCTACAGCCACATAAATGTGCCTCACCTGGAGAAAAAGCCTAGCCGGGAAGAGTTTGTGGTGTAGCCAAGGCCTAGCTCTGCTGTATATTTCTGTGTACCAGTAATGGAAAGGTCTTCATCCCTTACCCAATTGAAATGCCACATTTTGGATCTCTTAAATTCTCCTTAAACTCACCAGCTGTTTGATTTTGAATCAAATCTCTTCCTAAACCAATGACTATCACTCTTTGACTAGTGTCCTGTTCAACATTTATGCATATGGAGTAGGAATGGGCACAAAACGAAAAATGAAATGCTGTTTCTTCGTGTCGTTAAGTAACAAAATGAAATGAAACAAAACAACACAAGGAAGCAGCATGTCGTTACAGATGAAACAATTTTTTTAAATGAACCATTTCATACTGTCTATAAGCTACTTGGGGAAGGGAAAAAGTTTTTGGAAAAAGCTCTGGGCTTTTTTTTTTTAAAAAAAAACCTTTTCCCTCCCCCAAGCTGCACCAGCTGATCAGTGCTAGGGTGGGGGAAAAGGTGTTTCCCCCCACCCATCACTGATCAGATGACAGGCAAGGCTTGGGGGAGGGATTTTTTTTAAAAAAGCCCAGGGTGTTTTTTAAAAAAATTCCCTACCCCCACGCCCCCTGCCAGTTGATTGGTGCTGGGGTGTGGGGGGGGGAATTGCATATGCTTAAGTATTAAAGAAGATATTGGTCATTACATACTAAAATACACTATTATTAGCCCTTTTAAAGGAAGGCATCTATATACAGTAGCTTATATTTGTTTAAACATGGCACTTTTTGACTTCTGACATTCTTTTTAAAACACCTTTTTCAACGGGGAAGATAGTGATTCATTCATGTGTATTTATATATTTATTTTTTATATATTTATATATTTATATATTTTATATATTTATCTATAAACGTACTGTACATCACAATCAACATAACCAGTTCATACTAACATTTAGAAATGACACACCCAATAACTATAATTTTTTTCATACAACATTATCCAAAGTTTGTTATTTTGTTTTTGTCTCCTTTAAGAGGAGATAGAAAATTCCCTGCCCAATTCATGCCATTATATATTTTCTTCACACAATTCATGCTATATATAACATAAGAAAATATGATATCTCTGTGGCATGTGTGGATCTGAAACAGCAACTCTGAGAGATTATTCAGAGGTTGCCTTCTTTGGCAAAATCTTTCCTTTCACTTGGTCCAATGTTGCATCATGCCTGAGAGGTCAATCTGTATATCGAGAGTAGAAGGGAAAGCTGCAATTTTATTGAGTTGTTTGTATTATTTTGTTCAAGCCTGGGGGGAGGGGGGAAGGCTGGTCATGAAGTATTCATGCAATGAAGCCCCCACTGAAAAACAACAAGGTTCAGTCTGAATTTCACAGATCATGCATGTCTGATTAAGCTCAAGAGGAAGTGTCACAATCCATCATGTTGTAGGATGAAGGGTTTCAAAATGTTTGATAGATTAGTATAGAGCTGACAGTTCCTTGACATTGAGGGAAATATTAGACTATCCCATTAGAATAGAAATTGTGACCTGCTTTCTTACAACATTAGCTTTTTAAAAATTCTACCTTCTTGTGTTTAAGTACATTTTTATTTGAGGAAGTTGGTTTTGTCCATGAAAGCTCACATTAAAATATAGTGGTCTTTAAAGTGCTACCATGTCTTTGCCATTTTTACTTATTCTTTCATTTCAATTGTTTTCAATTGTTTATACTTATAATACTTACACAGATTAACATGGCTACCTCTTCTACAACTTCTAAGGTTTTTCCTCTCGTCTGAAGGAGACGGTGGTAAAGCCCATTCTTAAAAAACCAGGCCTTTCCCAGGACGATTTAACCAACTATCGTCCAATTGCTAACGTCCCGTTTATGGGCAAGGTGATCAAGAGGGTGGCGGCGGTTCGGTTGCAGTCATACCTGGAGGATCGGCAGTGCCTCAATTCTTGCCAGTCCGGGTTCAGGCCTCGTCGGGGGACCGAAACATCTTTGGTCGCGCTGCAAGATGACCTAATCCGGGCGGCCGACAGGGGTTGCTCTACCCTGTTGGTCCTCCTGGATTTGTCAGTGGCCTTTGATACTGTCGACCATGGTATCCTGTTGGATCAGCTCTCCGAGGTTGGAATCGGAGGCACTGCTCACAGTTGGCTCCGATCCTTCCTGGAGGGCCGTCCACAGTACGTCCTGCATGGGGGGGAGAGTTGTCGGCCCCTTGGATACTCCCTTGTGGGGTTCCACAGGGGTCGTCGCTGTCCCCTATGCTGTTCAACATCTACGTAAGGCCGCTGGCTGGGGTCATTAGGAGATTTGGAGTCTGCTGTCACCAGTACGCTGATGACATGCAGCTCTATCTCTCCTTTTCCACCTCTGCAGTGGAAGCTGTGGGGATCCTTGACGAGTGCCTGGATGCCGTCCTGGCTTGGACCGGGGCGAACAGGCTTAAGTTCAACCCCGAGAAGATGGAGGTTATGTTCTTTGGGAGCTCACCATCTGGGTACGGTGGCCCTCTTCCGCGTCTGGGGGGAGTTTCCCTCCAGCCAGTGGAGAGGGTGCGGAATCTGGGCGTGGTCCTGGACCCGGCGCTGACCATGGAGGCTCAGGTGGCGTCGGTGACCAGGGCCGCCTATTATCATCTTCGCCAGATTGCCCAGATCCGCCCGTACCTCGATGTTGACTCTCTGAGAACTGTGGTCCAAGCACTGGTGATCTCGAGGCTGGACTACTGCAATGCCCTCTACTTGGGGTTGCCCTTGACTCTTCTCCGGCGTCTGCAGCGGGTGCAGAATGCGGCGGCCAGGCTGGTGGTTGGTGTGCATTGTTATGACCACATCACCCCAGTCCTGGCTCGCCTGCATTGGTTGCCCGTTGCGGCCCGGATTAGATTCAAGGTCTTGGTTTTAGTTTATAAAACCCTCCATGGCTTGGGACTGGATTACCTGACAGAGCGTATCGTCCAGCGATCCACCTTGGCCCGTCCAGTTCGGCAGGTGCGAGCGCACTCGCTCTGGGTTGCCACCCCTCGAGAAGCCCGGAAGGCGGTTACCCGAAACCGGGCTTTCTCAGTGGCAGCCCCTTCCATATGGAACTCTATCCCTAGCGAAGTGTGCTCTGCAGAGTCCCTGCAGGCCTTTCGGAAAATGTTAAAAACCTTTTTATTCCGAGAGGCTTTTGGCGAATCTTAATTTTCCTTATATTTTTTTCTTCCGCCATTGTTATTACTTATTGATTGCTGACTACTGGTGTCTCCAATTTTAATTGTTAGGATTCACGCCTTTGGCGTGCTGGGATGCACAATGAGGCACTAGGACTTTTATTTTATATTTGTACTATACTGTTTTACTTGATGTTGCTATTGGATTTTGTTGTAATTTTATTCTCTGCTTGTTGGCGCTCGGACGCTTTTGTTCACCGCTTAGAGTCCTAATTTAGGAAATAAGTGGGATATAAATATAACAATAAATAAATAAATAAATAAAACTACATTCTCTGTTCACACCTTTTACTTCGCTTCGCTAGGAATCCAGAAATAAGGGGCCAATGAAGCACCCATGACTGTTTTGATTATAAGTTTTTCACTCTTGGTAAACAGTGGTTTGTGCTTCACCAGTACTCATGAACCACACATTTTTGGATGAAAGAAACTATTTTGTGGTTTGTGCATGTCTGGAATACTGGAAGTGGGATCACTCACACACAAGTTAAGAGACACACCAAACTCACAGCAAGTTTTCATCTGGCTCTCCTTCCCGCCCCTTTTTGGCCAAAAAAATCAAGTATGCACAATAGAGCCCAAATCAGATCCTCCTAGGCCGTTACTTCACAAGCCGCTCGCTTCGCGGCTAGCCTTCTTTTCTGTCCGAATCGATCGTTTTAGTCCGCACTCCCCTCCATTTTAGCTTCGGTGCCGCCCCGACCACTCCCCCTTAACCGTGCTCCAACTGGGGCGAGTGGTGCCCCTGGCTGCTGCCGGGAATCTTTTCGCTTCGCATGTTGCTTCGCTCCCAACGTGATGTGTGGTCTCGGTTTTTGGCTTTTATTTTAAGTTTTTTTAAAAATATTCAAACAGGGATATTGATGCATCGCTATATCGTTTCATCGCGTTGCGCTGTTACTTCCTCGCTTAAGTAGTGGCGGCGGCGGTGGCGGGAGCAGGAGGAGCAGGGTACCCGGGGCAGGCAGCGTGCAAGCGGCAGAGGGCGGGCGGCTGTGCCATGCGGGGCTCCCCCCGAGTAGTGGTGGCGGCGGCAGGGGGGGCTGCCAATGATGCCAGGAAACAGTTGAAATCAGTAGAGCCATTGCAACTGACAGTCCAGCATCAGTGCATCGATACACCGTTGGTAGGAATTTTTTTAAAGGACGGATGGGAAATAACGAAAGTTGAAAAGTGGCATGCGAATGCGAAGGGAGCACGTGAGGTTGTGCTCGAATCGGTCCTAAAACTGCAGCTCGTGAGTACTGAGAAACAGGGGCGGGAGCGAAGCGAGAACATGTGACTGCCACGTGACCGCCTCTGAATTCAAATCGAAGGCAATATCGCTGCGGAGCGCCGCACCTCATGAAGTAAGGGGCCTAGTCAGCTGGCTTGGGGGAAATTAAATGAGTGGTTCATGTGAAGGAACATGAGCTTTCATGGACAAACTGGAAAGCTCACCTTAAAATGTAACAGTCTTTAAGGGACCACCATGTTTTTGGCTTTCTTGCTCACCTTGAGATGGACTAGGGAGGGAAGAGAAGGAGGGCAGGATGAATAGACTTGCTAGCTAAACCTCATCTTCTCTGACCAGTGGCCGCCAAAGTGGAGCCACCAGCTGAACTGTCCAGGGTATGCCTCTTATCATCAGCTATTCCCAGAGAATGGACTCAGAGCTCCATGGTTGGTTGCATGACCTGACAATCAACCCTACATAAACTTTTCTAGAGGTCCACCCCAGTGTTGGACAGGGAATCATTACTCGGAGGTGCCATTGCCTGGCCTAGGACAATGCGCACAAAAACAAAACACACAAATTGACAATGCCAGTAATAGTTTGGCATTTTGTTTTGCTCTGGCTCATTGTGTTTCCCTGAATTGCCAGAAATGAAAAGTGAAACAGCCCAAATCATGGAGGTTTTTGTTGTTGTTGTTTGGCTTTGTGGTTCATTTTGTGTCCACCTCTTCTCTTAGCGTAATAGCAGCCAGTGTAGCTAATGTGACATTTCATCCACACTGCATTTGGTGGTATTTTAGAAATGTTACACCATGTTCTGAAATGTCAGCACCAATGTTCAATCAGTGCTGTTAAGGTATGATGAAGCTGTGGGGAGGGAATGATGTAAAACAGTAGTCTCATTTGGATTATAGTCCAGTGTGAAATGGGCTGGATGGAAATACAATAGTATCCATAGATTCACTTATTCACAGTTTGCAATATATTAAAAATATTAAATGGAAAAAAATCCAGAAAAAAATTCAGATGTATTAACAGAACCAGCCAGTAGAGGGAGCTGGAGACTGTGCTATTAATATTTGTTAGTGAAGAATTATAGCATCCTCTCTGGTGTCCACTAGTGGCCAAATCTGGTTATGCATGTGATATTCTACTAGACTTGGACAGTGGTCTAACCACCATCTGGTTATGACTGACAAGAGCTTCCCATGTTATCCCCTCATAACAGAATATTATTTTCTATTTTAAAAGTGTTTTATTTACTTGTGCTGTGATTCTTAATCCATACCAACAACCAAATTATTACTGTAGTGTGCAGAACATGTCTACTTAAAGACACCATTAAATGACACCACCTTCTTTTTCAGTGTAGGTATGGGTTCCATACAGATACTGTTAGAACCTATTTGTAAAAGATTTTTTATTATTATTATTATTATTATTATTATTATTATTATTATTATTATTATTATTATTATTATTATTATTATTATTATTATTAGCATTGTGAGTCAGCCTTGCTATGTTGCTGTTGACTGTTCACTTTCTATGGTGGCTCAAAATAATATCTCCAATATCTTGTTGATTTGCGTATTTGTTGCCTTTCTCTGAGGGTCAAGATAGAAGGTTATTCAGCTACTTTTAGTTATTCAGTAAAGAAAGATTTTCTTTTCTCAAAACTGGCATCTACATGTTTTTCCCCAGGATGGATGTGGTTTAAATCATATGGATTTAAATCACAATTTAAGGTGTGTGTTTTTTTTAAAAAAATCAGACTGTTGACAATTTAAATTTAAATTGTGGTTTTAAAAACCATTGATTTTTATTCACTGTGGTTTTTACATAGAGAAGTTTATTAATTAATATGACAATAACAGCTGCTGCTGCTGCTGCTGCTGCTGCTACTACTACTACTACTACTACTACTACTACTACTACTACTACTACTACTACTACTACTACTACTACTACTACTACTACTACAGTTTAAAATAAAAACTTATTGTTCACTTTCTGCTTCCCAAAGCAAAGTGATTAAGGTCACAGATAAACCTTCCCCATCATCTCTTGGAACAAGGGCAAATTGAATCATAAAATGTTTATATGTTTGTTTGTTTGACCCCACTTTTCTCCTTGAAAAGAACCAAAGGGACCTTACAACGCTGAAAGAGAATATTTAAAGTTAAAGACAATGATTATACAACAGTTTTAACAATATTAAATGCCATAATTCAAACTATGAACAATGAATGTAAAGAGATATCTTAAATTATTTAAAAGGCAATATTAAAGCTAAGTAGAGTGAGGAAGCAAATATAGAAAAAAGCCTCTCTTAGAAAAGGAAAACACAAATATTGAAAATACAAATGGTTCTAGAAATCCACTCCATGCAGTAATGCATCACAACCTATTGGAAAATGTATATAAACATTATTCCTGAACAAAGCTGTGTACAAAAATAAATGTATTTTGAGAAAAAAGGCATCCAGAAAAACACATTCATTTCCATTCAGGAAGGGAAAAACTCTGATTTTTGCAAGTTTCTACAGAACCAGGGATGCAGCAAGACAACATTCTTGCTCAATGACATAAAACAAGAGCAGAACATACAAAGGGGACAAGAGAGACTCACACACAAAGTAGCTCCTTCAGCAGGATGACCCCAAGGAACCCACAAAGTCCTTGCAATAAAGATAAATCAGATAAAGCCTCCTTTACTTGGCACGCAAGGGCATCCAACAGGGTTATCCCAACAACATACTACCAGGTAGAGATGGGCACGGAATGAAAAAAAATGTGTTCCATTATTCGTTATTCATTTTGTTATGTAACAAAATGAATAACAAAAATTGTGATTAAATTGGAACAAACCAAACAGAACCACGAAAATTAGGTTTCTTACGTTTCATTTTCGTTAATGGCAATGCACAATGAAATGAGTTGGTTTTAAATGTTAAAAAATGTCCTGAATATCCATAAAAACCCAGCAATAATTATTTATTCTGCCTGATAATACCTACCAGGGGGTTGGGGTCCTTAAAACGTGCATTTAAGTCTTTTCTCAGATTGCTCTATTTTTTTCCTTTAAGGGGAGCTAGGGGACATTGACCCAAAATGGCTCCCAGAGGCCTAATATTGATTTATTGGGTATTAAAACGCCCTGGACATCCGTAAAAACACAGTGATAATTATTTGAAATTATTACCTACCAGGGGGTTGCGGTCCTTAAAACATTTGTTTTTGTACTTCTCCCATCGCAATGTATTTTTTATTTTCCCTTTAAGGATGACACAAAATGGATTCCAGCCACAAGATGGATGCAAGCCATGTGATGAGATCATGTAAATTCTTGGACAATTTCAACCAATAGCATACCCAGGTTGCAGACTGGGTAGGTGTGGCAGCCACAGAACGCATAAAAAGCTTTGGCAGCCCCTGTCCTCCTTGCAGTCTGCGGTGGGAGTTAGGGTGGGATTGCTGTCTCTGCGATTCATTCTTTAGGCCAGCCAGGCAGGTGTGTGTCTCTGTGTTCCTGCTCACTGCAGCCTGGCTCTTAGGGGAGAGAAAGAAGAGATTTCTCTTGCAGCCTCCCTGTGTGCATGTGTGCCTCTGAGTGAGTGCCCTCCCCTGCCCTGAAGTGCAGTCACTCTGTGGCTGCCTTACGCCCTGGGCAACACCCGCCACTGCCTTTGCAGCCTCCCTGCGTACCTAGTGTATACTGTGTCTCTGCCAGCATCATTTTTTTAGTGTTTTCCCTCTGGTCTGGGGCATTGGGGGACATCCGTGCGCGGAAATGATTTAAGTTGCACAAAAAGTGGGTAAAAACAAAAAACGAAAAAGGAAACTTCTTTTCAAAAAATTCATGAAAAATGAAAACAAACCAAAATGGACCTGCAATGAAAAATGAAAAACTGAAACATCATTTTTTTCAATTCATGCCCATCTCTACTACCAGGCTCCAAGATCCTACTCTGCAGAACAGGCTTGGGGAAGTAGGAGTTACCTTGATTCCTCTTACAGTGAGAAAGCTGGCTTATAAATGAAACTAACTAAACAAATAAAATTAATTAATCATGTGAGTGGAAGCAATATGCTCCCACTCTTCTATTGTGTGCTTCAGAAATAGGCAGCCCACAAGTAATTCATGTCACTGGCAAAAGAAAGGTGCTTAAATGGTAAGCCTTGCAGATCAATTATGTAAACTCCATAGAATACTTTTCCGTCGGATCAGACATGTGTCCAACACATTTTGGGATACCTTTGTTATCCACTTCAATACCTGCTTTCAGAGACCAAGAAGAACCTTGGGTAAAATAGCTCATGTTTTGCATGCAGTAGGTGATGGGTAGCATGAAAATCAGCCCCACTGCACCACCTTCATCTTCATTCTTCTGCCACCAAATTCTTTGCTAGCTGCTTTCTGACAGTCTGTGTCAGAAACACAGGCTGCTGTGTTCTTCTCTCCAGTGAGAACCAGCAGAGACATGGCTGGCATTCTCAATATTGTTATCTGATGAGTGAGAGTGGTGTTTTTCATAAATTTCCAGTGCTTGCACAGAACTAGATACCTTGCATGCAATATGCATAGAAAAGCAAAACAAGAAATTATAGTGGTAATAATATAGCAGTTGTAATACAGCAGTATTTCACATAAGTCTGTGCCTATAAAATCTTCAGTGTAAGTGCATCAACTGTATTCTGCAATATAGATAGATAGATAGATAGATAGATAGATAGATAGAGAGAGAGAGAGAGAGAGAGAGAGAGAGAGAGAGAGAGAGAGAGAGAGAGAGAGAGAAGGTGTGGAGGGAGGAAGAATCTTGCATGTGACAAAGTTGAAATCACAAGGCTGTTTGTCTAAATATATTCCATACAAAATCAGATGATCTGCAGAAAACTCCATAGAAACAAAAATACAGCTTTGTACATCCCTACTGCATACGTGCTAGTTATTATTCTGGGTTGCTTTACAATTCCCAATAGAACAGAATACATTGACTGCATATCTATATAAGCTTTTCTCTAAGGGTTTAAGAGTAATGCAAGTCCCCCTGGTTACAAGGTCTTCAGCAAGAATCAGGTGACTAATTTCCAGTTTTCACAATAGAATAAGGCCCACCACCCACCCTGCTTCATACTCAACCCAGGCATCATACCCATACCAGCTGTCACTGAGCAGCCACTCGTTGGGGCTAGGGAGAACAGCAATAGAAGGAAAGCATGGCCAACCTCAGCTGTGTTGAGGACCTATCTCTATGTGGCTTTGCTTTCAGGTTGTCGTTCAGGAGAGCAGACAATAAGAAAGGGCAAGAAGAAACTCTGGTCTGTCTTGCTTTAGCTAGCAGCAGCAAGGAAGAGAGATGGGGAAAATACCTGGAAAATCTGTAAGAGAAGAAATGACTGTCAGCCTTCTGGTTCTCATGGCTGCAACCAGGACATTGGACATCATTACACCTTTTTGGCTGCCCATCATCTAAGCCTATTGATTTTAAACACAGTACAATGGTATTGACATCCCTGTTTGACGTCTTCCTTGTAAACCAACACAGGCCTCTAGTCTTTACCTTTTTTTCTTTTAGCTGCAACTAAAATTTGAAGGTAATTCACACTATGTGCCACCTTTTAATCCAGCCTTTTTACTTCCGCTGCTTTCTTTAGAAATAGAAGTGATGTGGCTTACAAGCAATGTCAGTGGAAATGGTTAGTGTGCCAGAATATGTCTCACATCATGCCCTCCAGGGTGAAAAACATTAAGTGGGTCTTTGTACTTTTGATAAAAGGATGCTGTTTGCTTTTAAATGTGCTTTCATGGGAATCAGAAACCTCTCTTGTTACTATTTTCCTGTAAAAGCTGAAGGAAGGTGCTGGTTTGACACTGGAAACAGAGATGACTATTATAGAAGTATTTGAGATTATCACAAATACAAAGACTTAACCCCTTGCTTTGTTACTGGCAGTAAGAGGAATAAGCACCGAAGCCTGATTTATTTTTTATTTTTATTTTTGTGGTGCAGGGGGACAACTAGAAGTTTTCTCTGCTAAAATATATCAATTGCTTTCAGGGTAAATATTAAAAGAATGAACAAATAAAATGTGATACATTCAGATAAGAAGGATAAATACGTTATTTCCTGGAGCATTGAATGTAGTTGAGAATATTCATTGCATTATTTATTAATGAAAATTAGAAAAATACGCGGAATCATTGAGTAAGTATTGGTTGTTCCTTGGTTCTTGATGCCCATACTCATTCATTTTAAACCACTTATTTCTGGCCTCTGGAAGGGCCAAAGAATGCATGCCCCCTGGCATGGAATGGGATTGAAACTACTATGATCCCTCCCAAAAGGAAGCAATGGTGAACTGCTGTCCAGCTCCCTCTGGAAGAACATGGATTGACTACAGTAGGAGTTTTTGTTGTGTGAATACAACATTAGACCAGAACTTGGGAGCCTTGAGTTCAAATACATGCTGAATTATGGAGTTCAGTTTATGGAGGGGGGTTCCATTGAACTGCTTTTGAACATCTCAAGTATATGCAACCATATAGGAGCTCCTCAGGGTTGTGTGCTAAGCCCCTTCCTCTATTCCTTGTACACACATGACTGCACCCCACTGTATGACACCAACACAATCATCAAATTTGCATATATGTCAGTGGTGGGGATCATTAATTAGAACAATGAGTTTGCTTATAGAAAGGAAGTACAAGGGTTGACACTGTGGTGTAAAGAAAATAATCCTACACTTAACACCAAAAAAAAAAAACCCCTAAAGAACTTATAATTGATTTTAAGAGGAAGAGAGATGCACATTTACCACTGTTTTTTATATGGTGAGGAGGAGGAGAGGGTTGGTAGTGTTAAATATCTGGACACTTACATCTCAGAGGACCTCTCATGGACTATAAATGCCAATATGGTTGTGAAGAAAGCACAGAAGAGGCTGTATTTCCTGAGAATGCACAGGAAGATGAATCTATCATAGCATTTACTTCTGTCCTACTATTGTAGCACCATTGAGAGTGTCCTAACCTGTGGAATGCTTGCATGGTACGGGAGCAGCTCTGTAGCTGGCAAAAAAAGCTCTACAGAGAATAACTAAAAATTGCCCAGAATATCATCGGGCTCCAGCTACCAACCCTGGATGACATCTTCACATCTTGCTGTTTCAGGAAGTCACACAACATTCTCAGAGACTCTTCTCATCCTGCTCATAATTTCTTTGAACTGTTGCCTTCTGGCAGAAGATACAGAACAATTCAAACTCAGACCACAAGTTTTCTGAACAGTTTTCATCCCAGAGCTATAATTGCACTTAATAATGAACTTAAGTAGCCCAGGACCACCAGAAGTGAGCGGTTGGACAGTATTACTCAGCCTGTTGTGTAGATGCTTGTGTTGGGGGGGGAGGAAGGGATTTTGGTGGGTGGGAGAGTGTTCGGGGATTTGTGTGTGTGTGTGTGTGTGTGTGTGTGTGTGTGTGTGTGTGTGTGTGTGTGTGTGTGTGTTGAGTCTGGTCTTTGGGTGTCTGAATTTTGTTGTATGTGTATACTGTGTAAATACACACAATGACAATAAAGTATTATATATATATATATATATATATATATATATATATATATATATATATATATATATATATATATATATATATATATATATATATATATATATATATATATATATATATATATATATATATATATATATATATATATATATGCATGTTAGGTGGATTCGGTTTCTTCCCGTGTAGAAATCTGGTTGTTTTGCGACGTTTCGACGAGGTCCCACTCGTCATCTTCAGGCTGGGGCTCTGGCCTCTTTCCTCTTGAAGCAAAGCGTGGTCTCAGTTGAAGTCCTTCTATAAATACTGCTGGGGGTGTGTGGTTTGCTTGCTTTGTTGCTGATTGCAGGTTCCTTTGTTCCTTTGTTCTTTTGTGATCTGCTGTGTGGCTGAGGCGATCGTTAAGGGATTAACTGCTGGTGGCTGTTTAGATGGCTGTTTAGATGCTGGTGGGTTAGATGGCTGGTGGGTTCTGGCAGTATCCTGGGCTTTGGTGGAGTGGGGTCCTGTGTCTTGTGAATTCATTTTGGTCTGGCTACGTGTCTGTGGTCTCCCAATGTTTTTTTGGGGTGTGTGAGTGTGCTCCATGTGGTGACTGGAGTGGGATGCCGCAGTAGATGGTGCAGTCGTGGTTTTGTTATTGGATGGTGGTTTCGTTTCATCTGTGGGAAGGGTCTGGGTTTGTGTTTGGTGTGGATGGAAGGTGGTGGCATCTTGTGTCCTTTTGGACCTGGTGTCAGTCTTTGTGACAGAGACTCGTCTGTTGACCAGGGCTAGTTTCCAGATGTCAGGCAAGCGGGAGGTGTCATCACGTTTATTCATGTTGTTTGGGTGTTTCTCTATTTCAATGGCTTCCATGATTATTCGACTGTTGAAGTGTTCAGTTTTGGAGATGAGTTTGGTTCTTTCAAAGTCAATTTCATGACCTGTTGTTTTTATGTGCTGGAAGAGAGAGGAAGATTTTTCTTCTTTTTTGACTGCGTTCTTGTGTTCTGCGATGCGTGCGCTTATTCTCCTGTTTGTCTGTCCGATGTATGTGGCTGGACAGACTTTGCATGGTATTTCGTAGACTCCTTGGTTTTCTAGCTCAATCTTGTCTTTGGGGTTTCTTAAAATGTTGGCTATTTTTGGTTGGTGCAAAAGGCTGTCTTGATATTGTGTTTGTGGAGAATTTTGCTGATTTTTTCTGTGGTGCCTTTGATGTAAGGGAGGAGGGCGGTGCCGTTGTTCTCTTCTGTTTCTTGGTTCTTGGGGGTGTTTCCTTTTGGATTAGTTTGGTGATGGTGTTTTTTTGGAATCCGTTCGCAATTAAAACATTCGAGAGAGTGTGTAATTCAGTTTTTAGGTGGTCTTTGTCAGCGAGGCGTTTGGTTCTGGAGATGAGGGTTTTGCTACGGAGTTGATCTGTGCAGGGTGGTGGTGTGATTGTGCATTTAAGTAGCGGTTTGTATGTGTTTTTTTCTGGTAGATGGTATGTCCTAAGGAGCCGTCGGGTTTTTTGTAGATTAGGACGTCCAGGAAGGAAGTTGGTTGTTGGCTTCTATTTCCATAGTGAATTGTATTTTGGGGTGTAGGCTGTTGAGATGTGTGAGGAAGTTGTTCAGTTTATCTTTCCCGTGTGGCCAGATAACAAAGGTGTCGTCAACATATCTGAGCCAGAGTTTGGGTTTATGTTCGGACTTCTGTAACGCGTTGGTTTCAAAGTGTTCCATATATAGGTTTGCGATGACCGGTGAGAGGGGTGATCCCATGGGTGCTCCTTCTATCTGTTTGTATCTTTGTCCATTGTGGATGAAGTATGTGTTGGTTAGGCAGTGGTTGGTCAGATCTAGGATGTGTTTGGGGGGGTTGTATTTGTTGTGGATAGCTGTCAAGGCTTCTTGAATGGGCACTTGTGTGAAGAGCGAAACAACATCGAAGCTCACGAGTAGGTCATTGGGTTGTAGGTCTTGTTTCTTTATAATTTCTATGAAGTGGAACGAGTTTTGTACGTATGAAGTGATGGATTCTGCATAGGGCTGGAGTTGTTTGGCAAGAAATTTGGCGAGGTTTTGTAGAGGTGAGCCTATGGAGCTGACTATGGGTCTGAGAGGTGTTCCTTCTTTGTGAATCTTGGGGAGGCCGTAGAGCTTGGGGCATCTGGATGATTTCTCTCTGGGGATGATGCTTGGCTTGATTTCTTCACTTAAGGGAGAGGCTTTTATTTTGGCTTTGGTGGTTTTTTCCAGGTAGGTGGTGGGGTCTGTGTTCAAAGGTATGTAAGCCGGGTCTTGTAGTAGGTTGGATAGTTTGGCTTGGTAGTCGGATGTGTTCATTACCACTGTGGCATTGCCTTTGTCTGCTGGGAGAATGATTATGTTGTTGTCTTTCCTCAGGTTGTTGAGGGCTTTTTGTTCTTCTTTGTGTAAATTGCTTCTGGGTGGTTTGCTGGAGCAGAGGACATTGGTGACTTGAGTCTGATTTTGTTGGCTTCATCTGGGTTGATTTTGGTTAGGCTGGCTTCCACTCCGCATATGATGTTTTCAGTGGGGATGTGTCTGGGGGCGACTGCAAAGTTGAATCCTTTGGAGAGGACTTTGGTCTCTGCGATGGTGAGTGTCCTATCTGATATGTTGTGAACTGTTTGTTTCATGGGCTGTTGTGGGGGGTTGGGCTTCTGGCGTTTTCCAGTTTGTGGAGTTTGTTGGTGTGTGTGTCTGTCTTGTGGGAGGTCTCTGTTTCAGCTCTCAGGCGGCGAGTTGCTTGGATTTGTTCCAGAGTGTTGGGTGGATTTTGTTGCTGAGTTTGAGGTGGAGAGTGAGTAGGTCTCTGTTGGTTTGATCTAGTAGGTATCTTTTCCTGTGTAGTTCGCTTCTGATTAGGGCTAGTTCTGTTCTTTTCAGGATCCTTTCGCTGGATGGGGTTTTGAGTGGAATTTCAGTTGGAAGCTTGTGGGGATCACATTTTGTCTCGGCAGTTGCGTAGGAATGCAATGTCACATAAGATGGTGGCTCTTCAGACTTCTAGTTTCTCGTAGGTTCTGGTCAGCTGGAAGGTTTCCTCCCGTAGAGGTCGGATATTTGTTTTCGTAGATTTTCACGGGTATAGGTATGCATGTTAGGGTGGATTCGGGTTTCTTCCCGTGTAGAAATCTGGTTGTTTTGGCGACGTTTGACGAGGTCTCACTCGTCATCTTCAGGCTGGTGTTCTGGCTTCTTTCTTCTTGAAGCAAAGCGTGATCTCAGTTGAAGTCCTTCTATAAATACTGCTGGGGGGGTGTGGTTTGCTTGCTCTGTTGCTGATTGTAGGTTCCTTTGTTCCTTTGTTCTTTTGTGATCTGCTGTGTGGCTGAGGCGATCGTTAAGGGATTAACTGCTGGTGGCTGTTTAGATGGCTGTTTAGATGCTGGTGGGTTAGATGGCTGGTGGGTTCTGGCAGTATCCTGGGCTTTGGTGGAGTGGGGTCCTGTGTCTTGTGAATTCATTTTGGTCTGGCTACGTGTCTGTGGTCTCCCAATATCACAAACACAATATCAAGACAGCCTTTTGCACCAACCAAAAAATAGCCAACATTTTAAGAAACCCCAAAGACAAGATTGAGCTAGAAAACCAAGGAGTCTACGAAATACCATGCAAAGTCTGTCCAGCCACATACATCGGACAGACAAACAGGAGAATAAGCGCACGCATCGCAGAACACAAGAACGCAGTCAAAAAAGAAGAAAAATCTTCCTCTCTCTTCCAGCACATAAAAACAACAGGTCATGAAATTGACTTTGAAAGAACCAAACTCATCTCCAAAACTGAACACTTCAACAGTCGAATAATCATGGAAGCCATTGAAATAGAGAAACACCCAAACAACATGAATAAACGTGATGACACCTCCCGCTTGCCTGACATCTGGAAACTAGCCCTGGTCAACAGACGAGCCTCTGTCACAAAGACTGACACCAGGTCCAAAAGGACACAAGATGCCACCACCTTCCATCCACACCAAACACAAACCCAGACCCTTCCCACAGATGAAACGAAACCACCATCCAATAACAAAACCACGACTGCACCATCTACTGCGGCATCCCACTCCAGTCACCACATGGAGCACACTCACACACCCCAAAAAAACATTGGGAGACCACAGACACGTAGCCAGACCAAAATGAATTCACAAGACACAGGACCCCACTCCACCAAAGCCCAGGATACTGCCAGAACCCACCAGCCATCTAACCCACCAGCATCTAAACAGCCATCTAAACAGCCACCAGCAGTTAATCCCTTAACGATCGCCTCAGCCACACAGCAGATCACAAAAGAACAAAGGAACAAAGGAACCTACAATCAGCAACAGAGCAAGCAAACCACACCCCCCCAGCAGTATTTATAGAAGGACTTCAACTGAGATCACGCTTTGCTTCAAGAAGAAAGAAGCCAGAACACCAGCCTGAAGATGACGAGTGAGACCTCGTCGAAACGTCGCCAAAACAACCAGATTTCTACACGGGAAGAAACCCGAATCCACCCTAACATGCATACCTATACCCGTGAAAATCTACGAAAACAAATATCCGACCTCTACGGGGAGGAAACCTTCCAGCTGACCAGAACCTACGAGAAACTAGAAGTCTGAAGAGCCACCATCTTATGTGACATTGCATTCCTACGCAACTGCTGAGACAAAAATGTGATCCCCACAAGCTTCCAACTGAAATTCCACTCAAAAACCCCATCCAGCGAAAGGATCCTGAAAAGAACAGAACTAGCCCTAATCAGAAGCGAACTACACAGGAAAAGATACCTACTAGATCAAACCAACAGAGACCTACTCACTCTCCACCTCAAACTCAGCAACAAAATCCACCCAACACTCTGGAACAAATCCAAGCAACTCGCCGCCTGGAGAGCTGAAACAGAGACCTCCCACAAGACAGACACACACACCAACAAACTCCACAAACTGGAAAACGCCAGAAGCCCACCCCCACAACAGCCCATGAAACAAACAGTTCACAACATATCAGATAGGACACTCACCATCGCAGAGACCAAAGTCCTCTCCAAAGGATTCAACTTTGCAGTCGCCCCCAGACACATCCCCACTGAAAACATCATATGCGGAGTGGAAGCCAGCCTAACCAAAATCAACCCAGATGAAGCCAACAAAATCAGACTCGAAGTCACCAATGTCCTCTGCTCCAGCAAACCACCCAGAAGCAATTTACACAAAGAAGAACAAAAAGCCCTCAACAACCTGAGGAAAGACAACAACATAATCATTCTCCCAGCAGACAAAGGCAATGCCACAGTGGTAATGAACACATCCGACTACCAAGCCAAACTATCCAACCTACTACAAGACCCGGCTTACATACCTTTGAACACAGACCCCACCACCTACCTGGAAAAAAACCACCAAAGCCAAAATAAAAGCCTCTCCCTTAAGTGAAGAAATCAAGCCAAGCATCATCCCCAGAGAGAAATCATCCAGATGCCCCAAGCTCTACGGCCTCCCCAAGATTCACAAAGAAGGAACACCTCTCAGACCCATAGTCAGCTCCATAGGCTCACCTCTACAAAACCTCGCCAAATTTCTTGCCAAACAACTCCAGCCCTATGCAGAATCCATCACTTCATACGTACAAAACTCGTTCCACTTCATAGAAATTATAAAGAAACAAGACCTACAACCCAATGACCTACTCGTGAGCTTCGATGTTGTTTCGCTCTTCACACAAGTGCCCATTCAAGAAGCCTTGACAGCTATCCACAACAAATACAACCCCCAAACACATCCTAGATCTGACCAACCACTGCCTAACCAACACATACTTCATCCACAATGGACAAAGATACAAACAGATAGAAGGAGCACCCATGGGATCACCCTCTCACCGGTCATCGCAAACCTATATATGGAACACTTTGAAACCAACGCGTTACAGAAGTCCGAACATAAACCCAAACTCTGGCTCAGATATGTTGACGACACCTTTGTTATCTGGCCACACGGGAAAGATAAACTGAACAACTTCCTCACACATCTCAACAGCCTACACCCCAAAATACAATTCACTATGGAAATAGAAGCCAACAACCAACTTCCCTTCCTGGACGTCCTAATCTACAAAAAAACCCGACGGCTCCTTAGGACATACCATCTACCAGAAAAAAACACATACAAACCGCTACTTAAATGCACAATCACACCACCACCCTGCACAGATCAACTCCGTAGCAAAACCCTCATCTCCAGAACCAAACGCCCGCTGACAAAGACCACCTAAAAACTGAATTACACACTCTCTCGAATGTTTTAATTGCGAACGGATTCCAAAAAAAAACACCATCACCAAACTAATCCAAAAGGAAACACCCCCAAGAACCAAGAAACAGAAGAGAACAACGGCACCGCCCTCCTCCCTTACATCAAAGGCACCACAGACAAAATCAGCAAAATTCTCCACAAACACAATATCAAGACAGCCTTTTGCACCAACCAAAAAATAGCCAACATTTTAAGAAACCCCAAAGACAAGATTGAGCTAGAAAACCAAGGAGTCTACGAAATACCATGCAAAGTCTGTCCAGCCACATACATCGGACAGACAAACAGGAGAATAAGCGCACGCATCGCAGAACACAAGAACGCAGTCAAAAAGAAGAAAAATCTTCCTCTCTCTTCCAGCACATAAAAACAACAGGTCATGAAATTGACTTTGAAAGAACCAAACTCATCTCCAAAACTGAACACTTCAACAGTCGAATAATCATGGAAGCCATTGAAATAGAGAAACACCCAAACAACATGAATAAACATGATGACACCTCCCGCTTGCCTGACATCTGAAACTAGCCCTGGTCAACAGACGAGCCTCTGTCACAAAGACTGACACCAGGTCCAAAAGGACACAAGATGCCACCACCTTCCATCCACACCAAACACAAACCCAGACCCTTCCCACAGATGAAACGAAACCACCATCCAATAACAAAACCACGACTGCACCATCTACTGCGGCACCCCACTCCAGTCACCACATGGAGCACACTCACACACCAAAAAAACATTGGGAGACCACAGACACGTAGCCAGACCAAAATGAATTCACAAGACACAGGACCCCACTCCACCAAAGCCCAGGATACTGCCAGAACCCACCAGCCATCTAACCCACCAGCATCTAAACAGCCATCTAAACAGCCACCAGCAGTTAATCCCTTAACGATCGCCTCAGCCACACAGCAGATCACAAAAGAACAAAGGAACAAAGGAACCTACAATCAGCAACAGAGCAAGCAAACCACACACCCCCAGCAGTATTTATAGAAGGACTTCAACTGAGATCACGCTTTGCTTCAAGAAGAAAGAAGCCAGAACACCAGCCTGAAGATGACGAGTGACACCTCGTCGAAACGTCGCCAAAACAACCAGATTTCTACACGGGAAGAAACCCGAATCCACCCTAACATGCATATATATATATATATATGTGTGTGTGTGTGTGTGTGTGTGTGTGTGTGTGTGTGTGTGTGTGTGTGTGTTTTCGTAGATTTTCACGGGTATAGGTATGCATGTTAGGGTGGATTCGGGTTTCTTCCCGTGTAGAAATCTGGTTGTTTTGGCGACGTTTCGACGAGGTCTCACTCGTCATCTACAAAATACCATGCAAAGTCTGCCCAGCCACATACATCGGACAGACAAACAGGAGAATAAGTGCACGCATCGCAGAACACAAGAACGCCTCAGCCACACAGCAGATCACAAAAGAACAAAGGAACCTACAATCAGCAACAGAGCAAGCAAACCACACACCCCCAGCAGTATTTATAGAAGGACTTCAACTGAGATGACGCTTTGCTTCAAGAAGAAAGAAGCCAGAACACCAGCCTGAAGATGATGAGTGAGATCTCGTCGAAACGTCGCCAAAACAACCAGATTTCTACACGGGAAGAAACCCGAATATATATATTGTATTTTGTATTCCTGCAAGGAGCAGGGGTTGGACTCAGTGTCCTTGTAGGCCCCTTCCAACTTCACTATTCTATGATTCTATAAAAGGATTGAGGTTCCAATCACATTGTCTCCGACTTATACATCTAGTTTTGCAGGATGTTTTTTGGGCCCCATTGAGAAATGGATAAAGAAGCAGAAAAGCAGATAGGTTAATATAAGACAAGCAGATGATATTGAATGTATTCTCCTGCATGGATCCTCATGTCAAAATAAATATCCACTCAAATATGTGTCTTTGCCATTGCCACTTCTGCCTGAATTGCTTGCGTGCAAAAGTCAAACATTTTCGCATGCTTTAAAAGAGTTCTGACCTTGTTTTGTTTCATCATGTCAGTCCTGTTTTATTACAAAATCTAATTCAACATGTCTAGCTACAACATACATTTTGCTTTTGAATTCTATTTTTTTATTTTTTTGTTAAACCAGTGTACGTTTTATTCCATGCATTTCGATACTAAAAAAAAAAAAAAAAATGACCATGGGAATCAAAGTGAATGTAAGCTGCCTTGGGTCCATTTTAAGGATAAAGGTGGGGTAAATATATTTTAAATAAATAAATACACAGTCGTAGGGTTACGGTTTGAAATAATTCCATTATCCATTAATTAATTAACCAATCAATCTGGCTTCATAGAATCATAGGATAATTGAGATGATAATTGATGGGTTTAGAAGGCCATCAAGTCCCAATCCCTATAGAATATTTGCTCCCTGTTTTGGTATGCTAGCTGTCTCTGCTCTAATCTGTGCCACAGAGATATAATAATTGTAAATTCACCTGAACTCCCCTTGATGTTCCACAAGAATTCTGTTGCCCAGATGCCACAACCAAGAATGCCCTATTTGTTTGTTTTCACTGTGCAAATCTTTGTGATGGGGTACAAGTCCAGGGTAGTATTGAAGAACTATCACTGTTCATCAGACATAGTAAGGGGAAATGGGAATGCAACCTGATCCAGTTTGAATTTCAATGCTTCAATGAGACACTTAGATTTGTATTCTTATAGGATGCAATCAGACCACTTTCCATTTTTTGTGGTTTTAAGTATATCAAGAAAAATTCCTCTTTATAGTCAAAGATGATAAGCTTCTAATTGAAGCACATTATCTAATTACTTTTTTCTTTGCATTCATTGCTCTAATTGCTTTCCAAGCAAATTACGCTGGTGTATATTTGGCAAGTCTCCATCTATTTTGGAATTGCACTGATGCAGCTGCCAGCAGAAATTGGGTCATTGGTTGCAGTCATTGTACTGAAGCGTGAGGCTAGAAATGTGGGTTCATACAACTGTCAGCCACTTAAAATAGTCGGACAACCACCTTAATATAACCAATTATGTGGTTATGGGCCATCAAGTTCATTTCCAACTTACACCAGCCCTAATAGGGTTTGTGAGATACCTGAGATGTTTAAGAAGTGATTTACCATTGCCTATCCCCACTGAGTTTCAATGGTCATGCAGGGATTTCAAGTTATTTAAGTCTGATTTTTATCCACTATACCAACACTGTTCAGTTGAGCTAGTAGTGAACTCAAACCTGAACAAATGAACAAATAAACACCTACTGAATGATTATAACCCAGCTAATAGCTGAAATTCTGTTAGTTAGCGCAGTAAGCCATAGTTGGCTTATTGAATCAATGGAACCCGCACAAGGGTTGATTCACCAAATCATCACTGATTCAATGGGCCTACTCTAGAGGTGCTATTGAATCTATTATCTGTTCCTCTATAACTGTCTGGTTTAGTTCTGCAACTAAGCATGACAAATATAGACATCAAAGGATAATTGGAACTGCAGAAAAAAATTATTGCTACTAATCTGCCATCTATTGTGGAATTGTATACCACACGAGCTAAAAAGAGGGCGATGAAAATATACACAGATTCCACACATCCTGGACATAACCTGTTTCAATTGTTACCCTCAGAGCAGCGTTTTAGGACATTGCATACTAGGACCACTAGATATAAAGATAGTTTCTTTCCCAGTGCTATCAAACTGTTGAATAATTAATTTTTACTTCTCTTCTTCCTTTTAAATAATAGGTTATATTATATTGCTGTACTGTGTTTTTATTGTTGACTATCTGATTCTTATATTTCCTTTTATACTGAGAGCATATTTTACCAAAACAAATTCTGGCTGTGTCCAACCACACTTGGCCAATAAAAGTATTCTGATGCTGATTCTGATTCTGATTCAGCTTATTACACTAAGCAATAGGATTTCAGCCATTGTTTCTGTATCTGTATGTATATAAAATATACAAAATTACCATATTTGGTAACTATATAGAAATTCATGTATTGCCAATTTGCTTCTAATTTTACCTTTTGAATTAATGATCTGATAAGTCCTATAATTAAGAGTCATTTCTTCCTTTGCGAAGTCAAAGCCCCTCATGTTAGGCTTCCTTGTTTTCCAGTGCCTTAAGCCTTTCCCACTGATATTGGTTCCTACCACCCTCATAAGTCTGGTTTTTCCACATTATGCCCAATATATGACAGCTTCAATTTTGTCATTTTGGTTTCTAGGGAACGTTTAAGCTGGATTTCAGTTAGTAGCCACTTATGTGTCTTTCCTGTGTTTGATGGTACCCGCAGAGCTCTTCTTCAACAACACATACCAAATGATTCTTTTTTTTCTCCCTGTCAAATTTCTTCAACTTTACCTTTCATTTTTTGCTCATAGTAATCAGGGATATCATAGTAAGGAGCCCCAATGGTTTCCAACCTTTGGGCCACATACATTCTTGAACTGCAACTCTGAGAAGCCTTTAACTCTCAGAAGAGTTGGCGTTTCTGGGAGTTACAGTCCGAGAATGAATGGGGACCCAAAGTTGGGAATCACTGCTGTAGATAAAAGGTTTCCACCAGTATTGGCTGTTCTTGGACTGCAACTCCCAGAAACCCCAGACAGTACAGCTGGTGGTGAAGGTTTCTGGGAACTGCCATCCAAGAACAGTAGAGTTGCCCATGGTTGGAAACCATCAGTCCAAATGATCATCTTGCTCCCAGATATCATTGCACTTGAGGATATTTCTGGTTCTTTCATAGCTGCATGTCCAAGTCTCTGTAATCTTCTCTATTCTTGTCTGTGCTCTTCATTTTGGTCAGTGATTGAACTAGGACAGAGAACATTGTTAATAACCTTAATTTATTCATTGTTGACATTACAATTATGCAGCTCTTTTGTAGTCATAGCTGTCTTCTTAATGAGATTCTACTTGTGCACATTCTTCTAAATCAGAATTTGTTTAGACTAGAATCATTGCAGAAGACATTTCTAACAGTAATATAGTACCATCTGCCTATTTTAATTGATTGATATTTATTCAATCAAGTTTCACTTACCCTTCATCTGAATTTAATATTTAACTGTAATAATAATAATAATAATAATAATAATAATAATAATAATAATAATAATAATAATAATAATAATAATAATAATAATAATAATAATAATATGCTCATGTCTGACCTTTGTTCAGTATCACCATATTGTATGCAAACTTTTTTAGAGTATAAATTATGCACCAGGACAATCAAATATTGCAAAACACCTTTTCCTTTAGATCCACCGCTTTAGATCCACAGAGTCATCATTTAACCCTATAAACAATATAGACTAATACAGGGGACCCTTGTATAACATGCAGTTTGTTTAATAGAAAACCCACTGAAAGAAAAACATTTCTGGGGATAGGGGAAAACTGCTTAACAGAATTGACTATGGGGCGAATACGTACAACAACAAAATGGTCGCAATTAGGGATTAATTTGTTTTCAATGCATTCCTATGGGAATTTTGTACAAAGGATAATTTACTTAACAGAATTTCATTTGGAATGAATTAATTCCTTTATACGAGGTACCACTGTGACCTACTGAAATTCCTGGGAACACTTAGTAGCTGCTACCATACTGTGTATCTGCACTGAATATGATATTGAGTTCCTCTTCCAATATGATATTCAGTGCTTCTTCCTTTTCCGAATCTAGCCAGAACATTAGGCATTTTTCATTAAACATCTGAAATCCTGTTGCTCAGCACACACCAGATTGTAACATTAAGTCTATTCCTCTCCGGTAAACAAACTGTCTCTGCTCCAGTTCTTGGAGGTGTACAGATACTTACCCTGCAACTTATGGTGGGAATGCTTTGTTTTCACATAACCTTACTTTTGGGTGGGTGAAGGCTTTGAAATGTTTCATTCTCATCTGAGGAATGCAAGAAGTGAAGATGTACATCCTTGCTCCCAAATCTTACCTCATTCCAGCTGTAAAATTCTTGTTTGCTGTTGTTATTGTTCATCCATCCATCCATCCATCCATCCATCCATCCATCCATCCATCCATCCATCCATCCATCCATCCATCCATCCATTCATTCATTTATAAACCATCATCAGTGTACATAGTTTTCTACAGAAGTATCTGATGATTCAAGTTGCTGGTTGACTGAATTCCTTCTCTGTATCTCGGATGTTGATGCTAATACTAATTCAGTCAGTAGTCATTTTTAGAAAGGAAGATGTATGAATGTGATATATGATCTTTGGATAATGAATTAACATTTGTCTTTGATGATATCTGAAAAATTATTGTTTATTGCATTTTTAATCCAGGTTGGGTAATATTTCTACAAAAGAGGGCCAGGGATAAATATATGAATTAATCTTTTTTAGTGTTTTTACAATGTTTACTCACAAATCCATTCTATTTTGTGTCTTTGTTGGCCTGCTTTTAAATAATAATAATAATTGCACCCATCTATATTTAAATTCTAGAAATCTGTTCCCCTAATGAAATGAAATAAAATACAACATAAGGCAACATGGTACACTGAAATTACTTGAGACCAACCAGAAAATGTTGCTATCTTGCAGCAATGATGAAATAAACCATTTTGTACAATATTTTCTTTATTAGTATGTGAGAATAAATCTAGTCACAATTTATATTCCTAATTTTAAAAACTATTTGTTTGAACTTTTTTAGTATTTGCATACTTACTGCTTTTAACTTTAAATATATTTTAATGATGTAGGTCACCTTGATTCCTTTTCAAGGGTGGAGTAAGTATATAAATTAATAAATAAGCACATACATATTGCATCCCTAATTTAAATAAGTTTTTAATTCTTCTATCCATATGTATTTTAAATTTATAAAAATGAGTACATCTTTTGATCCATGAATGGCATTGGAGTATTTAGATAGTGCAAACGCTAGTAGAAAACACTGTTCTGGTTCATGAATAAGTCCTGGTGGGTGGAAGACAGGCTGGTTTATACACAGATTCAAAGAAACAAAGATTCCCAAGATTCCTTCATGCAAATATACAAGAAGAAAGTAAAATAAAGGCAAATAAAATAGCCCAAAGCATAATTGCAAGTTGGATTTATTTTCTTTTTCTTTTTCCATGCTGAAATAAGACTAACAATTTGGACTAATATCGGAAGAGCCAGGAACACAATAACATTAGCACCTTCTTTACTTTGTATCCACTGCTTAGGCTATTTAGCTCAATTTTGTGTTATTAATCTTTGAACTGCACTCAAGAGCCATGTTGGTAGCTATGAATTGTTTCAGGAATTCAGGAGTGATCTCTTCCTCTTATTTTTATTTACAAAGAGCTTTGTGAAGTATGATTTTCACCTTTTTCTCATCATATCTCAGCCATATAATTATTGGAACTCTTTTTCTTTTGTTGTGAACAGCTCTTGCAAATCAATAGAAGATAAAAGATGCATTTTCTTTTCTGGCTTCTCAAAGGAGGGATCATTTCCCACACAGATTTCTAAGTACCAAGTAACTCTTGGGAATGTGTGGGCAAAGGACTGCATGAATAAGTGTGCGTATGTGTGCGCTCGCATCTCTGTGCATGTATGTGTGTGTGAATGTGAGGCATTAACATAAATGATTCAGAATAGGTGTTTTGTTCTCAATTGCTCATGAAGTGCAGAATTTCTTTCTTATTGGGTTCCATTCACCAAAGTAAATGATTATATCAGCTAAGGGAGTACTACTGATTCATGCTTCAAACAAAGATGTAGTAGATTATAGGAAAGTAGCTGTCAGAGAAGACTTCAAATGCATAACTGATTCTACCTTTCTCAAATATGACCAATTAGATCCAATCTACATACATGAAAGATAGACCAGTACGCTACATAAACTCCAGTTGTACCTGTTGGCACAATGGCAGATGTCTTAATTTACTACCAGCTTAATTTTCTGGTTATAATTCACAAGTGAAGAAAATTCGATACCATTGATTTGTTGACCTTTTTTGTTAATGGGCTAGAATAAGTTTAATAGTTTTTAAATTAGGAGGAGCCCAGTGGTGCAGTGGTTAAATGCCTGCACTGCATGCTAAAACTGTGCTCATGACCAGGGGTTCAATTCCAGGTAGCCGGCTCATGGTTGACTCAGTCTTCCATCCTTCCAAGGTCGGTAAAATGAGTACCCAGCTTGCTGGGGGGGGGAAGCAATGTGTAGCCTGCATAATTAATTTGTAAACCGCCCAGAGAGTGCTTGAAGTCCTATGGGGCGTTATATAAGCAGGACAATACCTTTGCTTTGCTTTGATTCTGGTCAGAATGATAAAGTTTGGGTATTTTATTTGGTGACTTAGTTTAGTTTAGTTTTTCTCTTTCACCCGCCATCCGCTTTTTGTTCTTGTTATGTTGAGTTATATTTTACTTGATTGTTAATTTGTTGTTATTGTCCATTGTTTAGCTGCTACTTTTGTTGTGACTGCCTGGAGATCCTTCGGGAATATGGGCGGTATACAAGCCTTAAAAATAAATAAATAAATACATAAATGTATAAAGCATGCACTCATCTACACTGCCTCTTTTGGAACAGGCTCATGCAATCTAAATAGTATCACTTGAGGTCTATGGGAGGTTCACTATGCCATTTGAATTTGTTACATGCATCCAGAGGTCTTATGGGTTTCAGTCAAGCCTGTTCAGTCTGGCTCCTTTCACTGTTGATGTCTGATATTTGAAGTGGGTCATCATAAATGAGACACTTCTGGATATTGGCAGTTTTCTGTACAAGGAGTGGGTTGTGGAATCCAATGTATCTCTGGTCTCCATTCGATTCTGACTCATAATTCTGTCCAGGGGCAGAGTGTGACACTTTGGTAACATTAAGTTGGATTGCAAGTCCCATGCACTGATGGAGTGAACATTCATTTTTGAACACAAATTGCTTCTACACCAGAACATTTCTAGCATTGTTATTGTTTTATTTTACAATTTCAAAGTTGATTTCTTTTTTAAAAAATGTTATAATATACATTGATTTATAGTTTGTATCTTGCACTACCAACTTCTCTTGTGGACAGGTTGCTGGTCTAGTGTTTAATTGCAAGTTGGTCTCTTCTGGCAAAAATCTGATCCAATATCTGCTCAGAGGTTGTTGCCTGTAAGCCCTGTTTCACGTATACCTTTGGTTGCAAATGAGAGGGGACTACCGAGGCATTTTCTCTCGCAATAAATACAACAAATTAACTCACACAGCCTCAAAATGCCTCTTGTGTTTTGTTTGTTTGTTTGCTTGCTTTTGTTTTGTTTTTGATTGACTGAGCTGCTCATCCTGGAACTTTCAGAAAATGAATGAATAAATAAATAAATAAAGCTAAGTTCCTTGTCTCTAGATCAGGCTGGCTGGCTGGCTGGTCATACGTGTACAAAGTTAATGAAGATTTAGATGGACTGTCGTCTGATTCCACTAGACTGTTGTATTGCTCAGTGGCAGATGCCTGCAGAATGTCATAGGCATAGCTTTTGGCATCTTCCGGAAGAAAAATCAGCTGCACAGGGATCAGAAATATCTTTGTTAGAAACTCTGGTGAGAAAAACTCTTGGGCAAAGAGACAAAACTGATCTACTGTCGGAATAAGGCAAATTTCTATGTTTGTAATATGCACTTCTGCATTCATGCTCTAATAAGTTACCATCTGGTAGATGATCATTTGTCTTAAACCAAAGTCAGTCTGTTAGCTGTATGAAATTCATTTGACCTGAAAATACCTATTGCACATCTCCTAAACCTGCTGCTGGATTGGAATGCATCTGGCGTCAGAATTCATACTTTTCTGGGATTGCTAATGTATTTTGGAGAGGGAAATTATGCATGAAACAATGTGTATATTAGAGGTATGCAACTAGAATGTAAATAATTCCAGAATGTGGACAAAAGTAATTTGCCTCAATGATAAAAGGCTGAAGCTTGAAATAAACATAGAAAAGCAAGGAACAAGCAATGCATACAAAATACATACATGGGGGGAGGGGAATATGTTTGGAATCCTTCACAAATTTCCATTCAATTCAAGAAGTGACACACTACCTATGGGTATGGATACAATACAAAAGTGAGGTAGTTGATACCTTGTACCCTTGTATGGGTAGACATTTATGCAAGTTGATAATGTGATGAATAAAAGATCAGGATATGATTTTAGTGTTGAAACAGATATCATTGCATGGTTACCATGTACTGGGTTTTAATAGTTTCTGAGAACATCTCAGAGAAGGTATTTGTCAGGGGAAAAGTTTCAAATGTGAATCATCAGCTAATGGTGATTATAAGACTCATTCTTTTGTAAGGTAGGTCTGTTTTAGATAGATAGATAGATAGATAGATAGATAGATAGATAGATAGATAGATAGATAGATAGATAGATAGATAGATAGATAGATAGATAGATAGATAGATGATAACGTTTTATATATAAAATGTATAACAAGTGGTTTGTTTAACAGAAAATCCACTTAAATGAAAAAAATTTCAGGAGATAGGGGAAAATCACTTAACAGAGTTGCCTATGGAGAAAATCCATACAACAGAAAAACAGTCACACATAATCTGTTTGTTTAAAATGTAAGCTTGGTTTTAGTGCATGATCTCAGTGCATCTTCTCTTTCCAGACTGATTAAAGTTCTGGAACATATGCCTTACAAGGAGTGGTTTAGGGATCTGGGAATGTTTTTAGTCTTACAAAAAGAAGGCTGAGAGGAGATATGATAACCATGATTAAATATTTGAAATGATGCCATATTGATGAGGGGGATAGCTTGTTTTCCATGGCTTCCATTTGAACATTAGGAGGAGCTTCCTGACAGTTGGATCTGTTTAGCAGTGGCATATGCTGCCACAGAGGGCAGTGGAGTCTCCTTCTTTGGATGTTTTTAAGCAGAGCCTGGATGGCCATCTGTCGGAGGTACTTTGATGGGGGTTCCTGCATGGCAGCGGGTTGAACTGGCCCTTGAGGCCTCTTCCAACTCTATGATTCTATGCTTTTATGATTCTATAATTGAGAATGTTTGAAGTAGAGATGGGCACGAATAAAAAAATGGCATTTCGTTTGTCGTTTGGAGGGTCCGTTTTGGTTCGTTTCAATTTTTCGTGAATTTTTGCAAAAATTCATTTTCATTTTTGTTCGTTTCGTTACCATTTCGTTACCATTTATTTCTATTTTTGTGATTTTTTTAGGATTTTAAGCAATTCACTCATATTGCAGTAACGGAAACGAAATGCACAACAACGTTTCCGGTGTTTCTGTTTGTTTTGTTTCATTTTAGAGACAAAACTCGTTTGTCGTTTTGTTACATAACAAAATGAAAAAACAAAAACGGAAATGAAAAATTGTTCATTTCGTGCCCATCTCTAGTTTGAAGTCTCAAAAATATGGATTCCATTTCAATTCAATGGTGCCAGCCTAATAGAAACGATTCCCTTTTTGATTTTCATTTTCATTTTTGCATTATTAATCAACATTGTTATCAATGTTGTACATCCAACAGGAGACAACAGTACTGTAAAGCAGGCATTCTAATTTTGAGAAGGATGGGCTGTTTCGGCATTTTTTTGTAATTGCTTTTGGGTAGGAATAGGAAATGAATCACAATCAGGTTTGCAGTAGTGAAGGTAAAGACCCAATAAATTGTTGGTGTAGATGTAGAATAAATTCTCCACTAAAAATCAAGTACCTTCTACAACAGAATAATATGACAATAGGTAAAATACCCTATTACCTCTGGGGAATCTATCCTAATCTCTTATGTTAACTGTGAAATAAATGAGGAAATTACTGACTTTTTTTCTAAGAGGGAGAGTTTGTTACCTAGAATGCAGAAGGGACTTGAATTATTGATTGCACTTTTTGAATTGAAGCAACATACTAGGGGAAAAAATTAACACTTGGGCAAGACGGCTTATGTCTTTTATACTGGGCCTATGTTAAAAAGAAAAAAATATATACTAACTTTTAAAAACAGTTCACATTCCATTGTTTTAATAGGACCATTTATTTAATTCATAATTAAGCAGAAACCTGCTCCTAATGAGAATTGGGAGAATTGGGGGCCAGTAGGAGGGGTGTTGGGAACCAAGATTGTTTGTTTGGACATTTATTGTAAGTCCTGTTGTTACAAAGGAAGGTTCAAGAAGAAGCCAGAAGTCAAGAACAAAGGAAAACCAAGAAGGCAGTGTCAAAGAGATGGAAACATAGCAGAAATCTAGAGAAGCATGTTGATCAAGCAAGGCTCCTCCACTGTTTGCTGCCTAGAAGCATCCTTCCTCCATTATGAATGAACTTTTCATCTTCAATGAAAAATGGCACCTCTGTAAAGCAACCCAACCCAGGGGTGGGGTGGGGTGGGGCATGGGCTGTCAATCAATGTGAGACTGCCCTTCATGACAGCAAGAAACAAAAAAACTATACTATATTTTTCAGTGGTAGAAATAGCAAGAAACTATTTTTGT
Organism: Phrynocephalus forsythii; assembly: GCA_029282475.1. Lineage (NCBI taxonomy): Eukaryota > Metazoa > Chordata > Lepidosauria > Squamata > Agamidae > Phrynocephalus > Phrynocephalus forsythii. Next base: position 132,189,468 of record JAPFRF010000002.1, on the reverse strand, counting down.
CCAAAATGCATTTTTGTGGGGAAAATGTCGCTTGTGTGAGTATATGATTTGCAGAAGTCTCAACATGTGAAGAATTTCCAATGACTCTTGTAATCATAAGTAACTTCTCTCTAAATGAAAATCTGTGATATATATCTAGTGGGGGTCTACTTTATTCTCTCTGTAAGACGAACTGGCATTTCCTCTTACTTTTATGGGTGGGAAAAGTGTGCTTTGTAGAGCAAAAAATACGGTATTCCTGCAAATATTCCATTTTCCCCACCAGCCAGTATGGTTTGGAGACCATTGTCATTTTTTTATTTCTTTTTAAACGTTTGGCTTGAAAGCATACCTTCTTTTGCTACTTCCTTACGTTTTTAGAAAAAACATCCCTTTCTAAGAGTAGATGTCAGGGTTATGTTACACTCATTTATACTTCATATTAAATTACACTATAAGAAATCATTTTAATCAATTATGGGCTTCTTCATGGAAATACGTCTTGCTTTTACTTCAGACATGTAATAACTGTCTTCATCTGTATCTTGGCTATTTTGTGTTTTGATAGCTTCTACACAAGAACATTTCTACACCAGTACTTAATGCATAATAAGGGTGAGAAAAAGCTCTTACAAAAACACACACACACCAGCTAGAACATTGTTTTCAGTTGACGAAAGGAGCATCACATTCAGAACACATTTGAAGTACCTTCGTGAGAGGTGCCAATATGCAGACTTTATTCATGAAGCGGTTAATTGAAACCCAGCTGGTGAGAGAAAATGAGAACACTAGAGGGACATCTTAAGATGGTACTTTACCATGAAGACTGGAACAATCAATCCAAGCACAGATGGAAATAAATGCACTTGGCAAAGAAAGACTGAATGAGCTGCTTCCTTCCCCTATGCATCAGCACTGGTGTGGCATGATTTTAGTGCTGTAGTGAGCAATGAAGAAATACCGAGATGAATGAATAAAGACCAAAAAGTTATAAAACTCACACAAAGAATAGAATACCCCAGTGAGGAAATGAGAAACAAAATGTTCATATTGTTAATGTTGATTACTGAAAGTAAAAATAAATGGGGAAGTAAGTGTAAGAAAAAGATCTTTAGGGTATCCCTTCCAAGCTCAGCTCTTCCATGATTCTAAGATGTTTTTTTTGCTGAAGAATTTGAAAGAGTGCAGCAAAACCTCTAAACCTGTTCAGAGCTGCCAGAGCTACAGTAAAAAAAAATCTACAATGATGTTCTTGCCTGGTAACAGTGGAAGAAGAAGAAGAAGAAGAAGAAGAAGAAGAAGAAGAAGAAGAAGAAGAAGAAGAAGAAGAAGAAGAAGAAGAAGAAGAAGAAGAAGAAGAAGAAGAAGAAGAAGAAGAAGAAGAAATGTAATTATGTTACAGAAAGCAAACTGTACTGCTTATATACTGCTCCATAGTGCTTAAAACACTCTATGGGTGGTTTACAAGTAATTATGCAGACTATACATTGAAACACATACATACATACATACACACAAACACCAGTAAGCTGGGTACTCATTTTACTGACCTGAGAAGGATGGAAGGCTGAGTGAACCTTGAGTGTGCTACCTGGAATTGAACCCAAGGCCGTGAGCACAGTTATGACTGCAGTACAGCAGTTTAACCATTGCACCACAAGGCTCTGCCAACCTTATTAGCCAATGCAAACAGAAGGGAAACAATGCAATTTTAAGTTGGCTTTTGTAGAATTTTTTTCATCCATTCTTCCTCAAGCTCTTCAGCAGTTTGCAGCCACCTCATGGTCAGAGCCAAGGACTGCCTATCCCTGGGATTCCAATATTTCATCCCAAATCCCTTGCCATGTGGAATTAGAGTGTCTGTGCCTCAGATGAAGCAATTGATACCTTCCAGTTGTTCTAATCTTTTAATACATTGAAACTTTAAAACAGTTTTTTAAAAAAGAATACTTACCGTCTTCTGACGTTTATAACTGAAGGTACAAGACAATAACAGTATGCCTCTTTCAGTGGTTTTCTCCATAACCAAATCCTTTCCAGCAGGGGTGTAATTATGGGGGGGCAGCAGCATGTACCCAGGGTGCTGTGCTGGGGGAGGCACCAAAATGACAAAACCGCATTTGTGCTACTTCCATACCCACCCTGCTCGTTTTCAGGTGTGTGGAACCCATGTTTGCCCCCAGGTGATACAGACCATAGTTCTAGCCCTGATATCCAGTCATTAACATATTAAACTATTTACAGTCACCACTTCCTTATTTACTGATGTGTCTGTTGTGGTACTGTATTATTATTTTTAAATCCATTGGGGGAAATGGAAGTGGAATGGTGATTTATAAAGAAAATACAGAGGAGAAAAATCAGATTAAAACAGTGTGATAGAGCAAAGGGGTGGATGGGGCTCTTCTCCTTTTTGGAGGAATTCAGAGAGAAGCCAGAAGTTCATTGATAAGAGAAATGAATTTTCTTAGACAATATTGTGGAAAAGTCCTGTTTAAACACTTGTATTTAAGCTTACTCTGCACAATTAAAGTCAAGAAGATAGCTGTCTATCCCTAGATACATGATGTTCATTTGCCATATACTCACTCGGAAGCAGTACAGCTGATTGTAATTCCCCTCCATGTCTTGTAAGAAATAATCCAAGTTGAGTGGCCTTGACTGAGCTATGTTGTTTTAGAGCACTGGTTCTCAACCTTCCTAATGCCACGACCCTTTAATACAGTTCCTCATGTTGTGGTGACCCCTTGTCCTGCTTGGAAGAGGCCACAGGTCCCCTTTGGCAGGTCACTGCAGGTTCCATAGAGAACTCCCTCAACTCTAGAGGCACCCTCAGCCAATTGCAGCCTCCGGTGTCACTGACTGACATCCCCTCCAACCTATCAAGCTGTAACTCACTCTTTCCCCCCCTTCCTCTCCCTCCTCCTCCAGACCCAAGCCATCTGTGCCTTTTTCTTCACTGGCTCATGGCGACTCCTGTGAAATGGTTGTTCGACCCCACCAAAGGGGTCCCAACCCCCAGGTTGGCAACCACTGTTTTAGAGCAAGCTCACAAGAAAGGAACAAATTCTGAGTCCTCTATGTTTTAAAAATCTTGGAAATGGATGGCATGTCACAGTTGGCTTGATGGTACAACAGTAGCAACAAAGTTGACAATTCATCTTTGCTACCTTAATATTTTTATGTGAACCGCCCTGAGTTCCCGTTTGGGAAGTTGGAGTGGTATATAAGTGTGAAAAATAAATAAATATATAAATATGGTGGCCAAAATTAGTGTAGGGAGGAGGATGGCTTGATTTTGCTTCCATATTATTTTAATTTGGCAATTTGCAATGTTGCACTTTTTGTTGTTTTGAAGATGCTTTTTAGCAGTGTTTTAATTTGCTGCTTATCCAAAAGTATACTATCTAGCTATTAAAATCAGCTGTTTTATCTGTGATCATGTGCTTCTCCCAATATAGCCTTACGGTTTCAGTTTCTAAAAATGGTGATTGGTGGAATTTATAGTATGAATATGAAAGAAAAGATGTGAGTAACTGCTAAATGAGGTTTGCAAACGCATCCACGTGCAATGCTAACTTAGGGCATCCAGGTATGATGCGATGAATTGTTTCTTTTGGTTCATGACCAGCCCTACAGCTATCACATGCATATTGCTTCATCTGATGATAGCTCCAGAATTTTTGGGAGCAGAACCATCGCCAGATTTATAAAGCAGATGGGTTTATTCTTTCTTTGAATAATTCTGAAATAAGATCAGGTTTGACAATGGCTTCATTGAAAAATTTATACAAGTGGTTGGGTTGAAATCATTCCCCCCCCCCCGAGCCAAAAAAAGCTATGGATACCATATTGATATGTTTAATTTGATTTGACATTCTTATTATATTGTGAATTTATTTAAATTCTTATTTGTTATTTTATTATGTTGTGAACCAGCCAGAGTGGCCTTGCAGCCACATAGGGAATAAATAATGATTAAATAACTGAAGGGTTCCATTTCTTTATCTTTTTGACTGCTAGCTGTATGCTCTTCTCTTTTATTTCATAGAGAACAGTAGGTGGAAAACAGCTGTAAAATTCACATTCACATTGGAACCAGGGGACATTTAAATTTTTTTCAGTGGAACAAGACCGCAAATTTGACTAGTATTTGTCAAAATCCTTTGTAGGTGGTCCAATGGCTTCTGATTTCTTTTCTTTATGGGACAGAATGTGGAAGAACTGCTTTTTCCTTAATTTACTGCTAGTCAAGCTAACAAGGAACTTTTAAGATTTTGCGCTGTATTCAGCTGTGAAATTTCATCAAAGACTCAACCTCCTTCCTAAGATTGTTCCACCCTCACCCTACCAAGAGTGGGAAACAAAGTAGTTTTTCTTATTTGGCTTTGTAGATCTTTCACATCTCACTCTAGTCCTAATTGTCGGTTCAGTTTGTTTGTTTGCTTGTTTGTTTCTTCACTTTTGTATTCTGTAACCATCGTGGAATATGTAACAATGGGGAAATGCTGGCTCCAACCAGCAAACAGTGAGGTGCAGTAACATTTCATGCATAACATTGCTCAAGGTCTGAATTAGGCATGATCTCATGTTATAAACATGCTTGTTAGCATTTGTCTTAAGGAGCAGAGGTCAAATGCTACAAAGTTGTTCCAGAACACTTGCCTTACTGTAACAAAAGTTCTTGATTCTTTGTCACTCCTGGTGGACTTCTAGATAGATTTCTGCTGTATTTACTCCATGATACTTTTTAAATTAAATTAAATCTTTAATTGTTTTAAATAAATAAATAAATAAATAAATAAATAAATAAATAAATAAATAAATAAATAAATAAATAAATAAAATTTAATTAAACAATTATTTTTTTTAAAAAAATTGCTTAAAGGACTGCCACATCCCTCTGGGAAATCCTCTTGCCAAATTCTCTTTTCAGTTCTCTTTCCAGTTTAGTGTCATTTTATGCTCACAGGCTGCAATGCTGTGTTCTCACAAGATGTGTCCTCCTGAATCCCTCAGTGTCTCTCAAATACTACTATAGATAATCAAGGGAAGTAGTGACAAACCCCCTACAGGACAGTGTTTCAACATGCATATTTTGGAATATTTTTAAAATAGATTGCATGAATGCACAATGAAGCTAATAAATCCAGAATTAAAAGAGGCTACATTCCAATTCATTGACTACATCCCGTGCACCTATGGAAGCATTTTATTTTGAGATTTATACTAAATCCATCTGTTAATATCAGCTTGGAGCACTTCTGTTGTTGTAAGCCGCTAAATGCTGATTTTTGACTGTAACAGTATTTTAGAGCATATTCAAGTATGTGTGCAGGACACAATAACCAAACATTCCTCGATATAAGAACTGATATAGTGTTGAGAAAAAAATCAGAAAAAGACTGCATGGTCCTCAAAACAATACAAATGCAGAAACAGGATATAGCTTTACTGGACCAATAAGAAAATAAACAAACAACCAAAACATAAAGCAAGCATTCCATAACAATTCATCTTATTTAGGCTGTGCATTAAGTTTTCATGGGGAGTTCCAAAATTTTATGCTTTTGCATTAAGACTTTGGTTTAAAAGTGTTTTGCAAGACAAGCAAACATTTCTTCTAAATTTTGCCTTGATCAACAAGCAATGTCTTGATATACAAGCACTAGAGCAGGTCAGGTCACAGCCAATTGTGGCTGTCTCTCCCTCTTCTGCCCTGCTGGATTGTCAATGATTGTCTGTGCTATGTGTGAATAACCCCTTCCTGGGGCAATGGGAGCTGCTGGCACTGCACTGATTCATATCCCAGGTGCAATATAGAGAACCTGGCATCTACCAGAGACACACCCTAAATTGCTGTGCAATGAATGCACAAGATACCTTATCTGCAGAAAACACTTTAAGCAACATTTCCAGTGGAGAAGGCCCAGCAGTGTGAGAACAAAAACAACCCACAACTTAGTATGTCCAACTGAACAGGATTTTAAAAATACTCATTTGTTATGTTGGGTTTTATGGAGGTTTTAAGTTTTAGCTTATAAAGTGCCCAGAGTAGTATGTGCACTAAATGGTGGTGTATAAATAAAGTAAAATAAAATAAATGCCTTCAAATCAGTTCTGACTTATGGCAATCCTTTCCAGGGTTTTCTAGGTAGAAAATACTCAGAAGTGGTTTACCAATCCCGTCTTCCAGTGATTCCTTTGAACTGTGCAGCTTGCACAAGGCCATACACAGGCTGCCTGTTCCTCTAGCTGGCATGGTGAGGAATTGAACTGCTAGCTTCTGGCACCACCGTTAGTAAAAATAAGAGCAGCAAATAAATACATAAATAATATTTTCATATTGGAAAGGGCAAATTCTTAACAAGTGGTGGTGAGAAGTATTCAGGGTAGAAATAGCTGTACACTGGGCCAAGTGTTACAGGAAACTTCTGAGTCATTCTATTTGGGAGATGGAGTTCACATTCTCAGCCCCCTTTCTCAAATATTGATTGCATTCATAGTTATAAGGTGGTAATGAAAGAATATGCAGTCTAAGCCTTGGACTATCAGTTGGACAGTGGCACTTACCTCTAAGTAGGCTAGGCATGAGAATGTTAGCTCTGTTTATGCTATGATACTGTTAGAACACTGTTATGAAAGCTTATTTCCATTGTTAAAGCAGTGCTGTTTTGAGATAATGGCACTTGAGTTTCAACTTCTTTTCACATTCTTATGTGTTAGGACTGCAAAGGGTTCAAAAATCAAGGTAAGATTCTATTTTAAATTTGCAGGCAAAATAAGACTGGTTGTCTTTACCTTGGTGTGTTATGTTGCGTCATTGACTGGATGTGGATATTTTTTTCTCTCAGCTATTTCAAAATAAGACAGAAAGTAGTTTTTTAAGTAGATAATAGTGCATTTATTTTAATGTTATGTATTGGTCTTTCACTGAAAAACCCAATAATTTTTCAATAATTAATTCAGCTTTATTGAGAAATATAATGGTTAAGAAGACTATCCCATCTGTAGCAGAAGTCTCTTTTATTTCCAGAAAATAAAATGTTGTGTCTAGTCTACTCATATCATAAACATAAAATAATAATATACATTCTCTTTTTAAAATATATTTTGAATGACACTGCACTTAAACCTTCTTAGAAATAATTGTGTTTTCCATGAAGTGCGTCTGTGAAGACTCTCAGTCATCCAGGTGCAGACCTCTACACTGGAGAAACTAAACAGCCATTAAGCAGGAGGATGGCCCGACATAGGAGGGACAACAGCTCAGGATCAGAATCAGCACAGCAGTACACCTCCACTAGAAAGACAAAGGACAACCATTCAAAGATGAGAGTGTACACATATTAGACAGAGAACAGAGGTGGTATGAGAGAGGAGTCAGGGAAGCAATTCATGTGAGCATTGAAAACCCCTCTCTCAACAGAGTTGGGAGGCTCAGTCACAGTATTTCTGCCACTTATCAGGCAGTGATTTCAAAAATACCCAGACAAATTAAAAATACTTAGCGCCTCCACCACCAAGGCCATAGCTAATGACCCATACTTTATGGGTTTCAGCAGCTTAGGCCATTGTTTACATAAAGGCCTATTGAGGCTGTTGTCTGCCTAATGAGCCTATTCAGGCCATTGTCCATTTTATGAGCCTAATTCAGACCAGGATGACATGAGGTCATAGTTAAGCAGCGAATTGTTTGAATGTCTCAAGAAAAGAAGTCCAGTTGCCATGACACAACTTCCAGATAGTATCTAAATTGAAGGATCTTGGATTCTCCTATCCCATCTGCTCCTGGATTATGGACTTTCTATCAAATCGCTCTCAGAGGGTTAGATTAGGAGACTATAATTCCTCAGTGCTTATCTTTAACACAGGTACTCCACAGAGTTGTGTGCTGAGTCCATTATTGTTTACTATTTATAATTCTGATTGCACCCACACCCAGTCTAATAATACAGTCATCAAATTCACAGATAATACCACAGTACTGGGGCTCATCTCTGGAGGGGATGAGTCTGCTTACTGGGATGAGGTACAATGGTTGTCACAGTGGTATAGAAATAACAACTTGATCCTTAACATCAATAAGACCAAGGAGTTTATAGTGGATTATGAAAAGAGAAAATCAGATATTCAGCCCTTGATTATTGGTGTAGACTGTGTAGAGCAGGTGATGGACTATAGTTTTTTTGGGTTATTATGAAGGAAGACTTGACCTGGGGCATGAGTTAAGAAGGCCCAATAGAGACTATATTTTTGAGACTTCTCAGGTGGCAACAACTGACTGAAAAACTGCTGTTGACCTTAGCTGCATAGATAGTATTCTAAATTACTACCTCTGTGTTTGGTTTGCGAGTTGCACAGTGGCACTCCAGAGGGTCATAAATACTGCCCAGAGGATCATTGGTTGCTCTCTTCCTTCTTTGAAAGAACTTTATAGCTCCAGGTGTTTGAGGAAGACTTCTGAAATCTTGAAAGACCCATCACAACCTGGGCATCAGTTTTTTGAACTATTGCCATCAGGCATAAAATACAGGATGCTTGGGACAATGGTGAATAGATTAAAGAACAGTTTTTATCCTGGAGCATTATCCAGGTCAACTGTTGCAGTTTAGTGTTACATCAAGCAAAGTGGGATTGGATGTAGTGGTTTTTTTAATTGTATGGTACTGCAAACAGCCCCTCGTTTCATTGTACACGTTTATTTTTATTTATTTATTTATTCAATTCATATTCCACCTATCTGGCAGAAAGCCACTCTGGGGGGCTTACAACATAAAACAAACTGATTACAAAATACATATACAAATACAGATACAAAAATATAATGAAAAGCAAAAATATTACAAATGAAAACATAACTAAAGCAACAGCATTCATAAAAATCAAAGATAAACAAGATAAGCTAATAGTGGACGAGATTAGATCACTAAATTAATAAGGCAATGTAACAGTTAATAACCAGGAAAAGCAGATTGAAATAACCAATTCTTCCATCTTTTCTTGAAGGTCAACAATGAGGTGGCCTGGCAGGTCTCTGAGGGGAGTTGGTTCCAGAGTCTAGGAGCCGCCACCGAGAAGGCCTGGTTCCTTGTTGTTGACTTGCAGGCCTCCCTCAGTGTCAGCACCCTCAGGTGACCTGCCTGTGACAAACAAGTGACACAGGCAGAACTCTGGGGTAGGAGTCACTCTGAAAGATTGGAAGGTCCCAAACCATTTGTATTTGTGTGCAATGACGATACATTTCTATTTCTGTTTTTAAATATATTGCCTTCCCAATTTGATGCAAAGTAACACCCCTGTTTTAATACCTAGATCCTGACTTAATCTGTATTTTCGTTGTTGTTTGTGTCTTTCCTACAGCAAGTATTCATTGTCAGTGTAATGTAAACAGTTGCTAAAATTACTGCATTGCACAGACAGACAGTGGGGAGAAAGCCACAGAGACAGCTATAGATTTTAAGAGGCCACAATCTTCTTTATTACAACTTTTACGGAGGCACAACCCCAGACTGCATCCTGTACAGACATTCAAGAACGAGCTAGGTTCCCTCACCACTTAGCGGCTCTCCAAATGTATCTGTTGAGACCTTTGTCAGCACTGTGAGACAGCCAGACAGCTCATGCAATTTCCTTTATACCCATTACAGAATCCTTTCCTAAAATTCAATCCAGCTCATTTCTGCGCAGGTCGAAAAAATAAGCAAGCAAGCAAAGGAACAAATAGCATTCACTTCATAATTAATACTGAACAGAAATTCATTTTGATCCTTGTGTCATTGTTGTAGTTGCTGGCCTGATGAACCTGTCATGAACCCAACTGAAACTGACTGATTGGTTGATCAATAATTTGAAAGACAGATCAGTTAATTGCTTATTCATTACTCAGTTGTTATAGGACATAGTGGTACATATCACAGACTCATTGACTGAGTGAGTTGGAATGGGCCTATAAATCCATTGAGTCCAACCCCCTGCTCATTGGTCTTAATAATATCTAGCCAAAATTATAACAAGAATGACTGAGTTGTAGACCCACAAGCAAACTAGTTGTTTTGTGATTACTACCTGAACTGAAAGCAGAAAAGAGTTGCAAATTCAAGCTATAATGTATTCATCTTGGTGGGTGACAAGACACAGAGATGTGGAATTACAGTGTAGATCACACCCACTTTTCAATAGTAAGGCAATCCCCCACTTATCTCAGGAGTTAGGGACCTGACCAGACTTGCGATAAAGGAAAATCTGTGATATGCAGATGCTGGGTCAGGTTGGGTTGGGACTGGGGAGCCTGTCTGGGGGCTCCTACACTTACTTTAGGCTTGATGCAGCCTCAAACAGGCCTCTGACAGGCTTCCCAGGCCTGCTGGTGGCCCCATAAGTGGTTTTGAGCAATCCAGAAGGTACTTCAGGTTTTCTGAAGTGACTTCCGGTTCGACAGATACTTGTCAGAGGCCCCAGAAGTAGTTTTGGGCAATCCAGAAGGCACTTCCATTTTTTCGGAAGTGACTTCTCTTCCCCTGGAAACCACTTCTGGGGCCTCTGACAGGCCCAGGAAGCCCGTCAGAGGCCCGCTTGGGGCAGTGGCAAGCCTGGTATAAGTACAGGAGGCCTCAAACAAACCCACACAGCTTGCCCTAAGGGGCCTTGCCTTCATATACTGCAGTCCTGCGACATAGGGTGAGGGATGACTGTACATAGTTTACAATTATTATTTTTTTGTTCTCTCTGCTGACATATTTTATGGTCATTTTTAGCACTTTCACATCAGCCCTCCAGAACACAGATGAGCAGAAGCAACATTATTTGTACTTGCACCCAACATCTAGTTCAACATATGCTATGTATTGACACATACCTGCCCTCCTTAATTTGATTGGCTGTTGCTGTGAGAAAGAGGACAGCCTAATCATAGTTGTAGGATATAGAGTGAGGCACATGAGATCAGAAGGCAGTTTGTGGACTAACCAGGGAGATCACCTTATCCTCATCCTTAAAGAGGCAAGTTGTAGTCTTGCCTACCTAGCCATCAAGGAGAGGTTATTCCTTGAGAAGTCTGGGTTTGCCAAAATCCTGTAGTACTGTACAACAGGAATTATGCCGTCATTAGTTTCAGATTGCCACTGATTAAAGAGTTCCTTTTACAATTTCAGGTTCACACACCTTGCATGCAATGAGACAAAATCAAGCACATACAGAAATTGAAACGGGCATCTTCTACCCCTTGGCAGTCTGCTACTGATGATGGCATTAATTTTGTTGCCTCAGGAAGAACCCATTATTATCTTCACCATTATGAATTTTGGAAGCCCAGATCTAGTTATATGATGACATAAGTAAAAAGGCATTACCGGGAAATCTCAGTTCATTGGTAGACTGATTTAGGGAGGGATTGCCATGTTGTAAGTTGTACATTAAAAACAAGTGCCACCTATGCAGTTATTTATTTATTAAATTTATATACCACTCCATCTAGCTACACAGCTACTCTGGGCTGTTTACAAAGTTCCTTAAGAGCTAGTTTGATGTAGTTTCAGGCAGCTTAATCCTTATGTGTCTATCTGACAGAGTCAATGGAATTTTAAATTGTTTTAATTCTTTGATTGTAAGCCGCCCAGAGACCTTTGGGTAGTGGGCGGCATATAAGTTGAATGAATGAATGAATGAATGAATGAATGAATATGGAGAAGTTGATTAACCAAATTCTCACAGATTCCACAGGCCTCTATCAGTTGTGACATATGGCTGGATTTCAGCCACAGTAAAGTTCAGTTTAACAATATTACTTCACTGCAGTTCATAGCCCCATGTGTGCCCTTTTCCCTCCAATAGTTTTGTTTGCATTCTGGCAGTCATCCTTATTGAAGGTGATTATATGTCTTCCATTTTTAAATGTCATCACAATATGCATTAAAAGGCCATTTACAATAGGGGAGAGCTTTTTTTCTGAGAACAGTAGCACTTATTTCTACTGATTCATTTTAGTAAGAGAAATAGTGACCTACTGTTAATATTTAACAAAAGGTAGTTGTAGAGTTAAAACCAGTTTGCAGCAACTAAAAGGTAACCAAGGACTGGCAAATTTGGGAGTAGAAGAAAAAATGCCTTTTAAACTTATATGCAGAGTACATTTCACGTTGAGTGAAAGGCAGGACTGGATGAATCACATGCTGGAATTAAGATTGCCAGAAGAAATATCAACAAGCTCAGATACATAGATACTACTCTGATAGCAGAAAGTGAAGAGGAATTAAAGAACCTCTTAATGACGGTGAAAAAAAATGGGTTGAAACTCAACATTTAAAAAAACCCCTAAGATCATGGCCACCGGTCCCATCACCTCCTGGCAAATAGAAGGGGAAGAAATGGAGGCAATGACAGAGTTTATTTTCTTGGGCTCCTTGAACACTGCAGACGGCGACTGCAGCAACGAAATTAAGACACCTGCTTCTTGGGAGGAAAGCAATGGCAAACCTAGGTAAGCATCCTAAAGAGCAGAGACATCACTTTGCCAACTAAGGTCAGGATAGTCAAAGCTATGCTTTTTCCAGTAGTGATGTATGGAAGTGAGAGCTGGACTATAAAGAAGGCTGATCGCCGCAGAATTGATGCTTTTGAGCTGTGGTGCTGGAGGAGAGTCTTGAGAGTCCCCTGGACTGCAAGGAGATCAAACCTATCCATCCTGAAAAAAATCAACCCCGAATGTTCACTGGAAGGACAGATGTTGAAGCTGAGGCTCCAATACTTTGGCCACCTCATGAGGAGAGAGGAGTCCTTGGAAAAGTCCCTGATGTTGGGAAAGATTGAAGGCAAAAGGAAAAGAGGACGGCAGAGAATGAGATGGTTGGACGGTGTCATCGATACAACCAACATGGATTTGACCAAACTCTGGGAGGCAGTAGAAGATAGGAGGGCCGGGCGTGCTCTGGTCCATGAGGTCACAAAGAGTCGGACACAACTGAACAACAACAACAACAACAACAACAACAACAACAACAACAATTTATGGCTTGTTCCTTTTCTAATTCCAGAGTATTGTGTTGAGAAGGTGCTGTGTGTGTTCAAGATCATATTTTTCCATTTTTAGGATTCTGAGCAGACTTCATGAGAGACAGATGAGCCATTCAAATTATTAAATGATTTTTTGCTTGATGTTTAATCATTGAGGCCACCTGCATAGATGATTCAGCATGTCTAGATACAGTAATTGTACATGACTTGTAGTGAATGCAGGGGAAAGTATTGTTGTATTGTTAGCTGAACTTGAATTTGGGCAATGAAGTTCTTTCAATCTTGATTCTGCTGCATTTTTACATACCTTGTCGTTCCATCCTTGCCCTGTACTGATTGTGTTTATTTTTTTAAATGTCCCAGTCTCTTTTTGTGAGTACTATACAGAGAACAAAGTTTACATTTTTTCTGTTTCAAGTAACAGAACAGCATCAGTTATAAAAACACAACCTAAACTGGATGCTATGAAATATGTATGTCTTCAAGTTTCTTTAATCAACATTATGCCATGCATGAGATGTTTGTCAGGAAAAATGAAGCAGTGCAGATGGCTCTTTGAAGCAAACTGGGTCAGGAACAAAGTTCCAGATATCTTTAGTGCCCAGGGTAGAACATCCACAGAACAAAGATGCACAGCTCCAGGTGTACAATATTTAGGGCCCTAAACCAAGGCAATAAGAGCTCATATTACCCTCCAGAGAAATAGCAGTTTCTGCCATTTCCAGCTTTCCCTCTGCCTTCCTCAGCTGAAATTCTGAATCATAGACTTTCCCTATTAATTTATAGGGGATTCATGTGCACATGGCATTCTGCACACTTTATTGCTCTGAAATGATTATTCCTTGCAAAATGTGCAAATTCTCAAAGCAGAACGGGTGTCTTCTCAAATGCAGCAGCCAGATTGTTAATTAGGGCTGGTTACAGGGAACCTAAAACCTCTCTTTTACAGCAGCTCCACTGGCTGCCAATAAGTTTCCTGGAACAATTCAAAGTGCTGATTTTAACCAACAAAGCCCTCAGTTGCTTGGGTCCAAGCTATTTAAAATATAATATCTCCCTTTATGAACATGCCTAGCTACTCATATCATTAGAAGAAACCTTTCCTCTGCTCCACCACCTTCACAGCTGTGATTGAAAGGAACACAGGAGAGAGTCTTCTCTGGTGCATTTTCAAACTGGATCTTGCTCCCAGAAAAAGCCAGGCTGGCTCAATATTTGCTGTCCTTCTACAAGCAGATAAGGACTTTCTCTTCAGGCAGGCTTTCCTGGTTGACCAAGGGTTTTTTTTTTAAGAAATTGTTTTATTCTGTCGCTTTACTTGTATTTTTTAATATTGCTATTATTTGTGAGTTTTCAATGTACTTTATATTTTTTAAAAACAGTGTAAGTATTTTTATTTGACTTTTTTACTTTGTTTCTTATAATACTGTATCCTACCTTGGACCATTTAGGACAAAGATGACATACAGGCAGGCAGGCAGATCTAGTTTGACTGTCAGAAAGCACAGACACAATGCAGTTCATTTCTGTCTGTGCTTTCTAGCCTGAATCAGCTTTACACAAAAGCAGCTTTTGTGGTCTTTCTTAAAGAGTTGGTTGGCTTCCGCTACAGCCCAGTAGGTACTGCTAATGACTCTGCTCAACTCAGCAATTTTCCTGTGTGAGTGCAATTGCATTGGAGAGCCTCCTTGCATATACTCCACAGAAGACAGCTTGAAATCTGGAAGATATAATAGCAGCAGGCCAAATATAAGAAAGGACTGATTTTCAGTTTCACTTCTTTCCCCATTTTTTTTCATCTCTGGTCTGTTAATACAGAAAGGTGCATATGTTTTGCAAGTTCACTGTCAATTCAGTGCATAAATTCAACATTTGTGGAGATGTGCATAACTATCCTGCAATTCCTACATTTCTCTGTACAGCTGCAATATAGTTTAAACTAACTATATTGAACTAAGTACACACACATCTCTCTCTCTCTCTCTCTCTCTCTCTCTCTCTCTCTCTCTCTCTCTCTCTCTCTCTCTCTGGTTCTAGTTATCCCTACCAGATAGGTAATCATTTTCATACTTTAAGTTCTAGTTCTTCAAGATTAGTTACCTATTAGAGAAACAGAGGTGGAATCCCAAGTTCAACCAAAAAACATCGCTAAATACATAGTGATTTGGACCCATACTTTTGGGAGTGAAATACCCTAAGGTATTTTGTTTGGATGGACAAATTCTACCATACTTGTTTTTGTTTTAACTAGAGATGGGCACAAAATGAAAAATGAAATGCTGTTTCATCATTTCATTAGGTAACAAAATGAAACGGGATGAAACACGGATGCAGCATTTCATTACAGATGAAACAAAATGGTCTTTTTTATTGAAATGAACTGTTTCGTTCCATCTGTAAAAGGGGTCCCTTACCTGCTGGGAGCTGCTGCTGCTGCTGCTGCTGCCAAAACCAAAGGGGAGGAAAAGGACGAGGTGGGTCCCTGCCACTGCTCCAGTGCTTCCCGCCTCCTCTCAGATGGGAGGCAGGTGAGGGTGACTCCCCTGGGTCCTAGAGGCACCAGATTTAGTGCTGGGGAGCCATTTTCAGAGGGGTCCACCAGAGCTGTCATCAGCTGGACCCCTTTAAAAATGGCCCAGTCACCACCAGGGGATTCCCCCGGTGCCAGCTGGGCCATATTTAAAGGGGTCCAGCTGATGATAGCTCGGCAGGATCCCTGTGAACATGGTCGGGTCACCAGCTTGGGGCTCTCATGCTGGCGTCCTGACCATGTTCAGAGCGGTCCAACAGAGCTGTCATCAGCTGGACTTCTTTAAAAACATCCCAGTCACCACCAGGGGATCCTCCCAGCAGAGGCAAATGTTTATAATTCAACTAATCTGGTTTTTGCTACCTATCTTGGGCAAAACTGCCAAAGCAGTCTAAACTCATGTAGCTAGAAGGCCCCATTTGCTTTCAAGTTAGATACATCTGGGTTATTACCATTTTTCTGGCCTGCAAAAGACAGACTCCATAATCTTTTGCCTACTTTTTTCAGCCTCAAATAAAACATGCAGCAGTCATATAATAGACATCCAGTGAAATTGCTGTTTAAAAATGTGCCTGTGATCTTTTCCATTTTAAACTTATTTTGCATTTTTTTCCTGGGACAAAAAGCTATCTCATATCAGACACAGTTTCCTAGGAAGGTACTTATAGACTGTGATCAAGGCACCTCTTAACCTTCTGTTCAATAAACTCCATAGACTGAGCTCTTTAAGCTGTTTATGGTAAGGCATGTTTCCCAGATTGTAGACTATTCTGGTAGCACTTTTCTGAGCCATGAATAGATTTGTTTTAGGGCCAAAGGAGAACTTTTAAATGTGTCCAGAAGACCTGCTAGGCAATGTGTTCCAGTAAAAATGTCCTAATGCTTTATCCTGTTCTAATAACGCCAGATAACTATGGAATGAATATTCAGATTAACTTGTCACTGGCACTGACTCCAGTCTATGCCAATGCTTGGGTGAGAACATTTCATTGCCTCCTTTTTGGAAATGGATATGAGGAAAGAAAAGACAAAAGTGTCTGTTCTGGGACTTAAAAAGAATATGGTGGAAAAAGAGGGCTCAGTGCACTTTGGTTCCATTCTAAAAAGGCAAGTGGAGGTCCTTCCGTGGTCAATTGTGGAGCCTTCTTCAAAGGAGCCCCGTGGCGCAGTGGTTAAATGCCTATGCTGCAGGTAAAACTGTGCTCACGACCTGGGGTTCAATCCCAGGTAGCAGGCTCATGGTTTGTTCATCCTTCCATCCTTACGAGGTTGGTAAAATGAGTACCCAGCTTTCTGGGGGCGGGGGGCAATGTGTAGCTTGCACACTGTAATTAATCTGTAAACCGCCCAGAGACTACTTGAAGTGGTATGGGGTGGTATATAACACTTTGCTTTTACTTTGCTTTTCTCACTCTGCCCACAGTCCCAATTCCACACCTGACCTGTCAGAAATCCACCCGTCTTCTGTTCTCTCCAGAGTCTTCCATGGCTCACAAAACTCAAGAATGGACTAAATTGCTTTCATGAAATGCAGCTCCTGAAACAACTCCATTGACCATGCCGGGCATTCTGAGAGCTGTGGTTCACCATGTGCATATGTGAGAGGATTCCCCCCCCATTACATCCACACTTGTTTTTGGTTGCATCCTCAACCCCCCCCCCCAAGAAGTCTCTAGATTGAAAATAAAAAGTTAACAGCCTTGTCAACTAGGCTGATACTCAAGAGTAGTATCCCAGCAGTACCACCTTCTCCTCCTCTGGTCTACAGTAGAGTAGCATGTGATTCTCCTAGCCTCAAATATTTTGGATTGTAGCTCTCTAATCAAAAGAATATATCACTATGTTCCAATTTTATATTGTAAACCGCCCGGAGTAGCCCTAGGGCTAGATGGGCAGTATAAAAGTCAAACAAACAAATGAACAACGAAAACAAAAAATTGTTCGTTCCGTGCCCATCTCTATTCACCATGTACGTATGTGAGAGGACTCCCCCCCATTACATCCACACTTGTTTTGTTTGCATCGGCTGCATAGGCATTAACGCAAAGACATAACCTTGCTACCATGATCAAGCACCACATCTATCTTGTTTGGGACTTTATGGCTCCACCGAGGCTTCCAGACAGCTGCTGAAAGCTTTTATGGTGAGAGCTGCATGTTACATTCACAGAGAATACATGGAATATAAAATCCAAAGGAGGAAGTATTTGTAAATTTTCTTTTTCCTTGTAATTTGCTCTTTGGTCAAGGGTTGGAGCCAGTGAATTAGGTGTCTTGAGTCACATTTTGTGACACATTGCATACATGGCCTCTGTTTTCTTCCCGTTTTGCAAAGTTCTGGGGCAGGTCAAAATGTTATTTGTGAAGATGTGCATAACCACCCTGCAATTCCTACATTTCTTTGAACATTTGCTATATATATATATATATATATATATATATATATATATATATATATATATATATATATATATATATATATATATATATGCATGTTAGGGTGGATTCGGGTTTCTTCCCGTGTAGAAATCTGGTTGTTTTGGCGACGTTTCGACGAGGTCTCACTCGTCATCTTCAGGCTGGTGTTCTGGCTTCTTTCTTCTTGAAGCAAAGTGTGGTCTCAGTTGAAGTCCTTCTATAAATACTGCTGGGGGTGTGTGGTTTGCTTGCTCTGTTGCTGATTGTAGGTTCCTTTGTTCCTTTGTTCTTTTGTGATCTGCTGTGTGGCTGAGGCGATCGTTAAAGGGATTAACTGCTGATGGCTGTTTAGATGGCTGTTTACATGCTGGTGGGTTAGATGGCTGGTAGGTTCTGGCAGTATCCTGGGCTTTGGTGGAGTGGGGTCCTGTGTCTTGTGAATTGATTTTGGTCTGGCTACGTGTCTGTGGTCTCCCAATGTTTTTTTGGGGTGTGTGAGTGTGCTCCATGTGGTGACTGGAGTGGGGTGCCGCAGTAGATGGTGCAGTCGTGGTTTTGTTATTGGATGGTGGTTTCGTTTCATCTGTGGGAAGGGTCTGGGTTTGTGTTTGGTGTGGATGGAAGGTGGTGGCATCTTGTGTCCTTTTGGACCTGGTGTCAGTCTTTGTGACAGAGGCTCGTCTGTTGACCAGGGCTAGTTTCCAGATGTCAGGCAAGCGGGAGGTGTCATCACGTTTATTCATGTTGTTTGGGTGTTTCTCTATTTCAATGGCTTCCATGATTATTCGACTGTTGAAGTGTTCAGTTTTGGAGATGAGTTTGGTTCTTTCAAAGTCAATTTCATGACCTGTTGTTTTTATGTGCTGGAAGAGAGAGGAAGATTTTTCTTCTTTTTTGACTGCGTTCTTGTGTTCTGCGATGCGTGCGCTTATTCTCCTGTTTGTTTGTCCGATGTATGTGGCTGGACAGACTTTGCATGGTATTTCGTAGACTCCTTGGTTTTCTAGCTCAATCTTGTCTTTGGGGTTTCTTAAGATGTTGGCTATTTTTGGTCGGTGCAAAAGGCTGTCTTGATATTGTGTTTGTGGAGAATTTTGCTGATTTTGTCTGTGGTGCCTTTGATGTAAGGGAGGAGGGCGGTGCCGTTGTTCTCTTCTGTTTCTTGGTTCTTGGGGGTGTTTCCTTTTGGATTAGTTTGGTGATGGTGTTTTTTGGAATCCGTTCGCAATTAAAACATTCGAGAGAGTGTGTAATTCAGTTTTAGGTGGTCTTTGTCAGCGAGGCGTTTGGTTCTGGAGATGAGGGTTTTGCTACGGAGTTGATCTGTGCAGGGTGGTGGTGTGATTGTGCATTTAAGTAGCGGTTTGTATGTGTTTTTTTCTGGTAGATGGTATGTCCTAAGGAGCCGTCGGGTTTTTTGTAGATTAGGACGTCCAGGAAGGGAAGTTGGTTGTTGGCTTCTATTTCCATAGTGAATTGTATTTTGGGGTGTAGGCTGTTGAGATGTGTGAGGAAGTTGTTCAGTTTATCTTTCCCGTGTGGCCAGATAACAAAGGTGTCGTCAACATATCTGAGCCAGAGTTTGGGTTTATGTTCGGACTTCTGTAACGCGTTGGTTTCAAAGTGTTCCATATATAGGTTTGCGATGACCGGTGAGAGGGTGATCCCATGGGTGCTCCTTCTATCTGTTTGTATCTTTGTCCATTGTGGATGAAGTATGTGTTGGTTAGGCAGTGGTTGGTCAGATCTAGGATGTGTTTGGGGGGGTTGTATTTGTTGTGGATAGCTGTCAAGGCTTCTTGAATGGGCACTTGTGTGAAGAGCGAAACCACATCGAAGCTCACGAGTAGGTCATTGGGTTGTAGGTCTTGTTTCTTTATAATTTCTATGAAGTGGAACGAGTTTTGTACGTATGAAGTGATGGATTCTGCATAGGGCTGGAGTTGTTTGGCAAGAAATTTGGCGAGGTTTTGTAGAGGTGAGCCTATGGAGCTGACTATGGGTCTGAGAGGTGTTCCTTCTTTGTGAATCTTGGGGAGGCCGTAGAGCTTGGGGCATCTGGATGATTTCTCTCTGGGGATGATGCTTGGCTTGATTTCTTCACTTAAGGGAGAGGCTTTTATTTTGGCTTTGGTGGTTTTTTCCAGGTAGGTGGTGGGGTCTGTGTTCAAAGGTATGTAAGCAGGGTCTTGTAGTAGGTTGGATAATTTGGCTTGGTAGTCGGATGTGTTCATCACCACTGTGGCATTGCCTTTGTCTGCTGGGAGAATGATTATGTTGTTGTCTTTCCTCAGGTTGAGAGGGCTTTTTGTTCTTCTTTGTGTAAGTTGCTTCTGGGTGGTTTGCTGGAGCAGAGGACATTGGTGACTTCGAGTCTGATTTTGTTGGCTTCATCTGGGTTGATTTTGGTTAGGCTGGCTTCCACTCCGCATATGATGTTTTCGGTGGGGATGTGTCTGGGGCGATTGCAAAGTTGAATCCTTTGGAAAGGACTTTGGTCTCTGCGATGGTGAGTGTCCTGTCTGATATGTTGTGAACTGTTTGTTTCATGGGCTGTTGTGTGGGGGTTGGGCTTCTGGCGTTTTCCAGTTTGTGGAGTTTGTTGGTGTGTGTGTCTGTCTTGTGGGAGGTCTCTGTTTCAGCTCTCAGGCGGCCAGTTGCTTGGATTTGTTCCAGAGTGTTGGGTGGATTTTGTTGCTGAGTTTGAGGTGGAGAGTGAGTAGGTCTCTGTTGGTTTGATCTAGTAGGTATCTTTTCCTGTGTAGTTCGCTTCTGATTAGGGCTAGTTCTGTTCTTTTCAGGATCCTTTCGCTGGATGGGGTTTTTGAGTGGAATTTCAGTTGGAAGCTTGTGGGGATCACATTTTTGTCTCGGCAGTTGCGTAGGAATGCAATGTCACATAAGATGGTGGCTCTTCGGACTTCTAGTTTCTCGTAGGTTCTGGTCAGCTGGAAGGTTTCCTCCCGTAGAGGTCGGATATTTGTTTTCGTAGATTTTCACGGGTATAGGTATGCATGTTAGGGTGGATTCGGGTTTCTTCCCGTGTAGAAATCTGGTTGTTTTGGCGACGTTTCGACGAGGTCTCACTCGTCATCTTCAGGCTGGTGTTCTGGCTTCTTTCTTCTTGAAGCAAAGTGTGGTCTCAGTTGAAGTCCTTCTATAAATACTGCTGGGGGGTGTGGTTTGCTTGCTCTGTTGCTGATTGTAGGTTCCTTTGTTCCTTTGTTCTTTTGTGATCTGCTGTGTGGCTGAGGCGATCGTTAAGGGATTAACTGCTGATGGCTGTTTAGATGGCTGTTTACATGCTGGTGGGTTAGATGGCTGGTAGGTTCTGGCAGTATCCTGGGCTTTGGTGGAGTGGGGTCCTGTGTCTTGTGAATTGATTTTGGTCTGGCTACGTGTCTGTGGTCTCCCAATGTTTTTTTGGGGTGTGTGAGTGTGCTCCATGTGGTGACTGGAGTGGGGTGCCGCAGTAGATGGTGCAGTCGTGGTTTTGTTATTGGATGGTGGTTTCGTTTCATCTGTGGGAAGGGTCTGGGTTTGTGTTTGGTGTGGATGGAAGGTGGTGGCATCTTGTGTCCTTTTGGACCTGGTGTCAGTCTTTGTGACAGAGGCTCGTCTGTTGACCAGGGCTAGTTTCCAGATGTCAGGCAAGCGGGAGGTGTCATCACGTTTATTCATGTTGTTTGGGTGTTTCTCTATTTCAATGGCTTCCATGATTATTCGACTGTTGAAGTGTTCAGTTTTGGAGATGAGTTTGGTTCTTTCAAAGTCAATTTCATGACCTGTTGTTTTTATGTGCTGGAAGAGAGAGGAAGATTTTTCTTCTTTTTTGACTGCGTTCTTGTGTTCTGCGATGCGTGCGCTTATTCTCCTGTTTGTTTGTCCGATGTATGTGGCTGGACAGACTTTGCATGGTATTTCGTAGACTCCTTGGTTTTCTAGCTCAATCTTGTCTTTGGGGTTTCTTAAGATGTTGGCTATTTTTTGGTCGGTGCAAAAGGCTGTCTTGATATTGTGTTTGTGGAGAATTTTGCTGATTTTGTCTGTGGTGCCTTTGATGTAAGGGAGGAGGGCGGTGCCGTTGTTCTCTTCTGTTTCTTGGTTCTTGGGGGGTGTTTCCTTTTGGATTAGTTTGGTGATGGTGTTTTTTTGGAATCCGTTCGCAATTAAAACATTCGAGGGAGTGTGTAATTCAGTTTTTAGGTGGTCTTTGTCAGCGAGGCGTTTGGTTCTGGAGATGAGGGTTTTTGCTACGGAGTTGATCTGTGCAGGGTGGTGGTGTGATTGTGCATTTAAGTAGCGGTTTGTATGTGTTTTTTTCTGGTAGATGGTATGTCCTAAGGAGCACAGACCCTGTTGCTGATTGGAGGTTCCTTTGTTCCTTTGTTCACAAAAGAACAAAGGAACAAAGGAACCTCCAATCAGCAACAGAGCAAGCAAACCACACCCCCCCAGCAGTATTTATAGAAGGACTTCAACTGAGACCACGCTTTGCTTCAAGAAGAAAGAAGCCAGAACACCAGCCTGAAGATGACGAGTGAGACCTCGTCGAAACGTCGCCAAAACAACCAGATTTCTACGGAAGAAACCCGAATCCACCCTAACATGCATATATATATATATATATATATATATATATATATATATATATATATATATATAACTGGACTTCCAGTTGTCATGACTCAACATGTGCCATAGTGTATCACAATATTCTATGAAGAGTTTTTTTCTGCAATACAGACTACCCCCCCCCCCCGCGCTGTTTATTTGTCTGTCTTCAGCTCCAGGTGGAAGAATCGGCTCACTCTTTAAAGATGAGGAATATATTAAATTGAAATTGAAAAGGTCAAAATAAAAACAAAATATTGTAATATTTTTAAAACATTTATTTGTCTGTGAGCTTTCAGGCATGGGCTGAAATCTACTAGTAAATGGAAACTAGAGTAGGTTCATTGAATTAATGGAATTGATGGAAAAGTTGACTGGCCAAAGCCCTACAGATTTGATGGGATTCCTCTTATTGTACTTAATACTGTGTGAAAATTGTCAGAACTTGAGAAGGTATGATGAGCACACAAAGGGTATATCCTACCCACCACCCCATAGATGCTATTAACTGGTGATGTACCATCAATTAATCCTTTGCAGTTTTATTGACATTCTGCTGAATTCCCTGAGAATTGTTCAGTTCTGAAGGACTACTAAATTCAGTCTAAGTCCAGTTCTTAATAGTGGTAGCTATGTTCATGAGTTGAGCTTGGTGTTTGTGCTAGATTGTTTTAAGGAATGTCTAGTTTTCTCCACCCAACTCATGTATCTCTGCTCCAGAACAAATAATGATAGCATGTTTGTGGAAAAATAATGACTTAGCAGAAGGATACAAATGTATATTTTTGGCTCGCTCAAGTATCTCAAGTTTGGGAGTCATGCATTTTGCATATGCTGATTCGATTAGTATGTCTTTGCAAAGCTGTTCTTGCAATCTACTTTTAAGTCCAATTTTCTTTAATTAAAAGTTAAATTCTTTCTTAGCTACCCCATTTAAACCAGTGGGACTAATGCCTGGACCTTAAATAAAGGAAAAAATACCCATGGAAAAAATGAGTGTGGGAATGTGTGTGTGTGTGTGTGTGTGTGTGTGTGTGTGTGTGTGTGTGTGTCTGTCTGTCTGTCTGTCTGTCTGTCTGTCTGTCTGTCTGTCTGTGGCTTCTGTTAGGTTTGTAATAGATAATTTGTGGGTTCAGTATTGGAAGACGAATTTTCAAATTTTGCAGAATATGGTAGTATATTTTGATACCTGGTGCAGGGGTATCAAACTGGAAGACCAGGTCTGATGGTTCTATAGCATATTGTCAGTCCTCTTATATATAATATAACGCAGGTTCTGCCCCTTCTTGATTCTAACATGCCTCACATGTCTGACTTCTGCATCACGTGAAATAATCTGAGCAGTTTCCAAAAAGGCACAAAGGGAACTAAGGAAAACAAATTAATGTGTGAATGCTGCCAAAAAAAAACAAAAACCAAAAGCCTTCTTTGAGATTGCATGGCCTTTTCTTTTGAAGTCTGCAAAGCTCTAAATGAAGCTATGGATTTTTCAATCACCAGTTCTGCTTAGAGAAATAAGCTTGAGTGATGATAGTATTTTCAGGGAGGTATTACATTTTACTGGGTTGGAACAAAAAAAATTAATCCAATAAATAAATGTGAATTCAGATACCTAATTTTGTCTGTCATTACTATGACACTTATTGAATAAAATGATCGTACGCTGTTGCAAGAGTTCAGTCTTATTATAAGGTTTAACTGAATAGCCAAATTTATTGCTATTCCCTAATTACGTTATAGGAATGTAGGTTTTTCTGAGTTCTTTCTCTAGAGATATGCCTCCCCTCCCCTGCCCCACCTCTGCTTCTGCAAAGTTATTCTGAGGCTTCCATAATGATTCTGATCCCAAACAATAAAATTCAATGGTGCTGTTGATTTTGAATATGGCAACATTGATTTTTTTTCTGCTTGTATTAGGCAGGATCAAAGATTTCTTCAGTGTGCAGGCAGAAGGACTTTGCTGTTAACCTTCCTTAAGATTCATGAAGGGTTAGGGAGTGAAATTCAGAAATGTTTTTCTGCAACAGTACAGACTGTTGTTATACAGTGTTTGCTAGAACAAGGAGGGAGATGATGAAGGTGTGCCTTTTCTATTGCTGAACTGCATCTGCATCAGTTCTAACTAGCATAGCTGCTTGTGGATGGATGATGGGACATGCAGTGGAACAACTTTTTGGGACTTGCAGATGATGAGACTTTCAGTTAGAACAGCACATGCCGCACTGCAGGGGGAAAGGCACAGAAGCATTTTTCTGTTTTCAGGCTCTTAGATGGTTTGGAATGCTTACCTTTCATCAGAAGTCAGTCTGTTTGACTCCAGGGTGGTTTATTACTAGGAAAGTATTACAACATCAGGTTGAAGAACAATGTGCTAAATTTTGAATGAATCATCTTAATTAACGGTAACTGTTCAGCACGTTGGGCAAGATGCCAGCTGAGTCTCTTGGCCTGATACCCTTTATGGGAATTGGGCCTCTGCCAGGGCTTTTTTTTTAAAAAAAGCGAAAGATTCTGAATGTTGTAGAGAAATGCTATATCTATTTGCACATACATAGTACGAGCGTCTACAGCCATACCTGTGGATTTAGCTTGTGTACACACTCATCATGGCTTAGAATCATATTCCATGACACATAAAAGCATGTAATGATGGGAGAAAAGCTACATAACTGGGGACTGGACTGTGTTACTGAAGAATAAAGTTAAAATAACATTTGGTAGAATGTGTGTTGGTTTTTCCAGCCTAAATGGAAAGTTTGATTTTTTAAAAAAACTTCCTAATAACACTGATGGATTAGTATAAAAGGGGGGTACCAAATGAGTTGTGGGGTATTTTTTGACTCCAAAATTCATGCTTATCATGTAGTAATAAAATTCTGTATGTCCAAAGAAGTGTTTGTGGGTGAAGAATTAGGAGTGGTCCATTAATAACACAAAGCCCCCTCCCCCCAAAACAAAGAAAAGAAAAGCCAGGTACAGTAAAAGTAGAATAAAATGAGATGAATAAAACCATACATGAAGTTTTATTGTGTGGAATTTCCTGATTCAATTGAATACTAATCTCACCCTAAAAGGATACATTTGGGAGCAGGAGGGTTTGTTGTAGGAAGCAGAGAAAAACGTTGTCAACACCGGTGACAGATATAATCTCAATCAGGACGAGGGAATTTCACAAATATAGGAGACAGATACTTGGTGGAACAGTCAGAAAGGGCAGAGAGCTTGCAACTGCACAATGGACTCCAACCTCTCTTCCTTATTAACCAGGAAAAGGAACTGGAGCAAGAGCAGCAAGGTCAGTCTAAAGACCCTGCTCAGAGGAATCTGAATCCAGCAGCACAACAAGGGGCACCTAACAGGCCTCGAAGGAAGTGAGTGGTGGTGGTTGGAGAATCCTTGCTTAGAGGAACAGAAGTGGTCATCTGCAGGCCTGACAAAATGAATCAGGGGATCTGTTGTCTCCCTAGAGCCATGATTCAGGATGTAACAGAGAGACTGACAAGACTCATCAAGACCACTGATTCTAACCCCTTTCTTTTGGTCCATGTAGGAAGTAATGATACTTCAAAATGCAGCTTTCGGGATATCACAAAGGCCTATGCAACAGGGTCCATGGAAGCCCACCATGTGAGCACACACACAAACGCCCACCCGCATGCCCACCTGCCCCATGCCCGCAATACTGACCCCCCCCTTGCTGGGTGGATGCGATGGGGTTGGCAAGGGCCAGATGGGTGCAAAAAAAAAAAAACCTTTGTCTCCAGGGCTCCCAAAACTTTGCTACACCCATGGCAGTATGATGCAATGACCAAGAAAGCCAACACGATTCTTGGTTGCATCCACAGAAACATAGTGTGTAGATCAAGGGAAGTGATAGTACCACTCTGTTTTGCTCTGGTCAGACCCCATCTGGAGGACTGTGTCCAGTTCTGTGCACCTCAGTTTAAAAAGGATGTTGACAACCTTGAAGAGGTCCAGAGGAGGGCGACCAAGATGATTGAGGGTCTGGAAGAAATGTCTTACAAGGAGCGGCTTAGGGAGCTGGGAATGTTTAGCCTTACAAAAGAAGGCTAAACTCGGGGAATGGGCTGCCAAATGGCAAATGCATTTCAATGTAGGAAAGAAAATGTAAAGTAATGCATATTGGGGCAAAAAATCAAAATTTCATCTATCATCTCATGGGCTCTGAGCTATCCATGACAGGTCAGGAAAGAGATCTTGGTTGGGAGAGTGAGAACAGACAAAAGAAAATATTTATTTTTACCCAGCATGTTCTTAGTCTGTGGAACTCCCTGCCACAGGATATGGTGATGGCATCTAGCCCGGATGCCTTCAAAAGGGGATTGGACAGATTCCTGGAGGACAAGTCCATCACAGATTACAAACCATGATGGAGATGTATCATCTCCAAGCTTAAAACCGGGGTACCTCAAAGACCAGATGCAGGGGAGTGGTATCAGGAGACAGATATGTAGTCTTGTGCACTCCCAGACACATTTGGTCGGGCCACTGTGAGTTACAGGAAGCTGGACCTAGATGGGCCTTTGGCCTGATCCAGCATGGCTCTTCTTATGTTCTTAAGTTCTTAAGGCTGAGAGGGGATATGATAGCTATGTTTAAATAGGATATCACATTGAAGAGGGGACTTTTGTTTGCCATGGCTTCAGAGACTAGGTTGTGGTGCTAATGGTTTCAAACTACAGGAAAAGAGATTCAGTTTAAACATTAGGAAGAACTTCATGACAGAGCTGTTTGGCAATAGAATCTGCTGCCACAGAGGGTGGTGGAGTCTCCTTTCTTAGGAGGTTTTTAAGCAGCGGCTGGATGGCCATATGTCAGGAGTACTGTGATGGGGGTTCCTGCATGGCAGGGAGTTGAAATAGATGGCCCATGGGGTCTCTTTCTAATCTATGATTTTATGATTCTATGATTCTAAATTTCCTTACATGGCTAGCAAAGCACAACACTTTTGCTTAAATTTGTCCTAGTTGGCTAAAAAAGCACATGGAATCATTTTGTTTTCTTGGCCTAATACATGTCATTGGCTGGACTAACCGACCAACCAACAAACAAACGAATGAATGAACAAACAAACAGCCCTTATGGCAAAATACAATAGATTTGGGACATTGCTCCATCACCAAAAAGGTGTACATGGATTTACTTCCATGAATGATAAAGAACACCAAAAAAGGAGGACATTCATCACAAAAAAGAAAGGGGTGGTGGATTAAATATGCATACATGGTGGCTGAAATTAATACATGCAGCTAAACATTATTGCTAAAATTTAAGTGAAAATGGGTTAATGCTCACTAGAGATGGGCACAAAACGAGCAATTTTTGTTTTCATTTTCATTTTTTCGTTTCATTACATAATGAAACGAAAAATGAATTTTGTCTCCAAATGAAACGAAATGAACTGAAACAACAGAAATTTTGTCATGCATTTCGTTTTCGTTGCAGCAAATACATTTACTGTAATGAATGCTAACGAAACAGCAATTTTTTGTTTTTGTTTTCATTTTTTTGTTTTCTTACGTAACAAAAGGAAAATGAATTTTTTTGGCAAAAATTCACGAAAAACAAAAACGAACCAAAACGGACCCCCTAAACGACAAACGACAAACGAAACACCATTTTTTTGAGTCGTGCCCATCTCTACTGCTCACCATTGTGCACTAGATTGTGACTGGGTAATGCTGCACTGAAAAAAAGATAGGATATAAATCTACTCACTACTGGGATTGATCTTATATTTGAAGTTCATAAAGAATTGACATCCCATGCTATATCCTTCCTACCATGAAGAATGTAGTTTTATCAGCGTATGGGATCTGTTTCCTTGCTTATAAAATGCTCCCTGGAACAAAACAATTTTATTTTAAAAACAAGAGAAAACATATTAGAAACATTTACCAGTCAAAGTGTTAGTTACTCACAAAAATCTAATTTCCTAAAACCATTACTCCTAAACCTCAACCCCTGATTAGAACAATTTGGGGAGTTTCTCCTTCTCTACCACTACTCCAGCTCTGTAAAACCCAGACTGATTAAAGAGTTTTATGTGACTCAAAAGCTAGCCTGTTTTCAAGACTTGATTGCTATAATAAACCTACCAACCGATAGCCACCATGTGCTATAGTGTGTGGAGTATTGGATGCAATTGGATTCAAATCTTGGCCTGGTAAGGTGTCCACTTATATATCACTAAAAAGATGGACATCTCCACAGATGAAAGACCATTCTTCCTAAAAGAAGGCATATGGCCAGCATACATTTGTTTATAATTTGTAGGGAGAATTTTTTTCCTTGCACGTGACCAAAGTTTTGGAGGTATGGCTTAGAACTGTGTAGGCCTAAATATCATGTGGTATCTACATAAACATAACATAACATAAGAAGAGCCAAGCTGGATCAGGCCAAAAGCCCATCTAGTCCAGCTTCCTGTATCTCACAGTGGCCTCACCAGATGTTTCTGGGAGCGCATGAGATTAGATATCTGTCTCCTGATACCACTCCCCTGCATCTGGCCCTTGAAGTACCCCGGTTTTAAGCCTGGAGATGACACGTCTCCATCATGGTTTGTAACCTTTGATGGATTTTTCCTCCAGGAATATGTTCAATCCCCTTTTGAAGGCATCCAGGCCAGATGCCATCACCACATCCTGTGGCATGGAGTTCCACAGACTAACAACGCACTGGGTGAAAAAATATTTTCTTTTGTCCATTCTTACTCTCCCAGCACTCAAATTGAGTGTATGTCCCTTAGTTCTGGTATTTTGTGAGAGGGAGAAGAGCATCCCTCTATCTACTTTACTCATGCCCTGCATTATTTTTTACGTCTCAATCATGTACAATCTACTGTAACATAGATCTAGTTTTAGGTTATATGGAGGGTTTTACTAGATATGGGCTTTTCATTTCAGAAGTGGTCAGCTTCTAAAATAAAACACAGGAGCCCAGTTGGCATTCGGAACCGGAGGAATGAATTCAACCAATCCTTTACCTTGCCCTGGGCTCATGCAGAGTGCAGCTCCAGCAAGGAAGAAACCACTGACGCTTTATCTTTCCTTCTGCCTGGCACTGGCCAGTCAGGAGCTGTGCAGGGAAATACATCATTCTGCCTCCCTGTCTGATTGTCCAGCACCAGGGAGAAGGAAAGATGATGCATTGGAGGCTTCTTCCTCATTAGAGTTGCGCCCTGTGCAAGCCCAGCACAAGGTTAGGGATTGGTTCATTTCATTCCTCCAGTTTTGAACATCAGCTGGGGTCCCACAATTTGTTTTGGAAGCTGACCACTGAAATGAAAAGCCCATCTCTAGTTTGTACTCTTAATTCTAGAATTGAAGAAATAAATACATACATTTTGGCAAGTTCTTGTGCAAATGAACTGAACAGAAATTCCCAGGCTGTGAGATGCATAACTTCTCAGCATGGAGGGGACTCAAGAACCTTCTGCTTGTTAGATATATTGTAACTGCATATACACTAGTGCCAGGGAGGGAAATTTTATATCAGAAATTTAATGGGGAATATCTGTTCTAATTCAGACATACCATGGCATGGAAAGGCCCTCATTGCTTCCCACCCCCAATCTCTCTGTTTTGAATCCAGAAATGAGTTTCATATATGAGCACCTGGAGGTTGATTCTTCTGCAAGACATCTCTCAAGAAGGACAATACGTCAACTACTTGAGCTCAAGTTGAACATTTGTGCATTTCTGTGTATGCAATAGTGAACTATTGACTCACTAAACTCCCATTGATTAAATGGATCTATTTTAGTTTGATTTACTGTGCAAAACAACAGGATTTGGACCAATGTATTCATTCTTTTCTTTCTTTCTTTCTTTCTTTCTTTCTTTCTTTCTTTCTTTCTTTCTTTCTTTCTTTCTTTCTTTCTTTCTTTCTTTCTTTCTTTTTGCTTCAGCTGCATAATATTTCCTTTAACTTGCCATGTGCTGTACTGGAGTGTTAACAAAAAATAATAAAATCATAATTTAAAAAAAAATCTCAATCCATTTTACCAAAAGTCTGTATTTTTAATTCTACCTGCTTGCCATGCAGCCATTAGCAATGACAAACCTGTCAGGGAAAAAAAATAAGCAGCAACCCTAATTTAACATGACTGAATACACGTAGATTCAAACCAAATCTTTTAAGAGCAAATACTCAAAGCCCTTGGGACTCCTTGGGCAAATCTGTCAACCCTTGTTTCCGAAACACTTGTTTACTCCTCCGTTTTCCTCTCAATTTCATTTTTTTTACCCCAATATCTAGAATTTAGCTAATATTGACGAATTCTTGGCAAAATCAAACTGACATGAAACACTACCTGAAATGCTTCTGGCATCATTGTGGTGGAAATGCACCTTTCGGGTGGAAATTTGCCTCCTCCCTCCTGTCCTTTAAGAGGATGCTTACGACGCTTCTGGTTCAAGGAGCTTTTAAGAGAATCCTTCCTTAAATTATTTTTATAGGTATTTCCATTGTCTGTTATCACTTGAGGACATTTAATTTGTTATTGCATGAGTGTTCTTAGAATTCTCTTTTGTTGATTTGTAGTGTTGTACAATAAGCCAACAGTACAGTAATGAATGAATGAATGAATTGGTGCCTGAAACCTGAAAGGGTTATAATGTTAGTTGGAGTAGATAATACCAATCTAGGCGAATCACCACCATATATTCATAAAATGTTATCTATGATCTCAGTTCACTGGAAAAAAATATTACAATGCTAAGTATTTTATTTATTTATTTATTTATTTATTTTTGTATTTGTATACCGCGGCCAATTTTCCCCAAAGGAAAGTCTGGGCGGTTTACATAAAGAACCAGAATAAAGAACAACAAATAATAATAAAGCTAAAAGAACAATAATGCAAGAAAACGAGACAAACAGCTATATGGCAAGAGGCATAAAACACTGAACAAAACAGGCAACAAACACAGGGGATCATATACAGTAATAAAGTAAATTATATGCAGTAGCAAAAAATGATAGCAGAATGCAAGGACTGACATTAAAGAGACTATATGCCTGTCTTAAAGGCAATAAATGCGTGCAACTGTGAATTTGCTCTTTATTCTTTATTCTTTATTGTGTTCTGTGCATTTTATGGCCATTACGTTCAGTATTTTCTTTTTATGTCATGACGCTCAACAGGAACATTAGAACCCATCCATTTACTAGGCATGTAGAATTCTCACAGAATGTTTGGCACACAGTGAAGTTGGCATTTGAGGAGATTTAAATGATGCCACTGACTGTCAGTCACAGACAGACAGACATAAAAGAAGCCTGTGTGGTTGTGAGGGAGAAAAGGAATGGTTTGG
Source organism: Phrynocephalus forsythii (assembly GCA_029282475.1). NCBI lineage: Eukaryota > Metazoa > Chordata > Lepidosauria > Squamata > Agamidae > Phrynocephalus > Phrynocephalus forsythii. The sequence continues at coordinate 132,157,572 of JAPFRF010000002.1, read as the reverse complement.
GGCGGGAGGACCACTATGATGCTAAGAAGCAGAAGTGGCACATTGTATCAATAAACAAGAACTTTGAGAGACAGGTAGGGCAACTTTCCATGGCTTTAAGAAATACAAAAAGGTTTACATGTGGTTCAATCTCTAACCCTAATGTTGATTTAATTTACAGTCGACCCTTGTATAACAAATGGTTTATATGACATAAAATATGTACAACATAAAAAATTCCAGAGACAGGGGAAATTTGCTTAACAGAATCGCTTATGGGGCAAATCCATACCACATAAAAATGGTCGCGATTAGGGATTACTCTGTTTTCAATGCATTCCTATGGGAAATTTGTATAAAGGAAAATTTGCTTAACAGAATTTCATTTGGAACGAATTTATTCCTTTATACAAGGTACTCCTGTACTGTATTAGAATTCCCTTAGAATCAGAAAATGGCATAAAATGTAATCAAGACAAGGTGCCCCTCTCTATCATGTGTGGATAAGTTTTGGTGTTTGTTCCAATTTAAGGGAATAGATTACTTTTTGTGTCTCATAAGGGTATGCACTGAGTATTAGCCAAGGTGATCTCAATGTTGACATTAAAATGTAAAAGTGATCTGTGGACAGGACTGGAGCTACCACTAGGGGACTGCCTTGACAATCTTGAATGCAGACCTAAGAAAGGCACAAAACTGACCTCAGAGGGTCACAGAAGTGACCTGAGAGAGAGACATTTTTCTGCAATTTGTTTGTTTTTGAAAATTGGTTTGGTGGGGGCACAAGTAGTCTTGCCTAGGGTGCCAAAAAAAAAAAAAAAAAAAAAAGGAAAAGCCTGGCCCTGGCCCTGTCTGTGGGTGTGAATGAACAATGTGTCATAGAAGGTTCTAGGTTTCTGCTTTGATTATGATGTGTGTGTTTCCTTTGCAATGTGAAAAATCCAAGGGGATGGCCTGGGTCTCCCAGGCAGGTCTTTTCAAAATGTACAAAGAACATCTGTTAGGGAGAGGCAAGCAATCCTTTGGAGCCCTCTCATCTACATTTTGCATTTTGATTGCATGAGATGCTAACCCTCTTGTTCATCCTCTTCTTTTCCTACCATCTCAATTTATTTTGCCCATGGAATACACTGTGGTTTGTATAGACTTCTTTTATACTGTTTGACGTGACTGGAGATGGGATTTTCTATATGATTTCTTCTTGAATTGCTTCTCTGTGTCTTTATTTTCATGGAAGCGGCATATGCACTGATGCCAACTTTGTGATGGCTTTTGATCACAGCAGCGCTGATAGACGTGACAACAGGGCCAGATGGTGCAACTTCCATCCCTTCCTACAGCCCTATCCCCTAGAGACATCAAATGGTTTAAAGGGCAGTATAATTACGGGGTTTTTTTCAGTTGACCATTGATCTGCTTGACCACGATAGTCATGGATTAAAACAGTGCTGGCATTGTCCAGCTGAATAATTACTCCATATTTCAGCTTGTTTACATCAATGAGTAACTGAACCAATCTTTGTCTCGTTTTCTGTGGGAAAAAGTGAAGATTTATAGCATCAGTTGCTATGCTTTCTACTTAGCAATACTATCGAGTTTTGCAATTTGGAAAACTAGAGAAAGCAAACTTGGTGTAAATTAACTTTGTGGATGGGGCATTCTCTGGAGTGTTTTTATTTATTTATTTATTTATTTGTAGGAATGTACTGCACTTTATTTGTCAATCTTGTCATTTCCATAACATTAAACATGTCTGTCAGCATGAGTTAGCACCAGCATTATACTGAATGAAGGACTGAGGTGTTACTATTTATTTTCCTAACACTCAACAATAGATTTGCATGTAAATTTTGATATCCTCTAAATTTTGATGGCCTGGGGCAAAGGCCCAGTTGCACCACAACGATTTGGAGGATTACATAAAATAAGAGATAATAATCCTGGTTCCACAGGATTCTGTCAATCCACTAATTGCCCCCCCCCCACTGGAACTTGCACCACATTATTTTCAATATTGTTCTCCTTAAGAGTGAAATGATAGAATATCATAGACCACAGGCACCCTCACAATGTCGCAGACATGGATTCTGACAGTGTAAAGCAAAAGCAAAGTGTTTTGCTTATGTATCACCTCGTAGTACTTAAAGCACTCTCTAGGTGTTTTACAATTTATTTGTGCAGGCTACCTTTCCCTCACCCACTCCCAGCAAGCAAGGTACTCATTTTACCAACCTCAGAAGGAGAGAAGTCTGAGTCAACTATGAGCCAACTACCTGGGATTGAACCCCAGGGTGTGCATACAGTTGTATCTGCAGCAAAGCAGTTTAAACATTATGCCATGAGTATCCACGTAGACTGAAAATATAGCAAAATGGAGTAGTGTTAATTTTTTTCAAACCAAAACCCACTGTAAGAATTCCTATTCATGCATTTGATTTAGTCTGTAGCAAATAAAATAAAATAAAATAAAATGGGGAAAAATCAGATATACTGGTAAGTAAAATTTCAAGGCATCAAAAAGGAGAAGGGGATCTATGAAAATAACATTTAATATTGCATTCTTCCTCATTATGTTAAATGGAGGCAGTAGGTCTGCTGCGGCTTGGCTTTGTTCTGAATTCAATTAGAAATGATTTTTGCTAGGGGCAACCCCTTTGGACCTTAATAACCCAGCCCCCTGACCCTCAAACCTTTCCAAATGTCAGGGACTTGCCTAAAATTACTCCCCTGCCATTTTCTGTAGGACAAAGTTTTTCATCCTAGAGAGAAAAAATGGCATTTCATCACAAAATGAAACATGTCGTACCATTTCATTAGGTAATTTGTTACCTAACAAAACGATGAAATAGCATTCCTCTTTTCATTTTGTGCCCATCTCTATCTAGTAGCCTCCCTATCTGGTCATGAATTGACCACTTCTTCTTGCAAACTGGAATGGAACCCCAGGTTGTAAGCACAGTTTTAGCTCAATTTAAGAGAAAGTTAGAAAACCATCTGTTAGATATACAGTACTTTGGTTTGGCTTATTGCACTGAGCAGCAAGCAGGATCTATTAGGGAGCTGGAAATGTTTAGCCTTACAAAAAGAAGGCTGAGAGGGGATATGATATCCATGTTTAAATATTTGAAAGGATGTCACATTGAAGAGGGGACTGGTTTGTTTTCCATGGTTTCAGAGACTAGGACTCAGGGCAATGGTCTCAAAATACAGGAAGAGATTCAATTTAAACATTAGGAAGAACTTCATGACAGAGCTGTTCAGCAGTGGAATAAGCTGCCACGGAGGGTGGTGGAATCTCCTTCTTTGGAGGTTTTTAAGCAGGCTGGATGGCCCTTTATTGGGAGTACTTTGAGGGGGGTTCCTGCATGGTAGGGGGTTGGACTAGATGGGCCTTGAGGTCTCTTCCTACTCTATAATTCAGTGATTCTAGGATTCAGTGGCTTTAAAGACTCCTTCTAACTCCATTGTCCTGTAATTACATAACTAGATCAAGTTTAATTAACCATGGATTGTACATTGTCTTTCTTTGTGTAGCATTTAGGGATGGGCATTTTGTTTCGGAACCAGTAGGTTACGAAATGAACCACGTGAGCACAGGTGGTCCTCGGAACTGGCTGAATACACGCAGATCCAATTGCTTTACCTTTCTCTGCCTCGTGCAGGGTTAGATTCCAATAGGGAAGCATGCTGCAGTGTCATCTGTGCTAGATCTGTCATGTTGGCCAATCAGGAGCTGTGCAGGGACAGGCATCATCCCACCTCCCTCTCTAATTTGCCAGCAGCATGAAGCAGGAAAAATGGCATTGCAGCATACTTCCTTGTCGGATTTTAACCCTGCGGGAGACAGAGAAAGGTAAAGCAATTAGATCTGCTTGTATCAGCCAGTTCCAAGGATCACCTGGGCTTGTGTGGTTTGTTTTGTAACCTACTCGTTCCAAAATAAAATGCCCATCCCTAGTAGCATACCAAGAGAAGCCATGAGATCTGCAAAAGAGTCAAATCCTGTGGCCTTCTCTCTACTTTGCCTCTTCATTAATTAATGATTAGAGATCAATCATAGGCTCCTTTACCTCTTGCACAGGGTTTGTTCCAATGAACCAAGCCTGGGAATTCCCTATCCTCTAATTCAGGGCTCCCGCTCGTTAGTTCTTGGAGAAAAACACCTAGAAGCCTTTTCACCATTATCTGCACTGCCCAGGATTTCTAGGACCAGACCATCTGAAGACACAAAGTTGGGGAATGCTTCTCTGACTGGAAATAAGTATTGGATTTAGCCCTAGGTGTCTGCTGCTTGTCTTGGCATCATTGTAATCTAATAAATTAGAACACTACATGATTAATTTAGGGGATGATTCTGTGTTTCAGGCCCCACAATATTTAATCACTCCAGACCATTTTCAGCCATGATGTACTAGTGGCACAGTGGCTTAATTGCTCTACTGCAGCTAAAACTGTGCTCACGACCTGGGGTTCAATTTCTGGTAGCCGGCTGAAGGTTTACTCAGCCTTCCATCCTTCTGAGGTCAGTAAAATGAATAGCCAGCTTGCTGGGGTGGGGGTCAATGTGAAGCTTCATTAAATAAATTGTAAACTACTCAGAGAGTGCTTTAAGTGCTATGGGGCAGTAAATAAACATAACTGTTTGCTCCCCCAGTAGTGGGAAACAATTGCTATTGATGTGGAATGCCAGATGATGTGGCTAACTTATATAATTAGATATCATTCTAGAGGTGCTGTATGTTTGTAGTCATTATTTCCATAGCCCCTCTAATGTAGGAGTCAAGCTGTCCTGATAATTGGAATTAAAGTTTAGCCAAATCCAGAATAATTTGGAAAAGTTGCAACTCTTGATTTTGTTCACCATGCAGGTGATAAAAATCATAATGTTGGTCAATAAAAACATTCAGTTTAAAACAGGATTGGGCAGTGTTAGTACTCTAGATATTGTTGGGCAACACCTTCAAGCTCACAATTGGCTATAGTTTAACAACCTTTGGTGAATTAAAAAATGCCTATGTGTGGTCTAGAGCAGTGGTTCCCAATCTTGAGTCCCTATATCAGTGTTGGCAAACCTATGGCACGGGTGCCAAAGGTGGCACTGGAGCCCTTTCTGTGGGCACCCGACATTGTCCCTTCACAGCCACTTGTTTCAGGATAAATGGCTGTATTGGCATTTTGCCAAAAAACAATTAGTCGGTTTTGAATCACAGTTTGGGCACTTGGTCTCTGAAAGGTTCACCACCACTGCCCTATATGTTCTTGGACTAAAATGGCCAGAAGTCTTCACCACTGTTTCTGCTGGCCAGGATTTCTGGGAATTATAGCCTAAGAATGTCTAGGTAAGCAGTGGGTATGAATCACTAACAAAACTGAAGCAGGCATCAGCACCCAATGGCCAAAATCCAATAGTAAATCATGAGTAGTTCCACTGATTCAGTGGAACTTACATAGATGCAGACTCCCCAAATTTCCATTGAATAAATGGAACTACTGGGTCTTTGCCTGTATCATTTGGCAGCTGTTGGAGTATTGACAGGTTCCACAAAGGTTGATGCCACCCTGGACTTAGTGCTATTTACTGAGTATCCAGCTCTGAAGCTACCTTGGAACAATACTGCATCAGGGACATTGTGGGAAAGATAAGATGGTAGTGCCAGCTAATTTTGACAAGGGGCACCATTGGTCATGTTGCAAAAGATCCACTCGTACAAGGAGTCAGACAGACAAGTAGCTCCACCGCTAGAATTGATAACATGTTAATCCTGCCAAGGAAGCAGCTATAATTAAAAAAAGAAAGCCTGTTTTTATTTATTTATTTATTTATTTATTTATTTATTTATTTATTTATTTATTTATTTATTTATTTTGCCGCCCACTACCCAAAGGTCTCCTCATAACCAATTACCAGACAAAAGTGTAAAATTCATTAGAACAGTGGTTCTCAACCTGGGGGTTGGGACCCCTTTGGGAGTCAAACAACCATTTCACAGGGGTCGCCATGAGCCAGTGAAGACAAAGGCACAAACAACTTGGGTCTGGAGGAGGGGGGAAGAAGTGGGGGAGAGTGGGTTACAGCTTGATACGTTGGAGAGTATGTCAGTCAATGGCACCGGAGACTGTGATTGGCTGAGGGTGCCTGTAGAGGGAAGTTCTCTTTGGCGGCAGTGGCCTGCCAATGGGGGCTTGTGGCCTCTTCCAAGCAGGGCAAGGGGTCACCACCACATGTGGAACTGTATTAAAGGGTTGCGGCATTAGGAAGGTTGAGGACCAATGCATTAGAAGATAATCACACATCCTTTACTGCATATGCCAACTGTGCATCTGGTTGTGATGCTACCCAATACCGATTCTGCTAGATTCTGGGTTTTTGTTTTTTGTTTTTGTTTTTCAAGGAAGTTTTGTTTTTTTTTTTATTTTGTTTTTCAAGGGGGTGGTATAGCTACAGGGTCAGAACACTTGGTTGCAAAGCCAGGTTCAAATCCTCACTGTGCTTCCAGACAGAGTAGCCACCTGAGATCACCTAAAGCATGTATGGCTAATGGTGTTACTTGTCCTGCAGCACAAACTTCATGGTCTGGGAGCATCATTGGAAGGAGGGACTGAGAAACTACTTGTGGGTGCTTTCTACTTAGAATGCCCTGGGAGGGTCACCTTAAGTTTGCAAATGATTTGATAGTGTATTATTACCATCATTATCATCACCACCGCTATCATCATCTATTGTTATTAATTGTTGATATAAGGGATTTTTCAACAGGAGCTCTTTCCCTCACACTTGCCTGAGTCTGACTTGCTCTTCTATCACACTCCTGAAACCCAAGGTTGCCTTCTCTCCTTCTGGTTGACATGACATGGCATATACAGTAGGACCCCAGTATCCGCTGGGGATTTGTTCCAGGCCTTCCCGTGGATAATGAAAACCATAGATAAGAGAAAACGCCTGCCCACCCATCCCCAAACTCCTGTTTCCTGATAGTAGCTTACTTTATGACTGCTGTTTTGAGACAGTAGCTTGCTTTATAGCTGCTGTTTGTGACAACAGCTTGCTTTGTGGCTGCTGAATTATTTATTTATTTTTCTCTGCCAACCGTGGATAACTGAATCAGTGGATAATGAATAGTGGATACGGGGGTCCTACTGTATATTCAAAAGGTACAGGTTTTTGCACCGATTTTATCTTCCCAGCAGTCAGTTTGTATAGCTCTTAAGAACTGAAAGAGAACTCTTAGCACCCCTGCAACATTATTTCTGGAACTTTATGACCCGTAAGCCAGTACAGAGACACTTGTATTATGTCAATGCTTGTGTTGTATAGCTCTGATTAAATTAAGCAGAGGTTACTAAAACTTGGAACATGAATATTTTAGCTTTTATTTTATAGTATTCATTCTGCCTTCAAAAACAAAAAAACTGGCTTTGTTTCTGTGTCTACAGTGCACATGTTATATCATACTCATTTAGCAAGTGAAATCTTTTGTGGCACCTATTGCAAAAGACACAGGAGTTTTATCCCCCCCACTTTTTTTTTGCAAAATAAACCTATATACAGTATTTTCTGTGTTTTGCCTAGAGTATGTTGATGCAGTAATATGAATAAGCATGCTTGCCCCCATAGATTATTTTTACCTCTTTGCTACTAAATGGACTCAACCAATCTTCCATGTTTCTGGGATTTAGGATGAGATGGTTTCTGAACCGAGATCCGCTCCCTTTCAAACAATCTTAAATTCCAGATCCTGTGTGTGTGTGTGTGTGTGTGTGTGTGTGTGTGTGTGTGTGTGTGTGTGTGTGTGTGTGTGTGTGTGTGTTCTTTCCTCTTTTTAGAAATTAACTACTCTAGTGGACACTCATGGCACTATGTGAAATAAATTACTGTATTTTCCATCTATAAGATGCCCCCACCTATAAGATGCCCCCACTTTTCCAACCCAAAAGTATTGTTTCACAACCATGCGGTTCTCTCTTTGATTTACTTCGTTTATAATGAGACCCTCAATTTTTAGTCTGACAGTTTTAAACAAAAATATAGTCTTATATGTGGAAAATTACTGTACAGTACTTAGTTAAGCCAATGACATTTGATCAATGAAGTCTACTTTCATTCCAACCCTTCAGGCAAACAAAATCACCCTTGAAATGGTACTTCTCTTTTTGTTTCACATGTACAGTGAACCGGGATATAGATACAGAAATATAAAGAGAAGGAAAACACGACTTCCTTGTGCATTTGGTCTCCCCTAGCCCCCAATACCTTTTTTGGGTAATAGCAATGGATCACTTGCATGTGGTGTTTGGCGCCTTGCATGGAACTTCCATGCAAAGGCAAGTTCCAGTCTGCATGCAGCTTAATGAATGTTTTCTTTTCCCCTTTTCTCTCCTTCCTTGTCCATGTGCTTTCAGAAGACAACTATGTGGAAGGTGGGTGCTTTCTACTTTATTTTCCTTAGCTCTTTCCTCCCCCCTTCCCTGTTTAGTGTTCCTGCCTCCTGGTTAATTGTTTTCTATGGCACTCCTTTTAATAAAATATGGTAAGTTGACTTTCTTTTTCATCCCTTATGAGAATGTTCAAGATTTCCAGATGGTGGTGTAGGCTGACATGTATGAAGAGCCCCACTGTTTAATATGGGAAAGCAAACCAAGTTTTCTCATCAGGATTATTGCCTTAACAGTGGTGCAGACACTAAAAAGAAATGAAAGAATTCACAAATCTATGTTTTCTATAATATTACTTGGTTGGCCTGATTTATTGGTTGTTGTAGCTTCTTAACATCTGGTGTTGACAACTTCACAATAACAAGCTGCTGAGTCGCCTTTTCATGCTGCTGTCTTTGTCAGAAATGGTGGCGTAGCTCACTAAGATTTCTTGGGAGTATCCAGGGGTTCTTACTGTATCTGAAAGGATGTTTAAACTTACTTTTCCTCTAACTACAATCCCCATGTTATACCAAAGAATGCTTTTGAAGGTCTTAATAGCTCTTTGCAATACCATCATCGCCATCATCATGTCCATCTTCATTGCCCCATTCATTATTACAAACAGAATTTCACCGAAATGGCTAATTGCTGTTCAATATGTGTTTAAAAGCAGTACAAGCCCTGTAGACCCTTTCGGCATGGCTGGGCTGCTGCTAGTAGGAAGGTGTGTGTCCTCCTTATATGCATATCTTGAAGGATTTATGAGACTGCATTGTCTTTAATGAAAGCAAAAAAGGGAGAGGCACACACTCTGGATTTTCTCTCTTAGCTGGGTGCTTCTTGGTCATGGAACCTGACAAAGAACTCTGTTACAAGGCAGTACAGTGATCCCCAGCCTATAGTGTGGGTTAGGGACCTGACCTGACCCGCAATAATTGAAAATCCGTGATATGCAGATCCAGGTCAAGTTAGGCTTGGAGGCACCTAGCTGAGGGCTCTTGTACTTACCGCCAGCCTGGCCCTACCCTGAAGAGGCCTGCGAGAGCCTTCCCGGGCCTTCTGGAGGCCCCAAAAGGGCAAAAAAATATGCCCTGTGAACCAGAAGTAACTTCTGGTAAACCAGAAATCATTTCTGAGGCCCCCGACAGGCCTAGAAAGGCTCTCGGAGTGCTCAGAAATGATTTTCAGATATCCAGAAGTCACTTCCGGTTTGCAGGGAGGCCCTTTTGGGGGCTCCAGAAGGCCTAGCAAGGCCCTCGCAGGCCTGTTCGGGGCAGCTCCAGACCTGGGATAAGTATGGGAGGTCTGAAACAGGCCTTTGCCCTCTTATCCCAGGGGGCCTTTCTTCATATACTGCAGTCCCGCTATATTGCGGGGCTGCAATATATGAACCGCGGAAGGGCAGGGGAACACAGTAGTAAGAAGATATTTTACAGCACCAACAATCTAGAAGAGGGAGAGATTAATATGTTCTATTATATTACATGGCCAAGGGAACTCTGGGAGATACGTGATCCATCTTGAAGGTGGTAGAAGAAATTCTGAAATGACTGACATGAAATCCCCTCATTTTCAAGGGAAGGGCCATATACTTGCCATTGGTGAAAATAATTGGGGCAGGAAACAATTTATCACAGTCTTTGGTCAAAAGAATTCACATTGTTTAGTTAATTTTGCACTGTCATTTATGTCATGGCTCTCTGTGATACAGTAATATGAGTCCGCAAGAGTCCAATTCTGGCCAAACCTCCCTAATGTGATGCATGATCTCTTTTACTGAATGAGATGATATGTTGTATAAATAGCATTCTTAAATCAGCCAAACACCGCACATTTTTTTTAAAAAAAACCCACATACCACATTTCCCCCCAGAAATTTGGTACGTACGTTCTTCAGTAGACAGAATATGTCCACATGTGTATGGATTTTGCAACATCTTACAGAAAATGGGTTGTCCAAGCCCTCGTTAATTCTCCAGACATATATCACATGGTTCCATCCTGCAGGATGGCTCGTGAATTACTGAACTCTGCTTTAAGTAACTGGTTTTCAGGATGTCTTTGTAGGATCAGTATCTGCTTATTTACTGTACTTATCCACATTCTGAAAATTATTAAATATATTAAAAGAAAATTTCTAAAGATGGGAGTTGCCAGAACTCTGGAGGTGCCATTATAACTTTAGTACACAGGAACATAGGAAGGTGTCTTATATGGAACTGTCCCAATGAGCCCATATAAGATTTCCAGAATTCAAATAGGATGCATCCCTTTTCCGATCTGGAGATGCTGATGGTGCATGTATCCTACACATGCAAACTGGGAGGTGCATGTGTAAATAGGTTGGAAGCAGTGTCTCGTTGGGATTGGCAAAATGAGCCAGTTGCTTGAATCTGCAGACTAGTAACAATTATCATGCAATATATTCTCCAGAGGAAATCATTCCTACAGCTGCAGGAATAATTTTTTCCCCTTTCCAACTTACAGTGGTGAGGACAAGAAAATGTAGCTCTAACGTGGAGAGGGCCAAGGGCTGCACGCATGCATGCACAAGCACACACACACACACACACACACACACACACACACACACACACACACACACACACACACACACACACACACACACACACACACATGTTAGGCTTGCAGATGTGTACCTGCCTCTACCCATTTCACACACACAAAATATTTTTAATTTATTTGTTTGTTTGTTTGTTTCATTTTTATACCGCCCATCTTCGAATATGGAACTCTGGGCTGTTTACAGAATTTAAAAAAAGAGCAGTTCAAAAACAGTACAACAAGATGGGTCAGAGGGCGGTTGGCAAAAAAAAAAAAAATTAAGCAAAGTTTTCAAAGCCTTTCTGAACGCAGGCAGGGACTGTGCAAGGCGCAGCTCACTCGGAAGGTGGTTCCATAATGAGGGGCGCACAACAGAGAAGGTGCGGCCGTGTGTGGCCGACCTCTGTGCTTCCCTGGGAGTGGGCACCCTGAGTGAGCGCGCCTGCGACATCTGTGTGAGTCTGGCCTCAGTTGACCTCTGGGAGATACGCTTGGACAGGTATTCAGGGCCCAAGCCATGGAGGGGTTGTTTCTACCATTCTTAAAATCAAGCAGTCCCTCTCTTGCTCTCTTTCTGTTTTTGTGGAAGAATACACATGCCTCAGTTGCCTCCCCTACAGTATTGCCATACTTTTCACTCCGAATACTCTACAGTACAGGCTATACAGTATCTAACTTCTGCCTGTAGCTTCAAACTCATCTTCATTAAGTACTGGTGTAAATGCTGAAATGATTAGTAAGTAAATAGTGGAAGATGAGGGTTTAAAGAAAGCAAGATTTACTCTAAAACAGCTAAAGTTATTTCTCATGAAAATCTGCTATATGGTGATTCACCTTATCTCTTCATATGATTAATGATGAAATGTGCTCAGATTGTGGTATTTGTTTTTAAGGTCCTTTTCTCTTTATGACTGCTTGTTATATGTCTCATGTGTATGCATAATCTTCTATGTGAATGAGAAATCTCAGGGTATTATTTAGGAGTCGTATCCTCCACTGAAAACTAACATATTCTGTTGCACACCTTCTTTGTGTGAACTGATAAAAATGCATGAGAATTGTACCATAATTTTTCCTAGGGGAAGCAAATTATATAAATATCTAAATTTATATCTAAATGAACTCTCTGGGGCATGTGTCTTCCCTTAAACTTAACTACTGTGTTTATTTATGGAGTCAAATGTAAAATCTCTTAAAGCAAACATGAGATGCAATATTTCAAATTTATTTCTGAGGAAAGTACATTAATTCTTTGTCCATTATTTTGGCTAATTATTTTTAATTGTGTAGAACGTGTTTTAGATAGAATGGTTTAAATTGCCTATCTCTTCAGTGTAAAAAATAAGTCAATTAAAAAAGCCTCAGCCTCCATGTACTTAAAAGGGCCATTTATTTTAAACTGGAGGAAGCACATCCTACATAAGAGATTTCCTGGAAAAAAATCATTTTCTTATATGCATCCTTCTACCAGACACTGAATAATTTGACAACACAGGAACTGATTTCATTTTGCTTGAGCATTTCACACAAACAAGGAGACATACCTTGCATTATCATTTCAGTGTGATAAAGGATTTTTTAAAAATTTAATTATTTGAAATTAATCATTTTCAACGAGGGGAAAAAGATCAGACCCAGCCCATTCTTCAGGTTGACAGTACTAAGTTTGGGAGTGGAACGAGGGGAAGGGAGATGATTACAACACAAAACCTATTTTGCAATCTAAGGACAAGGTGTCCTCACCAGGAAACAATTGTGCTCCAAGTGTTTACTAGGTGAAGATCAAAATTCTGGGGATCCATTGACTTTGCAATCATTTTCTTGCTCTTTTTTTTATCTTCAGCCCAACTGGGATGACTAGGAAACAAACAGTAGAGTGCAACATTACTCTGTGTTAGAACAGACGCCCTTTGTCCCATCCCACCTCCTAAAGCATTCCAACCTGTGGTTGAAAAATGCTCCTTTAATGTTTCCACTGTAATGGAAGCATCTCAAAAGAGACAGGTGCGTGTTGCAAAGGAAAAAAAGGAAAGAAAGAAAGAAAAAGAAAGAAATTTGTCTCTTTGACAATACCACCTTCCCGTGCACCCTTGTTCATTGCTGATTGTGCTCTGTTTTCCCTTTAAGGTCTGGCGCACTTGATGATGGGCGACCAAGGTATGGGTTCTGCTCCTTTTCCACTCTGCTTTCATTGTATTTTTCCCCTTTTGTTTTCTTTCTTTTTTTGTTTTTTGTTTTTTTGTAGCTGCTTCGAAAACCATCACAGCAGATGATGGCCAATTGCTTGTGAGCTGTCTTGGGCTGCAAATGAGCACATGATCTTAGTCACCCCCTTCTTTATTTCTTTTGTTGTTGTCCTGTGTGTGTATATATATATTCTGTATATATATATATATATATATATATTTACCTATAATATATAAATAGCTCTATTTATTCCATGCTGTGCTATTTTTTGTTGACTCTCCAAAACTTTTGTTCTCCTCCTTTTCAACTCTCTCTCCTTGGCCTTACCTGCCAATCCAGAAATAGTTAAAAAGCAAAGATAACTAGAAAAGCCAAAATAAGCACTCAAGTCATCTGATTGGAAAATTGCTGTGTTTTAAACACAACAGCAGACAGTACAAAAATGTGCTCCCTATTTAGATTGCAAAAGAAGAATTTGTACTCAAGGAAGCATTTTTTTAAAAAAATTCTCCTGCTTTGAGTTAATGCATGACTATTTGAATAATGCAGAAAGCATTTGCTCTTCGCTTCTGGAATGCTGAAAAAAAAAAAAAAGACATTTTGCAACACGGTGAAACTAGTGGTGTTCCTCCATCACACCATCTGAACCACTCTTCCTCAGCCAGTGTCCATGTCACTTCTGTCTCACTTGTTTGAAAGTAGAGCATGGGTTACTTCTGTGAGTGTCTTTTCGTTTTGTTTCTTTTCTTTTGCATGGATGTGAAAGCTGGGAATCAACAGTTCTGAAATGCGACATGCGAGTAGGTGTCTCCCTTTGTCTTCAAATGTGTGTTTCATTCTTTGTCCCTTTCCACTTTTGGATTGTGTTAACATTCACATTTGCACACACACATGACTCTTACTGTTGTTTCTCTTCTTTCTTTTCTCTTTTGTCTGGCAATGCTTTCTTCATGGAACCATTTCATCAAATTCATAGGTAAAAGTAAAGGTATTAAATCAATTTCTTCCTTCTTCCCTCCCTCTCCTGCCTTTTAAATGCTGTCTATATTATTTAAAGTATGTCTGAGTAGTATAGATAGATATATTTAGCACTGATGCACTTTGGCGATAGGAGGTCTGTATGTTTCTGTGATAAAATGTTGCAAGGAACCCAAGGTAAGGAACCAAAAAAATAAAGGGAGGTGACAAAAAAATGAAATGGACCCATTCTAAAACCAACTTTCAAATTGAAATTCATTATTCAGTTTTTTTAAGGAAATGTTAAATATGTTGCATACCATGTGTTACTTGTATTCTTATCAAATCGTTGTATAATTTGTTACTGGTCTTCTTACCCAATGCTGTGTAGCACGACCATTATGCTTGGCGCTCTATAAAGCATATGGATGTTATATTCTTTTTGGCTTTACTGTCTAAGTATCATGCATAAAGGAGAGACCAAGGAAAAGGAGTGAAATAATTACAAGGGCTGAGCAAGGTGGTGCTGGCCAGTTTGGTGACCTTCTATGGTTGCAGAGAAGCTTCAGAAATAGACATGCACTCTGCTGAAAGAGCCAGAGTTGGAAAGGATGGCAAGTTACTGGAGAAAGGGAGGATGGGAGGTTTTTTTTTAGGACTGAGAAAGCAGCATGGAATCGGAAGCTGGCATTGGAGAAGGGAAGATGAACTCAAGCCACCTTCCGAGGTACGGATTCTTTTCTCAGTGCCCTGCAAAAAATAAATAAATGTAAATTGAATCTGTCAGAGGCAGCCTGAAGCACAATGCCACCAGACAGTGACAGAGCAGAGCAGTTTGGTCAAGGGCCAGCAACTGTAACATGTAAGTCTGAGTACAACCAAAGCTAATTTCTGCTTCAGAGGTTCAGCAAGAGGTGCATCTGTGTGATTTTCTTCCTTTTGACTTGGTTAGCTTTTTTATGCCCCTGAACCATGACAATAACGAAATGAACTAGGAAAACTGGTGGAGATGATAGAAGCATAGTTCTGGTTTTGGCTGGTTGATGGGTGGCTAACAGGTGAATGTGCTGGTGTGCATTTTGGTACTGGTATGAACCCAAATCAAGCTAGCTATCTCCCCGTGCAGTCTTCAGCTAAATTAATATATTGTTGCCATTGAAAACAAGTATAGGATCCTGCCAAATTGTGTTTTGCCTGCCTGATATGAATAAGAAAACTAAACTGTGGTTAGGGCTTTAAAAGTGTTCATGTCTTAAAATGTCAGATTGCATAACATGCTTATATTTCTTTCACCATGGATGAAAAAAATTAGCAACTTAATTCTACTGGATGGATAGCATTATGGAGATGGGATTTTCAGTCGTTCCTCACTTCACTGTACATTTCACTAGATTTTATTAGGGACCATGTGATTAAAAACCATCACTAAATCCCTTATCTTTTAAAGCATCACACATAATGGATAAACTTACCCAGGTTGCTCTTTCAGTTGTGGATTCTGTTGGATAATGAATTTAGACATGGGGGGTGTTTTTCTCACCCCAAGATTCTTGGTTATTATAGAGCTTTTAGGATTACCATAATACATTAATGCCTTGGAATACCAGTGATACAATGTAAGAGTGGTAGTTGTGTATTCCTGTCCCGGTTCTGTGTGACAGCATGGTTTAATCTTGGACCTAACTTGATGATTGTATATACATGATTCCCATGGTGCAAACAGTCATAATTTTCTGGAACCTTTCTTAGACTCGTGTGCAGTATCTCTCCAAGCAGGCTTTCTTTAGGGATGGTGGTGGTGGTGGAAGGGGCAGGTGGTAGAGTCCTCTCAGAAAGCAGGTTGTGAATCATTTCCTGACCTCTGTAGTGACTTTCCTCTTCTACCCTTCCTACATGCCTTTGCTCCTCATTTGTGCCACCCCCACCACCTGTGGCTTCTCCTCCACTTCCTTTCTCATACACGTTTTTGCCATTGTTTTCATTTGATTGTCTCCCTCCCTGCAAAAAGCATCTACTCCCCTTAACAAGTACAATTGATGCTTACAAACACTGGAATCACTTAGAGTAGTCAGGGACTGTTATGGCAGCACCTACAATAAGCAGAGCAACAACGTCTCTAGTACAGAGGTGGGAGTCAGTCCAGCATAGAAGGACATTTCCTTCACCAACTCTAGGATGGGCTTTTTAAATTGCCATGTGCTATCAAATCTCTTCCTATGTATGAAAACCCTCTGAATCAATAACCTCCAAAAGGTCCTTTCATTTAACAGCCTGGATGAAAAAGTAGAAATTAAAGGTTGCAGCTACCTTTATTGAACCAGTCGTGTTTTATTGAACCAACAAGTCTTCCTCATTTTCTACTGTCCTTGACTTTTCGTAGCAGTTCGATTTTGGAAATGGGTTTATACCTTTGAATACACAGGGAATGATGAGGGTATATAAAGTTTCATAACAATACTTGAAAGTAACTCTTCATATAATAGTTACAACACACACACACACACACACACACACACACACACACACACACACACACACACACACACACACACACACACACACACACACACACACACACAAGCAGAAGAGAGGACCAGCTCCTTTACAGTCAAAAGAGGGATATCTGGTACAATGGACCCTTGTATAACTAATGGTTTGTATAACATAAAATCTGTATAACATAAAAATTCCAGAGATAGGGGAAATTTGCTTAACAGAATTGCCTATGGGGCAAATTCATACAACAGAATAATGGTTGTGATTAGGGATTAATCAGATTTCCATGCATTCCTATGGGAAATTTGTATAAAGGACAATTTGCTTAACATAATTTCATTTGGAACGAATTAATTCGTTTATACAAGGTACTACTGTGTTATGTTTCAGTATTGATAGTGTAACAAAATTCAAGCCATGTGTTAAACTTGACAAGGTAAAAAGGAAGAGGTTTGAATCCACATTTGTAGAAAGCAGGGATTCCTGAGAAGGTATGGGGTGGTCTACTAGCCATAGTCTGATAACCACATGTGATGCTGGGCCTGATGCTTTGATACCTCCAGTGGGATATTTAAAGAGAAGTCTGTTTGAATCCAGCTGAACAGGTGTGGATGCTCCATTTCAATCAATGCTTCATGAAGTATCTGTACATGGAGTGTGAAATAAAAATAGGTAGCTAATTTACAGATATAAAAAGAATGAACTCAGTATTTGACAACCCTGGTTCCTGGTACCCAAACATACCTTTTATCTGGAAATAACTAAATGTTGACTTTTCCTGGTGATTTCAAATCTTGCAGGATTTCAGTGTATTTAATTTAGTTAACCTGTTCTCTTGTGTTCATACAATGAATGTGTCACGTGTAAGCATTTTTCTATAATATTAGCCTGTTAACTAGACAGTGTATGCCACAGATCTTGTGAAAACTTAATGAGGTTTTTCAAAAGGAAAGATAATGTGGGATTATGTCCTGATGTCTAGTTAGACTAATTATCTGAAACCCATATTTACAGGAAATGTCAGGTTAAAAGCCACATTGAGAATTGTTCCCATTTTGACTTCATTTCAGAAGAAGATAAAGAGTACGGTCGATCTAAAGTAGCCCAACACTGTCATTTTCAGATCAGCTGGGTAATTTTTATGACAGTATGTTCCCACATTTGTGGTCATTGCTTTCAAGTAAGAGCATTGAACTCTGTCATGTGAAAAATTATTGGCAATTCACACTGCAAGAAAGCTAAGACTATGAATGGAAGGAAATGGGGAATGTTAGTGTGGAGCATATATGATAGGATGTGATATACTTGACAGTATACTACTACATGGGAAACTGGGTATACAAGATAATGGATTGTTTTTCCATCATGATTTGAACCAATCACTAGAGATGGGCACGAAACGAACACTTTTTTGTTTCTGTTTTTGTTTTTTCATTTCGTTACGCAATGAAATGACAAATGAATTTTGTCTCCAAAATGAAACAAAATGAACAGAAACACCGGAAATTTTGTTGTGCGTTTCGTTTTCGTTACTGCAATACAGTGAACTGCTTTAAATGCTAAAAAAATCACAAAAAATGAAATAAATGGTAACGAAATGGTAACAAATGAATGAAAATGAAAACGATTTTTTTTGCAAAAATTCATGAAAAACGGAAACAAACCAAAACGGACCCTCCAAATGACAAATGACAAACGAAATGTCATTTTTTTTATTCGTGCCCATCTCTACCAATCACCATTGGCTGACATTGCACAAGAGCTGTCCCTCCTATACTCAGAATTCATTTCATGTCCTTCACTGTGCTTTAGCTCTAAGACTGGTTATACTAGGAGCCCTACACTTTTCAACCTTAACACAAGAGTGGAATCCAAATACATTTACACAACCAATCATGGGAGTCAAGGCAAGTGGTTGCATAGTAAGATGCATAACTATTTGCACAGACAGGTGCCACAATGTTTGTGGTCCTGGTACAATATACCATTATTGCCTCTGCTAAAATAGAAGAAGCCTCATGGCGCAGTGGTTAAACTGCTAAACTACAGTTATAACTGTGCTCACAATCCAGGGTTCATTTCCAGGTAGCATGCTCATGCCTTCCATCCTTCTGAGGTAAGTAAAATGAACACTCGTGTGTGTGTGTGTGTGTGTGTGTGTGTGTGTGTGTGTGTGTGTGTGTGTGTGTGTGTGTGTGTGTGTGTGTGTGTGTGTGTGTGTGTGTGTGTGTGTGTGTGTGTGTGTGTGTGTGTGTGTGTGTGTGTGTGGTGTAGCCTGCCTAATATTTGTAAGAAGCCCAGAGAGAGTCTTAAGTACTATGGGGTCATATATAAGAAGCACACTTTGCTTTGCTCTTGTTATGTTGGCTTTATGTAGACCTTTGATTCTCTTACTGTGTTGCTATTCTCAGGGCTGCAGCTTGGGGAGGGGGCCAAGCTGGGCATGATCCCCAGTCACCACATTGCCCAAAATAGGGTTTGTACTTGTATTATTCATCCCCCCCTCCACCAATGTGGCACAGAATCCATTTTTGTCCTAAGTGACATAGCCCCTTGTTGTGGGTCTGGCTATTCTCATTTGAAAACCTTCTGCGACCAGAATTCTGTCATAAATATATAAAAATGGCAGATTCAACCATACATGTGCATCCCTTGTGTTCTCTTTTTCTCCCCTCTCTCTTTTTTTCTGGCATCTTGTTTTTATAAGGGGGGCACCTTGACCAACTGTGGCCATTTCTTCATAACTCCCAGTCCACCACCTGAGATGTCGCAAGTGAAAAAGCATTTTTTGAAGTTGCTATCTGGTGACCCAGGGATTCTATTTGTGGGAATGTCCTTTGATATGATATTCATACAGGGATGCCACCCTTTGATGCTACAGTCAATATCTGTGTGACTCTTAAAAATATGAATAAAAAAGAAGAAAACTAAGATCAGATTTAATCTTGACTTAGATTCTCCCATGCAACATATTTAGCATGAGTACTTTTATCCTCTTGTAGCAACCTGAAAAGATAAAGGAGTGGGATAGTGGTGCATTTGAAAGAATAATGAAGAACGCACCCTAGTGTGCTTAGAATCCATTTGTACAAGAAACAAATGCAAATACATGAATGGCTAGAAGAAACCAGTGATTTTGCTGTTGCTGCTATTAGTTTTATTTCTTTCCTTTATTTCTCTTGGAAGGGAGAAACTGACACAAAATGTGTTTAATCTATCAAGAGGCTTTGCATGGCATTGATTAGCAAGTTGAAACTGGAAATATATAGGGTTGCATTTTGGGAGCATTGTCTGGGGCAGTGATGGCAAACCTTTTAGAGACCGAGTGCCCAAACTGCAAATCAAAACCCTACTAATTTTTTGCAGTGCCAATACAACAATTTAACCTGAATACAGGTGGCTGTGAAGGGGTGATGTCGGGTGCCCACAGAAAGGGCTTTGAGTGCCACCTTTGGCACCCATGCCATAAGTTCGCCAACACTGGTCTAAGGGAGAGCATTTTTACAGTGTGCTAGATGTGACAAGACAGAAAAACTGTTCCAGCCAAAGCTTAAAGCAGTGGGAAAGATAAAGGATATCACTTTCCCTTATTTTTACCGATTCTAAGAGGCCCCTTTGTCCAATCTTTTTGAAACCTGGCAGTTCTGACACCTTGAGAGAGCAGTTTAATGCCTGGAAATGATGTGCTCTTTTGAATGGAAAACTCCAAAACATCAGAAATGTTCTTGGTCTTCAGTGCAATCAACTTGGAACTAAATGAAAAACGCAGTGAGGAAAATAAAACTATTAAGATACTAATGAATGGGAGGGAAATACTCAAGAAATAGTGAGAAATGAAAATTTTGAAAAAAGAAAGGGAAGATTTTTGAATAAATTTTGCATTTAATTTTTTAATTCATGCCCATCACTGCTGCTGCTGATGAAAAGTCCTAGTCTTTTTATCACTGTTGCGTGACACAATTTGTTGAAGCAAAAAATGGGTTGAGCCGTGTAGCCATCACAAAACACAATTGCAAAAATAGGTTACAGGTGATACCTTTATAGGCCACAATTAAAAATAAAAAAGGAACATTGCAAACTTTCGAGTGTAAATCACCCTTCTTCAAAGCAAGTCCCAGACGTTCAGACATAGTAAAACACATGTTTTATAGTGGCCTATAAAGGTATTGCCTGTAACCCATTTTTACAATTTGTTGAATCACCCTTTTTCCATGAATGATTTTAAAATAAATGAATAGCCATTATACTCCTGATATAACATGCATTATGTCATTAGTATCAAACAGAGTCAAAACTTAGAAGCTGTATCATCATATGAACGTAAGGATACACCTAATGTTTAAATAGCTAGTTGGCTATGGATGAAGCACTTTTCCAGAGATTGGCTGGGGGAGCTATTTCTGATCTCTCACATGTGCCTTTGCCATATCTCAGTTGTCCTAATACATTACAGTCTGGTTTGGACTATCTAGTAAAGCATTCAACAACTAGAGCAGAAGGTTGTGACTTGTTTACCAAATAAGATTTTCTGCCTACATAACAAAAGACTAATAAGGCATGAACAAGATGGAACTTCCAGATGAAGAAATTCTCATAATCTGAACACTGCAATCAAGAAACTCCTCTGCTATATTCTTAGCAGGTGATAGGACACATGTTGGGCAGAAACATGTTGGAACAAGCATCATGGTAATAATATAATACAGATTATCAAAACTCCCTCATTTGCAACCCCAAATCCTCTTTTCTTATTAATCTTCTGTCAGTTGTGCAGAACATCCTTTTTTTATTCTTCATCATAGATTAATCTCCACCCCTCTTCAAATTACTTCATCTTCATCAAAGTGTTTGATTTTGCTGCTGATTTGGTTCATGACTTTTTATAAGCTAACTAGAGATGGGCATGAAATGCAAAAAATGGCGTTTTGTTTTTTGTTTCATTTTTTCCTTTTTCCTTTTGTTTTGTTTGAATTTTTTAAAATTCTTTGGTTTTTAATTTTTTATTTTTACTGATATTTCTTCAGCGGGCATGTGGGGCCCTGCCGGCAAATCAGCACTTTTTTAACAAGCGCCAGTCAGCTGGCGGATAGCCCAAACACCAGCTGGTTGGCGCTAATTTTTATTATTTATTTTGACAAGCGCTGAGATCGGTGCTTGTCAAAATAAATAATAAAAATTAATAAAAACAAAAAACAAAATGGAATGAAATGAAATGAAAATTTCCTTTTTTTAAAGGCACTCCATTTTTTGTTTCGTTAGGAAATGAAACATAAAACAAACCAAAAACCAAAAAAATGTTTTGTGTCCATCTCTAATGCTGCTCAAACATTTTATTACATCAGATTGTTGTGTTCATTTGTACATTTATTGCGCCTTTTTATGTGTGGAGAACTGCTTTCATGGTCCTCTGAGAGTCCTTTTAGAAAAATGGCTTATAAATGTTAGCGTTTTAAAATACATTTGAGGAATCCATTAAAGCAACATTAAAAAGTAACACTAATCACACTAAAAGAAATGAAACAACACTTAAAATGTCAACATACCATTAAATTACAGAAGAAATATTTCAAATAAATCATTCAAATTTAAAACAGTCCTAGCAATGACTCAGTCAAAACATGAATAACAAAATGAATGACAGACTAAGTGTGACAGAATTAAAATAAACACCAGAAATCAAGGTAAACAAAGCAGGTTTTCACACTGCCAGAAAGAAACAATAGAAAGAGCCATGATCTCCCTTGGGATGAAAGAACCACAAATCAGGGAAGGATCACATAAAATGGTTTATCTGTAAGGAAAGGGCCTTGACATTGTTATGAGCATTTTGTTTTGGAAATGATGCGGTTCCAAAATGAAACAGGAGCACAGCTGGCATTCGGAACAAGAACAACCCTCTGGAACAAAACCAGCCAATCCTTTAACTTGCTCTGGGATTGCGCAGGGCTAAACTCCAATGGGGAAGAAGCCTCCAATGTTATCTTTCCTTCTCCCTGGTGCTGGCCAATCAGACAGGGAGGTGGGGTGATGTGAGCTTATATGGGATCAAGCAGCCCTCCATCTTTGTTCAGCCAAAACTTATATAGGCCAAGACAAAGTTGGACCAGCTATATTAGTGAATAAGTATTAGGATCATTTTTCAGTGGCATTTCTTGAGGCAGCCGAAGGCAGTCCATTGAATGAAAGTGAGATAGCAGTGCTGACAACCAGAAGATGTCTGTAGGGGAACATATCTCCCTGTGGAATGAGCCGAGTGTAAGTTAGAACAGAGTGGAACAACACGACTCCTTAGCTGAATCCAGGATTAGCAGAGAGAAATAAATTGCTTAGCACCCACCTACTCTACCCTTCATCCCTAATTTACTGTCAAATGAATTATTTTTTTTTTTTTTATTTCTTGAGGTATATGTATTTGATATACTTATATGCTACAGACTAGAGTGTTCCTGTTCGTGTATGTGGATATATTTATTCCTTTTTTACTTAAAACATTTTACCCAGCCTTTCTTCTAAAAAGGACCCAAGGTTAATTACATAATTAAAAACACAATATCAAAACCTAAAACCTATTAAATCAGAATTAATAACATTATATTAAAAGTGTATAAAGTGTTTTATTGTCTCCTCAACAGCTAGTCACTCAGGGAAAGCTTGCCTGAGGAGAATGATCCTCATCTGCTTGATGAAGGACTGCAAAAGATGGGGCCAGCCTGGCCTCCTGTGGGAGGGAGTTCCAGAGTCTGGAAGTAATGATAGAGAAGGCCCTCTCCTGTGTCCCCACAAAACATGTCTGTGAAGATTGTGGGACTGAGAAAATGGTCTTTCCTGATGATCTTATTGTTTGGATTGTATCCTGTTGCTAGGTCCAACTAGGGTGTAACCACTGATTCAACAAGATTCATATAAGCATTGAGTTCCAATTCAGCAGTGACTTTGGACATGCCTGCTGCAGGGCTTCTACTTTTGAGGGCTTGGCTGAAACAGTTCTTTGGCACAACAGAAGGGTTGCTCTAAAGGAGTTATTTCCCATTAAAGTGATCCTTTCTGGTGCAACCAGGAATTGCCTTTGCAGCCATCTGATTACACCCTCAATGAGAAACATACAGTCTGGGATTTTTCAGGCTTCTTTTTCTATTTCTTCGTTTTATATATCTCAAAACATGGAGTGCAAGTAGACAAGGAGTTTGGTCTACCTATATGAGTCATCTTTGATTTCTGGAAATTTTTGTTTGTTTTTTCTTGAAATTTCCTGCACTTGGGTGCTATTATTGCCACTACTTCTGCCTCTTTCCAACATTGCATAGGGACTATACCACCAAATCTCAGGTTTGAATGGGTCCTCCAGTGCACACAAAATGGTTTGTCTAAATCATGCTTACAAAGTATGTATTGTAATATGGTGATATTTCATCTCATGGCCAAGCAGCATGGTTCTGTCACAGAGCAAAAATGGCACTCTTCAGAATATTAATTCAAGCTGGCAAGTTCATTACAACTTTTCAAAACACATTCAGCATGTCCTGAAAAAGATGGAAGATGATTTAGATAAATGGCACAAAGCCTTTATGCAATAGCTATTTTAAAAGTTTTTGAAAGCTGATTTGAAAACATTTGATCAGCTATGTTAACTTGTTTGTTTATGAAATATGTTAATATGTTGGGTTTCAAAGGAGCATATCCATATTATTTTAGAGTTCATAGGATAGTCCCTAACTCTCAGAACTGCTGTCCATTATTTTCTTGAACTCATGAGGAACTAGTGTGGTGCCAGATGATTGGAGGAGGGCTAATGTCCCTATCTTCAGAAAGAGGAACCTGGGAATTATAGACCATTCAGCCTGACATCAATCCCAGGAAAAGTCCTGGAACACCTTATTCAGCAGTTACTATGCAAGCACCTATAAAACAGCACAACAATAACTAGAAGCCAACACAGATTTGTCAAGAATGAGAACATAAGAACAGCTTTGCTAGATCAGGCTACAGCACATCCAATCCATTCAGTCCAGCATTCTGTCTCACACAGTGGCTCACCATTTGCTTCAGGGTATTCCCAAGCAGATGTCTTCATCTACTTATGATTCCCTGCAAATGGCATTGAGATATATATTTTATTTATTTATTTATTTATTTATTTTTGTATTTGTTAACCACCCGATTTTCCCGAAGGAACTCAGGGTGATGTACAAGATGTTGCAAGAACAACTTGTTCAAACATACAACATCATACAACAAATCAAATACAACAATATTAATTAATTAATTAATTAATTAATTAATCCTGCCTTTTTCTCCAACCCAAAGAATTAATCCTGCCAGAGTAACCTGATCTCATTTTTTTGATCAGGTAACCTCCCTGGTAGACAGAGGGCATGCTGTAGATATAATTTATCTCAACTTTTGATAAAGTGACTTGTGACATCCTGGTTAGCAAGCTAACTAGGTGTAGGCTGGATAAATAGTGTAAGGTGGATACACATTTGGTTGCATAATCATACCCAGAGAGTCATGATTAATGGCTCCTTCTCTAAGTTGGAGGATTTCTAACAAGTGGGATATTCCAAGGCTCAATCCTGGGTCCTATTATCTTCAACATTTTTATTAATGACTTGGACAAGGGAGCTCAGTAAATGGACAACACACTTCAAGAAAGAAGCTAACAAATTGGAACAAGTTCTGAAGAGGGTGACAAGGATGATCAGAGGGTTGGAAACCAAGCCCTATGAGAAAAGACTGAAATAATTGGGCATGCTTAGCCAGGATAATAGAAGACTGAAGGGGCAATATAATAGCACTTTTCAAATATTTGAAGGACAGTCATACAGAGGAGGGTCAGGATCTGTTCTCGATCATCCCAGAGTGCAGGATGTGCAACAATGGGCTTAATTTAAGAGGAACCCAGCTTTCAGCTGAATATCAGGAAAAAGTTCCTGTTAGAGCAGTGCAGCAATGGAATCAATTTCCTCAAGAAGTGGTGAGCACTCCAACACTGGAGGTACTCAAGATATACCACCTGGCAGATATCCTTTGATTTGTATTCCTGCATGGAGCAAGGGGGTTGGACTTGATGGCCTTGTAGGCCCCTTCCAGCTTCACTATTCTATAACTTTATGAGTGCAGCTAAAGCTAAGTAGGTGGAGACCTGGTCAATGACTTGGATAACAGCCCAGAGTGACCCAGCTGACAGGTGGGTGGTATAAAAAGCTAACAAATAATAATTAAATAACTAAGAGACCAGGCTGAAATCCAGCTTCATGATGATGAAAAGGGAACAACCTTTAATTGAATAGAAACGTAAATAAATTGTAAGATTTATTTATTTTACTTATTCCTGCTTCTTGGAATTCCCAGTGGTCTCTACCAGGACATTGACCAATAATAAGAGTCAGTTTATGAGCCTACTCATACCAGGGTGATGTGAAATCAAGGTGAACTATAAAATGGAGGACTCACCACGAAGTTTCCTCAGTCTGACGAAGCTGTTTGGATGAGTAGCAAAACATTCCAGTCTCTCAAGAAAAGAAGTCCAGTAGCCATGACTCAACTTCCTGATAAACTCATCTGGATGACTGAGAACCTTCACAGACTTCTTTGAAGCTCAAAATACTAGCGTAGTTCATCAATCAAAATGTTCACTTTCTGAGCATGATCCAGTGTTCCTAGGTTGTTTTCTTTGTGGGCAAGTTGTTGTTTTTTTCTTCACAATTTGTTGTACACCGCCCAGAGTTCCTGAGAGAAAGTTGGGCAGTTAATAAGTACAAATTTAAATAAATAAATAAATAAATTTTGAAACAAGCTTTCAGAAACCTTTAGCTTATTGGACTATTAAAGGTAACATGGAAGATTCTGAAGATCGTTGGGGCATATTCCATAAAATTAACAACATTCTTCCATATCCCTAAATCCCTACTGGGTACTCCAGACCATTTTGTTGAAGATGCAACATCTAAATAAAAATATTGCTGATGATAATATTCTGTAAACCCTTGCACTGCTGTACATGCAACTGAAAGAAAAGGGGTGGATAGCTCAGTAGCTTAGTTTTCTTGTTGGGGAGCCAGAGGTTGGGAGTTCAATTCCTGAACATGCTCCTTGAAAGGGGCTGGACTTGATTATCTATAGGGTCCCAACCAGATCTGCAATTCAACATTTATTATTTATTATTATTATTATTATTATTATTATTATTATTATTATTATTATTATTATTATTATTATTATTATTTCTAGAGTGAGTTACTTGCTAGAACAGCAAGTAACTGCTGTTACTTTGGTCATACGGGCAAAGTCAAAATAAAAATAAAATAACAAATGAAAAAAACAACCAGTATTTCTGGCTTGTAGTTTTTGTGTCAGTCTCAACAAATATACCTTGGCCTTCCATCTAGTAAATAATGGCAAGTTTTAGAGGTAATGAATTTGAGGCAGGGCAACATTCTGAGCCAGAATGTCCATATCAGCACTATGAAATGGGATTCCTGACAATATCCCCTGAGATCTTGAAATCGGGAGAATGAAGTGGGTTTCTTACATGTTAAAAAAAAGTAAAGTTTTCCCCGCACATGCCTGGTAGTCATGTCTGACTCAAGGGTCGGTGCTCATCTCCATATTCAAGCTGAAGAGCCAGTGTTGTGCAGGTCCTTGGCCATGGGCCTGGCATGGCTGCAAGAAAACACTGTTTTAACTTCACGGTTTTTATGGCGGTACCTATTTATCTACTTGCATTTACATGCTTTCAAACTGCTAGGTTGGCAGGAGCTGGGTTTAACAGCGGGAGCTCAGTCCACTGTGTGACACCCAGGATTCGAACCGCTGAGCTGCTGACCTTGCAGCCAACAGTTGTCTGGAGAATGCTTTAAGTGCTATTGGGCGTTATATAAGCAGCACACTTTGCTTTTCCCTTTTATAACCCTAATTCATTGAATTTAATAAAAGTGAACACTTATGTATTATCCTCTCAGATGTGAACACATCTGGATCCCAAGTAAGTGTTTTCATACTGTAACAAACAGTGGTCAAAATACTTCATCTTCCTCAAATCCTTAGAAAAGCACAGTCACTGCTTAGCTTGCCTAATGCCTACCTATTAATGTGACCCCCCCATCCTCAACTCTTTTTGTCATCCTATTTTACTTGAGAATAACATATAAAAATGAATAAATATTTCTTTATCTTAAAGAGAAAGAAAAGTTGTAGAAGACTTTTGAAAGCCATCCAGTTCTTCTTAGAGTGCATGCAAACAACAAAAATCAGCTCCTTACA
Source organism: Phrynocephalus forsythii (assembly GCA_029282475.1). Taxonomy (NCBI): domain Eukaryota; kingdom Metazoa; phylum Chordata; class Lepidosauria; order Squamata; family Agamidae; genus Phrynocephalus; species Phrynocephalus forsythii. The sequence continues at coordinate 132,129,711 of JAPFRF010000002.1, read as the reverse complement.
TTTCCACCACTTGAGAAATGCACCAAAAAGTTTGAAAAGTCCAAAAACTGTTGCAAAATTATGTCCAGAATGGCTCCTAACCTCAATGAAAAAAATGCTCCAACTCTTCCCACCCCTACAGAAACTATGGGGGCACAATGCATCTTGGATACACTTTTTTCACAATGCCTTACCAAAAAAAAAAAAAAAAAAAGGAAACCGGGGCATACACTGAAAAAAAATATTAAACAGAGGCATCCCAATTTCCAATAATTTCTTTTTGTACACCAAATTTTTTGTTAACTGAGGTATTTGTAAACTAAGGTACCACTGTAATTTCAAATATCTATTTTGGAGAATTTTTTTCTTCTAGAATCAACAAATTAATTATATTATTAAGTTCACAGATTAACATAACATCAGTTTAAATTATTCCATTTTGACCTAGATCTTCTCTAGAGACGTAGTGATTGGGACATACCCCTCCATATCTCTGCAGGGATTTGGAATTCCTCTCCTTATAATCGTAATACTGTACCCTCATAGAGGGTGATACAGTCTTTTAGGTAGCCTGGACTAAGCTGTTAATGGTTTCATAAGTTAAAGCTAGAGATGGGCATGAACCAAACTACAACCTGGAAAAAGAACAACAGCAGCAGCAGCAGAAACAACAACAACAACAACAACAACAACAACAGTGAACTAGGCTGGTTGATGGTTGGGTTTCTGCAAGCTAATTTGCCTAAATAAAATAAAGCACTGATAGAAGGGCACATAGTTAGGTGCTCAACCTTCAGGTTTGTAGTGTCGTTTTGATTTTTCCAGATCTCCATGAAGAAAAAAATTCCTCAAATGGGAAAAAGAGGAAAAGTGATTGAATTGAGGGTATAGGGTGCCATCAGTTTTGATGAAGTAGTAGAGAGGAAGATTTTACTTCCACCCATGAGTTGCCTTCTAGCATTTGTATTAGAGATGGGCACGACTCAAAAAATGGTGTTTCGTTGGTCGTTTGTCATTTAGGGGGTCCGTTTCGGTTCATTTTTGTTTTTCGTGATTTTTTTTGGGAAAAAAATTCATTTTCATTTTGTTATGTAACGAAACGAAAAAACAAAACAAAAATGAAAAATTGCTGTTTCGTTAGCATTCATTACAGTTCAATGTTTTTGCCACAATGAAAACGAAACGCACGACAAAATTTCTGTTGTTTCAGTTCGTTTCGTTTCATTTTGGAGACAAAATTTCATTTTCCTTTTGTTACGTAACGAAATGAGAAAATGAAAACAAAAAATTGCTTGTTTCGTGCCCATCTCTAATTTGTATAAAGGTCAGCAGCCAGTGTGATTTCAGTCACCGATGAGAATGCTAAGGGAAAGAAGAAGCATGTGATGCTACTGAAGTCCATGCACAAGGAATGTAGGCATACATTCATAGTAAGATGCACTCCTAGTAGTAAAGTAGCTAACCTAAATAGGAAACAAAGGAAAAAGAGCAGTCTACAACATGAAACTTAGCCAGCCAGGAAAAGGCTTATACTTTGCCATATAACTGGCAGAGCAACTGCAAGGGGATATGGTGACCTATCCCTAAACCCTCCTCTGTGTGCCAGTGGTTGGAAATCTTGGGGTTTGTCTGAGGGTTTGATGTCTTTTCCTTTGACACCACCGCTTCACTCTTCTTAATATCCATTTCTTTAGGTTAAATTGCTGTGTGTCATTGCTTAAAAGCATTTCAACCCCATGAATGCTAGATGGAACAAAATGGATCTATGGGACTGTTGGACAACTAGTGGTCCTTTACATTACCTCCTCGAACCATATAAATGTTCTTGGTTTGGTCACTTTTTGCATATTTATATTTTGCGTTAAAATATAAAAAACACTACTTCAAATCCTGTGTCCCTCCATTTAGACCTTCATTTTCTTTTATATTAGCTACAGAAGCTCATTTATGTGGGTCATTGCCTTCTGGATCACAGTTGTTCTCTGTGTTGGAACCATATTAGGAACTGTCTAAGCTGTAGGGTTAATCTTCCTCATTTGTGTTCCACACTTCCGTTTCTAGAATGATAACAAGTAGTCCTGGGATCCCTTAATGCAGTGCTTCCCAACCTTCCTAATGCCACAACCCTTTAATACAGTTCCTCATGTGGTGGTGACCCCTTGCCCTGCTTGGAAGAGGTCTCAAGCCCCCTTTGGCAGGCCACTGCCGCAGGTGCCATAGAGAACTTCCCTCTACAGGCACCCTCAGCCAATCACAGCTTCCGGTGCCTTTGACTGACATCCCCTCCAACCTATCAAGCTGTAACCCACTCTTTCCCCCCTTCCTCCTCCGCCTCCTCCAGACCCAAGCCATGTGTGCCCTTTTCTTCACTGGCTCATGGTGACCCCTGTGAAATGGTCATTCAACCCCCAAAGGGATCCTGACCCCCAGGTTGGGAACCACTGCCTTAAAGACTGATAGCAAATCTTAGTTGGCATTGTCTTTCATGGACTGCAGTCTACCTCAACTTCATCCACCTGGTAAAGTGTACTAAAACCTGTGTCAGAGAAAACTTGCTCCCATGAAACTCTTTTAACAAGCCTGTGATACTATTGTTGTTGAACTCTATTATTATTCTTAATATTTCTGTTAATATTAGTATAAAGACACTTTTACTGAAAGGGATATAACAGGTTTCCTTTGTGTTTTACTTTTGTCATTTTGACATAGATAAATTTGCTGCTGCAAGCTTTCAATAATTATTTGAGTGGTGCAATATGTACATTTCTCCAAAACTATATTTCTGCATAAAAATATTTTGGTGGTGCTGGCAGGGGGGAGGCTTTGCACTTAACTGTTCTGTTTTAATTACTGAACTATCAGGTACAAAGAAAAGTCCTGAACATCCTACCTAGTTGAAATTCTCCTGGGATTAAAACCAGAAAAACAGGCCAGAGATTATCTAAAAATATATTTCTTAATACTCTTACTAGCTAATGTCGTTAGTAAAGAGCTCCTTCCATTTCCTGTGTTAGGGAATAATAAGGCCTCTAGTTTCACAGAAATATGACTTCCTTATCATAACAGAAGGTCCCATTATGTCTGTATGGATTAGAAGGTTGTGGAGAATTAATGCAGAGGAACAGAAGTAGTCCTATTAGGCATAAGAGTAGACAGTTTATTCCTAGTACTACCCACGACTACCATCATCAATTTCTTCGCATAATTAATGTCTTGGCTCACATGCAAACTTACCACTGAAGTGAGAAGTCTGGAAAATCTGGGTTCCTCTTCACATGGAGTGTCTCCCCATGTGCAGGAACCCCCTTCCTTTTGTTTGCAGTGAAGAAAGGAAAAATGCAAAAATAAAAACAAAACAAATTTAGAAGGATGAGAGCCTAAAAGCACCACTCCTTCAATGAAGAGTAAACTGAGTGGTCTTAATAAATCTAGCACAGAAAGCAAAAAATTATGATACAAAAATAAGAAAGAAAAGGAAAAGAGAAAAGGAAATAGAAAGAGAAAAATGAAAATCAATATGTCCAAAGCTATGATAATAAAAGTAAAGTAATAGTAAGGTATATATAAGTGGTGTAAGAACTACAGTACAATGTTTAATAGACGTATAAATGATGAGCCCAAGAACACACATCCTTTTTTCTTTCTTTCTTTCTTTCTTTCTTTCTTTCTTTCTTTCTTTCTTTCTTTCTTTCTTTCTTTCTTTCTTTCTTTCTTTCTTTCTTTCTTTCTTTCTTTCTTTGGTATCATATTATTTTGTCTTGACTCTGTTTGGCACCCCTCTATCTATTTAATTTACTTTCCCCCTCGTGTCTCCTTTCAGGGAGGTGTAATCTCCCACTTGTGTGGGGGGTCCCCATCCCCTACGTGGACAGCCAGAGTGCCTGCATTTCACATTGATTTAAACACCACTATTGCCTAGATGCCCTAAGCACATCCGATCTCACCTGATTTTGGAAGCTAAGCAGGGTTGGCCCTGGTTCGTACTTGGATGGGAGACCACCAGGGAATACCAGGTGCTGGAGGCGCCTGGAGTAGGAACTGGCAAACCACTCCAGTATTCCTGCGAACAAAACTCCATGGACATGGAGTCACGAAGGGCTGGTAACAACTGTAATGATACAACACACAAATACAGGAGAATTGCTGTATAAAATATTTGCATACAGTTTGATAAAAAGTCCTGAAAACTTCAGGACTATCAGTTCAAAAAAGTACTTAGACTCTTGGGGAAACTTGTTAATTGTTCTCTATAGCAGAGATTCATAAACCTTGGAAATAATTTTGTGTATACTGGTTCCTCAGAGGCTCCTTCGAAGGCATAAATTGATTGGGTGCAATAGAGACGTGTACTTGAACTGTTTTAAAGCATGACAGCAATGTGAATGCTAAGATAATAAATTTGGTGACTAAACACTTTAAAAGTCAGCAACTATAGAATGAACCTACTGGAGTCAAAGTGACATGGTAATTTTCACCAAATACTTAACTTTATGTTTTGGGCATGATATTAGCAAACATAAGCCCTTTTCTATCTGCTAAATAAATTTCCAGCTTTGTTCAGTCAGAATCAATTAGCATTCATTTTAGTTGGCTGTTATGAATTCACTATGAATCTACCTTTGGTTGTTTCCAACAAGGTATCCATGTTATTCTATTGCAGCACAAACAACAAAGACTTAACAAGTTTCGTTTGGCATAAGCTTTTATGGACTATAGTCCAATTCCTCAGGTTTGAACATTTGAGGGTATGCAAGGTGAATTTGATGATAGGGAATAGAAAGTTATCAATTCAGTAATTTTCCTTCTCCTGCAGTAGGATTATACTAGAAAGAAGCAATTGATAAGTTCACAAGGTTACACAATTCTGTTATATGTACATGGTTTTAGATCACATCCCATGGCTAGAACATAAGAACATAAGAAGAGCCATGCTGGATCAGGCCAAAGGCCCATCTAGTCCAGCTTCCTGTATCTCACAGTGGCCCCACCAGATGCATTTGGGAGCGCATGAGACTAGATATCTGTCTCCTGATACCACTCCCCTGCATCTGGCCCTTGAAGTACCCTGGTTTAAAGCCTAGAGATTACACATCTCCATCATGGTTTGTAACCCGTGATGGACTTTTCCTCTAGGAATCTGTCCAATCCCCTTTTGAAGGCATCCAGGCCAGATGCCATCACCACATCCTGTGGCAGGGAGTTCCATAGACTTACTGGGTGAAAAAATATTTTCTTTTGTCAGTTCTTACTCTCCCAGCACTCAATTTGAGTGTATGTCCCCTAGTTCTGGTATTTTGAGAGAGGGAGAAGAGCTTCCCTCTATCCACTTTACTCATACCCTGCATTATTTTGTATGTCTCAATCATGGCTGTAAATGCAAGACCCAATAGCTATCTGTAGAAAATAGCCACTCAGGTGAGGAAGACAGGTTTTAATGTCCTTATTTTGCCTTCTGTCCAAACAACAGGATGTCATCCAATTATCTGACAAAAGAAGTGTTAACTGCTGTATAAGATGAGGACAAAAGATGTACATCATTATGAACATTTCAGCAACATTGATCAGTGAGCTGGTCATAACTCTACAGCTTTCATGCACAGGGTCACAACAAAACCCTCTGGACATGCTTAATTTTCTTCCAGGCTATAGAAATGGCACACAGTCATGCCTTCCCGTACCTGCCTTGCCATGTCACGTTTCAGCACATCCTGCGGTGCCTAATAAAATTAATAACTAACATGGATTAAAGGGGAGATGAAGGACATGCATATCTGGCAGATTTTACTCCTTTAAAGTTCATAAGCTCTTTATAAAGTGTATTTATAAAGTGTTTTAGTGTATTGTATTTATTGTATTTAAATGCTTTTATCGTTTTAATTTTATTGGCATTTTAATGTTTTAATTGTTTTAATTGTTCATTTTAATTGTAATTGGGTAGTGGACAGCATCCTCTGTCCTGCAGCCTCCCTGTGTGCATGCGTGCTGCGTACCTCTTGGTGAGTACCCTCCCCTGCCCCACAGTGCAGTCACTCTGTGGCTGCCTTGCACCCTGAGCAACGCCCACCGCTGTTTTTGCAGCCTCCCTGCATACCTAGTCTATACTGTGTCTCTGCCAGCATCCATTTTTTTTAGTGTTTTCCCTCTGGTCTGGGGCATTGGGGGATACCTGTGCACGGAAATGCTTTTAAAATCGCGCAAAAAGCAGGTAGAAACAACAAACGAAAAAATGAAAAACTGTAACAAATTTTTTCAAAAGTTTCCCAACAAACGGAAACGAACCGAAACAGACCTCTCAATGACAAACGAAAAACCGAAATGCCATTTTTCTGTTTCGTGCCCATCTCTACTAGGAATAATGGAGCTGACTTTCTCATAAACAGTATTTTATTCCCCCTTCTCTGCAACAACTAGAATGTACTCAAGTGACTATTGACCTCTCTTCTTTATTAGTGCTGGGCTGTCTTCAAGGGGTCAAGAGAAGGGGACCCCTCAGCTAGAAGGACTAGATGTGGGCTGACAGGATTTGGATGTACCCTTCCAAACGCTCTCCCTTCATCTTCTCTCTTTTGCTTTTCTACCAGCATCTCTGACAGCGAGAGGTATTAGAGGCCTAAAGGGAACCATTTCTTTTTCCTGAGCTTATCCCACTGATAGTCTCAGCAAGGTCAGCCTCAATAACATGCAACAGACATTCTGCTGACTTCTCTGGCTAGGCAAGTTGAAGATTAACCTAAGCCTCTAAGCTGGTACCTCTAGTGATGGAGAATAATTTCCTTAGATTTGACAGTCCAGATAAGAGAAAAAATTTTGCATCTTCTCGTATTCAACTGTGAGAAGAAATGTATCTTGTTTTGAGAATTTGCAGATTTAAAAGGGCTTCAGGACATTTCGGTGAGGGGAGATAATGTGTGTACAAAACTATACATTTTGAAACATGCATGGCTGAAATTGATATGATGGTGGTAGGATGGGTGGCACATGTTAAAATGCTTCAGTCTCTTTGGGAAAAGACTTACCTTAGGTAATATCCCTATGTGAGTGTGCACATTAAGGAGGGATCTTGTTCATTTAATGAGCCTATTTCAGACCAGGGTGACAAGAGGTCAAAGTGACGTATAAAATGGAGGACTCACAACTAGCTTTTTTCAGACTGATGAAGCTGTTTGGATGAGCAGTGAAACACTTCAATCTCTCAAGAAAAAGAAGTCCAATTGCCCTGACTCAACTTCCAGATAAACTCACCTGGATGACTGAGAATCTTCAAAGTCATTAAGGGGAAATGTATGAAAACTGGGGATGAATTTAAATTCAGGAAATCAAAACAAATTCTTAGAGCCCCATTCAAAACAAGGATGGGAATTAAAATTGAGGTGGATTTCAGAGAAACTGAGTCCCCCCCCCATGACTATAGCTACATCCAAAGTTAAAAATAAGATATTTAAACTTCTGGATGATTCATTTCCTCTTGCCTGAAAGTTCTTTTTTTCTTTTGGTGCTAGTGATCTTCCCTACCTTCTTCCTGTGACTTGGCTGTTTCTTTCACAGTTCTAAGGATTATCTATTGGTGATCCCACTTATTTCCATCTCGTCCTCTCCTTTGCTTTCTGCTTGCTGTCTGCTGAGTCAGCTGGGGTCTTCTTCAAGGGTTCCCATCACTCTGCCTTCTCTAGGGTCCTGAGGCATTCCAATGACTTGTCACAATGTGCTATTCAGGCCTAGCAAAAATTGGCTAATAGCCACATAAAGGCAGGTTTCCTTTTAAACGTTCCTGCTTTTTAAAAAAATGATGATCAATAATAAGGAAGGGAATAAATCCAAGACAGTGTATAGATACCTGAAGAATAGTTTATAATTGTTCCTGGACTCTGAAACCCTGATCACGCAGCACCTGCTGCACCTTGCACTCAGCCAGCAGTGGGAAAAGGACAAAAATGTATGGCAAGGGATATTACCGACAGTGCTGGCAGGGTGTAAAAGAAGTGATGCTCATGATAGTCATAGCTGAAAATTCATGTGAAGAAAGGTGGTGGAAGCTACTCTCCAGAAAATAATGTGCTGAGTCTATTGCAAGCCTTTTACAAGATTGGGATACTGTATGTTGGTGGGTGTTATGAAGCAGCTATGCAGAGTGTGTATTTTGTCTAGTTGACAGCTTTATAGCTCGGTGGTTTAGTAGAGCAAGCATTTGGTGCTTCCTTGACAAGGACTGGACTCAGTGATCCATAGGGTCCCTTCCAGCTGTGCAGTTCTTAGATTTAGGACAGTAAAATAGAGACATATAAAAGATACATCGAGATCTCCAGGGTGATTTAATGGTCGTATTCAAATAAAATATAAAATACAAATATGTCTTGTATTGCTTTTGAAAACCATGCCATTCAGAAACCAGGGTTAGCTGGGGCATTTTATCAAGATAAAATTATACTGAATGCAGAATCAAGGCACATGTTTGTGTGTGTCTTTATGTCGCATTCAAATAGTGTCATCATCCCCAGAGCTTGACAAGGGTTGCCATTTTGCATGACTCTCCTCAGAATCCTCCAGCCATCATCGCCAGCAGAGATGTGGGTCTGACAATCACATTGCCTCATCCATTCAATGTTATGGAGTAGAGGGGATCATATGTCACTTTCTTCCATTCGTACCTCTCCTGTCTTTTCCTATTACTTTTTATTTTTATTACACACACACACAAAAGCTACCTTGCACAGATCCATTAGGAAGGGAATAGAGATGAGCACGAACTGCAGTTGAGTGGTTTGGCATGGTTCAGCTCCACAACTGTTCCGCAGGTGCCCTGGCTTCCCATGTGCCACCTCCTCCGATGGACTCCCATACAAAGGTTGCACCTGAAGGAGACAGGGCTGGGAAACTACATCACTGCCTCTGAAAGGGTGTCCACCAAAGGAAGTGGAGCAAGGGAAGCCAGGTTGCCCACAGAGGAGCTGTGCAACTGAACCATGCTGAAGTACTGAACTTCATGCCCATTTCTAGGAGTGAATGGTGGACAATGCTCCTCAATTGGTAATGCTTGGAGCTTTGTTTTGGGGGACATCTTGAATAGCAATATGGGAAAAATGATCTTTTAGTGAAAAAAATCATAGAATCAAAGAATGATGGAGTTGGAAGGGACCTATCAAGTGAATGGATGCAACGCTCTGCTTGATTCAGGGATCCAAATCAAATCAGATCTGAAAGATGGTTGTCCAATGTTATATGGAATGACTCCAGCACTGGAGCACTCATCACCTACCAAAGTCATTACTAGTTCCATTGTCATACTCTTCTAAAAGCTTAAAAAGCCCCCCCCCCCGTTATTCATCCTGACTCCCCATAGCTTGAGTTCATTATTATGGGTCCTGTACCCTGGGATGACTGAGAACAGACCCTGCCCCTCTTCTGTATAAGGTAAAGGTAAAGGTTCCCCCCGCACATGCGTGCTAGTCGTGTCTGACTCTAGGGGCAGTGCTCATCTCCGTATTCAAGCCGAAGAGTCAGTGTTGTGCACGTCCATGGCCACGTGGCTGGAATGGCTGCATGGAATCACTGGTTTACCTTCCCACTTTTTTACGACGGTACCTATTTATCTACTTGCATTTACATGCTTTCGAACTACTAGGTTGGCAGGAGCTGGGTTTAACAGCGGGAGCTCGCTCCGCTGCATGGCACTGGGGATTCGAACCGTCGAGCTGCTGACTTTGCAGCGAACAGTTTTTGCTGAGCCTTTTAATCTAATTTAAAAGTGCTATCATATATTCCTCTCAGTCTTATTTTCTGAAGGGTAAACATGTCCAGTTTTTTTTTCACTCTTTCTCATGGCTCTTGGTTTTTAGTCCTCTGATCATCCTCCTTTCAACTTGCTCCAGTCTTTTGTCATCCTTCTTAAAGTACAGTGTCCACAACTGGACACGAAACTCGATGAGTCCCAAGCAATGCTGAACAGAGGGGGACTAGTGCCTCAATCAATTTGGATACTATAATTCTGTCATGTCTTTGGTTGTGAGAGCAATAGCTATAGATACTGGTAATATGTTTGGGGCTCTAGTAGAAGATTAATTTCTTTGAGAAGTACAATGTGCCTGACATAGTTTCAGATATCTCTGCTCTTCAGGGTTATCCAAGGATCCTTTTGTTCTTTTCTGGTTGTTTTATTTTTGGGAACTGGGGTGGGGAACTGCTTGACTGCTGGTGTTATTACAGATAGTCTCTGCACATCTTAAGGTTAGGCAGGTTTGAATTGTTCAGCAAACACATTTTCCTGCTGCATGGAATGTCTGTCTTGGCTTGATAAATAGCAGCTCCCAGGGTGTTCTGCTCTAGGAAAGCATCTTGTCAGCTTTTTTTTTTAAAAAAACCAAATGAAAGTAATTTTCAGTGAAATCTTCCAGATACTTCAAATTGAATTATAACTCCAGAGGGAATATATCTTAGCAGCCATTAATTTACAGATACATAATTTCTTAAGAATTGATTTGTTTCTCTGCACCTCTCATGTCCTTTTCAAATTTCTAGCTATGGTCCACCCACACCCATACTTCTTTTATCCTAGAATAGTCACCAATCCATAAACAATTTTGATAGTTGTTGTGAGTTTTTCGGGCTGTAATTTTAATTACATTTCTGTTATAGAATCTTAGAGTTGGAAGGGACCTCAAGGGCCATCCAATCCAACCCCCTGCCATGCAGGAACCCCCATCACAGTATTTTTGACAGATGGCTTAAATACCTCCAAAGAAGGAGACTCCACCACCCTCTGTGGCAGCATATTCCACTGCTGATCAGCTCTAACTGTCATGAAGTTCTTCCTAATGTTTAAATTGAATCTCTTTTCCTATACAGTAGACCCTTGTATAACAAACGGTTTGTACAACATAAAATCTGACAACATAAAAAATTCCGGAGATAGGGGAAATTTGCTTAACAGAATCGTCTATGGGGCAAATCCGTACAACATAAAAATGGTCACGATAGGGATTACTCTGTTTTCAGTGCATTCCTATGAGAAATTTGTATAAAGGAAAATTTGCTTAACATAATTTCATTTGGAACGAATAAATTCCTTTACACAAGGTACCACTTGTAGTTTGAGAACATTGCCCTGCATCCTAGTCTCTTTCTTGCCTCGAAAATGCAGCAACAACTTTGGTGATTGTTAAAATACTATAGTTTCTATTTTGGTAGTTTGGGCAAACTGCTTTGCCAGTTTATCTTAAGCTGTGTATTTCCAGTTATTTGTATATTGCCACCCCTTTTTTTGTCATAAATACAAAGCACTTTCCTCTGGTTATGGATGCCACAAATGTGGAAATGCAAAAGAAAAGGGAATGAAATAAAACAAAAGTGTTCTGCTTATAGAATCATAGAATCACAGAATTAGAAGAGACCTCAAGGGCCATCCAGTCCAACCCCCTGCCATGCAGGAAACCTCATCTCGGTATTTCCGACAGATGGCCATCCAGCCCCTGCTTAAAAACCTCCAAAGAAGGAGACTCCACCACCCTTTGTGGCAGCATATTCCACTGCCAAACAGCTCTAAATGTCATGAAGTTCTTCCTAATGTTCAAATGGAATCTCTTTTCCTGTAGTTTGAAACCATTGCCCCGAGTCCTAGTCTCTGAAGCCATGGAAAACAAACCTGTTCCCTCTTCGATGTGACATCCTTTCAAATATTTAAACATAGCTATCATATCCCTCCCTCAGCTTTCTTTTTGAAAAGCTAAACATTCCCAGTTCCCTAAGCTGTTCCTCATAAGACATTTCTTCCAGACCTTCTCAACCAACCTGGTCACCCTCCTCTGTACCCGCTCAATGGTGTCAACAACTTTTTTTAAATTGACAGAACTGGCACAGTACTCCAGGTGGGGTCTGACCAGAGCAGAATAGAGCGGTACTATCACTTCCCTTGATCTAGACTCTATGGTTCTGTTGATGCAACCAAGAATTGCATTGGCCTTCCTGGCCGCCGCATCACACTGCTGACTCATGTTCAATTTGTGGTCCACCAAGACTCCCAGATCTCTTATCCGCCTCTTGCAATTAAAAGTAGTGTCTGAAAGCCAATAGAGCCATAAACATTCGAAGAGGCAAGGAAACATATCTTTTTAGGAGTACAGTTCGCAATATCCAACAGAAGCAGCCATGCTGACTCTGGGGTTGTAGAAGATGTATGCCAGAAAAATTAAATTAAAATAAAATAGAAATAAAAAAGGAAAAAAGGAAAAAGAAAAACACCAGTGTTTCCGATTTTGTAATATTCATCATCAGGCAGTGCCATCCTTGATAATTAACATTCTAGGATGAAATGTGGTCAAAAATGCAACTGCTCCTTTCATGGCAGAATATGCATATGGTATATTTTGAGCTGCAGTCATCTGAACAGGAAGGAAGGAAGGAAGGAAGGAAGGAAGGAAGGAATCTAGAGTTCATATATTCCACCTAGAATAATCATTGTAAGGTTGTTTTCTGTCTATTTTTTGCCCAGACAGTGTGAGGTAGTAAAATGTAACATATGGAATAAAAACTGATCCAGAGTAGTGAATGCAATTGCTATTACAGAAGTTTTGTTCTTAAGAACTAGACTTAAAAAGAAAATCTTCAGGTGTCAAACATTCTCAGCAGTCTATTTATTTTTGTGCTTAGCAGCAGAGGCAAAGTCCAAGGAATGTTGTGAGACTTTAAAAAATGCCTTCCCCATAGGGGAAAAAAGCTGGGAACTCAGCTGAACTTTAGAGATGTTTACCATTCTGGATTGCTGTCTTAAGTCATAATCACAATAGACCTAAGGAAATCAATGGAACTTGGTTAATTATATATAATCTTTTTGCACCATCCATTTTTTATTTTGCTTTTAATATATCATCCTCTTGCTTTCCCCCCTCCATCCAATAAATCAGGCATTGCTTCTATCCATAAAAAAGCTTTTTCTTGATCATTCTGAGTTATTTTTTCCCCCTCTTCTCTGCCCTTTATTTCCAAGCTACTCAAATGTTGCTCCAAGTTACAAAAATTTTTGTCACTATTTGGCTTTGCATTCTTGAAAGTCTTCTTTTTATCATTTCTGATATAGTTACAAAAAAAATCTTCTACACCAGTGTTTTCAATGTTAGTGCCATCCCTCATAATCAAAGTTTTACTCTTTAACTGCTTGTTGAGCATTAATGTTGCCTCTTTTTGCCGTGAGGTGCCCCTCTATTCCCTGTTCTCAAACTTGAATATGTCTTAAATTGACTGGACTTTATATTGTCCCTCATTACTGTAAGCCACCTTGGATCCTTTTTCAAGGACAAGGTGTGTGGGGCTTTTTTAAAAAATTATCAAAAATAAATAAAATAATAAATATATCAATCTAATCAAACTGCTGACTATTCTTTGTTAAGCCTCAAGGCCTTTATTGTAATTTTCCCTTCATCTTTATAAAGAATCTTTATTTTTCATACTATTTATCACTCTCATCACCTTGCTTTTCATACCAATTGTTTTCATAGTCTTATTCTTGCGTGGGTAGTTGTTACCTTCCTAATAATTCTTTATGTTTCTCCTAAATATTCTCTTTTCCCATTTTCTGTTTGACATCCCACACAATTCTGTTCTCTTTCTCTTTGTGTATTAATTAATATTAATTTCCACTGAGGCCAATAATATGTCGTACAGTTTAAGTATTAATGAATGTTATCTTTCAACTCCTGATTGGCTGCCATATTCTTTGGTTAATTCCGCTGTTGTATATGTCTGCCTTTTCTGGATAGAGGCTTTCTTCTTCATTGATCTAAACCAGTGGTTCTCAACATGTGGGTCCCCAGATGTTCCTGGACTGCAACTCCCAGAAGTTTTCATCATTTGCTGATCTGGCCAGGATTTCTGGGAGTTGCAGTCCAGGAACATCTGGGGATACACAGGTTGAGAACTGCTGATCTAGATACTATGCTTCTGTTGATGCAACCAAGAATAGCACTGGCTTTCTTGGCCACCATATCACAATGCACAGTTCGCCTGTGCCGACGAGGAGAAGCCGTGTTCCTGAGGCACTGTGGCTCATCAGCTGAAGAGAGATGGTGGTGAGGGGGACTCAAGGCAGAGGCGCTGCTGACCCAGCTGGGTGCCACCGAGCGCCGGTGTGGGTGAGACATGGTTGCGGGGGGGAGGGTGCAAAAATGATTTTGTTCCTGGGCATTCCAAACTCTAGCTACGCCTTTGCCTGGTTATATAGATTGGCCTTCCCGGATTGTGTTATCAACTGTGACACTTAATACTTTGCCAGACCAGGCGGAAATAAAAAGTCGACACACGTTTGCTTTGGGTTAACAAGGGCCACAATTTATTAACAGTATTAAACTCAACGTAACTTTTATGAGGGCCTGTAGCGTAGCGCACATTTTGTGATTGTTAATTTGTCTAGGTCCCTTTCGACAGGTAAATTTCCTGCGGCCTGTTAACTGCCGCAGAGCGGATGCCTAGCTGTGTAGGCGTCCCCCGCTGTTAATCAAGCCTTGGCAGCCCTTTGAAGTGGCAGGTTTTATGCTTTAATCGTGCCTGTCTAACACTGGCCCTAGCTACTTATTTATGGGCTGCCAGGCACTCTGATGATGTCGATTAAGGTCGGGACCTAGATAATCACTGTTTAGTTCTGCGCTACCCGCTAAATTGTGACCAAGGGATTAACAAAGCCCATCGCTCGCGTGTGGATGATGGGATGGGCGAAAAATCACCGTCACTACATGGCCAATCAGAGTGACAGTCAAAAATTCCCATCCGGCCCCGAAGCGACCAGCAAAGCATCACCATCCACACCAAATCAGCGGCGGGTGGGCGGGGAAAGGTAAATCTGCGCAGGAAGGTGGGGGGAAGCGCGGAGGGGGCTTAAATAGCCGCACTCCCCCAACCTGCCCTGCGCAACAAGTTTGGCCAACCGGCGACTGCTTCCACCGGCTGGCAAAGATGCCCCGCCTCCGCATGTAGCGGGACGGAGCTACCATTATCTTGATCCACCTCTGGTTCTAATCTCTGTATTATTTTTATTAGTTCCTTGATGTTATGGTTTTGTTTCTGGTTTATTACTGATGTTACTTATTTCTTGCTAATATTCAATGTTGTTTTGATGTCTGTGAAGATTCTCAGTCATCCACTCGAGTTTATCTGGAAATTGAGTCATGGCAATTGGGCTTCTTTTTCTTGAGAGATTGAAACATGTTGCTCCTCATTCAAACAGCTTCATTAGTCTGAAATCACCCTTATCTGATGAAGTGTTAGGATGAGCAGCTAAACGTTTTAATCTCTCAAGAAAAAGAAGTCCAGTTGCCATGACTCAACTTCCAGATGTTGTTTTGATGTTATTCTTTTTAACTGCATTATGTCCTGCTTATTTTATTGTTGTTCACCCAGAGTGGCTCTGGAATAGCTGGCTAGTATAGAAATCAGAGAGAGAGAGAGAGAGAGAGAGAGAGAGAGAGAGAGAGAGAGAGAGAGAGAGAGAGAGAGAGAGAGAGAGAGAGATGTTGTATAGATGTTCCTCACTTGAAGGAGGATTAATGTTCCTACCTAGTGGTCAGCCAATATTCTGGATAATTTCCAACATTAGTTCATGCTGGTTAAGTGCCTTGGACACATTGGCAGCTCTATGGACACCTCTGCTTCTGTGCTTCGCCTCCTCTGGTGGGTGCCCACTCAGAGCCACCTCAGAAGAGTTGGGGCTGGGAAGTCACAATGCCTGCAGAACAGCTGTGTGCCCAAAGTGCTGAACTGGCATGAACCACTGAACCACAATTCATATCCATCTCCTAAAGAGACCTTTCAAGGGGAGGTATAGAAATGTGTGAATAATTAGTAGGAAATGGCAGTGTTTTTCTCATATTTCCTATGTACTGTTCTCTCAATGCTGGTTCTCCCACTCCCCCATCACTGCTCCCTTCTGCTTCTACTCTTCTCGTGCTCTTGTTCCCAGATTATTAACCTTGTCCTGATTAAGAATTGCATGCCACTTTTTTCTCAGTACATGTGAAACATGTGACAGCTGCAAAAGATTTGCGGAACACTTTCCCATTCCTTTTTGAAGAAACTAAAACTAATTGTGTCCCACTGCCTCTATTTCTAAATAAAATAGTGTAACATCTATGAAAAGATACGCTCATCACTAGTTTTAGAGCTTGTTACCCACTAAGCCTGATAAGGGTGGTTTCTGAAAGGTAACAGATATGACAAGTCTTATCTATTTTGCTGAAATCAGAATGCAGATCATGTTAAAATGCAGATACAGGTACGTTTTGTTGGGGTTAAAAACTGTAGACTGAAGACTCTGAGACAAAAGTGAAGTGTAAAAAATAAACTTTATTTCTCTCAGGGAAAAGGGTAAGTGGGATATTCCTAATAAAACAACAACACACTAGCAGTACAAACAAAAACATGCCAAATGAAGTAACATAATATAAGGCGACGGCAGCTCAGGTAATGCTCAGGAACCTTAGGCAAACATGCATAGTCTGCCTCGCTCAGCATGGAGAGAGGGACAGGGTCAGCAACAGGCTGGAATGGCTAGCAAGTAGAGATGGGCACGAATAAAAAAATGGCATTTCGTTTGTCATTTGTCATTTGGAGGGTCCATTTCGGTTGGTTTCCATTTTTCACAAATTTTTGCAAAAAATTCATTTTCGTTTTCATTCGTTTCATTACCATTTCATTACCATTTATTTCAATTTTTTGTGATTTTTTTAGGATTTTAAGCAATTCACTCATGCACGACAAAATTTCTGGTGTTTCTGTTCATTTTGTTTCATTTTAGAGACAAAATTTGTTTGCCGTTTCGTTATGTCACAAAATGAAACAACGAAAATGGAAACGAAAATTTGTTCGTTTTGTGCCCATCTCTACTAGCAAGAGCTAAAAGTTAAAGCACCATGCAATGCTTCTGAGCAAGGTGAAGCTATTCCTTTTGTAGGAGCCATACTAATTAAAGAGATATAACACACAGCCTTACAGTTCCAAATGAGGTTCAGCTGACCTTAACCCTATAATGTCTGAATATATAGATCTTGCCATATTCCAACACGTTTTGTTGTCACATTCATTTTGAAATTCATAGATTTGGAGGTGGCTTATAAGGCCAACCAGCCCAACCCCCTGCTCAGTACAGGGATCCAAATCTGATCTGAGAGAAGATTGTTCAATTTTCTTTTGAATGCCCCCATTCTATTACAAGGAAATGAAATTACCTTTGTAGTTCAGTTAGGTAAATGATGTTTCAAAAGAACGAGGATTTAGGTTCATGGTACTTTCTTTTTATTCTACATCCCACAGTCATTGCTTCTCAAGACCTTTGAAAAAGAGCCTTGATAATTCAGAGGGAAATGATAGTAATGACATAATTGCCCCAGCCTTCCTGACAGAAAGTGGTGCCAATACAATGTTATAACTGCCAATATTAAACCAAAAACTTGCGTAACTTCTTCAAACACCCTTTTGTTCTCTTCTAATGAATCAAAATCTACAGATTCTGACTTAACTAAACTGAAATCAATGCAAGCATTAAATCTTTCACTCCCTTTTCACAGGAATTCCCAAACATGAGTAAACATACCTAGAGTTCCTGGCACTGAGCACCATATGTGGACTCTAGCAGCATGTACCCAGGTATATACCATACATTATGTAGGCATGGAGCTGATAAATTTTGTGCACATGGGAATTTCATTGCATTTCCCTCCAGATGTTTTAGATTACATATTGGAACATCGTGCATTCAAATTCTACACACTTCCTCTTTTTGTGGTGGTGGTAAAAAAGATAGAAAGAAAGAAAAGAAAAGAAAAAAAAGAATTCATTTGAGAAACAAGGCTTCCTCTTGCTCCCTGCCTGTCTCTATATCCAGGAGATGAAGGTCTCTAAGAAGATGACACGTTTTGCTGAATCTGGAGTCTCACCACACAAGTGGGAATGCTGAACAACCAGCGTTCCCAGTTGTGAACAAGAGTTCCATCTGTTGCACAGATGGGCTTTCTTCCTATAGAGACAGCGAAAGGCAAGTGGTAAATCAGAACTCTTTCTCTGCCCCTGTGTTCAGATTAGCTCTCTTCCGATACCTGGAAGAGGCTTTACCCAGTTCTGTGCAGAAATAAAGACTGTATTGCTATCTTAAACCAAAACATGAGATCCCTCTCTCCATTGTTAAGTCCTTCTCTCCTGTCTCCCTAGCAGCATTTCAAAACAGTAAACACAAGACAGTTATAACCAATTAAAATGGAAAATAGGTTCATAGGTAAACTGAATGTCTTTGAGTTATTTGTTGGTAATGTGAGTAAAGATGCAGTAAATCCTTAGAAATTTTAGGATGTATGTGCTTGGTTTATTTACTTTTCCTGCCCCCACCACTCATATGGACAGGATCCAAATGGAAGTTGGTGGTGATGGAATGGAGGAATCTGGAGAAAAACTTGGAAAACTTTCATCACTGTAGCCCCTCCATCCTTCAATTCACTTTGGGGGACAAATACATTACAGTATTTGGAGCTAGATTTCAGAATGGGTAGAGAGCTGAAGGAGGGAGGGAGGAAATGAGAAGTAAGACCAACTGAAACCCCACTGGATTTAAGCCCATTGAAAAGCCTACATAGAATAGGATCCTGTTGTGCCCCTCCACCTGTAGGGTGGGAGTGACAACAATGGTAAGAGCAAATGGCTGCAAATGAAAGAGTTACTTATTCAGTTTTGGGATTCATGTGACTCACATTCATTCACAGTAGAGATGGGGACAAATCAAAAAATGGCGTTTGTCATTTGTTGTTTGGAGGGTCCATTTTGTTTCGTTTCCGTTTTTCGTGAATTTTTGCAAAAAAATCATTTTTGTTTTCGTTCGTTTCATTACCATTTTTTACCATTTATTTCAATTTTTGTGATTTTTTAGGATTTTAAGCAATTCACTCATATTGCAGTAATGGAAGCGAAATGCACGACAAAAATTCTGGTGTTTCTGTTCGTTTCGTTTCATTTTAGAGACAAAATTTGTTTGTCGTTTCGTTATGTAACAAAATGAAAAAACGAAAACAGAAACGAAAATTTGTTCGTTTCATGCCCATCTCTAATTCACATGATGTTGCATTAACTAGCAGCAATCTGCTGGTACCAGTGACATCATTTCCATTGCATAGGCCAGAGAGTGACAATCAGATGCTCGCATAAATTCTGGATTTTAATGAAAGTAAATGTACAGAAGGCATGGTTAAAGATGAAAATGCCTGGCCTTATGTTCATTTTAAGAACCCAGATGAATATTTTGGCATGAGGGGGTTAGAAAACTGTGTCCAGTTTTTGAGAAACGTCTCCTATGATTTTGCTGCATCTGAACTTTAGATACATAATTCATTTTTATACACTATAGGCTAATTCTGGTAATAGAAGCTCAACACCATGATCTCTTTGTAGATTCTGCATTATCTGACTGATCTATAATTTATTCTAGACACTTGAAGCCATTGTTGTCTTGTCTAGACTGCACAATATCCTTTTAGGTGAGTCTGATTAGAGTCTTTGTTTATATACAGTAATTAGGTGGCACCTGAATTTGGCAACACTCCTAGATTTGTAGGCATCTGTCTTCTGCAGGGATTCTATAAGCATTTTACATACAGTATTTGTATAGCTAAGCAGTCTGCTTCCTGAGAATAAAAGCATTATCTGAGAAGCAAATGTAGACTATTTTTAAAATCAAAATGCCCTCTATTTTGACATATAGGGTTGTCAAATAGAAAATAAGAACATTTTAAAAAAATAAGAACATAAGAACAGTCTTGCTGGAACAGGCCACAGCCCATCCAGTCCAGCATTCTGTCTCACACAGCAGCTCACCATTTGCTTCAGCATATTCCCAAGCAGATATCTTCACCTGCTTATTATTCCCCGCAAATGGTATTGAGAGATATCCTGCCTATTTCTCCAACCCGGAGGTTGCCCTTAGGCATCCATAACAATAGCCATTCAAACCCTTGTTCTCCATGAACTTGTCCAATCCTTTCTTAAAGCTGTCAATGCTGACAGCTGTCACCATTTCTTCTGGCAATGAGATCCACAGACCAGTGATCCACTGGGTGAATAAGTACTTTCTCTTATTTGCTTGAGATCGAGCACCCAAAAGTTTTATGGAGTGTCCAGTAGTTCTAGTGTTGTGCAGTAGGGAAAACTGCTTTTCCTTATCTACGTTCAAGGGTGAAGAGGCCCAGCTGTTGCAGCTTCAGATGGTAATAAAGGTGTTCCAGTCCCCTAATCATTCTGGTTTTCTTCCTCTGCACTTTTCCCATTTCCATAGTATCCTTGTGGAGATATGGTGACCAGAACTGTACACAATACTCCAGATGGGGCCTCACGATACATTTATCAAGAGGCAAAATGACACTTGCTGACTTATTTTCTATACCCTTCCTAATGTACATGGAGCTCCATAGATTGCTGGACAAAACCAATAAGACTTTTTCATTCTCCTTTCTTTTCTTTTCTGTCTTGACCTTGCTATCTCAGATATGGTATATGTGAGCCATCTTCCTCTTTTTGTTGAGTTCCAAAGATAATTCTAGAACTGCAAAGCTGGAAGGGACCCTGTGGATCATTGAGTCAGTCTAGCCCTTGTAGAGGAGGCTCAGTGGGGAATTGAACTCCCAACCTGTCGATCCCCAGCCAGAAACCAAATAGCTAGACATTACCCACAAGATATGTACAGCAGTATGGTTGTGGGGTGCGAACATAACAGAAAAATATTATGTAATCATTGCTTTATATTAAACCGGTTATGAATCTTACACATAAACTTCATCTCACACAGTCTCTGGAGAAAAGGTATTCAATTTACACAGGCAAGATATCTCAAACAGTGATAAACTCTGTGTGTGTGTGTGTGTGTTGTGTCATTACAGTTGTGACTGACCCATCATGACTCCAGGTCCATGAAGTTTTCTTGGCAGGAATACTGGAGTGTTTTGCCAGTTCCTACTCCAGGGCGCCTACAGCACCTGGTATTCCCTGGTGGTCTCCCATCCAAGCACTAACCAGAGCCGACCCTGATTAGCTTCCGAAATCAGGCAAGATAATGTAATTTAGAGTAGTAAAGTGTTTTTTTCCCCCTAGGCTTAAAAGAAACTGTGAATTCTAAGGTGCTAAATTATATTATTACAAAATTTACTATTCATTATAACATGGTGATATTTTATGTCTTATGTTCTGCAGTTTGTCTTTAGAGTTTTTTCCCCTGTCTGTTTCTCTCAAGAAAAAAGACGCTGTGTGAATGGGCAGTGGTGAGCTTTGAATTGCAAAAATAATGTTTTTATGCTCCACAGCTTTGCCGTTTCCCTACCTACCGATCCCTTTATCTTTCTCATCTGTTATGTTAAATTATCTACCATTTCAATGTTTTCTTATTAGGAAGGAAGGGGAAAGATATCTACTGATAGAAAAGAGATCAGTAGCTAGGCCCATTCACCATCAGAGGACTCTGAAGAAAAGGGACATGAATCAAATTAACTTAGACCACTTGATCTAAATTGGTTGATAACCCTACCATCTAACATGGCTCCAGCATAGTAAATTTTATTTTATTTAGCAAAGGGGTTGCCTAGAGGATTGTTAATGAGGTCCTTTCCTGATTATACAGCTTTTCTTATTGCAGTCCCTTGAGATAATTGTGATTGCAAGATAATCATTTATTAGTGCCGTTTTTGTACTTTATTAGACTGGAGGGACCTGCTATCAACAGGCTTGCTGAGGCTACAGTTCTGTTACTTTGATCAGGCTCTTGTTAAAGGTCAGGAAATTTGTAAAAAAATTAGGATAAATATTCAAAACACAGAGTGGGAACAGCATGCATTGTTTTAACTCTTCATTCTACTTAATTTACGATTACTATCCCTGCTAATGAAATGGGCATTTTAGAAGTCAGTGTTTGCACGGGGGAACTTGACTTTATTTTAAAATAAATGAGGCATTAGTTCTGTTGAATATATCCCAGGCACTGTGGTGTCACTGCAGACCAAAATGATGGTGTCACATCTGGAATGATAGATTTACAGAATAACAGTGCTACATAGAAAAGAGAAGCCTTTTGTGCCACCATGTGAAGTTGCCATGGTAACTGAGCACTGCTTCATGGGAATTTACTTTTTCTTAGCGATGTTTAGACACTGAACCCAAAGCTTTGCTTTTCGATTGTTATTGAATTGAGTTTTGCTGCAACTCTTGGGATCTCTGGGTAGAGAGAAGGAGAGATTATGTGCACCCCGTAAGGCTGTTTTTTATTTTTTTATATTAACACCCTTGTGCTCTAGATCGGCTTGTGATGCAGTGATAGCTGAAATTAAACCCTCTGTCTGGCACTGGGACAAAGCTGCTAGCCAGTAATCTGTACAGCCTGCACACACTCATAGACATCCATGCAAGAAGAGCCAGGGAGACCCCTCACTGTCCCTCACACTGGTGCAGTTGAGTGTGGGAGTTGTGGTCCAAAACATCTGGAGTGCCGAAGGTTCGCCACCACTGCTATAGCAGATAAGGAGGATGGCTAAGAGAACTGCTTCTGAACATCTTCTCAAATTGGCTAAGGAATGTTTTTCTGGGTTATCCAGATCCAGACCATGATTAATTCATCAGTAGGGATGCAAACCTCTACTTGCCTCATCCTTGTAGGGAAGGATGGGGATTTGGAACACTCTTCTCTGGAAGAATATGTAGTTGTATCTCTCAGAGATCAACCGGGAACAGGCCCACGAGAATGGCGCAGACGCGCTGACTTGGGGTGGCCACACCCAGGGAGGCACGAAAACCGCTCACGTGTAACCATGCCTTCTCTGTGATGGGCCCCACATTGTGGAATCATCTCCCCAGTGAGCTGCACCTAGCACAGTCCCTGTCCGCCTTTAAAAAGGCCTTGAAAACACACCTTTTTAAGGAGGCATTTAGCAACCTTTTTATTTAAGTTTTTTTTTCTTTTTCTTTTTCCCACCCGCGTCATCTCTTCTGGAGGGTACTGTCCATTCCCATTTTATTGGAATTTTTTTTGTTTTCCATTCTGTAGTTTTGTTTTATTGTTAGCCACCCAGAGTTCCGTTCCAGAAGATGGGTGTGATATAAGTGTAACAAATAAATAATAAATAATAAATAATAAATAATTTTGGTGCCGCTCATGATTCGACCCTCACTATTTGAAATAATTATTTTAAAGAAAGAAAAAGAAAAAAATATGGATGGCATTTCTCAGGCTTATCTGGAGGTAAGAGATTAGTGTTGCAGAGTTTTCAAATTTTTGCTTATGGTCCACTAGCTGTGCAGCAGAACAGCAGGGATTATCTGAGCTGAATAGCTTAAAGTTTCCCAGATGAATTAATCATAAACTGGCGTTTAACTTCTCAATTTGAAACATTTGTAGGAGGAAGAATAAAAATGTATTATTACTTACAAATGCAAACAGATGAACAACAAACTAACAAATAGCAAACATAACAAAAATTGTACAGACTTCAGCGGGCAACAGAGGGAAAGAGACACAGCATCAACAGAACCATAGAGTCTAGATCAAGGGAAGTGATGGTACCACTGTATTCTGCTCTGGTCAGACCCCACCTGGAGTACTGCGTCCAGTTCTGTGTGCCTCAATTTCAAAAGGATGTTGAAAACCTCGAGCAGGTGCAGAGGAGGGCAACCAGGATGGTTGAGGGTCTGGAAGAAATGTCTTACGGGGAACGGCTTAGGGAGCTGGGAATGTTTAGCCTTTCAAAAAGAAGGCTGAGGGGGGATATGATAGCTATGTTTAAATATTTGAAAGGATGTCACATTGAAGAGGGAACAGGTTTGTTTTCCATGGCTTCAGAGACTAGGACTCGGGGCAATGGTTTCAAACTACAGGAAAAGAGATTCCATTTGAACATTTGGAAGAACTTCATGACAGTTAGAGCCATTCAGCAGTGGAATATGGTGGAGTCTCCTTCTTTGGAGGTTTTTAAGCAGAGGCTGGATGGCCACCTGTTGGAAATACTGTGATGGGGGTTCCTGCATGGCAGGGGGTTGGACTAGATGGCCCTTGAGGTCTCATCCAACTCTATGATTCTATGATTCTATGATTCTATTATTTAGCAGAGAGGCAGGGCACTCTTTCAATTCACAGGCAGGTTAGACATGATTGATCAAGGCTAGATAAGCTGACAGTCACACTAGCCAAAACAGGTACTTCCCAGTCAAACCTGCTAAAAATAGCATATGAGGGATTGCAAAACTGCCAACAATTAACGACATTTCCAAATTACTTATTCACCCTAGTTTGATGTGATCTCAAAATGTTTGGTGGTATAAAATACTAAAGTTCTCTTTTCTGATTGGTTTCAGTTCACTTTGATGAGATACCTCAGTGCAGAGTTCTGTAATCTGTGTAACCTGGTCTTCCACAATACTGGTCTCCTTTCCTTTGAGAAACAGAACACACAATGAACACATAACTTGACTGTATTTTTAAAGGCCCTTTCATGATTCTCAGCCTTAAAAGCTCATACAACAAAGCAGTAACCACCACCATTTCCCATCAGGTGGATTGCTTGCATTAAAGCATTGTGCATTTGTATAATTTTGCTAGTTTTGCATGCAGTAGTTCTGTTTCTCCTTCTCTCAATGGAACCACAAAATATCTCAACTTCTGTGGCCATGAAAAAGACCATTTTGCATGTCTTCTTCCCTACATGAAAAGTTAAATCTGCATCTGCACCTTGTGAACAAAAGCTTTAGCAATCATTTTTCACATCTCGGATTCTAGTTGATCTTTTCGCCCTTGTACCCTCTCCTCCCATATTCCTTAAACTCTTGACTGGTTTTTTGTGTACCCTGTGGTAGAATGATGTTGTTTTCTTTTTACAAAATAATGGAGAGCCCATGACAGACCTAGAACAGCCTGGAAGTAATGTAAAGTCATGGTCTTTTAATCTGTAACACCTAAACAGGCTCTTAATAATAGGACTTTTGGAAGCCATTGGTTGATAAGGTCGCGGTAAATTTGGAAGCAATTTTATGGCACAAAACATGCACGTAGCATAGGTCTGGTGGCAAACGATTCTTATTCCACCATTAAATGATATCCTTCATTTTCTTTCTTAAAATGGCTGAGAAAGAAAATGATCTCACTTTCGTGTACAAAGTACTCTGAATGCTTTTAATGCATTCCATGTAGTTTTAAATTGACTTGCTCTAGTTGTACTGAAAGCTGTTGAACTATTAACTCCGCATCATGCTCCCCATCTCCATCACTTCTCCTTCCATTCAAAATATAGCTCACATGTACAGCATTTGAGAATGGATTCAGCTTTGCGGTCAAGAGAGCTGCAGTGTCTTACTGTGAATCATTTATTTCCCTTCTGTGACCATAGATCTGCACTTGCCTCAGGAAGGTAGCAGAGAAAACCAATACCAAATAGGGAGGAAAAGAGATGAAAATGAGCCTTGCTGATTGATTTTGACCAAGCTACAGAATATATATAAATTATGGTAGTGTTTAAAAATGCCCTGCCTGCCACCAGACATTATGTGATCAAGTGCAAAGCAAGATGGGTGATTTATAAAAATCTCGCTTATCTAATCTTGTAAGGTCCAAACAGTGCAACTGGTGCACTAATGTGGAGAGTAAAAGCTAGACGTAATTTACTATGTGTTAGATCTACCTTACCACCTTTTTGGCATACATTATACTGTCTGCATGGCCCTTCAGATGTTGTTGGCCTGTAAATCCTTCCTGCCCTGGCCAATAGAGCTAATGAGGTGCTGGAGAGAGAATGGGACATACACAGCTCAACAATATTTAGAGGGACCACGATCTTCGTTTCTTAGGTACTGATTGCTGTATTACTTGCTGAATAAGAGAAGCAGGCACCTAGCAAATCCCAGTTCACAGCAAGCTACAAAAATAGGTGGCAATTCTGGCCTATGCCTAGGGGAATTTGTGAATGCACGAACAGGCAAGTGTAATCCTGCACACAAGTATTTCACCTTGGGCAACGTACAAGTAATGTCACACTTCTGACAACATAATAAAAGCATTGATCATGGAGTCATATGAGGCAGTCGTTCAGTTACAGTACTGCGGCCAAGACTCTGCTCATGACCTGAGTTTGATCCTGCTGAATTCAGGTTGCTTCCTCAAAGCTGACTCAGCCTTCCATCCTCTAAAGTTGGTAAATTAAGTACCCAGCTTCTTTTTTGGGGGTGGGGGTGGGGGTGGGAAGGTGTATATGTATAATTAAATTGTAATCTGCCCAGACAGCACTTAAAACACTGTGGGGAGGTACATAAGCAGCACACTTTGCTTTTTATATATTCTAAATTCACTAGTAGATGAAACTATAAAAAGGATGGAATGATGTTTCCTAAGAGTTTGGATTTCACTCTGACATTTTTCTAAATGGGTCCCATGTGCTAAAAAGACCAATCTCTTTGACTTTTTGCTGATGTTAAATGGACAGAAACTCTGAATATGCAGATCTCACCTCTAAATCCTTTCCTCCTCTTGTCTGAATTGCTCTTGTATTTCCTCAGATTATAAATTCATATGTTTTTTCTTTCAAATATATGTGCTATCTGCTAGCACAATGGTGATATATGAACCATGTTACTGCAAGACTTTATTGGCCATTCTGTTATCACAGTTGTAAACAGTATGCTAAGAAAACATGCTTAGAAGTGCAGCCTGAGGTTGTATTAATCAGGCAAATGCCTCGTCCATGGCTTTCTGTACGGGTTTGCAAAACTGCAGAGAGTGATGCTCTCTGTTATTGCTTCTGGGCTCCCATAGCAACCTCCAGAACTGACTACAGTCAAGGATGAAATGTTTTAACTGCTCCAATAAAGATAAGGTTCTTTTTTTAATGGTGTGTGCTATCCATTAAAACTAGACATACCACTTTAGTTAAACGTTCAAAGATGTTTGCACAAACATCTCGGATAAATATTTATAGAGCATCATGCAGATTAATACGGAAGGTAAATGTGGCAGCATTTGAGCAGTGGAACAGTAGAGAGAAAGCCACAAGCAACTCCAAGCTGAGCCTGCTCAGACTGGGCTCTGAAGATGGGTAGAAGGAGCCAGGTGTATCTCATCACAGCCTTGCGGTACAATGCGTCTTCCTTGTACAAGGACCTTAAACTGGAATTATTCAATCCTTCATCTAATTCCCCTCATGTCTGATGACATTACTGTTTTAAGGCATTTGGGTTTATGACATGTCCAATTTGGGGGAGTGGGAGGTGGTGTTAATTGGGATACAAAAATCATATTATTTTGATTTCCTGACATACAGGTAGGGATGCATATCTTAACTTGATTTCTTCTTATTCAGCAACCAAACACAATCAGATGCACACCCTCCCCACACACACACTCAGACATACACATTGACATGGGTTGGTCTTCCATTTGCAATAAGATTTTGTGGTTTTGCAGCTGGTTTCTGCATGTGTCTACAAAAATAAGATAGGGAAAATGAAGCTTAACTGTTGTTTGACCAAGCTACAGAATACTGTACAGTAAACTCCTGCCTATCACGGGGGTTAGGGACCCAACCCAACCCACGATAATTGATAATCCGTGATATGTGGATTCTGGGTTGGGACTGGGGGCCTGTCTGGGGCCCTTTACACTTACCTGAGGCCTGGCACTACCCTAAACAGGCCTCCGATGTCCTTCCTGGGCCTGTCGGAGGCTCCAGAAGCATTTTCTGGTGATCCGGAAGTCAATTCCATTTTTCCGGAAGTCACTTCTGGTTTGCCAGAAAGCACTTTTGGGCCCTCCAACAGGCCCGGGAAGGCCATCGGAGGCCCGTTTGGGGCAGCGCCAGACCTGGGGTAATTACAGGAGGCCTGAAACAGACCCAAGCAGCTGACCCCAGGGGGCTTTGCCTTTCATATACTGTGGTCCCGCCATATACCAGGATCGCAGTATATGAACCACGAAGGGGCAGGGGAAAACTTTAGCCTTGGGCAGTTTGTTTTTTGTCATTGTAATATTTCAGCTAGTGAGGCACAACTAACACTTATGTGTGGGGAAAACCTTTACCTTTTTTAAAATAGCTATTTATATTCAGTTTGCTGTTTTCAAGTGCTTATGAAAATGAAAGAGACATTGGCTTTGCTCAGAGATTGTAGTGGCTTTTGTTTCATCAAATTATAGGGTTTTGGCCTTCAGTTCTTGATCAAGCCTTGCCCTAAGAAGTTAAACTATCCACATTCACACTTAAAAGCTCCTGGATATGGATATCCTCTTCTAACTATCATGACATAAATACAATTCCCCTCTATGAATTTTTATCACTCTGTTTTGAAATATATATTTATTAGTGGCCATGGCAGCAAAATCCTGTGGCAATCGATTCTGTACATGATTGATGGATTGCATGAGTGACACCTAATTTGGTTTCCTGAACCTACTGCTAACTAGTTTGATTTGATAGTCATATGGTATAATGCTTTGAAACAGGAAATGTGATTGGCATGGAAGAAAATGGTCTGAATCCTACAAAAAAACTTACATCAGGTTACCTTGATCTTGAACAATAAGTTGTTCTTTTCTGCAAGGGATTGGCCAAGCAGCCTTCCCAGTGTTCTATCTTGGGCTTACATAACATAAACCATAAATAGAATCTAGGTCAAGAATACAGAAATGAACTGGGGACTGTCTGGTATACATCTCTGTAAGTCAAGACAATATCCAACCCTAGCCTCTATCCCTATATTGCTCCCAGGTCTATAGAATCATAGAGTTGGAAGAGACCTCAAGGACCATCCAATCCAACCCCTTGCCATGCAGGAAACCCCATCACAGTATTTCCGAGTCCGACAGATGGCCATCCAGCATCTGCTTAAAAACCTCCAAAGAAGGGGACTCCACAACCCTTCATGGCAGCATATTCCACTGCTCAACAGCTCTAACCATCATGAAGTTCTTCCTAATGTTCAAATGGAATCTCTTTTCCTGTAGTTTGAAACCATTGCCCTGAGTCCTAGTCTCAGAAGCCATGGAAACCAAACCTGATTCCTCTTCAATATGACATCCTTTCAGATATTTATACATAGCTATCATATCCCATCTCAGCCTTCTTTTTGTAAGGCTAAACATTCCCAGCTCCCTAAGCTGCTCCTCATAAGACATTTCTTCCAGACCCTTAACCATCCTGGCCGCCCTCCTCTGGACCTGTTCAAGGTTGTCAACATCCTTTTTAAATTGAGTTGCATCAGAACTGAACACAGTACTCCAGGTGGGGTCTGCCCAGAGCAGAATAGAGTAGTACTATCACTTCCCTTGATCTAGATACTATGCTTCTGTGGATGCAACCAAGAATTGCATTGGCTTTCTTGGCCACTCCATCATACTGCTCACTCATGTTCAATTTGTGGTTCACCCAGACTCCCAGATCCCTTTCACAGGTATAGTGGTGCCTCGACTTACAACATTAATCCGTTCCAAATGCACATTCGAAAGCTGAATTATTCGTAAGTCAAACAGCACTTTTCCATACGTATGCATTGAAAATCAATCTGCTACAGAGTTTGGAATAAAAGAGGGAACAGATTAATTGGTTTTCAGTGCATTCCCACAGGAAAGCTGTCCCAACCCCCCTCAATCAAGGGAAGCTGAAGGCTGCTTTCCGCAGCCCCTCTTAAAATCGGCTCTCTGCAAAGGTTGTGGAGAGCAGTGTTTGGCTGCCCTTGATTGAGGGAGATCTCCCATTGATCTTCGGGCGCTGTGGGTGCCTTGCAAGGGAAATGCTTAACGTCGGGTAAGCACTTACCTTCACTTACTTCCAGGCCAGCCAAAGATTGCCGGAGAGCTGATTATGACAAATCTGGCCTGTCAAAGTCAGCTGTTTTGCAGAGCTGCAAGAGCAGTGTTCACTGCCGATGCCCACCTCCTCCTCCTTCTTGGTTACCCCCGCAATTGGCAGGGGGTTACTGTACCACTTTTACTAGTTCATGCAATAAAACACCTCCTCCCAGGAAGAAGGAGGAGGTGCCAATGGGCAGATTGATCTTCGGCCAGCCCGGAGGTAAGCGAAGGTAAGCACTTACCCGGAAGTAATTGCTTGCCTTGCAAGGTGCCCGCATTGCCTGAAGATCAATGGGTGACCTCCCTCAATCAAGGGTAGCCCTTGATTGCTGCTCCCCACAACCCTTCCAGAAAGCTGATTTTGACAGGTCCAACCTTTCAAAGTCAGCTGTCATGTGTGGCTACAAGAGCAGCATTCACTGCCAATGGCCTCCTCCTCCTTCTTCTTGGTTGCTTCAATCTCTTTTGCAGAGATCCGAAGCAACCAAGGAGGAGGTGGAGGTGGAGATGGCAATGGGCAGCGAATGCTGCTCTCCGCTGCTCTCCTGTCAAAGTCAGCTGCCTTGCGGACTGGAGAGCAGTTTTCTTAAGATGAATTATTTGGTTGTCAAAGCAATCTTAAGTATAGGTACCACTGTACAATTTTCCAGCCAGGTATCTCCCATCCTATATCTGTGCAATTCCTTTTTTACCTAGATGCAGCACCCTACATTTCTCTCTGTTGAAACCCTGTCTGTTAGCTTTGTCCTAGCACTTTAATCTGTCAAGGTCATTTTGGATTTTCATCCTATCCTCTAGGGAATTAGCAACCCCTCCCAATTTGGTGTCATTTGCAAATTTAATCAGCCTACTCTCTATTCCTTCCTCTAACTCATTAATAAAGGGTCTTTAATAAAAAAAGGCCTTGAATAAAAAAGTTTCTAAGACATTAATAAAGAACTCTACCTTTTTACTTTTTTCCCATTCACCTTTAGCGGGAAAAAAAATAGAAAGTGTACAATTTATGAATTCTGTTGACAGAATCTTTGCATCTGATGAAATGGGATGCAGTCCATAAAAGCATGTGCTTAATCATTTTTAAGTTTCTACAACACTGAGCACTGCAGTTGAGTAATTCTGCAGTTTAGGCACCTGGCTGTGCTTCCTTGACAGAGATGGACTGGATGAACTATGGATTCCCTTCCAACTCTGCAAGTTCTGAGATTATTACCATTTCTTGCGTGTGTGTGTTTCCTGACCTGCTTTCTTTTCCTTTCCTTTGCATTCTTTTTGATGAAGCAATCCGTATAGCACCCTGATTGCAGGCATGTATCACATATTTATAGCATCCTATGAACTTAATACAGCTGCTTAGATGCCCTAAGCACATCCGATCTCGCCCGATTTCGGAAGCAAAGCAGGGTCGGCCCTGGTTAGTACTTGGATGCGAGACCACCAGGGAATACCAGGTGCTGTAGGCGCCTGGAGTAGGAACTGGCAAGCCACTCCAGTATTCCTGCCAAGAAAACTCCATGATCATGGGCTCACAAAGAGTCGGTCACAACTGTAACGACACAAGACACACACATGAACTTAATACAGTAGCTCAAACAATGTGTTTTTTCTTGTTCCCCTCCCAGACTGAAGCAAAGAGTGATCCTTTAATTGTTATTCATTGGCTTCTAGCTCCCTTGCATACTGACAATTTTTTTTTGGGGGGGGGCGGTTGCAAGCCACTTTGCTTTAGAGATAAATGTTTCCAAATAACCACATGCCCCCTTTCTGAAACAAAACTACACCAAGGAACCTTTCACTGTTGACATATTGTGTGACATTCCAGCAACTCTGCAGAAACATTTTTTCAGACTTTTATGATCTGGAGTAAAGGTGTGATTGCTTTTTCTCCCCCTCCTTTTCCCCCTCACCATCTCTGGAGTTAATAATGATCTATATTTTTGCTTGAATGGCAAGCCACTCCCTAGTAGGAAGTGCCTTGCCAATTCAGCATTGTTTTTCATAATTCCCTATAAATCTTTGATGTGCTGCCCTCCCAGGAAGAAGGATGGCAAACACCTTAAGCTGACTCACTGTGCTATATTTTTCAGGCAAATTGACTTTTCTGAAAGGAGAACATCTAGAGAAATGGAACTCGTGAAGCATGGAAAGCAGTTGTTTACCAGACAGTAGGCTGGGTGAAAAATGCCCCTTCTTTGATCCTTCTGCTGCTCAGAGTGTTATTATTAACTGATTTGCCTGTGGTGTAAAACCTCAGAATTGCCAGTTTTGCAGGATATCCTTCCATCTGCTGTATCACATTCCAAAGCCTTGGCATTATTAATCTCCTCTTGTATTGGTTTTAGACTTCCTGCTGCTGATTAAGGAGAGATGATTTTGTTTTTCCAGCCTGAAACTTTATGAGCAATGGACTTTTTGGCTGATTTTGTTGAAAAAATACTGTATATACTCGAATATAAGCCTAGTTTTTCTGCCCTAATTTTGGGCTGAAAAGGGGGTCCTCGGCTTATATTCGGGTCAATACTTTTAGCCACTGAGGCAAGTTTGTGTCAGTGGCTAAAAGTCATTTTAAACATTGTGTGCCACTTCTCCTGACCCCCCCATGTTTAAAAACACTTTTTAAAAAGTCATTTTAAAACAATGTTTAAAATGACTTTTAGCCACCAACTCAAGCACTTGCCTTGGTGGCTAAAAGTCATTTTAAACATCACACACACACACAGCTCACAAAGGAGGAGTTGCCAGGCCCTGCTGCATTTCCCACCCTAGGCTTATACTTGAGTCAATAAATTTTCCCAGTTTTTGGGTTTAAATTAGGGGCCCCAACTTATACTCGGGTCGACTTATACTCGGGTATATACGGTATATGGAAAGTCATCTCATTTCCTTTTTTTTTTAAGAAGATGTTATTTTCCATTTGTAGCACCAAATCTTCCTAGGAATTAGAACCAAGGACCGTGCAGGGCCTTAGGTGCTTCAAAAGCCTACTTATGTGGAGTTCTTATGGTGGTGGACATTTTCTTTTCAGATGCACTATATATTGGGGATTAGAGTGGAAGAATTCACCTAACGAGCAGTGGGGATTTGCGTGCTCACCTTTTCCATAAGTCTCATTGATTCATATAAGCCTTTTTCAGTTGCGACTTCCTTTAAGATAGTAAATCACAACTGTAGCTTAGTAAATTTATTTATTTATTTATTCATTCAGTTACCCCCCCCCCCAAATTATCTGCCTCACTACCAAGTGGTCTCTGGGTGACATACATCAATATATTAAAACTATACGACAACATGGCTATTAAAAAACATAAAAACATTTTAAGCAGTCAATATACAAATAATAAAATTCTGCTGTTTATGAGCCCAGCTAAACAACTAGCATAGACCCATTGTAACAAATGGAACCAATGGAAGAACTCACCAATTTCCCATTCATTCAGTGGGCGTATTTTAGTGCAAACTGTTACACTGAGCAATAGGATTTCAGCCAAATTGAGAAAAAAGCAAAATAATAATAATGTACAATTGACATTCGTGACAAAACTGACTTTTCCTATTAAACTGCATAATTATGTTTGTATAAAATTGAATAAAACAGCATGAATGTGTGGCAGAATGTAAAATAAAATACAGTGGTCCATAGAGAAATATATCTGGGCATTTCACAACCTTGAGAGACAATACATGTGCTTCAAACTAGGGATGGGCATGAAACAGAAGAATACTATTTTGTTTCATTTTGTTTCATTTCTCATTCCATTTTGTTTTCATTTCATAAGTAATGATTTTTTAAAAATATTGTTACAAAATAAAATGAAAAATGAAAAATGCTACCCCACCCAGCTGGGGCTATGGAGATAGGGGCCGAGGGGGAGTAAAGCCAGCCCACTCCCCACAGCTGGAGCTGTCAAAATCAGCTGGGTGGTGGTGGCTCAGAACAGAGAGCACTGAAGGGCTGGAGGTTTTGAATTTCCCGCTTCAAAAGCTTCTAGCCCTCCATCAATCTCCAGTTTGGTGGAGAGCTAGAGGATTTTGAAGTGGAAAATTCAAAAGCCTCCAGCCCTCCACTTCTTTCCTTCTGAGCCAGGTGGTGTCAGATGGCTGCCCCCACTGCCCACAGCCCTCCTTGCTCAGAAAAAACTACCTTGGAGGAGGGGATGGCATGGGAGAACAGAGCAGGTAGTGGTAAATTCAAACAGAGCACTGTTTGAATTTACCACTACCTACTCCATTCTCCCAAGCTGCCCCACATCCCAGATGTTTTTTTTTTTTTTTTGACAGCTCGAGCTGTCATAACCAACTGGGGGGCGGTGGCAAGAACCATAGTTTCCCCCTCACCCATATGTATAATGGGTTATGCCACAAAGGCAATGATCACACCAAAGAAATGTAAATCTGTGGTCACATGATGCACGACCATTAGTGAATTATTTATTCAGCAAGTGTGATAACTGTGAATATTTTTTTCAATCATCCAGAGGCTTCTACCTTTCTTTCTCACACATCTTTTTTTAAATAAAATGTGCTGCTGAGTATGTGAGCAATCTTATCACAATGTTTTTGAGTGTGAGGGTTCTTGCTTCTCCCAGGCAACCCGCCCTTCAGGTTTCAATAAAGACACATTTTTGAAAGAACAAACAGGTGTTTTATTTTGCTCTTCCACAACAAAGGGAGGTCATTTTCTTAATAACAGTTCCAACCTCTTTAACATCAACAGCAAATGGATTGTTCTTAGATTCATAAGATGGAGTAAACATAGAAAAATCCAGACCCCCTCCTACTCTTGGGGAGATTTGGTTCCACCACTTTCCTTCCCCTCCTTCTAATAGAGGTTCGGCTCCCCCACTTGCACCCCAACCTCCAAAGTGAGTTTGGGCCCAGGATGCCTCTGGTGCTGGGATTTGAAGGGATAGTCATCTCTCAAAGTCAGACCCCTCCCGGTACACATCTTCCCAGTCCTTTCCTCCTCCTCCTTCAGCTTGGCTAGCCATTGTTCCCAGGCAAGTTCCCACCTGATCTCTTTTCGCTTATGGTTGTATTCATGGGCCTCCCGTTCACCCCAATAGGAACAGCCTTGGCGATGGGCACGTCTTCTGTAGCTTTCAGCCTCGGGTTTTGGCATCATCATCTGCTTCCAGTCGCCAGTCCATGGGTTTTCCATCCAAACCCAATCCCAGTCTGGGGGCAAGACACGTGGCGTTCCCTTTTTACACTATCCAAACCCCATCTCCACCTCAGCTGATTGGTTTGGGTTTCCCGCCTTTTCTGGCTCCTTCTCTGTCTTAACGGGGGCCTTAGCCCTTCCCTCCTCCTCCTCCTTTTCCAGTACCTTCAGGGAGTCATTAAACTGTTTCCACAGCATCTCTCTTTCTTGTGCTTCTCTGTCCCGAGTGGCTCTACGTTCCTCCCTCATCCTTTGTTTCTCCAACCACTCTTCCCTTTCTTTCTCCTGCAGTGCAGGTGTCACTCTCCTGCTCACAGCCCCTTCAGGGTGGCTTCCCGCACATTGAGCTACTGTCACTTCCTTTTAAAATAGTTTTCCTTTTAATTATTTATTTTTCTCTGGCATTTGTGTTGCTGTGTCAGTTAACTTTTGTCAAATGGTCTCAATAAGACACTCTGTGCACTTATTGAACTGGAAAGAAATGTCTCAGTTACCCCAAAACATGTTGGGTTGCACATCCTGGAATAAATGTCACATGACCTCAAAGCATGAGAGGAATATGATTAAAAGTTGTGTCACCACAAGGGGACATTTCGCTGGTGTGATCATTGCTTAAGCTGAATGAAAAATGTGTCGTATCTGTTGTTATTGCTCTCTCAGGTGATACAGGGAAAAGAATCATGCACCCCTCTGTGTGTAAGCAGGAAACAACTCCTAGATATAACTTCATGAAATAGGATGGTTATGGGCAACTCAGATTAAAAGGATTAAATAGACTTTTTAGTTTTCTTTCTTCTCAGCCAGCAAAGACTGTTTGGCAGGGATTCATTTCTTTGAGTAAATGGTGTTGTGAGCAGCCCAGAAGAACAAGAAAAGAATGAAATACTGTATGGCATTTTGGGCACAATATAACAAAGAAGACAGGTCAGAATAGATGGGCTGAAAGATCCAGCATCACCACTTGATTCATTTTACTCTCTGTACCTAACAATTAGCCCTATTCCTCTGTGCCCTATATAATAGATCCTGTAGTGAATGATGAGATATTGATTGGAAGCTTGTTAACATTTTTGCGAGATCTTCAATACATTTTTTTTTAAAAAAAGATCATCAAATGTCACCGTTGGCAAAGCACCAGTCCTGTACACCTGCCAAACTCTGTGTGATCCTTGCCTGGCAGCCAAGGTCATATGGTTCCAATTCTCAAGCGCCGATTACAACAGTGTTAACTGCTGTAGGGCAATTGCTCTCGCTCTCGCTCTCTCTTTCTCTCTCTCTCCACCCTATTTGAAGGAACAGGAAAATGGAAAATGCTTCTCTTTAATTGAAAGTAGCTGTTTGTTCAAGACAGGGCACTTTCATTTCCAAGGCCATGCTATTCACCTTCAGAATGTGGCATGTCGTCCTCCTGGCCACCCTGTGCTTCCACAAAGAGCAGATGGGAATTAATAAAATTCTGGCATGGCTGATGATAGAAGGCAAAGTTTGGAAATCTCTTCCTCTTTTTTTAAATCCTTGAAAACTTCTCTCCATCTGCCACCATCACAGGCACGTCTCGTGGAAACACATGAAAGGGCCTTCTCGGCTGCTGCACCCAGACTCTGGTACTCCCTCCAACTAGAGGCCAGGACTGCCCCATCTCTTATGTCTTTCTGGAAATAGGCAAAGACCTTTCTCTTCAGGCAAGCTTTCCCTGAATGATGGACTACCTATTATGTGCCTTTTATATAAATCTGTCATACACAGACACATAGACTTTGTGTTTATAGACTTTGTGATTGCATTGACACTATGTTCTCAATGTCAGTTTCCCTCACTCATAACTTTATATGAGATTTTACTCTCTTCACTGGTAGCTTTAATGTAATGTTTTCTTTTGACACTGTAGGATGCTGTAGTTCTCAGTACTTGAATATGTCTTAATTGTACGGGACTTTATATTATCCCTCATTATTATAAGCTGCCTTGGGTCCTTTTCAAGGAGAAAGATGAGGTAAAAATATCCTAAAATAAATAAATAAATAAATAAATAAATAAATAAATAAATAAATGTGAGTCATAGCAACAGCTTTCATATAACAAAGGCTGGAGATCACTGGAGAGTTATATAAATAATTTTCATTTAAGAAATCATGCCCATCACATGCACACTGGAGGCTGAAATATATGGACCTGCTTCTGTCTATCAAAGCATTCTGTCTAAAGCAGTGGTTCTCAACCTGTGGGTCCACAGATGTTCCTGAACTGTAACTCCCAGAAATCCCTTCCAGCACAGTGAATGGTGGAGGCTTCTGGGAGTTGCAGTCCAGGAACATCTGGGGACCCACAGGTTGAGAACTACTGGTCTAAAGTATGATAGTGGCCATTCCAAATACAGCGTGATGTTGGTCTCATGAGATTTGGTGGAAGACATAATAAGCTACAGGTCATTTAGATCAGTGGTCCCCAACACGGACTGGTCCGTGGCCGGTCGGCACCGGGCCGCCGCCTGGGGAGGCCAGGAGGCACCTCCCCTTTTCCTCCGCCACCCTCCTCCTCCTCCTCTTCTCTCCCGCGGGCGGCCGGTGGAGGAGGAAGGCTGCCGCCACCGCCTTTGCCTTTGCATTCCTCCTCTGCCTGCCGCCGCCGCCCTCCTCCTCCTCACCCTCCACCACCACCACCAGCAGCAGCAGGAAGCTGGGGGCCGGGCGCGCGGGGGCCAGCGGGAGGAGGGGCGCGCAGGAGGCGCTGGCGCCCCCCACGCGCACGCACCGCCGCCGCAGCGTGGGGGCCCCTCGGTCGGAAGAGGAGGTGGGTGCCCCTCCTCTTCCTCCTCCCCCGGGTGCGCACCCTTTGGCCCCTCCCTGCAGCCGCGCTCCAGGGCGGAGCCCCCGCTGCCACCGCCGCCGGACCGCGCCTGTCCTGGGGCGGGCGGGCGGGCGTCGTCGGCTGGCCCGGGTGTTTCGCCGCTGCCGCGAAATCGCCCCAGCTGCTGCTGCTGCTGCTCCTCCGGCAGCAGCGGCGGGAGGAGGAGGAGGCGCTACCGCCCTCGTTGCAGCCCCCTTCGGGCGGGGTGGGTTCCGCCAGTCCCCAGCGGCTGCCTCGCCGCCTCCCGGGAGAGCGGACAAGTTTCACGCCTGGCCAGAGCTCGGGCTCCCTGCCCAGCAGCAGGTGAGAGAGGCAGCGGCGGCGGCGGAGGCGCTCGGGCTCCCCTTCTCGGCCCGGAGACCAGCTGGGTGAGCTTTGCCCGCCTCCTGAGAGGTGGCCAGGTGTGTGTGTGTGTGTGTGTGTGTGTGTGTGTGTGTGTGTGTCGGTCGGAGGGCTGAGGAAAGGACACTGGCCTCTCCGGGGCGCCACCCCACTGGCCTCCCTTCCTTCCCCCTCCCGCCGCCCGCCTGAAGGCCGCAGCCGGAGGCGGGCGGCGGCAGCGGCGGCCGTGGCCGCCGACAGGAGGAGGAGGCGGTTGCCCAGGAGTCCCCATGCCACCCATGCTGGGGCGAGCGGCACGCCCGATGCCCCCAAGCAAGGCACACGCTCCAAGCCCCCGCCCCCCACCTCCCGCCCCCATCCCCTGCCTACACCCTCCCCTTCCCCCTGCCCTGCCCAACCCCCACACCCCCATTTCCCCAGCCACGGAAAATCATCAAACATTTACCGGTCCGTGGGGACAAAAAGGTTGGGGAGCACTGATTTAGATAAACGGAAATGATGGGCTTTCTTCACTGAGATAATGACTTGTGCAATGGCAATAGTTATGCCTGTGGTAGTGATGGGCTTTTCCTTTTGGAAGTGGTCAGCTTCCAAATTCAAACACAGGATCCCAGATGACGTTTGGAATCAAAGGAATGAAATAATCTTTTCTTTTCCCTGGCACTGTCCCATTAGAAAGGGAGCTGGGATGATGCATTTCCCTGCACAGCTCCTGATTGGCCAGCACCAGGGAAAAGGAAAGACGATGCAATGTGTTAGTTGCACCCCACAAGCCCAGCACAAGGTAAGGGATTGGTTGATTTTTATTTTGGAAGCTGACCACTTCCGAAACAAAAAGCCCATCTCTATTTATTTATTTTAGAGTATATTTACCCTGCCTTTCTCCTTGGAAAAGGACCCAAGGTGGCTTACAGTAATTAAGTACAGTAATTAAGTACAGTAAAATTAAGACCTTTTGTTTCTGTCCATGGAATTTTCTTGGCAGGGATACTGGGGTGGCTTGCCAGTTCCTACCCCAGGAAGTCTTATTGTGTTTGTCCAATGAGGCCCCACAAATAGCGGAGGAGAGAAGGGACACAAAATGCAAGGGAGAAAGGGAAAGATACAGAAAATTGAATGCAGACTTCGAAAGAATAGCAAGGAGAGATAGGGTGGCCTTCTTGAACGAACAGTGCAAAGAAATAGAGGAAAACAACAGAAAAGGAAAAATCAGAGATCTATTCAAGAAATGTGGAGATATTAAAGGGGAATTTCATGCAAAGTTGGATATGATAAAGGACAAAAATGGTAGGGACCTAACTGAAGCAGAAGCGATCAAGAAGAGATAGCAAGAATATAAAGAGGAATTATATCATAAAGATCTGGATGTCCCTGATAACCAAGATAGCGTAGTTGCTGATCTGGAGCCAGACATTCTGGAAAGTGAAGTCAAGTGGGCCTTAGAAAACATTGCAAACAACAAGGCCAGTGGAGGTGATGGCATTCCAATTGAACTCTTTAAAATCTTAAAAGAGGATGCTGTAAAGGTGCTGCACGTGATATGCCAGCAAATTTGGAGAACCCAACAGTGGCCAGAAGACTGGAAAAGATTGGTCTACATCCCAATCCCAAAGAACGGCAATGCCAAAGAATGATCCAACTATCGCACAATTGCACTCATTTCACATGCTAGCAAGGTTATGCTCAAAATTCTACAAGGCAGGCTTCAGCAGTATGTGGAAAGAGAACTTCCAGAAGTACAAGCTGGATTTCGAAGGGGCAGAGGAACTAGAGATCAAATCGCCAACATGCGTTGGATTATGGAGAAAGCCAGAGAGTTCCAGAAAAACATCTACTTCTGCTTCATTGACTATGCCAAAGCCTTTGACTGTGTGGACCACAACAAACTATGGCAAGTTCTTAAAGGAATGGGAGTGCCTGACCACCTTATCTGTCTCTTAAAAAATCTATATGTGGGACAAGCAACAACCGTCAGAACTGGATATGGAACAACTGACTGGTTTAACTTTGGGAAAAGAGTACGACAAGGCTGTATACTGTCAACTTGCCTATTTAACTTATATGCAGAGTACATCATGTGAAAGGCAGGTCTGGATGAATCACAAGCCAGAACTAAGATTGCCGGAAGAAATATCAACAACCTCAGATACACAGATGATACTACTCTGATAGCAGAAAGTGAGGAGGAATTAAAGAGCCTCTTAATGAGGGTGAAAGAGGAGAGTGAAAAAAATGGGCTGAATCTCAACATAAAAAAAACTAAGATCATGGCCACTGGTCCCATTACCTCCTGGCAAATAGAAGGGGAAGAAATGGAGGCAATGACAGAGTTTATTTTCTTGGGCTCCTTGATCACTGCAGATGGTGACTGCATCAATGAAATTAAAAGACACCTGTTTCTTGGGAGGAAAGCAATGGCAAACCTAGATAGCATCCTAAAGAGCAGAGACATCACTTTGCCAACTAAAGTCAGGATAGTCAAAGCTATGGTTTTTCCAGTAGTGATGTATGGAAGTGAAAGCTGGACTATAAAGAAGGCTGATCGCCACAGAATTGATGCTTTTGAGCTGTGGTGCTGGAGGAGAGTCTTGAGAGTCCCCTGGATTGCAAGGAGATCAAACCTATCCATCCTGAAAGAAATCAACCCCGAATATTCAGTGGAAGGACAGATTTTGAAGCTGAGGCTCCAGTACTTTGGCCACCTCATGAGGAGAGAGGACAGCTTGGAAAAGTCCCTGATGTTGGGAAAGATTGAAGGCAAAAGGAAAAGTGGATGGCAGAGATTGAGATGGTTGGATGGTGTCATCGATGCAACCAATATGGATTTGAGAAAACTCCAGGAGGCAGTGGAAGATAGGAAGGTCTGGTGAGCTCTGGTCCATGGGGTCACGAAGAGTCTGACACGACTGAACGACTGAACAACAACAACAGAATTAATACATGTTCAAGTATTGAGAACAGGGAATTGTGGGACATCTTACAGCATTAAAAGACAACATTACATGAAAGCTACAAAGTTAAAAGTAGTTATAAACACAAAGTCTATGTGAACATATGTGTGTTTGTTGTGTCCTTACAGTTATGACTGACTCTTTGTGACTCCATGTCCATGGAGTTTTCTTGGCAGGGATACTGGAGTGGTTTGTCAGTTCCTACTCCAGGCGCCTACAGCACCTGGTATTCCCTGGTGGTCTCCCATCCAAGTACTAACCAGGGCCAACCCTGCTTACCTTACGAAATCAGGCGAGATCGGATGTGCTTAGGGCATCTAGCATGTGAATCTATAAATGCATATAAAAAACACATAATGGTAGTCCATCATTCAGGGAAAGCTTGCCTGAAGAGAAATGTCTATGTTTATTTATTTAATTCATTTTGAATATTTTTTCTCCAC
This sequence comes from Phrynocephalus forsythii, assembly GCA_029282475.1. Lineage (NCBI taxonomy): Eukaryota > Metazoa > Chordata > Lepidosauria > Squamata > Agamidae > Phrynocephalus > Phrynocephalus forsythii. Next base: position 132,088,176 of record JAPFRF010000002.1, on the reverse strand, counting down.
CCTTCTCTTTGGAAAAGGACCCAAGGTGGCTTACAATAATGAGGGACAATATACAGCCCAGAACATTTGTGATCTCATGCTGCATGTCTATGAGATAATGGCCAACCCCCTGTTGCTTAATGTAATACATTGCACCACAATACACTCTTTGAATCAGAGGAGACTTGGTGAGTGAATTTTGCCATAGGTTTCATGGATTAAAATGGGCCTATTCTAACTGCAGCATACTGTGCTAAACCACAGCTGTATAGAGAATTTCTAAACCCAGTTGAAAAGCTGAATGTGCTGAGTATAGATACATTAGCCACTGATGATGCACAGCTGGTAGGTCTCAGATGGACAATAAACATTAGGAAAATATGGTTAATTGTTGTGATGGAGAATAAGCAGTTGAGTACCTGAAGAGCTCATGGGATCTTAGATTCATATTGGCCACAGCCCTTGAGTTACACCGCATTGAAATGCTTTTGTTTTATTATAAATATAAGCAGTTGGGAGAAATTTGTTTCTGAGTACTGAAGGTCTCCAAAAGAGTATCTGGTCTTGGAGATTTGTGTGTGTGTGTGTGTGTGTGTGTGTGTGTGTGTGTGTGTGTGTGTGTGTGTGTGTGTGTGTGTGTGTGTGTGTGTGTGTGTGTGTGTGTGTGTAAGCATCTCAGGAAAATAGCTCTTAATGGGTACATACTGTCTGAGTGTTTTGCTACCATATTCCCGCTGAATGGAATGTGCGGAAATGGACTTCAGCACAGTAGGGAATTTGTATATTTGAAAGCACCACTATACCATTTGTGACAGCCTTTCCATTTCCTAATGGAATGAGTTACTTCATTTTTATTGTCTGAAATATTTCCATTTTCATATCTTGCTTTCATGTGGTTTAATCACTTAAAACATTGATAGAGCTTATTAGCAAAACGGAAACTAAATTCTTGACTTCTTTGTTCTAATATACTTGTAGAGTAATAAATTGGTTTTAAGAGTGTTTTTCAAGACAAGCAGACATTTCTTCTAAATTTTGCTTTGATAAAAAAGCCATGCCTTGATATACAAGCACAGGAGCAGGTCACATGATCCAAAGTGAGCTAATGGCTCCCTCCCTCCCTCTCCCTCTCCCCCTCTCTCGCTGCTGGATTGTGGGAGATTATCTGTAACATTCCATCTCAGGCAGCCTCAAAAGCAGAGGGAGGAGAGAGGAATAGCCAGGAACATTTTCAAAGGGGAGTGCAGGTTAGGGTTTTATTTTTCTTTATATTTATATTTTTATTTAATGTGTTTTCAGCCTTCTTACTTGTTCAAACTACAGTATTTCTAGTCATGGGGCAGCTAGTCAAGCATATATAAAATTGCACTTTATTATTGTCACATTAAAAACACAGAGTAAAAGCCAGTTGTTAGTCCCAAGCAGAGCAGATTCTGCAGCCAGGCTGCCTGGGAAGTTAATGTGGAGGCTTCAGCTGTTGCAGAATACTGCAGCCAGATTAGTTTTGGGTACCAAAGGATTCCATCACATCACCCCGACAGTGGCCGCACTGCACAGGCTGCCAATCCGTTACTGCACTGACTTCAAGGTTTTAATGTTGACACACAAAGTCCTAAATGGTTTAGGACCTTCCTATCTGTCAGAACGGCTCCTATCCCAAAGTTCGACCTGTGCCACTCGTTTGTCACAGGTGGGTCATCGGAGGGCGCCAACACCGAGGGAGGCCTGCAAGACAACAACAATGTATCAGGCCTTCTTGGTTGCGGCCCCTACACTTTGGAACAAACTTCCCTTGGAGATCTGCCATATCCCCATGTTGCTGACCTTCAAAAATGTTTGAAGATGTGGTTGGTTAAATCTGCTTTCCCTAGTTATTAACTGTCTTTGCTATTCCAATGATTTTCTCATCTGTTTCATCTGCCCTTAGTCCATCTTATTCACTTTTGATTTTATGAATAGTGTTGACTTAAATATGTTTTTATTTGCATTACTTTTAGTTCTGTATTATCTTATTGTATTATTTTATATTGACCTACCTCTTCAAAGAATTAGTTAGTTTTTCTTTTTGCTCTATCTTGTGATCTTGCTGGTGGCTTGCTATTTTTTAGCTTTTAGCTTTTGTCAGTGTCCTTTGGTCCCGTTTGAAGGTACTTAAATAAATAAATAAATAAAAATTCTTTGGTTAGATGGGTGATATATAAATCAAAACACACAAACACACAAACAAACAAACAAACAAACCATGGTGTCAATATGGAGTTTTAGTCTACTTCTTTTGTGAGTTCCGGGATTTTGTGTGTACAGTACATGGTCTATGGGGCCCCAAAATGGATAATCTGAGTTTCCATTATTTTATGGGAAAATTTGCTTTGGTATAAGAGTGTTTTGGTTTACAAGTAGGTATGGGCACCATACAAAAATGACACACTGTTTTGTTTTTTTTTAATGTGTCAAAATGTTTTGAAATGAAACAAAATGGCAGACAGTGTGTCGTCAACAACAGAAACAAAATGACATTCTTGTTTTGGAAGAACTGAACCGGGGAGCCACTGCCAGATCTTGCTTCATGCAAGGGGCTGCAGCAAGATCCAGCGGCTGTTTCCCTGCTCGGTTCTTGCCACTGTCACCCAACTGGTTTTGACAGCTCGAGTTGTTAAAACCAGCTGGGTGGTGGTGGGGAGAACTGGAGAGCGGAGGAGAGAGGCTCTTGAATTTCTCATCCCCAAAGCCTCCCTACTCTGCTCTCCGGTTCACAGCAGGTCTGAGAGGGAGAGAGCTGACATCACACAGCGGGAGTCTGAGAAGGCGAGTGCTGATGTCAGCACTCACCTTCTCAGAATGCTGCTGCTCTGTTGGATGCTGGGCAGCAAAAACCTTCTCCTTTCTGCTGTGTCACTCCTGCCCCCTCCTCCCAGATGGGGTTTTTGACAGCTTAGGGCATGGGGAGGGGGCACCCCTCCCAACACCCAAATCTATAAAAAAAAACCTGACCTGGGAAATGGGGGAGGGGCAACATGGCAGAAGGGCTGGCAGTGGTAAAAAAAAAACCTTCTCCTTTTTTTCCATGTTGCTCCTTCCCCCTTCTCCCCAGTGCGGCTTTTTGACAGGTCAGGGTGTGGAAGGGTGCACCCTACCTCCCAACTGCCTAACCTGTTCAAAAAAAAAACCTCAGCTGGGAGGTGGGGATCACAAGGGAGAATGGAGCAAGCAATGGGAAATTCAATTTTGTTCTGCTCTGCTGCCCGCCTCTCAGCTGGGGAAACAATTCAGAAGCTGCCACCACCCAGGTGGGGTTTTTTGACAGTTTGGGGGACCTCGTTGTTCATTTTGTTACAAAAATTCTATTAAAAAGTCATTTAGTAACAAAATGAAATGAAATGCAATGAGTAACTAAATGAAACAAAATGCAACACTAATGTTCCATTTCATGTCCATCTCTATTTACAAGCATGTTCCCAGAACAAGTCATGCTTGTTAACCAAAGTATTACTGTATGTTCATAGATAGATTGTGAAACTGGAGTTTTATTGCTTTTTTACTTAGCAACCCTTCTAAGCAAGACCTTGCCTCAACTTCTTCATAGAATCATAGAGATGGAAGATACCTCAAAAGCCACCCAGTCCAACCCCCTGCCATGCAGGAACCCCTATCAAATTACTCCCAACAGATGGCCATCCAGTTCTTAAGTTGTTTTTACTTGTGATCACTGTATCATTTTAATTTTCTATTAAAAGGGCCCTCTATTAAAGATAGATAGATAGATAGATAGATAGATAGATAGATAGATAGATAGATAGATAGATAGATAGATAGATAGATATGGGCACGAAACAAACAATTTTTTGTTTCTGTTTTTGTCTTTTCATTTCGTTACATAACGAAACGACAAATGAATTTTGTCTCTAAAATGAAACGAAACGAACAGAAACACTGGAAATTTTGTCGTGCGTTTCATTTCCGTTACTGCAATAAAATTCTTTAAAAATCACAAAAAATGAAATAAATGGTAATGAAACGAACAAAAATGAAAATGAATTTTCTGCAAAAATTCACGAAAAACGGAAACGAACCGAAACAGACCCTCCAAATGACAAACAACAAACGAAATGCCATTTTTTGATTTGTGCCCATCTCTAATAGATAGATAGGAAGGAAGTGGATGATCTTGATCTTGATATCCAGTTATACATCCTCATAGTTGACCTTTTCTAGATCCTTCATTGCTGCTCTTCCTAGTCCCAATCTTCTGATTTTTTGGTTGGTGTTTCCATTTGGATTTATGATTGAACCATCATATACAATATCTCTTAACTATTTCAATTATCTTCAATGTCAACATTAAAGTTGTGTAGTTCAACTCGAATCATGATTTTTGTCTTCTTAACATTCAACTACAATATTGTTTTGGTGCTTTCTTCTTTCACTTTCCCTAACCATTGTTTTCATGTTTTTGCTGCTTTCTGCCAATGAGATGATGTCATCTGTATATCTTAATTTGTTCATGTTTCTTCCATCAATATATCTACTATTTTAAACATATCAAGATGGAAACGTTTACCGATCCAGCTAACACTTCCCCCCACCCCTACTTTTAAAAAACTATCTAGAAGGTTTAAAATAGTGAGGATGGGGGTAGCTGGATCAGTGAATATATTTCCATCTTGATTTCACTGAGCTTCTTCAAATCTCAATTGCATTTTCTTCCCATTTTCATTTCATATCTTGTTTTCCCCCAATTGTACCACTTCTAGTCATTACCATTTTCATCACTACACAACACGGTGTGTACCGCACATATCATTTCTTTAAGATGTCCCATAAGCCTCCAAATGTGCAGTTTGCATTTAGATGATATCATGTATTATTGACTATTCAGGTTGAATAATATAATAGTTAACTTATCTGCACTACTCTACTTTTTATGGCTTAACTCCAGCCATAACAATAAATTAATGAATAATATGGATTTAGAAGTTTTACAGTGATGAAATGGAAATGATCCTCAAAACCATGGGGAAGTAACCTGGTACATCTTTCATTCTTTCCTATTTGGTTTTAGAAAATGAGTAAAGTAGTCCCCACTTTCTCAGAATGGGATCTAGTACCAACATTTTAAGCTTCTGGTGGCAATAATTAAGCACTGAGAAAATTACTCTGGCAATTTATGGAGGCCTGATTTTCTGGGCGAACATAATATATCAAAAGACGGAACTCCCGAGAATTAATCTTTCTCTTTCTCCTCCCTCTTCATTTTCTCCCACACTGTAATATACAGTATAGATGTTAACATTGTAAGAAGCAGTATTATTGGATATTACATCAAAAGTAAGTTCAGAATAATAACTGGGCATAAAGACAGGCATGCCAATAAGATGAGATCAAAGCAAAGGTAGAGTTTTTGTGGCATAATAAGGTATCAATATTTTAGTATATATAGCCTTGTATTATTAATAAAACCTTGAGGTCCCTTATGCATCAGATCCATCTATCTGAGCATAATTCAACATGTAGAGTTATCCAAAAGCTGCAGGAAGCAATAGAGTCAATATACTATTAATGGAATTTGGATGAAAATTCTCCTGGGTGGTACCACATCTGAATCACAGAAAATCACAGTTCAATTTCCAAGTCAGAGATGCTTTAACATTGCATTCCTTTACTCTTTTTGTAGATGCTTTCCAAGCCATTTTATGAGCATCTATGTATTACCAACATGCACTCCGCTAGTTCTGTTTGGAGGCCAATTTAGGGCTTTTAGAAGTCTCTTGATTCAGCCTTGAGTGATCCACATTCTTTGACTTATTCTCCAGATACAAACATATTTGCTGGTCTTGCTTTGACATGCACTAGAAACCCCAAAGAGCTGCTAACTCTTTTGTTTTTGCACTGATACACAAATGGATATGGGAGAACAGGCCAGCCAGATGGAAGGAGAGGAGTAAGCACCTTTCTATATACATGGGAAAATATAAATTTAAGAAAACATTGTGCGCATGGTATGAGGAATGAGCAAGTATCTCTGATCTTCATTTAGATGTCAGTGTTCTTTAGTTAATTAACAAGCAACACCACCTTGAAAAGTAGAAATCTGTGTTCATTTTATCAGGAGGTTCTTGATTCCTCTCCCCTCTTAATTATGGGAAGCACTTTCTCATTACAGAGCTCTATTTAAAGGAGGCTGTAATTGCTTTACACATTCTTAAAAATGAAAATCATGATGCCTGACCGACAGTACATAAAATTCACAATCGAAGAAGTAGCTCCAAATAGAGAATTAAGGAATTCTGTATCTGTAAGGCCACATTTACAAACATTTCCCTTTCCTAATTCTACACCTGGTACATATTCCGTTCCATCACTTATTTTAATGAAATGAGAGGGATTCATTTCCTTGAAGGATTTTTGCCCATATGTGCTCATTTTTAAATTATACATGCCACTTGTATGCTTCACTTCTCAAATACATTTTTTTCAAATGCATCTGCAACCCTGTGTCAGCATAGGGAATCCATAATGCTTTAGCAAGGCCTGGTTCGTAGAAAGCTAACAGGTAAGAAAACAAATCAAAACCAATCCATGCTTTCTGCTGGCTGGATAATTCAGGGAGTTAGACTGCGTTCTCACTCTGCATCAGAGGAAAAGAGCCAGACAATATAGTTTTGGGTAATCTGAACAGTCTTGGAGTGCCACCAGAAAAATGGATTAGTAAACCACTTATGGGTATTCAATTCTTAGAAGATCCTGAGTTGGTTAAGCCAAGAATTGGAATTGACATTACAGCACACAGTTACAATACAATACTGTAATAATACATAATTATTAAATACTAATCTAGCCCAAGGGAGCCCTCTGCCTACACCAGTCTTCCCACTTCCATTGCACGTGATAGAAATTTAGCCGCCATTAATTATTTTGGTTGGGTTTGATCTGTCAATAAAAATTTACCCTAGAGTAGGGGAAGTAGCTGGGCAGCATACTAATGACTAGTGACTATAGACATCAGGTGCATCATTCATTAATCATATTTTGATTCCATTTCCCACCAAATAATTTGAGGGTATTCTGATGGTTTATTTTAAGAACATCCTTGTAGCATTAATTACACATACACAGAGTTTTGTGGTACAGTCATCTCTGGTCCCAGGCTGCATGTCTCTGGGAGTAAGTGTCTGCGTGTCTGCGTGTGTGTCTCTGTTTCTTCATGATCTCTCTCTCTCTCTCTCTCTCTCTCTGTGTGTGTGTGTGTGTGTGTGTGTGTGTGTGTGTGTGTGTGTGTGAGAGAGAGAGAGAGAGAGAGAGAGAGAGAGAGAGTCTGTGCGTGTGTCTGTGAGAGCTGCCTGGGACCCAGAGGTCTGGTCTTTATTGATAACAGTAACACAATAGGGCAGAGGAAGAGACAGAGGAAGGATGGTCACGTATGAATTCCATCGGTGGGGGGAAGAATGCACCTTTTCTGGAGGAACATACTTGGCTAGTTATTGATAAGGACAGAGGAGGGGGAGCTTTGGGTTCGGTCACAGACCAGATGTGCCCTGATATCCTGCCATTGTTTTTCTGGCCTCCTGACCTATGCCAGGTCAGCATCAGCTTAACCACTCACACTGGGTTCCTGCTCAGTCCTGGAAATCTCTGGAAATCCAGGCCTTCAGCTTCCTTGGGTGCTTGCCAACTTCTTGGGATTTAGAGCAGTGTTTTTCAACCTTTTTTGGGCCAAGGCACACTTGTTTCATGAAAAAAATCACGAGGCACACCACCATTAGAAAATGTTAAAAAATGCATAGGAATGCATTGAAACTGTATTTAATCCGTTCCAATGCAGCGTTAGGTTTTTTTTGGGCGACGGGGGGGGTGGCGGTGGCGGACCCCGTGCAGGTGCCAGGTAAGGGTGCCCCTCCCCGGCTCACCCCCCCTCTGTGTCTGCCGCCCCGCCTCTTCCCTCCCTCCTTCCCTCTTTCCCCGGGTGGCCGCAGGTGGTCGGGCGGAGGTGGCCGCGGGGGGGGGGGAGGGAGTGGGATGCGCTGCTTGGCCTGGGGCGGAAGCTGCCTTGGGTCCCTTTCCAAGGAGAAAGGTGGGGTAAAAATACTCTAAAATAAATAAATAAATAAATAAATTTGTGGTGGGGAGGGATGGCATTGTGGGGGGGGGCAGAAAACAGACCCCCCTAGACCCACCCAAAATGCTCACCCCATTTTAAATAAGAATCTACATACAATGTTTTCTTGAAAGCATGACCATCATGGTGACTTACATTGATATAGCACTAGAATTTCTGGCTTATTTACTTTGATGTTTGGGTATTTCTCTTCCAGTTCATAACAAAGATCCCTTGGTATCCTTAGAACTGGGGTGAAAGACTTCTGCCTGATTCTGTCACATACCACACGAGTCTCCACTGGAAGCTGCTTTCTCCACTGATGCAAAAGGCAAACCAGCCATAGCTTTGCAGCTTCATTCATTCATTCCGTCATTCCGAATGCTGGCGCGCCAGCCCCCACCCCACCCCCACCCCAGTCGCCTGCCCCTCCTCCAACCATTCATGGCACATCGGCTGTCCAAGCATCTTCTCCCCCATCCCCACCCCCAATCCGCCATTTCCCACCGCCTGGGTCCCCTTCACTTCACCCGCGCCAAGGGTGTGTGTGTGTGTGTGTGTGTGTGTGTGTGTGTGTTTTCTGCTTATATACCCCCCATACCACTTCAAGTAGTCTCTGGGTGGTCGGCGGCGAGATTTTTGGCTGCTCCGGACCTGCCGTTTGTCTGCTCTAGCCGGCGCCCCCCCCACCTTTTGAGGCTCCTTTGCCTTACCGGAGGAGGGCTCCCGGCTCCGTCTGCGCAGCTGAGGATCGGGGCCTTGCCCAGCGAGGCGAGCGGCAGCGGCGGCGGACCGCCCGTGACCGGCAGCAGCAGCGGCGAGGCTTGCGGCCTTGCCGCGCTCTGGCCGGTCTCTCTTTGACAGGCCGCCTACCAGCTGGGCTCTCCAATCGGATAAGGGCTCTGGCAGCGGGAGCAGCTTCGGCCGCGGCGGCGGGAGCGGCCTGGGAGGCGGCGGCAGCGGCAGCGGCTTCTTTCTGGACGCCCCACCTTACTCCGGCTCCCCGGCACCGCGGCACACCAGCCAACATCTCGCGGCACAGTAATGTGCCACGGCACACCGGTTGAAAAACACTGATTTAGAGCCTATTGGGGTATGGAATCCCCTCACCTCCTCAGGACTGTTATAAGTAAAGAAAAAGGGGCTTTTTAGCAGAAGGTGTCCTAATGGGCTTCCTAGGTGACCACACATTTGAATCTATTCCACGTTTGTTATAACAGAGCAGGAGTGGGTATAGCCAGCATAACCAATAGGGACAATATCTGGGAATTGTAATCCCTGAATATCTGGAGGGATTTACCCTTGCTTTAGTTAGAACCTGGACTACGGCAGCTATCTGGCTAGTTTCCATTGAGCCACTAAACATCTGTTAACTGCTGGAACTTTTCCAAAGAATCTTGAATTGGATGGACCTGGTTCTTGTGCTGAAAGTCACCTGCTAAGTTCTCAAGCAAAGGGAATAGTGATGGGTAAGGATATCCTCTGGTTCTTTTATATTAAAAACAACAAAAACAACAAAACATATTAATTCTGCATGAACTAAACTTGAGATTAGAGATGGGCACGGAACGAACAATTTTTTGTTTTCGTTGTTTGTTGTTCATTTCATTACGCAACGAAACAACAAACAAAATTTGTCCCTAAAATGAAACGAAACGAACAGAAACGCGGGGATTTTGGTCGTGCATTTCGTTTCTGTTACTGCAATGAAGTGAGTGGCTTTAAACGCTTAAAAATCATTAAAATTGGAATAAATTGTAACAAAATGGTAACAAAATGGTAACGAAACAAAAATGAATTTTTTGAAAAATTTCACAAACAACGGAAATGAACCAAAACGGACCTCTAAACGACAAATGACAAACGAAACTCCATTTTTTCTATTCGTGCCCATCTCTACTTGAGATTATTATTTTAAGTAAACACAGGAGAAAATGAAACTGATGGATTTGCTCATCCAGGCAGAAATCTTCAGGTGATTGAGGTCATATGTATTCATTGTATTAGTACTTGTAGCAAGATTACAGTTGCCGTATCTTTTTTTATGGCATGTCTCCCCTTCAAGAGCCAAATGATAGGCAGGCACAATGCAATTGTTTCCCTATTGGAAGGAAAGAAATACACCTGTTGAATGTGACCAGCAGGTGACCGAGAATAGTATTCACTTCGTGTTTGATAAGGACTTTGGGAAATTCACATTCCCCCGGTGCCCGCCCCCATCATATATTTGATGGAAAGTATCTTGCAAAGAAAAGAAATGGCAGGAAAATCCGAAAGTGCAATATGTGTTTGTCTCTCTTCAAGAGCACTTAACAATTATGGTCAGGTTTACTTTAACTCTTCAGCGATTTAGAGTATGAATTCTAAGTGAGTTGTACGGTATGAAACTATTGGCGCATGATGGAAGGGAGGGCTGAGAAGAGACAGCATGAGAACAAAGTTAGCCTCAGCCCACCCTTTGGAAATGTACTATGGCTTTCCATCAGAGTAGGCAAACAGAGGCCCCTATCCCATAACCAGGAAAAATGGCTTAAAATAAAAGGTGGTTTCGCTGCAGCAATGGTTGCCTGGTATTAAAGGTGGTTCTGTGTCATCACGAATGCTGTTTTCTTAATCGCCTCTGATGTGTCCCCACGACCAGAAGCCATATCAAAGCGGCTGGGAAGGGGGTGTGGGAAGAGGGGAGGGGAAGAGAGAAAAGAACCAGGGTGGGTATCAGAGGAAATCTCTTTCTTGGGTTTTGTTTGTCTGTGCAGGTTACATTGAACAAAGAGCTAATTCTGTCAAGCTCTCCCCTCCCCCCCTCCCCAATCTCTATCTCTGCGCTTTATAAAGAGGAACTGTTGGTGGGGTGTTGTTGTTGTTTTTTTGTCTCTGCCCTCGGCTCCCCCCCTCTCTCTGTCACACACACACACACACACACACACACACACACACACACACACACACACACACACACACACACACACACACACACACACACACACAGCCTCCTTGTCCCTTTATTGCGGCTGCTGTTGCAGAGCCAGACTACTCAAAGCCTAAGTAGATTTTAGAGTCCCTACTGTCATTTGCTTTGGCTAAAAAGTTGCATCTGAACTGAGGCAAATTATTCCCACCTCTAGGACTGGTACTTGGAAAACTTGCTAAAGGGGGCATGCTTACATTATTTTTAAAAAACGGCTGCTCATAGGGGCACAATTTTTGAGGTGGTTTATCTTGAAGTAAGAAGCAGATTTTAGCAATCGTAGGATACAGGCCAGGGATAACTAACAGGAATTTCCCTGCGTTGAGCTAGTAGTAATAATGGAGGAGAGCTAATGTTGCCCTATCTTGAAAAATGGGCAAAAAGGAGAAATCAGGGAACTATAATCTGTTGAGCCTGATATCAGTCCCAGAGCAGGAAGGAATCCAATGGATCATCTTCCTGTATCCTTCTGGGCCAACTTCTGTGAAGATGTGGTTTATTCTGTATAATGTGAAGATGTGGTTTTCTGTACAAGTAACCCCCTGCCTATCGCATGGGTTAGGGACCCACCTGACCCATGATACAGAAGCAGGTCGAGGGGGGGCAGGGGGGCGGGGAGAATGCGATCGCTCCCTGCCGCCCCCGCCCCCGTGAGGCTCCGAGGCCTCCCAGACAGGTCTGGGGGCGTCGGGAGCGATGCAATCACTCCCCACCATGCCCCCCTGCAGGTACTGTGGTCCCACGATATAGTGGGACTGCAGTACCTGAACCACAAAATGTCAGGGGTGAATGTATAGCAAAAATGAATCTATTGAAATGCATTGATATAGAGTTGAATGAGGTAACTGAAGCCAAGGTCAGCTGCCATCTGCCACTTGGAAGGGTGTCATGGGCGAAGCACGCTTCCGAGAGCAAGATCAGAATGACCTGCTACCAAGCATCCTGAAACATGACTAGATAAATATGAATTGATAAAAATATGTTAATGTTAGCAAGAAATCAAGAAGAAATGGGATTTTACAGCAACAGCCCTGTAGGGGTGTGAAGAAGGTGCCTAAAGGTATAAAAAGTTTATGCAGAAGTTATTGGGGGCCCCTGCTATTGGAAGACACACAGGCTGTGTCTCTCATGGCTGGGGTATCTCAATCCGTGTGTGTGTGTGTGTGTGTGTGTGTGTGTGTGTGTGTGTGTGTGTGTGTGTGTGTGTGTGTGTGTGTGTGTGTGTGTGTTGCTTGTATTCTGCTTTGCTTTGCATATTATATTTAATTTGCTTAATAAAAGTTGCAGCTTCTTTAATATTCACCTTAATTGTGCTTTTGCTTTTAAACCCATCTTCTCAGTTCAAAATGCTTATTGTAACAGTTAATGTTAAACCGGCTAATGTTAAGTTAATTATTTAGGGCCTTGATTCCTGACTGAACACCTCTTCCTGAAAACAGCTATCTGTTCCACTTGTATCTCAACCTCCTAGCACTGAGATGTTGCAGATAGTGACTCCGAGAGGGGCCTAAAAGCTGCTGCTTGAAACCATGACTTCTCAGTGGTCGCTCCATCACTTTGGAACTCATTCCTATCTGAAGTATGGCTAACCCCTTCCCTCCTTGGTTTCAGGAGACAAGTCAAGACCTGGCTTTTCTCACAATCCTCTATGTATGGCCTTACCCCAGAGTCATCTTGCCAATTGATGGAGTTTTTTCCCTTTGTTTATGTATTTGCCTTATTTAACCACCTTATTGTATTGTATTTAATGGTTTTTTAAACATTTTAATCTAGATATTTCATCAAGTACTCTATTGGATGTTTCTCTTAGTATTATTCTGACTTGTTTGCTATCTTGAGTATTGGCTTTGCCACTAATTGGATGGAATGAATGAATGAATGAATGAATGAATGAATGAATGAATGAATGAATCTAGTCCAGGCTTCGACGAGGAAAGGTGGTATAGAAAGGGTCTACTGGAGAAAGAGTCTACAAAAAAGGGAACAGTGAGGCCAAAGCAGGGACTTATATATTAGTGGAAATATTATTGAGTATTGAAGGAACTGGATGACAATCTCTCAGAGCCACTATTATTTTCTTGAAATCTTGGAGGCCAAGAGAAGGGCTTGATGATTGGCTGATAACAATCCCCGGGAAAAGGGTTTAGCATGTTATATAGCAGTCACTCTGCAAGCACTTTGAAAACAAAGTTGTAATAACTAGAAACCAACATGGATTTGCCAAGGGAAAAAAACCTTTCAGACTAATCTCATCTGATTTTTGTAAATTGGGTAACCTCCCTGTTTGATGGTTGGAATGCTGTAGCTGTACTATATCTTGATTGCAGCAAAGCCTTTGACAAACTGCCCATGATAAACTGATTAGCAGGATAATTAGGTGTAGACTGGATAGAATAACTGTCAGATGGATCCAGAGTAGGTTACAGTATCCCACTCAGAGAATGCTTGTCAAGGGCTCCTTCTCAAACAGGAGGTGGTAACAAGTGGGGTACCCCAGGAATCAGTCTTACTCCTGGTACTCTTCAATATTTTTATTAATGATTTGTTTGGGTGAGTGCAAGGAATGCTTGGTTTTTCAGATGACTCAAAATTGAGTGGAATCTACCCTGGAAGACAGAAACAAAATTCAATAGGCTATTGATAGGATCCAGCACTTAGCTGAAAACAGTGAAATGAAATGTAACACGGATAAGTGCAAGTTCTAACCCAGGTTGGGGGGGGGAACCACACAGTTACAAGATGAGGGATTTTTGACACAGTGATAGTACAATTGAGAAGAATCTTGGAATTGCTGTATATCACAAAATGAATATAAGCCAACAATGCAAAGTGGCTGCAAAAAAATAAAAAAATAAAAAAATAGGAAATGCTGTTTTAGGCTGTATTAACAGAAATATGGAGTAGTCTCCAAATCCTGTGAATTCCTAGTTTTCCTGTATTCTGTATTGAAGAGGGAACAGGTATGTTTTCCATGGCTTCAGAGACTAGGACTCAGGGCAATGGTTTCAAACTACAGGAAAAGAGATTCCATCTGGACATAAGGAAGAACTTCATGACGGTTAGAGCTGTTAGTGGAATGTGCTGCCATGGAGGGTGGTGGAGTCTTCTTCTTTGGGGGTTTTTAAGCAGAGGCTGGATGGCCATCTGTTGGAAATACTGTGATGGGGGTTCCTGCATGGCAGGGGGTTGGACTAGATGGCCCTTGAGGTCTCTTCCAACTCTATGATTCTATTCAGCACTGGCTAGGTCTTATCTTGAGCTCAGTACTCAGTTGTGGAACAATGCTGATAAACTGGAGCAAGTTCAGAGGAGGGCAACAACAATGATCAGGGAACTGGGGGAAAAAGCCCTATGAGGAAAGACTGGTCATGTTTAGCCTTGGGAAAAGAAGACTGAGGAGATATATTACAGCAAATGTTTTAAAGGTTGCACTACAGAAGAGGAGCAGGATCTATTCTCAATCGTCCCAGAGTGCTTGAAATGTAATACTAGGCTCACATTATAGAGAGCCATATTTTGGTTAAATGTCAGGAAATACTTCTTAATTGATAGAGCAGTATGACAATGGAACCAGTAGTCTCAGAGGGAGATAATTCAGTGCTCCAACACTGGAGGCATTCAAGATAAATTTTGACAACCATCTGTCAGATACACTTTGATTTGGATTTCTTTTTTGACAACAGAACTGCCTCTATTGGAGGGGAGGGGAACAGATTAAGTGGTTTTATAGGGCCCTTTCCAACTCCAAGGTTCTCTCTGTCTTTTGCAAAGTTCCAAATTCAACCCCAGAACTGCTTGGAGGGATTCTCTATATACTTTTCATTTGTTTGTTTTAGAGCACAGGAAGACAATGCTCTTAAAACAGGAGAAAGCAGCCAAACTGTAGCATTGCTGCAGAGAAGGAGCCCATTAGCACTTTCACACCTGATTGCAGGTCTATGAACTTAGAGGCAGTTTTATTGACAAAGGTACATCAATCTGCCATTTTGGGATTTAACTCAAGCCCCCAGAGGCTGACAAATTTGGAAGTGCAAGGAGGGTAAAGCCAATGACTTGGTGCCATGCTGAGAAACAGCAAGCAGGAACGCCCTGAAGGAAAGCTTTCTAAGGGCACTTGAACTGCGAAAATGTTTTCAGCAACACATCATGGCCATAAAAGACTGGTGTTCTTTCCTGTTCTACTTTCATCAGAGTACTGTGACAATAAAGCCTGACTTTCAGGGGCAGGCTTTTAGACTAGAATCATTTGAGTCTCCAGACCTCTCATATTTGTGGCATCCCTACAAAATGTATGAATCTGTTCCAAAAAGATTTTGGTAGGAAGAGGAATATTTTAATATTATACTGATTTTAAACATCTTAGGTTGTATCTGCTGCTGGAATTCTACAGGCATAGCTGTGGAATCCAGCGTAAGTAGAAAGAGTGACCTTTCTTTGCCATTTCATGGCATGGACTACCATGCACGATTCCATTGACTGATTTTATAAGAACACCCCTGTTTTCCATGTTAGTTTCCACCCCTCACAATGGATTATTTTTTCTTTTTGTGTGCTCTTTGTAGCTTTAATGTTACCTTTTAATGTTCTAAGATGCCTCTTCTAATTCCCTGTTCTTAACTTGAATATGTCTTAAATGTTCTGGGCTGTACATTGTCCCTCGTTATTTTAAGCCACCTTGGGTCCTTTTCCAAGGAGAACAGGTGGGGTAAAAATATTCAAAATAAATAAAATAATAAATAAATTTCACGACGGCCACCCTAAAAGCCCACTACAGGGAGTTAAGGGGCCCTAGAGAGCTTATTGTCAGAGGATTGCTAGGCCTTCAGGTATAGGAAGAATAAGAGAAGGCCCTCCTCATGTCTCCAATCAAGAACAGTGGACCCTCGTATAGCAAAAGGTTTGAATAACATAAAATCTGTACAACATACAAAATTCTGGAGATAGGGGAAATTTGCTTAACAGAATCGCCTATGGGGCAAATCCGAACAACATAAAAATGGTCACAATTATGGATTACTCGGTTTTCAATGTATTCCTGTGGGAAATTTGTATAAAGGAATATTTGCTTAACACAATTTCATTTGGAACGAATTAATTTCTTTATACAACATAACCACTGTATTTCCTATTTGCATTAGCATCATATTGGATTTTGGGGGTCCTGGACTTGGATTCACCCCAGAAACCTCCCATTACTTTCAAAGAACTGTTCAGATTGGTGGAAGGCGTAGATTTCCAAAATCATGGTGGCTTTATCTGAGCACACGTACACACACTCACACTTTACTTACAATTCAACAATCAGGATGATATTAATATTACATTTAGGATGATATTCTCATTATATGATGGTAATATAATGAGGCACATTTGTTTGTTTGTTTGTTTGTTTGTTTGTTTGTCCCACTTTTCTCCTTAGAAAGGATACAAGACATGTGCATTTAAAAGAGTAAATATTCCAAGAAAGACCAAACCAATAACACTTTAAGAGACAATAAACAAAAGCAATACCAAAAACATATTCAAAGCAGTATACTTAGCAGTCAGTCATTGAGGGAAAGCTTGCCTGTAGAGCAAAGCAAAAGCAAAGTAAAGTGTTCTGCTTATATACCGCCCCATACCACTGCAAGTAGTCTCTGGGCAGTGGACAGTTTTAATTACAGTATTCATGCAACACATCCCCCCCCCCCCAGCAAGCTGGGTACTCAGAAGGATGGAGTCAACCATGAAGGTGTCTACACAATGTGTGGCAGCGGTGAAGAAGGCCAATTCCATGCTAGGGATTATCAAAAAGGGGATTGAAAATAGAACAGCCAACATTATAATGCCACACCTAGTAAGGCCGCACCTGGAGTGTTGTGTACAATTCTAGTCACCGCATCTCAAGAAAGACATAGTGGAACTGGAAAAGGCGCAGAAGAGAGTGACTAAAATGATTACTGGGCTGGGGCACCTCCCTTATGGGGTAAGGCTAAAACATTTGGGGCTCTATAATCAGGGAAAAAGGTGCCTGAGTTGGCATATGATTGAGAGGTTAAGTGGATAGAGGGACACTCTTCTCCCTCTTACGAAATACCAGAACTAGGGGACATACACTCAAATTTAGAGCTGGGAGAGTAAGAACAGACAAAAGACCCCCCCCCAGTGTGTTGTTAGTCTGTTGAACTCCCTGCCACAGGATGTGGTGATGGCATCTGGCCTGGATGCCTTCAAAAGGGGGTTGGACAGATTCCTGGAGGAAAAGTCCATCACAGGTTACAAACCATGATGGAGATGTGCAATCTCCGGGCTTAAAATCGGGGTACTTCAAGGGCCAGATGCAGGGGAGTGGTATCGGGAGACAGATATCTAGTCTCATGCGCTCACAGACGCATCTGGTGGGGCCACTGGAAAATACAGGAAGCTGGACTAGATGGGCCTTTGGCCTGAACACCATGGCTCTTCTTATGTTCTTATGTTCTTAACCATGAGCCTGCTACTTGGGATTGAACCCAGAGAATCAAGAGAAAGGTCTTGGCCTGCTTGTGGAAGGACAGCAAAGAAAAGGCCAGGTTGGTCTCTTGTGGGACGGAGTTCAAAAGTCTGGGAGCAGCAACAGATAATTTTCTTCCAAACTTGAACTAATATGATTCTGACAGTGACTACATCTTTGCTGCCGGCAATTAAATTGCATGATGATCATTATTTTCCTGGGTTGCCCAGGATTTTATGTATCTGTTTGCAGTGCCAGAGGTTGGGAGTTCGATTCCCCACTCTGCCTCCTTGACAGTGGCTAGACTTCATAATCCATAGGTTCTGCAGTTCTAAAGAATAACTTTAGAACAGGCATGTCCAAACTTTGGCCCTCCTGATGTTTTGGACCGCAACTCCCAGGATTCTAAGCTTAGATTGCCAATGGCAAAGGACTATAGGAGTTGCAGTCCAAAACATCTGGAGGGCCAATGTTTGGACATGCCTGCTTTAGAAGTTTTGCACTTCTAAAGTTATTTTCTCAGTCTTTAACTGATAGGGATTCCATGCACAAGGATCTCAAGTAACCTGCAACCAAAGGTTTGGCTCCTTCCTGCCACAGAGAAAAGAAAAATCTTGTTTTCCAGCTCAGTACATAAAGCAAGGGTGTTTGTGTGTGGTGAAGAAAAGAGCAGAGAACTTCCTCCTCTTAGCTGATGATGAGCTCTGAAAAGTGATGACTCAAGTGTGATGCGGTAACACTGAGCCTTGTGGGTGTCGTTTCACTTTTCCCCATCCCTTTGCAGGCATGAAAGCACCCCCTTCATTAAAATTCATCTTTATCACCCTGAGAGTTCTCTCTGCAGTTACAATATACTTATTCGTCACATCTCTGCATGAAGATGAGAAGTAACAACTCCCCCCCCTTGCTCTGTGAGAGGGTTAGCTGTTTTCCGGTACTATTGATGGTATTATTGACAATAATGTTTTGGTTTTTTTTTTTGCAAAAACTGCATCATTCGCACACCATTTAATTTATGCAAAACTGGTATAACAAACTGCCTTATGGAATGCACTTTTTAAAATTAGAAGCATGAGATGGGTTGTTTGTGTCCCTCTTTTAAACAGTGAGCCAGTTCTTCTGTAATCACTATGGGTCAACATAATTGGGCTCTCAAAGGAAGTATAAAACCTGCCTGAAGAATGGGTTTATGGAAATATGTCAGCCTCGTGTTAGATACTCTTTTCTGAATCTGAACTTTACTTTTGAACCATCCTTGATTCATACAGACTGAAATCCTGTTGCCGGGAAGTTACAACTAGAGTAGGTCTGTTGAATCAGTGTGGATTTGGTGAGCCAACTCTTCTTGGAGCCTCGTGGCACAGTGGTTAAATGCCTGTACTGCAGATAAAACTGTGCTCATGACCTGGGGTTCAATCCCAGGTAGCCGGCTCATGCTTGACTCATCCTTCCATCCTTTCAAGGTATATAAAATGAATTACCCAGCTCCCTGTTTTTTTTTGGGGGGCAATGTGTACCCTGCATAATTAATTAAATTGTAAACTGCCTAGAGAGTGCTTGAAGTGCTATGGGGCGGTATATAAGCAGAACACTTTGCTTTTTCTTTTGATTTCTATAATCTCCACTTATTCAGTGGATCTACTGTAGTTGCAGCTTGCATCACTAGGCAGGAGTCACTTTAGCCATGGAATTTGAAGATTTGGAGACCAGTTATGTGGGGATATCTGCCCCTTTTAGAATCATAGAGTTGGAAGAGACCTCAAAGACCATCCAGTCCAACTCCCTGCCATGCAGGAACCCCCATCACAGCATTTCTGACAGATGGCCATCCAGCCTCTGCTTAAAAACCTCCAAAGAAGAGACTCCACCACCCTCCATGGCAGCATATTCCATGGCCGGGCAGCTCTAACCATCAGGAAGTTCCTCATAATGTTTAAATTGAATCTTTTTTTCCTGTAGTTTTTGCCCCGCATCCCAGTCTCTGAAGCCATGGAAAACAAACCAGTCCCCTCTTCAATGTGACATCCTTTCAAATATTTAAACACATTTTCCTGTTCTTTTAACTAATTTGCACATTTTAAAATCTGGGCAGTACTCTACGAACACTTCATTTCACCAAAATATTCAGAATCCTTACAAACTTGTCATTTTCATCAAGACTCTTGGATTATATGAAATCCCTTTCTGTTCCTAAATCTGATATTTTTAAGAACACTTTTAAGACACAATAGGAATCTGGCATTTCTGGAACGTTATGCAATAGGAATGCATCTGAAGGCTGACATGCTATCAATATTTACGAAACTGGTGAATCCATGATACATAGAACGTGCAGGTAGACTCTTAGCTGCTGTCCTCTCCACTGGGTTGCTTCGTGCAGATCTCAATATATCTCTCCCCTTTGCAGCTGCAATAGATCAGACCGCAGCTGCTGGTAAATATCATATCCCTACAGGTCCTGTAAATATATGACTCCATGTAATGAACATTACTGTCGGTTCACAGAGAGTACCAATCTTTTCTCTTTTATCCACTCATGTTGAGAATACATTCCTGCCCAGACAGCGTAAAGTTACAAATGTCTTGCCAGTATGAATTGCAAATTGTGTTCATATTTCCGATTTAGATTGTATAATTATACAGAAGATGAGAGTAGGATTGGCTCTGAAAGACCTTAATTCAATTGGCCCCTTTCAGCCAATTCTCTTCTTAGCTTTCCTGTCTGAATTAATGGAAAGTAAGTAATGGTAAAATAACGTAATGAGAAGTAATGGACCTTATGCTGATTGACTGTTGATTGGATGCCACTAATTTGCAGAGCTTGTCTTCCCTTCAGGGTCCTTAAGCTGCACAGCTACCTAGCAACCATGAAACCAGCACGCAAACATTGCTGTGGGAAACATGAATGGCTTGCCAGCACTGTAGCAGAGTCTAGCTGGCAAAGTTAGTCAGATAAATGCATTGCAAAGCCTTCTGTTCAACATAAGATAATCAGTATAAACAGAAGTATAAACATCAGTATTCATCATTCAGTATAAACCAAAGGCTATCGATTTTAAGTTAAAGTTGAGCTGAATTTAATTTCTTAGTTTTTAAAATACTTTTTCTATCAACATTTTTTCCTGCTGTTCTGTGTGTGTGATTTGCAGCAATGAATTGGGAAAATTATAGCAGAGTTCTGAAATTTTAAACTTCTCTCACTGCACAGCAAAAATTCAGGGATTCACAGAGCAAAATAGTTCTAAGTTATCCAGAATACCTAACCCCTTTATCATTAATTGGCACTTCAAGTCTCAATAAGTCACGCTGAGACATTAATACCACAAGGTACAATAATATTTACTTAAAGATCAACAGCACACTGAAGGATGTAATTGCTTTCAACAGCAGACCCAAAAGACAAAAGTAAGGGGGAAACACAGAGCAGAGAGGCAGGGCTGTCTTTGAATTCCGAGCAAGGCAGATAGGGATCTATTTGTTAGTGCTGGATAGATTGACAGTCACTCCACCCCTGAACCCTTGCCCCAGCCGAACCTACTAAAGGCTGCATATGAGGTTCCAAAAACACCAGCAAAAGTTGCTTAAACATTTGGCAGAATCACTGACTTGCAAGCTACTGTGAAACCCTACTAAAACTGAGTGGTTTGCCCAGCTCATTAAAGTGTTCTGCTTATATATCTCCCCATACCACTTCAAGTAGTCTCTGGGTAGTTTACAGTTTTAATTACAGTACTCAGGCTATACATTGCCCCCCACCCCCGCAGCAAGCTGGGTACTCATTTTACCAACCTTGGAAGGATGGAAGACTGAGTCAACCATGAGCCTGCTACCTGGGATTGAACCCCAAGTTGTGAGCACAGTTTTACGTTCAGTACAGGCATTTAACCACTGCGCCACTGTGCCATACTTTATATGTCTTATAAACATTTAAAATATGCACTCTGAAGTTTTATGAGAACTGCTATTCGGCGAAAGTGTGGAATATAACATGAAGAGCCAAAATAGTTTTAAATATGCCATTCCCTGAATTCATCAAATTTATTATCAGAATTTTTTAACTTGATTTTTTCAATTGTTTCCTATACTTATTACTGTGAAACTTAGATTTCCTCTACTTCTGATGCCTGCATTACCAAGATCATTGCTTGTTTCAAAAGTTCTAGAAAATTGCCATCAAAATCCTCCAAAAATCCAGCAACAGCAGCTTTTAGAAAACTGTTTCTCAGTTTGAGGTGCCTCGTGGCACAGTGGTTAAAATGCTGTACTGCAGCGATAACTGTTTTCGCAGTTAAAGATCACAGGCAAAAAACCTCCTTGGCAACTCTTGATAGTCCTTGCTATTTTTTTTTATTAAAAGCAAAACAGTAAAGTTTGATAATGCTGATGTAAATGTGACTCTGGATATGTCCCATGTACAAATATGAATAGTTTCTTCCCTCATCTCAAAATGTGAGGATGAGGAACAGCAGTGTTATTTTCCTTAAGCGGACAAGGTTCTCAGTCTGAGACATTTCATGCAAATTAAGCAAAAAATACAACAAATAATAACACAATTAATGGTTGAATGCAAACAAAAGGATTAGAAGAAAAGGGAGATTGCTGCCTTTGAGAGTAGCAGTACTGTATTGAATAGGTTATATGTATTTTTAAAGCAATCAGCCAGTGGTTCTGTGCTTGATGTTACTGTGTGTTTTGTTGCTCAAAGGAAAACACTTGTTTTATGCTGAGACTCCTTTGCTCAAATCAGAGACTTTGATGAGAAAACCTACTCAACAGCCATGTTCCTTTTCTCCTTCTCATCTGGTGCTAAGGAATCTCAAAATACTTGACAATTTATCATTGAGATGCCTCATCAAGTTGAGGAAGCCCAAATTGATTTTAGCAGACAGTCCTAAAATCCCTAGTCCTGTGTCACTCTTAGTTGGCACTGCGTAATTTTGCCTGATGGTAGGTTTGGCATTGTTTCCTAGTTTTGCTTTAAAATAAGCACATGATTTTAATCCAGCATCCTGTCCTTTCTACTGTTTGTCTTCCCTATTGAAATTGAAGATTGTGAATTTACACTGGGCCAAAACAACCAAAAAGATCTTAAAGTTTTTGATTACTGTACTCTACATCTGTTACACAACTGGCTGAGTTTGCAACAATGCTGAATTGCAGAGTGCGGATTGTGTGAGGGTGTTTACTCTGCTAATTTGGGTATGGTTACTGGTTTCCCAGAGGGTAATTCATGTTGGGAACTCTTAATATAGAATAAAATTAATGCAGTGAATATGGGTCATAAATCTGTGCTTTGTATATAGGTATATTTCATATTTATTCCGTTTTTAAAAACTAAAACAATTAAAAACCCCACCCTCCTTGCTTGTCACAGAAATCTTTATTGTGATTTTGTTATCTTGTCTATACCATGAAGTTCCTCAGCTTCATCAACGAAAGTAACCCTTTTATCTGTGCAGATATATATTTAAATCAGTGGGGAATTGAAAGAGTCAGCTGGTTAAAATGATCAGAGTATTGCTATTTTTTTTAAAAAAGTCCAAATAAGTAAAGAAGGGAGGTTCATTCCCTTTTCTTAAAATCCAAAATTCAAATATTTTCAAAGTCAAAGCAAATCTACTGTATATCTGTTTATAATACAGTAGCCTATACTGAGTTTATTTTACTCTTCGGTATAAATAGAATTGGGGGAGGGGGTGATTTCCAGAGCTGTCTGTCAGAATTCTTTGAAGGTTTTTTAGTGCTGTTTATGCCTCTCTTATAGCAGGCCTGCCCAACAGGTAGACCGTGGGCTACTGGTAGCCCGCAAAGGGTTCAAAAGTAGCCCGCTGGCCATCAATAAAAAATGTGAGGGGATAAGTTCTCCACCCCTCCCTGTCTCAGCCAAGCGGGGCAGTTCAAGGGCCATGGCAAATTGAAATCTGTTCCCTCCAGAACAGACTAATTGGTTTTCAATGCATTCATATGGGAAACCACTGCTCTACTTACAAAAGTTTTTACTTATGAGCATGTGCTCGGAACGGATAAAATTCATAAGTAGAGGTTTTAGTATAGTAGCCCTCAGGCACTTTGAGCCGAAAAAGTAGACCTCGGCCTGTTCAAAGTTGAACAGCCCTGTCTTATAGTATTATAAAGCACCTTCTGTAAAAGAATTTGAAATATTACATTAGCATTATACAATTAAACAGGTCAGAGCAGCATGGTTTTCTTTAAAACATACAAACAAACAAAGTGCACCTGTCCTCCCAGAAGCCCATGAATTCAACATGGGTGTCAATGTGGTCTAGGTAAAAGTAAAGGTTCCCCCCGCACATGCTTGCCAGTCATGTTCAACTCTAGAGGCAGTGCTCATCTCTGTTTTTAAGCCAAAGAGCCAGTGTTTTGCAAGTCCATGGCTATGTGGCTGGGATGGCTGAATGCATTTCTGCGCATGGAATACACAGATTTTTACAGTGATACCTATTTATCTACTTGCAATTCCATGCTTTCAAACTGCTAGGTTGGCAGGAGCTGGGGTTAACAGTGGGAACTCACTCTGCTCTGTGACACCAGGGATTTGAACCGCCGATCCGCTGACTTGTGGTCTACTTGTCCCCAAGCACAATGCCTTTAAATCAGTTTCTAGATCAGGGAGTCATAAGGTTTTATTACACATGGTATTGTATGGAAAGGATTGGCAACATTATGGAAAGAGACCTTGAGAGAGAGAGAACTGTTTTCTGTTTATGTGCAATGTGTCTAAATCAACTATTTATGCTTTGTAGTTACATTTTTAAGGGCATAAGAATTATTATTTTAAACTACATGGGAGTCTAATGCCCTTAGCCACATGGTTGTTGAAGGAAGAAGTGTATCACATAGCAATAAATTTATAATAACTTATTTTCCAGTAGTAATATATAATATTGTATATGATATGATATATGATATGGTTAAAATTATATTATACAAGTATATTAAACAGGTTATGATTTTAAAACAAGTAAAATAAAAAACAATTTAATAGCAAAATAAATTCCTATCAAAGGGACATATAGCAGCAATACAGTATATCTTCTTTATCATCTAAGCCTGCCCGGATACAATGACTCTTGGTGGTCATAGGGAGAGGCCTTACATAGCCTCCCTTGACTGGGAATTTCACATCCTGGTAAAAGCCAAAAAGAAGTCTCTTTCTCATGTTCGTATGAATTGTGCCTATGAGCATATTTTACATTTTAAGTACTATTTCTTCATTTTAGATCTCACTGCCTCTGGAGTTCTCTGGGAAGCATAATACCTTTTATGAGAAGACATTGTACAGTACTTTAAAAATTAAAATAAGAACAACATTTAAAGCAAAGTGTTCTGCTTATATACTGCCTCATACCACTTCAAGTCATCTCTGGGCGGTTTACATTTTTATTACAGTATGCAGGCTCCACATTACACTCCCCCCCCACAAGCTGGGTACTCATTTTACCGACCTTGGAAGGGTGGAAGGCTGAGTCAACCATGAGCCTGCTACCTGGGATCGAACCTTAGGTTGTGAGCACAGTTTTAGCTGCAGTACAGGCATTTAACCACTGCACCATGAGGTGCAGAGTGTTATGTTATGTTATGTTAGTGTTATGTTATGTTATGTTATGTTATGTCATCCTCACCAACTCTCAAATAAATTCTGACCTAGAGACTAATTTCCTATGCTGTTACTTCACGACCCTTGTCTCGGAACAGGAACCAGGAACAAAGTGTGACAACAGAAATCCGCAGCCCAGGGGCAGGTACGGCTCATCATGCTCTGTTCTCAGTTCAGGGGGCATGGCCAGGATGAGATTGTGCTGTCACGCTATGGAGTGAAGTAACATTTTTTTGTACCGGTCCCAAGTGGGACAGCAAAGAGGGACGAGAGGCACGTGAAGTAACGGCTCTAGTCACACATCTAACTAGGAATTGGGAGAAAGTTCCCAGTATAGTGTAGTGGATAAAGTGATGAACTAGGATTCAGGAGGCAATGGCTATGTATCATAACTTGTGATATATGTGAATGCACATTCACAAAACAAAAATCAACCATATTAGGGAGAGCAATCCAGACTTGGAACTTGGATAGCTGCTTACATGCAATGTTGCATGTGTCAGGAATATTTAGCAATTCCACCCTCCCCAACAGCAGTATCCTAAAGTCATGCAATAGTTTTATTGCTTCAGTTGCTACCACTTGTGCCAACTCAGCTACAGTGATGTGTGTTGTGTTTCAAAATTAGGACAGGGTTAATATTATACATTGCAATTATGATATAAAATAAAACAATTAATGTAAGATAAGAATAATGAGGAATTTTCAAAGGGTAAAATACAAGCACACACAAGTTTGCTTGTAAAAGACTATAAACATATTATAGCAATGACCTTTCTAAATATAAGTCTCTTTAAATACATTTGTTCTGTTCTCTCTAATATTCTCACAGTCTGGCAGCTGGAGGGCTTTATTGTTTTTAATGGTAACTTCATTTAGGTCTGTAGTGTTAACTATAAAACTCATTTCCCAGTTGCAACTGACAAATTGTTTCTTGTTGAAGAATCTCTGCTGTCACTAAAAGGAATCTGCTTGGGTGTTTATTCACTTCGAATACAGTACATTCATGCCAAGTAATTACACACTATTAGGTTGTCCTCCAGACAAACAGCTTGCACTAAATTATCTGACTTCAATTGCCAGTATTATGTTAATAAGCTGGTCCAGGTGACCCATTTTAATATTTTTCTGCCCTATTTTTTAATCTTTACCATAGAACTGTAGAGCTAAAAGGTACCTCAAAAGTCACTGAGTCCAAATCCCTGCTGAAACAGGGAATCCATCGTTAAAAGCACAACAAGAGACATACTTCCTTTCTTTAGAAACTTTCAAGGAAGGAGAGCCTACCACCCAGCAAGGTAGCCATTCTGTTCTTAAACAGGACTTGGTGTCAAGCAATTCTTCCTAATATTTGGGTGAAATCTCCTTGCAAAAACTTCAGGTCTCTCTGAAGCTACAGAGCATGAATTTCTTCCACTTTTCATGTGACATTCTTCAGTCTTCTTGTCTCCAAGCTAAACACATCCCAACTCCCTCAGCCTCACGGGGCTTGGTTTGCAGGTTTCTCACCATCTTGGTCACGCTACCCTGGACATTTTCCAGGTGGTCAGTATTCTGGTGGGGCCCAGTACTGGCCACAACATTCCAGGTGATGTTGGAGTGAAGCAAAACAGAGTGGTGCTGTTACCTCTCTTGATTTGGATATTTCGTGGTACTCTTATTCCTGTCAAGCTAAAGACAATTCTGCCAGATCTAGTGCATATGATGTACTAACAGGGGATGGGGAAGTACAGATGAAGTACAGTACAGTATATGTAAGCTCTTGGCTGTGAAAAAGATGGCATAAATATGGTCATCAGCAGATCAATCAGGCCAATTGCCATCCGATTTGTATCTGAACATGAGTTGACTGAATTTCAAATACTGATCAATGTAAAACCTTTGCCCACCCCCTTCATTAGGCTGCCAGAAGCACACACCTGTAGAAACTCATTTGTAGTCACACATGGAGTACCATTAGTTACCAGAGCCATGCAGTAACAATTACCACAGAACAAAGAAATAACCTGAGTCTGTGTGTTGCACCAAAACCAGCAAATGTTCTTGCAGTTATCTTAATAACGGCAAAATGCTTAAAAGTTATTCTCACCCATCACCCAAATCTCTCCATCCCTTTAAAAAAAGTTACTCCTATCAAAGTTATTATGGATTGTTGCAAATTTATTTAATGTTTTATCCCAGAGGCCTCCTTTCTGTTTTGCATTTAACTTCTGGAAAATTTTCATGGACACTGAACGTCTTGACATTTTGTATGCAAAATATTGTATTTAGCTCACATCCCATTACTGGCTATATTAAAATATACCCACTTCATCTTTTTTCTTTTTTTCTAGAAGATCCTTGACCAGCTTTGACAATGCTATTGGCAACCTGCAATTACCCTTTATGAAAATACATTTATGAACTGCAAATAGAGAAGAAATATGTGCTCTCTTTTCTCCCAGAAGAAAGAGAAGAGGGTGATGAGAAAGAACCCTGCAGCATATTCAGGGGACATGTTCACTGTAGAAATTGGAGGTATCGCTGGCTATATCTGAAGGCAGTTGTAGATCTGCAGCATAAATTCTCAAACAGAAAATTCAAATTTTACTCCAGTCCAATCCCTAGTGAGTTTATTAATTGGTTTCTCAGGAACAAAAAAGCAATTAAGGTCTCTGCACTGAGATATTTTTATATGCCTGTGTCAGTAACGCAGCGAAAAGTTCTACTACAGGCGTTATTCTTTTTATTTTTAGATAATCTTTAGCTGTCTGTCAACACTTGCAGTGTAAAAACGAAACAACTTTAAAAAAAAACCATTGAACATCCTTAAGGAATACCAGTTGTTAGGATCCAAACATTGGACTATATCCAGCTGTTTCTACCTGAAAGGGGATAAACTCTTCACCATCCAAACTCTGCCTCAAAGGGTTGGAAAGTCCTATGGGGCAGAGTTGTGGGGGAGATGTGGATGCAGGAAATAAAGAGGAGGATGGATTTGCAGAAACTGATCTGCATGGTAATGAAAGACCTCATTTTCACTTGGGGGATCAGCCAAGTTATAAAAGCAAACCCTTAATGTGTACCTTTAACTATAGCATCTAATCCAATATATCATATGTAGTTCTTAACTCATTACCTCATGGATATGGAGCTACGGCATACCGTTGGACTTGGCAAAATGCAGCCCTGGAATAACATAGAACACCTAAGGCGGATTTAGTTACCCAAATACCTCCTCCACATATTTACACCAAAAAGAGATGGAAAGCCACCTCCAGAAACTGAAATACAAGACCAAACAAAGTCAATATTAGTCATCTTTACAATTCTAGATACAGGGGGTTTATTTTATTTTATTCTGATAATATTAGAACTTGAGAGTTATCCAATGATAGGCACAAAATGCAGGTTATACAGGAGTAAAACACTTATTTTACATAATTTATAAAGGGGTAGAATTAATTGCCACATGGTGGGATGACCTATAGGTGGACGGGAATAAGGAGGTCTATCAGTAATTACTGTATTATCCAGTATTAACTGAGTATCTGTGTACTGTACTGCAAATACCAATGGAGGATAAAGGATGAAGTCATTACTGGCTAATTTTGTTGTTCTTTTTGAGATAGGTTGGCCTTCATTTTTGTCACTTTATTTTTTAAAAAGGCCATTGGAAATGAAATTTCATTGAATTGGACTATTCTGGAAGTCACAGGCCATGTGGAAGGGATAGGTCAGAGAGTGATGGTCTATTGAAACATTTGTTGTCTTCTATGACAAGAATTGACCTATGTATAAATGGGCATTAATTGTGTATAGGACCCTGGATCAACTAGAAGCTGCTTATTTTACTGCCCAAACCCTCACCCTGTTTCACCTTTTTTACAAAAAAGGATGGGCTGCCATCTCAGTTTCTAAATAACTGCAGGACCCTCCTTCTGCTATTTCAGTTTTTTCAAAACAGGAGCAGACTGCTTGCTACCTTCAGTGTTCTCTCTCTCTCTCTCTCTCTCTCTCTCTCTCTCTCTCTCTCTCTCTCTCTCTCTCTCTCTCTCTCTCTCTCTCTCTCTCTCTGTGTGTGTGTGTGTGTGTGTGTGTGTGTGTGTGTATGTTTGATGATCTGTCCGCTGAAACAGACAAGTGGCCCTTGGGCGTACACACTTGTGCAGATGAACTGCTGACTTAGGGTGGATGTGCCCCTCCAGCCCTCAAAATCTCCTCTGGTGCAAAAGGGAACATCAATGCATCCGGTTGTTTCCTGTGATAATGCTCACAATGTGAAACCTTTGATCTTATGAGACCTGTTATAAACATAGGAGTTTGGCTTCCCGCATTTCCATGGTAAATATTGTTACATCCCATGCACTTCAGGCTCCATTTTGTTCCAGTTTCTGATTTCTAGCTCCTCTATCTGGAAAGTACTCTTCTAGTGTTTGGATATACCTCTTCATCGCCTCATCTGACCCCAAAAGATAGTATTGGATAATAATTTTGTAATTCTTTCTAAGAGAATCAGTGTGGTGTTGTATGCTACATAGAGATGGGCACGAATCACTGGTATGGCTGTTTACCACAGTTCATTTCTGTGCCAAAGAGCTGATATGTGGTTTGGCTCCCAAACTTCTCCACTAAGCATCCAATTGGTGGCAGCAGCCTACCCTGCCCCCTCAGATCTGCTTTGCTTTTGATTCCTGCACTGAGCAGAGGGCTGGACTTGATAGCCTTATATGCCATGTCCAAAACTCAATTATTTTATGATCCTATGCTCAGGGCCGGTGCTAGGGTTTTTTTGCGCCCTAGGCGAGGGGTGGGGGGTGGGTGTGGCAGGCGGCGGGCGGGGCGGCAGGTGGGCAGGGCAGGGGCAGGGCAGCAGGCGGTGGGTGGGCAGGGTGGTGGCGGGTGGGGGCAGCGGATGGTGGGGGACGGCGACGGGTACGGGGGGGCAGCGATGGGCAAGGACGGGCAGCGGGGGCGGCGATGGGCGGACGGCGACGGGCAGCTGGCCGGTGGTGGTGGGGCAGACGGCGGTGGACAGCGATGGGGGGGCGGCGGGGGGGCAGGCTGTCCAGCACCCTCTCTCCATTTTAGCGCCCTAGGCAACTGTCTAGTTTGCCTTAATGAAAGTGCCGGCCCTGCCTATGCTTTATATGAAACTGTCAAATAGATGGTTCGTGCCTGTTTCTAGTATTGTACTGAGTATCAGACAGAGTCAGGGGACATGGCATGTCCATGCAAAAGCACTGAGGAAAGAGTGGCAGTGATAAATCATTCATTGAACTGCTCACATTCCTTGGAAATCCTGTTAAAGCAATCAGAAGGTGCAACTGACTTGAAAACACAAAACACACTGTAGTATTAGGAGCCCTGTGGTGCAGTGGTTAAATTGCTGTACTGCCACTAAAACTGTGCTCATGACCTGGGGTTCAATTCCAGGTAGCTGGCTCAAGGTTCACTCAACCTTCCATCCTTCTGAAGTCTGTAAAATGAGTCCCTCATTCTTGGTGGGGGCAATGTGCAGCTCGCATAATTAAATTGTAACCTGCCCAGAGAGTGATTAAGCACAAAGGAGTGGTATAGAAGCAGAACTGTTTGCTTTGCCTTATTTCACTCCCACTCACCCCTATCTGCGAAAATAATTGGAGTTAAACCTACAATGGCTTTCTTGTTGACTTTGTTGCTTTGTTCTGCCATTTTTTTTACAAAGAGACTGTTCATATCTGGTTGAAATGCCCTCCCCTTTCCACTACATTTTAAAAAATAACAGCAACATAAACAACATACTACGGTGGAGGAGGCATTACATTTAAAAACACAAAGCAAAAAAGGACTGGCATTAGAGGCCCCACTACTGAGATTTCTGATATGTTTCCAGGCGCCTACAGCACCTGGTATTCCTTGGTGGTCTCCCATCCAAGTACTAACCAGAGCTGACCCTGCTTAGCTTTCAAAATCAGGTGAGATCGGATGTGCTTAGAGCCATTTATGTGAGCTTTCCCTAAAATATGAAAAATATCCCTGTCTAGTTCTACAGATCTTTCAATCTTCTGTCCTATCAGGTTGAATTGCTTTTAGATTTCTTTTTGACTGGGGACATTTTACACAATACATATAAACCACACAGTTTTTTTCCACCATCAGGCACCATCACCTTAAAAAGGTGTGTGTGTGTGTGTGTGTGTGTGTGTGTGTGTGTGTGTGTGTGTGTGTGTGTGTGTGTGTGTGTGTGTGTGTGTGTGTGTGTGTGTGGTCTTGTGTTCAATCCCACTCTCCCAATTTTTGCAGGAAATACAAGATTTTCTGTAAAACACCTGGGTTTTTTGTTTGTTTGTTTGTTTGTTCACACATGCATACTGTGTTTCTCACACAAAAAAGTTCCACTGTCTAGTAATCTTGCTGAGTGGAAGTGAATTTGCAAGAGCAAAATATATGAAGATTTATAATGATCCACTACATATCCCCTGGAACTCCTCCTCCCACTCACGTTTAATGTTTTCTTTTAATGTGTGTGGGGAAGATAACATTATTTATTATGGGATATTATTAGCAGGGAAGAATTTGGAGGCCTCTTTTAAACCATGCTGAAAACAGGTGTGTTGTTGTGATCTAAAGACACCTTGGCAATAAAAGAGTTTGTAGGTTTAATATAGTAGAGAAGAGAGAATGGAGAGATTATAATGCTGCTCGGGAATTTGACAAAGGAGAAGCTGGGAGCTTTACTGTTCAACTTAGTCTTAGTTATGAAGGTTGTGTTATAGTTTACATTGATTAAAATGCTTGGAGAATGCCTGATGTTATATTAACATTGATGAAGCGCTCGCTTGCTGCATTTTGCATGCTGTTGCCATGGCAACTCCACTATAGAGTGACCCAAATTAATTTTCCACCCACCAAAGTTAGCGCCTTGACAGTTTCTCATCTCCTTCTGTGGATGAGAGGAGGTGGAATGTAGAGATGCGCCACAACAAAGGAGACATAACAATGCACAGATATTCTTTCTGATGGAGGCACGTATGCTTCTTTAAAAATGAAGATTAAAAATAAGTATGTTTTGAGATCTCTTTACAGTTGCAGAAGGACCCTCTCACTCACTCTCTCTTGCTTACTCTCTTTCCCCTGAACTCTGAATTGTAATGATCAAGTTCCCCTTATTCAAATGAATCCAAACATGTAATTGGAGGGACATGTCATTAAACGACACAATGGCGGGAAAATACAGTGAATAATGAGGAAATGAAGAATAGAAGCCTTTTCATACCTGTCCCATTACCAGGGTAATTATAGGAGGTGTTCATATTGAACACTAAGCTTTCAGTGGCTGTATAATTCCTGGAAAATGGCTGCCTGTGGTTTTGTGAAAAAGCAAGCCTTTATGATGGTTAAGAAACATGGTCAGAGCTTCCCTAGTAATTTTTGTAACCTATTAAACAAGTACAATTCATTGGAACAGAGAAATAAGGCTTCTGAACAATTGTCATATTTCTGCATTCAGATCAATGCATGAACATTTTTTGTAGCTGGGGAAATTGGATATATCTATATCTACTTATATTTCTATATCTGGGGAAATTGGCTGGATTTATTTTTAAATAAAAATCTGTCTGTCTGTCTGTCTGTCTGTCTGTCTGTCTGTCTGTCTGTCTGTCATATTTAATGCATATCACAAGAGATCCAATTGCTCTGGCAAATCATTGTTTCTGAGGTGTTTCCATCTCAGCAGCAGAATTTTGCTGCCAGGGCTGTTGGTAGTGGGATGGGGAGGCGGATGACTGCTACGAGAAACTAGAAGGGATGCTGAGTCTCACTAACTTAAAATAGCAGCCAGCCTCACATCCTACACATGCACATACCAGTTTCACCGTCTAAAAATTAAGTGGCATCTTATTTGATTTCTATATATAGTTTTATTTGGTAAACCCAATTAACAGGAACAAAGATAGGCTAAAAATACACTTGGCAGCAGTGGAATTAAAAAAACAACAACGGCAACAACTAAAAACTGTTACATAAAGCTCCAAACAAAAGATTGAAGCATTTTTATTTGATGTTTGGTGAAGGCTTTTGCAGAACTAGCCTAGCTGGTTTACGCAGGAAGAACATCTGTAGAAACGGTATCGCCATGAGAAGGTCATTGAAATTCAGAGCTTCTCATGGCCTGATTTGCCCAAGGCATGGCTGGTTGAGGACAGGGTGTTCTGAAGATTGTTCATTCGTGGGGTTGCCATATGTTAGAAGTGGCATGATGGCTCATAATAACAACTTGATATCGTTCTGGATGAGGCCATTTTTTGCTCAATAAAATGAAGCACATCAACAACTACAGTGGTACCTTGTATAATTAATTCATTCCAAATGAAATTATGTTCAGCAAATTTTCCTTTATACAAATTTCCCATAGGAATGCATTGAAAACTGAGTAATCCCATTTTTATGTTGTACAGGATTCACCCCATAGGTAATACTGTTAAGCAAATTTCCCCTATCTCTGGAATTTTTTATGTTGTACAGATTTTATGTTATACAAACCCTTTGTTATACAAGGGTCCACTGTACAAGTGTGGTTTTTAGTCACCAAAGGATAACTCTTTCCTTGCAGAAAGAATAACATGATAACAGTACTATGTTGTTTCTGTCTTGTAAATCCAAGCCTGTGAGTCAATTTTTGTGCTAATTTTAGATCCTTATTAGATTGCTAAAAACCCATTCATTTCTGCCTCAGTATGTATGATTCAGATAGAATGCAAGAATGTTTTGATCTGGGAGTGTAATATTCCAAAAATGGCTGGTCGTTCATATAAATCATAATGATATATTAGCAGTATCCGACTCTTCTGATGAATAAACCTCTCAACCTCTCTGTTATTCTTGAGATTTTTCATGTCATCTTTCCCCTTCCCTCTTTCTCCAATAGTCAGATTTTATGCTAAAAAAAACTGTGACCAACACGTCACTGTATTACAGATCTGACAGTTACAGGAATAATGAGATTCCTTGCAAATGACACCTCAGGATGGCTTATCTCTGATTACCAATATAACTGAGAAATTAAATAATTGCTGTTGGCACTGATGGATACATTTAAGAGCTTTTGTGATCCCACTCTGGTGTTAAAATAGCTTCCATAACCTTCACTATAGTTTTTCAGCTTATGGTTATCTGGCTGGCAATTTTCTTTTGATTTACAACCCTTCCAACACACAAGGGATATGAATGCATAGCAATATTTATATACCTTGCTGGTTCAGCGTCAACTGGTTCATCTACTCCAGCCGTTTCCTGTAACAATGGTCTACCAGACGCCTCTGGCAAGCTCACAAGCAGCGCACAAAGGAGATATCTATCTCATTCCTGCTAATCAAAGAGTCTGATGGTTGCCAGGCTATTGCCTCCGAATATGGAGCTATACTTAAAAGCTATGGGTTGATATATCCTCTACAGATTCCCCCGGTCATTCTTTAAAGCCATCTGTGCCAATGTGACATCTGGAGGGCATCAACTTGGTAAGCAGAATTTATCTGGAAGAAATATTTCTTGCATTTATTTTTTTTAAAAAACATAAAACCTCAGAATGTCCAGCTGAACAATTTCTTATCTATATATATATTTAAACCATTTGCCTTAGATGTGGCTTTCCAAATTCTTAATATGTGTGTATGTCTTAGTCTAATTCAACCAGTTGGCACTGAATATTACTGAGACAGAATATTTTGTCCTGAAACAGAAGAGTGGAATTGAACAACTCAGTGAAAAGGAGGCATATTACTTCTGTGTTCAGGAGATGTAATGCCCAGGGAACATGACCAAGTCCTAAGGGAAAGCTAGCAGGCAGAAGAGTCTTGGCTGGAATCACATTTTTGCCTGAGGAAAAGCCAGGTCTGAGAGATACATACCAAAGAAGACCACATCAGTTCTCTCGATCTCATGCTCCACAATAATGGATAAACAGTGCCTTAAGAGTGGTCTTTGTGGTGATCTAGCCTCCTCAGCACAACTAGCAGCCCCGTGTGTGTTGCAGGATATATTTTGCCCAGTTTTGCTCTGCAAAGATGTATTTAAAATACAAGATGTATTTAAAATGATCATAGAATCCATAGAATCATCATAGGGTTGAAAGGGACCTTGGAGGTCTTCTAGTTCAACCTCCAGCCCAAGGAAAGAGACCTCATACCATCCTGGACAGATGGCTGTCCGATCTCTTCTTGAAAACCTCCAGTGACGGGGCACCCGCAATATCGGGAGGCAAGGTGTTCCACTGCTTAATGGCTCTCACCGTCAGGAAATTTCTTCTTATTTCCAGGTTGGCTCTCCCTGTGATGAGTTTCCACCCATTTCTTCTTGTCATACCCTAAGGCAGCGTTTTTCAACCACTGTTCCGCGGCACACTAGTGTGCCGCAAGATGTTGCCTGGTGTACCGTGGGAAAAATGGAAAAATTCTAAAGAAATTCAACCCAGGGCCGGCGGGCGGCCCACAGCTGGGAGGCGCTATAAATAGCGTCCTAGGGCCAGCTTGGCTCCTCCCCCCGACGCCCGCGGCGCTGGCGTCACTTCCTCCCCGGCCGGACCTGGCCCCGCTCATTCTCTTAGTGTTTGCCCTGTGCCTGCCGCCGCCGCCGCGACTTGCTCGCTTCCCTCCCCCTCTCCTTTTTTAACCCTGGACCACCACCACCCCTTTCCTGGGAGCTACCAATGGACTGAGCCGCCCGACAGCCCGCCCGCCAACATGAGCCGGCCTGGGAGCCCCAGCCCAGAACAAACCACCAGGTGAGGGGAAGGGGAGGAGGGGCGCCCGGCTGCCCCACGAGCACCGCGGCAGGGCTGCGAGGAGGAGGGGATGGAGGAGGCCTCCGCCGGGCCTGGGCTGAGGAGGCGGGGGCGGGGGGGCTACTGGCACGGCTGGAGGGCCGGACGGACGGCCTTTAGGGTCCGGGAGGGGAAGAGCTGTCTCTGAGGGGCCCCGCGATGCGTTCCTTGAAGTCTTGCCCCTTTCTTTTTGTCTTGGGTCGCCCTCTTCTCTCTCTCTGTCTTTTCTTTCTTCCCCCCCCCAACCTCTCTCTTTCCATTCGTACCCTTTCCCCTCTTCATAGAAACGTGCTCATTTCTAGCCTGTATATGTGTATGTCTAGCAGCCTGCCTACTGTAATTAAAACTGTAAACCGCCCAGAGACTCCTTGAAGTGGTATGGGGCGGTATACAAGCAGAACACTTTCTGCCTTCTTTCCTTCCTGCCTTCCTTCATCCTCCTCCCCTCCTGTCGCTGGACTTGCTGAAGGCATCTGCTTTGGCCACAGTGTGGAGAGCAAGATGGGCTTTTGGGTCTTATTTGTGTTCCTGGAGAGTCAGTGCCCCTTCTCAGGTCTCCACTGGACACAGAAGTCCATGCAGGGCAAAATGTCTTTAAAAAAACAACACAGGTAAGTGGGAACTGGGTGCTAGAGAGCGGGCTGCCTCAATCTGTGGCCCCTCTGTCCTGCTTCTCCCTACACCAGCAATGGCGAACCTTTTAGAGACTGATATAGGCACAGAGTTAAATTTTTTAACATTTTCTAATGGTGGTGTGCCTCGTGATTTTTTTCATGAAACAAGTGTGCCTTTGCCCAAAAAAGGTTGAAAAACACTGCCCTAAGGTTCAATGGAGAATAAATCGATGCATTCTTCCCTGTGGCAACCCTTAAGGTATTGGAAGATTGCTATCATGTCTCCCCTCACTCTTCTCTTCATCAGGCTATAAGTGCCTGATTCTTTTAGTCGTTCTTCATATGATTTAGCCTTCACTCCCCTTATCATCTTAGTTGTTCTTCTCTGCACTGGGCTCTCTGTGTTTTGTTTGTATTGTGGTGACCAGAACTGGACATTGCATTCCAAATGTGGCCTCACTGGGGCAGTATAGAGTGGTACTATCACTTCCCATGATCTTGATGCCATTGTGTCTCCCTTCTGCCATATATTTTTCTCTATGCTCAACTGTCCCAAAAGTTGTAACCAGGACAGGCTGGGCTTTCAGGAAGGAACAGTTGTTAAATGAAGATGTAGGGCATCTACAGGCCAAGAAATCTGAGGGATAGAGCAGAAAGAAGTGGTGACAGAAGTGGTTAAGTTCTCAGAAGCAGTAGTCAAGAGAAGCACTACCTAATCCTTCTTCCCTTGAAACTGAGAAGAGAACACATTTATCATTCTGTTTCATCCCAGGCAAAGAGGAGCTGCAGGCAAAAATCTCCCCAAGCAGTCCATATATGTTGTAAGTTGACTTGGGAATTGACAAGGCAAAACAGTAAAACTAATAAGAGAGAAAGACAAAAGGTTGTCCTTGCCCAGCTAGTGATCCAAAGCTGTGGGTTAAGTCTTTCTTCATAGAGGCCTTGCTTATGTCTCTTGAGATTTGGGTATCCTTCTGGCATTGTGATCAGCAGAACTGAAGACCATATAGAACAGTAGAATCATAGAATCACAGAGTTAGAAGAGACCCCAAGGGTCATCCCATCCAACCCCCTGCCATGCTGGAACTCCCCATCACAGTATTTCTGACAGATGGCCATCCAGCCTCTGCTTAAAAACCTCCAAAGAAGGAGACTCCACCACCCTCCATGGCAGCATATCCCACTGCCAAACAGCTGTAACTGTCATGAAGTTCTTCCTAATGTTCAAATGGAATCTCTTTTCCTGTAGTTAGAAAGGAAAAGAGATTCCATTTGAACATTAGGAAGAACTTCATGCGCTTTAGTTGCACTCACAGTAAAGGAAATACAAGACTAGCTGTTTTATTTCTAGTTATTTTTTCTGATTATGCCCAGCATAGCCGGCTTTTTAAAAGATGTATATCAGTCGCACACTGTGCTGGCATTTTTTGGTCAGTTGCTCCCAGTCTGGTTTCCAGCATCACCTACTGCAGACAGGTACCCAACTCTTTTCTTAGTGAATTTTGTTTATATTTTATACATTTCTGCTTTCATATTTCTATCTTTATAGTGTTATATATTTTGTACTTTGTGTTTTCTGTAAAACACCCGGAGTTCCTCTGGAAGATGGGTGGCATACAAATTTACAAATAAATAAATATAATAAATTCGTTGAGCTATCCTGCCAGGTCTGAGGTGCTAGAATATTATAATAGTCCTTTAAGCAGGGAGAAGGGGAGTTTCTCATCAGAAATGAATTCAGATGTCAGGGCTATATGGAGCTTAGACAGGTGAGGCATGGCATGAACTGAACTTGTAGCACAAAAGTGTTAGGCGATTAAAAATGTAAATGAATACCTTCCTTCTCTTTGGCATGATCAAATGTCTTTATATTCCACTACATTTTGTTCCAGAAAGCCTCATAAACATGCTGTTGACAATGAAATGTTAATAATGTCAAAAGAAGACAGACTACTTTGTGTGAAAGAAGTGGTCTCAAGAATGACCTTTTCAAAAGTTTATCATGCTATTGAAAGTTATAATGCCTTTTCCTGAGTCCTTTGAAGATATTTATACAAAGGGTTTCCAGAATTTATACCTGAAATATAAGTATAGTGAATGATGTCCAGTTATTGAGGGGGGGGGGTTGCATTCTAGTGGCAGAAAATAATTTTCTTGGATTGATCAGCCTGAATAAAAGGAACATAAAGTACAGACAATACAATGCACACATTGCAGATTTTGAACTGCTGAAAAGTATGCAATTGAAAAATCACACACAAGCATCTATTACTCAATCTACATAGGAACAAAGGAAGCTTAATGGGAGAGGAACGCCTAGTCCCCTGGAGGAGGACCTGTGTTACCTTAGAATTGCTAGACCACTCAGTGGTTTAGACATGGTTGGGAGTGTAATTCTGTGTCTCCTTGACCGGGGCTGGACTCAGTAATCCAGCTATGCAGTTTTGTGATGTTATTATTGGAGATGGGCACTTCTTGCTTCCTAGGAAGCACAATATACTACTGGCCAGCTGTTTCTAATCCCCTTCTTCCCTCTAACACCCCCAGCCATCTGCTCTACTTACTGGGCTTCACTTGTAAGTGGGGTTGGTTCTTCTTTGCTCATGGTGCACCAAGTAACACTGGAGTCCAGCCAGCCCTTCCCAGCCTCCTCAGGCATGTTTTGTGGAAGAATGTACAGAGACCTAGAAGCATGAAAATGTGCATTGGAACCTACCTTGTCATTAGCCCCACTGAGATGTTCCCAGTGGTTCTCAACCTTCCTAATGCCGCGATCCTTTAATACAGTTCCTCGTGTTGTGGTGACCCCTTGCCCTGCTTGGAAGAGGCCACAAGCCCCCTTTGGCAGCCCACTGCCCCAGGTGCCATAGAGAACTTCCCTCTACAGGCACCCTCAGCCAATTGCTGACTCCGGTGCCATTGACTGACATCCCCATCCAACCTATCAAGCTGTAACTCACTCTTCCTCCCCTTCCCCCCCCCCATCCTCCAGACCCAAGCCGTTTGTGCCTTTTTCTTCACTGGCTTATGGCGACCCCTGTGAAATGGTCATTCGACCCCCAAAGGGGTCATGACACTCAGGTTGGCAACCAATGATTGAGCAAGTTGGGTACAAGGGGCAGCGAATGATCCATACCCAGGACACCACTGCCCAAAGGTCACCATCCTGCCCTTTCAAGCAGGCATATGTTAAATACCTTTTCCAATTTTCCAGCCTCTTCTCAACAGCATGTCCCATTATAAGGAGGGAAAGAAGAAGTTTGCAGTGGGGCATCCAGAGACACAGAGGTAATTGTCCCTGGATGCATTTCCTTTTTACAAATATCAGGTTGAGGGAATGTTTCCTAAGAATCCAGGCATGATGGTGGCAAGTATCTAAGTTGTCTTGAAATCCCCTGCCAAGAACTCTTAATATTCCCCCTTGTGGTGGTGGACACTTGTAGGAAGAGGTCAAGAAAAAAGAACTATATGTGCAGCATTAAAGATAGTTCTTTGCATCATTTCTGGCTTCCAAGGACTTCCTTGGACCTAGTATTTCTGGGTTGGGGTGAGGGACTGTTTCTATGGAGAGCCTGCCTAATGTTTCTACAGCCCTTGCCTCCAGCTGCTCATGTTTTCCCTTGTGGTGCCTCACAGTGCTGTGAGACAGCCCAGAAGATGATGGGAAGGCATTTGATGTGTGTAACTTAGCATGGAAGGGTGACACTTTGCTTCCATAGTCAGTGGGCTACCTTGTGCCACCTTATTACACATTCCTTAGCATTGTTAGTTGAACAACTGCGAAGAATGTCCCTGAGTTTCAGTTTGTGGTTGTGGTTTAAGAGGGGGGACTGTTCTATTGCCCTGAGGATTTTCTCAGGGTTCCATGATTCCACATACTATTTCACATAAACATGAAAAAAACTGAAAGAGGCTGTTCAGAATTTTGTACCAGTGTGCTGATGGCACCCAGCTCCCTTTGGCTTTTAAGATCTTCCAAGAAGTCTTTTTCTCAGTATCTTGGGGCCCAGTGAATAATCACCCAGCTCTTACCCTCCTACCCCACTCCCTTTCACAGGCTAGGTGTAGAACTCTATCATTCGCAAAGTGATACCCTGCAAGGGAAAATAACAGAAGTGGACTCCTTTTCTCATCCTAACACAAAGCAATTTTACCTTTAAATACTTCCTTAAACAACTTTTTCTCTTCCTCTTTATAATTTAGCAACATACATTCAGATTTATTTTAATTCACCTTTAATTCTGTTGCTTCCTCAAATACATTTAAATGTTTCTGTAATTTTTAAAAACATGCCAATTGATTTTTAATTATTAGAAATTTATAAACAGCAAATAAATTGATTTTATGTACTGTTCTCTTTCACCGCTTCTATATCTTTATTCTCTCTTATTACAGTAGCCAACATTTCCATTATAAGTATTAAAAAAATACTGGAGATAGTGGGCAACCCTGTCTCATTCCATGGCCCAGAATAATAGTTTCAGTTATTCCATCATTCACCAAAATCCTAGCTTTGTTATGAGAATATAACTGTTCTATTATATTGCTAAATTGAACACTAAAACATAGATGATTAATTAAAACCTTTAAAGTACTCCACTCAACTGTATCAAATGCTATAAAAATGTCTAATGAAATTATCCCAACCTTCCTTTTTTTACTATTTGCTAAATATATATTGTTCAAAACTCTTCTAACTAAATCTGCCATATGCCTACCTCTTATAAAACCATTGTGATCTTTGTTTATATATTTTCCTACAAAACGATTTAATCTATTAGCCAAAATTGCTGTAAAAATCTTAGAATCTTGATTAATCAATGAAATTATTCTATATGAATCCATCATTGTTGATTCTTTAACCGGCTTTAAAATCAATACTATTATTGATTCTTTCCACGACTGGGGAATTCCCCCCCTTGCAAAAATCTTACTGACTAATTCTTTCATTCTAGGGATTAATCATTTCTTAAATACTTTATAAAACTATGGTCCTATTCCATCAGTTCCCGGTGTTTTACTTATTTTCAATTTGCTTATAATTCCCTCAATCTCTTCATCTGTTATTAGTTGATCCATCCTTTCACTTTCACTATCTTCATTGTGAATCTTTACTTTGATATTTTCCTTTACGAACTCATGTATTCTACTTATAGATGGGCTATTACTTGTTTAAAGATTCTTATAATACTCTTGGAATGCTTCCAACTTTTCTTTCATTTTATTACACCTATTACCCTTCTGGTCATGTATTATCACTATCATTTTTTATTTTTTCTTTATTTGTGTCATTCTTGCTACTAACTTAGAATTTTTATTATTACAGTAGTCCCCCGCCACAACATGGTTCATATATTATGGTCTCAGTATATCACTTTTTTTTCTTGAGAGAAGCTGGCTTCCAAAGAGAGGTTTTTAACCCCCTCCTGGCACCTCAGCAAACAGACCTGGGGCTGTTCCTACCAGCTACACTTGCAGAGATAAGTTTTTAATCCCCTCCTGAGAGGTGAGGTGCCAGGAGGGAGTTAAAAGTTTCTCTTTGCAAGCGGAGCTGGCAGGAGCATCCCTTGCTGAGGCCTCTGCATTTTGCTTCCAAAAATATGCTTTTAACCCTTCCTGATATGTCAGCAAACAGAGCTGGGGCTGCTCCTCCCGGCTGTGTTTGCAAAGAGAAGTTTTTAACCAACACCAAACACCTCATCATACTGACCTTGGGCTGCTCGGCTGCTGTTTCCAAAAGAAGCTTTTAATCCCCTCCTCTCATCTCAGCAAACAGAGCTGCGGCTGCTCCTGCCAACTGCATTTGCAAAGAGAGGTTTTTAACCTACACCAGCAGCTCATCAAACTGACCTTGGGCTGGTCGGCTGCTGTTTCTAAAGAGAAATTTTTACCCCCCTTCTGACATCTCAGCAAACAGACCTTGAGCTCCTGGCAGCGAAGCTTCCTGAGGTGTCAGGAGGGGGTTAAAAACCTTTCTTTGGAAACACAGCTGGCAGGAGCAGCCCAAGGCCAGTTTACTAAGCCCTCTGCATTTCACAGATTTCCCTTTATTGCGGGTAGATCAGGCACCAAACTCCCGCAATAAGCAGGGGAGTACTGTATGCCCATAATATTCTCTTTTCAAGTATATTAAATTTCATTGCACTCTTTCTAAATGTATTCCCTCTAATTCTCTTATTTTAGCTATAGATAAATATAGTTTCTATTTTTAATGTCATTTTCCAAGTCTTGGATTTTTTAATATGCTTTTTGCTTTAAGATACAAGCCACTTTCCATGCATGTCCTCTTCCTACTGCCTTCATTGTACCCCACACTATACTTCTTTCTTCTCCCCATCTTCATTTATCTTCCAAGTTTTTTGAATCATGGAAACAGAAGCACAATATCTCATTCATAAACTGAGGTTTTTCTGAGGAATTGAATTGTAGTAATGGAAGGTGACACTGATATAAATCTATTAGCCTGAAACGTATCACAAGACATTATTTGTGTTGGCTTCTGTCTATCTATCCCTACCTTCCTTCCTTCCTTCCTTCCTTCCTTCCTTCCTTCCTTCCTTCCTTCCTTCCTGCCTGCCTGCCTGCCTGCCTGCCTATTTATCTTTCTGTCTGTCCGTCTGCCTGCCTGCCTGCCTGCCTGCCTGTCTGCCTGCCTGCCTGTCTGTCTATCTATCTATCTATCTATCTATCTATCTATCTATAGGACAGAGAGAGAGAGAGAGAGAGAGAGAGAGAGGGAGGGAGAGAGGGAGAGGGAGGGAGGGAGGGAGGGAGAGAGAGAGAGAGAGAGAGAGGAGAGGGAGAGGGAGAGGGAGAGGGAGAGAGAGAGAGAGAGAGAGAGCATGCAGAAACAGTGCAATATTGGGACAAATCAGTTGCTTTTTGGTGCTCCTTCTTAGCCAGCCAGCCACATCTAGTTGACTATTTGAGAAAAGAGGATTCTTAAGACTAGAACAAGCTAGTTCCAGATGGTGCATGCATTCATTTGTAATTCGGCAGCATCGTCCTTCTGCATGAGTTTACTCTTTAAAAATAAAATTGAAACATTTATTTAAATCATATCTGTGCCATATGGCCTTTCAAATTTCAAGATTTACATCTTTAATTTTGTCCTAAACTTTGTTTTAGATTTTAATACATCTCTGAGTTAAGAGCCACAGGAGAATTGTCTGGCATCTGCAAAATTGAATTATTAATGCATAATAATAAAGGAGAGAAAAGAGATCAAAAGAGGTTATGCCTGCCCCTGGTAATTGGAGGATTTCACCCATTCACACCCCTAAAAACTCCAATTATTCTACTTATCTTTTGTTTTTTTAAAAAAAAGTCCGAGAAGACCTCTTTGTGTCCTCTGGAAAGAACCTTGCCATTTTTTGTTTTTATTGCTGTTCTTGAGTGACCTCCAGTTGTTGTTGTTGTTGTTGTTGTTGTTGTTGTTGTTGTTGTTGTTGTTGTTGTTGTTGTTGTTGTTGTTGTTGGGGAACAATAGTTCTCTTCCTTGTCTTAAAAAAGTGATGACTGGAGACAAAAGACAACAATATTGCCCTGATGCCCCTAAAGGACCTCCCAACAACCCTATATATCAGGGACATGTGAAATTGAAGGGGGAACCAATTCCTACACCCAGTGTCATTTATTTGCACAAGATTCCAAAGAAAGGCATTGAGCCGCACATTTGTCAGACTATTTTTTGAAAGCAAATGTGCAAAAATAAAACTATGTAAAGAAAAATATAATAAAATATGAATGTAAACATGAAATGAGAATAAGATTAGTGAAGAAATCTGGCTCATGCAAGAAGAATTCTTGCCAAACAAATCTCAACATGGAAAGATTTATTACTTTATTTAAAATATTTTTACCCCAGCTTTCTCCTTGAAAAGGACCCAAGGTGGCTTACAGAAATGAAGGACAATATATAATTTTCAATATGCAATGGTTATGGATAACATTAAATACAGTATTTATTAAGTTAAGAACAGAGTGCGAAGAAGCAAGAACTAGATAGTATTCTTGGGTGGTGCTGATTCTTCTAAGACAGTATACCCCCTAAAATACTGTATTCATTTACTTTAGAACCTTTGAACAGCAGAGGTGGAAAGGGTGCTATGGATCA
Source organism: Phrynocephalus forsythii (assembly GCA_029282475.1). Taxonomy (NCBI): domain Eukaryota; kingdom Metazoa; phylum Chordata; class Lepidosauria; order Squamata; family Agamidae; genus Phrynocephalus; species Phrynocephalus forsythii. Next base: position 132,043,537 of record JAPFRF010000002.1, on the reverse strand, counting down.
TCATGTCCAGGTCCTGTCAAAGAGGCACAGTTGGGAATTGAACTCATAAGAACATAAGAACAGCCTTGCTGGAACAGGCCACAGCCCATCCAGTCCAGCATTCTGTCTCACACAGAGGCTCACCATTTGCTTCCGGGTAGTCCCACACAGATGTCTTCACCTGCTTACGATTCCCTGCAAATGGTATTGAGAGATATCCTGCCTATCTCTCCAACTCAGAGGTTGTCCTTAGGCATCCATAATGATAGCCATTGATACCCTTGTTCTCCATGAACTTGTCTAATCCTTTCTTAAAGCAGTTAAGACTGACAGCTGTCACTACTTCTTCTGGCAGGGAGTTCCAGAGACCAGTGATCCTCTGGGTGAAAAAGTCCTTTCTCTTATTTGTTTGAGATCGAACACCCAAAAGTTTCATGGAGTGCCCCCCAGTTCTAGTGTTGTGTGATAGGGAAAACAGTTTCTCCTTATCTACTTTGTCCACATTGTGTATGATTTTTTAAAACTTTAATCAGGTCACCTCTTAGGTGCCCTCTTTCAAGAGTGAAGAGGCCCAGCCTTTGCAGCCTCAGATCGTAAGGAAGGTATTCCAGTCCCCTAATCATTCTGGTTGCCTTCCTCTGCATTTTTTCCATTTCCATAATAGCCTCCTGGAGGTATGGTGACCAGAACTGTACACAATACTCCCGATGGGGCCTCACCCTAGATTTATAAAGAGGCAAAGTGACACCTGCTGACTTATTTTATATACCCTTCCTAATGATCCCTAGCATTGAGTTTGCTTATGCCTCTGACTCCATAACCAGAGACTGAAAACACTGAGGTATCCAGCAGCAACACCACCTGAGTAAACATGGCTCGTTGAGAAATTGTGAACTAGTTTTTTTTTCCTGAGGAAAATCTTCATGCAGCCATTCCCTGTAATTTATAAAATATATGCAACCTATTTTTGCAAAACCCCTTTCTCAGTATGAATCCGGTCTCCTCTTTTCTGCTAATCAGCCCTTGTTCCGCAAAGCATACAAACATAAACCATCCAAAGAATAAGGCAGGATAAAAAATTAGAGTCAGTAGTTTTTAAATTGTCTAGGGCATTTTCCAGTGAATGCATGTAATTGACTACAACAAAATAAATTAGTCGTGCACACCTTATAACAAAGACCTGAACACAATGTTGTAATTCCACTGCCAAAATGTATTCTATTTGTGAGACTTTGGCCCTTTGAGACGTCCCACTCCATTCTAGATGTTTCCCCAAGGAGCTACCACTCATCTGTTTCCCTGCACTTCTTAGGGAAACATGCCTGGTTTGACAATAGAGATACGAAAACTAAGATAACATGATACTCTAACTGTGTGACTTGAATTTTGGAAGATCCAGATTCTAGTTTCCACCAATCCATGAAACCCCAAGGCTCACAAACCTTCTTAGATTAGCCCACCTCACAAGGTAGTTGGAAAGATAATATGAGGAAGGAGAAGACCCATGAAATCTGCCTTGAACACATTACAGCAAAGGTGAGGTATAGGTGTAATTAATTATGAACCAATAAAACACTGATATGTACAATGCTATACTTGAGCTTCCTTATTCTCTTCTCCCTGTTCCCTCCTCCTTTTTTCATATGAATCATGCTTGAATTTAAGAAATTGTTTTAAATTCTAAAATTGCCTTGAGACTTTTGGCAGAAATGTGATGCATGTCACATCTTCATCCGGCATGGCTCTCAATATTTATACAGGTGTACAAGTACCTCGGTTTAAGAACACCTCCATTAATGTAATTTTGGTTCATGTAATGCAATCCATTGAAAATAATGCCTCAGTTTATTGGGGGGGGGACTACCTTGGTTTAGGTACTTTTTTCGTAATGCATTGAGAAAAAGGTACCCAGGAAGAGTTGCACCCCCGTGCATTTCCAGTTTATGAAATTTCCACCGTAAGAAACATCTTGCATTAATATTGAATTAATTTATATATCACTTGCCTTAGCTAAATGTACATCTCAAGGGTGGATCATTTTATTTTATTACTAATATTGTATCCACCAGTATGCCAATGAAACCCAGCTCTACCTTTCGTCACCTCCTGACTCTAAGGGAGCTACTATCTCAACTTTACATGAGTGTTTAGCTGCAGTAAAGAACTGGAGGAGGATGAACAAAATGAAACTAAACTACAGACAAGACAGAGGTGCTCCTGGTCAGTCAAAAGGGAGAACAAGGGATGGTGTCAGCCTCCAATTGAAAAATCAGGTACGCAGTTTGGGGTGCTCTTGGACTCATCCTTGAGCTTGGATGCCCAGGTAACGGCTGTGGCCAGGAGCACATTTGCGCAATTAAGACTAGTATGCAAGTTACACCCCTTTCTTGAAAAACCAGCTTTGGCCACAGTGACACATGTCCTAGTGATGTCCTGGCTAGACTACTGTAATGCATTGTACAGTATGTGGGACTACTGATGAAAATTCAGGAAAATTCAGCAGGTCCAAAATACAGCAGCCAGAAGAGATCACATTACACCCCTATTAAAACAGCTCCACTGGCTGCCAATCAGCTATCGGGCACAATTCAAGGTGCTGATCTTGACCTACAAAGCACTGTATGACCTGGGTCCTAGCTACCTCAAAGATCGAATCTCACAATACGAACCAACTTGGGTGTTAAGGTCATCTGGAGAGGCCTTTCTTTCCATCCCACCACCCTCACAGGTATGGCTCGTGGGAACACATGAAAGGACCTTCTCGACTGCTGCGCCCAGACTCTGGAACTCCCTCCCACTAGAGGCCAGGACTGCCCCATCTCTTATATCTTTCCAGAAAGAGGCAAAGACTTTTCTCTTCAGGAAAGCTTTCCCTGAACTATGGACTACCATTATGTGTCTTTTATATTGTTCACATAGACTTTGTGTTTATAACTATTTATAACCTTGTAGCTTAAATGTAATGTTGTCTGTTGATGCAGTAAGATGTCCCTCACTTCCTTGTTCTCAATACTTGAACATGTCTTAATTGTATTGGACTGTATATTATCCCTCATTACTGTAAGCTGCCTTGGGTCCTTTTCCAAGGAAAAAGGTGGGGTAAAAATACTCTAATAAATAAATAAAATAAATAAATAAACCCTTCCTGCCACAATAACTATACAATTTCATGACAGGGTGCATTAATAGAAAGACAGGTACATTTATGTTATATGCTGGACGCCAAATGTTTGATGAGAAATGCAGTATATATTTCCTAGATTGCTGTTAGTGAAACAAATCCAAAGGCGATGAAGTGGCTCGAATCACACATATTAACTATAATGAAAGCAACATACTTCCCATTAGAGATGGGTACGAATCAAAAAGGCATTTCGTTTGTCGTTTGGAGGGTCAGTTTCGGTTCATTTCTGTTTTTTGTGAATTTTTGCAAAAAAATCATTTTTGTTTTTCTTCGTTTCATTACCATTCTGTTACCATTTATTTCAATTTTTGTGTTTTTTTTAGGATTTTAAGCAATTCACTCATATTGCAGTAACGGAAACTAAACGCATGATAAAATTTCCGGTGTTTCTGTTCGTTTTGTTTCATTTTAGAGACAAAATTCGTTTGTCATTTCGTTACGTAACGTAACAAAAAACGGAAACGGAAATGAAAAATTGTTTGTTCCATGCCCATCTCTACTTTCCATAGTCATGCTCAGTGAAGTGAGGAAATAAAAATCTGCAGCCAGAGGGAAACTAGCTTTTTCGCTGTGTGTCTCTCCCCCCCACTAACAATTCTTATCTAATTTCATACTTCTGTGGTGAGTTTAGTATTCCAGTGCTAATATAATTTAAACACACACACACACACACACGTACCCAGCTCCACCTCTTAATTACCAAATCAGGTAGACACTTGCTAAACCTTCCAATCCATGACTGTGTGAAGGATGGGTACATGTTAGCACAGGAGGAGTATAGTGTAAATCCTCACTTGTCATCTGCGTAGGTGATGGTAAGGAATCACAATACCATTGTACTTTGCCTACTTTACCCCAGCATGGGACTTTTCCTTCCCTGGGCATCCATTCATCTTCTTCAAGTGCCATGTCCTTGTAGAACTTTGGCAATCAATAGCACAATCTGATTTTTTTTTTATCTAAAGCTATTTTAAATAGAGAAGCTATGCCCACTGTGAACCATTGGCTTAAATTCCTAAGAAATTCTTCTATGCCCCGGGACATACTTCCCACCTATTTTTTTCCTTGAAGGATAACCTGCCACAGATAGTATTACGTATTATGTGACCAAAATGTTGTAATTTTCTTCTCTTTATGGTATTGGAAATTTCTAATTTTTTCTTCATATGCCTTTATATGGCCACATTAGTGACCCTGGCTGTCCAAGGTATCTTCAGAATTCATCTGTATGTCCACATTTCAAATGCTTCCAGCTTCCTGTATAATGCATCTGTAAGGGTCCAAGTTTCAACCCCATAGAGAAGTATACTACTGTAAATACATAACATTCTTGTTCTGGCTGCAATGGAATAGTGCAGGGGGGGTTGCACACACACACAAAAAGGCCCTACACAGTGAGAAACCAGTCCCTGGTAATATAGCGGTCCCTGGGGACCGCTATATTACATCATTTTTTTGAAATTTGACTTTCTTATTTACTCATTGCCAAAAACAATTAATTCATTACAGGATGCTACAATACACCTAACTTGTGACTTCTAGACTTTGAATAGCATGTCTGTGGATACTAGTTGCTGTGAGAAAGGGGGGGGGGAGACCATTGTATTCAAACCTAGAGATGGGCACGAAACCAAAAAAATGGTGTTTCGGTTTTCCGTTTGTCGTTGAGAGGTCTGTTTCAGTTCGTTTCCGTTTGTTGTAAATTTTTGGAAAAAATTTGATACCATTTTTCGTTTTTTTGTTTGTCGTTTCTACCCGCTTTTTAAAGCATTTCCATGTGCAGGCAACCCCCAACACCCCAGACCAGAGGGAAAACACTAAAAAATGGATGCTGGCAGAGACACAGTATAGACTAGGTATGCAGGGAGGCTGCAAAGCAAGCGGTGGGTGTTGCCCAGGGTGCAAGGCAGCCGCAGAATGACTGCACTGCGGGGCAGGGGAGGGTACTCACCGAGAGGTACGCAGCACGCATGCACACAGGGAGGCTGCAGGACTGAAGCTAGAGTTGCAGAGACAGCAATCCCACCCTAACTCCCACCAGAGACTGCAAGGAGGACGGGGGCTGCCAGAGCTTTTTATGCCTTCTGTGGCTGCCAGACCTGCCCACCCAGTCTGCAACCTGGGCATGCTATTGGTTGAACATAATCCCACATCACATGGCTTGCCTCCATTTTGTGGCTGGTGACGACATCCATTTTAAAGGGGAAAGAAAAATACATCACGATGGGAGAAGACAAAAACAAACGTTTTAAGGACCCCAACCCCCCTGGTAGGTATTATCAGACAATATAAATAATGATCGCTGCGTTTTTACGGATGTCCAGGGCGTTTTTTAACCTTTAAAACAGCTCATTTCATTGTGTGTCGCCATTAACGGAAACGAAACGTAACAACCATAATTTTTGTGGTTCTGTTCGTTTCGTTTCATTTTCATCACAATTTTCGTTTGTCGTTTCGTTCCGTAACAGAAACGACAAACGGTAAAGGAAACGAAAAAATGTTCGTTCCGTGCCCATCTCTATTCAAAACCCATTCTGGATTACTGTGGACATCTGGTTAGTCACTGAAAGAAGCTGGGTGGTGGCATGAATTGGGATTCCATGCTGATCATCCTTTTGGGTAGTTCATGTTTAAGTTAGGCTTGTCCATTCCTCCTTTCTCTCCCCCACACACTTTTTGAATATTCCTTTATATTGCATTGTCATTCAATCTGGATTTTCCATTAAAATTAAGGGAACAGCAACATGCTATGGTAATACAAATGGGAGAGGGGATATGATGAGTACTCAGATAAATCCTGCGTCTTGGTGATTATCCAACACTTTCCTTAGAGATCGTCTTCTGAGCCCGTATAATTTCCTGGTTTGCCATTAAAAAAACTGCTGGTCTCCACTCATCCTGTTTTCATCTTCTGGCTCTTGTTCTGAAGAGGAAATGAGCAAATTACCAACTAATTTAAATGGTACATTCTGTGCAATAAAGAAACACATGAACTGGAACAAACTTGCACAGTTTAGAATTTCTTTTAGAGGAAAAAAAGAAAGCAAAATAAACTACTGGATAGCTCAGTGGTTTAGGTATCTGGTTGGGTATCTGGAGTTTGATTCCCTACTGTGCCTCCATGACAGGGACTGAATTTGATTATCCATGGCGGTTACTTCACGTACCTCCTCATGCTGCGGTGAGCTTGGCTCTGATCTGAATTCGGATGCGATCACATGATCTGAAACCGGGGCCACCCCTCTTTCCTGTGTACTCACGTGCATGCTGGGTGAAGGCGAAGGCATTCCAGCCTCACGTCGTTGATGCGTTTCGAAATGAAGGGTTCCTTTGCTTTCCGCTGGTTCAGTAAGCGGTTCCTGGTTTTCGTTTTTCGGTCTTTCGATTAATTGACGGTCTCCCGTCATTTGTGCATTCCGCATTATTTTCCTATCTTTCTAATTTTTTGTGCAAGCATTCCACGGCAAACTCCATAGGCGCTGCTCCCTGTAACGCCATTACCTCCTCCTGTCACTAGGTGGCTTCAGGCAGGGAGGAACTTTTAAACAGCAGGAACTGTTTCAGAATGCGAATGCTAGGAAACCACACGTACCGCCAATTCGGATCGAAAAGCGGATTGACCAGATTCCCGAGGTCGAGGAAGGGAATCTCTCAGCCCGCTTGGGGCACACTTCAGGGGGCGTGGTCGGAGCGACCACGCAGCCACCGCGGAGGTACGTGAGGCTCCGTTCTGTCAAACGGAGCCACAGCGGAGCCACGAACAGCAGTGAGAGGTACGTGAAGTAACGGCCCATAACATCCCTTTCTGCAGTTCTGAGACTGAAGAATGTTAGTGCTTTATCTGTTCCTTTTAAATTTAAGTAATGTTGTCTTCATTTGTCTGGTGTATGTTGTATAATTTAATGTTATTGATTATTGTTTTGTTATAAACCACCCTTGGTAGCCAGATGGGCAATATATAAAACAAATGGAGACTGGGGAGGGGAGAACCTTATGCAAATAAATCTTGCTGTGAGGTAAAATGAGGGTTTCCTTTTTCATTTATCTAAGTGGGAGAGGCTTCAAGATTCAAACCCTTAATTGGGAGTGCCCAGAGAAAGGAAAAATAATTTGGGAACTGCAAATATCACACCCATGCTTTATTAAATACATGTCTACCCACTGTGTCAAATTGCAAAGCTTATGTTGTTTCAGATAATTACCTTTCACTGTCTTCTAAACTTACCTTTTCAGAATTATTATGCCTTAGAATTATTATACAGAACTTCCCTTTCAAAACGAGAAATCTCTCTCCCTCCTCCTCCTCCTCCTCCCTCCTCCTCTTTTCATGTCATGTCATTTCATTCCATTTTGCGATACAGTTATTTATGCTCCTATTATTTATTTATTTATTTATTTATTTATTTATTTATTTATTTATTTATTTATTTATTTAATATACTTCTATTCTGCCTTTTTCTCCAAAAGGACACAAGGCAGATTTTCTTTTTTTTATTTGGATATACTGTGTAGTATTTCTTATTTATCCTGGTTGATTGTTAACCCAGTTATTTCTCTATGTTTGCTAATAATTTGAGTAGTTGAGAAATTGCTGGTTGGAAGACGTATTAACAGGGATACAGTAATCCCCCACCTATCACACGCGTTAGGGACTGAAAATCCGCAATATGCAGATGCTGGGTCAGGTGGGGGCAGGGGGCCTATATGGGGCCTCCTGCACTTACCTGAGGCCTGGTGCTACCCCAAACAGGCCTCCAACAAGTTTCTAGGGCCTGTTGGAGGCCTCAGAAGTGCTGTCTGGTTTATTGGAAGTCACTTCCGGGGCCTCCGACAGGCCCCAGAATCCTGTTGAAGTCCTTAGAAGTGGTTTTCGGAGATCCGGAATACACTTCCAGTTGGCTGGAAAGCACTGTTGGGGCCTCCAACAGGCCCCAGAAGTCCATCGGAAGCCCGTTCAGGGCAGGGCCAAGCCTCAGGTAAGCACAGAAGGCTTGCAACAGGCCCACCCACCTTACCCCAGGGGGCCTTTGTTTCATATACTGCGGTCCCAGTATATACCAGGACCGCAGTATATGAACTGCAAAAGGGCAGGGCGTGACTGTGTATCATTTGTAAGGAAGGTTATGATATCACTGTGACCATTCATTGCACGACTCCTATTTATTATGTTAACTTAAAATGGTCTTGCTGAAAACTTTGCAAGGGTGACAAATAATAAAAGGATGTCGGTAGGAACTTTTGGTGCTCATAATTAATTGGGCGGTTAATATCTTTCTGCTTAGCACAGTAAATCACACTAGAGTAGGCCAATTGAATCAATGAAGATTTGGTGAGTCAAATCCTCTTTAGGTTCTGTTTATTAAATGGGCCTAACTCTAGTTTTGACTTGAGCATACAAAGTTGTAGTTAAAGTAAGCCCATTTTATTCAATGGAACTTATGAAAAAATTGACTCAACAAAATCCCCATTGATTCAATGGACCTATTCTAGTACAGTTTACGATGTCAAGCAACATAATTTTCGTCAGTAAGTCATATGAATTTATATTTACAAACACGACTGCTGGAATTGTTTTGTTGTTATCAATGAAACTTTTGACTGGACTCCTGTTGCTTACCATAATGAGTCACAACTAGAGTAGGCCTGTTGAATCAAGGGCAATTCAACTCCTCTGTAAGTTTTATTAATTGAATGGGCCTACTCTAGTTGTGACTTGTTACTTGATTCCAAGTGTTGTGTTTTTGTACATGCCACAAAAGCGATGATGTCATCAGCAAAGGGAAATTGCCACTCACTGAAGGAGATCTGATGTTATTTGTATAAAGTTAATCAGCAGCAGTTGACAGTGTCATCACTGGTACACACATGGAGCTTTTTAAACATCTACAGAAACAATTCTGAAGGCAGAATTTGTTTATTCTAATATAATGAATAATTATATTAGAATGTATGAGTTTAGTACCAATGGAATAAATAAGTCCTCTGTGTTGATGTTGTCTATCCTGATCCAGCGTAGTTGAGTTGCAAGAATTACATAGAAAAGACCAAATTTTAGCTAGTAAAAACCAAGTATGTGTACTATCCCAGAGATATGGACTTCTTGCTGGTGTGGATATTACTAGGAAATACTCTGGCATCTTGTTATCTTCACTGAAGTCCTCTGCCCCCTCATTATTTACAACTGAAACAAGTTGGCAACAAGAAGGACTTGAATTGCTTTTAGAACTCCCTAGAAAAGTTATTTAGGTCTGGAGTTTCAGCATTTGTTTATTTTTAGCATAGTGATTATCTTTTTGATTTCATTTTCTGTTATCTCTTGATTTAGAAAATGCTGCTCTTTTTGCAAAACCTGAACCCCGACCCTATCCAGGTAAGCATAAATGTCTGTTTCTTTGGATTAGACTGTGGTATATTCTAGAGCCCCCTAATAATTTGGGGAGGCAGTATTCTCCTTTTACCATCCAACTACTTCCTTTGTTAACTATGTGACTCAATGTCCTTCTCCTACCTAGTAGTACCAGCCATGGCAGCTCAAAGGACTGAGCACAAGGGGGCCTCACCCCAATGCTTTTGTGGTAGGAACCCATTGTTCCAGTCAAACAACAGCTGGGACAACCACCGCTCAGTATACAGGCAGCCATATCTCTTTATTAGGGTGGTGAGTTCAGTAAGTCACAGAGAAAGGAGCAGCTGCAGATTACTCTTCCCAGCTCCTGTGTCAAGAGACCAAAATTGTCCATGTGTCAATGACATTTAGACAGCGTCCCCAAAGTATAGTGCATCAAAGAAGATTACCCCACTTTTCTCCTAAGGTTGAAGATTAGAGGTGCACCATCCCTTTTCATGACACATTTGATAATTCTTCTCTCTGGAATTCAACAGCATTTTATAGACATTACTGCCCTTCCTGAGTAGGCCTCAGGAAATAAAGTTGGTAAAAATGCACCTGGAGAGATAATTTGGAGTTTCAGACCCTTGTGTTGATAATTTTGCACAGAATATAGGAAAATTCTTATTGATGCCTTTGTTGTTATATGCTCTATGCCATTTGTTATTTCTGAAATTTCGTTCCTATGCAGCCCGGTGAGCAACTTGTATTCCTGCATGGAGTAGGGGGTTGGACTTGATGGCCTTAAAGGCCCCTTCCAACTTCATGATTCTATGATTCTGTGATCTTCCATTGGTGTTTCTTTTTGTGTCGCTAACCTTTTGGAATGTCCATTCAACATTCTTAGAACAGCCGTTATAGCATCCAGAATGATAGCTGGAGATAAGCCTAGGAAAGTTTGCTTTAGACTGATAGATTTATTGCATTTTTATGCTACCTGTCTCCTGATAAAGGTGGCTCATACATTATTTATTTATTTATTTATTTATTTATTTATTTATTTATTTATTTATTTATTTATATACCATACCATCTGACCAAAGATGTGCCATTTCCAGAAATTTTTGAAGCAATGGGAAAAAAACCTCTACTTTTAGCTTAAGTTTAGAATTAATTTTAGCTTTTTGCTGTATGTTGAAGAGCATGTTATATACCTCCTCGGGTGCAATCAGTCAGATGGGCAGTCCAGAAGTTAAATAAATATTTCTTTGCTCTGGTTTAAATGAGAAATTTGATTTGGTTCATCAAGGTTTTTTCTTCCAGCTATTGGAGATTGGATCTTCTTCATAGACTTCTGTAATGGCTGTCAAAAAGAAATGGGGCAGTGTTGAGTGATACAACTAGTCCCTTATACCAGTACTGAGTATATCCCAAAGAACTATTGAATATTATTTACTGAAATGATCAGAGGATTTCAGGCAATTTTGTTTTATATTGGGCTTTTTTTGCATATTTTACTTTGTTCTGTTCTGAGTATTATTGCTCCTTTCAAATTTGTGTCCTATACAGTAAAATCTTCAAATTGATTGTATTGTTCAGAAATGCTGCACAAAGGAGAAATTTGTTCTATGTTAGAGCAATAGATGGATCCAAGGATAATCAATTGCCCCATTTTAAGAAATAGTAACAGTTCCTATGATCTCATAAGACAGTTTCTGATGCAGAACGAAACATTTAAAGAGTAAGAATAGCCACCTCATGAGACTTAGAAGAACTTGAAGCAGTGCAGTAAGTAGTTTTTTTTTTTTGCTAGAATCCTGTTGTTCATATAAAGTTTGTGTAAATTGCCACAGATAATTGTGAAGATGCAGGGATCTATCTTGGTTGTATGCTGTTTGTCCATCACAGTATTTCCGACAGATGGCCATCCAGCCTCTGCTTAAAAACCTCCAAAGAAGGAGACTCCACCACCCTCTGTGGCAGCATATTCCACCACCTCCAAAGAAGAAGACTCCACCACCCTCCGTGGCAGCATATTCATGGAATATGCTGCCACAGAGGGTGGTGGAGTCTCCTTCTTTGGAGGTTTTTAAGCAGAGGCTGGATGGCCATCTGTCAGAAACAGTGTGATGGGGGGTCCTGCATGGCAGGGGGTTGGACTGGATGGCCTTGAGGTCTCTTCCAACTCAATGATTCTATGATTTCTATGAGTTGCACAACTGAGATGTGCCCTGACATCTTAGCCACTGGCCACAACAAGTTACACAAATGAACATGAACAGTAGGATTTTGGTTATGGTTCTAGATTTTATGATTTTTTAAAGGAATAGAAAGTCATATTTCTTTTATTTGTTTATTAAAAACTGCATATTATTTACTGTTCTTTTAAAAAACAAACTAAGCTTTCTAAATAGAATAATTAGCAAGTTTTTTTCTTCAAGTTAAATGGGGAGAAGGGGAAAAACTCTTCTTGGATAGCCTTCTAGAGCTGATTACATTTACTGGACTAGAAAAGGGTGGTGTGTCCCCCCCAATACTGTAACTGCCATAATCTTATTGTTAGCTACAGTGCCCACTGATCCAATTGGCAATGGGATTGTACCCGGTATAGTTCAAAAATACAAACATTTCATGTATTTGCAGTAGCCGTAATGTGATGTTAACCTATTGCTCATTTAAGTTTGCAGTCACCCTTGTTATATTCATGCCATGCCATCCCAACTAATCATTTCGGGGTACAGACCTGTACCAAAGCCTACCACTTTTATAAGTGCATGGGTGGTACAGGTGGTGTAATGAGCCACAGCGAAGAATGTGGGTTTCTTTCATCTTTGGAGGAACCCTTCATTTTCTCAGAAGCTGTGGTGAGAAAACAGGGAATGTCTTGTAGTCAGCTGCGGTTGGGTGATGTGCTCTCTGATTCCTTCTAACTAGCAATAATTCACCAGTTTTCAGGGAGGTGCTAATAAATTTGCCACAAGAGCAGTTAGGATGATGGATGGAAATGGACTTCTGTCTCAATAAAAATTTCCACTGGGTAGAGGGCAGGGGCTCAGTGCCAGCTCCCATTAGAGCTGACCCAAATCTACTCATTGAGAATTATTTGCTCTCCCTCCCCATTTCTTCCTCAAGGGTACAATAAATAAGGGATTTTTAAAGGCTGTGCTCCTATACACAATGTCTTATTGAACTGAGAGAGGGCTTACTCTGAGGATCAAATCACAAACTAGTACTACATATGATCCCTAAAAATATACATATATGACAAGCTGCAAACATTTACAATTATAGTGTATTCCTATGGCTCATCGACGTGAAATCAGTTATAAATACTACAAAACGTACAAAATATATTTTTAGTGCGCAAAGTGGGCCATAACTATTCACCCAGCATTTCACCATCTGGATAGCTCAGTGAGAAAGGTATCTGTTGGCAGCGCCAGAGATTTGGTAGCTTAATCACGCACTTTGCCCTGTGGGAGAAGAATCAGCCTATGTGGCCTTAGTCAAGCTCTACAGTCTACAGAGTCCCCGCCCCCAAGAAGGGAATGGTAGATCACCTCTGAATGTTATTTACCTGGAGAAGAGTCAGCATATGTAAAAAATATTATTCAGAGGTAGAATGGAAGTTCAATTTGGGATGTAGATAGAGATGGGGACAAATCAGAAAATTGTGATTTGTTTTGCTTTGTGATTCGTCAAGGTCAACCAGAATGATTGAGGGTCTGGAAGAAATGTCTTAGGAGGGTCTGATTTGGGAGCTGGGAATGTTTAGCCTTACAAAAAGAAGACTGAGAGGGGGATATGATAGCTACAGTGGACCCTTGTATAACAAACAGTTTGCATAACATAAAATCTGTACAACATAAAAAATTCCGGAGATAGGGGAAATTTGCTTAACATAATCGCCTATGGGGAGAATCTGTACAACATAAAATGGGATTACATAAAAATGGTCACGATAGGGATTACTCTTTTTTCAATGCATTCCTATGGGAATTTTTATAAAGGAAATTTTGCTTAACATAATTTCATTTGGAACGAATTAATTCCTTTATACAAGGCACCACGGTATGTTTAAATATTTGAAAGGATGTCATATTGAAGAGGGAACAGGTTTATTTTCCATGGCTTCAGAGACTAGGACTCGGAGCAATGGTTTCAAACTACAGGAAGAGATTCCATTTGAACATTTGGAAGAACTTCATAACGGTTAGAGCTGTCTGGCAGTGGAATATGCTGCCATGAGGGGTGGAGTCTCCTTCTTTGGAGGTTTTTAAGCAGAGGCTGAATGGCCATCTGTCAGGAGTCCTGTGATGGGGGTTCCTGCATGGCAGGGGGTTGGACTGGATGGCTCTTGAAGTCTCTTCCGAATCTGTGATTCTATGATTCTATAACAAAACGAATTTACATTTTTCCCTGACAAATTGATGAATTAATTTCTAAATTAATGTTTGACTTTAAAACCCCATAAAATGGCCTTCAAGGCACCTAGCGATACCAAACAGTACATACACACTTTCCATGACTCTCCTTTACAAGCCATGCAAGTTTGCTGAAGTTTGGGTTCTGGATACCTGAGTTATGCTACCTGAAAGACACTGCCAGGAGAGTGCCCACCAGACACACAGAGAGACACCAAATTTGCAAATAAGCCTCCAATGACACTCCTCTATAAACTCTCCATGTTTGGTGAAGATTGGGCTTCAGATACCTGAGTTATACACCCACAAAGTGGACCCTGGAAAAGTGCCCTTTAGCAATTGACTTGGGGAAACCCAATCTTCACCAAAATTGAAGGGATTGTACAGGAGAGTCAGAGAAAGCTTCTCTGTCTCAAGATACCCCGGGGGGGGGGACTTTCCCTTGGGACATCTCTTTGGGATACATAACTTGAAAGCAAGAAATCTTCCCTAACCCTGAAGTGATTGTAGAGTCAAGTCCAGGGAAGCTTCCCTGCATATTTGATGCCTCTAGATCAGGGGTCCTCAAAGTTTTCAACCAGTCGGCCGGTCCACCACCACCCAGACACCACTGGGGGCCGGATCACAGTCCAAAAGCAGCTGCGGAGGCTGGCTTGCTCACAAAACAGGGGGTAGGTGGGGGTTGCAATTGGTCCCAGGGGCCGGATTCAGGACCTTGGGGGGGGCGCATCCGGCCCCGGGGCCTTAGGTTGAGGACCCCTGCTCTAGATGCATTGGGGGATATTTTACACCCAAGAGAACCAATTAACCAAAAATTGCTAGACGTTCATGAATTCATATCCATTGAGGTATCCATTCATATGAATGCAAATTGACAAATTAGCAATTTTTGAACATTTTTTCCAATTTTCAATTCATGCCCTTCTCTAGATGCAGATCCTGTTTTGTTTTGTTCTGTCTTCAAGTTAGATAATGTGAAATTTATTTTCTTTTTCTTTTTTTGTGCTCATGGAACATTGGGATTGCTTTGTTTCAATGAGAGTTTGTAGTTTTTCAGTGTATATTTTTTGTGAACTTTCATAAGCATGCAAAAGGGAAGTTGCTGATATTTGCTGCCTTGTTTCAAGCCGTGATAGGAGCTTTGGATGTTTTTTTTTTGTGTGTGTATGTCTCACTCATTAGTGAACATGTCCTGTTCTGCTTGTGCTGCATTCATGCTTAGCTGCTCAAACAGAAAACATGCTTTTATGGAGACGATGAAGAAAAAGAGATGCTTTTGATATGCCGTTCTCATTTTAGAAGTGAGCTTATTTCTTTTCACAATGTATCTTGCAGAACAAGCATCTTCCTGCAATGTATTATCTGTAGTTGTTTTCATACCCAAAACAATGCCTTGGTACTTTTTGAAGAAAGTCCATACTAGAGATGGGCACGAATTGGAAAAATAGCATTTCATTTCATTTCGTTTCTGTAGTAGTTTTGTTTTGTTTTGTTTGTAACAATTTTTAAAAGTATTTTCATTACAAAATGAAATGAAACAAAACACTATGCTCCCCTAGGTCCTAAAGGACCAAAATGGCAGGGGAGCTTCCTCAAGTGAATCTAGGTAACCTCCTGAAATTTGGAAAGGTTTGGGGGGGGGGTCAGGGAGATGAAAAATCTTTCTAACTGCAATTAATTAGATTATTCATTACCTAATGAAACGACAAAACAGGGTTTCTTTTTTCATTTCATGCCCATCACAAATTCCTACTAAGATGCTACAAACAAATGATTAATATGAACTGGAGACCAAAGACAAGATTGTCCACATTTCCAATCACCATATATAGATGTGAAAGCTCTATAGCAGTTGTTCTCAACCTGTGGGTCGCCAGATGTTCCTGGACTGCATCTCCCAGAAGCCTCCACCACCTGCTGAGCTGGAAGGGATTTCTGGGAGTTGCAGTCCAGGAACATCTGGGGACCCACAGGTTGAGAACTACTGCTTTATAGTAAAGAAAGCTGGCAGGGCAAAAGAATTGATCCATTTGAAGTGTGATGGAGCATCAGAAAGATAAATAACTGGTTCCTGGATCAAATCATGCCTGAAGGATCTCTGGGGGCAAAAATGTTGAAACTGAAGCTGTCCTACATTGGACACATCATGATAAGACAGGATTGGGGAAAAAACAGAATGCTGGGAAAGGTAGAAAGTAGCAGGAAAAGAGGAAGATCACAAATGAGATGGACTGACTCCTAAAGGAAGCCACGAGCTTGAGTTTGTAAGAGCTAATCAGGGCTGTTGAGGACAGGATATTCTGGAGATCATTTTTTCCTGGTGCTGCCATGAGATGACAGCACATAACAACAGCAAAAACAGGCCCGAAAGGAAAAAAAACTAGAAATAAGGCCTTTTCCACCATTGCCCTTCGCCTGTGGAATAACCTTTACCAGACATCTGCCTGGTGCCCTCGTTGTCTGCCTTTAAAAAACTAGTAAAAACTTGGCTATTTAAGCTGGCATTCCCTCAAATATACAGTAATGCAATTTCAGTGTTCACCCATTAAATCATGATTTTAACTGATTAGCCCGCCAATACTAATTCATTATTTTATGTCACTTTAATGTTAATTTTACTTTTGTTTCTATTTTATGTTACTGTATTGTATGTTTTATTGTATGAATTATTTGAATTTATTAATTGTTGTAAACCGCCCAGTGTGCCCTCACTGCCAGATGGGTGGTATAAAAATACAATAAATGAAAAGCAAAAGTATTCTACTTATATAACACCCCATACCACTTCAAGTAGTCTCTGGGCAGTTTACAGTTTTTAATTACAGTATGCAGTCTACAATCTATCTATCTGTCTATCTATTTATTTATTTATTCACACACACACACACACACACACACACACACACACACACACACACACATATATACAGAGAGAGAGAGAGAGAGAGAGAGAGAGAGAGAGAGAGAGAGAGATGGGCACGACTCAAAAATGGTGTTTCGTTTGTCGTTTGTCGTTTAGGGGGTCCGTTTCAGTTCGTTTTTGTTTTTCGTGAATTTTTTGCAAAAAAAAATATTTTTGTTTCGTTACGTAACAAAACAAAAAAACAAAAATGAAAACAAAAAATTGCTGTTTCGTTAGCATTCATTACAGTTCAATGTATTTGCCGCAATGAATACGAAACGCATGACAAAATTTCTGTTGTTTCGGTTCGGTTTGTTTCATTTTGGAGACAAAATTCGTTTTTCGTCTCGTTACATAACGAAATGAAAAAACAAAAATGAAAATGAAAAATTGCTTGTTTCATGCCCAACTCTAATTATATATATATCCCTTTTAATTTGTTGAGTCCATTTGCCTACTGATCGTTGAGGACCCCCCCTCCCCTGACACAACTAAACTGAACACAGAGCTGTTTTAACACATCTAGTGGCAGTTTTACTTTTGAAATAAGAAAAATAGAACAAAAAGGATCTGAAAGAACAAAACCCTGAATCCAGCTCAGTCGCTCTGTCTCTTCCCATCCCTCCTCCCTGAATCATCTGATAGGAGAATAATTGTCATCCTTGATGGCATATAGAGTGATGTTCTCTCCAATCAGGAGGTGGAAGTTTACTGTCAAAAGATATACAGAAATACACTTACTGCAGTTGATGAAAGCCACCATTAGCTGATAAAAGAGCTCTGGTATAATTTTTTTCAGCTTGTCCCTATTCACATGGAATATGAACTGCTGATAAATATGAACTGCTGGTAATCATAAGCTGCAAGTTTGACCATACTCACACTTTCATTTTACAGTGAGCATTACAAAGCCTGGAAATAAAGCTTTCTGGAGATGAATAAAACAGCCTGGTTCTTGCAGGTCTGCAGATATATTAATACAATCCTTCCCTCCAGCCTACGGACAGGGCTAGGAATCTGGGCGTGGTCCTGGATTCTGCCCTTTCCCTGGAAACCCAGGTGATGGTCGTCTCCAGGGCCGCTTTTTTCCAACTCCGCAGGATCGCCCAGATCCACCCGTACCTCAATGGGTCCTCCGTGAGGACAGTTGTGCAGGCCCTCGTGATCTCGAGGATTGATTACTGTAACACGCTCTACATGGGGTTGCCCTTGACCCTTGTTCGGAGACTCCAAAGGGTGCAAAATGCGGCGGCCAGACTGGTGGTGGGTGCTCGTAGATACGATCACATCACCTCAGTGCTGGCCCACTTACACTGGTTGCCTGTGGCCCTCTGGATAAGGTTCAAGGTCCTGGTTTTGGTTTTCAAAGCCCTCCACGGCTTGGGCCCTGAATACCTGTCGGAGCGTATCTCCTAGGGGTCAGCTGAGGCCAGGCCCACTCAAATGTTGCAGGCGCGCTCACTCAGGTTGCCCACCCCCAGGGAGGCACGGAGATCGGCTACGCGTAACCACGCATTCTCTGTGGTGGGCCCCTCAATATGGAACCACCTCCCAAGTGAGCTGCGCCTTGCACAGTCCCTGCCCGCCTTCAGAAAGGCTTTGAAAACCATGCTTTTCAGAGAGGCATATGGTGACCTTTAATTTCATTTAATTTCATTTACTTTATTTTATTTACTTTTTCCCCTCTGTCTTCTGCCCATTGATCCATCTTGCTAGGGTTTTCCCTTTTGTTTTTTGTAAGGTATAGTGTTTTTTTTTACTTGTAAACCGCCCAGAGTTCCAGACTGGAAGATGGGCGGTATAAAAATGAAGCAAATAATAAATAAATAAATAAATAAATAAGTGTTCAAGATGGGCACAAAACCTTGGTTTGGATGTTCGTGCCAGCTCATAGGCATGGCACCACAGTTGCCACACATTCCCTTTCCCTACCTCTCCAGCCAATGACCCACTCCACAGTTGGAGCATGCTCCTCTCCGTCTCCTCTTTGGCTGTTCCACCAGTCCCTGCAGGATAATGTGTTTGGTAGCCCCCACCTTCTGGACCGAGTGGGAGATCAGCCAAGGAGGTGGGACAGGGAAGCCTGTGCTCCAGCCAAAGACTGGTTGAACAGCCAAAGAGGAGGAGAGTGCTGAGTGGGTCATTGGCCAGAGAGGTGGGGGACTCGGAGCAATGGTTTCAAACTACAGGAAGAGATTCCATTTGAACATTTGGAAGAACTTCATAACTGTTAGAGCTGTCTGGCAGTGGAATATGCTGACATGAGGGGTGGAGTCTCCTTCTTTGGAGGTTTTTAAGCAGAGGATGAATGGCCATCTGTCAGGAGTCCTGTGATGGGGGTTCCTTCATGGCAGGGGGTTGGACTGGATGGCCCTTGAGGTCTCTTCCAACTCTGTGATTCTATGATTCTATAACAAAACGAATTTACATTTTTCCCTGACAAATTGATGAATTAATTTCTAAATTAATGTTTGACTTTAAAACCCCATAAAATGGCCTTCAAGGCACCTAGCAATACCAAACAGTACATACACACTTTCCATGACTCTCCTTTACAAGCCATGCAAGTTTGCTGAAGTTTGGGTTCTGGATACCTGAGTTATGCTACCTGAAAGACACTGCCAGGAGAGTGCCCACCAGACACACAGAGAGACACCAAATTTGCAAATAAGCCTCCAATGACTCTCCTCTATAAACTCTCCATGTGCTCTTTTGTTTTGAAAGGCAGGACTCAAGGAGAGTTAATGAAGCTGAACTATAAGCTGACAAAAGTGCTTGAACTGATACATTCCATCTAAAAGAAAGATTAAGAAGCAAGTATACCAAACCATAAGATATTTCTTTTTTTAAAAAAATTTTTTTTTACCTCACCTTTCTCCTTAAAAAGGTCCCAGGGCAGCTTGCAACATTAAAAGCCAATATTTAAAGCTAAAAAGAGGAATTATACAAATATTAAAAAGCATTACTAAATTCTAAAATACAAATGCCACATTAAAAGATGATAAACAAAAGCAATACCCAAAATACATTTAAATCAGTGAGATACAACCATCCATTTTAAAGTGCCATTCAAGCAGCCAGTCAATAAGGGAAATATTGCCAGGGGAGAATTATGTGCAATTTTGTGAGTTTCCATTTGAAATCCATTTGGGAACTTCAGCCTACTTTGGAATACAATTGGACTATGAAACAGGGCCTGTTATATGGCAGTGCTCATTGCTACTTTTTCTGTTAGCATTGTTATTACTGCTTTTAAATCTATGCATTAAAAAGAAAATATTTAAAATAAAAAACATATATATCGAACAATTACACAGTCCTCTAAACAGAAGTGGAATTTCAATTCAACATGAAAGTTACGCAGAGACTGAACCCATAGTGCATAAAGATACACTTCTTAGAACAAAATACATATAGCCAAGAATGTACTTCTTTAAAAATGTCTGTAGCCACAGATATACTTAAAAATAAAATAAAGTAAAACATCATACAATAATCATCAACTGCAACCAGATTGTGCTGAAATTTGTGATTGAAGAGATTCAGCAGTGCCGGATTACCAAATCACTCATGGCAGTAATGTGTCCTACGCCAGAATAACGACACAATAAAGAGACTCAGAATCTAATAACACATCTGTTAATGAGGTCAACTATAGGGGCATGGTGACTCAGTGGGCTAGAGCACTGAAAACTGTTGGCTACAAAATCAGCATCTCAGCAGTTCGAATCCCAGGTTGCACATGGTGGAATGAGCTCCTGCCAACCTAGCAGTTTGAAAGCATGTAAACTCAAGTAGATAACTAGGTACCACCATAAAAAGTGGGCAGATAAAACAGTGTTTTCTATGCCACATGGTCACAGACATGCACAACATTGGCTCTTCAGCTTGAATACAGAGATGAGCACTGCCCCTAGAGTTGGACACAACTAGCACACAAGTGCAGGGGGAACCTTTACCTATAGACTTTTAGCTCTTTGACTTGACTAATTTAAGAGCTGCAGAAGGGTGTGGTAATTTAGCAAGTATTGGAGGACAGATTGAAAAGAATCCTTTCAGACACACACACACAACCAACTCTAGGAAATTTATGTCCTTCCATAGGGTGTTTCCCATGTGTTTTAGCACCCAAGTATCTGAAAAACAGCAAATGTGCCACTAGTCAGCCCCCACTGATCAGCACCTACAGATGCTCCTGTCTTCTAAAACATTTTGCTCAGGACGTCAGGGGAGCTGCAGGTGCAAACGCTGAGTGC
The DNA here is from genome assembly GCA_029282475.1 of Phrynocephalus forsythii. Lineage (NCBI taxonomy): Eukaryota > Metazoa > Chordata > Lepidosauria > Squamata > Agamidae > Phrynocephalus > Phrynocephalus forsythii. Next base: position 132,022,464 of record JAPFRF010000002.1, on the reverse strand, counting down.
AGATGACCTCCACAGAACCTTTCCTTGCTCCATTATTCACACTGAGCCCATTTGCAAAGAAGATACTTTGTGAGTGTTTTCCAAAAATCCACTTTCCTAGCATGCCTGCCAAAAGTGGAGCACAGCAGAATTCAAAGTATGTGTGTTCTTGTTTTCAGGAAGGCACATGGGGGAGGGGGAGGGGGAGTTAGACAATGCCACAGTGTATAATAGTCTAAATTAAGGACTATCATGCAAATGAGTCAGCTGTAGCATTGTCTAATGAGGTTTTTGTGTGTGTTTGTTAATAGCACTTGGGGCCTCCATTCCTTCTACTGTACATTAAATGAATGTTAATTATATATTTTTTAAAATGTGGAAAATATGCACTGCAGAGTTTGGGCTAAACTAGGAGTTAGAACTAATTAATTTAAGTTCTACTCAGACATCCAAAGTAGGAAATACTCACCAAATATTCAAGAGGAGCAGATTAGTCTCATTCCCCTTCTGTTGTCACTTCCATCAACTTGAACATGTTGGAGACAACCGGTATGAACAGGAGATGAACTATTCTTCTTGGGAGACTTTACATATGAACTAGAACCCTGGAAAATCAGGGTACTAGATCATTTGGAGAAACACGATGGATAACAGAGGAATTTTTATTTCAGAACTATCACCAGAGACAGGAGAGTGGGGCTAGCACACTCTCTGAATTTGTGGTGGGTATTTTCTAATGCAGTGGTCCCAAAATTTGGGTACCCAGACATTCTAGGATTACAGTTGCCAGAAATCCTGTCCAACACAGATAATGGTGAAGGTTTCTGGAATTTTTAGTCCAAAAACGTCTGTGAACCCAAAATTGGGAACCACTGCCCTAATATGAAGGCCTGAATAAGGTTTTCACAAATCCCTCCATAGATGTGGTACATTTGGGACTTCCTCCTTTGCTCTTGATCTCATATATCATCTATGTTTGTATGGAAAGGAAAACTGAATTGCTAGTCCAAACTAGTGTGGATCATTGGATCAACTACTGAATTGTGAAATAACATTCCCATAAACACCCACCGATTCTGAGGAGCTGCTGTAGTTGAAAGTGGCAAGTGGATTTAAGCCTGTTGTGTATTGTTATAGTGAACTTTGACAGTGATTGTTATCTTATAGCTGGCATGGGGAAACCACCACAAATGAGTCTTGGAGGCATCGTTTACTTATTAATGGTTATTTGTCATACTGAAAAGTAGGTGTGTGTGTGTATGTGTTGCTGTGGACTTCTGATCATTAGTCTCCCATTAATCTTTCTAATGACTGGAGTGTGTCTGTTCTTCCATGATCATCCTTGAGATGTTCTCTCATCTCTATTGTTTTATACCTTCAAATGGAATGGGGTGGGCCCTACTTGTTTTGGCACTCACGTCACATGTAGTCAGGATGGATTCAAAGGCAAGCTAGTTACTCATTGGAAAGACTGTGATGACATTGTGTGAATGGAGTGCTAAAAGCACTCTTCTTTAATTGCTCACTCAAGGAGCACCTCTTGTTACTAAAGAGGTGCTAAAAGTGTTGACTGGCCTTTCTGTTCCAAGGCCCATGTTGCCAGCTCAGTTTGACTGGAGGAGTTCACACTGGTTTGCTTATTTTGCACCACTTGAGAAAGAGAGGGGAGAGAGAGAGAGAGAGAGAAAGAGAGAGAGAGAGAGGGAGGAACATCTCTTGTTATATACACCTAGGAAACTGAAGAGTGCTGAATGACTGTGAAGATTCTCAGTCATCCAGGTGAGTTTATCTGGAAGTTGGGTCATGGCAACTGGACTTCTTTTTCTTGAGAGATAGAAATGTTTCGCTGCTCATACAAACAGCTTCCTCAGTCTGAATACAGATAGTGTGAGTCCCTGGTCTGAAATAGGCTCATAAGATGTACAATGGCCTGAATAGGCTCGTTAGGTAGACAATAGTATCCATAGCTTTAAGGTGAACAATGACCTAAGGTGCTGAAACCTATAAAGAATGGGTCATTAGCTATGGCCTTGGTGGTGAAGGCTTTTTGATTTGTCTGGGTATTGTTGAACGCACACCCTGATAAGTAGCGGACAGACTATGCCTGAAGTCCACACCTCTGTTGAGTGCTAAATAGCTCTAGACCAGTGGTTCTCCACCTGTGGGTCCCCAGGTGTTCCTGGACTGCAACTCCCAGAAATCCCTTCCAGCACAGCGAGTGGTAGAGGATTCTGGGAATTGTAGTCCAGGAACATCTAAGGAACCACAGTTTGAGAACCACTGCTCCAGACCATTCCTAAGAATGATGTCTGCTGAGCTTAGACAGGAAGCTACTTCCCAACAAATATGGACAGTCCAGCAACAATGTTAGTCAGTTTTTCACACACTAAAACCCACCCCAAAACTGCTAATGTCTTCAAGGGTTCTGGACTCTAGTCCCTTTTAAAGTGTCTAGGATTTGCACAAAATATCACATCTCCAACCTTTTTGTCTTTTCTGTCAATGAAGCAAAGCACACACCATCATCACAGAAAAAGTTCAAAGGAACAGGCTGGTTGATCAGCAAGATTCAAAGAAACCCATCTGGTACTTTAATTTGTTTTTAAATTCTACAGGAAAGTTAGCAAGTGCCATAGTTCTGCAGAGTTGAGTGAATTGTGTTATTTATTCGATTTGCACAATCTATGGAATTTTGGAAGGAGGGAGAGAGATTGCAGATATGCAGAACCCTCATCAAGAATGTGAGAAAAATCTCACAAGTTAGGAGAAAAAAAGTGGCAGTTTCTTATTTACATGCACAAGACTAAAACAAGAAAGGATTTCACCTCCCTAATAGAAATAATTCTCACTCACATTATTAGGCTCAGTTCAATTCTTCGATTAGTGAGATTCTGTAGTGGAGAAAAGAAAGTTTGTCTAGGTGTAATTATCTTTGGGAAATCATCACCAGATGCTTAATAAGATCTGGTCATCTCTGAGTTTATTTAACAAACAAACAAGCACACCCTATATTTGGAGCATGCATATAGGAAAAAAATTATCAGACAACCAAAGCTCACCCAAGCTCAGATTTGTCGGGGAAACAGAGAGCACCCTAAAGTATTGTCAGCTTGCAGCATCCAAAACCTCTTTATTTTGGTGCTTTTCTTTATTTCTTCTCATTTAAAAGTTTAGATTGTGTTGTAGGAGTTTCATGGCATAGTGATTGAACTGAGTTTATAGCTCACTTCAATCCCAGGTAGCTGCCTCAAGGTTCACTCACTATTCCATCCTTCCAAGGCTAGCAAATTGAGTACTCAGCTCACTTGGGGCGGCGGGGGGGTGGGTGACGACAATATTTAGCCTACATAATTAAATTACAAACTCCCCAGAGACTGTTTTAAGCACTATAGGGCATTATATAAGCAGCACACTTATAGTTATGTTCTAACATTTATAGTTATGTTCTAACATGAGATAGATTGACTCAGTATAGGACAGTGATGGTGAACCTGTGGCACGGGTGCCAAAGGTGGCCCTCGGAGCTCTTTCTGTGGGCACCTGATATTGCCCCTTCATAGCCACCTGTATACAGGTTAAATTACTGTATTGGAACTTTGCAAAAAAATTAGTGGGTTTTGAATTGCAGTTTGGGCACTCGGTCTCTAAAAGGTTCGCCATCACTGGTATAGGAAATCAAATACTTGACTTCATAAAACCCAAGTACAGTTAGTTGTTAATGGCATGAGCTTCTAATGTATAGGTTTGCCATAAACTGGAAACGACAACACATAATAAATAGATCTGTTCATACACAGTGGATGCTACATACAGTGGTACATTTTAAGATGAATTTAATTTGTTCTTTGGGTCAATTTGTTTTACAAAATATTCATCCTACGAAATGCATTTTAATGTAGTTCCCTTAGGAATGCATTGAATTCGTCATGTGAGGCATCCCATAGGGAAAAATTCATCTTACGAGGTTCTCTTATTCCTGGGAATTTAATTCATTTTACGAGTTTTTCGTATTAAGGGGCATTTTACTGTACTGTAAAATCATACCATTTAAACACAGAAGACATGCTCCTAGAATATAGGGGGCTGTAGCCTAGTCATTCCCTGTACTCCTTGAGCCATCTTGTGGATCTGTTCTGTGCCATCAAGTTGGAACATAGAGCAAGTAGATTTAGAATTCTAGTTCTACCATCAGAACTATCCTGTTAGGAAGCAAAATGATATGTTATCATGAAGTAATGTCAAGTCCCTTTGACTTATCTCAGAGGAAGGCACAGAGAAGAAAGCTGGTGTTTCATGATGGTTTGTGGCTAACTTAGAACCCCTGGAAAAAAGAACCTGTTTTATGAGGAGTGGCTTAGGGAGCTGGGAATGTTTAGCCTTACAAAAAGAAGGCTGAGAGGGGATATGATGGCTGTGTTTAAATATTTGAAAGGATGTCACGTTGAAGAAGGGACTGGTTTGTTTTCCATGGCTTTAGAGACTAGGGCATGAGGCAATGGTCTCAAACTATAGGAAAAGAAATTCTTTAAACATTAGAAGAACTTCATGACATGTTCGGCAGTGGATTATTCTGCCACGGGGGGTGGAGTCTTCTTCTTTGGAGGTTTTTAAGCAGAGGCTGGATGGCCATCTGTCAGGAGTCCTGTGATGGAGGTTCCTGCATGGCAGGGGGTTGGACTGGATGGCCCTTGAGATCTCTTCCAACTCTGTGATTCTATGATTCTATTTATCACCTACCTACCTCTGCCACCCACCCACTAAGTCCCACTGACCCCATTGCCTCCCTATCTCTTTCTCCTCTTCTGCCTCCTCCACTCCTGCCATCTTCAGAGACAACAGCCCAGCTTCTCTTCCTAGAGATGGACCTGCTTTCTCTGCATATGTGCACACTTATCATCTGAGTGGAAAATAGTCTGTTGCTTCATTGGTGCACAAACCAAATCACAAAGCTGCCCGGGTGGCAGCTGGGTTCTTCTTGCCTCTAATTGCAATCCTAAGAATCAGTGACCTCCAAAATGTCCTATCCTGAGCAGCCTGCTTAGCTCTTGCAAGCTCAAGGCTGGGGATTAGGGATGGGCACAAAATGGAAAAATAGTTTCAGTTCATTTTGTTTCTACTAGCTCTTTGTTCTGTTTTGTTTTTAAATGAATATTTGTAAAAATATCATAATGAAATAAAACAATAACAAAATGATTTGTTACTCTTTAAAATGGCTCCCATGGGTCTTAGAGTCATCAAATTTGGTGGGTAGCTTTTTACAGTGGAGGCATCTTACAGAGTAATGAAACATTTCATTTCCAAAGGGAAAAAGAAGTGTTTTGTTTCATTTCACAACGTTTCAAAAGCTTACAAAATGATGAAACAGTGTGTTGTTTTTCATAAGGTGCCCATCTCTACTGGGGATTCCTTTAGGGCAGTGGTTCCCAACCTTCCTAATACTGCAACCCTTTAATACAGTTCCTCATGCGGTGGTGCCCCCTTGCCCTGCTTGGAAGAGGCCACAAGCCCCCATTGGCAGGCCACTGCCACAGGTGCCATAGAGAGCTTCCCTCTACAGGCACCCTCAGTCAGTAGCAACCTCCGGTGCCATTGACTGACATCCCCTCCAACCTATCAAGCTGTAACTCACTATTTCTCCCCCTTCCTCCCCTCTCTCCTCCAGACCCAAGCTGTTTGTGCCCTTTTCTTCACTGGCTCATGATGGCCCTTGTAAAATGGTTGTTCGACCACCAAAGGGATCCCGACCCCTAGGTTGGGAACCACTGCTTTAGGGAGTCAAACAAACTCATATTTGACCTTCCTCTTTTTCAATTTGCTTGCAGTTGTCCCTTGCATTGTTGTCCTTTTTCCAGTAAATCTTGCCCAGAATGTAACAGCCTCAGTTTCATTATGATATGAGAGGCTTTCCCCAAGTAAATAGGATTGCAGATTTCCTTTATTATTTTTAGCTATCCTCACTCGTTAATGTATTAAAAACTATTCCTAGATAACGCTGCATAACTGAGGGTCAAACTATATCTTAAGGGAACATGCCTTTCCTCCCATCAAGTCATCTCTGCCAAATATATGCAATGAGATTTCCTCAGAAATATATCTGGGAACAAATAGACTTCTGAATTAAACCCACATTTATCTTCCAAGGACCAGCCACAAAACAAGCACAGTACATTCAAAGTGCACCATTGATGAAAATAATATGCTATGACAAACACACCTGTTTCACTCCTTTAAGGAGCATTTCTTCTAGACATGTGCTGAGTATATTATCTAGTTATATTATGTGTTAAGTATATTTAGCCCCCTTGGGTTCTTTTGGGGAGAAAGGCAGAATAAAAATATTATAATTAAGAATAAATACATAAATGAAGAGTTTCACCCTCTGAGTGTGTGTGGAGATTGTTATCTCAAGTATAAAACATTAGGGAAAATGGCAGTTGTTCTCCTCCAAGCGATGCAGAGTTGCCTGGCTTTATATCTTCTGCCAATGAGCCAGTCCTTTGGTGCTAACTTTGTGAGTGTGTGTGCTTTGTTTCTCAAACGGAAAGGATACAAGTCCTGTTCTGATGAATGGGGGGCAAATTATGGGCACTTTAATGAGCAGGAAACTCTTGGATCAAGACAAAGAATCTTGAGGGACTTTCAGATTCCTTCTTGGGGTGTCTTGCTAAGTGTTGTGAGTTAAGCAAATGCTTGTCCTAACTCTTGTAAATTGCTAAGTTCATTGACGTAACTGGTTAGTGTAAGATGCTCCAAATGGATTTCAAGTAGTGCATGAGGGTCTTGAATGTGGAGAGGCAGAAGGGAAGCAATATAGGAAGAATGAAGGTACAGGGTCAACAGCCAGGTACATGGTAAGAAAATTGCACAATATTATTTGGGAGAGAGATGATAGCTTGGTACACGAAGGGTCAGATCAGGTTGTACGGTTGCAGATCTACTTTGCTTTTAACTAGAACATTAAAGTCCACCAGACAGAACCAGATAGATAGGGATGGAAATGTACCATCTTTTGAGCTTTCCAGTACTCTACATGAGGCTAAGTGAATAAGGCCAAGATACTGTTCTCCATCTCTCACCCACCACCACTGCACTACCCCTCTCAATCTCTCTCTTATGCAGCTTTGCCTTATGAAATGCTCAGAATAACTGACAAGCCTGAATACTTCCCTGGCAGGTGGGCTGCTCCTAATAAAGGTATTGCCCAACTGCAGATTTTACAGTAAGCTCAGGAATTTGTTTTCACTGCCATAGTTTAGCTCATGCTTTATTCTGTTTCACATGCATGCAAACACAAACACCCTCAAACACACACACACACACACACCATTTCTCATTTTTCAGACCAAACTTTCTTATATCTCAGTGACCCATTAACAACCCAGTTATTGCTGACATGAAAAACTTGGGAGTCAAATGCAAGACATCACTGGTCGAGTGCCACTCTTTTAAGTACAAAAAGGCCATGGTTAGACTCTAGCAGGTAGCAGGCAGTGGAAAAAGCCTACAGTATATGAGTAGATCATAGAAGAAAGCATATGAAAGGACCTTCTGGGCTGCTGCACCCTCACTCTGGAACTCCCTCCCACTAGAGGCCAGGACTGCCTCATCTCTGTTATCCTTCTGGAAACAGGCAAAGACCTTTCTCTTCAGGCAAGCTTTCCCTGAATGATGGAGTACTGTGTGTATTTTATATGAATCAATAGGTTCACATAGACCAGGGATGCCCAAGACGTCGACCGTGGGTGACCAGTCACCCACAGTGCCTTCAGGGGTTGCCAGCCAGGTCCCTGTGTTGGGGAGGGGAACCCCCCCCCTCAGTTACCCTCTCCAGTGGCGGTAGCTCATTTGGGTTTTCCGGCAGAGTGTGCGGTGGCCACAAAGGTGAGCCCAAGCCGGCTTGCTGGGCCTGCTTGTCAGAGACACCAAACCGGCCCAGCAACCCAGCCTGGGCCCACCTCTGTGGCCACCGCCTGCCACTGGAGCTGCTGCCGCTGAAGCCACCACTGCAACCCCATCCCTGCTGCTGCCCCCACCCCCGCCACAGCTGTCACCCCTGCTGCCCACCCCCACCCCCACCACCCCTGCAGTCCCTGTCGCCATTGCCCCCACCGTTGCCACCGTTGCCTCCCCGCCATCACTCCTGCCCCCGCCCCCGCCCCCATCACTGCCCCCGCCCCCCACCCCCATCACGATCGCCATGCCTGCTGCCATCACCCCCCCACTGCCACCATCACCCCTGCCCCTGCCCGCAAGACTGGGTAAGGCAGCAGTTTAAAAGGGGAGAGATAAGTAGAGTTGCTCCTAAGTAGAGGTATCTCTGTAGTAGCCCTCAGGCACTTAGGACCAGAAAAAGTAGACCTCAGCCTTTTCAAAGTTGGACAGCCCTGACATAGACGTTGTGTTTATAACTACTTATAACCACGTAGCTTTAATGTAATGTTGTCTGTTAACGCTGTGATGTCCCTCAATTCCTTGTTCTTAAATACTTGAACATGTCTTAATTGTTCTGGACTGTATATTATCCCTCATTATGGTAAGCTGCCTTGGGTCCTTTTCCATGGAGAAAGGTGGGGGTAAAAATACTCTAAAATAAATAAATAAAATAAATATGCCCCTTCACTGGATTCTTGGACTAGGTTCTTCTATGGCTTCCATCATTTATTTATTTTATTTATTTATTTTAACATTTATATATTTATATTTATATCATGCCATTGGCTATGGTGACAGAGGCTCACAGGAGCTTTGGACCAACAACATTGGGATGACCATTCCAGGAATGGATGACACTGAACTCAAAAGACAACTAGTTCTCTAAACAAGGGTGCTATGCTATGTGAGCTGTGGCAGAAAGAGAGATGCCCTTGAGCCATAAGGTGCTATACCTTCAAAGCCTAAACATGCCCTTTGTTTGTGGGCATGTAACATGATAAATATGCCACTTCCTTTCAGTGAATTGGTTTTAAGCAACAAGGCCACCCAGCTTTCCCATGTGTTCTCCTGTTGCACAGGAAACAAATTACACTGTGCTTAAAAACAGGTAATTGCTTCTTGCATATAATTGATTTCTAGAAATTACAATGCAGATTTGATTGGAGGAAGCGGGCGTGCTACCTGCAACCATCTCCTAAGAGAGCAAACCCATAAATCACTCCACTTTCGCTGCCTGCAAGCATTTGGCAAACAATATTTAAAGGGACTTTATGGCTTCTGAGCTGTGAGGAATGTGTCTTGCCACAGAGGACGCAGTGAAGCAGTGGCATCTATCTTATTGCAATTACATGATTTGACTGTTGATCTAAAGTATTGGTTCAGCCTATTGGAAAATTAGGAGTAGATTCCATGTATATCAGATTGAACAACAGCTCAGGATAGGGATGAACTATTTGTCACACACCAAGCAGAGTACAGGCTAGTCGCCAAAAAGCTTAATAACTTTCCTGGTTTTACAGCCTGCCTGGGAGCTCAGATAAAAGAGGGGTGATGACATATACTTGGCAGGCTCTATTATCAGTTTGGAGTAAGAATGGCCATAGGCACCATTTAGGAAGGACAAATCTCCCTTTGAAAGGGTGCCTTTTTTTCCAGGCAACCCTGCATTTTAATGGCTAGCCTGTCCAAATCTGATATAAATAATGTAGAATTAAGAGACCTGGGACCTCATGATTGCCCATCCACGAGGAGCACCTGGACGGCAAATATACAGATTACTAAATCACGTGGAATGTTATGTATCCTCTTTGTTCTCCTTTTTAATGATGCATGCATTCTGTGTTGGTGAAGCATTTTGCTTATATACTGTCATGTAGAGCCTAAAGCACTCTGAGTAATTCACAATTTAATTATGCAGGCTGCACATTGCCCCCATCCCTGAGCAAGCTGGGTACTCAATTGGCTAACCTTGGAAGAATAAAGAGCTGAGTCAACCTTGAGCTGGTTATCCGAGTCAAGATCAAAGTCAGATTGCGAGCAGAGTCTTGACTGCAGTACTGCAGTACAACCGCTGCACCACGAGGTTTTAGTGAGCTGTGTTCGGCCCAATGGGCCACATCTTGCACAGTTTTATTTTCATTGGCTCAGTTCATTTTGATCATAAAATATAATCTATCAGGATTTGCCATACTGGGAGAAAGTGACACAACTTGCAGATTTACTGATGCCCGAGGATGTGTGAGAATTTCAGTTTCAGTACATGGTCATCAAAATTTACCAAAAAGGCACAGGGTAAAATGAAACGTGGATAAAATGAAAGGTTTTTCATTTTGTAGAATGTGGAGTAGAAATTAAACATTTTCTCATATGTCATTTGGAATGTTTTCTTAGTATGGGCCTTCTAAGTATGGCGATATCTATAGCCGTACTTATATGACAGAACACTTTTTAAAGAGAGAGAAGTACTATCTTACTTAGGTATCTATCCCACTGCATGTAAAACATGGCTGATCAAATGAAAGCTGCAGAATATTTTCTTACAGGTGCCATTTCCTAACCTATAATCCTGTCACTCCTATTCTCTTACTTCAACACCAATGCTCATACCATGGCTCCTAGTCCTTATCTATAGAGAGGAAGAAACTAGATCCAAGTAATTTCATCCAGATGCAGCCTACAGGGCTACCATTTGAGATTTAAAAGAGTGAAGTTGAGTGGGTGGGAAATATCCTCCACCCTGTGTTCCTTTCAGCAATAGCAGGGTGCCGTCATCTCTTTATACAGTACTTATTCCTCACTGGTTGTAGCACACTCACACACAAAAGTTAAGAAGAGCTTTCTCCGTGATTCTGCTCAGTCCCTGAAATGAAGATATGTATCTGAAAGCTAGTTTTGCAATAGGACTTTGAAGGCTGAGCTATGATGCTTCTACCAAGGATGGCACTTGGTATGCTTTTCTAGATACTCGGTATTAGAGATGGGCATGAAACGAGCAATTTTTCGTTTTTGTTTTCATTTTTTCGTTTCGTTACGTAACGAAACGAAAAACGAATTTTGTCTCCAAAATGAAACAAAACGAACCCAAACAACAGAAATTTTGTCGTGCGTTTCGTTTTCGTCGCGGCAAATACATTGAACTGTAATGAATGCTAATGAAACAGCAATTTTTCGTTTTTGTTTTTTTTGTTTCATTACGTAACGAAATGAAAACGAATTTTTTTGCAAAAAATTCACGAAAAACGGAAACGAACCGAAATGGACCCTCTAAATGACACACGACAAACGAAACACCATTTTTTGAGTCGTGTCCATCTCTACTCGGTATGCTTTTCTAGATACCCAGCTGCAGTTAACTTTGCTGTAAATCAGGGCAGCTAAATATATAGTCCACCGCCCTTGTTTCATTCAACATGCCTCTAAATATTTGACAAAAGCAGCAACATAACCTACCTATCCAATATTGGTAGCTATAAAAGAAGATGCTTATAATAAAATCATAGCAGCCTATAAGGCGATCGTGTCCAACCCGATTCCTGCTCATTGCAGGAATCCAAATCAAATCAAAGCTGATCCATCTGGTGGCTATCTAAATTTCTATTGAATATGTGGAAGTTGAGTCATGGCAAGCAGACTTTTTTTTCTTGAGAGATCGAAACGTTTCGCTGCTCATCCAAAGAGCTTCGTCATTCTGTTTGTCAGCCTGTTTTGTTCACCAGCTGTTTGGATGAGCAGTGGAATGTTTCAATCTCTCAAGAAAAAAAAAGTCCACTTGCCATGACTCAACTTCCACATAAACTCACCTGGATGACTGAGAATCTTCACAGACATATTTCTATTGAGTACTTCCACCGACGGAGCACTCACCACCTCCCTAGGTCATTGGTTCCAGTCTCATACTGTTCTAACAATTAAGAGTTTTTCCCCTTATATTCAGCCTAAACACGGCTCCCTGTAGCTTGAGTCCATTGCTGCATTTCCTGCACTGTGGGATGACTGAGAACAGATCCTGCCCTTCTCTGTATGATTACCATTTAAGTATTTGAAAAACACTATCCTATCTCCTCTCAGTCTTCTTTTTTCAAGGCTAAACATGCCCCATCATAATCATCATCGTTGTTGTTGTCGTCGTTGTCGTCATCATGATCATCATCATGATAATGATCATCATCATGATCATGATCATCATCATCATCATCATCTTACACTGCTGAGTTGGAAAAGTATGCGTACAATCAAATATAGTTATTTATTTGCTTTCAATCGCACAAAGTCAGACACTGATGTTCTCCTACAGTGGGCTCTCACCCCAGGGCAATGTTGTTTCTGGGTTGAAGAAACTGCAAAAGTAGCCAAATCATAGCTCAAAGCTTTGTTGATAAACATTCAAATGAGGCTGGGCCCTGAGGCTAATTCTTACTTAAGCAATCAACAGCACTTGACTCCTTGAGAAGAATGGATCTTAATAGTCAACAGAATTTTGAATGAGGACTTCAAATGGTCAAGGAGCTTCTTTCTTTTTCAATAAATACAAAAAGAACATAGAATAGCAAATTTCTTACCTACAACATTTGCAGATCTGAGCACATTCATAAATGCATAGGCAGTATACATTTCGGAAATGCAATGATTTTTACAATAGCTTTACATTTTAGAGCAGACATGGTGAAAGTAAAAGCAAAGCAAAGCAAAGTGTTCTGCTTATATACCGCCCCATAGCACTACAAGTACTCTCTGAGCGGTTTACAATTTTAATTATGCAGGCTACACATTGCCCCTCCCCCAAAGCAAGCTGTGTACTCATTTTACCGACCTTGGAAGGATGGCTGAGTGAACCTTCAGCCAGCTACCTGGTATTGAACCCCAGGTCAGGAGCACAGTTTTAGCTACAGTAGAGGCATTTAACCAGTGCACCATGAGGCTCCTTATAAATAAATAAATAAATAAATAAACATGCAGGTTATCAAGCTCTGCGGTTCTAAGATGGTGATGTTGGTGATTATCATCTACCATCATAGTTATCAATATTAGATAGATAGATAATTGTGGTGCTGTTGCTGCTCTGCTGTTAAATATATGGAGACATGCTGAATGTAATGAAGGGTGGGTATGACTATCTTTTTAGTTATCCTTATATATAGCTGTTGTGGTTCATGGGAACATGGGAGAGGACCGTCTGTGTTGCAGAACCCCTAGATGTTAGAACTCCCACAGGAGGCCAGTCTGGCTCCATCTCTGCTGTCCTTCCATTAGCAGGCAAAGACGTTTTAACGCTTTTGTTCGCCGCTTAGCGTCCTATTTTAGGAGATAAGCGGGATATAAATATAATAATAAATAAAATAAAAATAAAAAAAGACCTTTCTCTTCAGGCAAGCTTTTCCTCTTAATGACTGGTGGCCTGGATGTTCTTTTTAAATGGATGGCCATGCCTTACTGTTTTGAATGTGTTTCTGGTGTTGCTTTTAACTTTCTTTTTGTGTGGTAATTTTTCTGTGGTATTTGAATTCTTACCGTTTTTAGTTCTAAATATTGTCTATGGGCGTTTATACACGACCCTTAAACTCCGGGGCAAATGGCTCCCAGCTCTGGAGCTTAAAAATGTTTACCCACCAGCTCCTGAGTTTACAGGAAATTAGGTGCGACCACGCCCACTTTATCGCGTCCCAGTGCACCTTTCAAGTACCTGCTCTTTTGTCCTGAAAATTCCTTGATGTGGTGTAAAGATAGTGAGTGTGGGGCTCTTCTCGCTTCTGTTTGTTGTTGTTTTGGCTCCTGCCCCTTTAAGAGCTACTTTACAGACACAGGAATCTTGCCGGCAAGAGCGAGAGCCAGAACGAGAGCCAGAACGGAGGTAGGCACGATCTTTTCTTCCTTTTTTTCTCCCTCCCCTCACACAGCCAGCAGCCAGGAAGTGTGGAGGGGTGGGGAAGCAGGAAGAGCGACAAGCCCCTAAGATCTCTGGTCCGAATTTAAGTGGCCAGCGGATCTTAGGGGTCGTGTAAAAGCGCCCTATGTAAGCTGCCTTGGTTCCTTCTCAAGGGGAGCAGTAGGGACAAGTATTTTACATAAATAATAAAGTAGGCCTATTGAACAAATGGAATATTAAATCTACACAAATGTCCAAGGACAATCGATTTAATGAGGAGCTTTATGGTGAAGCAGTCAAATTGCGTTATTGTAGCCAAAACTGTGTTTATAACCCAGGTTCAATCTCAGGTAGCCAGCTTGACGTTCACTCAGCCTTCCATCATTCAAAGATAAGTAAACTGACTAACCAACATGTTGGAAGTGGGAGCAATATTTAGCCTGCATAATTAAATTTTAAACCACGGAAAGAGTGCTTTAAGCGTTATAGGGCAGGATATAAGTAACACACTTTTTAATGTAAGTCCCACTGATTCAGTGAGTCTACTCTAGGAAGGTTCACAGTTTATTTATTTATTCATTTGATTTATATTCCACCCATCTGGCAACAAGGCCACTCTCAGTGATTTACAACAATGCCAAAACTAGTATTAATCAAACTAGTATTAATCAAATCAAATTAAATACAAGCAAACAACATATAACATTAACCAACAAATGAGTACCCAGTTTGCTGGGGGTGGGGGTGGGGAATGTGTAGCCTGCATAATTAAAATTGTAAACTGCCCAGAGAGTGCTTGATGTGCTATAGGGTGGTATATAAGCAGAACACTTTGCTTTTACTAAGGAAAATGTCGCTGTAAGGAACATCCAAGTATAGGTTATATGGATATGGATATATTATGAAACATGTATAACTCTATAAAACAATTAAAGAACGTAAAAGAAATATAAGGTTCATATTACAACTAACTTTCTAGTCAAGAGACAATCCATGCTGTCACCTAAATACGTAGCATTGGGGTGTGAACCTTCACATCTATCTATGCTGCTAGGGCTGACTCCCAGTTCAGCTGAAACTGGGTATTCTTTGCAAATGGCATAAACATAACTTGTTGTTCTTTACAAACAGCATGATACAAAACATGTAAACAGGTTAATATTGCCAAAGCTTTCATCATTTGATATGGATTTGCTAGATACGAAGATTCATTTCCTTAGAAGATTAAAGAATACTTAATGGTGTTGTATGTAATTGGAGAAACCTATGTTATTCTGTATTTATTTGAACAGAGTTCATCTCTTCCTACTAGTGTGTGAGTTCTCTCCATTCCCCCAGTTGGCTTGTTCTGCCTCAGATAGGAGGCTGGAAAATGTATCTCATCTTTATCTTACCTTTTAAAAACTATATGCATCACCAAACCCTTTCTGGCAGATATTTAATCAGCTTCTCCGCTGCTGTCTAAAATTGCTGACTTGGCTGGGCAGCTAGCAATCTGGCATAATTATGCTTAAATAGCACTACAACCTGCAGTCCTGTAGAATTCATGACCCCTGCTGTGGTTATGTGACTTTTTGCATTCATAATGCTGTCACTTTCCACCCAACCCCCTGCTCCTTTTCCAGACATTCCTCTCCTGCTGAGATAAACACAGATGTAAATGCAGTTACAGCAATTGTCTTTGCTTCTTTCTTCACCATATCTATTTATTTTATCAGATTTTAAAATACTCACACACCACAGGAAAGCAAATCAGTATATGTGAAATGGGGAAAGAGAGAAGGGGAGGGTGGGAGGGAGGGAGGAAGTCATCCCCCCCTTTTAAAGAAAGGAATATAGAAATGAGTACATTCACAAAGGTGATAAATATTCTTCCCACCAACAACATTAAGACAGCTGTGTCATACATGGAACATTTGACTAGACTTTCCATTCAGGTGCTGCCTACTGTGGGGACTCACCACAGATACTCCTCTCTTCTTTCATCACCAATTTTGTCACTCCCTCTACGCATAAAGAGGGGCGTGGTGGCTCAGTGGGCTAGAGCGTTGATTCTGTCAGCTGCAAAGTCATCAGCTCGACAGTTGGAATCCTGGGTGCCACACAGTGGGGTGAGCTCCTGCTGTCAACCCCAGCTCCTGTCATCCTAGCAGTTCGAAAGCATGTACATGCAAATCGATAAATAGGTACCGCCATAAAAAGTGGGAAGGCAAACAGTGTTCCATACGCAGAAATACATTCAGCCATGCCGGACTTGCACAACACAATCTCTTTGGCTTAGCAATGGAGATGAGCACTGCCCCTATAATTGGACATGACTAGCACGCATGTGTGGGGGGAACCTTTACCCTTTACCCTTTACCCTTTACCTACATGTGGAGGTTGCTTTCTGGGAGTCATGTGCGGAGAAACCTTTTACTACACATAGAGAGCGAAAAGCATTGAGAACAAAATCCTATGGATGGGGACTCAAGTATTGTGACTCTCTGTCAAGATGGACTTAAGTCACATGGAAGACTAAACTCAAACCTGACTCGGAGTTGTTGGTTTTCCAATAACTTGGACTTATCCTGGGCTTTTTTAAAAAAATAACTCAGACTCTACTTGCAACTCAGACTAGTTTTTCCCAATCATATTTGTGACTGTATTCTTTGAATGAAAAAGCAAAGTATGCTGCTTATACACCGCCCCATAGTGCTTAAAACACATGGAAGCATGGAAGGCTGAGTGAACCTTGAGTGTGCTACTTGGAATTGAACCCTGGGCAGTGAGCACAGTTTTGGCTGCAGGACAGCAGTATAACCCCTGCTCCAAAATGAAGGAGACCTTAAACCCAGAAGAAGCTTTTTAATGCTCTCCAGGAGATTCAGAGAGGCAGGCAAATGGAAAGACTGAAAGAACTGGGTGTGTTTAGTCTACAGAAAGAAAGACTAAGGGATGATACTTTTCAAGTATTTGATTGATTGATTGATTGATTGATTGATTGATTGATTGATTGATTGATTGATTGATTGATTGATTGATTGATTGATTGATTGATTGATACATTTGTATACTGCCAGCTTTCCATGAGGTACTCCAGGCAGTTTATAGTAATCCAAAAAGAAAAGAAAAAGAAATACTAATAAAAAGTAAATAAGAAAATAAAAACTTATAAAATTATAAAAATAATCAATAAACAAGATTTTTTAAATGCTGTCATACAGAGAAGAGGCAGGACCTGTTCTCAGATAAAGACACATGACATGCAACAATACCCTCAAGTTATGAGAACCTAGTTGTCTGCTGAAGGTATTTGTATTCCTGCATCAAGCAGGGGATTGGATTTGATAACCTTGTAGGCCCCCTCCAATGTCACTATTCTATGATTCTATGACTCAGACATGGGGCTGGGACCCAAAAAGCTTGCCAGCATTCTGGTCTTGTGCACTCCCAGACGCATCTGGTCGGGCCACTGTGAGATACAGGAAACTGGACTAGATTGGCCTTTGGCCTGATCCAGCATGGCTCTTCTTATGTCCTTATGTTCTTCAAAATCCCCAATATCTGTCGGGGCTTTTATTTATTATTATTTATTTATTTATTTGTTGGATTTATATCCCGCTTATCTACAAGTACCCTAAGCGGCTTACACGGGCTACAATAGCCAGAACAAAGTTACAAAAAATATTAAAAATAAGACAGGACAAGACAAATAACTCACGCAGTACAGAATTAAAACCTAAGCAGCACTTCTCTGATGAGGAAAACTGATTACGATGGCGGGCCAAAAAAAAAAAAAAATTAAGTAAATTAAGCGTCGCCAAAGGCCTCCCGAAAAAGATAGGTTTTCAAAGCCTTTCGGAAGGCCAGCAGGGTCTCTGCAGAGCGCACTTCACTGGGGATGGAATTCCAGAGGCTGGGGGCCGCCACAGAGAAAGCCCGGGTCCGGGTCTGCGTCCTCCGGGCTTCCCGAGGGGTGGCGACCCGGAGCAAGTGCGCTCGCGCCTGCCGAACAGGACGGGCCGAGATTGATCGCTGAGCGATCCGCTCTGCCAGGTAGTCTGGTCCCAAGCCATGGAGGGTTTTATAAACTAAAACCAGGACCTTGAATCTAATCCGGGCCGCAACGGGCAACCAGTGCAGGCGGACCAAGGCTGGGGTGATGTGGTCATAACGACGCACACCAACCACCAGCCTGGCCGCTGCATTCTGTACCCGCTGCAGCCGCCGGAGGAGATTCAGGGGCAACCCCATGTAGAGGGCGTTACAGTAGTCCAGCCTCGAGATCACCAGAGCTTGGACCACTGTTCTCAAGGAGTTCGCGTCGAGGTACGGGCGGATCTGGGCGATCCGACGGAGATGGTAATAGGCGGACCTGGTCACCGACGCCACCTGGGCCTCCATGGTAAGCGCCGGGTCCAGGAGCACACCCAGATTCCGCACCCTCTCCGCAAGCTGGAGGGAAACTCCCCCCAGGCAAGGGAGGGGGCCACCGTACCCCGACGACGAGCCCCCGAAGAACATAACCTCCGTCTTCTCGGGGTTGAGCTTAAGCCTGTTCGCCCCGGTCCAAGCCAGTACGGCCTCCAGGCACCCGTCGAGGACCTCCACAGCTTCCACAGCAGAGGTGGTAAAGGAGAGATAGAGCTGCGTGTCATCAGCGTACTGATGACAGCAGACTCCAAAACTCCTGATGACCCCCGCCAACGGCCTTACGTAGATGTTAAACAGCATGGGGGACAGAGATGACCCCTGTGGAACCCCACAAGGGAGAATCCAAGGGGCCGATAACTCCCCCCCATGCTGCACGTACTGTGGGCGGCCCTCCAGGAAGGAACGGAGCCAACTGCGAGCAGTGCCTCCGATTCCCACCTCAGAGAGCCGGTCCAACAGGATACCGTGGTCGACGGTATCAAAGGCCGCTGACAGATCCAGGAGGACCAACAGGGTAGAGCAACCCCTGTCAGCCGCCCGGAGAAGGTCATCTTGCAGGGCGACCAAAGCTGTTTTGGTACCCCGACGAGGCCTGAACCCGGACTGGCAAGGATCGAGGCACTGCCGATCCTCCAGGTATGTCTGCAGCCGGACCGCCGCCACCCTCTCGATCACCTTGCCCATGAACGGGACGTTGGCGATTGGGCGATAGTTTGAAAGATCGTCCACCGCCAGGCCCGGTTTTTAAGAATGGGCTTTACCACCGTCTCCTTCAGGCGAGAGGAAAAACCCCTCGCTGAAGGAGGCGGTGGCGATGACAGAAGCCCATTCGGCCATAGTCCCTCTGGCAGCTCTAATTAGCCAGGCGGGGCAAGGGTCGAAAGGAGTGGAGGCAGGCCGGCAATGCACCATAGCCTTGGAGACCTCGACAGCAGAAACAGGCCCAAGCTCATCCAACCGAGGCGGCGAAGGCGGACCAGCAACTGGGGATGGCGGGGCAGGGCCACTGCAACCGGAGTCAAAACCAGCACGGATGGCCTCTATTTTAGTTCGAAAAAAGGCTGCGAACTGCTCACTACTGAAATCAGTAGGAGGAGGCCTAGCCAGACTGGGATTGCTGAGGTCCCGAACCACCCGGAAAAGCTCCGCCTGGCGGTTCGAGGCCTCAGCAATTCTCAGGGAGTTGAAAGATGTTCTAGCCTCCCTTATCGCGTTGGTGTAGCGACCAGTCTGGGCATCAACAGCAGCCTTACTCAACGCCGTCCGGGTTTTCCTCCAGCTGCGCTCTAGCCTCCTCCTCTCCTGCTTCATTGCCCTAAGCTCCCCAGTGAACCAGGGGGAGGGCCGGGCTCGGCAGCGGAGGAGGCGCTTAGGGGCGATCCGGTCTATGGTGTGGACAGCTGTTTCGTGCCAATAGTTAGCCACATCCTCGGCCGGAGCGCCAGTCATACCACCAGGTAACCCCCCGAAGAGCTCGCCGAACCGTTGAGGGTCCATGAGCCTCCGGGGGCGGGCCAAAACAGAGGCCCGATTTTCAAATCCACCAGGACCTATTTTTCTAGGGTCTCAATTTATGTAGATCTTCCACAGACAGTGGAGCTAAACATGTATAGAAGTGTGATGGAGGGATGATGGAAGGGTCAGGGTGAAAGAACTCTTCTTTATACATGATGAGCAAATAAAAAGAAGGTTAGGATCCTTGTGTTGTTTGTGAGAAGCTGCTTCCCTGGCAGGAGAGGAATATTCTTTTAAATAGGCTCCTTTATGCTGACCCATATGCAAAAAGCATTTGATAGTATTGAAGGGAAATGGGTAAAATAATTTCATATGGAGAAAACTCTTCTCTATACATGGGAATAAATAAACATAGATGATGCCTAAATAGCCCTTGCATTGTTTATACCGCATAGAGGGTCACTCCTGTAGTGGCATTTTTTGAGAAGAGAGGCATTTTTTGAGAACAGAGACATTCGGAGTTGTGAAGACGGTGGCAATTTTTATTAGCCAATCCTCGCCTTTGACCTTGCAAAGACCCAGGTGTTAACAGATTGATCCTTTTTTGTGTGTACTCAAATTCATGAACACAAATAATGTATCTCAGGGTGCTTTTATTGCCTGGTGGAAGATCTATGTCAAAAAGGGAAACAGTTACTTTCCTGGTCTCTTCTTCTCAGGCAGTTTTGGTTGAGGTAGGATTTGCTGAAGAATGGTGTGGTCTCTGGCACCCTGTATTGACCAGTTCTGGCAATACACGTGATAATACTTTTTTCTGGATTTCTTTTTATTTTATCATTTGCTAATATCCATATTTTTCAGCATCTGTGGGGAGTTGGCCAATCCCTCATAGACACAAGGATTTTATTCTACTTTCCAGGGTTTAGCTTAGCTTTCAAAATGAATTCAGATGAATATGTTCTTGATGTTCATTGGAATGTTATGGTAGATAGAATATCTATGTCTAGGTTTAAGTGGTGGCCAGGGATGTCCTTTTGTACATTCGTGGAAACGTCAGATCTGGCCAAGTTGGCACATGTGTTTGTTAAATTCCATTTGGACTCTTGACGTGCCCTCTGTATCCGGGTGCTTTTGGAAAATACTTGGAAACTTCTGTTAGAACAAAATGCTGCAGCAGACTGTGAACCCAAATCATTTATTCAGATCATGGAACTCCCTTTGTCTAAACACTGGCTGCAGCTACATTTATTTTATGTCGTGCCCTCAACAGAGTCGGTTTTCCAGCTACCCGAGAGTCTTTACATTTGTGTGCTGGAAGTAACAAAAGACCAGATGGGACTACCTTGGTTTCCCTGGAGCAAAGTCCGATGCTTAACATGGGACGCCACATGTCCAAATACATTTGCCACATCCCACTTACAAAACACCAGCATCGAAGCCGTATCTGCAGCAGCAACGGCCAAACAATTAAAAAGACAAAAATACGAAGATATGGCAACAGGAATTGACTTTGTTCCTGTAGCCATCAAAACATCTGGAGTCTGGGGAGAATCAGCCTTGAGCCTAGTCCAGGAAATAGGTCGCAGGATAGCCATTACGTCTCAAGATGACCGAGCACCTATGTTCTTGAGGCAACTCTGCTGTCCAAGAGGGAATGCCTGCTGTGTGCTTGGCACTCTAGGCCAGCTGACTAAATAATGGGTTTTTTTTTAGTAAAGTGATCTTAACCAGTATAATAAAGTTTATGAAAGTATATTTTAATAAATATATTTATTTATTTATTTATTTATATTTATATACCACCCAACTTTCTGAAAGAACTCTGAGCAGTTCACAACAAGAAAATCCATATAATTCAGCTATACAAACAAATGTAAAATAAACCCAATTGATCAAAACATTTAAATCAATAAAAACATGGGATATACGATGGTGTCAAAAAAGAAGGGAAAAGAGAATAGGATAAACCACCATTAGTTGCCAAAGCAGCCTGGAAGAGCCAAGTTTTTAATTTCTCAGCATCATTCAAGCTGCTGGTTAGGATAACCTATAAATCTTCATAGGACTTGTAGCCTTATACTGTAGTATCACATGAGCATCATCTGGTCTTAGGATCTTCAGGGTGGCTTTTCTTTCCTTCTCAGCAACATTAGGGAGGACATTCATTGCTTCTCTTCCTCTTGTACACCAGCTGGAATAAAGAGGGCAATGTGTTATGTGCCATTCCCAAGAAAACAACAAGAATGAAAATATGTTTCTGAGCAGATTAAGCATAAGTGTGCAAATACCACGTTTCCCCGAAAATAAGACATTGTCTTATATTTATTTTTTCTCAAGAAGACACACTAGGGCTTATTTTCAGGGGATGTCTTACTTTTATTAAGTATAATATGCTTGAATGTCAGCCCTGCAGACAACCATAGCCACGCCCATCACTAGGTTTTATTATCAGGGTATTTAACAAATGCAAAGAAATCCTGCTAGGGCTTATTTTGGGGGGAGGTCTTATTTTAAGGGAAACAGGGTATGTGAATAAGGCAGATAACTCAAATCAACAATGGTGGCTGCTCTTTTGCATGAACTCTCAAGAATTTAAAAGCCTTGAGGTGGTGGGTTTTTGCATCTTTTTTGGACACTCGGTTACCAGTTCTGTGGTTCCGTGCTTGCTTTCCGTATGGCAGGAAATGTATATTTGCATTTAATCTGCTGGAAGTTTCCTAATGCAGGCTATCTGCAAAGCAAAGTGAAATAACTGAAAAACCATTTCTTGTTTTAATATGTCTGATTCATGTGGCTGGATGGCAAAGGCAGCAACCAATGAGTGTATTGGTGGTGGCAGCAATGATAGGAAGTTTTAGAAGTTCCTTGGTATGCCCTTTTCCATCTCTACACAATTCAAGTATAAAAATGTACCTTATTTTTCGCTCTATAAGACTCTCTTTCTCCCCACCACCAAAAAAAGGAAGGGAAAATGCCTGTGCATCTTATAGAGTGAATACAGTAGTCCATGCTCGTTTATATCTGTGATATATATCACAAAATTTCATTTAGAGGGAAGTTACCTGCATGGAGCCTCTCCCGTCCCCTGATGCAGCCTGGTCCAAATCACCACATTTGCAAAGAGGCTTCCATGGAGACTGCTGTCCCCTTCTGCAGCCTGGATTCTCTGCCATGAAACCTTAGGCCAAATATTTTTTCTTGTTTTTCTCCTCTAAAAACTAGTTGTGTCTTATGGTAAAGTGCATATCTTATAGAGCAAAAATAGGTAAGTCTTATCAAATACATACCCAAAATAATTTAGCATGTTAATCTCACTAACTCTGTGTGTGTGTGTGTTTCCTCGTTACAGTCATGACTGACTCTTCATGACTCTATCTCCATGGAGTTTTCTTGGCAGGAATATTGGAGTGGTTTGCCAGTTCCTACTCCAGGTACCTCCAGCACCTGGTATTCCTTGGTGGTCTCCCATCCAAGTCCTAACCAGAGCCGACCCTGCTTAGCTTCCAAAATCAGGCGAGAGTGGATGTGCTTATGGCATTTAAATTATTCCAAAAGCAAGACTAGGCTATGGGTGTTAGTTTTATAGGCTACTAGAGAAAGAAAGAAAGAAAGAAAGAAAGAAAGAAAGAAAGAAAGAAAGAAAGAAAGAAAGAAAGAAAGAAAGAAAGAAAGAAAGAAAGAAAGAAAGACATTGTAAGTTTTCAAGGGCATGCCCTCTTTTTCAAAGCATGTATCAAATGTCCAAACATGGTAAAATATGTGTTTCTTTACATCTTTCTTAGATGTAAAATTCTTGGCTAGATGATATACCCCAGGCTGGTCTTCTTGGGATAAAGCTGGAAGCAGCAGGGGTATTGTTAAGCAGCATCTAAAGTCACATATTGGATTTCACACCCCGGTCTTTCAAATAGGCTTTCCTGCGCACCCCAAGAAGACCAGCATGGAGTACAGTCATTCCCCCAATATATTTTGGTTAATATATTGCGGTCCCAATATATCACAGGACTGCAGTATATGGAGGCAAGGGCTCCTGGGGCAAGCTGCATGGGCCAGTGTGAGACCTCCTGCACTTACTCCAGTCCTGGCACTGCCCCGAGCTGGCCTCTGACAGGCCCAGAAAGCCCATTGGATGCCCGTTCGGGGCAGCACCAAGCCTGGGATAAGTGCAGGAGGTCCCAAACAGTCCCCCCCCCAGTCCCGACCTGACCCAGCTTCCGCATATCACAGATTTTCCTTTATCGCGAATCAGGTTGGGTACCTTACAATAAATGGGAGATTACTGTATATCATCTAGCCAAGAACTTTACATCTAGGAAATATTTCCTGGCAAAACACAATTTTGCCATGTTTGGATTTTGGTACATGTTTTGAAAAAGAGGGCATGACCTCAAAAGTTCACAATGTTTATTTGTTATTTTACCAGTAGCCTATGAATGTATCACCGAAGTGTTGGTGAACCTATGGCACGAGTGCCAGAGATGGCACTCAGAGCCCTTTCGGTGGGCGCCCGACATTGCCCCTTCATAGCCACCTGTATGCAGGTTAAATTGCTGTATTGGCACTTTGCAAAAAATTAGTGGGTTTCGTATGGCAGTTTGGGCACTTGGTCTCTAAAAGGTTCGCCATCACTGACCTATACCCTAGTCTTGTTTTTGTATTTTGTAATGGCTACACAGCTCCCTCTTCCCTTTTTGAAAAAAAAAATTCCAATTTCCTGATGAAAACCAGCAGCCTGCTTTGAGTGTAATGTATCGTATTTATTGCATTTACATGTATTTATTATTCTAATTTTATTGTATTTTGATGTTTTAATTGTCCATTTTGATTGTGAGCCGCCCAGAGACCTTAGGGTAGTGGGCGGCATACAAGCTATATCAATAAATAAATAAATAAATAAAATACAGGCTTAGGACTCAAGTCATTCAAAATGCACATTACCAATTCTTTCCCTAAACAAACATCTTTCTTCTTTTGAAGTCATCCTCTATTTATTTTGCTGGTTCTATTATTTATTTTTCTCCAGAAGGTGTTTGTAAAAAAAGAGCAAGAAAAGATTTATGTGATACATTTTTTGAGAGGATTTCCTCTATTTTTGGAGTGACGTTTTCCTCCTTTTAGAGTTGCATTTATTCTCTTTTATAATTATATTTATGTTGAGCAAGACAGCTTTCCTACAAGTAAGTAAAACTATTATAATTAATACATCTAAGAGATTTACACTTTTGAAATATCTGGTGACACATGAATAAAAGCATGTCTCAAGTATTTGACATATTAATTGTGGAACATTTTGTAATGCAAATGTTCAGTTCAACTGGGTTTTTAAAATCAGGTGTATACATTTGCTAATTATTTTAGTTATTGTTCTAGACCATTCAGGTTGCTGTGTGTTTTGATTTTCTAAATTCTACAGTCCTTAAAATTTACATGGCAGGGATAGTAGCATAATTTAGACTACTAGTCCAAGCCTGATTCTCCCACACCAAAGGTTATACATTGGCAGCATGACAAGAACAAGGATTAATAAACAAGATCCTAATCCATTTTAATTAATATTAATTTATTTGCATAACATTTTCAGTCCTGGATGTGAATGTCACTGAGCCTCTGGGGACCAGTGACCATGCTGCAATCTCCTTTGCCATGTATGTCATGGGAAGAGTGTCAAGCAAATCTGACACAAAATCAGCATGGCTTCTATAAGGGTAAGTCTTGCCTGACAAACCTTTTAAAATTATTTGAAAAGGTCAACAGGCATGGGGATTTGGGTGAACCGGTGGATATTGTCCATCTTGATTTTCAGAAGGCTTTTGACACAGTCCCTCACCAAAGGCTGCTGAGAAAATTGCACAGTCAGGGGATAAGAGGGCAGGTCCTCTTCTGGATTGAGAACTGGTTGAGATCTAGGAAACAAAGAGTAGGTGTCAATGGGCAATTTTCACAATGGAGAGAGGTGAAAAGTGGTATGTCCCAGGAATCTGTCCTGGGACCAGTGCTTTTCAATCTGTTCATAAATGACCTGGAGACAGGGATAAGCAGTGAGGTGGCCAAGTTTGCAGATGACACAAAACTTTTTCGTGTGGTAAAAAACAGAGAAGATTGTGAAGAGCTCCAGAAGGATCTCTCCAAACTGGGGGAATGGGCTGTGAAATTGCAAATGTGTTTCATTGTAGGAAAATGTAAAGTAATGCATATTGGGGCAAAACATCCAAACTTTATCTATCAACTCCTGGGCTCTGAGCGATCTGTGATGGATCAGGAAAGAGATCTTGGTGTGCTGGTGGACAGCTCAATGAAGGTGTCTACTCAATGTGTGGCAGCGCTAAAGAAGGCCAATTCCATGCTAGGGATGGGATCAACATTATAATGCCATTGTACAAAATGATAGTATGGCCACACCTGGAGTATTGCATACAGTTCTTGTCACCACATCTCAAAAAAGACTTAGCAGAGCTGGAAAAGGTGCAGGTTTATTTGGCTACAGCTCCAAGAATCTCTGAGCTACCATGGCCCCTTTCAGCTACACCCACCACTGGTATGCAACCTCAGCAACTGCCTATCCTAACAAGCTGTTCTTGCGTGTGAAAATATTTGCTATGTGAGTTCAGACTTATATGTGTTCCACAGATCTGTAACTTGTGATGTTTGACAGCTGGTCATCTACCCTTGATGAGTAACAGGTATGCATATTGTTATCCACATATTGGCATCCAGAGCTTGAGAAATCAGTAGCAAAATTGTAGAGTCTACCAACATCACACACTGAACCCGGAGAAGGATATTGCCAGGAAATGATTTTTAAGAAAGAGAAGAAGAGGGATTGAAAAAAGGAGAAGAAGGGAGATCTGAGGAAGGTTTCAGGAGATGTGAGGAAATTTTATTTACTGTTAGAGGTGGTGATGTTGCTGAGGTGGGGAGCAGAAGCTTGAAGCAAAGAGGTTTGGAGAGAAGGAAGGTACGGTGGTGGTGGTGGGAGGAGGTGGTAGAAGCACATGAACTTAAAGATCAAAGGGAGAATCAGGAGGTATGAAGAGAGATATCTAGTGAGCTGCAGGGAAGAAGAGGGATCTTGATGTAATTGATGAACCTGATATGAAAAGGTGAATCTGTGCAGAACCATACCGAGATGTGAATACCAAGTAGACTGGCTTCAGTCGCCCATGTTATGGTAATCTCCTGTTTGGATCACTGCAACTCATTGTTTGTGGAGCTACTTCTGCAAATGGTTCAGAAAGTTCAACTGCTATAAAACCAGACTCCTAGGCTGCTGACTAAGATTGAATGTACTTCTTGGATTATTCAATATTTTAATTGATAAGAGTGCAGTTGGTTGGTGCTGAGCAGGTTACTGTAGAGCAGTGTTTTTCAACCTTTTTTGGGCAAAGGCACACTTGTTTCATGAAAAAAATCACGAGGCACACCACCATTAGAAAATGTTAAAAAATTTAACTCTGTGCCTATATTGACTATATATAAAGTAATTCTCTTGAATAGGAATCAAATAAACACAAATAAAGTATTTTATAATTACTTTATTATGAAATAGTAAGTAAACAGAAATATGAAAAATTATAAAATACTTTATTCAGTGCGCAACCTGGGCCTGTTTGGCTGAACACAAAGCTGATATTCTTCAGCGTTTCCAACGGCACACCAGGCAACATCTCGCGGCACACTAGTGTGCCGCGGAACAGTGGTTGAAAAACACTGCTGTAGAGGGCTATTCTGAAAATTATAATATGGCAAAAGAAAAGGTTTTTTTTTTTTTAATCACTGAAGAAATTAATGGAGTTGATGGAACTGGAAAAGGTGCAGAAGAGAGTGACTAAAATGATTACTGGGTTGGGGGACCTCCCTTATGAGGAAAGGCTAAAACATTTGGGGCTCTTTAGTCTGGAAAAAAGGCACCTGAGGGGGGATATGATTGAGATGTACAAAATAATGCAGGGCATGAGTAAAGTGGATAGAGGGACGCTCTTCTCCCTCTCACAAAATACCAGAACTAGGGGACATAAACTCAAATTGAGGGCTGGGAGAGTGAGAACAGACAAAAGAGATTTTTTTTTACCCAGTGTGGTGTTAGTCTGTGGAACCCCCTGCCACAAGATGGTGATGGCATCTAGCCTGGATGCCTTCAAAAGGGGATTTGACAGATTCCTGGAGGAAAAGTCCATCACAGGTTACAAACCATGATGGAGATGTGTAACCTCCAGGTTTAAAACCAGGGTACTTCAAGGACCAGATGCAGATAAGTGGTATGAAGAGACAGATATCTAGTCTCATGCGCTCCCAGACACATTTGGTGGGGCCACTGTGAGATACAGGAAACTGTATCCAGCATGGATCCAGCATGGCTCTTCTTATGTTCTTATGAAAAAATGCTGAAAATAATTACAGAAGCCATTGGATTTCAGGTCTAACGGGTTCTGTAACTGGAGGAACAAGAACAAAGTGCATGTGACTTTATAGAAGGTAGAAGTAAGTAAGCCTAAGAGTGGCAATCTAAACATAGATTTATAAAAGATGAAGGGGAAACAGTGGACATATCTGGACAGGGGTAGTTGGAGGCTCTGGTTCACATGTTAGAGGTTCTTAACTTTTATGTGATTTATTTTCTTTCTCACTTGATTCACACTGACACTTGTTTCTTCTCCTACGAAAAGGGTCTAGACATTTTTTTGGATTGGTCCAATTTGTCCTCCTTTCGATTAATGGCATTTCTCTCCCCTCCCCCGCAACATTTTCCTGAAGCCATCCTTCAGAAGGCCATGTCACTTTTCCTTTTTTGGTTGTTAAATAACGTAACTGACATAAAACCACCAGCGTGTCTCATTTATCTAAAACAGCTCTGCAACAATGGCAAAATATTTTTTTAAATTAAACATGATATATTTACTGGCGTCTCGTTCATGTTTTGGATCTTGGTGATTGAATTTTTGTGTCTTCCTCAATATTCTTACCCAAATACTGAGATCATCTTCTCAGCCCTGTCACTAAACCCCGTTCCTGCTTCATGCAGTTGTATGTTAAGTGGATATGACAGAAAGAGGTGTTTGATTAGAGGCCACATGCTTTCCCAAAGAGGGCCACATGGGTCTCACTTTAATAACTTCCCTACACCAGACAAATGGTCGTTTTAATATTCTTCCAAGGACATTTAAATTATGTTCGAGTTTTGACTTGGCTTTGTTCCTTTGCTGTTAATTTTAAATTGGTTTGGTGCTGCAATCCCACCTGGCTGTTCCCCCTTTCCAAATTATTCCTTAACATATAATTGTCCTGGTTTGCTTTTCTTTTGCTTTTATTGTAATTTTGTTTGTGGTGCTTGAAACCATGTGGAGAGTTTCAGTTATTAGAATGACCTATGAATTGCACAAGTGAATAAAATAAAGATAAGAAGTACTTGAAACTTTTGGACTACAGCTTCCCAAATGCTCCAACCATCATGGCTGCTGACCATTGTAGATCTGGAATTCTGGGAGCTGTAGTCCAGAACAGACAAACACACACACCCCAAACCCAAATGCTTCCCATTTCTGAGAAAAGTAAAAGCTAGAAAGCTGCCATTCCAGCACAGACTCCCAAGCTGATTTAAGCTGAAATAAAATAAACTGTCAGTGAAATTGAAGTTAGCTAAATGGCAAAGACATTCTCACTCTTCCAGCGTCTGCCAGACTGAAATGCGATGTTCTGCTCCATTGTCTGTACTAAAATAAAAGCAACTTGTCTACTTCACGGGTGCGTTGGTTTACCATTTGTGGTTCCTGCAGAGATGTTAGTGGGTATAATTAAAATGCAGTGACATCTGGATATGAAAGGAACAGATGTGGCACATTGCGGAGACTAAGTACATAAGCTTAATGTGCCCATGCACTTACTGTAAACGTACATTCACTGAAATGTGAGCACCTATATCTTGATAACCTCAAATGTATTTGACAACAATAGAGTCAAAATAGGTACAGTGATTGTCTCAGTTGACCAGTCATTTTTCTCTTGCTTTTCTCTTAGGGATGGAGATGAATGGAATTGATAAGAAAGTGGCAAAGGTTTTTTTTTGGGGGGGGGGGATATTGAGAAGTGCCTCTAAAATGCCTTAAATTATATATTTTCAAAGGGGCTAGAAGAAGTTTCTCATGACACCAAACAAATACTGTTGTTACGGCATGTCACAATATTTTTAAAATGTAATTGCATTGCTGCCTCATTATCCAAAGGTGACTGATTATAGGTGACTGCATTGCTTTTTAAAATTCATTACTCTCAAGCTTTGGACATTTATACCATGGCTCTGAAGATGTCCAGCATGATTCAAATCCCTTTAAGCAGGTGAGAATCCTATGGAGTTAGATCCCTCACAGGGGTGTGCTGAGCCTTCCTCTTGAATCCATCACTTCCTCAAAGCCAGTGGTGGACCAGGTGTTGTGGAGCAGAATATGAGATGGACATTAATACGTTGTACAGTAAAGACATCTGCAGTAGGAACAGTGAGTTGAACAGAGTGGAAGGGATGACTTAATTGGCATCCACAAGGACTGCCTCTTCAAGAACACAATCTAAATCTATAAAAGACATTGGACACAACAAAGAAGGAAGATTACATCAATCATATGTAATTTCCAGATAAATTGTCTTAGGATGGAAGGCTGACATGCCAATTCAGGCCACTGGTCTATTTTGTGTTCTAGTGTCTACTTGAACTGCTCGTGGCTTTCCGAATGTCCCATACTAAGTGCTGTAATGGGGCCAGTGCTCTCAAGGTTGAAATTTTGGGAGCTTCTCATTAACTTCTAAGCTTAGTTGTAGTCATCATCACAGTGGCTGGGAGAGAAATGGATTTTCCCAGGAAAAAATCATTGTTGCAGATTCTCCTTGTAATGCAAAATGTTTGTTTGTTTGATTGGTTGGTTGGTTGGTTGGTTGGTTGGTTGGACTTTTATACCACCCATCTAGTAAATAGCTACTCTGGGTGGTATATATAAAGCAACCAATACAATGGAATAAAGAATAATAATTTAATAAATAAATAAAAACATAATACTGTACAAACTTATATCTAATGATAAATGGAAAACAAAAACTCATTTAAACCAAAAGTACATTAGGATGAATATTAAACATGAGATATTCGTAGGATATCATGATTCACTTTTTCATTCAACCTGAGTTTTTCTACTCAACTTGAGTTTGATTCCGATGGGATCAGCTAAATAGCAAAACAGAAAGCAAACTGCTGCAAAGCACTCTCTGGGAAGTTTGCGAGTAATTATGCAGGCTGGACAATGCCCTCCACCCAGTGAGCTGGGTAATCATTTTACAATGGAAAGATGGAGGGCTGTGTGAACCTTGAGCCGGCTACCTGGGATTGAACCCCAGGTTGTGAGCAAAGGTTTGGCTGAAGGACAACAGTTTAATCACTACGATGCTCCTCACTTGAGGTTGACTCAGCCTTCCAGCTTTTCAAGGTTAGTAAAATGAGTGCCCAGCTCACTGGGGGAATGCGTATCCTGCATAATTAAACTGTAAACTGCCCAGAGTTTGGTTTAAGCACCACTGGACAGTATATAATAAGCACACTTTGCTTTGTTTTTCCTGGTTTGTTTTAGTTACTCTTGTTGGCTGGGGGGAGCTAAGCAGGCGTAATCAAACGGTAGATACAATGGCGCTTGCTCATCCTCCATAAACCATTATTCTAAGGAATATCACATAAAAACAATATTAAACTCTGATTTATCTTAATAGCTATCAAGGCTTTTTACAATACACTTCAGAAAAATTAATGCACATCATAACAGGAAACAAACAAATTCTTAATTTGAGGTCATTATAACACTGAAAAGTCAAAACTGAATAAGAAAATAATGCTAGGAAAAGTTGAAGGTAATGGAAGAAAACACAAGATCTGCAGAATGTGAGCAGGGTTGTTAACAATAGGAATCTCTGGAAGTCATTAATTCATAATATTGTCATACATTGGAAGCCTGATGACATGTAACATTAGCAATCTCAACAATGTAGTACTACAGAACTATGATTGCCTCTGCTGTTAACAAATTATGCATTGGTAGGATGTATTTGGCTCTACTGTGGTACAGTAATCCCCCCTTATCATGGGGGTTAGGGATCTGACCTGACCCACAATAAAGGGAAATCCACGATATGCAGATGCTGAGTCAGGTTGGGTCTGGGGGGAACTTGCATGGGCCCTCCTACACTTACCTTAGGCCTGGTGCTGCCCTGAATGGGCCTCTGATGGGCTTCCTCCATATGTCGGCGGCCCCAGAAGTGGTTTTGGGTGATCCAGAAGGCGCTTCTGGTTTTTGGAAGTGACTTCAGTTTTGCCGGAAACCATTTCTGGCGCCTCCGACAGGCCCAGGAAGCCTGGCGGAGGCCCCATAAGTGGTTTTGGGTGATTCAGAAGGCACTTCCAGGGGTTTTTTTTGGAAGCTACATCCAGTTTGCCAGAAACCACTTCTGGGGGCTCTGTCATGCCCAGGAAGCCCGTTGGAGGCCCACTCGGGGCAGCACCAGGCCTGGGGTCAGTGCAGGAGGCCTCAAACAGGCCCACACAGTTTGCCCCAGGGAGTCTTGCCTTCATAAACTGTGGCCCCACCAGTGATATACCAGGACTGCAATATATGAACCGCAAAATGGCAGGGGACAACTGTATAATAAACACAGATGAAATCAGGAATAATATAAAACGTCCAATCACGTCATGCTGGATCTTACAATACATTTCTTCAGTAAGATCCGTCTGAACCAGCTGTAGTTCGAAGCTGCAATCCTATACAGTCTGACAAGGGCCCTTCCAGCTGCAGTTCTAAGATTTTTTAAAGGTAACTACAGTAATTTACCATGGGACTAGTTACCTGGCCCCTTTTGTTAAAAAATCTAGCATTAACCAAGCCCTAAGTTGTCTCAGCTGTTTCTTGTTCACATGTTGCATACTGTTTTGGTAACAGTGAATAAACGTAGTTTACTTTTTAATCAGTTGTTTAAATGCTCTACTTTGGGATAAACCAACAGTCTGATTCACACATTCATGTATACCACTTGCTCACTGCTTGCATGTTTGAGCATGACATTATAGCAATAATGTGACTGCATTATATCTTAGATAAGATGCTTTCAGAGCTATTCGATTTCTATATATATGATAGTCTGGCCTCAACTAGCAGCCGCAAATAAAGAACTCTCATTGGATTTGTGGGATTTTCATTGACTCAGTAATTGATTCAATCTAGTTTGGATTACTGGTTGGATTTAGTCCAAAGGTGCTAATCACCAGAGCCTGGGCTATCAAGTGTTTGCCAAAATGAATCCTTAAGTACTTGCATTGGCTATGCATGCGTGAAAAAAAAATCACATGTAACAATTTTCTTGTCCCCAAATGCATCATGCTTTTCAATTGTCAGAACATGCATTTGGTTTCTGTTAATCAAGTGATGCTTGTGCATATGCAAAGCAATGCCATATGTACAGTCACCAAGCACTGTCTATTAAATGTTGCACATATGAGCCATGCTCCCTATGGGCATTTCCCTGATATCAGTGCAAAGCACATTACGAGGGATTCATTTTTTTAAAGGCTTACACAATTTTTAAAAAGGTGTGTGCGTCCATGCACACCCACACCTACACCCACACATGAAAAGGTTGGAACAGGTTATCTGATGTATTGGCAAGAAATAACTAAATAACAAATACTCATATTTCTTTCAGTTTTAAAATATTCTAATTACTGGCATTAATAATCTTCCCCCTGTGATGATACTGAGCGACAACTTTTCCTGTAACTTCCTTAACCATTGTAACTACACAAAGTATTTTTCTTATTCCATCATTTGTACCTGACACTCTCCCAGTGTTCTTTTCTTTTAAAAACTTTTAAAAATATATTGCATGCTTGCCACAAATGTTTATACTCCATATTTCTGCATCATGGTAGCTCCCCAAGGTGGCTGAAAGTATGAATTAATGCATAAGGATATATAACACAATTATAGTAAAGTCAGTGGCCCCTTGTGAAGGCTCCAGAGGAACAAGTGCATAAAATGTACACTCCATTCTCCATCTTTTTGTAGCTTACAAAGGCAAAGTAGGCTTATGTACCATAAATCCAGCACTTTTTAACTAAAAGGGCACAGCATCAGAATCCAGGTACAGTACTACATTCAGGTCATGCCTTTAACCCCCCTGAAGGTTTGAAGCACCAGCCATAGCCTGGAATTAAAGACGAGCATGAACTGGTTCAACCCAGTTCTTACTGATTCATAAAGTTGGCATCACAGGTACTTCACATGAAGCTTCGGCCAAACAATTGAGTCTAAGTCTATGTTGTGTGCTATTTATGAATGCCAGCAGACTCTTTGGCTTTATCGTATATGTGTGTGTGTTGTGTCGTTACAGTCATGACTGACATTTCGTGACCATGCAGTTTTCTTGGCAGGGATACTGGAGTGGTTTGCCAGTTCCTACTCCAGGTGCCTACAGCACCTGGTATTCCCTGGGGGTCTCCCATCCAAGTACTAACCAGGGCCGACCCTGTTTAGCTTCTGAAGTCAGGCGAGATTGGATGCGCTTAGGGCATCAGTTGAAATCACTCGAAATAAAATGACTGGTTTGTGATTTTTATTTTTTTAAAGCACTTGTGGGGGGGGGGGGGAGTAACTGGATTGTAGCTGTCTTTAAGACCAGACCTGTGCGAATATCTTTCAAGTGTTCCCCGGCTTTCTTATTCCTGTGCCCTCTCTCTGTTCCCCTCACACATTCCCAGTTTACTTGACAGATAGGTCTGGCTTCCAACTGCATGGCAGAAAAGGCTTGAATGTTAGAGTTGCCATGAATGCTTCTGAGTTTTCCAACTATGGTAATGCAAGGTCTCCGTCCCTACCACTAAATGCATGTACTGAAGCATGAAGGTCTTCTCTATGTAAACAAACAAAGAGTAAGAGAGAAGAGGCATTCAGGGGAAGAGGCGCCCTCTCAGCAAGAAGACTGTTCTTGCTCAAGAGTTTATGTATATATGTTGAGCTTATTTACAACAGCACTGAATTATTTATGTCCTGTATGAATTCCTGAGACCATAATTGGAAAAAGCCTCAGTTTTACTGTGGGATTCCTTTGTAAGCCTCTTTAAGGAGATGTAATGATGCAAGCCAATTAAACCTCTGAAAATGCAAGTTAACAGGATACTCTGAGTGCTTGTTTTAAAAACAGAGGTCCTCATAGCACCCTGGTGAGAAAATCTGCATTCTGTCATCAATTTACCAGGGTGATCATTTGATTCAAATAAACTCTTGCAATCTCATCTGAGGCAGCCTGGGACTCACCTGAGATACTCTCTGCATGGGGCTTTCCATGAACCTTGTCCGGCATCGGCAGCGGTACAGAATGCAGCAGCCGGATTGGTGGTTGGTGCGGATCGTTTTGACCACATTACCCCAATTCTGGCTTCCTTGCACTGGCTGCCCATTGCCTCCTGGATAAGATGCAAGGTACTGGCTTTGGTTTACAAAATCCTCCATGGCTTGGAGCCTGAACATCTGGCAAAGCGGATCTCCCAAAGGTCAGCGTTGACCTGGCCCATCCTTGGGCCTTCTCGGTGGCTGGCCCTGCTGCGTGGAATAAACTCCCTTGTGAAATCTACCAAATTGAGTCCCTCTTAGCCTTTAAAAAGGCATTAAAACCTGGCTTTTTAAAGAGGCGTATGGCAATCGGTAATTTTTTATGTTGTGTTTTCCCCTGTTTATTGTGTCTCCCCCCACCCTTTAGTATTTTTTACTATTTTCTCTCTTTTTTTGCCTTTTGCCGGATTCTTGTATGTTATTATGTGTTTGCTTATTTTATTTATTTATTCTTCTTTACTTAATTTGCTTTGTTGCTTATTCCTTATTTGAATTTATGTAAACTGCCCAGAGTCCCTTCTGGGAAATGGGTGCAGTACACAAATGCAATAAATAAATAAATAAATAAATAAATAAATAAATAAATAAATAAATAAATAAATAAATAAATAAATAAATAAATAAATAAATAAATAAGACTTCAACAATATAATCAGAATGCTGTGCTCCGAATTGCCAGATTAAGTTTTTCACAACTCCTTATAAGCTTTTTTAATAAGTAGAATGCCATCTTTTACATGCTTTAATATCGCTATGCTTTTTAAATGAATAACATTTTAATGAATTCTTGCAGTAGCATGCCCTTTCTTTTTCTGCAAAAATATACCACTCCAATTCAGATTTCCAGAAATAAGGCAGAATATCAGTAGGATAGATATATCCCCTTTATGTGTTTCAAGAAGGGACTTGCTAAGTACCTTATTAAGTATGTCTGATCCTGGAGGACTGGAGATGTTTAAGCAACCTTACAAAAGTAACACCACAGCTTAAATTCTACTGTACAGCTCGGAGTGAGGGGGGCAGGAAGTATGTTAGTAGCAAATCACTGGTGATTAAAGACATCCTCTGACAATTTTTGGGATGCATTCAAGAGCATCACATTGTACACAAGTTATGTGCATGCTGAAATCACCAAAGTAAGCCTTTAAACAGGAGCTGTTTCCTGATCAAAGTGACATCCTTCCTGTTGTGCCCAACCACATACTTCCTCATTTCTCAAACTCTATCAATCCTTCTGTGCAAAACTTACTCATCTGGGCACAGAAGAGGCCACATGGAGCCCTGTGGCGCAGTGGTTAAATGCCTGTACTGCAGGTAAAACTGTGCTCACAACCTGGGGTTCAACCTCGGGTAACAGGCTCATGGTTGACTCAGCCTTCCATCCTTCCGAGGTCAGTAAAATGAGTACCCAGCTTGCTGGGGGGAGGGCAATGTGTAGCCAATTAAAAACTGTAAACTGTCCAGAGACTACATGAAGTGGTATGGGGTGGTATATAAGCAGAACAATTTGCTTTTGCTTTGCTTTGTTGATTCCAGTTGCAGGCATCTGCAAAGTAAGGCCCACCAAATGTTTATAAAACACAACTCCTAACATTGCTATCTATTAGCAACAGTAGTTACAATCAAACACTGTACATTAGCACTCTCCCCTCTCTGGCTTATGTAAAGAAGTGGAAAGAGGGTAACCACAAAAACCTTGGCCAATACCCTGTCCTTAAGGGAGAACCATTGTAGCAAAGCATTTAGCTTAAACACCTGCACACACTGAAGTGCTTTTCACAGACCGGTGTGCATGATGTACATCTGGAAGTAGAATCTGACCCAGTAATCCTATTTTCTAGAATCACATAATAATTGAGTTGGAAGCCATTAAGTCCAGGGCAGGAGTTCATATCAAAGCAGATCTGACAGATGGTTATCCAATTTGAATGCCTCTAACATTCAAGTGTTTACCAACTCCCACGGTTACTGGTTCCTTTCTCATACTGCTCTAACGGTTAGGAATAGGCACAAACCCCAATATTTACTATTCTGCCCCCCCATCTTCGAATGAACTGTAATTCAGTTTGTTGGTTCATTTCAGGACTTAGTATGTTAAACAGCCTGGTGACTGTCTAAAACAAAACAAAAAAACAAAACCTGACCATGGTTCCCCCTCCTCCCCCACAGCCTGTCCTGCCGCCTTCCCCCATCCATGTTGCTTCCCTAACTTTTCCTGCACCCACCATCTTGAGGGGCAGCCAGCAGGTTCATGCCCAGATGCAGATATACCATGCCTGGCAGTCAGAATGGAAGCCAGGCCGCTGTCTTTCTAGATGGTGGCATAGGAGAAGGAGATAGCAGGACAAGATAGGGAGGCAGTGGGATGGGGCAGGGGCGGGGCCGCGGGCACGCTGTGTTGGAGAAACAAACTAGGAACATTACATTGGGGAAAAGTTTGTTAGTTGGAAAAGTTCTGGTTCTCCAGGTTGTGAAGATTCTCAGTCATCCAGGTAAGGTTATCTGGAAGTTGAGTCATCTCATAAGAAAAGAAGTCCAGCTGCCATGACTCAGCTTCCAGATTTTGTTTTTCCAGTTTGGACAAACCCAAAACCAACCAGAATCAACAAACCAGTGATAAAGTTCCTGCTTTGTTTTTGTACAGTAGGACCCCAGTATCTGCTGGGGATTGGTTCCAAGTGGATAATGAAAAAAGTTCCCGTGGATAATGAAAAAAGTGGATCAGAGAGAATGCCAAAATGTCCCCAAAACTGCTGTCTGGCTGTTGTTTTGCAATGATAGCTTGCTTTACAGCTGTTGTTTCTAACAGTAGTTTGCTTTATGGCTGCTATTTTATGACAGTAGCTTGCTTTACAGCTGCTCTTTGTGACAGTAACTTGCTTTGTGGCTGCTGAATTATTTATTTTTTCTCTGCCAACCGTGGATGACTGAATCAGTGGATAATGAATCAGTGGATACGGGGGTCCTACTGTATTCATCTCCATCTCTAGTTAGGCTGTGTTTCCTGATAGTCAGCTATAACTTGAGCCCAGTGTCCTGCACTCCTGAAATATCAAGAACAGATCCTACCACTCCTCTGTGTGAAAGCCCTTCAAATATTTGAAAGGTGCTATCATATCACCCTTTGGTCTTCTTTTCTCAAGGCTAAGCATGCATAGGTTGTTCAGTCTTTCCTCATACTGCTTGGTTTCCTATCAGGCATGTTCACATCTATGCATATTGCAATCACACATCCTCCACCATATATGCTATATGTCCCGATGCTCCCTTTGGTTCTCAGGAAGACACAGCTCAACTCAGATCCATAGAAAATAGCAGAAACTTGCAAAGACCAGTGGGAGAGCGTCTCAGCAGCACACTTGATGAATTCTAGGCTGTTTGCTCTATCACAGCCTCCTTTTATAGGCCACACACATTGAGTGCTGCATTTATATTTAGTCTTAAAATTGGCTGTAACCACACTGCAGCTGTAATCATTAAAGACACTCTCGAAATAGACTTTGGGTTGCTCTCTGCGCTGCTCAGATAGTTAAATAATATATCCATAAAGATGCTTTCCTGGCCACTAGGCAGTTCTAAGTGCTGACTATATTTTTTGTAACTCTCTGATTTTTTTTGGAGCAACTGAAGGGGCTCCACAGTCTAATATTAGCAAGGGGGGTATTTTATTTTATAAGTTCTAATCTGCAGCTTGACTACACCCTGAAGTAACATAAGGAAAGGCCAACTAGGAGAAAGCAGCTTTCAAAGGCTTTCCTCCAGAATGGCAAGTTCTTTTGAAAAACATTTTTAGATTAACTCAGATAGTGCTATGGACCCAAGGGGTTACAAAGCTTGTGCTTTTGAGCCTCAAATGCTATCAGTAATGCTACTTGGCCAGGTTCCATAAAATGTTCAATGGTTTTGGGGGATAGAGAATAGGATGACAGGCATTAGCCCATGAGAACATACTATAGATTTATTTTTTAACCTTGTGCTTGCAAAGTGAAAGGCTGATATGTCCGTCAAGTTACTGGATAGCGAAACAGTGGGTTCCATCTTACAGTTAGTCCCAACTAGAGGGAAGCCACTGACTGAAGCTGGGTGGTTAACACAACGCCTAATATTTCTCAATTTCCATGGATCTGATGAAATATCTTCCAGCAGGAACAGACAGCCCAAGAACATGTGACAGGTGGTTTGCATACCACTGCTTCTGAAAATGGTCAAATTACAAAAAGTGTTCTCATGGGGGATCATGTCAACTCATCCTCACTTCTGTGCACAACTAGAAATGGTTGTGGCTATTGTGGAGAGTAGAGATAGGCACGGAATGGCAAATAGTGTTTTGTTTCATTTCATTTTGTTTCACTGTAACAAATTTTAGAGTAGTTTTGTTCCTGGAGAACAGGGGAAGTCCCCATAGGTTGGAGAAGGGCAAATGTTGCCCCCATCTTCAACAAGGGGGGAAAAGAGGAGCGAAATAATTACTGCCTAGTCTGCTTGACATCTATTCCTGGAAAGATTCTAGAACATATTATTAAGCAGACCATCTTTGGTTATTTAGCAAGCAATGCTGTCATTACTAGAAGTCATCATGGGTTTCTCAGAAACAAGTCATGCCAGACTAATTTGATCTCTTTCTTTGATAGAGTTACAGGCCTAGTGGATGAGGGGAATCCTGTGGATGTTGTTTACCTTTATTTCAGTAAGGCCTTCAATAAGATTCCCCATGGCATACTAGCAAAGAAGATAATAGAATGTGGGATAGATAATGCAACAGAATCTCAGGAATTGTCCTCTGAGATCAGGCTATTTTAGCCTCTTCCCAGGTGTCAGCCTTGCAATATGCCTGCCTTTGAAAATTAAAAATCCTAGATTTACAATCTAGCATTTTAAACTATAAACTACAATGAGAGTAAATCTAACCTATATTATTTAATAACAAGAAAGAGCTATATAAGAAACAAAGTGCAACAGAGATTATGAAATGTGCAATAAAAAGCAAGTATAAGAGGTAGAACTAATGATTGAATATAAGCAATCTACATGTAGATATATCAAGAATACTGAATAATTTGTATTGCAGGCTTGGAAATTACTGGGAAACAAATACAGAGAAAAATTAGTACTTATCATAAATGCATAGTAATATGAGATACAGTTATTTCTTTGAGTAATTTCAATATGGAACAAGAGTATTTTCTTCTTCAAGTGAATTTTCAATGCCATAATACATTCAAATAAACTATCAGCAAGAACATTCTGAGAACCTAGAATATATTGAACACCAGACATAAAATCTTGTAGCACTAAACTCCACCGAAGAAGATGTTGATTTCTTGCTTTCAGGCGATTCAATGATTTCAAAGCTTGGTGATCTGTTTGTAGAATGAAGTTTCTTCCCCAGAGGTATGGTCTTAACTTGTTCAGAGTCCAGATGATATTTAAGCCTTCTTTCTCAGGAACGGAGTAATTTCTTTCTCTGGGTAGTAACTTCTTACTGAAGAAAGATACTGGATGGAGTAAACCGTCTTTTTCCTGGTAACAAAACACAACCTAGACCAAACTCTGAAGCATCAGTTTGCACAACAAAAAGGTTTATCAAAATCAGGTGGAATTAATATAGGATATTGAATCAAACAATTTTTCAAAGCATCAAAGACATATTGACATTCAAGTGTCCAAACACTTTAACAGGCATTCTCTTATGAGTCAGTTCAGTCAACGGAGTAGCCACATGACTGAAATGAGGAATGAATTTTCTGTAATAAACAACCACACCAAGGAATGATTGAACTTGCTTTTTGTTCTCAGGAATTGGCCAATCTTTAACACTTTGAATTTTAGCTTGCAAAGGTTCAGTTATTCCACTACCAGCCCAATGACTCAAATACACAACTATCCCTCTCAACTATTGACATTTTGAAGCTTTAACAGTTAACCCTGCATCTTGTAAATGTTGTAGTGCAATTCTGACATGCTCCATATGATCTTCAAAGGATCATTCCCGCTGTGTCACGATGCAACAGAATCTCAGGAATCCTCCTCTGAGATCAAGCTATTTTAGCCTCTAACCAGGTGCCAACCTTGCAGTAAATCAACCACAGCCGATCTATGCAAAAACCTGGAGACTATCAAAGCCCCATGAATTTGGAGCTATTTGACCTCTCAGCCTGTGTTTGCTATGAGCCCAGACTTACCAAAAATACTTCCAAGGCACCTTTAAAATAATGTTGCCTCTCACTGAAATATAAGGCATCCCCCAAAAATAAGACCTCCCCAATAATAAGGCCTCCCCTGAACATAAGGCCACCCCGATAATAAGGCCCCCTG
The DNA here is from genome assembly GCA_029282475.1 of Phrynocephalus forsythii. Classification (NCBI taxonomy): domain Eukaryota; kingdom Metazoa; phylum Chordata; class Lepidosauria; order Squamata; family Agamidae; genus Phrynocephalus; species Phrynocephalus forsythii. Next base: position 131,981,094 of record JAPFRF010000002.1, on the reverse strand, counting down.
AAGCTACCATAACTCTGGACTCTGGACCGTAGCAGCGGGCGCCAGCGCACAGCTCACTGTTGGCTGCAGCACAGCTGGAGCAAACAGGAAGTGTGAGGTCTCTTTTAATCAGGGAGCCCACGCCGCTGCTCGCTCTGTCCTGACGGAGTCTGGCTGACTCACAATTAGACAGTGAGTTGCGTGGGACAGGAGTCAGGCACATTGTGTGGACACACAGGGGTGACTGAGGTAGGGGGGGAAATATCTGATAAAGGGGTGGGGGGTGTCTGGTGAAGGTGTCCACTGGCACACGGATGGGTCACTTAAAATGATCATGGAAAAATAAGACATTCCCCTGAAAATAAGACCTAGCACATCTTTGGGAGAAACAGGGTATTTGTATACATGTGTTGCTTCCAAAAATCCTGTTTGGAAGCATGGAGCATTAACTGCTCCATGCTTGGAGAGGTCTGTAATAGCTCTCGTGATCTCCAACTTCATGAATTCACCCAGGGACAAGCTATATAAAAGGAGAAGCCACCTGATTCCTCCAAGTGCAATTCAGAGTAATCATAGTGTTGGCTTTTATAATTCACTGCGGTTATACACTGCTTTTAGAATTTTTAAATCCAAGTAGTTTATAAATATTAGTTAATGAATAACAAATACTGTAAAATGTAAATCCAGGGTCAGTTGTGGATGCCTGCTGTTCCATTTTCTTCCTGGAGCAATGTGTGTTAATCTAACTTGTATTTTGCTCGCAAGCAAGTTCAAGGTATCATTGCTGGGAGCAATTCTTTCATGTATTTGTACGTTTGTTTTCCTGAAGAAAAAGTAAATAATTGATTAGATTATTCATAGCTACCTTATTTATAAAAAAATCTCAACACAAAAAGCAAATAGCTAGGAAGGAAACCTGAAGCTAGATATCGCCTTCTTTTATATAACAGGCAAATATTAACCATCTGTGAATATATATTGTCAACACTGGAGTCTGTAGGCTTTTGCCTGGAGGAACTTGAATTATCTAACTAAGATTTATTTGTCGCAGGGATAAGGCAGAAATGCGAGAAGGACTAGCTTGGAAACTAACTATATTCTACTAAATCAAGTTTGAATCCAGAAAATATTTTGAAAGTACAGAACAGCAAAATTTGGAGTGGCATCCATGTGGCATCCACCCCCACACATCACCTTCGCTGGAGATAGCTGGGGGAGGGCTTCTAGTGAGAAACTCATTATCTGGATTAGGATATCCTTATTATTCTTATCCAGTTCATCTTTGCTTAATAAAGGGGCTGAGCAGGGAAACGGAAGCAAAGCAAAACACAGACTGCTCACTGCATGGTGAGATTTGGTGACTTTCATCTCAGAGGGTTTTTTTTTTTTTTTTTTTTTTTTTTTGAGGCCAGGCTTGCTACGTCTCTGTCAGATTTGCAGTATTGAAAACTGAAGCAGCTATTGCTGTCTTGAGTGTACTTTTGAAAACAGTAGCACTGAAAGGGTTGTTTGCATCCTTGTAATCACTCAACCTGCCCCATTGTACCTTGCTCTGCTGGTGTGTGCTTAGCTTCATAAAAGCACAGCATTGTGCAGCAGCAAGGAACGCCAAAGGTCATGGAGTCCAACTCCTGCAAGTGCAGGAAATACACACCTAAATCATCCCTAACAAGGGGTCACCTAACATCTGTTTTAAAACCTTCATTTGCTTTGAGAATTACAGTTCTCAAAACAACTAAGTAGTTTAACCACCCCACTCCAATAATCAAGTAGTTTAACCCCTTCACCTCAAATGAATAAGTAGTTCAACTAGGATCAGGAAAGAGTTATTGGTGTGCTGGTGGAATGAAGGTGTCTATTAGAGATGGGCACGAATCGAAAAAAATGGCATTTTGGTTTTTTGTTTTTCTTTGAGGGGTCCGTTTCGGTCCGTTTTTGTTTTTTGTGAATTTTTGAAAAAAAATCATTTTCATTTATTTGTTTTTCATTTTTTGTTTTTACCCACTTTTTGCGCTATTTTTAAAGCATTTCCGTGCACAGGCGTCCCCCAACGCCCCAGACCAGAGGGAAAACACTAAAAAAATTGATGCTGGCAGAGACACAATATAGACTAGGTACGCAGCAGCAGGCGTTGCCCAGGGTGCAAGGCAGCCACAGAGTGACTGCACTGTGGGGCAGGGGAGGGTACTCACCAAGAGGTACGCACGCACGCACACAGGGAGGCTGCAGGACTGAAGCTAGAGAGAAATCTCTTCTTTCTCTCCCCTAAGAGCCAGGCTGCAGCCGGCAGGAACACAGACACACACACCTGCCTGTCGCAGAGACAGCAATCCCACCCTAACTCCCACCACAGACTGCAAGGAGGACGGGGGCTGCCAGAGCTTTTTATGCCCTCTGTGGCTCCCAGACCTGCCCAGTCTGCAACCTAGGCATGCTATTGGTTGAAGTTGTCCAATAATTTACATGATCCCATCACATGGCTTGCCTCCATTTTGTGGCTGGCGACATCCATTTTGTCATCCTTAAAGGGAAAAGAAAAATACATTGTGATGGGAGAAGACAAAAACAAACATTTTAAGGACCCCAACCCTCTGGTAGGTATTATCAGACAGTATAAATAATTATTGCTGCGTTTTTATGGATGTCCAGGCATTTTTTAACATTTAAAACAGCTCATTTCATTGCACGTTGCCATTAATGAAAAACGAAACGTAACAAACTTAATTTTCATGGTTCTGTTCGGTTCATTCCAATTTCATCACAATGTTCATTATTCGTTTTGTTACGTAACGAAACAAATAACGAATAACGGAAACAAAAAGAGTTCATTTTGTGCCCATCTCTAGTGTCTATCCAGTGTGTGGCAATGGTGAAGAAGGCCAATTCTATGCCAGGGATTATCAAAAAGGAGATTGAAAATAAGACAGCCAACATTATAATGCCATTATACAAAATGATAGTAAGGCCCCACCTAGAGTATTGTGTACAATTCTGGTCTCCGCATCTCAAAAAAAAAAAAAAAAAGACATAGTGAAACTGGGAAAAGTGCAGAAGAGAGCTGCTAAAATGATTACTGAGCTGGGGGACCTCCCTTATGAGGAAAGGGGCATCTGGGGCTCTTTAGTCTGGGAAAAAGGCGCCTGAGGGTGCCTATGATTGAGACGTACAAAATAATGCAGGGCATGAGTAAAGTGTATAGAGGGAAGCTCTTTTCCCTCTCACAAAATACCAGAACTAGGGGACATCTACTCAAATTGAGGGTTGGGAGAGTGAGAACAGACAAAAGAAAAAAAAACTTTTACCCAGCACGTTGTTAGTCTGTGGAACCCCCTGCCACAGGATGTGGTGATGGCATCTGGCCTGGATGCCTTCAAAACGGGATTGGAAAGATTCCTGGAGGAAAAGTCCATCACAGGTTACAAACCATGATGGAGATGTGTAATCTCCAGGCTTAAAACCAGGTTACTTCAAGGGCCAGATGCAGAGGAGTAGTATCAGGAGACATATCTAGTCTGGTGCTCTCCCAAGCAAGGAAAAGAGGCCGGGATATGGGCAAGGCTGCCTTAAATCGGTGAGCCTTGCCTGGCTCCTCTCAGCTACCATCCTGGCCTCACCTGTGCTCACCCTGCCCAAGCGGGCAGGCAAAATGCTCCCGCGCCGCATTTCGGCACAAAAGGAACATTACATCTATAAAATCCCAAGAAGGGCCACCATCAATCAGAGGGGACTTGACAGCACTTAAATGAATTGCATGATGGATAAAAGTGTTTGGGGCCTTATGTTGAAAGCGAGCAATCTTGATGGGTTTGGGGAAATCTTCCAGGTGCCAGGTTACCATGCTGGCACCTACAATATAACTTCAAATCTCAGCAGCAGAGAGGTATTTTATTATTCATAATCTGAATACATTCCTATGACTGTAGCTTGAATTATCTACCAAGATAAAATCTGAGTAATCCAACATGGCAACCTAGAAACAGAGAAAAATATTTTTCTTGTCTTTGTCCTGCAACGGAGGTGGTTGCTGCTATTCCCACTAGGGAACACATCCTATGCCAGTGATGGTGAACCTTTTAGAGACCAAGTCCCCAAACTGCAATTCAAAACCCACTTTTTTTTTTGCAAAGTGCCAATACAGTAATTTAACCTGTATATAGGTGGCTAAGGGCTCCAAGTGCCACCTTTGGCACCCGTGCCATAAGTTCGTCAACACTGTCCTATGCTATCTGGCCTACTGCACATGACATGGGGATTTCTCCTAAGCCCAGCGCTGCTGCTGCTGGTGCCAAAATTCCACAACAAGAATGCTAATGTGTCCCGGTGCTGGAACTCCATGCCTTGTCTTTTATCCAATGGCATTATGAGCCCAAAGGCATGGCCTCCCTGGCTTTCTCTCCAGTCCTCTCCTAGCCGTTTGGTGCACCATTAGTGTGCAACAGCCAGGTGCCAATAATATTCCAGTTTGACAAATAGAACAGCACTCCTTAGGATCTTGTGGAAATTAGTCAGCCTCTTTTGCATAATCTGAAATTTTGCATATGGGCACGTTGGCAGGGCTTTTGTGTTATGCAAATTAAGCATGTGTGTTGCCGCATGGTTTTTCTACCAATATGTTTCAGCCCTGGCCTCATTGATATAGTCACTGAGGATCTGAATGAGAGAGTTGAGTGTAATTCGTAGCTGCAAGACTTGCCAAAGGAGGATCTGAGTTCAAATGAGGGATCACAAAGCTTAGCTGGTATCCTTGGGAGGACTAGTACTTTCCAGTCAAATCTACCTGACAGGTTGCTCTTGAAATAAAATGTAGAGAGGAGAGCTATGTAAAGCAGCCATTCCTGGTGGATAGGAATGAATACATACAGTAAAATGTGGCATCCAAGACCCTGCTCCATGGGCGCCAAAGACATGCAAGTATCAAATGCTATACATTACATGGTCTCTGGCTCCGTCTAATAGCTAGTTCTGTTAAGTACACTCCGGAAATGTATATGAATACATATTTCTGTTTTCCTCCCTTAAATTTAGGCAGTGGGTAAAGTGAATCAGTGCATGTTGACCCCACAGATAGAGTTATCCTACCGTAATGCCATTTTTTCATGTGCATAGGCTTCTGTGAGAGAGCTGCCATTTGCTATTGATCAATAGAATCCCTCCCCAAGTAACCCAGTGCTACCTTACCTGCAGGGGGGGGAAAAGTGCCTGGGAGCAGGAGGTCAAACTGCACAGCCAAGGTATAATTTCCATCGCAGATACAGATGAAAGGGTTTATGATAATTTGAAAGTATCCTAGCTAGGGATGGGCACAAAATGGAAACATTGTGTTTCATTTTGTTTCCCCCTGCATTTTGTTTCGCTTTTAAGTGAGTTTTTACAACAAAAGAGTAATGAAAGGAAATGATTTGTTCCTTTATTAAATGGCTTCCCTGCCTGGCGCCAACATTGATGACATTTTGGGGGCAGGTAAAAACCTTCCTGTTCCAGAGGTTTTTTAAATGACATACAGTAATATAGATTGTGAGTCCTGTCTGCAAATTTTAGTGCGATGTTTTTATTATTGTTTTAATTATTTATTGACATTTTGATGTTTTAATTCTTTTGATTGTAAGCTGCAAAGAGCCCTGTGGGTAGTGTGCAGCGTATAAGCTGTAAAATAAATAAATAAATAAATAAATTTTTAAAAAAGGAAAGAATGCCATTTTGTTTCATAACAAAACACTGCCTATTGTTTCGTTTTGTAACAAAATGCTTCATAAGCTTATGAAATGATGAAACAGCATTTTGTTTTTGCTAAGGTGCCCATCTCCAATCCTAGCCTAACCTTTTTGCACCATTTGTAGACACTCAATTCCCCATCCATATACACACCTATAAAAGCAAGTGCCTGTCCAAAGAGATACTTCCTTCCTAAACCCTTATACCTAGTAAATGCTCTTTTTGGTTCAGTGTTGGGGCCATATCATAGTAAGGAATGAGATTCATAGCAGAACCATTGGACTATAGCATCTGAATATTTTCAGCCAGAAAAGCTTAGCACTAGGGATGGGCACAAAACGCCAAAATGGTGTTTCATGTCATTTTTCTCCCCCTCCCCCTGTTTTGTTTAGTTTGTTACAAAATTATTTCTTTTAAAAAAATCATTTTCTTATTTTGTTTTGTTTCATTTTGCATTTTTAATTTTTTATTTATTTTTTCTCGTGCTAACCAGCTGGCCCGCAGGATGGGTCAGTGCATTTTTAAAACATTTTTATTAATTTTTCTTATCTCACACTGACAGGCCAGTGGGTCAGCACAATTTTTTTACTTTTTTAAAAATCTCCTGGGCTGTTGGCGCTTTTTTTTTAAACCGTGGCAATGCGGGGAAAATGACCATTTTGTTTCGTTTGCAACAAAATGCTGCTTCATTGTTTCATTTCGTTTCATCACGTACCGAAACAACAAAACAGCATTTCATTTTTCATTTTGTGCCCATCCCTACTTAGCAACCCACCCATTTGTTAGGTTAAAAGGACATTGGATGAAATGCCTAAACTTGGTGCATCTTTGTTAACCAGGCAATATGGCAACCATGTGCAAAAGCTACAGATGTGCAAGCCACTTTGTGTTAAGCCAGTGGGTGCTGGCTGTGGGAAGAAAGGATGGAGGCGGGGGGACCAAGCTTCAAAGCCACCTTTCTCACACAGACATCAGCCTTACTAGTCCTCTAGTGTCTCCATTCCTTGAGATTCATCATCTCGCTTTCTGAGATGCAGAGAGTATTGCAGCTTCCTGAAATTTCAGCAGATGCACTGAGGCCCAGCAACCCTAGTGTTAAGCAACAACAAATCCTTTGAGTAAAAGTCATGGCTGGCACTCTGGCCCTGTGAGAGTTAACATGGGGAAATGTAACTGTAAATTAAAATTCAAGCTGGGAAAGTTCAGAACACAGATGCCTGATACTTCAACCCAGTTTTCCCTGCGGCTCTAATTTGTAGACAGCATGTTTAAATATAAATAAAAGTCCTGCTTTTAAATGTATGAAGCTAAGAGCATATGGTTAAGACCTTGAGGACTGTACTGTTCTGGTGTTCTTTTCTTTCTTTCTTTTTAATAAATTTGTTTATTTTTCTCCTTTCTTTCTTTCTTTCTTTCTTTCTTTCTTTCTTTCTTTCTTTCTTTCTTTCTTTCTTTCTTTCTTTCTGGTTCGTACTCCCCTACATTCTCTATTCATGTGTGTGGTAAGTCAGCAAAAGCATATATAATGCAGAACATGATTTTAAAAAGTAAGGACACCTCAAGTTGATGGCTTTGCCTCCTAACACCAAGATCTGGGATGACTTCAAATCCTTTGACTCGTTATATGTTTGGGACTTCATTGGGGCCAAGCATAAGGCATTGGGGCCCAGGCTTTGAAACTACTGTGAGCCAACAATCAAAGAGTCTTCTCCACTGCTGGTCACCCACAGATTTGCTTCCTTGCCTGTAGACCCAGAGCAACATAGCAGTTTCCTGAGACTTCAGTATCTGCTCTGAGACCTAAGAAACCTGCTCCAACATTCCATTAAACCTTGGCATGCCATGATGGGAAACAGCCTAGATTAGTGTTGGCGAACCTATGTCACAGGTGCCAAAGGTGGCACTTGCAGCCCTTTTGTGGGTACCTGACATCACCCCTTCACAGCCACCTGTATTCATGTTAAATTGCTGTATTGGCACTTTGCAAAAATTAATGGGTTTTGAATCACAGTTTGGGCACTCGGTCTCTAAGAGGTTCACCATCACTGGCCTAGGTGAAGCCCAGCTAGGGATAGGATTTTTGGATTTTACAGATCACAAATCTTGTAAATTTCCATTTTGGGAGTTCTCCCTGACCTTGTAGCTTAAATGAAATGTTGTCTAATAATGCTCAAAATATCCCTCAATTCCTTGTTCTCAACTACTTGAACATGTCTTCATTGTACTGGACTGTATATTATCCCTCATTACTGTAAGCTGCCTTGGGTCCTTTTCCAAGGGGAAAGGTGGGGTAAAATACTCTAAATAAATAAATAAATTTTGGGGTCTATAGTTCAAGAAAGGGGAATATCTCATCCCTTCTGTCTACCTCTCTTGTATGATTGTAAAGTGTTCTGCTTATATACTGCCCCATAGCACTTCAAGCACTCTCTGGGTGGTTTACAATTCATTTATGCAGGCTACTCATTGACCCTCCCCAACAAGCCCTGGTTAGTACATGGATCGGCAACCACCAGGGAATACCAGGTGCTGTAGGTGCCTGGAGTAGGAACCGGCAAACCTCTCCAGTATTCCTGCCAAGAAAACTCCATGGATATGGAGTCATGAAGAGTCAGTCACGACTGTAATGACACACACACACACACACACACACACACACACACACACAAACAATTGTGTTGCCTAGATTGGTAATATTAACTATGGTTTGCAATACACAACCCACCAATCAAATCTGTGACTGAGGGGCATTTGAGGAAGAATTTCCATACATAAACGTTAAGCAAAGGTACATTCATATTGAAGGACATGGTCCATCAGACATAGGCTGATGGAATGTAGACTGTCATATATCAAAACTTGCACTTTAGACGGGGCCCAGAGTTGAGTTGGAAGCAACTGAAGTCACAAAGGAGTATCATAACAAAGTCATAATAACTGGTCCTCATTTAAATTCTTGGAGCCATCTTTTGCATCTTGGCTGAAGCTTCAAACTTCATTTGTTTTCAAGAAAGGGCATCTGATACTGGCTTATAATTGTTAAGATTACCCTTAAGGTGATGTAGATTTTACGTGAATGAGATGGTCTGTTGCTAGGAGCCAGAGATGACTGCTGGTGGTCTCCAAGTGTTGCAATATGCATGCTCTTGACTCTTTACTGAGTACGTAAGAACTAGCAGAGTGGTAGTTGAAAAATCCAGAGTAACACAACAACTCAACACAGCCAAGTTATAAGTAAAACCTGAATGTAATGTATTAAAGAAAATAGGCACTCATTGGCAAACAATATAAATATACAGCATAGCATAACATACAGAGAAAAAAACACAGAATATACTTAGAGGCATAACCTGACTTACAACAAGGGTAAGCAAAGTGAGCAGAGTGATCTGACGTAGTAGCAGTCAGAGTTAGTTAACTGACCTACGCCAGGATAATAAAATTATGAAATCCAAAATCAAGAGGCAATGGTGGCTAGACCTTGTTGGAACTACAGCATCCCGTGAAACTGGAAAAGGGGTGGCCTGTTCTTTCCTCTGAAGCTTCCAGAATCAATGCTGGAGGTGGTGGTGGGGAATCTCCTGAGATCATTATTATTATTTGGGAGGGGGTATGGAAAATTACAAGTGGGAGAAGAAGGGAAGCAAGTTCCAGACTGCTTCTACCAAGCCATTGCTAGATTTAGCCCTCTGTGGGCCCTCAAGACAGTGCTGGCTGGATAGCTCAGATATTTAGATCTATGGCTGCAGAACTAGAGGTTGGGAGTTCAGTCTCCTGCTGGATAAAGCCAGCCTGGGTAACCTTGGGCTAGCTGTATCACCCCAAGCCAGCCAACCGCTGAGTATTCTGTACCTGGAGAACCCTGGAAAGGAAGTTGAGCTTTTCTTGAGAGATTGAAACGTTTTGCCACGCATCCAAGCAGCTTCGTCAGTCTGAGGGAAGTTAGTGGGAAGTCCTCCAATTTATAGCTCACCTTGATTTACCGTTACCCTGAAAAGGGTCACAGCAAATCAGAATTTATTTGACAGCACATGGTTATTATTACTATTACAGCGGACCCTCGTATAACAAGTGGTTTGTTTAACAGAAAATCCGCTTAAAGGAAAAAATTTCTGGATATAGAGGGAAATCACTTAACAGAATTGCCTATGGGGTGAATCAATACAACAGAAAAACGGTTGCGATTATGGATTAATCCCTTTTCAATGCATTCCTATGGGAAATTTGCACAAAGGAAAATTTGCTTAACAGAATTTCATTTGGAATGAATTAATTCCTTAATACAAGGTACCACTGTATTTGGAAAGGACATATAGGCAGGAGTAGTTTATCATGTGTAATGGAGAAAAGCTGAATTTCTGGACATTTCCTTTTTTAAACAACTCATGGAGGCCTATACAGCAGCCGATGTGGTGTGGAAAGAACAAGCATAAAATTCCAGTATGGTGTGTGTGTGTGTGTGTGTGTGTGTGTGTGTGTGTGTGTGTGTGTGTGTGTGTGTGTGTGTGTGTGTGTGTGTGTGCATGTGCACATGTGCGTGCGTGTGCGTGTGCGTGTGCGTGTGTGGTGTGCACACGCACGTTTTGTCTGTCTGTCTGTCTGTCTCTCTCTCTCTCTCTTTCTCTCTGTCTGTCTCTCTCTCTCGGTGTGTGTCTGTGTCTGTATCTGTGTATGTATGTGTGCATATTTTAAAAGCACAGGAGATATGGATTAAGGCACACTGTGATTTATTTAACTAATTCTTATTACAATTTCTCTCTGGGTTTTCTCTCCCTGCTATTTTCTGCTCACCCCTGCTGCTCCAGTGTTTACTAATGGTTGGCATTGCATTATTGATTGGGCATAGAGCAAATCAGAAAGATGCTTTTCTGGCCTTTTTCGGCAGCAGCAACGGCAGCTGGCACTGTGTTTTGTGAGCCCACAGGGTGCTGAATGAGAAAGATGTCCACTTGGCACACCTTGTATTTCACTGCTACTCAGGGCGGGGACTGGTGGATGAAATCACCCGGAGAGAAAGAAGAATATAAAAGGCAGTATTAAAGCAGAAAAAAGTCTGGATAAAAGAAATAGACATGCATAGCCTAGGAAAAAAAAGTTGATTATAGCTGTGGAGGAAGAACAGAGCCTCGAATAATTAGGGAAGTCTCTCCCTCCTGCCAAGCGAAACTGGTGTTCTGTTCAAAGCAGATGTTAATGGTAATGCTTGGCTAAGAGCTCTGCTGTAGCTAGCCAGGTGATGCAAGCGACTGGAGTCTTCCACCAGAATACTAATCCAAGAGAGAGAAGCTTTCTTACCCAGCTGCTGTGTGTCAGCTAGTGTCAGCCAGGGATGCTTCTTGAGCTGATTACCTGAGGGATCGGCAACTCTTGCTAAATGCCCACCACTCTACACCCTGTTATTTTCACGGGACAATTGTTTCTGGATGTGTGTGTGTGTGTTTGTGTGTTCCTTGTATATAGAGCTTTTGATCACCGATGCTTGTCCTCAGAGAGGACTTGAGTGAAGTGCAAGCCTCCTTTGTCGTCCTAAGGAACCTGGGCAAATGCATTACGGCGGATGAACAGATTTGCTGGCTCGGAAGGTCTCTGCTTCAAGGTTTCTTGGTGTCTCTGGGATGCAAAGCCCTTTTAACTAGGAATTGGGGCTATACAAAGGAAATTGACTCAAATACATAAGTAACAAGTGCTCAAGGCTTTTCCATGTTCCTCTTCTCCCAGAGGCCAAATACAATAATGTCTCTGTTGGCTTTCAATAGATGCTGTGTGCTACATCCAAAATATTCTCCCAGGTTTTTCCACCCATAAGACCTTATTTCTCTGCATTCCTCCTATTTGTTTTGCTTTGAAGGATCAGCTTTAGAAATCTTTGCTTTTTGTTTCATTGTCTCTCATTCCATCATCAAAGTATTCAATATGTCCACACTAGAGATGGCCACGAAACACCAAAATGGCATTTCGTGGTCGTTATTCAGGCCCTGGGGTCCGCTTCATTCCGTTTCCATTTTTCGGGCTGCCAGGGCCCACTTTATTTCCATTTCTTCGTTTTTTTGGGTGCGGCAAGCTGCAGCCGCAGGGAGCCTTCCCAGGGCCGGGCGCCACCAGAGCCGGTGGCATGCAGGCCGGGAGAGCATTCCCGTGGCTGCGGGGAGCCCTCCAGGGGCCGGGGCAAGCCTCCTGGGAGAGCCGTCCTGCAGCCATGGGGAGCCCTCCTGGGGCCGGGCACCACCGGAGCCGGTGGCAAGCCTGCCAGCAGGAGAGCAATCCCGTGGCCACGAGGAGTCCTCCCGGAGCCAGGCACTGCTCCGGTCACCACCCCCAACAGACCACCACCCCCAGAGCACTGCCAAGCGCTGTCCTCCCTTGCCCCCCCTCCCCAAGGACTGATACGCAACACTGTCTGCCACCCCCATTGGGTCGCTACCCCCGGAGCCCCACGCAGCACCGCCCTAACTGGGACCCTTCTCCCTGGGAACCACTCCGCCCTGGGAGCCGCCACCCCAGCAGACCGCCACCCCGCACCCCCCGGACCTAGACCCAGGAAACCTGTGGGGGGTGCTGCTGCACTCCCCCCGTGCTACAACGATGCCCTCCACTCCAGCTTCTGAGCCGGCTGCACTTTTGCCACTTCGCCACTTGGCCGACATCCCGGAGCCCAGCCCATAACACTAGGTGTTTTCCCCCTGAAGAAGCATTTGAGCCTCAGCATTTGAGCCTGGGTGTGAATCCAAGCAGAGCTACTGCAGAGAGAGAAAAAAAGAAGACAGCACTGGTAAGTTTCTGGGTTTGAACAGTTCAGCTAGGGCTGTTTGACCGGCCCGTGCGCCTAACGGCGAACGAGAATTTATTTTCCACTTAAAAAGAGGAACATTGTTACTAGATTATTATTTCTAGAGTAGTAGCTAGTAACACTAAAAATATTCAAGGCCCAGAATACTGCACTCATTAAAATGGAGTCTGAGGGAGCAGCTGTAGTTACCTGTAACACTTGTGCCATGTTTGTCATCTTGACAAATCGCACCGAGAACTACACTTGCTGCAAGTGCAAGCTGGTTGCACTATTAGAAGAGAAGGTCCAGGAGCTAGAGGCCCGCATATCAAACCAGCAACATATTAAGGAGCTTGAGCGGTTCTTGGACAGAGCAGAACAGACTATCCAGGTCCAAGAAGAGACAGGGCACACTTTTGAGGATGTAATCACTTCCCCAACCCAGGAGGTAGATGTGTGGGGGAATGTGACTCAAAGGAGTAGAAGGCCATGGGATCGCTCAGAGAGTCTCATATTGCACAATCAATTTGAGGCTCTTTCTCTCATCACACCTCATGAGGCACACACTGAGGAACAACTGGTTCCACCTGAGGATCTCTCCCTCATCACAATTGATGAGATACAGGATCAGGTACATGTAGAAGAACAGGCTGCAGGAGAGAAGCTCCTTCTGCTAGGGGATTCTATAATTAGAAATACGGAGGGATGGATTTGTGATGAGCATGATAACCGTATGGTCACTTGCCTGCCAGGTGCAAAGGTTGCAGACATCACGAGAAATCTAGATAGCTTGTTAGAGAGAACCAGGAAGGAGCCAGTGGTCATGGTACATGTTGGTGCCAATGATGTCGGGAAGGCCAAGCGATCAGTCTTGGAAGCCAAGTTCAGGTTGTTAGGAAGAAGATTGAAGTCCAGGACTTCCAAGGTAGCATTTTCAGAAGTGCTACCTGTTCCTCGTGCAGGACCCGCCAGGCAGCCAGAGCTCAGAAGCCTCAATGCGTGGATGAGGCGATGGTGTCGAGAGGAGGGCTTTAGATTTGTCAGGAACTGGAGAACATTTTGGGACAAGCCAAACCTGTTCAGGAGGGATGGGTTGCACTTGAATCATGATGGGACAAGATTGCTGGCACTCAACCTCAAAAAGGCTGCAGAGCAGCTTTTAAACTGATAACTGGGGGAAAGCCAACAGGAGCTGTGTGGCATCCGGTTCGGAACACCTCATCCACAGGGAATGAGGTTGGAAAGGGTAGAGAATCACATAGAAATGACATAGCAGGTATTAGTACTGGGAGAGTAATGGAATGTGATAGTTCATCTACTGAAAATAATAGCTGTGGGGGGGGGGGAGAACAAAGCAGCAGCTGTTGTTGCAGAACCCACTGTACAGGTGCTTCTACGCCAATGCTCGAAGCCTCCGACCAAAAATGGGAGAACTCGAACATTTGGCAGCTAGGGATAACATAGATATAATAGCCATAACAGAAACCTGGTAGAATGCAGAGAACCAGTGGGATACAGCAATCCCAGGCTATAAACTCTATAGAAGGGATAGAGAGGGGTGGGTTGGAGGGGGAGTGGCCATCTACGTTAAAGAAGGGGTAAGATCCAGCAGAATGGAAATTGACAGAGGGTCTGACTCCACCATAGAATCACTGTGAGTTAAACTACCAGGTCCAAGGAGTGATGTGATAGTTGGGGTATGCTATCGCCCACCAGATCAAAAACTTGAGGGGGACCTTGAAATGAGGAGACAAATCATGGAGGTGTCTCAGAACCACAGGATAGTAATCGTGGGGGACTTCAATTATCCCCACATCGACTGGGCCAATGCGAGCTCCGGGCAAGAAAGAGAAACTGGGTTTCTCGACTTGCTGAATGACTGTGCCTTAGAGCAACTTGTCATGGAGCCCACCCGAGAACAGGCAACTCTGGATCTAATACTGTCTGATACTCAGGACCTGGTCAGGGATGTGAATGTCACTGAGCCTCTGGGGAACAGTGACCATGCTGCAATCTCCTTTGCCATGCATGTTGGAGGAAGAGTGTCAAGCAAATCAGACATAAAAATCCTTGATTTTCGAAGGGCAAACTTCCCTCAGATGAGGAAACTAGTTAGAAAGAAATTGAAGGGGAAGGTTGGAAGAATCCAATCTCTTCAGAGTGCATGGAACCTGTTTAAAACAATGGTAACAGAGGCCCAGCACAAGTGCATACCACAAAGAAAGAAGAGCTCATTTAAGTCCAAGAGGGCACCGGCATGGTAAACGAGTGGAGTTAGAGAGGCTCTAAAGCGCAAGGAGAGGTCTTTCTGTAAATGGAAATCCTCCCCAAATGAGGAAAATAAAAAGGAACACAAACTCTGGCAAAAGAAATGTAAGAAGATGATAAGAGAGGCAAAGAAAGATTTTGAGGAACGCATGGCTAGCAATATAAAGGGTAATAATAAAAGCTTCTTTAAATAAGTTAGAAGTAGAAAACCTGCCAGAGAACCAGTTGGCCCTCTGGATGGTGAGGGAGGAAAAGGGGAGATTAAGGAGGACTTGGAAATTGCAGAGAAATTAAATGAGTTCTTTGCATCTGTCTTCACGACAGAAGACCTTGAGCAGATTCCGCTGCCTGAACGGCCCCTCTTGACTAAAGAATTAAATCAAATACAGGTTAAAAGAGAAGATGTTTTAGGACTAGTTGATAAATTGAAGATTAACAAGTCCCCGGGCCCAGATGGCATCCACCCAAGGGTTATTAGGGAACTGAGAAATGAAATTGCAGATCTCTTAAAGGTAATATGCAACTTGTCTCTTAAAACGGCCACAGTGCCGGGGGACTGGAGGATAGCAGATGTCACACCAATTTTTAAAAAAGGAAGGAGGGGGGACCCGGGAAACTACAGGTCAGTTAGCCTTACATCTGTCCCAGGGAAGATGGTGGAAAGCCTCATCCAAGAGAAAATCTTAAAACACATAGAAGAACAAACTTTGCTGAGAGAAAATCAGCATGGCTTCTGCAAGGGGAAGTCTTGTCTGACAAATCTTGTAGAATTTTTTGAAAAGGTCAGCAGGCATGTAGATTTGGGTGAACCAGTGGATATAGTCTATCTGGATTTTCAAAAGGCCTTTGACACAGTCCCTCACCAGAGGCTGCTGAGAAAATTGCACAGTCAGGGGATAAGAGGGCAGGTCCTCTTCTGGATTGAGAACTGGTTGAGATCTAGGAAACAAAGAGTAGGTGTCAATGGGCAATTTTCACATTGGAGAGAGGTGAAAAGCGGTGTGCCCCAGGGCTCTGTCCTGGGACCGATGCTTTTCAATCTGTTCATAAATGACCTGGAAACAGGGATAAGCAGTGAGGTGGCCAAGTTTGCAGATGACACAAAACTTTTCTGTGTGGTAAAAACCAGAGAAGATTGTGAAGAGCTCCAGAAGGATCTCTCCAAACTAGGGGAATGGGCTACGAAATGGCAAATGCGTTTTAATGTAGCCAAATGTAAAGTAATGCATATTGGGGCGAAAAATCAAAACTTTATCTATCAACTCATGGGCTCTGAGTTATCCGTGACAGATCAGGAAAGAGATCTTGGTGTGTTGGTGGACAGCTCCGTGAAGGTGTCTACCCAATGTGTGGCAGCGGTGAAGAAGGCCAATTCCATGCTAGGGATTATCAAAAAAGGGATTGAAAATAAAACAGCCAACATTATAATGCCATTATACAAAACAATAGTAAGGCCCCACCTGGAGTATTGTGTAAAATTCTGGTCACCGCATCTCAAGAAAGACATAGTGGAACTGGAAAAGGTGCAGAAGAGAGCGACCAAAATGATTACTGGGCTGGGGCACCTCCCTTACGAGGAAAGGCTAAAATATTTGGGGCTCTTTAGTCTGGAAAAAAGGCGCCTGAGTGGGGATATGATTGAGATGTACAAAATAATGCAGGGGATGAGTAAAGTGGATAGAGGGAAGCTCTTTTCCCTCTCCCAAAATGCCAGAACTAGGGGACATGCACTCAAATTGAGGGCTGGGAGAGTAAGAACAGACAAAAGAAAATATTTTTTCACCCAGCGCGTTGTTAGTCTATGGAACTCCCTGCCACAGGATGTGGTGATGGCATCTGGCTTGGATGCCTTCAAAAGGGGATTGGACAGATTCCTGGAGGAAAAGTCCATCACAGGTTACAAACCATGATGGAGATGTGTAATCTCCAGGCTTAAAACCAGGGTACTTCAAGGGCCAGATGCAGGGGAGTGGTATCAAGCGACAGATATCTAGTCTCATGCGCTCCCAAAAGCATCTGGTGGGGCCACTGTGAGATACAGGAGGCTGGACTAGATGGGCCTTTGGCCTGATCCAGCATGGCTCTTCTTATTTTCTTATGTTGATCCCGCCTCTTCTTGTGAGATCGGCAAAGTCTCGTGTCATCGGCTCCAGAGGGGAGGGGGCAAAGAGGCTCCACCAGGCCCAGGCCCCTCTCGCTGCCCTCCACTTGTTGAATGACAGCCCAGTGGGCTGTCATGCACCAATCGGAGATGGCTGGACAGGAGGCTGGGATCCCGCCTCCACGTGCGGAGGCGGGATCCCAGCCCCCTCTCACCCCCCTCCGCTGCTCCATTATTCATCGCACAAGTGGTGCGACGGCAATAATGAAAACAAACAG
This sequence comes from Phrynocephalus forsythii, assembly GCA_029282475.1. Classification (NCBI taxonomy): domain Eukaryota; kingdom Metazoa; phylum Chordata; class Lepidosauria; order Squamata; family Agamidae; genus Phrynocephalus; species Phrynocephalus forsythii. The sequence goes on along the minus strand of JAPFRF010000002.1, from coordinate 131,963,990 downwards.
AACTGAAGAAAATTTTCTTGGTTCTGTTTGGTTCGAGCCTGCACCATCGCAACGGTTGTTATTCGTACCTTTACGTAACGGAACGAATAACGGAGAACAGTAATGAAAAAATGGTTGTTTCGTACCCATCTCTAGTAGACACGCTATATGCGCTATGATCCTGCAGTCCCTTTCAACAGTATTTTCTCTGTCAGCTACTATCTCAATCAATTCTTAACATATTACAATAAATCTGGATTTCCAGTGTTTCTTTTTTCCTCTCTTCTCGTCTTTTCTCTTCTCTTCTCTTCTCTTCTCTTCTCTTCTCTTCTCTTCTCTTCTCTTCTCTTCTCTTCTCTTCTCTGTCTCTTTCTCTTTCTCTTTCTCTTTTCTTTTCTTTTCTGCAGTGCCTGTGCTAAAAGTCTACAGTTCTATGCCACACAATGGGCAAAATGTGTTTGCACACATGAATTCTAAAGTGGTTCTTGCATAAATGTGCCACATGTTACACCTGGCAACAGAGAATTTTGTCATTTAACTGCACTATTCGTTGCATGATTCCCATAGTGACAATTGTGCAAGGCATTCGCTGAAGTGCTTTGTGGGCAGCGAGTCTGCCTAAGTGCCATTGTAGGTTCTGCAGGCATAATGTTCATTTACAACCGAGTATCTGCGTAAAAGATTTTTCCCTGGGAAACCAAGACTGAATGGCATGGAATAATGAACATTCTCAAAATGAATTTAAAGTATTGTTGCATGCTACATTTTTCATCATAAGCAAGTTTCTCTGGGCCATCACTATTCTGATTTTTGTAGTGTCAGTGTGTTCCATGCATTTGCTAGCTTTAACTGCATGACTCAAACTACTTGATTTTTAGTCATAAATGTGAAGTTAGCTTTTTAAATGTTATCCAGACTGACTGACTGACTGACTGAATGAATGAATGAATGAATACTATTGCAAAAATTTGGCAACCATCTAAATTATTGGCTACTAGTGCAATCACATCCACACAGCAGATGTTTCTGATAATCTTACTGTTGACACTGTGATACAGTCATTTGAATGAGAATATTCTCAGGATAGAAAATAAAAAATCTGTGGTGAGAGCATACATTTTAGTCCTATTCCTCTTTGTATCTCTGTGTCTGATCTGCAGATTTCAATGAAGCTTTTTGATGCCAGTAGAGGTCACCAGTTAAATGGATATCTCTTTAATCAAGTCCTTTGTTTACCAATAATTCCATCATCTTGCTATGTCGGATTTTATCAGAGATTCTCTTGCAGTCAATAAAGCAAGGAGTATATAGCCACCCTCAAATAATGAAGACAGGGTAGTTCCTCTCCAGTTTTAAATCCTCCTCTGAATCATTTTGCACTTCTTATACATTTTGCCGTGCATGGTCTTTTATAAAAGTTGAATACGTAGCTGATACTGTTTATTGTTCTATAGTTTTTAGAGGATTCTCCTTTTTGAGTGATGCAATACTTTTGATCTCACCAACATGCTAGGGATGATTCCTGGTCTGTAGATTTGACTGCAAAAGATTCACTCAGAGATTTAAGTTGGCCTGTGATGGCTTCTTTCCATTTCTGCCTAGCCATGAAGATACTTGGAAGATAAAATGTGATGATTCAGTGCTTATGGGTGCAACAGTCTATTTTGCTTCTGGTGACTGCAGTGCTTACCATCCCACCTGCAATAGCTCAGCCAGGATCCTTTGTTTTTAGCCTCTGGCTGAGAGTGACATTTGCTATCCTTCAAGGACAACCGGAAGACCATTTATTTTAACAAGGCTCCACAAACTCCCTTGCCAAGAGTTTCCACCTAAAGCCGCTGGCTTTTTCCGAGGTCAAATTGAGTCACGACAACACAGTATTTGACATGTCTAAGTTAACATGGAAGTGTTGCCCACCAGAGACAGTCCAGAGACCAGCCCAAGTATATTTTGCAAAATAGCATGGAATTACTTATATGAGGGATCTGTGAATGTTGGCTCTTTCCCTTCACGGAGTTTCCCCCATTCTCTTAGGTAAACATGGAAAGTTCTCAGTGTAAAGTCAGCCTTATAAATGTAAACTTTTTCAGAAATGCAGACCACATTCTCAGTTGTACTCTAATTTTTTCTGTCTCCTATTGCCTCCTCTTGAAGCAGTTGCTCAGTTTCTCCCTGATGTGCGGAGAAGGTGAAGGCAGCGGCCACCATTAGAATAGGTGACACTGATCTTGCTTTTTTGTTTTAACTTCAAGTTAAAAGTGCGGGGTGGGGTGGGGCTTGCCCCTGGCTTATTTCCTGCTGTATTTCTGACTGTAGAATGCCTAAGAATTTGTTTGCAGGCTGAGAATTTAAAGATTCCTGGTTGCAGACGTAAGCATCAAAGAACAATATGTGTGCAATTCCAGGTAACAGGCTTGAGATTCACTCAGCCTTCCATCCTTCTGAGATCAGTACAGTGACCCCCCCCCCGCCTATCACGGGGGTTAGGGACCCAACCCGACCCGCAATAATTGAAAATCTGTGATATGCAGATGCAGGTGGGGTTGGGCCTGGGGCACCTAGCTGGGGGCTCTTGGACTTACCCCCAGCCTGGTGCTGCCCCAAGCGGGCCTGCGAGGGCCTTTCCGGGTATTTTGAAGGCCCCAAAAGGGCCTCCTTGCGATCCGGAAGTCATTTCTGAGGCCTCCAACAGGTCCTCCCCCCTTACCCCCGGCCTTTCCCCCCTTACTCCAGGAGGTCTTTTTTCATATACTGTGGTCCCGCTATATCGCGGGACCACAGTATATGAACCGTGAATGGGCGGGGGACCACTGTAAAATGAGTACCCAGCTTGAAAGGGGTGTGTGTGTAGCCTGCATAATTACTTGTAAACCGCCCAGAGTGCTTGAAGTGCTATGAGGTAGCATATAATCAGTTCACTTTGGTTTTTGCTTTGTTGTGAAAGAAGCCACAAATATCTACAGATCTGCAGGACTGCACTGCTGGCAAACATGGTTCAAGGTCTCAACCAGCACTTTGAAGCAATCTTGGTCTGTGCAACGTGCTCAAGGCTTCCAAGGTTGGCTGTTCTCCTAGAACAGTGATGGCAAGCCTTTTAGAGACCGAGTGCCCAAACTGCAATTCAGAACCCACTAATTTTTTTTTTTTGCAAAGTGCCAATACAGTAATTTAACCTGTATACAGGTGGCTTTGAAGGGGCGATGTTGGGTGCCCACAGAAAGGGTTCTGAGTGCCACCTTTGGCACCTGTGCCATAGGGTCACCATCACTGCCCTAGAAGGCACAATGGGGAATCAAATTCCTGTATCCAACCTATTGAGATATTTATGCTTCTAGAAAAATTATCCCATCTTGTGTTTTTTGTTAAAAGTAAAATGATGGCAGCACAATATTTGTGGGACTTACACCACATACCAAGTTGTTCTAATTAACATTTTAGCACAATGCTAATGTGTACAGAATTCCTACTCTTTAGCTTCTTAAGTGGAAGGCTTTTCAGCTTCTGAAGTTCTTTATTGTTTCCGCTTTAAAAACATATAATAAAACCCACCGCAGAAGCCTCTGCAACAGTGAGCGTGCATCTTGAACTTTCCCAGAGAAGACTTTATGCTTTGCTTTCTATTTGAATTGCAAATTATAATTCATGTTCCAATACAGATAACTGCTTCCAAATTATTCATGGTTCATATAGATACAATTGTAAATCATCCTGTAGAAGCTGGAAGAACTACATCCAAGTAAAAGGATTGCACTGATTATTATTGGGCTGAATCTAGTCTTAGAAATACACTCGCACACATTCATTTCATTCAGATTGCGGCAATGTTTACAAAACTCATAGGCATCCGTGCGACCCCTTTAAAGCCATCTCCAGATCACAGAATAATTTGGCATGATTGAGACGAGACCATGCTTTGGCAAGGCAGAAAACAGCCCTGTTTGGTTTGGACCTATTTGTCCCAATGCAAAGGTGACTGTGCTCATTACTGCAGGACAGGGCAAAAAAAAAAAGCATGCTGGACAGACATATGTGGAGTTCTTGACCCGTCCTGTAATTTCATTTAAAGACATATTTGAGCATGTTTTGCTTAAAGTTCAAAACAACAAGCAACAGTGTTATGGGCTGTTGTTATATCTCCATCTAATTTTCCTTAGAACAGGGGTAGAGGATGATCCAAAACCAATGACTGGCTGGAATCCTGTTAGTTATGTTCATCAATTCAACTCAACTGGCATGTGTGTGTGTGTGGTGTGTCGTTACAGTCGTGACCGACTCTTTGTGACTCCATGTCCATGGAGATTTCTTGGCAGGAATACTCTAGTGGCTTGCCAGTTCCTACTCCAGGTGCCTACTGCACCTGGTATTCCCTGGTGGTCTCCCATCCAAGTACTAACCAGAGCCGACCCTGCTTAGCTTCCAAAATCAGGCGAGATCGGATATGCTTAGGGCATCTAGGCAGCTCTCAACTGGCATAGGCACTGGCTTTTGAATGTCACATAACACAATTCTGTGCACAACAATATATGCCTTAATTGATTTTTTAAAAAATCCATTAATGCAACTTTCCATACCTGCTCCAGAGGGCTGGGAGAATATCTTAGAGAAGGGTTGGGGGGGGGGCTTAGAAGGCAGAAGGAAGAAGAGGAGGGGAAAAGCTATGGTGTGCCAGCACTGGATCGTAAAGTCAGATTTTGGTTTACGTCTTTATCTTGTCTGCCACACATTTAAAGCAGCTGGCATATCTGGTCAAATTTTAATCTGTCTTTTGCATGGATGTTATTTTGCCCCCCCCCCCGGTGGTTTAAAATGGTGCTCGTATTGATTTTTTAAAAATGGAAATTGATAAAACTACAGTTTTATTTAGAATGATCCAAGGTCTCAGACTGCAGAATTGGGTATTTTTGGAGGCACCAGATTAGATCTGTAGTGCATCCTGAACAGCATCCTGTTTATGACTCTAGAGGAAGTATGCTGTGGTGCTTCATTATCTAAATTGCATTATAGATGAGGAACTGCTCCAAGTTACACTGTGGAAGCAATTAAAATCCACAGTGATAGCATATTTTCCAAGGGTGCTGTTGTTTCCATTTTCTAAATTGTCCAGTCATCCTGATTGTCCAAAATGTGTTCAATCTCTCAGAGGAACCATCCATCAGCTTGGGAGGAAGAACCATTTGAATGTTCTGTTATTTGTATATTGGTTTGCATGATTCATCGTGCTACAAACTCCAATTAACCTGGCAATGAACTTATTTATACAGGCAATATATTTTCTCCCACTAGCTTCCAAACAGGAAGTATTTAAAAGCACTGAGTGTTTTTGAAAGATTTAAATTTGAGTAGTGTATAATTTATTGGTGTATGCTTTTTTAAAAAAAACTTTCTATGATAAGTGTTTGGCAGATGTTTCTGACTCCACAAAGGAGGTAATTTGTACAACGCAAAATCTCACTATTATTGACAAAACAGGTATCTATCTATCTATCGATCTATCTATCTATCTATCTTTACTTGACTTATATACCACCCATTAGTGTAAGTCCTACTCTTAGTATTTTACAGGTTAACCAGGTAACCTGGGTATCTACAATATCCAATCATGTTGAAAGACAAGGACAAAGCTTATGGCAATAGTGGGTTGATTTGTCCACCTGGATCCAGATTCCGATGCAGATTGCAGAATCTGTGCCCCACTTTTAAAATAGTAATCGCTTTGCCATTTCCCTATACTATCTGTGTTTAAGGGTGCCAGCCAACCTGAATAAGATGTACCTATGAACAAAAGAACTGCGAAAAATGGAGTATATAAGCGGAAAATGCCTCGGTGCTGTAAAAGACTAGGATTTTTGAACTAATAAAGCATTTTCGTCCATCAACAAAGCTATAAGATAACACAGAAAAATAAAATTGCTATGAACTAAAAGAAGAGTTAGAGAAAATTCACCAGCTTTCTTTGCAAAAGCCTGATAAAAAAGAAACCTTAATCTGGGACCTAATATCTAATAGTAGCACCAGACCTGTGGCCTGGGGAAAGCTTTTACAGGACCATGGGAATATAATACAGAGACTGTAGCAAAATGATAATGCTCTTACCTAGAATCAAATAATGAGGAAGTCATATCTGAATTCCTTACAACCAATCTTGTGAAGATTGTTTTCAGTAAGAAGCTCATGGCAGCATTCAGGGTCTCTCTGCTCCCTTTACAGCAAGCCTTATACAATGGGTAGTAGTGACTAAACCAGAGGTGTCCAAACTTCAGCCCTCCAGATGTTTTGGACCACAACTCCCAGAATTCCAAGCCTGTATTGCCAGTGACAAAGGACTGTGGGAGTTGTGGTCCAAAACATCTGGAGGACCGAAGCTTGGACACCACTGGACTAAACCATAGTGACTGACCCCAGCTGTACTTTATGATAAGGTTAACATTTGAACTCAGAACTTGCTAGTAGAAACCTGAAACTCTAGCCATTGATGCACCACAATATTTTTAGTTTGTTTATTTGTTTATTTGTTTGTTTGTTTGTTTGTAATTTATCACTTGGTAAAGGCCACTGAAGCTGACTAGATAGCTCAGTGGGTTGCAGTACCTGGCTGAATTTGGAGTTTAATTCTCCATTGTGCCTTGTAGATGGACTGCCAGACCATTGTGTCTACACACCCCTAAAGCACTCACAAAAGTACATGTCCAAGTATTCTGTACCTAGTAAACCAAACAATTGCCAAAAGGTTGCCCTAGGTCAAAGCCAATTACATGGTACATGATTCATCTGCCTCCTTAGTAGGGGCTGGTCTCAATGATCTATAGATCAGTGGTAGTGACCATTCAGCACTCCAGATGTTTTGGACTGCAACTCCCAGAATTCCAAGCCTCGATTGCCAATGACAAAGGACTGTGGAAGTTGTGGTCCAAAACATCTGGAGTGCTGAGGGTTCTCCCGTCTATAGGGTTCCTTCCAGCTTTGCAGATGATGATGTCCACCTGGGGTTTTGGAGAATAGATGAAGATGCCTCTTTAATGGTTTTGTGAATTCTTAAAGGATGATTCCGAATTATCATGGATGGAGGTGATTCTAATATTTATGACCTGATGTCACCTGAATATTTATGACCTGAATATAAGCCAAGACCTGATATTTATGACCTGAATATAAGCCGAGTTTTTCAGCCCTTATTTCTGACTGAAAAAAAAACACCCTCGGCTTATATTTGGGTGAATAAGGTAGCCAACTTGGAGAAGGCAGAGGAGGGCTAGTCCTCGCATTCCGCTGCCTTGGAAGCCACCTCCATGGGAGGTTGTCAGTGGCAGCGGTGCCGGGCGCCAGGTGGCCTCCCTGCAGCCTTGGAAGCCCCCTCTGTGGGGTTTCATCGGTGGCTGCGGTGACACTGGAAGGCCTCCCTGTGGCCCTGGAAGCCCCCTCCACTGGGGACTGTTGGAGGCTGAGGTGGCACCAGATGCCAGGAGGCCTTCCTGCAGCTTTGGAAACCCTTTTCGCCACCTCTCGAATGTTTGGCCGGGAGGCTCAGGCCGGGCCGGGCCAGCTGGAGGCCCCCTCGGTGGTGACATGAGTACAGCCCACAAGCCTGACCATGTGAGCCCAGTGTCAGGAAAGGAATATAAGCCAACCCGAATGTAACCCCTCGGCTTATACTGGAGTCAATAAGTTTTACCAGGTTTTTGTGGCAAAAAAACGCCCTTGGCTTATATTCGGGTCGGCTTACATTCAAGTATATACAGTAACCAATAAAGGGATGAGAACTCTGAACTTGGTAGGTAGCTGCAAAGATGGTGCCCATAGAACTCAACATCTGTCTTTCCCATGAGCTGATGCTCTTTGAAGGCTGGCCTTATCTATCCAGGTATGTTCATATTCCCACATGCTCATGATGTATGTTTCTAAACACGTGTTATTAATATAGCATAAATGTTGAATGCATTCTCACCATAAGAAGATGGCCTTTGCACTGATTGCTTCATGAATGTCCTTCTAGCAGGAAAGTGGAGAAACTCTCTGTTAGTAATAATACTAAACAATCGATTCAGGATGAGTTGATTCAGACCAGTTCCATGACTGTCGTATGACATCCACATTATGGACAAGTGACTATACAATAAAGATGGACCAGTCTGTCAAAGTTGGTTCTTCTTTGTTTTTAATTTGGTTTCCCTCTGTTCCAAATTTTTCCATTTTCAAATTATTTTCATTATATTTCCACATACCTTTCATTTCTAAAAAATGTATGCACGTGCAGATTTCTTTAATTACATTTTCCATGCAGTTTTTGCTTAGACTTACAGTAAAATTTCACTCACATGATTGTAGTGCATTCCTTTTTTATTTTTGCAATTTGATTTTTCCTACCCACCCCACCCCCACCACTTATCTTTGAACTCAGCACTTGAGGTATATTTTATGACTAAAGGATGATGCTGCAAAGTTCAGAGAAGTATGAATACTGGTTTTGTTTCATCTATTTTTTTTTCAGCAAGTGTGAATGAGGTGGGTCCATTCTCAAGGTGTATGGGGTGAAAGTCTCCCTCCTCATTCCTCAAAAAGTCATTGGTGTTAGCCCTAGAGTACTAGAGCGGTACTAATTTCATTGCTCACCTCCTCAGATGTGACGCCGACAGCTCCAGAAAATAGAGGTCAGCTTGAGATTAGCCTGGATAATATCAGCAGATTTACTTCTTGGTAGAAAATGAAGTCTTTGTCTTCTGCTTGCTGCTCCCCTTCACCACCACCATTTATTTTTGAAGAAGAAGAAGAAGAAGAAGAAGAAGAAGAAGAAGAAGAAGAAGAAGAAGAAGAAGAAGAAGAAGAAGAAGAAGGAAAGGAAGAAAGAGAACCTTGATATTTTTCAGTAATATTTTTAATGAGCACTGCTCTAAGCTACGCTATAAGGAAATTTGCTTAAAAGTAGCCCAGGCTGGTGATGCTTGGCAGAACAGAGTGGCATATGGTAAAACAGTTGTGATTTATTGGCACACACTTTCCCCATCCTCCCTGCAGTCTCATTTTCCTCTTTCTGATTTATTTATTTTTTTGAATGCTGTCGGCTTACAGCACTGTTGTTGACTATATCTTGATATTCTGCACTGAAAGGAATCTACTGCTGCTGAAAAGTATGCATGCCTAAGTTTCAAACCAAACAATGTCTGGCGTTTTTATGGAACAACCCCCCTTTAAAAATTAGTGGTTGCGTGAATTGCACTTCTATATATGTGACGACAGAGAGAACAAAAACCTGCTGCTGCATTTACACTTTCATGCATGTGCCTTACATTTCTCAACTTCAATGACATCTTTCTCATCAAGTTATTGCCAAAAAAGGGAAAACATTTAAGGGAGGGCTTCATTCCATCTGTCAGGATCGTGCATGTAAAACTCTACATGCACATTTCACCCGAGCTTCTATATTCTAGGGGTAGTTATATCCAGTGACTAACAACTGCATGAAGAGTTAAATGAGGCACAGTTGCCAGCAATGAACATATCCTTTTGTAGTTGCTGGTTAGGTCGTGCCCTAACATTGGCCAAACTGAGGCAGTCACCTCAGACAGCAGAAAGTCAGGGTGAGGAAGCTATGAAATGCAACTTCTGTTTTTGTCCTACTCCCCCTCATACCATCAACTAGCCTGGGCTTCTTTCAATAGTTTGCTGAGGTTGGCAGCTATTATGCACACAATGGAGGTATAGAATGGTGATGTTTCTACTCTTCACATAGATTGTTGGGGGCACTGGGGGGCATTTTTGGTTTTTGGAACAGTAGGCAGGAGGCCTTGGGTCATTCCTGCTGTGGTTGGTCTTCTTTTAAAAATAACAAGTGTTAGAACCCTGTCAGTAAAAAGTTCTACAGATATTTGAAGGCACTGCTTATCTGTAGCCTTTCAAATCACAGTGCCATTTACCAAGTTCAGTTCAGGATTTATTTATTTATTTATTTATTTATTTATTCTTGGACTTGTAAACCACCCAATTTCCCCAGAGGGAATTCTGGGCAGTGTACAGACATGTCACCCCAGGCGACTAAACAATACAATCTCAAAACAATCCCCAATGAAAATAAACATAAAAACCTAACAAATGCCTTCCTTACATTCCAGATGGTAAGATTAGCTGCTCCGTACAGCCCTTCAGTGCTCGGGGGGGAGTCCTTTGCCTTCCTGTGCCAGATGTGACATGCAAATTGTGGACCATGTGGTCCGTCAGGCTAGGAGCCTATATAAGGCTCTGGTGAAGGTTTCCTTACCTCTTTTGCCTTGTGCGTTCTCCCACCCGACCACCCTATTAGGAAAATGAGAATAGCTGGTCACGCCAGGGCCAGATGGGAATTTTTGACTGCTACTCAGATTGGCCAAAAGTGGTAGTGAGTTTTCACCCATCCCATTCTCCTCAGGTGAGGTGTGATCTTTTACAAATCACAATTGACAGTTAATGGAAGTGGCAACCAAAGTTAGTCAGTATTAGAAAGTAGAGTGTTTGTAATTTACCCGACAGCCCTCTATATTAATAGTCTAGGATATTAAGATCATTAGTTAGAGCATTAAAATTGGCCCCTATCGGTTAGATGAGGGCTGGCCAGACCATTTCTTTGGAATGGGTGCTGTGCTAGTGGAGAGCACCCACCTAAATTTAATTAGACCCTCTAAATAATGTCACTTGCAGTATTCTGAGCCCCCCAATTGGATTTTTGACCTTTACTGTTTACTTAATACAGCTAATCATTAAATTGTGGCCCAATTTGAACTCCACAATTCTTGTCTCGTCTCTTTATTTCAGGGCTGGGGTGACAATGTCTTCAGTCAAGGGTTTGAGTGAAGGTTTTGCATCTACAAGATGGATTCCTGTTCGGATTGACACAATTATGCAATGGCACCATTCTAGAATGCCATTTCCTTTAATGAATGAGTCTTTTAAACAGGAAATTCATTTTGATGGGTGGCTTCAATCTTTTTAATGAGTCGCTGGTTCTTATGTGCGTGCTGCACACATGCCTCTGTAATGTGTGTGTGCACATGGAGCTAGCTTTATAAAGAGGCAAGACACCAGTTTTAAACAGAGGCATTTTGTGCAAAACCTTGATCCAAAACAATAAATCATTGTCTCATTCTTGTGACAGATTCAGGAACTCTTAGAGGGCTAGGTACAGCATTTCCCTGTGTATAAGACTACATTTTTATAACATTGTTAGACCAAAAAATTGAAGGTGGTTTTGTATGTGGAAGTAAACCAAAGAGATAACTGTGCAGTTGAAAAGCCGTAATTTTGGGTTGGAAAAGTGGGGGTTTTCTTATACATGGGGGCATCTTATAGAAGGAAAAATGTGGGTAATTCCTTGTTCCAAGAACAAGAAATTTATCAAGAATGCTTCATATCTTTAAATAAGATGCTGGATGCCAAAATGTTCCAGAAAAGAATAAAAGTAGAACACAGGGCAGGGCAAGAAGGGACCAAAGCAACCATAAAGGCATGGGGAGGTGGGAATCATTTCTTCCAATGGATAATGCTTTCCTTTTTAATGAGAGTAAGGAGGCCAACTGAACTAACAATACCTATTTTCAGCAGTGTAAAATCAGGAGGTTGTTTTAAGATTTATTTTTGTATGCCAAATGTTATTTCTGCCAGGAGCAGGAAACGTATCTGACGCATTAGATGATCATTTATGAGTCACATACATACACACACACAGTAGTTATAGCTCTGTAAAGTAAATCAAGAAAGTTAAAAATTTGAAAGAATGGCAACTAATGGCATTATTGCAGTAAGAAGGCTTTCATCATTATGGACCATAATTGTTTGAAATGAAATAAAGTGAGTCTGAGAAGGGTGTTTTTCTCATTTCACTTTGATTACAAAAATGGACAGTAAAATGGTTGGAATCCCCCCTCCAAGAATTCAAAATTCATAGGCCTGGATCCACTACGGTGAAAAACATTTGGGTCCAGTTTTGCTTGCAAAGTTTCCCCCTATGCAGACAGTATATGAAAATGTTTTTGCTTCGAAATGGTATGTAGGGAAATAGCAAATACAAAATGAAAATTCTAGATTCATTTCCACATACTTCTTGGATTCTGAGCAGCAGCATATGCAGCTCCCAAAACCCTGTATGGAAACATCAATGAACCAGTCCTTCCAAGTAGGAGATGGAATTTGCCTTCAGATTGCTATAATGAGCTGTAGAGAGGTGGATTTGAGATTGCAGTCTTATATAACCAGCTCCTGGAATCAAGTCTTCCTGAGCTCAATGGACTGACTTTTAGGTAGATATGTATGGGATAGTTATGTGAATTCTTGTTTAAATAAGACTTCTTCAACTACAATTGTTCATCTAACAATAGTAATAACAATGGAGACCACAATATATAGACAATGGCCTAAATACCGTGTGACATCTGCTGATGAATCTTCTTGGAAGTGGTCATTCTGTGTTCCCCAAGTGAATCCCAAAAATCTGCTTCAGGGAGGCAGAATAAACACCCCAAAATTGGGTGCACCCTACACTGGGCCAAACTGTTTGATCATTTGATTCACTTTCACCTACTTTGACTAGGCATCATGACCAAAAAATGTGTGTGTGTGTGTGCAAATTGGAGGAGTGTTTAGAGCTTCATATTCCTTTCCTTCAGAAGTACTAGAGGTTGAACATGAGGCTTTTCACATCCCATGCAGATTTCACACAGCTGGTGAAGGAGTCTCCGAGTGAAGATGGATCCCTGGTTCAGGGAAAGCCAAGGACTCAATCAGCCTTTTGGACTCCTAATTCTCTGGAGTGCAGGCAGGTGCATCCCCAAGAGGAACAGCTAGGTTCCTGCCTTGAACAAGCATACTACATCATCTCCCCACCCATCATACGTGAAGGCAATGACTTTGTTGATCTCCAATAGGCATACTCTGTTCAGCGTCAGTGCTACTTGGGAACAGGAGTCTTCTCTGAGACTAGTATTTAGAGTGTATGACCAAACCCTGAGTCTTGAGTGATGCTCCTACCCAGCTCTGTGCTTAAAATGGTGTACCCTATTGGGAATGACATCTCCCAAGCACTGCTGTCTTAATCCCTTTTCCCTACTTTGTCAGGCATGTCACTGGAGTCTGTATAGTTTTCTTGTATGATTAGTTCCATTTGATTTTGCTCTCACATGTTGTCATGCTCTCTTAAGATCATTTGACCTTGAGTTTGGAATTTTCTGCATGGAAGTGGTCTGATAACTGGTAGGAATGAGCATTCATCGAATCCTATAATCATACAGTTGGAAGAGACCTCAAGGGCCATCTAGTCCAACCCCCTGCCATGCAGGAACCCCCATCACAGCCTCTGCTTAAAAACCTCCAAAGAAGGAGACTCCACCACCCTCCATGGCAGCATATTCCACTGCCGGACAGCTCTAACTGTCATGAAGTTCTTCCTAATGTCTCTGAAGCCATGGAAAACAAACCTGTTCCCTCTTCAGTATGACACCCTTTCGGATATTTAAACATAGGTATCATATCCCCTCTCAGCCTTCTTTTTGAAAGGCTAAACATTCCCAGCTCCCTAAGCCACTCCTCATAAGACTGACTTAGTTTTTTAGACCTTGGCTTAATGTTTATCTACTAGAATAAGATCAGCTGAGTAACTAACTCCACAGCTTGTATTTACAATTCCACACCCTCTGTGTTTCCATAGAAGGATTTTAATTGCATCCATAATATATAACTTTAATGACTGCTTTTGGTTGGCCTTAGGCAATAACCGTACTTCTGAGTGGGCTTCATTGCTCGCTCTCCATCATCAATTTACTTCCTTTTTCTGTATTCCTGCTCTTGTCATTAGTAGTTCACTTGGAGAAGGCATGTGACTAGGCAGCAACAATGATGTGGAGAAAAGTAGCAGGAGGAGGAAATCTCCATCATATGATAGAGCTACTCTGCATTCCCACATACACCTGGATGCTGATCTCATGGCAATGACAACTTTCTGTTTCTTTCTAGAGAGACAATTATTTATTCATTTATTTATTTTACAGAATGTTTTAGCTGCCCCACTACCCAATGGTTCCTGGGCAACAAGAGAAATGTCAAATCAAATGAGACAAGTGGAGATAAAATATCTGATTGCATCTGTGATCCAATCAGCCACACATGTCCTGGGGAATATATCGGACACATTAGTCATAACCAGTGCTAGCCACATTGATTTTCATGGGTGTGGTTGAACGAGTCCCTTGTCTGCAAAAACATTCCCTGTTGCAACCACTTAGAGTGATTCAAAAGCTACTGCAGTAATTCCTACAACTCTGTACCATTAATATACTGTAGATGAGATGGGAACTGTGCAGGCTTCTTGTTCTGTGCTATTGTGCAGGACACAACAATACATGGAGGGATGTCCTAAATCCCCAGAAATATTGCCACTGATGTTGCATGGTGTAGGTAAATGAGGTAAGGGTTGCATGGGAGAAAAAAGCAGATACATTGTTGTATTTCTGCTTACAAAGTCTGTCTCTGCTGTTGGGAAAGACACCCATATATGACACAGAGAACTGTTTCAACCTGCATTTAATTAATATTGATCTTCATATGCAGAGGCTGAAGGACCAATATGCCCCTGGTACAGCAAGTCACATATAGGAACAGGATTTGACAGAGAGAATGATCTGTCTGAATAGTGGACTTTAATTTGTACTGGCATTAAAATGTGCACAGAAGGGAGATGCTGTCTAATTGTTCCTTACATGACTAGCACAAAAAGCAGAAGGGTGGTGAACAAAGCCAGAAGCATTAATCAGGCATAACAATTTATATAAGATGATTCCAACAAAGCAGTGCAGATGGAGATTGGGTGTGTGTCAAAACAAGGCACCTTGCAGGCCAGATTTCTGTCTATAGGATGCAGGGCAGTTAGCGTGAGAGAAGGCTGATGACTCTAATTTATGGGGCAGTGAATATACTCTGAGTTTTTCCAAGGGTCTGAATCCTATAACCCAAAATCGATTCAGCACGTTGGACAGCTCCTTTCGGCTGAAGCACAGAGAGGATTCAGTACTACCGGTACCTTAGGTTGTTACTCTTCTAATTCTCTCTAGCGTCCAAGTGCAAGGCTTGCTAAATAGTATTGGAGGCCACAATATAAGGAATGGAGAAATCTAATGGGATGGGGGAAGGCAGAGCCATACACTTTCTGGCATTGGCCTCAGTGATACACCATGTGTGGTCATAGATAAATTGTTCATAAAAGAATGGACTGATTTTAGTTATACACAAGCAAATCTCTGATGATAAACAGACACCTGATATAATTTTAAAGGATTTTAATGCAGAATTAAAAATGACTTTCCATATCACAAAAGTGTTCTGGTTAGTTCTGCTTAAATACCACCCCATACCACTTCAAGTAGTCGCTGGGTGGTTTACAATTTTTAATTACAGTATGCAGACTACACATTGCCACCCCCCTGCAAGCCGGGTACTCATTTTACTGCCCTCGAAAGGATGGAAGGCTGAGTCAGCTATGAACCTGCTACCTGGGATTGAACCCCTGATCGTGAGCACAGTTTTACCTGCAGTACAGCCATTTAACCACTGCGCCATGGGGATCCTGAAGCTTATCACTGAAAATCTGTGTTTATTACATTGAATTTAAAAAATGAAATATTTGAATATCATTGTGGGGGAGGAGAGATGGGAGAAGCCACGCGGACGAGAGTGCCGCCCACACCTGCGAAAAGGAAAGGGAAGAGTGACTAGAGAAACAGAAACAGCGGGGGAGAGATAGGCTTGATAGGTTAAGGGAGCAAGAAGAGAAGGAGATGCTGTGGCAAAGGTTCAGAGAATCCATAAAGATAATAGAAGGGGAGATGGCCCGAAAGGCTCTGGAGGTGGGAAAGAAGGCAGAGGCAGGAAAGCCCGAGCAACCCTCTGAATTGGTGAAGGAGGAAAAAGCAGGAGAAAACAGCCAACCCACGGCGATGGAGGTGGGGTTTGGAGAAGCTAAAAGGGTCCTACCCCCAGGTTGGGAGTGGGTGTGGATGGAAGATCCCTACACTGGACAATGGGAGTGGATGATGATGCCCCATTCTGAGGCAGAGAGCTATCGCCGGAGGGCACATAAAAAGGGGTGCTCTTACTGGGGGGGGGGAGTTAGAGGCTCGAGAGTACAATCACAAGCTAAAGCAGATTAAAAAGGACTTGGAATTTGAGAGATGGCTGGAGAAGGTGAAGGAGGAGGATCGGCGAGCCGGGAGACACACCACCGGGAGGGGGTTAGCCTTGCGGGACGATTTCCCACTAAAGAACTGGCGAGCGAGGAGAACTGGACGCAGAGCTACCTCAGAGTTTGGGGTGAGGGCAGAGATGCCGACCAGTGACTTGGAACCTCTGGGGGCGTGTGGTGGAACCCCCTCCCTCCAGAGCAGAAGGAGGACTGAATTTCTCAGATTGCACCCCATCCCGGGACGCTAACAACTACCCGTTTACTGTTACAGTTCATAATGTTGATAACGTTGTTAAAGGGAGTGCCTCCAGGGATCTGGATGAAGTAAATAAATCTTCAGTTCGTTCTAAGAGAGAACCGTCTTATTTGGGCTCTGCAGGGCGGGATGAGTGGTCAAACCCAGAACCCTCACAATCATGTCAAAATTGTTTTGCCTTTGGCTTTCCTGAAGTGCAGTGAGTGCACATGTGCTATATCCAAATTGGTACTGGAGACCACAGAGGGGGAAACATCTGGTGCTTTATTAGATTGGAGATCCTGGCACCATAGACATAAAAAGAGAAATGTTATATACAGCTTCACTCTTATAATTTGGCACATTTGTAATGGGGTAGGGCACACAAAAACAATACAAAAAAGTGAATTCAACAGATGCCTGCTTCACCAGAGTATATAACAGAGCATATAACCGAGGTTGACATCAAAAGAAACAAGTGTCTTTTTTAAAAAGAAATGCAACAAACAACAACAGGAAACACATTTCATTTGTGATAGCTCTCCATCCGGGTGCTCCACAACCCAACAGTTAGTTTTTCTCACACTCAGAGTTCCTTATCAAAATTTTGGCTCTTGTGAAAACTTTTTCCCCAGTCTTCAAATCTATGGCTGTTACTAGTTATTCCAAATCAAAAGTCTGGATTCTGGATTCTACCTTTCTGCTTCCCACATACTTTTTTTCAGAGTAGCTGAAGAGTATTCTGATATCCAAATATTTCTGTCTTCTTAATTGCACTAAAATAAACACATGTAAATATATGGTTTTTTCTTTCCTTTCCTCTCTTCCTTCTTCTTCAGAATATAAGAAGGCTACACTAAACCAGATCAAAGGTCCACCACATGCAGCACTTGGCTATTGGGTTGACGTCCAGTAGTGAGTTGTGACAGGAATAGGCCCATTGAATCAATGGAACTGACAGAAGAGGAGGCTCATCAAATCCCCACTAACTTCAATCATGCTACTAACTTCAATCATGCTACTCTAGCTGTGATGCACTAATGCAGGCATGTCCAAACTTCAGCCCTGCTGATGTTTTGGACCACAAATCCCAGAATTCTAAGCTTAGATTGCCAATGGCAAAGGACTGTGGGAGTTGTGGTCCAAAACATCTGGAGGGCTGGAGTTTGGACATACCTGCACTAATGGATTCTAGCGTAGGAAATCCACTAACACAGTGCAAGGGTGCAAGGGTGCCAGGCAAATTTCAGGTGGTAGGTGATTCCATAAATGGGAAGCAACCACTGAGAAGGCCCTACTGCTTGTCACAGCTTTCCGGGCTTCCCTCGGGGTTGGGACTCCCAAATATCCTGCCTGGCTAGCACAAGTGATCTTGGCAGATCTTCCTGGGAGCTACTTTGTCAAATACTAAACTAAACAAACTAAACCTACCCTACATACTTTTAAAGGCATACAAGTTCCTAAAGAACAGCTAAGCCCAGAAGTGGGCTGTGTTGCTATAACATGTGCATCTGCTTATCCAGTTCAAAAGGCTGTAATTGGATTGCTAATACTAGGAAACAATCTAAGCGAGATGTCAGCGCTGCACCTGATGGCTGACAGTCACCACAATAGAACTTCTGTACCCTGTGTTTACTTGGAGGACAGAGCAATTGCAGGATTTTACAACCATTGCTTAGACATCTGTAGTTTCTATGCTTCCATTATGCTAAAAAAAAACCCAGGCCTTTTGTGCAGAATTCTTTTCCTTGCTGAATAAATTAAACATTAAGCAGCTCTGCATTGTTTAAAAGAAGCCTGAAAGCTATGATTCAAAAGTAGCTCTTTAAAAACAAAATATATTATTAGAAAGCCGACAGTAATTTTGCTTGCAAGAGCATATGGAGATTTGGCATTCTTTTAAGGTCATTAGCGCATTGGGTTCTCTTCCTCCTCCCCTTTGTAATGAATCTTATTCAAGGGAAGATACAACTTCAGAGTTACTGCTGAGTATAAAAGACTGTTCTTCTAGGCTGCTCCATACAGCTGCATAAGAATGGCATGTTTCTATCGTTTGTATCCTATATGCCAGTTCTAGAGTAGTGCTCACCTGATTCTGTGGATCCAGAATCAAGAAAACAGGGAGACCATGCAAGCGAGCAGGTGGGATCATGCTATTTTTGTTGCTTATAGAGCTCAGAATGAGTTCTCCTCATGTGGGATCACATGGACAAATAGAACACATTGCAGACCACTTGTGGAGTATTTGAGTGCAGGCTATTTCCCAGCGCAACCCTAATCCATGCCCAAGATGTTCATCTTCAGGGCTACTACTTTTAAGGCCTAGCTGGAACAATTCCTTGGCCAATGGCAGGGTCACTTTAAGGGATATCTCTCCTTGTAAATTGACCTTTTCCAGTGTGACTGGGCACACACCTTTCCAGCCGCCTAATTGCAGGCTTTGCCCCCTGATCCCAGAATAAGACGCAAGACACAAGTGATGGGTTTAACCATGGCCACACTTTATTAACTATTAACTTTCATAACAAGAGAGGGGGATGGAGTAGTGAGGATTAATGATTGGGCCACTGAGTCACGCTTGACCTTGCCAACATACACAGCGTCTTTCTTGGCGAGTCCAATACCCTCCATTTGTACAGTCCAAAAATGTTGCACGTTGGAGCTGGTAAAATATCCCAAATACACCCCCCCGGGTGTTTAAGCTCCATCATTTGGTAAGCCTTGGCCTGCAGTCAGGGCCATCGCGTCCATTAAGGCGAACTAGCCAGTTGCCTACGGTGCCAAAATGGAGAGGGGGTGGTGCCAGCCTGCTGCCCCCCACTGCCCCCTCACCACTGGCTACCGCCCCCCGTCACCGTCCACCCACTGCCCCCATGCCCATTGCCACCCACCCCCGTGCCCATCGCCGCCCCCGCCATCCGCCGCCCCCCTGCTGCCCTGCCCCTGCTCCTGCTGCTGCTGCTGCCACCCTGCCCCCACCCGCCCGCCCCCTCGCCACCCCTGCCCCCCGCTGCCCCCCACCCCTCACCTAGGGTGCAAAAAAAAAAACCTAGCGCCAGCCCTGCCTGTGGTGTAATCCCAGTGCATCCTTCCCACAATACTGTAATCTCAGGATCCGCAGCATCATTAAATTGGATGAGCTGGTAGAATGACATTGTTAAGGTAGACTCACCAACGTCACCCTCTCTGCACTACCTGACAGTGTGACCAAAGTAGCCTCATAATTCCACTGC
Source organism: Phrynocephalus forsythii (assembly GCA_029282475.1). NCBI lineage: Eukaryota > Metazoa > Chordata > Lepidosauria > Squamata > Agamidae > Phrynocephalus > Phrynocephalus forsythii. The sequence continues at coordinate 131,944,354 of JAPFRF010000002.1, read as the reverse complement.
CTACTTTACTACCATCTAAAAAACCCAACCAGTATGGGATAGGCAGAGGGGGGGGGAAAACATCACCCCGAGGCCAATCTGGTGATGAAGGCAAACAATTCCTATCCAGACCCAAAAGGTGACCAGCTATGCTCACACTGGTTACAGGGAGGGAGGGTGAGCTCCGTGCTGAAGTGGATGCCAAAGCCTAGGAGGAAGGGGGCTAATATGTCTCATGATTACAGGGAGGGAGGCAAAGCCACCCCACCTGCTGGATCAGGACCGGCGTTGGAATGGGGCCTTGACATAGAGTGAAGATTCGAATCTGAATCAGAGTGGGTGGCAACACAAATAAGGCTTGGGAAAGTTTTCTTTTCTGCATTACAAGTTTCAGAAAATCCCAGGCCAAAGCTTTTTGTCAATTCTCAGAGAGGTATTAGAGGTATATCATCCAATTTTTCTAAGTGCCGATTCCAACTTTAGACATGAGCGTCTCTTGGACCAGCAAAACTCACTTCCTTTGCACAGAAGCAAATTGCTGTTCTTCAGCCCCATTGCCACTTTGCTGATTAGGTTGCAAACAAGGTTCTCTTTAAGGTGTATGGCTGCACCCGCATGCACAACTTTGTCCCTTCTGCACAGCACTCCTCCTCCTCCGTATTGCCACAGTGATTGTTGTTAGCCCCTTGGGTTCCCATCACAATGGAACCTTGTGCTAGGGGAGTAGGGCAGAGCCATAAACATAAGGGTCAAAGCCCCACCCAGCAGGATTGAAAATTAGAAGGGCTGTTGGTTTCAAAAATTTCTTCTATCTCTCATTTTGTAATGAGAAATTACAAAATTTCAGGCTGTGGACAAAAAAGAAAAAGTGTTCTAGTCAGATAGTAGAAATTTCCAACAGATCCAGAGATCAAACAGTGGTTGATCTGATGATAGTACACTGCAGAAATTGACCAATATTATTTGGAATGCATGTATTTATTCATGTATTCATTCCAATATTATTTGGAATGCATGAGTGGGTGGTTTGTTAATTATTGAAATGTGTATTGCAATTTCATGGCATTGATTGTCTTTGTAGAAATTTTGTTGAATTCAAATGTGGTGGTGCTGGTGGGGGGATAGTGATAACAATTCAGTAAACAATTCAAATATGTAACAAAGAGGATTTTTACTATGTCCTTTACAAGAAATTGCTTTCTAGGGATAGAAACCACTGATAAAGAATTTTATAATTTTAATGTGAAACTAGCTGGATTCTACCCAGAGTCATTAAGAAAGTCTCCTTTTCTACCTTTTCTTTGAAGATGTCTGGATGTACACAGTACATCTTGGTAGGTGAATTTAGTGTCTGGTTTCAAATACACAAGGCTGTTTCAGTAAGAAACTAATACACAAAGAAATGCTGTTGAACAATATGGTCCAAAAACCATAGGACTGACTACATGATGGTGATAACCTAATCCTATCTCAGGTCTTCTAAAACTGTTCATACTGCACTATTTCAATAATCATGAATTTGTTGGCTGGATATTTCACTCAATTCGCATGGCTCTAGAGCCAAGGGTTGGGAGTTGTATTCCTCACTGTTTATCCCAGAGAAGCCAGGCACCGTAGCCTTGGCCAAGCTTCAGTCCAGGGATGCTTTCTCCCAACTCCCACCCCAACCCCACACCAGGAAAACAAAATAAAAAACCACTTCCTCAAGAAAAGAAGACCAATTGCCATGACTTAACTTCCAGATAAACTCACCTGGATGACTGAGAATCTTCACAGACACATCTGAGAATGTCCCACTGAGAAAACTATGGCCTACTCCATGGTGCCACTTCCTATCTCACACAAACTAGCGATGGGCATTTTGTTTTGGAACCAGTAGGTTATTAAACGAACCACGCGAGCCCAGGTGGTCCTCAGAACATGCTAAAACGTTATCTTTTCTGCCTTGCACTGCTGGCCAATCAGGGAGGGAGGCAGAATGATGCCTGTCCCCGCACAGCTCCTGATTGGACAGTATCACAGATCTAGCACAGAAGACATCGCAGCATGCTTCCTCGTTGGATTTTAACCCTGCACGAGACAGAGAAGAGTAAAGCAATTGATCTGCATGTATCAGCCTGTTCTCAGGACCACCTGGGCTCACATGGTTCACTTCGTAACCTACTGGTTCCGAAATGAAAGGCCCATCCCTATTCACCATTCCTTCCCATCCCTCCCCTTGAATGTTTTAACCTTGGGTTGGGTTCAAACCAATACTAGCAACTATAGCAACCCTGCTGTGATAATTAATCTAACATCTGTCTTATTTAGAATTTTTTAAAATGGCATGGATCATAATGCTGAGTGGAGATCGGTCTTCTGATTTCACCAAACACATGAGTAAGGCAGTTCAACCATCTCTGGAGGATCAGCAGGTAAAATCTTGCCAACTTGATGATTACTATAATCTCACATTTAAAAGAGTTTCAGCAGCTCTCTTGGAAGAGCAAAATAAAGGTATTATTGGATATTGGCAGTTTTCTTGGAATAAATTCTAAGCATCCCTTTTCTCTTGTCTCTGCTGACTGAATGATAAAAAGTGCTTTTCATGAGAAAGTATTTTAAACAGGTTGGATGCTCACGGTAGAAAGAGCAATTCTCCACAGCTCATTTGTTTTAGATAGACTGCCATAAAGTGAATTAAAGATCTTCCAATGTTAGGCATCTAGGTGTATCTGTGTTTTTGCTTCTTTTAAATAGGTGCCTGATGGATCATTGGAACTCCCTCCACAGCATTTTAAAAGCAATTAGATAATTAGCACAGTGTCATTTAGTGTGCCACTGTCTTATTTATTACATTAATGAAGCATTAATACATTACCCATCTTTTACTATTGTAGCAACTGTTATTACCAGAGCTGTCACGCAATTAAGGAATTCTAGTTCGTTAATCATTTGCATTACAACAGGATAACAAATCAATTAATACATTAAAGATTTTTTAAAAAATTTGTGCATTGCTAATAGTCTGAAATATTGAACAAAGCATGATATGAACTATAGTTAATGCAATAAACAAAAGGAATCACCATTCTTAGAAGCAAAAGTTATTATTTAAGTTTAATATTTAATTTGCTGATAGTTATATATCAAAGGCAGCATTATCCTGATGTTTTTACCCATTCACAGTTTTACTCTTTTTCACTGTTTTTATGATTCACTGTATATTTGCTTATACGGGTCATACGGCCGCAATAAACTTGAACTTGAACTTGAGCATTATATAAAATCAGAAAGAAACAGTCAAGAAACAAGCAGGAAATTTGTTCTTCAGAAGTTATGTGTCATCAGGTCATCCTCAACATAATGGTAATCCCATGAAGGAGTGTTCTTCAGGATGTCATATCCTCAGTAGCTCTCTTTAGCTCTTGCAAACTCGGGTCTGTGGTTTCCATTAGGGGACCAATTCATCTACATTTGATCTTCTTTTCCTGCTGCATTTCACCTTTCCCAGCATTATGGTCTTTTCCAGACAATCCCGCCTTCTCATGTTGTGCCCAAAATAGAACAGCTGCACCTTCAACATTTTTGCCTCCAGAGGCAGTTCAATCTTGATTTGATCTAAGACTCACGCTTGTTCTTCTGGCAGTCTAGGGCATCCTCAAACCTCTCCAACAACACCACATTTCAAATGAATCCACAGAACTGAAAAATGAAATTGTAGAACTCTTAACAGAAGTATGCAACTTGTCTCTGAAAACGGCCACAGTGCCAGAGGATAGCCGATGTAACACCAAATTAAAAAAAAAGGGGGGAGAAACCAGGAAACTACAGGCCGATTAGCCTTATATCTGTCTTAGGGAAGTTGCTGGAAAGCCTCATCCAAGAGACAATCTTAAAACACATAGAAGAACAAGCCTTGCTGAGGGAAAATCAGCATGGTTTCTGAAAGGGTAAGTCTTGCCTCGCAAACCTTTTAGAATTCTTTGAAAAGATCAACAGGCATGTAGATTTGGGTGAACTGGTGGATATTGTCCATCTTGATTTTCAGAAGCCTTTTGACACAGCCCCTCAACAAAGGCTGCTGAGAAAATTGCACAGCCAGGGGATAAGAGGGCAGGTCCTCTTATGGATTGAGAACTGGTTGAGATCCCGGAAACAAAGTGTAGGTGTCAATGGAAAATTTTCACAATGGAGAGAAGTGAAAAGCGGTGTGTCCCAGGGATCTGTCTTGGGACCAATGCTTTTCAATCTGTTCATAAATGACCTGGAGACAGGTATAAGTAGTGAGGTGGCCAAGTTTGCAGATGCATATTGGGGCAAAAAATCAAAACTTTATCTTGTCTTGGGACCAATGCTTTTCAATCTGTTCATAAATGACCTGGAGACAGGTATAAGTAGTGAGGTGGCCAAGTTTGCAGATGCATATTGGGGCAAAAAATCAAAACTTTATCTATCAGCTCATGGGTTCTGATCTATCTGTGATGGATCGCAAAAAAGATCTTGGTGTGCTGGTGGACAGCTCAATGAAAGTGTCAACCCATTGTGTGGCAGCAGTGAAGGAGGCCAATTCTATGCTAGGGATCATCGAAAAGGGGACTGAAAATAAAACAGCCAACATTATAATGCCACTGTACAAAACAATAGTAAGGCCACACCTGGAGTATCGTGTACACTTCTGATCACCACATCTCAAAAAGGGCATAGTAGAAATGGAAAATGTGCAGAGGAGAGTGGCTGAAATGATTACAGGGCTGAGGCACTTCCCTTATGAGGAAAGGCTACAGCATTTGGGGCTCTTTAGTCTGGAAAAAAGGCACCGTTTGTGTGTAATATTGATAAGAACAAAATAATGTTGGGCGTGAGTAAAGTGGATAGAGGGACACTCTTCTCCCTCTCACAAAACACCAAAACTAAGGGACATCCACTCAAATTGAGGGTTGGGAGAGTGAGAACAGATAAAAGAAAATACTACTTCATCCAGTGCTCTGTTAATCTGTGGAACTCCTTGCCACAGGATGTGGTGATGTCTTCTGGCCTAAATGCCTTCTAAGGGGGATTGGACACATTCCTGCAGGAAAAGTCCATCATGGGTTACAAACCATGATGGAGATGTGTAATCTCCAGTCTTAAAACTGGGGTATTTCAAGGGCCAGATGCAGGGGAGTGGTATCAGGAAAACGATATCTAGTCTTGTGCACTCTCAGAGGCATTTGGTGGAGCCACTGTGAGACAGAGGACACTGGACTAGATGGGCCCTTGGCCTGATCCTGCATGGCTCTTCTTATGTTCTGATGATTAACGAGAAGAGAGAGAGAGAGAGAGAGAGAGAGAGAGAGAGAGAGAGAGAGAGAGAGAGAGAGAGAGAGAGAGAGAGAGAGAGATTTTAATGTGTGCTTCTGTGGACAAGTCCACTTCATCTGACATAAAATGAAGACATGAGATCTCCAACAGCCTTCATTGCCTTCAGGCAATAATATTATTTGAATTACTGTGCAACTTGTTCCACTGGCAGCTTATTTTCCTCTGTTGACAAATGTGATTGACACACAGCATTGTTAAGGACTAGGGTTTCAAGAGGGACAAGTAGCAGCATTAGAGAAGAGGACAATATGTGAGATATGGAAGAATGTAGTGGGGGAAAGACCTGATGGAGCAGAAGTAATCATGGGCCTCTCTATATGAGGTGAAACATTGAAAGACTGTTGTAGACCTTAACAGAGAAGGAAGCAGTGGCACAGTCACAGTGCCCGTGTTATTATCCTTCTTCTTTGTATGTGTTGATAGCTTTTGAAGCTTAACAATTGTTTTTAAAATAGACTGTTGCACTCTGTTGTTCTTAAATGTTTTTATTCACTATTTTTGATATAACCGTTGTTTGAGTCTTTTAAAATATTTACATATTTTCTGTTTTTAGCTTTTACATATTGTCTGCTTAGTGGTATAAGCTACCTTGAGTCCTTAAGGAGAAAAGCAAAGTATAAATATTTTGAGTACTTACCTACCTACCTACCTACCTATTTCATGGAATAAAGTTAGAGAAATCAGAAATCTACACCCCGGGGAATAGCGAAAAAGGGGCTCATGTAACATTGTGTACAACCCAGACAATTGTGTGCATGATGTGTTTAAAACAACATTGATGCAGGAGCAAACTTCCCATTGAAATATGTCTGATCTTTATTGTACAGTCTTTTTTTAGTGCTAAGTTAAATCTTGTTTGTTTATCACTCAGCTGGGATTGCCCATAGCAGCCCTCTGGATGTAGCCCACTTTATTTCTTGGATGCTTGACAAAAAAAGGATATTTCCGTGACATGTTGGCTGTGGATACCATGGCCATCTGGTGTTCCAAATGTTACCTGTCACTGACCTAGGCATTTTAAAGCTGATTCACTGTTTAATCTGCCTTGGTTCTCTTTAGCTTTCTCTGAAATATTTTATGGAGACGGTTTTACTGTTTTATGGCAGGGCTGGGCAAAGCACACTATATCAGTCCTTGCAAGTATAGCCTGTGATAAGTAATGAAAGGAACAGACATCCAAAAATATCTGGATGGATGCACCTTCTCCAATCCAGTTTTCCAATATTATTTTATAGTCAGTTGTATTAATTTCCATTATAAAAATAATAAACCTATGAACATTAAAAGGGGTTTGAAATGATGCTAAATGATTGGACAGATGCCTGGAGGAAAAGTCCATCACAGGTTACAAACCATGATGGGGAGATATGTAATCTCCAGACTTAAAACCAGGGTACTTCAAGGGGCAGATGCAAGGGAGTGATATAAAGAGGCATATCTAATTGTCTCATGCACTCCCAGACACATTTAGTGGGACCACTGTGAAATACAGGAAGCTGGACTAGATGGGCCTTTGGCCTGATCCAGCATGGCTCTTCTTATGTTCTTATGTTCATCATAGAAGAGTCAATTCTATGTGGATTTGGGCAAGATACACAGTCACAGGATGTCTCCAGAAGACTTGCTACATAGAAAACCCTGAAAAGGGTTGTCATGACAAAATTGACTTTAAGACACATTAATTAATTAATTAATTGTTACTTAAAACCTGAAAAAAATCCATCAGATCACAGAGCCACTCTCCTTCTCATCATGAAGGGCATGGAGAAGGAGAAGAAAAGCATCTTAGCCTGGAAGCAAGACGGAAATAGATTGGTTGGTATCTCAGCTGATCATTGTCTAGTTTAGATAATAACCATCCAATAGCCTTAAACCAAAAAAGGGCAGAGTAAATTCACTGTAACTTCTTTCAACAAGGCAGTGCCATGCCACCATTGTACATAGAAGGAGCATGTGTCTTTGTTGTTTCCTATTAATATTAATGGAGGCCAATTTAACACAGAGTCATTCATTTAATTTCCATACCATCCATCTGGCAACATGGCCACTCTGGACGTTTTACAACAATCAAACAATAAAGACATTGAACAATTATATAAAATACAAATTACACATCACAAATTAAAATGAGATGGCAGGACTGATGGTTTTAGCTGGTGTTGATACCAGCTCTGGGAATGTCTGCTTATAAAGCCAGGCTTTTAAAGGCCATTTGAAGGAGCCAAGCAGATTTTGGACAGGAGCTTGTTCCATACTGTAGATCAGGGGTCCTCAAACTTTTTAAACAGGGGGTGGGTTCAGTGTCCCTCAGTCATTGTTGGGGGCCAGATCTACCCCTGCTGTGGCGCCTAGCTCCCACTTCGGGGAGGGGGGGTCTCCTGGCATGGGAGGATGCAGGTTGCAAGGTTGAGCAAGTAAATGTGTGTGTGGGGAGCTAGACTGAGGCTGGGTTCCTGCACGGAGGCCAGGGTCCCACAGGCAGGGGTGCAGGTCAGTGGGGGCTCCCTGGCAGAGGTGGGCATCATCTCCTCCTCCTCCCTTGACTCCCCAGGCTCCCCTTCCTCTCCTCAGGCATCTGCCCCGACCCCTTCTTGCCCCCACCCCACCTGGGGGCAGGGGACACAGAGAAGGGCCGGCCTCTCCCCCTGATGCCCTCCCCACAAGTTCTGCAAGCAGCTGCCACATGTGCATCCAGCGGAGAACTCTCTCTGGGTGCCAGCCTTGTTGGTCTCAGAGGCAGCTGTGTCTGCCCTCACACCCCCTCCCCTCCAAAGGGACCAACCGCCTTGCCATCCTGGCACCTCTGGGGGGCTCTGACTGCCCCTGGACCACATTGGCCCTTACGCCAGCCAAGGAGGCTCAGGCAGAATGCACACCTGGGTATGAACAGCTTCTCTCTGGAGAGGGGGCCAGCACTTGCTCCCTCTGCCCCTCTGCCCCGTCGCTCCCCCTTCTGCATGCCCTCGCCCTAGCCCCAGCGCTTGCTGTGCCAGTATTGGGGCGGCTGCCCAGTGTCCATCATGTGCTCTCTCTCTCTCTCTCTCTCTCTCTCTCTCTCTCTCTCTCTCTCTCTCTCTCTCTCCTCTCTCCTGGTGGGGTGCCAGGTGCATAAATGGCTGCAGGAGAGGAAGGCTGCTACGGGCCCAGTTGGGCCCAGTTGGCTGAATGGGTGAGGTTGGGTGGCCCACAGCCAGATGATTGCCCAACCCCCTCGAAGGCCTGGGGTCACTTACTTAACCTTGTGAGGTGCCAATGCGCCCTGCAGTCTGTGCCTCCTTGCGTCCCTGGATCTGCTGCACTGCTGGGTGGAGGACGGGAAGTTCAAAGTTATTTAACTTCCTAGCCCACTCCTCCAGAGGGTGGCTGACATGCAGCAGAAGTGGTGAGGAGGGCTTGGCATTGGTAAGTTTCCTCCCCACCTTCTCCTTTCCTTCTTTGCTGCTGACCCACCTGGAGATCCAGCACTACTCGTGGCAGCTGGTGTTCCCTGAGCTGGGTGTGCGTGGGCAACAGGGTGGGTGGGTGGGGGTCTGCAATTGCCGGTGGGCTGGGTTCAGGACACTGGAGGGCTGGATCTGCCCTGCAGGCCAGAGTTTGAGGGTCCCTGCTGTAGATGTTTGCGGACATCAAAAAGAAACAATTTTAGTGTTTTTCCCCCTTTCTGAGCCTCTGCATTAAGAATATCAATCATCAGTCTAAGAGGAATTGGTATTACAGGCTAATCTCATGGAAGCAGGCATTTTGCCAGGTAACAAGGTCTCAAACTGTTTAGGGCTTTGCATATTAAAGTCATTACCTTGAAGCTGGCAAGAAAGTGGATTCGTAACCATTGCAAAATGGCCAGGGTTGGGGAGATATGTTCATAGTTTTTCAACCCAGTTAGTAATTTTTTCCACTGCATTCTGGACTATTGAAGCTTCTGCAGCCCAACATAAAGACCATTACAGTAGCCTAATTTTGGGACTACCAATACATGAATCAATGTTGTGAGGAACTCATTGTCTAGGTAGTGACACCACTGGGTAATCCACTTGAGATGGAAGTAGGCGGATTATATCACAGATGCCACCTGGGATTCCATGGATAGCACTTGGGCCAGCAGAATGCCCAAGCTGTGAACCTAAGACCTCTTCAAAGGAGAGGAATGTCCCCAATCACAGACACTCAGTACCCCCACCGGGAGAATTTCCATCTTATCTGGGTTCAACTTCAGTCTGTTTTCCTACCACCATTCCAGCACATACTCCAGGCAGCACTCAAGGGATGTGACAGCATCCTCTGCAGAAGGATGGTAGGAGAGGTAGAGCTGCATGTCATCTGGATATTGATGACATGAAACCCCAAATCTCCTGATGACCTCTCCCAGTGGTTTCATGTAGGTGTTGAATAGCATTGGTGATACGGTTGACCCGTGTGGAAACTCACAGTTGGGGATCCATGGGGTGCACATAATTTCACCAAGCTGAACTCTCTGAGAATGGTTCTTCAGGAAGAATCAGAGCCAGGACAAGGCCAGGCCACTGATCCCTGACCCAGAGAGCCTCTTCAGAAAGAAAGCTAATGGTATCAAAGGCTCTGAGAAGTTGAGGAGGATTAATAGGGGCATTTTGTTCCTGTTGGTCTCCCTTATAAGGTCATCTTGCAGGGTGACCAATCCTGCCTCTGTGTCATGACTCAGCCTAAATGTGGAATGGGATGAATCAAGGGCATCATTCTCCTCCAGAAGCACTTGAAGCTGGTCTGCCACCACCCTCTGCACTAGCTTGCTCACATAGGGCTTCAACAGTCACACAGAGTATGACACCTGAGAATATGGAGCTTTCTTTCAGTTATCTGAATGAGATAACCTTTTAGCACAATTCTCCAGCATATGTGTGAGGTCCTTTAACTGTATCATGTCAGTTGCTGATCAGTCATTAAAAAAGTGGCTTTGTAGGGGATCCTATTGTAAAGTGTATTATTGTTTGTTTGTTTGTTTGTTTGTTTCTTGCTTGTTTGGGTTGCCATTTGTAGAGACTAGCAAAGGATAGGGTTCATTTCAGGACATAATTACATCACTTGAATATAATTAGATCCCATATATTATGTAGGTGCAAGAACACCTTCACACCCTTCCAGAAATTTTCTATAAGAGAAAATGCTGCTGAAGATAAATTAAGCGCTTAGCTCCTTTCTTTCTACAACTTTCACCAAATTTACTATGCCTGTGCTTTACACCAGTTTAGCAGTTTTCCAAAGCTACCCAAAATATCTGTGCTTAAATAGAAAAGTTAACAAAAGGCTACCTTAAAAGCAATGTAGATAAGGTCTTTGTCTGGGAGCACTGCTAGGCTTTGAAATCATGGGCATATGCAATGATTTCTATCCAGTCATGGGCATTTCAACTCTAAGTCCTGCATTTGGGCAGGAAAAGACCTGAAAAAAGGGCAAGGTTGTGAATTTCTGCACCAAGATCAGAATGTAACATGTTACTTTTTGGACTGCAGCGTGCAGAATCCCTTAACATGGCCAGTGGCCATATCGGCTCAGAATTCTGAAAATCATCAGCTTGACAAAAATATTAAGCAGGAGAGGTGCAGGAAGAAAAAATTAAGGCAGTAACTGTAGATTCTACATCCACAGAATAGCCCTACAACCAACCCACCTGATTGTTTGTAAACGAAATGGGCAGCAGCTTTGGGAAGAGGTAATAGGGTGTGCAAAGGCAACACCAAAAGGTACCCTGGCTGTCATGCCCTAACTCCAAGTCCATGTCAAGTAGCTCTTCCCATCATGGAAGGACTCATTTATTTGGGGTTTAGGCCACTTAACTGTAGACACACTTGAGTTTTCTCTTGACACAAGCCTGTATGAAATCACAAACCCATGTGGTAGAGTGGTTAGTGTTAGGCCAGGACTGAGGAGACCTGTATTCATAAAACTCACTAGATGGCTATCATCAACTGCAAGCTCTCATCTTGATCCATCTCACAGGGTCATCCATCCACCCATTTAACTGGAAGAATATGTCTTGTCCCAACATCAGAATCATTCCTACCTGTTGTATTCCTCTATTCCAGAATTTAAAACTGGGGAGTTGAATTCAGTCACATTCATTCTCATGGTTTCTTTGTTCCTCATCACCCATCCACAGTGATGGGGATGTGAATTAAGCAAAAGAGGAACTCAGATAGAGTGGGTAGTCTGCCAGCTGATCCTAAGTTGGATCTGTGCCTCATTTGCCCTAACGAAACAGCCTCTGCTGGTCATCATATTTATCCTTCTTAAAAAATAAAATGCACTTTTTCAGGGCCTTTGAAAGGATTGGAAGTTAAGTAACCCCTTCAGTCAATACAAGGCCAAGAACAAACATTGAAATAATGTATGCTAAGCATTTTTATTTCAAAAGCATTAAATGCTAATGCATGTTGTCTGGAGCTGGCGCTTCAGTCCTTGCTCAAGCACAAATACAACCCATGGCGCTGTTAAAATGCAGTAGTTGCCAACACTAAAAAGAGGGGGAAATACTTATACGCTTAAGCAAACTTGGATGCAACTTCAACTGACAGCTTGTCCTTAAGGCTTCTTCTTCTTCTTCTTCTTCTTCTTCTTCTTCTTCTTCTTCTTCTTCTTCTTCTTCTTCTTCTTCTTCTTCTTCTTCTTCTTCTTCTTCTGAGTAGTAAGGAATCAAGCAGTGTTATTAGGTTTCTCAATGTGATTGCCAAAGAATTTAATTCAAAAGCATTTTTGATATGTGTGTTCCAAAAAAAAAAAAAAAGTGTGCTGTCCTTTCAGAACAATCCTTATAAATTCTCCCATCTGCTAAAAACAAGCGTTCTGGTTCTGGAAAACCACCAAAATCAATAGTAAGGTATGACACAGCTTTCAACTGAGGGACAGCACTGCAGTTTTCTTCACAGTTAGCTGGAACAAGTTGGGTTTTGTCCAGAGCCGGATTGTCCAAGAAAGCAGTTTTATAAATGAAGAGTTGCTGATTGCCCCCAATGTCTCCACTTGGAATGTCCCTCTGATTGCAAATGTGTAGCCAATGTAGACGTCCTTTTGCAGATACAGGATCCCGACCAACCAATAAAAGTGCTGTTCTTTTAACTTAATGGAGTAGAGACTAAACATTGTCCCCTGCACGTTTTAATTAAATACTAGATAAGAATTTCACCTTAGTTTTAGGGGTTCTAATTAAAACAGGTATCTTCAAAGGAACCACTGTGACTAATGACCCAAACCTGGCCACATTTGCCAGTTAAATGTTGCAGGGAAAAATTTCCTCAGGAGGAAGAACTCATTTCTTTATCTGCCACCCAAACATGTTTATTTTTATTTAAGCATTTTCTGGTTGTGGTGCACTTGAAATAAACATGGTTATTCTAGATTCTAGCATTTTTTAAAAGTATAACTTGTTAGAACAAATCAATAGATATCCTTAGCATGAATCGATAGATATTCTGAGTGCAATCAGCCCATAGAAAAAATCATCTTCCAGGAAGTGATGAGGGGAAAATGTATGTTGGCTAAGCATTTCTCCCATCCTAGCACCAAGTACAATGTTGAGGTATGTGTGAGAGGAAACATTTACCCCTTGGATCAACTAAAAAGATCGGGAGGTAAGCTTGGGAATGTCTGAGGGCCACACTAATCAAATGCTGTAAGTCAACACTACTTAGCCCTAGGATAGGATAGCTCAGTTTAATCAGTAATGCTCACAGTCTGAGCTCCAGAAGTATCCTATTAGACTGTGGTCATGCCAACAACATGTTTTCCAGCTCTCGCTCCTTGATTTTGCCATTTAAATTTGCAGTTATGTGACGCACAACCATTAGTGAATCATTTACCTGGCAAGAATGCTAACTGCAGATCATTTCTTGCTTGGCCACAGGTTTCTTCTTCTTCTTCTTCTTCTTCTTCTTCTTCTTCTTCTTCTTCTTCTTCTTCTTCTTCTTCTTCTTCTTCTTCTTCTTCTTCTTCTTCTTCTTCTTCTTCTTCTTCTTCTTGTTGTTGATGATGATCATTTAAAAAAAAAACAATGAGTTCCTGCGTGTGTAAATCACTTTTTTGAATCACTCTCACCATGCATGTCCTTTTAAAATGTTTTTAATTTTCATTTTATTTGTGTCAATGTGTCAGTTAACTTCTGTCAGATGGTCTCAACAAGAAACTCTAGGTGCTGTTTGAGTTGGAAAGAAGTGACTTGGTATTCCAAAACCACATTGGGACACACATCCTAGAATAAAAGCCATGTCAGAATCAGAATCAGAATCAGAATACATTTATTGGCCAAGTGTGGTTGGACACACCCAGAATTTGTTTTGGTAAAATATGCTCTCGATATAAAAGGAAATATAAGAATCAGATAGTCAACAATAAAAACACAGTACAACAATACAATATAACCTATTATTTAAAAGGAAGAAGAGAAGTAAAAATTAATTATTCAACAGTTTGATAGCACTTGGAAACTATCTTTATATCTAGTTGTCCTAGTAGGCAATGCCCTAAAACGCCGCCCTGAGGGTAACAATTGAAACAGGTTATGTCGAGGATGTGTGGAGTCTGTGTATATTTTCATCACCCTCTTTTTAGCTCGTGTGGTATACAATTCCACAATAGATGGCAGATAAGTAGCAATAATTTCTTCTGCAGTTCCAATTATCCTTTAAGTCTATATCTGTCATGCTTAGTCACAGAACTAAACCAGACAGTTATAGAGGAACAGATAATAGATTCAATAGCACCTCTATAGAATTGAATCAACAGTTCTTTTGGCAGTCTGAACTTCCTAAGTTGACGCAGAAAAAACATTCTTTGTTGTGCTTTCTTAATAATACTTTCAATATTAGATGACCATTTTAAATCTTGAGATATAATAGTGCCTAAAAATTTAAAGGACTCCACTATGGACACTAAGTTATTTGATATCATAAGAGGTGGCTGTATAGAACGAGCTCAGAGTTTGACAGGAACATGACTAAAAGCCATGCAACCACAAGGGGATGTTTTGCTGGTGTGACCTCAGTCTGAGAATGGATATCATTTTAGGAAGCATGCCCAGGAGGCAATGTTTTGCTAGAGTAGAGACCTTCAAGACAGCCTAGGGCAGATGAACCACTGTGTTGATACAGATAACTTAATGTGCATGAAAAAGATTCACAAGTTTTTTTTTTAATCTGTGAGAACTGGTAAGTGAGCTTCAGAATCACTGGAGGCTATTGCTAATACTCATTTAGTGCTACTTGGTGCAGGATGATGCATTCTGGTAAGCCATGATAGAAAAATGTCTAACTGATTGCTTTAAAAATCTCCCTATCTTCTCTCTGCTTTGAAACTACAAGAGTTATAGTTATAAGACAGAAAACTGAGGAGCTGTGCCCCTCCCCCAGCTTTGACTAGGCAAATTCTGGAAAAGAAGGTACTGCAAGATCAAGAGAGTGTCTTATATGACAAATAAAAGGCATGAAATTAAAATCCACATTACAAGGCAGCAGTTTATAACCTGGAGCCTGGTCATAAGATTCAACTTCTACCACGTTAACTGTCTTGAAAAGCCTCTTTTGTGTTCTCTTGAATTAGAGTGGAAACATGGATTATGGCCTAAGCAATCAGAAGCTATGCCAAAGTTAAAATGATACTTGCTTAATGCTGGCTACTTAAATGCTCTATTATGGTAAATCAGAAATTTGATCAGCCCCGTTCAATTGGAGTGAGGCTTCTTAGGGCTGAGCAAGTTTAAGGGGAGGCAGCCTTAATCCTCTTCATGCAGATTTTCAAATGGTGCAAGAAAGAGAAGGTTCTCGCCACATTTTGATTTATGTGATCGAAGGTCTTGGCAAGGTCAAAGGCAGCAACTGGATTTAAATGGAAAATGCAAGTTCGGCAGCCAGGTCTGCTCATTTATCTTTAGATCTGTGTGCCCTGACTTGTTTTTTTTTTTGTGTGTGTGTGTGTGTGTTTTTTTTTTTTCTGGACAGTTGAGGATCATTTTCCAAAACTCGGCTCCCAGCAAATTCTGCTTTTATTATATGCAGATGACATCATAGTTTTAACTTTAACCCAGTTGGGTCTCGGTGGCCTTTGCAAACTATTGTGAGAATACTTTTCTGCCCATTAATGATTAAAAAAAAAAATCTAAGAACTTGGTGTTCTCTAGGTCTTGGAAGAAATTCTGCAGGATAATACAGAACAATGTCCTTGAACAAGTCAAAGAGTATTTGGAGCTTAAACTAGAAATATAGTTATAGCTGGACTGCCCATCATTACATGGCCAAATGCTGTGTAGCAGCTATTGCTCATTTCTTCCACATTGATAGCAGATGCCATTCCCCTTCTGCTACCTTTGTCTTTAAAGCAAAACCAAGGGCCCATCTACTTTAAGGCATGCCTAAGGCACATATCTGGAAGTTGAGTCATGGCTACTGGACTTCTTTTTTGAGAGATAGAAACATCGGTCAGACCGATGAAGCTGTTTGGATGAACAGCGAAACTTTTCTATCTCTCAAAAAAGAAGTCCAGTGGCCATGACTCAACTTCCAGATAAACTCACCTGGATGACTGAGAATCTTCACAGACACCTAAGGCACATACATTTAATGCTGCAGTTGGTGAGGGCCAATCCGCCTTTTTGTGCCCAATCCTAGGTGTTCCTAACTGCACAGGATATGCAGCCCTATATTTAGAAGCTGGAGTTGGCTGAATGGGAAACCATTACATGGATCTAAATCCTTAACGTAACATACAATTCTTAGCAGAACACTGCAACCATGTGTGCCATATGTTATCTGATTCCTATATCAGCATGTGGCTACCCGTAATTAAACCCATAGACATGCTTCTTGATTCAGTTCTAATGCTTGGACAGCAACAGGCCTACAGTTCACCAACCAAGCAACTTCATTATACAAAGAAACAAGAACTTCTGTCCTTGGCAAATAGAACCTACTCCCCTCTGGCTCCTCTTTGAAGTAAGTAACCTGCAGGTGGCCTGCAAGGTGGATGGTATCCTTCCATCATACAGATCATCTGTGAGTTACTTAGCTATGTTTCAAACACCCCAGACCTGTAGTGCATTTATGCTCACAAGATAACTTGTTTTACCATCAACCCTATTCAAAGGAAGATTTCAGAGGATCCAACACAGAGAAGGACACTGTCTATACTGAGGTGGGACAACCAATTTCTTATCACATACCCTTTTATGTACCCTCAATGAACAAATTAGGAAGGACCTGATTCAGCCCTTGTGGGATAAATTTCAAGGCCATTCAGATGAGTAGTCAGTCATTTGCTGCAGAATGAAACCCTTATATAACTTTTTCCTAGTTGCAATTTGCAGAAAGCTACTTGAATGACTAGTGAAACTACAGATGTAAAATTTCTGGAAATTATGAAGCTTGGGAAAAATTGGGAAAAATTGTACATTTGCACTTCCCACCCCTTTTACAGCTTGAAAGTCATTCTGTTTCTTTAGGGACATAAAATGCATGCATTTTGCAGCAGCAGGTGAAGAGGGGAGACCCCCATGTTGAGGGTCTTGCAGCACCTTTCCTAGTGGGTGAAGAGGGCTCCCCCAAAAAACCAGTACAAAACGAAAGTGACAAAAAAACAAAAAAAAATGAACCAACTAATTTTTTCAAGTTTTACCCATCTCCCATTTGTAGAAAAACCTTTTTCCTAGTTGTGCAGAAAACTATGACTATGGACAATTTGACTTGGCATAAAATTATCACAACTAGCATATTAAAATACAGTGTATCCAAACAATTATTACAAACAGAATTTACTTTTTTTTTGTAATTGTAAGTAACAAATGGAGTAAAGTCTCCTGAACTGTTTACTAGTTTATGTGGAACAAACAGTCCTCTACAAAACAATGTTTACAAATCCAGAATTAACAATTCATATTTCCTCTCCACAGTATTAAATAAAAATAAAATTAAAACCTTATTCTCTTCAAAAGAATTGAAAAGGGGGAAATGTATAGAAGGAAGTGGGACTAAGTCTCAATGAATGGGCATGAAACTTAATCAGAATCATTTTTGTTCTATATTTTTCATTGCTTTGAGGCCTAGTAAAGAAGACAGAAAAGAACCAAAAACACCTACCCACATGAAAGAACAAAAGTGAAACCATTTTCTTTTTCTTGTGACATTAGCAGCACCTCCTAAAGGAAGAAATGAATCTTGTTCTTGCACTGGAGAATTCAGTTTGTAACTTAGGACTCGCTTGTCCTTTGTGTGTAGAAATTAGAATAATTTGATACTATGCATATTTTTTTAGAAATGATTTGGAAAATATTAGAACACCCTGTCTTAAAATATTTTATTCATCGTGTTAAAATAAAACATTCGATAATCTTTTTTTTCTTTTTCCAATTTTTGCAAAAAAATAAACCAAAAGGCTTCAGGAAAAAAATGGACCCCTCCCAATTTTTTTTCTGTTTTTTTTTCTGGGCCTTCACATCTCTAAGTGAAACTACAGCTTCCAGGAAACCTGGCCACCACAGCTAATAATACAGCTGTCTAGGAATTGCAATCCAAGAAGACACATGGATTACCCAAAGTTGTCAACCACTGGCCTACTTAATGCCTTGTGGTTGTCTTCACTTAATAAGATACATTACATTGCAGGATCTTTAGGTGATGCTTGGTTTAATATAGTAGGCCCTGTCAGTCATATGGCTAATAAAAGTCACTATCTCCTTGAGAATCAAACAGGTGGTACAAAATTACAAGGCTGTGATCCAGGATCCAGCGCTTCTCAATAATCTCATCTAAGGAGACATCAGTGCTTTTTCTTTATATTCTACATCTTAGTTTATATTTATTTTATTATTTATTTATTTTCAAATTTATATACTGCTCCTACTTCCCAAGCGAGAACTCAGGGTGGTTCACATAAAAATATAAAAGATTAAAAGGTGGCTAAGAACAGCAGCAGTCACAATATCAGTCCAAGCACACATAAGTAGGCCGGGGCAAAGGAGGAGGAAAGAAAGAAAAAAAGAATACATGGAACCTCACACATTGAACTGTGTACAACCACAAGCCATGAATATTGCTCTTTTGGCTTATTTACAAATGTTCTGCATGGCAGCCAAATAAATATATTTCAAAAACATACTGTTGGTAATAAATCTAAATTGCTTGATAGCAGGTGATCAGTCTGTGACTTTCTAAGGCTGTTGTTTGAGTTTCTCAAGTTTCCATAGAACTGCCATATTTTTTCGCTCCATAAGATGCACTGGACCATAAGACACACCTAGTTCTAGAGGTACAGGTATATGTGAAAACATTATTCACACATACATACTGCGGTCCTGGTAGATCTCCAGCCACAGTTTACTCTCCAGCCATGCTGCTCTTGGGAGGCTCAGAGCGGCATGGCTGGAGAGTAAAATGTGAAGACAAGCCATCCCGCCCCCTGCTCGGGTCTCCATGCTGGGAAGCCTCCGGCCCTTGCAGAGGCCTCCGGACCCAGTGCAGGTTCCAAATCAAGAGTAGTGGTGGCACTGAAGAAGACAAAATATACTTTCTTCAGAGACACTGTTAGATACCTGGAGGGTTAGGACATTCTACACCTATCAGCACAGTTTGGTAGCAAGATCAAGAGTGCAGTGATCTTACTGACTGAGTACTGACCAACATGTGAGTGAAAATCATGGAACCCACAATTCACCCTGCTGATGGGCAGATTTCATTGAACTTTTGACTTACTGTGAGTTAGAACTGCCTTATATTAGCTCAGGATGTAGCTTAAGTGACTGAGGCTCTGCACTATCCAATCTCTGGACATTGCCTACCAGCAGATCCTTGGCTGATAAGTAGGTTCAAATCAAATACGGTGGTCCCCCTCCCTTTCACAGTTCATATACTGCAGTCCCAGTATATCGCAGGATCGCCGTATATGAAAGGCAAGCCCCCCTGGGGCAAGCTGCCTGTTTGAGGCCTCCTGCACTTACCTCAGGCCTGGTGCTACCCCGAACGGCCTTCCAACGGGCTTACTTGGCCCGTTGGAGGCCCCAGAAGTGGTTTTTGGTGAACAGGAAATTCTGGATCACCAGAAACCACTTCTGGGGCTTCTGACAGGCCCAAGAAGCCTGTCAGAGGCCCGTTTGGGGCAGCACCAGGCATCAGGTAAGTGTAGGAGCCCCCAGATAGCCACCCCCCAGACCTGATCCATCCACATATCATGGATTTTCCATTATTGCAGATCGGGTTGGGTCCCTAACCCCTGCGATAGGCGGGGGATTACTGTACAGTATAACTAATTAAACCTTGAAATACAGTACAATGTAACATACAGTATATAACTGGAGTTTTACTCTGTTTTATCTCCATTTCGTGTACAATTTTAACTTAAATTAAATACAGTGTTTTTCGCTCTATAAGATGCACTCCCCCCACAACAGAAAGGAGAAATGTCTGTGCACCTTATAGGGTGAATACACCTCCATCCGGAGGCTCCAGAATGATGGTTGCAGAGACCTCCGGACCACTGCAGTTCCCAGCCCTAGCTGCTTCTCAACCCAGCTGTTTAAAAAAATTCCCTTGCATGATTGATTTTTTTCCATAGAATAGAAGGAGAATAAAGAGCCCTACTGGAGACCATAGAGATGATAAATAGGCTAGAGAGTAACCACCCACCATGATGACCATAGAGCCACTATTCAAGATAGGCAGAATGTGAATCTAGGGGAGAAAGCTCTCCCATTCAGCCTGGCATGAAGAGCAGCTCTATGTTCATCATGTTGGGTGGTTACTCTCTAGCCCGTTTCCATTACTGGTTTACTCTCCCTCTTCTCTTCTATGGAGGAAATATCAATCATGCAAGGGATCTTTTTCTAAATGGAAGCCTTGATCTGCCAGACAATGTTATTGTGTTGTGACCTTGTTCCCAGGCTTAGATGGAAAACAGGACAATTGTTTTGCAATGATTTGTACTAAACTGCTGTTCAAACTTCATTTTAAAAAGTATTTTCATTTTCAGTGCTGCTTTTTCTAGACCCCTAAATTCTACATATTCTACAAAATGTGTAGAATTTTTCTACAATTTCAAAATTTCACATCTTCACAACCTTACTCAGAAATCCTTCCCAGCACTCCAGTGTGGAAGCAGGTGAAATTCTCACTTTTTTTCGTGTGAGGTCCAAGCCACTCATCAAAGTAACTTCAACAGTCTAAGGAGAGTTGGTGCAGGTCTTTGGAGATCTTGCACCAACTCTCCTTAGACTGTTGAAGCTACTTGGATGAGCAATGAAACATTTCAGTCTAACAATAAGAGAAGTCCAGTTGCCATGACTCAACTTCCAGACAGATGGTACCGTAGGCTCTTTAAAACACAAGCTAAATTGTTGCCTGAGCAGACACTCTAAGATACTCATTTCAGTGTGAACGTTCGTGGATCAAAATCCACTTCTTCAGGCACAAGGAATCACGTGCTATGTCCTAAGAGGATGGCTCCGTGAGTTGGATAATAGAGCCAGGGATTAAGAGTTTGATTCCTCCCTGTGCCTCTTGGGAGAAGAGTCAGCCTGCTTTCCCACCTTTTGAGTGGGTAATCCCCACCCACCCACTCGTGTCCTCTTGGCTGTCACAGAGACACAGAAATACTACTGATTTGGTTAGTATAATAGCATTCAGTCAAATACCATGCACTGCTCTGCTAGATACCAGTATGTAGAGATGGGCACGAAATGAGCAATTTTTCATTTTCATTTTTGTTTTTTCGTTTGGTTACATAACGAAACGAAAAACGAATTTTGTCTCCAAAATGAAATGAAATGAACCGAAACAACAGAAATTTTGTCGTGTGTTTCATTTTCGTTGCGGTTAATACATTGAACTGTAATGAATGCTAATGAAACAGCATTTTTTTTTTTCGTTTTCATTTTTTCATTTCGTTACGTAATGAAACGAAAATGAATTTTTTTGCAAAAAATTCATGAAAAACGAAAACGAACCGAAACGGACCCCCTAAACGACAAACGACAAACGAAACACCATTTTTTGAGTCATGCCCATCTCTACCAGTATGTCAAGTTAGCATCTATATGGGTACTTGAGAGTGTAAGAGTAGGTGAAAAAGAAACATCCCAAGAATAATCTAGATATATTGGGTGAGTGGGGATCCTACTCTTCCTTCTTAAAGTGTAACTGGAACAACACATACAAAGCACTGAGGAAAAGAAGGAGGTAGCTACTTTGCTGGGAAGAGGCTGAACTATATTATACCGAATTGTCTCACTTCTTGAACTTGCTGCATGAAAGCCTACCACCCTCCATTTTCTTTCAGTTTAAGGGCCGGAGAGACAAATCGCTGCCAGAGGATCTATGCCAGAGGAGCTGCTGTCTCATAAACCAATGCAGAGTTCCATTTCACTCTGTACGTGGCATAATTCAGTAAATATTCTTCCTCTTCGATCACTGATCCATAATTGCACCTAGCAAATTGTGGTTTCACATGAAATATAATTAGAGCAATATTCTTAGAAATGTGTGTTTCTCCACTTTCATTGGGGGGAGGAGAAGAGGGGAAATAAATAAATAAAAGCATTGTACCTGTGGAGAAAGGGTGGGTTTTACCGGCATCCAAACTCACACGAAATTGAAATGTTGCTGTAGATAATAGTTTGGCAAATAGCATTAGCAAATCATCTGGAATTCAATTGCACAAATCAAAGCTTTCTCTCTTTTAGAGCTAGTAGCAGTGCCTCAGTTAATTTAAAAAGCCATATATCAAAATTAAGTCTATTTAACACATGAAACCGAGCCCCTACCCTGATGACTCTCCAGCATGGCACATTGTTGCAAAGCTGACATTTCTGTAAATTGAAAGCTATGGTTGTTGATACCAGATGAATGTTCATGAGAAAATGCTTGTGGGGGCAGACAATGAAATATCGAGCAATGATGACTCTCCATCTGAACGAAGCAACAGCTATTCAAGAAGAGACATTACCTGGAGTGCTGTGTACCTGCATCTTTGATTTTTAAATGCTCACATAGAGGCCCACATGAGCCGAAATTCTGTAGTGTGGTACTTTATTGTTGTTTTGACCACTTTGGTAATTCAGCTTGCACCAAATTACAACATACATAAGTACAGCTAATAATATATACGTGAGCAAGGTGCCAGGTTAACAAAACTAAGACTGGTAGATTGCACTAGAGTAGGCCCATTGAATCTATTGGGATTTCATTAGTCAAGTTCCATATAATTTCAATTGATTTTTATGGGCCACTTCTAATTTCAATTTACGGTGGTAAAGAAAGTCACAGTTAAGAGTAGGGCCCATTTGAGTCAATGGAACCTATGAAGGAGTTGACTCAACAAATACATTTTGATTCAATGTACTACTGTAGTGTGATCTCCTACGCTAAGCAACAAGATTTGGGTCACCTTCCAGACGTTTCACCAGACCCTGTGGCTGGCATCTTCAGAGGGCTCCTTGCCCTCTGACAACTATCAGATTCTGGCTGTGAAAGCCTTCGAGAATACATTTATATGTTTCTTTTGAGTGAGTTGTCTTTCATCTGAGGAAGGTTATCAGACTTTTTGTGCAGGTCTACATTTTTTCCTGAAAAAATATGGAAGAGTGTTTTTTCACAAGAAAAATTGTATATTTTGCACAAAATAAAAGGTGATTTTTTAAAAATTTCAATGCCAGGGGAAGAAATGGAATCAATGACAGAGTTTATTTTCTTGGGCTCCTTGATCACTGCAGATGGTAACTGCAGCAACGAAATTAAAAGACGCCTGCTTCTTGGGAGGAAAGCAGTGGCAAACCTAGGTAGCATCCTAAAGAGCAGAGACATCACTTTGCCGCCTAAGGTCTGAATAGTCAAAGCTATAGTTTTTTCCAGTTAGTGATGTATGGAAGTGAGAGCTGGACTATAAAGAAGGCTGATCACCGCAGAATCGATGCTTTTGAGCTGTGCTGCTGGAGGAGTTTCTTGAGAGTCCCCTGGACTGCAAGGAGATCAAACCTATCCATCCTGAAAGAAATCAACCCCAAATGTTCACTGGAAGGACAGATTTTGAAGCTGAGGTTCCAGTACTTTGGCCACCTCATGAGGAGAGAGGACTCCCTTGAAAAGTCCCTGATGTTGGGAAAGATTGAAGGCAAAAGGAAAAGAGGATGACAGAGAATGAGATGGTTGGGCGGTGTCATCGATGCAACCAATATGTATTTGTCCAAACTCCGGGAGGCAGTGACCAAATTAGGAAGGCCTGGTGAGCTCTGGTCCATGGGGGTCACGAAGAGTCGAACACGACTGAACGACTAAACAACAACATTCAGATTTCTGGGAGGGGAGCTACCAGCATGTATGTGGATGATGGGGTTAGAGATGCTTTCCTACCCATACAGGTTAGTGCAAATGGTATGGTCCCAAAGCACCAGCAAATGGAGGGACTGATATACCATATTAGATCTCTGAGTGCAAAGCAAGAAATTGGGAGTTCATTCCCCTCTTTGAAAGAGGCTGGGCTCGAGGATCCACAGGGTCTCTTCCATCTTTGCAGTTGTCAGTTTTGTTCCTCGAAAACCCAGGGTAGGGTTTGCATAAATCTGAGTTGAAGGCACATAATTAATGCATTCTCCCAGACTTTGGTGATCTTCCCAGAGGACTTTTGTGATTGGTTGGGCTAAAAATATATATGATATATTCACGCACCCAGTCCTCTTTAAACCTCCATGCACCATCTGCCATACACTTAACTGCTTTCCAGAGCTGCTGTACCATTATTTTCAGTGGCACTATAACAACCCTTATGAAAATTGTAAATGTTATTCTTAACAGAAAGAAAGAAAGAAAGAAAGAAAGAAAGAAAGAAAGAAAGAAAGAAAGAAAGAAAGAAAGAAAGAAAGAAAGAAAGAAAGAAAAAAGATCAAGCCTAGCACAAGTTGGAGAAGGCATAAAAACCCAACAGATGGAAATAGGCCATTGCATGTGTCACACTCCCTCTCTTTTCCCAAGCACAAGAATTTACTGCCATGTGGGAAGAGCCAATTTGTGAAATAGCTTTAATTCTCAGCTAACCAGCCTGCTGCCGGTTGCCTGTGAAAATCCCTTCACTGCCATTTAAGGAAGATAGTAGACGTCTGTTCACTGCACCTCAATAATTGGACAGGCAACATATTGATCAGCACAAGAAAGAAAGAAAGAAAGAAAGAAAGAAAGAAAGAAAGAAAGAAAGAAAGAAAGAAAGAAAGAAAGAAAGAAAGAAAGAAAGAAAGAAAGAAAGAAAGAAGTGAAAAGCACCTTATTTGCAAATGATCAGGAAATGTCTCTCTGGCCACCAGCTAGTCATCAATCTGCAGCAGAACAAATTGAACACCAATATTGCAATTATGTCTCCTATACCAATCTTCTCACACCCAGCTCGAGGGAGACAAACCACAGGAAGAAACTCAGTTGGTTCTCTGCATTTTCTTTATGTGACCATATTGTAATACATTTCTTATACAGGATGACTTTAGTATTAAGGGTAACTCAGACATGCATATTCTTAATTCCTTTGAACGCAGTTATTAGGCATAGTAGTTACTTGAATGGATGGGTGGATGTCACCTAAAACACCACTCCACTTCACATATTAAAGACTGAAACCATAGTTCTATTGAAATATGGTGAAGGTTTTAAGTATGCTTATATGTTCCTCTTTGGACCTTCATGCTCATTGACTTGGGAAAAACATTGAATATGTGACTTATATGTATGCATTCATCCCCAACAACTTAAAGCCCTGTATAGTTTCTGGCTATTATCCAGAACAGGATTACTGCATGTGTATTTTGGGGTGATAAGATCATCACATATATGGTGCTGGGTCACTGTAGCACACATGATTTCCCAGATTTAGTTGCTGTTTTTTTCTCCAAGTAAACCCATGATTCATGAATTGAATGCAATTCCCACAGTTCTAATGAACACATGCAGTGTTGAAAAATGCTGGGACTGGGGCCCCAATAATTCCTGAAGATGTGTATATTATAGTGCCTTTGGGGCAGTGGGTCTGATTCACTGTGACCTCCCTAGTTCCTTTGACTGTATTTTCACTAGGAAGTCTTATCTTGAAATAGGACGCAACATGCATGGTGAGGTAGTCTTGAGTCTTTGTAACTGCTGGGAAAGTGTGTTCCTGCACTTAGTACACCCAAAGTCATGGCTAAGTGGCATAAAAGCACAAGCAAATAAAACCTATGAGTCAATATGCCCATGATCACTGCTGCACACAGAAATAACCTAGCCAGAAGGTCTGCAGCACTGTTAGAAAGTGCATAGCCTTAAATTGTGGCACAGCTGTCAGGGTTGGGCAAGGCGACCTATGAACATCCCATTCAGTAAGTTTCAGTGAATATGGTTGAACTTAATTATGACTAGAACTGCTCAGAACTGAATAGACAGGCTGCAATTCTAGGCAAACCTACTTTTGAGTAAGACCTGCTAAACCTAGTGCATCTTTTTGCTAATTAGACACATGCACAGAACTGTACTGTAAATATCTAACCGGTTGAAATGATAAGATCCGGGGATCCGGTTAAGGGGAATTCTTCCATGTTTGCTTTTGTAGTATCTGTTGGATAATCTACTCTCTGACAAATTCACAACTTAAGCAGTACTTCTTCACATCTTTGGTGATGTCAGGCCAAAACAAATGATTAGTTATCTTAATCTGAGTTTTCTTCATCCCATTGTGGCCAGATACATAATCATGTGCCATTTTCAAAACTTAGGTAGAGCTACCTGCAAGAAGTAGCGGGAGAATGACCTCATACTCCACCATTTGAGTGACGTTACAAGTACCTTGGAAAAGAAGACACTGCAGATTCAGTTGAGAGATGTGAGTGAGCAGACAACGATAGGTAGCCCTCCAAACATTGTTGTGGTGTAGCACAATGTAGCCAATGGTGAGGGATGTTGGGAGCTGCAGATCAGCAAAACTCGACGACATATCCTATGTTCCCTGTTCCTTCTTTTTTAGATTGCATGTGCAAAGTAGACTTGGAACAAATTTCGACACCAACAAGAGGATGGCAGGCTGTGTTCAGGAAAAGGGTGTGCTGGAATTCCCAGCCTATTTAAAAGATTTACCTGACCTACTTACCATTTTGCTTTTCCATAAAAAGGCTCATTACTGATGATGATGATGATGATGATGATGATGATGATGATGATGATGATGATGATGATGATGATGATGATGATTGATGTGCCACCAAGTCAAATTCTGATTTATGGCAATCCTTTTCAGAGTTTCCCAGATCAAGTGGTTGACCATTCCCTTTTTTCCCCCTGGGGATCCCCTGGGACTGTGCAGCTTTCCCCTGGCCACCCAGGCTGGCTCTACTCAGAGGAGGCCCAGTGGGGAATCAAACTCCTGACTTCTGGATCAGGAGCCAGATGCATAAACCACTGAGCTGCTTATGACCGGTTAATCCAAAGCTCTTCATGGTTCGGCCTGTCATTTTAAAAAAAGCCAGACACCGAGCAACTCTTCTTGAAAACTTAGGCCCTGAGCAGTTTTATGGATGGCAACTTTCCCGGATAAAGCACTAAGGGGTTTGCTCCATTTCATGCCTCGCAATCAGTAGCTCATTGAAGCAAAAGGCCTCCCACAGCAACAATGTCAGCTCACTACTGAACGCATGCCGTGTGACACAATTTATCATTTCAGCGAGAGGAAACACCATCTGTTGAGAAAACCCATTTTCTCCATCCGGTTCTAGCCACCTTATGACTTTTCCTCCTTGTTTCGCTCTGCTCCTGGTTCTCTCTCCCTCCCTCTCGATCTCATTCTGAAAATCTAGCCAAATATATCTCGTAGTAAGGTATGCTAGATTCAGGAACAGCTGGGTGGATACGGCCTTTCAATACCTGGAATTCTTCCACCCCATTCTAGAACATCAGATGATATACGTGCAACCGTATATTCAGTGGTCATCCCTTTCCCATTAGGGTGCATGGCTGTTCTTCACCCTACAGGGATGTATGGTTTAGCATTATTTTGCAGCAGTACTTGAGTAACCTGTTCTTAGGTCATTTTTGACTCATGACAGCCTCCCCAAAGGTACTGTAAATAAAAGCCTAGCTTAGTTCTTGCACGCTCAGCTTCATGGTTTCCTTTACTGAACTAACCTATCTCACATTAAAGCTCCCACTCTTTCCTTTGATTTTCCACAGCAGTATTGTCATTTCCAGTTAGCTTTGTCTTCTCATGATAAGTCCATCTTATAGCTGTAGTATAAAGAGGGAGGGAGTTCAGGCCTGATTTAATCTAGCATCCACTCATTGGGCTTTCTGGCCAATGTGCCCCTCAGGTTCTTCTCCAGCACCAGATTACAAACCAGCGTTTTCCCCCTGTTAGCTTTCTTCTCTATATAGCTTTCAAATCTGTACACTCTTAACTAGATAAGCAGTACTAGTGATGTTATTGGCCTTGATGTCCCACCTCACATATTCCTAAGGAATGCTCTAGTTCCTTTATAGTGGCCCTTCCAAGTCTAACTCTTCTTCTGATTCCTTGCCTGCCTGCCATCTCCGTTTGAACTGATAATCAACCAAGTGTGTGCGTGTGTGTGAGTGTGTGTGTGTGCGTGCGTGCGCACGTGCACGTGCTCACACACACACACACACACACACACACACACACACACACACACAAATACATATATATAAAATACATTTCTTTATTTTCAACATTGTATAACATTCTCCTGCTTTCATTATTTTGTCTTAATATTCAACTCTAATCCTCCTTTTATGCTTCATCCTTTGACTTTCCTCAAGTCTTTCCTCTTTTCTTTCAGTAATGTGGTTTCCTCCCTGCATCTCAATATTATTGTTGTTTCTTTCATGAATCCCTCTGCTCCTCCTTCATCTACATCAAATTTGACATTTTGTATAACATGTTCCTTATTTAGATTGAACAGATTGGGAGACAAAATGCATAAAGTGACTGCAGAGGTGGAAAAAGTACAGAAAAGGCAATTAAATGGATCAGAATGAAGAAACTCTGCTATGTAGAAAGATTAGAAAGTTTAAGGGTGCATTGTTTATGGGCAGTGGGGAGAAAGATGAATGAAGAAGAGCAAGTTGGTGGAATTGTTCTTTAAAAATAACCATATTTATTAAAAACACAATTCTTTTCTTAGTGTCCAGTAAAGTAGCAGTGGTATATTATCTGTATTGATGCAAAGGGACAAAATGAGAGCGAGAGAGCTGTGCATGAACTGTTACTAATGAGTAATTGTTTCAGAACAGCAGTGGGTGCACAGATGTTAAAGTTTGAAATCTCTCCACATTTTCTTATCTCTGGTCATTATTAGTTGCAAACCTAATGAGACTGATTGCAAAATTAACTTTCTGCAGAGGGTTCATAAAATAAACAGGAACAAAGTGATGTTAGATGGCTGAATTTTATTCAGTGTGTTAGATTGTATTAGGAGGTGGCTTTGAACCGCCTGATTAGAATTTTAAGCATGTCTGGAAATTAGGAAGAAAGAAGAAACAACTGTGGTACATCTAAAGAAGAGAATTTGCCACACAGCTTCATATATAGAAGGAAATGTTTTGACCTTGAGATGACAGAACTAAAACAAGTGAAGAAGGAGGAAGGAATTAATCCCACCATTAACTGTAGCCACAGTTTATGGTATAAAAAACTTTATATAATGGAAGAGTTGTGAAAAACACAAGGCTTAAATGCAATTAAAGCTGTTTCAGTTGCTGTTGTGCATTTTATGTGCTGTCAAGTTGTGTCTGATTCCTGATGGCACTAATATGGCTTTCAAGGTATTTCAGATATTTAAGGAGTGGTTTTGCCAATCCCGGGTGCCACACAGTGGAATGAGTTCCCAATGATAACCCCAGCTCCTGCCAAACTAGCAGTTTGAAAGCATGCAAATGCAAATAGATAAATAGGTACTGCCGTAAAAAGTGGGAAATTAAAAACAGTGTTTCCTTGCAGCCATGCCGGCCACATGGCCATGGACTTGTACAACACTGGCTCTTTGGCATGAATATGGAGATGAGCACCACCCCTAGAGTCGGACACGACTAGCACGCATGTGCACAGGGGGGAACCTTTACCTTTACCTTTTTGCCAATGCCACCCCTCCCACATGTTTCCATAGCCCAATGGATATTTGATTGGAGAAGTCATTCTTTCCTAAATCCTAATAATAATTATGGGCCATCAAGGCAATTCTGATTTATGGGACCCTTTTCATGGTTTTCCAAGGAGAGAATATTCCTAAGTGGTTTCCCATTCCTCCCTTCTGGGGGCAATTTTCAGCTTACCCAAGGCCATACAGACTGGGCCTTCTCTCTAGAGGCACCGTGGGAAATTGAACTCCCAAGCTATGGCTCCTCACCTATTGAGCTATGCAGCCAGCTTCATAAGGTCTTCATAGGTGAGAGTCAGCCCATGAGAGCAACATCTCACAGGTCCTTCCTAGTTAATCACTCCATTCCCTACACCACAGTAGCTCCTGTTAATTACAGTAGCCATTGGTAGTCAGTGACCTTTGAAGAAGTTGCTCAGACAATATGCCTGCATCTCTCCCTTAGATTGTGACAACAGCCCTGTGAAGTAGAGGTTGAATCATGGCAACTGGGCTTCTTTTCTTGTGAGACTGAAATGTTTCACTACTCATTCAAAGAGCTTCTTCAGTCAGAGGAAGGTTGGTGAGAGGCTTCCAGTTTATAGTTCACCTTGGTTTCATCCCACCCTGAGCTAAGTATGCTCCTTAGATGGACAATGGCCTGGAGCTTGTGAAAGTCGCACCTATTAAGAATACATACCCATTAAGTATTTCCAACTTCTGGTTGCAGAATCAGACATTAGAAATTGGATTCCCCACTGTGTCTCCTTGTCAGAAGCTCATCCTGATGATCTATAGGTGTCCTTCCAACCCTAAGGTTCTAAGATGTTTTTTGTACTGTGTGTGTGTGTTCTATCACAGGCTAGCAGCTTTGAGCATTCTCATATTTTCTAAACATTAACTAACCTGTCACTATTATAGCTCCTCTTGAGTTACTCTTAGGTTTTACAAATACTGTATAATAATAGCAGATTTGGGGCAGATATGATGATTACTAGAGATGGGCACGAAACAAAAAAATGGTGTTTCGGTTTTACATTTGTCGTTGAGAGATCTGTTTTGGTTCATTTCCGTTTATCGTGAATTTTTGGAAAAAATTCGTTACCTTTTTTCATTTTTTCATTTGTCGTTTCTACCCGCTTTTTGCACGATTTTTAAAGTATTTCCGTGCACAGGCATCCCCCAACGCCCCAGACCAGAGGGAAAACACTAAAAAAAATGGATGCTGGCAGAGACACAGTATACACTAGGTATGCAGGGAGGCTGCAAAGGCAGTGGTGGGTGTTGCCCAGGATGCAAGGCAGCCGCAGAGTGACTGCATTGTGGGGCAAGGGAGGGTACTCACCGAGAGGCACGCAGCATGCACACACACAGGGAGGCTGCAGGTCTGAAGCTAGAGTCGCAGAGACAGCAATCCCACCCTAACTCCCACCAGAGACTGCAAGGAGGACGGGGGCTGCCAGAGCTTTTTATGCCCTCTGTGGCTGCCAGACCTGCCCTCCCAGTCTGCAACCTGGGCATGCTATTGGTTGAACATGATCCCATCACATGGCTTGCCTCCATTTTGTGGCTGGTGGTGACATCCATTTTAAAGGGAAAAGAAAAATACATCGCGATGGGAGAAGACAAAAACAAACGTTTTAAGGACCCCAACCCCCTGGTAGGTAATAATTTCAAATAATTATAACATTATCCCTGTGTTTTTACGGATGTCCAGGGCGTTTTTTAACATTTAAAACAGCTCATTTCATTGTGCGTCGCCATTAACGGAAACGAAACGTAATGACCACAATTTTCGTGATTCTGTTCATTTCGTTGCATTTTCATCACAATTTTGTTTGTTGTTTCGTTACGTAACGGAACGACTAACTAATAACGGAAATGAAAAAATGTTTGTTCCGTGCCCATCTCTAATGATTACTCTTTTTTTTCAATCTGGCTTTCCAAAATCTTTGTGGATTCAGCCTTTGATAGAGGGAAGCAGAACTGGATCTGAAGATTTGAAAACTCTGACTTCTAATATTTGCGTTTAAGAAAAGAGTGTTCTGGCAATCAACATGAGAAAGCACATTTATTCTAGCACCCATTTTGCATGGACTGGAACCTGCCTCAGCAGACCAACGGGTCACCCCTTCAGATATTTAATTACTATCACTAAGGCTGAATAAGGAAGACACATTTATTTATTTATCTTTTCTATTTTATCCTAACCAAACTGTTTTTAAACTAAAGAAACCCCTCCTGTTGAGATAATGAAAGCAATTTTTTTCAGTCATGAACTACTTTCCCCTCCACTTTAAAGAAAGCATTGCAAGGATAAATGATTCCATTTAGCCTCTATTTAAGACTGTTTATCAAACATACTGAAGAAGCACAATTTCTGGTTTGCACATTTTGCAATTACTCAAGTGTCTGGAGAGATGTCGTGGCAAAGTTCAATTAAAACTTCTCTGGAGGCTCCCTTTTCTTTGTTAGGCTTCTAATTCTTCCACTCTTTCCTTTTTTTCAGCTGAAGCATGTGATTTTCTTTCCACCCCACATTCACTCATACCATTCCAATGATGCTTTATCATATCCGACTGCATCTGCGCAGCTTCCTCACACCTACTAGAAGCCCCTCTAAAGGCAAAGAAGCTTAGGAAAGGAAGAGACGCCATAGCCCAGTCTAGACTGAATCATCTGTGCTGTGATCAAATGTCATGCAATACCACAAATGCTATAGCAGCCAGCCAGCCAGCCCCACCCCCAATCTATTTAGAGAGTGTGGATACTGTGCAAATTTTAAATAGCTAGTAAATGAACACAATTTGATCCACTATGCTGAAATCCCGTTGCTTAGCATAAATTGAATTGTAAATGTTGATCCATTTCTCTCTCTCTCTCTCTCTCTCTCTCTCTCTCTCTCTCTCTCTCTCTGTGTGTGTGTGTGTGTGTGTGTGTGTGTGTGTGTTTGCATGCTGCTTTGGTGTTCACACCTCAAGAATCATAAAGATGTTTGATTCCTCTACCACCACCCCCAAGGTCAGTTTGGCCTAGCAGGTATTCTCAACCATAGGCTCTGTGGCTTCCATACTCCTGGTGTTGCTACAACTTATTTTTATTAGAACCAGGGAGTGGTGTATGCCATTATGTTGGGCACCATGAATGCCATGAAAGACACCGCAGACTAAAACAACCTGAAAAATCAGCAGTAAATGAACGCACCCTGAAACAAACTGGACATGAAATCCTCTTCCAGGACATAGAGGTACTGGACAACACTACCAATCACTATGTCAGACTACACAGGGAAGCCATTGAAATCCACAAACATAAGCAGAGTTTCAACAAAAAAGAAGAAAGTGTAAAAATCAACAAAGCCTGGCTTCCAGTACTAAAGGCTGCAAAGTGCAAAAGGTCAAAGCTCAATGATTTCCACCCAGCCACAAGCAAAAGTGATCAGTTCACACAATAGAACAGCTAACAACACCCATCAAGGACCATTGCTATCCTGATTGTATTGAAACTTCTTAATCCCTTAATGACTATCACCTATTGTCCTGGATAGGACATGTTTCCCCTTTCTAACAACTTAAAAAACCCAGTCTCACTCACTCTATATACCCAGAGCTCAGAGAAAACTCCTGAACTCCTTTCCCTCTGAAGATGCAGGCCACAGAGTCTGGCAAAACATCAGGAAGAAAAACTTTCAGAACACAGTAAAAGAGGCTGAAAAATTCACAACAACTCTCAGATCCTGGTCATGAAAGCCTCTGAGAATACACTGATATTTCCCACCCTGGATACTGGTTGTGTCCCCACATTTCACAGTGGACTGAATTTTACCAGCTTCAAATCCTACTTACATCCAGAAGAGGAGATTTAGCAAGAAGAGATAATGTGCCCCTTTCCAGTGGCTGATTAAGCACCCAGTGATAAACAAAAGGAGATCAAATGAAAAGAAAATGAGATCAAGTCAAGGGGAAATTAAATTGTAGCCAAGCTAATATAGATACCAAACAACATCAAACTTTTAAAATGTAATTTTAAAAAAACAGCATTTAGGATCCAAGGAATCAGAATATATATTAAAACTCTATATATTAACATCTTGTCGCATTGCAGAGATCTTTCACATTAATGTCTCTGTAACGTTGGACCAGCAATTTTATCTATCTTCATGACTTGGATTATTGTAAGAACCAGAAACAAGAAGAGCTGAAAGCAATAACTCCTGTCTGGTTGAGATGTGATAAAATTATTCCACACCAGCACAAGTACAATTGTTTAGCTTGTCTTGGTTTTCTTAGTTCTGATGCAAGAAAAAAAGTCAACTATAGCCCTCCCGCACTTAGGTTTTGAATCGCCTTTTGCTTAAAGTCAAATCACCTTAAAAAATCACCTGCCACATTTCCAATTGCTTTTTCTACGGAGCCCCCTTGGCCACACCCCTTTTTGGCCACTGTGTCAGTTTTTCTTGCGACGGCCACCAGGGGTGGTGTTTTTTTAAACCGATTTCTAGACCGCTTTTTGATGCAATTTGGCTGAAACTGCGGACACCATGCACCTTTTCCCCCAGGTTTTCCCCTCTGTATGCCTTATACTGCCGTCGGAAAAGCGGGAAATTAACTACATTACTTAGAATGGAAGAACAACGCCATGACATTACCCTAAAAAAAATAATGACGGGAAATGACAGACAAAATCAGAACAAAAAGTGGTTTAGCAAAGTGCGGATGGGAAACTGGTTCATGAGAAAACGCCGAGTGTGGAATGCTGAATCGCTTCAGCGACCATGTGACTGGGGGAGGGCAGAAGGTGATTCAGAACAAAAAGTGGTTGCTGTTTGAAGTGCGATAGTGGCCTATTAAAAATGCTAGAAAATGTTGGAATAGCAACCTGCATATTATGCTTTTAGGAGGTTCGAGAGAGGAGTCAGGGAAGCCATTCCTGTGTGTATTGAAAATCCCTCTCACAACAGAAGTGGGGGATTTAGGCACAATCTGTCTGCTACTTCTCATGACAAATCAGAAACAACTCACACCTCTACCAGCAAGGCCACGGATAATGGCCTATACTTAATGGGTGTTGGGAAGTGTTGCATAGGTGGGATTTTCACACACACCAGACCATTGTCCATCCAAGGAGCCTATTCAGACCAGGGTAAAGTAAAACCAATGTGGAATATAAATTCAAGATTTCCTACCAACCTTCCTCAGACTGAAGAAACTACTTGGAGCAGCAGTGAAATATTTTGATCTCACAAGAAAGGAAGTCCAGTTGCCAAGACTCGACCTCCAGATGCCTTTAGGAGGTTTGGATACAAGGGATGTTGAGTTGAATGCCAATCACATAGAGTAGCTTCTTATTTCTCACTTTGCCTCAGATTCCTTTTCCCACTTTTTTCTTCAGTCAAGGTTCTGTCTCTGTTAAAGGCAGATTAATGACAGTGTTCTGCAAATGTTAGGTTCAGTTAGTCATGAAGCCTAAACTTAGAATAAAAGCGAAGAGTCAGTTAGTAAACCAAAATAATGAAGCTAAGCAGTTAATATGTATAATATGTAACAAATGAAGATGTTTTGTTTGTTTTCTGCCATATATGAAGCTTTCAGAAAGAGAGGTTGTGTGGAATTCTGTGTGGTGCTCTTTCATTAACTATGTTTAAATATAATAGAAAAATATTTTGATAGGCTGGAGCACTGGGCGGAAACCAACGGAATGAAATTTAACAGGGATAAGTGTGATGTACTGCACCTAGAAAGAAGAAACTTAATGCACAATTAAAAGTTGAGGGGGACACTTGGCTCAGCAATACTTCATATGAGAAGGATCTGGGAATTCTGGTAGATCATAAGCTGAATATGAGCCAACAAGTATGAGCCAAAAAAAGGAAAATGCTATTTCAAGCTGCATTAAAGGAGTTATAATTTCCAAAATTAGCTTCCACTCCCCATAGAGTAGACCATCCTTTTTGCTTCTTATCAACTGGCACTTACAGGCTCAATAATTCACTTTGAGACACTAATAAGAGAATAAAATTAAAAAAAAATTCCCTTTGAGCTTTATTTATTCACAGCTGAATAAATCAAAACATGATACTGAAAAAAATACTACTGCTTACAGCATTGGGCCTCCAAAGACTTACTTCCTGCTTCCAGGGGAGTTCTGCAGACAATATTCTCACTGGAAACTAACTTCTAATAGCTGGCAGATAAAAGCAGCATGTGAGGTTGAAACAAACTTGAACATGCTGTACATGTCAGCTCTGCACATATAAGGATCACAGCTTTACTTAGCACTGAAGAAGAGAACATTCATTTCTGTAGCCCATGAATGACAAGAAAGACTGAGAACGCCATCACAAATAGAACAGTCAGTTCAACTTAGAGCTTAAAAGCAAACCCATCTCTGGAGGCTCCAAAGGGGAAAGTCTCTGATGTCCCATTTCCAGTTGAAAACTTATGCAGTTAATCAGAAAAAGGAGGAGGAGGAGGAGGAGAAATACCGTTATAGTTGGCAGATGAAGCCACCCCACCTTAAAAAAGTTAATGAGGGAACAAATTATCTGGTTGAACTCTTGCACTTTAATTACATGCCCAGCCTTCATCTTTTCTCCCCCTTTCTTTCTTCATTTTCCTCCTCCTCCTTCTCTCTGTCTCTGCCTCTCTTTATTTCATCTTCTCTTAAAAAAAAGTGATTAACACATTAACCTCTCTGAGGATCTCTATTTCCTCCTCTCTCAAGAAATAAATGCCCAACCTTTTTCATGGTTTCAGTACACTCCTGTGATCTCCCATAGCGGTAAATGCTTAGAACAGGCATGCCCAAAGTCAGGTTTGGGGGCCAAATGCGGCCCGTTTTCAAATTTTGAGTGGCCCACAACCTCTTCTCCTCTCCGGCTCAGCCTGTCACGCATCCCCACCAGCTAGCCTCTCCCCATACTGGATGGAGATGTTACAGTTTTATGGTTTGCCTGCCCTCCCTGCCTCCATTTGTCACCCCAGCCACCTGCCCAGCCTACCAGCCCCCAGCTCTGTTGCTACAACATCCTCCCCACCTCCTTGCAAGTCCTAGAGGCTTGCCCAAAGTCAGCCCGGGGCCCAAATGCGGCAGAATGGTCAGCCCCTACACATTTTTACCTCACCAAATCTGGCCCTTCTTGCAAAAATTTTGGCCACCCCTGGCTTAGAACAGTGTTGGCAAACCTTTTAGAGGACTTCTGGGAGTTGTTGTCAATGAATATACGAAGACCCAAGGTTGGGAAACATTGTTTTAAATAAATTAGACATAACTTACTCATGATTAACTTCAGTACTAGTGATTTTACTTGGTCTCTTTTAAGTAAACCAAAGAATCCAAAATACTGAATTAAATAGGAGAGTTTAGATGTTTTCCAGATCCTTCTCATGGAAATCTGTTAGGTATTAAGTCTATCACTCTATCTGTATCCATTTCCCCAAAAGATGTATGTTTAAATCTCTCCCACTTAAGTAATCAAGATGTATTTATTTACTGTAATCCTCAACTTTGGACAGTTCAGGGAAACAGAGTGAAGATACTGAGGATCAGGGCAAAGTTATCTTCAAATTTTTCTGGTTCTTTGTATTGCATGCTTTCTTTATTCATTTTTTTTTTAAATTCCCACTGTCAGTCTCAAGAATGAGATAGTGGCTTAGCTTCCATTTGACTTCCTCCTCTGAATTTTATGCACATAATAAAATATAGAGAGCTGATAAGAGCTACCGAGGAGAGCCACAGAATTCTAATACATTTCTTTGTCTTGCCTGTGCAAATTAAGA
Organism: Phrynocephalus forsythii; assembly: GCA_029282475.1. NCBI lineage: Eukaryota > Metazoa > Chordata > Lepidosauria > Squamata > Agamidae > Phrynocephalus > Phrynocephalus forsythii. The sequence goes on along the minus strand of JAPFRF010000002.1, from coordinate 131,907,157 downwards.
TCTGATACACTGAAAAATGCAGTTCTCTCGAGAGTACAACTCTCTATATGAATCCATATTGTACCCAGTACCCCCAACAGCTCAGCTGAGTTTACAGGAGACAGTGATAAATGGTCGGACAAATAGTGAGCATCGACATGAGAATCTCCCTCTCTCAGTGTGTGCTTGTTCCAAGTGATATAATCTAATTATATATCCACACATAGAGGGGTGCTCAAAGCATATGACCAAGCCCTCCTTCTCCTCCTTCTCCTTGTCTTTACAAAAGAACAGAGAATATCACCTGAATTTCAGTTTTGGCCTGGCCCACCAGAGCATCGCAGGCCCTCTCTCTTTTTGGGTCACCACCCCTCGGGAGGCCTGTAAGGCTTTGATACAGAGCCAGGCCTTCTGGGCGGCTGGCCCGATTCTATGGAGCCATCTTCCTCATGAGATAAGGATTGTGGAACCCCTCCCAGTTTTCAAGAAACAACTAAAAACCTGGTTATATAAAGCCACTTTCAGCAATCACTGAGGTTGTTTGTTCATTTGTTTCCTGCCCAACCGGTTTGTTTGCTGCCATCTTGCATTTGCCGGTTCATTTCCCTTTTTAATTGCTTTTATCTATTACTTTTTGATATATCCCATGGCCTGTTTATTTTTCTATGTTGTTCACTGTCCAGAGCTCCCATGGGAAAGTCAGGTGGTTTATAAATGCCAATAATGAATGAATGAATGAATGAATGAATGAATGAATGATGCTAGGAAGAAGAAAAATGAATGAATGAATGAATGAATGAATGAATGAATGAATGAATGAATGAATGAATGATGCTAGGAAGAAGAAAAAAAATGTCTTGATTGAAAAACACACAGGGCTGTGGTAAAGCTGCATCTGAAGTCAATGAATTGTTTTTTTAAATCCTTCTTAAGATACATTCCTTCCTGTCTCATCTAAGACAGACGTGGATGGCGAAAATGATCTTGCCAAGAACTTGACATCTAATTGTAATCTCCTGGCAAACCACATCTTTTGTCATGTTTGAACATCTGATACATGCTTTGCAGAAGTGGGTATTGCCCACAAAAGCATGCAATGATTTTTTTAAATGTTATTAGTGGCATTTAAAGATATTACCCAGAGCCTAGGTCTGCATTTGCTATTTGTAATGGCCACATGGCTGCTCCTTATTACTTCCACAGAACTACGTTGAAGGTGGCTCTGTTATGGCTCGTGGAGATTCATTTCCGAGGAACAGTGATGCCCATATTATGTGTGTGATTTAGTTCAGGTACACAATTTTATACAGCTATGTTAGACATAGCTCTGCTTTTGCCTCTCCACAGAAACTAGCAATTTCTAAGCAATTCTTACATGTGGTTATTCTTAGATCCATTTACTCTGAGCTGAAGTATATCTGGAAGGACTTTATCGTCAGCATATTTATGTGATGGGCACATTTAAAATTTCTTATTCCTGCTTATTTTATGAACCTTATTAGGCTGAGACTGCCAGTTGGGAATCCTGCATCACTGGCATTTCTTGGCTAACTTCTTTTTTTATTCATTTCTTTTTCATCTGTTGTTCTGCCTAGGAAAGTGCTAGATTCCTACTTCATTGCCCTTTTGATATTAATCCTGCAAAAAGCCAAGTGTCATTCTGTGCAGAACTGGAAGAATCTTCCACAAGGTGGTGTTTCTTCAGTTCCATGCAGGAAAGACATGCCAAAGTAATCTTGGCCTTGCCTCCAGAAAACAGGGCCGTGAATATAACAGAGAAATTCTGTAAGATTTCCTGCAAACAATGCAGAGAAATCTCAGCAGGAGCATAAAAGAGCATTGTTGTCATTGTCGTCATCATTTTTATCATCGTTATCATAGTAATCATCATGTGGGTATGTGTGTGTTGTGTCGTTACAGTCGTGACCGACTCTTCGTGACCCCATGTCCATGGAGTTTTCTTGGCAGGAATACTGGAGTGGTTTGCCAGTTCCTACTCCAGTAATCATCATAGTTGTTGTCATCCTTGGCCCCTGTCCAGGATGGGAGGTTGGGTGATGGGTTACCTATCCATCCTCAGGAAAAAAATCTGCTATTGAAACAACAAGTGTAAACCAATGGGACCAATGGCAGCAAGGCAAAGCTGGCTCTTTATTTATGACAACACTGGGGAAAACTCAACCAGGGCTCCAGTGCCTGATGTAAGCCAGTATTTGCATATGCTCTGCTACCAAGATTGGAATATGGAATGTGCCAGGGACCTGTTCTTTCCCCATTTCTATTCCTCCTGGCTATGGATTTCATCATGAGAAGGGCAATGGGCAACCCCACTGTGGGCATTCCATGGAAGGAAGATTCACGCCTCACAGATCTTGACTTCACAGATGACAATGCCACTGTTCTCAAGAACAAAACCAGACCTGAAACCATGACAACTACCTTGCAAATGGAGGCAGGAAAAAGTGGATCTGTGCATAAATGTAGAAAAGACAAAGACCATGAGTGTTCAACGATGAACAAAGATGAATACTGCAGTCGGACAGAAACACACTGAGATCAACAAGTTTGCCTGTCTTGATAGCATCATATCCAGCTCTGGATTGGCAAAGCATCTGGTATGTTCCAACACTTGTTCCAAATTTGGTCTTCACCATCAATCTCTGTTGCACTAAAGATCCACCTGTACACCAGCATTATATGCTACTGAAACATGGACAATGACAAAAAGATCCCAGAAGGTGAATGCATTCCATCAGAGATGTTTGCTCAGGATACTGGCCATCTCCTACAGGGACCACATTGCAAATGAGGATGTTTTGCAGTGGAGTGGCATCCAAAAGTTAAATGAAATAGTGACCAAACACCAGATGCCCCTTGCTGGGTACATTATTCGATTCCCTGTATAACAGATCCCTAAGACACTGGACACCTCCTAAAGGAAAAAGAAAACAAGACCACAGAAGACCTGACAAGTAACTTTCTGTGAAGATCTAAGTCAGGCATGTCCAAACTTTGGCCCTCCAGATGTTTTGAACCACAACTCCCACAGTCCTTTGCCATTGGAAATACAGGCTTGGAGTTCTGGGAGTTGTGGTCCAAAACGTCAGAAAGGCTGAAGTTTGGACATGCCTGATCTAAGTTTAGCGAACATCACATGGGAAAATGCAGAAATAGAAGCTGCAGAGTGGACCTACTGAAAAGCATGTGTTGCCCAATGGGCCCAGCAGTGGGGGAGGAACTATGACTTAAGTCAAGGAGGGGGAAATGGGAACTCATGATGATAAAGCACAATCATGGTGCAGTGGTTAAACAGCTATAGTGCAGCTATAACTGTGCTCATGGTTGACTCAGCCTTCCATCCTCCCAAGGTCAGTAAAATGAGTACCCAGCTTGCTAGGGGTAAATATATAAGCAGAACACTTTGATTTTGTTTTGATTTGCAATCTCTCCACAATGTGTACAATGAGGTGACACAGCTGCACCTTGTTTGCAAGTGTAAATTACTTTGTGTATGTGTGTCTTGCTTTGTTGCTTCTCTCTGCCTCCTGACATTTTGCCATGTGAGCAGAGAAAGGACAGGAAAGCCTGATGTTCCAGACTGTAGGTTTGCAGTGGTGGTAGCTCCATTAGAGTCAAAGGAGCTGTTCCTGAGTAAGCAGTTTGATGACACAGCTGGCATGATGGGGGTGTTTGTCATTCTTTTCCATCAAGGCTAGAAAGTAATGTACCTTAAGAATGATGAAACCTTGAAATGGCTGGTGAAGCATTTCTTCAAAATACAAATCACCTGTCCTCACATTACTCATCCCAGGCTTTCTTATAACCGAAATTGCACATTCCTGTCTTTGCTGCACACACAAAATTTCCCATCCCCAAGGATAAATACACACACGGTGCTTCACTCTAATCCCCTGAGCAAATTTTCTGTTTCTGCATGCTCTGTGTGAAACTGAAAAGCCAAATACATTTTGCAAAAACCTCATACGTTCTTGCATATCTTTGTACAAATGTTTGCTTTTACATTGAGGGAGTATCTGTTTGGGATGATGCTGGTGGGGAGAGGCAATGTGATGAGTTGTGTTTCCAGCTTCTCACAGGAGATGCCACAACACTTTGGCATAGGGTGAAGACAAGGGGCAGGCTATCCACTACTCGGTAGGGAGATAAGATTTCGGCTCAGAATGTGCCTTCCCAAATGAACCAGCAAAATGTGCCCTTCTTCTTAAATCATGGTACTTATTACCAAAGGGGCGTGGTGGCTCAGCAGACTAAGGCTCTGAAAACTGTTGGCTGCAAAACCGGCTGCTCTGTGGTTCGAATGCCGGGTGCCATGCGGCAGAGCGATAACCCCAGCTCCTGCCAACCTAGCAGTTCGAGAGCATGTAAATGCAAGTAGAAAAATAGGTACCACCGTAAAAAGCAGGAAAGTAAAACAATGTTTCCTTGCAGCCATGCTGGCCACGTGGCCTTGGACTTGCACAAGACTGGCTGTTTGGCTTGAATACGGAGATGAGCACCACCCCTAGAGTCAGACACGACTAGCACACATATGCGGGGGAAACTTTTACCTTTATATTTTTAGAAAATCTGCAAGGAATTCCTCCCTGACTGCCACCATCAACACAACCAACTAATCTCTGAGGCAGCTGGCTCATCCTCTTGAGTGTTGCAGCTGGCTACATGTATAGCTTGACACAGAAGGCAAATCTGCTGCCTCGTTCTCTCTAGTGGTAGGGCCAGCCCTGCATGGATCATTCCATTTCTCAGAATGGTAAAAAGATGCTAAAATGGCCCCTTGGTAATTCTCTGATATTAAGGTTGCTTTGTCTGGAGATGTGGTTTTTCAGGGAAAACGCCCGTGGACTTTGGGCTAGTGAAACAACAGAGAACAGGAGGAGTGCCAGAAACAGAAGTAGATAGGCTGAACCCATTATTCCCTTTCTTATTTATTTATTTATTAATTTAATTTAATTTAATTTAATTTAATTTAATTTAATTTAATTTATATACCGACCAACTCTTACACCCTGTTTTATTTAGTATCATTCATTTTCTTTTTCCTCTCAGTCTTCCCTCTGTCTCTCTCAATCTGTCTGTCTGTCTGTCTGTCTGGCACTCCCATCTTTTTCTCTCTTCTCTTCTTCCAACCTGACAGGCTCCTGGAGAAACGACAGATCATTCATGCAGAGAACATTGCTGACGCTTTGCAAAAGGGTTTTTGAAATCAGTCTGAGGGTCACATGGGTTTTCAGATGTCAGGCGGAAAACATTGAACGACTCCTTACTGGTTTTGCAGTTTTATTGGGTGGCCTTGGTTATTTTCAGTCTATTTTCCTGGGTGTTTATTGGCATCATTAATTTTTGTCCATTGCGAGCTGCATTGTGGAGCTTTATAGGTAAAGCAAAATGGAAGAACCAAGTCCCAATTAACAGTAGAAAATGCTGTGTAGTGAAAATGTGACAAGCCACACTGTCAGTCTCTCTGACCCTAACTACCATTTTTCTGAAGAGTACATTCTTATATAGCTTGTATAATGACAGCTATATTGTAGCATCTTGGGATTTGTCTTTATGTTTTAAAACAAAATTCAGTAAAATACTATAATTTAGAAAATGGTATAAATTGCCCATATATTATGGGGTCAGATACACCGCCTGTTTGGTTGATCTGTCCCAATGAAGTTAAACTGATGAATGCTGGCTTGTGGGAAGCGTTATATCTGATGACTCTCTAAAATCTTACACCAGCAAATAGGGCCTTCAAAGGCAGCACATGGTTAAACCCATGAACTCACATTATGAGATCTGACAGTCTGCTGATTGCACTGACAGGAATCACACACAAAAACACAGCTTGATAGTTCCCAGGGAGCCTTCCAACTCCCAAGGATCACAGAGGTGGTTCCCTGTTTTTCAAAGAGAAACACAGCAATGGAAGTACTGGAAACTCCTCTCTAACCATCTGTTTTGAGGTCCCCCAAATTCAGTGGGACTCCAGATAAGTGTTGTCTCCACAGGCTATAGACCCAGCTTAATCCCTACCTGGTCTAATGGGACTTTAGGATTAGGATTCCTGCATTGAGCAGAGGGTTGGTCTTGATGGCCTTATAGTCCCCTTCTAACTCTATGGTTGAAAGGTTCTCACATGACATGTGAGATGCAGCACAGTGCGGCAATGGTAGCTTTAAAAAAGAGGAAGGTATAAAAGGCATTTTATAAACTTTGGTTGCAACTGAAAGTAAAGATAGCCTGTTGGGTGTGAAATAACTGCAGCAGTACTGGGAATGGAGGTTTGTTGGGCATTATGGTGCAGTAAGAAATAATTTGGAGTGGAATATATGTTGGCAAATTAAATTTCCCCAGATGTTAATGTTTTGACTCCTGATCTCCTCAATATAGCATCCTTAAGAGATACCAGTAACATTCTTGTGGCATGATTTTATTTTTGCATGCAATCCATTGATACCATAAATCTTAATGGTGCTAATTTGCTGCATTTACAGACAATTAAAATTCCCTCTTCTGTTCTCAAAGGAGATATCTGCTACTGGCAGAACAAGAGTGTTATATCTGAAAGTTGCCACTACATTTTATCTGTTCCAAAACACTTGTGTCATATGGTATGAAGTCGTTTCTAATTTACAGCAACCCTATGAATTAATGACTACTGACACGTCCTGTTGTTAATAGCCCAGCTCTGGTCTTTCAAGCAAACACTCATAATGGGTATACTAAGTAAATCCATTTCCTGTTTGGGCTCCATATTTTCCTACTGCCTTCACCCCACACCCCATCCCAGCATTATGACTTTTTCCAGTGAGTCGTATCCGTTCATGATGTGCCCTAAGCATAATAGCTTCAATTTAGTCATCATAGCTTCAAGGGATATTTCAGGCTTGCTTTGATCTAGAACCCACTTATTTGCCTTTCTGGCAGTCCATAATATCCGCAAAGCCCTCCATCAAAAGTATGTGTCAAAGGAATCAATTCTTTCTTTTTTCTGCCTAGCTTTCTTCAGTTATCTAAAGTCCACATCCATACATAATAATTGTAAGTACAGTATCATAATCTGAATGATTTGTGCCAAGGCCCTGGGCTTTTCCTCTCTACAACAGAGGACACTTCTTTGAAATCCTAGACATAGACACTTAGTGTTCCCTTGAAGTTTTGGTTTAATTGCATTTGACACTGTGCTACTTTAGATCCAAAAGTTGGTGCAGAATTCTACCATTCTCTCTTCCACAAGTGTTCTTTAAAGTTGCATAAATACACTCCTGGGGCTGAAATCAAGTACTATTGTTTAAATAGCAAGATCCACTAAACTGGCATGTATTCACAGTTGCTTTTTGCTTGCCTCAACATCCTATACAACCTTTTCTGTTATTTCCCATGAATGCCGCACAGCAGTGATGACTAAGGGATCATATTCACATGTCTGCATGGACAGTGTATCAGGATTTCAAGTGAGGCACATATAGTTTGGACAAACATATTCAGTATTGAAATCTCTTTTCTTATCTGGAAAATTGAAAGCAATTGTTTATGTATGGAGCCTTGTGGCAGAGTGGTTAAATGCCTATACTGCAGGTAAAACTGTGCTCGTGACCTGGAGTTCAATCCTCAGTAGAGATGGGCATGACCAGAAAAAAATTTTTTTGAGTTGTTGGTTTTTGGGACGGGTCCGTTTCGGCTTGTATCCATTTTTCGCGAATTTTTAAAAATTTGTCATTTCGTTGTGTCGTTTGTCGTTTGTCGTTACCGCCACTGCGATTTCGCGCGATTTGACATCCCAGCGAGTGGCGTCCTGCCGGCGCTAGGTTTTTTTGCGCCCTAGATGGTCGGGCGGGGTGGCGGGGGGGCATGGGCGGGCGGAGGCAGTGGCAGGGGGAGGGGTGGGCGAGCGGGCGCATGGGTGGCGGGTGCACGGGCGGCGGGCATGGGTCCCGCAATGACCCAGAGCAGGCGGAAAACACTTTAAACTGACTTGCTGCACAAGACTGCATCGAATAAAGCAATTGCAATTTTTATTGCAAACAAAGTGGGCAGTGCACCCACAGCAGAGCTGCAGGCAGGGTATGAAAGGACCTTGGCTTGCCACCAAGCAAATGAAATTTTTAAAATAAATCCACACCTCCCCTCCCACTCAAACCTCCCCCTCTTTGAAGCACTATCAGAAAAGAAATCCTAACAAACTGCAGGAGAATAAAAAAGAATAAACTGCATTGCTATTCCCCACAGCAGAGAATGAAAGGAATTATTATTATTTCCTAAAAATTCAATTGAATCAATTCCCTTCCTGCCTGCCTAACTGAAATCTAAAGGCTCTGCGAAATTGAAACTAGTCTAGCACAGCAGCCAGCTACACACAGCCCTCTCCCACCCACATCCAAGCCCGGACTGCGACACTTCTGGGAGTGCCTCGGCTTTTTATGCCCTCTTGCACATCCAGAAGTGTCAGTCAAAACCTGGCCATGCGATTGGTAGAATGGGTCCAAAAATTTGCATGGTCCCATCCCATGGCCAGCCCATCATTGCGCAGGTGTAAAAAAATAAAAATAAAAATAAAATAAAATAAAATCAGTGCGACCTTTTACTGCTATAAAAAACCCACTGCTGCTACTGTAAAAATTCAAGCATTTAAAATAGCTAATTTTCGCATGTTTCTGTGGTGCTTTGGTGGTTTTTTTGGACCACGATTTCAAAAAAAATATTGCAGACGTCATTTTGGATCCCCCCGCACCTCATGGCAAATGGAGACACCGAGGATGCCCCCTCCCAGCCTGGTACCAGCAGCCCAGGAGAGGAGGGGGGAAGGCTGGGGACCCCCCCTCCAGAAACCACCCCTCTGGTAGGTGCCCTCAGGCAGGCATATTTTTGCCTGCTTTTTTGGCTGGGAATCAGGGTTTTTTTATTTTTAAAACTTTTTTTCTGTGCCGCTTGGCATCGCGCGATCGTCTGCGCGATGCCAGGAATGACAACGACAAATCAGACCCAATTTTTCTTTTTTCGGTTCGAGTTCGAGTTCTGACAGCTTGATTGTCGTTACCGTTTCCGTTACGTAACGGAAACGATATCCGAAAACGGAAATGACAATTTCGCCAAGTTGTGCCCATGTCTAAACCCCAGTAGCCAGCTCATGGTTGACTCAGCCTTCCATCCTTCAGAGGTCGGTAAATTGAGTACCCAGCTTACTGGGGAGAGGGAATGTGTAGCCTGCATATTTAAATTGTAAACCGCCCAGAGACTACTTGAAGTGGTATGGGGCAGTATATAAGCAGAACACTTTGCTTTCTCAAGAGATGTCTTTTATTCTCTTAGTGCCCTTCCAAGAGGTGATCTGTGGCCTGGGTAGTTACTTCACGTCCTTCCTCGAGCCAAGGTGAACTTGCCTCCGTGTTGAAATCGGTTTTCAACACGGATCGAGAAGTGGATTGAAAAGATTCCCAAGCTCCAGGATGGGAATCTCTCACCCTGCTTGGAGCGCAGTTCAGGGGGCGTGGTCGGGGTGAACTCGGATTGACCACACAAGGACGTGAGGTTCTGTTCCTTCGAACACGGATTGACCCCACAAGGACGTGAGGTTGCGTTCCTTCGAACCGGTCTCCAGCGGGGCTGCAAACTGCAGCGAGAGGGACGTGAAGTATCAGCCCTGGTCAGCTTGTGACTCAGCCAGGAGTACAGTCATACATGTGGAGCAGACTTGTTTGGGTTTAGCCATGAAAGATTGTTTATGTGTAGTTGGCCATTCTTTCCATTCCACTTCTGTGGTATCTTCTTAACACAAGAAGATGTTCTTGATACATATCGTTTTTTGCTTGTGATGGCTCGAAAGATGTTAATATATCACCAATTGGCTCTTAACATTGTGTGTCCCAATCTCCTGAGCCTTCAGGAGATGTACACATAATGACACCTTTTGACTCTTGATCTGGAGAAGATGGAGGAGATGATCAAAATGTGACTGAGCAAATTTTAAGCCTAGTAGCCCAATTAAAGAGGTGCCTATTGCTCTTCTTATATCCCCTGCTGGCACCTTATTGTGTGCACACTAAAGAGCAATGCTATCAGATTCTTCCCCCTCCATCTGCTAGTTGCCATAGCAACAGGAAAACCCAGAGCCCAGGAGAAGCCTTCAAAAAATCAATATGTTTGCCTCATGGAAAAACAAGAAAACAGGAAAGTAGAAAGTTGGGGAGGAAAGGGAGGCCAATGCTAGCTTGCTAAGAAGAACACTTGAATATGAAATATCTTAAATTAAGTTTAATTGCAGATGAGGAGGGGAAGGAAGAATGTTACAGGTTTCCAGCAAGAGTTATGACTATTGGATCTTTCCAACTGTGAGCAGATAAATTTCATAGCATGTGTCCAGAGGATGCTTGCCAGTTATCCAGAGGATGCTTTCATAGCATGTGTCCAGAGAATACATTCAACAAAAGCTTCTCCCTCACTGGTAGAAATGGAATTTTCAACTGCCTTCCTTCCTGGAGGAATAAAAAAAAATCTCGGGACAAGAGATGGGCATGAATTAAAAAAACAAATTGCAAAATTCATTGAAAAATCATTAATTTGTCAAATCATTTTCATAAAAACTGATACCCCCATACAAAAATGAATTAATGGTTTTTATTGATTTTTGATTCATTAATCCATTGGGCTGTAGAATGGCCCCAAGGCACCTAGAGATACCAAAATTGTCCCCTCTACAATCCCTCCATATTTGGTGAAGATTGGGTCCCCACCCCACCCTAGGCCAGCTTCTAAAGAACACTTTTCTAGCAGGGGACCCACTTTGTGAGTATATAGTTTGGATGTCTGAAACCCAATTTTCACCAAACTTTGAGAGATTGTAGAGTAGTGCTAGGGGTGGCATATCTGATACTGTACTAAGTGCATGAGGCCCATCTTCTTTGGAGTATAAGTTAGACGTCAGGAACCCAGGTGTCATCAAACTTGCAAAACTTCCAGAGGATATTAAGTGGAAGCTTCCCTGCAATGTTGGTGTCTCTAGGTGCCTTGTGGGGGCATTTTATATGGATATAAAATAAAACATGAATTTATGACTTGATTCATCAATTTATCAGAAAAAAATGAAAATTATTTATGATTCATCAACAAATCAAAATGAATAATCATTTTCCTGATTTGTACCCATCTCTACTCAGGTAAGTCAACTGGAAGGAGGGGGAGGATCAATCCCTTAAGGCATTATGCATCAATATATAGGTAAAGCAGAGATGAGGGATCAAATGCCTATCTACTGGTAGCCCTGAAGGAATACACAGGTATTCATGTGTGTGTGAGACAATGACCAAATACAGTCTTTGGATATTGCCCTTTTGAGCACAGGAGCATGTGAGCAAACAAGAATGGACAGAGAAGATTATACAAGAAAAAAGTACAGTAGGACCCCAGTATTCACTGGGGATTGGTTCCAGGCCTTCCCGTGGATAATGAAAACCATGGATAAGAGAGAACACTAAATCCCAAAAAAACTGCTGTTTTGTGACAGTAACTTGCTTTACAGCTTCTGTTTGTGATAGTAGCTTTCTTTGCAGTTGCTGAATTATTTATTTACTTTTTTCCTCCGCCATCCGTGGATAACTGAGTCAGTGGATAATGCATCAGTGGATATGGCTCCCAGGTGGACCTCATGAGTGGCCTAGTAGCTGCTGCTTAGGCCAGGTCCTGAGCCTGCAAACACAAGACAATTTCAGGGTCAGACTGGCCCTGATCCTGCAGTTACCAGGACCATGGAGGCCAGATCCTGACACAAAAATTCAACCCCCGTGGCTGCTTTGGAGATTCTGCAAACTGTGCCCCCCCCCAAAAAAGTAGCATTTCCAAACTGTCATGTATTTCTCCTGTGCAGGCTTCTGGGTGGAAGCTACATCTTCAAGTATTTCCCAAGTGGATTAGCTGCCTGGGGCAGAGTGCTGTAATGGAAAAAAAACACTGTGTGCCTGTAGTCAGGAGGACCCTCATGTGGAGCAACCTTTTTTTCAAAAAGTAGCTAATCCTTTGAAATCAACCTCTAGGAAAACAAGTATCAATTTATTCACTTGGCTTACAAATAATCTAAATTCAAAGGGAATAGTGAAAACGTTCACCGCCTTGAAATACCCACAGGTTGGCAAATCCCAAGTGCCATGGAAGCTCCTTGGTACGTTAATTTATCTCATTATCAGTAAATATAGTAATAGAATTTCTTTGTTACTTTGTTTCCCATAAGAAAACCAAGATCAGTATCAGACCATTATGAAATTGCCTCTGCAGCAAACATCAAGCCAAGATGATAGTAAGCAATTAAAAAGTTTTGAGGCCAAGATTAAAAACTTGAAAATTGTCAGGTTGGCCACATTTCTCCTTTCCACCCACTTCTCTCCTTCCCACAACAGATGAAAGATTGAACTAGTAAACAAGAAATCAAAAATGTTCTTCAACCCAAGTTATCACCATGTATGGGTATGAAAGCTGGACAGTTAAGAAAGCTGTCAGGTAGAGATGGGCACGACATGCCAAAATGGTGTTCGTTTCCGTTATTCGGCCCCTGGGCCCCCGCTTCGGTTCTTTACCGTTTTTGGGCCCCTGGGGGGCCACTTTGTTTTTTGATTTTCGGGGGAAGCGGGCTGCCCACTGGCTTTTCCCCTCAGCGCTGGGATGTCTTCCCCACCCATCAGTCAGGCCAGTGGCGGCGGCAAGGAAACGGAAGTCCCAGCAGTGGAAGTTCAAGCCAATGCCACCCTCCGCCTTCCTGGCATGTTAAAGGGACCTTCCCCACCGGATGACAGAGCGCCCAGGTCAGAGGGGCAAAGGGGAGAGTCGGCTGCCCTGCGCGCTGTCAAGACTGACACGGGGAAGATCCCTTTGGGACTCCTGATCAGTTCCTCTGCATGCAGAGGGGCTGAACAGGAGTCCCGCCTTCCCTGTGCTGGTCATGACAGGCGCGCTGTCATGACCTGCATGGGGAAGATCCCTTTGGGACCCCCGTTCAGTCCCTCTGCATGCAGAGGGGCTGAATGGGGGTCCTGCCTTCCCCAGGTGGGTCATGACAGGTGCACTGTCAAGACTGGCATGGGGAAGATCCCTTTGGGACCCCCGTTCAGTCTCTCTTCATGCAGAGGGGCTGAACGGGAGTCCCGCCTTCCCCGTGCTGGTCATGGCAGCACCCGATGCTGTCATCCGGTGCAGGGAAGGTGGAGGCTGGTCGGGAGGGGGCTGTGATCCGTCTTCCGCATGGCGGAGACTGGATCACAGCCCCTTCCTTCTCGACTCTGCCCCGGTGCCTGACAGCCCACTGGTGGGCTGTCAGGCTGTGGGGTAGAGGGTGGTGAGAGGGGGCTCCGATCTGAGTTCTGCGAGTGGAGACCAGATCGCACAGCCCCTTCTCCACCCCAGAGCCTGATAGCCCGGTGGGCTGTCAGGCTGTGGGGTGGAAGGCGGCGAGAGGGGGCTCCGATCTGGGCTCTGTGCACGGAGACCAGATCGCACAGCCCCTTCCTTCTCCACCCCAGAGCCTGATAGCCCGGTGGGCTGTCAGGCTGTGGGGCGGAGGGCGGCGAGAGGGGGCTGAGATCCATCTTCCACACGCAGAGTCCAGATCGCAGGCCCCTCTCTGGCAGCAATCCGATCTCCGCAGCGGGGATGTGACAGCTGAGCTGGCTGTCACCCCCTCGCTGCTGGCTGTCACCCCCTAACAATCCTCCCCCGCTGCTGACGATGACAGCTGGGGTGTCATCGCCAGCAGAGGGAGGAACGAACTGAACATAACCAAATTCATTTGTTCTGGTTCTGTTCTGTTCGTTCCTAAATTGCACCATTCTCCGTTAGTCGTTCCGTTACGTAACGGAACGAATAACGGAGAACAGTAATGAAAAAATGGTCGTTTCATGCCCTTCTCAGGGGGTAAAAATTGATTTGTTAGAAATGTGATGCTGGAGGAGAGGGATGGACAAGTGGGTCCCAAATTAAACCAAGGCTGAACTATCTCTGGAAGGAAAGATGTTGAAACTGAGGCTGCCTGACTTTGGGCATATCATGAGAAGGCAATTCAAAAAGCAAAGCAAAGTGTTCTGCTTATATACTGCCCATAGTGTCTAAAGCACTCTCTGGGTGGTTTACAATTTGTTTATACAGGCTGTACTTCTCTCCCCCCCCGCCGCCCCTAGCGAGCTTTTACCGACCCCTGAAGGATAGAAGGCTGAGTGAACCTTGAGCCTGCTACCTGGGATTGAACCCCAGGTCGTGAGCACAGTTACGGCTGCAGCACAGCTATTTAACCACTGTAGCATGAGGATCCTCTGGAAAAGACAATAATGTTGGGGAAAGTTGAAGGTGGTAGGAAAAGAGGAAGGCCAAATGCTTCTTGAAAATTCAAGCCAGATGCTTGAATCTACAGGAACTGAGCAGGTCAGAAACTTTCACTACAGGAACTGAGCAGGGGAAGAGATTGCAAGAAGAGATTTGAAGGGACCACTTGATTTCTAGCCCTCTTATACATGTTGTTGTTACATGCTGTCAAGTCAGAACTGATTTATACCATCCACAGATAAGCATGAACAGAGGTTTGGCACTTGGGCATAGTTCAGAGGAACCGTGCCACAGGTGTTGCATGGGGATCCCTGGATTCCCTGCTCCACCTCCTCCTGCGGGTGTCCACTCAGAGCAGGATGAGGGTTAGGGAAGCTCAGGGTGTTCCCTGAAAATGGGCACCCACAGCAGGATGTGGGCAATGAATTTGGGGCACCCGGGCCAGATGCTTGGACAACTATCCACCAAACTGCACCAACACACCCAACCACAGGTTGTGCTCATCATCAATGACAACTCTTAACAGGGTCTCCTGGTTGTGGAATGTATGGGAAATGACTTTACCAGACCTATAACCCCTGTGTGTTTCTATGGCTGAGCAGAGATTTGAATCCAGGCCTCCTGATTCCTCGTCACTGTATCCATTACACAAGACTGCGTAGCCCTTGTTACACATAGTGGACAGTATTGATGTATTTTGGGCGGTAGCTGGCATAGGTATTACAGAGATGGTGATCAATACTTTGCAGTTGTGAATCTAGTTAATTACATTCTCTTCAGTTGAAATGCTTTCATAATTATGTTCTGTTACAGATAAACATCTTTTCAGTGTGGACTTTGGGGACTGTATTTAGATGGAACAGTGTAAATGAAGAAACACATGATTGAGTCTGCTTAAATATGTATAGCGGGGAATATGCTGAAGCAGCTAGTTCCTAGTTTTTGTTAACTTTTTGGATAAACCGAATCCACTGGGTAATGTGTATGAATTAACATAATAATTAATTTTGGGGGAGCACTGTGGTTGATCACCAAAAGAAAATAATGTCGAGATTTTAAAAAAATCTTTCAGTCTTCAATGTGTGGTGCAGTAAAGACAGGAGATATATATGGAGTAAGTGGCAAATTTGTTTTCTGCAAAGGGACAAAGGATAACTTAATAAAGGCAGATCTTATCAGAGATAGATTTAATTCTGTCAGATTATTTGTCTTGTTTACATTGAGTTCAGAAGTTCGCATAATACAAGGTCACAATTCATATTATGCTGCTCTTAAATAAAAACAAGAATGATTTGAACATTTTAAAAAAGTACAGCCGAGAAGATGATTATGTGACATTAATTAAATTGGTACTTTCATGCAAGAGTCAGCAGCATTACATGAAACTGCAACAGCAAAATATAAATATATAACCTTGGCTGAATTTGAGGGCTCATTTCAAGGCAGCTGAAACCATTTGCTTGAGCTAGCAAAATTTACTATTTTCTGGTGAGGAAGATTATATCTCAATATTCAGGGACAGCATTAGAACCTGGATGAAAAATGTTAAAAGGATCACTCGGCTTCAACCCTGACATTATTGACTGCCTTTAGAAAGGTGCTAATGGAAACTTTTCTAAAATTCTAATTGCCCTCACAGGAGATGATTTACTGGAGAGAGCAACTGGGGAGGAAAGACTTTTCCCTACTTTCTTTCTTCCTGGCATGACAATTAGACTTGGAAAAAAAGGCTTTCTTGACGCTTAATTGCTCTGTGTGTATGTGTGTGTGCGTGTGTGCGTTTGAGAGAATGCATAACATAGAGAGAGAGAGAGAGAGAAGGAGAGGTTTGCACATGTTTCATACGGAGTTGTGTTTGCATTTTGGTGGAAGAATTTATGGATGACCTTAGTGCATTTATTCTCCCAAGAATTTAGGAAAGTTTTTTGCTTTGGCCTGGAAGTCTGAGAGTCATTGTATAGAAAGCACAAATGCAAGAGCAGCTGGTGTCTTTTTTGGACCACTAAATAACAAATTAACAGAAGACAGTAGAAAAGTAATATTTGGAATTACTCTTCTTCTGCCGTGCTTCTGTGAACCAATGACTTCAGGCTCTTGGAAGGTCAATTCAAAGTAGGGGTGAATTGCTTTGATCTGTAGGGTGTTTTTTCCCCACATCAGGTCCCTGCAGGTTTCTGTGGGTGGAAACCCTGTAGCCTGTCTGGATAAAGATGGAACAATTATGCTTCAGGACTCATTAGGGGGCAGAGTCAGAGAAAGCTGCAAGTGTGTTTGCATGAAGTTCCAACAGTGGAAGCTGCCTCCCATCTGCCAACTAGCAATTTTGACAGGGACGGCCCCTTCCCTTTGCCTTTTTAAAAAAATTATTATTATTTTCTTGAAATGAAAATGTGGGTTAATATGTTGGAAAGCATTTTTTAAAAACCAACCAACCAACCAACCAGTATTTTGGACACAAGAGGCACTTGGTCGAGGGGTGCTGAGCACATAGGGCAGAAAATGGAGAAGCCACAAAATTGGACCAAAATGAAAACATTTCTGCTAGCTGAAAAAAAAAAGAGGACTTCCCCATGGTGGGGGATTCCAATTCTGTACTGTGCTTCCCAGTGCTTTGTTTTGTAATTTGGTTTCCTGTGTGCTAAATCTGATGCAAACTGCAGGGTGAATGGCCAATGTAGCCACCCCCTTAGCTACATGAAAGAGCAACACAGAGCACAGAGGCTGGAGAAAGCTGCCTACTCTCTTTTACAAGATCTTAAAGAAACAAAGTCAGTTACTTCACGTCCACTCTCATCCCGGGAGGAAGTTTGTTGCGTGTTGATGTCAGTCGCGGTCACGTGGTCTTCTTGCAGTTCTGTCCCTGTTCCCATGTACGCATGGGCGTGATTGATGATACTGGCATGACTGTTTCTGCATGTTCTCTTTCTGTGATGAGATGTGAAATTCCATGCCTTTGTTCTCCATTTTTTTTTGACCCGACCTTCCGTTTTTTGGTGTTTTGATTCTCTGAAGCCTTGCCTTCAATGTGTTATGGAGCTAAATCTGAGGCATTTATCTTTTAATCTCTCTGCACTGCGTTGCTGACTCCATAGGGAATGTGCTGGCAAATGGTCAGTGCCACTAGATGGAGAATGGCACATTGCGTGACAAGCCTTACCTCATGGGTACTCGTATTGGAACGAGAAGCAAGATGAGGAGATTCCTGAGGCCAGGGAGGGAAATCTCTCACCCTGCTTAGTTCGCAGTTCAGGGGGCGTGATCGGGACGAACTCCCCTCATCCTGCAATGGACATGCGGTTAGATTTCATCGTACCTGTCCCCAGCGGGACCGCGAACAGCGATGAGATGGACGTGAAGTATCAGCCAAAGAGACACTGAGGTCACTTGGAGTTCAACACAAGACTCAGAACAGAAAGAAGACCAGGAGAAAGCTGTGGTCATGGTGGTGGGGGTTGCATTTTTTTGTTTTTGTTTGCCTTGGTTCATCTCTACGTGGCATTGTGAAACAAACATTGTCCTTAGAATTCTAGGTACAAGACAAGGATTTCATAAGGACACAGGAGGATTATCATTGCTTTCTTGTGTGAATGTTCCTGGTATGTTACTGCTGTGTTGTCCAATGCCTCTTGGTTCCTGTCAGAACCACTTGTCCTCACCCAGAACGTTCCTCTATTATGCTTGAGTCATTCTTCTCCCTTCTTATAAGAGGGACTGTGCTGCATTTGGATTTATTCTTTTATCAGTTCCCTTTTGTTAGTAAATGTCAGCTCGCTTCTGCCAATGATACAGTAGAAACCACAAGCAAAACAAGGCACAGTATATATACCTCAGTTATGGATTCAGGTGGTGGTGGTGGTGGTGGTGGTGGTGGTTTAAAGTGCCTTCAAGGCAGATATTCAGAAAGATGTCGACTCTAAACCAATGTGACATCTGCCTCTAACGTTCCTGTTATGATGTTATATTTTAGAATGCCAAAGTGCATCAAGGAGAAAGTGGGCTCCGTGGGGTTTCAAAATCAGCAATCCATTTGAGAAGAAATAAATATCTAGCATCAAAGCTGAAAAAGACATGACCTCTTTTTCTTTGGTTCGTTTCTCTCAGAATCTCTTAGGAAGTACAATCATTGACTCTACTGACTTGGGAATTCTGGGAGTTGAAGTACAGAAAGTTATCTTACTTTACTTACTTACTTACTTACTTACTTACTTACTTACTTACTTACTTACTTACTTAGTATTATTTCTAAATGGCCTTTCTTCTGATCAGAGAACTCAAGAGAGGTCAGAACATTAAAACAAGTAACATTAAAACAAGTAAATCCCTTAAATTATAGTGATAATTGAAAACATATCAAGTGATTAAAAACATTTAAAAATTTTAAAAACAAACAAAATGAGCTAAAATCAAAAACTAGCAAGTGGGGACTCAGGTAATAGGCTGCCTGAAGAGAGAGGTCTTCAACTATTGAGAGATGGATAAGTGTGTGTGTGTGTGTGTGTGTGTGTGTGTGTGTGTGTGTGTGTGTGTGTGTGTGTGTGTGTGTGTGTGTGTGTGTGTGTGTGTGTGTGTGTGTGTGTGTGTGTGTTGGGGGAGGTTAACCAAAACTCCCAAGGGAGAACATTCCATCACCTGGGAGAGAAGCCAAACATCTGCCCCTTATTACAATGAATAATTTAAAGGTTATTGTGCAGTTCTGTTCTTTTCAGCTTTTGATTTCTAAACCTCCTTAGCATTTTAAAACAGTAATTAGCATTAGAGATAAAACATTTCAGATAAAACAATTCAGTAATAACATGTTAGGCATTTTAGCATAAATATGAAGTCTGAGTAGTCAGGCTAGTGAACCTTCTAGTACCTTACATCTTTCATCCTTGCAATTTTCTTGGTGTCACCCTAACTGCCCAAAGACCTTTGGGTACTGGGTGTCATATAAATAACCTAACTAACTAACTAACTAACTAACTAACTAACTAACTAACTAACTAACTAACTAAATAAATAAATAAATAAATAAATAAATAAATAAATAAATAAATAAATAAATAAATAAAAACACTGGAATTCCCAACACTATGTCAAGGAATACCATATCAAATGTGTCCGTGGTGGCAATGGAACAAAGAATCAAAGAATCATAGAATCATAGAATCATAGAGTTGGAAGAGACCTCAAGGACCATCTAGTCCAGTGGTTCTCAAACTGTGGATCCCCAGATGTTCCTGGACTGCAGCTCCCAGAAGCCTCCACCACTCGCTTTGTTGGAAAGGACTTCTGGGAACTGTGGTTCAGGAACATCTGGGGATCCACAGGTTGAGAACCACTGATCTAGTCCAACCCCCTGCCATGCAGGAACCCCATCACAGTGCTCCTGACATATGGCCATCCAGCCTCTGCTTAAAAACCTCCAAAGAAGGAGAATCCACCACCCTTCATGGCAGCATATTTGAGAAAGGTCTCCTCTGAAGATCATAAGGCTCTGAAAAATATGTGGGGAGATACAGTCCTTCAGAACATCAGGATGTAAACCATATAGGGCTTTTTAGGTGAAAAACCAGCACTTGGAACTGAGTCCAGAAATGTTCTGGTAGCCAGTGTAGCTGTTGAATCAGGGTGTTATGTGCTCCAGATAACTTTCCCCAGCCAGCAGTCTGGCAGCTGCATTTTGAAACCACTGAAGTTGCTGAATAATCTTCAGAGGCAGGCTCACATAGAGTGTCTTACAGTATCCAAATAGGATGTATCTAAGGCACATTTCCAAGCTCTGATGGTTAAGCTGAAACAAAGAAGCTGTGTAAATCCTGGGCACTGTCTTGAATCCCTCATGACTCCATCTTCTTCCTTCCAGCTTCTCCTAACTCCTGTTATACTGACTGAGGTGTGGCTCCTGACTTAGCATGGATATATGTGCTTTCCCATTGAGCCCCACTTATATGCCTTAGTTTGCCTATTCTGTTTATTGATTATTGTTTAATCAAAGCAAACAAAGTGGTGAGCTGCATGGTTATCACAAAACACAAATGCAAAACTAGGCTACAGGTGATACCTTTATAGGCCATTAATAAAAATAAAAAATAATTGCAAGCTTTCGAGTGCAACACACTCTTCTTCAAAGCAAGTCCTAAATGTTCAAACATGGCAAAAGATATGCTTTGCCAGGAGGCTATTCTTAAAGTTCTTGGCTAGAGGGGTGATTGGGTGGGTGGGTGGTGTATGAACCATGCTCCTTTGTTTGAAGAACAAGGGTGTGAAACTCAAATAATGAAGGGACACATTAAAGTGTCACTTACCTTGTCCTCCTGTAGCACCAGCCCCCTCCCCTGGAACTCCAGCAGCCAGGGTGGAGAAAAGCCCAACCTACAATAAAAATAAAAATAAAAATAAAGCGCCAACCTGGCCTGGAGCAACATGGTTGGTGCTGTAAAATAAAAATAAAAGATAAAAAAATTAAAAATCACCAACCTGGCCCCTGGGGCTGCATGGTCGGTGCTGTAAAATTTTAAAAAATAACAAAAATAACAAAATGGCGCTGCCAGGCAGACTTAAAAAAAAGTTCCTCTAGCCCGTGTTCGTTCAGCCCAGCCCACCGGGGGGATAAAAAACAAACAAACAGAGGCACAAGCGACTCTCAGCTGGGAGGCACTGTCCCCAAGCCAGCACAAAATAAAAAAGAAAATTTTTAAAAGTCCCGCAGAAGCACTGGGCCCAAGCCAGCACTTCTTGGCTGTAAAAATAAAAAATAAAAAAATTTTAAAAAGCCCTGCAATGGGGACTTTTTAAATTAATTTTTTTGAAAGAGAAAAAAAATAAAATAAAAACCCGTGTCCCTCTGGCCTGTGCCCAAGCCGCAGGCCAGCCAGTGGGGGGGGGATAAAAAAAAACCAGAGGCACTAGCGCCTCTCACCTGGGAAGTGCTGGCCCCAAATCAGTGCTTCTTAGCTGTAAAAATAATGTTTTTAAAAGCTCTGCAAGGGGGACTTTAATAATAATAATAATAATAATAATAATAATAATAATAATAATAATAATAATAATAATAATAATAATAATAACAACAACAACAACAACAACAACAACAACAACCCCAAGTGTGCCGCCTTGCCATGGCGGGGGGCTTAACTGCTCCAGTAGGTCCAACCTTACCAGAGAGGTCTCGACTGAGGAACAGAACTAAGTGCACCCAACAACCCATGAATCATGGTGAAATATAATATAAAGAAGCCTATACCGGCTCGGTCGTTGCCCGGGTTAACAAGGCCCGCGATGGGTATTGATGAACCTGGACATCCGTCAATAAATGGGCTACAGGTCATGGGTCCCATTGCTGAGCAACCAGGGCATGGGCCTGTAGAGTTACTGGAAGCTGAACCATCTCAGAAGTGGCAGAAATATACTTTACCAGTGAATCGGACAATCATGAAATACTATTATAGAGCAGAGCCTGAAAAACGAGGCTAACAAAAGCGGATGCATCAGTTATGGAAACAAGAATATCCAAACTCCAAGATAACTGAATTACGATTAGCTGACCAGCGAAGATATATTATCAGAAACAAGGTGTTTAATAAAGTTGAACTAGAAGAAATACAGAGGAGTTGTGAAATTGGAGGTCAACAAATTATCCAAATAGGAGGGAAAATAGATTAATAACACCTGGGGACATCGAGCAGTCAAAAGTTGAAGAGAATATGGATGTTGCACAAAAATTTGAACCAAAAGAAGGTTCAAATAGGATTGGAACACCAGCAGAGCTCACTATTAGGCAGCAAGAATTGAAGAATGAAATACTCACACATGCTGCATTAAATGAAGAGAGGGGAAGGCTCCCTATTTTAAAGACTGTGCCTAGAAAAAATTGGTACCATTGATGAATGATGTAAACTCAGCACTTGCAACAATCCAGATAAGGTCAATTGAACAGATAAATCAGCTTGCTTATAGTGTAGCAGTAATAGTAATGGAAAAACTAGGAATTCCACAATTGAAGCCCACCCAAAAATGCATTGAGAAACCACGGTGGAAAATCAGGCTGGAGCTTAAAATCAAGACTCCGAGCAGATGCGAGTTACTTAAAAAACCTGCAGGAGGACAAATTAAAGAATGGTAAGATCAAGAAATATTTGACTAAAAAATACTGGCTAAGTACAAGGAAAACTGAAGAAGCATTGGAAATAGTGAAGCAGCAAATAACAGCAACAGCTAGAAAAATTGAAAGATATGATGCTAGATTTACTCAGTATAAAGACAACCAGTTGTTTCAATCAGATCAAAGAAAGTTCTATGAGTTTAAATCAGAAGAGAGGTATAAAAGATGAAAAGCCTGAAAAAATGGCAACCATTCAGTTTTGGAAAGACATATGGGGGACTGAGAAAGACTATAATAGAAATGCTGAATGGCTCCAAGATTTTGAGAAGAAATTCTCCAAGTGCACAATGGACCAACTAGAAATAACAGCTGATATGGTCACCAAAAGAGTACACAGAGTCAAAAACTGGACATCACCCGCCAATGAACAACTGCATGGGTTTTGGCTTAAACACCTGACCAGTCTACATGGAAAAATGGCCCAACAATTTAATGAAATGTTGAGGACAGGTTATATTAATGAGTGGTAAACAACTGGCAAAACCTATTTGATTCAGAAGGATCCAACAAAAGGAGCAATACCTGAGAATTACAGGCCAATAACATGTTTACCAACTATGTATAAACTGCTAACAGGCATCATAGCTGATAGGGTCCAGGATTATTTGGAAACAAATAACATCATGCCAGTAGAGCAGAAAGGGTGGTGTTCACATAAAGCTTATTTTGTGCATTCCAGCACCTCAATAATTAGTGACAATTAGCTGTGGCCAATTAGATAAATCTTACACAAACAACAATAGAACAACTTGTAGGCTCAACAACAAATGTATATTTCTTCCATCTTGCAGAGAAACGTGTTGTTTCTTTTCTAATATCTGGCTGTGCTTCATAAAGCTACATACACTTTTATCTCCGCTGACACTAAATATTTAAATGTGCAGAGTACTACAGAAAGAAACAAGGGAGAAGGGACAATTCCATAAGTTCTTTGGAGATGTTGGATCTGTAATGTGCCCCTTAAGCCCCCACAGCACTAACAATTTGCAAATTCACACTGGTCTCATCACTTGAGTTATGGTGCCACTGAATTTCTTTAATATTGCAGCAAGTTTAGGGCCTAGCTGGCCTCCAGGGCTGTATGTCTAAACAATTGGTGAGTAAGTACTGTGGACCTTTGAGGCTAAAAGAGAAACTGTTAGGAACACTTCATTTGAGATATGAAGTGGAGCACATTGCTAGTTATTTCTGCTGTAAGGAAGAGACCAAAATATGTCACATTTATATGGAAGGAGAAAAGAAGCAGAATGCCTTGGACCTTTTCTTAGCATCTTGGGTGACAGGATTCGTTTTTTTGCTGCTTTCTTGTTTCCTGGGAGAGCAAATCAGATTGGGTTCACACTACTTTTTTTTTTTTTTTGTATCTCCTACCTTGGAAAGATTGTCTCTTGTAGAGTTGGCTTGGCATACTATTGTAAATCCCAGTGGTAATTATGGTGACACAAAGAAAACTCCAGAGATAAAAGGTGTAAGGTACTAGAGAACTCATTATACTGGCTGGAAAGGGATCTGGGAGTCTTGGTGGACCACAAATTGAACATGAGACAACAGTGTGATGCAGCAACCAAGAAAGCCAAAGAGATTCTTGGTTGCATCAACAGAAGCATCATGTCTAGATCAATGGAAGTGATAGTACCACTCTATTCTGCTCTGGTCAGACCCCACCTTCAGTACTGTGTCCAGTTCTGTGCACCTCAATTTAAAAAGGATGTTGACAACCTTGAACGGATCCAGAGGAGGGTGACCAGGATGACTGAGGGTCTGGAAGAAATATCTTACGAGGAGCAGCTTAGGGAGCTGGGAATGTTTCGCCTTACAAAAAGAAGCCTGAGAGGGGATATGATGGCTATGTTTAAATATTTGAAAGGCTGTCACATTGAAGAAGGGACTTCTTTATTTTCCATGGCTTCAGAGACTAGGACGGGGGGCAATAGTCTCAAACTACAAGAAAAGAGATTCAATTTAAGCATTAGGAAGAACTTGGAATATGCTGCCACGGAGGGTAGTGGAGTCTCCTTTTTTGGAAGTTTTTAAGCAGAGGCTAGATGGCCATCTGTCCGGAGTCCTGTGATGGGGGTTCCTGCATGGCAGGGGGTTGGACAGGATGGCCCTTTGAGGTCTCTTCCAACTCTATGATTCTATGATATCCAGATAAAATGTCTTTATGCTAGAATGTTGTTGATTTGTTTAATCTAATGCTAGTTTTAGAGTAGTTGTTGCTGCATATGTCCAGTGCACAAATCACAGGGAGGGGTGGTCCTAAAAGAGAAAGGTTCTGGGTAAACTGAGCTGTGGTATCATGAACCTTAATCTGCAAAACAGTTGAGGGAATGGGGAAAAGCTTCAGAAGACTGTTTTGGCATTTGCATTTATCAAGTCACACATGGCTAATCCTGCACATATACAATTGGGAGGAAATAATTAGCCTTTTAAAATGCATCCTTATAGTTTTCTGGTATATTAAAGGAGAAAGTTGAAACAGGTGAGTGATTCAGTGAGTCATCTTTAGATTATTTCATCTAAAAGAAGGATATGATTCAGAAAGAATTTTTCTACATTTGAAACACGCTCTTCACATTTCAAAGGATCTCTCAGTATCCTTACTTAACTCTATTTGCTTTGCATCCTATACACTTTTGTTCTGTCATGTTTTGACAGTTCATGCCAGGTGTGTTGTTGATTAAGTAAGTCCAATAAGCCAGCTGGATAGCTTGGTGGTTTAGATATCTGGCTGCTGAGTCAAAGGTTGAGAGTAGAGATGGGCACGGAACGAACATTTTTTCGTTTCCGTTACCGTTTGTCGTTTCCATTATGTAACGAAACAACAAACAAAAATTGTGATGAAAATGAAACAAAACGAACAGAACCATGAAAATTGTGGTCATTATGTTTCATTTCCATTAATGGCGACACGCAATGAAATGAACTGTTTTAAATGTTAAAAAACGCCCTGGACATCTGTAAAAATGCAGTGATAATTATTTATATTGTCTGATAATACCTACCAGGGGGGTTGGGGTCCTTAAAATGTTTGTTTTTGTCTTCTCCCATCGCGATGTATTTTTCTTTTCCCTTTAAAATGGATGTCGCCACCAGGCACAAAATGGAGGCAAGCCATGTGATGTGGGATCATGTTCAACCAATACCATGCCCAGGTTGCAGACTGGGCGGGCAGGTCTGGCAGCCACAGCGGGCATAAAAAGCTCTGGCAGCCCCCGTCCTCCTTGCAGTCTCTGGTGGGAGTTAGGGTGGGATTGCTGTCTCTGTGACTCTAGCTTCAGTCCTGCAGCCTCCCTGTGTGTGCGCGTGCTTCGTACCTCTCGGTGAGTACCCTCCCCTGCCCCGCAGTGCAGTCACTCTGCAGCTGTCTTGCACCCTGGGCAACGCCCGCCACTGCCTTTGCAGCCTCCTTGCATACCTAGTCTATACTGTGTCTCTGCCAGCATCCATTTTTTTAGTGTTTTCCCTCTGGTCTGGGGCATTGGGGGATGCCTGCGCATGGAAATGCTTTAAAAATCGTGCAAAACCCAGGTAGAAACGACAAACAAAAAAACAAAAAACGGTAACAAAATTTTTCAAAAAATTCCCGACAAACGAAAATGAACCGAAACAGACCTCTCAACGACAAAAGAAAAACCAAAACACCATTTTTTTGTTTCGTGCCCATCTCTAGTTGAGAGTTTGATTCCACATTGTCCATCCCAGAAGTGCACTGCCAACCTTGTATGGTCTTGGGCATGTTGCAGAGGAGGGGAATGGAAAACCACCTTTGAGTACTCTCTACCTAGACAACCCTAGAAGCAATGGCCAAAAGAAAAAAAAATGTCCCAACAGTAATTCATATTTTATATGAATTAATTCATAAATCAGTAATTCATAAATGTAGCTTATGTCTGTAAGATTGTGTAGTATAGCGAGTAGAGTATTGTATCTATATTAGAGATGGGCAGAACCACCAAACCAATGGCTTGTGTTCTGCACGTTCCAGCACCACCTCCTCTGGCGGGTGCCCACCCAACAAGGCTGGGAAGTGTCAACCATCTTCAGTCAAAGAAACAAATTGGCATGAACTACGATTTCAGTGATTCAGGCCCATCTCTAATATGGATTGTAATGACCTGTTAGTAAATACTTTGTGTTACATTATACCCCAATTTACTATGCATGTTCCAAGGACACCCCTAATGTCTTGGGGACATTTTTGGTTATGCCCTCCTGCTCACTGGAGTTAGGAGAGCTATATCTTGCAGCTATAAATCTTATGGAAAACCTACACAATTATTTCCACTCTGTTTAACACAGTTAACCATTTTAAGGCCTCATAGGTGGGTTAAAATTGTTAACTGGATATAATTTAGATCTTTTGTGGCATGACAAGTGGATGATAAAACATGTATCGAGGTTAAGAAATATGTGTCATTATAACAAGTACTAGAGCTAGAATTCATATGCAGATATGCTGTCTCCACTTCTGGATTTATTTACAGTACAAATGGATTATTTGGTCTGTTTCTCTATAAATGTCTCTTTTGTGCAATTTTACCCATAATATTGTTCCATTTGTTCCTGGGTTGATATGCAAAGAAGTTAAATCTTCTGAAAAAACAGCTACTAAATATGCATTTAAAGTTGGGTTTTATCAGAAAATAAATCTAAATGTTTTCTCTCACACAGCATATTAAAATGGACATTTTCAATTTTTACAATTGATGAAAACTGTATTGCAGCATTCAAAGAAGTGTGAAACATGAAGGATAGCTGCGTTTCTATCTGCACAGTAGCCAGTATGTATTTTATAAGATTTCTCAGAGATCATATTTTGAAAGCAATCCTACTTTGCTTTCTGAAGGGTCCCAGGAGAACAACTCTTGAAATCACTCTTGATTTTGGTAAATTTGCAAGTTTAAACGCTGTGTTGAAGCCAAGAACTAGTATCAATAACATCACTGAAAGTGCCAACAATGCCTTTCTAAGAAAGCCCAGGGCAGTGGTTTTGCTAGATAGCACAATATAGAAGTTTAATGAATAAATAAAATTATAATCATAGCATGATTAATATTATGTGAATGTTGGTCAAAGAATGAAAACTGAGAGACAACACAAAAGCACACACCTTCTTTTATTAAGTCACTCAAATGTGTACAAATAATGATCTGAGCAGGTGTTGTGAGTTTTTCAGGCTGTTTGGCCATGTTCTGGAAGTTTTTCTTCCAGAATTTTCACCAGACTCTGTGGCTGGTATCTTCAGAGGGCAAGGAACTCAGGGAACTAGGATTTTCTCTCTCTGCTCTGGGGTATAGAGTGAGTGAGACTGGGGTTCTTAAAGTTGTGGGAAAGAGGAAGCTTGTCCTATACAGGACAATAGGTGTTAGTCATTATATTGTGATGGAGAGATTAAGAAGTGTCAACGTAATCCAGGGTTGCAAGGATTTTAATATGTAATTGATGGGTGTCATTAGTTGTTCTATTGTGTGAATTGATCATTTTTGCTTGTGGTTGGGTGGGAAGGAATCATTGAGCTTTGACCTTTTGCACTCTGCAGCCTTTAGTACTGGAGGCCAGGCTTTGTTGATTTTTAGACTTTTTTTTTTGTTGTTGAAACTTTGCTTATGTTTGTGGATTTTTTGCCCTCTGAAGATGCCAGCCAAGAGTCTGGCGAAATGAACTTCCAGAACACAGCCAAACAGCCCAAAAATTTCACAACAACTATCAGATCCCGGCCATGAAAGCCTTCGTGAATACAATGATCTGAGCATTTATCTAATACAACATCACCTTCAGTTTCTTGAGAGCCTTGGGACAAAAACTTCTCGGTTCAAGCTATTGTGAATTTTCTTGGCAGAAATGCCCACAATTGGGGAAAGAAGTCTGTTTCTCATAACACTTCCCTAACTGAAGTACAGGATCTGGTGTTCATCATGTATTGTGATCAGTTGTTTGAGGACAAACGTGGGTCTCATTAGAAGACTTGTGGTGCAGTGGTTCCAGTGGTTCTCAACCTGTGGGTCCCCAGATGTCCCTGGATTACAACTCCCAGAAACCCCTTCCAGCACAGCAAGTGGTGGAGGCTTCTGGGAGTTGCAGTCCAGGAATATCTAGGGACCCACGGGTGGAGAACCACTGCGTTAAACAGTAGTACTGCAGTGAAGATTCTACTTCTGACCTGAGTTCCATTGTGAGCTCAAGCAGC
The DNA here is from genome assembly GCA_029282475.1 of Phrynocephalus forsythii. NCBI lineage: Eukaryota > Metazoa > Chordata > Lepidosauria > Squamata > Agamidae > Phrynocephalus > Phrynocephalus forsythii. Next base: position 131,878,538 of record JAPFRF010000002.1, on the reverse strand, counting down.
CAGCTTACGGTTGACTCCACCTTCCATCTTTCTGAGGTTGGTCAATCAAGTACTGTACCCAGCTTGCTGGATTGGGGCGGGGGGTGGAATAACTGAATAGTAAACCACCCAGAGAGTGCTTTAAGCAGCACATTGTACTTTGCTTCACTTTGCTTCATTTATCTTATTAGTGAAGCACAAATCTCTGAGGGTCTCCTGCCGTCGGAAGGAAAATGAATTAATCGTAGCAAATACTCATTCCTCGAAATGTTTTGTCTTGATCATCAGTCAGACCTTTCATTCATTGTGGGCCAACATTCTCCTTGCTGCCCTTTCCACCACCTCTTTTATTTGCCTGCTGGGGCAGCATTGATGCATTTGGAGGGGTAAATGCTGCTTGTCTCTTTGGCCACTGTTAATCCGTTCACCCTGAGTTTATCAGGTGAACAAAAACTAAGCAGTAGAGCAGCTGCAGCTGCTGTGTGTCTTTTGGCAGTCACCCCTGCACAGAGTTCTGGCTTTTGGGAGATGCCTAGTTAAGCAAGCATATATATATATAACAAAAAAGAAGTGAATTTCTGCTTTCTTATTGCCAATTTCTTTCAAAATATGAAGATTACAGAAGTGTATGAACTAAGTCCTTTGGAAAAGGCTGAATATGCTGTGGCACAGAATCTTCATTTAAATAATAGTTTGGTCATCAGCATGCAAGAGACATTCATGTGGAAAGGAACTACAATTTGGTTCCAGATAACTGCAGCTTAAAACTAATTTAGGAGATGTTGGGAGTTGTTTTTGTAATATGTGAAGGTCTTCACCTCTCTCTCTCTCTCTCTCTCTCTCTCTCTCTCTCTCTCTCTCTCTCTCTCTCTGTGTGTGTGTGTGTGTGTGTGTGTGTGTGTGTGTGTTGCATGCTGATGACCAAACTATTATTTAAATGAAGATTCTGTGCCACAGCATATTCAGCCTTTTCCAAAGGACTTAGTTCATACACTTCTGTAATCTTCATATTTTGAAAGAAATTGGCAATAAGAAAGCAGAAATTCACTTCTTTTTTGTTCCTGAATAAAGAAAAATGTGCCACCACCATTATCCTGAATTCTTACTGGTGCCCATTACAATGGACTTGCATGAAATATATAATGTTTTTGCATCTGACTAGATATGTCGCCATGTGAAACATAAGGAAAATTAACTTTACCCCCTGTCTTTGTTGATGTGCCTTTCCTGTGAAAGAAATACGTATGAATGTTTTGGCCTGCTTGTTGCATGTAAAACATGCAGTATTGAACAAAGCAATTATTGCTGAATTGTTGACTGTATAAACTAGAGAGTACTGAGTATATTTTGTATAGCCTCTGTCTTGTGGGGCACCTATGGAAAAAGGACAACTGTGATGTGAAGTCTTTTATAAATTCCAGTGATTGCAAATTTCCATACATTGCATTTATAACTCACATAGATTATCAGAAATATTTCTTAAAAACTAAAATGTCAGAATCGTAGAGCCTTCAAGTTGAAAGGGGCCTGTAAGACCATCAAGTCCATGTCCCTGCTCCATGCAGGAATCAAAATCAAAACAGATCTGACAGATGGTTTCTCTTGAATGCCATGTTTTGCCATGTTTGGACTTTTGGTACATGCTTTGAAAAAGAGGGCATGGCCTCAAAAGCTCACAATGTTTTGTTGTTGTTGTTTTACTAGTAGCCTAGCAGCTAGCCAGCCTAGTGCAGCCTTGTAACACTCAACATCTCTTGAGGTAAAGGGTTCCATTGTCATACTGCTCCAAAGAGGAAAAGGTTTTTCCAGATACTCAGTCTAAATTTAGCTCTCTGTAACTTGAGCCCATTGTTCGGTGTTCTGCATGATTGAGAACAGATTCTGACTCTTGTCTGTATGACCACATTTCAACTACAGTGGTACCTCTGATAACAAATTTAATTCATTCCCAGAGGCAAGTTCTTATCCGAAAAAATTGTTATCCAAAACATATTCCCATTGAAATGAATGGCAAACTGATTAATCTGTTCCAGAGGTCTGAAAAAAAAAGGCTAAAAAGCTGTTTTCCCCCAAACATCTTTATAAAGTGCACTTTAAAGGCATGCAGTGCTGGAACACAAACCCCCAGAATTAGCTCCCTACCTTTCCAGGTTTGAAAGGCCCAAATCCATCAGCAAAAAAAAAATGTCCAGAATGGCTCAAAACACCATTAAGAAACATTCTAACTCCTCCCACCCCTCCACAAACTGTGGGGGGTGCAATGCATCCTGGGTACACTTTTTTGCAAGGCATTTTGAAGCATTTGTTATCTGTGGCAGCCCATAGGGAACATTTGTTATCTGAGGCAGCCCTATACCTGGAAATTTCCATTTGTTATCCGAAACATTTGTTATCCAAGGCATTTGTTATCCAAGGTATGACTGTATTTGAAAAATGCTATTTCCCTTCTGTCTCCCACCCCATCTCAAGGTTAAACTTGCCCAGTTCTTCCAGTCTTCCCTAAAGTGCTTGATTTCCTGAGGAAGCTAGAGGCGAGTTAACAAACATACACTTTTCTAGACAGTACTACTTTGTGGCAGCATTTTGGTCTGTGCTGCTAAGATGTTCTCCTAAGTCACAAGCCGAAAGTCAAGACAAAGTCAGGAGAATGAGTTGGAGCTGCACTGTCATTAACCAACTGCTTTCTGATGCCAGCTTCAAGGAAGCTTAACTGGTAGATTATTACATTCTCTGTTGGTGTAATTGGCTTTGGTGGAATTGCTGCGGTAGAGAAATCTGACCCAATTGTGATTGTGATTTTCCTTACTCTGAAATGTGAATCTCACAGAAGGGCCCAATTATTGTGCTACATTATTTAATCTGCTTGCATTTTAACGGCAGTTTCTGCGGATTCCTGTTTAAAAAGGCAGTGGGCAATGAATGCCTCAGTAGGGACGTGTCCTTATCAAAATCCCAAGCAGATCTACTGATCTTTTTTTTTTTTTTGAGAAAATATGTATCAGTGGGAAGCAATGGATATGTGAACAAACTCCTGCTATGGATTCGGAGGGGGGGATGTGGAGAACATGTGTAATCCTTGTTGCTTTGCCACCTTCTGGAGCTTTAAGCCTTTCTTAGGATTGATGGGGTGATCTGTCTTTGATTCCTAGCTTAAAGGTCACTTTTAATACCCTGGAGCAGCTTGCCATGCAGTTCCTAGCTAATGAGGTACAGAGCATTAGTAATAATTACTTGATATCAAGTCAATTCTGACTTATCGTGGCCCTTGATAGGGTTTCCTACATGTAAACAAATTCAAAAGTGGATTATTCATTCCCTTCTTCTGGGGGTGCCCTGGGGCTGTGCAGGTTGCCCAAGGACACATAGGCTGGCTTTTTTTCCCTAGGAGGAATTGAATTCCTATAGTCTGGCCACCTGAGCTGTCTAGATGCACTAAGCACATCCAATTTCTCCCGATTTCAGAATCTAAGCAGGATCGGCCCTGGTTAGTACTTGGATGGGAGACTATCAGAGAATACCATGAGCTGTAGGCGCCTGGAGTAAGAACTGGCAAACCACTCCAGTATTGCTGCCAGGAAAACTCCATGGACATGGGGTCACGGAGAGTCAGTCATGACTGTAACAACGCAACACACACACACACACACACACACACACACACACACACACACACACACACACACACACACACACACACACACAGTCTGGCCACCTAATTAATTGAGTCTCCAACCAACATAGAACATGGATCTGAACATCAAGGGTGCGTATGGAATAAGCACTCACACCTGCTGATCAGATGTGGATTTTGTTGCTGTTCTTCCTCTGCATGCCATGTGGAGCTGTACTGTATAGTTTTGAAAGATTTATCCATTATATCCTGGGAATAATCTGCTCACTGAACATAGGCCAATGAGTGGAACGATGGTGGTTACTTTTGGCTGCCCAAAGTATCTAAAACAGGTCACACCCGGTTTCTTGGTTATAACTGAAGCTAGTTTACAGAAATGAGTACAGTGGTACCTCTACTTATAAGTAGAGATGGGCACAAAATGGAAAAAATTGTTCCATTATTTGTTATTCGATTTGTTACGTAATGAAACAAATAACGAAAATGGTGATGAAATTAGAACGAACAGAACAGAACCACGAAAATTAGGTTCATTATGTTTCATTTTGTTAATGGCGACACACAATGAAATGAGCTGTTTTAAATGTTAAAAAACATCCTGAATATCCATAAAAACCCAGCGATAATTATTTATTCTGCCTGATAATACCTACCAGGGGGGTTGGGGGTCCTTAAAACGTGCATTTATGTCTTTTCTCAGATTGCTGTATGTTTTTCCTTTAAGGGGAGTTAGGGGACATCAACCCAAAATGGCTCCCAGGTGCCTAATATTGATTTCTTGGGTATTAAAATGCCATGGACATCCATAAAAATGCAGCGATAATTATTTGAAAATATTACCTACCAGGGAGTGGGGTCCTTAAAACGTTTGTTTTTGTCTTTCTCCCATTGCAATGCATTTTTCTTTTCCCTTTAAGGATGACACAAAATGGATTCCAGCCACAAAATGGATGCAAGCCATGTGATGGGATCATGTAAATTCTTGAACAATTTCAACCAATAGCATGCCCAGGTTGCAGACTGGATAGGTGTGGCAGCCACAGAGGGCATAAAAAGCTCTGGCAGCCCCCGTCCTCCTTGCAGTCTGTGGTGGGAGTTAGGGTGGGATTGCTGTCTCTGTGACTTGTTACTTTAGGCCAGCCAGGCAGGTGTGTGTCTCTGTATTCCTGCTGGCTGTAGCCTGGCTCTTAGGGGAGAGAAAGAAGAGATTTCTCTTGCAGCCTCCCTATGTGTGTGCATACCTCTTGGTGAGTACCCTCCCCTGCCCCGCAGGGCAGTCACTCTGCAGCTGCCTTACGCCCTGGGCATGCCCGCCACTGCCTTTGCGGCCTCCCTGTGTACCTAGTCTATACTGTGTCTTTGCCAGCATCATTTTTTTTAGTGTTTTCCCTCTGGTTTGGGGCGTTGGGGGACGCCCGTGTGCGGAAATGCTTTAAATCACGCAAAAAGTGGGTAAAAATGAAAAACGAAAAAATGAATCAAATGAATTTTTTTCCAAAAAATTCACAAAAAAATGAAAACGAACCTGCAATGAAAAATGAAATACTGAAACATCATTTTTTCAGTTCGTGCCCATCTCTGCTTATGAGTTTAATCCATTCTGAATGTATGCTCATAAGTCGAACAACTCATAAGTAGAGCAGCCGTATCTAAAAATAAATAAATAAATCGAAAAATTAAAAATAATTATAAGTAGACCAGACCACATCTAAAATTCTTAAGGGAGCAGTTAAAACGCCAACAATTTTCCACTCTTAAGTCGAATTGCTGTTAAGTAGAGCCACTCATAAGTAGAGGCACCACTGTAAAGAGAAAACAGCATCTTAGTACCAGTGCATATTGATGTAGAAATTTTGGGTGTTGATGCCATTTGTAGATCTCCATTTCATGTACAATTGCAATGCCAGTAGCATATGAATGTCAAAGGACCAGATAGAAAAGTTACTATTTTAGACTGCAACTCTGTGGGTCTCTGAACTACAATGGCTGTTAGCTAGGCTAACACAAAGATATTAGGACTTGTAACCAAAATTTGATATTTTTTCTGCAAGGTGTGCTAAAGATCCAGAAGCTTAATTGAAATTCACTCTGATAGACATGGGATGACTCAGATCTCTTATTTCAACCTGCTCTACCTCATAGGATCGTTCGTCGTTAAAATTGTAAGGGCGGAAACAGGACAAGAATGCTTCTCAAAGTTTCCTCAGAGAAAGAGAAGGATCAAAGGGCAATATTTTGGCATGTTGACAAAATTAAAGTGCAGGAAAGAATGGGGAACAAAGAAGGAAAAAAGCAAGATGAAAACATGGTGGCGTCTTAGCAACTAACACATTTACTGTATTTCACTGTGAGCTTCCATAGATCAAAACCTAGTGGTTTCTGAGCCATGAAATCTCACACTGAAGCAAATATTCATTTACTTGTCCTGCCCAATTAGTGGCAGAGCAGGGCAGCAAACAAGTCATAATAGCACAAACCTCAGTCACACTTTCATAATTGAGAACATGAAACATTATAAGAAATATACAAAATCAAGTAAAAATATAGAATCTAAAATAATAAAAATATTTAATACACTAAAGGTGGTGAAAACAGGTACATAAACAGAGATGAGGGAAGCATTTTTTTCAGTGCCTGAATAATGTTTTCCCTCTGCTTTCTTCTTTCTTTTCCCTCTTTTAATTTTTTGTCAAGAAGCTGAGGAAAAAAAAACGACAGGGCAATTTCTTTGGAAACGAGAATAACGTTTTCAGCATCTCTTTGTCTTAATCCCTGGACTCTCCTTGTTCATTCTGTCCTTCATTCTCTCCCTCCCTCCCTCCCTCCCTGTCGCTCGCTTCCACATACACATGCACACACCAGTTATGCTAAGAGGAAGTCATTGGTGAGGTGGGTGGATGGGTGCTGTTACGTTCACATCCAGCTTTCATAAGAGTCCCAGTGGTCGTGGCCTAAAGTCAGCCATTCCTGACCTTTTTAAAAAAAAAAAAAAACCATGGCCATAAGCACAATATGAAAGAAATGTATGCCGAATCTGGATAAGTTGCATAACAAACCTCTTAAAGTGAAGAAGTGCTGTTCTCTGTCTCCCCCTTCAATTGTATCAGCCTCCCCTGCATATCCCCTCCCTATTGAGAATGGTGAAAAAGAATGGTTGACTTGTCATCTTAGAACTTCAGTGCTGTAAGGGACCCAATGGATCATCATGTCCAGACCCTGTCAAGGTGGCACAGTGAGGAATCAAACTCCCAGACATATACATGCATGTGTGCTTTTTAATTGATTAATTAATTAATTAAAGGCAATTTTTTTTTACTTATAATATATTTATATGTATTAAAGAGGAGATAGGAAGACACAACTCCTACATCCCCCTGCACAGCATGCAAATTCCAGTGTGTTTCCCCATCTCCTCTTTCATATGACTATTAAATCTCTTTTATGATACTCCCAATGTCAGGAAGCTTTAGGAAAACAACCCATTATGGGATTACACAAAGGGAGGGTGAACATCATTCAGGGCATTGCCTAGTTTAATCACCATGGAAGTGGGTTGGTATTAAACCTACTAAATAATTTAAGGCTACATTACTATGTAACTAATTGCAATTTCTTTCTCCCCTCCCCCTCCCCACATTGAGTACTGGGGGGCTCTGAAGGAGAAAAGTGGGTAAAGGGGGAGGTGAAAGAGGAATGTTGACTTGATGGCCATCAGTAAATAAGATGCTGATGTTGCACACACATTGCATACCACAAAACAGTATCCTTGGAAGCTGCCACTGAAGGTCCTTGTTCTCCACCATTGTTTTTAAGACGATATAGATTCAGCAAGGTTTATAGAATAATAAAGTGATGTATCTGACATTCACCAGATAGAATACTGTTAAATGGCCTGCTGGTTCCATCTGAGCTTTTAAAGAAGAGGATTATGGGGTGTTTTAATAACCTTTTGCACAAGCATTTTTTCTGTATCTGAATGTATGAATCCTATGAAGACAAAGAAACTGTTTATTTATTTATTTATTTATTTATTTTGCTATTTTGGTAGTTTTTAAGATGCAATACCTGAATTAACCATTAGGGGGCTCCCAAAATAATTTATTTTGGTTTTTTTCTCCTTCTAGTACACAGCATGTGAACTGTTTATATATACAGTAATGTCATGTGTGTCCATTGGGGCCAAGGGGACATTGCCCCCAATGAATCCTTGATGCCTTTATAATCCATGCTGTACAAAGACAGATGTCATGTGTTGTAGTTGCACTCACACATTATATGTGTTTAATTATTCTAACATGGAAAAGCTTTGCACTCCAACCTCCTTGGAAAAATTGCTGCGAATGTCTTTGCACCAGGCAATGGTGGCCTGCCTGATGAAAGCAATGAATAACTCAGTGCAATGCTTTCTTAAAAGACAGCATTGCATGCCATATTTTCTTTCTATTGTGAGAGGGAGATACTGTACTCTGAAAAACACTGATAAACAGGTTGTTGTACTGTCCCCGTTTATCTCAGTGGGGGTGGTGCAGAAGATTAAACTCATGGGTATCTTTGTATATAAGGTATACTGATGATGCAGCATTTTTATGGCATTCAGACATTATTAAACTTTTAGTTTATGTCTAATGATGTACATTGTGTCTTCTTCATTCCAGTACAGTGATCAGCAAATTCTTAATTGCTCATCCTCTCAACTAATTGCATCCCTGAGATTAAACACTCTGATCCTTTCTTTAGTTCTTTCACTGCAAGAGGGCCTGGCAGTTTCCATTTGATTATTTGCTTGATTTCCTTAATTGTTGTACTGGTTCCAGTAAAACCTGAGCATCCCCTGGAAAGAAAGAAGCAAAGAAGCAGTCGGAGAGAGTTATAAGAAAAGTTGAGATTCCAGCAAAAAGCCACTGTCTTTTTCTTGATCCAAGCTAGTGTAGGAAATTTCATTTGACTCTCTTTGACAACGACAAACAAGATGGCACTGGACCATGCAAATGGCATCCAACACGCATTGTTGTTGTTCTATTATACAGCCTGCAGGCTATTTGCCAAGCTCTGCTTATTCAGTGTAAATTTTAAAACAAAAAGTTATGATAGAAGCTCTATTTCCTCACTCCCACTGGAAAAAAATGAAATCCAGTAAGCCGTGCATTGTGCTGAGGGCTTTTAGTCCTAGGCAAAGAGAATGTTGAGTGTTCCCTGTCTGTCTCAGGCAGTGGTGGGAATTCAATTTGCCCCTGTGTGTGCCAAGAGAAGAGACAGTCTGTGTAGCTTTGAAAAACTACACAATCCCGGGGTACCCCCACCAGAAATAGGGGTAAATATGAATGCTATACCTAGCAGACTTCAAAAATTCCAATATAAGTTGGAAGTTACTTGACAGTGAATAATAATAATAATAATAATAATAATAATAATAATAATAATAATAATAATAATAATAATAATAATAATAATAATAATAATAATAATAATAGAGGTGGAAGAGACCTCAAGGGCCATCTAGTCCAACCCCCTGCCATGCAGGAACCCCATCACAATATTTCCGACAGATGGCCATCCAGCCTCTGCTTAAAAACCTCCAAAGAAAGAGACTCCACCACCCTTTGTGGCAGCATATTCCACTGCCGAACATCATCATCATCATCATCATCATCATCATCATCATCATCATCATCATCATCATCATCATCATCATCATCCAGAAGCTCTGATCTTTGCAGCTCAAGAACAAGCTATAAGAACAAATGCAGTTAAGGCTAGAATAGAAAAATCAGCTGAGTACCCCACATGTAGACTCTGTAAAGAGGCGGATGAAACTATCGACCATATATTGAGCTGTTGCAAGAAAATTGCTCAGACTGATTACAAACAGTATCATAATGTAGTTGCTCAAATGGTCCACTGGAATTTGTTTCACAACTATCATCTGCTTGTAGCAAAAAGTGGTGGGATTATAAACCTGAAAAAGTTATTGAAAATGAGCATGCAAAATTACTTTGGGACTTCCGAATACAGACAGACAGAGTTTTGTAGCATAATATCCCAGATATTATTATTGTGGAGAAGAAAAAAGTGTGGATCATTGATATTACTATACCAGGTGATAGTAGAGTCACAGAGAAACAACTTGAAAAAAAATTCCCGATATCAGAACCAGAAAATTGAACTCTGGCATAAACCGGTACAGGTGGTCCCAGTGGTAATTGGCAAGCTGGGTGTGGTGCCTAAAGAGCTAAACAATCATTAAGAAGAAATTGGAGTTGACAAAGTCACCATCAGTCAGCTCCACAAGGCCACCTTACTGGGAAGTGCTTGAATAATTCGCCAATACATGACATAGTCCTAAACGCTTGGGAAGCGTTCGACTAGTGATTTGTAATACAAAATCCAGCATAGTTATATTGTCTGCTGTGTGATAATTAATAATTAATAATAATAATAATAATAATAATAATAATAATAATAATAATAATAATAATAATAATAATAATAATAATAATAATCACAATGAAATAGTAGGCTTATTCCATTGAAAGGGTACATTAATTTACAAATATTGGAGAGGCATGTGATCTGTGGTCTAAAGAGCATAGTTTTAAGCATTTTTTTTAAATCATAGAGATGTTCTCCCTTCCCTCCCTCCCTCCCTCCCTCCCTCCCTTTCTGGAATAATCACATTATTAAGTTGATAATATCAGTTCTTCATTTCATGTGATTTATATGCACAATGTACAATATAACACTTCAAAAGGCAGAACAGGACAAAAAGGAAAATTATGGAGGGTTCCAACATAGCATTTCTGTATCCTATGCCTGACCTGTGCCAGACATTGTGTCTGGATAGTGCCTCTGATTCACTGGGTTGATGAGTAAATAGCAGTGAAGGTAGACAGCGCTAATTTCTGTGCTCTACTCAGATGTATCACTCATGATGACCTACTTCACAGGGAAACCACGGCTTTCACACAGCCTGACAATTTTAAAACCCCAGTCTTGTCACATCTGCCTGTGGTTTGATAGGTGTTGCAAGAGGGCCTCCTTAAAATGTGCCAGCTGGAAGGATGTTGGATGCCGCAAGAAACAGACATCTCCTAGGACTGCTGGACCAACTTTGCTCTTTAGAGATCATGAGAGCTAAGGAAGGCCAAGAGTTGGCAGTATGTTTGCTTGCATATGATTACTAAGCAATAATATAATTATCCGCAGATGCCATCCACAGATGCTTCCATTTCCCCCTGCCAAGCCTAGCAGTTCTCCAGAAATAGAACCTGCAGAAACAACAGTGTCAACACTGAGACCTAATAAAATAATCCTTCCAGGAGCTATCATGTCAGATTCAGTGACCTTGCTGGTTACAAACCTTTTGACATACATAATGAAGATAAAATGTCCCCCCCTCCCTCTCTCTCGGTAAAACGACAAATACCCTTCCAAAAGACAAGTTTGAATTGCTCAGAATGGGGAGGTGTTGTGGAGACATCTTAGGTAAAAATGGAAGGGATCCGTCTTATTGTCTCCTAAGTTCAATGGGTTCAGGAGGGACCCAGCTGTAGTGTCTCTTCCTGTCATTGGTAGGAAGGCACTGGAGACCACTTTCTGTACCTGCAAGCTGTCCTGAGGGCACAGACTGTAAAGCATCTGGTTCCCCTGCCTTCCATGTCATTGGGTTCAAGCCTCTTGCTGCCATCTAACACTGAATATTTACAGTTCATCTAAGGGCAGGCATGTCCAACCTCCCCCGATGTTTTGGACCTCAACTCCCACAGTTCTTTGCCATTGGCAATCTAAGTTTAGAATTCTGGGAGTTGTGGTCCAAAACATCTGGAGGGGTGAAGTTTGGACATGCCTGATCTAAGGGACACATTAGACAAGGTAAACAGATCAGTATTTTCAGATGGAGCTCCTTTCACCGTTAAAATGCTGTTTGTCTTCTGTCAACCTGCTGCATCCTGCACATTGTCTTGCCATCTTTTGTGATTGGTTAACAGGTGGTAAACATGGGCTTCCTTTACAAGTCTCAGTGCACAGACATGTACCTCTTTGGCGTCCTGCCGGTAGAAGAATCACAGTATTCTTCTGTGTATAAGACGATATACAGTGGTACCTCATAAGATGAATACCCTGTTTGACCAAAAACTTGTAAGACGAATGAAATTTCAGGGTATAGGAAAAACTTGTCAGACATTATTCCCCCTACGGGTTCCATTCATCTTACGAGGTATCATTGATCCTCACCCAGCCTGGGCTGTTTGCAAGGGAACAGCCCAGGTTGGGTGAGAATCACTGGACCCCTGCCCTGCCCACCAATTTGGTGGACACAGCACGGACTCATTGATCTTCACCCAGCCCAAGAGCCTTGCAAGGCAAGTGTGTTTCCCTTGCAAGGCACCCCCGGCTGGCCAAAGATCGATCGGTCCCTGCTCCGCCCAACACAGATGCCCGTGCTGGCTGAAGATCCATCGGTCCCTGCTCAGCCCAGAGGTAAGCGGCAGTGGTGGTGGTCTGCTGCTGCTGCTTACCTTGGTCCCAGGGAAGAGGAGGTGGTGGAGGTTTCTATCCTGCCTTCCCTTCCCTGTAGCACATAACAGATCGGATGCTACAGGGAAGGAAAGGCAGAATAGAAGTTACCCCCCTCCTCCTCCTCTTCACCTGAGAATCAGAGCAGAGACACGGGCGTAGAAGTGGTGGCTGCCCCTTTAGTCACTACTAGCTGAAGGTTCTTCCACACAGAGGAGAGTGACACCTGATTTTGACAGCTCTAAGCTGTCAAAACCACCTGTCTGTCTGCTGCAGGGGGAAAACAGCCTTCCGCTGTCAGCTGATTGAGGGGGTTTTAGACAGGCTTCTCATAGGAATGCATTGAAAACCTATTAATCCATTCCCTCCGGAATGAATTAATTGGTTTTCAGTGTGTTCCTATGGAACACCATGCCTTTTAAGATAAATTATTCATAAGAAGAATTGACCCATAGAACCAATTAAATTTGCCTTATGAGGCACTGTATTTGTCTAAAAGTATTAGACTAAAAATTGGGGGTTGTCTTATACATGAATGCAAGCCAAAGAATGAACTGCATGGTTGTGAAACTAGTTTTGGGTTGGAAAAGTGGGGGTCATCTTATACATGGGGGCATCTTATAGACAGAAAAATACAGGTAACATCTTGTCACCTTCTAAATGTAAAACTTCTGCATTGTGTTTTTCAAGTCATAAATGACTCTTATCTCTCCCACCACCACCACCCTGCCCCCACACAGAAATGCTGATTTCATGGTTCTTTAGGGAAAGGAAATAATTTTAAACAAGTTGGTTTGTAATTAGGATTGAGAACTTCAGGCTTCTGCACAAGTGTGAAAAGTAAAATAAATCTGCCCACCATTTAATTTGCTCATCCTGAAATGGCATCCGATAGCAAAATTGGATTTATTTATGCATCCAGGTTATGATTTAAAACAAAACAAGGTGAAGCCAAATATGTTGCTTTGTTGTTGCCTGGGTTGAAGTCCTCATTTTTCTTTATTAACTGGGATAGCTTGTATTTTTTTGTATTTTTCAATTTCTGTATTGCCAAGTTCCGTCTTCCCAACTGTATTTTTTTATATTTTAACCATTTTATGCCACCTTTCTCCAAGGCCTTTCTCACATGATTAAAATTTTAAAATGTTTTTAGCTTTAAAAGATGTTTTAAAGCTTAAAACAATGAATATACACATATTGATAAAAGAACAACCCCCACTCTGAGAAATGGTAAACAAAAGCAACACCAAAAACACATTCAAATCAGTAAGGCAAAAACATCCATTTAAAATAAAAACCCATTCAGGCAGCCAGTCACTAAGGGAAAGCTTGCCTTAAAAAAGCTCTTTTTGTCTGCTTTCAGAAGGACAGCAGAGATAAAGCTAGTAGAGATGGGCACGAAACAAAAAAAAATGGTGTTTCGGTTTTTCATTTGTCATTGAGAGCTCTGTTTTGGTTCATTTCCGTTTGTCGTGAATTTTTTGAAAAATTTTGTTACCATTTTTCATTTTTCATTTGTCGTTTCTACCTGCTTTTTGCATGATTTTTAAAGCATTTCCGTGCACAGGCATCCCCCAACACCCCAGACCAGAGGGAAAACACTAAAAAAATGGATGGTGGCAGAGACACAGTATAGACTAGGTATGCAGGGAGGCTGCAAAGGCAGCGGCGGGTGTTGCCCAGGGTGCAAGGCAGCCGCAGAGTGACTGCACTGTGGGGCAGGGGAGGTTACTCACCGAGAGGTACACAGCACGCACACACACAGGGAGGCTGCAGGACTGAAGCTAGAGTCGCAGAGACAGCAATCCCACCCTAACTCCCACCAGAGACTGCAAGGAGGACGGGGGTTGCCACACCTTTTTATGCCCTCTGTGGCTGCCAGACCTGCCCGCCCAGTCTGCAACCTGGGCATGCTATTGGTTGAACATGATCCCACATCACATGGCTTGCCTCCATTTTGTGGCTGGTGGCGACATCCATTTTAAAGGGAAAAGAAAAATACATTGCGATGGGAGAAGACTAAAACAAACGTTTTAACGACCCCAACCCCCCTGGTAGGTATTATCAGACAATATAAATAATGTTTTTAACAGATGTCCAGGGCGTTTTTTAACATTTAAAACAGCTCATTTCATTGAGCGTCGCCATGAACGGAAACGAAACATAATGACCATAATTTTCGTGGTTCTATTTGTTTCATTTTGTTTCATTTTCATCACAATTTTTGTTTGTTGTTTCGTTACGTAACAGAAACGACAAATGGTAACGGAAACGAAAAAATGTTCATTCCGTGCCCATCTCTAAAAGCTAGTGTGCCCTCTTGTGGGAGGGAATTCCAAAGTGTGGGAATAGTAACAGAGAAGGTCCCCACCTGTGTCCCCACCAAATGCAACAGTGGAGGTGATGAGATCGAGACCAAGGCCTCTCCTGATGATCTTAAAACCCCGGCAGACTCACAATGAGAGACATGGTGACATAGTTTGAACCCAAACCTTTTAAGATATTGCAGATTACAATTAGCACTTTGAATTGTTCCCAGAAATGCATCAGCAACCAGTGGAGCCGGTGTAATGGAGAGGTTATGTGATTCCCGTATCCAGCCCAGTCCGTAATGTGGCTGCTGCATTTTGGACCCAGTGCAGTCCATTTTCTGCCACTTTCAATATGTGAACTGCCTAGAGCAGTGTTGGAAAACCTATGGCATGGGTTCCCAAGGTGGTACTTGGAGCCCTTTCTGTGGGTACCCAACATTGCCCCTTCACAGCCACCTACATTCAGGTTAAATTGCTGTATTGGCACTTTGCAAAAAAATAGTGGGTTTTGAATTGCAGTTTGGGCACTCCGTCTCTAAAAGGTTCACCATCACTGGCCTAGACAGTGCTTTAAGCACTATGGGGTGGTATATAAGCAGAACACTTTGCTTTTGCTTTGCTTTGAATAGTGAAAATTAAAATGTAGATAAACACATAAATCACTTGGGAATATTTCTGTGAAGATTCTCAGTCATCCAGGTGAGTTTATCTGGAAGTTGAGTCATGGCTACTGGACTTCTTTTTTGAGAGATTGAAACGTTTCACTGTTCATCCAAATGAAGCTGTTTGGATGAACAGCGAAACGTTTCTATCTCTCAAAAAAGAAGTCCAGTAGCCATGACTCAACTTCCAGACTTGGGAATATTCTAGGATTCTAAAGTGTTAAGGCCTTTTAGAGCAGGCTTTTCTGTGTAATAAGTGTAATCTAATCTATGATTCTATGATTCTGTGTTTCTAAACACTCTGCAACACCAGAAAATGGCTATGCCATTTCCATCAGGGGACCCTGCTGCTCTGATACCCATGAATCTATTGAATGCAATTGATTATGCATGTTAGTAGGAGCTATGGTAATGAATGTAATGCTAATGAATTACTAATTAACCAAATGTGGTTTTAATCAATGAATAACTAGATGAATGACCTTGGTAATAATAAACATAGCAAGCAGAGCAATAAAACAAGCAGATAGAAATATTATTTTCCCCTAAGATATTGCAATGTGACTGACAACAAAGCTAGCTTTGTGCTGAGTGATTTACTGTGTTTTAAGTGGGCCACATACGCCTTCCGTAGGTGTGTTGCAGAGGTCTAAATGGGAAAAAAATAACACTTTGATTTTTGAATGGGGGGAAAATGCTGGATGGTAGTGATAACAAAGTCTTCCCTTGCCTTTCCAATGCTTAAACTCAACCAGCAGAGGCAACTTTTGGTGGCCGGGGGGGGAGAAAATATACATGCAGAGGAGGAGATAAACCAATGTGTGATAACACAAGTATTGACTGTAGGCAGCTAGCTTTCTTGGCAAGGAAGAAGACAAATGAACATTGCTTTTAAAACAAAAGAAGAATGAAAATGTTGGAAAAGGTCAACCAGCCTTCACCACTGGAATCGTGGTCCCCACTTGATAGAAATCATAGCATTGTTTCAAAGAGAAGAATGCATTTCCCAAAACTGAGCCTTATTCATATTTTAAAAATGTTTATTTCACAATATTGCAATTTAGAATTCTTTGGGAAGAATAGGGGAGTCTCTCTCTCTCTCTCTCTCTCTCTCTCTCTCTCTCTCTCTCTCTCTCTCTCTCTCTCTCATATTTCTCTTTCCAAAGCTGTTGTTTCCTGAAGCTTCATCTTTTACCAGCTGTTGGGGGGGGGAAGAAACCCAGTTTATTCTGATCATCTGGAGAAAACCAGCAAGTAGAGATGGGCATGAAACAAACAATTTTTTGTTTCTGTTTTTGTTTTTTTGTTTCATTACGTAACGAAGCGACAAACAAATTTTGTCTCTAAAATGAAACAAAATGAACAGAAACACCGGGAATTTTGTCGTGTGTTTCATTTCCGTTACTGCAATATGAGTGAGTTGCTTAAAATTCTAAAAAAAAATCACAAAAAAATGAAATAAATGGTAACGAAATGGTAAAAAACAAACAAAAACAAAAATGTTTTTTTTGCAAAAATTCATGAAAAACGGAACCGAACCGAAACGGACCCTCCAAAAAGACAAACGACAAACGAAATGCCATTATTTTTAATTATTCTTGAACAGATGTAGAATTCTGTTATATGTTTTAAATGCTGACAAAGTAATAAAACTAGCATGAAAGAAAGAAGGGTGAATCACCAAAACCGATAAATTTGAGCATGCAATCAAGTAACCTGCTCTTTCTCCCAGAGCTCTCGATTTCATTAATAGGAGTGGTGCACGGAGATTTATAAAACTTCTCTGTGAAATGACATTAATCATATGGAATTTATTCTAGCTTTTTTTGGAGGAAGGAAAGCTAATTGTTCTAGGACTGCCAGAGTTCTAATTAATCAGTTGTGGTTGTGCCCAACAGTTCTTGCTTGAGAAGAATAGTTGACAACCATTTTATATGCATGTCATAAAAGGGGATCACCTGCTAATTGTTTCTTTTTCTTGTCATTAAAAACCAGCAAACTGAGTAGAATAACTTTTCCCCCTGGCTTAGAAGACAAGCAACCCACTGAAAATACTTTCTAGACTACCGGAAACAGCCCCATTTACATTTGAATCTGAACATCCCAACACTCACTTCCTGTTTTGCTAGTGCTTATTTTCTGTCTTTCTCTCTCTTTCCAATTTCTGAGGTGGCTACTTCCCACAAGGCATGGGAATGTGGTCCAAGTCTCTATTCCAGTGGCTCCCAATGTATATTTATTGAGTCACAACTCCCTTTTATAATGGCCAAGTAACCCAGAACCGCTCTGAATCATAGAATCATAGAATCATAGAATCATAGAATCCTAGAGTTGGAAGAGACCTCAAGGGCCATCTAGTCCAACCTCCTGCCATGCAGAGCCCCCATCACAGTGCTCCTGACAGATGGCCATCCAGCCTCTGCTTAAAAACTTCCGAAGAAGGAGAATCCACCCCTCCTCCATGGCAGCATATTCCACCAATGAACAGCTCTAACTGTCATGAAGTTCTTCCTAATGTTTAAATGGAATCTCTTTTCTTGTAGTTTGACACCATTGCCCTGCATCCTAGTCTCTGAAGCCATGGAAAACATACCAGTCCCCTCTTCAATGTGACATCCTTTCAAATATTTAAACATAGCTATCATATCCACCCCACCCCTCCCTGTCAGCCTTCTTTTAGTAAGGCTAAACATTCCCATCTCCCTAAGCCACTCCTCGTAAGACATTTCTTCCAGACCCTCAATCATCTTGGTCTCCCTCCTCTGGACCCATTCAAGGTTGTTAAATTGAGGTGCACAGAACTGGACACAGTACTCCAGGTGGTGTCTGAACAGAGCAGAATAGAGTGGTACTATCACTTCCCTTAATTTTTGCCTTAATCTAGACATTATGCTTCTGTTGATGCAACCAAGAATTGTGTTGGCTGCCGCATCACACTGCTGACTCATGTTCATTTTATGGTCCACCAAGATTCCCAGATCTCTTTCACAGGTACTATTTTCCAGCCAGGTGTCTCCAATCCTATATCTGTGCAATTCATTCTTTTTATCAAGATGCACCACCTACATTTCCTTCTGTTGAAACCCATTCTGTTAGTTTTGGCCGAGCACTCTAATCTGTCAAGGTCCTTTTGGATTTTCATCCTATCCTCTTGGGAATTAGCAACCCTACCCAATTTGGTATCCTCTGCACATTTGATCAGCCTACTCTCTATTCCCTCTTCCAAGCCATTAATAAAGATATTGAATAGCACTGGACCCAGAACAGAACCCTGGGGCACCCCACTGGTCACGCCTCTCCAAGCTGAAGAGAAGACATTAATGATCAGCCTTTGGGTGCGAGCAGTCAACCAATTACAAATCCATCTAACTGTGGCACTATCTGTCCTACATTCTATTAACTTCTTTGCAAGAATAACATGGGGAAACTTATTGAAGGCCTTGCTGGAATCTAGATAAGCAATATCCACAGTGTTCCCCGCATCCACCAGGCCTGTCATTCTATCAAAGAAAGAGATCAAATTGGTCTGGCATGAATTGTTTTTTAGAAACCTGTATTGACTTCCCATAATTACAGCATTGCTAGTTAAATAATTACAGACTGTCTGCTTAATAATTTGTTCTAGGATCTCTGCCACATTTGCATTATGGGGTATAGTCATTCCTTCTCAGAAAGTAGAGGCTTCTTCTTCCCTCAAAGAGCCTGTTTTTCATATATACACATACATGCTATCTTTAATATCCCACTCTGAAAGATCAAGGAAGAAATTATTGAGCAAGAGGTACACCACTGGAAGGACAGATTTTGAACCTGAGGGTGCAGTATTTTGGCCACCTCAGGGGGAGAGAGGACTCCTTGGGAAAGTCCCTGATACTGGGAAAGATTGAAGGAAAAAGGAAAAAGGGGATGACAGAGAATGTGATGGTTGGACAGTGTCATTGATGCAACTATCATGGATTTGACCAAACTCAGGGAGGCAGCGGAAGACAGGAGGGCCTGGTGGGCTCTGTTCCATGGGGTCACAAAGAGCTGAACAGTGAACAACAACACAACACATATAAAGAGATCCATATCTCATCCAGAAAACACTTTGTGATCCCCTGGGGAGTCACAACTCCCAAAGTTGTGAAACATAGCTCTATCTGAACTTTTAATTCTTCAACTATAGGGTTGTCCAAATACACAGATAATCATCTTGTAACTTTACCTTTAAATGTGCCAACTGTTTGTTCCTTGGGAAACTGGGGGATTTGACCCCAGAAACCAGTAACAAAAACCCAGCTCGTGTTATCCATATGCACTGGAATGGGTCAGGGTGGGAAACCTTTCACTGTTTAGATCAAAGGCACAGCTCTTTTGATCTTGTTTCACTGCAGCTGCCATTGTAACTAGTGAGAGAAAGGCATGGACAGGGAAAACAGTTTGTCATTGTTGTTGACAAACTACGAACCATGAATGTTCACAAACATTCCAGTGAAATGAACCATTTTGGGTTTTGTGTATGATTTGGGACTTCCTAAAGCTGTAGAACCATCCCTGCATTACATAGAGATGCTACATTCACAACAAGTAAACTATCTCAAGAGGGTGGGTGAATCTGCTTTGAGGGAGGGTATAACACAGATGTCCCAAAATCGAATATTCGTCAGACTTGGAGTAAATGGAGTGGATATTCAGCCTAGACTCAAATTTGATGAAGATTTGATTTGGGATATCTAGGTTAAATGCCACGTATTAATCAACAATGCCAATAATGTACCATAAAATGGCCTGATTTGAGTTAGTTGGGTTTGTTTGTTTGTTTGTTTGTTACTTTGTGGTTTGTTTCAGGCCCATTTCTATTCCTAGGGCAGTGCTAAATGTTAAGCCCTATCCTTTGTACTAATGGACTCCAGACATAGTTAAGCGATTGGCCAGACTGGATTCCCACCAACATCTAGATGGCCACAATCTTCCTACATATGTTCTAGGATCTGTTTGCTTCCTGATAGAAACCAGCTGGAGATTTTTCCTTAAAATCCTTTACTTATACATAAAACATAAGTACATGGCTACATGAAAGGCATAATAATATGGGTCTCACGTGGAATTCTAGCACCAGAGACAGTTGCCTTGGGCAGATATTTGGCTCAGGCAACTAAATCCATTTGTGGAAGCAGAGATTCCAGATATGGCACTGATGCAGTGCAGACTATACATGTAGTACAGGAACATCAGTACAGCCCAGGGCTCATCCTCCCTATTTCACATTGATCTGGTGGCAGGTAAACTGTGCAGATGGTTTAAAAAATGCCCTTCAGTTGCTAGCCCAGCAATTCAAATAAACAAAGGCAGGGAAGATTTCTTCTCAGGGGTTGTTGAGGGGTGGCAGTAGAGAAAGCAAGCTAAGGAGCACAGAGGATTTGTTTTGCTTGATGGGTGACGTTTAAGTCAGAATAGCAAGTATAATGTCGTTTGCCAGCTGTCCTACAGTGGCTCATTTAACAACTCAAGATGTGACTGTGTTAAATACACAGCTGGGAGATGGCTGGTATAGTTGTTGTTGGTTTTAATCCGATTTAAACTGGTTGTTTCTTCTCATGTTGTCTGTTCGCTAGCAAATGTCACTGTGGGGAAGGGACACAAGCAGAATGATTGGAAATGGCTCTGGGTAAAAGACTAATTGTTTTATCACTCAGCACATGAGCTTTGGATTGACTGGACCTGGAGTACATACAGAGCACTGCAGAATTTAAAATTCTGGATGCATAGAAATATAGAAAAAGCTCAATTTTTTTAAAAAAATGTTAAAATGACTAGACTGTTATTGACCAGAAGTGGGCTATTTCTATAGTGTTATCTTGGATTCTTGCTAGATTTTATTTTGTACATGTGGTGCTTCATTGACTGAATTTCTCCTTAGTCACCAATAGAGATGGGCACAACTAAAAAAAAAATGGTGTTTCGTTTGTCGTTTGTCATTTAGGGAGTCCGTTTCGGTTTGTTTTCATTTTCGTGAATTTTTTGCAAAAAAATTCATTTTCGGTTCGTTATGTAATGAGACAAAAAAACAAAAATGAAAATGAAAAATTGCTGTTTCGTTAGCATTCATTACAGTTCAATGTATTTGTCACAACGAAAATGAAACACACGACAAAATTTCTGTTGTTTCATTTTGTTTCAGTTCATTTTGGAGACAAAATTCATTTTTGTTTTGTTACATAACGAAATGAAAAAACAAAAATGAAAAATTGCTCGTTTCTTGCCCATCTCTAGTCACCAAAACATTATCCTGTATCCAAGTAGCCCCATTTTACTTGATTATTCTTTAATCATCTTGCTTCACTTCAGAGTCTATTAACCACATTTTTTCGCTCTATAAGATCTGAAAAAGTAAGGGGAAATGTCTGTGCATCTTATAGAGCAAGTACAGCCCCCGAGACCCGGCTGCGGCCGCTGTGGAAGCCCTGAGCTGAGTGGAGGCCATAGGGGTGGTAGCAGCAGTGGCAGCGGCAAATCCCTCACCATCACTCCTCTCCTGAACGCCCAGGAGTTGCAAAAAGAGGAGGAGGGGGAGGGGAGTAAGGCCGCTGCTGCTGAAGAAAAGCCATCAGAAACACGCTGCCCAGGGCCAAGTAGCCGGAGTGTGTCGCTGCCCTCCTCTTTCTCCTCTTCTACGCCGCCACTGTCTCCTCCTCCTCCTCCCAGCCTAGCTGACCTCTGGACCCGGCAGCAGCTGCCCTGGAGGCTCCCAGCCTAGCCAACCTTGGCGGCAGTGAGGAGGAGGAGGAGGAGGAGGAGGAGGAGGAGGAGGAGGAGGAGGAGGAGGGTGCCACCGTGCTCTGGCTGCTCGGTCCTGGTCGGGATGCTGCCACCTAAGACATACCGAACACATATCTCTTGCTGGAATAATTTATTTCGTGAAATACCAGGCTCACCC
Source organism: Phrynocephalus forsythii (assembly GCA_029282475.1). NCBI lineage: Eukaryota > Metazoa > Chordata > Lepidosauria > Squamata > Agamidae > Phrynocephalus > Phrynocephalus forsythii. The sequence goes on along the minus strand of JAPFRF010000002.1, from coordinate 131,856,521 downwards.
CTGAGGTTTCTTTAATTCCAGAAGCCAATTAGTTTGAAAAGGGAAAGGCTGATCTATGCAGGTAGCTTCTCCCCCTACCCTTACCGCAGCCTGTTGTGCTTTATTAATTAATCTAATTGGGGTGATGGGAGCAGGAGGAAAGGCAAAGTTATTGCCTTGGGCTCATCATAAATAGGTTCCCCAAACAAACTGGAAGGCTGGATGTTCTTCATGGAAATCTGGATTCTGTGGTCTGTGTTGAGAGCCTCCAATGGAGAAGAACCCTGTCCCTCTTCAGGGGAGAGAACTACACGAACGGAGAGGTGGGGAGTTGACAGCCGCCTCTCGCCGCAGGCAGAGGAATTGCGGAGGATGCAGCAAGGCTCTGTTTTTTTATGCTGCTTTTATTTTTGTGTGGGATCTGCCCTTTTCCCTTTGAGGCTGACACAGAGCACAAGGCAGAGAAGATGCAGTTGATTGGTTTCTTGCCCTAACCAGTGCCACCAGGTCGAGGCTAGCATATCAAGGTGAAAGTGGTGACACACGTCCCAACCCCCTTCCTGAGTCACATCTATCTTGCTGGCTGGAAAGCAAGCTACTCTCCAGCTGTGGCTCCTTCCATGCTCCATTCACGGGGCATCACTTTCTATCCTATCAACAGGCCCTCAAACCTCTGGGGGTACCCCTCCTCCCCTTCACGCTTCCTGCCTGCCTTGCTTCTCCCCACCTTTCTGGGAGAAGGGGGGGAAGCAGCACTACCCGGTCTGAGGCTGGGCCCCACCAAGGGGCCAAATGCGCTGTCAGCTGCCAACAGCTGGCCAGGCAGAGCCCCCACCAGGCATAATGCTTCTCGCCCCTCCTTGGCCCTGCAGAAGGACAAGCTGCCACCTGTGAAAGGAAGGAAGGTTTCCCTCTGTCCGTCCCTCACTCCTTCTTTCCTGTACCCACCAACATTGCTTTTGCTCTGGATGGTGATAGGCACGCCAGCCCATCCAGAGGTGTGGGGCGCTGCCCACTGCAAAGCACCAGCCAACAGCCTCAACCCAGCTGCCATAGGTTCGCCATGATGGTGCACTGACACCCTCTTCTTACACAGGGGGTCAATCTTTCTCTCTGGTTTTCTGCCCTATCCGCTTCTGGGAGAAGGCCGGAGGCTTTCAGTGGCCACCGCTGAGGTTGGCTAGGCTGGGAAGAGGAGGCAGTAGCAGCAGTAAAGAAGAGGAGGAGGAGGGTGGCTACATGCTCCGGCTATTCAGCCCTGGGCAGCATGTTGCTGCTGGCTTTCCTTCAGCAGCAGTGGGAGCAGCCTCGGTTCCCCCTCCTCCTCCTCCTCCTCCTCCTCCTCCTCCTCCTCCTCCTCCTCCTCCTCCTCCTCCTCCTCCTCCTCCCTCTTGTGAGGCCTGAGAGGTCGGTCAGAAGATGAGTGGTGTTGAGAGACCTCCTGCTGCTGCTGTTGCTGCTGCCCCTGCCCCCACGACCCTCACCCAGCTGAGGACTTCCACAGTGGCCACCACCAGGTCTGGAGGTCTCTGCAGCAGCAACTGCTGCAGAAACCTCCAGACCTAACCGTAGTATGCATGTGTGTGTGTGTGTGTTTTTCACACATACAGTACCTCTACAAATTAGGTATGTCTTGTGGTCCAGTGTATCTTATGGAACAAAAAATACAGTAAGTGAATTCTAGATGGTCCAGCGAGGGTCTTGTCCTGGAGCAAGACACTCTTCAGCATTTATCCATTCAGACAGGCATGTTGTTTTTCATTCTCCACAGGTTTAGCCTAGCTTCTTCTGGTTTCATATTTAGAACTTGAGATGTGTGCAGAAACCTTTCCCTTGATTTTAGCCATCATCTAGAGCAGTGGTTCTCAACCTGTGGGTCCCCAGATGTTCCTGGACTGCAACTCCCAGAAATCCTGGCCAGCTCAGCTAGTGATGAAGACTTCTGGGAGTTGCAGTCCAGGAACATCTGGGGAACCACAGGTGGAGAACCACTGGACTAGAGAGTCAGTGTCCATGAATTAGATGGATTTGGTGCAGTATTGCCTTATTTCATTCATAAGCATCTCCTGACGTAATTCTAGAGGGACAATTCCAGCTGAATAATAGACTTTTTCAGTGAGGGTTGGTTTCAAACATGATTCACTAAGAGCCAGCTTCGTTTGTTTTGCATGCACTTGTACCATACTGCACTGGCATATTCTGCTGTGGAGTAGCACAGAGATGTAGCTTCTGTTGTTATTGTTTGTTGGTGTGCACTCCATAATGACCCTGCCAATTTCATAAATAGGTTTTTCTGGCAGCAAGTTTCTGCTGTTGTTGTTGTTGGGGTGTTTTGTTTGTTTTTGTGTTTAGACTATTTTTGTGGCTCAAGGTGAACCAGATTGATGCCAAATATTTTGGGGTAGGGAGGTGTTTAAAAATCTTTCCTTCCCAGCTGACTCTGAATTTCCTCTCTGCTTCTCTGTTCTCTAAATGGAAGGCATAGAGCTGTGTTTTTAAAGAATTTGCTTTCAGGTGGTTGGTTAGAGGTTGGTTTCAAAGATTCTGATCAGATTGTCAAGGTAAGATCATCAACATACAGTGTTCATGGGGAATTAGTTCCCAGCCCCCTAGCAGGTATAATATTTGTAACTTTGCCCATTGTGACAGCTTTTAGCCAATACAATAATCAGTAAACTGAACAGGTACTAAAAAGCACTGGCATAGTATCCTATATCTAGGGCAATGATGACAAACCTTTTAGAGACCATGTACCCAAACTGTGTTTCAAAACCCACTAATTATTCACAAAGTGTCAATACAGCAATTTAACCTGAATACAGGTGACTGTGAAGGGGTGATGTCGGGTGCCCACAAAAAGGACTCTGATTGCCACCTTTGGCACCCATGCCATAGGTTCGCCAACACTGATCTAGTGTAATCTCTGGTTCCCTCTGGTGGCCAGTTTTGATACAGTAACCCCCACCTATCACGGGGTTAGGGACCCACCCCACTCACGATGCCTGAAAATCCACAATATGCGGAAGTGGGTGGGGTGGGGCCTGGGGGGCGGGGGTGATCAGATCCCCCTGCCGCCACCGGCGTGTGCGGGTCTGAGAGGTCTTGGGGCGGCACGCGCCATCAGCATAGTGAGGTCTGACCTCCGGCTACCGCCCGCCCGTGGCACCCCAAGATTTCTTGGACCAGCGCGCGCCGGGGTGGCAGGGGGGTCTGACCTACCACCGCCGCCCGCCCCGCCCTGCTCCGAGACTTCTTGTCTGAGGCCGTCTCCATTGAAATGCATTGTTCAATGCATTTCAATGGAGAAATTTTCCCCACTGGAAAACATTGGCTCAATGCTTTCCAATGGAGAAAAATTTCTCTATTGAAATGCATTGAGCCAAAACATTTCAATGGAGATACAATCCCCCCCTGGCGCGGCCCCGAGGTTTCTCGGAGGAGCGCAGGGGCATTGGGGAGGGCAATGCAATCACCCCCCGCTGCCCCCCCCCCCGCACGGCCCCAAGGCGCAGGTACTGCGATCCCGCGATATAGTGGGACCGCAGTACCTGAACCGCAAAATGGCGGGGGGTGACTGTAATGCACCTTAGAAACACTTGTTTCTGAGGTATTGTATTTAATGTTTTCAGGCAACAGATAAATGAAACCAGTTACTGAGCCCACAGATCCTGTGATACTACTGTAGATAAAATTTCTTCAGAATAGGAATGTCAGTGGATCATTTGGGCAAAATGTAAAAAGTAAAGGTAGCAGGATGCCACCCTGTGAGAATACGTTCCTTTGATTTCTCCAGGCGGCTGTTCCTCCCTTAAGGAATCTTCAGTTCTGAAGAAGAAGGACGATTGCTTTAGTCCCATTATCGAGCTTTATGAGCAGCAACTAAGGGTGGGCATCATCATTTACAGCTGTAAGGTTATGTGCTCATCCAGCAACTGAGGAGCTGAAGGACCCATTCCTTTATGTTTTTCCTAAAAGGTTTAATTTGCTCTATCTGGATATCATCAAGTTCTACTGCTTTGCCTTTCCTACATCTGCTTCTGAACTTCCTCTGGTTTCACCAACATGAAGGCATGGGAAGTTCCTTGGATTCATTCTGCATATCCCTTTGATGTTTTTTTTTTAATCATGCATTGTTTGGTCTTCTCTGCCAGGAGCAGATGGGATGCTATTTTGTTGGAGGTTATATTTCACCCATTTCGTAATACCATTACCACTTTCATCTTCATGTACATGCTTCTACGGCTGTTGAAATCTCCAACTAGAAAGTGAGTGACTTGGTTTACCATAATAAACAGCTCCCTAGAGAATGATGCTATATGAAGTGGTTTATAGATCAGTATTTTCATACAAGTAGCTCATCCTTCTATAGGACTATAGTACCTGGTTTTACAGAAATGGCACTCCAGTATTGTTTGTGGAGCCTCTCAGGAACTAGACACATCCTGGGAAATTTGAGTCAACATTGATCTGTTCCTCTGTGAGTTTATTGGACAGAGAGAAAAATCACATTTATCTTCATGGGAAAGTGAAGCAAAGATAAAGAGGTGCCCTCCATAATAATGGAAATTATTGTCACTTCCAGTCCTAAAAAGAATGGTGGGTCATTTTGCTCATCAGCAAGTTTGCAGTGCAGTGCTTCTGTGCTTAATCCTTAAGGGTTAATCCATAGGGGGTCATTTGGAGACACTTATAAAGAATAAGTGTTCAGAGATTGCCTTCCTGTGATTTACTGATCTGCAGATATTCAATAGTTGTTTATTAGAATCAGTAACACTGATTTGGTCCGCTCAATGACCGTGCTGCTGGATTCCTCCCCTCCCCCCCCAGACACACAAATAAATAAATAGAGGCACAGAGTTGCTGATTGGGCTTCTTATGATCTTCCTTGAGGAAAAATGTCAAGGAGCCAAAATGCTTCACCTTGTGTATCTTTACAAAAGGGCCAGACGGTAGGCACAAAATGTATTAACCTTTTTGAATGCTTTCCAAGATCCCTACAGTTGTGTTTACAACATTTGCATTCTTTTGGATGCCCTTCACAATAACCACTGCAATGTGAGTGATGGGGATCTGGACTGAAATCTGAACTGTGCTGGCTATATGGGTCCACTCTCTATGGAGCCTCTCAAGTCCTGGAAAAGCCCTGCTATTGTGTTCCAGAAAGGTTCTTTGGGATGGAAGTCCCTGACTGTCGTCAATTTAATCTATCTTAAGTTTTTGCAGCAAAGAGTTTTAAGGCTGCACAAGATTGCAGCCAAGAGGAAGATGCATTCTTTGCACACCAATAGCTTTAGGAGCTGCAATTCTATCACATCTGGTGTGGTGTTTTTTTGTTTTTTTTTTTTTTTTTTTTGCTGTTCCTGTGCTAAAAAAAAGTCTGGTTTTGAATGGCAGCACTCCATCTCGACTGCTGCAGTCATCCATCCTGCATTTAACCTGGGTACGGGATCCCTTACTCTGGTGCGGATTTCAGCTGAATTCCATATCAATGTTCCATGTTACAGCTGCACTAATCCCTCAGCAGATGGTAGACCTTTCTGTTGCCAGGAAAAAGGGAAAGCCTTTCTGCAGAGCAGGCATTAAGTCCGACTGACATTGATCCAGGGAGATCCCACGTAAGAAAAATGGTGGAATTTGACTGCCAGATGTTTCTTTGGCAGGGGTAGGCATAACCCCGTGAAATGCTCTTTTCATTAATGGATGGCATGCAAATCTCTGAAATTAATTGACAGCATTTGGTAGCTATTAATTTCAGAGACCTGCATGCCAATGGGCAATGCTCACTTCCAATGGGCAGCCGTGTTTGATAACATTTGACAACAGACATGCAGAAGCGTTTTGTATTGATTGCTTGTCAGAGTGTGAAATATTACAAATGATCCTAAGTAAAAATGATGCAGAAGCATTCTTTCAGATACGTTGCACCCACCATTTGATCTTCAAATGCAAATCCATATTGAAGGTTGAAATATGCCAATTCAAAAAAGCAGTTATCTAAGCTGGTGCTTTATAGTGAAAATGGTGGATTTTGGAGAAGACACTTGATTCCTCTTTTCTTCAGAAGTAAAAAAAAAAGAGGGTTGAGCCATGTGACCAGAAAAACAAGTGCAAATATAGGCTAGGTGATACCTTTATTGGTCACTAATAAAACAAAAGACACAAGCTGAGCTTTCGATAGCAACTTGCTATCTGTATCAAAGCATTGTACCAAAAATGCATTATTGATAGAGGATGTAGTCTATCAGGTGCTGATAATCTTTTGGTGAGATGGAATATACCTTTTCTTCAGTATATGCAACATTTACCACTCTATTTTTGCCACGTACCATTTAAGCAACTCTGATTTCGGAAGCTAAGCAGGGTCGGCCCTGGTTAGTACTTGGATGGGAGACCACCAGGGAATACCAGGTGCTGTACGTGCCTGGAGTAGGAACTGGCAAGCCACTCCAGTATTCCTGCCAAGAAAACTCCATGGACATGGGGTCACGGAGAGTCGGTCACGACTGTAACGACACAACACACACACACACACACACACACACACACACACACACACAATTGCACACTGGGATAGAACATGTCCCATTTACATATTATCACTCCATGTGGTGCTTAAGTACCTTGCATCTAAACATACCTCATTTTCAAGGATTTTTACATTATTTTCATTGGAGCCCCCCCCCCCCCGGATATAGCATTTGAATAATTTGGTCTTTATCGCAAAATAAATAAGCTAGGAATGGGTATGGTTTTTCCTCATCCATCCATCAGAGTTGTACATTGGATTCTCATTCCACCATGAGTAAAATATTGTGGATCTTTGTGAATATACACCTTCCGGCACAGGTGCCTTTTTGTGGACTTGAGAAAAGTGTGTTTTCTAATGTCCTATTGCCTTCTGTTTTAGTACGCACTCCAAATTGGAAAAGTTTGCATTGAAATGCCAACCAAACCATCTTCACATCCATTCCTAGAATGACTGGGAATTCATTAAGTTGCTTTGTTCTATGACTGTAATTCAATTAATTAGATTTAATAATGTTACTAAGGTGGCATAAGGCTTGCAGTATTTACTGTAGCTAATTTTAGCAAATTGACAAAGTTCCAAGGTGAGGTTCAAACACTAGCCAACAGTGTGCCCAAATGCACACAACCAAGATGTACTTCCATAACTTGTCAAGTCTTTAGATACCTTCCATATGAACATAGGTCATTTTCAAATATTTACTCATTATTTTCACTTGAGGTTTTTTATTCCACATGTAGCCTTTGAATTGTCAGTTGTCTCATATTTATCTTGAATTAAATCGCTAAAGGCATTTTTTTCCTTTTATATGTTCACTTAAAAAAAAAAAACCTGCTATGTATTTGTGTTACTTTCTGGAAGCAGCCCAGAGTAGTAGCTTGCCTACTAAATGGGTGAGGTACTGTATATGTTTAAACAAATAAAATAAATAAAATAATTAAGTAATGGTAATTAGCCACTGCAGGATAACCTTTAGGGGAACACCAATAAAATTCTAGTCTTTGGTTTAGTTTGGTTTCAAAGCCAAATTTTGTTCCAAACGCTTTTAATTCCCAGAGCTTTGCATTCACTTTGTTTTGCTTTGTTTTCTCCCATGTGACTCATACATTGCTGAAGCACATAGAAGCATTTACTGAACAACACTAAAAGCGGTTCCTGTGTGGTATTTGTACCAGTTAAACAACAGTGAAGGGGTTTCTGATGCAAACACCATTGTTGGACCTGGAAATATTTTGGCAGCGCAATGTTTGCAGATAAACTCGAAGTAGTCGATCTTGAAAAATCTGTGCGCTCCATTTTCAGAGTGAATGTTGAAAGCTATTTAAATTGCGGTAATCTGGAATTCAAAAATAGCAGAATGCCAAGTAGAGGAAAACGGGGCGGGGGCGGGGATCATTGTCCTGAAATTCCACAGACATGATTGAAAGATACAAAACTCCCGTGAATGTATGACAAATCATAGGCAAATTTGGAGTAGGATAGTCCCTGGATTTTGGCATTCATTTATTTCTTTGCAATGCCAATTCTTTGCCTCTAAAGAACACTTGGGAATGAATAGTTTAGCTGTGTGTTTTTGTCAAGATATTCTTCTTTTTCCAGCAAGAAAATCAGTTGTGGAATAATATTCTGATCTGATATTTAAGTTTGAGTAATAGGACTTAGTTCCGATCCAGTGATTCAGAAGTTCTCTCTCTTTCTCTTCCCCCCTCTCTCCTTTCTTTAGGAAAAGAAGAATACATCGCCACCTTCAAGGGCTCGGAGTATTTCTGCTACGACTTGTCCCAAAATCCGATCCAGAGCAGCAGCGACGAAATAACCCTGTCCTTTAAAACTCTGCAGAGGAATGGACTGATGCTTCACACTGGGAAATCGGCCGATTATGTCAACCTTGCCCTGAAAAATGGAGCGGTCTCCTTAGTTATTAATTTGGGCTCAGGGGCTTTTGAAGCGCTGGTGGAACCTGTGAATGGGAAATTTAATGACAATGCCTGGCATGATGTGAAAGTAACCAGGAATCTGCGTCAGGTAACAGTACAATGGATACAGCAATAACTGACTTTGCTTCTGCCACAGCTAAGTGTTTGGTTATCTCATAGTTAGAAGAACGTGCCTTTGAGCACTGAGTAGATCTTCACCAAGTAGAGAATGTGTTACTAGGAAGTGGGGTGTCATTCTTTGCTATGCATGAGCACAGGCACACCTAGAAAGGGGTTACGGCCGGGATTGATTTGAACAAAACATAAAATCTCTAGAAAAAGGTTGCATTGAGATTACTTCTTTCACAGAGAATAAGATCTAACATCAATTGATCATCCCATGTAGAAGAGACCCTGTGAAACACTGGCTTAATGGTAACCTATTCCCTCTTATGTGAATCACATTGACTCAGGTACTGTTCTAACTGGGGCTAGCAATTGGATTTAGGACACCCAATTCTTTCTTAAGGAATCGTTTCATATATATGTATTCTATTTTATTTATATACCGCCCCCCATTAGTGCACGAACTACTCTGGGGTGACTAAAGTTACAAAGCTACTAGTTACAAGTTATTATATGGCACCAATTCCCACATACACATTCTAGACTCACCTTTTTACCTCTCTGTACAACAAAATATTACAGTAAACATGCTTAATAATCATCTATATTCTTTTCTTAAAATAATCCTCTTATAGTCCACGATCAACTAGAAATCATATTTGCAAATGGACAGGATCAGTCCTGGACATAAGTTATTGATGAAAATGTCCCACTGAAACCAGTGAGCAAAACCAGGAGGTTACCCTAAATAGGTCATCCCAGGATAAACTGAAAAATATAGACATTTCATTTGCAAGTAAAAATATCTTGGTGACTTCTGAATTATTTCATCCACTTTCAAAGAAAAATTGCTCTATATTTTGTTATTTCCCCCAGTTTTTACTGAATGGATAATTCAGATTAGATAAAGTTAGTTGTTGAAGGACATTGAACAAATCTATGCCCCAGATTCAATACCAACATGCTCAGTAATATATGAGTACAGTAAAACTGCAGTGTGTGCTGGGATTGGTACCAATCTGTTTTCCTGCAGATGCCAAGCATCACAGATAAATTGAATCTCATATATTGCATAGTCTTTGATTCCCTCTAGTGGCAATTTCCAGTAATACATATTGGAAACATGTGTCTGGAGGGAGGGTGTTATTTGATATCTTCATGCAATAGACTAGTGAAAGCGTGGATACTGATTTTGTTGATACAGTGGCCCTACTGCCATCCTAACACAGAATCCAACTGCTTATCAGTCTGGATGATAATACTGTATGTTATATCTACAATGCTGGGCTTTGCTCTAGGTGAGTCATCACTTGGCCATTAAGCTATGTGGCTTGCTTGAAAAAATAGGGCTTTTTAGCATAGCAGAGGCCACCTTTAAATGTCACTCAGCAAGTGGGATCACTTTCATACTTGTAGTTTTTTCAGTGCTATTTAATAATTGTACCAATGTTTCAACTCACGTGATAAATAAGCAATGTCTCTGCATTATGCCTTTAAAGCAGTGGTTCCCAACCTTGTTAACCTAGGTGTTCTTTGACTGCAATTCCCAGAAGCTTCCACCACCAGCTGTGTTGATTTGGATTTCTGTTTGTTGCTGCCCAACACCTGGGCTACTCAAAAGTTTGGCAACAACAGCACAGGAATGGTCAGAAGCTTGTAGAAGCAGAATGGAAGCTGCCAGGAAGCAGGTCGCAATGATATCATCTGAAAATACCTACATGGAATCTGACTTGCAATATCACAATGAAATAGTGAGTTAGAAAGAAAAAGAAGTTAAAACAATTTATATCCTGCCTTTCCTCACCGGAGGACCCAAGGCAGTTAACAATTGCTTAAATTTGTAACATAATTAAAAAGGGGGGAAGTAGGTCCGCCATTAAAAAATGCAATGGTTGGAATCTCATTAAAGTTGCTGTAACGTAAAATTCTGCCTGCTGAACCGTGCAGTGCCCCCATTCATTGGTTGATCAGTGGCTAAAGTCTGATCTAAATCAAAAAGCTCTTGACGTCATATTGCAAGGACAACAGGGAGGTAGCCAACCCAGCTTCCTTTGGAAGGGAGTTCAAAAGCCTGGGAACAGCCACCAAGAATGCCATTTTTCATGTACACAATCACACACACTCTGGTAAGGATGATGAGACAGAAGATCTCTCTGGAAGATCTTAAGATGTTGGCAGAATTAAGTAAGGAGTTACCCATGAGGCTATGTAGGCCATCATCATATATTTCTTCCTATCCCCCTGTTTTCTGTAATAGATGGAACTATAAAGGGGAGGGGACTGGTTTCTGAAAGTCCAATCCAAAGAATCCAAGTTGGTCGTAAGCCTCATCCCTTAGCTTTTCCTAGAATATCAAAAGGCCACACTTACTTTTCATGATTGAGGATAAGAGACATCAAGTCATTTCCCTAAACGTTTCCATAAAATAAATGCACAAACAATATTGCAAGCATAATGACACATCTAATGGCGTTCATATATAGTTTGTGAAACTTGTGATAGCGAAGGGTGGCTGATTGATGAGGTGCCAGGGTGTGTGTGGTCACATGTCTAGTCATGTGTCCGACTGCACCAGGAGGATGCGTGCTCATCCAGTAGCTACTATCTAAGCTGTCTTAGCAAATGACACAAAACATGGATAGGGTTCTCGTCAATAATTAATGACACTTGAGAAGAACGGCTTTTTTTGACCCGCTTTCTAGATTTGCCTTTGCTCATCAAAAATTTGTAACAGAACCCAACATATAAAAAGTGTCGGCCAGGAACAAGAGGTGCCCATTATAGATGCCCAGCTGCCCGCCCGCCCACCCACCCACCCTTCCTGCCCCCGGCAGGTGCATGACCAGAAAGGCAGCTGAAGAAATCCATTCTACTCATTGTTATGTGTCAGGATCTTTGCTTTGTTTCATTGCAGTAAACTGTGGTCCTAAAGTCCATCAATTATGACCGAAAGCCGTTTTGGAGTTGAGAAGCAGTCCTTGTGTGCTGAGTGAAAAATAAAAGAATAATAATCCTTTTCTTTTCAAAAAAAAAGTACTAGGGGATACCGAATGATTTTTCTCTCTCTGGGAAATGAGTTTGTGAAGTGGTGGGTTTCATAAGAATGTAGGTGTCACCTTTAGGCTTTTTAACCCCAAGAATCATTTTGAATGTCTGCCAGAAACATTCAGGTGGAGGACAAGAGGAATGTGGTCATAATGTCTGTTTCTGTCCAGTGGAAAGCTGAAAATAAGTTCTACAGTTTATATCAATATGATCAATCTATATATAAATATATTTGCAGGAAGAAAAAAAAATTACAACTGCTGTTACCTCTGTGGAGGCATATCTGTTAGTCTGCTTTTTTATTTTCCCTTGTAAAATTATTTTGCCCTTTTTCTGTGTTACTAACATGCTTAATAACTAACATGTCATTCATGGAATGTTTCATTCTACTAACCGTTACCTGAACCAAAATAATGTACTAACATTGGTAGTGACCATCATATTTTTTAAGTAAACGATCGTTATTCTGTTCACAAGTTTTTAATTTCCTTTCTCCCCCCTTCTCCACAAAGCACTCAGGCATTGGACACGCTATGGTAAACAAACTACATTGTTCGGTAGATATCATTCTAATTGTTTCTTATTTTGGGTTTGCCGTGTGTTTCCTTTCTTTCTTTTAACTGTAGACATCATTAACAAAAGAGGAACTGCGGTTGGTACTCTTCTGCTTACTTTTTTAACCTCCTCTTCATCTGTTGTTGACCTCTTAATTTTCTTTTACTTTATCTGTTCCTGTCCAATTCTTTCTCTCTCTCTCTCTCTCTCTCTCTCTCTTTCTCTTTCTCTTTCTCTCTCTTTTTTTGAAGTCACACGTAGAGGGGCATCGTTAACATTTTGCATCAGAAGCTGTGGTTAACTAACAAGGGATTAAGCTGGCCTAACCTGGCGCCAGGGTACCTGGCGTTCTAACCATTCATAATAATGCATGGCATGCAGGCATGGACAGGAATGTCAGAAACACACACCTCCACCCATTGTGACTTCATCAACAAGCCATTCGATTCTCTCCATTCCTTTCTCTTCCTTTCTTCTCCTTCTCTAAAACTCGGTTTCCTGCATGTGCACATCAACGTGCGCTGCTGCCACTTGGTTGTAATTTGCTGTGTCCCTCCCCACCACCACCAATTTTCTTTCTTCTTCCCTCTCTGCTTTGGCATGGAATTTAGGCTCTTGCATGGTCAAACGCTGCTGTATCTATATATATAGTGCAAACAGTGATGGTGCTGCTGGCTATATTGCTTGTGCAATTTTCTGTTATCAAGGTGCACGTTATTTTTTATTAGTCAATATGACAGACTTTACTGAACTTAACTAATATATAACACCAGCTAAACTAACCTAGGAAGCATTTTACTAACACCATTTTTGTGTCTGCTAATCAACCTTTTTGAGTTGCAAATAGGGACTGCTTACTCTAGCTCAATAATAAGACAACTCTTTTAACTAGATAGAGCACCTAGGGATAGAATCCAAGACTAAACCTCAAACAGACATGAAAATGGGCTCCGCCTTAGGTCTCAAAAAAATAAAAAAATAAAAAATAAAAATATATAAAATATAAATACTAATAAAAATAAACAAAAACAAAAGAAAAAAAAACAAAACAAAAAAACCAGGCATATCCCAGAACATTAGCATGTAGGTCTGAGTATAGCGTGTCCTTTCCCTGTGCTTTGTTATCTAGGTGACAATATCAGTGGATGGAATTCTGACCACGACGGGCTACACGCAAGAAGACTACACCATGTTGGGCTCCGATGACTTTTTCTATGTTGGAGGCAGTCCTAGCACCGCAGACTTGCCAGGCTCACCCGTCAGTAACAACTTTATGGGCTGTCTCAAAGAGGTAAATGATGTCACATACCCTAAATGTCATCCCATCATGAATTCTAAAGTTTGGAGAAGGCCTGGTCCTCATAACCTTTGCATATTTTCCTCTTCTTGCATTTATTTATTTATTTATTTATTTATTTATTTATTTATTTATTTATTTATTTATTGCCTTAGATCTCAATAACTCAGCCAATTCATTCTGTCGACATTCATTTAAAAATTGTTTTGAAATCCCCATGCAACCAGATAATTCATATTGCTTCCTCTACCCATCTCTAAAAGAGTCAGGGCTGAGCTATTGCATAACTGAATGTTCCTCTTTTTCTGAAAGTGCCTCTGAAGACTCAGATTTCTTTAACCCATGCATGGTTTGTTGTTACTCTTTCTCCTGTACAGTATTGTTTATATAAATGTTTAATGGAGGACTGTTTTTTTAGTCTCCTCATTTCCTTCGGTTTGTTTAAATAATCTCTGCATATGGGACAATAATGAGTCAGAGTGTGGGATTCTACTAGCCCAGGGCTGCCCAACAGGTAGACCGCAGGCTACTGGTAGCACGGGAAGGGTTCAAAAGTAGCCCGCCAAGCATCAATAAAAAATGTGAGGGGATAGGTTCTCCACTCCTCCCTCCCCCATCCCAAGGATCACTACTGCCCCAGCAAAGTTCTGGGTCTGCCAGCCCACTGTCTTAGCTGAGTGGGCAGTTCAAGGGCCATGAACATGTGCTCGGAATGGATAAAATTCATAAGTAGAGGTATTAGTGTAGTAGCCCTCAACCACTTTAGGCCAGAAAAAGTAGACCTCAGCCTGTTCAAAGTTGGACAGCCCTGTACTAGCCTAATGTTCTCCATGACATGTCTGGAAGTTGAGTCATGGCAACAGGACTTCCTTTCTTGAGAGTTTGAAATGTTTTGCTACTCATCCAAGCAGCTTCACCAGTCTCATGACATGCTACTATTCTTTGTCCAGAGTTTTTTAATTGTTGGGGTTTTTTTTTTTTTGGGGGAATGATGTACTATGGCATCACTTGAGTCTAAAGAGAGACAGTCCAGATACATGTTTCACCCAGTCAGTGAAAACTAAGCATGAATGTTGTAGTACAAAAGAAACACAGTTCAGACTTCAAATTAAGTGAAATAATATTTTTAAATAGGATAAGAATCTAATCTTATGTTAGCAAATTTCTGCCCAAGATCATTTTCTTGGTGTGTGTTTTTTTCCTTTTCCCACCTGCTACCAAAATCTCCTACAATGAGCCCACAGACTTGCAGAGCAGGGGAAAATGGGATTCTGTTTTGTTGCAGGTGTTGTTCTTTCAATGGGTGTATTCAAGTGGATGTCACCCAATCTGGCCACACTACTGACATCACAGTTGAGTTAGCATACCCCCGCTTTAAAAAAAGGATTCTAGGACTTTAGGGGGAAATGTTTAACTCATAAATAATGGTTGAAGACTGGCATTGTAGTTCTATAGGCTTGAGTAAGAGCAAATTGCCTGAGTAAATTCTAAAGCATACAAAATCTATCTGATGGATGAGGTGTTCCTATCTATCTATAAATGTTGCCTTACATGTATGCATTATGTGTGCAGCCACTCATTACAGTGAAAGAAACACAGGGAACAAGAAAGTCTTCCAAGTGAATCTGAGTGTGTGTTATATTGACTATAATGTTTGCTCCTCATCTTTCTGGAGTAATTCAGCATGTCTTTCTGAAGGCACATGGAAAAGTTGAGTGTGAGCCGTTGGAGTGAGCAAATGTGATCCCTTAATCTGTGTCTGGAAACCTGTGTGACAATGATGCAGCAGGAACGAACAGAATCATTCTGTATTCTTACGTTGATTAGATGTTAAAAGGAGAAATAAAATAGAAAAATTATTATCATCTTCAGTTGTGTACACATTGGGTTGTACTCATCTGAAGACTAAATGGTAGATCAGATGAATTGTTTTCTAATCAAGTAAGGCAAACTTTCTCTTCAGATTTTGGGTCCACTAGTGGTATACATGTTTTTCATGTCACTGGGTTATCCCAAGTCATCATTCCCATGTTAGGTTTTCAAATACAGTACATGAATGAATCACATACTCTGATATGGATTTGCAAAACCCAAGACAACAGAGGTGTAAAACTCTTTAGGAATTTATTGATTTTGACCACAACTCAAATGTTACCTTTTGGATTTACCATGTATATTTTCTCTGGCAAGAGGTCAGGAAGAGATGCAACTAGCTGAACCAAAGTCCAATTTTAATGATAATTTATATAGAAATCAGCTAGGGTCTTCTCTTAATGGCAAAGACCCCAAACACACAGTGTAATATAGTTTTATACCACAACAAACAAAGAGTCCTAAAGTATACGCCCTCATTGGATAATATTTACATACAGTTTGGATCCTACATCTAACTGCCTGAAAAACGTGGGGAAGGCAAACTCATTGGCTGCCCTATAAAGATGGGGCATCCTTTTCTTCCCTTAATGATTTCCCCTTCCAGAAGGCACCATAGTGTCTGGAATAAATTCCTTATTCCCTTGATATGTATATTACCAGGCTGAGTCTTCTTCGCAGAGACTATAGTTCCCTGCTGGGCTTCCTAAGAGGGGCAGTGGTACCAGAAAGTAATATCTGTAAAGAAAGAGGGATCAGGACTTTGTTCTACTATCCAGCCAAAAAGAGGGTACTTTTGGGTTATATACAGGTGTCAGAAGGATATTTTTGTTGCTGTTTTTATTATAAACATTACTTTTGCATTTCAAAGGTTCTTATTCTCTTTCTAAAGTACTGTACTAACAAGCCTCCTTTATTTGTTTGGCATTCTGAAGTTAAATGTCTTTTCTTGACAAATAAGAGGAACATACTTAATATTTTTGATTCCCATGGCAAGCTGAAAAACTGGGTATGTGGTAGCACATACTTTTCTGCTAATACTAGGTTAATATCAATTAGAACTAGGGATGAATTGAAAAATGAATAACAATTTCTGACACATTTGGCTGATTCATCTAAATTCATTGATTCATATCATAAAAGGAGTTGCCAACGAATATGAATTGATGAATGTTTAGTGATTTTGATTCATTAGTTCGTTTGGCTATAAAAGGAACATAGAGACACCAAATTTGGAGGTGAGCATCTCATGAGTCTTCTCTACAATCCGTCCAAGTTTGGTATAGATTGGATGTTTTATGTCTGAGCTATGTACCCCCAAATAGTCCCCCTCAGGAGAGTTCTCCCCAGGCCCCCAAAGATACCAAACATGCAGAGAGGCTTCTTCCAACTCTCCTTCACAGTCCCTCCAAGCTTGGTAACAGTCTCTACCCCAGAGCACAGAGAGAACTCCTAGTTCCCTGAGCTCCTTGCCCTCTGAAGATGCCGGCCACAGAGTCTGGTGAAACGTGAGGGGGAAAAACTTCCAGAGCACAGCCAAACAGCCTGAAAAACTCACTGCAGCTATCAGATCACGGCCATGAAAAGCCTTTGAGAATACATTGGTGAAGATTGTTTTTTCCCCAACCATGTTTCTAAAGGAATCTTTTCTAGGGCCCCCTACTTTGTGAGTGTATAACGCAGATGTCTGAAACCCAATCTTCACCAAAATTAGAGGGATTGTAGGGGTGAGTTGGAAGAGGCCTCTCTGCAAGTTTGGTGTCACTAAGTGCCTGAGGGGCACTTTCCTTGGGGGTACATAGCTTGGGGCTCCTTGGGGTTCTTTGGGGGTACATAGCTTGGACATGTGAATTGTAATCTTCACCAAAAACTATAGACGAGAGGCAGAGGAAGTATCTCTGCAAATCTGGAGCCTCTATATGCCAGGGGGATGAACCAATTAATTGATTTGTTAATTAACCACTGGAAATTGGTCAGTTGTCAATTCACTGATTCGCCAGCCCTTACAAATCACAAATCATGTCAAATCACATGTTTTTTTTAAAAAAAATCATCATCTCTAGTATCTATTGTTGTCAACCTCATGTGTCATGAAATGTATGCTTTCTGAAAGTTAAACAAGTACAAATAAGGAAGAAATGTGCAGGATGAAATCAGCAGCTGCTTCCCATGGAAGCTCCCCCACACCTCCAGAACATAAAATCTCCACCTCCCCCCAGACTTAAAGAGGCTTTGTAACGGTATCAGCTACTTAACAGTTATAAATTCAGTTGCAGAGCTTCCCCCATCAGTGAATGCAATTCTGTTCCTGTTGGAGTTATGGTGTAAGGGACTGTAAAATCAAAGAGGAAAATCTGTTGCTCGTACCAAATGCAAAATATCCCATTTCTTCAGAAAGGGATGTCAGGTAGCAGAAAAACATGAAGAGCCTGCCTTATTTTAACAGCCCAATGGTATCAAAGGGTTATAGTGAGTCTGTATTGATGAGACAAAGACAGGATGCAAGATAGACATATTTACTGCACATTATTTTTCATGAAATGTGGCCACTCACTAAGCCACTGTCAGCGCTGTTATCATCTATGAGAGCTGTAGTTGGGAGAGCACAGGTTCTGTATTCGCTTTTGTGAGAGTGGGCTTGAAACTGTCTTCACCAGTTCAAACAAATGTTCCCACCTGGATCCAACATACAGTAACAAGACAAGAGGGGGAACAGCATGCATTCAGGGTGTGAGGAAAGAGCTCCTTTCAGTATATGTGTGTATCTGGTGGAAAGTTATAGTTTTGATCAAAAATATAAGTAATTTAGAATTGTATACAGTAGAGTAGAGCCTCTGGACAAGAGCTGAAGTGGGGGGAAAGATATTTGGGATTCAGAAACACTGAAAAACTTTTGAGATGTCTTATGAAAGTAAATTGTTGAGATGCCATGAAGAATGAAATGACTGAGTTATTTTAAAATATAAACACAGTCTCATTAATGGAGAAAAGTGAGGGGGGAGAAAAAAAATTAAATGGCAAGAGTGCTCTTTCATTTACTTTTTTATTATCTTGCATGCACTCTAAACCAGTTTCACATCTGTGAAATAGATGTAATAGCCATTCACTTCACACAGATGTTGAGAGAATGAATTTTTAAGAGATTATCCTGTGCTTTGGAGATTAAAAGAGCAATACTGAAAGTAACATCCCAGTACAAAGAAGATACCTTCCTTAATAACTCTGACTGCGCTTAATAGGTTTATAATCTGATTTTCAGTAAATTAAGTAGAAATATTTGCCATATACTGATTAATCCCTAAACTTAACCCCTCAAAATCTTCAGTTTTACTAGGCTTTGTAACTGTACTTAATTTTAATTAGTACTACTCATTATAGATATACAGTACTTGTGAAGAACATTTGAGAAGTGATAAGGTATAAAACATTTACTGACAAACACAATTCACAAAATGATTTTCCAGTCCCTTCAAGTAGCAAAAGCATGGGGGGGGGGAGAAATGATGAATTGTCTTCCTTGGGAGAGAAAAGAAAGAGTAAAGGGGAGGAGTAAAGTGAGGCCCCTACACATCATGGGTGTATTACAAATATGTCCTGTGACCAGGGGCGGCGCTAGGTTTTTTTGCGCCCTAGGCGAGGGGCGGTGGGGTCAGGTGGCGGTGGGGTGGGTCGGGTGGCGGCAGCGGGCGAGGGTCCGGGGGCAGCGGCGGTGGCGGCGGGGCGGCAGGGGGTGGTGGTGGTGGCGGGGTCAGGCGGCAGCGGCAGGGTTGGGCGGTGGCGGCGGGGTCGGGCGGTGGCAGCAGCGGCAGTGTGGGGGGGCAGGCAGCGGCGGGTGGGGGTCCGGGGGCGGTGGGGCGGCGGCAGGGGGCAGGCGGTGGCGGGCAGGGGGAAAGGGCGGCAGGGGGGCAGCGCGGGGGCAGCAGGCTGGGCAGCGCCCCCTGTCCATTTTGGCACCCTAGGCAATTGCCTGGTTCGCCTTAATGGATGTGCCAGCCCTCCCTGTGATGCAAAGAAAGCCTAACTCCAGGTCTCAGACTGAAAAGCTGAAAACGTTCATAAAGAAAATGCATCAGTAGGGCACAATTACTTTTAGAGACTAATGTTTTACCAAAAAAAAAAAAAACTGCCGTCCTAGAAAGCATGTTCCTCTTAGGTCTTATAAACATTGCTGCTTTCAGACAATTGTAAAGGAGTAGTTTCACTCCAGCAGATGGATTGATTTCTGCCCAATTGATATATTATGATGGAACATGAGTTGATAGTATGGTCGAGTTATTAGTAGGGCAGGTTGGTCTCCCTCGAAGGAAGGAAGGAAGGAAGGAAGGAAGGAAGGAAGGAAGGAAGGAAGGAAGGAAGGAAGGAAGGACTCTCCTGCCAAGATCCGTGAAGTATCACTTTTATAATAACTGTGATGTTTATGCCAAAAATATTGTGACATAAACACAGTAAGGTATTAGATTTTGGTTTGTCACTTAGATCTCCAATAAGTGTGTATCTAGTGGACAGCATGGGCAACTCCTTGAACTTAGGAGGAACATGGACAACACTGAATCATTTTACAATTTCTGCCTGCTTTGGCCTTTGAAATCCTAGCAGTGGGACATGAAGAGTGGTTACAGGAGAGCAACAGTGGATTTTATATAATGTCATGAAAGTTGTGATGGGCAAGAGAGTAATTGTAGAACTGGAACTCTACTGAAATTATTTTCCTGTTCCTGTTTCTTCTGTCAACACACCAGCTATGCTACAGAATGAAAGATTTCCTTTCTAAAATATTTGTCCTGAGTCTACTGAACAAAACCTGTCATCTTCTCTGTAAGTCATACAGTCAAGCAATTTTTGAAAGGGATGGAGCCATCTACAATGGTGGCATTATTTATTTCCTTATTTAGACTGTTATGACATCTGAAATACAATATGAAAAAAAAATCTCCCTGAGAGCTGAATTCTATAGGATACTTTAAAATCTCATACAACGATTAACCTTTATTGATATATTTCAACAAAAACTTTTCTGTCAATTGTGGAAAGAGCTATTTACCTTCTAAATGTACTACTCTAGTGTATGGTTATTTCTCTCATGTCTCCCAATGCCTATTTTAAATTAATTTTGAGTTTGCTTTCTTTTATCCCACAATTTCTGGCTGCTTTATTTTCTACAACACTGTTCTCTTCCGTCAGATCTTTTGAATGTTTCTGAATGCTTTGGTTTTTCTTGCTCTTCCTTCTAAATGGAAACACATCATTTTATCTTGTGAACAAGGGTCACATCTCAAAAGATGACCGAGGAGACCATTTCCCAGTACATCTCATCTGAAATGGCAGATAATTGTCCATAGTATCTTTCTAGGAACTTTCATGTGAAAGTGTTGAAAAACCTCGACGGTGAAACACAGCAACTTTTATTTTACAATTGCTGTTCTCCTCTCCAGTCCTTAGAAATTTAGATTATTTCAGATCATTCATGTCTGCCTCTGAAAAAGTCATGGATACATTATTCATTTCCCTCCTTCTTGGTGCCTTTACTTGAGTATATACGATGATTAAAGATTTACATTTAGTGTGAGATATAAAGGGGCTCCGTCTTCCCCACCTGACTTGCAGAAGGGCAGAAAAAAATTCCTTTTCCTTCTTATGGTCCTAGATATTTAGTGCAGATCTGTATAGGGACAGGGTACTCTCCCACTGAAGATCTTAAGAGCAGTGAGAGATGCTCTATTTTAAAAAAACAATCAGCTTTATAATACAGCCAGCCAGGGATAGGGACTCAAGTTGCAGGGTGTGCTATGTCGAATTGAAGTTCCATGGGCAATTTGACCCAGAATTCTTCTTCTTCTTCTTCTTCTTCTTCTTCTTCTTCTTCTTCTTCTTCTTCTTCTTCTTCTTCTTCTTCTTCTTCTTCTTCTTCTTCTTCTTCTATGACTTGGAACTTACCCACCATTCCCTTTTTATCTGGGGTGGGGGGAGCTTGTTTTTAAGAGGAACTTGGATATGGGGCTTCAGACTCGGGACCAAAGACTTGGACCCAAAGTCTTGGCAACAACCCTGGAGAAAGCTGCTGAATTTGGTGGGTCTTGGCTTCAGTCTTTTTGAGATGATTGGTCTGGGAAAGCAGGAAGCGCTACAGAATGGAAACTGTGAATACTGAATGTGGTCATTCATAAAGACAAAAGTTTGAGACTGGGCAGTAAGTTTATTGGTCAGTAAAAAAAAGTTACCTAAAAGAGGAATGCTTGTTTGATTTCTCCAGAATTCTTCATTGGGTAGCTCCGATCCCCACTTGTTGGGGGAGGGGCGCGTTTGCCTCCCCAACCCCGGTCTGGGCGCGCTACTTTTGCGCCCATCCGGGTTATTTTGCCCGGGGACGTGAGCCTATAAGAGGGCTCCCATCCCTCGCCACCATGTTGTCGGCGGCGAGAATTTTGGGGCCCCCTCCCCCCCTATGGTTTGAGAATGAGTATAACTGGTCGCGTTTTGGGGCCGGATGGGAATTTTTGATGGTTACTCTGATTGGCTGTGAGTAGCCATGTGTTTTCGCCCATCCCATTCTCTTTACCGCGGGGGTGGGTTCCTTTCTCATTGGCCACTAACTTGGTGGGTAGTGCTGCTGGTAACCGTATTCAAGTTGTGAGCTAATTTGACGCCATTACAGCGCACCACAGCCCTCGTTAACAGTCTATCCACATTGGCTATGTCAGCGGACAAATTTAGCTATAGATGACTGGAGGCATCCCGAGGGCTGTGCTTAGCTCCCGATTTAACTCGTTTGCCAAAAGTGAATACAGAGCTTATTGGCTGTGGAATTGTTCTACCCTGTTACCAGCTTGCACTACGGCGTCAGGTCCCCTTCAGTGATCCTGACTTTATCAGTTAAGAAGTTTAAGAGTTGTTAATAAAGTTGTGGCCCGTTTGTACCAAACCGGAAGTTGTCTCGCCTCCTTATTTCGGGGCTTGGGGGGCAAAGGCGAAACGTAGGTAGAACATTTGAGGTTACCGCAGATTGTTGGAAAATTTAGTTGTAACGTCCATGGATGTTATCATCTAGCTTTGTGAGCCATGGGTGGTGCATTTTTGAACTGTGAAATGGCTTTTGAACTTGAAATAAAAGCCCTTAAGATCAACCAGCATCAGACAGAATGGAGGCCTAGGTGCCCAACATATTTAGTTCACTGTACTTATGTATTTATTAGATTTGTATACCACTCATCTGGCAGCTAAACCACTCTGGGAGGTTTGTGAGCCATGGGTGGCACAATTTTGAACTATGAAATGGTTCTTGAATGAACCCAAAGCCAAGATGCTTCACTGAGAATTGATTTTCAGGGTCTCCCCCCCCCCCGCCCCGGTTATTATTATTATTATAGCTAAACAGACAGCAGATTTCCCATCTCCTAAGGTTCGGTGTAAATTCTATTTCAGCCCGTTTTAAAATCAGAATGCCCAAACAAATCATGAAAACCAAGTAAGAGAGGAAGTGAAATGATCAGGTCTGCTTACTCTAGCATATCAGCTTCTGAAAATATGCTGCAATTGACCTGTCTCCCATTTAGAAGAGTAAATGGAGAAGAGAATAAGTTGAAACACGAGCAATTGCATCTGTAGGGCCCCAGTTCAGTGCTGTACCTGGGGTGAGACAGGGAAGGCGCTGGACAATCCCTGGTGCCAGACTGGGAGTGGGTGCCAAAATGATAAAATACCATTTGTCTTATTGCTGCTGAGGGTGAAGAATCCATGTTTGCCCCAGGTAACTCATACCTAGTAGTGGGCCTGCCCGTGTCAGGGATGGGTAAAGGATTATATCTTGCCAAGACCCTACAATCATCTATACTTTTTGTTAACCACTTGCATGGGCAAAATAGGGTCCATACATTGCATGGACTATTTTTGCACCTCATGCTCTTGCCCTCAGCACCCTCTAACTCCTCTCTAGAATTGCTCAAAACAACCTCACTGCTGTCTTTCCAACATTCATGTTCTTCTGATTTCTTGCCCAGAGTTTCTATTTGGGTAGCTGATTGGCCAAAGATATAGAAAATATTTAACAGCGGTATAGCTCTTCAACAGCCTTAATTTTTTATCTTATTAATGCAAAACTGTAAGCTTGCTTTGCACTTTCTTTTTTAAACTTCTTCAGTTGTCATTTCAGGTCTTTGCTGCTGCTTCCCATTCATTTGGTTTCACCTGCATACCTTAAACTGAAATACGTATCTTGAACTTTCTTTTACCAACTAGCTCCCGCATCTCAAAAAAGACATAGTGGAACTGGAAAAGGTGTGAAGGAAAGTGACTAAAATGATTACTAGATTTGGGAACCTCCCTTATTTGGGGCTCTTTAGTCTGCAAAAAAGGCGCCTGAGGGGGGATATGATTGAGACATACAAAATAATGCAGGGCATGAGTCAAGTGGATAGAGGGAACGCTAGGAGACATACACTCAAATTGAGGGTTGGGAGAGTGAGAACAGACAAAAGAACATACTTCTTTACCCAGCGTGTTGTTATTCTGTGGGACTCCCTGCCTGGATGCCTTCAAAAGGGGATTAAACAGATTCCTGGAGGAAAAGTCCATCACAGGTTACAAACCAGGATGGAGATGTGTAATCTCCAGGCTTAAAACCAGGTTACTTCAAGGGCCAGATGCAGGGGAGTGGTATCAGGAGACAGATATCTAATCTTGTGCACTCCCGGACACATTTGGTGGGGCCACTGTGAGATACAGGAAGCTGGACTAGATGGGCCTTTGGCCTGATCCAGCATGGCTCTTCTTTGTAACTTTCAGTTATTCTTCATTTGAGTCCAAGACAACTTTCCATATATTATACTCTGGATATAGATTGAATAGAGAGGGAAATAAAGCCCATCCCTGTTCCAGATTGTGAACTGAAAAAGCATTCTGTTTTTCCATATTTCCCCCAAACAGTAGCTGCTTGTCCAGAGTAAAGGTTAGGCTTTAGGACAGTCACATACATTTCTATGAGAATGTTCTGTAGCTTTCACAATCCCATATAGTCAAAAGTGTTTGTGTAATTACATAAAATGCAATTTTTCTTTTGATGTTTTTTGTATTATCCAGGAAGATGGGCATGAGCTAGGAAAATGGTTCATGGTGGTTCAAAGTTCATCATTATTTGGAAACCATGAACTTTTGCAAACTTTCTGAAAAAAATCTGGAAGTTGAGTCATGGCAACTGGATTTCTTTTTCTTGAGAGATAGAAACATCTGATGAAGCTGTTGGGATGAGCAGCGAAACATTTCTATCTCTCAAGAAAAAGAAGCCCAGTTGCCATGACTCAGCTTCCAGATAAACTCACCTGGATGACTGACAAAATGTATTGTTTTGTGGCTTGTGTAATTCAGGACTTCCAGGAACAGTAGAATGGCCACCACTTTTAGATGCCTTACTTGTAGGTAAGATGACATACTTGTAGTAAGTCATCAGTTGACTCCGGATGCTGGCTAAAGAGAACTTTCCTGGGGAATCTACCTTGGGAGTTATAACTCAGACATCCCAAATCCAGTCTTCCCCATACTTAGAGGGGCGGGGAGAGGAGAGTCAGAATTTGGCATGTCTAACACACCCCAGAGCTGCTGTGTTGCTGCTGGCAATTCCACATTTTACGAACCACATCGAATCACCAATGCCGCCAATAGTTGGTCATCTTCTTTCATTCTGGGCAGGTGCATTTCCCAGAATGAAACAAACCACGAAATGGCCCAATTTGTGTGGGCTTTTTTTGCTTCATAGTTCATTTCATGCCCATCTCTATCCAGTAACCAACATACCTTTGTAATATGTGCCTCTCCTCTTCCATCTCTGCATCCAGATGGAACATCTGGTATATCTCACTACATGTTTAGAATTATAGTATCCAATGCAGAATCTACAACAGCAGGTTTATAGCACTATCCTTTTAACGGATGTGGGGTGAAGTAGAATAGTGTTGCTGCTGTTTTTTGTAGTCTTTACAATTATTTAAAAAGTAAGTATATTCAATGTAAAATTGTGCAATCAATGTTGGAACAATTCTGAGAGCAAATTTGATTAAAACATTTAGGTCTTTATCTCTGAACTGCCTTCTGGGAAGAGTGGAAAGGGCAGCTGAAATAGAAAACTTAATCAAGTAAGATATACTAACGAAATTCCCACATCTGATTTGCAGAGACATATTGCTGCTTTGTCCGATTCTTTTGGATCAGTTTGGCTGTAACATTGGAAGAAGTTGACAGGGCATGGATGTGGAGTAAAGCAGCTCCCTCCTGGTTTTACCCTTGCCCATTCTGGCTGTTAAAATCTGACCAGGCGATGATAGTACAGTGGGCCACACATAGTTACCGGACCACTTACCGGGTCCAGCATTGTGGGTGACAGCGACCTCCAACCAGCAGTCCAGGGGCCTTGAGACAAGATGGCTTGCAAGCAGACCCGGGCCACAAGGTCCCTGGCAGAACCAAGCAGGCTGTGCCCACAGTGTCGCATGGAGGGCCTATGCCTCTCCGTGCAGGCGTATTGGAACCCCAGTCCCTCCATTATAAAATAGGCAGCAGCCCCCTACCACTCCCTCATTTGGACCTCGGCGCCACAGTTGCTCCCACCCACCAGCCCCAATTGGCCGTCAACTTAGGTTTGTTGGTATTTGCAGACCACAATGATGTATTCTTCATTACAGGAAGGCTATGTGCCCTCTTGTTTGAAATAAATAAATAAATAAATAAATAAATAAATAAATAAATAAATAAATAAATAAATCTTTTTCGTGTAGAACAGATTAGTTGAGAGGGTATATGCACAAGCACATCAGGACATTTTTGTTTATTTTTCAGTTTAATTTAGAGGAAACCAACGTTCCGTCTAATTTCTGTCCCCGTTCCATGGAGTTATTTTCTATGCTTGAGCTTGTGTGCAATAGTCTGCCCCCTGGTGTGGTGTTCCATAACCACAACCAAAAAAGGTGGAGATGGGTGTGCACAGGGCTTTCCCGTCCCTGCACAGAGGGGGCGTTGTGGAAGTAAGCTTGGCTGGGCACACACCTTTAGAGAAGACCTTGGAGGAGACACTTCTGATACAGTGGAAGAAGAAAAGCATCCTAGTGAGATCATCCTTTTAGTTTTCATGGGAAGTAAATCTCGTGCAATGCTGTTGAACCTCCTGGGGCTGTGCAACTGATCATGTCTCACTGGCACAGTTTTCTGTGGCGGAGACCCGAGTATTGCTCTACATTCCTCACCAAAGCCTGGAGTCATCTTTGCATAGATACGCCCTTCCATCTTTTTTCTCTCCTATATAATTAGAACAGAGGTCAGCTCTAAGGCAAGCAAGAGAAGACTGGTTCTGTCTAAGAACAGCAAGGCCTGCAAAAAAAAAAAACCTACTGCCTAACTCCTTCCTGCTGTCAGGTTTATGCTCCCTATAACTTTACTGTTTTTATTAACAGTCATAATAGTTAAGCTGTTGGTTTATATCTAGGGCTTGTAAATATATCCTTTTTTAAACCTCCATAACCCACAACCCACCCTATGATAAATTCTGCCTGAGGACTGATGCTCCTGAGTGGTTTCCTATCAGTTTGCTTGCTGCCGCTTTCCCAAAATATGCCATGCGTTTTGCATAATTTCAAAGAAACAAACTCTATTTTGTAAGTTTCCCGTCCTTCTACAATAACACTGAAGAAGAAGAGTCACCACACGCCTATCCTGACCTTTCTAGGAAATAATGAGGAAAGTGATCCTGCAAAGTTGGAATGAGCAGGTTTATGGTTTTGAGGGCCATAAATGAGTACTAAAACTGTCTATTGAGGCATAACTAATGCATAACTAAAGCCGCAAACAAAGCATGGTCAGAAAAGGAACACCTGGGAGACATCTGTAGAAATGGCCTCTTCCTTCTCACATGAGCGGCCCTCCGAGCCATCCTGTAGCTTAACCGTATGGGCTTTGGAAGAAACTCTTTCAGCCACTTGACTGGGAAAGTTCTGGAAAGTTTGGGAAGGCAGCTGGGAGACGGATCATCTGGAGATAACACCTTAGTATTTAATGTCCACATTAGGGGGGAAATGGGTAAAAAAAAATGTGTTTTCCAGGTATGGGCAACAAAGGCTCGTAATCCAACAGAAAACAGGGGTTTGGAGAAATGTTCATGGCATTTTGAGATGCCATGAACATTTCATGGAAAAATGAAGAAAGAACTCTTCTCCAAATGGCAGAAAGAGCTGTTCTCCAGATCCTGATGGCATTGCTAGGAAATCTTAGGGAAGTGGGAAAGATTTGTGCATCTTTTCCATCACCTCCTCAAGGCCTTCCTCTTGGGTTCTCACACAGCTTGGCAACACAGAAGGAGTGGGTGGGCAGGGATAGAGTTGGCTTTCCAGTTCTCACAATCGCCTTCTATACTGCCTCCCATCCTTCCCCTCTCCAAAGAGGCACAGTAGGGTATTGGACTCCCAACCTCTGGATCTACAGCCCGATACCTGTCAGTGATATATCCAGAAGCTCTTTTTTTTATTCATGAATACCAAATTGTGAGATATGAAGAAGAAAGCAAAGAACAGATCCCATCAGAAGGGCTCATAACCACTATTTCCCCACGACATTTTACCTTGAATGTATCCAAGAAAAATGCTTTAAGCCTTACTGGGAATCTTTAATTCAAGGACTCTACTGCATTGCCTTTTTACAGTATTTGTTGAGAATACCACGACCTCACCCCTGAGAGCTGGGACAGTTTTTTAAAAATGTATTAATTGAGTTCTTCATTCCTTTGCTGTTAGAATCATATGTGCATTTTTACGTCCCCAGCGCATTGTGTTGCATGTTATTCACATAATGAGCAACACCCAGAAACATGCTCTGTGGTTCCCTCTATTGGCCAAGCCTGATGCTATACCCTGAATATATTTTCAAAAATAATAGAACTGGAAAGTTCTTGCAAAACATGCTTCTAAATATGCCCCTGAAAGCCTTAAAAATATGTGTAGAAAAAAAAGTTATAACATGTTAACCATGATACCAAAAGTTACATAACTTTGTAACTTTTGAATTGCTTTTGAATGTTTGTTTAGTTATACCACTGTTACTCCAAATAGTTTTTGTATTAGTAAATAACACTTACTTGTAGCAAGTTATTTCCAAGTCTTACTTTCCTGCAGGAATTAGCAGGTTTCACTATGTCTGTTGTAGCAGGGAATAGAGATGGGCACGGAACGAACATTTTTTCGTTTCCGTTTCCGTTTGTCGTTTCCGTTACGTAACGAAATGACAAACAAAAATTTTGATGAAAATGCAACAAAACGAACAGAACCACGAAAATTGTGGTCGTTACGTTTCGTTTCCGTTAATAGCAACGCGCAATGGAATGAGCTGTTTTAAATGTTAAAAAATGTCCTGGACATCTGTAAAAACCAAGATCATCTGGTGCTGCACCCTTGCAAGAGTTAGCCACCTTTTAAAATGTTTATGATTCCACCCCAAAAAAAATCATTGTGCCAAAACTTGTGGTGTTTTTTTTTGCACAAAATCCATTTGTGCAAAAAAGAAAAGAAAAGAAAAAGAAGAGAAAAGGAAAAAGAAACCACTGAAAGCACCATATTGTTATCAGCAGAAAATGTCTCACCATGTTCTAGGTAATGTGAAAAAAGTGGATTTTGGTTCTCACAAGTAAAAAGCAAAAAGCAAAGTGTTCTGCTTATATACTGCCCCTTACCACTTCAAGTAGTCTGTGGGCGGTTAACAGTTTAATTACAGTATGCAGGCTACACATTGCACACCCCCACAAGCAAGCTGGGTACTCATTTTACTGACTTTGGAAGGATGGAAGGCTGAGTCATTCTTGAGCCTGTTACCTAGGTTTGAACCCAGATCGTGAGCACAGTTTTACCTGCAGTCCAGGCATTTAAACACTGCACCAAATGGGACAAGAGATTATCTTTCTATTTTGGTAGCAGCTCTCTCTTGAATAAATCAATTCCAATACCAAGTGGAATTATTATGATCAGATATGGATTTCAGTGTACAGTAGTCCACAGAACAGAAGTCCCCCCTCCTGATGATGCTATGCATATGGAGACAAGACAGAAGGATGGAGTTGATGAACAACATAATTTGGAAGTGAAATGGGTGCTTTAAAAGGGGGGGCAGGGCTTTGCACACCAAGGTCTGTGATGCCCTATGAAGGATGGAGAAGTGTATGAGAAGTGAGACTTGCAGTCTGCACAATGGGGGCGTTGAAAACTGTCTGGGAAGCAAGTGTATCTCTGCCAATTACATCACAGAAGGCATCTGGTCTTTTACAAAAGACATATTTTTTCCAGCCACAGAAATATGCCATAGAATCCTCCTCAGATATGTTTCTTTTTAATAAAGTTGTTTTTTGGCATTACTCAGAATGGCTACTGAGGTAGCTTTTATATCAAAGAATCCTTTGATTACATTCATTGTCCTTAAATGCTAGTTTCCAGTTTTGCCCTTTGTTAAGTTTGGCACCCTATAGTTTTAAATCTCTCAGCTTCTCTCTCAAGGTTTGAACAATTCCTGTGTTATGCTGATAATATCACATTTAATTATTGTAAGCATGTTAACTCCAATTACACAGTGTAAGTATGTGTTCTCCTATCATTTCTATGGGAGATGCTTAACTTCCCTTTCTTATACAATTTTCTGCCCTCTTTGTTGTGAATTGATATTGATTGTTAAGTTTCCCTTCTCCCCATTATGCATTTCTTTTAATCATGGGCTGGGGTGGGGAATAAAAAGGCCAGGCTATGGGAGGGGGAAAATCAATACATTCTAAAAAGTTGTATTAAACAATGGCATTTATAGCACACTAGACATTTCTCCTCAGAAGCACATTCCATTTTGTTATAGCATCAGTTAGCTCCCCCATCACTTCATGCATGTTGTTTCCAAACTAGACTCAACCATGCTCATTAATAAATATTTTCTTGAGGGGACTCCCAAATTTATTACAAATGGTTTTCATCTGAAATTTCAGCTACTTTTGGAGTTTTGAACTCTTGACTCAAATGATTTTTTCAGCCTGATTCACTAGCGGCAGCTGGAGAAACAAATATGGGCTCCTGAAACAATGACTAGCTCACCACATAGATTCTAGGGTTTCTTCTACTCACCATACCACTGCAAACTTTGTTTGGTGGAAATTTACAAAGCTGGTTGCATGCAGCAGTTTACCATGAGGGCCAGCCCACTGCAAATGCATTTTCATGTAGCCATGGTATTTTTACATGCTTGCAACCATCAGGCATCACATTTTCTTGACTTCAGTAGGCCCGCCCCATTTGTTACCTAGCCTTGTGGATAAGGGAAATCCAGTTGACATTGTTTATCCAGACTTTCAGAAGGCTTTTGACAAGGTTCCGCATCAAAGGCTCTTGAATAAACTTGACAGTCATGGAATAAAGGGACAGGTCTTGTCCTGGATCAACAATTAGCTAAGAGACAGGAAACAGAGGGTAGCACTAAATGGACACTTCTCCAAGTGGAAGGAGGCAAAGAGTGGGGTCCCCCAAGGTTCAGTACTGGGACCCCTGCTTTTCAACCTCTTCATAAATGATCTAGAAGTAGGAGTAAATAGCAAGGTAGGCAGATTTGCAAACAACACTAAATTATACAGGGTAGTAAAAACAGAGAGAGATTGTGAGGAGCTCCAGAGGGATCTCTTGATAGTATCTTGTCATCCAAGATATCTTGGATCACAAGAGGATGAAAAGGAATTATATGTTTCAGTATGGAATGGAAGGGAAAAACCATTTGGAAAGCCATTTTGAATTTGTATCCCTCCCACGTGGAGCCCTGTTGGCCTTGTTTACAAGACTCAACAGTGTCTTGGCTAAAGCACATGTATTTAAACAATTTTTGCCATGGAACAGATTTTTTAAAAAAGAAAAGAATTCAGGCATCTAGTGAAACTGTTGATGGCACTGCCCCCTTTCTGCATATCCACCACTTTTTCTTCAAGCACATCATTAATTTGAAAATCTGTTTGGGTAATTTGTTTCCTTCGTCTAAATTGTTTATGTGAGCTCACCATCTGACTACACCCACACAGTTTGATTGCCTGTCAAGTTTTGCCATCAAGTCTCATTACTAACATTTAATTGATTAATTACTAAATATGAGATAGACAGATCTGTCCTTTTGAATGTTGCATTATACTCAATATGAGGTTTATATCTTTGAAAATTTCATTAGATTTCCTCAGTTTATCCTCACTTTTTTCTTCCTTCTTTCTTCCATCACAATAAACCAAACAGTTCTTTAAGGTATCCCAATAGGAACAACCTTATTGCAATATTTGCCCATTTACATTATAATCTGCAGGCTGGCTAGAATAATATGTGATAGTTGTTAGCCTCCCAGAGTGAACATTTGGTCAGATATATGGAATATAAGTACAACCAACCAACCAAGCAAGCAACCAACCAAGCAACCAATCAATCAATCTGTGGCTAAAATCTCCTCTTCAGTCTTCACTTGCTCTAAGAAAAGACTCCTGTGAATTTTGATGTAAATTTATTTTTGTGACTTCCAGGAAAAGTTATGGACATATAGGCTAGGCACAGATTCCTATTCTGTTAGGTCTTTTGCATCCGGAAAACTATAGGTTTGCACAACTTAGACTTCTCCCAGTGTCGAAAAATTTCCCTCAATTCAAGAAAAAGACTGTTTGCTGAGGGTTAGAATTAGATGTGGATTACAAACCAGGATCCAGCTATATTCTTGGAGTGTAGGAAGGTGGCTCCAGGGAAACTAAGTCCTGCATGAAGCCCCTGTGAACTTTCAATATTTTTACTGGCAAGCTGGAAAAATATCTAGTGCAGAACTCCAAGCGGTAAAGAGAGCTAGCTAGAGGGAAAGATGTAAAACGTCTCATAGCAGGCATCATATGGGGAGGGAAATCACAACTTCCTTGATCCACTGGTGTACCATTTTCCTTTATTGGTGGTACCGAGTTCTATCTTGGCCATAGTTCCAAGGCTCAAAAGCAATACCTAGGAACTCTCATGGTAAAACTACATATAATAATAGGTATCATCACAGCTGTAATTCTTCTGCTTCTAATTACAATAACAATATTTTTTAAGAAGCGATTTCCCTTTTCTTAAAAGTAGCTGCATTTCTCGTGGTTTATTTACTTATCATTGTGTTACTTGAAAGCAAAACTCACGACTACAAGTAGCTTAGCTGTGATAACGAAACCCATCCTTCTTCCACCCATGTCATCATGGTTTCATCATCTGCAACAAAGCTCATCATCTACAAAAACAAAGGAGTACTTGTACGTCGGCTGGCCTCTCTCCTTTAGTTAGTTACATATGCCATGGCCTGCAACTATAAGCGACACGTAGGCCAGAATCCTGTTTTGGTTTTGCTATGTGCCTAAGTTCTGTTTCCCAGGCTGACTGCTGTGCACCCAGGCTTGTAGCCTAGTGGAAAACTGAATGGAGGCCCAAATGTGAAACCAGGATGCGTCAGGCATGTGGCGGACACAGCCTAGGAAAGTGGTGAGATTGCTGGCATGGTTGGCCTTACATGACCGCATAGGGCAAAAGGTGGCAGAAGTTATGAAGTTATCCCTTATTAAAGTACAATAGTACCTTGTAATGAAGTTGTAACTTGGTTACTGAGGAAACAAATCCATTGTAAATATATTAGTTGTTAACTGAAACAGTGCAAAGGAACAAAGAGCAAGGAATGAAAGAAATATCTTTTGTGAGCTGGCAAACTGGAAGGGAGTGGGGGAGAGAAGAGCCTTACTATAGAATCCAAAACTATTTCTCTCTTGGACTACAACGCCAACAGTTCCCCAGCTGGCTAGATTTGGGAGACCTGGTGTTTTATTTTAGAGAATCTACTTTCTTAAGGATAGGCAGGAAAAATGGCTGTGATGAGAAGGAAGTTCCCCATTCACATGACCCAAGATCACACTGGAGCCAGGGGGATAAAGCAGTGGGTTAAAACATCTAAGGAGTGGCAGTATAGTAAATTCTCTGGTGGTTATTATCATATGATAGCCCCTGGGGATTTGGGCCAAGGCAAACTTCACTAATGGTGGGAATTCTTTCCCATAGCTCCATGTACATTACTGGGATGAGGTCATCGGCAACAGAAGTGGTTAAAGGTGATTTTGAGGTGCACACAACTTGTACACAATGGAACAGAGTCATTTGCATCACACAATCATCAAAGGGGGGGGGCTTAATCAGTAGACATCTGCCACTCCTGATGTTATACTAGCCTTTACACATGCAAAGCTGTGCAACATGATTTCAGCTAGAATCTCTCATTTCAGGCCTTGGTTAGTGAAGCTTGTGTGTGTGTGTGTTCTGCTCTAAGTCAGAACCAACTTATAGTAATCCTAAAAGGGCTTTTAAGATAAAAGAGGGATTTAAGGAGTGGTTTACTAGTTCCACTCCCTCATTTTCCATGGCCAGGTGGGGATTTGACCCCTGTTCTCCAGATTCCTACTCTATCCACTACACCACAATTTGAAGCCCAGCTTCATAAAATGGCCTTTAAATATGCAAGCAAATTCATTTAAAGGTGGTATTTCCCAAAGGGAAGATTAAATTAAAATGGACCTTTAAGATTACATGGAAGCAAGGATTAATGCTCAAATTGTGCAGAACGATAGTAAGGCCACACCTGGAGTATTGCATACAATTCTGGTCACCGCATAGCGAAAGTGGAAAAGGTGCAAAGGAGAGTAAATAAAATGATTACTGGACTGGGGGACCTCCCTTATGAAGAAAGGCTACAGCATTTGGAGCTCTTTAGTCCGGAAAAAAGGCACCTGGGGGGGATATGATTGAGATGTACAAAATTATGCCGGGCATGAGTAAAGAGGGACAGTTTTCTTCCTGTCACAAAATACCAGAACTAGGGGACATCCACTCAAATTGAGGGCTGGGAGAGTGAGAACAGACAAAAGAAAATATTTTTTACCTAACATGTTGTTAGTCTGTGGGACTCCCTGCCACAAGAAGGATGTGGTGATGGCATCTAGCCTGGATGCCTTCAAAAGGGGATTGGACAAATTCCTGCAGGAAAAGTCCATCACAGGTTACAAGCCATGATGGAGATGTACAATCTCCAGGCTTAAAACCAGGGTACTTCAAGGGCCAGATGCAGGGGAGTGGTATCAGGAGACAGATATCTAGTCTTGTGCCCTCCCAGAGGCATTTGTTGGGGCCACTGTGAGATACAGGAAGCTGGACAAGATGGGCCTTTGGCCTGATCCAGCATAGCTCTTCTTATGTTCTTATGACCCACCCCCTGCCTACAATGATTTTATGTCATATCTTGTTAGAATAGTGGGTGTGTGCATGTATGGTTGCACATAGAAAGAGTATGAGAGATTTACACTTAGTCTTGTAAACTGGACTTCAAAATGGCCTCTTGTTCCCAAAACTCATTCTAAAAACTCATTTTGAAATCTCTCTTGGATTCATTAAAAAGCACTGTCTGTCCCCTTGCTGATGTGGTCTGAATTACCAAGAACAGCCTTCTGTAATTTTTATGTAGGAGGAGGATGTTTATTACTAGTTGATCCACCACCCATTTCAAGGAAGTGCTTGGATTTAGGAAAATTGTTATCCTAAAGGTGAGATGCCTTTGAAACCCACAGAATGTTGCTTAAATAGTTTTTCCCAAGGACTGTTAGAATTGTCTGGAATGAAGTAACAGCTTTGAATAATATTGTACCTGGACATTTTAAAACAATGAATGGAAATAGTAGGAGCCATATGCTCTCATGCTGTAATTCCGAAATGAAACTCAGCCCGACCTACTGCTTAGTATCCTGGAATTGAAATGGAATCAATATGAAATGCAAAGTCATGCTGCATATGTTTCAGATGGCTGTGGTCAGAGTTTGGGATAGCATGACAGGCAATAGTTACATGTAACTAGTTACTTTTGGCTAGGAGTTTCTGCACAATACCATTGTCATTAGAGATGGGCACGAAACAGAAAAAATAGTGTTCTGTTTTGTTTCCTTTTCTTAGTAGTTTTGTTTTGTTTCATTAGTAACAATATTTTTCTCAAAAGGTAACAAAACAAAACTATTCAGAACTCTGCTCAACACAGCATGGGGAGTCAGTGCAGTGAAGTCAGTGCTCGCCCTGTCAGTCTCCAGCTGCTGTGGCCTTCTCAACCAGGCAAGGAGCAGGTGGGGGTGGGTGCACCCACTCAACCCTTGCCTGGCTGAGAAGGGCAAAGCGAAGCACAGTTTTGAGTATCCCACAACCTGCTCCATTCTCCCTTTGTCAGCCCCCACCCCCACCCCCAGGTGTGTGTGTTTTTTATAGTTTGGGCTGTGAGGAGGGAGTGTGCCCCCTTTCCCACAGACCAAATTCTTTTTAAAAACAAACCTGGGAGGCAGGGATGACAACGGGAGAATGGAGCTGGCAGTGGGAAATCCAGAACCCTGCTCTGCTCTCCCATTTTGGCCACTGCCAACCAGCTGGTTTTGACTGCTCTAGCTGTCAAAACCAGCTGGGTAGTGGTGGCCAAATCAAGAGAGTGGAGGAGGGAAATTCATGACAAAAACAGTGTGTTGTTTTTCATTTTGTGCTCATCTCTAATTGCCATATATGACCATACTTGGCTGCTTGCTGCATGCTTGGCTACTGGCCAGATGACACAGTCTCTTCATGGGAGGGCACATGGCTACCAACCTTAGATAGAGGCAAGCAAGGGCTGTTTGGGGTGTGTATGGGAGGGGAGGAGATAAGACAAAGGAAGAAAAATGAAGGGGAAAGGGGGGCTGAAGCAATGAAGGGATCCTGTGGGAAAGAGTATTGCTGAACACCTCCTCTCTGAGGATGACATCTCACTGAGACGTTATGTAGGATTATGGAGGATGAATGTTCTAATGCCATGGTTGATCATCTAGAGCAGTGGTTTTCAGCCTTGGGAAACCTAGGTGTTTTTTGGAGTGCACCTCCCAGAAACACTGGTTCAACCAGTGGTGAAGGCTTCTGGGAAGTGCCATCCAAGGAAAAAGTTGAGAACCACTGATCTAGGACTTGTACTCTCTGCAACATTCTGCTTAGCTTCCATGTTGTTTTTAGCTATGTTGAAAAGGATTGGCATAAAGGAGAATAACAGATTCTGACAGACATTTATATATATACTGGCTTCCTTTTAATACATTGATCAGGGTTTGTTACAGCCTGCTACCTGGGATTGAAC
Organism: Phrynocephalus forsythii; assembly: GCA_029282475.1. Taxonomy (NCBI): domain Eukaryota; kingdom Metazoa; phylum Chordata; class Lepidosauria; order Squamata; family Agamidae; genus Phrynocephalus; species Phrynocephalus forsythii. The sequence continues at coordinate 131,820,001 of JAPFRF010000002.1, read as the reverse complement.
CCCAAGTCGTGAGCACAGTTTTTACCTGCAGTACAGACATTTAACCACTGCGCCACGGGGCTATTGACTATCCTTTCATTTGCCTCCTTTTTATAGACAGGCAAGTTACAGATCCGATAAATAGTGCTAAGAATGCTGGGATTTATAGCTCACACTTCCGCTGTATTAACAACATATCAGTATTCCTTTCTAACAAGTTCATTAAGACACTTTATAATGCCAGAGCATTTCATTTGCTCACAGAAACATCTGTTGTTCCAATGGCTCCAACTGGCAGCTTCATGGCGTAGAACTGAAATAAGAAATGGATCAGTGCACATAGTATAACAAAATGACCCGTGAAAATAAGTTTCTGTTGTCTAGTCAGATGGAAACAGAATCAGAATGCTTTGCCCCGTCATGTTATGAATGGACAACAAAGCACAACAATAAGCCTTGATGTCAGTGCCACATTATGGAGAGGTTTGCTTTTTAATTTTAAACAATTCTCATGCATAACTGGATGGAATTGGTTCTTTTGGTCTGATCAGGTGACGGTTCACTTCCAAGGGCTTTATGCTTGCGCATTTGAATGTGAGCAGACAGAAGGACATACTAATCTAATAACTAGAGATGGGCACGAAATGAACAATTTTTCATTTCCATTTTCGTTTTTTCATTTCGTTACATAATGAAACGACAAACAAATTTTGTCTCTGAAAATGTAATGAAACGAACAGAAACACCGGAAACTTTGTTGTGCATTTCGTTTCTGTTACTGCAATATGAGTGAACTGCTTAAAATCCTTTAAAAATTCACAAAAAGTGAAATAAATAGTAACAAAACGGTAACGAAACGAATGAAAATGAAAATGATTTTTTTTCAAAAAATTCACGAAAAATGGAAACAAAATGAAACGGACCCTCCAAACGACAAATGACAAACGAAATGCAATTTTTTTTATTCGTGCCCATCTCTACTAATAACTAAAACTTCTCTGGCACTAAAGCACTGGAATTTTTTTAAAAATATACTTCCTTGCAGTATCAAGTCTTCTAAAAGATGCCCTTGTAGATAATTGCTGTTTTAGTTACAACTTTTAGAAGGGTCTATTTACTTCTTCATTTCTCAAAAGTAATTAAACTGGTTACTTGTTATGAAGGCGGTGTAGAATATATCTCCCATGTGAATTTCAGTTATTCACCTTCAAATTTGTAGAAAATTATTAAAATAATAATAACTTCAAAGACATGGAAGTCAGTATACCTATCCTAACCTTACTTACGAGTCGTGTGCATAGACATCAGATTGTACTATCTCTCTGGATTCTGACACCTATAGCTGAAGCCCAGAGAAGATTGATAGAGATCAGGAATAGATATGTAAATGAATTAAAAATGAATCGTGACCCTAGTCAGAAATCGGTGATTCATCTGACATTCATCTACAGTGGTACCTTGTATAAAGGAATTAATTCGTTCCAAATGAAATTATGTTAAGCAAATTTTCCTTTATACACATTCCCATAGGAATGCATTGATAATGGAGTGATCCCATTTTTATGTTGTATGGATTCTCCCCATAGGCGATTATGTTAAGCAAATTTCCCCTATCTCTGGAATTTTTTATGTTGTACACATTTTATGTTATACAAGCTGTTTGTTATACAAGGGTCCACTGTAGTCCGAAGACGGCGATGAATATGAAATGACAAATATTTACCCTTTCAATTTTCCCCTTCATATGCATACTAGGCTGCCAGAACAATTAATCCTACAGCCTCACTTGCTTCCCTTAAAAAAGGAAAAGGAAAGGAAAAAATGAGCCATTCTTGCCTCTACAATATTTAAAAAGAATAATATATTATGTTGAAAACAGTAAACAAAATCAACACCCAAAACATATTCAAAAACAAGGGACATTGATTTTTTTAAATTGAAGTAAAACAAGTTGAGGAGCCATGTAGCCATCACAAAAACCAAATACAAAAGTGGAACAGGCGATACCTTTAGGCTACTAGAAAAATAACAAAAACATTGCTAATATTTTGGGGGTGAAACCCCCTTCCTCAGAGCAGTGCCAGTAGGTTATAACATGGCAAAAGATGGATTTGCCAGGAGTTATTTCTTAGATTTAAGGTCCTTGGCAAGATGGAAAAAAGCCAGGCAGTTTCTTAGTTGAGGCTTGGACCTTGGATGTTCTCAGGCCGCATCTGAAATGAAGGGAAGAAGGTATTTATATTGTCCCAGTCCTTCCAAAGACATGTTACGGCTCACGTACACACATTCACACCTCTCCTCAATGTGGCTCATCAAAGCCAATGGCCCCTGCCTTGCCAGCGAAGGGGGAGGGCGGGTTGGTGCAGAAAGCTCATGCATTTCATTTGGGGATTAGGATACGATTTGGAAAAGTCCACTGGGTGTACCCAATTGAATCAAATAAAAAGGAAAGAGATTACTTAGTGATATCCACTCAGGCAACTAGTCATTTAAGGAAAAGGTTGCCAAAAGAGAAGAGTCTTTGCCTGACTGCAGAAGGACAGCAGTCCTCCTCCTGGCTCCTTGTGGCAGGGAGTTCCAAAGTCTGGCAGCAACAACAGGGAAGGCCTTCTCCCGTGTTCTCATCAAACTCACCTGTGAGGATGGTGGGATTGAGAAAAAGGCCACCCTTGATGTTTATAACACCTGGCCAGACTCATATGGGGAGAAAATTGTTCTTGAGATCCAAGCTGTTTAGGGTCTTATATGCTCTCATACATTACACACATGAAGGTGACTACTGAAACCTCAGCAATTGGGAGGAAAAGAAGGAAAAGAATGAATTACAGCTAGATATAACTAGTTATTTCAAAGCTCTGGCTGGTATAAGGATAGATGGTTTGCTAAAACACCTTCCAGCAAAGCAATTATAGCTTAATGAGTATGTAAAGGCATCCCCTTAATTGGGTGCTTTTGGCATACATACTACTAATGACAAGTTCAGGCAGTGACACAGGGCTAAATGGCATTTAACTAGGTGTGAAATGGGAGAGAAGCTTTAATCTTAGGCCAATTCTGAAGGATGTGTGCATGTATGGGTATAGTAAAATCATGAAGAAAAGAAGAGACACAGGAAGCGATGGCTGCTGCTAATGGATCTTCTTGAGTCTCATATACCAGCATTGACTCTGCAGCAGAATACTTAGCAGCAATTATGTGAGAGGAAAATCAGGTGAAATAATTCTTTATGGGGTCTTTCTGAATTAGACAATGATTTGAAAGTGGAAATAATTCACCTCCACTAAATGCTTCTTGTGGAAACCAGTGCAGATATGAATGCTACCTGAGATTCAAGATTAACAGTGTGTGTGTGTGTGTGTGTTGAGGGGTGTTCCCTGCTGTGAACTCATTTTTAGGGGTTTAGGAGAGATGCAATCTGCTAACAAAATCTTGTGAAGTGGTGGATGGTTCAGTCTGTAAGCTCACACAGATTTGTTCTCACTTTCTGCGTTTTCTCATGTGAAGATTTTTGAGCGATGAAAACAGTGATGGGTTAGAACAAAAAGCCATAGTGCGACCAGCTCCTCACCCAAAGGGTATTCAAGGTTTAAAGGGAATCTCAACCATCCCTTACATTTCCTTGTTGTTCTCTGTTTTCTTCCAACTTGGTTCTCTGGAGCAGCTTTTAAACTTTAGTACAGTGTTACATTAAATTTGAGATTGCAAAACCATAGGCAAAACCTCTTATTCTTTCAAGTTTTGTGCCATGTCTCCTAATTCTAGATAACTTCAGGCCATGTTCTTTGTCTTAACATAAGAATATAAGAACATAAGAAGAGCCATGCTGGATCAGGCCAAAGGCCCATCTAGTCCAGCTTCCTGTATCTCACAGGAAATGTGTATGGGAGTATAGGTGACTAGATATCTGTTTTCTGCATCTGGCCCTTAAGACTGGAGATCACATCTCCATCTTGTTTTGTAGCCTGTGATGGACTTCTCCTCTTACTATAGCTTGTCTTAAAAAGTTGGATTGAAGTTAAAATGAGATCCACACAACAGGTAATCCCTTTCCAGAACTCCTAAGAGAAAAGATAGAATAAAATTTTGCACTTATTATATCACCATCCAAAATGACTTTTGGGCCCCTTTTTAATGATATCCCTTTAAAAAATAAACGCTTCACTGGCACACTACAGGATCATAACTCTGGTTATTTGTGTTGAGTTCATTGGGGCTTACTGACACCCAAATGTAGATAAGATTGTAGCCTAACACTTAAGAGCACTAAAAAGTGGGTAAGCTCCCTAAGGGGCCCTGATGTCTCATACCAAGCAAAGATGATCCCAATCAGTTTTCCTTCCGTAGCATGAGTAGTGAAGAAGAGTAAGGGGGATCCAATAAAGTCTAAATGTTTAAAGTAGTGTTACAAATTGGGAATCAATTATAATTTGTAGAAAAGAAACAAGGCAATACTGAATGGAAGCTACTCCAGACCCAGGGGAGAGTAGATTGTTGTGTGAATTTTTAATTTATAAAACTTTCTAGAAAAAAGAATGCTTGTGTTGAGTCACATAAATAGCAAGTACATTATATAAAATCTGATGATTTTGCAAACGGAGGGATGAAGAAATGGGGATACACATCATCAATAGCTATGTGAATATATAGGAACCAGAATTAATATCCTGCAGTCTGCCAGTAAATCGTTTTTTTAAAGGCGGGTGAAAATATGGGTCCAAGAGTCAATTGGTGAATCATTGGTGACATAGCAAGAGATATTAGTGAAAATGGATGTGAAACACAACTGAATATGAGCTTTAAAGAACGTTCTCTCAAATGAAGTTTTTTGTTCTAGGAAGGGCTATAGAGAGGATACTGAGATATTGGCTAAAAATCAGTACTATGCATTCTTCTCATGTGGAGATCTGTATTCATTCAGAATTGGCTGCTCAAACCTGACAAAATTCAAATCCTGGAAGGTTTTCTAGGCTTGGAGCAAATGGGAGATATGGTTTTACCCCCTTAAAGTCATGTACATAGTCTTCTGTGTAAAAATGTATAATTGCCTAGACAACATATCCTTCATGTATTTTAATTGTGTTGTAAAAACAAAAGCAACAACAACCCAACAGTATTTGATATCACATGTCCATATTTTTATTCTGACGTTTTATTTAAAAGCTGATTTAGGGTAGTCATTTCATGGCTAGTAATTAAAGACCAGCTCTTCCAGGAACTTCAGATCTTATTTACAGAAGTCTTTTGGAAATCAGTCCAAGGAAATGTACCCTATTTTTTTCCATGAACGCAGCACTATTTTTTCCTAAAATCATGACACTAAGAATTAAGGGGGGGGGGTCATATACACAGAAGTACCGGTAAGCTTTTCCCTAGGAGTGAGGTGGAAGAGAGCCCCAACTGACCTTGTTGCTTCCCTTCCTTTCAGCAGCCTTTGTTTCACCCCCCACCCCCACCCCAGAATTGGCAGGGTCTTTTCAGCGGGAAAAAAATCCAATAAACAAATAAATAAATAAATAAATAAATAAATAAATAAATAAATAAATAAATAAATACATACATACATACATACATACATACATACATACATACATACATACATACATACATACATACATACATACATGGTGTAGTGAGTTGAGACTAAAGTAGGCTCATTTGAATCAGTGGGAGGTTTGGAGGAGTTCACTCATGAAATCCACGCTGACTCAATGGGCCTAATCTAGTGAGATTTACTACATTAAGCAATAGGATTTCTACTGTGAAAGGTTAGAAAAGGGGCAGCATTACTATTAGAAGTGGGAAATCAGCTTATCATGAGGAAGTGTGAAAATGCAGAATGATTTCCCAAAGGAAATGGTAAAAGCCCAATTGCTGAATAATGTACAAATAACTACACACACTACTTGAAACTATCACAGAGGGAGCAATCCAGCTTGCTTATAGTTGGACAGGGATTCGAAGGACACCCCTCTTTCCTGTTTCCAGTTTCCATACATCATTCAAAAAGGTGTTCAACTTTGTACAAAGGAAGCAGAATAAACTCAGGTGCCATTCCTCACTGGCTCCTTCAGCCTTTTGGCACTATGTACCAGGCCACAAGAATTTATTATTGCTTCTTTGCAAATGTACCCAAAAGTTGCTATGAAGCCATGCACCAAATAGAGTCCCTCACGGCCTTTTAAAAAGCATTAAAGACCTTGCTTTTTAGGGAAGCATTATAATGTTGTGTTGCCCTGTTTTGTTGTATCTTTCTTGCCACCCTTTACTTTTGCCTCTTGCCGGGATTTTTATTCCATTGTGTGTTTGGTGTTATGTCCCGGCTGTTCATTGTTTCATTTGTTCTTAATTGTCTTCTATTCATTTGGCTTTCATGTGAACTGCCCAGAGTCCCTGCTGGGAAATCGGGCGGTCTAGAAATAAAAATAAATAAATAAATGCTGTTGATAAACATGTTTAAAATGGTGGTGGGCCAGAATCTCCCAAGGACACAAACCCTTACAGAAAATTTAGCCAAAAGTGTAATAAAAACCTATTAGCTACAAAATGTGCCAACCAAGTGACCCATGTATTACCTCTTACCATCTGGCATGACATGCACCTATGGCACCTTCGTAGCAGTGCTTGAAATGTCCCTTGAGAAACATGACTTTTGTTTGCCTCAGAGAATCATGGAGTTGAAAGGGCAGCACGCGTGAGATGGATGGTGAAGTTGAGCCCTGCCAGAGCAGGCTTCCCATAGGCAAACCCAATGGCTCCTGTGTGGATTTTATATTGAACTATTGGCTAATATTGGCTTCTCATCTGAATAACGTAAAACTAAACTACACACAGCACTTGAGAATATCCCAGGGGAAGCAATCTGGTTTGTTTAGCTGGACAGGGATTAGATGTGTTTTACTATTTACTATTAGATGTGTTTACTATCCCTGCTGGACGGGGATTAGATGTGTTTTACTGTTTTAATGTAGATTTAGTCATGTGCATTCCCTTTTATTTGTTATGTCACTTTTCATAACATAAAACATCTGGGGCTCTTTAGTCTGGAAAAAAGGCACCTGAGGGAGGATATGATTGAAGCATACAAAACAATGCAGGGCTTGAGTAAAATGAATAGAGGGACACACTTCTCCTTCTCACAAAATAACAGAACTAGAGGGCATCCACTCAAATTGAGAGTTAGGAGAGTGAGAACAAATAAAAGAGTTTTTTTTAACCTGGTGTGTTGTTAGTCTGTGGAACTCCCTGCCAGAGGATGTGGAGATGGCATCTGGCCTGAATGCCTTCAAAAGGGGATTGGACAAAGGAAAAGTCCATCACAGGTTACAAACCATGATGGAGATGTGTCATCTCCAGGCTTAAAACCGGGGTACTTCAAGGGCCAGATGCAAGGGAGTTGTATCAGGAGACAGATATCTAGTCTCCTGCACTCCCAGATGCATTTGGTGAGGCCACTGTGAGATACAGGAAGCTGGACTAGATGGGCCCTTGGTTTGATCCATTTTGGCTCTTCTTATGTTCTTATGTACATTGTATATTGTTTCATTTTATGATGTATTTTGTAAACTGCCCAGAGTGGCCATGTTGCCAGATGGCATGGTACAGAAATCCAGTTAGTATTTCATCATCATCATCATCATCATCATCATCATCATCATCATCATCATCATCATCATCATCATCATCATCTGAACCAGTGGGACTTTTCTTCCAAACTTCATATAATCATAGAGTTGAGAGGGGCTGATATGGCCATCCAGTCCAACCCTCTGCTCAAGGTAGGACTGCAAATCACAGGATACCTGCCAGGTCGATGTCTGCATTCCCTTGCATGCCCTCCAGTGTTGGAGCACTCACCACCTCCTGAGGTCATTGGTTCCATTGCCATACTGCTTGTTGTATTTTTCTCCTTCTCTGAAAAATTGCAAGATTTTTTTTCTCCCATTACTGTCGAGAGTTCATGGACATGTTAGAGCAGTTTTTTGTGCAAACAGTAAAATTCTACAAATGTGCAATAGAGAAGGCCAGCTGCATTCACTAGAGGATTAGCTCAAATTGATTGGCTCAAAGGCAGATACTGAAAACTGCAGATAATAACAAACACTACACATCATATGGAAAAACTTATAATTGAGAAAAAAGTATTTTCATCTGCATGCTGTATATTCTTCAATAACAAGAATACATATGGTCTCTGGTTCTCTCCAGTGGCCTGGTAAATACAATGTAAAAATATATGGTTTTAATTTTTTCTTTTAATATTTTTCATATTTTCAGAGTGCAGATGAGTGAAACTAGAATTCCTGTAAATATAGAGTATATATGGATCATGTGGATATAGAGGTCTTGTAGCTGCTGCCTTGCTTCATGGGCTTTTAAAATGAGAAGCATTGGATGGGTGGATTGTATCTTTCTTGAAGAATTGTTTACTTATCCAGGTTTCAATGTGCCTGTGTGCACATCACAAAGCAAAAAGATGAATGTGTTGGATCTTTATTTGTTGGGAAGAAAGTAAATATCCTCCTTGGCTCAGGCAAGAAATGTGTGTTTCAGTGGACGATTTGTCAAATTTGAGGTTTAGCTTTGCTGTTTTGCTGTTTCCAGTTATTGGCTATTTTCAGTAAAGTTTTTTTTTTAAAAACTGAAGTTGAGCTTTCAGCAATTTGCAATTAAGGATCAGTAAAGAGACTGGTTCATACCTGCACACATGCTTTTGGTCCAGATGGCAGCAACAATACGACACAAGAGGACAGCTTAGAATGTGGTGCCATTATTTGCATGTGTCTATTAGAGATGGGCACAACCAGGAAAAATGACGTTTCGAGTTGTCGTGTGTCGGAGCTGGCCCATTTCGGCCCGTTTCCGTTTGTCACGAATTTTTTCAAAAATTTGTCATTTTGTTTGTCGTCTCTTGCTAGTACTGGTTTAGGGGGGGTAGGGTAGCGGGCTCCTGGAGGCACCTCTTTGGGGTGGGTGCCTCCTCTGGCCCGCTACGAAGGGAAGGCATTTAGCAGGCTCCTGGAGGCACCTCTCTGTGGTGGATGCCTCCTCTGGCCCCCTACAAAGGGAAAAGGAAGGGTACATGACCGTGTAGCCATTGCGTACCAAGTGGCACTGGCAGAGGCTCCTCTCTTTTGGGTGCCTCTAGCTCATTAAGAAGGACAGAATACTGGCATACAGAGTTTTTTGGAACTTTGGACTGGTGAGTGAGGTGAAAGAAGAATGCCTCTGCTGGGCGCCCTCTGGCTCACTAAGAAGGGAAATGTATTTGCATGTAGTGCAATGCGAGTACAGATCTGGCTTAGGGTTGGGGTTAGGGCAAGGACTAGGCTTAGGGTTATTACGGGTAAGGTTAGGGTGAGTTAGTGGGCTGCACCTCTGGGTGTCTCTGACCCACTAAGAAGGACAGTGTACTGGTGTATGGGTTAGGGTTAGGGTTAGGGTTAGGGTTAGGGCTAGGGTTATAGTGGGCTTTTTATGCCTGACTGGCACATCCCAGAAGTCTCAGTCAAATCCTGGCCAAGTGGCCATGCGATTCGTGGAATGGCTCCAAAAATGTGCATGGTCCCATCCCATGGCCAGCCCATCGTTGCACAGGTGTAAAAAACTAAAAATAAAAATAAAATAAAATAAAATCAATAGGATTGGAGACAGACGTTTATTGCAAGAAAAAACCCACTGCTGCTACTGTAAAAATTCAGGCAGTTAAAATACCTAATTTTCGCATGTTTCTGTGTGGTGCTTTGGTGGGTTTTTGGACCACGATTTCAAAAAAGATATTGTGATTGCCATTTTGGATCCCCCCCGCACCGCATGGCATGGCAAGACGATGAGGATGCCTCCCACCAGAGCAGCCCAGGACAGGAGAGGGGGGGAGGCCTGGGACCCCCCCCCAGAAACCACCCCTCTGGTAGGTGCCCTCACTCAGGCAGGCATATTTTCGCCTGCTTTTTTGGCCGGGAATCGGGTTTTTTTTTAAACTTTTTTTCTGTGCCGCTTGGCATAGCGCGATCGCCGCGATGCCATGAACGACAATGACAAATCAGACCCAATTTTTCTTTTATCGGTTCGAGTTCAAGTTCTGATGGCTTAATTGTCGTTACCGTTTCCGTTGCGTAACGGAAACGAGGAACGGGAACGGAAATGAGAATTTCGCCAAGTCGTGCCCATGTCTAGTGTCTATGGCTGAAGGTTAAATTGTGTATTATCTGGACGAACAGAAAAGCAGCATAGGAAAGGTGCAGCATGAAGTACAAACAGTCAGCTACAGTTGCATGAAAAAGTATGTGAACCTTTTGGAATTCCATGGTGTTCTGCATTAATGTGTCATACAAGGTGATTTCCCACTAGCATTTTGAATGTTGAATGAGTGTGTTCAAGAAAGACACGAAGGATCAGATTTCTTTTGTGTGTTACTATTTTAGGCACATTATATTTGTCAATACATTTGACTTGGGGGGAAATCATATCACATTAATGGAGAACGACATGAAATTTGAAAAGGTTTACATTCTTTTTCTTGCAATTGTATGTGCATATACGTAAAAATAGGAAAACTATGATGACTGAATTTGAGCACGCACAGACGTTGAACCCTTTCGTACCTCATATCCACTCTTCTCCAGATCAAATCCAAGAAAACATAAATAACTTTGGAATTTAATGAGGGGAATGTAGATGTGGATTTAGCATTCATTCCTCACCCCTCCCCAAAATTATCCAATCACAGAATAACATAACAGCTGATCTGCAGAATCAATTCTCCACCCCCATCCATTCTCTTCCATGTGATCCCTCCTATATACAGTTTCAGGCATCCACAGTTGATTTTGCAATAATTACTTATGGATATAAGGGACTACTGTATACAGGTGTACCTCGGTTGACGAATGCCTCCATTAATGTAATTTTTGGTTCACAAAAGTAAATCCACTGGAAATAATGTCTTCTTTTACCATTTTCCCACATTTTTTACGTAAGGCATTGCAAAAAAAAAAAAAGTACTCAAAATGTGTTGTGCCCCTGTGTGTTTCCGGTTTATGAGTTTTCCAGAATATAAAAGGTCCCAGAGAATGGATTAACTTCATAAACCAAAATACGCCTGTAATAAGAGGAATGTAACGTATTAGGAATAGGAATTATGTAAGAAATGGCATAGAAATGGCTTGTTACTTTGTAAAATGCTGAGTAGTTTGTTACTTTTTGGATACAAAGCTCCAAGCCATGAGGAAGCATCATCTACAATTCCTATTTGTAAATGAATCAAAGCAACAAGTAATATGGACTATGCATGAAACTCCCCCATAAACATCCTTATATAAATACTTACACACTTGTTTTTTTAATATTGTTCAATTGTTATTACAAAATGAGATATGTGTGACAAGTGAAGCAGCAGCAAGATCTATTTTAAAGAGGAAAGAAAAGGGGTCATTGTGCAAATAACCAGAGAACTATCACTATGATTAATTAATTTCGGGGGAGAGAGAGAACTCTCAAGCTTCAATAGATGGTTCTTAATAAAGTGTTATGTACTTATTGTATTTCCAACTTGCTAGAATTGTGTTGTGGAACAAACCAAATACATCTAATTACACCTCTTGTTTATCACTTCATCATATCAAATATATGTTGCCTGTTCATCCTTTTCATATACAAATTTGTACGTTGACAGACAGCTTCATCCTAACTCAATGACACACAGAGTGTAGAGTATTAAGATTAAACACAAACCTTTTTTGCAGCACTTGGGCCTTTTCTGCAAGCTGATCACAGAGAATAGGTCTGCTGACTAAGATCTACTAACACAACAGCCAAAGGTGGTGATAAAAGAGCCAAGCTCCCCTAACTCAGGGATACAAAAAACAATTGTGGCACAAAAGTAGGCTGGGATGAGAGTAATTGTAAATCATTTCCAGCATCCTTAGCCTAGGATGGCTTCTGCATTCAAAACTGCTTTATATCTGGCCCACTAACATTCCATGTGGCCACTGGACACTTTGGCTGGATAGGATTCATTTTACTCTAAACCCCTTTTATGAAGACGACGCTGGCCTCCATTCCAGACCCTGCCTAATATTTGGCACAAAGATGCCAGAGTACAGATCTTTACAGAAAATCAGAATGTCTATCTTCTCAACTACTGTTTTTATTTTACGTGCTTATTTGGATATGAAAAAAAATTAACTGTTTATTTGCTCATCTGAACAAGAAGGTACGGTCAGAGGGGATCAGGTATTTGAGATAAAGGCCCAATGCACAAGATACTGAAGATAAATTAATGAATTTCAGAGGAAAATTATCACTGTATGGCAGTAAAAAGTGCAACATGGAACAACGTGTGTTGAAATATCCAATCATCCTTGCCATCATCTAATCTCTCATTAGATTTGCTTATCCTTATAGTAATCCTGTGTTTGCCCCTAATCTTTCATAAGGCTTCTATTTTTATTTATTTATTTTTTATTTATTTATTTATTTATTTATTTATTATTTTATGGTTTTCTAATTATAGATGAAAAGGGAGGGGTAGAAACGGCAGGACAAAATACTCAAAAATAAATACAATAAATAATAGGGATGGGTAAAGAATAAATAAGAGGTTACACAGAGAGGAGGCATCATAGTCATTTTTCTTACATCTTTCAGACAGTTCTATATGTTAACATCTTATTATCTATATAATTTGTTCAAATATTTTCATTATATCACATCATTTGGTCTTAATGTGTAATTAGCAAGCTACTATGTTTCTTAATTTCTGTCATGAATCCATCAGTATACTGGTTTCCACCTTTCTTTTTCATTTGGTATTGTCCTTTCTTTCAGGAGTTCAATCAGAATGTCCATTTCTGCTCATTCCTTCCCAATCGGTTCTTCTAATATAGGTATTTCTTTGTTCTTCCAGTATCTAGCCCATAAAATCCTAACTGCTGTTACTATATGGATCACTCATAACATGTTTGATTTTTATATCTAAACTTTCTGGCATGATATTCAGTGCAAACAATCCAGGTGTAAATGGTATATGAAAGTCAAATATGAGTCTCGTGGCGCAGTGGTTAAATGCCTGTACTGCAGGTAAAACTGTGCTCACGACCTGGGTTCAATCCCCCGTAGCAGGCTCAAGGTTCACTCAGCCTTCCATCCTTCCGAGGTCGGTAAAATGAGTACCCAGCTTGCTGGGGGGGGCAATGTGTAGCCTGCACACTGTAATTAAAAATTGTAAACCGCCCAGAGACTACTTGTAGTGGTATGGGGCGGTATATAAGCAGAACACTTTGCTTTTGCTTTGCTTTAAAAAATATTAGGCTTCTAATTAAACTTGACCATTTCCAAATTGTATAGGTCAGCTGCCTTGCTCTACAGATTGAGGAATACAGATTGCTGCCAACGTCTGTTATAATCCATTTCTTTTGTTTATATTTCCCACCCAAACCCAAATGAGAAAAACCATTCTTGAGTCACTCGAAGAAAGGAAATATATAAATATAATAGCTCTTCCATGCTTCTGACAGCAACAGATAGCCATATAGTCACAATGGCCAATAGCCACCAGCAATCAAACCTATAATATACTCACTTGTCGACTCCCCATAAAACTGTTGACGTTCAGTGCTATTGGCAGCAGGTAGTCTATTGATCTTTATCTCAATCTCAGTCTTAGAACTGCAGGGCAGGAAGGGACCCAATGGATCATCAACTCTACCCATCAAGTGCCACAGTGGGAGAACAAACTCCAAACCCCATGTAAATGAATTATTTCAATTCATTGTTTACTGTACACAGAAGTAGTTCCTTGTACTCTTCCGACCAGTTTCATTGAGTTGATGCTTCCAGAAATCAAGAAGAGGGGTTGAAACTTTATCTTTTTCAACACCATGTATATTTTTAATAATATAATCAATACTTGATGGATCCCATCTTTCTTCCTTATTTTAATAGCTCACACACAGCAGCATTTGCTTGAAGGATGAATCTGGCTTTCCCTACAGGGCAGACTGACACCCATACCCTCTTTTCGAAAGCCAGGTTTACTTTCCCCACCTCCCACCACCACTCAAATGTATAATATGCAGATTTGCAAGTGACATCACACTTACCCTGTTACATAAAGAGCTCTGGATTTTTTTAAAAAAGCTGTGCAGTGCATCTGAAGGCCATAACACTATGTTCCTCCATGTTTTAACTTAAAAACCTCTTTGCATGTTGAATAATGCTCATCTTTCTGAAAGAAAGTGAAGGGTGGGGGAGAAGAAAGAAAGGAAATGGAGATCGTTTAATACAAAACTACAGAAAGCAAGTCTTTGGAATATGCCCCTGGCATCCATTTCCACATCAAGCAATAATGGATCCTGCACGCGACAGCACTTTGATGATACATTACACTAATACTTTATAGCAACGCAGCTCCAAGAACATATTAGGATAACATATCATCAAAGGCTATTGCTATGCAATCAAAAAAAGAAAGAAGGGACTCAGGATGTGACTTGGTGGTAAGAAAAGAGACAACAGGACACCTTAATCTTCCAAATCACATATTCTGGGCAAGTTTTTTCCACTGGTGTCATTTTATAGTGATTGATTCTGCTTTCAAATGGAAACTCAATGGGAGATGTCGAATGGTGCCAGGTTGTTAATTTCCATATCATCATCTAATGGGGAAATTTTCATCTTGGCAAAGTGCCCATTAAATATCACCCAAAACAATGAAACCATTGTGATCAAAACAATAGTTAGTGAGCATTATTTAAAAACAAAATCCACAAACTAAACATTTCTGTTTTGAGTGAAGGGAATAATACATTTAGGATAAGGAGAACTGGTCTTGGCAGAGGCTCCTGGGCCAGATGGCCAGTAGATAAATTGAATAAATAAATAAAATAAATTACTGAGAGTCACACACCGAGCATGCGTTAATAACGTAGTGCTCCTTATGAAAAAGCTAATACTGTACTGTACTAAGCTGTTTTTCAGAAATACAGGACACATATCCACATTGATCTTTGTTGATAAGATGACACCTAGATTCTCCACTGTATCAAATTTAAAGGACATCAACAAATTTCCATGTATCCAAAGAAAGTTGCCCTGGAAAGCAAAGGGTCTGGAAATTTTTCACAAGCTGCTGAAAATATTGGGTATGATTAGCCAGGAGAAGGGGGGGAATGGAGAGATGTGTCCAATTATTTATTTATTTATTTATTTATTTATTTATTTATTTATTTATTTATTTATTTAATATTCCATACCATTCTAGTGGCATACCACTACTCTTGGCAATTCCCAATAGAGATGGGCACGAAATGAATGTTTTTGTTTCATTTTTGTTTTGTTTTTTGTTTCATTACAGAATGAGACAAACGAAGTGCCCTTTATAAAAAATGAAACAAAATGGAAATTTTCATTTTGTTCCATTTTGTTTTGATTTGTTATTTATTTTGACAAGTGCTGATCTCGGAACTTGTCTAAATAAATAATAAAAATTAGCACCGGTTGGCGCTATATTAAAAAAAGAAGTGCCGACTGGCCTGTGGGCCAGCTGGTTGGTGCTAGATAAAAATAAAAAATAAAGTGCCAACCTAGCCCACGGGCCAGCTGGTCGGAATGAGGTTAAAAAAATACAATTTAAAAAAGTGCCTACTGGCTGGGTGGTCAGCTGTAACATTGAAAAATGAAAAATGAACTTTTGTAAAAAATTTTGTTTCATTCTAAACAAAATAAAACAATAAAAAATGAAAAAAAATGAGCACAAAATCCCATTTTGGCATTTTGTGCCCATTTCTAATTTCCAACCAAAGAATACACATAAACATAATGAGAACAACTATCCTTGCCCCACATAAAAATAATTTGAAAAAAGCATCTGGCCCAGAGCACAAGGTGGCAGTCAAGTAATCACTTTGTGGTTCTCTACCCCTCCAACCTCATTCCACGGGGATGAGGTGTTCTGAACTGGATAGAATCACAAACGTAAATGAATGAATGAATGAATACCTGTTGCAAAGTAAGAACACCCTGAATTGCTTCTGTGAACAAGATTTAATGTAGGCTAGGGACATGGCACACCTCCTCATTCCACAGAGAAGTGGCCACCACTGCTAAGACCCTGCTCCTGGTTGAAGGCTTCCTGGCCTCCCACAGCCTTGGAAGTGTGGGTGGTATGGTTGATAGATCTTAAGGAGAGGCACTCTGACTGATAAAGAAATCCCAAACTGTTCAGGGTTTTATATGCCAGCATTAATATTTGAATTTGTCATGGAAGCATACAGAAAGCCAGCATGTGTGAACCAGTACCAGGGATATATGGTCCTTAAGACCAACCTGGCTGCCTGCTCTCTTTTGCACCAACTGTAGCTTCCAGGCAGCTGTAGCTTCTTATCCAGCGCAGATCCCACATGGAGTAACAGTCCCTTTACAAGGTAACCAACATGTGAAACAGTCTTGGTTACCAAGTTGTCTTCAAATGCATAGTTGTGCAGGAGGCACGACAGATGTGTTCTTTGCTGTTCCTCAGTGAAGAGTTAGACCAAGTGGATGGGAATTCCAGGAAAACAGATTTTGGCTAAACATTATGTAATGGCAAGACAATTTGGCACTGGAGGATGGGGGAGTCTCCGTTATTGAAGGGTTTCTAAGAACATGCTGGTGAACCAATGCAAGTACACTGCACTTGCATTTCACATTCCTAATCCTTCATTGAGCAATAGCAGGACTTGGGTGGCTTTCCAGATTCCAGTGTTAATTTCTCAAGTAGAACATGGGGAGAAAGGAGCCAACCAAACCACAACAACCATTCTAAACTAACCAATAGAAAATGTGGTCCTGATTAAAAAATGGACAAGCTGTGGGGTGATTAGGGTGGGATATAAGCCTCATCTTCCTGGAGAAAGGGTATCCTGCCAGCAATGCTATTTTATGCTGGCTAAATCTCAGTGATCAGCCAGCAAAGCAGTCTGCTGACTGAACTGCTCTGCGGGTTATGATTCACTGGTAAAAGACACACATGCCCAGCAAAGAGGGGCAGGGGTTCAGAAAGGACAGGACTAGGGGGGGGGGTCTGTTTATATGAGATCCACATATCTGTTTCCAGGGGCACAGTTACAGTGCTGGTAATCCAGCATCCATACCTTGGAAAGGGCTTGTTTGCAATGCAGCTTCAGCCAGCCTAATGTTGGATCTGCTAGGCCAGATAGGATTGTGCTTTAATCCCGTTCTATTAGGGACAACCGCACCACAATCTGTAGGATATCTCATCTGTCCACAAGCTCTTAACAACAATAAGAAATGAGAAAGAATGTGAGATAATTCACTTAGGAGATAAATTCACTTATCTGCAAAAGCCAATGATTTAATGGACTTGCCCCTGATGGGCATAACTTTCCAGTTCAGAGCCTAATCAAATGTGCTGTCCTCTACTTCCCCCAACTTGATAGTTATTGTCCTGGGAATAAATCTGATCTAAGATTGATCATCTTGATACCCAATCTAGAGTCATCTGTCTTAATTAAACCAGCTGATAACCCTTGTAAAGCTGTCAGCTGCCATAGATAACTTAATGTGGATTTGCAGCCTGGCTAACCACCTTCTTGGCAGGAGAAAATATTGCCAAGAAAGTTAAATCTGCCAGTATTGAGGGGAAACAGGAATGGATTTTGAGTCCACCTGGATTTTAAGGGAACAAGGCAAAATGTGGAAAAGAAACCTTGAGACAATAAATATATAAAACTACCTTTAAATGATACAGACAATTATTTGTATTCTCAAAGGCTTTCACAGCCAGGATCTGATAGCTGTGGTGAATTTTTCAGGTTGTTTGTCCATGTTCTGGAGGTTTTTCTTCCTGACGTTTCACCAGACTCTGTGGCTGGCATCTTCAGAGGGCAAGAAGCTCAGGGAATATAGTTTACTCAATACCCCAGAGCACAGAGAGAAGCTCCTTGTTTCCTGAGATTCTTGCCCTCTGAAGCCACAGAAACCTCAGGAAGAAAAACCTCCAGAACGCTGCCAAACAGCCCAAAAAACCCACAACTACCAGACAGTTATTTGATTGTTTTGAATGGACTTCTTTTTCTGAAAAATATATTAGCTACTCTCTTGTACATTTAAGAGTTGTTTGATGGACTGGCAGATGCTAGCAAGTAATATTTATTTTCCTGGCACAAAATCTTTTGGTTTTTTGTTCTTGCGTATCAAATTGATTTCTTGAGAAAAGGTCTGTTACTCGGCTGACAATGTCTTTATGACTACAAGTTTGTAGTTTTTATTCTGATGCACTTTCTGTGTTCCGAAAAACCTTGGTAGAAGTACTGTTAATTCTCTTCATTTTTCTGTCTGTCCATCTGCTAAGTTGCCTGCAAGGTCTTTTTAGGCTACATATCTCTTTTTAAAATAATTATATTCCCCAGAGACTACAGGTTATCATGGCCAGCCCTAACATTAGCCACACTGAAGTGGTGGAATTATAGAAAGGATCAAGCTACCACAGCACATGCTCAACTCATGCTCTACACACCACACCCAAAGTCTTATTTTGCTGTCCAGTATGATCTGAAGAAGTTCTACAGATGATTTTTGGGGTGGGTACACCCCTCTCTGCTTTGTATGTTTGGGACTCTCACAGCTAGAAGCAGCCAAATACAGCAGTGTGCAACAAGAGAGAAATACCTTCTTTGGGTGGTCTTCAGGGACTCTGGTAGTTTGTTTGTTTGTTATTTAAAATAATTCTGTCCCACTATTCTCCCTGAAAGGCTCCTTAGGCAGCAAGTTATGTGTGTGATGAGACAGTGGCATAGCACAGTGGCAACATTGGGCCTCATTTTAAATGTTTGGTTGAACTATCCAGGTGTGGATCTTGGAATTCTGGTAGATCATAAACTGAATGTGAGCCCACAGTATGATGTGTCCACAAAAAAGGCAAGTGCTATTTTAGGCTGCATTGGCAGACGTATCATTTTCAATTTCTCTGAGGTGCTCCTCCCTTCTATTCAGCTCTGGTTAGACCTTAACTTGAGTATTTGGTGCCCGTTCTGGATGCCACATCTCACGAAAGATGGTGACAAATTGGAAGCAGTTCAGGCCCTTTGTACATGACCCCTAAACTCTGCCGCAAATGGCTCCCAGCTCTGGAGCTTAAAATTGTTTCCCCACCAGCTCCGGAGTTTACAGATAATTAAGTGCGACCACGCCCACCTAAGCGCGTCCCAGCGCACTTTTCAGGTACCTGCTCTCTGGAGGTGAAAATTCCTGATGCGGATATAACGTAGTGACTGCCCGGCTCTCCTTGCTTCTGTTTGTTCTTTTTTTGCCCCCACCCCTTTAAGAGATCTGAATGCAGTGCCGGGACGGCAGAACAGAGGTGAGAGGCATTCTTTTCTTCCTTTTTTTCTCCCTTCCCTCACGCAGCCAGCAGCCAGGGGTGCGGAGGGGGTGGGAATGCAGGAACAGCGACAAACCCCTAAGATCTCTCGTCCTGAATTTAAGTGGCCAGCAGATCTCAGGGGTCGTGTGAAAAGGCCCTCAGAGGAGGGTGACAAGGAAGATCAGGTGACTGGAAGCCAAGGCCTATGAGGGCACATAGATCCTAGAGGAAAGAAGACTGAGGGCAGATAGGATAGCATGCTTCAAATATTTGAAAGACTGTCATACAGACAAAGCAAAGTATTTTGCTTATATACTGCCTCATACCACTTCAGGCAGTCTCTGGGTGGTTTACAGTTCATTTACAGTATGCAGGCTACACATCCCCCACCCCATCAAGCTGGGTACTCATTTTATGAACCTCGGAAGGATGGAAGGCTGAGTCAACCTTGAGCCTGGTACCTGGGATTGAACCCCAGGTCGTGAGCACAGTTTTAGCTGCAATACAGGCATTTAACCACTGCACCACAGGGCTCCTGTCAAGAAGGGGAAGGATCTGTTCTCGGTTATCCTAGAGTGCAGGATAGGCAACAATGGGCTCAAGTTAAGAGAACCCAGCTTTCAGCTGACTATCAGGAGAAAAAATTCTTGTCTGTTAGAGTAGTACAGCAATGGAACCAATGACTTCAAGAGGTGGTGAGTGGTCCAACACTGGAGGCATTGAAGAGAATTTGTGACAGCGACCTGGCAGATATCCTTCGATTTGTGTTCCTACATGGAGCAAGGAGTTGGACTTGAAGGCCTTGTAGGGCCCTTTTGAACTCCACTATTCTATGAGTATATGAACTGCATGAAATGCTGAGCTTGTAATTGGAAGGTAATCACACATTTTCTCACACTGCAGTTTCCTCAGAGCTTCACGCTTGAACAATCAGATTTGAAAATGAAGTCTTCATTTTCAGCCTGTTCACCGAGCAGAGCAAGATTAATTTGTGAAATGCAAAAATAACAGATGTTGGTGTGCTACTCAAGTTATCAGACCTTTTTTATTTTGGCTTCTTGGTTTTTAATCACTGCTTCTAAATCTGGAGGTGACCATCTCATCTATTATGGCCCACAGAGATAGATGGCATACCTCTGCTCTGTTTTGGCTTGGCAACAAGCCACATCCTTCCTACCAAATACAATAAGACTCAGCTTGTTTCCTGAACAGTGCGTGTAAAATAGTACCCCATGCCATAGCTTGTCCTACCTATCTCTACCCAATAATGCAGGCATGTCCAAACTTCAGCCCTCCAGATATTTTGGACCACAACTCCCACTGTCCTTTGTCATTGGCAATCTAAGGTTAGAATTCTGGGAGTTGTGGTCCAGAACACCAGAAGGGTTCAAATTTGGACATTTCTGCAATAACGGCTTTGCTTGGCCAATATACAGGATGTCTCTAGCTTTCAAGGCATTTGCAGGTAGCTGATTTGCTGCCATTTGACAGCTTTGTATGGCCACAAGGGAGGCCCTGGTATGTCCACACAATACCGCTGGTACAGGATTGAACAGAGAAATTGCACCCACACAGCTGCTTGTGGGGAAGGAAAATCCATCTTCAGTCGAGACAAATGATGGAGTTGTTTAGGGGTGCACTTTCTCTCCCTCTTTATGTAATTCAATGGAGGGTCTTCCACCAATTTTTTCTCAACTTGCACCCTTTTAACATCCATCACTCCTCTTCCTGCTTCTCACTTTTCCTTACCTGCCATTCAAGTGGTACCGGTTTTACCAATAGGGAGACTTTGATGGTAGGGGAGCTGGAAGAATAGAAGTCAAGAAAGAGGAACTAGTTCACTGGAGGTTAGGAGGTTGATTCCCCACGGTCCCTCCGTGACTAGGGCTGCATATCATAGGGCAGTGGTGGCAAACCTTCGGCACTCCAGATGTTTTGGACTACAACTCCCAAAGTCCTTTGTCATTGGCAACCTAGACTTGGAATTCTAGAAGTTGTGGTCCAAAACATATGGAATGCTGAAGGTTTGCCACCTCTGTCATAGGGTTTGTTCCAGCTCTGCAATATGTCTGTGAAGATTATCAGTCATCCAGGTGAGTTTATCTGGAAGTTGAGTCATGCATACTAGAATTCTTTTTTTTCTTGAGAGATAGAAACGTTTCGCTGCTCATCCAAACAGCTTCATCAGCTCTGCAGTTCTTCAATCATTATTGTTGTTACGGAAGCCAAGATTTCTTTGTGCACTTGGATTTTAATTTGGATTAGAGAAGAATCTTAGAATCATAGAGCTGGAAGGAACGTACAAGCATAACCTCTCCTCTGCCCACACACACATTCATAAGTAATTCTATTATTAGAACCCTGAATAGTGGTTTTCATTTTATTTTAAATTTCATTCTGTTTAAATATTTAAGCTGCTGAAATTATGAATCACTTATCGCATGGCTCTGAGCAGTTAACTATCACCACACTTAAATACCATTCCGAAACACCCCCCAAACAAAGGAAGATATAGCCAAAACATAGGGAAAAAAAAGTTTTTGTAAAAAAACATGGAGGAGCAATTAATTAATAGAACAAGAAAACCTGGGGAAAGACCTGTCAGAAATCCCAAGGGATGTTCTAAAGCAGGGGTCCTCAATCTATGGCCCCAGGGCCGGATGCGGCCCCCAAGGTCCTGAATCCGGCCCCTGGGACCAATTGCAACCCCCCCACCTACCCCCTGTTTTGTGAGAAAGCCAGCCTCCGCAGCTGCTTTTGGACTGTAATCTGGCCCCCAGTGGTGTCTGGGTGGTGGTGGACTGGCCCGCTGTTTGAAAACTTTGAGGACCCCTGTTCTAAAGGCACACAATCACTTAGCAATCATGGTGAAGCTAAGCAAATTCAGGTTTGGTCAACAATGGCTGGACATGAGAGACATTTTGAAAGCACTGTCTTCTGTGAAAGAGAGGTGAGATACACCTGTCACCCTTGGAGAACTGATGCTGGTCAGTGTAGACTGCAACTTGAGAAATGTCCTTTGTTTGCATTATAACTCGCAGAATCCTACATCCAATATTGCCACTCATCATGCAGCTTGTGGGACTCTGGCAACTGTGGTGGTTTTGTTTGCTTGTTTGGTTATGGAAATGTTCTCATATCTGGTGCAAAGAGAAGCATTGGAGCATTTGCCCTGTTTTCTAATGAGTGTCAACTTCACGTAACAAATCAGAGAAGCAGAACCCAGGTAGGGCTCCTGACCCAGATGGAGTGCACAGACCCCACTTCAAGGACTGTGATATAGCTACTGCAGATAAATCCTGTTCAGCAAAGAAGGATTACTAGGATATAAAAATATACAGCATTTGTTGAATGTTAAGGATAATTGAGAATAAGTGCTATCTATGCACGCACATATGAATGTCAAATTTGCCCCTGCTCTGCCCATCACCCTGGTTCTGCTACCCTCTACTGTGGCATCTGCTCCATCAGGCAAAATGAGTACCAGCTACTATTATGTTTATCATGGGGGGGGGCGAGAGAGAGAGAGACAAGGGAGATGAGGGTGAATTTACAATCTTTTTGACACCTGGGATGAGCAGTACTCACATCACCATGAGATAGGTAGGTAGGTAGTCAGGCAGGCAGGCAGGTAGTTACTGTAGGTACCTTGGTTTATGAACATCATCTGTTCCAGAAACATGCTCGAAAACCAAAATACTATGACATCAAAGCCAATTTCCACATAGGAAATAATGGAAACGTACATGATTTATTCTGGGGTGAAGTTTCCATTAATTCCTATCTGGAAATAAGAGGCAATCGTGGTGGCAAGGAGCTAGCTAGCGGGTGAAGAACCAGCCAGTGGCTGCAGCAGGCAGGAGCCAGCAGAGGAGGAGGTGGTGCTTCAGCAATTGTTTTGCAAGACAAGCTCATTAACCAGAACAAAAGTGTTTTGAATTTTTTCCTCATCTTGCAAAATGCTCATAGACCAGGCACTTGTAAACTGAGGTAGGTAGGTAGATATATTTTGCTCCCATTACTGCTGAGACACTACATGGGAGTTTACACAACTAATATAGCACAAAACAAAAAATAAAGGTAAAAGTTTTGAAAACACTATATGGGTCTGAAGAAAGGACAATAAAAGTGACTCCATCAAGAAGTAACTTCAAGAGACCACTTAGTAGTGGGATGGCTAGGAAAATATGTAAAGAAAGAAAGAAAGAAGAGAAGAGAAGAGAAGAGAAGAGAAGAGAAGAGAAGAGAAGAGAAAAGAAAAGAAAAAAAAGAAAAAGAAAAGTCAAATCTGTGTTTCCCAAAAAAGAGAAGTGGAGAGGACCAGGAAGGATTGCCATGTATTTTCCTTATATTCATCAATTGATTCACCTTCTGATTTTAGGGCATTCTAAATTTTGGTGCCTCTGGGCAAAAGCTCCTAAGTTAAAACATCAAGATAAGGGAAAATATAGTGCAAGAGTATAAAACTATGCAAGATAAATATAAGAGCTTTCTTCCCTTTTCTCCAAAATATAAGAAACTGGGTTATTTAGCAAAGCTGAATGGTGGGTAGTTTTAGGACAGACAAAATGATTCCACATGGACTCTGCAGATGTTTAAATGCCGGAATGGACTGCCAAATGATATAGCAGTGGCTGCCAATTTGGATGACTTTAAATAGAGATTGGGCACATTTGTGTGGGCTAGTGCCATCGGTCTCTAATAGATGGGATAACTGTCTCCTTCAGAATCAAAGGCAGCGTGCATGAAATGGATGGTGAAGTGGCGCCCTTCCAGAGCAGGCTTCCCATAGGCAACTAAATGGCTATTGTGTGGATTTAATATTGCACTATTCAGGCTTTTAATCTGAATCGGTAGGACGTTTCTTCCAAACTTCATAGAATCATAGAATAATGATTTTGGAAGGGGCCTACAAGGCCACAAAGCCCAACCCCCTGCTCAATGCAGGGATCAAAGTCAAAGAAAGTCCGACAGATGGTTGTCTAATTTCGTCTTGAATGCCCTCCAGCGTTGGTGCACTCACCACCTCTTGAGGTCACTGGTTCCACTGCCATATTGCTCTAACAGTCAGGAATCCCCCCACCAATATTCAACAGAAACCTGGCTTCCTGTAACTCGAGTCCATTGTTGTGTGTCCTGCATGTTCTAACCGAGAAAGAAAATCCTACCCCTCCTCTGTATGACAGCCTCCCAAGTGTATTTGAAAAGTGTTAGCATATTTCACCTCAGTCTTCTTTTCTCAAAGCTAAACTAGAATGACTTCAATCTTTTCTGTTAGGAATTGGTTTCCAGTCCCCTAATCATCCTTGTTGCCCACATCGGAGCTTGTTCCAGTTTGTCAGCAGCATTCTTGAAGTGTGATGTCCACAATTGGACACAGTACTCCAAAGGAGGTCTATCCCATGCCAAATAGAGGGGAACTAGTATCTTGCTGGATTTGGAGACTTTTCTTCAGTTGTGTGTGTGTTGTGTCATTACAGTTGTGACTGACCCTTCAGTTACTCCATGTCCATGGAGTTTTCTTGGGAGAAATACTGGAGTGGTTTGCCAGTTCCTACTCCAGGCGCCTACAGCACCTCGTATTCCCAGGTGGTCTCCCATCCAAGTACTAACCACGACCAACCTTACTTAGCTTCGGAAATCAGGCGAGATTGGATGTGCTTAGAGTATCTAGGCAGCTCTTGTCTTCCTTTAGTGCAGCCTAAAAATTAGCATTTGCCATTTTTGTAGCCATATATTTATCATGATTTTTTTTAAAAAAATGATAAATATAATGACAAATGTGAGATAAGGCATGCCAGACCAGTTACATCATTTTGTTAGAGAAATAACTGAATTCCCATTCTCAGCAATGTAATAATTGGGATGTCAGATGCCTTGTGGTGTTTGAAAACATGAAACAATATACTTCCTGCATACAAGTGCAGAAAAGTAAGGGCTCAGATGAGTGGGTCAGCAAGTGAATAATATATCTGAAAACATTGTACATTATTGTTTGAGGATAGTTTTTCCCTCCAATTCTGAGGGGACCATGAGGCCTGTAGGAGACCCTGGGAGCTGTGCCAAAATCATGGAAGGCCAAATGCAGCCCATTGGCACACAATCCCCACCACAATTGTTATATGCTATATAGTATATTCTAGCTCAGTGGTGGTGAACCTTTGACACACCAGATGTTTTGGACCACAACTCCCAGAACTCCAAGCCTAGATTAGCAATGACGAAGGACTGTTGAAGTTGTGGTCCAAAAGATCTGGAGTGGCAAAGGTTCACCACCACTGCTCTAGCTTAAAGTGACACCCATAGGGCTTTTGGGGCACACAAGATGTTTGAGGGATGGTTTGCAATTGCAAATCACATATTCTGAGTTCTAATCTGATTATACCCTACTTTCTCAGTGCCTGTTCTGTTGGTATTTAAGTGCCCAGATGACCTACTAGGGATATGTGGGAGTGGCAATTCTACTGTATGAAAAAAATTAGGATTTGGGCCAAATATTTAGTTGAACTAGTAGCCACCATATAATCATAATATACAGTGGTACCTCGGATAACAACGGTAATTCGTTCTCTGAGGTTAGTCGTTATCCGAAGCACGTTGTTATCTGAAATGCAGTTTCCCATAGGAATGAATGGGAAACTGTTTAATCTGTTCCGGAGCCTAGGAAAAAGGCACAGAAACCTGGTTTTTTGCTCAAAACTCTTTATAAAGTGCACTTTAAAGGTACAGATGCAATGCCACCCGGAATAACTCTTTTTTACTGATGCATGCTGGAAATTCGTTATCCAAGGCAGTCCATAGGGAAAATTCGTGATCCGAGGCAGACCTATACTTAGAAATTGCGATTTGTTATCCGAGGCAACCCATAGGGAAAATTTGTTATCAGAGGCAGTCCTATACCCGGAAATTTGCAGTTGTTATCCGAATTATTTGTTATCCGGAACAGTTGTTATCTGAGGTACCACTGTACTTTTATCTGAGGTACCACTGTACTTGCACTTCTAATGTATCAGTTTGTTTATATGACTGATTTCCAAGCATAGCTTTAAGAAAGATGCCTTAACATTGCTGTAAGCAATGTAATTATAGGAAATCAGACACAGTTCAGGTTTACCTCAGGATGGCTCTATTCCTGTGTCTTTAACTTCACAGCACCATGCAAAGAATAATCTCTCCATTTTCATCATCATTTGTTTTTCTTTATTTCAAATACTTATGCCCTGCCTTCCGGTACTAGATGTCTGTCCTGAAAGGCATAGCAGCAGTGGGGGGTGGGAAAGTTGCAACTCTTATTTTAACAAGTATAATATTTTGAACCTTTCCATAAGAAGCTGTGCAAGTGATACCCAAGTATGTAAGTTTCATTTGCTTTTCCAGGAACCCCAGTAATTTTCCTGGATGATATTTCAAAGCAGGTTGAAAGAGCCTTTTCTGCTTACAAAGAAACACATGCATATTTTGGTAGTCACTTTTCCCCATCACCATATTCTGAATTTTTAAAATTAGTACAGTACTTCTTTACTCATTTTCACCACTAATTCAAGCATGCTTTTGTTCCTGCTCCCAACATACAAATTCATACTGTTCACATCTCTGGACTCCATCAAAACCAAGCAAAATATTCACAGTGACTTCAGTTCATAGGTGTTCAGACAAAAAGAAATAGATGACTACATCAAAAATCTTAGACAATTCATATTTGTTTTACATATCTTGGATCTGTCAAAGTATAACTTTCAATGGAATTATAGAGTTCTATATTTCCAGTTATGGGAAAATAACAAATAATTGGTAGGAAAGTTTGATTAAATAAAAATATTTCCTCAGAACCAGCTGGTGCTGTCCTTTGTCTTAGAAGCTTAGAGGAGGAAGCAACCAAGTCCTTTACACACCCTGTGGCTCTGAGGTACTTGGTAAACTAATTTTATGTAGTTTTGGTTCATTACTTTTCATGGGAAAGAATTAATTAACAAGATGACACTTTGGGAAAGGACAATAATTTATCCTTATTACTATTAATGATGTTAATAATAAGAGTTATTTCAGGAGGTGCTTTAAAAGTAAACATTGTCCTTAAATAGCACACTGACTCATTAGCACACAGCTGCCCCTTTGATTAGCTACAGACTAAGTTGGACCATGATGGATGCATCCGTTGTGCCCTGCCTGTTACGGCAGCCATTTTAAACATGGAGACCGTTTTAAATTGCTCCATTTGGAGCTAAGAGGTAACTGCTCATTTTTATGAATTTACCAAATGAGTTAGGCCCTTTTCACAAGGTCAATACCCTTCCTAAGGATCTATGGGATCTTGAACATATAGGAATTATGCGAATATAAGAAAACTGTAACCACAACTTGTTAGATTCTATGTGTGCTTTAGTTTTCCCCTCCTGCCAATGTGTTTTTGATGTGTTTCAAAAAAAAATATCCACCACTGATTTTTCTTTCATTAGCTTTTGTAATTGCTGTGCCAGGGGAGAAGGACAGTACTTGGCTATTTAGGACTGAAACAAGTACACATAAACAAAGCTTGGCAGGTACACTGTATTAAGGAAGTAGTTTTCTCTTAGGTTTCCTGCCAAAAGACTTAATGTTCCTTTCCCCAGCTGTTTCTTTTCTAGATTTTGTCTCTCTCCATTATGAACAGATTTTTGTTCAGATTTAGATGAGAACTGCAAAAAATCTCACTTACCAAGACATGGAAACCAGAACGTAGTTCTCCAGTATTCACAGTTCTCAGAATTTTATAATGCTGTGTTGCAAACATGCAAATAACACCCCATTTTTTAAAATAAACTTTGCCAGTTCTTCCTCCAAATTAAAGATTGCCAGAAAGATTCTTCCAGGGGTAACTAATAACTAGTTGCATCTCCTTCTAAATTATTTATTTATTTATTTATTTATTTATTTATTTATTTATTTATTTATTTATTTATTTTAGAATATTTTTATTCCACCTTTCTCCTTGGAAAAGGACCCAAGGTGGCTTACAGTCATGAGGGATAATATACAGTCTAGTACAATTAAGACATGTTCAAGTATTCAGAACAGAGAACTGAGGGACATCTTACAGCATTAATAGACAACATTACATTAAAGCTACAAGAGAATGTGAGCAGTTAAAAGGAGAGTAAAGTTTCATGTAAAGTTGTGAGTGATGGAAACTAACATTGAAAACATAGAGTGTCAATGTACAATTCCTTTATACAAGGTACCACTGTATTACAAAACAGAATGATGGATACAGTGGTACCTTGTATAAAGGAATTAATTCATTCCAAATGAAATTCTGTTAAGCAAATTTTCCTTTATACAAATTTCCCATAGGAATGCATTGAAAGCAGAGTAATACCTAATTGGGACCATTTTTATGTTGTATGGATTCACCCCATAGGCGATTCTGTTAAGCAAATTTCCCCATCTCCTGAATTTTGTATGTTGTACAGATTTTATGTTATACAAATGGTTTGTTATATGAGGGTCCACTGTAGTTATAATATAAACACAAAGTCTATGTGGTCTTATAAAGGTAAAGATAAAGGTTCCCCCTGCATATGCATGCTAGTCGTGTCCGACTCTAGTGGCGGTGCTCATCTCCATATTCAAGCCGGAAGAGCCAGTGCTGTGCAAGTCCATGCTCATGTGGCTGGCATGGCTGCAAGGAAACACTGTTTTACTTTCCCGCTTTTTACGGCGGTACCTATTTATCTACTTGCATTTACATGCTTTCGAACTGCTAGGTTGGCAGGAGCTGGGGTTATCAGCAGGAGCTCGCTCCGCTGTGTGGCACCCGGGATGCAAACCGCCAAGCTGCCAACGTTGCAGCCTACAGTTTCGGTGCCTTAGTCCACTGAGCCACCACGCCCCCGGTCTTATAAATTCATATAAAAGACACATAATAGGTAGTCCATCATTCAGGGAAAGATTGCCTGAAGAGAAAGGTATTTGCCTGTTTCCAGAAGGACACCAGAGATGAGGCAGTCCTGGCCTCTAGTCGGAGGGAGTTCCAGAGTCTGGGCGCAGCATCCGAGAAGGCCGTTTCATAGTTTCCCACGAGACGTACCTGTGAGTGTAATGGGATGGAGAGAAGGGCCTCTCCTTATGACCTTAACACACGAGTTGGTTCATCTTTGAAGTAGCTAGTGTTTCGTAGGTAAAGATAAGCACCTTGAAATGTGCCCGATAGCTGATTGGCAGCCACTGGAGCTGCCTTGATAGGGATGTAATGTGATCTCTGCACCACACCCAAGTCAGCAGTCTGGCTGCTGCATTTTGGACCTTTTGAAGTCTCCTGAGACTTTTCACCAGTAACCCCACATAGAGCACATTACAGTAGTCTAGCAGGGATATCACTAGGGCATGTGACACCATGGCCAGAGCTGGTTTATCAAGAAACGGGCGTAATTGGTGTACTAGCCTTAATTGTGCAAATGCGCTCCTGGCCACCGCCGTGATCTGGGCATCCGAGCTCAAGGATGAGTCCAAGAGCACCCCCAAGCTGCATACCTCTTTTTTCTATTCGAGGGTGACCCCATCCAGTACAGGTTGCATCCCTAATCCTTGTTCTTCCTTTCGACTGACCAGGAGCACCTCTGTCTTTTCTGGGTTTAGTTTCGTTTTGTTCATCCTCATCCAGTTCATTACTGCAGCTAAACACTCATGTAAAGTTGAGATAGTAGCTCCCTTAGAGTCAGGAGGTGACGAGAGGTAGAGCTGGGTATCATCGGCATACTGGTGGCACTTAACCCCAAAAGACCTGATAATCTTCCCCAGTGGTCTCATATAGATGTTAAATAACATAGGAGATAGAACGGAACCCTGGGGAACTCCACATGTCAGTGGCTGTGGTGTTGAACATGAATCACCTAACACCACTTTCTGTGTTCTTTCCTACAGGAAGGACTGGAGCCACTTTAATGCAGTACCCCCAATTCCCATTTCAGAGAGATGAGTCAGGAGGATGCCATAGTCTATAGTGTCAAAAGCAGCTGAGAGGTCTAGTAAAACCAAAAGGGACACAAATCCCCTATCCATTTCCCTGTGTAAGTCATCTACCAATGCAACCAGTGCTGTCTCAGTCTCATAGCCAGGCCTGAAGCCAGATTGAAATGGATCCAGGTAGTTTATCTCATCCAGAAATGTCTGGAGCTGTGAGGCCATAATATAACCATAACTGTTGTGGTGTTCCTATCTAGATGTGGGAAAAGATATGTTTGAAGTGCTAACTCATGCTCTGCTTTGTGCGGTTACCTAATATGAATGGGAAAATCTAGCTGTTTCATTAGAGTGCGACTACACAGAGGGAAAAATAAGGTTTGATCCATTGTTGTTTGCAGTTTGTCAAACCAGATTTCCACAGGTGAAATCACTTTAGCCATCTGGAAGATAATTTGCAGGAATCAGGTGAAGCAGAGGCAAAGAGCTCAGTTTGCACAGTGTTCCAACAGCTAACTTGGGGTGTTAATAAGGTGCTAATTGGTAATTCCCTCTTCTCGGTTTTTTTATGTTCTCCCAAGTTTCCTAGGGATAATATGTGCCAAGGTGAAACTTTTTTAAAGAAACATTTTGAAGAGCAGGGGTACTCAGTTGAAGGTAACCGAGGTATGTTCTTCCCCTCTCAAAAGAGATGATTCAATGATGGGTTTCCTTACATTGAGCTTTACAGGTTTTCATGTGAGTTCCTTTGTCCCTAGTCTGAAGACAAGGCACATGGACAATGTGACTACCTCCTCCAGTTCTTTCCATCTTGATTATTCAATATTGTAATCCTGTCCCCCCAAAAGTGACTTCTTCCCTTTTTTGTATATTCCAAATTTGCCAGGTATGTACTTAATATCTAGTTGTCTCATGCTCTTCAAGAAGCATCTGGTGGGGCCACTGTGAGGTCATAAAATCACAGAATCATAAAATAGTGAAGTTGGAAGGGGCCTACAATGACATCTAGTCCAACCCCCTGCTCCATGGAGGAATACAAATCAAACAATATCTGCCAGGCACTTGTCCAATTTTCTCTTGAATGCCTCCAGTGTTGTGTGGAGATAGAGGAACCTAGACCTGGACTAGATGGGCACTTGGCCTGATCTAGCAGGGCTCACCTTAAATTCTTATCTTCTTATGTAAAGATAAATCATATCACTGCAAAGTAGCCTGGGGAGTCAGCCTTCCTGGATTTAGAACAGGGATTCTTCTGAGAGAGACAAACACAGTATCCCAAAGTATAAGGAGGCAACTTTATTAAAAGGAAAGTCAAAAATCAAATGGAGAAAACAAGACTCAGATAACCTCTTTTGAAATACTTGTTGGTCTTATGTGCCATCAGATTGCTTACAACAAATCTAACAGGTTATTCAGAGTAGGGACCGGTTTGCAGTTTTCACACATCAGGGAGTTCCCTGAGTTCAGCACTAGATTTGTTACACCCCAGTGGCTCTTTGAAATATATATGACAGGGAAAACAATACAGGCAACCCTTGTTAAGCTGTAAGTCCTCAAGACTCAATATGAATAAAGGCAACAAAAACAACTGTTTATCATAAGAGAGGGCACATTGGAAGTACACATGCAACATAATCCAGTAGCAGGCCACAAAATGACAAATAAAAAGACTCTAGGCACAAAGTCTAGTGCCCTGAGCTGGAAACAAAAATACAAAGCAAGGACAAATATGTATTTTGTTTGTTTTTAAATACCAAACTTTCTCACTGACCAGTCAGTTTTCAGCAGCTGATTACAGAGTTCTATACATCATAGCACTTGGTTAGAGTATAGGCTCTCATTAGATTCCACCTGGAGATGGTGCACTAATGACCCCATTTATCACCATAACCTTGGACACAACAGTCATAAAAATAAGCTACAGATGTTCATTCCCTCATGTTGAAATGGACTAACAGGGTAACAGGTTGGGACACAGGATGCTAAAAGGCCTAACGTCTTTCAAAATGCAGAGAGAACATGGGTTGTTTAATGGAGGCTGCACAGTTATATAAAAAAGGGGCATGGTGGCTCAGTGGACTAAGGCTTCCGAAAATTGTTGGCTGCAAAGTCCGCATCTCAGCGGTTCGAATCCTGGGTGCCATGGAGCAGAGCGAGCTCCCACTGATAACCCCAGGTCCTGCCAACCTAGCAGTTCAAAAACATGTAAATGCAAGTAGTTAAATAGGTACCAGAGTAAAAAAAAAAAAAGCGGGAAGGTAAAAAAGGGTTTCCTTGCAGCCATGCCAGCCATGTGGTCATGGACTTGCACAACACTGGCTCTTCAGCTTGAATACGGACATGAGCACCACCCCTAGAGTCGGACACGACTAGCACGCATGTGCAGGGGGGGGAACCTTTAGCTTTCTACCTCACAGTTATATAAAGTTACAGTATCTGAGTGATACAGTATCTGAGTGGTGAGACCCTACCCTTCTCATGGTGCCACTGGAAACTCTCTGCCCCAAATAGGGTGAGTTAAATTTGGACCAAACTGGTGACAGGCCCCTGTAACAGCTCAGCTGATGTAATCAAATTTGCACTAAACAATAGATCTGTCCACTGCCCAAATAAATGTGGCATGATCCAAAATGATGGTATTGACCTACCAAGAACTGAGGAGTCCAAATACCTGTTCCATGATCACAGCTGACAGGAGTCTGAATCGCAAAGTCACATCAAGAATCAACAGGGCTTGGCTAAAATGGCATGTGACACCAAGTGTCATGTGCAACAAAAAGATCCGCAGCTGTTTAAAGTCAAAGATCTGTCAAACCAGTGAACAACCTGTTCTACTCTGTCATGGAATGTTGGCCGTCAACTAAAGAAGTTGAACATCACTTTGGTGTCATGGAGACAAAGATGCTGCAATGGGCCACTGGCCTCATGCAAAATGGTCATATGCACAGTGCTGACATCTGATCTAGCACCAATTGCTGACAAGATGTGTGAAACTGGACTTATGCTGGTGTGGACACATGTTCTGTGCTAATGAGGAAACTCTGGCCAAAAAGGGTCTCACCCTAGAGGTCAGTGGGTCCTGACCAAGGGGAAGGACCCAAACAGTGCTGGATGAACACCCTTGACAATGACATGAAGTTGTCTCAGTTTCACCCAGACGTAACCTGAGACTGGGTCAAGTGGGAGGCGAAAACCAAAATAGTGGACCCTACCACCAAGTGGGACAGAAGCTAAGGAAAAGAAGATCTGCTGTCACATCACCCCTGACTTATGGACATTCTAAGAATGAATTATCTCCAGAACGTCTTGTTTTCAACCACCCTGATGAGCTCTTGCAAGCTTACACCTGTGGGTTCATTTAGGAAGTCAGTCCATCTTGTATTTGGTTTTCCTCTTTTCCTTTTGCCTTCAGTTTTTCCCAACATTATTGGCTTTTCTAGAGACAGCATTATGTATTTTCACAATGTTAGCCCAAAGTTGTATACAGTTATATAATACTCAGAAGGCAGTGACACATCTCATTCAATTTTAAGCAGAGCTTTGAAACATTGCTTTTTTGAAATATAATTTCCAGAAATCCCGCCCCCCAAATCCAGGTAGGTAGGGATACGAATTCAAAAACAGGCACTAACATATTAAGCATTCTAAGATCATTTGTTTAATCTATATCCATTTTAGTTTATCCTGAATCTGGGTTTTTAAAACCTCAAATACTCTGGCTCCTAAATATGCAGAAACAAATTTTTGGTAAATTCTGATTAAGGGGGGAAATGGGGGGGGGTCAGTAGGAATGATCTCTTCTCCTTTCTACTTCCTTTGACAAGTTGCAAATTTCATGTGAGATTCAGAATTTGCAAAGCTCCTTGTGTTTAAGGAACTGTGAATTTTGATAAATATTGGGTTTTTTAAAAGATGTCAAAAACGAAACCACCTCATCTCATCTCTACAGCATCATACTTTGTCACTGGTTGTGAGTATATCAGGCAAAAAAGAAGGCATTGTGTTTCTGTAAGTGGCCTGCAATGTTCAGAAGTTTATTTTGGTTTTGAGATGCCTTTTTATTTCATTGTGGGAAACAATTCATGTGAGATTAGTACAGGAGGTGCTTTGAAATACTCTAACTAAAATGATTGCTAAGTACTTTTGGGAGATGGGGAAGGTAAATAGGATTAAATAGAGAGTGAATTCTAGGCCGATATGACCTACAGAGCCTTTAACATTTGAAACAAAAATGTACCTTTAACAATATGCTCAGCTTTTCACTAATATGAAGGTGCATTGATGGAAAAGCTTCACCTGTTGAATTTTATCTTCTAATACAATTAAGATCCTTTTAAAAAAAACAATGATCAGGATTGGTGAGAATTGCTGGTATGTTTATTACCCGATCCACCACTGTGAACATGGTTGGAGAGGGTGAGTTAGGATTGACCAATGTGTCACTATTTTCTCATAGGATCAGGGCAAGTCCAAAGAAGAAAGGTTCTTTATTGATGTGTGCATGTCCAGATTTTCCAGGGGTTTGTCCTCATGGGTAGAGCCTACAGAGGAGCGGAAACCTTTCTTCAGATTGGGAACTGAAAATGTGAAGGAGACAGTGCAGGAGGTACGGCTAGAGACTCCCCTCTGTCAGACAGCACTGTGATTTAGGTATCTGGTTGTGGAGACAATTCAATCCCCCCACGGTGCGTTCTTGACAGGGAATAGACTTGATGCCCCATAGGGTCCCTTCCAGCTCTGTAGTTCTCAGATAAGAATAGCGATGGGAGCTTTGTACAAAGTGCCTGTGGTCAATCACCCTCCCGCGAGTTGCCCGGACCAATTGTGCTGCTAGATTCTATTGGTGCATCACTACAGGGAAAGTATCCCAGCATCATGCAGAGTCTGGTGAGTGGTTGGGCCAGCTAGGGGAGAGGAAGAAGGGTGACTGGCCACAACTGGCCAGTGATGCTCTGTGCTCCAGACGAAGCACCCATCTCTATTCTTATCTTAGAACTGCAGAGCTGGAAGAAACCCTATGGATCATCAGTTGATAAGGAATGGCTTCTTCTGTGTGGTTTCTAAAAGCTGAATGAGAAGAACCTGTACTAAAGTTCTGATCTGGAAAGCTGCTAATAAGTCAAGTTGTTTAGAGGAGGGAAGGGATGAAGGAATTGCACTAAGGCCTATGGATGGGATGTTGGTGTCTGACCAGGAGGTAGTTAAATTGGACACAAATAGCCCAACAGCAATGTATGTTATCAGCTCCACCAGTGACATAACTTGGAGTTCAGTTAGACATCCCACCCCCACCCCCACCCGACCCCAATCAATAAGCTACCTGGAATATATGCCAGCCAACTCACTTTGCCAGGTGGGGAGTCTGCCAGAAGCTTCATCTGCTGAAGAGACAGCCTAGAAGAAAAGGGAGGAAACCGTGAGCAAAAGAGAGCCAGCTCCTATATCAGCCAGGAAGACTAATTGGAGGCTCGGATGACTGGGCTGTTTGCCTGGGAGAAGAGTAATTGGGGCTGATTTCAAAGGATGACTCAGCTGCTCAAATGCCTACTGATGACCATGCTTCTTCAGAAAGGCCTCCAACCAAGAGGTAGCCAGCAGCAAGCTGCCCAGAGAAAACGAGCAAGCCAGATTGTCAGGCAATTAGGATTCTCAAGTAATAGGGTTAGGTCATCACTAGGCATGGAGTAGAGCATTGGAAGGAAATGCCAGAAGGAAAGCTCACGAGAAGCAAATTATAAACTCTCTCTCTCTCTCTCTCTCTCTCTCTCTCTCTCTCTCTCTCTCTCTCTCTCTCTCTCCTTCCCCAAGGAATAAAGAAAGCCTCATGTTCTGTAGAAAAGGGAACTATTAGTGTAAGAGAAGGAAGACTCAGGAGATTTAAGGCCTCCATCCCCTTCCCCAGACCACAGGTAGCCCCAAAATGACTTTTCAAATTGCTACTAAAAAAGTAAACCGGAAACACCTATCTGGTACAATTGTGTTTTTTGACCTTTTGGGGTTTGGACTTAAGCCTTGAGGCTTGTGACATAAGGAACAAAAAACCATGATGGGATATTAAGTGGGGGATCTAGGGATAATATAGGTCTCTGAGAGATGACCACAAAGCCTGTGGCCCACCCTAGGAGGTCTGTTTGGACGCATTAATGCAGGGAAGTGATCTTCAGAATGGCCAAGTCTTTCCTTTTAAAACTAGCGTAACTCCACATTTGTATAGAATATATAAAGATAATATAGGCAGTGGACTAGATGTCCAATTATTGTTCTGTCTTTTGCCAGTCTTTCCCTTGTGCCAAGGCATAGCAAGGATTTGGAGTGCCTGGGGATAAAGATTGTTTTTGCTCCCCCCTCTTGCCCCCCCCACCGCATCATACCCACCCAGCAAGAGAGGCCCAATCCTGTGGGTGTGTGCATGGGCAGACAGGTGTGTGTGTGTGTGTGTGTGTGTGTGTGTGTGTGTGTGTGTGTGTGTGTGTGTGTGTGTGTGTGTGTGTGTGTGTGTGTGTTTGCCCCCGGTGGCCCAAAGGAAGGCGAGGAGGAGGAGGAGGGCACCACAGCCACCACGTTCCCTGCCTGCCTGCCTCCTTGCCTGCTCTGCCACTTGCTTGGCGTGCGGTGGCGGAGGCGATGGAGGGGGTCTCATCAGCAAGCCTTAGTTGGGGGATAGGAGGACTGCTGGTGGGAGGGCACACGTATTCCTCCAGGCACCCCCAGATTGCTCTGCCCAGGGCAAATGCACCCCCTACCCCCCTGCCCTTGTGTGTCATGATATACCACCTATTTGTGCCAAAGCTCTTCCACTGCTTGAAGCAGGAGGAAAAGCATCCTTCCCCCACCCCCAAAAAAACCAGCCACAGCTGTAATGGCACCTTCATCTCAGCCAGAGGAGGATGAGACAGCCATTGCTTCCAGCAACGCCTGCAAGAAGAAGGTGGAGCACAATTTGTCCTTTTGGGGTCCTCCATTGTCCATCTGCCCCTTCCAGAGAAAGAGCATGTGTTGGCTGCCGATCAAAAAGGGAGAAAGGCACCACACTGCCCAACTGCTGGCCCTTTTCTGTCTATTCTTCCACCCACCAATGAAAGGAAGAGACCTGCAGCTGTGTACCAACTGCATACTTCTATAGAGGAGGAGATGAGGCAGGCAGAAATTCCATCCGAACCCCCACCATCTCAGGCAGGGCCAGACGAAAATGTGTGACTATGTTGTATCCTTTGAAGTTGGGTACTTGCAAGCACATTCGTGCCCTTGGATTGGGTTATACCTGAGACACCAGCACAGATGATAGCCAGAAGAAGAAGAAGAAGGAGACTAATTTCCATTTCAGATTAATGAGCTGTTTTCCCAGTAGATTAAAAAGGATGGCTTCATCCCATAAACCAGCCAGCAGAGCAGAACAGTATGAAAGTGAAGCCAGTTTTTTTTTTGTCTCTGAACTTGTGGTTCTCCCAGTGATGGCCTTCTCACAGTGCATGGGGGCTTTATTATAGGGTTCTTTTGAGCTTTAATTAGTGAGGTAATCATAGGCAGTGTCCGATATCAGATTTCAGTTTCATTCAGAAACAATCAAGGAGAACTGTTTGTTCCGCACAGATTTGGGGTGTGATGGCTCAGCGGACTAAGGCGCCGAAACAGTCAGCTGCAAAGTCAGCAGCTCAGCGGTTCGAATCCCAGGTGCCACACAGTGGAGTGAGCTCCCGCTGTTCACCCCAGCTCCTGCCAACCTAGCAGTTCGAAAGCATGTAAATGCAAGTAGATAAATAGGTACCACCATAAAAAGCAGGAAGGTAAAACAGTGTTTCCGTGCAGCCATGCAAACCACATGGCCACGGACTTGCACAACACTGGCTCTTCAGCTTGAATACAGAGATGAGCACTGCCCCTAGAGTCGGACACGACTAGCACGTGTGTGTGGGGGAATTCTCATAAACTTTAGGTTGCAAGGAGTGGTAGGATTTGCAATCCGATAAACCCTGAAGCACCACGTGTACCTCATCTCTGGTGTTCCAGGAGATGGTTTGATGTTGTTGATGTTGATGTTTGAAAAAGGAATTCTTGGGATACTGGAAGGGTGTCCCATAACTTGGGATACTGGAAGGGACAAACCAGATATGTGATATAAGAGGTCTGCTCTCTACATGTGCATCAGTGAGATTTAATTGGATCCCATTTGGACTGCTGTTATGCATTAATAGCAGCCCTGAGGAGGAACACAGGGACCTGAGAGAGAGAACTGAGATTGGAACTTGTGGGGTGGAAGGGAGGGTTGATTTTTCCTTGGATTAAATTTCCCCCAATTAAAACTTCCACAGTTGGTAGTTGCTTTGCTGGTCAAAATATCTCATGTGGGTATCTGGATGTTTTTTGTGCAGGAGGTTTACCTTTGGGAAACTTGCTTTATATTAGAAAAACAGTGCAAGGTGAAACAAAAAATCATTTTTCTGACACTCTAAATCTCTCTTGCTGCTGCCACTGCAGCTGCCACATGTCTTTTAAAATCCAAGAAATGTGATCCATGGATGTTCTGGCACCATGTTTTTGGCCTAAAGCAAATGGTTCCTCCAACAAGGGAGAGGATGCTCTCATAACATGTTAGGCATAAAAAATACCCCATGTTTACACATGTACCTGAACACAGAGAAATGAAAGGAGGCTTTCCTGCACTTTTGTGTGATTTAGTTTTTTCAGTTTTTTTAATCCCTCTCCTTGCCAGTTTTATTATCCAGCTAAAACTGTTGGCCGAGCAACCCATTTGCAAAAAAAGAAAATAAAACTCTATTGTGCTTGTGTTGCTATAACTCGGTTGTAGCTGTTGTTGTTTTTTAATCCTCCGTGATTTCAGTACTGCCTACCAGCAAAATCCTAAGACTCTTTGCCACAAGTAATTTATATACATTTAGTGTGCACAAGCCATTCACAGGCATTCTTCTGCTATCTCGCTTTTTTCCTTTATTCATTTGAAACAGTACACATAGCAACAGCATTCATAGCATCCGCAAGCCTGGCAAGTTAAACAGCAGGGCTTATGGAAAGATGTAGTACATTAACTGAAGTGTGTGTGTGTGTGTGTGTGTGTGTGTGTGTGTGTGTGTGTGTGTGTGTGTGTGTGTGTGTGTGTGTGTGTGTGTGTGTCTGTGTGTGTGTGTGTGTGTGTGTGTGTGTGTGTGTCTGTGTCTGTGTCTCTGTGTCTCTGTGTGTAATGGTTCCTTAAAACTCATGCCCACAGCAGGATAAAAAATGCACTGCAACAAGCCCCATTATCAAAGC
Organism: Phrynocephalus forsythii; assembly: GCA_029282475.1. NCBI lineage: Eukaryota > Metazoa > Chordata > Lepidosauria > Squamata > Agamidae > Phrynocephalus > Phrynocephalus forsythii. Next base: position 131,780,460 of record JAPFRF010000002.1, on the reverse strand, counting down.
CATTATTAAAACCATTGATTTCCAAAGCTAACTACTGTAATAAGTTTTTAAGAATACTTTATGCCATTTCACGGCTGCCCTGTAGGAAGCAAAATAAGAAGCGATTCTTCGGCATCTTAAGATATCAGTTCAGATAGCTTAAACAAGCACCAGACAGCACACAGAGAGGAAACACAGACACACAGACACAGACACAGACACAGACACAGACACACAGACACAGACACACAGACACAGACACAGACACACACACACACACACACACACACACACAGAGAGAGAGAGAGAGAGAGAGAGAGAGAGAGAGAGAGAGAGAGATGTTGGTTTTGTTAACCTCAGGGGAAGATACGTCCTTCCTCTTGTTTCTTTTTCTCCTCTGGAAAAGTCCCTGCCAGTTGACTGCCAGTTGATATGAAAGGTCCATCTTGGTTAAATCAAAATATTATTGATAATAGTTTGGTAAAGGCCACAGAAGGCTTCCTGTTTTGATTTTGTTTCCTAACCCTTTGATTCAGGACTAGGATATCAGGAGAATGCAGGAGAGGTGTGTGGATCACTTGGGCTGGCAAAAGATATTTTCCTTTTTTATACCAGGTTGGGAAAGCTTTAAGGACCAGAGGTCATTGATTATTAGAAAGAAGTGCTAAGGGTTAAAATGTACCAAACACTATTAAGCAGAATTATGGAGATCCACCAATAATGTTTGATTTCAACTTTGTAAAAATATAACATTGGTTATTATTTGACTTTTTGGAATTCTAAGAATAAGAAACACTCCCCCAGCCCTTGGCTGGTGTGTATCTATTGTGTGTGGTTTGGATGTTGACAACCTAGAGCGGGTGCAGAGGAGGGCGACCAGGATGGTTGAGGATCTGGAAGAAATATCTTACGAGGAGCCGCTTAGGGAACTGGGAATGTTTAGCCTAACAAAAAGAAGGCTGAGATGGGATTTGATATCTATATTTAAATATTTGAAAGAATGTCACATTGAAGAAGAGCTTTGGATGTTGACCATCTTGAGCAGGCCCATGGCTTCAGAGACTAGGATGTGGGGCAATGGTCTCAAACTATAGGAAAAGAGATTTAATTTAAAAATTAGGAAGAACTTCATGAGAGTTAGAGCTGTTCGGCAGTGGAATATGCTGCCATGGGGGGTGGTGGAGTCATCTTCTTTGGAGGTTTTTAAGCAGAGGCTGGATGCCCATCTGTCATGAGTACTGTGATGGGGGTTTCTGCATGGCAGGGGGTTCTTCTGGAAGTTGAGTCATGGCTACTGGACTCACTTGTTGAGAGATAGAAATGTTTTGCTGCTCATCCAAACAGCTTCATCAGTCTGGATGAGCAGCAAAACGTTTCTATCTCTCAAAAAGAAGTCCAGTAGCCATGACTCAGCTTCCAGATAAACTTACCTGGATGACTGAGAATCTTCACAGACATGGCAGGGGGTTGGACTGGATGACCCTTGAGGTCTCTTCCAACTCTATGATTCTATGATTCTATGATTCTATGCACAAATCAGAGTCTTTGTTGGGGGAAAATGTGTTCCTTGTTTACCTGTCTTGTTGAAGAAGAGTGATTAATTTTATGACAAGGGCTTGAACATTGCCTTTTGAGGTGTCATGCTGACAATCTAAATAGTTAAGATCAACAAAATTTGGTTACATATTCTTTATATTTATAGACACTACCATTTCAACTGATCCACTGAGCATTATGATTTCTTTTTCTTTCATTTTCACTGCAGCACTTCCAGTATATGAATACAGTACTGGATAGTTTCTTTTGTGTCTTTCAGAAACCTAATGCCATTAATCAAACCCACAAATGAAGCTTGCTTAGCATTATCTGGTCAATACTGCAGGGATAGTATACATTTTGGAAAATAAAAAAATACTTCAGATTGTTTTTCTAATACGATAATCTTGTAGAGGGTAAAGTCAGAATCTCATTTTACAGCATTGTTAACCTTGGCACCTCAGAACTCCGACTGTGACATTGAAAAGAAAGTGAAACGGTTAAATGGGCCCATTGTGATGTTAATGCATGTGTTAAAATTAGGGATGTGAAAAATTGTCACAAAATTAATCATTCTCAACAAGACAAGCTTATCTCAACACACCATGACAGTCTGTCAGGAAATTGCTGACCTCTACAAGATTTCTCAGTTAGGCTGCTATCCCACAACCACTAAAAACTGCTTCAAAATGCTTGAAGATGCATTCAATAAAATTGTGTCCCCACAACCAGCGGACTTTAAAGGGGGGGGGGAATGCGACCAGGCCCACTTAAGCATGACCCAGCGAGTTTTACAAGTACCTGGTCTCGAGGTGGCACAAAGCTTGTCTCAGTTCCGATGCAGATTTTAAACTGGTACTTGACTCCGTGGGGCTCAGAAAATCTGCATCAAAACCTTTTCATTCTGCTGTGATGTGGTTCCCGCTTGTGAGGACACAAAAGATGTGATTCTTTAAACTGTGCCCGTGAGGACACAGGAACCGCGTTTTCAAGCATGTGACCGTTCCAGGGGATAGCAGTATAATGATAAGAAAAAGAGTGCTTTCTTTGCCTATTGTGGTAACCACACTGCATTTATGATCGAACCTTGTGAACCTATACATACAAGCAGAAGAAAGACTGGTGCAATGATTTTAAAAAGATGCCAACATCCCATTCTGTGTTTCTAATCTGTAAGAAGATTCAAAACCACAAGGTGAGGAAACAGTGGTTTTGCACATTTTGTATAACTGATACAATTTGTGCTAAGATACCATTCTCACCAGTCTACTCTTGTTAACACCAGCAGAAGATATCTCATGAGTAGAAATGGGCACAAACCACTGGTTTGGAGTTTCAATGCTGGTTCATTCTTTGGTGTTTGGCAGTGCCCAGACTACCTCCTCTGGTGGGCATTGACTCAGAAGTAGAGAGGGGCACAAAACAGAAATATAGTTTCATTTTGTTTCAGTCCTCATTTCATTAATAATGGATTTTTAAAAATAATTTTCATCACAAAACAAAATGAAACAAAACAATTCATAAGGCTATAAATAATGGGGAGCTTTCCTATTTTAAAATTTAACAGGGAGCCCACTGCCCTAAGTCAAAGACTCCCACACCTTCCAATCAATTTGCTTTCAAGCAAATAACCCTTTGTAAACAAGCTAAAAACCTAATGGCTAGCTGCTGCATGGAGAGATCGGAGAGACAAGCTCAACAGCTGATCAGCATCGCGGTGAAGGAAGGAAGGAAAATATAAACAAAATTAGCCTCCACAGTCCTAGTTAATCAGGAAAGCAAAAGAGGGTGTTTTTTGCATTTATCAGGAAGGGAGAACAATCAGTTTAAATCAAGTTGCAGACATAGCCAGCGAAGGGAAGAGCTCAGCTCCTGGCTAGCTTCAGGAAGATCAAGATCGGAGATAAGCTATTTCAGCAACTGAGGCACAGGAAGGAAGGAAAACAAATCAATCAGTTTAAAAATAAATTTCCTGTTCTCAAGACGGCTGGATCAAGAGGCTAGGACAGATCATTTCATTTCCGAAACAAAAAATGGTGTTTAGTTTCATTTCTTGATGACATGCTGTTTGCTGTTTCCTTTCATTTTGTAACATTTTGTAAGCTTATGAAATGACGAAACAGCATGTCTTTTTTGTAAAGTGCTCATCTGTACTCAGAAGCATTTCCCAGCGGATGTAAGACAGGGAAAAGAGTGCACTGGCTCTGAGTGGGCAGTCACAAGAGGAGGCAAGGGTTGGAACTGCTGAAACACCTGTTTTCTGAAGGATGAGCATCTTTACTCATGAGTGAAGGGTGAGAGAGAAAATGGCTCCATTTTCAAACATGAGAACAAGTCAAGTGAGCATTTACTTTCCTATTTAGGATTAGCAAAGTGTGATGATTATATATCACTCCATAGTGCTTAAAGCTCCCTGTAGGTGGTTTACAGTTTAATGATGTAAACTGTACATTGCCCCCCCCCACACACATACAAGCTGGGTACTCAGTTTACTGTGAGCTCAGAAGGATGGGAGGTTGAGACAACCTGAGGTGATATACCTGAACCCAGAATCAAACTCAGGTCAAATGCAGTCCTCACTGCAGTACTGCACTTTAACCATGAGGCTTCAATAATTACTTCAATGAGTTCTTGGGTTTTGCATCCTCCTTCCTTCAGCTCACTTCCTCCATGTATGAGACAATTTTCTATTCTGATCATTGTTTCTTCCAAACCAATTGTTCTTTCACATCCAAGCACTAATAACTCGTAATTCGCAAAGCTTCTTCTGGTTTTCCTCAGCTCTTTGCCACCGCTATCCAAGGTACTGAACTTCACCCCCCCCCAATAGGCACCAGTAGAGTGCAGACTAACTTCTGGAATGGATTCGTTGTGCCTGCAGAACTGGCATCATCAGCCTCCACTGCCTTCAAGGAGGATCCAAACACACATGGATAGACGCATGCACAGATACTTATCAGGTTGTGGATTGTAATCCACTAGTTCTACAGTGCAGACTGAAAAAACTTAGACAACAGGAAAGAATGGCTCCAAGGCTCCAAGAGATAGCAAGTTTCCATTACATATTTTCTGCTATCCTATTTTCTCATTATGTTTTCTATCATGGTAATTTTGTACATCATGTGTATAGTAAAACCCGTGCTTCCCTAGTGGCAGCATTTGGCATTCCTTCAAATTCCCTGCACTTCAGTAAGAGCCTGGTGGTGCAGTGGTTAAACTTCTGTCCTGCAGCCATAACTGTGATCATGACCTGGGGTTCAGTTCCAGGTAGCAACCTCAAGGTTCACTCAGCTTTCCATCCTTCTGAGGTTGATAAATTCACTACCTAGCTTTCTGGAAGTGGGGTGGGTCAATGTGTAGCCTGCATAATTAGCTGTAAAGTTGCCTAGAGAGTGTTTTAATCACTATGGGGTGGTATATAAGAAGCACCCCCCCCGTATATACTAAAACATACAAGTTTGGATCCAGGATCTGCTAGCAGAAGATAAAATAGTACAACAAATACAAAAAAAAATCACACAGCTCCTTTTGACACCTTGCTGCATGACATTTCCATTCTGCCAGATTAATTCAGAAGGGGAGAAATATGATATTTTCTCCTCTTGTTCTTTCATTATACCATGCACAGGCAAATGTTCTGTTCTGAAGAACATTAATGAATGCATAGATATTGTTTGCATTAATCTCTGGAAAGAAGCTTTTAAAAATGTATTATACATTACATACCCTAGAGCATTGTACAGAGTGCAGGTAGGAAATGTTCACATTACTTTGATACAGAAACAATAAACACTGCCTCTTTATTGCATTGAGTTAATAGCTTCCATAACTTTAGAGGCATTAGTGGGGTATATTATCAGAGCCTAACATGCTAAAATAAAATGCCCATTGTTCACAGAAAACTGCTAGGGAATACTAAGTCTCACAGCTTATCAAGTACTGTACAGTAAAAAAAAGTTTAGAATAGCAGCCAGTCATTATTAACACAAGCGTTGTTACTAAAAGTATGTAGCTTTTGTAATTATCAAAAATTCCCTCTCTTCTACTCAAGAGAAAGTGCTGTGGCAGGAAATTGCATTCATGGAACTGCAAGGAACTGACTCAAACATTTAGTCCCAATGAGTAGGCTGACTGAATCATTTTTTTTAATGGGATGTCAACATTTTAATCAACCACATTGATTCAATGGGCCTACTTCAGTTTGGATAGAATAGCATCTGGATTTAGGCTAGAAGGATTTACTTTTCATTAAACTTCCATAAAATTAAATGTTTTATGACACTATGTGGTAGCTGCTGAGAGAATGTGCTTGTGTTGAAAACCAGCATCTAAATTCATAATTAAGTAAATAAATTATGCATTGTGGGTGACATATTCTCTGTTGTTGTTGTTTTAAATCATTCGAAGAAATTATCTGGTTGGGGTTTGGTTATTTAAGGACTGAATGAATGGGAGGGGTGATATGAACCAAGAACCCTAGTTCCGGGTAAAGGAAGAAGAGGTGAGCACAAAATTCAAAACCTGCCTCCAGAACACTAGGCAATTTCTATGGGTTCCCATTGCTGTGGTTCAGAGAGACATAAGTCTAACCTCAACACTTATCTGGAAGTTGAGTCATGGCAACTGGAGTTCTTTTCTTGAGAGATCGAAATGTTTCACTGTTCATCCAAGCAGCTTCATCCAGTGCTTGGATGAGTAGCGAAACGTTTCGATTCCTCAAGAAAAGAACTCCGGTTGCCATGACTCGACTTCTAGATAAACTCATCTGGATTACTGAGAATCTTCACAGACAGACCCCCAACACTTGCCTGTCTGCAACTTGTCTGCAAGTAAAGTTGTAAGTGAAGTTGGAGAGTGAAGTTGGAAGGAGCCTACAAGGCCATCAAGTCCAACCCCCTGCTCGATACAGGAATACAGATCAAAGGATATCTGCGAGGTAGTAGTTCAAATTTCTCTTGAATGCCTCCAGTGTTGGAGCACTCACCTCTTGGGGTAATTGGTTCCATTGTCATACTGCTCTAACAGTTAGGAGTTTTTCCTGATATTCAGCCGAAAGCTGTGTCCTCCTAAACCATGCACAAGCACTGTTTAAACATAAAAGTCTGCAAGCCCCATTCTTTTGCTAGGATAGAAAGCAATCTTGGGAACCAAACAGGCCCAATCTTCCTTTTGTGTATTCATATGGCAGCTGCATATGTGCAAGGTGGGGGAAGCTTCTACCTAGAAGCAGGTGAACAAATGATCTGGCATAAATACTGTTCCATCATTGATTTGCTGCTACAGACCCCATCAGCAGGAGAATTTCGCCTAATGGGACCTATGTAGGAGAAGAGACTTCTTGGCAGTGCCCCAATCTCTCTGGAACAGCATGCCCCCGGAGTTGAGACAGGCCCCCTCACTTCTGGTCTTCTGGAAAAAACTTAAAGACATGATTTTGCCAACTTGCCTGGGGTAGAACAAACAGCTGATGCCCCCAGAGGTGGCTAATACCATAGACCTTCTCTTGTTTAAAGCTTCATGTCTTATCCTTAATAATTTACTTATATTTATGCTGTCAGTTTTTGTATGGTTTTTAGACCTCTCGGTAGTTGGGCAGCTAAATTATTTTGTAAATAAATAAATATCCATTGTTTAATTGATTTTTATATTGTAAGCCACCCAGAGTTCCCTCTGGGGAGATGGGTGGGAATAAATAATAATAATAATAATAATAATAATAATAATAATAAAACTCTCAAAAATGTTTTTTTTTACAAAAACAGGTCCTCCAGCAACCATCCTCAACCTTCTTTTGGTGGGGGGCATGGGGATAAATAAAATGTGAGAAAAATATAGGACGAATTCGGGATGGTATAAGTTGCATAACAAACTTACTAAGGTGATCTGTGAATAATTTTTTCCAGTCTGTGGCCCCGATTAAGAGTGGCTGTCTTAGAGCATGTCTGATTAAATAATAATAATAATAATAATAATAATAATAATAATAATAATAATAATAATAATAATAATAATAATAATAATGAAGAAGAAGAAGAATCTTCCAAGAAACAACTACCACTTGAAGAAATTCATAGAATCATAGAGTTGGGAGAAACCTTAAGGGCCATCCAGTACAACCCCCTGCCATGCAGGAACCCACATCACAGTATTTCCGACAGATGGCCATCCAGCCTCTGCTTAAAAACCTCCAAAGAAGGAGACTCCACCATGGCAGCATATTCCACTGCCAAACAGCTCTAACCATCAGGAAGTTCTTCCTAATGTTAAAATGGAATCTCTTTTCCTATAGCTTGAAACCATTGTCCCGAGTCCTAGTCTTTGAAGCCATGGGGAAAAAACCAGTCCCTTCTTCAATGTGACATCCTTTCAAATATTTAAACATAGCTATCATATCCCCTCTCAGCCTACTTTTTAAAAAGCTAAACATTCCCAGCTCCCTAACCTGTTCCTCGTAAGACATTTCTTCCAGACCTTCAACCATCCTGGTCACCTTCAACTGTACCCACTCGAGCCCTCCTCTGTATTTTTGCATAAATACAAGTTTGCATAAATTGGATGTTTGCAATAATTGGAGTTGACAAAGTCACCATCAGTCAGCTGCAGAAGGCCACCTTACTGGGATCTGCTTGCATAATTCTTCGATATATTACATAATCCTAAACACTTGGGAAGCGTTTGACTAGTTATTTGTAATACAAAATCCGGTGTAGTATCTTGTTTGCTGTGTGATGATGATGATGATGATGATGATGATGATGATGATGATGATGATGATGATGATAATAATAATAATAATAATAATAATAATAATAATAATAATAATAATAATAATAATAATAATAATAATAATAATATAGGATCCAGTATATATTTTAAAGCGGATTCATTTGATGCATTTGTGGAAGTTACACTCAGATTGTAAAGTAATAGCTTCTTAAATGAATCAAACCTATTCAGTAGCAGTTGGGACCAAAAATTACATACTTCACTGTGAATAGATATTATTAGACAGCTGGTGGGCACCCTGTCCTTTTCCTAGAAACTTCAGTGCATCTCCTGTCATCCTAGTCTCCCTGTAAATACATGTTGTGATTCACATTTTTAAGAAGGAGATTTATTATTTTACTTGGTATACTTGATTCTCAATGGGTTCATTTGGGAGAAGAGGAAACCCCACCCCTTTTGCCGGTTTTCTGCCCCTAAAGAATTATTGCAACTCTGTCAACCTTGTAAACTCTGGCGCTCTCCCACTTGTGAGCTAAGTATCCTCTTAAATATGTATGACATAATTTTGACTGCATAAGACAGAATCCTTTCGGAACTGAGGTTTCTGATAGATAGATGATATCTCCCATGTAACTGAAGCAGCACAGACATTGAGTGCTGAGACTAGGATGGAACAGGTTGGGGGCCTCACAAACTCCCCAGTAGGGCTGTGGAATCCACCACTTTAAAGTGAACTTCAGATTCCATATTTATATAAGCTTGCACTTAATCACTTTTACCTATTCAAATTGAGCATGTTTGCATAATTGATTTGATTTTGCAGTTGCTGGTGCTTTGACTGTATTTTGCATAATTGTGGTTTAGTTAGTCATGGGAAAATACATAAGGACACTGAAGGAGTACTTTCATCCATAAAGCCTGAAAAATTAATCCTACCCTTGTTCTGACTCCTGAGATGGCAGAAGCATTGTTGCAACGTTTTCAAGTGTGCCTTCCTTTATTATTGCTCCACAGCCAATCAGGGCTGTATGCATAAAAAGATATTAATACCACTTTTAAAAGATGACAGTTATCGTCTAATATGTGAATGCATGTAAGCAATCAGAAAAAGAATAAAATAATAAAAATAGTCATTCTTAAACAAATATAAAAATGGACAAATAAATAAATAAATAAATAAATAAATAAATAAATAAATAAATAAATAAATAAATAAATAAATAAATACAGAGGCTATGAAGCAGGCAATGGGTTCTGTCTTCCCATAGCTCATTTAATAAATTTGGCAGTCCTATGAGACAATGTAACTGCCTGTGCCCACTAGCAGAAATAAAACTCTCTATAAAAAGGAGTTGTTCTGGATCCCTCTTGTTAAGGGTTTAATATACTGAACCCTGAAATCTGCATGCAGAGGATATTGTGGTGGGAAATTACCATGTGTTCCTTCTTATGACATTGTACTGGGCAATATCTACTTACATCCTATTCATCCATATAGTTTCCCTGATCAGCTGCAGATAGTTTAATCTGCATTTTGGTACCAGTGTAACTTTGCCACCATACGCATTTATTCTGCCTGACAATGAACCTGACAAGAAGCAAAGACATATAATATAAAATAAGGACCATGCCTTCAAAAGCAGTGGCGAGCGATGACAGCTGGGTGACGGGAATTATGGTATAATATCATTGCCGCTCTTGGGGACATTCTAATTCACGTTCTTCATTATCTCCATGGTGACCAGGAACATGCTTTTCAGCAATTAGAGCCAGATGTTTTAGAGATCCTCAACATCCCCTCTAAATCAGCCTTCTCCAGGGAATTGGCTTTCATGACCTAAATCCTGTTGGGGAAAACCGTTCAAGTCATCTGTCATGCAGCCCATTGTTTGCTATGGCAGGGAAGGAGGGGAGTGAGACAGTTGGCTTGCTAGCAAGGTAGCTTCTATGGGGGCAGGTGACTTTACCATTTTGCAGAAGAGTGATTTAGACCACCATGTAACAGCTATTTGTCTATTTCTTCATCCTTGATAGAAACACGGGGGGGGGGGCTCCTGTGAGATTTTTTTACGCAACACTGGCACTTTTCTGCAGTACAAGGGGATCTGCAGAAAATGTACCTTTAAAAGCAAAAGCAAGCACAAAAAGCTGCTGAAATTCAGGAAACCACACAAAAACTACCATAATCTTGCCTAGCAGCAAGCAAGAATGAAGATTTAAGTCATGGGACTTGCTCTCAGTTTGGACATGGACGTTGCACCAGTAATGCAGTTAGGACTTGTTTCAAGGTTTTGTTTTGTTTTTCAGTGATCCAGACTCAAATCATGCATTGGAACCCACCTGCCCCCTTCCTTGTTCCAGGCATAGGGGGAAGCTTGTTTTTAATGGGAACTAGAGCTTGGGACTCAGGACTTTATAACGAAGGCTTGGACTTGGGGTTTGGTCTGGGATTGGACCCCAAACATTGCTAACATCCCTGGCATCAAGGGAGATTATGACACTCCTCATTCTCATATGCAAGAATGAAATGAACAAAGACTTGTATTGGCATTGACAAGTAAAGTTGCAGTTAATAAGGAGTCCCCCCCACACACACACACATATGTTAGCCTAGTACCTTCAGAGTGTTGACTAGTGAAACCTCCAGGAGAGATAGCAGTGTAAAATCTCATGTTCCTGGTGCTTAAAAATATACTATAAAATACTAGTCATTCTTCTTTTTTAATGACAGCTAAGATCCTTAGAAAGTACCATCTGTATTCTGCATTTGCTGCAGCTCCCACCAAATTATGACAGCTGTGGAACTCTAGTAATAATTAGAGCTTGGAAAAAAATGTTCTTTTGGGCTGCAGGTTAAAAAAATTTTCCAAGCCGGCATCACTGCTGTCCATGCCAACTCTAAGGAGTTCAAGAGCTGTCATTCAGACAAGTGACATATTTGAAATCTCGAAGGACGATGTAATGAAGTTCAACAATTCACTGTGATATCTTGGACACATACGAGCCCTTCTCAGCATGAAATGCATATTCTGTCATCAGAATGCTGGTGAACTATACAGCTGCTTCTGTGATGGATTGACTTTCGCCCCGACTCAGAAAGTGGGAGGAGGTTTCTTAGAAGGCTGGCAGTAAATGAACACATGCATTAGAGGACGAGCACTTGTAAGGCTGCCTGATAAAATCTTCATCCAACACAACCTTTCAGTCTTATCAAAATAATCTTCAGTTGGTTTTTGATGGTGGAAAGAATTAAGTAGGATGATTTGCTCCCAGTTACCATCACTCTTCTTTCACTGAACTGACTTGGCTCCTTCTTGGTTTCAGTCCTATTGACTTCCCAGTGGCATCACTTTGTAACTGACAAGGTTGCCAGTACAGTGGTACCTTATTTTATTTATTGATTTATTTTTGCATTTCTAGACCGCTCTGATTTCTGAGGGGGATTCTGGGTGGTTTACATGAAAGCCAAATAAATCATCAAGAGTTAAATTAAAAACAAACCAAATACACCAAGTAAACCAAGAAAATCTAAATCTAAATCAAACAAGAAAAAAGCCCGGCAAGAGGCTAAAAGCTAAGGGTAGCCCAAATGGAGGGGGGTGACAACATTACATTACAGATTGCCATATGATTCCTTGAAAAGCCTGTTTTTAAAAGGCTTTTTAAAAGGCTTTTAATGGCTCAACTTGGCAAATCTTGCAAGGCCATTTGTTCAACATAATCTTGAGTTACAAATGTCCTAATTAGAGATGGGCACGGAATGAACATTTTTTTGTTTCCGTTACCGTTTGTCGTTTCCGTTACGTAACGAAACGACAAACGAAAATTGTGATGAAAATGCAAGGAAACAAACAGAAACACGAAAATTGTGGTCGTTATGTTTCGTTTCCGTTAATGGCGACGCACAATGAAATGAGCTGTTTTAAATGTTAAAAAACGCCCTGGACATCCGTAAAAACACAGTGATAATTATTTATACTGTCTGATAATACCTACCAGGGGGGTCCTTAAAATGTTTGTTTTTGTCTTCTCCCATCGCAATTTATTTTTCTTTTCCCTTTAAAATGGATGTCGCACCAGCCACAAAATGGAGGCAAGCCATGTGATGGGATTAGGTTCAACCAATAGCATGCCCAGGTTGCAGACTGGGCAGGCAGGTCTGGCAGCCACAGAGGGCATAAAAAGCTCTGGCAGCCCCCGTCCTCCTTGCAGTCTCTGGTGGGAGTTAGGGTGGGATTGCTGTCTCTGCGACTCTAGCTTCAGTCCTGCAGCCTCCCTGTGTGCGTGCATGCTGTGTACCTCTCGGTGAGTACCCTCCTTTGCCCCACAGTGCAGTCACTCTGCGGCTGCCTTGCACCCTGGGCAACGCCCGCCGCTGCGTTTGCAGTCTCCCTGCATACCTAGTCTATACTGTGTCTCTGCCAGCACCCATTTTTTTAGTGTTTTCCTTCTGGTCTGGGGCGTTGGGGGATACCTGCGCATGGAAATGCTTTAAAAATCGCACAAAAAGCGGGTAGAAACGACAAACAAAAAATGAAAAACTGAAACGAAATTTTTCCAAAAATTCATGACAAACGGAAATGAACCAAAACAGAACTCTCAACGACAAACAAAAAACCGAAATGGCATTTTTTTGTTTCGTGCCCATCTCTAGTCCTAATTTCAAAAAAAAAAAAGTAATCAACTTATGAAGAGAAATCCATGGGAATGGGGATGCTTCAATAAATGTAGCCCTGGTTTTTTCCAGTTCCAAAAGGGAAACGGAAAGTACAAGGTTCTTTTTCAAAATGGCTCCTGCTCGTTTGCAATGGCAATGCTGCCATCTTGTGGCCACCCCCCACTGCAGTGCTGCAACTGGAAAGATGAAGGAGCCATTTTGAAAAGGGAACCCGAGAACCAGGGCTTCTGTTTTCAATGACCTGCACGAGGTGCCCATTTTGGAGCCATTCTTGAACTATTTGACACTGTTTTTGTCACTTTAAAAAGTAGGGAGCTGCACATATGTAATTTGCATGCCTTTTATTGTGCTTTTTTAATTCTTGGGGAGGGGAGGATTTTTCACTTGGAATGAATGAATGCATTTCCATAGCATTTTTATGGGGAGCCCTATTTCTAGATACAAAAATTTCAAGTTAAGAAAATGCCATTGGAACAGATTAATTTTGTGATTGGAGGTACCACTGTAAGTCTCCATTTCAAGGACAACAGGCCCATACCAAAACAATATAAGTCAAAACAAACTCAAACCAGGTTACTGGGCAAAGTTTGACTTTGATGCATTTTATATGGGTGAGCGGAGTGATAAAAGGTTTAGAAGAGCAAGAAACCTAATACTTTGTTATATCAGCAAAATAGCTCTGTGCAGAAGCCTTTTCTAAGTGAGCAAGTACATTGCAAGCTTTAATGCTGAAATGATAGCTAATTTCCTCCCAGATTATTTGACTCAATTTAAAAAAAAAATGATTTTGGAACAAACGCTTGCAATTAAGTGGCTGAATTAACTCAAGTGCTGGTAATTTGGGGGATGAATAACAAAGCTGCCTTTGTGATATGCTGGCTCAAGAGCTGGCTAGTGAAGAATGGCAAACAGCAGAACTGTGTGATAGAGATATCCCTCTTCACCCCATTCCTCCCACTTTTCTATTCGTCTCTGAAGCCATTGTTTCAGAAGGAGAGGAACTGGCCTGCTTTCCAAAGCTTGGCCTGGAGTTCTCTTCTACCAAACTCGACATGGCTTGATCAGAACAAGGCAAGGCATACTTCTGAGCAGAGACAGGCTTGGTACCACATTGAAGCCATGCTGATTTGCCCTTTCACACAGGCACAGATCTCCCCTGGGTTTTCCTCTCTCACACTTGTGCCAAGCGAAGAAGTGGTCAAATCTCACCAAATCATGCCATTGTCTGTCTAATGCAATATTGTCTTGCAGTGGTTGGCAATGGCTTTCAATGGTCTTCCCCTGACATTGGGAATGTTCTATTCCAAAATTCCCCATCACCCCCAGCCACCTTGGCCACCTTGGTAGATGAGTGGAAGACTTGTATAATATTGCAATGCTGACTTGGGATTTCTGGGAGTTTTTGTTTTCTCTCTTTTTCCATTTTCTCTTCTTTTCAGTATTTGCCTGGAAAAGACAAGAGTTTATATCTCTTGGTTTTAATAATAGGAAACCTTTGTTGCTTTGTAGCTGACCAGGCTGTACGCAAGAGCGTAGATTAAGCCAGTCTTAAACTCTACATAATAGTAATGGGTCATCAAGTCAATTCTCACTTATGGTGACCCCTTAGGGTTTTCTAGCTGGAGAGTACTTGGAGGTGGTTTAGCCTTCCCTCCTCTGGGGGCATCCTGGGAGTGTGCAGCTTGTCCAGACCACACAAACTAGCTGTATTTTGCAGGGGGCATGTGGTGGAGTTGATCCCCCAGCCACTGAGATACACTTAAATACTTTACCACTGTAATATCCTAAAACAATGGACCCCACCCTGCCCTCCTGGTGACCACTGGCACTGCCCTATGCATCATATGGACTTCAAAATTTGAAGCCAGACTTCTCTTTCCTTAGCTACAGAAAATGTGCTTTAAATGTGTGTTGGAACCTCTGCTACTCAGCAGTACAGACCCATGTTCATAAGCCGATTAAGTCCTGGATACACTTTCCAGAAACTAAATAAGAAATGGCTACTTCCAGCCATTTAAAATATGTACACAAGAAGCGGCCAGATATGCATGACTAGTTTTGTGAGGCCTTAGGGTACCTCCCAAGACCCTGATACAAATATCGACAGTCCTGGAGCAAGGATTTTGGGCATTTTTCTAAACATGGTCATGGCAATTGCAGGGCTACAGGGATGCAAAAGTGTCCTATGGACATTTCAGAGGTTTCAGAGGTTTCCAAGAGTTCAGAAATTGTGACTTGTGGAGGAGGGCGAAAACTCAGGAGAAGAATCAACAATTGGGTTTCCCTTGTTGGGAAGTTGTGTGAAGATGATCCACCATGTGCATCTTTAAGAAGGAGCTGTTGGGATTGGGACCCAGTTTGAATGGAGAACCTCTGCACTGGTGTCTCCTTGGCTGAAAGATGATTTTTCTAGGGTAATGTTTGATGGGTGTGGTTGCACCAAAACATCTGGAGAGAAATAGTTGCTCACTTGTGCTATAGAGCAGTGGTTCTCAACCTGTGGGTCCCCAGATGTTCCTGGACTGCAACTCCCAGAAACCTCTTTCAGCACAGCGAGTAGTAGAGGCTTCTGGGAGTTGCAGTCCAAGAACATCTGGGGACCCACAGGTTGAGAACCACTGCTATAGAGGCATTGAATGTTAATTGAGTACCCAGTTCACTGGGGGTGGGGTGGGGGCAAAGTGTTGCCTGTATAATTTAATAGCAAACTGCCCAGAGAGTGCTTTAAGCACTTTGGGGAGGGATATAAGCAGCACACTTTGCTTTTTGCTTTAATCAGTTCTTAAGACACCATTGTAAAGAACCACTATTGTATTACTCAGAAACTAACCAGAGTGGAATTAGTTTAAGTCATGATTTAAATGTCATGACTTAAATAAATAAAACATCAGATTTTAACTGATTTTAATTAAAAAAATTAAATTTAGATTGTTACTTAAATCAATTTAATTTTTTAAAAAAAACATTTATTTTTTATCCACCCTATACCTAATTAGACTCAAACTCATTACAGGCATTAATTTGTTGCCTTGGAGGAATGGAAGGGGTTTCAACAGAAGAAAATGTAGGGTGTTGAATCTTGGTAAAAATATTGAATTGCACAGATATACTGTAGGATATGAGATACCTGCCTGGAAAATTGTACCTGTGAAAGGGATCTGGAAGTCTTGGTGGACCACAAATTGAACATGAGTCAGCAGTATGATGCGAAGGCCAGGAAAGTCAATGTGATTCTTGGTTGCATCAACAGAACCATAGTATCTAGATCAAGGGAAGTGATAGTACCACTCTATTCTGTTCTGGTCAGACTCCACCTGGAGTACTGTTCGGCAGTGGAATATGCTGCCCCGGAGTGTGGTGGAGTCTCCTTCTTTGGAGGTTTTTAAGCAGAAGCTGGATGGCCATCTGTCGGAAAGACTGTGATGGGGGGTTCCTTCACTTCAGGGGGTTGGACTGGATGGCCCTTGAGGTCTCTTCCAACTCTATGATTCTATGATTCTATAGAGTCACTGAAAGCCTACAAGAATAGGTGGTAGCAAAAAAAGGCCCACACTTTAAAGATTTTAGGATGGCTACCATGCCAAGGCTACCATGCCAAACTACCATGCCAAGGCACAATGCTGTGAAGTTGCAGGATGAATATGGCAGGATGGTTAATGCACTGATGATAAACATTATACCTTCTGATGCTGGACATGGTTAATAGCTTCAGATGAAAGAAAGCACATTTTACTATTTTTGCAAAACTGGTTGACCTTTATAACATATTTTTGAAGTCTTCCTTCAGTAAGGCATCAGCTAATACTGTAATTTCTCATCTTCATTCTGCTACTCATTCCTAGTAGAATTCTCATGTCAAGATGTTCGGTATTTAGGTATTTGTGTATCTCGGGATTATTATGACAAAGAGAAATGTGGGAAAAGTTTATTCGTGAAGGTAGTATTTAATTTTCTTTATATCATCTAGTACTTTCATACTAATTGCTATCCTTTTCTTGCAGGTGGTGTATAAGAACAACGATGTACGGCTAGAACTGTCTCGTCTTGCTAAACTAGGTGATCCTAAGATGAAGATCCATGGTGTCGTAGCATTCAAATGTGAAAATGTAGCAACCTTAGATCCAATTACTTTTGAAACACCAGAATCTTTTATTTCTTTGCCAAAGTGGAATGCCAAGAAAACAGGCTCAATATCATTTGACTTTCGCACCACTGAGCCCAATGGGCTAATACTTTTCAGCCACGGCAAGCCACGCCATCAGAAAGATGCCAAGCACCCACAAATGGTCAAAGTTGACTTCTTTGCGATTGAGATGCTCGATGGCCATCTATACTTGCTGCTGGACATGGGATCTGGTACAATTAAAATAAAAGCTTTACAAAAGAAAGTGAATGATGGAGAATGGTACCACGTAGACTTTCAGAGAGATGGACGATCTGGTAAGTGTTGGAAGAAAAAAACTCTCCCTCTTACACTTCTCTCAAGTTGCAGTTGAACTTGATTTCATAAGAACACATATTTCATTTGTAACTTCACTCTGCAATACATCCAGGTGTGCTCATCCCTCCACTGCTACAGAGCTAAATGTTCCATACCATCACTGTGTTTGTATTTGCTGTGGCTAATCTTCTGGTGACAAGGCATTGCAGTACTCAGCTAGGCTGGTGCCCAGATCGGAGCTATACAGTCCCAGCACTAGACCTCCTACTGCTTAGATTCTACCACTTAGTCGAATCAGCCAGACATTTTGCTCTGCTGGAACAATCAAGATTCAAGATTACCCTCCCAACATTGTAAGGCAACAAAGCAAGGTCACATTCTTTAAACTGGTGTTACAAGGAGCATATCTTCCAGAGCAATTGGCAATAATTATCATTTATTAACACCCCTGAACAATTTGCAACATAAAGTGAGGAAGGAAGCAGAAAAGCAAATGTTTGTAAACAGCAGTAATGGAATAGATGCATATACATGTATACACTTGTGTGCAGGTGCGCACACATGCACACACACATGCACAAACACCCACACAATCAAAGTGCCATGTGTCCACCATAATTATTCAGCACATTTATTGTATAGGAAGAACTAAAAACAAAACAGAAGCGATGTTTTAAAATGTCAACATTCCTTTCATCCAGGAATTCCAGCATTATGAATGGATTGACTGACTGGGGGGTGCTGGCAGTAAGAAATAGTGAAAGTCTTTATTCCCCTACTACAGTAGGACAATTATAGTGTCAGTCTCTGACATTTGTTGATTATCCATAAGAAGCTTCTTATTCACATGTTTCAATTCTTTCATCTTACTATTGTCTTTCCCCACTCTCAACAAGTTTCCAAGTTGGAAGTGCACAATAATAACACTAGAGCTGTAAATCTAGATGATTCTCTGCCCCTTCAGCTTTCTATATGATTTTATGTCCTTTTTAAACTCTTCCCTCTCTTGTGATTCTTTGGCTAGCAAATTGTCCTTATTTCCAACCCCACAAAATCCTGTGCATAATTCTTTTAGTTACTAGAGGAATAGATGCCATGCTCAGGCATGTAGATAAATCAAAATGTCAATCAGGTCTCTTCAAAATTGGTCATTACTTGCCCATTAAGAGCTGAATAACAAACTGAAGGCTTCATTGACCCTCATTTATCATAGGCAAAGCAACTCAGTTAACAATCATAAAAGTCTTTTCCACCTGTATTCTTCCTGCATTATGGGATTGTGTGTGTTATGTCATTACAGTAATGACCGACTCTTCATGACCCCATGTCCATGGAGTTTTCCTGGCAGGAATACTGGAGTGGTTTGCCAGTTCCTACTTACTTTGTTGTAATCTTACATTACTACACTGCATCACACAACATTTTGAATTTATGATATGTTATCTGTCTTCCCCTTCTCTCTCTGTTTCAAAACTGAAGTATTTTACCCCTTCACTAGATTAAATCCTCTGTGGGATTGTTGTGTCTTTATGTCACTCCTTGTCAATGTCACCCCCTCGTGGTGGTTCTTTTTCTTTTCAAATGGTTATGTACCTTCCCAGGCCAGACTTAACACAACCATTTGAAATCAACTTCTTTAAGAGCCTGAAACTCACAAGAGCTACCTAGGAATGAACAAAAAAATCAGGGAGAGGACAATACAAGCCACACAAACCTAATCTGGCACCAGATTTTGGTGACAAGTGAGAATTACTCAGTATTTCTTCATGCAGCTGTTCTGAGTAGCCTTTTAGCCTCTGTGGGTTTGCTGGAAGATTCCTTATCAGGGCAAAATGTCTGAGATGGGGGGAAATTGCCAAGTACTTGTTACACCACTAAACAGAACAAACATAAACAAAGACAATATTGCAAATCACCCAATTGCAACAACATCATGCTTTTGCCGTGTTTTATAAGCACACCAATGCATTCAGAGAATGCAGAGGGGAAAGGGAGTGAGGAGGGGTTAAAGCAAATTTGCTGGGCCAGAAAGGTTCTGAATATGACTTGGTGATATTAACATGAGGAGAAGGAAGAGGAGTTTGCTGTTCCCATTGCATCTGTTATAACACTGAGTCTTGGCCTCGGTTTCAAATTAATTGGCATTGATCCTAAATCCAAAGATGATTAGTTAGAAAAATATGTTAATCTGCGTTAAAATACTTCGTTTGGCAATGACAGCATGAACCCAAGCCAAGATTCTTCTAACAGTAAATTGGAGTGCAGGCAGAGTGGTGTTGTAACTACTCTACAGCATAATGAGCCAGCATTTTGAGATATGGTGGGGTTACTGGAATTTAGTATGTGAAGGCTCAGCTCCATGGGATGGTTTGCAGAGAACAGTGTAATTTCCCCACTCTTGAGAGAGAGAGAGAGAGAGAGAGAGAGAGAGAGAGAGAGAGACAGAGACAGAGACAGAGAGACAGAGAGAGAGAGAGAGAGAGAGAGAGAGAGAGAGAGAGAGAGAGAGAGAGAGAGAGAGAGAGAGAGAGAGATTGCCTACCTATCTAGAGAAATACCAAAGCTATGCTCAGTCTCACATCATATATTGAATATTCCATATCTAGCTCAGGGGCAGGTATTTGCTGAGAAGAGGAGCTTCAAGAAAGTGGGAGGAATCCAGTCCCCTAGGAGACTTAGGGATTCATATTAGGCCCTGAGTCAGGATATTTCCTCCTTTAGATTAAAGGTGGCACCATCTAGGAAGCTATAGCTTGAATAACGAGAGAGAGAGAGAGAGAGAGAGAGAGAGAGAGAGAGAGAGAGAGCAATGGAGACCTCTATTAACTGGATTAAATATAGTGCCATCTGGTGACTAAACACCATCATGATGCTATCAAGACTACACAGCAAGTATCCGACAAGTCTGGCTCATGCAAGTGTAATATGTGATCTCTCTTTCTTCTTCTTCTTCTTCTTCTTCTTCTTCTTCTTTCTTTCTTTCTTTCTTTCTTTCTTCTTCTTCTTCTTCTTCTTCTTCTTCTTCTTCTTCTTCTTCTTCTTCTTCTTCTTCTTCTTCTTCTTCTTCTGTCATAAAAGGAGATTTTCTATAGGGGGTGGGAACTGTTGCAGGTTTGTTTGCTTGGAATCTGGATAAACCAAAAAGAGATTACTGACTTGAAAGAAAAAAGGCATTATAAGTACTAAGACCCTTATGCACTTTTAAAGACTGGCACACAAACTGTTGTGCAAGTCTTTGTGTGCCACAGCTCATAAACCCTAAGGGGCTGTAGCATTCTTATGTTTGCTTCGGTGCTGTATTGTGCATGAATTTAATCTCCTCCTCCACTGCCTTTTCTGTTTTGGCCCTGAGTATGTATGTATGTATGTATGTATGTATGTATGTATGTATACATTTATTTATTTATTTATTTATTTATTTATTTATTTATTTATTTAAGCTCATCTTTCTCCTTTAAAAGGACCCCTGATCTCGCCTGATTTGAGAACCTAGGCAGGGTTAGTACTTGGATGGGAGACCACCAGGGAATACCAGGTGCTGTAGGCGCCTGGAGTAGGAACTGGCAAACCACTCCAGTATACCTGCCAAGAAAACTCCATGGGCATGGGGTCACGATGACTCAGTCATGACTGTAATGACACAACACACACACATACACACACACAAGGCAGCTTGCAACCATTGAATAACAGTATTTAAGATAACATAAATTATACAATATTTTAAAAAATAAACAAAAACCAAAACACGTCCAATGAAGGCAGGCACAATAATCCATTTAAAAATTGCACATAGGCAGCCAGTCACTCAGGGAAAAATTGCCTGAAAAGAAAAGTATTTGTCTGTTTGTGGACAGACAACAAACAAAGATGGGGCCAGCCTGGCTTCCTGTGGGAGGGAGAGCCAGTGTCTGGGAACAGCAATGGAGAAGGCCCTCTCCTGTGTTCCACCAAACACACGTGTGAAGAGGAAGGACTCTCCTAATGACAGCAACTCATTTTCCTTAAGAAATTAACCACAATTTCCTATTTAATTAGAACTGCAAATTACAGTTTTAACTTATTGAGGGTTAAAAATCATGGTTTGATCTTGGTTTGTTTGGATAAACATTAGCCATGGTTTGTCCTGGTTTGGGTGCAATAACAAATTGTGGTTAAGTGAAAACCAAAGTAGATGTTTTCTCTCTCCCATTTGTGGCTGCATCGAGGAAGAATAAGATAGGAGGAAAGATAAAAACCCACTTCCTTCTGGAACACTAAACCTGTTATTGTTATGGCTAAATCCTTCTGTGTGCATTTGCAACAAAACCAGGAAATGTGGGCATTGCTCTGAGATGTATTGCTCCTTTTGAAACTGCATCCATGAGAACTGAGCAGGTTGTTTTTGCCAAATGGGCTGGAGTTTCCCAAACCCTTTTTATGAACAACCATTCTGTGTTCTGCTGAGCTATACTTTCTGTATTTTGCAACGTTTCACTCTTATGTATCTCTAGCTAGCCTCTTAATCCGCTACAGAATGGTGCCCTGAGATAAGAAGCAGCTGTAACATGCCCAAAAGAGGATTCCATAATTTCTTTAACTTGTGGATTCTAGGTTACCAACCGTGTTGATCTATCGCCTCCATGCCGCCAGATCATTTCTCTCTTTTGGGCTCTTTGAGACATCCATAATACTACATGGGATAAAGGCAAGCAATATCCTATCCCCTGGTTCTGGAATTTGATCTTTTCCAGGCAGATTTGTAGATAGCAGAACTAAGCATGATAAATTTTGATCACAGAGGAACTGGTGTTAGGTAGATAGGTAGCATAACTGGAGATTTATAGAGCAAAAGTAAAAAGTCAGGGGGAAGTCACACTTCTTCCAGACATAAACCTTTTAAAGCAACACATTATTATACAGAAGAAAATCCCTAACCCCCCCCCCAAAAAAAAGCTGGGGGGGGACACCATCAACTTCAGAACGTATCAGTTACAACCCATAATTAAATAAACTTAAAATATTAAAATGTGTAAGGCTAAAGCCTAAATAAACAAGACAACAAAATCATTGTAGCAACTTAAAACATGAGATTGGGATTATGTCTAAGGTAGTGGACTTGCTACAATGTATTTGTCTTTATTTTTATTTTTGTTTTTTGCCTAATATGCTAGCACAAACTGACGCAGCTACCTCTTCTAAAATCTGTAAGATTCCTGGCATAGTTCCCATCTTTATTTTAAAAATGTAGGCAGCAAAAATAGCAACAACATGTCTTAACTACAGCTACTACCCTGTGATAGAGTGGTTAAACTGCAGTATTTCAGTCAAGTCTCTTTCCTTTATACAAATTCCCATAGGAATGCATTGAAAATGGAGTAATCTCATTTTTATGTTGTACGGATTCTCCCCATAGGCGATTATGTTAAGCAAATTTCCCCTATCTCCGGAATTTTTTTATCTTGTACAGATTTTATGTTATACAAACTGTTATACAAGGGTACACTGTACTTTGACTTGTCTTGAATCACACATAGTGTGGCACGACTAGTTGGGGTAGAATTGTGCAGGAGGAGTAAAGACCATTGGTAAACCAGCCTTTTTGTTTGTTTGTTTTTTGTTTTGCCACCAGGATCTTTTCCAGGAGTGAGGAGTTTCCACCCACAGCTTTTCTGGGAGTTGGGTCATGGTAAATAGACTTCACAAGAAAAGAAGTCCAGTAGCCTTGACTCAGCTTCCAGATAACCTTACCTGGATAACTGAGAATTTCCACAGACACCCAGGGCTCACGTTTGAGCCATATAACCTGAGGGATACCATTTAATCCTGATGAAGTGCCTACTTGTGAGGACATCTGCCCTGAGAGGGGCTATCTCTCCCTCAGACCGTGGTCACACCTGGGTTTTGATCCTGATCTTCTGAAGGTCCAGCTTTTCCTCTTTGTCCCATCACGTGATTTAATATGTGGGACAGGAGTTCCCACGTCCAAAACTATTTTTTTGTATTTTAAAGTGCAGTTCAGCCCCCTTGGCCAGCAGGTGGTGCTAGCATTTTAAGAAAAATGGACCACTTGGCTGGGGGAAATTAATGCTTAGAGCACCCGATTGAACTTCCTGCTGCTCCCATGTGCAGGCAATTTTTTAAAAAAATAGCCCATCGGCCCCAGGAACAGCCAGTCGGTGCTATGAGAAAAGAAAGAAAAAGAAACCTGGATTATCTGTGTGGTCCCACAGGGTCTGCCTCGTTAAAAGCTGGATTTTCAAAGTGAGGCAAAAAATTCCCTACCTCTTGGGTAAGTCTTAGAAACCTCACTTAAGTGAGCATTACCGGGTTTTCTTCTTTCTTTTTTTTTTTTCAAAAACCCCGTGGCCATGGGGACGGCATTTTTAGACACAGGTTATCTGGTAATTTAAACTGCTTTTAATGGGACGTGGGACCGGGGCCTTGTGTTTACCTGGGCCTTCAGCCTCCTGTTCTCAGGGATTCTGGGAGGCTTGGGGTATTTGCTAGAGCTGGAGCATTTATTTCAGAGGATGTGTACACTAAACCCCCAAGGGCCCAGAGTTACGAGATGCACCGATTTCCTTTTGGGGATCCTCTGGTGAAGGCATGGCACCAGACTGCCTCACACACAGTACGTAGATGTCTGAGGCTCAAACCATACCCCAGTTTGAATTTTCATAAAGAAGTCGGTCTGAATGTTGAACTAGGGAAAGATGGGTAGGCCATTCTGCTCCGCAGATCTTCTCTGAATCTGAGAGTGATCTATCTAAAGAAGAGGCCACCTGCACCATCTGTACTCTCTCTTCACAGACACAGTTGGGGAGCCTGAAAAACCAGGAATCCAGATCATGTTGAAGATCTCCATATATAGTGTAGAAACAGTATCTACAGACTGTTGGAAGCCAGGCACATAAAATAAAAATTGAGGTGGACAAGTTCTCTTACCTTCCACCTCACACATTCAGATCACCTCTTCTATGGATGCCTGGGAAAGGCAAATTATCCCAGAGGCATGAGACAAAGACCTTCCAGATTTTGTTCCATTAGCTTCAAGGGTGTGATATCTAGATTATCCCAGACTGCAGGGCATGTAACAATGGGCTCAAATTATAACAGCCAGATTTATACTTAATATAAGGAAAAACTACTCAACTGTTAGAGCGGTACAATGGTGGAACCAGTTACCTCAAGAGGTGTGGTGAGTGTCCTCCAACACTGGAGGCATTCAAGAGAAATTTGGATGGCTACCTGGCAGATATCCATTGGTTAATATTCCTGCATGGAGCAGGGGGTTGGACTTGATGGCCTTGTAGGCTCTTTCCAAACTTCACTGTTCTATGATTCTGTGGTGGCACTGTGTCTAGATGTCTTGAGGGAGAAAATCACTCAAAAGCTGTATCAAATATGGCAGTGCTTCAAGAGCATTTCCACTTTCAGCAATTCCCCTTTGTTGCAACTCCCCAAAATGCAGTTCATAATGTTAGGTAGACCTACGGGCTAGCATTTAGAGGGAAAATAGGAAGATGCAATTTGGGAGGAAAGGCAGAATTGACTGTTGCTGAGCTTCCTTCCATTAATTCCATCATCACCCTTTGTTTAGAGATTTAATATGCTAATGGGAGTAAACACAGAGAGAAGTGTGGGTGTTCAAGCTGTTATTTTTTCATCTCTCTCTCTCTCTCTCTCTCTCTCTCTCTCTCTCTTCCTCTGTTCCTTGCCATCACCTCCCTTCCTTACTCAGATTAAAAACTGATGGCACAAGGTACAAATGTCTTATTTATCCACTTCTTTATTTAAAGGTTTGTGTTACCTATTTCAACTTACGAATCTATGTTCATGAAATTTTAGGCTCCTTGGTGATATCTTTATATAGGCTTCTTAGAATCATGCAATAACTGATTTGGAAGGGGCCTATAAGGCCATCAAGTCCAACCGCCTGCTAAGTGTGGTGTGTGGTGTGTGTATGTGTGTGTGTGGTGTGTCATTATAGTCATGGCCGACTCTTCATGATCCCATGTCCATGGAGTTTTCTTGGCAGGAATACAGGAGTGGTTTGCCAGTTCCTAGTCCAGGCGCCTACAGCACCTGGTATTCCCTGCTGGTCTCCCATCCAATTACTAGCCAGGCTTGACCCTGCTTAGCTTCCGAAATCAGGCAACATTGGACGTGCTTAGGGCATCAAGGCAGCTCAACTGCTCAGTGCAGAAATACAAATCACAGAATATCTGACAGGTGGTTGTCCAAAGTCCCCTTGAATGCCTTCAGTGTTGGAGTACTCACCACCTCCTGAAATAATTGGTTCCATTGCCGTACAGCTCTTAACAGTTAAGATGTCTTTTGTTGTGTTCAGCCTAAATCTGGCTTCCTGTAGGCTGAGTCCATGCTTATGGGTCCTGCACCCTGGGGTGACCAAGAACAAGTCCTTCCCCTTTTCTCTATGATGGTTTTCAAGTAATTTCAAGTATGCTTTTTAGGTGTTTGAAAAGGGCTATCAGGACACCCCTCAGTAGAGATGGGCACGAAACGAACAATTTTCCATTTCCATTTTTGTTTTTCCATTTTGTTACATAATGAAACGACAAACAAATTTTGTCTCTAAAATGAAATGAAACGAACAGAACCACTGGAAATTTTGTCGTGTGTTTCGTTTCCGTTACTGCAATATGAGTGAATTGCTTAAAATCCTAAAAAAATCACAAAAATTGAAATAAATGGTAACAAAATGGTAACAAAATGAACAAAAACAAAAATGAATATTTTGCAAAAATTTGCAAAAAATGGAAACAAACCGAAACGGACCCTCCAAATGACAAACAACAAGCGAAATGCCATTTTTTAATTCGTGCCCATCTCTACCCCTCAGTCTTATTTTCTCAAGGCTAAACATGCCCAATTCATTCACTCTTTCTTCTTCTTCTTCTTCTTCTTCTTCTTCTTCTTCTTCTTCTTCTTCTTCTTCTTCTTCTTCTTCTTCTTCTTCTTCTTCTTCTTCTTCTTCTTCTTCTTCTTCTAGTACTACTACCACTGTGGTCTTCTGATTTATGTCCTTTAATGTCTAATGTAAGGGCTTCTGCCAGTTGAAACACGGATGGGGTAAGAGCCTGATGAAGGTAGTTTTTCTGAAGGTCTGATAGCGGCCCCTCCTTCCCCTCCATTTTGTAGCTATTGCTAGGACTTAGCTTTTTTGTAACAAGCACACTTCATAAAACCTAATCCCTGAGATAATAAAGATGATCAAGGGGGCTTATACCACTCTACCTATGGGAAATGCTTGTCCCTTCCGCTGTTACTGTATTGCCAACTTCACAGCTAGAAATCCTACCAACGCATACTTCAAAATATTGTTGCTCCCTTTGGGCCCTGCAACATGCCGGGTTAATAATCATGGTGTCGTAAAGGCTGTTGTGTCATTGAATCTTTTGTTAATCTCTTCAGCATATTCAGGAAATAACCTCACAGAAAGGTTTCCCCATCCTAGCCACCATTCACCTTTTCGGAAAAATCGTCATGACACATCGCTCTCTGAGAGGGGATGTATTATTTTTGTCAAACTCCAGTTGTGCCTGGCTTTGTAAACCAGATTTGTATCAGCAGTTTTCCACAGCTAAGCCAGCATTTAAGGGCTAAGGAGTCATGGAGATTTTGAATTAAAGTCAAAGTTCCAGTTTAAGCACTAGAAATTACAGTGGGAGGGAAAAGACACATGGCAGTCTCCAGAGTACATAATTAGAGGTTTAGAGTAATCACACTCTTACTCAGAATGGCACTTTCTAGATATCCATTTCAAACCTCTGTTGCAGAGTATATTTTTCCCTCCACCTTTCTTTATGGCATCCAGGAGCTGCTATACTTTTGCACTGCAGTGTTAAGAAACCAAAGACCTTTTAAGGGCTGTCGCTGCTTTCCAGGGATCAAGAACCATACAATCCTCTGAGCATTTGTTAGGTTAACAGGGCTCTGCTTTGAGCGACGTTTCATTGAATGCAAAGACTTGGATGGTACTTTACTGGACAGTTGTTTCTTATTGGATATTCTATTAAGCTGACATCATGGTCGTCAGCTTAATAGAATATCCAATAAGTTTTTTTTTTAAAAAAAAATACTTTTAAAGAACATTGAATAGTACTCGACGGCAGCAAGCATAGGGCAGTCAGCTAGGTTAAAATTAGATACTATTAAAAGCCTGTGTGAATAAAAAGGTTTTCATTTGTCACTGAAAAGTAAGGAGACAGGAGGCCAGTGGTAGTCTTGCAAGAGAGGCCATTTTATAACCTGGGAGCAACCACCGAGAAGGCCGTCTCTCAGTTCCCTATCAAACATAAATGAAAAGGTGATGGAATCAAGGGAAGGTCTTAAGACCCAAGGAGGATTATATCTGGGGATACAGTCTGGGGCTTTATAACCAGCACATCAAACTGGACTTGGAAACTGGCCATTTACGATTGTAGTATCCTTAAACCAAACCACACTGCTAAACCAACTACGGGTCCTCAGTATACCAGTATTCCAATAGTGAAAGAAATTACCCCAATATCCACTCAGTGTAATTTTCCCTTCTCTCGGTCCAATAGCATTACAAGTGCTAACAGTGGTTCAAAGTTTTTTTGTAATTACTTGTTCACTAATAATTAAAAGACTCTTGGGGGGGCATGGTTTTGGACCAGCCAATAGGATGCAAACACAAGTAATAAATTGGGTAAAATAAGTCAGCCAATGATGCGTTTCTGTCTGAAACCAAAATGAGCATCCTTCTTTTGTTTGTTTCCCAAACAGGTACTATTTCTGTCAATACCATGCGGACTCCCTACACAGCACCCGGGGAGAGTGAGATCTTGGACTTAGATGATGACTTGTACCTTGGAGGTTTGCCGGAAAATAAAGCTGGCCTGGTCTTTCCAACAGAGGTCTGGACGGCCCTTCTCAATTACGGTTACGTGGGCTGCATCCGGGACCTCTTTATCGATGGCCAAAGCAAAGATATTCGGCAAATGGCAGAAATCCAAAGCACTTCTGGCGTGAAGCCCTCGTGTTCAAGAGAAACAGCGAAGCCTTGCTTGAGCAACCCATGTAAGAACAGCGGGATGTGTCGAGATGGCTGGAACAGATACGTCTGTGATTGTTCTGGAACAGGATACCTTGGCAGGTCATGTGAAAGAGGTAACCCAGCCTTGTTTTGCACATTTTATTTATTTATTTCCTTTCCTTTCTTCACATAAGGAACCCAGGGCAGCGCATTTAAAATGGTGCAATAATTGCAGGTTTTAAAAAATCGATTTTTAAACATTGTACTCAAAAGAAGTTAACATTTGGCAATATCAAAACCACAAATAAAAAACCCAATTGTTGAGAAGACTTTTAGAAACATTTTTAAAAACCTCTAAGTCCAGGAAATTTAATAATGCGGAGACTCCCTACACATGGCTTAAAAGGCTATCTGTAAAGGAAGGATGATGATGATGATGGAGAGTTACAGTATGTCTGACTGATGAGCTTATGGGCTCAGAGGCAATGCATGTTTCCCACAATGCCCCCAGAAGGAGAAACTAGTAAACTACATCTAAGTACAGTACCCCCCCACACACTGTATCACAGCTCATATATTGCGGTCCTGCTATAGAGCAGGATTTGCCGCCCTCCCTGCCACCACCACCCCACCCCACCCCACTTACATCCCTCTCACCCCACCACCTCTGAACATGGCAACTGGGCCATGTTCAGAGGGTTCCAGCTGAGCTGTCTTTGGCTGTACCCCTTTACAACTGGCCCAATCACTATGAGGGGATCCCCGATGGCAACTGGGCCATTTTTAAAGGGTACAGCCGATGACAGTTCAGCTGGACCCCTCTGAAATTGGCACCCCAGCACCAAATCTGGTGCCTCTAGGACCCAGGGGAGTCACCCCCACCCATTTCCCAGGTGACAGGAGGCTGGAAGCTGGGGCTAAGAGGAGGAGGTGGGGACTCCTGGAGTGGCAGCAGGGATCTGCCACCTCCGCTTCCCTCTCCTGGGCACCGGTGGTGGCAGTGGCGGCTCATTGCGAGCGCAGTAGGTAAGGGACCCCTTTTACAGATGGAACAAAACTGTTCATTTCAACAAAAAATTACCGTTTTGTTTCATCTGTAACGAAATGCTGGTTCTTAGTTTTGTTTCATTTTGTTTCATTTCGTTACCTAACGAAATGATGAAACAGCATTTTGTTTTTCATTTTTTGCCCATCTCTATTTATGTATCTTTATATAGTTTTAATTTTGGTATGTGTGCAGCTGAAGCAAGCACTCGAACCGATGTATCTTGCAATCAAAATTTGCAAAAATTAATTCAAAAATCACTGTTTCTATTAATATTTATACAGATTGATACCCTCTATAAATATGAATTGATGACTATTTAGAATTTTTGATTTGTTGATTCATTGAGCTATAAAATGGCCCCTGGGGCATCTAGAGATACCAAATTTGTAGAGAAGCTTCCTCTGACTCTCCTCTCCCCTATAATACCTCCAGGTTTTGTGAAGATTGAATTTCTCCCAGTCAGTTGCTAAAGAGCATTTTCCTGGGGTGGGGAATTTGTGGGTTACTGTGATGTCTAGAACCCAATCTTCACAAACTTGGAGGGATTGTAGAGGAGAATTCTAGAAGGCTCCTTTGCAAATTTGGGGCCTAGGGGTTGCCTAGATGCCCTAAGCACATCCAATCTCCTCTGATCTCAGAAGCTAAGCAGGGTCGGGCCTGGTTAGTACTTGGATGGACGACCACCAGGGAATACCATGTGTTGTAGGTGCCTGGAGTAGGAACTGGCAAGCCACTCCAGTATTCCTACCAAGAAAACTCCATGGACATGGGGTCATGAAGTGTCGATCATGAATGTAACAACAACAACAACAACAACAACAACAACAACAACAACAACAACAACAACAACAACAACAACAACAGATGTCTAGGGAGAACTTTTCTTGGGGGGGCACCATTTGGGTGCATAACTCTGACACCTGAAACCAAATCTTCACCAGACTTGCAGTGGGGAGGTCAAGATAAGCTTTTCTGCAAATTGGTGTTTGTAGGTGCATTGGAGGCCATTTTATAGAGTTTTAAATTAAAAAAATGAATTTACAAATTGACTCGATTCATCTGGGAAACAAAATATAAAAATCCTCTTTTTGTGATTCATTGACCTTGATGAATCACAAATAAAAATGAATCACATTTTTTTCTGATACATCCCTGTCTCTAGTATTGATATTTGGATGTTTGTATTTTATAAGAATTTGAAAGGATAACAAGGAAAATGCCTTTGAAAGTAAGGTGAAATTTAAAATTATGGCTTGGAAGTGAGGCATCTCAGAACACTGTTTAATGAACTGAAACAGTTGACCATCGATCAAGGTTACAGAATTTGGAAACAATGACAGTAAATGGTTGTATATCTTTTATTGAAGTAGCAGCAGGTTTTGGAAAAGTAATAAAATTTGAATCCTGGGAAATTTGCCAATACTTATACTTAAGTACCAAAATCAAAGATACAATATTCCTATACTTAAAAGACAGTCGAAATATCAAATGTTATGTAAAACATAACATTCACCTTCAGGAAACTGATTGAGATCTGAGTGAATGGAAATTTGTATTAGATTAGAACACATAGAAATTCCGAGAAGTTGAAAAACTTCAGTTAGTAAAACACAGTAAGATTAAATGAAAACAATGTGTAAGAGTTATAAGAGTTATAAATAGTCATGAATGAACAAACATTCATGATAACTCCAAGCAGCTTTGGATGTCAGCAATCAAAGATATATCAGTGCAGGATTTATTTTCGGATGCTGGCAAACACCACCAAATGGATTTTACATTAGGCTGGGTTAGCAGTGTATTTTCTGTATATGTTCTTAACATACTTAGCAGTTGAATAATTCTTTTTACTTGATATATTTTCCTTGTTAACCATTTTTATATTTTTCCATGCTGTTTTAGGTCAGGCTTACAATAATGCCATTTTACCTTTTAATAATTAAGATGTATTATCTTGCCATTATGGGCTAGAGCAGTGATGGCGAACCTTTTAGAAACTGAGTTTCCAAACTGCGATTCAAAACCCACTAATTGTTTGCAAAGTGCCAATAAAGCAATTTAACCTGAATACAGGTGGCTGTGAAGGGACGATGTTGGGTGCCCACAGAAAGGGTCCCGATTACTACCTTTGCCACCCATACCATAGGTTCACCAACACTGGGCTAGAGTGTGAACCGAAATACTTTCATTGCTTTGTTTTGTTTTTACTCTTAAAAAGATGCTTCTATATTTTTAATTTGGTGTTTGCCTACAGTTTATGTTCCATTTTCACTAATTTCAAGGCCTACAGTTTTTACCTGGCTGTAAGACTTTGCTAGATGGTAGGTATAAAAATAAAATAAATGAATTTAATAAATACAACACATGAATGAAGGAAATTATATGCTGTGGAAATGGGAGAGCATTTCTCTTTTTTAAAAACAGAATGAGTGTATCTTCTAGTTTGGCTCTAAATCACTAGAGCTGCCGTTACACAGAAATATAAGCCTGCCTTATTCCCACATGCTATTTTTACAAAACCTAGATATGCAATGTTTGAAAAAGCTGCAGTTCATTGCTGTGTAATTTAAACCAAAGATTTACATCTCATCTCAGCAATGGTGCTGTAGAAGCTCTTATTATTCAATGGTAGCAACAACGGATGTGTCAAGGCTGCATGCTGGCATACTGTTTATGCACACTTTCCTTGGTATACACACCCCTGGGGCTGTAGAGAGACAAGATGAATGTTGTGATCTGGAAACACATGTTTAAAATAGGAAGGTGTGTCCAAAAACACCTTAGCAATGTTTGCACTTGGTGTGTATGAGCTGAAATTAAGGGGTGAGGAACACAAGCACAATTTTTTTTAGAAGCATGCAGAAAGGAGGGAAGGCAGATAGATACTGGCGTGTCAACCTATTCATAACTAGACAGAAGTGGAAAGGGGCACGGTAGGACAGTATGTATCATATTGAGCTTAGATGGACCAAACATTTCAATCAGCTTTGGGTAGCTTCACTAATTCCTTTGAGATGAGAAAAAGAGGTAGCCCAGAGATGCAGACTTGATAGATACATACCATATTTTATGCCCTAAAAGACACATTGGGCCATAAGATGCACCTAGATTTTAGAGGAGAAACACAAGAAAAAATGTTTAGCCTAAGGTTTTATAGCATGGGAAGGGGAGGCTTGCAAATGAGATAATTGGAGCTGTGGAAACCAAGCTGCAAAAGGGGAGGCTTGCAAAGGAGGTAATTGGAGTTGTGGAATCTAAGCTGCAAAAGGGG
Source organism: Phrynocephalus forsythii (assembly GCA_029282475.1). Taxonomy (NCBI): domain Eukaryota; kingdom Metazoa; phylum Chordata; class Lepidosauria; order Squamata; family Agamidae; genus Phrynocephalus; species Phrynocephalus forsythii. Next base: position 131,747,776 of record JAPFRF010000002.1, on the reverse strand, counting down.
AGGCTTGCAAATGAGATAATTGGAGCTGTGGAAACCAAGCTGCAAAAGGGGAGGCTTGCAAAGGAGGTAATTGGAGTTGTGGAATCTAAGCTGCAAAAGGGGAGGCTTGCAAATGAGGTATTTGGAGCTGTGGAAACCAAGCTGCAAAAGGGGAGGCTTGCAAAGGAGGTAATTGGAGCAGTGGAATCTAAGATGCAAAAGGGGAGGCTTGCAAATGAGGTAATTGGAGCTGTGGAAACCAAGCTGCGAAAGGGGAGGCTTGCAAAGGAGGTAATTGGAGCTGTGGAAACCAAGCTACAAAAGGGGAGGCTTGCAAAGGAGGTAACTGGGGCTGTGGAAACCACGCTGCAAAAGGGCAGGCGTGCAAAGGAGGTAATTTGAGTTCTGAAATCCAAGCTGCAAAAGGGGAGGCTTGCAAAGGAGGTAATTGGAGCTGTGGAAACCAAGCTACAAAAGGGGAGGCTTGCAAAGGAGGTAATTGGGGCTGTGAAAACCAAGCTGCAAAAGGGCAGGCGTGCAAAGGAGGTAATTTGAGTTCTGAAATCCAAGCTGCAAAAGGGGAGGCTTGCAAAGGAGGTAATTGGAGCTGTGGAAACCAAGCTACAAAAGGGGAGGCTTGCAAAGGAGGTAATTGGGGCTGTGGAAACCAAGCTGCAAAGGGGTGGGTTGCAAAGGAGGTAATTGGGGATGTGGAATCCAAACTGCAAAAGGGGAGGCTTGCAAATGAGGTAATTGGAGCTGTGGAATCCAGGCTAGAGACGGGGAGGGCAGAGGCTCTGTGGAGACCTCTTTGCAAACAAGGGGACTTTTGACTGGGGAATCTTGGCTGCAGAAGGGGACGGGTGGAGAGGAGGAAGCCTCTTTGCAAACTGGGTGATTGGAACTGTGGAATCCTGGCTGCACCACCGGATGGGAGAGGCTCCACGCAGGTATCTTATCTCTAAATGAAAATCTGTGATATATATGTAGCGGGGACTGCTGTATTCGCTCTATAAGATGCACAGACATTTCCCCTTACTTTTGAGGGTTGGAAAAGTGCCTTATAGGACAAAAATATGGTATATCTATACCAAGAATTGTAATGGTGTCTTTCCTTGGCCAGTTTCTTACTGAACGTGGGTTCCTCATGTCTTCCCAGTGTCTTCTAGCAACAATGCAAATTACTGTATCTGTGACTTTCATGACTTGATTGGAAATGAGGATGAAAAGGGAGGAGCCCTCTATTACCAGTCTCTGACAGCTTAAAAAGAATCCTGGTTCATAAGGGAGTATGCTTATCTTAAGGAGCAAGTTAATTTCAAAATGCTAATGAATATTCCCTTTAGCTAGGAAGGTGAGCTTGAAAAGCAGACTTACTGATGCACATGTTTAATTTTTATATTAAGAAAAGGTGATTAAAAAGCACTTGGGTTCTTACAGGGAGTAAAGATCGCATTTCAAAATTATGTTTTATTTTAGGAAGGTTAATTGGTATGTTTCTAATAAAATAATGTTCTTATTATACTATTGCATGTTGGAAATGATCCCAAAGAGAAGGATATTAGCAATTTTATGTTTTATGTTCCTGTCAGCCAAAATAGCAAATAGACCTACTCCACATTTTCTGTCATCAAATTAGAACCCCCAAAACATACTCCGTGCTACAGTTTCATGTTTACACGGTTGTGATGTCCCCTCATTCCAAATGTGGAAAAAGGATTAAAGTGTGTGTGGGGGGGGAGAAATCCTCCCAAACCTTTATTGAACTTTAAAAATAGAATTTCTTCTATTTATTTATTTATTTATTTATTTATTTATTTATTTATTTATTTATTTATTTATTTTCATATTTATATACCACACCTATTCCCAAACATGGGACTCAGGGCGGTTCACAACAGACAATATAAACCAGTTTAAAAGTCAGAACATCACCTAATCAAAGCACAGAGTAAATACAGTCAGGCGGGCCAAAACTGCGAGCAAGAGGGCTGGGGGGGGGGAACAAAAAAATCCTAATCAGTGCCAAAGGCTTCCCGAAAGAGTAGCGTCTTTAGATTTTTCCTGAACGACGCTAATGATGGGGCCTGCCGTAAATCACTCGGAAGTTTGTTCCAAAGAGTAGGCGCCACCACCGAGAAGGCCCGTCCACGTGTGCTGGATTTGCGGGCTTCCCTCGGGGCGATGGTCCAAAGCGAGTGGGCCAAAGAGGATCGGGTCAGTCGGGCCAGATCTAATTGTCGGGAGAGATGCTCTGCCAAATAAGCAGGGGCCAAGCCATGGAGGGTTTTGTAAACCAAAACCAACACCTTGAACCTTATCCAGGAAGCAACGGGCAACCAGTGCAGGCGGGCCAGGATGGGGGTGGCGCGGTCATAGCGATGCACGCCAACCACCAGCCTGGCCGCCGCATTCTGGACCCGCTGCAAGTGCCGGACAAGGTTCAAGGGGAGCCCCATGTAGAGAGTGTTGCAGTAATCCAGTCTCGACATGACCAGCGCCTGTACCACTGTCCTCAAGGAGCTCTCATCGAGGTATGGGCGAATCTGGGCGATAAGCCTAAGATGGTAGAAGGCCGACCTGGTCACGGCAGACACCTGAGATTCCAGGGTCAACACCGAGTCCAGGACGACACCCAGATTCCTCACTCTTTGTGCCAGCTGGAGGGCGGACCCATCCAGTCTGGGAAGAGGGCCAGAGTACCCCTCCGAGCCGCCCCCGAAGAACAAAACCTCCATCTTTCCAGGGTTGAGCCTGAGTCTGTGAGTCCTGGTCCAGTCCAAAACCGAAGCCAGGCAACGATCAAGGGTCCTGACGGCCTCCACTGCACAGGTGGAGAAGGAGAGATAGAGCTGCGTGTCATCAGCGTACTGATGACAGCAGACTCCATAACTCTGAATGATCTCTGCCAGCGGCTTCATGTAGATGTTAAAGAGCATTGGGGAGAGGGACGACCCCTGGGGCACCCCACAAGAGAGTGTCCAGGGAGCCGACAACTCACCCCCCAAGCTCACACGCTGGGTGTGACCCTCAAGGAAGGAGCGGAGCCAGGACAAAGCCAGTCCCCCAATCCCCACCTCCGAGAGCCGCTCCAGCAGGATACCGTGGTCGAAAGCCACTGTCAGGTCGAGAAGGACCAGCAGGGTAGAGCAACCCCTGTCAGCCCTCCTCAACAGATCATCGTGCAGAGTGACCAGGGCTGTCTCGGTCCCATGACGTGGCCTAAACCCAGATTGGAAGGGATCCAGGACATGGTTCTCCTCCAGGAACGACTGGAGACGCAGGGCGGCGACTCACTCAATCACCTTGCCCAAAAAGGGAACATTGGCTATGGGATGATAGTTGGACATATCGTCCACAGCCAAGCCGGGTCTTTTAATAATGGGCTTCACCACCATCTCCTTCAGCAGACTGGGAAAAATCCCGTCTCTGAAGGAGGCTGAGGCAATTAGCGAAGCCCATTTCGGCATGCTCCCCCCTGCGATCTTAATCAGCCAGGAAGGGCAAGGGTCGAACGGAGAAGCCACAGGCCTGCAATGTCCCAGGGCCCTGGAGGCATCCACCGGTGTAACAGGCCCAAACTCAACGAACTGGGGCGACCGAGGCGGCCTGACGCTAGCCAAGGCAGGAACAGGATCAGTGCAACCGGCGTCCACTTCGGAACGGATGGCCTCTATCTTAGATTTAAAGAAGGCTGTGAAAGACTCACTAGTGAAATCACTAGGAGGAGGCCCAGGCGGACCAGGATTGGTGAGGTCTCAAACCACCCAGAACAATTCCGCCTGGCGATTCGAGGCCTCACCAGTTCTCAGGGCGACAAAAGATCTCCTAGCCACCCTTATCGCTCGACAATAGCGACCGGTCAACGCCTTTACCGCCGCCCTATTTAAAGCCGTCCCATAAAGTGGAACAAAAAATGGTGTTCCAGCATCTCATTCATGGAAAAGAGTTGCAGAAATGGGGTGGGATACTGAGCTCATTACTGATGATTTTGTTTGTTTGTTTGTTTGTTTGTTTGGCAGTAACTAAGAATTTGTGATAAGTAGCCATCTAAATTCCATGTTTTGCTCAAAATGTTGCAAATCCCCCAAACTGCAGTCCTCGAATTAGTTGTAAATGTTTTGCATCACACACTCAGTGTCTGTGAAACTCTTGTGCTTTTTCATCACTTCTTTTTCCTCGAACCCTCCCCTTTAACAACAAAAACAACCAAGTAAAATAGAGCCAAAAACCTAATAGCCCAAATCCTTTTATATCAGTTAGGCCTGCAGAAAGCTAATGTCCCCAGAAGGGTGAGATTTTTGGTATTTAAAAGCTCCCCCCTTTCTTGCCAGTAGCTTGTCCAACTCACGAGCAAGTAGTCTCATTAAGAAGTCACAAGAGCCACAGGATGGGAGGAAGAAGGCTGCAATAATCTCCCCTGACAGTAACATCATTCACAAGTGGAAAATTTCAGTAATTAAAAAAATTCCTCCTTCTTTCCCATAGTTCCTGTGGCTTCCACATGATGAAATGGATCACTGCAAGTCAGATAAGCCATGGGAGAAAAGAGGGTGTCTTTAATTACTGAAAATCATTACTGATGATGATACCATTATCCTTCCGGGGGTGTAAATTACACCAAAGGATTCAGCATTTCAGCTAATAAAAAGTAAATGGAAAACAAACCATAATAGTTTTTTTCCTTTGAAATCCTATATTCTAGTACTGTAACAGTATCTGCCATAGACATTTGTTTCAGCTGATTAAAAATATATATCCTGTCTGTAGGGGGCAGGTTTTCCCCATGAGAATAAATTAAGTAGTGCTGCCCTGAATTTTAATGTAATAATTTTAATGTGTTCTGCTTATATACTGTCCCATAGCATTTAAAGCACTGTCTGGATAGTCTGTAATTTTGCAGGCTACGCATTCCCCACCCCATCCAGAGCAAGTTAGGTACAGTACTCAATTTAGTGACCTCAGAAGGTTAGAACACTTCAGTCCACCTTGAGCTAGCTACCTGATCCTGGATTCAAAACTCAGGTCATGAGCAGAGTCTTCAGTGCAGTATTCAGTGCACATATCAGAATTAGCTATTAAGCTGTTTAGAGGAAGGCAATACTTTTGGCCCTCACACTGAATCTATATAGACTATGCAAATGTTTTCTTGGTTCCAGATTCTCCAAGTCTCTTTCAAAAGGTTGTGAGGGTGAAAGAGTCCTCTCCACAGCCAGTTTGCATTTGCATTCCCAGCCTTTCAACCTAGCAAAGTTGAGGCCAAGCCTCCTCCATATGTGGTGCTGTAAAACAATACCAACATTGGGGGCGTTTAGGGAGACTCCTTGTTTCACCTTTAAGGAGATGCAAGCCATTGTTTTTATGTCTCCAGATTGCTCTGTTACTGGTGGCCGGCAGTAGGGGCGTGGAACAGACTGTCAGATGAATTGCAAAACTCTTCACTTAAATATATGCATAGTGTACCACCCTGTGGAACCATCTTGCTATTGCATAAGAGAGCCTGTGTTTTTTTCTCTCAAGAAGGGAGGGAGGCAGAGAAAGAAAAAGTAAAACAGAAGAAGAAGAAGAAGAAGAAGAAGAAGAAGAAGAAGAAGAAGAAGAAGAAGAAGAAGAAGAAGAAGAAGAAGAAGAAGAAGAATTTTTATCACAAAACATCATAAGCAAAGGAGGAGGAAAGAATAAAGTATTCATAGCTACAAAGCATAAACAAAACAAAACAGAAATAGCATCTTCTGTGCAAATTTAATGACATGTTCTCCAACAAGATTTCCTAGAAATATCACTGGCATGCCAAAATATCTTTCTTAGTTCGTGATCTTTGACTTTTTTACTCTGCTACGACTGTCAGTTCCCCCAATTTAATCTAAAACACCAGGCCCCCATCTGCTGGGGGCAATGCTAATATGATGAACTCACAATATTATCAAGCAATTTGTCCTACAGAGATATATCTCGCTCTTTCTGTTTGCGTGTGTTTGTTCAGCTTGCAAAATATTGTACGCTGCCCTAGGGCTTCTCTGTCTAGAGGAAAGGAACTCAAAGCATTTCTTCTCCTCCTTTCAGTAATAGTTGCATCCCAAATGGTCATGCATTAATATGATTACAGTTTTTGGATTCCCAAAAGCGCAGTACAAACATCTTACCATTACCGAGCTATTACTGCTGCTACCCATGTGCAGCTGCTGATAAAGCCTTCTGGTTCACCCACAGTCAGTGCATTATTGTAGCCGTTCTGTGCAATTAAAAGAAAAGTGAGGGGGAAATATATGCTCACTTCAGCCCAGAAAGATGCTCCAGGGCAGAAGAAAGGAAAACCAAGCTGATGTGAATGATAAATTTGAGAGTGGTGTAAGGACTGGGATCTATGATTATTTCTCATGTCATTTGGAAGATGTGCAGTAGACACAGGCCAAGGTTTCATTTTAAGCAGGGTTAAACTCAGTGAGAGCCTGATTACACAGGAAAATAGCAGGAAATGCTACAGGTTTGGGGTGAGCTTATTCACAATCTTTTTCTCATTAGTCACGTGATGCAATGGGAAATGTGAATCAGATTACAAATCTCACATCCCTGATCCACAGTTACCTGCCCACTAGAGACCATATATGTCCCATTTTGTCCAGGACACTACTGTTTTCCAGCTTTCCCCCACCGTCTTCCCAGAACACTTATTTTCCCAGAAATGTCCCGGATGGCGGCAGTTGACAGGGAGGCTTTTTGCTGAGTTAGCGCTGAGCCGCCAAGCATGGAAAGCAGATCCTGTGAAGCTGCCATGGATTTGGCTAGGGAATGGGCAGAGGAGGGGACCATCTGGTGCGGCTGCAGCTCGGCAGGGTGGGAGGGGCATAGCAAGCGCTCTCTCTCTCTCTCTCTCTCTCTCTCTCTCTCTCTCTCTCTCTCTCTCTCTCTCTCTCTCTCTCTCTCTCTGTGTGTGTGTGTGTGTGTGTGTGTGTGTGTGTGTGTACGTACGTACGTACACACATGCATGCATACATGTGTGCGTGCGTGCATGTGTGGGCATGTGTGCATGCATTTGTGTTTATGTTTGCACCCACGAACGCATTACACCTCTCTCCTCCTGTCCTGGCCAGCACCAGGGAAAACGTGACAGCTATGCTAAAGACTCTTCTATTTTTAAAAGAGTTGGATCCTTTTGATTTCATTTAAGCATGTGATTACTAATGCTTTCCCAAAGCACCTTCCTACTTGCCTCTTTTTTCACACAAAAAACTTGGAGAAGTGCAATTTTTGTTTGTAAAACACTTCTTTGTTTGAAACACACTTTCAATGCAAAAATATGTTTTTGTGCAAAAACAAATTTATTTATTTTTTTATTAAATTTATATACCACTCCATCTAGCTACAAGGCTCCTCTGGGTGGTTTACAAAAGGTGAACACCAAATGCAAAAACTGCAGAGTGAGATGTTTTTTTAAAAGTGTTTAATTTCTATCTATGAGAATGAAGGAAAGAACCAGACACATCCTTACCTGTGGTTTCTGAGTACTGTTACTTCTCTGTTTTTTTGTTGTTTGTTTTGACCAATTGTTCATGCAACTTCATGGTCTGTTGTGGCTGTTGAGCTGACAGTGTGGTGACTGAAGCAGTGTGTGCTTTACTACAAGCCAGTTTCTGGTATCATTGGATTTGTTTTTTTTAAGTAACTAAAATAGTTATAATTATATGTAACTGGTTATATAGTTATAACTAAATGTAGTTATAGCTAAGTGCTATAACTAAATGTAACTAATATAGTTATGTTTTAGTTACATTTAAGAAGTGGAAAGTGTTTTTTAAACAAACAAACAAAAAATAAACAAATGCAAATATAAGATTGAATCCCTTAGAGGAGTTTGTGGCTGTAACTAACTTTCTTGAGATAAATTTTCAAGTCCAGGTATCCCAGAAGGAGAGGTCACGATGACCCCAAATGCATTGGCAGGTTAAATCATTAATCTCTTTAAAAACTGCAGCCTTTGGTGCTGATTATTTTCTCACCATAAGCCTTGCTTGATTATGCCAAAGTATAAACATCAGGATAATCGCTGGATGGGTTCTGTTTGTTTATGGGAGCTCTAGCAGATGGCAGGACAGATGTCATGGCAATAGACGTTGGCATTTATCTTTGATCTTTATTCGAGCTCGCAGTATGTGATTGCCTTTTGGCAGTGCCTTTTGCAGGGGTGTATTTCCAGCTAGGAATTGACAAGAGCCACAAAACAACAACAACATGCAGCATAAAAATGCATCAACATAAATTGTATGAGGAAGTGAGAGATGCAAGGGTGCAGGAGTTTTTTTTCTGGTTTGGCCACCTATAAAATCTATGTTCCAGTGTTTCCTTCATGATATTATCTGTGGGTAAGCAGGACCCCGACTGTTCCGATATCCATATCTCCTTACTAATCATGCAAAGTCCAAATCTATTTTAACCTGAGTTCTCAAAGAACTCATTTAATCGATCATATGCTTTTTATCGGGTTAATCCCTTAATTATGCCTACTTTGTTCTATATTTAAATGCATTTTGCATTTTTGCAATTTTGCATGTCCCAGTTTTTGTTTTCCTAGCAAAAGGGAGAGGTTATGGGGTGAGACTATTTGTCTGCAAATCCACTATGGACTGTTCTAGAGAGGAGGAAAATGCTCTGTTGGTTTGGATTAGCCTTCCTCCTCAAAGAAGAAACAATGATGGAGATTTTCACAGTTGTTTAAGATTTCCCTGCCGCCAGACTGAGATTGAACCTCTCTCCTCCACAATTCACCTCCATGTTTGTTCTCTTTGGGAAGATGTCTTTGAAAATTCTCGGTCATCCAGGTGAGGTTAACTGGAAGTTGAGTCATGGCAAATTAACTTATTTTCTTGTGAGATCAAAACTCTTTTCTTGTGAAATCAACTGGCAAAGCTGCTTGGATGAGTAATGAAACATTTCAATCTCACATGAAAATAAGTCCAGTTGCCATGACTCAACTTTCAGATTCTCTTTGGGAAAATACACATATAATATAAATGCAGCAAGCACAGAAAGCCTGGATGATTGCTGATTGTCAAGAAAACAAGAACAACCTATCCAGTGCCTCAGTTTTGTAAACAAAATAGCAGTCTTCTGTCTAGTGCTGTTTTTGATCCCAATATGCAGTTGAATTTTGGTGATGAATTACATCACCAAACTTCATTAACATCTGCCTGCGTGCATTTAAAGCAAGCATTAATTTTAAATCCTTTGTAGACATTTGCCATTAAAGAAATTTGACAGCACAGAGGATATGTCACTTCAAGCAAGCAAATCCATGCTTCAAATGGCTTCAGTGAATTTTGTCAGGAACCTTCTATAGTTAAAGCAGGGAAACTAAAGGAAGTTGGTGTCTGTGTGAGCATCTTCCACATTTCAACACTTTTTGGTTGGGAAAAAGTACATTTTTAAAACACAGATGACTTGGGTTTTGTAGTGGCAGGGAGGAAGAAAGGAATTGGCTAAAACCCAATCAAGAGTTTCAGTGCTGGTAAGGCCATTCATGTTATCTTGAGTTCTCATGAGCACAACCCATGACAGCCAATTTATGGAGTGTTGTGTTGTGTTGTTGTGTTGTGTCATTATAGTCATGACCGACTGACTCTTCATGACTCCACGTCCACGGAGTTTTCTTGACAGGAATAGTGCTTGCCGTTAAATGTCCTGTGATTAAAAAACCCAAGCAAACAGGGAAGCCCTGAGTTGTGGTGGACCATCCTGTGTAGCTGGTCTGGCGTGCTCAGCGGGATGGCTCACAAGTAGAGATGGGCACAAATTAAAAAAATGACGTTTCGTTTGTCGTTTGGAGGGTCCGTTTCAGTTCGTTTCCGTTTTTCGTGAATTTTTGCAAAAAAATTGTTTTCATTTTTGTTCATTTTGTTACCATTTTGTTACCATTTATTTCATTTTTGTGATTTTTTAAAAGCATTTAAAGCAGTTCACTATATTGCAGTAACGAAAACGAAACGCACGACAAAATTTCTGGTGTTTCTGTTCGTTTCGTTTCATTTTGGAGAGAAAATTCGTTTGTCGTTTCGTTGCGTAACGAAACGAAAAAACGAAAATGGAAACAAAAAATTGTTCGTTTCGTGCCCATCTCTACTCACAAGTTTGTGTCAATGTTTCCTGAAGCATAAAGCTATATGGGATTGTGTTGCTTTAGGAAAATGCACCCATGCATAAACAGTTCGTTCCTCCATTTTGCCCGGTATGTTCAATGACAGTTTATTGCTATGTTTGGGAAGAAATTTCCAAAACCAAAGCCAACCCCCCAAACTTTAGTTTTTTGTAATCCTTCCATTTCTCAGATCCCCAGAGGCAATTCCCCTTTGGTATTCTCTGATAAAGCCATTTCCTCCCCTGACTCTGTCACATTCCGGATGCAGAAATGCTATTATTCCTTGCCTGAAAGCTCTGCCTGTGCTTAACAAGCAGCATATTATTAAACATTTATTCCAGTTGTTTGGAGCTTAAACTTCTTCTCCAATGCTGCTTAGTTCTTCATTCTCTGCAGGAATGAACTGGAAGGGTAGTGATGGGGAGAGAATAAGCTAGCAATATAAATTTCTTGGTATGACTGATATTCCACATAGTCAATGCTAAATCATATAGGCTGCTAATGCCCACAAAGAAATAGTCACGAGTTCCAGGACTCAACATGGACAGTAATGTTGAAGATTCCAGAATTCACCTACATTATCACAAGTGGTCAAGCTGCTGCAAGCTAATGGTCAGAGTGCAATCTTCATTGGTCGACTGTAAAAGCTCCCTACTGGGCCACACTCTAATCTCTAATGGCTCTGCCAGCATCCCTCAGCCCCCATAAATATGTGCTCACTACCTATAAAATAGGAGAGTCCAGATAAGAAAGCATCTGAAAGGTCATGATAAAATGGCTATAATTTGTTCAGAAAAAGGGCAGCCACACCTCAGGTTGTGTGGCAGCCATACTGGATTAGTGGCTGGGTCTTAAGGGCTTTCCAAGTAAACGAGATATTGAATGAGTGGTTTTACCAGTCCACCCACCCATACGCATCATGGGAAGCATTTCTATGACATTTCACACTTTCTCTGCAACCTCTGCCTGAACCCACCAGCAAGTTTAAACATGATTTCTGAGTAATCTGGCCTTTTTCACCAAATTACTCATAAACATGTCCAACCCACTTATAAATTCAAACGAAGGCTGCAGAATAAATGTGGAATGTCACAGAATTCTTCTCCTTATGACAAGCATTTCTAAGGACAAGTAGGATTCCACGCCTAGGTCGCCTGAATTCTAGTTCCTCAGTCTGTCAGGATATTGATCAGAACAAATCAGTGGCCACAGTATCTTGTGTTGGGCAGCCATCCTTGATGAATTACTCTGCTTGTTTTTCTCTGGGAAATGCCTTGATATTAAAGAGAAAGGTGGAGTGAAAATATTTTAAGGTAAAAATAAAAATAGGGAGTAGAGATGGACACGACTCAGCGAAATTTTCATTTTCGTTTTTGTTTTTTCATTTCGTTTCGCAATGAAAACAAAAACGAAAAATTTTTCAGAAACAAAACGACAACGGAAATGAAATGAAAAAATTTGCTGTGTTTTTCATTTTCGTTATGGCAGACACATTGCATTGAAAAGAATGCAAACGAAACGAAAATTTTTCATTTTTGTTTTTTTTGTTTTGTTTCGTAATGAAAACGAAAAATGTGCAAAAACCCCCTGAAAAATGAAAACAAACTGAAACGGACCCCTGAACGAAAAACAAAAAACGAAAAATTATTTTTTTGAGTCGTGCCCATCTCTAATAGGGAGTGTTGCTGGAGCTCTCTTCAAGCCTTATTCCATTGCCCACCCCCAAAAAAGTCCAATTTATATCATGTTCAGGATATTTGGAATTTATATAAATTTAGCTAGTTAGTTAGTTAGGAAGGTAGGTAGTTAGTTGGTTGGTTGATTGGCTGGTTGGCTGGCTGGCTGGTTAGTAAACTTCTAAGCCACCCATCTGACCAATGGGTGGTGTGCAAGATAAAAAAATAAAGAATGTCCACATATAATTCAATGAACAACAATTAGTATAATGTAAAATAAAAACAAGATCAGGCAGCAGATGTACATGGTAAGCATACAGTCTCAGTGGGTCTTTTAAAGTAGAATAAGTTGGAAAGCGTGGCAAAATAGAAAAGTTTTTAAAATATTTCTTAAAATTCTCTAGAGATGGGCAGCAGTTCATTCCAGAGCAAGAGAGCAAGCACTGAGATGGCCTGTTTTCTTGTTTTCTTCTTCCAGGCCTCTCTCGGGGTTAGCCTCCTCAACTGCCCATCCTGAGATACACGGGTAGGACAGGCAGGGCCTTTTGACAGAATGTGTTCTGTCATACTGCAATCCCAAACCATTTAAAGGTTTATATGCCAGCATCAACACCTTGAATTTGATTGGAAAACAATTGGGGAAGAATGGGTTAATTTGAAAGAGGACCACAATATTGTCAGCAGCAGGGAGATTTTCATGCTCCTCTGCAATAAATTTAAATGTGGGCATGGAATCGAGATAAATCAAAACCCATTCCATACGTGTGAAGAGCTGCCCTTGCCTTGGGACCCTCTCCCCTGTCCCTGATGGGGGAATGGAAAGCAGTGAAGAGAGAAAGCAAGGACATCTCTTTGGCACTCCTTTCACTCTCTGTGTGTGTGTGTGTGTGTGTGTGTGTGTGTGTGTGTGTGTGTGTGTGTGTGTGTGTGTGTGTGTGTGTGTGTGTGTGTGTGTGTGTGTGTGTGTGTCACCGCCCATCGGCTGAGCAGCTGTGAGAACATTAACAGTGATTTATAACCCTATGGTTGTCATGTGATTATAAATCATTTCCCCAAATGAATCTAAATCATGCTGAACTGTTACCCATAAAGATTAGTGAATAAAGAGGCAAAAGAATGGCAGGATATGATCAATACATTTTTAATGACAATAAAAGATTGGGGATAAATACATTGTTTTATTATTATTTATCACAAAGGGAAGGTGGGTTAGATTTATCTAATAATAAATTTTACTATGTAACCAAACCATTGAGAGTGACCTATGCCTGATATTATAAATGATAGAAAAATATAATTTGGAGTAATCTTGAGCTTTATAATATTGAAGGAGATGTGGGAATTTATTTATTCATTTTAATTTTGGGGAGGAAAATATTAAAGATAATGTAAAAGATATAAGTAGTCCTTTCCTAAAAGCAGTACATTGCAGTGTTGGAAAAGCTACAGGAAAATATTAAGTGAACTGATTTCTCCATTAACCCACATGGTAGAACTAGGACGATTCCCCTGAAAATCTTAAGAGAGGTATAAAAATGTTATTACAGTAAAACAGAAGTTTGGAGCTGTGCAGCCTTTTAAACAAAAGCAAAACTAGTCTATGGGTGATACCTTCATAGGCTGCTAGAAGAAAAATAAAAAAAGTTGCTGAGCTTTCAAGAGCAAGCTCTCTTTTTCAAAGCAGGTATAGAGGTCCAAACATGGCAAGGGATGTAATTTGCCAGGAGAGAGTTCTTAAAAGTTCACTTGGAGAGATGGACGCCAGGCTTCTTCTTGGAAGGCACAGGGCAGCAGGGTCCGATGGGGCTGGACTTTACAGGCCAGTTTGTTTTTTTTAAAGAGCAGCATGTTATGGGCACCTCCCTCTTGCTTACAACTATCATCTCTCTATTGGCTGAAGATTTGTTTCATTTCATACAAAGACCCCCTGATAGAGGGTATTCTTTTTGACCATTTCTACTCCCCCGGCCTTAAATTGTTTCTCCAAAAAAATATGGTTCTGGGCATTTCACCTGAACAATTGGGGGCACTACCTTTCATGCAGGCTTATAGGCCGTTAAAGCTTAGACTGCTAGATATTGAAAGGCAAGGCCTCTTTGCAGCAGCCTCTAAGGCATGTTCTCCCCTCCGTCTTCAACTCCCGCTACCTGTTGGCAAGCCGACCAGTTACCTACATCTTTTAGAGAATCCGCAAGAACGATGCACTTTTACTCTAGCAAGATGTGATGTACTCCCTTCCAATGTCTTATACTGGAGATTCAGCTGTCTACCACCGGAGACTCGGTTATGTCCCTGTAATACAGGGGACCACTGAGTCTCTGGTGCATATGATCTTATATTGTCCTCAATACACGGACATCTGTGCTTCCCACCTAGACCCACACTTTGCTAGACTTCCTGGTCGCCAGGATGAGGTCATCTTGCATAACCTTTTGTTAGGCTCAGACAAAACCCACACTAGGCAGATTGCCATATTTATCAATTTGATAATCCAGCGCCACAGACCATAGCTACTTAACGGGCCTTCTGTTCTATACCTCTAAATATAGTTTGCTCACCCTGGATGGTTTGCAGTCGTTTACGGCTGGACAAATACAATGCTTCATGGAAACACCCTCCTGCTCTCGTCCTGTTACAATACTTTTCCATTCCCTTCCCCCACCCACCCTTGTTCTTTTTAAGCAATACTGACTTGGGTCCGCACACTCCCACAAATGCGTGCTTTTATTCTCTATTGCCCATTGTCTATCTATCTATCTATCTATCTATCTATTTATTTATTCCAATAAAGGTGACCGACTGACTGATCTCTCTATTGGCTCTTCGAAGCATAGAGCTCCTGGTGGGGTAGAAGCAGGAGGTTAATTCAAAAAAACATGTTCTCCACTAGGGGGAGGGGGAGAAAGTTTTTGAGGGGAGAATTTAAAAAATGTCCCACTAGGTAGATCCAATTGAGACCCAATTGATGGGAAATGATATCACAGTACCTACTATTAATATAAGAAAGAGCAAATTACAGTGTTACTGGGAGAAGGAGGGATTTCATGCCTGAATATAATGGAGCTAAAATGGAGCTAAAAATTAGGAGACTGTAGAGCTTTGACAAAATCTGAAGAAATTATTGAAAAAAGAAGGAAGAAGGTAATAAAAGTAAAAAGTGGATAAGATATTAAGAAAGGAAAAAATAAATTAAATATTTTTAAAAAGATATGACAAGAAAATTTAAAAGGAAATGAGGATTGACAATTGGAAGAAGATACGGAATAAAAGAATATTAAGAAGTACATTTATAAAAGTTAAGGAAAAGCATTATAAAGTAATATGGAGATGGTATTTAACTCCATTGAAATCGAATTTAATGAATAATGAGGGGCAATCTATTTTTTGGAGATGTAAGAAAGGGTTGGCTTCATATTTTCATATATGGTGGGCATGTGAAATAATACAGAAAGGTTAGAGAATGCTATTTAATGAGATGAAAATTGTCAGTATGAATATACAAAAGTATTCAGTGCTTTGTTAAGCACATTTAGAAATATTCAGAAGGAGTGAGGAGGAATCAATTACTATTATAGTAAGTGTAACAAGATTGATATTTGCAAGAAATTAGAAGATTAAAATATGGAGGCACAACATAAAGAAATATAAAACATTGCTATTAATGATAAATTAATGTGTGAATTGGAAGTTAGAAAAAGAATACTGAAAGTAAATCATTTTAAGAATACATATGGAATGCATTTTTAGAATATTATAAATTCTAATTTAGGTACCCCATTTATCTCCAAAACTATAATGAAACCTTTCCTGGAATTTAACATTTATCTTATTAATTTTAACACTTGGTTTAAAAAATTAATTAAAAATAATAAATCATTCTGAACAACACCACTGCCTGTTTCCATATATTTTGATGCATACTGGAAATGCAAACAAGCCTTTCGTTGACGTGTCATGGATGGATCTTGTCTCCAGCTGATGTGCATCTCAAATGTTTACATGTGACTAGTAAGATGCCATGCAGCTCACAACAAGGGATAACTGGATGGACCAGTCAGTTTGCGATTTCCATTCATTTCCCATGCATTTATTCATTCTGTCCTGATTCTGCATTGATATGGAATTGCTTTAAAAGTATATACATCCCCATTTGCTTAGAATACATTTGTGTGCACATTTTTTTGCCAAGAAATACAGAGTCACATGCACAACATCCTAAAAATACTCACTTCTGAATGTTAATCTGCACTAAGGTGCATTTTGATTTGAATTTTGTGTGAAGAATTCTATCTGTAAATCCATGAAGGTGTCGAAAACATAGGCCAACTACCTGTGAATCCACATATTATTCTGGGAAGTACGAATCTAATCCATTTGTTTAAAAAGGCAGACTGAACAAAATCTTCAGTTATCCCTACTGTGCCTTGCTACCATACACTGCATCTGCTGAAATGTGTTCTGCAACTATCATGGCCATGGCACTGTGGCAGATAATACACTTTGCAAAACAAGGGAATACTCTCTGGAGGCTTTGCAACAGTTGAGGGCTGTTGATACAAATGCTTCAAGGGACAGCGCCACCAAGAAAAAGGTCATCTGTCACTTATCTGAGTTCTGTTTCTGAGTCTGTAACCCGTGAAGAGCTTTTGCGTGGCCGATAGTAGAGAAATATTGTGAAATAAGAGCAACAAAAGAGGGAGGCTTGGGTGTGTGTTATTTGGGAATAGTGCTATCACAAGGCACAACCTTATTTCCTTCTGTGCCATGGTGAAATATATTCAGTTTTGTCGGCAGTGACTTCAGACATACTTTGAGAATGTATGATTATTGTTGTTGTTGTTGTTGTTGTATTTCTTGGGTGACAAATCCCATAATTCTTCATTCTGGGATTTCTACCTGACAGCCTCAACAGACCTTTGCAGTTTATGGGAGATTATTTCCACCCAAGCTTCCTGTTCCAGTCCCAGTGCAAGCTGGTTTCCTGAACAGGAAGCTAGGTAGAGCTATGTGTGTGTGTTGTGCCATTACAGTCGTGACTGACTCTTCGTGACTCCAAGTCCAAGGCGTTTTCTTGGCAGGAATACTGGAGTGATTTGCCAGTTCCTACTCCAGGCACCTACAGGACCTGGTATTCCCTTTTGGTCTCCCATCCAAGTACTAACCAGGGACAACCCTGCTTAGCTTCCGAGATCATGTGAGATCGGATGTGCTTAGTAGGCCTAGCTAAACTTGCCACTTGAGGGCTTTTCCCTAGGCGAGTCTCATATAAGGGGCCTGTCTATTCTACAGACCTCTCAGAATAGACAGTCATACAGTCATAGGATCTGTAGTCCAAAAGATCCACAAATCCCATTCTTGCTTGTGGTAAGCCAATATGATGATGATGATGATGATGATGATGATGATGATGATGATGATGATGATGATGATGATGATGATGATGATGATGATGTTTAAAAATAGTTTTTTTAAAAAACAGCCACATTGGGACCCAGGCAAATATGCAGTGGATTCCACAGGCAAGGAGCAATGGTGGAAAAGACCCTAATTCTAGATTTTTCCTTTTGGGCCTCTCGTGGTGTCAACTGCCTTAAACACCTAACCTGGGAAGATGGGGTATTACAGGCAGCTTTCATTGGGAGAAGACGCTCTGACAGTTAGCAGCCTTTCAGTTTTTGTAATACATCTTACATGGTAAGCATATGGCTCTGTAGTTTCAGAAGGGCAACAAAAGGAACACTTATCAAGCCTCTAAGTGTCCACTGCTTCTGACCACTGGCCACACTAGGTATTAGATTTGTACATCTTTAGATTTGTACAGTAACTGCTTTCAAATTCAAATATTGTCTTTTAATGATATAAACCAGCTTGGGTCTTAAGGGAAAAGAGTGGTGTCAAAATATTTTTAAATAAAATATTAAATATTAAATAAAATATGCAATTTTGAATAAAATACATACATGAAAAAGTGGTGATACACATCTGTTTCTCTTAGCCTGTGTTCTTCCTCACCAACCCATTTAGCCTGATGTATTTTATGATTCATCATTGGTAAAGCCTTACATCGCCAGTCTGGTTATTGAGGCACACCTCTGTAGTTAAGTAAATAAGAAGAGCCATGCTGGATCAGACCAAAGGCCCATCTAGTCCAGCTTCCTCTATCTCACAGTTGTCCCACCAAATGCATCTGGGAGTGCACGAGCCTAGATATCTGTCTCCTGATTCCATCCCCTGCATCTGGTCCTTGAAGTACCCCGGTTTTAAGCCTGGAGATGACACATCTCCATCATGGTTTGTAACCTGTGATGGACTTTTCCTCCAGGAATCTGTTCAATCCCCTTTTGAAGGCATCCGGACAGGGAGTCCCACAGACTAACAACACGCTGGGTAAAGAAGTATGTTCTTTTGTCTGTTCTCACTCTCCCAACCCTCAGTTTGAGTGTATGTCCCCTAGTTCTGGTATTTTGTGAGAGGGAGGAGAGTGTTCCCTCTATCCACTTGACTCATGCCCTGCATTATTTTGTATGTCTCAATCATATCCCCAACACATGACACATCTCCATCATGGTTTGTAACCTGTGATGGACTTCTCCTCCAGGAATCTGTCCAATCCCCTTTTGAAGGCATCCAGGCCAGATGCCATCACCACATCCCGTGGCAGGGAGTTCCACAAACTAACAACATGCTGGGTCAAAAAAATTACCCTCCCTTAAGCCTGTCACTTAAGGGAAAACATTTAGTTGCAATGAGACCACATGTTTTGTAACAGCCAGTTGGACCCTCAGGGCCTCACATGTTCTGTAGGCCATAATGACAGATTTCCATTTTAGCTCTTGGCATTCCCATGAAGAAATCCCAATTTGTAACTTTCTTGCATGTTTTTGCTGCTCTTGTATTTTTCCAGAGGCAACTGTTCTGAGCTATGACGGAAGTATGTTTATGAAAATACAGCTCCCTGTGGTGATGCACACCGAAGCAGAAGACGTGTCCTTACGGTTCAGGTCTCAGCGAGCTTATGGCATTTTAATGGCCACGACTTCAAGGGAATCTGCTGACACACTGCGTTTAGAGCTGGATGCGGGACGAGTTAAGCTAACAGTCAATCTAGGTAATAGTCTTCCCCAGCTCCCACCCTAAAATTCACATCTCAAACATCCTTCTTTGTCTTTTGCTTGCAAACATTTTTTCCAACAGCCTGTTTGCCACTGCAAATAAATAATCATATATATATGCAATCTGCGTGCATATATATGTATGTGTAACAGAAACATATGTTTTTACAAGTCCACTGTTTCTTTTAATTTTCCGTTTGTCTTTGAACACTTCACCATAATGCATCACAATTAATTTGGAGGTGCACTCTGTTCTAACTGGAGAAGACCAGTGTATCAATGACTTTCATAGGAAACCTGTATCTCTCATCATCCATGCCCAGTAAACATAGATTTAGCCACAGATTTTCCCATGGTCCTTTCCTTCAGAAATCTGGTGGCTCCTTAAGCAAAAAGGAGAACAGATGCCAATCTGTATTGTGTTTGCAGATGAGGACTTTTGTGGGGGGGGGGGGAATTCATGTATGAAAAAAGAGTTTTAGTATAGTGTTAGACCATTGGTTTACAACCTTGGGTCCCCAGATGTTCTTGGACTAAAAGACCCAGGAGCCTTCACTACTGGCTCTGCTGGCCAGGATTTCTGGAAGTTGTAGTCCAAGGTCATCTGAGGAGGCAATTCTGGGAGCCAGTGGACAAATTGAGAACTCAAGGGATCAGCTGGGATGATGCTCTTGAAACTACCAGCTAATATCTTGCTCTGCAGCAAACACCTTGGTCTCCCCCTGGGTAGCGTACAGTTAGAATCACTATTATTTTCACAGAAACTGAGCATGTGAGCTTGTCTCATGAGTACAGTAGGACTTTCGTATCCACAAAATCAGTAATTGGGATATCTCTTATCTGAAAATATTAGACAGTTATCTGCTGTCTTTAATTAAATTGAACATACCCCCCCACCAGAAATACGTTTCCAAGGTGCATTACCAAAACTAGCCACTAGAAGGAACCAGACAATACCATATGGTAGGCATGTCCAAACTTTGGCCTTCCAGATGTTTTGGACAGCAACTCCCACAGTCCTTTGCCATTGGCAATCTAAGCTTAGAATTTTGGGAGTTGTGGTCCAAAACATCAGGAGGGCCGAAGTTTGGCCATGACTGCTATATGGGTTTGCACTTTGCATATCCTTGGCTTTCAGCATCTGCAGGGCAGTTTAGAACTGATCACCCTTGGCTACCGTGATCCTATTGTATTGCTTATTGTTCATATAAAAGAGCATTATTTTCCCTATAGTCTTAGCACCAATATATTACTGGAACCAAGTCAACTAAATTATCTAACCACCTCTCACTGTCACTATGTTCCCTGTGATTTCAGCATGAGGGTTTAATACAGAGCATGCATGCAAGCACAGGAAAAACAGGTCATGGCGACACGCTGGGTATTTGCTTCTTTTTGTCTTCTCCGTAAAGCAGTTGGGCACTAGATGCAGTCATATCCACTTCTCACCTCTCACCTTCATCTTTTCCCCTCATTTCTTTAGGAAGCACAATCCATAGTGATATTGTGTATGTGTGTGTCATCATGAATAACACAACCCTTCAATGCCCAAAGTCTGCGACCCTCGGCATACAGCCATGCGAACACAAACCACGGAAGCTCTTCTGCAGAAAGGAAATTGTGCTTTTATAGGTTTTCATGGCATTCAGAAATTATCAATCACTTGGTTATTCACTGAGGAACCTAATGCAGGCTTATGGAAATCTCTTCCTTTTGTGATATTATTTCCAAGGTCTTTTGAACAGTGCTTTTAAAAAGCTAGCTCTGGGGTTATTTTCCCCTTTAAATTGCAAAGGTGGTAGGAGAGACGGATAGATTCGAAATCCATTTTTGAGGGAAGCTAGGTTGTTGAATTTTGATGAGGTTAATTGCATTTTTGCAGGAAGGAAGGAATTTTTGTACCTGTCAAATAAGGAAACTCCTCACTAGGCCCGAACAGAGCCCTCTAGTGAAAATTCAGAGTTATTGCCAGCTGACGTGTTCCTTCAATTGACAAAATAGCAGCATCTAGAACAGGGGCTCCTTGGAGAAAGCTTTCTGTAGAAAAAAGCATGTGGGTGATGTTCCCTGGCTGTTTGCAACCACTTTTCTGATGCGGTTGACGACACATGACAAACTCAGCTACATGGAAACACAATCTAGGTCATCTTTAACAACATACTTTTTGTACCTATTCTGAAAGCCCTCGCAGAGGATTCAGCAAATACGCTCTTCATTTGAGCATAATGTTTTGACTTGCTGTATAAAATCTAGTGCAAGGCAACCTATTTGTTGTGCAAGCACAAAATTAAGTTTACTTCATCGTCCCTTCTTTTTGAGAAGCCAAATCCCCACCCAGAAAGTAGAGCAAAGTAGAGGAAGTGGAAAATATACAAACTATAGCAAGCTATTTAGATTTAGATTCACTATGATCTACTAAAAGAAAGATTTCTGATTTGGTGACTCCCTACCACTTCCTTTCTGTTTACTGAATGATTTAAATGGGAAGTAATGGTATTTTGGTGCTTAAGAGACAATATTTCAAATATGATTTGAACCTTTTTAAAAAAAAATTGTATTCTTTGAGGAATTAATTGTGGCCCAGAATGTGTGATTTTAGGCTGAGATTGCACTCGTCTCCATTGTGATGGAGCACTTTATTTTAATTAAAATGGAGAACGCGAAGCTGTTCTTTCACACATGGGGGAGGAAGTTGCAGCCTGCTTAAATCCAGCATCTGGAACAGTCGCCACAATCTTGTCCCCGCTCCTCATACTTAGATTGGTCACCATGTAGCTTTGTTTGAAATTGGCCATATTTTATTTTACCCTGTACAATCACTTCTATTTATATAAAGTCTTATCACCATATATCTGCGTACTGTGGCAATATGGAGAGAACCCGAACACACAGTGGCCATGTTTGCATGTGTCTGTCCCCGGAAGGGTGGAATGTGATTTTATTGGATGTCTGCAGCTATTACTTTGAAGGATAAATTTTCATTTCTCATCTATTCTTCCCCATCTAGACTGTATCAGGATTAACTGTAATTCCAGTAAGTGCCTATTCAAAATTTTTAAATTTATGATGCAATATGTATGATTTTTAAAATTAAAATGTGCCCTGTGTTTCTTTTTGCTTATTTAAGTAACTTGCCTTTGGAAAATATAGCAAATTACATGGGTGCACAAAGAGATCATCACAAAATAAGCCCTACCTCTTTGCATTGGATCTTTCTTTTACTTCTACTTCTAGAAGTAAAAATTCGCTATGCCTTCTCTTATAAAAGAAAGAAAGAAAGAAAAATTTTAAAGGAAGCCAAAAGAACTGCAGTCAAGTTTGACAGATTTCTCAGCGGATTCCAGTAATCTATAGGAGGTCCTGGAGATTTTCCCTAAAGTGAACGTCGGAGAAATGTGCAGGTTTTTCCTCAGGAGAAATATTTGCAGGGTTTTGAAGGACTTTGCCAATGAAACTTCAAGTGTCAGTGGAGAAAATGATATTATGTTCAGCAGCAGCCTGTTGGCCGATTCTGCCTGTGCAACAGGAATGACACCATCTTCACCAGACTGCGACTGATCGATTATTATTTGGGGTGCATACTACTCATGCACAATGAGACAAAGGGAGGTCTTTCATCAGAAGCAATCTGCTGCTGACAATGATGTCATTCCTATTGTAGGAGGACAGGACCTAGTGGTATGGTAGGATAATTCACAGTCACAGTATGTACAGTGAAAACATTGCCCCAAGTCTTTAAACATGGCTTATCATATCCCCCCTCAACCTTCTTTTCGTAAGGCTAAACACTCCCAGCTCCCTAAGCTGCTCCTCGTAAGACATTTCTTCCAAGCCTTTAACCATTCTGTTCGCTCTCCTGTGGACTCGTTCAAGGTTGTCAACATCCTTTTTAAATTGAAGTTTGCAGAACTGGACACAGTACTCCAAGTGGGGTTTGACCAGAGCAGAATAGAGTGGTACCATCACTTCCCTTGATCTAGATCAGTGGTTCTCAACCTGTGTGTTTCCAGATGTTCCTGGACTGCAACTCCCAGCAGTCTTCATCGCTAGCTGACCTGGCCAGGATTTCTGGGAGTTGCAGTCCAGGAACATCTGGGGATACACAGGTTGAGAACTGCTGATCTAGATACTATGCTTCTGTTGATGCAACCAAGAATAGCACTGGCTTTCTTGGCCACCATATCACAATGCTGATTCATGTTCAATTTATGCCCCCCCCCCCAGACTGAACGTGAGTCAGTAGTGTCACGAGGCAGCCAAGAAAGCCAATGCAATTCTTTCAGGGGACAAGGTGGATATTGAGCCGTCTGAAGACCTTCTGGCTCCCAATTAGCAATGGGAGCTCAGTAGGACTTAACATTCAGGATAAGTTGATTTATCCTTTAACAATTAATCCGATGGGTGCTTTTCAAGGAGACATACTTTTGTATTGAGACCCACTTAAAAAGAGAGACACTCCTTTGTGTTTTGTGTCTTCTCCCCTTTTGCCATGGGAAAAAAACCCACAATGCAGAATGGCACAGTATCGCCATCTTAAGCAAAATGAAGCAGGAGGAGGGGAGAAACAAACACAGAGGCAACAACAGAGCAGCCTCTTCATGCAATATATTGGCCTTCAAGACTAAACCCTAAGAAGATGATGACAATTTTTTAGCATTATTTACATGATTATTCCCCCAAAGAGGTTACTCCTGCTCTCATGTAGATTTTGCTAAATATCTATGGCTTAGTAATTAAAACGAAAAGAAACGAAGGCATTCAGGCAATTTTTTATAAAAAATAACCTGTGATATTATTTATTTATTTATTTATTTATTCTTGTATTTATATCCCGCTTATCTACTACAAGTAGTACTCTAAGAGGCTAACAAGCAATGAATATAAAATCGACAACAATAAAAAAGTATAAAGCAAAACAACGTAAAACAATAAAACATAATATACATGTAAAATGACTTTTGGTTAAATGGTTTCGATGGCGGGGGGGGAATGACTTTTGTGATGGTTTCTTTTGCATGCTGATCAAGCAAGATTTCTCAGGTTGAGTGGATGTTCCTTTCTTCTCTACATCTTGCTTAATGGATGATAAATATTTAACCTTTCTGCTCTCATTGTTTGTTCTGAAAGAGGATTGTGGACTGTGATTTTATTTTGAGACTGTCGATCTCCCAAACTTTCTTTAGCACGTACAATAGATACCTTTTGGTGGGAAGGAGGTTCGGCACTGAAGATATTACTGGACAAAAGTGGCTCCGTTAAACCAAGTGAACAAGGGTATGACTTTGTCAAAACTAAACTGTTACATTCCCGTTAGCATCAGTAAGAGAGATTCCAGTGTCCACTTAACTCCTGCATGAAAGATAAAGGGACTCTAAAGCAGTCACCACATGCTTTACCTTTCTGTGCACCAAACCTACTTTCCGGTCATTTAAGTGGCACTTATTGGGTTTGATGCAGTGTAGAGAGGGGAGTGCTTAATGGATTATTCTCCAAACAAAAATGGCTGGGTTTCTGTTGCACAGCTGTCTGCGTGCAACATGAAGCTGCAGCAGTGACAGAGAAATCTGTACAACCATGTGAGCAGTTGCACAACTGAGGTACGCGATTCCCCTGTGCCAAGGCACAGAACCTGGCAAATGTACATGGACATAACTTTACATCCCATGAAGACAAACAGGAGATCAGCCTCCAATATTTTATTTTTTTTCTTTGTTTTTTTTGCTTCTGAAACAACCGAGACCACTTATTTGGAAAGAAAACTACAAAGGTTTGTGAGCATTTTATCTAATTTGCTTTTTTGGAGTGAGCAAATGGTAAGTTGTAGGTCCTTTCAATATGTGGTGCTGTAAAATGGGCAGTAAAATGGGGTGGGAGATAACTGGGAAAAGTGTAGGTTATTTTGAAGCCAATGGAGAGCTCCCATGTTGTCCTAGTAGCAGTCACTTTCTTTATTTTCTCTCTCTAACAAAAAATCTGTTCAACGCTGCTTCCCAGCTCCTGCCATCCTAGCAGTTTTAAAGCATGTAAATGCAAGTAGATAAATAGGTAAAAAGTGGGAAGCTATACAGTGTTCCATGCATAGAAATGCACTTAGCCATCCCAGCCACATGGCCATGGACTCATACAACATTGGCTCTTTGGCTTGGAAACGGAGATGAGCACCACCCTAGAGACGAGCACAAGTAGCACACATGTGAAGGGGGAACCATAACCTTCTTTTTATGAGAAAGAAACTCTTCAAAAGAATTTTGAAGACCACATTTGTTTAAACTCTGCTACATATCTGATATGTAATTCTGACATCACACTTCAGACAAGTACTTCAGTTAATAAGTGAGCACCATATTGCTTATGGATTCTGTTGGTCTAAAATCCACCATGGCGATAGGACAGTGATGGTGAACCTTTTAGAGAATGAGTACCCAAAATTGCAATTCAATACCCATTAATTTTTCTCAAAGTGCCAATAAAGCAATTTAACCTACTTGGATTGTATAGTATATGTACTGCAGAAGTACAAGATAGTATTGTTACCGCCAGTTGTGTAGTAGCCCTCTGTATTACAGCTATTTCAGCAAGGTATTTTGGAAATTTCTTGGAGATCCAGTGAAGATGATCACAAGCCATCCGAGCACTCATCCTTACAGGAACTATGCTGCTTCTTCAGATGATACAGCATCTTCAATGCACTCGTGGAAGAGAGGTAGGTCATTTTGGGGTAGAGCAGCTCAGGAGGCAGTTTGAGGAAATCAGGAAGTAGCTAGGTTCGACCACTTGGAACAAAGCTAAAGGAAGTAACCCAGAGAAAAGAGAAAGTTAGTTTTCCAGGATGAGCAGAATGGGTCATGTCACGGAATACTTTGAAGCAACTAACATGTGAGCATGTAGAATAAAGTCACAAAAGATTTCTTTCTTGGACTGTGATTTTCAGCTTCAAGTTCCTTCTTTAATCCTCATGCCAAGAATTTTGTAGGTAATATTTCTGTGGAAATGCTTAGCCAAGTACCAAGGGAAGAGGAATATTAGAATAACAAAGCCTCACAAATCCTTTGAGAGATGCATTGGGGTAAACATTTTTGAACAGTGCTCAAGATGATACGTTACCAATGTCTTGTGCAGTACAATGCAAGAACTTTCTTACATATCCTTTCTGGAGTTGCCTGTGCAGATCTTTTACTGAACATGTGAAGGTGTTCAGAACCTCTGTGGGGGGGGGTACTGGGGGCAGAACTTACAGCCATACCTTCAACCCCACCAACCTTTGAGTTTTGCATACTTTCAAGCTGGATAATTGAATAGGGCTTGTAAGCCAAGAACGACTATATTCATTCACTCCCTGCAGTTTCACACAGGCTTATTTATAACCAGGCTGCCACTAGATTGGAAGAGAGATTGAAATCACACACTGTGAATGTGATCAGTGGAGAAGAAATATATCAAATGAAGAAAGAGGAGAAATAATCCAGTTCTCTTTGTAAATTAAATATTTGGGCAACCTTAGAACAGAGGCATTTGTTGAACATCAAGAATTATTATCCAGTGAGTTCCATTCATTTTATTTCTTGGATGGAATTTAGTATGTGCCCTTCACTTCATCTGGGCCTTCTTGACCCACTCCAGTAACCATCTTTTCTGTGTCATTTCTTTGGATTCCTTACCACTGCCCTCTTCATCTTCCTTTAGCAGGCCTCTATTCAGGTAATATGCTCTAATTGGTCCCAGCCCAATCCCTTACACATTGTATACATGAGCTGATTGAGAGGAAGGTGTTATATATAGAGATGGTCATGAACCATTGTTTCAGCCAACAGTTCATTTAGCAGTCAAATAGGAGGTTGGTGCTTCAACATCCTCAAGGCACCTCCATTTTTGGAAGTGACTTCTGGTTCACCGGAAACCACTTCTGGGGCCTCCGAGAGGCTCGGTAAGCCTGTTGGAGGACTGCTTGGGGCAGCACCAGGGATGGGGTAAGTGCAGGAGGCCTCAAACAGGCCCATGGAGCTTGTCCCAGGGGCCCTTGCCTTCATATGCCACGGTCAAATGATATACTGGGACAACAGTATATGAACCGCAAGATGGTGGGGGACAACTGTATTACCAATCTTTAAAGTAAAATAATCTTTTAAAATCTAAGAGAACTAGGAAGTGATTTCGGGTTCTCCTGACAGGTTTTCCAGCAATGGCATTTTCAGATCAACAAGGCTGTGTTTGCATACAGATGCAATCAAGTTCTTGACTGAACAAAAAATAAAGGGAAAGACCAGAGGGTGACATTTATGAGCCAACCATTTATCACTGTAAAGTAACACAAAAGTTGAAAGGCTGGGTTGGGCTGTCATACAGAAAATAGACTCTCAGTTTCATGACAGTGAGATATATCAAAAAGATGCCTCAAGGGCCTTGCTCTGCACCATTAATTCACTCAGAACAAACGAGGAAGCACTCACACTACAACAGTGCACAGCTCTCACTGCTGTGCTGTACTCCCGTGGGTCAGTGATAAATATATGCACCCTTGTTCAATTGTGGGGAGTCTCACATTACTGGCATAATATAATCACTTCCTGCTAGAAACCCTATTGTGCTCATATATGCAAGCATACATGTACAGGAGAATATGTCGGTGAACATCTGTACAACTTCCAGATGTACAGGAGAATGAGCAATAAAAAGATGAAGGGGTCATGCTTCCTCCCTGCAGCCAAAAACTGCCTGCTAAAAGCAGATCCTATTAAGGAAAGATGAATTAAACAGAAGTAGATGCAAAATGCCTTTGACATCAACAAAAGCCTACTGAGACTGAATACATTTATTTATTCAGTTATTTAAAATATTTCTACCCCGCCTTTCTCCCTAAAAAGGAACCAAGGCAGCTTACAGCATGAAAAAAAGGCAATATTAAAAGCTAAGAACAGTGACTAAAAAGAATTTTTAAAAATACCATACTGAGAAACATAACACCAAAACACATTCAAAGGAGTAAAAGCACAACAATCATTTAAAAAATCATCGCAGGCGCGCTCATTGAGAGTGGCCACACCCAGAGAGGCGCGGAAAACGCTCACGCGAAACCGCGCCTTCTCTGTGGTGGGGCCTTCACTCTGGAATCATCTCCCCTCTGAGCTGCGCCTGCTCGAGTCCCTGCCTGCCTTCAAGAGGTCCTTGAAGATCTTCCTCTTCAAAGAGGCTTATGGTGACCTTATCAGTTAGGTGTTTTTTTTTTCCCCCTTCCCTTCCCCGTCCCTACTTTCTGCCGCCATCTCGTCCTCCGTTGCTTCTTGCCTGGTGGTTCTTTTACTTATCTTATGTGTGTTGTTTTTTTCCCCTTGATATTGTTAGCCGCCCCAGAGTTCCGCCAGGGAAGATGGGTGGGATATAAGCTTTTAAATAAATAAATAAATAAATAGTCTCAGGCAGTCAGCCACCAAGAGAAAGCTTGCCTGAAGATAAAGGATGACTACTCCATGGGTTTCATGGCTAAGACAGGGCTTGGACTGATGCTGTTCCAAATCAAGTCCAACCTTTTCTCCAACATACATGTCATATGGACTCTTACAGTTCTCTCAGAGGAATGCTGGATCAGAAGACAACATTTAGGCTGTCTTTCCTACTGTTTCTTTTTCTCTCTCCCATGTCTGCTGTTTGGTATATTTTCTGTACAGTAGCAATAAGGAAGAGAAGAAAATGAAAAAGGCATAACTGAGCAATTACACCAGATTTAAACATGGAAAGGGTCATATTTAAATCGCTTCAATTTTTTTAAAAAAGCTACTGAAATTTGAATTGCTTCAAATTTTTTAAAAAACTACTGAAGACCTGGTTGTATAGAATGGCCTTTCCTGATTTTTCAAACATTCAATAAGACACCATTCATTTCACTGCTTATCTTCTCTCCCCGCCTTCGTTTTATCAATCAATGCAATTTTTATCATTATTTTAGCTTAATTTTAGTTTATTGTTGTCGATTTATGTATATTTTGTTTTATTATGCTCCTTGTATTTTGCTTTTTTAATATATTCCTTTGTTAGCTTGTCATGTGATTCCATGTTGTAACCTGCCCAGAGTAGCCCTGGGGCTAGATGGGCGTTATAAATCAAATCAAATGAATGAATAAATAAATAAATAAATGAATAAATAAATAAATAAATAAATAAATAAATAAATAAATAAATAAATATGACTTGACAAATAATATTAGGCTTCTTGATTGGAAATGACTACAGGTATATCTGCACTACACAATTGTAACAGTTTAGTACCACTTTAACTAAGGAATCTTTACTAGTATTTTGTTGTTAGAGTTTTGAAATTAGGTTCAGATTCTGTCACTTGGTCATAAAACTCACTAGGTGCCCTCAAGCCAGAAATACCCTCTCAGCCTGATCTACTTTATAAGGGAAAACAGGAAAATGTACAGGACCAATAGTTCACCTCAAGAAAGCTGGGCTATAATAGCAACAAATACCCTGGTATTTAGTTCCATGGATTCTCTTGTCCAAAACATAGTTTATTGATTGATTGAAAGCTACTCTGGGCAGTTCACAAACATAAACAAAAGACAACAAAAGACATGATACAGCTTAAAATAGTAAATAAACAAACTAGTCAATCAAAATGAATATTACATAAATAACCATAAAAAGGACAAGTAAGCACAAATAAATCAAAACCATTCAGCAATTCAAAATAAAACACAAATGAAAAGAAAAAGGGTTGATAAAAATATCATAAGGTAGAAAAGAAGAGTAGTACATATTTATATTAACAAGTTAAAGTGGAATGGTCAGGGAAGGACAGCCTATAAACCCAGGTTTTCAGTAATTTCTTGAAGGCTTGTCATGAGGGCATCAGGCAAATCTCTTGCAGAACCTGGTTCCACAAGTAGGGTGCAGCCACTGAGAAGACCCAGTTCCTTGTTGCCACTTTCCGGGCCTCCCTCATGTTCAGCACCTATAGATGGCCAGCCTAGCTCAAACAAGTGATCCTGGCATCCGGGAAGAGCGGTTCTGCCAGATACAGAGGTCCCAAACTGTCTAGGGCTTGTATGTACAGTGACCCCCCGCCATTTCACGGTTCCAGCATTGTGGTCCCACTATACATTGCGGGACCGCAGTACCAGAACGGGGGACTGGGTTGCTCCGCGTGGCCCTCCCACGCACCCCGGAGAAGCCTCGGGCGGATCGCTTTCACCCCCAGGCCCCTCTGGGAGGCCTCAATGCCATGTGGGGGGTGGCAGGGAGTGATCTGATCACTCTCCACACACCCCCACCCATTCTGGGAGGCCATGGAGCCGGGCGGGGGGCCACCGGGAGTGATCCGATTGCTGCTCCCGGCGGCTGCGCGGCTCTCCTGCCCCTTTGGGCAGGCCCAGCTGCGCAGCTCACGTGGCCCCTGGCCCAGCTGGCGCCCTTTGGGCAGGCCCTCACAGCCGCCCGGGACTGCTGCGGGGACGGACGGCGTCCCTCCACGCAGCCGCCCCAGGCGACTACGGAGGGCCTCGCAGTCATGCGGTGGGATGGTGGGGGGTGATCGGATCTCCCCCTCGCCCCCAGCCCCCCACCAGCTTCTGCATATCACGGATTTTCATGGATCGCGGGTGGGGTGGGCCCCTAACCCCTGCGATCGGTGGGGGGTTACAGTATTGTTAATACCAAAACCTTGAAGTTGGCATTTCTCTGAATGATAGCAGATAATTTTAAACTATTTCATCAAAGTGTAAATCCCAGAATCATAAACCTATACACTGGACTAGTAGCACTGACACTGGCTGGCAGCATCTCTTCCAGGTTTTAGATAAGAGTATTTTCCTCTGTGGACTGAACATGGTGGTTTTTATTTATTTATTTATTTATTTATTTATTTATTTATTTATTTATTTATTTATTTATTTATTTATTTTTGCAAAACATGTGATCTACCACTGAGCAATGACCCTTTGCCTGGACAGAGATACAACTAATGGAAGTGATACCAGGCTGGCATGGCTGCATTGTGTGGATACACTTTGTATCCTTTTCTCCACAGACACACTGGATCTGTTCACAAGAAGAAGATTGCTGCCAGTACTTAAATTGAGCTCCATGCTCTATTCAGTGGGGCAATCTGTTCATTGGAGAGACCTGAATATATTATCCATACACCAGTCATTAGTTGTATTCCTCTCTCTAGGCAGACTAGTCATTCATCTGAAATCTCATTAGAATATGAAGGGCAGAGACGTCATAAATAGAAATGAGGAATATTCTCACCAGTAGAAAGGATCTATGTCCTAATCTGGCCAGTGGAAGCCCTGCATCTCTGTGGGTCTGCCCTTCCTCCAAACCACACCAAAAGCATCTCAAAGCAAGGTGTGAAGCCAAGAAGAGATACAATCTGAAACTTTTTTTCCCAGGGAAGCAATTGCATGGCCATGCTTCCTTAACATCATTAAGCCAACAGAAGATTTCATTAGTTTTCTTTTGCCAGGTTACTAATTCTGACACATCAAGACTGTCAAGAAATCACATTATTTCTACCTTTCAGTATATTGTTCTAAACTGTTGAGGGTTCTGAGATCTGCACAAAAGGCCTCTGCAAAAAAATAAAAAAAATAAAAAAATAAAAAAATAAAAAAAAAAAATAACATATTTTCCTTTTGTCCAGCAAAGCATGTAAAACCACAGGAAGCACATGGGAAAACTGCAAGCAGACTATCTGATGCTTCTGATTGCAAGAAGGCAACACATTATAAATTTGCACACTTGTACAATTTGCAGAAAGATAGTTCTTGCACCTGCACACGCTATAGATGAGATATCCAGGAAATAGCTCACCTCTTCATAAGCAACCAGAATTTTTTTTTGCCTGTTCTCAGTTTTTGTAGATGAGAGCAAGACAATTTGTTTCCCAGTATCAAATGTGATATCCCCTGATAATTTCCCTCCCACTTTCTATCTCTTGAGAACTCATCTACTCAAGAGGAGCAAACACCTCCAAGAAGCAGCAGCAGCTAACAATGACTTGTTGGATGCTGCTGCAATTTAGGAGTCACATTCAGAGGGCGAGAAGTACGTTTGGTGTTTTCCAAGCTTTCTTTCTCTATATTAATATCTTTTTCCTTTCTCTTCTGTTTTATTCTAAGAGCCTTTGTTTACTCTGTTTTCTCTCTCTCTCTCTCTCTCTCTCTCTCTCTCTCTCTCTCTCCTTCCTTCCTTCCTTTCTCTCTTCCTTTGGCCTCCCCTATCACTGTGATTTCATTTGATGCCCTGCACATAAACATCCAGCAGTTAAGTGGATGTGCTGCAAGGCCACTGCTCCTCAGCGTTTTGCCTGGCAAGACCATCCACATTCCTCAATGCACCCAAGACAAGTGTCCCTCCCCTCCAATTAACTTATCAGCAACCTAAGTGGATGGAAGATCAAAACAGTGATGTTCAGACACAACCCATTTCTCAGCTTGCATCTCTAAGAGGGAGAGAGAAATTTAATAAAGAAGATCATTCATCCCCTTGATATCTCCAGCTTTCAGTAATGCACTGGCTGTGTAAGAGACTGTCATCTGTTCTCCTGTAGATAATGCGAAATCTTGTTTGATGATCAAATTGACTAATGCATTACCTATGTATTATCCTTACAGATTTTCAATAGATTTTGCAGAATGAAAGTAATTGAGGCTCTGTTTTTCCAGGCAGAGTAAATTGAAATCTTCAAAATGCAGCAACTCAGGTTAGATGTTTAGTAGGTGGAAAGGGTCATCTTTAGGCTTTTTGTATATTCAGAAGCTCGCCTTTTGATCTTCTTATTTCATCCACTGAAAAGCATACAAGAGCAGCTGTTAAAAGCAGCTGGGGGGGGGGTAGGAATGGTTCAAGCAGCACATTCAACCTCTATCCCCAGCCACTCCGAGACTGCCTTTGAAGCAGGAGAACAGGAAAAATGTGAGACCTTTGATTCTGTGCAACTAATCCAAAAATAAATGACATTTTCTTCATGCCAGCAACATTGCTATTAACTTCCTTTATAAAACCTGCCCTTGTTTATTATGATTAATCTTTCTTCTACGGCTTCTGGATACAATGTATACACATATAAACATCTCCCCAAAAGTACCACAGCTAAATGGATTTAAAAGCAAAGTGTTCTGCTTATATACCACCCCATACCACTTCACGTAGTCTCTGGGCAGTTTACAGTTTCTAATTACAGTAATGCAGGCTACACATTCCCCACCCCATGCCCCAGCAAGCTGGGTACTCATTTTACCAACCTCGGAAGGATGGAAGGCTGAGTCAGCCATGAGCCGGCTACCTGGAATTGAACCCCAGGTTGTGAGCAAAGTTTTAGCTGCAGTACAGGCATTTAACCACTGCGCCACAAGGCTCCTCCAAGAACTCTTAATGCTTAGCCAACCCTTACTATCTAGAACAGTGGTTCCAAACCTCAGTTAGCACAGCTGGTGGTCCTGGGCATTGCCTTCCATGAACACCTGAGTTGCCCAACATTGGAAACCACAGGTCTAGAACAGCCTTCCTGAACTAGGGGTTCTCTAAGGGCCTTTTCACACGACCCCTAAGATCCGCTGGCCACTTAAATTCGGACCAGAGATCTTAGGGGTTTGTCGCTTTTCCTGCGTTCCCACCCCCTCCACACTCCTGGCTGCTGGCTGCGTGAGGGGAGGGAGAAAAAAAGGAAGAAAGGAATGCCGCTCACCTCCGTTCTGCCGTCCCGGCACTGCATTTAGATCTCTTAAAGGGGCAGGGGGGGCAAAAAAAAGAACAAACAGAAGCAAGGAGAGCAGTCACTACGTTATATCTGCATCAGGAATTTTCACCTCCGGAGAGCAGGTACCTGAAAAGTGCGCTGGGACGCGTTTAGGTGGGCGTGGTCGCACTTAATTATCTGTAAACTCCGGAGCTGGTGGGGAAACAATTTTAAGCTCCAGAGCTGGGAGCCATTTGCCACGGAGTTTAGGGGTCATGTGAAAAAGCCCTAAATGTCTTAGGCTTCAGTTTCCTTCAGCCCTAGAGAGTATAACCCCTGAGCCAGAATTATGGGGTTTGTAGTCTAAAACATTTGGAGGTGACATTAGTATTCATCTAATGGAGCTGCCTAGATGCCCTAAGCACATCCTATCTTGTCTGATTTTGGAAGCTAAGCAGGGTTGGCCCTGGTTAGTACTTGGATGGGAGACCACCAGGGAATACCAGGTGCTGTAGGCACCTGGAGTATGAACTGGCAAAGCCGCTCCAGTATTCCTGCCAAGAAAACTCCATGGATATGGGATTACAAAGAGTTGGTCACGACTGTAATGACACAGCACACACACTCACACACACACACACACACACACACACACTGGAGCTCAGCCATACAAGTTCTTCCACTTCCATTGTTCTTTATCTACTTCTCCGGTCTTCCAAGCCCATCGGCATCAGGCCCTCCCCTTCAATTTTTCCAGACATCTTTCAGCAATCTAAAGTCTGTTTATTCCTTCTCCCCAAACATTCAAGACTGAAGAATAATTATAATAGCTGTGAAGGAGAAAGATTTTCATTGTAGTCAACAGATGACTAGCAAAGAAAGGGTATTCCTTACAGTACATCCCAACAAAAAGGGACACGAAGCTCATTTTTTTACCTGAGATTGATGCTCCAGGTACTCCACAGTTTCCTGGCAGAAAATAACACTCTGATTAGGTGGCCTGGTAGGACCTTCAGTAGCTTAATAATGCTATCTCAGTATTTATCCACGATTAAGCATCCTGGGTATGGAAGGTTTTAGCCTTGAGGAAGATGCTCTATACATCAACCACAGGAGGGTTGGCTGCAAGAGGGTTGACTCTGAGTATTAAGTTGAACTCTCTGATACTCTTACTCAGGTTTTCTAAATGTGAGTGTGAATATTCAGACAAATGCTGTTTTAGGCTGAATGTCCTAACAAAGGCTTGTTTTGTTTTGTTTCAAAAAGAGTGTTTTAGTAACATATGCTTACTAGGAAGTGAACCCAGTAATAATAATAAAAATTATGTGAAACCCAACTTCAGCTTCCTGACAAAATTGGTAGTTAGGTCTGCTATCAAGTGGCTAACAATAGCAGTGAAGCTACAAACAGAATTAAGTTAACTAACATTAATTAATCCATTTGAAATAAACCCAAGTTTTAAACTCCTAGGATCCCCTGATTAGAAAGGGTTCATAGTGTTGAAACTATGGTGCCAAAAAGGCATAAAACAGATGTAGATTAATAATGGCTCAAATTCTGTTGTAAAGGTTACTAATGTAGGCCAACTGAAGCAATGGGGAGATGTATTAAGTCTTCCATAAGTTCCTTTGATTTGCATGGGCCCACTCTAACTGTGTTATCCTGTGCTAAAGTCACAGTTAGGGTAAGCTTATCTGGGTGAATGGAGTATACAGAGAGCTTGACTGAGTAACTCTCCATTGGTGCACTGGGTCTCCTACAACACAATTTACTACACTAAGCAACAGGATTTTGGCTATTAATTTAATATCACTTCTTGTTGGTAGCAAAAAAAAGTGGTGAGATTTTAGAAGTAGAGTTTTAGTTCATTTTGTTATTCGTTATTCATTTGGTTACATAACGAAAGGAATAACGAACCCCAGAGTAGATTTAGAATGAAATGAACTGAACCGGAAAAAATTGTTTGTTTTGGTTCGTTTCGTTAATGGCGGCACCGGAGACGTCTCCTACCTGGTGCTGGTCCTGGAGGTCTGGTCTTCCTGGCTTCAGGGAGGGTGACCAGGAAAAAAAAGAGCTGGTTGGCAGTAAAAAAAAAAATTAGAATTAAATATATTTTTTTAAAGTAGTGTAGCACCGACCCAGCCCCAGGGGTGGCTGGGTTGGTGCCCTAAACTGAAGGGGAAAAATTAAAAATAAAACCAGTGCCGACCGGGCCCCAGGGGCCACATGGTCGGTGCTTGAAGAAAACAACAACAACAACAACAACAACAGCAACAACAACAACAAACACCCCATTCTACAGCTGTATAGTGGGCCAGGAACCCAGAAGTTAAAAAAAAAAAACAATAAAAAGAAAATAAAAAGGAGTGTTGACTTGGGTCCAGGGGTAGCTGGGTTGGTGCCCTAAAATCAAGAAAAATGAATTTTAAAAACCAGTGCCCCTCCCCCAGGGGCTTGAAAAAAATAATCAACCCCCCTGATCCGGCGCGGGTCCGGTACCGGCCCATGAGCACCGGCCCCGGGTCACGGAACTGGCCTGTGGCCAGCAAAAGAAAAAAAGGCGACCGACCTGCACTACAGCTGTAGCGCAGGCCACATGGTCAGCAGTAAATAATAATAATAATAATAATAATAATAATAATAATAATAATAATAATAATAATAATAATAATAATAATAATAATAATAATAAAAGGAATGCAAACCTGGCCCCAGGGGTGGCTGGGTTGGCACCTTAAAATCAAGAAAAAATATTAAAAATAAAACCAGTGCCGACTGGGACCCAGGGGTCGCGTGGTTGGCACTTAAAGGAAAAAAACAACAAGAAAAGCCCCATGCTATAGCTGTAGTGCAGGCTAGGAACATGGAAGTAAATAAAATAAAATAAAATAAAATAAAATAGAAATAAAATAAAATAGAAATAAAATAAAAGGATCACCCCGCCGCCACTGCTGCCGCCCGGTAAGATGATGATGATGATGTGGATGATGAGGATGAGGATGCTGCCAGTCCAGTTTCTGCAACTGCAGTGTCTGGGGGGGGTTTGTATTTTTTAAAAAATGTTTTTTTCCTGCCTGCGCGCTGTCAAATTGATTAAATCACGCAAAGGGGAAAACAAATAATGAATCAACGAACCGACAAAATTATTTTTTCTAAAAAGCTTGTTAAAAACAAAACGAAACAAACCAAACCCTAAAACGAACTGAACCGAAATGAATTGCCATTTTTTCGGTTCGCGCCCATCTCTATTTAGAATTCATATCACTGCTCTTTAAAATTGAAATAAACATTTACAGAGACTTCAAGGAAAGGAAAGATTGCAGGCTTAATTGTCATGGTTTGGCAATTAAAAGCAGAGGTCGGGCTGAACAGATGGGTAGATATGTAAAATATTTCATGTATCTTTAATAGCTTGCAAAGGAGGCAATCTTGAGGCAAGAAGCTTTCCCCAGGGGCAAAAAAAGTTGCCAAAATTATTCTGAAAAATCATTAAAAACTGCAGGGGTGCCACCCCCCTCTGTATCAGCTTACAGCAGTCAAGAAATATTCAGCATCAAAGTAAATAGGGCAGTCCCTCATCATGCAGAGTTCTGGGAATACTTTGAATAACATGTGGTACTTGGGACCAGAGAGGATAGATTTCTGCCAAGTGGATGAATGCACTTTTTAAAATAATTACTTCCATGAGAAGATTCATAAAAAATGTAGCAGCAGAAGAAGCCTTAATAATAATAATAATAATAATAATAATAATAATAATAATAATAATAATAATAATAATAATAATAATAATAATAATAATGTGGTGTCTCAACTTACGAATCAAATTGGTTCCAAATGCATGCTCTTAAGTCGAACTACTCTTAAGTCAGGGTACCAATCTAAAAAATTGAAAAAATAAGTTAAAAATGAAAAAATGAAAAAAAAATTGTAAGTCAGGCAGACCATATCTAAAATGTGTAAGGCAGCAGTTAAAATGCCAACAGTTTTCCGCTCCTAAGTCGAATTGCTCTTAAGTCGAACTGCTGTTAGGTTGGGGTACCACTGTAATAATAATAATAATAATAATAATAATAATAATAATAATAATAATAATAATAATAATAATAATAATAATAATAATAATAATAATAATAATACCCCCGTGTTTCCCCGAAAATAAGACACTGTCTTATATTTATTTTTTCTCAAGAAGACACACTAGGGCTTATTTTCAGGGGATGCTTGAATGTCAGCCCTCCATGCAACCAAAGCCTTTGCTCTCCTGTCAGCAATCCATTCACAGATACTCAGGAAAAGCAGCCTCACAGACTGTTGTTGGTTGGTGGGAATGGTGTAGTGATGCGTGAACTCCTTTCCCCTAGCCATTCGTGTGTGCACAATAGGATGCCTGTGACCACGGTTACCACATGCACACACGTGCATACGTGATGCGGTTGCCACCTGCGCACCTGCACAAGTGCAAATGGCTCGGAGAAAGAAACTGTGGCAGATAAAAGGCATTCTAATCTTCCTTACTGCTCTGTGCCAAAATGCATGCCGTAGCTATGCAGTGTATCTGCATAAGCCATGCCCATCACTAGGTCTTATTATCAGGGTAGGGCTTATATTTAACAAATGCATAGAAATCCTTCTAGGGCTTATTTTTTGGGGAGGTCTTATTTTCGGAGCAGGGTAATAACAATAACAATGTGCCACAGTGGCACTGAGAAAAGGAAAAATCTCTGAGAGTGAAGGAATTGAAATGCCAAATGTACAAGCCATTAAGTATCATCAGTCTGAAGCCTATAAATATCTGGGCATGCTGCAATTAGATAATATCAAGCATGGGAAAGTGAAAAATGTGGTCAGTAAAGAATATATCCAAAGGGTTAGAAAATTATTAAAAAGTAAGGTGAATGGTGGTAACACCATCAAGGCCATTAATAGCTGGGCCATACCGGTCACCAGGTATACCGCTGGCATTATAAACTGGACTCAGATGGAGCTAGATAGTCTGGATAGGAAAAAAGAAAACTTGTTTACTATATTATTTATTTATTATTTGTTTGTTTGTTTCATTTATATACCACACTATCTTCCTACAGGAACTCTAGGCGGTTTACAAAATAAAAACCTCAAGGTAAAAACAGTATGATCAAAAGAGAGGAAATACCCTCTTTTGGAGCAAGGACGTACAGGGAAGAAAAAAAAAAAAAAAAAGAAACAAAGAAACAAATGGAAAGCAAAATAAACAGATTAAAATGAAATGGAAAATTAAATTAAAAGGTTGCCATATGCCTCCTTGAAAAGTATAGTTTTCAAAGCCTTTTTGAAGGCGAGCAGAGACCGTGCAAGGCTCACTTGGTAGATGGTTCCACAACACGGGGACCACAACAGAGAAGGGGCGTCTGCACGTGACTGACCTCCATGCCTCCCTAGGAGTGGCCACTCTAAGTGAGCGCACCTGCGACATTCGGGTGGGCCTGGCCTCAGTTGACCTCTGGACGATACGCTCCGACAGGTATTCAGGACCCAAGCCATGGAGGGTTTTGAAAAACAAAACCAGGACCTTGAACTATGCATTACATCCACACAGTGATGTTGACAGGCTGTATTTACCTAGAAAATTAGGTAGCAGAAGTCTGCAAGAGAAGCTATGTATAAAATAGTACAGAGCCAGCATTATTGGAGGTTAAAAACAAGGTGTTTAAAGTAAAGCAAACAAAGGGTTAATACAGGAAAACAACAATGCAAATACAAACTGATAGCTGGCATAATAAAGCACTGCATGGGCAGTTCCTCAAAAAAATCAAAGGAAAAGTAGATGAAAAGACCTGGTTATGGCTCACCAATGGAACACTGAAAAAAGAGACAGAAGCCCTGATTTTTGCAGCTCAAGAACAAGCAATCAGAACATATGCAGTTAAGGCTAGAATAGAAAAATCAGCTGAGTACCCCACATGTAGACTCTATAAAGAGGCGGATGAAACTATCGACCATATATTGAGTTGTTGAAAGAAAATTGCTCAGACTGATTACAAACAGCGCCATAATGTAGATGCTCAAATGGTCCACTGGAATTTGTGTCACAAATATCATCTGCCCTTAACAAAGAACTGGTGGGATCATAAGCTTGAAAAAGTGATTGAAAATGAGCATGCAAAATTACTTTGGGACTTCCAAACATTTTGAAGCATAATACCCTGGATATTATGATTGTGGAGAAGAAAAAAGTGTGGATCATTGATATTGCTCTATACCAAGTGATAGTAGAGTCACAGAGAAACAACTTTGAAAAATTACCCGATATCAGGATCTGAAAATTGAACTTCAAAGACTCTGGCATAAAGTGGTACAGATGGTCCCAGTGGTAATCGACACACTGGGTGCAGTGCCTAAAGAGCTAAGCAAATATTTAGAAGAAATTGGAGTTGATAAAGCCACCATCAGTCAGCTGCAGAAAGCCACCTTACTAGGATCTGCTCGCATAATTCGCCGATACATCACTGAGTCCTAAACACTTGGAAAGCATTCCAGTAGTGATTTGTAATACAAAATCCAGGATAGTTAACTTGTCTGCTGTGTGATGATGATGATGATGATGATGATGATGATGATGATGATGATAATAATAATAATAATAATAATAATAATAATAATAATAATAATAATAATAATAATAATAATAATAATAATAATAAATAAATCATTGACAACAGAACTAGTCATAAAACAAAAACAAGTGCATAATCTGGGAGACAAATGAACAAGGCAATATAACTTAGTATAAAACATATTACATATGTACACATGACAAGAGTAATATACAGTAACAATATACATAGCACAGCATATAGAAAAGATACAACACAGCATGTGGAAAGCCTCTCACCTTAGGCAGTCCCAATTTTTACATTGGTTTGCATGATACCTTTATACACAAAGCAATATGGTGTAAGCCAATCACACACTACCTACATGGGATGAGGTGATTTAGCTGTACCACCTGTGCTTAATCATCCTGACCTTCCAGTACTGATGATTCTTTACACCTGTGACCTAGTCCTAATACACATTCTTGTCTAGCTCATGACATTGCAATTTACACAGGATCCATTTTGTAATCTGTTAAATATATATATTACAGACTTTTTGTCAAAACTACAATCCTTGACACATTCTTCTGATTAATTGTGTATGGATGTTCTTAGTGTAGGAGATATCCATATATGATTAAAATATACCTTAGTCAGGTGTATCTGAGTGATGCCAAGAACACTGTCAATAAGGACATACAAATCACACACACCCCCCCCGGCGCCCTGGAGATGCAGTTAATTAGGCAAAGTGGCATTTCAGGATCTAAAAAGCAGAACCCCCGTACCTGCGGGAAAATGCTAGGAAGGAAGAAGAGGAGGAGTCAAGTGTATTTGAAAAACTGCTGTACTTCTGTCAATAGATTAGCCCTTATGAATCCAGACACTCCGTAAGATCATGCTAGATAAAAGAATCCCAGCAGGCATTACATCTTGTGTACGCTCAGCTGTTACCCTCCATTATCATTATGAAAATAAGATCAGTAGCTTATTTGGTAATGCGCTTTCTGAAGAGTAATAGTATTAAAAGCTTGTTGAAGATGCGTGTCACTGCCAATAACAAAAATGGAAAAAATATTCTATTAATATGGCTTCTCCATATCTAGTATGTTTCACAATTGTGCCTATTAAAATGCATGAAAAATCTGTTCTATCCACATTAGGCACTCAGCAGCTTATTACAGAAACCCTGTAAAATATTTCCTTAATATCTGGTTCTTGACAATGAGTGTAACAAATCATACTTGACAGTTCAATTGCTGTTCAACCACAGCTCCCGTTGCAAAGCTGAGTACAGTATAGGACATTTTTGTGATAACTGATCTCCCCCACCCCCACCCCTGATCTTTCTTGAGTTGACCTAGAACAGTGTTGGCAAACCTATGACACGGGTGCCAAAGGTAGCACTCCAAGCCCTTTCTGTGGTGCCTGAAATCACCCCTTCCCAGCCACCTGCATTCAGGTCAAATTGCTGTATTGGCACTTTGCAAAAAATTAGTGGGTTTTGAATTGCAGTTTGGGCACTCGGTCTCTAAAAGGTTTTCCATCATTGACCTAGAGGGTGAGCTTTGATTGATCCATAATATCAGCATGGCTGCCACCATTGCTGCTACTGCCCCCACCCCCACCACAGCTGCTCCCCTGCTGTCCCGCACCACTGTCATCACCACCACAGCCCCTGCCACCATCACCACCATTCCTGTTGCCATCGCTGCCATTCCCCACTCCCCTGCCCCCACCCCTGGCACCCCCTGCCCCTGCTGCCCCCACCACCACCACTGTCACCATTACTGCCCCTGCTGCTATCACCCCTGCCCCCCACTACCACTGCTGCCATCACCCCAGCCCCCAGCCACTGACCCCACCACCACCCTGTCACCATCGCCACCCCCACTGCCATTGCCCCCTGCCCCCACCACCACCACCCTCACCGCTGCCCCATTGACACCCCCACTGCCACTGCCCCAGGGGGGAAAACACTTTTTGTTTTATTCTCATCTCTTTCACAAATCATAATTCCTGTTTTGCACTGTATAGATACTGACAACTCTTTTGTACTCATGGTGATATTTTGTTGCAGACGAAACAAAATGGTTGGTTTTTTTTTTCCATTAAAACGAACCATTTCATTTCCTCTGTAAAATGCCACCAGTCCACCACAAAAAAAAAAAAGTGCCGACCTGGCCGATGGGCCACCTGGTCAGCGCAAGAAAAGATAAATAAAAAATAAAAAACCATCCTGACCAGGCCCATGGGCCAGCTGGTCGGTACAAGATGAGGAAAGTAATAATAATAATAAAACCACGCTGACTGGGCCTGCGGGCCAGCTGGTCGGCACGAGATAAGAAACAACAACAATAATTTTTTTAAAATGTGCCAACTGGGCCCACGGGCCAGCTGGTTGGCACAAGATAAGGAAAAATAAAAATAAATAAATAAATATGTGCCAACCAGGCCCGCTGGCTAGCTGGTTGATGCAAGATACGAAAAATAATAATAATTTTTAAAAAGCTACACTGACCAAGCCCGCAGGCCAGTTTGCTGGCGTGAGTTAAGAAATAATAATAATAATAATATTTTTAAAATGTGCTGACCGGGCCCGTGGGCCAGCTGGTCAGTGCGAGAAAAAATAAATAAATAAATACGCCGACCAGCCCCACAGGCCAGCTGGTCAGCACAAGATAAGAAAAACATAATTTAAAAAAAGACTGGGCCTGTGGGCCAGCTGGTTGGCTCAAGAAAAGTAAAACAAAAAATAAAAATAAAAACATGCTGACCGGGCCACAGGCCAGCTGCTCAGTGCAAGAAGAAATTTTAAAAATGTTTTAAAAATGCACTGACCAGACCTGCAGTCGGCGCAAGAAAAAAAAAAGCAACATGAAACAAACAATATGAAACAAATTTTTAAAAAATTAATTTCGTAATAAATGAAACGAAATGGGAGGGGGGAGAAATGAAGAACAAAATGAATTGCCATTTTGGCATTTCTTGCCCATCCCTAATTTCCAGCCACTGAACTCAAATGGCATTTTCTAAAGTTTATTGAAAAAAAGAAACTTTCTGAAAACCCAGAATGATCCCAGACCTGAGCTCAGCATTCCCTTTACTTGTCAAAACAAATCCCAAGAGGAGACGAGAACTTCTAAGCTTTCATTACATCCATGTGATTGAGCAGTCTAAGTGTGCATTCATGCTAGCAAGATTTAAGATTTTCCCCTCATTAGTCCTATCTGGAAGATACCAAAGCCTACCCTTTTCTTGTTGCCTAGATGCCCTAAGCACATCTGATCTTGCCTTATTTTGGAAGCTAAGCAGGGTTGGCCCCGGTTAGTACTTGGATGGGAGACCACCAGGGAATACCAGGTGATGTAGGTGCCTGGAGTAGGAACTGGCAAACCACTCCAGTAATTCCTGCCAAAAAACTCCATGGACATGGGGTCACAAAGAGTCGGTCATGACTGTAATGACGCACACACACACACACACCCTTTTCGTATA
This sequence comes from Phrynocephalus forsythii, assembly GCA_029282475.1. Taxonomy (NCBI): domain Eukaryota; kingdom Metazoa; phylum Chordata; class Lepidosauria; order Squamata; family Agamidae; genus Phrynocephalus; species Phrynocephalus forsythii. The sequence continues at coordinate 131,704,124 of JAPFRF010000002.1, read as the reverse complement.
GGATCTGTAAACATTGTATAGAACCTGATACGGTTGGCCACATCCTGTCACTGCCCGGCTTACAGTAAGCTACATAAATATTTTCTCGGCCAAATATTATTCAAGATCCCTGGCCCCCCCGAAGGACATGTGGACCTCCTTCTTGAGGACACTTCTGATTACCTTGATGCTGTTTTAAAAAGCTATCCCTTGTGAATTACACTGAGGTTTCCAAGGTGGGACATATTCTAAATGTGGTGTTGTTCTGTCTGTTTTTATTTATTTATTTTTATTTTCTTTAAATGCAGTCCATTGAAATGAATGATTGGCAGTCCAGACTGACTGGTTCCAGCATATTTGATGGCCATGTCAACCCCCCCACCACCTTTTGAACATAAAGCAGCCAGAAAGGAATGTGAAAAAGCAAACAAACTGGTGAACCTTCTTGACAGAGCTGGACTTCTAACATGGATCAAGGTGTTCAAAGCTTCTAATTTCTACTGTGTGTCTCTCTGATCTCTGAAGGCACCATCTAAAGCTCTAGCCAAGCTTAGAAGTCTACTTTGATGTTCCCTTTGGTTAGAAACAACAGAAGTGGTTAATAGGCACCTAGACAGAAAGAACAGAAAAATAAATAAAAACAGACTTTACTTGGCACTATGTAGGACTGAACAGACAACAATAATGGCTGAAATTTGGTGGTGTTTTGTGATTAATATTCTTCACCCCAACCCCTCATTTCAGATTATGGTTTTACCTCCCCAAACAACCTCTATCTCTAGTTATTGCAAATATTTATACCATGTTATATGTAGATCTTGTAAATATTTATATCTTCTTATAAATACAACAATAACACTGCATTCATTTTTCTTTGACTTGATTCCTGCCTCTTCTGCTGAAATTTGCAGCCGCTGCATGATAGAAAACCATTCTTGATTTTTGAACACTCAAAAATATGATAATTAGGAAGCCTCCACACATTAAGAGAATAAATACACATCATTTTTTTGCTTTGTTAGAGATGTGTGTTGAATTTATGTTATCAGTCACCATGTGGCTCCCATTTGAAGGAAAAAAGCAGAGTACCGTATTTTTATGTCTCTAAAATGCTCCCATTTATAAGACAATCCCCAATTTTCTAGCAGAAAATTGTTCACTGTGTGGTTCTCTCATTGGCTTGCTTCCATGTATAAGGCCACCCTAAATTTTTAGTCTAACAGCTTTAGTTAAAAAAAAAAGTCTTATACATGGAAAAATACAGTATATATTGTTCAAATAAGTAATCAACTGCATTAGATTGAGAGAATTACATCAAGAGGTGCATATAGGTGTGTGCATATGGAAGCAGGTCCCACTATTTCAATGGGGTTTACTCTCAGGTAAGTTTTGCAGAGCTGTAGCCTTGTTGTTGTTGATCAGTCGTTAAGTCATGTCCGACTCTTCGTGACCCCACGGGCCTGACCATGCCAGGCCCTCCTGTCTTTCAATTGCAGCCTTACGGAGATACAAAATGATTTATCTGTGTCAGTAACACTGTAGTATTTCCACATCTTTAAAGGTCCCACCATCTCACCTTGTTATAGATGCCATCTCTCAAACAAAATAAAGGACTGGAACCTTTGAACTAGGGCCTAAGAGGCAAATATTATGGACATGCTCATAACTAGATGTCTTGCAGAAAAGTGACTGAAGAGGTTTTCCAACATTTATGAAGTCAGAGATAAAAGGAATCCTGTGCTTCAGTCTAGAAGAACAGTTACCATAAAAAAGAGAAGAAAAATAAGAAGATAATTTGCAGACTCCCACAGGGGACAGAAACTCCTGCTACGGCACTCAGATGCTTGCATCAGTTAAGGGATTCCTTCTTCCAGTCACATATTATCACTAGCATCTATTTCTGACCTAAAGAAAGATTATTAAAGGATTTTTCTTTTTTAAATTCAATTTGAAATTCAATTTTTCTTTTCTAAATTCAATGCTAAATTTACAGCTGTTTTATTTAATGTTAAAGTTAGTTGTAATGTTACAGCTAATCAGAGAGAATAGAGTTTTGCTATTTCTGACTCTGAAGGAAGGAAGGAAGGCTGGTTGCAGAAATAATCAGAAACTGCTTACAGGTATTTATGAGGATGTCCCAAAAACAATTGTGGAAAAGATCACATGTTTAAGAGTTCCAGGCTATTGTGAATTCATGCCAATTTGTGTAGATTATTTAAATTGTTGTGACAAAATGCTGCTAATTAATGTGTTGCTGTTCACAGTGCTAGTTGCATACCAACAAAACAGTATCAGGAATGTGATAGGCAACTCACTAATTAGCAGCAATTCCCCTCTGTGATTTGTGTGATAACATTTATAAATTCTAGGATTCTGGAAAATTATAGCCATCTCAAGAAAGCAAGTTTAAGGACCATAGAAGTGGAACTGCAGGAGGAGAAGGGGGGCTGTATCAGTGCTACTCAGCATTCTCCCATGAAAGCAAAATCTGGAAATTTGCTGGTTTGACCTACCATTTTATAATTTTGGATTCACGTGGATTGAGGCCATGGTGGCTAGAAGGTTCTGGGAGCTGTAATTTAAAAAAAAATCTAACTTTTCCAGTCACTTCAACAACGTGCCCTCTAATTTTCATCCCTGCTGCATGGGTCTTTTTCGTGCATGCCCCCCCTTTCTGGTTCTGTCACAACCATAATAAAAATGGTTGCAATAGGTGCATAGCTTTCCCACCCCTACACAAAGAGGGAAAATTTGTTTTGAGCAAATTTATATGAAGCACCACTGTGACACAACAGGTGCTGCAGAGGCCCATCGCCCCCCCTCCAGTCCCATCAATTCACTTCCTGAGCTCTGTGCACACCTGGGTTCCTTCTCTAGGACTCTTGCACCAATCCAGGGAGGAATGTGGCCAGCCCTTCCCCCACTCCCCCATAGCTGAGCACTCATTGGCTGCATAGAGAGAATCCCTGTTCAGCCTCCTTGCCTGAGTGGTCAGCTGTCCACGGAGGTGGGGAAGATCCAGCCAGGGTCATCCTTGGATTGGTGTGCTAGCCCAGAAAGCTCAGAGTCCAGTAAGTGGACCAGCAGCCTGTAATTGGGAGTGGGGAGCTCTGCCGCACCTGTCTAGTTGTTAATTCTAAAGCTTTTTTCTTGGGAGCAGCCTTCACTATGCATCTTGTCTGTGTCTAGCAAAGGGCATCACCAATGAAAGGAGAAAAGTTCTTTTAGGAGTATGGTGAGTAACAAATAACTGCACTGCTGAGCCTATTTTCTTCGTACTGTCCAATAGGCGAATTTCTGTAATTCTTTGTTTAATCTTGGTTTACCAACACAACATCAGACAACGACAAAACCATCTATCTCCTAAAACACGGATTGAAAATAATTCCAAATATGGGCTGCCAAAGATTAATAACACATATGTGATTTTATAGTCACCACAACAAAGAAAGACAGCAACCGATTCAGTGGGGATCTTCATCTCAATATAAACTCACAGTCCACATTTCTTCTTTTCTGAACCATCTCTCTCTCTCTCCCCCTGCCCCCACCCCTTATTCCTAATATGCAGTGATGGAATGTTTTATATATACTGTATATATACATATTTTTAAAAATGCTAAAGACTTTTCTCATTTTCTTCTACATTGTTCTTAATGTATAAATGTGTTGGTCATTCTGGGTGTACAGTAGAATACTGTTAGATCAAGGGATTCCACCCCCATCCAAGTTGGTTTAATCATGGACTGGTATGAGATAAATCGACACAGTCAAAACATGGTATTAAATTTTTTATTTTTTTTTTGTTTTTTTTTTTGCTTATGAGTGCTGATAGACCCAGTGGTCCTCTCCCACTCACTGGTGGTAACAACCCAATAGCAATCAGTTAAAAATCTAATAATTTGCATCCCTTTCATTACACCACTAATCTGCTACTGGGATAGCTGCTTCACTGTTCCAACATATACGGTTGGCACAAAGAGATCTCAAACACAGAAGAAGAAGAAAATATATAGTAATGTTATAATTTTCTTGTTTTGAACATCAGCCCAAACACAACCAATGTATTAGATTAAATAGTCTTCTTCTAGCCCCACTGCATATTTTTAAGGTTCAACTGAACCCTATATGTGTTTTAATAATATGCATAATACATCCACATAGTATTCCTTCAGAATGTATCCATATGTGAATGTTTGGTGCATATAGGAAGCTCAGCCAATTTCTTTAAATTTCTCTGTTTCTCTTCTATTCTAAAGACTGAACATTACAAGCAGTTATAGTACATGAAAGAATAGTTTGTATGAACAGACTACCAAGCTGTTCTTCTAGGTAAAGCTCATCCACTGTTCCCAGCATTTTCTCCCATTCTTTGCTGTGCAATGTCATTTCATTACATGGTCTGTAGATTATACTTTCAAAGGAAGTGCTCATTTTGGAATTTCATGAGTACCCGTTATTGCATATACTCCCATATTAGTTTGAAGTCTCATTCAGAAGGAGAAAGCTCCAAATCATGCCATCGTTAGCAATGCAATTGCTATAAAGATGGCATAGATGCTAAGCAAAGAACAAGGAAAGCTGAAAGGGGCTGCCTTTATAGCAGTAAATAGAGCATGTAGTTCAGCTGCGGATGCCTGAAAATTCTATTATTTACACATACCACCTGGTCAAAGTCCACTTACCCAGGGGACTCTGCTTTCGGTGGGTGGGAGGAGCTAGATCATGGATGTCTCGAGATCCAATCTTAACCAAATATGGAGGGAGTGGGAAGGAGAATTATCACAAGCTTGAGGCCATGTTTAGTGATTATTGTATTTGGGTTGTTCAAGGTACAGTCCACATACAGATCACCAAAACTGGCAATAGTTCAGCATTTCATTTAGTTCTGGGCAGGTCTCTTTCTCTAAACCACCAGAAAATGGACCATGAAGCCAGTTTATTGATACCCACCACCACCACCTTTGTCATTCATTTCATGCCTATCTCTAATGTTGATTCCCTGTTCCTCACTCCACGGCAAGTCATGGGACAGTTGCAGGAAGAGAAATATGACCATTACTACCTTGACTAGAGGCAGTGTATTTCTGTGGTCTGCACTGGAGATGGGCAAACACTGACCATGAATGGGGGGGGCGTGACACCATGGACTGGGCATGGTTCTGTTCATGTTTAGGTTTGAGGATCCCATTTTGCTGAAATGAATCAAAGTTTTGGATTGCCCTACCCCACTTGGTGCTTTGTTTTGGTTCTTCTCCACCTCTCCTATCATCTCCTTACCTTCTCTTGAACCTGCCACTGCTGTTGTCATCCTATGTAGTTTATTCCCTTATTATCTACTTCAGTGTTCCCTAACCCCCGGGCCGCGGACTGGTGCCAGTCCGTGGATCAATCGGCACCGGGCCGCCTGAGCAACTAACCCTAAGCCTAAGAACGGGAGCGGCGACTGTCCCGCTGGACTCTGGAAGGTCCTAGCGTCTGTCGATACAGGGGTGGGGGGGGAAGAGGGCCTGACGCGGAGCGGCCATGTTCTGCTATGACTCCCTATCGGTGACCCCCATTTCCTCCCCGCCCCGCATGCCCGCGCCTGCGCCGCGCGTGCCCGCCCGCCCGCCTGCCTGCCCGTGGCCCCATTCTTCTACGCGCAGCTTAAATAGGAGGGGAGCGGGCACGGCTGGGTCCAGAGCGCTTTGGCTGCCTTATTATTGTTGGGGGGCCGGGCGGGCGGCGCGGTTAGGTGGAGATCCGCTGGAACCGGCGAACAAGAAGAAGAAGAGGAGGAGGAGGAGGAGGAGGTCGAGGAGGAGGAGGAGGACATCGCGGGTGGAGGAGAAGATGAAGGCAGGTGGGCGAGTGGTCAGCCTGGATGCCCACCTGTCATTCCGCAGGGGGGAAGGTGCTTTTTACATTTGCACCCCATGCAGGCAAGGGTTCTTTTTTGGGGGGGGACTTTTCCCGCTTTTTTCATCTGGGAAGAGCCTTCCTGGCCTGCTTCCCCCCCTGCCGCTGTCGGCTCTTCTTCTCCCCCGTCCCTGCTGTGTGGGGCAGGAGGAGCCCCTCCACCACGCCCGCCTGCCCTGCAGCTGGAAGTGGCGGTGGGGGGGAGGGAGGGAGGAGGAGGAGGAAGAGGTGAGCGAAAGGGGGGGTTGAAAGGGGGTGCACGTCAGGAAAAGCCGGTGACGCAGCCTGGATTGGAAGCCGGGAGCGCCCCCCCCCGTAGGCCGCTTTGGAGGGCAGCCGGCTGGGTCGTGCGCCTCCGCCGCCGCTTCCATCCCGGGCGGAGAGGAGGTGGTGGTGGTGGTGGGACACACACCGAGGGGTGGGCGTGTGGGGAGAAGGGGGGTTGCGCGCGTGTGCCTTTTGTGTGTGTGACACACTTCTGTCACGCATCCCCTCCCTCCCTCCCTCCCTCCCTCCCTTGCCCGCCCACCATCACCAGGCTCAGCTGTGCCTCCAGTACAGTAAGAAGGTTGTGGGGATGGGCGTTGTCGGTTGTTGTTGTTGTTGTTGGTGGTGGTGGTGTTGGTGTTGGTGGTGGTGGTGGTGGTGGTGGTGGTGTGTGTGTGTGTGTGTGTGTGTGTGTGTGTGTGTGTGTGTGTGTGTGTGTGTGTGTGTGTGTGTGTGTGTGTGTGAGAGAGAGAGAGAGAGAGAGAGAGAGAGAGAGAGTTCTGTTCAGCAAGAGAGCAGGCCTAGATCTTTTCGCAGAAGGAAAAGATGGACTAAATCAAAACAAGCGGGCCAGGGAAAAATTATCAAACATTTACTGGTCCGCGGTGATAAAAAGGTTGGGGAGCACTGATCTACTTTACCAGCCCCATACAAAGTCTGTTTTGTCAATGATGCCATGCTGTCCTTCTTAAAACCATACTAATGGTTTAAATCATACTAATGCGATTGACTCTTTGAACTATATTTGGATGAAAGGAAGCATGCAAATAGAAAGGATGGAGGTGGACCATGCTCATAGGCATATTTTCCATATATTTGAAGATAAGGTGACAACCACATAACTATGAAGTAAGAAAAATATGGTCTAGGGCAGTGGTGGTGGACCTTCAGCACTCCAGATGTTTTGACCACAACTTCCAGAATTCTAAGTCTCTATTGCTAATGCTAAAGGGTTGTGAGAGTTGTGGTCCAAAACATCTGAAGAGCCAAATGTTCACCACCACTGGTCTAAGGAGAAGCTATCTCTGCCTATGGTTGTGGTCACATGACAGGATCAAGCAGGAAAACTATGGGAACCATCCATGACTTATGAGATATGATTTGTATGCAAGTGTATGCTGACTTACTGTTCCTGCTTGTACTGAGAGTGGTTCAAGAAACCCTAGAACAAAGTGAAATTCCATTTATTATTATTATTTATTTATTAGACTTTCATCTAGCAACAAGGCCACTCTGCCCGGTGGTGTTTAGCTCCCACTGCCATCATTCCCCTAGTTCTCTGTCCTTCCTAGCTACTGTACCACAATTATAACCACCTGCTGTCTCATTTTGAAGGTCTTTGTAGTGAGTAACCAAATGCCTATAAAATGTTTCCACCTAGACTCAGAGGATATGAGTTCAACAGCACCTTCCTGGCCATGATCCCCATCAATTGCTATTGAAAGGCATGTTGACTCTCTCATTGAAATAATGTATAAGTGTCATGAATTGTAGGTGTCAAGCAAGACTATTAGGATGGTTTTTGATTCTTGGTTTTGCCTAATCCCCATTTAAAGCTACTTAGGCTGTTGGTGCATCATTACATCCTTGATGGGTAGAACTGTGGATGTATAATGGCATAGTGGCATAGATAATACAACTACTGTAACATTTGGGTACTGATTTACCTAGAGAGAATATTTACTCTGGTTATTTATATGTCAAAATATGGCTGCATACAGGGAATGGTATGGCTGTATGTTTGTGCAACTTCTCAAATACCTACGTGTGATAGTTTATGCCAGGGGTCCTCAACCTAAGGCCCAGGGGCTGGATGCGGCCCCCCAGGGTCCTGAATCTGGCCCCCAGGACCAATTGCAGACCCCCCACACACACCTACCCCTTGCTTCATGAGCAAGCGAGCCTCTACAGCTTCTTCTGTTGCTGAGGCAGTTCAAAGCAGTGGGCTATGTCACTTCCCCCACACACTGCCCAGATGATTGGCACGCTGGCTAGTGGGGCAGTTCAAAGTCGGAGGGCCATAGCAAGGTCCCCTGCTTCCCCCACCCACTGCCCAGATGGTGGGGGAACCAGCTGCAGGGCAATTTAAAATGGGAGGGCTGTGGCAAGGTCTTCCATTCCCTCCATGGTCCCGAGGCCCTGCCCCTGCTCCTCTTCCAGCCCATGCACCTCCCTTCCTTGTGTGGCTGGCGCCTGTGTTATTGTGTTTGTGAGGAAGGAAGGGGGCAGGTGGAGGCAGTGCCAGCCAACCTTCCGAGCCGGAGCAGCCAAGGCAGTGGACCAACGGAGGGATGAACTCAGGTGACCAAGGGGGAAACAGAGCTACTTCCCACCCACCCAGCCCTCTCTGAGCTGCTGCCTTGCTCCATGGAGCAAGGGAGGGGAGGAGAGAGCCCAGCCATGGTTAGAGTCTGAGTCCACCGCCAACACCACTGGGTTAGAAACCAGCGAAGAGAGGTGGCGGAGAAAGAAGGGAAGGGAAGGGAAGGCCAGCGGTGGCCCGGGCCTGGTTCCTGGAAGGCTGGCGGGGCTGCATTTGTCCTTGGTTGGTGATGGGCGGGCTGGCGAGCCAAAAGAGCACCGCAGCCTGGCTGGGCTCGGCCAGTGAGTGGGCTGTGGATGGCTTTGGGCATGCCTTCCTGCCTCCCCTCCCTCCTTCCCAGTCCTTGCTCCCTCACTCACTCACTCACTTGCAGTGCACCATTTGGCCAGCTTTCCCTCGGGGGCACAGTAAGGGCGTGTTGGCCACGGTGCAGCGGCTGCTGCTCCTCATCCTCAGTGGCCACCCAGAAGGTGAAGAGGGGCCTGAGTTTGTCTGGGCTGCTGCCTCCTTCCTAACACAATGAAGGAAGGAAGGAGAGCCGCTCCAGCCGCTGCCACTATAGGAGGAGGAGGTAGAGGTGCAGCAGAGGGATCCCAGCGACAGCACCTCAGGGCGGAAATCTGAAGCAGGAGGCATTGCTGGGGCCCCGGAGATGCACTGATCATGGGCCGATCATGGGGGAGGCTCCGCCCACTTCCCTCCCCCTCCCCCTTTTTTCATGTCTGCCTTTTTTTTTTTTTGACTGTGGACAGGCCCCCAGCGGTGTCTGGGTGGTGGTGGACCGGCCCGCTGTTTGAAAACTTTGAGGACCCCTGGTTTATGCACACAGATGCACAGAGTAAAATTTATGCTTCTAACATACAATGCAGAAAATGCTATTTTAAAGCCATGGTTCATTATGGATGTTATTGGCCTTGCGCAGAATGTGTTGACGGGGGACAGGGGACTATACAGTTTTTCCAATATATGAGACTGATGGATTCTCAGGAGTAGCTAGAGTCAATGTTTAAAGAGGAAATGGCAGCCATTTTTCTTGGCATAAAAACATATAGCATCAGTAGAAATCAGTATAATTTTATTATGTGGAGTATTTTTGTATTCGCAAGTACTCCCTTTTAGAATTAGTGTCCTAATGGATTAGAATACAGATATAATTGCTATGGATATACCCCACATCAAGTGGAAGCTTGAACATAAGAACATAAGAACATAAGAAGAGCCATGCTGGATCAGGCCAAAGGCCCATCTAGTCCAGCTTCCTGTATCTCACAGCGGCTCCACCAGATGCGTTTGGGAGCGCATGAGACTAGATATCTGTCTCCTGATACCACTCCCCTGCATCTGGCCCTTGAAGTACCCTGGTTTAAAGCCTGGAGATTACACATCTCCATCATGATTTGTAACCTGTGATGGACTTTTCCTCCAGGAATCTGTCCAATCCCCTTTTGAAGGCATCCAGGCCAGATGCCATCACCACATCCTGTGGCAGGGAGTTCCATAGACTTACTTGGTGGTATGTGCTTCATTTATTTTAATGGCCAAAATGCTTCAAGACCCATTAAGCAGACATGTTTTCCAGAATGAACCACAGCCATCATTGGCCAGTGACCTATTTGCATATTCTACACACACAACCATCCATTTCACAAGCTGTTGGGCTTTGTCCAAATTTTCACTGGCCAGCCTCCAAAATGTGTTGCTACTTGAGTTGGTCTCAGGTTTATGGCTCCTTTAGGCATTGTAAGGGAGATGCCCCCACCCCCAAAAATCACTAAGGCCACCATTCCTATGATTCCTAGTCCTCAATGGCACCCAAAGTCAAGCATTATCCCCATGTCTAAGAAATAAGCTATACTTTGGAGACTATAGGGAGGAATTCAAGGATAAACAAGGTGACACCACTACCTACGACCTCCTCCCTCAACTCACATAAGTATTGCTGTGAAGAGGCAGTGAACGGTGTCTGTTGGGAAAAGCCATACATATTTAAAATGAAAATATCATAATTTTACAAAAAGAGTTCCAGGTGACATGTGTCCTTTGCGAAGCTCATTGTTTCTTAGGCCTCTTCAAAGTGAAGCTGTTACTTCAGCCAGCAACCTCTGCAATGATTTCTGAATAGAAATTGGGATGAACTAAAAAAAATGCTGATTCAATTAATATTTGTCCCTTTGTATTCATAAGGTCTGGAGGCCCCAAAGAATACCAAGGGATGAATATTTCCCCTTTTTATTTGTGTCCATTTGTCTTTTTTTTAACAAAAAAAATCACCCATGGCTATGGTTTTTTTAACAGCCCATTGTGGTAGCCCTTATTCTTCTTTGACTTTAATTCTAGAATAATATTTAGAAACAATCTGGAAGTTGAGTCATGGCTACTGAACTTCTTTTTTCTTGAGAGACAGAAACGTTTCGCTGCTCATCCAAACAGCTTCATCAGTCTGAATACAGCTAGTGCGAGTCCTCCATCTTATAGTCATAAGACTATATTCAGACCGCTGAAGCTGTTTGGATGAGCAGCAAAATGTTTCCAACTTCCAAGGAAAAAAGAAGTCCAGTAGCCATGACTCAACTTCCAGAGAAACTCACCTGGATGACTGAGAATCTTCACAGACATTTAGAAATAATGGCCAAAATCCTGTTGGTTAGCATTAGTAAATTACACTATGAAGGCCCATTGAATCACCAGGGATTTAGGGAGTGAACTTCTGAGTAAGTTTAATGAGTAAGTTCCATTGATTAAACTGGTGCTCCTATAATTGTATCTTACTATTTTCTTTTTTGGAGCTGCCTAGATGCCCTAAGCACATCCGATCTCACCTGATTTTGGAAGCTAAGCGGGGTCAGGCCTGGCTAGTACTTGGATGAGAGACCACCAAGAATACCAGGTGCTGTAGGCGCCTGGAATAAGAACTGGAAAACCACCCTAGTATTCCTGCCAAGAAAACCCCATGGATGTGGAGTCATGAACGGTCGGTCACGACTGTAACATAACACACACACATTTTATTTTCTAAGGTTACACCTTATGAGAAAATTGTTATGGAAAGTGAAAGTATGAAAGTCAGTATTTTAGAAAAGAAATGGATTTGGGGATTTGGAGAAACAATTCATTTGAACAAGGTTCCACCTGCAAATTTTCAGAAGAAAATCCTTCTACTGTTTAGCATTTCTGTATTTTCCTTCTAGGGGCAGGTCATTTTGCTTGAGTAAATAGTTAGAAGCTCAAGCAAGTTATCAGACAGAAGCAAAATTCCCTGATTTATCTGGGCAAACATACAGTTACTACAAGGCATCCACTATAACTGGGTCATGAATCTAGAGATTATTCATTTGCCAGAAAAACTGCAATAAAACTATCAACCAAATTATTGCCACTGAATTGTTATTTTAGGGTAACAGAATTGAAAGAAGGGGAGAAAAGCCCTGTTTGAAATAACTTCTTTTTCTCCTGCAATGGAGATGGAATGTGCTTTGCTCTTCATAATGGAGTAGAAGAGATGTATGATATGTAAAATTGATGGTTTGGATGAATGCACACTAATCAACATAGCCATTCACATGGACAATGTGTGCAGATAGCAGAGAGAAGATATTAAGGGTAGGCCTTAAGTTGCTACTGGTAGACTTGGCAATTGTCTTCTTTAAACATGTAAGAAATGGGAGGGGGGACAAACAATAAAGGAAGGAGTGGGTAGATATTTGGAATTTCAATATGCAAGACTCTTACTTCCAGTGCAATTTATCCTGAAAAGATGGGTCATTATGAAAGGCACCTTGGTTGAATAAGGTGGAAGGGCTTGTTCCTTTATCTTGAAACATTGATTCTAGTCCTATTGTTCATCTTCTCCCTCAAGTGGGTAGGAAGAGGGCATATAGGAGGGACTAAGCCTCAACCTAAGATGTTGTGCTGCTTGGAAATAAAGGACAAGATGGCATCTCATGTTTTACCTGTCCACACTAACTGGGGTGATTGTTGACTTTGTCTTCAGTGGTGGTGATGCCATCTTCCCAACGGGAACGAACATGGCAAATCCTCCAGATCAACACAATAAGGCAATCAACAGATCAACAGCTAACTAACCCCTCCAGCTCATGAAGGGCCAGACCTGCAGCAGGCTACTGTGGAGGGTATGGACAGATTGTCTGGACCACACAGCACAGTTTCCCAGCAGAGATCGGTGGGAAAGCTGCCACCGCTGCTTTCTCCATTCCACCCTACTTTTTTGGGTGGTGGCTTCACTACAGCAGAGCCAGTGCTATTGCTCCTTCTTTTCACATTGCTGCTGTTTTTCTCTCCTCTGCTTCTTGTTAAGAGATTGACACATATGTCCCTGTTACTCAGGGTCAATGAGAAATAAGATTAGCTACCTTGTTCTCCTTCTCCTTTGGTCACATGCAACCTATCTCCTGTCACCACCACTTCCAAGCCTCCGGTCTCAGTAGGCGAGATTATTCTGGTCTACAAGCCAATAGGCAAAAGGGCAAATTGTTCTCTCTAGGGATGTGTGAGTTTGTTGGGTTTTTTCCCCTTTTGTTAATATCTAGCGTGGGAATGGATGCTCCCTGCTTCATCCCAGGTATGTCAGCACCATGGCATCCACATATGGAAAGAAGGATAATATTTCTTCTTTGGCAGTCAAAATTAGGTTGATTGAAAACAACTGCTGATGAATTCAAGATTCAAGTTTCCTGTGAATTTTTCAGCTTAGTTTCCATTCCATTTTATGAATCACTACCACCAAGATCAGTTAAGTACCTTGTTAAGTGACCAAAATCTTCTCGTGTATTTATGCCAATTTAATCCAACAATGTGACCTTGGGACACAAATTGAGGAAAATCAAGAAATCACTGTAGCCATTATTTGTTCCATGCTAACACAGGATGATGTAGGGCAATAAAATTGCCTCCCTCAAAACACTTTGGAGGAGGATCCATGTTTAGCCCAAAAATAATTTTGAATCTGATCAGTATTTCATTTGCACTTTTACAAAAGAGGTGCAGTGCAGTCTCCAGAAATAGCTGATATAGATAATACCGTACTTTGTATTGACTGTGCCGATTCATGAAAAATCAGTTCATCAAGTTAGCGTTTTTTAAATATAATATGCAAATGTTGTTTTTAAATATAACATGCATGTCCTTTGTATTTATATCCTTTGGTATTCTACCAACCTGTTATATCTTTCAAAGTTGTTTTATATAAAATATTTATTCCAGCCAAGTTCTCTCTTTTTCCTTCTGTTTTTCATTGTCTTTCTTTCTATTTCTTTTGCTCCCTCTTTCTTTCTCTCTGTGAGGTTCACGTGTAGACTGTTTTAAAGATTCCATAATAACTGTTTGGCATACCCTACAGGCAAAGGTCCAGAAACCCTTTTTGCTGGCTATAACCTCAATGACAATGAATGGCACACAGTGCGTGTGGTTCGGAGAGGGAAAAGCTTAAAGTTAATGGTGGATGACCAACAAGCCATGACAGGTAACAATGGATAATTGTCATTCCTAGATATCTCCATTTGAATACATTTGAAGGTGGTAGCTTTGTATGTGGCACAAGCCTTTTTTGGACAGTTCTGGTGTCAACCTGCCATAGAGAAGCTCAAGAACTGGAAGAGACTTTGGGCTGCTGGTGATCTGAGAGATGATGATCCCAAAAATTATTGAGTCATAGGAATTTTTAATGTGAAGACTCACTTCTTTCACCTTTGATGCTGAAGATACTTACAAATTATGTATAAAAATCCAAAGAAGTGTGGAATAAGCAAAAGCAGAGTAGAAGAGAATGAGATGATAGGAACGAGTGAAGTTTTAGAAGGAAAGAAGGAGAAGAGAAGCAGGCATTTTGAGTACATAAGGTCCTCCCCCCACCACAACACAACAGAAAATATATTTGGTCAAAACCGTAGAGAAAAGGATGATTGAATTTCACACATGGGTTTGTTTTGTCTCAATTAGAGATGGGCACGGAACGAACAATTTTTTGTTTTCATTGTTCATTTTCATTTCATTATGCAACAAAATGACAAAAGAAATTTGTCCCTAAAATGAAACGAACAGAAACGCGGGGATTTTTGTCGTGCGTTTCGTTTCCGTTACTGCAATGTAGTGAGCGGCTTTAAATGCTAAAAAAAAACATTAAAATTGGAATAAATGGTAATGAAACGGTAATGAAACGGTAACGAAACGAAAATGAATATTTTTTAAAAAAATTCACGAACAACGGAAACGAACCGAAACGGACCTCTAAATGACAAATGACAAACGAAACTCCATTTTTTTCTATTCGTGCCCATCTCTAGTCTCAATTATTAATGTTAACTGCTAGAAGAGTGTTTGCACATTACATTCAACACAGGTATAGTTGGAACATGTTTATACAGTACTACCCTTGTTCTTTGCCAAAATGCTGAGAAGTGATTGATCAACTAAGACTGTTGATGTGTCTTACCTAAATATGCTGGCATAAGTGCATAAATTGCAGCTACTTTGGGAGGCTGGTCTGGAGTGATTTCCTGGTGGAAGGAAGGGTCCTTTAATAGAGATCATTCACATTAATGTGACCCTTTCCAATATGATTCTAGTGTTTCCCTTGGCAGCTATCCAATCATGCTTCGTGTTTCATTGTTGCAAACTCTCAACCATCTTAGCTGGTTAGGATTGCATCTGAAACCAAAAGTTTTTGAGTCACAGGGTTGTATTATATTTATGCATGAAATATTAGGAACTGAGCATCTGAATTACTACTCATGTTGACTGTGACACTAACATCTCAAAACCCATTTTCATTTGAAGGTCAAATGGCCGGGGATCACACAAGACTGGAATTCCATAACATAGAGACTGGAATCATAACTGAGCGCCGTTACTTGTCTTCCGTCCCTTCCAACTTTATTGGCCATCTGCAAAGCCTCACTTTTAATGGCATGGCATACATTGACTTGTGTAAAAATGGGGACATTGATTACTGCGAGCTCAATGCCCGGTTTGGCTTCAGGAACATCATCGCCGATCCAGTCACGTTTAAGACAAAAGCCAGCTATGTTGCCCTGGCGACCCTGCAGGCGTACACCTCTATGCACCTGTTTTTCCAGTTCAAAACAACATCACTGGATGGTTTAATACTCTACAACAGCGGGGATGGGAATGACTTTATCGTGGTTGAGTTGGTGAAAGGGTGTGTATACAAGTCATGGCGAAATACTGAAGATGGCATTAGCCATGGAAGTTGAATGCAGAGGGTGAAAGAAATTAGCTGCAATTAACCAGTTGCACCCATTTTCTTCCTTTCCCCAATAACTAAAAGTCTGTCTCTGCTATTGCAGCTTAATGGGGGATAACTCCACTTCTTTTGTAATGGAGTTCTACTGTTTAGTGGTGTGACCTTAGTTAATGGTAGAGAGAGAATATTGTATAGTTTATCTGCTCCAAATCTTCTTTAAAATGACTATTTAAACCAAAGAAGTCTCTGTATGCTGTTTAATTATAATTTTTCTATCCAAAGAAAAACAAAAAACACTCTCCTGGAGGTGCAGGATTCTGGAGGGTTGCATTTGGTACCATTACAGAAATGGTTGGAGAGAACACTTCATCAAATGCCTCCTGATGAGTTCTTTCTCCTGTCATCGGATCCCCCAGTGTTGGCTTATTTGGCAGTAGTAACAGAATGTTGGGCATTATGTGAAATCAAAACATTTATTGTGACAACACCCTGGAGAACAGCACAGTGGAAATCACAATGGCTGGTTATAATTGTTAAGTTCACCTAGAAACCAGGAACACAAATCAGGCTATCTTTGCTTGTTAACTATGCCCAGTGTGTGTAGCTCTGGAACACTTTAGAAAAGTAGTTCTCCAGCTGTGGGTCCCCAGATGTTCCTGGACTGCAACTCCCAGACATTTTCATCACTAGCTGAGCTGCCCAGGATTTGTGGGAGTTGCAATCCAGGAACATCTGGGGACCCACAGGTGGAGAACCACTGCTCTAGAATACTACTGACATCAGACCTAGAGGTCTAGAATACCCTACTTTTATCAGCTCTCTTCCAAAATGTCTTGGTGGTCTTCATTTAATTGGAGACTTTCTGTAAATTTAAATAGTGTAAATAAATGAGAGAGAGAGAGAGAGAGAAAGCAGTTTATTTCACCGATTTACTCATGATGGTATTGGTGGTGGCACAGTCAGTTTAACTGTTTATATGCGTGTAAAAAGCTCATATTAAAATGTAATGGTCTTTAAAATGTCTCATGATTGGGCTGGGGGTTGTTTGTTTGGATTTTACCCAATATGCTTAAGCTATTTATATTTCTCATTTTCAGGTATTTACACTACGTGTTTGATCTGGGAAATGGTGCAAATCTTATCAAGGGAAGTTCCAATAAACCGCTGAATGACAACCAGTGGCACAACGTGATGATCTCACGGGATACGAACAACCTCCACACGGTGAAGATAGACACAAAAATCACAACACAGAGCACGGCAGGGGCAAGAAACCTAGACCTCAAAAGTAAGTGCCAATGCCAATCCCAAAAATAATAAGCTAGGACAGCAGATTGTCTCTTGGTATTCTTTGCAGTAACTGTGTGTGTGTGTGTGTGTGTGTGTGTGTGTGAAAATATATTTGTCTTGATTTTTTTGTGTTTCTCTAAATCCCACCTGGTTTCTGTTTTTTTAAAACAACATTATCTATACAGAACAATTCCCCTTTTTTAAAAAAAAAAACTGCCTCCAGTGGATTAGGTGTGTTTAGAGAATCTGATTGGCAGTCCTGTTATGAAAGGGCTTGATATTTTGTATATGTGCTCTCATTTTTGCAGAGGTACAAATTCACAGACACCATTTGTAACTCTTCAGTCAGTATTTGCTGGCCAAGAAAAAGACCAATAGAAAGAAACAGTAATCGGTGGGCATTGGTTCCCTCTGTGAAGAGAGGGCATTCCCTTTGGCACTGGACTGTGCTCACTGTGTGTGAAGCTAAAGGAATAAGCCCTTTATTTGTGTGAGATCTGCATTTCTCCAGGCTACATCCTCAAAAGGCTCTTATGCTTTAGTTTGGGGTGTGGGACAATGCTTATCTCCTTCTGCAGGATTTGGGCTCAAGAAGATTGATTTGGAGGGGGACATTTGGGATGGGTAAAGTAAGAAGGGCTCTTTTCTAGGGGCTTCACAAGCAAGCAAAACATTTTCAGAATTGTGCATCTCTGTTCATGCGTCCACAAGCAAGATTGAGGCCGGCAGCCCAGGGCAAGGGAACGTAAGCGGTGGCCTTTCCCAGGCTTTGGAGAAGTGACATTTAGAATCATAGAATCATAGATTTGGAAGAGACCTCAAGGGCCATCTAGTCCAACGCCCTGCCTTGCAGGAACCCCCACCACAGTGCTCCTGACAGATGGCCATCCATCCTGCTAGGGATAGCACAGGGAATTCCAGGCTCAGAGGTCATAACTGAGAGATGGCTTCAGAACAGACGGGCCCAATGTAAACCTAAGCTGTCATTTAGAATAATTGTTTTTTTCAAACTTCTTTGCTGGGAACTTCCAGATGCCTCTCAAGCGTTCTCCATGCAGAGGATCGATACTGGAAGACCCACCTCTCAAACACAGCTTTCTCTCTGCAGTGTGAGAATCTCTTCCATCAGCTCATTTTCTATGCAGCAGAACTTTGTCTCTTTGCAAGGAGCTCTTCCTTGAGAGTGAACTCTGGTTTGGATATTGGCGGAAAAGCAAGCTCTTGCTCAGTTGTCTGCATATGTTTTCTAGCTGCTTTGTAAAAGTGAAAGTGAGATTACTCATGGAAATAAAAGGAGTTTGCACAGTCGCATGTCAAACTAATGAGGAGCCTTGTAGCTCACTGGTTAAACTGCTGCACTTCAACTATAACTATTCACGGCCTGGGGTTCAGTCCCAGGTAGCCTGCTCAAGGTTCACTCTGCCTTCTATCCTTCTGAGGTCAGTAAAACAAGTACCCAGCTTGTTGGAGGGGGGCAATGTGTAGCCTGCATAATAAAATTGTAACCCTCCCAGAGAGTGATTTAAGCACTATGGGGCAGTTTAAAAGAACACTTTGTGTTTGCTTTGCTAATGGGGTCCCAGTTGCAGGTACAGTAATCCCCCACTTATTATGGGGGTAAGGGACCCGACCTGACCCGTGATGATTGAAAATCCATGATATGCTGATGCTGGGTTGAGTTGGGACTGGAGGGCTTCTCTTGAGACTCCTACACTTACATGAGGCCTGGTGCTGCCCTGAATGGGCCTCGGACAGGCTTTCCAGGCCTGCCAGAGTCCCCAGAAGTGGTTTCCAGTGATCCTGAAATCACTTCCGGTTTTCTGGACATAACTTCCGGTTCGCCAGAAACCACTTCTGGGGCCTCCGAAAGGGAAGCCCTTTGGAGGCCTGTTCGGGGCAGCGCCAGGCCTGGGGTAAGTGCAGGAGGCCTCAAACGGGCCCATGCAGCTTGCCCCAGGAGGCCTTTGTTTCATATACTGGGGTTCCACGATATCCCGGGATCACAGTCTATGAAACGCGAAATGGTGGGGGACAGCTGTATCCTGAAATGGAGAAGCAGTAAATGTGTGAGGAGGGGTACTACATTCACCCTGTTCCTCATTGTCCTTGTTTCTGTGCTGTTTGGCATGGGCAGAGCCATGGTGTGCTAAGTGCAGAAGCTGATCAGGAATATGGGACAAACAGGGCAAAGGCATTCCCCATGGTTTCAACTCTGAGCTAGAGATGGGCACGAAACGAGCGATTTTTCATTTTTGTTTTCGTTTTTTCATTTCATTACGCAACAAAAACGAAATGAATTTTTTTAAAAAACAAAACAAAAATGAAAACGAAATGACCAAATTTGCCGTGTTTTTCGTTTTTGTTGCAGCAGATGCATTGAACTGAAAAGAATGCTAACGAAACAGCAATTTTTCATTTTCGTTTTCATTTTTTTGTTTCGTTACCTAATGAAATGAAAGCGAATTTTTTTGCAAAAAAGTCACGAAAATGAAAACGAACCGAAATGGACCCCTAAACGACCAAACGACAAACGAAACACCATTTTTTTTAGTCGTTCCCATCTCTACTCTGAGCATTGACAGCACCATGAGAAAATGGCATGCCTGACTGGGTGTCATTCAAATGCACAGTTGCTCTACACATAGGCTAGACAGTGAAGGTTTGTCAGGAGCTTCATATCATTCCGCCCCGTGAGGATTGGATATTCTTATTTGAGCACCATGAGTTTCTACACTGTCCCATGTTTCTCTTCTTTCCTTTCTTTCTGGTGGCACACATTTAGACTGAGAACAGGCCTCTCTCTCTTCCCTTCTGAGCCCTCCCCCCTCCCACAAAATCCCATCTCAGGCACAGTTACAATAAAATGTTTGCCACATGGGTGAAAGAAATGGAGCAAAACCTTGAACACTGCAGGGGAGACCATTGATTGTACCGAATACTAGAGGAAAGTAATTTAGGCCTTGAGATGAATGTCCAGTTTGGTCTCTCCAGAAGCAGTGAATACATACTAAAATACTTTTGAAGCAGGAGAAGAGAACAAGAATAATATGTTCAAACTACTTGGTTACTTGTTTCCCTTTCCAGGCCTTTACTTTCTGCTGAGCTTCAGGAAAATGGCTGTGTTCTCTCTCTCTCTCTCTCTCTCTCTCTCTCTCTCTCTCTCTCTCTCTCTCTCTCTCTCTCTCTCTCTCTCACTCACTCACTCACACACACACACACACACACACAGAGGAGCTCTATCCTAAAGTGAATTCTGTGATTCCTTCTAACTAGTTAATATATGTATATGCATAGGAATACAGTGAACCCCCACCTGTCGTGGGGGTTAGGGACTTGACCTGACCCGCAATAATTGAAAATCCATGATATGTGGATGCAGGTTGGTTTGGGCCTGCGGGGGGATAGCTCGGGGCTCTTGTACTTACCCCTAGCCAGGCGCTGCCCCAAATGGGCCTGTGAGGGCTTTCCTGGGCCTTCTGGTGGGCCTCCCTGTGAACTGGAAGTGACTTCTTGGGGCTTCAGAAATGATTTTGGCAGTCTGGAAGTGACTTCCGGTTCGCAGGGAGGCCCTTTGGGGGCCTCCAGAAGGGTCAGGAAAGCCCTTGCAGGCCTGTTTGGGGCAGCACCAGTCCTGGGATTACGCAAGGCCTGAAACAGGCTTTCCCCCCTTATCTCAGGGGCCTTTTTCATACACTGTGGTCCCGCAATAGAGCGGGACCGCAGTATATGAACCACGAAAGGGTGGGGGACCACTATATCTCAGAATTTCAATTTCTTGAATGCAAAAAGGGTTTTCTTTTATCCTGTACAAAATAAATTGTCCTCCATCTGCAAACATTGTTAATGGAGAATTATTTGAGGGGTGGTAGGGTTAGGGTTAGGGTTTCCACATTTGTCCAAACCCAGCAGCAGCTTTTACAATTAATTGCAAATTGCACTGAGGCAACAACCTGTACGCTATATCGACAAGTGATGTTCCTTCACACATTTGTCTGAATCGATACTATCTAGAGAGCAATGGTTTTGTCCCCCTACAAAGATAGTCAAATGGTCCTGGGAATGGAAATGGGTTTTGTCTCATTCAAAATTCTTTATAGCCCTTTCATTCCACACAAGGCATGTTTCAAGGCAATACCCATATAAGAGCTCTGTGGTGCCGTGGTTAATCTGCAGTACTGCAGTCAAGCTTCTGCTCATGACCAGAGCTCACTCCTGACAGATTCAGGTAGCAGGCTCAGGGTTGACTCAGCCTCCCATCCTTCTGTGGTTGGTAAAATGAATACCCAGTTTGCTGGGGAGGAAAAGGGCAGAATTGTTTGCATAACTATGTTGCAAACTGCCTAGGGAGTGCTTTAGCACTGTTAGGAGTATGCAAGTCAAAACAACAACATTCTCACAATGACAAGGCTTTGCAATGCAGTTCTTGACAAACAAAGCACATATAATGCCACGTACATTGTGGTATTTCCTGGAGGAAAAGTCCATCATAGGTTACAAACCATGATGGAAGATATCTAATATCCAGGCTTAAAACCGGGGTACTTCAAGGGGCAGATGTAGGGGAGTGGTATCAGGAGACAGATATCTAGTCTCATGTACTCCCAGATGCATTTGGTGGGGCCACTGTGAGATACAGGAAGCTGGACTAGAAGGGCCGTTGGCCTGATCCAGCATGGCTCTGCTTATGTTCTTATGACTTGAATAACTAAAAATAAGTGCATTTGAAAACCATATAGAAACACACAGTAGCAAATGGAGAGGAATAATATAAAATGTTTTTGCTAGGGAGGAATCCATATAGAAATAACATATTTTAAAATCTACATGGGTTTTCATGTGGGAGGAGGGAAAAGAGCTCACCATAACTTACTGGACTAGCATGCACAGCAAAACACCTTTGATTTCATTTGATATTGGAAGCAAAATGAAATTGGGCCCAGTCAATGTGAGGAATACAGGCAGCTGCTGGTGGTCAACGCTGGCAACGCTCCTGTGGATGTTCTGATGCCCTGTGTCAGTAAAAGTAGGTTTCCTGTGTTCATAAGGGAAGAAATTGTATAGAGGTGGGCAGCGGATGCTGGTGAGATTCTAAACAACACAACAAAATTGGAGCAGATAGTTTTTCACATCTTCATGAGATGGAATTGAGGGATAGATCAGTGGCAGGCTGGACTTTATGGTCCACAGGATCCCTTCCAGCTCTGAAGTTCATAGGCTCATCATCATCATCATCATCATCATCATCATCATCATCATCATCATCATCATCATCATCATCATCCCTTCCAGTGTACCCACGTAACTCCCAGATGACAACTGCTTTGACTGCTAACAAAAAGCTATCCAAAGCATAATGTTTTGCTCACTCCAGCTCAGAATAAATTTCGTTCCACAGAATATAATAATTCCCACAGTTCTTTCCGCTATCCCCAACTTTAGAGATACCATGCTTAATGAAAAGCACTAGAGGGCACTATGATGTCGCAAAATGTATTTCCTGGCACAGTCAGAGGGGGAAAAGAAGGGGGCGGGGAGAATTTGCACTGCAGTTAAAGCAGCCTGCAATTTCCAACCTTTGTTCCTTTGTTTCCCCCTCCCCCATTCTAAATTCCATAGTAATAACCCCTTTGTGCAAAATCATGTTCTTTCCCACAGGGTTTCTAACCGTTAAGGCTTCAAACAGCCCTATTAGAACAAGCAGATCAGCATTACCTACCAGGGAGTGAAACTGTAAACACTTGTAGCCATTGTTTTCCCTGAGGAGCCTCCGGGGAGGTTGATTTGGAGGCTGCCAGGAGGCTTTTCTCTGGGGCTTTCCACCCGTTCACCTGTACATAGACAACATCTCTGTCTGCTGTGCTCTGGGGTGGGGGGGTGGGGGAGAGAGATGCATGACACAAACCAGAAAACAAGCATGACTGCCCAGGCTCCATCCACCCTGGCGTTCTCATTTTCCCTTTACTCTTGTGAGGAAGCTGTTTAAATTTATTTATTCTATTTTTGCCATAAGACCATCTCTGAATATGGCTAGAAAAAAGTACAGTAGAGCACACATTAAACATGAATCATTAAATGCCGCCAACATCATATTACTAGAATGAAAATCCCTGCTCACAGAGTTGTTCTGAATTGTGTTGCTTGGACCCATGATTGTGTAAGTGGATGTGCAACCCGTTAAGCAGTCCTTCTGTAACAGATAATGTGTTGAATACCACTTTACTTCACTTTATTTAGCATTTATATACTGCCAGCTTGTACAAAGATAACTCAAGGCGATGTACAAAAAAAAAATAAAAAACACACACCAAGCATAAAAGTAGCAAATAAGTAATAAGCAAAACTGTTGACTAAAAAGTTGGCAGCTCAGCGGTTCGAATCCCAGGTGCCACGCAGCAGAGCGAGCTCCCGCTGATAACCCCAGCTCTTGCCAACCTAGCAGTTTGAAAGCATGTAAATGCAAGTAGATGAGGAAATACCAGGTGCTGCAGGCGCCTGGAGTAGGAACTGGCAAACCACTCCAGTGTTCCTGCCAAGAAAACTCCATGGACATGGAGTCACAAAGAGTCGGTCACGACTGTAACGACACAACACACACAAATAGATACTGCCATAAAAAGCGGGAAGGTAAAACAGTGTTTCCTTGCAGCCATGCTGGCCATGCGGCCATGGACTTCAACAACACTGGCTCTTCGACTTAAATACAGAGATGAGCACCGCCCCTAGAGTCGGACACGACTAGCACTCATGTGCAGGGGGAACCTTTACCTTTACAAATAAAACACAGTTTAACAAAATACCCATTAAAAAGGAAAAGCATAAACACAAAAATAAAAACCCTAATGGCTTGCATTAATGCTGTGAAAAAGGCTTGT
This sequence comes from Phrynocephalus forsythii, assembly GCA_029282475.1. Classification (NCBI taxonomy): domain Eukaryota; kingdom Metazoa; phylum Chordata; class Lepidosauria; order Squamata; family Agamidae; genus Phrynocephalus; species Phrynocephalus forsythii. Next base: position 131,680,273 of record JAPFRF010000002.1, on the reverse strand, counting down.
TTGGACCACTTCTCACTTGAATTTGCATTGTAAGTGCAGACGGAAAATGCAGATAAGTTATTTTCACTGTTATCTGCCAATGGTACCATCAGCTAGTATCCATCTGTCTCTTTTTAACAACACTCTCTCACCATTTGAGAGTTGTTTGCCTGCCTACCAACCATTGTATCTCAAGCAAGGGAAGGCTGCCCAACTTAGCAAGGCTGGAAACATGGGACCGACCAAAAACACCTGTGTTCTGAGCAGCATAGTCAGAAGACAGGTGATCACGGCAAGATAAGACTCTCTCCTGCCCTCTTGGATCATGTACTCAAGTCTGAATATGGGCATGCCCTGACAGTCAACAAGACGAAGTAAGGAGCTTTTCATTGTAACCCTAGAAGTGTAGGAGCAGGGATTATTTGTTGAAACTCATCACACCCTTGGGAAGAGATGGAAGGGGATGGTAAAGCCAAAGAAGAAATATGTACAGTATAACCTTAACCATATAATTTAGGGGGAGGGGGAATCTACATTAGTAAAACACAGCTAGGAAACTGGGCATAGAATCTACTTTAATGAATCCATAAAAGCTGTTTCAATTACACTCTTGGAATTTGAGACTGATAAGAGAATCTTTAGTGATTCGCGTGAAAAATAAAGTGCTGGACTATGAGGAAGGGCAAAGAGTCATGGCCTCCTATAACTAATATCATCAGGACAGCAGTACATTGATGAAGCCATTAGTTTTGTGTTTTGTGATATATTGCCATATGCAACATAGTATCCTGAAGACGGCAGGGCGTGTCTTCCTATCAAAAACTTGGTCTTTTTTTTGTTTCATTAAAATTTTCACCCATTAGATTTCTCTCTGCTTGAAGAAAGACAGCAACAATACAGGCAGCCTGGCTTCCTGCGGGAGGGAGTTCCAGAGTCTGGGGGCAGCCACAGAGAAGGCCCTCTGCTGTTTCCTCCCCAAACATACCTGTCAGCATATACCTCTCCTATAATCTTAACATCTGAGCAGGTTCATAAAGGGATATGTAGCCCATGGTCTGTTCATTGTTAATCATCCTCAGATCATTCAGACCAACAAAATAAATCACTGCAAATTTCCAAATTTCCAGTTCTTGCGATAGCATGGACTAGCTGTTGAGGGCTAGATAAGTTAGAATCAGTACTTTGAATTAAATAAAAACAAAACAAGACAAGACATGTGGCAACTTAAATACTAACTTTCATATTTTAAATTAAGGTTTCATGGACACATCCACTTCTTCAGACATATAGTGGCAGAATGAGGTGTATAATATAATATGTGATGAGATATACATTTCATACCAGATGAACATCCCCCAATGAACATCCAGTATGAAATGTATATCTCATCACATATTATATTACACACCTCATTCTGCCGCGATATGTCTGAAGAAGTGGATGTGTCCACGAAACGTTACATAAGTACTTTGGAAGTGGATCAGCAGCTGTAACGAAGCTGCTGTGATGGGGGAGCAGGTGGGGATTATGTGATCTCTGTAACCAGCCCCACTCAACAATCTGGCTGCCCCATTTTGGATCCACTCAAGCATCTGAACACTTTCCAGAGGCAGCTCCTTTTGGCTAGAAAGCTGGATTAGCTTCTTCTCTGTGGATCAGCCATCATCTGCCTTCATTGGTAGCGAGAGAAAAAATAACATGCTATTTTGCTTTCCCCTTGTGTTACACAACAAGAGTGAGCTTCTTCCTCCTCTGCCTGTTCCTCCTCCTTCTGCAAGAGGAAAATGAACCAGAAATGATATCAATTTTCCAATAGATTAGTTTCCATTGTTTTATATAAGGCACCCCTTATTAATTTTTACTGGTCTGTGTTTGCATATCTTTCCCCCTCTGGCAAGGTCAATGGAGGAGGCTTCTCCGAATTAATAAGAGCCACACATTTCATTCCAAAGAGGTGAGCAAAATTGGAAGTCCACTCTCCCTCCCTGGAAAAAAATTCATCTGTTGTCTGTTGTCTGTTGTCTGAATCAAAATGTGCAAGCGAAACCCATCAGCCTTGCCACTGGGCGATGAATTCACCATGTAGCAACCTTGCTGTGGCATTGTTTCACTTATTCCTCTCTCGCTCCTTTGCTTTGTAGAATGTCAACCGCACATCCTCTTAACTCTTCTCTCAATAAATGGCTGGAGAGTCTGTGGCTATATCCCATGATGCATTCTCAGATTCTGTGCAAATTTTTGATGCCGGAATATGTTGGATGGGAGATTTGGGCAGTTGGGCTAAACTCCTGATAAATGGTTCTTCACTTCAAACATTAAAATGTCCCTGCAGTATGAGTTTTATATACACAACTGAGAACCCATTTTGGGGGGTGGGGGTGGGGTAAGATTCCAGTCAAAATGGACAGGACAGTTTGTAACTATCACAACTCAATCAAAAACCACTGAATGTTTGGACGGAGCTATAGCAGGGGAGAGCGTAGGGCTGTAAGCTGTATGAAGCCCTCCAGAACTCAAAATGGCAGGGTTGACCCAATTCCTAACTCAAAATGGGAAAGGTAGCTATTTAAAAGATATTTTGTCTTCAGCACACAGTGCCATTTAAAATATACCTTTGCCCTATGCTCTTCCAAACTTGAAATGACCTTTCTAGAATTAAAAATGACCTCCGAGTCACTTTAGTATTTGGGGGAGGGGGGATTCGTGGAGAGGGAAAAGAATAATGTTTAAATCCCCACTGCTTCTACCGGTACTCTTGGCCAGTAGCTGAAAATGGTTCCTTGGTTTTCAGAGGCTACCTAACCTGGTGTTAGTTAGTAAAGTAGGACTGTGATATCTGCAAGGGACCATTTCCAGGCCCCTTCCCCCACCACCAATGCTGAACACAAGAGCAACGGTGAGCCCTATACGTATCATGGTATTTGGCTCCATCTTGTGGCCCATATTGGTAATTATAAAATGGAAATCTGTATTTCTGGATTTTTTTAGTTCCAATTTTCTAATATTTTCAGACCATGGATAAATGAAACCATGGGGAGTGGTTGCATGGAGAGAAGGGTCCTACTCTGCATAACAGTTAAGTAATGGGGGGAGGAGAATTTTTCAGGGGCTTTTAAAACCCATTAAGGGCTCAATCATTACTAATATGATATTGATTAATTCTGCAGTACACTGATGGGCATACTCACATGCATTGTTAGATATTGCATTAAATTACTGATAGCAGAGGTTCCTCAGCTTGGATCCCCAGCTGTTACTCAACTCCCAGATGTTTCAGCATGGTTAGTAATTACTGATTCCGGAAGCTGATGTCCAGTATTCTTCTCTGGAGACCAACCTGCAGGAATCACAGCTGTAGATTAGATATGCAGTGATCTGAAAAGATAGCTAGCTCTGTATTTTGACTTTCTTCTATTACTAATCTCAAGTCTGACCTTCTCAAAAAAGGGAGAAAAAAGCAATGTGGTATTAAAAACAAAAGCACATAACTGATCCATTATATACTGCCCTATACCACTTCAAGTAGTCTCTGGGCAGTTTACAGTTTTAATTACAGTATGCAGGCTGTACATTGCCCCCCACCCTCAAAGTCCTGGGTACTCATTTTACTGAACTCGGAAGGATGGAAGGCTGTGAACCTTGAGCCTGCAACCTGGAATTGAACCCTAGCTCATGAGCACAGTTATAGCTGCAGTAAAATCCTTTTAACCACTGCATCACGAGGCTCTGATGCCATAGTTGGTGAAAAAAGTGGGAAACCAGGCAAGAAAGCAAGATCTTGCAATGTTTTGGGGGATGGAATACATGACATTAAAAACAAAAAAAAATAGAAGAATAACCACATGCCCATTATCTTGAGCGTTTTTTTTTTCATTTTGTAAATCAAGTTCCCTATATGAAGTAGAATGTGTTTGATTTTTTTTTTCATGGTCCAATAAAAGGTATCAACCACTCTTATATCCATATAAACTTAAGGAACATACAACTTTATCTTGTTCTTTCCGCCTGCTATGGGTGTACTGTTGGAATGCCTAGGATAAAGTGTTTCCTTAGCAGTTGCCCCAAAATATTTGGAACTTATTTCTCATTGAATTAGACTTTGGCTGATTGTATGGCTTTTAAGAGCCTGCTTTTTCAGATGGTCCTTGACTCATTCCATGCATAGCAGAGCAGGCTTACATGATGCTTCTGATTACTATTCTGAGGTGGCATCTTTTAGCCCTAATTTAAATCTTTGCAACACTGTAGCCAATATAGCAATGAGGGGGGGCTTAATTTGTAATACCTGCGATTTGCAGATTCTTAATGCAAATTTACAAAAAAGAAGAGAAGATAGTTGTTTCCTCATTGAGTCATTCCAGAGAAGCAACAATATCCTTTGGTGCTGTGTAGTTTTCCCCAGTAAATTTATTAAACGAGAATGAATCACAAACGAGCTAGCTTTTTCCGGTACTGTATTTATATTAATGCATTGGAGGCTTTAAAAAAACTAGTCTATAAACTGCCACTAAGCGGCACAATGGAACCAAGGAAAGAAGATTGGCACAGAACATAAGCAACGTGAATATTATAGAACAGCTTTCCATTGTTTTCCCCCTCTGTCAGGCCTTAACAGATGCTGCAGGATTGGTGAAACTTCTTTAATCATGTAGCAAAAGCAGGTCTTTACATCTCGGTGCAATAAATCAGAATACTGATTGTGCATTTTATGGAGATTTCAACAATTCACTTTAATTAAAAATGCACAGAAGGTATAAACTAGGCGGGCAGGAAGGCAGCGTCAAGAGCAATGCGAAATGTAAGATGCCAGGAAAGCTCCTGAAACTAGAACAGGGAGCTGCAAATAGGCCTCGCCAATACACCCCATAACAATGTGTCCCGGAACCATGTGGTGGCTTTTAATTGCTGTACATCACTGGGTGCTAAATGTGGTAAAAATATCAGATCCATTTTTTTCAGAGCTACCTTTTTTCTCTCTGCTGCCAAGGGAAACAAGGAAAATGAAGGTCATTCACATTGGTTTGAGATACCTGAAAGCCTAAAACAAATTTCCCATGTGTCAGAGTGTTGGCTGAAGTGTCAAGGAATTGCTATGGAGGTGATTATTTAATCATGGAGGATGAAGAGGATGAGGAATACCCAAAAGAAGGGCATTCATCAAAATAAAAAGAGGGAAGGAGGATTTCTTTGCTTCTAATTTGCATGCATTAATTGAAATACATACATGCAAATAGCCTTGTGCTTAGAACATTACCACTGTGATTTAAGTAGACATTTCATTGCACCTAACAATTTTTCTCAAAACTATGTCTGGGTAACCAAGTTGACACCACTGGCATCGTGTTTAATCACTTTCTGAAATGCTCTGTGGCTTGTGTTTTCTGAAGCTTGCTAAAGGTTCAGTTCTGAGGACTGGCCTCATTCATGAAGTTTATACAAAGCTGGCATGCCCTGTCTCATCCTGTAAATTATACTTAGTGTGGTTTGGCGGGTCTCAGGGCTCACTGGCTGTGCAGGAGTCTGCATTGGATGTCCTGCTTGAGCAGTGTTGGTGTGAGAAAAGAGAGAGAACAGAGAGGAATCAGGAAATTGTCAGTGGCTGCATAGACTTGGGCTTATGGTGCCATTTGAAGCAAGGAGAATGGAGTGTGTCAGCATCAAGACTCATGAGCCTTCTTGTTACATAGCCCCTACCAGCAGGGGCATAGGTGGTTACTTCACGTCCTGTTCATCCTTCCTTGCTGTCCTGTTTGGAACCAGTACAAAAATAATAATAATCTTACTTCACATCCATAGTGTGAAAGCAAAAAGTTGTCTCGACCACGCCCCCAGAACTGGGAACAGAGCGTGACAAGCCGTTCCTGCCTCTGGGCTGGGGAATTCTTTTGCCTCTGTTCCTGTTCCGGGACAAGGTCCCATGAGGAAACATCTGTCATGCAACGAAGTCAATCTTCCGCTCGTGAACTTGCATCCGTCCATTTCTCTCATACTTTTGAGTGCTGTGGATTGACATTTCGAATAGACGAAACACAGGGGGTGCAGTGTGCCCTTTATTTTTATGGGTTTCCCCCCCAAAAAAGCAGATCTTGTCACGAAACAAGGCCGTGAAGTAACACTTGTCACGAGACAAGTAATCATGCCTGTGAGTAAATGGAAACAGGGACTGAACAGGGACAAAACCACGTGACTGCAAACAATGCTGTCATAGTAAAAACGTAATCGCAGAAGAAGGTAGGATGTGAATTAACCGCTATAGTCTCAAAGGAAGTCAGGGAGGAAGAGAGAAGACCTTGTGGCCTACCAGTGAACCTTCCACAAGCCCCAGCCACAGTGTGGGCTCTGCAAATCTATAAATTTGTTTGCCTAAATCCTTGGTTTGTTTACTCAGATTATCCTCATGCTCCTTTTGAAAAATCATCTGGCCCAAAACAGCTCCAACCACCTCCCAACTCTTGCATCCTCTTCTGTGTCAATAACAGCAGCAGCAGCAACATGCTGTCGAGTCAATTCTGACTTTCAGCAATCCTTTACAGGGTTTTCTAGGAAGAGAAAACTCAGACATAGTTTACCCTTCCTCTGGGATTGCCCTGGAACATTCTAGCTTGCTCAAAGCCACACAGGCTGGCTCTCCTCCCTGGAGACAGAGGGCGCTTTTACACTACCCCTAAGATCCGCTGGCAACTTACATTTGGACCAGAGATCTTGGGGGTTTGCTCCTCTTGCTGTGTTCCCACCCCTCTGCACTCCCTTGCTCCTGTCTGCGTGAGGGGAGGGAGAAAAAAAGGGAGAAAAGAATGCAGGCTCACCTCCACTCTGCCGTGGGGAGCAGCCCCAGAAGCATTCCAGTCTCTTAAAGGGGCAGGGGGCAAAAAAAAAAAAAACAGGAGGTGAGGACAGCCTGGCACTCACTACTTCACAATCCGCATCAGAAATTTTTTTACCTCCGGAGACCAGGCACTTTTAAAATGTGCTGGGGTGCGCTTAGGTGGGCGTCATTGTACTTAATTGTTTTTAAAGTGCACAGCTGGTGGGAAAACAATTTTAAGCTTGGCATCTGGGAGCCCTATGCCTCGGATTTTAGGGGTCGTGTAAAAGCGCCCAGAGTGAGGAATTGAACTCTCAATTCTGCAGCCAGATATCTAAATCACTGAGCTATCCTGCTGTAGGGTCCTGAAACCTTGAGGAACTGAATTCTTCTGACCTGGGAACACCATGGACCTCTATGGGTTGTTTCTCATTTTCCATCTCTTCATTCCTTCTTATGGAATGATTGATGTTCCATTTGCTCCAGGATGGATGAACTCTCAAGCTGCCTAGGTGCCCTAAGCACATCCAATCTCATCTGATTTCGGAAGCTAAGCTGGGTCGGCCCTGGTTAGTACTTGGATGGGAGACCACCAGGGAATACCAGGTGCTGTAGCTGCCTGGAGTAGGAACTGGCAAGCCACTCCAGTATTCCTGCCAAGAAAAATCCATGGACATGGGGTCACAAAAAGTCTGTCATGACTGTAACCACACACACACACACACATACACACAAACTCCCACATGCAACTATAGGGCAATCCCATTATTATTATTTTAGCTTGCAACACTCACTTCTGGTTGCAGCCTGATGGACCAAGGGAACTGCTCATGTTTTAAGTCTGCTTAATCCAGATTCGTCCCTTCCACTTGTACTTCTCAATCTCCCTCCTTCCCTCCCTCCTTCCTCCTCCTCCTCCTCCCTCTCCCTTTCCCTCCCTCTCTTGCATGGAAATGAATCTGATGCTCAGGCTTTCTTCTATTTTTATGCATGTTTGTGCCTCCGAGTCCAAACCATTTTAGCAACAGAAAATGATATATGACACACAGCCAAGAGCATTGTTTGGAAGACCAAGGCCTCTGGGATGGAGAGAGAGTCAAGGCGACTCATAATATTCAGCATGTGGTTCTGCTCCTACACCTCTCAACCCCTATTAGCAACATTTCAAATATAAACACTTATTCATATGGGAATTGGCTTATTTGTACTAGAACTACGTCTCCACAGGGCATGATAGCAAGGGGTCCCTCCCTAATCTATCCCCTCTTAGCTTTTTCTGCTTTGTTGCTTCTTTGCCTGTAGAATGGTGCTCTCAGACTTGACTGCACTTCCCACCCCCCTCCACCCTGTAACCCTTTCTTCCTGTCTTGGGGTCAGATTCAACAAACCAAGCAAGCAAAATTTGCTGCTTATATAGAATTAAAGTGCTTAAAGTTCTCTGTAGGCAGTTTACAGTTGAATTGTGCAGGCTAGACATGGAGCACTCTGTTTACCTGTCGTGAAGTATGAGTTGAAGTTAATGATTAAGACAAAAAAAAAACCTTCAACCTTAACAACAGAGTTTACAGTGAATGGCCTTCTCCCATGAAGAAAGATAAACAATGTGAAGACAACGAAAATAATGAAATAACATAGACCCACTCAATTCTGTAGAAAAAATAAAACATTTGTGTTGTTTGACAAAAGATATATACATTAAACACAAAATACAATGCTTGATACTCAGTTCTATATAAACAACTTAAAACAGTTCTATACCTGCTTATACTCAGCAATCCCTTTCGCAACACAATGAAAGAACCCAGAACTGTAACTTAAACTTTAAATGTATATTACCAGTACTTCTATTTAATTTTTTTTCTCCCCCCCCCCCGCCCATGCTGTCCACTTCGGAGGGTTTCTCCCTCCTTACTTTACTAGCCTTTTTGTTTATTTTACTTGCCGTTGATGTTGGTTTTATCCTTTTGTAAACCGCCCAGAGTTCCATCTGGAAGATGGGTGGTACAAAAATATAACAAATAAATAAATAAATAATAAAATATAACCCTCAACTTTAGCAAATAAGTATACAGCATATACAGTAAGCAGAATAATACACAACAAGCAAACAGCTCAAACAGAGCTAGCAAGTTGGTGAGACTGAATCTAAGGGCCTTTTTACACGACCCCTAAGATCCGCTGGCCACTTAAATTCGGACCAGAGATCTTAGGGGTTCGTTGCTCTTCCTCTGTCCCCACCCCCTCCGCATTTCCTGGTTGCTGGCTGCGTGAGGGAGGGAGAAAAAGAGAAAGAAAAGCATGCCACTCACCTCATTCTGCCTCTCGTCTCTGTAAAAGTAGCTCTTAAAGGGGCAGGAGACAAAAAGCAGCAAACAGAAGCGAGGAGAGCCCCACACTCACTATCGTTGCACCGCATCAAAGATTTTTCACCTCCAAAGAGAAGGTACAAGAAAAGTGCGCTGGGTCGCACTAAAGTGGGCGGGGTCACACTTAATTGTCTGCAAACTCCGGAGCTGGTGGGGAAACATTTTTAAGCTCCGGAGCTTGCAGCCATTTGCAGCAGAGTTTAGGGGTCATGTATAAACGCCCTAAGAAAGATTCAGCAAAGTGTAACACCAGAGCCTTTCCTAAAATACACTTCTGGCTGCTTGATTGCCTACACCTGCCCGAGGCAGCACAGAACCTCAGTTTGATTGCCTCACCTGCACTGCCACACCCCAAACACTCCTCTAGTGCCTTCTAGCAAGGAACAGGTAAGCCAACTTCATTCACAATATTTAATTTATATTTGTTTTAAATTTTATAAAAACCTCAACATTACCAACCTCAGAAGGAAGGAAGATTGAGTCAGCCTTGGGCCAGCTACCTGAGCTCAGAGTCAAATTCAGTTAGTGAGTAAAGATGGGCACAAACCACCAAACCAGAGGTTTGTGCCAGTCCATTTTCAACGGAACAAGTGTTAAGTTCTTCTCAGCCCTGCCTGCTCTGATGGGCAGCTGCTCAGAGGCAGTGCCCAAAGAAAACAGGGCAGGGAGGTTAGGATGCTACCTCTGAGTGGATGCCTGCTGAAAGAGGGGGTGGACCGGGAAGCATCCAAAGAAACGAACTGGTACAAAGCAGCTGATAGGCGATTTTTGCCCATCTCTAGTTGTGAGCAGAGTCTTGGGTGTAGTATCTGGAAGTTGAGTCATGGCTACTGGACTGTTTTTTTTTCTTTTTGAAGAAAAAAGAATTCCAGTAGCCATGACTCAACTTCCGGATAAACTCACCTGGATGACTGAGAATCTTCACAGACTTAGGTGTAGTACTGCTGTGTAACCACTGTGTTGTGAGATCAAGTCTTAAGCTTTCAGCAACAAATCACAAAACTAAAGAAGCTGATATCATTAAGAATGTGAATCCATGCTTGTCCTTAACAGCAAGGACGAAGAACTGGGACATCCTTCTCCTTGCATGTGAAGACTGGCCAAGATAAAGGGAGTGCAGCTTTGAAATACTAGCCAAGGGTAATATGTGTTTCGACCTTGAGTCGCATAACTAGTGGTAGCAGACACCAGTTCCTTTCTTCTAGGGATTTCGAATGTCATTTTTAATCAAACATGTTAGGGGTTTTGTGTGTTTAATTATATATTCTTTTTTATTGCTCTCTGCACTCCGTGTATTATGTTCAGGGCATTCCTTAGGGGCTACGATGAAATATTAAACACCAAATAATGTAAATATTAAAATATGTTTAATATTTTAAGATATAACTGCATTTAATACATAACGTAAATGATCAGCTTCACTGAAATATAATTACGCTATATAACACGGTGTCAAAAACACTGAAATTCTTTCATAGGGAAATACATAATAATCAAACACACCAGACTCAAACACAGAAGAATCAAAGAGAGCTAAAGGCATCACTTTTATATAGTGAGAAATCCAGGTATTGCAGGTATTGTCATCATCAACAACTTCAGGGAGTAACTCTAAAACAACCACAACCACAACCACAACCACAACCACAACCACAACCACAACTCTTGCCTAGGAAGTATCTCTAAGATAAAATCCTGTTTTGAATTTCATTAAAGTAGAGGAAGAATGTCAATATCCTCATCCTATCCTTCTGAAATTAATGTTATTAATCGAAAAACTCCTATACATCTCCTCCCCCCGCAAAAAGGAATGTATCATTTCTGTAACATAGCCAAGATGGAAAGAGAAGGAGGAGGTGTCTCTCAGTATCCCCCCTACTCATTCTATTAAGGAAATGGAATTTGGATGGAAAGAAAAGTTAGTCAAGGAGAACAAGGACAATTTTGATAAAAAGGCTTATTGGAAATAATGGCCAGAATCTGTTGCTTAGCATAAGCCAAATTGTAACTTTATGTGTGTGAAGATTCTCAGTCATCCAGGTTCGTTTAACTGGGAGTTGAGTCACGGCTACTGGACTTCTTTTTTGAGAGATAGAAATGTTTCGCTGTTGGATGAACAGCGAAACGTTTCTATCTCTCAAAAAAGAAGTCCAGTAGCCATGACTCAACTCCCAGTGTAACTTTATGTGTGTTTCTCCTAGCTAAAGAAAATGTCTTTCTTGCTCCCCACCCCAAGTTCTTAGTGGGTGCAGACGCATGGGTCAAGCGTGTGCAGGTAGGGATGTAAACCTTTGTTATGTTTGTACTGATGAGAAAAAAAATCAAGCCCCCTTTTTGGGGGGAAAGGTCAGAAGCCTTTTTTAAAAAATGCTTTGGCATTTTGGGACTTGTGTAGTTATGAATTGCAGGAGTTTAAGTGTGAAGACCTTGTATGGTGGTTGAAGACATGCTGAAAAAAATCTTACAATAGCTGACTTTTTTTCAACCATGTGTCAAGATACCTTCCCACCCATCACCCAAAGACAGAGTGAGAATATATGTAACATTATTGATGGAGATACCACAACATTTCCCAGCAACTCTGCATGTAAATTTATTGTGGGACAACCAGTCATTTGTACTGCACCTGCACACAAGAACACACAAAGTCTAATGAATGCAAATACACAATGGATGCAGCTAGTAGATGCAACTGCATTTTACATAAGGGGTATCTACACTTTGTGCCTGTTCCTGCTCCCAGACTTTGGAACTCCCTCCCACAGGAGGCCAAGCTGGCCTTATCTTTGCTGTCCTTCCATAAGCAGATAAGAACTTCCTGACAGTTAAGAGCTGTTCAGCAGTGGAATATGCTGCCATGGAGGTTGGTGGATTCTCCTTTTGGGGGTTTTAAGCAGAGGCTGGATGGCCATCTGTCAGAAATATTGTGATGGGGTTAGGGTTAGGGTTAGGGTTAGGGCATGGCAGGAGGTTGGACTGGATGGCCCTTGAGGTGTCTTCCAACTCTATCAGTCTATTATTCTAAAACCAGAAGGCACACTGGGGGATCCCAACCTCTCGCTATGCAGACAGATATCTAAACCATTGTGTCATCCAATTAAAAAACTTAATAGAATATTTTAAAAACACATTTTGCCCAAATGGGTTTCCACCCCTTGATTAGAGCTTTGCTATGATCTAGATGGGCTGTTATTACTTCCTGCAAAGGAGACATTCCCCCCCCCCAAGCTTTAGGCGGTTACTTCATGTCCAGTTTGTCTCTGTTAGTGTTGCGCTTAGGGGCAGTAAAAAAAGTTACTTCACATCCGTCGTGCAACTACTGAAATTTGTCTCGACCAAGCCCCCAAAACGGGAGCTAAGCGCGACAATACTGTACCTGGTGCTGGGGTAGCGTTTTCCCTTGTCACTTTTTGTTCCCGCTTTCTGTTCCAAGACAAGACACTGTGTAGTAACGACTGTCATGCAACAAAACATTCGTTTCTCTCAGAAAACTGTGTCCAGGTGATTTTTTTAATTTTGACTTTTCAGAAGCAAAATATCAAAAAAGAGTTTTTTAAGCCGCCCACCCCCAAAGAAAGGGAAAAGGAAGCTAGACAAATTCAGTGTTTGTCACGGTACAAGACCGTGAGGTAACACTTGTCACGAGACAAGTTATCACAACCATGGGAACACTGAAACAGGGACAAAACCACGTGATCACGACCAATGCTATTATGGTACAAAACTAGTTGTGGAACAAAGAAGGACGTGAAGTAACCGCCTTAGTGGTCTACCAATGTATTGTGTAGCATTATTTCTTGACAGTTCAAATAAGATTCTGGCTTAGAAAAAAGCAATGATATCTCATGATCAACAGTGAGATGTGCCAAGTCTTCCATGCCTCATTTTCCAGCTAAGGAGAGCTATTTCAAGGAGCTCTTTCTCCATTGTCTGCTCCTCTCTGACATTTTTGCAAGGGTAGGGCTTACTTGAGAAAATGTGGAAGGGCAGGCTGGCAGGGAATGAGGATGCAGTGCTTCAGCCCAATTGGCTTTCTGACCATGCCTATCAAATTCTCAAGCAAGAGGAAGTCCTTTTAATTGCCTTTGACAAGAATGCTCAAGAAGCACAGGCCATTTTCAAGGTAGGAGCCAGAGGGGACTTGCATATCACCAGGAATGTCTTAGGAAATCACAGCAATATTCTCGTCAGCAAGAGGAAAGGAAAGAATACAGTAGGCTGGTGTAGGCCATTCTTAATGTGGGCTTGTTCCATGTAGGGCTTTGGTCTTTTAAAAAGGTCACAAGTCAACGAACCAACAAAATGAATTTTTCAAATTTTTTTGTTAAAAACGAAATGAACCAAACCGAACCCTAAAATTAACCAAACCAAAATGAATTGCCATTTTTTCAGTTCGTGCCCATCTCTATTCTTAAGTTCACTGGTGAGTCTTTTCAGATGTTAGTGAGTTGGAAAGGATGGAGTACACAGAGGACTCCTTTTCCTAAACAGGGAAAATTCCTCACCTGCTGCAGTAGGATTCTCTTCTGTTATGGATGTAGAGATGGGACGTATGTGTGTTTTCTCCTACCCCAATTCATATTAGGAGAATTGCCAATTTTTCAGCTCCACCCATGCCCTTACTACCTTCCTATCTCTTCAACAGCTTGGAACAGTCATGAGCACTGTAGAAGAAGGCACCACATGAAGCCACCTAGAGGCCTGCTGTGGTGCACATGAAACTTTGATGCCACCATTGTCTCCTCGTTCAGCAGGACGTGGCACTTGATATTATGTCATACTGGAGGCGGTGGAGCAATTTAAAATAGCTAAAATTAATGAATTTTAAAAAAACCCTTTGGGTGTGATTATCTTAGTAGCCAAGCCATGCTTCTGGTACAGTATTCCAGCATTTATTGTGGGAGTTTGGAGCCTGATCCACCCGCGATAAAGGATAATCTGTGAAATGCAGATACTTCAGTAAACTGACCTTGGGCTGCTCTTGCTGGCTGGTTTGCAAAGAGAGTTTTTTAACCCCATCCTGACACCTCAGCAAACCTTGCTGCTAGGAGCTCAAGGTCTGCTTGCTGATGTATCAGGAGCGGGTTAAAACCTCTCTTTGGAAACAGCTGAGCAGCCCAAGGTCAGTTTGATGAGGTGTTAGGTGTTGGTTAAAAACCTCTCTTTGCAAACGCAGCTGGGAGGAGAAGCCCCAGCTGTCTGCTGAGGTGTCAGGAGGGGGTTAAAAACTTCTCTTTGGAAGTGAAATGCAGATGCCTGAGCAAGGGCTGCTCCTGCTGGCTCCACTTGCAAAGAGAGGTTCTTAACCCCCTCCTGACATCTCAGGAAACCTTGCTGACAGGAGCTCAATGTCTGCTTGCTGAGGTGTCAGGAGGGGATTAAAAACCTTTCTTTGCAAGTGCAGTCAGCAGAAGCAGCCCCAGGTCTGTTTGCTGAGGAGCCAGGAGGGGGTTAAAAACCTCTCTTTGAAAGACTGCTTCTCTCAAGGAAAAAAAAAAGCGATATACTGATACCATACTATATGAACTGCATTGTGGTGGGGACTACCGTATCTATGTTTTATGGCTCTGTGTCTTTGGAGTAAGACCAATGCAGCAAAACATGCATACCAGTACAGTTATCCCCCATTTATCATGGGGGTTAGGGACTTGACCCGACTCACGATAATTGAAAATCCACAATATGCAGGTGCTGAGTTGGGTTGGAATGGGGGGGGGCTGTCTGGGGCCTCGTACACTTTCCTTAGGCCTGATGCTGCCCTGAATGAGTCTCCAACATGCTTCCCAGGCATGTTGGAGGCTCCAGAAGTGGTTTTGGGTGAACTAGAAGGCACTCCTGATTTTTGGAAGTGAATTCCAGTTCACCAGAAACCACTTCTGGGGCTACCCACACTTCTGGGGCTTCTAAGCCTGTTGGAGCCCTTTGTGGGGCAATGCCAGGTCTGGGGAAAGTGCAGGAGGTCTCAAACAGGCCCACACAGCTTGCCTCAGGAGCCCTTGCCTTCATGTACTGTGGTCCTGCGATATACTGGGACTACAGTATATGAACTGCGAAATGGCAGGGGACCATTGTAATTAAAACGTAAGATCTGGTTGTTCTCCCAAGCCTATCTTTAGTTTGTCCCAGAGTAGTGTAATGTTTTCTTCTTGTTTCACCTCCTGTGACTATTATTTTTAAGCCATTGAGTTTGTTGGATCGTTGTACCCAACCGATCCTTACCTATCTCACTCCTGGGATTTCAAATTGTTCCTACTGATGTTGTTTTTTTAATTTCTTTTTATGATTGGTAGGTTTGATTGTGTTTGCTGTTTGTTTGGTTTGATTGTCTATCAAACAAAATGCAAACAAACAAAAAGCCCAAACAATATATATTATTGCAAAACAAAAAATACACATTGCCAAGTGGCCTTTGTGAAAAATCAAAAATCCATTTGATTTTTACCATTTACTGGACCACTAAAAAGAGACTCAAGGGGGAAGAGGCAAAAAGAGAAATAGCCAGACAAAAATAATCCTGGCTAGAGATGAGCACGAATTAAAAAAAATGGTGTTTCGGTTTTTCATTTGTCGTTGAGAGGTCCATTTCGGTTCATTTCCGGTTTTTGTGAATTTTTGGAAAAAATCGTTTTCATTTTTTGTTTATTTGTTTTTCGTTTCTACCTGCTTTTTGCGTGATTTTTAAAGCATTTCCGTGTGTGTGCGCCCCCATTGCCCCAGACCAGAGGGAAAACACTAAAAAAAATGATGCTGGCAGAGACACAGTATAGACTAGGTATGCAGGGAGGCTGCAAAGGCAGCGGTGGGCGTTGCCCAGGGTGCAAGGCAGCCGCAGAGTGACTGCACTGCATGGCAGGGGAGGGTACTCACCGAGAGGTACGCATGCACACACGCACACAGGGAGGCTGCAGGACTGAAGCTAGAGTCGCAGAGACAGCAATCCCACCCTAACTCCCACCAGAGACTGCAAGGAGGACGGGGGCTGCTAGAGCTTTTTATGCCCGCTGTGGCTGCCAGACCTGTCCAGTCTGCAACCTGGGCATGCTATTGGTTGAACATGATCCCATCACATGGCTTGCCTCCATTTGGTGGCTGGTGGCAACATCCATTTTGTTATCCTTAAAGGGAAAAGAAAAATACATCGCAATGGGAGAAGACCAAAACAAACGTTCTAAGGACCCCAATCCCCTGGTAGGTAATAATTTCAAATAATTATCTCATTATTGCTGCATTTTTATGGATGTCCAGGGCATTTTAATACCCAAGAAATCAATATTAAGCTGCTGGGAGTCATTTTGGGTCGATGTCCCCTAACTTCCCTTAAAGGAAAAAATACAGCGATCTGAAAAAAGACATAAATGCACATTTTTAGGACCCCAACCCCCAGTAGGTATTATCAGACAGTATAAATAATTATCGCTGCGTTTTTATGGATGTCCAGGGCGTTTTTTAACATTTAAAACAGCTCATTTCATTGCGCGTCACCATTAACGAAAACGAAACATAACAAACACAATTTTTCATGGTTCTGTTCATTTCGTTCCATTTTCATCACAATTTTCATTAGTCATTTTGTTACAGAACGGAATGAATAACGAATAACGGAAACAAAAAAAGTTTGTTCCATGCCCATCTCTAATCCTGGCAAGACTTAGAATCTTCCAAATGTTGGCAGAGCTTGGGAAATTCTTTTGAATTTCCTCTTAATATGCAAGGGAAGTGTGGCTTAGCTTACAAGTTGATCAACCAGAAGATGCCACCTCTCTAGCAAGCACTAGCCCTTTAAACAATAAACACACACGAGAAGCTTGTTTGGTTAAAGAATATAAAAGAAAAAGAGTTTACTCACATAGTTTCTCTAGCAGGCACTAAATACAGTTCAGATTAAATGCAGGTTGAAAGAATAAAGAATAAAAGTATCATTCCTGAAAAATGTTTTGGTCTGTGTCCTTTCCTGCCCAAGTGCTGAGGCAGAAAGGAACACATCAGAGAGTCACATCCTCTCACTGTGAGTTCAAAAATGCATAATGGTGGCTGGCCTCTAGCCAGCTCTTTCCATGTGGGAAGAAACAGGGAATAGAAGGGTGTGGTTACCAAACCCTGGGAAATACAAATCTCTCTAATTGGTCATCATCCAAATAGACCAAGCTAGGTTGTGACATTCATCGCCCCTCCCATCTATGGTGAAATCACCCATGATAGATTGATTTATCCAACACCAAGTCTGTTGCTCCTGTAACGACTGTGGTTAAAGTAAAACCAAAAATTTACATGAGTTTATAATAGAGATGGGCACGGAACGAAAATTTTTTCGTTTCCGTTACTGTTTGTCGTTTCCATTACGCAACGAAACGACAAACAAAAATGTGATGAAAATGCAACAAAACGAACAGAACCACAAAAATTGTGGTTGTTACGTTTCGTTTCCGTTAATGGTGACGCACAATGAAATGAGCTGTTTTAAATGTTAAAAAAACGCACTGGACGTCCATAAAAACACAGCGATAATTATTTATATTGTCTGATAATACCTACCAGCGGGGTTGGGGTCCTTAAAACATTTGTTTTAGTCTTCTCCCATCGCGATGTTGTATTATTTTCCCTTTAAAATGGATGTCGCCACCAGCCACAAAATGGAGGCAAGCCATGTGATGGGATCATATTTTATTTATTTATTTATTATTGAATTTATACCCCACCCATCTTCCCAAGGGAACTCTGGGCGGCTTACAACGCTGAGCAGGTCAGCAAATTCGAATACAAATTAAGTACAACAAGCAAACAAACTATTTATTTATTATTGATCATGTTCAACCAATAGCATGCCCAGGTTGCAGACTGGGTGGGCAGGTCTGGCAGCCACAGAGGGCATAAAAAGCTCTGGCAGCCCCCATCCTCCTTGCAGTCTCTGGTGGGAGTTAGGGTGGG
This sequence comes from Phrynocephalus forsythii, assembly GCA_029282475.1. NCBI lineage: Eukaryota > Metazoa > Chordata > Lepidosauria > Squamata > Agamidae > Phrynocephalus > Phrynocephalus forsythii. Next base: position 131,662,198 of record JAPFRF010000002.1, on the reverse strand, counting down.
ATTGCTGTCTCTGCTGCACCTCTAGCTTCAGTCCTGCAGCCTCCCTGCCTTGCACCCTGGGTAACGCCCACCACTGCCTTTGCAGCCTCCCTGCATACCTAGTCTATACTGTGTCTCTGCCAGCATCCATTTTTTTAGTGTTTTCCCTCTGGTCTGGGGCGTTGGGGGGTGCCTGTGCACAAAAATGCTTTTAAAATCGTGCAAAAAGCAGTTAGAAATGACAAACGAAAAAACGAAAAACGGTAACAAAATTTTTCAAAAATTTCACGACAAACGGAAACGCACTGAAACAGACCTTTCAACGACAAATGAAAAACCGAAACACCATTTTTCTGTTTCGTGTCCATCTCTAGTTTATAAAAAGGGGACATGCTCCAAATCTAGATGACTAACAGCACTCGAAAGCCTGATGGACTGTTTGATTCAGCGAAGTGGTTGGAAAAGACTTGAAAAGGGACTGTGGTTCCAATTTTTTCACTTTGGATGGATGGATACCCCACTTAAAAAAGAAGAATAAAATCATATATCCTTCACCAGAAGGAACTCAGATCTTATCACCTTGATTTAGGACCTTGAAGGTTTTGTCTAGTGCTATTTGTTCTGACCCTTGGATGCCTGTACAACAAGAAGGATTTTGAAAGATAGCCCAGGCTCCAGATTTGATTCCTGATAACTTGGATCAGAGAGAAATTGGGGGACCATTGTTTGCAGGTGACTTCTGCTTTTCTGCCTGTCAGTGTGTGGAACTGATGGGCATGAATGTGAAGGAGGAGGAGGAGGAGGAGGAGGAGAATCTGGAGTATGTTGAGGTTGTTTGATTTACGATTTAAAATCTTTGCAAAGTTTACTGTACTTAGTTTGAAAGTGGTCCTATACAGCTGGAAGAATAGTACAACTGCACAATCGGATCTTGAGGAATAGATCTTGCCATGATAGATCAGCACTGCTTTTGTGTCGTAAGAACACTTCTAACCTGCTTGATCTGCAGAGTTTTCCCCTAGTTTGAAAAGGGATCTTATAGGAAGGATGTCTTATTTCCCACCCACTGTTTCATCCACTTCCCACTAAAATGCTCACAGGTGGTATCTTCTCTGAATGAACATTGTTCTTCTGCCCTGAATAATCATCTTGTATTGGTGTGATAACTTGAAAGGGCTGCCAACAATGCAATTACTGTGGTCCCCTGCCTTTTCACAGTTCATATACTGCAGTCCTGCTATATTGTGGGACCGCAGTACCCCAAAAGGGCTTGAGGGAGGGGGGAGGGTTTTAAAAGCCAGGGCTTTTAAAACCTTCCCCCTTCTCCAAGCCCCGGGCTCCAGCTGATTGGCGCTGGGGTGGGGAAACAAAAGGTTTTTCTCCCCCACCCCATCGCCAATCAGCTGGAGCCTGGGGCTTGCCTCCAAGTCATTTTAAACATTGTGCCCCCCCCCAGGACTGACCCAACCTGCATCCGCATATCGTGGATTTTCAGTGATAATGGGTCAGGTCAGTCCCTAACCCCCGTGATAGATGGGGGTGGTTCCTGTAGCACAGTTATTATGATAAAGCAACCTTCTCAGCTGTTTACCCTCATATTTCCACTGCCTTCTAGTTGGAGTGTAGTTGGTACACTATTAGTAACTACAGAGATGGAAGGGACCCTATGGATTATCAAGTTCAGCCCCTCTCAAGGAGTCACAGTGGTTTCATAGCCAAAGACCTAAACCACTGAGCAAACCAGCAGTTCTTGCTAACAACCTCTCAGCCCTATGAAACCCTGAAGGTGGGCTCTAGCCCTTGCTGACCAAGGGCCTTTTTACACGACCCCTAAAATCCGCTGGCCACTTAAATTCGGACCAGAGATCTTAGGGGTTCCTCGCTCTTCCTCTGTCCCCACCCCCCTCGGCACTTCCTGGTTTCTGGCTGCCTGAGGGACGGAGAAAAAAGAAAGAAAAGAATGCCTTCTTACCTCCGTTTTGTTCCGGGCATCATTCAGATCTCTTAAAGGGGCGGGGCGCAAAAAAAGAACAAACGGAAGCCAGGAGAGCCCCGCACTCACTATCCTTACACCGGATCAAATATTTGTCACCTCCAAAAAGCAGGAACAAGAAAACTGCTGTTTGGTCTTGCTAAAGTGGGCGGGGTCGCACTTAATTGTCTGCAAAGTCCGGAGCTGGTGGGTAAACATTTTTAAGGTCCGGACCTTGCAGCCATTTGCGGCGGAGCTTAGGAGTCGTGTATAAATGCCCCAAGAACCTGCTGCACTGCAAAGGCAAGGCAAGTGCCAATTTGAGGAAGACTTCTACTCCTCTTCTTCTGTCACCTATGAGTGTGTGGGCATGTAGCACTTGGAGGAGACCTGAGATAACTTCTGCTGATGGGAGTGTATCACCTGCTGTGTGTTACAGTGCATAGTGTACTAGCCAAAGCCACAGATGGTGATCCAGACACAAGAGTGGATTGGATTGTCACTGAACTGCAAATGTCATGGGGTTGGGGTTTTTTTCCAATATTTGTTTATCTAATATTTGTTTGGTTGTTTGACCATTTGACATATTTATATACCACCCTATTTAGTGCAAAACACTACTTTATGTTGATTACAGTAAAGAAATAACCCATCAACCCAACACAAATGCAACAACACCAAAATAAAATCAAACCAGAATAATTATAACACCAAATGAAGGCAGACAGAAATATAAATTAACTTAAGAAAAGGTATCCTTAAGTGTTCATTGCATTTAAGTATGGTCTTCAACATCCTTTTAAAAGTAGGAGGGAGGGAGCCGGACGTACCTCTAATGGGAACCCATTCCACAAGATGGGGCCATGATTGAGAATGCCCAACTTCTAGTGGATGTCTTTCAGTGCATATACAGTATGAGTTGATTTTGTATTTTCCTGTCTATCTCATGCCACAACCTCAATCCATTTGTTCCACCCAACCAGAGATGAACCACTGGATCAATGAGCTTTACCTATACATTGACTCGTTCAGCAATTGATTCCATGGGAACTACTCTAGTTTGGATTACCAATGGGAGATAGTCCAAAGATTCAGGAACAAAACTATTGAAAATGGTGAGAATCCCATTGATGTTTATGTGGAAGTTGCTCTGGATGGGCTGCCAAGAAGTACATTGGTTCTTCTGCACCTGAACCAAGCACTCAAATAGGATGCACCGTGAAAATTTGTCAATTAGCTGCAGTAAGCCAGGACAGGTACACAAACCTTATCCAAATATTTTATCCACCAATGGGATTCTGGCCAATGAGTTTAACTCTCTGGAATGTAAATCCAGGAATGCTTGCTGGCTTGAGTTAATAAAGTTGATAAATACATTAGAACATAAGCTTCTCCTTCTCCTATGTATACCAAAGTCCCAACTACTTATTTTTCCTCCTGCTGCCCTATTCATTCCTTTGTTAAGGCCATATTATTGCTTAAAAGAAAAGCCTTTCCAAGGAAAATAGCTCTTTTCAACTGCCTTTGGTCCAGAATGAAGGAGAGGATTATCTGGAAGTTGAGTCACGGCAACTGGACTTCTTTTCTTTTCTTGAGAGATTGAAACATTTTGCTTGCTCATCCAAACAGCTTCATCAGTCGGAAGAAAGCTAGTTGCGAGCCCTCCATTTTATAGTTCACTTTGACCTCATGTCATCCTGGTCTGAAATAGGCTCATGAGATGAGCAATGGTCTGAGTAGGCCCGTTAGGTGGAAAGCTGTTTGGATGAACAGTGAAACCTTTCAATCTCTCAAGAAAAGAAAAGAAGTCCAGTTGCCATGACTCAGTTTCCAGATAAACTCACCTGGATGACTGAGAATCTTCACAGACAAGGAGGAAATTAGTTTTCCATTATTCTGTAGAATGTGCATCATTAACTGATCCTGGCAGTGCTGCAATCAAGCCTCTGCCCACAACCTGATTTAAATCCCAGCAGGTTTTGGGTAACTGGCTCAAGACTGACTCAACTTTCTTTCTTTCCAAGGTTGATACAGTACCCAGTTCACTGGAGGCAGAGTGTTCCTTACATAATTATGTTGTAACTTGAACAAAGAATGCTCTAGCATTATGGGATAGTATATAAGTCAAAACAGGGACAGATGAAGGCCTTAGTTATATGAAACTGACCACTTAGGCTGATGTTGTCATATAGATTATCTTTGCCACTGACATTTGCTTGATCAGAATGGTTGTGTTGTGAGCCTCAATGAATTAAGAGGAATTTGCCAGTAAAAAACTCGGCATATTAGATCTCATATTTGACATATTACTGTGTTATTTAATTCATAAGCTGATCTGTATGTGTGTGTTTGGGTGCATGTGGACATGTGTTAAAACTACTTACAAGCAAAAAATAAAAATAGGAAAGGCTTGCTATCTGAACTTTTAAGTTTAAACTTTTACTAAATTTTGAAATAGTGCAACCTGCCATTTCAATTTTACAGAAAGTAGATTTTGATGAGCTTTCCTCCTCCTCCCCACACCCCAGTCCATCATCTCTAGGATACGTGAAAGGGATTCCATGCTCATTCATTTCTGCATGGGCAGAGCCTTTGTAATTTTGGCCTGCTTCCTAGTAAACTGCAGGCAACAGATCCAGCAAGCTTTTGCCTGTAAGGGATTCTGCCTGTGTACTGTATGTTGTTTTTGTGTGGCATGTGTTTGTCAGTATAAAGATCTCATTACATCCATTTCACCATTAATGCAGGGAGCTGCCAATGAGCAAATCTAAGGAGTTTGCAAATCACTGTATTTGCATAAAGCACTCTTTATTGCACACAATGAATGGGACAACAATGGCACTAATTCTTTAAAAATGAAGAATAAAAAGGGCTACAAAGCTGCCATTAACCCATCCACCAAACAATTACGAGCCATTTGTGTGTTGCTTTATATTATATTGAACAAAGGCACATCTCTACAGGAGCTAATGATTAACACCAGGAGAGAGTAAATGACAATTCCACCCCAGCAACACTTTTATTTCCTGAAAAAAATAACAAATGATTTCTGTTGGAACTTGGACACAGTATTTCTTCTCTCTCTCTCTCTCTCTCTCTCTCTCTCTCTCTCTCTCTCTCTCTCTCTCTCTCTCTCTCTCTCTCTCTCTCTCTCTCTCTCTCTGATGAAAATTGATAGGGCATTTGAATTAGCATCTGCACCCCATAGATTTTTCAGATGAGCATGTCATAATTTCTGGAATTTATTCCAGCATTTCACATTTAACACACAAAGAGTTAAAGGAAATCTTTGCTAGAAACACAATCTATGATATTGGTCCATTTTGGATAAATAGTTGAAGGGCACAACTACATGTTTGGCTACTCCTATTTTTGCTTCAGGTTTGGCAGAAATGAAAGGGATTTAAAAATCTTGAACTACACAATTTACGGCTGGATGGGCATCTTTGAGATTTGTGAATACCTGTGTTGGAGTAAATAGTGTCTGTGGCTGTCTGTGGGGTTTGCTGAGTTTTGGGATGTGAGGTCCAACCTGTTTTGGACTGCAAGATAACATTGCAGTCAGATGTCTTCCCTTGTTTTGTATCTGTTTGTATTTTATTGGTGCACTGAATGGTTTTAATTGTAAAACCTAGTCTGCCCCTGGTTGCACCAAGGAGCACTCCAACACGACCAAGAAGTATTTGTAAGAATATATCTATGAAGATTCTCAATAATCTAGGTGAGGTTATCTGGAAGTTGAGCCACGGCAACTGGGCTTCTTTTCGAAAGATTTCACTACTCACCCAAGCAGCTTTGTCAGTCTTATTTGTAAGAATGTATTTCTTTTATGTTAGGTCATAGACGTTTCCTTGCCTGTGCTTCCTGCAGTTTCCTAACTCAGGCAAGCATAGACGGTGACACATGAGCTAATTTCTACTTCCAAGACCCACAGCAGGTTTGAGCCTCTCACAGGATTAGGGAAGAGAAGAGATTTCATGCCTGGCTCCTTCTCTGAGGTTTCCCTTAGGCCTCAATGGGAAGCACACCAGCTTTTGCAAATCATTGGTCCCAAAAGACATACTGTATAGTAGAATTTTGTATTAAAACTATAAAACAACAAATTATTAAAACTATAAAATACAATACAACCCATACAATACAAGCTATAAAACGCTGCTACTCAACAGCCCAGCTAAAAACACTAATTAAAATGCTGACTGAACAGGAAGGTCTTTGCCTGGCACCAAAAAGCCAAAAGTGATGGCACCAGGAGGATCTCTGTAGGGAGAGCATTCCAAAGTTAGGGGACAACTGCCGAGAAGGCCCTGTTTTGACATGCCATCCCCCTCACCCCTTTGAGGGATGGCACCTTCAGCAAGGCCTCTTGGCCTGATCATAAGGAACGGGCTGGCTCATATGGAAGAAGGCAGTCCTCAAGGTAACCAGGTCCTAAACTGTTTAGAGTTTTGGTGCAACCATATGTTTTAGGATTTAGGGCAGGGGTGTCCAAACGTTTTTCAAGGAGGGCCAGATTTCGTGAGGTGAAAATGTGTGTGGGCCAACCATTCAGCCACATTTGGCCCCGGGCCGGACTTTGGACTAACTTTTAGACATGCAGGGAGGTGGGGAGGATGCTGCAGCAATGGATCCGTGGGCAGGTAGGCTGGGCAGGTGGCTGGGGGGGGGAATGGACAGAGGCAGGGAGGCAGGCAAACTATAAAACTGCAAGCTGATGTCTCCATCCGGTATGGGGAGGGGCCAGCTGGTGGGTACACATGACAGGCTGAGCCGGCGGGGGGGGGTGAGAGAAGAGGCTGTGGGTCACTCAAAATTTGAAAACGGACCACATTTGGCCCCCAGGCCTGACTTTGGCGATGCCTGGTTTAGGGTTTTGGTGCAACTAGTGCAGTGTTTTTCAACCTTTTTTGGGCAAAGGCACACTTGTTTCATGAAAAAAATCACGAGGCACACCACCATTAGAAAATGTTAAAAAATTTAACTCTGTGCCTATATCAGTCTCTAAAAGGTTCGCCATTGCTGGTGTAGGGAGAAGCAGGACAGAGGGGCCACAGATTGAGGCAGCCCGCTCTCTAGCACCCAGTTCCCACTTACCTGTGTTGTTTTTTTTAAAAGACATTTTGCCCTGCATGGACTTCTGTGTCCAGTGGAGACCTGAGAAGGGGCACTGACTCTCCAGGAACACAAATAAGACCCAAAAGCCCATCTTGCTCTCCACACTGTGGCCAAAGCAGATGCCTTCAGCAAGTAACAGGAGGAGGAGGATGAAGGAAGGCAGGAAGGAAAGAAGGCAGAAAGTGTTCTGCTTGTATACCACCCCATACCACTTCAAAGAGTCTCTGGGCGGTTTACAGTTTTAATTACAGTAAGCAGGCTGCTAGACATACACATATACAGGCTAGAAATGAGCACGTTTCTATGAAGAGGGGAAAGGGTACGAATGGAAAGAGAGAGGTGGGGGGAAAGAAAGAAAAGACACACAGAGAGAAGAGGGCGACCCAAGACAGAAAGAAAGGGGCAAGACTTCAAGGAACCCATGGGGCCACTCAGAGATGGCTCTTCCCCTCCTGGACCCTAAATAGCGTCCAGTCCAGCCATGCCAGTAGCCCCCCGCCCCGCCTCCTCAGCCCAGGCCCGGCAGAGGCCTCCTCCATCCCCTCCTCCTCGCAGCCCTGCCGCGGTGCTCGTGGGGCAGCCGGGTGCCCCTCCTCCCCTTCCCCTCACCTGGTGGTTTGTTCTGGGCTGAGGCTCCCGGGCCAGCTCGTGTTGGCGGGCAGGCTGTCGGGGGGCTCAGTCCATTGGTAGCTCCCAGGAAAGGGGTGGTGGTGGTCCAGGGTAAAAAAAGGAGGGGGAAGAGGGAAGTGGAGCCAGTCACAGCGGCAGCGGCAGGCACAGGGCAAACACTAAGAGAATGAGCGGGGCCAGGTCCGGCCTGGGAGTAAGTGACGCCAGCGCCGCGGGCCTCAGGGGGAGGAGCCAAGCTGGCCCTTGGACACTATTTATAGCGCCTCCCAGCTGTGGGCCGCCCGCCAGCCCTGGGTTGAATTTCTTTAGAATTTTTTTATTTTTCATCATTGCCGCGGAAAAAAAAGTGAACTAGTGTTTGTCCATGTAGGCACGCATAACAGAAAGGGGAGAAACGTGGTTGAACTGAAAGAATTGTAAATTATTGGAAGTAATGCACGTATGGTGCAAACTGCTGGATAGCTCAGTGGCGTTGGTATCTGGCTACGGAGCCAGAGGTCTCCTCACAATGTCTCCTTGACAGGGGGTGGACTCAATGATCCATAGGGTCCCTTCCAGTTCTGCAGTTCTAAAATTAATACTGTCCTCCTCCTCATCATCATTAAAAATAGTCATTCTTTGTGCACGTCGAAAATACCACGGTACAATTAATAAATATGTCAGATAATAGTCTGAAAAATAACTTGTCCTGGATGTTCACTGGATGTAGATGATTTGAGTCTTTCACTATGAGTTCATATCTCTCTCCATAAGTCATGGGGTTCATGGCCTTCTAGGTAACTGATTTTATTAATAGGGGTCAGCTGCAGGCCTCCAATAATGATTATAGGCACCAACAATTACAAAATCAATTTAAAATGATAAGTACGGTAGGACCCCAGTATCCACTGGGAATTGTTCCAAGCCTTCCCGTGGATAATGAAAACCATGTATAAGAGATAACACCAAAATGTCCCCCAAACTGCTGTTTTGTGATAGTAACTTGCTTTTCAGCTGCTGTTTTGCAACAGTAGCTTGCTTTACAGCTGCTCTTTGTGACAGTAGATTGCTTTGCGGCTGCTGAATTATTTATTTATTCATTTATTCCTCTGCCAACCATGGATAACTGAATCAGTGGATACGGGGGTCCTACTGTAAACCTAAAAATATCTGTTCTGCTTTGCAAACAAAGACCAGTGAATCTCAAAGTCCTAATCTGAGGAACCAAGATGTAATTTTTGGAAGCATGTTCTCTCCCCCCCCGACAACCGCCGCCAAAAAACAAAACAGAACTGGGCTTGTTATTCATGCAACATTCATGTAAAGCTTCTTTACATACTCTGTGTGACTGAAGAGTCCTGCATTGTACCTGCAGCCTTCACCCTCAGTTTGAAAGGGTCCCAACAGGGGAAGGAAAATAATTGCAATGCCATTCTCATTTCATTGCTTTGCATTTTTTTCCATGGTGTGTCAATCATGCTTCCTCCTCCCCCTCTGAAGCCTACCATTCTGTACAGCTGTTGGAAATTAGAGGGAATTATATTTTAGGGACAACTATCTATTCAGGAGCCAGCTCATTAAGAAAATTGATAGTTTTCATTAAGCTGTTTCTGAGTAAGCATGCATTTTCTTTCATCTCATTCATTTGTCTAAACTGAGCTGTGTTTGGCTCCGTGAATATAAGGCAACGGCATTATGAATGGAATGTCATTCCCCCCTCCCCCCCAGTGTTGGCTGGACTTTGGATGTTGTCAGTTGTTCCAAGCATTCTCCCTCAAAATAAAATAAAATGCAATAAAAAATCAGAATGAATTGACACCAGTGGCTTATTCCGTTTCATGTCACTCTGCTTGCACTTGGATTGCACTTTGGTTCGCTGCAGTTGGGGGGGGGGTGCACCCACTTCTTGCCTTGTCCCAAAGAATTTCCCAAGTTCTGGAGTAGATTGGAGATGTGTGTGTGTGAAATCAGAAGTAGGGAAGAGTGAAGTACTCCCTTTTTGCATTGATCCAGTGGATCAAAAGAGCTGATGTCAGCAGAAGGACATAATTTAGACATTACCTCGTACTTGTTTCCAGGGCAGATTTTACCTGCTAACATAAGTTTCAGATAAGAAATGCTGAGTCCATTTCGAAGCATTGATCCAAACCTGAGCAAAGTTTTTCATCAATGAGAGATGGGACAATCATGGGTAGAATCTGTATGCTTCCTGCGTACATCTGAATGGGAATAATGAGAAATGACAATATGTGACTAGATTTCGAGGTATTTTTTTAATTCCTTCCTGTGTATCAACAGACAGGAGCATCCTGTCATTTTCGTTGGCCCCGGTCTCACTACCGTTGTCTGCACATCTTAATATGATGCATACTATTTTTTCGGGTGGTCACATGATGTTTGATGCGCAGTTAGCACCCCGGTGACAGGAGAGTATTTTATTTCTCTGCGTCCGTCCCGACTTGCTTACTGTGCATCTTTCCCCTGTTTTCTTCCCTTGTGGCGAATACCTGCATTACATCCAGGTAGCAGTTTTTCTTCTTAAAATTGATTGTAATTGCAGTAGGAAAGACAGTAAAAATTGTGCCAGCATGCCGGTATGCCACCAATTCATTAGCATAAACGATTACCAAGGCAGAACTACAGCAAGTGGCAGAAAAAGGGGTACGAATCTAATTGGTGCAAATTTTGAGGTGTTTAAAAGTGTGCATCAATAATAGAAGTATTTTAACACCCCCTAGCGGTGGTACAAAATGCTGTGGTTAAAGTGCGCTTCCGGGGCCGTGGTCGGCTGGGGTAACAAAATACTGCTGTTTGGAGTGAAAGCACGATCTTTTGCTATGCAATCTTTTGAAGCAAAAAGAGCAGCAAAATTGTTGTGAGACCGGGGCCACACCCCCTTCTCAAAATTATGTCCATTGTGTGCTCATGGGGATTACTCAAGCAATGATGTGTGCTGGGAGTCAAACAGAAGTCAAATCAAAGCATAAGTGGGTAGGAACGAATTCATCCTTTACCACAATTTGGGACAATTTAACAACAGGTTTGTTATGGCTAATGATTACAAAGGGTGGCTTTTGTCTTGGGTATTTTTGAATGAAGGCATTTGTTCTTGCCATTGACAAAAACTGGGATGGTGGCATCAGAACTCCTCTCTCACAATCTGGGTAGCATTTTGCTTTCTCCAGGCCACTGTTGTGTCATTGTTCTGCGCTATTGTGTGGCCCACAATTCTTCTCTCTGCAAGCGCTGCCTTCTGTTCATGAGCTACCAGTCAGAAGATACCTTGATCCCTTGAGTTGCAGTGGGGCAGCTTCTTTTTGCTCTTTGGGTTTTATTAATGTTTTTATTTCTTTATTGAGAAGAATCATGGCTCAACTGCACCTGACACACTATGAGATGCCTTCAGCACAATTGTGTGGAAATGTAAATGGAAATGTTTTCCATGTCTTTCAAAAGATGGATATGGAACAGCTCAAACAGTGTTGGCTAGGCCACTGAGCTCTGTGTTTTGGTTTCAACAGGTGACTTGTACATTGGAGGAGTAGCAAAGGAAACTTACAAATCCTTGCCCAAGTTGGTCCACGCAAAAGAAGGGTTTCAAGGATGCCTTGCCTCTGTGGATCTGAATGGGCGTCTTCCAGATTTGATCTCGGACGCTCTCTTTTGCAATGGACAGATAGAACGAGGATGTGAAGGTAAGGGATGATCATTCCGCAACTTTGTCACAGCCAGTTTTAAGGGTGACCAAGTGCCCCTATGTCTCATTATGGAGGTACTTCTCTCCCACTGTGTTCTGCTTATTTGTACTCTGATAATGAAAATTTTAACTCTTACCAGCTTTCACCAGTTCACACTGCACTACAGTAGTCCACTGGACCTGCTTTACATTTGTAATGAAGATGTATGCCTAAGAAGGAGGGAGATGTGTATCCTGGCAAGTAGAAAGAGAACCTGAGAACATTAACTTATCTTTCTGAGTACAATCAGCAAAGTCTGTTATTTGCCACCAACATGCTAATTTACATGTCTCCATTTTGTTTGTGCCGTATTTTAATTAATTGTTGTGGTAATTATCTTCCGTGCAGCACTTTAGATCATCACGGTGCTTAGATGGTAGTTAGTGTATAAATTAGCTAATTTAATTTTGATGCACATTTTTAGTACAGGTTGCGTACAGATGAGATGTAAAGGCAATCAGATTTGCTTCAGGGCTTTTCACAGTCTCTTACCTACACCCTGTTGACTTAGTTTGTTGCTATATTTCAGGCCTGCACAACTTATATAGGGATATAGGAATTGCCATCAACTGACCAGCATTACAGTATCAGATTTGACCAGGAAGGACTCTCCCAAATTTCAGGCAGGTTTTCCTTTTCCAACCTGGAAGTTTCTTGGATGCCTCAGTGGTTGCCTATCCATGTACACACCAAGCTTGATCCTGTTCAGCTTCTAACACTGTAATGTGGCAAGGTGACACTCTGTTTACTAGCTGCATACCTCAGATCACCAAGAGCTCAGCCAATCTCCTGCCATGTATAGCTGTCATGGGTAGAGCAAGGAAGTTGCATGGCAAGTCACAGTGCAAGTTTGATCAGGCTAGTGTGTGACTTTTGTTTTTGTTTTTTTGCATGCAGTGCAACAAATCTGGCCAGTTCCCACAGCCATTTTTTGTTAATCCCCCAACCACCTCCTGATGGTACCTTTAAACCAGTGGCCAGTATCCTCTTGGGTATACAGCAGATATACTGCACAATTGGTTCTCTCCTTTTTCCAAGCTGAGCACCCAGCTGGAAATAGAAAATAGAAAAGGTGGAGGGGGGACTGTTGCTCCATTGCAATAACAACGACGTTAAGCAGAAAGTCTTGTGGTACTCTAAGAGCTAGCTGTTTTTAATTGGCCTAAATGTGCTTGTAGGATGGGACAGTGAGATGAAGACATGGCTGTGTAATCAGAGGTTGGGAGTTCAATTCCCCACTGATCGTCCAAGAAAAGAGACAGCCTTGAGCAAGCTCCACAGTCCCAGGGCACCCCCAGAAGAAGGGAAGGATAAACTCCTTCTGAATATTCTCTACCTAGAAAATCCAGAAAGGGGTCTTCATAAGTCAGAACTGACATGATGACACCTAAGTATTACATTAAACATTCATGGTTTATAGCCCAACCTTGACTTGAATTAGATGTTGCATCACAGGAGTGAGCTAAAATCCACAACACTGATGCCAATCAGTGTGCATTAGCCTATAAAGTGCCACAAGATTCCTTGTTAAAACTGGCACAAACAAACATTGCACTTTGTTCAAATGTACAACTCCTATAGATTCATACAGCTTTTTCCCTTATACACACACACACTTTGTGCATCATAATTTGTTCCTATCTTAGCCTTTATGTGTGATCCATTATATCCTTGTAACTTGAATGCTCATTTTAATTTGATTATTAACGTTGAATAACAGAGGTGTAAATAAATGCATGGATACATAACATCCAAACACCTAACAGTACATGTTGTAGAAGTGCCTTAAAAGCAGATTTTAGTGTAGGTGGGAGAATGTGGTGCACACTGTGAATGTTTAGAACTTTGCATTTGTATCACCTATTAGTTATATAATAGCTATATCTTGGACAGGTAATATACTGTAGATATAGGAACAACAAGAAAGTCAATGTTTTTATAATTTTGACTGACTGTGCCTGGTATATTTGAAGAAAATAGTAGCAACAACAGTAATAATAATCTCAGAACTGCAGAGCTAGACTATACCCTTTGGTTCATAGAGTCCACCACCTCTCAGGAAGTCACAGTGGGAAATCAAACTCCCAACCTCTGGCTCCACAGAGAGAGTTCTAAAGTACTGAGCTATCCAGGAGTGAATATATAAGCAGATATGGATAAAGAGGTAGAACTGTCCATGCTGAATCTAAATTTGGCATCACACCAACCTCCAGCAAGATGCGTGAAACCCGATTGTGTTGTTGGTATGGACACGTCTCACGTACCAGTGAGGACATTCTGATCAAAAATGGTCTCACCCTGGAGGTCAGCGGATCCCAACCAAGGGGTGGCCAAAACAGCGCCAGATGGACACCCATGAAAATGGCATGAATTTGTCCCAGGTCCACCCAGACCAAACTTGTGGCTATGAAAAGTGGAGGACCAAAACCAGAGTAGCTGACCCCACCACCATGTGGGATAGGCACTAAGAAAAAGCAGGTGTTTTACATGCTGGATCTGCTCAACAGAGCATAATGTGAACCCAGTGAACAATAATGGAGAGGTGATAGAATAGCAGGCACAAGGGCTTGTTATTTTTAAGAATCTCCATTGCCCAAATTTGCACACGATGTGCAGTAACAATATAAAGGCTTCATCAAAGCAACTGCTTTTTCCCTTGGGATTTCTCCAGGGTCCTGAAAACTACATTTCTGAGCTTCTGTGCTTCAAATTCCAATACCTGACCCTTGAGGCTCTCATTTACTCTTTTAACTGCTTCTGTTGCCTTGTGTGGACCATGTTTCTGCCCTGCTCCACTGGGAGTTCATCCTTAGGATACTTGGAGAGCCTCACAGTGCAACTGGACAACTGATGCAGGATTTACTGTGCTGTGTGTCAAGTTCCCATCACCTTGTTTGAATTGTGCTAACTTACTTTTCATTAAGGCTTATAACAGGGATGTCCAAAGTCAGGCTCGGGGGCTAAATGTGGCCTGTTTTCAAATTTTGAGCAGCCCATGGCCTCTTTTCCCCACCGGCTCAGCCTGTCATGCATCCCCGCGAGCTGACCCCTTCCCCTACCGGATGGAGGCGTTAGCTTGCAGTTTTGTGGTTTGCCTTCTCTCCTTCCCTCTTTCCACTGCCCCCAGCCACCTACCCACACCTGGCTCCGTTGCTGCAACGTCCTCCCCGCCTCCTTGCATGTTATAGAGACTTGTCAAGCCCGGCTCAGGGGTCAAATGTGGCTGAATGGTCAGCCCCCACACATTTTCACCTCACCAAATCTGGCCTCCTTGCAAAAAGTTTGGGCACCTCTGGCTTAAAACCTTCCCTTGCCATTCAAAGACATCTACTAGAGGTAAAGTTAAGCTGAAGAATATTTTCTTCCTCTCTTCTTTCAAAATGGGTCTGGCCAATGCCCCCCTCTCCAATCCAACTGCAGATGGCTCCCCATTTCAAACATCATCTCCTGCTATTTGAGCCGTGATGACATGTGCCTTGAGCACACACAGTATGAGAAATTCCCTGATGGCACTCCTATGCCATCAGAACAGCTTTCTGAACTGATCTTTACTCCATGAGATGCTACCTTTTTTTTTTCTTCAGCAAGCGAAAAGGTGCTGTGCCTTGTTGATCTTTGCCTGGAAAGAGATTTGCTCAACACTCTAGGACAGGATTCAAAGAGATGTAGATTTCAGTGCCATCTTCAGGTGCCTGAAGGCTTGTCTCTTCATAGGTTGGTTGAATACATCAGACAGGCCTTTTCTATAGCTCCGCTTCAGTTGTGTAAAAGATGTCTGGCTGGCTCATTTCCTCATGAGTTTCCTGAGAGCAGTCCAAATTATATTAAGCCAAGAGGCCTCAGGTCTTAAAAACTATTTTGTTTTGTTTTTAAACCATTTAAAATCCATTTTCAGATAATGTTTTATTTGTTTTATGGTTCACCATGTTGGGTGCCCTCGTGGTTGGCAAAATGGGAAATCAATGATTTCATTTTATTAATGGCAAGTGCCCCAAGGGAGTGGCCCTCTAAGCCGTTGACCTTGTGGCTTGGTCCATGAGTCATAGTGTATGCTCAAGGAGACACCTGGACCTGGTACTGAAATCTTCTACCCAAATGGGAATCCTAAGTGGCAAGCCATGCTAGAGCACATGACCAGAGTTCAGGGAATGAAAGCCTCCCTCCTGCATGTAATTTGTTCTATGATGTGCCTAGAAGCACTCAATGGCTGTAAGCCTGTTGCTCAACACACTAAAGCAGTGATGGCGAAACTTTTTGACACCGAGTGCCCAAACTGCAATTCAAAACCCACTAATTTTCCGCAAAGTGCCAATACAGCAATTTAACCTGAATATGAGTGGCTGAGAAGGGGCGTTATTAGGTGCCGACAGAAAGGGCTCCGAGTGCCACCTTGGGCACCCGTGCCATAGGTTCGCCAACACTGCACTAGAGCCAGTCCACTGAATCAATGGAACTTATGGAGGGATTTGACTCATCAAATGCCCACCCATCCAGTGGGCCCAGCCTAGTATGACTTACTGTGCTGAGCAACAGGATTTCAGCCAATAATGATTTCTAGTAACTGCTCGTCCATTGCTTCAATCCTGGTTTCTACAGACAAGTGATATTACAGGTATGTTTAGTCTGGAAGTGTGCAATTCCTTTGCACCTGCTTCGAGGCCCTCTTCATGATGGCTGCGTCTTCTGTTCACAATCAAATCACCTTGGTGTGATTAAATTTACACCAATGGTTGAGATCCTAGCCATAATTAGTTCACACACACACACACACACACACACACACACACACAGCTGTAACTCATTTTATCAACCTTGGTTGGATGGAAGGCTGAGGTCAACCTTGAGCTGGCTTCCTGAGGTCATTGGGATTCAGCTCCAGTTGTGAGCAAAGTCTTGGCTGCAGTACGACCACTGTGTCACAAAGATCCTATACTGAGGTATCTCCGGGGATTTGTCACGCAAGTGCTGTTCCCCATTCATCACCCAATGGCCTGAGGGTTTCCTAATACACTTATGAAATTCCTCCCAAATGGACAACTATGGCCAGAAACCTGTTAGAACTGCACAATGCAAACTAGCACCCCCATAAATAGCATGTGTTACGACCTGCCCACTGTGTACCTGAGCTTGCCTGGGTCTCACATTCGGCCCCTCACTGAGCTGCATGCCGGGGCTTGTGGCAGATGGGGCAAAACATGCAAAAACATTTTTCACAACTCCTGTTAAGTGTGTGGCATTTCACTATAGGGATCCCTCCCATGGAATTGACTAAATTTGACCACTTTATTAGATATTCAGCTACATGGTTCTCTTCTTCTGTCACTATAATTTCATTTAAAAAATAGACAGAGATCTAGCACCAGTGGCATAGCTAGAGGGGGCAAGGGGGGGCGCAGCATCTGATGGAGGAAAAGTCCATCACAGGTTACAAACCATGATGGAGATGTATCATCTCCAGGCTTAAAACCAGGGTACTTCAAGGACCAGATGCAAGGAAGTGGTATCAGGAGACAGATATCTAGTCTTGTGCCCTCCCAGACACATTTGGTGGGGCCACTGTGTGATACAAGAAGGCATGGCTCTTCTTATGTTCTTAGGTGACCTGCCAGGGCCGGTGAGGAGGGCTCCCTGGCCACTGCTACTGCTAACGCCTTCTCTGCAGCACTTTAGCCCCTCCTCGTTCCTTGAGGGGCTTGAAAACTGATTTTGTTCCCAGGGCACTGAAAAACCACCTATTTGAATTCTCTTTTGATCTTATCCCCAGTAATTCCTGGCAGCAGGAGAGGACAGAACTGTCTGGGTCAAAATGTCTATATGTGGTTCTTGACAATTCAGTGTCACCTGATTCCACCAATGCCAGCTGAAGAGCTGCTGAAGAACTGGGGGGGGGAGTTAACTTGATCGCATTGGAATGGGCACCGCCTGACAATGACAGATGAATCGTCAGGATTAAACCATGCATTCCATTTGCTAATGCGTTTGCATCTATCCGATGGAAAGAAATGCATTTAATTTTTCCTTCATTACATGTCATCAGCTCAATTAGCCATTATAGTTGTCGTAAGTGCTAGCAAATTACTGCATTCTCATTTCAGCTTGCCTGGAGATTTATGTCTATTAGCTTTAATTTATTTGCATTACATTGGGATTTCTTTTTCCTCTCTAAGAGCAGCATGCACCTCCCCCCCCCCCGAACAGACTTTCTGTGTTTGCTGCCATTTTGATATTTGCATACTAACATTTAATATATTTTGCTTTTTTATTTTGCTGACAAAGTTGCATTGATGAAGGCTGATTTGCAAGGTAGATGGCCCTTGTGTATATGAAACAAGACTGAAACCCCCTCCAAAAGATGCATTTGGAACTATTAGCCACCGCTGTATCGATGTGTGTTGGGAACTCCCAGCCACCTCTTTACTGATGTTTGTGGAATTTTATTACATTTTTCTGCTCTTTCCCTTTAAAAATACAATGCAGGGAACCTTAGTCTTACAGGGTGTTCTGCATAAAGGCTTTCAGTCTTGTGTTTATTTGTATAATGGTTGCTTTAGTGCTTTGATCTTGCCTTCCTTTCCCTTCCGTCTTCATTTTATTTTATTTCCTTTCTATTTTTCTTCCTCCACTGCCCCAGTTTAGTTTATGATCTTTAGAAATAGAATAGCTTTGTTTCTTATATGTGATGTCACTTTGGAGCATGCTGGTGTGTTAGGTAGCTGATTCTTGTGTTTATTTATTTATTTTTTTCCTGCATGCGATCATTTGAAGCATGAAACAAAAAAGATACTTGCCAACATTCCTGCTAATAAACCGATACACGATTTATTTGTATAATAAAAAGAATATGGCAACCCAGATGCCTCTTGACCTTCTACAGGTCTTGCTCTTCATCAGATCATTGCTTGGATGGCAGCACATTTCTTTTCTTGCTATGTTTTTCCCCCTCCATTCCATGATTTTATTCTTTAAAGAGATATATTCTGTTTTCCACAGTACCCGCTGGCAGAACGAGAGAGTGCCCTAGATGCTGACATGAAATTAAGGCCGTCTGTAACCATCACCACCACCATCACCGCCACCGCCACTACCACCACCTCATTTGGCTTGGGTCATTTCCCAGTTTTGTTGCTGTTCTGAATGAACTCATTTCTTTACGTCCATATATATGTTACAAGTCAAAACCATGTATGCTGTTCCATAAAATCTTAAGATCAGGGTGGGATGGGCATGCCTCCCCAAAAAAATTTGGGGTGGGGGAGGCTTCTTCTTTCCTGGCCATGAATCACCACCAGTTACAACCCATCCTGCGGTTGGCCTCCTCTCTTGGTTTGCTCTTCAGATATGAGATGTTGGCAACTACCCTATGTGGTCCAGTGGCAGATATCAACACTGGAGCAGACAAAAAACCCAAGTTCTTTCTCTCTTTCTCTCTTTCCTCTGTGCTTTCTCTGTAGGGCCCAGCACGACATGCCAGGAGGACTCATGTGCGAACCAAGGAGTTTGCTTGCAGCAATGGGATGGATTCAGCTGCGACTGTAGCATGACCTCTTTCAGTGGAACTCTGTGCAATGACCGTGAGTACATGAAAGACTTGTCTCTTTTTGAAAAGTCTTAAGGGCTCCAAAGCACTAAGCATCAGAAGCAAATGTCTGAAAGGCTGCATGAATCCAGCATTACATCATTATCTGAACTGGCTCAATTTGCAATGTATATATTCTGTGTATAAAAATATATACAGTTTTGCTATGCTTGTAGGCAATGTGCATCTGATGTATTGAATTTAGAATTGCGGTCTGTAGGGGAAGTCATTGAGAATACAGATACTAGAATGTGATCTTTGCCTCAAACACTTGCTGTATGGATATTTCTCCCTTGCTCTCAGTTCCTTGGGAGTGTGTATTTTTTCCCTCCCCCGTAAATGGTCCCCCCTTGTTCTCATTTTCTTAAGCTATATTATAATTTTGTAACATTATACCACGAAGGTTGTAATTACAGTGAAACAATTGACAACCCTCATTACCTTCCCGCGTCAAGCAGCTTTAGGCGATACAGAATGCTCTGTCAAATTTTAATAACTTAAAGGTTCCCCCCTTTCTTCTAAATGTCATCTGAATAAATTCTTGTATCACTTACCAACAAGGTGATACTTACTTAGGGATAAAAAAAAATCATTCCGGAATGTTAGAAACATCTGGTGTGATGCCGTGCAATGACTACACTCACAGCATGGCACACCTCTGAAGAGCATTTGTTCTTGAGACTACAAATTAAAGAATCCCCTATCCAGGGATCCTGGGATTTTTAGTCCCAATGTGTCATTTTTAGATGTTCTTTTGTATCAGTTACATGGAGGCCTTCCACTTGGTAAGCTATGCTAGGAGAATGGTTTTCCTTGGAGTCGTTGAATTGTGAAGAGGAATAAATCATGATTTTTTATCGGTGCAGGTGTGCAGTTGTACAAGGTCTTGTGATGTGAAAACTGGGTGTGGGGAAAGCTGATGGTTCTTCTTCTGAACAAAGCTGCATATTTTTGGGGCAGTCTCATAAGGGACTTAACAGTTCCCTCTATAAACGATTCATTTCACACACACCTCCTCCATGTACAGCTGTATAGAAAAAAAACTGAGAAGGTGAATACCATCATGTATCTGAAACAACTCCTCAAAGCTAGTCTACACTTCTCTATATATTTGTATCCACAACAAGACCCCCCCCCCAAAAAAAATGCCAACACTGGAAATTGGTTGAAACAAAAGTTCCGGGACAACAAATGTCCATCCATAAATCTTGGAGGGCTGTACCCCCTCTCCCCTCCAAATGTTTTTGTTTTGTTTTACAAAAATAAGAGTTGATGGGTCCTAAAAATCCCCTTTCTGTTCTATATGGTGCAAAATATCCTGTATGGCTGTACTATGTTATTTGATGTTATTCCTCACAATGCAGAGGTATAGTGCTGAGATTATGTTTATTGAATAGAAATGAATAGAAATACCAGCTCAAAAATGCTGCTTCTTATGCCACAGAATTTACACAAACATGATTTCCACTACTGTTTTTTCACCTGGGTAGACAATCAATTCAGAGCTAATTAAAAAGGATTACTTACCACAGCTTGTGGAAATTCCTAGGTCTGGTTCTAGAGTTGGTTTCTTTGTGTGTCATTCTGCCTAATTATCTAAGAGCACGAAGAGACGGGGGTTATATCAGAGAGATAACAAGGAAAGAAGCATCTATGAATAGCAATCTTCATGTGGATCTAGAAAATTCAAGAAAGGGCAATGCCTTGTTTAGACACATCTATAGGTCTCTCTTCCGTCCATTACACCCACACTGGTTCAACTCATTTGTTATATGCATGGGTATTCTGCAGCAACAGAACTGAAATGCCAGATATCTTAAGGGTCTTCAGAAACCATTTTGGGGTCCATTGATTCCCTATATTTTTCAACTAATATTTGCTTAGGGCTTGTTGATATATTTTTGAGTTGCAATTAAAAAAAAACATAAAGGATGACATGTGACTATAGAGAATGGAGGAGTAGGAGGAGGAGAGGTGCCCGCTTGCTTAAACCACAAGCCAACTTTGTTAACACCTCCACTGTTGAATTTTATTGCAATGAAAGTCAAGAATGGCAGTACTAATCTGTCCTAAGCCTAGTTGCCTTAGCACTCTGATTTGGAAGCCCAAACCAGAGCTTAAATGGACCAGGTAAAATGGAACTATTGTTAAATATAACTAAAGTATGTACTTGTAATTATTTTCCTTTCCTCTATAGATTTAGCTACAACATAATCTATTAGTTAGCAACGGATCATTTCAGCCCTTTTGAAGAGTTACTTACATATTTATATGGTGTGTGGCCTTGCTGAATGATAGAGGAGGAGGGGAATTACATAGGCCAACTGTTGTCTAGTAACTTCTGAGAAATTGAGACCTAGCTTACTTTAAAAACTACCTTGTCACTATGGTGGTAATTAGAGATGCAATGAATATTCACAAAAGGTTTCCCAGCTTCCCATAAAAATGAGACTCCCTCCCATATTTTTTGCCAGTTTTTGACAGGAGACTGCCAAATCCTGTGTAGCTTGCTGTCTTTACCAGTGAATCCTGTGCAGGACACTGTCAAATCTTGTGTAGCTTGCTGTCTTTTCTAGTGAATCCTGTGCACTGAGGACGGGAGGCGGAACACTGCCAAATCTTGTGTAGCTTGCTGTCTTTTCTAGTGAATCCTGTGCACTGAGGATGGGGGGGGGGCGGAACACTGCCAAATAGAGATGGGCATGAAACAAACAATTTTTTGTTTCCATTTTCATTTTTTCATTTCATTACGTAATGAAACGACAAACAAATTTTGTCTCTAAAATGAAACGAAACAAACAGAAACACTGGAAATTTTGTCATGCATTTCGTTTCCGTTACTGCAATATGAGTGAATTGCTTAAAATCCTAAAAAAATCACAAAAAAATGAAATAAATGGTAATGAAATGGTAACGAAACGAACGAAAACAAAAACAAATTTTTTTCAAAAATTTGCAAATAATGGAAACGAACCGAAACAGACCCTCCAAATGACAAATGACAAATGAAATGCCATTTTTTGATTCGTGCCCATCTCTACTGCCAAATCCTGTGTAGCGTAGGACACTGCCAAATCTTGTGTAGCTTGATGTCTTTTCTAGTGAAGCCTGTGCAGGACATTGCCAAATCCTATATAGCTTGCTGTTTTTTTCCCAGTGACTCCTATGCAGGAAAGATGCACAGAACAGTTGTTTAGACAAAAGTGGACTGTTCCTGCTTAGCTTGGCATTTCTTCTGGGTGATCCTGCAGAAGAGAAATGCCATTCAGTGGAATGTTTGCAATAAACCTGTGCAGATTTTCCCCCTCATGGGGACAAATGCAAAGACCACAAAGGTATTGAATAATCATACACACATGGGTACACTCAGAACCTTTTGAACACATCAGCGATATTTGTAGTGATGATTTGGTTCCACTTGACACTGAATCAGGACAAGTGAATGTTGAAATCTATCTTCCTGGAAATTGTGGAAGAGAGAAAATGGTTCATTGATAAATGCTGGCTGCACATTTGTGTACATGCACACACACAGCACACATACAACTTGATATAAAATCTGTGGATTTGATACAGAAATCTTGCCAATTTCTCCACAAACACAAGAGCTTTCTCTGGTTGCTCACCTCTTAACTATGTATTACAGTTAATGTAGTTCATGAAAACTGTAGTTCATGAAAAATAAAAATATCATGAAGCTGATATTTTCATCATGTCAAAACTGGCTTCTAAAAATATAAGGAGGATTGTTAAAAATACAGTCTTAATTTGACATAAAATAACTATATGATTTCGGGTGTTACACTGCACGAGGAAGGAATGATGAATTATTTTAAAACTAAAATGTAGATTTGTTGGATTGATGGATTAATGTATATTTTCACCCTTCCTCTTGGGATCCTACAAAAGCTAACAGTGCACCAAATTAGGAATATCAAAAATTGGAAATCTGAAATACCGGATTACTCATATTCAAAATTAGAAATACAGTGATGCCTTGTATAAAGGAATTAATTCATTCCAAATGAAATTATGTTAAGCAAATTTTCCTTTGTACAAATTTTCCATAGGCATGCATTGAAAATGGATTAATCCCTAATCACAACTGTTTTTCTGTTGTACGGAGTTGCCCCATAGGTGATTCTGTTAAGCGATTTTCCCTATCTCCAGAATTTTTTTCCTTTAAGTGAATTTTCTGTTAAACAAACCTCTTGGTATACGAGGGTCCACTGTATTAGTTATCACAGACTAAAATGTCTGCCAAAAATACTGCAAAAGGAATACAAATGAGAAGCTCTCCAAGGCAAATTGAACCCAATCTTAGCCCCTCAGAGCTTATGCGAATAACTGGTGCTTGAAACTGCAGCTCTGATTTCTGTAACCAGAGTGAACCACCGAGAAAGCCCATCCTATAGCCTTATGAGCTAGAGTTTCTCAAGTGCCAATTAAAAGCACAGGCCTAAATCCAGTTGGCCATCCCAGCTGAAGTAGATCCCTTTAATCAGTAGCTGAATTGGATGTGAACCCCTTCACCCCAATCTTGTTAATTTGTGCTAGACCAGGGGTGTTGAATCAATGGGCATTAGGTGAGCCAACTCCTCTGTAAACCCCATTGATTCAAACCAGCCTAGGCTACTTTCTTTAAAATTGTATTTGGTAGCTAGAGTCAATGAATCAATGAAACAAATTGACTCACTAAACCCCCATTGGTTCAAGGGTCCTACTCTAGTGGAATGCACTGCTCTAAACAATGGGACATTGATTCATTGTGCCAACTCTGTTGGCATTACCAACTGGACTCAAGTAATTCCTTAGTGAGTATTCAGACATCACGAGTTGCTGTGAGTAAGGCAGTTCTGCATTAGCTTTTGCAAATAAGAAGAGCAGAGGAGAACATTGTCGCTTGGAACGGTTTCCAAAGCCTGATCCAAACACTATATAATATGAATGTTCTGCTGCAGAGCCAACCAGCTGCCTGTGGCGACTGCAGAGAAAGAAAAGAATGTAAGAACTGTTCGACCTCAAGTGACCTGGAGCTTATCTTTTATTTTCTCTGATGATAATAAGACCCTTGAAGTTGCAGGGCTCCTGCAGTCCTTTGGAGGTGAAATGTGAAGGAAGCTGTTATGTTGTTCAGCTGATAGGACAGAAAGTATTCCCGAAAACTAGGATTATATAGGAAACTGTAAAAAAAAGGGGGGACTCATAATGATTACTCTGACAAATGCATGGCTATTCTTCCTGTTCTGAGGAGCAGCCCACCATCCAAAAAACAACAACCAAGCCATTCGGGGAACATCCTAAATATTAGTTAACAGCAGGTTTTTGGTGCTGAAGCTGTTCTTCTCTCAGAGCAGCCAGGATTTATAGATAGCACAGGACTGAAAATGATCCTGACCCAAAATAACAAGCTCTATATGAAATATCCCTCTCTAGGCTTCACAGGTTCTCCTATAAGTTCATACTTCTGTTTTTAAGACCAATGTTTTTGGATGGAACCATACCAAGGTGTGCAATGTCTTCTTCTTAACACAAGGTTACCATCATTATGGCGTGGGCAGTGTCAAGGGTTTAGGACATCATCACTTATTTCTACAACTATAACTATATTCCATAGTTATGTGTCAGGCGATAGTGGTCTTTCAGTGGTGTTTATCGAATGATCATATAAGATAAACTGAAGGGGACAAAATGTGAAAAAAAAATTGAACAAGATCATCTGCAA
Source organism: Phrynocephalus forsythii (assembly GCA_029282475.1). Lineage (NCBI taxonomy): Eukaryota > Metazoa > Chordata > Lepidosauria > Squamata > Agamidae > Phrynocephalus > Phrynocephalus forsythii. The sequence continues at coordinate 131,637,485 of JAPFRF010000002.1, read as the reverse complement.
TTAGTTAATCAAAACTAGGATGGTGGGAAGAAACCCTTCCTGCAACTTCTGTTAACAGTTAGATGAAGCATGCTGAATATATCTTCTGTGTCATTGTCTATAAAGGGATTGTATTCCATTTGTAATTACTCAATCCATTTTTCAGGAAGGCAAAAATCAATACTGTAGTTGACAGACCATGTTCTTGGATTTGGGCTACACCATTTCAGCTACAAACCTCTCCTGTTCCGTATTTTTTCCCCTTAACAAAGCCATCTTCGGAGAAGGTTCCATCCAGTACAGTATATAGACCTTGTGAAATAAAACTTAGAATGCGCCTCCCTAGAAACTGTTCTGTGTATCTAAGAAGAGTGGTTTCAGGAATGTGCTGAAGGTTTTCTGAAGAGAAATCTCCGTGGTTTTCTTCCAGAGTTATAGATTAGGAACATTTAATGGAAAGAATTCCAGAGGACAAAAAAAAAAAAATCAGACTGATCCTCATGGATGATGTTTCGGATTCCTGTGCTTCTCTAACTGATTTAGCATCTGGGAGTTTTGTGTGCATGTTTTGGCTTTTGCTAGATAATCATTTTGGTTGGAGTCCCAGCTTCCCACACTTCAGCTGATCATGTTGTAAAGCAACTGTTTTTGCAGGGCTGTCTTCAAATCAGGAAGTGTGGCCAGCTAGGGAAGCTACAGAAGGAGGAAGAAATGCAAAATAACAACAGCAAATTAAAAAAAAAAGATAAGAGGAACTCTCCACCTCCTTTTAGCCTTTATTCAAGAAATTTAACCAGAAGAACTTCCAAAAGGCCCCAAGAAAGTGGCAATAAAACTAAAGCCTCTTTCACAGGGATAAACATTCCAGATTTCCCCCCATGCTCCTCTAAAAATCAAAGAGCACTTTGAATAATTACTTCCAAAAAGGGTCTCTGTGGTTTTGGGGGGCTGTCTAACTCTCCAACACTGCAGTACCCTAGAAACACATTCAGTAGAGAGGGGTATGCTGCTTGGATAGCTCAGTGGTTTAAGTATACGGCTGAAGACCCAGAGGTTATTATTTATTTATTATTGAACTTGTATCCTGCCCATCTTCCAAATCGGTTAGGGGTTCAATTCCCCACTTTGTCTCCAACCTGTGTTGCCTTGGGCCAGCTGCACAGACCCAGGAAACCCCCAACAAGAAGAGAATGGTAAACTACTTGTCAGTATTCTGTACCAGGCAAATCCTTAAAAGAGTCATCATAAGTCAGAATCTTTTCTCCACTCAGTTCACCAAAGTGAAGAACAACACTTTGGAAAAAAAACACTTCTGTGCTAGCTGCTTGGAAATGAATATTTCAACGTCTAGACTGACAACTGACTGTTCAGTTCAGCGATATAAAGAATACTCCATTGGGAACGCCTCCTGTATAATTTCTTTTGATGTGTGTTTTTCCCCCATTTCATCTAGGTTTAAAATGACCTATGCTAATACTGATATAGAAGAGAACACTGTTGATATTCAGTAACTTCAGGGCATCATTTTTAAAAAAGAGTGCAGTCCTACCTTGGCAAAATATTTTGGGTGTGTTGTGCCAACGCTATGCCAGCTGAAGATATGCGGAATCCAAACCCTAGAAATTTCTTAGGATTATCCACACAATAGACTCATTTTGTTCCATGTTTGGGGTGCAGGAGGCTTTGATCTGGCATAATTCATCATTTTCTTCAGTCTGCTTGTACTCTGCTCGTATTTTGGCTTTTCTGCCAACAGATCTCAGCTAGCAGGGCAGTTCTATGGGCCAATCACTCTGTTCCTCAGATTTCTAAGATCAACTAGCAGTGTGTGTGCGTGTTGGGGTGGTGGTGCTCTGCCAACAGAAGAGGACTGCACTTCTCTGTATCTGATTAATCGTTGAGTTACAGTTGCTCTGACCACCGCAACTGATAAAGACACGTATATGATTAGGTGGGTAAGACTGCTGCTTAAAGAATGCTACTTTAGATTTGGGTGCTTCTCCTGTGAAGAGGTCAATGTTCAAAAGGAGAATTTCAATATAGAATTCCCCAGATTCGGTGGTAGCATTTTCAATTTAAAACTATCAGATGGGATGCAATGGAAAAGACCTCTTCCAGGATAAGTTGAGATGGGGTAGAAATTAATTTGATTCGTATTTTAATACAAACTAAACTCATTCAGCAATAATAATAATAATAATTTTGTGCCGTCAAGCTGATTCTGATTTATGGTAACCCTTTTCAGGTATGGTTTTGTTTTGTTTTGTAGAGAACACACTGAAGTGGTTTACTATTCCTTTCTAGTGGGAAGACTCTGGAACTGTGCAGCTTACCCAGGGCCATACAGACTGGCTGTGGTCCCAAGAGGCACAACAGAGAATTTAACTCCCGACCTCTGACTCCACAGCCAGATAACTAAACCACTGCTATCCAGCCAGCACATTACACAACTAAATGTTTGCTTGTTTTTTAATCCCTAGGTATCTAACTCTCTGACATAGTCACCTGGCCAAATTCATTCCAAACTTTCCAAGTCATATCTAAAATGCAATACAAATATATCTTTTTTCTCACTCAGTTCTTTCAGTTTCATGGTGCATCTGTCCAGTGGAGGGTAGGGGTGGGAGCAGAGGAAATAGTATTTAGGAATGTGTGCACTGAGATGGTTAAAATTTTAGTGCAGGATTTCATGTGGCAGGAAACATTTGCAAACTGGCATAGGACTGGGACTGAGCCAACTTGTTGAAAAACAATGCAATTGTAATAGAAAGTAAAGCAGTTTGATTCTCACTTTCCCACGCAAAGAAGCAGACATTCCTGGGTTACAAAGAGATAAATGATCTGAGCATCTGTAAGGTTGCCTCTTATATTTAGGGTACACACAGTACAAGCACACATTGCCCCCATTCATCTCTGACTGGCACTCCAGTAATGGATTTTTATATTTTAGGATGACCTCATAAAGCTCCCCCCTCCCATGTTCTGTAAGGGCATTGGAGTGTGATGTGCATCTAGACCTGTGGTTCTCAACCTGTGGGTCCCCAGGTGTTCCTGGAATGCAGCTCCCAGAAGCCTCCACCACTCGCTGTACTGGAAGGGGTTTCTGGGAATTGCAGTCCAGAAACACCTGGGGACCCACAGGTTGAGAACCACTGGTCTAGACCAATGGTTCTCAACCTGTGTGTCCCCAGATATTCCGGGACTGTAACTCCCAGAAGTCTTCATCACTAGCTGAGCTGGCCAGGATTGCTGGTAGTTGCAGGCCAGGAACATCTGAGGATACACAGGTTGAGAACCACTGGTCTAGACCCTGTGTTATTTGTCAGCAGAGATGGACACAAACCTTTGGTTTGGAGTTTCACAGCAGTTCATACGCACGGCACCACAGGTGGTGCATCTTCCTTTCCACCGCCTCCCTGGCTGAATTCCCCCACTCACCAGTTGGAGCACGCTCCTCGACTCCTCCTCTTCAGCTGTTTGACCAGTTCCCAGCAAGAGTACGGGTTTGCTTATCTTCCCTCCTTGTCTGAATGGATGATCAGTCACGGAGGTGGGTCAGGAAAGGCTGTGCTCCTGCTGAATTAGCTCCTGGCACCGTAAAATATATGTCCAGTAATAGTGTTGCATTTTTATGATCACATTTTGCCTTTTGTAATTACTAGAGCAATAGATGCTGTATTGTTGTCGATTTTAGTTGCTAATGGAACAATACTGGCCAGGAATGAAGTGAATATTCTTCAAGTTTTTGGGGTGCTTCAGTTCCAAGCTGCTCTCTCTCTCTCTCTCTCTCTCTCTCTCTCTCTCTCTCTCTCTCTCTCTCTCTCTCTCTCTCTCTCTCTCACACACACACACACACACACACACACACACACACACACACACACACACACACACCATGGATAATAGTGAAGCCTATACACACAGCATGGTCTCTGGCTCCCTGTGGCCAGTGCTGGTAATTATATCTGGGGTTTCCTTTTGATATTTCCTTTAATATTTATAACATTTCCAGAATATTCCTGTGGGGGTCGTAAAAATTCCTGTCTGGTCATTAAGACCCCCCTTTAGGGTCATTCAATGTTCTTTTGTTTTTCCCTGTTGTTTTTCATTTTTAAACCTGCCTAGATTAAACACACGGTGCAATTTAAGGATTGTCTATTTCATGATTGGAAAAGGATCCTGCACCACCTAGGAGCTCTCTCCTGCTGTCATCTTGCTGAATTGTTTTTATTTATCCTTTTTTATCCCGCAACTTCAGGCTAGGCTCTCTTTCTCTCTCTCTCTCTCTCTCTCTCTCTCTCTCTCTCTCTCTCTCTCTCTTTCTTTTGCTAAGAATTTTACAATTTGTCCTTATTAAATTTCACAGTACTACTTTCTAACCAATTCATATGCCATCAGGATCATTCTGAATACAAATTCCATCCTTAGAGTGAAATATATGAATGTTAAAAGCTATCACTGGCTGCACATGGCGACAATTTTCTAGCTTGTCCTAGACTGCGCAAAGCCTTTTCTCTGTTGTTCCCTTTTCCTAAAAAGAGCCAGCACTTAAAATAAAGAGAGAAAGCAAATGAAGGAGAGAAAATGCCTAGATCTGCTAAAGGGCAGAGACCTACCAAGAAAACAACCAGTTGTAGATCTGGGATCATACAAGATCAAATTCAGGATCTGAAATTTCCTATGATTTCTGATTATCATTAGGGGAAAGGTGGCAAATTGTTGTTGAAAATCTGTCAGCTTTACTGTTTTCTGGGTTCCCTTATGTAGCTTAGCATTTGAAGAACAGAAAAACAGCAGAGCTGGGAATGTTGCATTTAAAAAGCAACCACTTGTCTTTCAGTGCAGCTAGTCCTCATTCTAATAAAAGTACAGTATATTAACTTTGTTTATTTCCCCTTGTTTCTAAAATTAACCATAATATGTTTTTTTAAAGCATCTGAAAATTCTCAGTCATCCAGGTGAGGTTGTCTGGAGATTGGGTTATGGCAACGGGGCTTCTTTTTTTTCTTGTGAGATCAAAATGTTTCTTTTGGTTTTTAATAATAACCTTTATTGTCATTGTACAACCAGTCTACAATGAAATTGGCTGAGCTCCCTCCCTCCCCCCCAACACCATCCCACTAAAAAGCCATTCAGTCTGATATCACACTGGGCCTTTTTACACGACCCCTAAGATCCGCTGGTCCCTTAAATTCGGACCAGAGATCTTGAGGGTTCGTTGCTGTTCCTCCGTCCCCACCCGCTCCGCACTTCTTTGTTCTGTCTGCCTGAGGGGAGGGAGGGAAAAAAAGCCTTAGATAGAGACAAAAGAATAAAAGGCTTACCTCCGGTGCAGGGGGAAGTTGCTCCGACCTCTGTTTACTTCCTGGTTCCTCTTTAAGGGGCAGAGGCAAAAGAAAAACAACAGAAAGAAGCGAGGAGAGCTCAGGCACTCTTCGCATCAAATATTTTTCACCATCAAAGAGCAGGTACAAGAAAAGTGCGTTGGGTCGCGCTTAGGTGGGCGGGGTCGCACTTAATTGTCTGCAAACTCCGGAGCTGGTGGGGAAACATTTTTAAGGTCCGGAGCTTGCAGCCATTTGTGGCGGAGCTTAGGGGTCATGTATAAACGCCCACTGTGTGCTTGCTGCACAACTCGCCAGCCCCACGAGTCTATCACGTGTTGTCCCGTCCTGTCACTACTCATCCAAGCAGCTTCGTCAGTCTGGCGAAAATTAGTGTCAAGGGCTTCAATTTATAGCTCACCTTGGTTTCATATCATCCTGCTCTGAATATCTTCTTGCCACTTGTCATCCTTTCCTTCCTAAACCAAGTGTTTTAGGAAAAATGTTTATCATTACTCAATCATTGTGACTGTCTTTTGGGTGGTTACTTCACGTCTTTCCTCGAGCCGAGGTGAACTTGCCTCCATGTTGAAATCGGTTTTCAACACGAATTGAGAAGTGGATTGAAAAGATTCCCGAGCTCCAGGACGGGAATCTCTCACTCTGCTTGGAGCGCAGTTCAGGGTGTGTGGTCAGGGTGAACACGGATTGACCCCAGAAGGACGTGAGGTTACGTTCCTTCGAACCCGGATTGACCCCACAAGGACGTGAGGTTACGTTCCTTCGAACTCAGATTGACCCCACAAGGATGTGAGATTACGTTCCTTCGAACCGGTCTCCAGCGGGGCCGCGAACCGCAGCGAGAGGGATGTGAAGTATCCGGTTACTTCTTTGAAATTCCTCCCACTTGCCTTTGAAAAGGTACACTCAATTCTAAATGAGGCCACACAAGATACAAAAAGCATTTTGTGACAACAGGCTCCCCACCTTGGTCCATTTCCTAATATTTCCTGCAGTGCACTGACTATAGGAGTCAATATATAGCAGAGCAATGTGAAACTCTCTCTGTTTATGGCTTCAAAAGCCCTTGTTTGCAGAGCCAACGACTCTTATTTCCTAAATTCTGCTCCATTGTCCTTCTCCATAAATTACTGTCATTTGTCATTTCCCTGGGAGTAAACACATTATTTCTTGACACCACGGATCCTGACTCTCTTCAGCCTTGGTTTCTTTTTTCTTTTTTAATAGCCTGTGTTTCCCAAAAAAAATGAAGTAAGAAAAGAGAAGACATATTTAATAGCTCATCCTTTGTAAATCCCTAAGGGGCAGAGTCTTTATGGCAGGCAAATATTCAAAATGATAGTATCTCAATAATTGAATGCACTGCCAGAAGTAATGAGAAAGAGGAGGAGGAGGAGTTAAAATCAGTTTTGCTTGGCATGTAGTAGGGCATGAATTAGAACTCAATATGAGTCTGAAATTTTTAAAGTGATTTTAATTTACTTGCAAACAAATTTTAAACATTTTTTTAAAAGTCACAATCATTTATGGGAAACAGCTTTTAGAAAGCAAATATAATCTAGGGTGTCTTCTTCCCCACAACGCACTTCCATGATTGTATCCCAAAGCCATTATCATTTTCTTTCCAGCTCTAGCTCAATACTGATATGTCTTACTACAGATATTTAATTTGAGCTGCTTAATGCAACTTTGCTGGGATAACAACTGACTTCAAAGAAAACATTCCCTCTGTAACCTTGACAAATGTGCAAGGCTGAAGGGTGATTTTTTTTCTATTGAAGATTAAGTTTCTATTCCTGCAAAAAGATATATAATATGTCAGAAAACAGCATGAAAAGGGACATCTGGGAAGACATGCAGAAATTATTACAGTCTAAAACACAGGGTGCTGTGTTTGCCTAATCTGCATATAGCCTTGCATGCATGGGTCTCTGATGCCCCCCACTGCCCCCCATGTGGGGTTCCAGACACAACCAGAAACAAATGGGAGGCAACATTGATCTTGATGCTCTGGATTGATGCAGTGCTGCTCAGAGGAACACCCTCTTCCTCTTTTAATTGCAAATGACCAGGAGCTGACATTATTTTTCACTGAGTCTAGGGAGGAGAAGAGGAGACCCAGGAGAGCTACTGCCTGTTGGATCAGGCAAGAGGAGGCTACTTGGAGACCTGATAGAAAGCAGTGCCCCCTGTTTCCTAACAACAACAACAACAACAACAACAACAACAACAACAACAACAACAACAACAACAACAACAACAACAACAACAACAACAACAACAGAGATGCTATGGCCAGTGACAAGTCTGTAATGCAGCCTTAAACCTTGATTACGGACACACTTCTGGCTGTTTTGAAATTCTTCTTCCTTCAGCAGTGGAAGCTAAGGACTCAAATTTAATTCCAGGTAGGGATGGGCACAAAACGGAGAAACTGTATTCTGTTTCATTTCATTTTGTAACCACCTCCCCACCACCGTGTTTTGTTTTGTATTGCAAGTAATGCATTTTTTTAAAAAAGTTACTTACAAAACAAAACAAAAAAAATGAATCCCTATGGCACCAGCACTCTAGCTGGTGAAGTGAGGGATTCAAAAGCCTCCTCCCCACCACCTCCCAGCTGATTTTGACACCTCGATTCCAGCTGGGAGGTGGGCAGGTAGGATCAAAGGAACAGCCAGGCAGAGTCATTCCTCTGCCTGACTGCTCTTTTCTCCCCTGCCACTCCCTCCTCCCAGGGAGGTGTTTTGGACAGGGAGTGCTGTGGGCAGTGGGGCCATCCCCCGCTGCCCACAGCTCTCCCTGTCCAGAAAACCACCCTGAAAAGAGGGGGGAGCACGGGAGAAGGAAGAAGGCAGCAGTAAATTCAAACAGAGCTTCAATTTACCACAGCTTCCTTCCTTCTTCCTTGAGATCCCCGCCTACCAGCTGGGGCTTTTTGACAGGTGAGGGTTTGGAGAGGGGGCACCCTCCCCCACATATCCCTGACCTGTCAAAAAGTCCCAGCTGGCTGGCTGGGGAGGAGCAAAAGGCTGAACAGAACAGTTTTCCCCCTCCATGCTCTGTTCTGCCTTTCGCCCCCTCCTCCTGCCTCCCAGCTGTGGCTTTTTGAAAGGTTGGGGTTTAGAGAGGGGGAATCCCCAAAACACACTGACCTATCAAAAAGCCCCAGCTGGGAAGCAGGGGGAGGGGTGAAACACAGAAAGGAGCTGTCCAGGGTCCTGGAAAATGTTTAGGAACATGGTGCTCACATACACCCCCACCCTAATGTCTGACAGATATACTGAAGAAATCCATCAAAATAGTTCATAGTAGCTTATAAGATGTTATAGTGCCTGTTCTTATTCATTGCTTGGGTTCCTGGGTTTATGGGTTAACCTAGTAGTTGCCAAACTTGAATAATTCAGTCATGCTTGGACTATAATTCTCAGCGCAACTGGTGGCGAAGGCTTGTGAGAACGACAGACCAAGACCACCAGGGTTCCCCATGGTTGGGAACTGCTGGGTGAAGCTGACTTAGTAGGCTTCCACCTGTGCCCACTCCTTTCCAGGCCACGTGGGAGGTCAGCACTTTGGACCACAAGAAGAAGATAAACCTTTTCAGGCAGATGGGCTCAGGAGACTTTCCTGTGGTACTCCAGGTTCTCATTTGTCTTCTCAACAGCAAGCTCTGTCCTTTTATAAAATAAAAATTCAACTGCACATTTATTTATTTATTTATTTATTTATTTATTATTGAATTTATATCCCGCCCATCTTCCCAACGGGAACTCTGGGCGGCGAACATAGCAGAACAAATCAGGAAATACACATAGTAGGTACACTACATGGTTTAGTTTGCCAAATTGGTAGGTGGCAACCAGCCTGTAATTCTAGTCTGGACTGTCTTGCTGCCAAGGCTGGAAAGGAAGTGGTCGTAACCCACTCCAGTGTTGTATAGAGAGTCACAATGTGTGCCTTTTTCACAGTAACATCCTCTATAAACTGTGCAGGGGTTGCAAAACTCCTAAGAAACCCTATATGTTATAATTTCAGCAGAAAGTGACGTTTAAAAAATCAGCTAACAGCCATGAACTAAATAGCTTCAACTGGACATCTGAACAGTATCAGATGTGCTCACATTGATGCATTAATGTACATTCTTTCTCTCTGTCTCTCATATACATGTGTGTATATGTGTGTGCACATGCACACATGCACGCAGACACGCACAGAGACAGAGAGAGAGAGTTGACTGCTTTTCTCTTCTTATTTCAGTTCTCAGCTTGTGGCATCCTTAATTGTGCAACTTGTGATTTACTTTGAACTGAAATGCAAACAGTTCTTACTTTCTTTCCTTTTTAGAGAGACAGATGGATTAGATGTTACAAAATAAACACTGCAATCCCATCTTTACCTCCTGTGATACCAATGAGACATTGAGATAATTTGTAGGGAAGGTATCAGCAGGTGGAAGGAGAAATTTAATGTGTGTACATCTCTTTTTACTCTAGAAACCAGCTAATGCAAAAAAAAAAAAAAACCTAGGAAAGGTGGGCCTATTAGATGTTGTGGAACTGGTTCCCATGACATCAGTCCACATGATGGCATGGCCAGGGATGATGGAAATTGTAGTCCAATTGTAATATATGAACAGGTGCCCTGGATGCTCATGTAGACAGACACACATGCACTGTGAGCCTACCTGGGAAACCTTTAAGCACTGCTTTAAGTCCTATAGACTTAGAGCAACTGTGGCATATGGATTCAGTTTGATAAATGATATTGGTGAGCATCTTTTTTTTTTTTTTTTTTGCTACTTTGTTCCACCATTTTGCCGAGTATTCTATCTCTTTTGCCAGTTTTGTTGCTTTATTGTTGTTGTTAACCACCCGGAGTTCCCTTGGAAAGACGGGCGGTATAAAATTTTACAAACAGACAAACAAACAAACAAATAAATAAATAAATAAATAAAACTCAGACAATTTTTTCTCTATGGGTTCCATTCTCCTTACGAGGTACCATTGATCCTCACCCAGCCTGGGCTGTTTGCAAGGGAACAGCCCAGGCTGGATAAGGACCAGTGGGTCCGTGTTCTGCCCACCTATTTGGTGAGCAGAGCAGGGACCCATGGATCTTTGTTTTAAAAGCCCACGTTTTCCCCCACCAGATGGGGCGCGTTGGGGGGAAAGTGTAGGCTTTTAAAACTTTTTTGCCACCAGGCTTTGGTGGCAAAAAGAGTTTTAAAAGCCCACACCATTCCCCCTCACAATCAGGTGCACTGGGGAGTAATGGTGCGGCGTTTTTAAAGTGGTTCCCCATAGAAATGCATTGCTTCAATTCATTCCTACGGGAAAACGAAAAACAAAACAGAACAAACCGAAAATTCATTTCATTTCATTTCGTTTTTCTTTGAAGAGGCAGTTCATTTTTGTTTCATTAGGGAACAAAATGAAAAACAAAAAAAATGAAAAAATATTCACTTCATGCCCATCTCTACAGAGCAGGGATTCATCAATCTTTGTCTAGCCTGGAGGTAAGTGGCGGTGGCAGTGATCCACCACCGCCTCTTACCTCGGTCCCGGGGAAGAGGAGGTGGTGGAGATTTCTATCCTGCCTTCCCTTCCCTGTAGCATGCACGGATCAGAGGCTACAGGGAAGGAAAAGCAGGACGGAACCCTTGTAAGATGAATTTAATTCATTCTATGGATCAATTCGTCTTACGAAAAATTCATCTTAGGAGGCATGGTTTCCCATAGGAATACATTGAAAACCAATTCATCCATTCCAAAGGAAACAGATTAATAGGTCTTCAATGCATTCCTATAGGAAGACTGTCTAAAAACCCCTCAATCAAGGGACAGTTGAAGGCTCCTCCATGCAACCAAGAAAGACAGCTGATTTTGACAGCTCAGAGCTGTCAAAATCAGCTGTCTGTCAGCTGCAAGGGGAGAAAATCCTTTCCCTGTGCCTTGATTGAGGGGTTTTAGACAGCCTTCCCATGGGAATGCATTGAAAACCAATTAATCTGTTCCCTCTGGAACAGATTAGTTGGTTTTCAATGCATTCCTATGGGAAACTGTGCCTCGTAAGATTTTTCGTAAGACTAATTGACCCATAGAATGAATTAAATTCATCTTACGAGGCACTACTGTAAATAGGTAATAAATAACAAATAATAAAATACTGTCAAATCTGAACCACAGGCATGAGCCATAAAAATTAACATTGAACATTACCATTGGTATCCCTAAGCAGTTTTAAAACTGTCTTAATTTGAGTAATATTGTTATATGTGGGCTGCTTATATATAGTGTGCTGCTTATATACTGCCCTATAGCACTTAAAGCATTCACTGAGTGGTTTGGAATGGATAGATAGATAGATAGATAGATAGATAGATAGATAGATAGATAGATAGATAGATATAGATATAGATATAGATATAGATATAGATATAGATATAGATATAGATATTTGCTCCCCCTCCCCAAGTGAACTTGGTACTCAGCTTACCAACGTCATGAGGATGAAAGATTTAGCCAACTCACCTGAGACCACTGCGACTGAACTCAGGTCATGAGCAGATAGAGAGAACACAGCCATTCTCCTGAACCTCAGCAGAAACCTTTTTATTTCATTATTATTAGAACTTGTACACAAACAGATTTGGACTTTGTCATTGCCGTTGCTGTGTGTCTGTTTTAGCAAGTAGGGGTGTATTCCTAAGAATAAACAGAATGGAAGCATTGAATAACAATATTAAAAGGTTATGGTGATTTCCGCCTTTGTGGCAATGCAAGCTTGCTAAAATGTTTGTCATGGACAAAGCCTCTCCTGAAAAAAATGGATCATTAATGCAGTGTAGTCACCTTTAGTTCTGGCTTCTGTGGACTATTATGCTGATACACGATAACCCTGTGCATGTCAACATTTGGTTTTTGTAACCATAGCTGACCAAGGCTGCTGTGTTGATGAATCTCTCCCCCCCTCATGTTTCATCTTTGTTGCAAAATCCCAGACATGACAAACCTTTCATCTGATCAAGCAGGACAGCTGTTGGACTTTGCTATTCAGGAAAAGGGGCATGATTTATACAGATGCATGCAACCCCTAAAGATTGTTTGAAATGCATTAGAAAATGTCCAGTTATGTACCGTTTAAACTTTGACATATCTTGTTTTCTGAGAAAGGCTATGCTTTCCCCGGGGCATCTCTTTTAATAAGGAGGGTTAACCACTGCCCATTAATATTGCTGCTTGGTGGTAGCATATTATGAGCCACCGAATCAGATAAGCAAATGTGCTGACTCAATATATACATTATCATGAAACCTGTATTTAATCATGATAGTTATACCCTACTTTATACAAATTGGGAATGGGGGGTAGTCATAAAACTTTCCCAAAATGTTTCTCCTTTTCCTCTCAACCAGGTTTTCTTTCTTTCTTTTTCTTTTTCTGGCATTTGTGCTAACCCCACGCTTTCCAATGAACCTGGGGTTCTAAAGAGCGGACTGGAAGCAATGCCTCTGCATTATTTTTTAAGGTTAGAAATCATTTCTGACTTTTCTGAATGCCACTCAGCTGTAGGTAAATTAGAATTCTACAGCTGGAGGATTGCCAATTAGAACCAATTGTAACCTGAATGGCTTGCCTTGGCATTGGGAGTCTTAGCAGGATTCCCTTCTCTCTCTTCTTTCCCCGCACCCCCCCCCGGCAACCCTCTGTTTCATCCCACTGCAGTTCTGGCACTAAAGAGAGATTGTTTCAAAACCCTCTGTCTCAATTAGGAGGTCCTGGATTCAGTAGATAATTCAACATGTCTCTCCCCTCTTGAAAAGGCACCTTGGTGTTCCAAGACACAGAGGTGCACGGATCATTCTTGCAATTAAGAATGTGGATTTCAGGAGGAAAGCTGGGGCGTGTGGGCTGTGTGTACTGTAGGACACCGTGCGGGAAGCTTGAAAAACATTGCCGTATAGGAAATGCAATGAGAGTCCAAGTAGCATCCTGGCTGGAGCTTTGGAGACACAATGTGTGTTGTCCTGAAAGGGGTTGGGCCCCATCCTACCTCTAGGCTAGAGATGGGCATGACTCAGCGAAATTTTCATTTTCGTTTTCATTTTTTCATTTTGTTTCGTAATGAAAACGAAACAAAACATTTTTCAAAAACAAAACAAAAAATGAAAACGAACCGTAACGGATCCCCAAACGACCAAACGAAAAATAAAAAACAATTTTTTTGAGTCGTGCCCATCTCTACTCTAGGCAAAATGAAGCAACCCTCTAGGTGTCAGATGTTGGTAGCGAAAACAGTGGCAACCCTCCAGTCTTTCACACTGAAGGCCAACTGCTTATATTTCTCCTCTGCTGGGAACCAGAATGGTCTTCTACTGCCTAAACTTGTTACCTTTCAATGTGAAAGAAGACCTTAATCCCATAGTGAGGCATGAGGGAGCATCAAAGGCACAGCTTGAGCCGTCATTTAAAGCAGGTGACATTCCCTTAATGGGGCCTGGATCCTGTAACTAGAGAAGTGACTACAAGCCTGCTGCCCTATTAGAAAAGGAAGGAGGTTATCCTAACATTGGGGGAAATTCTGCTGTCATAAATTTGTGTAGCATAATTTGGATTAGGTGCCAGCAGCATTTAATTTCAAGGAAGTAAAAGCTTCTACTGCAACTCCTTTTGGACTCCTTTTGCCTTGGGGAAGTCTTAAGAGATCACAACAGGGGCAGGGAGTACAGTAGTTTGAAAAAAACACCACCCACTATCTATGGATCATCACTGCTGAGAACAGAGCTTTTGCCAGTGACAATCTGGCATTGATAGCTTTTGAACTAGAAAATGTACCTGCCCATATTCCAAGGATCCCGAAGATTTCCCACCAAGGATAAGGGGGAGACTCAGAACCTGAAGGGGAGAGGAACAGGACATTTTTAATTCCTTTAAACTAAGTTCTTCTGGTCTCTGATTTGGGTTATGCCAATGCACAGTTATGAAAAAGGATTGTGCCCATTATTTTGCCAATGTAACAGCTGCAAAAGGGAACTTTTGTTAAGCCACTCACTGTCTGTGGCCAACTACTTCCACATTCCATGATTAAACACAATGAAGAAGATATCCAAGCAAGATCTTTTGTCTGGGGATACTAGAAGAAAGATATGGGCATTGGGAGATTTCCTCCTTGGCTTCAGTAGAACACAAGGCTGCAAGGACATGCCCTTTTAATCCACCTCATGTCCTTTTTCCCTATGCTGAGCAGAAAAAAAGGGGAAAAGACACCGAAAAACTTGGAAACTCTCAGAAACCTCAATGTGGCTCAGAAAGGCCTCCCCTGGAAGGCTTTGACACTAGCTCTGTTCCTCCTCTAGTGCTAGCTAGGAGCTTTCAGAACAGGACACTAGACAGAGATAGGCCTAGATCAGTGTTGGCGAAACTATGGCACAGGCGCCAAAGGTGGCACTTGGAGGCTTTTCTGTGGCCACCCGACATCACCCCTTCACAGCCACCTGTATTCAGGTTAAATTGCTGTATTGACACTTTGGGAAAAATTAGTGGGTTTTGAATTGCAGTTTGGGCACTCGGTCTCTAAATGTTTCGCCATCACTGCCCTAGATCAGTGCTCCCCAAACTTTTTGTCTCCACGGACCGGTATTTGCCACCCGGGGTGGGGGGGGGGGAGGGGGAGATGGGGGGTTGGGGGGCAGGGGAGGGTGTGAGGGCGGGGGATGGGGGAGGGAGGAGGGGGAGGAGGATGTGTACCTTGGGGGCCATGGGAGTGCAGCGGCGGCGGCGGCGGCGCTTTGCCGGCTGGGGGAAAACTTACGGGGGGGGAGCCCGGGCTCCTGGGCGGGCGGGCCCCCGCCTCCTCCTTCTGTCTGGCGGCGGCCGGAGGCAAGCGGCGCGCAGAGGTGCCCCAACCCAATTGCCGCCCAGTGGCTTGGCGGCGGGGGCGGCCGCCGCCGCCCGCCTCGGTGGGGCACCTCTGCGCGCCGGCCTCCGGCTCTTCGGGCGAGCGGGCGAGCGGGAGGGGGAGGGGAGGGAGGCCGGTAAATCCAGCCCGAGGTGCCACCGGGACCGCCGAGCCGGCCGCAGCGGCGGCGGGCGCCCCGCCGCCGGCCGCAGTCGCCGAACCCCGGGCGGCTGCCGTGGCTGCCGCGGCCGCCGACAGGAGGAGGAGGCGGGGCCCGCCCGCCCAGGAGCCCCGGACTCCCCCCCACCCCGCCCGTGCGCCGTGCCCGGCGGCGGCGACTCCTCCTCCGGCTGCCCGCGGGAGAAAAGAGGAGGAGGAGGAGGGCAGCGGAGGAAAAGGGGAGGAGCCTCCTTGGCCTCCCCAGGCGGCCCGGGGGTTGGGGACCACCGCCCTAGATCATCCACCAGTACAGTTAAGGTCCTTCTCTCAGATGAGCCATAATTAGGTTTCTGTTGAGTAGATGAATGATGGGATTTGTACTCTAATAAATCAAAACATCTTATCCCCCAAAGCACTGCTTACTGGTCCGTAAGTCCTAGCTCAGTTTGTGTGAAGGTACTTGTTGGCAAATGCTTTAATGATTAAATCTGATGCCTCTCTATTCTTGCCATTCTTTGGCTTGTAAACAAAGTCCTGTTTACAAAGTTCTTCTGTGCTGAGAGCAACACCAGACACTCATGAATTTTATAAAACACCCACCATTAAATTGCTGGGGTTCTACCACTATGAAAGAGTAAAGCTTTCATGCATAAAACACTCTCCTTTGATTGCCCTTGATGCATGATTACCTGTTGAATATGTTTGTTAAGATTCACCATTAAATTCTGTTTGGTTTCTCTTTTACTCCTACCCAGAATCTACACCCAAACTTACTTAGGAAAGATGTTTTAATGGGTTGGTATACTAGCCCTTTCTCAACAACTACTAATCCCCATAAAGAGGATGGGGTCGGGGTGGGGTAGAAAAATCAGTAATCACTAAACTAAAGATTGTTTGAGAATTGTTTAGTTTCTCCCCCTTATTTTTCCCTGTACTGCATGATTAGAGTTTTATGGCATGCCGTTTGTACTCTTTTGCTCTCTTTAAAATTCTGTAAGCTTTGTGCTTGGTAAAATTACTGCTGTTATGGTATACTTGTTACTTTTATATAGTGTGCTTTAATGACATAAAATGGATGTCCCAGGGATAAAATTACATGCTTCGTACTGCTCTATCTTGTCTCTAAGATTTAAGCTTGGTAATCTTTCGGAAATTGATCATTAGTTGACCACTTTTATAATGTTACAATTGGTTTGGAATTTGAAAAACAGTGCTTCCCAAGAGAGAGAGAGAGAGAGAGAGAGAGAGAGAGAGAGAGAGAGAGAGAGAGAGAGAGAGAGAGATCAAAGAGTAGGACGGTGATATTGGGAGGCGCTCTTGGAGGTGAAGGAATATAGTTGGAGGTTGGAGGAATAAAGAGTAAGTATGATCCAATACAGAATTTTGTTTCCTGAAACAGTGAAGTCCCAAAGTTGACAAAGTGGCAACTTTGGAGGTAAGGAAGCTTATGAACGGTGAAATTTTGTACAGACAAGTATGCATATATACATATATGTCACCAAAATATACTGATCTGTATATTGAGAGAATGGAGGAATCCTATTTTATTTTGAAGAGTCTTACTGCTGTCACAGTCATATCATTGACAACTTGGAGAAATTCTTGAACACTGGATTATTAGACCAGCTGATTTTCCAGGAATCTGGTTGTCCAAAACAGTTTACACACAAGGTGGAACTTTACCTACTGAGGCAATGCTGGAAATGTCCAAAATTAGCAGAAACAATTGGAACCGATTTCCTATACATGAGCAGAAAACTCTCCTCTTGAGACCCGATGCTGAAAACCTGAAGACACTGATGGTGGAAAGAGAGCTACTTCATACTTTTCTCCAGGTACTGTATACCCAGAGCAGTTTTATTACCTCCTAATTAGGGTTACACCTGAAAGAGACAGGGAGATACAAAGAGACAAAGAAAGAAACAGAGATGGACAGATGGATGTAGGCCTGATGGTAGCCAACCAAGTAAGTTCAAAACACTCCAGTTCTGAACTGTTATAAAATGATGGTAACTAGCTCTGTTGATTTCAGCCTAACATATCTCAGCAATGAGAAAAAGAACAAAGAAGCAGACACATTTCAGGGACCCCTGCTTTGAGAAGCTGTGAGATCAGAAGACTCTATAGGTCTCAGGTACCCTGTGTAGAAGAAAATACTAAACAGATGTATGGGCAGATATTTGAGATTGCCACAAGATGGCCCTGCAATTTATAATTTCATTATAAGCGCTTCAAAGTAAGACCTCAAGGTTCTTCCTTCCTTCCTTCCTTCCTCCCTCCTTCCTTCCTTCCTTCCTTCCTTCCTTCCTTCATTTTATTCTGCATTCCTACATTTCTTTCATCAACATCACCAAGAGACCTTTACTCTCAAGGACATTAAGTCAGTGGTAGAATGCCAGACATGGTTATCACCTCATGGTCAGTAAGAGTAGCAATTCTCATTTATTTCATCCTGACATTCAAAGAGAATCAACTGCAAAATTATGCCTCATGTCCCAGAAAAATATTAAAGTATTTTCTAGAGCTGTAGGCAAGAGATTCAAGATGGGGACAATTCACAAAAATGCTAAGTCACTTTGATTCATTATTTGTTAAGGTGAACAAATCACCAAAAGAAATATCATTTTTTCTGATGAATCAATACATTGATTTGTAAAATTGAGTTTTTTTAAACTTTAAAAACCCTATAAAATGGTCTTCAAGGTACCTAGAGACACCACATTTTCAGGGAATCTTCTAAAGGCTCTCCTTAACAAGCTCTGCATGTTTGATGATATTTGACTTCCAAATGTCTGAGATATGCACCTCCAAAAGGGACACCCAGTAAAGTGTCCCCCAGGCATCTTGATACACCAGATTTGCAGGGGATCATCCCATGTCTCTCCTCTATAATCCCTCCATGTTTGGTGAAGACTGGGTTTCAGGCATCTGAGTTATACACATGGGGGGTAGGAAAATGCTGTTTTGCAACTGACTTGGGGAAACCCAATCTTCACCAAAACTGGGGGTGGGTTGTAAAAGTGAATCAGGTGAAGCTTTTCTGTGACATTGTTGTCTCTAAGTACCTGGGGTGAACATTCCAGGGGGGTGACATTTGGGGGTATGTAACACAGACACCAGAAATGCGCTCACGTACACATTTGGTGGGGCCACTGTGATATACAGGAAGCTGGACTAGATGGGCCTTTGGCCTGATCCAGCATGGTCTTCTTATGTTCTTATGAAATTCAACCTTGCCCAAATTTGGAGAGATTTTAGAAATGGGTCAGGGAGAACTACCCTAAAACTTTGCTGTCTTTAGGGCTCCAGAAGGGGGCAATTTATAGCTCAATGAATAAAAAATTGCTAAATACTGTATTTACAATTTGTATTCATGGCAAGTATCAGCTTGTACAAATATAAATCAGGGAATCAGTGGATGAATTTTGCAAAAAAAAATTGATTATAGTGATGGGCACAAATCAAAAGAACAAGAAAAAAATAATTTGCACAAACGGAGCAAAATTGGGCAAATAATACTTGAACATGCAATGTGAGATGTGCAGAATAGCAACTGCTGCTCCGGGGATTCAGCAGATTTAGAAGCTTTGGAAGAGTTGTTGGCATCTTTTTATGATAAGCAACCAGTCATTCTGTGGTAGTTATATATGTTGGCTTTGCCTTTGTTACCAAAGAGAAAGGACAGTAATTTTACAGTATAAAGTAATTAAGAAAATCTTGGTGAGCAAAAGAATATGTGTAGTGTTTTTCATGTTTTCTCTTCATCTGGATGTGAGAAATGTTGTGAATTTTTTTTTTTTAAAAAAAAAAATCCCTTGTTGGAGTGTCTTACTGTGTCAATTAGGGATGGGCACGAAACAAACTTTTGGTTCATTTCATTATTTGTTATTCATTTCATTACATTTTAAAAAAAAAAATCATATGAACCGGAACCGAGCCAAGGGTGGGCCCGAAACAGATGAAACCGAACCATGGCCTATTTTCAGTAAGATTATTGGCAGTCTATGTTCTGGAGTCAAACATGTTGAAACCGAGGCTCTTCTACTTTGGATACATCGTAAGAAGACAGGATCCTCTGGGAAAGAGACTAATACTGGGAATAGTTGAAAGCAGCAGGAAAAGAGGAAGGCCAAATGCAAGAGGGATTGGCTCCCTAAAGGAAGCCACAGGCTTGAGTTTTAAGAGCAGGGCAATTGAGAATAGATAGGACATCTGGAGATCATTTATTCATAGTGACTGTACAGGTTGGAGTCTACTTGACAGCACATTAACAACAATAGTATATTCTCAGTTAAGCAAAGAGCCTTATATTCTGAAAACAAAGGTCAGAAATGTCATTATTATACTCTTGATTTCACACAAAAAAGCAGGCCAGTCATTACATACCCGAAGGGAGATGTCTCCTTGTTTAAAACCAGTTCCAAAATAGGGTCTGCAGTGTTCTCAGCCCAGGATCATAGGTTTCAAATTTCACCCAAGGCTAAAAAGGTAAATGTTAAAGGTTGCCCCTTCCGCACATGCGTGCTAGTCATGTCTGACTCTAGGGGCGATGGTCATCTCTGTATTCAAGCCAAAAAGCCAGTGTTGTGCAAGTCCGTGGCCATGTGGCCGGCATGGTTGCAAGGAAACACTGTTTTAGTTTCCCGCTTTTTATGGCGGTACCTATTTATCTACTTGCATTTGCATTCTTTCGAACTGCTAGGTTGGCAGGAGCTGGGGTTAACAGTGGGAGCTTGCTCAGTTGCGCGGCACCCGGGATTTAATTCTCCTCCCCAATATTGAAAGACAAAGGGTTTCCGATCACTCAGTGCACCCACCCAGCCCAATTGCCTATCCTGAAGCTAATGGGTTCTCTCTTTTTTTTATGGGAAAAGACATACAGTTTGTAGCAAGCCTCACAGCTGGTAAGTTGGGGGTAAAAATTAGTTTACACAATAAGAAGGCCAATGAGAGCCAAATCAGAGTGGTTACCTAGAGAATGGAGGAAAATGTTGTGCTCAGGTCACTGCAGTCTCTGTTGGCCTGTGCTAAACATCCTTGCTTGGTTGGAGCTACTGTCTTAGGCCGCTACCCCATGTCCACTTTGTTGCTCTAGAAAGTGCTCTTAGGCTGATGCTTCACGTCCCTCTCTCTGCAGTTCGCGGCCCCGCTGGAGACCGGTTCGAAGGAACGGAACCTCACGTCCTTGTGGGGTCAATCCGAGTTCACCCCGACCACCCCCCCTGAACTGCGCTCCAAGCGGGGTGAGAGATCCCCTCCACGAATCTTTTGTGGGGTCAATCCAATTTCAACACGGAGGCAAGTTCACCTTGTCTTGAGGAAGGACGTGAAGTAACCATCTTAGATGCAGATCTTAAAATTGTCCCCCCACATCTGTCGCACTTTAAGCAAAATAAAGTGCGACCATGCCCCCAAAGCATTACTCAGCGCATCTTCTTTGTACCTGGCATCGGGGTGGTAGAATCCTTGTCACTGTTCTGTTGCAGTCTTTAAACCAGTACACGCGACATGCGGTTCTGTTTAACCCACAGCACAACTGTTCCGTCACCACAGGGCCACCTAGTGGCACTAACTGGAGCAGCCACATGACACCTGGACAAATACGATAGTCACTTCTGCAACATCAGATGAGTCTGTGCAAATTCTCTAGAGGCACCTGCCCATGAAATCTATGCAATTGAAGCTTCTAAGGAGCTTCATGGCGCAGTGGTTAAATGCCTGTATTGCTGTTAAATCTGTGGTCATGACCTGAGGTTCCATCCCAGGTAGCCGGCTCATGGTTGACTCAGCCTTCTATCCTTCCATGGTCAGTAAAATGAGTACCCAGTTTGTTCGGCGGGGGGCAATATGTAGCCTGCACAATTAAATTGTAAACTGCCCAGAGAGTGCTTTAAGCACTATGGAATGGTATATAAGCTGAAGACTTTCTATTCCATGTTCCAAGTACCTAAATTTGGAGCCATTTCTAACTACATAAGATGCTGATCCTGCGGAAGAAACACACCGATGTCATTTTATTTTATTGTTAATGTAAGTAATAACTTACTTTAATTGGTTGTCTTTGTCAGGATATTAATTATCACTTTTAAAGATGCTATATGCAGCCTGTGTAAGCCAGAGGTCTTATTCCATGCAAATCTGTGGCAGTCCTCAAATCAAAGTCCTTGTTCTATTTAGAACCTCCCAGGTTTGCTCACTCCTTCAAAGTACATTTTATTTTGAATTTGCTCATACTTTAAATAGCTCTTTATCTCTGGCCTCCAGTCAATGAATGAAGATAAGGACAGAAGAATAATTGAATGTCAAATCCCACTATTTACTTGGGGGGGGCAGCAGGCACAGGCCTTGTTACAGCAAAAGCAGATTATCAAGTTGTTCCTTGTCATTTTTTTTAGATGAAACAAAGATTGTAACATGTTATTCTTAACGCATTATTTCTGAGCTCTGGCAGTTATTAAGATAAATTTATATTTGATACCTAACCCTCTTTTAGAAATTGCTGAGTTTCCACAGTGGTGATCTTACACCAGTGAGTTTTGTGATATGTGAGAGATTTTTATCTACAGTTTCTTTCTGGAATTTGTGAACAGATTTCCTTGGAGCAGTATGTTCCATAATGCAGTTTTCCCTTGTTTATGTGTACTCACAAGACTCTAGAGTTGTCCTGGAAACCTTAAAGCAGTTAGAAGAAAGCAATTTTCCAAGGGAAAACTATTTAACTATTAACTTACAACATATGAAGAAATGAATTAAGATACTTGGTTTTCATTCTACTACATTGGCTAATTAGCTTACCAATGCCAGGATATTTGCATCACTAAAATTGTTCTACATCTATTTGCACATATATCTGATTATCACAGCCAGATTTTTGTTTTGCACTAATTATTACTTCCATCACCAAGTTTATTTTTATGTTTCCCCTACATATCTAACATATCTACCTTGGTTCCTTTTCTAAGGAGAAAAGCAGGGTAAAAATATTCTAAATAAATAAATAAATAAATAAAGCTCAGAATGTCGTTCTTCTCAACTTTCACATGCATATTTTATTTATGTATTAAAATATTTTTGCGCTGAAGTTCTCCTTTAAAAGGCTACTTTTAAGTTCTCCTTAAAAGGGGCCCATCATTAAAAGACTGTATTTAAAGCTAAAAATAGTGAGTATATAATAGTGAAGGATCAAATAGATACCATAGCAAAGAACAAACAAAGGCAATACTAAAACACATTCAAAGCAGTAACGTAAAACTGTCCATTGAAAATCCCCATTGAGTCAGCCTGTCCCTCAAGAATAGTGTGCCTGGAGAAATGGTTTAACCTGCTTCTGGAATAACAATAAAGGTGGGGCCACCCTGGCCTTGTAGGAGGAAGTTCCAAAGTGTGGTGGCAGCAACAGAAAATCCCCTCTCCCACATCCCCACGAAACATACCTATGAATATAGAGGTGCCAAGAGAAAGGCCTTTCCATCTACATACTATAAACTTGCTTAAACAAAATAACAGTTGAGGCATCTCATGAAATTTTGGTCCTTGAAAGCTATAATGCATTTGTTCGAATGCAATCCTAAATAAAAAATGTGCTTGTTGTAGTGTGTTTGGAATGGGTGTAAACATCTTGTGCTGACTGATGTCAGAGATTTGCTAGCAGAAGGATCCCCTGGCACAACAGCACTGTTGGCAAACTTCACCCAAGAGAAAAGTCCAACAAGAGTTGGAGAGAGAGTGCGGTGAGTGAAGAACTGAATTATACCAGAACAAAACCTCATCCAGCCCAGTGAGATAACCATTTTACCAGTAGAATGTGAGCTGAGTGTAGCCCTAAATAATTCCCATCAACCTTAAACCTAAGACACCTTGGACAGTGAGAGTTGCTAATGTGAATGTATTACAGTATGTGAAGAAAAAGCTAGAAATTCTCAATGCCATAAAGAGATGGAAATTACAGTGGTGGTACCTCTAATTATGAAATTAATCCATTCCAAATGCATTTTTATAACTCAAAATTTTCAAAACTCAGAACAGAATTTTCCATAGAAATGCAATGGAAAGGGATTAATCCATTCAAAGTGGGAAATCACCCCTCTCCCAAGAAAGCAAAAAGCACAGTAACAGGAAAGCAAACAACAGAAGATGGGCAACTTACCTTATAACCACTTGAGTATTCCACTAAAGTCCCCAAAAGTCCCTAAAATGGTGCTAAATGTTTTCAAAATGGGCAGTTTGAAAAGGTCATTGAAAAAAAAATGCCCTCATTCTCAGCTTTCCTTTTCAAAATGGCTCCTTCTTCCTAATTGCAGAACTGGAGTCTGGTGGCCACAAGATGGCAGTATTGCTTTTGCAAACAAGCAGGAGCCAATTTTTTAAAACATTTTGTTTTATAAAACAATTCAAAATACAAAATACAAATACAAAACATATAAAAAGATTAAAATAAAGCTAAACAACAGTGCTCCCCTCCCCTCCACCAATGGGACCTCTTAAACAATATTGTCCCTTGTTATCCCCCCTTCCCTTGATTGTTGTACTAGAACTTTACCCTTATTTCTTACAAGCACATAGTCAACAAATCTACCCCATATATTATTAAAAATAACTCTTTTAAACTCTCCTTTCTTAATCTTTAAATTACACATCAATTTGTCATTTAAGGCAACATTCCAAACTTTGTTATACCATCCATCCATATATAGTTCATAGTTCCCCTTCCAATTCCTAGCTATGATTAATCTAGCCACTGTCAAATGATTAGTGATCAACTCTCTAGTTTTAAAGTCATAATCTGTTTTAACAAATATTGACAATAAAGCAATTTCTGATTTGGGCTCTGCAAATCTTTCAAATATACCATTTAATTCTTTAAAATAGATCTCCAAAATTTTTGTGCCTTTTCACATTCCCACCACATATGAAAATATCTACCAACATCCTTACCAACAAATCTTAGAATAATTACCCTTTATTTTATTCAACTGGTGTCAAATACCATCTTAAACCTATTTTTAAACAAATTTCTTTCATTCTCACTGACATAGATCTAAGTATTCTCATTATCTCAATCTTCCTCTTCTATCTCTTTTTTAAAATCTTGCTCCCACATTACTCTCAATCATCTTCCCTCATTTTCATTTTCCTCTAAGTCCAAAGGTATCTTATTTATTTTATTCACACTGCCTTTCACTGTATCTTCCTTCTGAATATCTTCATACAACACTAAGAACTGTTCATATTTTGTATATTTTCTACATTTATTATGTTTCCTAATCCAATCATTAGTCCATTTTTCTAATTGTACACAATTAAACCATGAAATATCCCTTCTCTGCAAAACTTATTTCCATTGTTCCTTCAAACTCATTTTATCCATCCAGTCTTTCAACCTAACCACTTGTTTCTCCTTAAATAATTTTATAAAACCTTTTGAATTTACAGGGAAGTCCTCTATTTCAGTCACTAATCTTAATGGTGAATCTAGAGGACACAAAGTTATATATATATAAGGGATTATTAATCTTACTTATTTTTGATTTTTAAATAGTGCCAAATAAATATTTTTCAATATTATCTTTTATCTCAAATGATTCAAATTCCCACCATATTAACTTTCTTGGACTTTATATAATTTTCCCCATAAACTTTAATTGATTTGCCAAATAATATTTTTGGAAGAGACCTCAAGGGCCATTCAGTCCAACCCCCTGCCATGCAGGAACCCCTATCACAGTGCTCCCAACAGATGGTCAGCCAGCCTCTGCTTAAAAACCTCCAAAGAAGGAGACTCCACAACCCTCTGTGGCAGCATATTCCACTGTCAAACAGCTATAAGAGTCAGGAAGTTCCTCCTAATGTTCTCAAGTCCTAGTCTCTGAAGCCATGGAAAACAAACCTGTTCCCTCTTCAATATGACATCCTTTCAAATATTTAAACATGGCTATCATATCGCCTCTCAGCCTTCTTTTTCTAAGGCTAAACATTCCCAGCTCCCTAAGCCACTCTAAAACAGCAAAAAGCAAAGCAAAGTGTTCTGCTTATATACTGCCCCATACCACTTCAAGTAGTCTCTTATAGTATGCAGGCTATACATTGTGCCCCCCACCCCAGCAAGCAGGGTACTCATTTTACTGACCTCAGAAGGATAGAAGGCTGAGTCAACCATGAGTCTGCTACCTGGGACTGAACCCCAGGTCGAGGACACAGTTTGAGTTGCAGTACAGGGATTTAACCACTACACCACAAAGGAGGGGGGGAGAGAAGGGGCAGGAAAAATGGTACAAGTCTGGCCTCCAGTGGATTTCCATCTTCTGTGTCCCCATCAGACACCTCCAAACTGGCTCATACTGGGAGATATGGTCTTTGAGATAATTTGGATATTGTGCATTTAGGACTTTGTAGGCTAAAACCAGCATTTTAAATTTTGCTCAGAAACTGATTGGCAACCAGTGGAGCGGCTGTAACAATGGTGTTATGTGATCCCTGTAACCAGCCCCAATCAAAAATCTAACTGCTGCATTTTGGACTTGCTGAAGTTTCATTAGAGTTTCCATTGGTAACTTTCCACATAATGTGTGTTACAGTAATCCATTTGGGAAGTGACTAGGGGCATGTGTAACAATGGCCAGAGCAGATTACTCAAGGATCATGGAGCTGCAACCCTGGTTTTATTTGTGCAAATGTAGCCCTGGCCACTGCTGAGACTTGAGCATCTCGTCTCAAAGATGAGTCCAGGACCACCCTCAAGCCACACACCTCTTTTTTTTTTCAATTGGAAGGAAATCCCATCCAGTACAGGCTGCATCCCTATTCATTGATCTCCCTTTTGATTTACAAGACACAACTCTGTCTTGTATGGATTGCTTATTCACCCTCATCCGATGCATTACTGATATCAAAGACTGATCTAAAGCCAAAACACCTTCCTTGAATTCAGGTGGCAAGGAGAGATAGATTTGGGTGCCATCCACACACTGGTAACGCTGAACTCCAAAACACCAGATAATCTCTCCCGGTGGTTTCATGTAGACGTTGAATACCATGGGGGGGGGACCAGAACCCTGAGGGATCCCACAGGTCAGTAGCTGGGATGCTGAACATGAATTACATAGCACCACCTTCTGCATTCTCTCTTCCAGGAAGGGCCTAGGCCACTGAAAAGCAGTGCCCCCTAGTGAGCCAGTTCATAGAATCATAGAGTCATAGAGTTAGAAGAGACCTCAAGGGCCATCTAGTCCAACCCCCTGCCATGCAGGAACCCCCATCAATTCCACCATTTCAGGAGGATGCTATGATCGATAGTGTAAAATACTGCTTAGATGTCCAGTAAAACCATTAGGGACACAGTTCCCTGTTGATAGTCATTTGAACTTTAATAAGTAGTGGAAAAGGTGAACACAATCCTATCTCCACTCTTAAAAAGCAAAGTTATTTAATAACTTGCATAGTAAAAAGGTAAAGTCCCACCCCCCATGCATGTGTGCTAGTCATGTTCAACTCTAGGGACCGTGTTCACCTCTGTTTGTAAGCCAAAGAGCCAGTGTTGTGCAAGTCCACGGCCATGTGGCTGGCATGGCTGAATGCATTCCTGCGCACGGAACACTGTTTTACCTTCCCGCTTTTTATGTCTTTACCTATTTATCTACTTGCATTTACATACTTTCAAACTGCTAGTTTGGCAGGAGCTGGGGTTAACAGTGGGAGCTCACTCCACTGCATGGCACCCAGAATTCGAACCACGGCCAACTTTGCAGGTGACCGTTTCAGCGCTCTAGCCCACTGAGCCACCACGCCCCTTAACATGTATAGTAGGAACTGGCAAGCCACTCCAGTATTCCTGCCAAGAAAACTCCATGAATGAACATGGGGTCACGAAGCAGTCACGACTGTAACGGCAGAACAACAACAAATTTAGGAAGCTGGGTACTTCTCAGGCTCCATAGTGTATATGAGCATTACTCTGGAAAAGATGTGAGGATCTTCCCACATTTGGAAGACTAAAAACAAACACTTTTGCTGAAATCTAGCACAGTAGGACTGTGGTGAGATGTTCCCAGGGGGTTGGTTGCAGGCCCGCCCACAGATGCCAGAAATTGTGGATCTAGTGAACCTTATATAAAGCATAGTCTCTGGTTCTCCCCAGTAACCAGTTCTGATAACACCCATATTTTTTTTCCATTTATAAGACACCTCCATGTATAAAACACCCCCTACTTTTCCAACCCAAAATTACAGTTTTGCAACTGCATGGTTCTACATGGAAAAAATATTGTGTACATATTATGAGCATTTCTAGATTTAAAAAAATATCCCTCAGTTTGAAAAGGTTTCAGTCGTTCAGCCGTATCTGATTTTTCGTGAACTGTGAAAAAGAATGTAAACTTTCAAAAAGTTTACATTTCCCATAATCCCAGCAACACCTAAGGGCTCCAATTCAAGCAGTGCTTCCTTAGCAGGCAAGTCAGCTTGGGCAAGGTTTCTCTTGAGGCGGAAAGTTTGAAGCCAGCTGCACCGAAGGAAGTGGTTTGAAGGCTGTCTTGAAGTAGGAGTAGAAATGATTCTATTGTGTTTTGGTTTACTTTTGTGGTCCTGTCTCTTCTCTCTTTTTTTTTTAGAAAGAGGCTTCAAATATGATCAATGGAATCTGTCAGACCAGAACCTCACAACTAGTACAAAGCCATGGCTATTGGGAATCCAAATTCCTCAAATCTATTGTTTTCCTTGGCTGAAAATGAGAGGCACCACTTGAGGGGAAACTGCTCTCTGTGGCCTATGTGAGGAGATGACTGTTGCGAATAATTGTCATGCAAAATAAAGGCTCGGTTTTTAAAGGCAGTGTCTGAAATTCAGCTAGGAATTAGCATGATTGGGGGGGTGACAACATTGCTACAAGGTTTTTTTGAATGCAGAAACAGAAATGTTGGCTTCTGTACAGCTTTTCAGAAACAGGATCGTGTTTGCAGTATTTTTTTTGGAAGGCATTCTGGTGTTCTGAATTGATTTTTGCAAGTGTGTGTGCGTGTGTGCGCGCGCGCGCACGTTTATTTTCCTACCCACTTGTGGTTTAGTTAATTGGATGCTGAAGAAAGAGAGAAAATACAATTGGAGCCTTTCTTTTTCTTTGGCCTAGAATGTCAAAATAGAAGCGAGCACAAATGGGCTAAAATACCAACAAGACCCTCACAAAAATACAACAGATTTTCTCAAATGGTTCTGGTCCGTAATCCTCTTCTAGTTGAGAAATCAGACTAATGCAGAAGTTTCTCACATAACAGCTTGCGTTGAAATGTAATATGTAGGCTAATATTGACAGGTATTTGCAACTCATTGTGTGTGCCTGATGCCATGAGTTGTCTGGTGAGAGCCAGAGGCTTAGCTTTCACTAGAATTACAAGTAAATAAATAAATAAATAAAATAACTTTGAGAGTATTAGAAGGTTAGAAAGAGCCTTCCCCTTTCCTTAGCATGGGCCACAAACATCCAGTGTTAGATTTGTGCCTCTCATTACAAAAAGTTTTGTGAGTATTTTCCTCAGAAACTTTTTGGCCTTTGTCAGGCAAAAACATTTTTTTAAAAAAAAAAGCAAGACAAAAATGTTGTGGCACCTTGAAGACTTAACTGCTATATTTTAATGATAGATTTTGTGGAAAAGGCCATCTCTTCAGACCTGTCCAGAAATGCTCATGTAAAAATACAGCAGTTAATATTTAAGTCACCACAATGTTTTTGTCTTCTTTATATTTTTTCTTCATTTTTGGTCCGTTTTTTTTTTTACCTGCTATCACAGATCAAGAGCCAATCCACATTTGCATATGGTTGTGACATAAGGTTCCCTGATGGCATCATTTGGCATTGAGGGGGGAATACCTCTCTTTCTTGTGTTTCTACTTAAAACAATCCACACTTTCCCTTTGTATCTTTCTGGCAACAGTCTAGGGCATGCAGTCTATTTCATAGAATCATAGACTAGTGAAGTTGGAAGGGAGCTATAAGGCCATCAAGTCCAACCCCCTGCTCAATGCAGGAGTACAGATCAAAGGATATCTGCCAGGTAGTGGTCCAAATTTCTCTTGAATGACCTCCAGTGTTGGAGCACTCACCACCTCTTGGGGTAATTGGTTCCACTGTTGTACTGCTCTAACATTTAGGATGTTTTTTTCTGATATTTGGCCAAAAGCTGAACTTGCACCCATTGTTGTATGTTCTGCACTCTGGAGTTATTGAGAACAGATCTTGCTCCTCCTCTGTACGACAGCCCTTCAAATATTTGAAAAGTGCTATCATATCACCCATCAGTCTTCTTTTCTCTTGGGCTAAAGATGCCCAGTTCTGTCAGTCTTTTCTGATAGGGCTTGGTTTCCAGCCCCCTGATCATCCTTGTCACCCTCCTTTGAACTTGTTCAAATTTGTCAGCATCTTTCTTGAAGTGCGGTGTCCAGAACTGGACACAAGACTCAAAAGAGGGCTACTAATGACATTTGCCACATGGCTGTCTACTTTTTTTCCTGAGTTCCTCCAGTGTAGGAGTACTCACCACCTCTCGAGCTATTTGGTTCCATTGACGTACTACTCTAACAGTTAGGAAGTGGGTTTTTTCTGATATTCAGCCAAAAGCTAGGTTCTCTTAACTTAAGCCTGTTCTTGCACTTTAGGATGATGGAGAACAGATCCTGACCCTCCTCTGTATGACAACCCTTCAAAATTTTGAAAAGTGATATCATATAATGCCTGGACACCAAGAACTGTTGAGACCACTCTCATCCCCATTGCATTACATTAAAACAGGACACTCTAATCTCTGGTAGCTCCTGCAGTTGCAAATGTCCATTTTTAGGCAATAAGGAGTAGGGAATAGGGAATAGAAGTCTTCCACAAAATTTTCATATCTGGAGTTTTCCCATAGAAATTTTTTGTATCTTGAGTTTTTGTGGAAATTTTTCGAAAGACTTCCATTCCCAGGGTGCATTGCACCCTGGACAGGCTTCCCTTTCTATCACGATTTTTTTCGTAACTAGAGACAATAGTACCTAAAGGTATGACTGTGTTTTCCAGGTGGGGGCGCCTCCAGCAGAACCTGCACTGGGAACTCTGGCAGAAGCAACACAATTCCAAGGTGGGTTTTAAACGTAAATGGACATGAACAATCAGAAAGATAAAGAGAGAAGGGGGGGTTAAGAATCTGGCTGTGAAGCCAGAAGTGGAGTGTTCAATTCCCCCCTGTGCCTATAGGGAGAAGAACCTATTTGGCCTTGGGCAAGCTGGGCAGTCCTACAGTCCTCCTGGAAGAAGGCAATGTTAAACCACTTCTGATCTCCTCTATCTAGAAAACACTGAAAAGGGTCACTGTAAATCATAATAGACTTGATGGCAGAAGACAGTGGTGGCAAACCTTCGGCACTCCAGATGTTTTGGACTACAACTCCCACAGTCCTTTGTCATTGGCAGTCTAGGCTCGGAATTCTGGGAGTTGTGGTCCAAAACATCTGGAGTGCTGAATGTTCACCACCACTAGCATAGGATAATGATAATTTTGGTTGTTGAGGAGTGGCATGTAGAGTAGTAGCTTCACTGCAGTGGCCAGGAAATTGATTTCATGAATCCTTTGCTTAGATATTCAAGAGGTTTAGTCCCACGCAAGCTATGGGCGCATTCTTCAGAATCTAATCATGGGACAGATATGGAGCAATGACCATCTAGGAGTAATTACAGGCAAGCCTACAAAACTTTTGTCTCTCCGAGCCTGGAAGAACTGTTGGAATCAGCAGCAGCTATGACCAAATTTGTTTTCTTATTTCTGTCTCCGTAATTTGCTACAGTAAATATTATTGTGCACTGTTTGCATTGGTGAGTTGGATCTCACACCTGTAATTTACAGCTTGCAAGCTGGGATTGCGTTCTCCTCTCTTCTTGTTTGGTTTTAGATATACATAAACCATAGCAAATAATTATACCATTTGCAGATACATCTAAAAAGACCAAGACTATATGAGCTCCTTTTGTGAGTGATATTGATCAGGGACAGCCTTTGAATTTGCTGAATGTGATGGGTAACAGATATCACATTACACCCCTATTAAAGCAGCCCCACTGGCTGCCAATCAGCTGTCAGGGACAATTCAAGGTGCTGACCTTGACCTACAAAGCACTGTATGACCTGATACCCAAATTACCTCAAAGATTGAATCTCACAATATGAACTGGGTCAGGTGTTAAGGTCATCAGGAGAGGCCTATCTCTCCATCCCACCACCTTCACAGATGTGTCTCATAGGAACACATGAAAGGGCCTTCTCGGCTGCTGTGCCCGGACTCTGGAACTCCCTCCCACTAGAGGCCAGGTCTGCCCTATCTCTGCTGTCTTTCTGGAAGCAGGCAAAGACCTTCCTCTTCAGGCAATCTTGCCCTGAATGATGGACTACCTATTATGTGTCTTTTAGATAGATTACCATGCATGATTGCATTGACTGATTTCATAAGAACATCAGTGTTTTCCGTGTTAGTTTCCATCCCTCATAATGGATTTCCCCCCTTCTTTTTATGTGTTCTTTCTAGCCCTAATGTTAGCTTTTAATTTAGGTAAGATAGATAGATAGATAGATAGATAGATAGATAGATAGATAGATAGATAGATAGATAGATAGATAGATAGATAGATAGATAGATAGATAGATAGATAGATAGATAGATAGATAGATAGATAGATGATAGATAGATAACATTACATTCTGGGAAACATGATGGTATCACACAAGGGACCAAACATTTGTTTGGATGGGAACTTGGGCTTTAGCTACAGCTGGAGTCTAGAAAGGAGCTTCTCTTCCATTAAAGAAGGACCATAGCTTTGGAAGGGCCACCATTCAGTGATAGAGGTTTGTATACGCACTTTCTACTGGGAGTTCCAATTGAAAGTACAGTATGTGAAAGAATTATCTGAGAGTTAGAGCAAAATGTTCTGTCAGCTATGGCATCAGTAGAGCTGGTGACAACCTGGGAAAGTGGTGGTTTGTGATGGTTCTTAGCTAACTACCACATTAGCCTAGTAAAATGAAACAGTTTGCTGTTCATTTTTCCAGTTCCTGTCTAGGGGATACTATCTGCTCCTGCCACTTCTACCTCCTCCACTTGCTGGGTCAGTGCTTCTGAACATGTACCCAGTGCCCAGCTGATAGGCAGGGCATATGCAGAGGTGGCAGCAAACCTCTGGCAGGGAAGCTGGAGCCACTGCCTCCAAGGATAGCACACACCACCGCGGAGGGGTGGTGGTGAAGGTAGCAGAAGGAAGTATGTGGAGTTAATGGGGGCAGTGGGAAAGGGGCAGACAAACATCCCCTTTTCCCAAAGCAAGCAAATTGTCAAAGGGAAAAAAGATTAGGTTCAGCAACATGGACTCTGCAACTCTACAGTTTAACATGCTCTTCATATGGGCTATATTGCAGTTTCTTTTTTTTTTCCTTTTTACTCATTTAATTTTTATATACAAATTTTATAGTGTATATATAAAGATATACTATATTATAAATATATACTATATATTATAGTCTATTGGGTTTTTAAATTTTTTTCAATCTCTATTATCTATTTTTTCTTTCTTGCTTTACACTTTTTCTGCACCTACCCTTCTTTACTTTTTCTTTATATTCAGAGCTGTGTAACAAATAAATTTACCTGATGTGGGATTAATAAAGATTTATCTTATCTTATCCCTGAAATGGATCGTGAAATAAACCATAACAAGCCCAGTTTTGTTTTGTTTTGTGTTTTGTAGTTTATTTCATACTCATGTCTATTAAACAATCATTTAGTCAAGAGTAAAGTTACTTAACCGGTTACGTTCATGATGTAACAAATTAACATTTCACACATGTTTGCTTTTATTCAAGAAGAATTATAAACAAATAGAAAAAATATTATTTTTCCATACAGACTCCCTGTGCTCACGTATTGAGTCAATAGGTGCTAGTTGAGGTAAATTAACATACAAGGGGGTGGTCTAATAAGAGAGACTTATAGTTCAGTAGATTCTGTTAGTTCCTGACTGAGCCATTTTATCTACTTCATAGCTAGAGGAAACTTTATTTTTTAATTTTAAGATCACAGTTAGAGATGGGCATGAATCAGGAAAATAGTGGGTTGTCCTGGTTTGTTGAAGTCCCTGAACCACTGAAAAAGCACAAATTGGGTTGCCATTTTGTTGGCTCTGTATGTTCCCACCAATGGAAGGAAGGAAGGAAGGAAGGAAGGAAGGAAGAAAGAAGGAAAGAAGAAAGGAAGGAAGGGATTTGAGCGTTTAAAGACAGCAACTCTCGCTCATTCTCTGCTCTCCCCAACCACTTGACATTATGTTAGATTTTTTTAAAAGTTCTTTATGTTTGCCAACATGTAGACCAGATGTAGAATTAACTGGCAGGCACTTAAGAGATCAGACAGAAGCTGTAGCTATGCTATGGCTCCACTTCAGTTTCCCAGATGTTCTGAAGAACTCAGTTTTACGTCTCCCAAGCTCACTGTTACATCTCAGGCTCATGGAGATATATTTTTAAACTAATTATCACTATCAAACATGTCCCTGAGAGCAGAAGACACTGATGTTCCTAACACAGTATTTTATCCCCTATTAACTCAGAGGATTGTGCTCACTTTCACAGCATATCTACATATCTACCTATTACATTAGCACTTCACAGTATTTCAACAAAATCCAAAAGTAACCTCTTCCCCCCCTTCTTTTAGACCTAAAAAAAAAAAAAAAAAAAAAAAAGATTGTGGTGATCTAAACTCCCCCCACCCCCAATTCCTTTACCAACCTTATTTTCAGTGAAGGGTTTTTTTTTTTTTGAGTGGGGATGAGAAGGGGAACAGACAAATGTATCTTGAGTCTATTGACAGTTATAGAATGCATATGAGGATACAGTTTATGTTCTAATGGGTTTTCAGCTGTTCAGCAAAGGAAGGCATTTCAAAGAATGGCTGAGTGCCAGAGCAGAGCTTCAGCTCTGATGAATGTTTGTGAGTGATGGAGCAAGCTTCAGCTTCCTCCATTTCATGCCATTTTCCTTTTGGAAGTCCTGCATTGTGCTTCTGTTTCTTTGGTGAGAACTTGTGCCAATGCTCCAAGGGCTAGGTGGCTGGTAGATGATGAGCCAGGCATCTGGCCTGGATGCCTTCAAAAGGGGATTGGACAGATTCCTGGAGGAAAAGTCCATCACAGGTTACAAACCATGATGAGGATGTGTAACCTCCAGGATTAAAACTGGGGTACTTCCAGGACCAGATGCAAGGGAGTGCAGGGCCGGCGCGTCCATTAAGGCGAACTAGGCAGTTGCCTAGGGTGCCAAAATGGACAGTGGGCGCTGCCCAGCCTGCTCCCCCCACTGCCCTCCCGCCACCGGCCACCGCCGTCCATCCCCCCCGCCGCTGCCCAACCACTGCCGCCGCCGCCGCCGCCCGACCCCTGCCCCCACCCAACCCCCCCGCCACCGCCCGACCCCGCCCCCCGCCACCGCCACCCCATGCCCCACGCCTAGCACGCAAAAAACCTAGCACCGGCCCTGAGGGAGTGGTATCAGGAGACCAATATCTAGTCTTGTGCGCTCCCGGACACATTTAGTGGGGCCACTGTGAGATACAGGAAGCTGGACTAGATGGGTCTCCTGATCCAGCATGACTCTTCTTATATTCTTATGTTCTTATGCCATTTGGCCCAAGGGCCAACGTTTCTAATTGTCCCCCAAATATTCTTAATTCTAAACGGATGTTGTTATATCTTCATGTCCAAATTACACATCAAATGGGCAAAGAGAATGAGAGTAGAAACACAAAGGAACATTGAATTGTCTGGGTCCCCAGCTGCATTTAGTCGAGTTATACTGACTACAGAGCAAAGAAAAGTGGGCTGCTTATAGCATTTTAAGTATTTTAGGTAAATCTTTGATTGTCTGATCTTCATATGTGGGGAAGATGAACTTCGGAATTATTCTCCTATCCACCCACCCACCCACCCCGGGAGAGTCAGCTATTTTGTGGCACTCTTGACAGGATTGAGCAAATCTTAACAGTGACGCGTTAATGCAAATAACGCAAATTGCAGAGGTGATGGTGACTGCTGGGCTGTCGCATGGTCTTTTAAGGATTAGACGAGTTGTTAGAGGTTGAATGGGTTTCTTCACATTTTAAAACAATCAGGAATTTGTTTAGCACTTGCTCTGTGTGGATTCTGCTTTTCCAAAAAAAGGGGGGCATGGTCTCGTGTAGTGGCAACTTGCAGAGATTACAGCAGGGGTGTTTAAAGTTCGGCCCTCCAGATGTTTTGGACCACAACTCCAAGAATTCTAACCCTATATTGCCAATGACAAAGGACTGTGAGAGTTGTGGTCCAAAACATCTGGAGGGCCAAAGTTTGGACACCACTGGATTACAGAATGCCTGACAAGAGAGGGTTGGGGTTGGGGGTAGAGTGTGGGGGGCCCACATATTTGGTTTTCTCTCTGTCTATAGCCAGGAAGGAAACAGTCTTGTGTTGAGGAAATTCCTTGTTGAGTCATGTTCAGTGAGAAAAAACTAATTTAGTTTGTAGCTATGCTCTTGTTCTCGTTTAGCCAGTAACATCTGCAAACGAAAGAAATATTGCATCATCCACCAAAGGTGATCTGTATTTCCCAAGCTCAAGTTGTATGCATCACATTTGCACCTGCCACTTCAACAGTTATCTCATAATTTCAGCAAGTACCTTTTTCATTCTAGGCTTTTGTGAGAAAGATGATATTCAGGGAAACATTAAAGGCCTCAAGGCATGTGTGTGAGTGAGAAAGGAAATGGAAGAGAAACAACAGCATTGAATTAACTGGGTTTTTCCCTCCCTTTAAAGCAAATAAGGAACCCCACACTCTTAATAGGAATGGCAACACTTCTGTGCTTATAAAACTTCTGGGAAGATTGGAGAACATGGGTAAGTCTTGAGGAAACAGCACATTTGCAAGTTTGCACTGCAAACTTTGCAGCTAACAGGATGGTTTACAAAGGAAATTTGAAAATAGGTTCCTCAGAGATGAGCAGTGTTAGAAGACAGCTTCCACATTTTTGCAGTCATTCTTTATGGTCTCGGAACCAACTTTATATATTGTCCTTCAGTGTTGTAAGCCACCTTGAGTCATTCCAAGGAGAAAGGTTGGGTAAAAATATTTCAAATGAATAAATTCTAGAGATAGGCATGAAATGAAAAATATAGTGTTTTGTTTCCTTTCATTTTGTTTCATTACTAACAATTTTTTGGAATGAAACAAAATGATTCATTACAATATATAATGGCTCCCCTGGGTCCCAGAGGCACCCAAAATGGGGGGGAGCTTCTTTGGACTCTTCCCTTTAAGCCCTCCAAATTTGGGGAGGTTTGGGGTTCAGGGGGCTGAGTTATTAAACTCCCAAGTTATTTTTAAAAACCAGAAGAAAATCTCTGCAGGGGAGCAATTAAGCACTTCCTTTAATAATTACAAATGATTTTCTTCTGGAGGACCTCTTTGGAGTTGAATAACTCAGCCTCCTAAACCCCAATCTTCTCCAAATTTGGGGGTGGGCTTAAAGGAAAGAGTCCAAAGAAGTTATCCCCAAAATTTGGCTCCTCTAGGAGAAATCATTTCATTTCTGGGGGGAAAATGCTGTTTCATTTCATTTCATAACAAAATGTGTCCTACTTGTAATTCTGGGAGTTGCAGTCCAAAATATCTGGTGGGCAGAAGGTTCCCCACTCCTTCTCTAAAATGACCCTTATTTCACTGTCCAAAGACTACTTGAGCCTGGGCTGAGCCTGTCTCCATGATATCCATAGGGTGAAACAAAAAATAAAGGAAGAAATGGGACCTCTCACAGATCTTTTTATTGTTATAGCTTTTAACCTTAAATAACTTCTGTGTAAACCGCCCTGAGTTCTCGTCCGGAAAAAAGGCGTGGTATATAAGTCTGAAAATAAATAAAATAAATAAATCTTTACATTAAATCCAACATTTGTGGGGTTAGGAAGGCCAAAACACAATTAAAAGGGGCTAAAGGTAGAAAGAAATATCAGCACCATGTCAGCAAAATGCTAAGTTGGTTTTAAAAAAGGAGACTGATAGATCATCATAGAATCATCTAACAATAGAGTTGGGAGGGGCCTATAAGGCCATCAAATCCAACCCCCTTCTCAGCTAAATGGAACTTAATGTTGTACCCTTTGCCTTCTCCTTTGGCTTCGACATGCATAACAGAGCAATAGGGTTTTAGCCAGGATACTATTGCATAAGCATGCATTATGTGCCCGTTTGAAATTATTTATGCCATTTCCCCTCAAGAACACATTTCTGTGCCTATTTCTGTACCTTTTGAACTACACAGAATTGAAAAGAATCCAAAAACCTGTATAGAGCAACACTCTTCCAATGCAAAAACTCATTTGGGAAACAAGAATTAGGTTGGGTTCACTTAAAAATGCAGTTCAAATTAATTCATCAAGCATCCAAAGGATGGGGCTGCTTTTGTGCAATTATAGCAACAGATCAGATGCAACTGATATGTAAATCCTTTAACTAGTTGACAGATAGATAAATATACATCTCTCTCTCTCTCTCTCTCTCTCTCTCTCTCTTTTTGTCCCGAGCTGGATTACTCTAAATAATACATTATCTCATACATTTTAAATTTGACTGTGTGTCTGCCACAGAAAAAGCGCAATGCATCCTATAACACGTCAGTTCCAGGCAAACACTTTGCCTGCATCATCTCCTTGTGGAAAATGTAGGTCATGGATAATTTACTGATACAAACGATCCTTGACCAGGTATGTAAGATTATGTCTGAGTGTATCATCATCGCATTGCACCATAACTGTGAAATACCAAGGAACAATTCCAGCAGAGAGATAGACAAACCTGCCTTTCACATCTTCTTTTACATCTTGTTCTTCTGTGTAAAAATCTTTCTCATTAGTGAGCATCAGATACTCCAGCGTAATGCTGCCATTTCATTAGAGAATCTCCGGTAGATTTGCCAAGAAGTATTTAAGAGTAAGCAAAGGGGGCTTAACTAAAGGCTATGCAATTTCACGGTGAGTTATGCGTCGGGAAAGCAATAGTTCATCACCTCTAAATTCACATGGTTCATTACTTGCCAATCCAACATGGGGAGACATCACCGCGGAGGAACCCAAATGGACGCTAAATCGACATGAGCCCTGTAATTATGAGGCAATCAAAATAAAAGTCACCGGTTTCAAAGTTAAAATGAAAATCCATAATTATGTTCCTCTTTTTTTATTTTCAGCCAAAGAAGCTGAGATTAAAAAGATTGAAAGGGAGAGAAGGAAGGACAACTGGGTGTGCCGTAAATCAGCCGCAGGCAGCACACAGAAATACATTGTTCAAGACGGGTGTTTTCTAAATAATAGACAAGGCAACGGCATAGACTGATTCCTTTGAAAGCTCTGACAACCATGATTTATGGTGTTTCTTGGGTAGGTTCAGTGCCTGAATATTCAATGGAGAGGCCTTGGCTCCCCCTAATCTGATCTCATATGGAGTGATATTAAAATGGTGGCTTAATTTGTTAGGTCGCAGAAGAGGAGGTAGGACTGGGTATTTCGCAAAAGGAAGAGAAGCAGGGGTGGCGGGAATCCTACCGATTGAAAATGGTTATTTTCCCATGCAAGGCTGCAAACAGCAATTAATCACGGTTCTTCCTTTTGTCAGAACTCAGCTGTGAAGTTTTGAAAAACACTTGAAAGGACTCATTTGAAAGCCTGTGCTGATGTCAGGCAGGGAGAGAGAGAAAAAAAGAAAGGAGGAAAGAAAAAGAACCACGGAAAGGTGTCCTTGTTCATACATTAGTCAATAATGTACTATGTTGAGGAGTCATAGATTTGCTTCGATATGTCTGAAGCAATTGGCTCTTAGAGCGAGTTGCAGATTTATGACTCCTCACAGAGCGTATCTTGAGGATACTCACAATGAACCGTTCTTTTATCTTCTCATTTTTTCTCCAGTCCAATTTCTTTCATTTCACTGGCATTGATTATGTGCATATACTCAGGCTTACCTAAGGATTTGACCCCCAGGTAAATACTTTGGAGTAGGCTTGTTTGTTGCTATAAGCATTTCCTTTTCATAAAAATTGGAAGTTCCAACACTCTATACCTCTCTGTCTTCCGGGAAAAATAGCTTAAGTTAAGCCTGCAGTCTGATGCCGCAGTTCTAACAAAGGGATGTGAAAAAACATTTACTACTAAATTCTTTACACAAATTAATTGGAGCTGCCTTGATGCTGTACAAGACATTTGAAAGAGGAATTCTGGAGACTTGTGAGATTCCTCAGAATCTAACAGAGAGTAAGAGTGGTATTTTTCCTCCCTTAACATGGGGCATTTATACACGACCCCTAAACTACGGGGCAAATGGCTCCCAGCTCCGGAGCTTAAAAATTTTTACCCACCAGCTCCGGAGTTAACAGGAAATTAAGTGCGACCCCGCCCACTTTAGCGCGTCCCAGCGCAGCTTTCAGGTACCTGCTTTTTGGAGGTGAATATTATTAGATCCAGTGTAAGGATAGTGAGTGTGGGGCTCTCCTCGCTTCTGTTTGTTGTTTTTTGGCTCCCGACCC
This sequence comes from Phrynocephalus forsythii, assembly GCA_029282475.1. Lineage (NCBI taxonomy): Eukaryota > Metazoa > Chordata > Lepidosauria > Squamata > Agamidae > Phrynocephalus > Phrynocephalus forsythii. Next base: position 131,597,490 of record JAPFRF010000002.1, on the reverse strand, counting down.
TTTAAGAGCTACTTTTACAGAGACGAGAGGCAGAACGAGGTGAGCGGCATGCTTTTCTTTCTCTTTTTCTCCCTCCCTCATGCAGCCAGCAACCAAGAAGTGTGGGGGGGGGGAAACACCCGAAGAGCGATGAACCCCTAAGATCTCTGGTCCGAATTTAAGTGGCCAGCAGAAGAAATCTTGTGAAGGTTTTAATGATCCCCAAAAAGAACAAAATGAGCAAATGTTTACTTCTGCATTATCCACCACCAAGCTAGGCAAAGATTTAGAAATATAGCCTTTCTTATACCCCGAAAAGGAATCCCTGCTTCTGCTTCTCCCCTCTCAGCCATCTACAAAGGAACTGTCCCTAGCAGCTGACATTGTTGGATTCCATTCTGCATCTCCATGCTATAAATAGATCATACTCCAGGTCTTAGGCACTGAATGCTGCCCTCCTTGGTGTTTACACCTCATTGTGTCCTCTACTTGCTAATAATATGCCTTGGCTGTAGGAAGACCTTCAACCCAGTCTGTATGCTTGCCTTTGCTCCTTTCATCTGCCCTGGGAGAGATAAATGCCAGACTCTAGAACTCAACTTCACATTGAGTCACTTCATTGGTCCAACATGCCTATTTATGTAAAGTCCAAATACAATCAGCTCTTCAGAACTCTGGGCACGATTCTTTCCCACCCTATCTGAAGATTTGGGAATGCAGGAAAATGGAAGGCAGCAAAGAAGGAAATCAAATATAAGTTAGAGGGATCCATGGTCCTGTCTTTGGAAGACCTAAGCAAGGGCTGTTAGGACTTTCTGGAGCTCACGGACTCATAGGACCAACATGTCGTAAGTGACTTGACAGGAAATAACAGCAATAGCCAGAGATCGCAAACCCTGCTTAATTTCTGAAATCGGACGAGAGGGGAGTGTTCAGGTCAGGTGGCATGGTGGCAATATCATCCTGTGTTTGTTCTTCTTTCTTTTCTGTAAGCCTACTCGGATTCTGATGCTAGGAGACCCTGGCATCAGATTCAACAGATGGCTAGCCTGCTTCTTCTTGCTTCAGATGTGATGACCTAATGATACCCTTATGGGCATTTAGCTTTCTCTGTGTAATCATTTGGAAGCAATCATTTCCAAGGTTCATCAAGGTATGCTTTCATTACTTCACTGCTAGGGGCCTCTTGCAATTTGCCTATCTCAGGTGCCAAGGGAAATGACTGGTATACGTTTGCTTCCTTTTTAACAGCATCCTTGAATGTTGTTTTCACCATACTGTATAAGTTACCTGACAAGCAAGGATAAGGAGAAGTAATGGATTTAGCTTGTTTCTCTTTTGAACAAAGCAAGTACAGTAATTCATTTGGGATTTTTATTGGTTTCAGTGATGTTTATAGGTCACTCGGAAATGTGTAGCTGAAAACAAAAATCTCAGGCAAACATGAAAACAATAGCAGAGACCAAAGGACCATAAAACAAAAGTTGTAAGCATTTATATGACACCACTGTTATATATTGAGGTATTATAATAGTCTTTTGACTTCTCATGGTATTCTCCAAGTTTTCTCCCAAGTCCTTCCCAATCTTTTTTTCTTCTCCAGATGAATTTTGAGGTCCCAAGGTTCACCTACTCCAGGGAGTCACTTCCTTCTTATATGAGTCCTACCAACAGTTGGTGAGAAGCATAGCATAGTCAGCTATCAACTGGCCTTTCCCCCCTTTAAAAAGTCATTTATTCATTAGAACCCCTCAAAAATGCTATAAACAGACTCAGTGATTTTGTACTACATAAATATTGCTCATCTTTGAAGGTGTTTAGGACTGTGTCGCTAGGCATTAATAGTAAAAGCCCATGTTAATAAAAAGAAACAGACCAGGTCTCTCCTGGCCCGGTCCTCAAATGGGAGTGGCAGAAGCCAAGCTACAGGCAATGGGATTTGGGAACCAGAGCCGCGAGGCACGGTTGCTTCCCTCAAGTGTACAATACAAAACTAACCTGAACCACAACTGGCTATCAACTGGCATTGATAACTGTTTTTGAGTTATAAGCTGCCTAGATGCCCTATGCACATCTGATCTCGCCTGATTCCAGAAGCTAAGCAGGGTCGGCCCTGGTTAGTACTTGGATGGGAATACCATGCGCTGTAGGCTTGGATGGGAATACCATGCGCTGTAGAAAACTCCATGGACATGGGGTCACGAAGAGTCAGTCACGACTGTAATGACACAACACACACACACACATGAGTTAGAAGAGGGATCAGCTAGTCTATTACCCTGTTTCCTGTGCAGGGGTCCCCAGCCACAGTTCTCCATATGGACTAAAATTTCCCAGAGCCTTAACTACTAGCCATGCTGGTCAGGATTTTTGAGAGTTGGAGGAGATATCCAGGAATATCTGGGGGCCCAAGGTTGAGTGCCCCTGCTATGCAGGTTAAAATTAAATCTGTCAAAATTTGAAGATCATACATATCCTGTATTATGTTATGCATACTTTGGTCCAAATTGCCAACTTTTTGAGAAATTTAAGGAGTAGTTTATTTTTACTTTTGATTTGAGGCACCAGGGTAAAATGGTACATCCATTATGAAGGGTCTGGGAAATAAAATAGTCTAGAATAAACACTCTTGACTGAAGGCCAGTGGTAAGTTGCCATTAGAATAGACACATTGAATCAGTTGAACTTACACAGAGTTCACTCATTAAATACCTATTGATTCAAGGGACATATCTGAGTAATGACCTACTGTTGGATTTGAGCCACCATAGCTAAACAGTTGCAAAAGGACAACTGCAGCTATTTATGAGTCCAGGTGCTGTAAGATTTATAGACATAAATCCAATTGCTATTCCCAAGAAAAGTAGATTTACTGAATCAAGAGCTGAGTGGCAAATCAAAATTTATGGGGATCCCACTGATTTTGTGAGTCTGCTCAGTTGGGACTAAATGCCTTATCAACTTGGAGGCTGTTTTCTGGATGCAGATATTCATTTTGATTTCAACAAAGACTTAACAGCTTTTAATTTTTTATGAGAATATGCCATAGATTACCAGTTTGGATTTACAAGAAGAAATGTCTTGTTTACATTTTCCCTGTCCCCTTAAAATCTAATGAATGAATGTTGTATCATTGGGCATAAAAGACATTTTTTTGCCTGGGCAAACATGAAAATATACAACCTTAGCCAAGCACTTAGTAAAGTCTTAGCTCTGCTCTAACTTAACTGCAAGTTGTTGTCTTCCTTTAGTTTGCTGTTGGATCTACTAAGCCATGGCCAGTCTCTATTAAGCATACTGTACTCATTTTTGATAGGTACAGGTTTTTGAAAGAAAAAACATTTTACTGAGCACCAGCCACATTAAAAGTAAGATTTGCAGGAAAATAATCTGAACTAGTGATGGCACTAAAGTTGAGTTTTGTTTTTCCCCACCCCCAGAAATGGAATTCTCTCCATTCAGGGGCAAATCCCTTCCAAATTTATAGCCCCATTTATATTCATTTAGACCTATGGCCATCTCTACTAACCCATTTCCCTTGTGCCAGTTTATCTAACATATCCGTATGGTTCAGAGCCCTGTTACACATCAGAACATCTCTCCCTCAAAACATCATTCAGGACCACCGGTTTGTTTCAGGTCCTACTTTTCCAGGTTGCCACAAAAAAACTGTCACCAGAAATTATGAGGTCCCTTCCTTATGGAATAGGCCCCTGGTTGAAGGACATCAACCCCCACCCCTCCCATTCTTTAAGAGGCTACTAAAGATTATCCTGATTCAAGAGACATTCAAGGGACATTCAAAAGCGCCTTCTCTCAAGCTATTTTATACGGGTTCTCAATGTTGCCATCATTTTGGGCATGTGTCTTCTTCGCTTGTTTTATTTGAGAGATGTTTAATCTTGGGTGATTAGATCGCTGTTACAATGTAGTACTCTAAATCACTTAAAGAATGCTTTGTATTAAATCGGTGTGATATGGATGGATGATGGATTGATGGATCGATGGATGGATCGATGGACTGATGGATCTACGGATCGATGGATCTATGAAGATGCTACCTTTGACAAACTTGTCCAGGCTGAGAGATTATCTTCTGGAGTCACCGCAGAACTAGAGAAATTATACTTTGGGACGATAGCTTCTGGGATTCCCAATCCACGACCGCTGGCTCTTGAGGGAGAGAGGGTCCTGGTGTCAAGTATTCTGCCATCAGTCATGTCCTCATCTTTAAGGAACTTAGTCTCTCCCAGGTCCCCCATTAGGGAGCATACAAAATAGGGCTTCCTTCTCAGTGAATTGCAATGGCCCACCTCATCCTGGTAGAAGTTCTTATTTACATGATAATTCTTTGTTAGAGAATATCAGTCATCCAGCCATTCATTGAGGTGGTGTAGGTCAGTTGCTTGAAGCTCCTGGTTGTGGACCCAGGCACTGAGAACTCAAATCACCACCAGGCAAGGGAACTGCCAAGGTCCCTCAGAGCATGTGTGGCTGATGGGTTTGCATGCCTTACCACTTCTCTTGACCTGGGGCAAGCTGCACGGTCCAAGAGTTCTGATAGAAGGAACGTGGGTAAAGACAACTGCTGATGCTGAGCATTGTATGTGTGTAGAAATTCCTGGCAGGGTGGCCATAAATCTTACTAGATTTGACAGCACATCATCATCAGTCAATCCATCTCACACTGGAATGGCCTCTTTAGTTGAGATGAATAGCAGGAAAGAAAGGAGGAGGAGAGGAGGGGAAAGGAAAAGCCATGATGAGCCTTTAAAATTCTGCCTTGGTGAAGTTTGGAGCAGCTCATCACAACTTTTGAAGATTTTATCTTTCTCATCTGCTCAAGTGAGGATGTTGTTAAAGATGGTGGCATTTTCTGAGCATCAGATGTTGCAAAGGGAATCTCTTGCATTCAATCTACAATGGCTGTCCCTTGTTACAGAAACAGGAACTCAGAACACCACAATATTGCATGGCTCGGAGTTGCTTCCTTGCAGATGCTTGGGGTTTTGGCCTTTAGGGGCTCTGATGAGCTGGTCCAGGAGATTTTGTGAGATGATATTGAGGAAAGATGAAAGGTTTGAAAGACGCTAGCAGGCAGGTCCAAACTTCGGCCCTCCAGATGTTTTGGACCACAACTCCCATAGTCCTTTATCATTGGCAATCTAATTCTGGGAGTTGTGGTCCCAAACATCAGGAGCGACGAAGTTTGGACATGCCTGCACAGCTAAAGCTATCACAGGGAGAGGGGGGTGAAGAGAAAGGGTCAGGGAGAGGAGGGGGTAGAGCCCCGTGGTGCAGTGGTCAAATGTCTGTACTGCATCTAATACTGTGCTCACGACCTGTGGTTCAGTCCCAGGTAGCCAGCTCATGGTTGACTCAACCTTCCGTCCTTCTGAGGTTGGTAAAATGAGTACTCAGATTGCTGGAAGGGCAATGTGTAGCCTGCATAATTAAATTGCAAACCGCCAAGAGAGTGCTGGAAGCACTATGGGGCGGTATAGAAGCAGACCACTTTGCTTTTTTGCTCTAGAGACAAGAGACAGCTGCATAATACATAAAAGTCACCCAGGAGCAGCTCCGAGGTGAGAGAGCGAGTAACCGGCTGCAGGTCAGAGTTGCCTCCCACCCCTGGGATGAGACAGTGGCATTCAGATGTTTGTTTCCTTTCATGAAATGGTGGGTTGGGAGGGGGGATTGTCAACTCTTAACAAGACATCTGGGAGTGTTTTTAAAATAGAGCACTGTGCCTTGTTGCTTTCAATCTGATTTGGGTGTTGATTTTGTTTACTATTTTTAGCCTGGCATTTGTTTCCCTGTTTAAACATTGCCATAGTTTTAATATTGGCATACAATGGGGCCAGCCATCCTATATCGATATTAAAAGTTTGTTGAGTGGGCTGTCTTTCTGCAAGCAGGGGAAGACTTTTCTCTTCAAGCAAGCAATTACAGTATTTGCTGCCTGAGTGGGGTTCTTAAATTGATTTTGGGGCTTTACTGCATTGAGTGTATTTTGATGTTACTTATGTTTCCCATCTTATACCACTGTCTTTGTTTGATCCTTTATTGTATGTGTATATTTCCTGGCTTGTTTGTTTGTTTGTTTTTTGTTTTGCTTTAAATGTTGTCACTGAACATGGTGAGCTGCCTTGGGTCCTTTTTAAGGAGAAAGGCGGGGTAAAAAAACCCAAGTGAATTATATAAATGATGAAATAATAAGCATTTTCATGCTTACATAAGAACAAAAAGACCAGTGCATTTCACCTTATGTTTACAAGAAATTGTGAGTTTGCCCTCAGTTTTTTCTGGGTGAAATTCACGTCTTTGTGGTTTAAAAAAACAAAACAAAACTGTGAACTTTTGTTTTAATCATGTATACAGTGGTGACTCTACTTACGAGCAATTCAAGAAAATCATTAGTTTTTAGCTGTTGCCTTACAAATTTTAGATGCGGTCTGTTTTACTTATAATTCTTATTTTATTTTTTGGATTTGTTGCTGCTCTACTTACGAGTTTTTCCACTTATGAGCATGCAATTGGAACGGAATAAACTCGGAAGTAGAGGTTCCACTGTATATGTACGCAATGTGTGCTTGTATTTGTTTTAAAAGCAATTATTACAGCTTCTCCATATTTGTGATTTTAGTCCACTGCAATCACCCTGGGGAGTTTTGGAATTTGTCATCTGAGACACTAATATGCACAGCTGCTCTTGCAGTCCTTGTGGTATCCAGAGTAGCCAGGAAGAATCAATTTTTCGATCGACAATGTGTTCTTGTGAATTTTCCCTGTTGTAATTTTGGGGTGGCGTAGACTTGAATGGGCTATTAAGACTCATTATTTCCTGGTGAATGGGAATACTGCCAGGACCCATTAATGGATATGGATCAGTGGAGCTCTCTTTGAGAACATGGCTGTGGGGAACTGACATACAACTTCAGCAATTATCATTACTTTGCCAACTATCTGTGCTCTGTATCTGCAATGCATTTTCTACTTTGGGGCCAAAGGTAGCTGCTTCTCAGAGCCAAACAAAGAAGTCGGTAATGCACGTGCCTTTGTCGGCAATCAGAAATCATACCAATTAGAGATGGGCACAAAACAAACAATTTTTCATTTCTGTTTTTGTCTTTTTGTTTCATTATGCAATGAAATGACAAATGAATTTTGTCTCCAAAATAAAACGAACAGAAACACCGGAAATTTTGTTGTGTGTTTTGTTTTTGTTACTGCAATACAGTGAACTGCTTCAAATGCTAAAAAAAAATCACAAAAATTGAAATAAATGGTAATGAAATGGTAACAAAACGAACGAAAACAAAAATGATTTCCCCCCAAAACTTCATGAAAAACAGAAATGAACCGAAATGGACCCTCCAAACAACAAACAACAAACAAAATGTCATTTTTTGATTCGTGCCCATCTCTAATACCGATGAATGATTAACATAGTCCATCTATACCACCCACCCTGTCACCGACCACAAAAATTGAACTGCATGAAACAATGTATTGTCCCTGTGCTATGTGTGTGTTTCTTTGTGTGTGTTGCGTCGTTACTGTCGTGACCGACACTTTGTGACTCCATGTCCATGGAGTTTTCTTGGCAGGAATACTGGAGTGGTTTGCCAGTTAATTCCTACTCCAGGCACCTACAGCACCTGGTATTCCCTGGTGGTCTCCCATCCAAGTACTAACCAGGGCCGATCCTGCTTAGCTTCTGAAATCAGATGAGATTTAGAGCACCTAAATGTGCTTAGGGCATCTAGGATGTGCTTAGGACACCTAGACAGCTGTACCTGTGCTACATGTAAAATTAGACATGTAGGACAGTGGAAGACATACAAGTCAACTTCTCCATCCTATAGGCTCTTGCTGAAACGAGACCAGGCATGTCCAAACTTCGGCCCGCCAGATGTTATGGACAGCAACTCCCACAGTCCTTTGCCATTGGCAATTTAAGCTTAGAATTCTGGGAGTTGTGGTCCAAAACAACAGGAGGGCCGAAGTTTGGACATGCCTGAACTAGGCCTTTATGAAGAGGGGAAAGAGCAGCCAAAACTGTGCTCATAGTGGTGAAGCGTTTCCAAGTGCTGCAACTCAAGTCGGCAGCTTTTTTCCCAAGCTGTAAAGAAAAAAATACTTCTCTAAAATAAGCAACTGACCCTCAATAACAAGATAACAGATTTTTCTTATAGCATATAGGCCCCGGAGTTTTAAAATCCAAAATCCTAATTAGAGTGCATTTCTGCTATAAAATTAGGTCTGCTATTTTTGTTGTTGTCGGCTAAGAATGAATGCTAGACATGGTCTAGATGAAAGAACAGCCTGTGTCTTTTCTCCCCAGATCTTTAATGATAGAACCGAAGTCTGAAATTAAACTCACCAGGTAGGAAGATTGATTCTGGAAATAAAATTCAGAGGCTTTTGCATAGGTTTCGATTAACAATGGATTTATGTCGTGCAGAAAACTAATGAGAAAAAAGGGGGAAAGTAGGGAATTTCATAAATGGGAACACCCTTAATTACACATTGCCCTTAGTTTCAGGAGGCGAAAGGTTTCCTGTGTTAAGCGGTAGACACCTGAAAAGATCGGTCCTGTCACAGAGCTGACATGCCGCAGTAGCTGAAAATGGCACTTCCCCATTATGTATGTTATTGGGGAGACAAAAGTCTCCTCTGGCTGTAGTCCAAAACAGATTTCAGTGGCTCCTAAGTCATTTTGTGTACATGAGCTATAAGCTGATGGTTCTCATCCTTTTGAATCCTGATCAGAATTCTATTGTTAATGTATCCCAGCATATGGTAAGTACAGTAATGTAAATCACAGTAGTGCACTGCCACTAGTTAAAAGTCACTGTTTTTATTCTTTGCCACATGCTAATTCTCATGAATGGTCCGTGAAGAGGAAAGCAAGCACCAAATCCTTACTGCCCTTCTCTCGGCGAATGTAAGCCGTCGGATGCGGCCCCCAAAATTACTATGTCAAAGGAGCTGGATCTTGTGATACAAACACAAATCAATATTATTGAGAAATTGGCAATTTTAGAGGAAGTAGCAATGTTGGTCTGTGCAAGCCTATCAGGCAAGAAACAAGGCATAGCCAACACATATGAAGAGCCTCATGGCCCAGTGGTTAAACTGCTGTACTGCAGCCAAAGCTGTGCTCACAACCTGGGGTTCAATTCCAGGTAGCAGGCTCAAGCCCCTGACCCCCTAAAAACATTTCCAAATTTAAGGGGCTTACAGGGAAGAGCTTGAGCTCCTCTGCCATTGATTCCTGTAGGACAAATTGTTTCATTTCTAGAGGAAACAATGGAATTTTGTTTCATTTTGTTATGTAACGAAGTGATTTGTTACATAACAAAATGACGAAACAGAGTTTCATTTTTTCGTTTCATTCCCATCTCTAGTTGCGGTAGGTGTGCCAGCATTGAGAGGCAGAAGAGCTGCCGCTAGAGCACTTCCACTAGTGCAGTGGTAGCGAACCTTTGGCGCTCCAGAAGTTTTGGACCACAACTACCAGAATTCTGAGCCTAGATTCACCAATGAGAAAGGACTGTGGGAGTTGTGGTCCAAAACTTCTGGAGGGCCAAAGGTTTGCCACCACTGCACTAGTGCATAGCACAATTGGCCATGTGAAGAATGCACAACTAATGGTGCAATCCTATAGTACACTTAGCAGTTGCTGCTCATAAGACCTGGCACCTTTTTGCCAGACAAAAACAGGATACTGTTTACTGTGATCCAACCATCAGACAGGTCACCATGCTTTCAAAACAAGGGCCAACTTTTGATTGTGTGAAGTTGAAAAGAATGGGTCACAAACAGCAAAGTCATTGCATGTTGGCAAAGGGCTTAAATATCAGAAGAAAGTTGTTGGCTTGGTAGCTGCAACATCAGTTTCAAACAGTCCTGGTTTGAGGGTACATCCTTTGGTAAGCACGGCCAGCTTTAATGCAATTTGCAAAATCTTCAGAGCTGATTTCTGAATTATGAGGATCAAGATATTGGAGGTAATTTTCCCTTTAAGTCAATTTTTGGCAGCAACTCTAATTTTAAGTATTATATAAAAATGGTTCATAGCTTGATTGATATCTGCTTTCCTGTTTCATGGCTTCACTTTTCTCCCATTTTAAAAATAACTTCCTTAAAATGGGACATAATTCTAATATCAGTGCTGTTAGAGCCATAGAGATAAATGCTGATAGGGGTGTGGGGTTCTGATAATGTAAATCTCTTTCACAGAGTATCTTTTAGCATCTGCCTCTAGCCTCTTTCTAAACTGCTCTTAATATATATTCTAAAAATGATCTCAGATTCTGTAACAGGAAATGCGCCAGCAGGTTCATGTTGCTAATTTGAATGTAATTAGGGTTGATGGAGATGCTGAGATCAATAGGACAAATAGCATTATTTATGCCAAGTGTGATCTCTCATTTTCTTTCCACTCTCTTTCTCTCCTTCTTTGCCACTTCAGTTGTGGTGGTGGTGGTGGGCCCTCACATTTTTACAGATAACACGGTGAATGAATGCACATACAGGCCTCCCCCCAACCCACCCCAATTTTTCATGTATAGAGGTTCTCATGCCGCCAGTTTGATCACAGCCTGTGCCAGAATGGTCTCTTGTTTTGTTTTGCATTTCCCTCTCATGTTACTGTAGGTCAGGTTGAGCATGCCTTACACAGAAGCTGCTGATCGCTTTTTAAAAGAGCACAACACTTGATACTTTTCTTCAAGAAGAAATATATCAGGCAAAATCCAAAGGGGGACGGCCAAAAAAGGGAGGGAGGAAAGAAGAGAAAGGGGGAAGAAAGGAGAGAGAGAGAGAGAGAGAGAGAGAGAGAGAATATGGCACCTTAAATACTATTCTGCTGTAGTTTAATGTGAGCTTTCGTGGATCAAGTCTACTTCAGACAAATGAAATGCTAGTTCATGCAAAATCTGGTCAGAGGCTAGAGGTATCTAGAATGGCTTTGTCTATCTTACAACAATTCACTTGGCTTTACTTAAAATTAATTTCAGTGAAATGCCTTTGCAAGTCCTAAGTACTAAGTGGCTAGTACTTGGATGGGTGACCACCAGGGAATACCAGGTGGCAGTCCTATAGGCACCTGGGGTAGGAACTGGCAAACCACTCAACTCCAGTATTCCTGCCAAGAAAACTCCATGGACATGGAGTCACAACGGATCGGTCATGACTGTAATGACACAACACATACACACACACATCTCCCCCTGCAATTGTTCGGTGCCTGCTGCGCAGAATGGTGGATCCTCCAAAACACTGTGAGTTTATTTTTTGGTAGTGCAGAGGAAAACTGAAGCTGTGAATGGTATCCACACCTCAATTCCCACCAGGCGGAGCATGCTGCACAGAGCTGTATTTGGGGCTTGGTTCTGTGAGTGAGAAATGAGATAAGACCTAAGAATCCATTGGACTTAGTACAGTATCACCACTATCATATTCTTGGTCAGTGGACATCACTTCATGAGCCACTTGCTTGCTCTGCAGATGCCTAGAACTAACAAAGACATTAATTTTAAGTAAAGCCAAATGACTTGTAAGGTAGCCAAAGCCATCCTACACATCTCTAGCCTGCGTCCAGATTTTGCATGAACCAAAGTTCAAAGAGAAATTAGAAGTGATTTAAACCATTCCAAGGCATTGTCCTTTTGCCATCAAAATGAGATGGAGATATTATACAATTGTAGACCCACGTAATAGCTGAGTCAGAATGGGCATTTAAATCCATCAAGTCCAACTCCCTGCTCAAGGCAGTAATCCATATCAAAGCAGATCTGGCAGATGGTTGTCCAATTTTCTCTTTAGTGTTTCCAGCATTGGAGTGCCCACCACCTACAGTGATAATTGGTTCCATTGTTGTACAGTGGCCCACCCGCCATTTCGCGGTCATATACTGCGGTCCCGGTATATCGCAGGACTGGAGTATATGAAAGGCAAGACTCCCTAGGTAAGCTGCTTGCACCCGTTTGAGGCCTCCTGCACTTACCCCAGGCCTGGTGCTGCCCCGAACAGGCTTTCAACAGGCTTCCTGGGCTTGTTAGAGGCCCCAGAAGTGGTTTCCGGCAAACTGGAAGTGACTTCCAAAAAAATGTAAGTCACTTCCGGATCACCAGAAACCACTTCTGTGGCCTCCAATAGGCCCAGGAAACCCACCTCAGGTAAGTGTAAGAGGCCCCAGATAGGTCCTCCAGTCCCGACCAGACCCAGCATCTGCATATTTTCAATTATCGCGGTTCGGGTCAGGTCCTTAAGTCCTGCGATAGGCCGGGGATTACTGTACTGCTCTAATATTTAGAATGGTTTTTTCCTGACATTCAGCTGAAATCTGGCTTTCTGTGGCTTGAGGCCACTATTATGTGTCCTGCAGTCTGGGATGTGTGAGACGAGATCCTGCCCCTGCTCCTTGGGTATTTGAAAAGTTCTAACATATCTCCAAGATTAAACATGTCCAGTTGCTTCAGTCTTTCCTCATAGGTTTCTAGTCCTCTCTTATTCTTGAGTGGGCTTCATAACTTTCTTACCTGCTACTGAACCTTGACTGACCAGCTGCTGAATCTGGGGTCATGTGTTCAAAGATGGGAGGTGGTACTAGGTTCACCTCCTGGTCTTTCCTACTTTTTGGTTTGAAGTTAATAGACTGCAGCCTCATGTGGAAGACATTTAAAGCTGAAGAGCTGTTTCCAGACAGAGTACACAGTACTGGCATCGTTGAAGCAATAAGCTCTACCTGATATAAGATGAAGTTTGGAAAAATTAATTTTTGGAGGGCGAGAGATTCTGCAAGTTATGGTCCCCGAAAGCAACTTTTTCAAATGATTCTCCCATTTAGATTAAGAACCTCAAAGGTTGTATCAAGGTCCTGTAAATCTTTCTTGGCAATGTTAATGAAAACCAGCCGGTCAGAAGAAAACTAATTGTGTAGTTCTCCATTATGTCTGAACTAGAGATTTGTCTGTTGGTGTTTTTGCAATGGTGCATGCTGGCTTCTGTCTGGGCTGAAGTGAATCTCAATCTATCCAACATGAATCACTTGTTCCCTCTGCTTTTGAGTTCAATGAGAGCCTCAACTCTCTGTTCTATATTTCATTCCCTCTCTTTAAGCTCTTAGAAACCATGAGGAGACTGTTGAGATCTGTTGCTCAAAGCAGTCATGTTTTTAGTTTGCTTTTATCTATTCACTGTACCTAAATGAAAACTTGTATTCTTTCTACTATTAATGGTTCTGAATGAGATACTGGGACCAGAAGTGCCAGTTAATGAGAAAAACTATTCTGCTCTGTGCAGCTAAAAAAATTAACAAAAGATTTAAAATTCTATAATGCTTCTTTTGGCCATTTTTAAATTAAACCTTTCAATGTTTATATTGATCTCAGTATTTGCAGACCAAGAAATATATTTCATGGCCTGTTTCTTCATTACTTGGGCCAATTAAGTGTTATTTCTCAAATATTTTGCTTTGTTACATAAATAAATGTGGGAAATATTTACAGTGTAATACTAGAGACATTTACATGGGAGTAGGACCCAGAGACTATAGAAGGTTTTACTTTTAAGTGAACATGCATAGGATGCACTACAGGAAAATTTACATTTAATGACTGATAAAAGTTTAACTTTTCATACCACTTTATGGTGTTCTAAGTACATTTTAATTTTGAATGTGTTTTTTTATGCATTTTGCTTAAATGTTTTCTTCCTAAGCTGTTGGTGGCATATTTTATGTGCCAATTTAGGTGATAAACATAAAATATACATAATTTTATAATAATATGTGTTAATGGGATAATTTCTCAATAATTAGATGACCATGGAGTGGCGGGTAGGATGGTTATGTAGTTAAATTATTCATATGTTTTAGACAGTCATTTTATTATGATACATTGCAGATGCTTGACATTCTCTTTTATTTATGAGCCTAAAATAGCCACACTTCTCATATCTGTTTTGCAATGACTCCCAACTTTCACTGTCTTTGGACTAATAGATACTTTAGTCCTGTCTGTCTCTTTAACGTCAAATAACTGGTAAGCTTTACTGATTGATCTTTGCTTGTTGTACTTGTTGGCTGTTCATCATTTGAAAACAGCAACATGAAGAGATGGCTTTGGTTTATGGATGGAAAATATTACCCTGGTGATTTTTTTACTACAACTCTCCAAAGGGGGGGTAGGGAAAAGCATTCTAATTGGATCAGAAAGCTGCAATACCCCCCCACACACACACGTGTGAGTGATTAGCATCTTCCCTTCCAAATCCCGATTAAATTAGAAAGATTTTTTCTTAGGGGCATCCCCTTTGGAGCTTAATAACTCAGCCCTTTGAGCCCCAAACCTCTCCACATTTCTGGGGCTTACAGGGAAGAGATGTGTATAAATATAAAAAAACATTACATACATGAAAATACAGATCACATTTTCATGTTTTGACATAAAAATGGCAGGGTAGCTTCCTCAAGCTCTTCCCTGTAAACCCCCCAAATTTGGAGAGGTTTGGGGCTAAGGGTCTGAGTTATTAAGCTCCAAAGGAGGTCCCTGTAGTTAATTGAAATAGTGTGTACAGTGCATGCCAGCAATTTAGGGGTTAATGGGGGTTAAGCTGGATAAATTAAGAACTTAATACCTCAGCCCCCCTCAGCCCCAAACCTCTCCAAATTTCTGGGGCTTACAGGGAAGAGCTTGAGGTAGCTCCCCAGTGGTTTTGGAAGCTCCACCAGAAGTCCAAACACCCTATTGGGGTCACTGAATGTTTGATGCTACTTGATCAAAGATCATAATGAATCCAGAGATATACTAGGACCTGGTTACCTAAAGAACCACCTTCTTCCATGTGAGCCTGCCTGTATTCTAAGATCAGGCCAGGAGGCCCTGCTTAAGGTACCATCCCTCAAAGAGGTAAGGGGTGCCGGCATGTTGAAACAGGGCCTTCTCGGCAGTTGCCCCCAACTCTGGAATGCCCTGCCTTTGGAGATCTGCCTGGTGGAAACACGTTTAGCTTTTCGGCGCCAGGCAAAGACCTTCCTGTTCGGCCAGAATTTTAATTAGATTTTTTTGGCTGGACACCTGAGCAGCAGGGTTTTGTAATTTGTATTGTATGTTGTTTTAACTGTATTGTATTTTATAGTTTTAATAATTTTATTGTTTTATAGTTTTTAATACATTGTTGTATGCCGCCCAGAGACCTTTTGGTAGTGGGGTGGCTAATTTTTTAAAAAATAAATAAATAAATACATAAATAAATAAATAAACAAGACATCTCTAATGGTGCCTTTCCTAAAAAGAGGAAGGTTGCAGAGAAGAAGGAGAGCATTGTTTTGTGCACCCTTTGAAGTGAATGGGCCTAGTTTGCATTTTGGAAATGAATGGTAAGATTGGAATAGACTTACCCACCCAACTGCACATTTCTCAGAAATTGGTCTCCCTGTCTTTGGTTAAGGATTGCTTGCAAAAATGCATGGGGGAATTGCCTATGAAAATAAATGTGAATGTGTCGTGCTGGTGGGTGTCTTTCAATCAGCAGACTGATGGAATAGAATAGATGTCAGTCTGATGCCAACCAAAGGTTGGGCAAGATGCTTTTTAGGACTTCAGGTTGGAAAACCTTCCAGGATGGGAGATTCTTGGAGCTTAGAAAATGGCGCGGCTCAGAAATAGATGGAAAATAGATGGGTTTCTCCTTCCCTACTAGTTTCTTGTTCATCTTACTGCAGCGCTGCATTGTGTCAAGTTCTTGATTTTTCATGGGGCAAGCTTATTGTTTGAAGCATGGTATCTTTAGAACCCTGCTTACACTTAAATCAGATACTTCTCTATCTTTTCCTCTGCAGATACACAATGTACACACACACACACACACACACACACACACACACACACACCTTTTCTTGCAACCTGCATCAGCCTGATTGAATGACATAGCATTAAAAACCTGCAAGGAGCTCCTTAGCTACCTGTCATTTTCAACTCCCTGGCCGTGGTAGAAAACAATCAGACTTTTGGGGCTTGTAGGGTGCTGAGATAATAATATGGCAAGCACAATGGCCAGTGAGCTTTGAGCGTAGGCAGGAATTAAAATATCCCATGCTGTCTAAATCAATGATAAAGGGTATGCTTAAACGGAGACTCCAAGTAATTCAGGATTAGTAAACAGTTTTATGACGGCTGGAAATAATGAGGTAACCTCAGCCGGTTTGAGAATTCCATTTAAGTGCCCCACACAGCAAATAAAATGTGTTGGGCCTGAAGAAATTTAGATCTTCTTGATATATGCAACTTAAAGCTTCACAGGATATTAGCTAAACCTGTACCTTTAGAAATGTGTGGAATGCTTTTGCCCAAGTTTGTGGAGGAGGGGGATTTACTCATCCTGATACCAGACTTCCTGTCATTTTGTAAAATGTATCCTGTATATTTTGACTTTTGTTTTCATATTAATGCAAGCCAGGTGGTAGGGTTTGTTGTTCCATGTTTTTCTTTTTTCTGATCAGCATGTCTTGCTGATGATCTTGTGCTATCAATGCAATTCTGACTTGTGTTGTGTATGTTGTATCATTACTTTCTGACCCCATATCCATGGAGTTTTCTTGGCAGGAATACTGGAGTGGTTTGCCAGTTCCTACTCCAGGCGTTTTCCCTGGTGGTCTCCCATCCAAGTACTAACCAGGGCCGACCCTGCTTAGCTTCCAAAATCAGGTGAGATCGGATGTGCTTAGGACATCTTAGGGCAGGGGTGCCCAAACTTTTTGTAAGGAGGGCCAGATTCGGTGGCTGAAAATGTATCAGGGGCCAGTTGCTCCCCAACCCTGCCACCCCACTGCAAGCCCCACCTACTGACCCATAAGCCCCACCCACTGACCCCTTGCAACCCCACCCACAGGAAGGAAGGCGGGGACTAAGGGAGGGAGGGAGGAAGGTGGAAACCAAGAGAGGAAGGAAGGAAAGGGGGGAACAAGGGAGGGAGGGAGGAAGCAAGCCACAGGCCACTCAGAATGGCCTGACAGGCTGGATTTGGCCCCCGGGCCGGACTTTGGGTAGGCCTGTCTTTGGGCATCTTGACTTATGGCATCCCTTTCCAGGGTTTATAGGTAGAGAATATTCAGTAGAGGTTAACCACTTCCTCCTTCTGTGGAGGGGTGGTGCTTTGGGACAGTGCAGCTTGCCTAAGACCACACAGGATAGCTCTTCTCCCTGGAGGGATAGTTGGGGATTGTCCTCCCAATTCCTAGGTCTGCAGCCAGATATCCAAACCTCAGAGCTATCCAGCCAGTCTACACATATCTTAAGCAGAATCAAATGTCAGACTGACTGAAAGAGAATTGGTAGAGCAAATCAATCAATTCTAGTTCCAAGAATTCTAGTGATGGGGGTGGGTGGGATATGGAAACTTGAGCCAAAAATGTAACATTACCAAGATTGTGATTATTTATCACTGGAGTGGTAGCAGCTTTAGTAAGCTTCTTGTTACTTGAGATGCTTTCAAACAGCGATGCAAGGACATGAACCTGGAACCTTACATATATAAAGTGTGTGCTCTCCTAGTGAGCTATGGCCTTGTTCTTCCTCTCAAACCCTTCCAGATCCAATTTTAGTTCATTCCACAGCCACTGCAATCGTGCTTCTGTAACAGTAAATACATGATTCGATGTTTAGTATACTGCACAGAATCATGAGGCTCTAAGGCCATCTTATACAATGGGACCTATGTATGTTGGGTGATTGTGAGGGAGGGTGTGTAGAGTGCTCATCAAATTGGCTAAGGGCAAATGTCCACCAGTAGTGCCTCTAAGGCAGTTACTTCACATCCATTTTGTCTCTGTTAGTGTTACACTTAGGAGCGGTACAAAAAATATTACTTCATGTTCATCGCACAACGACTGAAATTTGTCTCAACCATGGCCCGGAATGAGTGCTAAGGATGACAGTTCTTTACCTGGCGCTGGGCTGGGTCACTCTTGTCACTCTTTGTTCCCGCTTTAGGTCCCGAGACAAGACACCATGTAGTAACGACTGTCATGCAACAAAACATTTGTTTCTCTCAGAAAACTGTCCAGGTTGTTGTTGTTTGTTTGCTTTTTGACGTTTCAGATGCGAAATATCAAAAAAGAAGTTTTTAAGGTCCCCAAAAATGGAAAAAGAAAGCTAGACAAATTCAGTGTTTGTCATGGTAAAAGACCGCGAGGTTACACTTGTCACGAGACAAGTTATCACGACCATGGGAACACTGAAACAGGAACAAAACCACATAATCACGACCAAAGCTGTCATCGTACAAAACTAGTTGCAGAACAAATAAGGACATGAAATAACCACCAGAGTTACTCACAACCAGGCTTAGCTGCTTATTTGCTGCTGTTGGTTCCAGCAAGAAGCCAGCTGCTACCCAATCCTCTCACTCCATCAGCCAGAAGAAAAGGACAAAGCCATTTCCCTTGGCTTCCAAACTAACACAATGTGAATAAAGCTGGTTGGCTAATAACTCAGAGGCATGATCACCCTGATCACTGATACCTCTGGCACTGATACCTACGGCACACTGTAATCCTTCCTTAGCATGTTGCCAGCTTGTAACATGGCATCGCTGAATCCACTGGCTGGCCCTTAAGAACATTACTCTATACTTTCCATCCTATAAATATGTGCCACATGTTGTGGCCTCGACAATAAACAGTGAGACCCCAAAGGTTGTGGTGCCCAGGGCAAACAAAAAAAGCAGATTTCTTGAGCTGCAGACAGAGTGGCACAAGTTGTTCCCGTCTGTTCTGCAACATTGGAGATTGTTTGGGATTGGGAGGATATTAATAGAACATGGATGTTATTTACAAGAGGTGAATTAGGCAAGCAACATTGACACTGGAGTCCACTTGACTGTATGGCAAAATAACCAAATACATTCTGATATGTTGAGCTTAGATGCTAGAAGCAGTAAATAAATCATTGGTACATTTATGTGTAGTGGATTTTAATCTTACTTCTCTATCAGCAACAGAACTGTGTTCCCCTACCATCCTTGAGCACCACAATCTAATTGCTGGGTGCCAAATGGCATGTGGGTCACAAACAGTTCTTTGGATAGGGACTCAGGAGGGATGGTTGTGGGGTTGCAATGTTTTTTCCTTTTGCCAGCTAAGGCAGTTGTCTTATTCTCCCTGATGTGTATAAGCAGTTCCTGAAGGCTACTGTACCAGAAGTAAGTGCTGACATCATCTATCCAAGATCATTGCCTATATTGAGAAACCCCTTAGAAGTGATAGGGAGTCAATGTTAAAACAATATATTGTTTTTATTTAGTCCCGTTTGGAATGAGCATGTGCTATGGGCATAATGTATTGGAAGAAGCTCTCAAACCATTTGGGGCTTTAAGTTGCCCTAAGCACATCGGATCTCACCTGATTTTGGAAGCTAAGCAGGGTCGGCCCTGGTTAGTACTTGGATGGGAGACTATCAGGGAATACCAAGTGCTGTAGGCGCCTGGAGCAGGAACTGGCAAAACCACTCCAGTATTCCTGCCAATAAAACTCCATAGACCATAGAGTCACGAAGAGATGGTCATGACTGTAATGACACAACACACAAACATGTTTTCACTAGAATGTTTTAAATAGAGCATTGGTTTCATACTGAAACAAATGAATCTGTATTCAGTTGTGAAATTTACTGCGGGTGATGAAGATGTTAGGAAAATTAGTATCACTTAGTTCCACCTCTCCACCTGCAACTTCTTTCATTGAGTTAACATGGATTTTTAATCAGTGCTTGTACACCAGTAGTGTGCTCTTTCACCAATTCATTGGTGGAACTAAAACCACCGACTACTTTTCAGTGAATATCATCACCTAGAATGATCTTTGTCACTTAGGGAACTGGATAGTGACTGAAGAAGGAGAACAGCAATATATGGAGGCTCTTGATTTGCTCTTCCATAGCTATTCTTATTATGTCTTGACTAAATTGCCATGTGACCATCCTTTCTTTTTCCTCCCAATTCTTGCACTGGCTGGAACACCAACACAATAGATAAATCCCCAGTATATACTACACTGTTTCTTTATTATCAATTTCTTCTTGAAGTTCTTAATTAACATCTTATTCTTTCTTGGAATGCTCTTGCTTTCTTCTATTGAATCTCTCTTAATCTTCCTTTATACCTTGTTGTTGTTGTTGTTGTTGTTGTTGTTGTTGTTGTTGTTGTTGTTCCCTTCATTTTGTGGGATATGATCACCTTGTAAAGCCATCTTCTAAATGCTCCTTTCCTGTACCCATCTGTTTCTTAAAGTCGCTTCCTACATGGTTCCAGTAATTTTCACTGCAGGAACAATATTTTAAAAAATAAAGGTGGCTTCTGCATGGTGCTGTTTTATGTGGCAGCTGTCCATTAGTCTAAAGTATTATTCTTTATACTCAGTTTGACTCATTCACATGGAGGTTCTCGATTCAAGTGGTAGCAGCATTGCAACTGAGTGCCCTTGGTATGGAGAGAGACTTTACAAATTGGCTCTTCAAACAGATGATAACATCCATACTTTTGCTGCATGGGACATCATTGCTAGGAATCTGTTTTTGGTTGGGACCCTGTGAGGCTCATAACTTTTCAATAGTTGTGGAGATGACATCATAAAGATGTCTGAAGATTTCACTCACTGCAAATTCTTGTACAAGAGGGCATGAGCTGTGCATCAGAACATCGATATCAACTGGACCCCAAGCTTCCTGGATATTCTGATACAGTTCTTCAGATCAGAAAATTATAAAATACAGTGATACCTCAGGTTAGAAAGTTGATCCGTTCCCCGCGATGCTCTGTAACCCAGAAATTTCACAAACCAGAACCGCACGGGTGCACAATGCATTCTAGAATTCTTTTTCTGTAATTCCTTACAAAAAATGTATGTAATTAATGGTATTCCATGGAAAAAATATGTAAATGGAGCCATTATTTTCAATGGAATTCATTATGTAACCCAGATATTTTGTAACGGGTCATTTGTAACCCAGGGTACCTCTGTATACAATTGGAAGGGACCTAAAATTTATTTAAAATATTTTGCCCCACCTTTTTCCTTGAAAATGACTCAAGAGGGCTTACAACATTGAAAGACAATATTTAAAGTTGAAAACAATTATAGAACAGTGGTTAACATCATTAAAAGAGAATATTTAAAGCTAAGAATGATGAATGAAGAGGCATCTTACATAATTAAAAGGAAATATTAAAACTAAGTACAAAACCGCCCAGAGTAGCCATGCAGCTTGATGGAGTGGTATATAAATTTAATAAATAAATAATAAAATAATAAAATAATTATACTTTTTTTTAAAAAAGGCACTCAGAAAATTTTAAAAAATGGAAAACACAAGTAGTATTAAACATCTCACCAAAGCAGTAATGCAGAACAGTCCATCAAAAGCAATCTTGTATGTCCCTGCACATGCAGTAAATTTGAGATTCTTGAAGTGATTGTCATCTCCATCCTATCTGTGGCAAAAGAAAAAAAAGAGTGGGGTACACATTTCACACAAGTTCGCTGTTTCCCCCACACACAAGTAAAGGAGAAACTGATTACAAATCCCCTGTGTTTGTGTGTCACCAATGTAACTTGAGTGTAGCACAACTTTGTTCCTTCTTCCTCCTAAAGGATGATTAATTTTTAAATTTGCATTGAGACTGGCATTGGCAACAAGAACCACCATGGCCCGGGGTGCAGAAGAACATTCTGGCTTAAGCCAGTGGTCCACGGTGAGCACAGCTACTTCGTTAAGAATAGCTTTATATAGAAACCAGTTCAGGCTACTGATTGCCAATGTTCTACGAAGACATGGCCCTTGAAGAAGAAGAAGAGTTATAGTAAATATAAGTGAGGGTGGAATTATGCTCGTGCTGTGTCCCAATTTGTGTGTCTCAATTTGCAAAGTTTAATTTCCTCATGAAAGGGGCTTCTGTTTTTATTGCCCCAGTTTCTGGGGCTTTAGTATTTATTTTGATTATATTTTCTTCCTTTCCATAACATTGCAAGGTGGCTGATGGTGCTGCATCAGCTTCTTTGGCTCTTTGATTTCTTGTTCTAGAACACATTTTATTATCGCCCTGCTGCCCACATGTCCAGTCCAGCATTCTGTCTCACGCAGTGGCTCACCATTGGCTTCTGGGTATTGCCAAGCATGATGTCTTCACCTGCTTACGATTCCCTGCAAATGGCATTGAGAGATATCCTGCCTATCTCTCCAACTCGGAGGTTGTCCTTGGGCATCCATCATGATAGCCATTGATTTGATACCCTTTTTCTCCATGAACGTCTCTAATCTCAAGATAGACATCTTGGGCAGTCAAAGATGACTGTCCAAGATAAGACATGCATTTACCTACTTCTTTTAGCCACCTTTGCACAAAGTAGTCTGTGACAAATGTAGCCCTACTGTGTTATTTAACTGGCGATTGAAGTCTCTGTCCCCATCAGTACTTAAAATATTTCACACACACCCCTCCCTCTGTTATGTAAGTAGGCATACTGAGATTTTTGTGTGTGTGTGTGTGTGTGTGTGTGTGTGTGTGTGTGTGTGTGTGAGAGAGAGAGAGAGAGAGAGAGAGAGAGAGAGAGAGAGAGAGAGAGAGAGACCTACCAGAATGTCTGCATATAGGACACCCAATGGCAATACTGACTGGGGGGATTCTGGAGTTTGTAGTCCAAAATATAACTTTTCCAAAAGTAAAGGCAATTCTTAGATTATCCATGTCCCAAGCCAAGAGGACTTTCAAAGTCAACACCACCACCATAGATTGGACAAAATAACGAATAATTTCACATTTTCTACAGAGAAAGGTCAGAAAAGGACAGAGAAGGAAAACCCCACTCCTTAAAACAGCCTTTTTGTCATGGCTTTTTTTCAAGCTTGGTCCTCATCTTCAAATTTCAGCTTCTTTTTTTTTTCCAAATGTTCTCATATATTGTATCTAATTTTAAATCCACAAGCAGGGACTTTGTCTACATATCTCTTAATGTGTGCAGTGTGTGGGAGGTTGATCTGTATTAATATCGTTTTCCATATTAAATACAAGGATGATGTAACTGAGCATGACAGAACTGAAGAAACGTATATTTTTGAAGAAAGGCTTTAAAGAAAATAAAGGAGACTATTATAGAAAGGTTAACAGGTGGGTTTCAGACCCTCTAAATAGTTAAGCAACTGAAATAAGTGCTTGCAAATGATGGAAGATGGTTATGCTTCTGGGAAATACAACTGAGACTGCTGATAGGGACATGGTGCATCTTTTGGTCCTCTGACAATCTGCATATTGAATGAGGATAAGGGTGCATGAGATGATAGGTCCCCAATGTCACACCTCTCAATCTTATTTCAGAATTCTGACATCCTTGTGCACTGGTGGTGAACCTTCAGCACTCCAGATATTTTGGACCACAACTCCAAGAATTCTAAGCCTGTATTGCCAATGGCAAAGGACTGTGGGAGTTCTGTGAAGATTCTCAGTCATCCGGGTGAGTTTAGCTGGAAGTTGAGTCATGGTAACTGGACTTCTTTTTCTTGAGAGATTGGAATGTTTCACTGCTCATCCAAACAGTTTCATCAGCCTGACAAAGCTGTTTGGGATGAGCAGTGAAACGTTTCAATCTCTCAAGAAAAAGAAGTCCAGTTGCCATGATTCAACTTCCAGACTGTAGGAGTTGTGGTCCAAAACATCTGGAGTGCCGAAGGTTTGCCACCACTGTCCTAGCGCTATGTATTTCACGTTTGCTTTCAGGGTCTTATCACTTGCTCTGTACTGAACCCAAGAATAAGAGGGTGGCGTTTTGGGTGAGTTGTCAGTAATAATAAGCTACTTTGGACACATTTGAGTTCCAGCTGAGTGTATAAGTTAATTTGGGCATTTTGATATGTCTTGAGCTCAGTTTAATTTGGGGTTGGTGATAGAGTTTTGTCAAAAATGCAATTGTTATTCACCCCAAGGCACATGTACAGTGAGTGATCCGTGGTCTCTGAGTCTTGCATTTCAGAGTGTGGAGATCCAGGGGCAGCCTGGGGAATCAGCTTTGTGATTTGCTTTAATTACTGACTCTGAGTTGTGAAGCCACACTTGAGGGTCATGACCCCCTCTGCACAGACAATGATAAACCATGGGGGTAGCAAAGACTATGACTCTGCATAGCTCAGCAGGACCACAGTGAAGTTTCATGTGGTTTTATAGTCTGGCTAGGATGGAAGATTCTTGGGCAGTTCCCCCTTCACCATTGCCTTTAACTAAAAGAAGACCTTCTTAAATTTATTCCAAATGTCTCATTTCTTCATTGTCTCCTTCCCTGCAATGCAAAGACTGCCCCCCCCAAAAAAAAACAAATGTTGCAAGCAAGCCTGGTCCGTAGTAAAACAGGGTTTAGATCAGCAACTTCCCATTCCTTGAAAGTTCAGAATTAAAACTAGTCATCAGGGCTAGGCATTTTTGATGTTATAGAGGTTTGGCCTTGGGATGTCACAGTCCAGTGGTTCCCAATTTTGGGTAACCCGAGTGTTCTAGAACTATAACTCCCAGAAATCCTAGCCAGAATAGCTAGTGGTGAAGAGCTTGGGGAGTTGCAATCCAAGAATACTGTTTCCCAAGGTTAGAAATCACTATATAAACAATGTCCTTTTATGCACCAACTGCAGAGAGAGAGAGGAGAGAGAGAGAGATGCCTTGCCTTGCCTTGAGAATAAGACAGAGAGTGAGACAGACAGAATGGGCAGTCAAACAGGCTTGCCAAATTCCTATTATCAACCTAAATCAAATGACCTAGGTTTTTTTTTTTGGCAGTGACTAATTTATCAAGTCAGTCTAGATGTTATTTGTTGTGTGTTGAGTTGCACAGCCCAGTGCGCCCATGTCTACAGTGACTTGGTGGCTTGCCTCCAAGGTTCCTGCCATGTGCATTGCACCAGCCATGGTGTGTGCAACACATAGACAAACATCTGTGCACTAAGACAACAAACATGAAGAGTAAAGGAGTAGCTAGAACTTAAAGAGACTGCACATAATGGCTGAAATCCAGTACTAAGTTGCAACTAGAGTAGGCCCATTGGATCAATGGAGCATAAGTGCAGACTCAACAAATCCCTCCTGATCCAATGGGCATTCTCTTGTTGCAACTTACTACTGGATTTCAGCCAGTAAGATGAAATGTTCTCTTCTCTTTCATGTTTCCACTAAGACATGCCTGTTAGTCACTCTCTCCCCCTCTCTCTGATCAATAATGCAAATGTGAAGTAAAGAAATAGAAATATTATATATCACCTTTCTGTACACTTGCCTAATAGAATCTCTGTAAGTATTCTCTCTCTCTTCCTCTTCCCCCGCCACCCTGTCTTTCCATAAACTCATATCGCTGATCTTGTAGCTAATATTTGCTCTACTTTGAAAGTCAGAAATTAATTTTATATATTTCCATGCAAACAGAGAGAATCCCTGCTTTAGGGCAAGCAAGAAAATATGCAGAAGAAAAAAATCTGTCAAATGATCTATCAAAATGATGTGGGATCCCCCCTCCCCATTTTTTAAAAAGATCTCCATTCCTTTTGATCCAGTCTTAGGGATTTGAAGACATGCTGAGCCTTTAAAAAATGAAAAGATTATATTACAAATTGCCCGACTCAAAGCACTGTATACAATTAGGAGACATATTAGCAACTGAGTAAATGAAACTGAGTTCAATTGAGTGAGGTCTTTGGTCCAACTTGCCATGTGCTTTGATAACTGTATGCTTTGGTTTTCCTCCTTCCTTAAGCTATACAGTGTACAAGTTCTGGTGATCTGTGTTGAGATTTTTTCCATTGCTGCCACCATACATGCTACCCTGTCCATACCCCGGCATGGCACACCCTAGAACAGTGGTGGTGAACCTTGGGGCCTCCAGATGTTTTGGACCACAACTCCCAGAGTCCTTTGTCATTGGCAGTACAGGCTTGGAATTCTGGGAGTTCTGGTCCAAAACATCTGGAGTGCCAAAGGTTTGCCATCACTGCCCTAGAAGGAGCTTTTGCTGCACTAGGGATGTGAAGTAATCTTTCAAAATTACACCCTATAAAGAGCTGATCTACCCTCACAAGATTTCTTGTCTTTAGCACAAGAACAAGGGGTGTCCTTTCTTTGGTTTCCACAGTCTGCTCAAAATGTATCTTTGCAAAACTAGTGGCTTTTCCATCATGTGGCAAAGAGTATCACTATAACGGATTGATCTAAAATTTATAAACAACCCATCCAATGCTGTTTTAAAAAATCCCTGCAACATGACAGAAATTTGATTGTCTGCATGATTTGCAGAACTTACTCATTTTGTGCAGAAATGAGCAAATCCACAAGGCAAAAATTCTTACCATCTAGTAGGGCAATGATTCTCAAACTTGGGATCTCCAGATGTTCTTAGACTAAAACTCCTAGGACAGTGATAGCGAACCTTTTAGAGACCAAGTGCCCAAAGTGCAATTCAAAACCCTCTAATTTTTTTGCAAAGTGCCAATACAGTAATTGAACCTGTATACAAGATGGCTATGAAGGGGCAATGTCAAGTGCCCACAGAAAGGGCTCTGAGTGCCACCTTTGGCACCCGTGCCACAGATTCGCCATCACTGTCCTAGGAGGTTTCATCACTAGTTATGCCGGCTTGTATTTCTGGGTATTGCGATCCAAGAACTTCTGGGGACCCAAAGTTGTGAGCCACTCATCTAGTGGATAAGAATGAAAATGATTGTTGCATATATTTTGTGTGCAGCAGAATGAGGCCAGTAAAGATGTATGTACATATACTGCACTCACACAAGCAATTATTTGTATCCCAGAGTAGCATGCAGTCATTTTTTAAAAGCAGTTAGAATTGTGTGGTCTCAGCCCGTCTTTTTCTTCTTCTGAATTTAATGTTTAAACTCCAAGACAGGATATTGGGTTAGAAGGACCAGTGGTCTGGCTGAGAAAAGCAATTATTAAGTTAGCATCGATGACTGCTTGCTTCCTCTGTGACAATCCATCTGCAAATGTCATCTGCCTGGAATCTTCCGAGATGATATCATTAGCATCAGCATAGGAATAATATGAAGAATCATGGGTTCTTTTCTGACCGTGTAAGATATCTAGTGGGTTATTGGATCCAACATTCTCTATAACACCCCCACCACCACCACCAAAATGCCTTATGACAGAGATGGTGAACTGGACTCAACTTTTTCATAAGCCTGATTGCCTCTCTATCATCTATTGTTATCCTTTATGGAAATACCATGATTTCATAATCCCCCCCACACACTGTCTTAGATTCTTTTAACATACAGTAGTGCCTCATAAGACAAATTTAATTCATTATACAGGTCAATTTGTTTTATAATAAATTCATCCTACAAAGCACGGTTTAACGCGGTTTCCCATAGGAGTGTGTTGAAAACCGATTAATTCGGCATCCCATAGGCAAAATTCATCTTGTGAATCATGCCTATTCCCGGAAATTTCATTTGTCTTACAAATCATTCATCTTACAGGGCATTCATCTTGCAAGGCACTGCTGCATTTTATTATCACCTAGTTTCTGCAAGTTGTAATGCTTATTTTGACTTTTTAGGGCTGCCCTCCATTTCAGTTTCTTCAGCTTCCTTGTGATCACTTAGTTTGGTGACATGAAGTGATAGGCAAACAATGGACCATGATGCAAACATTGTGTTCAGTTGTTCAGTCGTGTCCGACTCTTCATGACGCCATGGACCAGAGCTCGCCAGGCCTTCCTATCTTCCACTGCCTCCCAGAGTTTTGTCAAATCCATATTGGTTGCATCGATGACACTGTCCAACCATCTCATTATCTGCTGTCCTCTTTTCCTTTTGCCTTCAGATGCAAACATGGCAAAAACCAAACAACACCCCATCCCAATGAACTGGGCCATTTTGTGGTTTGTTTCAGGGCACTTTGAGAAAATGTGCCTGCCACTAGTATTGGCATTGGGCATCCATATGCCAACTGCCAAAGATGCCCTAGATCTCATTTTTGCCAAACGTGGAAGGGATGGGAAGGAGAGTCAGCTGTCCAAATTTGGCACCCCTAAGTCATGCAGGGGCTGTTCTACTCCCCCCAAAAGTCCCAAATTGTACAAGCCACAGGTTCATTTTGTTGGCAGCTTAGTGAAAATGCATGGTTCATGAATAAAGAAGAACCATGAAACATCATGAACCACTGTTTTCCCAGTTTGTGGCCATCTCTAGTTAAGTATTCAGTCTTCTCCTCTGTTCTGGAAAGAGGATAAGAGATCATTGGGGGAGAGAAAATCCAAGATGGAGGAGAATATGGTGATTTTCTTTCTCCTTTCAGATACCTGCATTATAGCTAACTCTTTCCAATGTTTACTTTGTGCAAGTGGATATCCATTGTCTCCTCCCTCGCCAGCCATTCTCATTGTACCTTTAACCTCATTGCCCTCAAATACTATTAATCTTTGGTGTCATCCTTTTCCAAGGACAGTTTGTCAATAATTTTAATTATGAGGGGATATTTCCTCCCTCCATCTTCTGGTATGGGTCTTCTCTAAAGCTTTAAAAGAAGATCTGTTGTCAAACAGCCAGCCTAAGCAATAACAGCATGCAATGTTAGGTCATTTCCCCCTTTTCTGCTGTCTCTAAAACTGAACACCACTGCATGACAATGAAATACCAATAACTCAGCAATGACGAAACCTTAGACAGGCTCCTGATGTCATCAGCAACTTGAATTTTTCAGAAATTAAAACTTTCCAATTGTCTCCTGAAAGATCCTGAGGCTCCCTTGGGATCCTTTCCTTGGGGAGAACCCACTGGGGACACAGTTTTATTTCTGAACATTGCCACAGCAGGGATGGTTTTACAGGTGTTAGTGACTTTTGGAAAGACTTCCTGCCCCCAGTGGCATTTTCATGATGAACGAGGTCTCAAAGCAGCTTTGGGACATTTGGGGGGGGCATGGAGAGACTTCAATGTTTTGAATATGGTGGACCCTTGTATAACAAACAGCTTGTATCACATAAAATTTGTACAACATAAAAAATTCCGGAGATAGGGGAAATTTGCTTAACATAATCGCCTATGGGGCGAATCTGTACAACATAAAAATGGGATCACTCTGTTTTCAATGCATTCCTATGGGAAACTTGTACTATATAAAGGGAAATTTGCTTAACATAATTTCATTGGGAAGGAATTAATTCCTTTATACAAGGTACCACTGTACCTGAAAAATCCCCACGTCTGATGACATTCTGCACTATAAGTTGCACAACAAGATTTCAGCCAGTATGTTGTTACAAATGAGAAGACCAGTATGTTGTGATGAAGACCCCTCTCTGCACATAGAAGTTTGGGGCAGGTGGTGGTGTTTGTCACCCTTCCCATTTACAAGCCCGATTATGACACTTACTTGGCATGACAGGGAATTGCATTCTTAGATCAGGAGACTCCAGAAGTGACTACCGAATGGTTTAATCCCTTCCAGACATCATTAGCCATTATATGCCTCGTGTCATCATTTAAGTGCCAAATGTGTAATTGGAATACCAGCGAGGTAAAGATAATAAACTGCAACAAAGGAGAGATATCTGAGATGAAACACAGGAGGAAAACTGTTTGATACATTGATAAACAAGTTTAATACACTGACTCATTAGATAGAAGGGAGAGAGATAAAGAAGAGTGCATGTGTGGGAAGGTGTCTGTGCTTCTGTGAGTGTTGCATACATTTATTTTTTCCCCTAAATGATGAATCTGACAGAAATTGCCTTCTTCGAAAACAAAGAATGAACTAAATAGAAAGCAAGTTTGTTTATACAGAGAGGAAAGTTAAGAAAGTCTAGTTTCCAAATCCTGAAAGGTGCTCGTCCGCCTCTATTCAGCACTGGTTAGGCCTCATCTTGAGTACTGTGTTTAGTTCTGGACACCACACTTCAAGAAAGATGCCGACAAATTGGAACACGTTCGGAGGAGGGCAAGAAGGATGATTAGGGGACTGGAAACCAAGCCCTGTGAGGAAAGACTGAAAGAGCTGGGCGTTGATAGTCTTGATAAAATGGAGACTGGGTGGAGATTTGATAGATTTATCAAATACTTCAACGGCTGTCATACAGAGGGGCAGGATCTGTTGTTGATCAGCCCTGAATGCAGGATACTCAACAATGAACTTTCTCTAAGTAGAGGAAGCCAGACTTAGATTGAATAGGAAAAAACATCCTAACTATTAGAGTAGTACTGTAATGGGACAACTTACCTTGAAAGGTGGTGAGTGCTCCAACACTGCAGGCATTCAAGATAAATTTGTACAACCACCTGGCAGATATCCTATGGTGTTTATTTCTGCACTGAGTGGGGGGTTGGACTTGATGGCCTTGTAGGCCAACTTCATGAGTCTATGATTCTATGAGAGGTGGAATGGTTTTGTGTCTGTATCTGTCTGAATGCTTGCTGGCCAGCTTACCAGCCTTCCTATCCCTCTCTGTGTTTGAATGACTATCCCTTTTCTTGCCCCTGACTTGAACCATCACTGAATGCTGTCCCTTCTGATACATAAACTCCTAACCCTAACCCTAACCCTGACCTTAACCCTGCCCCCCCAAACCTGGAGAGCTGCTGCCCATCAGTGTAGGATAAGTCCTAGGAAAGGCAGGACCACCACACAGCACCCCAGGCACCCTCAGATAGCTACCATGTTCCCCTGAAAATAAGACACTGTCTTATATTTATTTTTTCCCAAGAAGATACACTAGGGCTTATTTTTGGGGTAGGGCTTATTTTCGGGAACACAGGAACTGCAAGCAAACATGCTTCAAAATATGGTAACTTTGGTGGCCCAAGAGAAGGGGGGGAAAGGACCATGGATAGAAAAGGAGACCAACATGCTCTCTCTCTCTCTCTCTCTCTCTCTCTGTGTGTGTGTGTGTGTGTGTGTGTGTGTGTGTGTGTGTGTGTGCGTGGCGTGCGTGCACATGCGTGCGCACACATGTGTGCCTGTGTGTGTGCGTGCAGACACAGCCACACCCATCACTAGGTCTTATTATTGGGGTAGGACTTATATTTAACAAATGCATAGAAATCCTGCTAGGGCTTATTTTTGTGGTAGGTCTTATTTTTTGGGAAACAGGGTAACACTAAACACTACAAGGTGTATTGTTTCCAAAGCCAAACAGCTTAGGCCTTGAATATTGAGCTTGGCCTCTCCAATAAAAGTGAATCTTAGCCCCAGCAACCGACAAACCACAAAAATGAGACTCCCTACCTCCACGCTCCATTTCCCCCCTCCCCTGGTCGCTCCCTGGTCTTTTGCTGCCATGGCCTCCGTCACTGTGGGCTCCATCGCAGGCCACGGCTGGATTCAGGCTTCTGACAGTCCTGACACCTTTGCCTAAGGCAGGGCCTGGTGCTGTCACCACTACAGCTGTCTCCAGGTCACCACCAAGTCTGTCTCTGGTGCCACCATGACTGCCACAATGACAGAAGCCATGACAACAAGTGAGCAGTGAGAATGGGGAAAATGTGTGTGTGTGTGTGTGTGTGTGTGTGTGTGTGTGTGTGTGTGTGTGTGTGTGTGTGTGTGTGTGTGTTTAGAAAGACATGGGCTGACTTTTAAAAGGGATGAATAAAAGCAAGTAAATATATTCATCTGTTCATCGAAGGAATCGATGAATATGAAGGGACAAATGAATCAGTGGTGTTCATTGAAAACAGATTCTGTGCATGTGCCTGTACAAATATTGCAAAATGTGCTCTCTTTTGGCACACGGAAAGGTTCTTTTTTTCACTTTTATGGCCAGTCTTTCTTTGCTGGATATTAAATGTAACTTGTTTGTGGACAGAGAGAGAAAGAGATAAGTGATAGCATTCAACACAAACATCTGCCAATTGTTTTGTACAGTTTACTTCTTTCAGTAACTAGTAATTTAACTAGAAGTTACAGAAATACATTCCAGTTGTAAATAACACATCTGTTGCTTTTGAGTGTAACCTTTAGAGGGAATTTGAAGGAGTATTAGAGGCATTTTCACAGACTATTTTTCAGGATTTATGCCATTTTCTTATCAACCGTATGACGCAAGGGACTCATTGACTTGATTTTTTTCCTTTTGCATACAGTTTTCTAAGGTACAAAACCAGAATCAGCCACCAGAGAAAACTAGAAACTGTATCTCTGTATTTTTTTCTATCCTAAAGTAGTTGACAAAGCAATAAATTAAAAAAATGCAAGACTCCCTCTTGTCCTTCTTATGACATGTGATGATCATACTTTTAGGCAAGCTTTTAACATTTAATTGACTAGTGAAGTTTTAATTCTGAGTGCTGCATATTGCCTTACGCACGCTTAAATGTGTTTTTAATGCGTTTATAGCAGTTTGAACTAATTATGTTAATACTCATAGATCTTTTTTTAATGCAATAAATTATGATGTTTTTAACTGGTTTGCCTTTTAGTGATTTGTGAATCACCTTGGATCCTGTAATTGGCAGAAAAGTAGCAAAGAAAGAAAGAATCTAATTATTTTTGCAATTGAAGCAACAATAATGCTAACAAAAATAAAGATACAGGAGAAATTTTGCCTCACGTTGACCAAGATATCCCAATGAACTATTTTGAAAGAAGACTCTGAAATTATCTGATTCCTTCCTTGGAATATGTTTTAAATGTTTTTATGCAGTTTGAAACTAATTATGCTAATACTTGCATGTCTTATTTTACTGTAATAATTTATAGTGTTTTAAGATGGTTTGCCTTTTAATAATTTGTGAGCTACCTTGAGTCCCATAATTGGGAAAGAAAGAAAGAAAGAAAGAAAGAAAGAAAGAAAGAAAGAAAGAAAGAAAGAAAGAAAGAAAGAAAGAAATTACAATTGCAGTTGAAGCAAAAATAATGCTAAAAGTAATATGGTACTGGAAAAGTACAGTATTTTCCCATGTATAAGACTATATTCTTGTCTAAAATTGTTAGACTAAAAATTGAGAGTCGTCTTATACACAGAAATAAGCCGAGGAGAGAACCACATGCTTGCAAAACCATAATTTTGGGTTTGAAAAGGTGAGGGCATCTTAAACGTGGGGCACATCTTACAGATGGAAAAATACAGGCAATAGGTTATGCAAGTTGCTTTTAAAATGCAATGGTCCAGGCTCTGTCCTAGTGGAAGAGAAAAAGGCATCCCTGGTCCCATATCAGTGGGGAGAGAGAAAAGGTGATTTTGTTACACATATGAGGAAAGGGGGAGAATGTTTTAGTTTGTTGATGTTGTTGCCCTCTGACTCTCCTATATAACATCCTTCCAATCTTCTGTGTTTCCCTTGAGGCTTCTACAGATTATAGCCCACACTGATGTTTCCCATCTGCTTTTGCTGGCTGAGCATTGCAGAAATAAAGAGACAGAGGGAAATTTTGCCTCAAATTGACCAAGATATCTCTATGACCTATTTTGAAAGAAGGCTCTGGAACTTATTCTTTTCTTTTCTGTTAGCCTTTAATGTACTGCTGGAGAATAAGAGGATGTTTATGTGCATTTATTCTCTGATTAAATTTTCTAGTTGTCTGAATGGACAGAGGCTTAGTCTGGTTGCTACCATGAATTCTCTCTCTCTCTCTCTCTCTCTCTCTCTCTCTCTCTCTCTCTCTCTCTCTCTCTCTCTCTCTCTGTGTGTGTGTGTGTGTGTGTGTGTGTGTGTGTGTGTGTGTGTGTGTTTGTATGAGCAAAGGAAAGGGATTGCTTCCCTTCCCTTTTATTTTCATTTGCAGTTTCATTCCCAAAATGTGAGACACTCCCCCTCCATGCTCAAAATAAATAATAAACCTGATCTTTAAAACAAAAGTCATTCCTCATTCCTCACCTTCATTACCATAAAATAATCGCACACCTAGGAGATAAAGGGGATTGTTGTACCTCTTAACACACTAGGGGTGTGATTTCCAGTTGGAAGCAACACCCCCTACTGTGGCCTGTGTCTTAATTAGGGAAGGATTTATCTACTACCATTACAGAGCTTACAGCTTTGTCCGGGGTGGTTATTAAAATAATGGTGTCTGAATTCCCTCCCTGTCTATGCCTCCTTCTCTGTCTCTCCCTCCCTCCCTCTCTCTCTCTCTGGTTCAGTTCTGCAATTAAAAACAATCCAGCCGTTATACTTAGAGATGCAATGGCTCGCCTCTAGCCAGAATGAGGAGTGACAACACTTATTTGGAAACATATAATGCTTAAGCTAAAATCCTGTTGCTTGGTGCAGTAAGTCACTACTCAAGTAGTCCCATTACATCAGTGGCATGCCCAGATTCAGCAGGCCTACTTTAGCTGTAACTTACGATGCTGGGCAACAGGATTGCGGAATAGGTGCATGTGCGTGTTAAGCTCTATAGTTTTTGAGGCAGCTAATCGTACAGATATGGATACAGTACTTGTATTACTGTGTGCTAAGAGAGGGAAATGCAGCATAACCAGGCAGATTCTATAGACCGTATTTGGTGGGGAAATGAATTTGGCTTTGAACGGGTGCAGCTGAGGGAAGGTGGCAACTGGCAACCTAGCTCCCGCCATTTTAGAAAGGCCAAATTGTTGCTCATTAAAGAAGGGGCTATGACTGTGGTTCCACAGCTGGGGTCCCCAGATGTTCCTGCCAGCAGAGTTAGAGGTGAAGGCTTCTGGAGTTGCAGTCCGAGAACACCTAGGTAATATTAGGCTAGAAGTCTCTGGGATGAGAGAGATCTCTGGGTTTGGTCCTGTAGAAAAAGCAGACAAGTTCAAGGAACAAGACAGTTATGAAAAGCATGTTTTGTTTGGTACATGGCTCTGGGTTTTCTTCCTGGCATCGTTAGTTAAAGCTGGGTTTGAAAATTGTAATAAATTAGGTCTAGCATTAACATTGTCTTCCCATGGAAATGCCTCGTGTTTTTTTTTTTTTTTTAATTAGGTTCTTCGCGTGTACAAAGGTGCTTAGAAAAGGAGGGGATCCCCTTTTTCCTAATCTTCTCCAGAATTTGAGTCATGGCAACTGGACTTCATTTGTTGCGAGATCAAAATGTTTCACTGCTCTCCCAAGCAACTTCATCCGTCTTCCAGTCTCAGAAGAAAAGAAATCAAGTTGCCATGATTCGTCTTCCAAAAAACCTCACCTGGATGACTGAAAATCTTCAACAGACATTTACTTAATCTTGTTGGCAGAAGCAACTTATTCCAGCCAAAAATGCCTCATTTGATTATGCCCACAATCTGGACAGCAGGAACATAACATAAGAAGAACATTGCTGGATCAGGATAAGGTCCCATCTGGTCCATCTAGTCCAACTTCTTGTATCTCAACATGGTCCCACCAGATGCCCCTGGGAGTAAATGAGAGAAAAAGATACCTGTCTCCTGATACCACTCCCCTGTGTCTGGCACTTGGAGGTACCCTTCTTTTAAGCCTGGAGATAACATGTATAGCCATCATGGTTTATAACCTGTGATGAAATTTTCTTCCAGAAATCTGCCCAATCCCATTTTAAAGGCATCTAGGCCAAATTCCATCAGCACACCCTGCAGCAAGGAGTTCCATAGGTTAACAACATGCTGGGTAAAGAAATATTTTCTTTTGTCTGTTCTCACTCTCCTCACCCTCAGTTTGAGTGGATGACCCCTGGTTCTGGTATTGCATAAGAGGGGGAAAAGCTTCCCTCTAGCCACTGTATCCATTCCCTGCATAATTTTGTACATCTCAATCATGTCCCCGCTCAGGTGCTTTTTTTTTTTCAGATTAAGGAGCTGCAAACTCTGCAGCCTTTCTTAATTAATGGAGCTGTCCCAGCCCAGAAATTGTTTTAGGCACTCTCTTCTGCACCTTTCCCCACATAATTAGTATTAACAAATTTTCTTATCTACAGCCTGAAAATATGAAAAAGATTAAAAGAAAAATATATAAGATATATATACATTTAATGATGAGGTTAGCAGAAATAGAGCCAGAGACCATGCTGTCCATAGCATTTGCTATCAACATTAGTCTTTGCTCTAATCTGCAGTTTTCAGCATCTACTGGGAGAGGGGATCAGAAACGATCCCCTGTGGATACATGACTGCTCCTGCAGTCAGCTAGTGCATAATAATACCAGAACCTGGAAAAGTTGGGTTTTGGATGAAAAGCAAAGCAAACTGTGTGGCTTATGTACCACCCCATAGCACTTAAAGCACTCTCTGCTTGGCTTACAATTTAATTATGTATGATACACATTGCCTCCCTTCCACTCAGCAAGCTGGGTAACTCATCTTACCAAATTCGGAAGGATGGAAGCCTGAATGCACCTTGAGCCAGCTGCCTGAGCCTATTCGTACTGAATAGGTATGGGCATGAAACAAAAAAATGAAACACTGTTTTGTCATTTTGTTACATAACAAATTGTTTTGTTACAAATCAAAACAGTAGGATGTGTTTTGTTACAAAATGAAACAAAACACAATTTTCCCTCTATAAATGAAATGATTTTTCCTAGAGGAACCAATTTGGTGAGTAGCTTCTATGAACTTTTTCCTTTAAGCCCCCCAAATTTAGAAATGTTTGGGGTTCAGGGGGCTGAGCGCTTTTCTTAATAATTACAAATGTTTTTTTTTCTCCTGGGGGAACCTACTTTGGAGTTTAATAACTCAGGCCCCTAAAACCCAATCCTCTCCAAATTTGGGAGGCTTAAAGGGAAGAGTCCAAAGAAACTACCCCCCCAAAAAAATTTTGTCCTCCAGGACCCAGGGGAGCCATTATATAGCATAATGAATCATTTTGTTTTGTTTTGTTCCAAAAATTCTTTTAAAAATTAATATAGAAACAAAATGAAACAAAAGGAGAAACAAAACAAAACATTTTGTTTTCATTTCGTGCCCATCTCTACTACTGAACCCAGGCTGTGAGCAGAATCTTTGACTGCAGTACTCCAATTTAACCACTGAGCCACAAGGCTTCTAAAGAAAAGTCAAAGAATTATTCAACTATCATGGGGAAACTATGAGTAAGGAACTAAAGGGACCTTCCAAATCTCTGGATAATACTAAGCAAGATCAAGCATGAATCAGTGTTAGTCAGCCAGGATGCTCCTTGGGATGTCTCATGTCATGAATCATGTAATTTGTAAAGCTGGAATGGACCCCAAGGGTCATGGATTCCAACTGATGGACGCAGCAGGAAATCTATGGCTAAAACATCGCTGGTAGAAGGCCATCCAAACTGCCAATGAAAGAAAGTTTATTTCCTTCTGAGGCAGTCCAGGTCATTTGTGCACATCTTACTACCAGAATGTTCTTCCTGTTGTTTAGGCAACATCCAAAGAAAAGAGAAACTGCTCAGTGGCTTAGCTGTCTGCTTGTCGAGCTAGAGGTTTGGAGTTCAATTCCCCCTACTCTGCCTCTTTGGCGGGGGCTGGACTTGATGATCCAGCTTTGCAATTTGATGGTGGTGGTGGTGGTGATATGATGGTGCCTCCCCTCTTGCTTGTTGCTTCCAGGAGAGATAGGGAGGAAGAGAAGAAAGCAGCTGAATAGGAGGAGAATGAGGAGATGTCCAAGATGAAGGAAAGGAGAGAGGAAGAGAAAAGAAGGACAATGATCTCATGACAAGGGGTGGGTAGGTTGGAGACGTAGAGGCAGGAAGAGAGAGATTTTGTACTTTAGACTGAAGAGGGTCAATCCTGGCTAGAGATCTGGAGATACAGGAAGGAGAAGTGCAAGTCATTTGTGATTCCTCTCCCATAACATGTATAACATGTAGTACTGTCCAGTGGCAACCTGTGTTCACATAACCTTTGTGAATGAGTTCTCAGGGACCCAGTTCTGATCTAATTGAGGGTGTCTTGATATGTTTCCTATGTAGAACTGTGGGCTTTTGTTTGATCCAGGCATGCCCAAACTTCGGCCCTCCTGATGTTTTGAAGCACAACTCCCAGAATTCTAAGCTTCTAAATTACCAGTGACAAAGCACTGTGGGAGGTGTGGTCCAAAACATCTGGAGGACCAAAGTTTGGACATGCCTGGGATCACTGCAAACCCTGCTAAATTTGATCTGGTAACAGGGTTATGAAAAAAGCAAGCTCCACCTATTTTCATAGAATCATAGAGTTGGAAGAGACCTCAAGGGCCATCCAGTCCAACCCTCTGCCATGCCAGAACCCCCATCACAGTATTTCCGACAGATGGCCATCCAGCCTCTGCTTAAAGACCTTAGGGTGTAATCCCACATATGTCATGGTTTGACACAAACTTTCCTGTACTGCACCCTGTATTTTACTCACTGTTGCCTTTCACACATACAATGTTTTAATTATCCCAGGAAAAAATGGGTTTCCAATATCCACACATCACACAAACCCCCTTTGGTTTCACCTTCCTTTTCCATTATCACCATCTTCTTCTCCACCCCCTTTCCCCACCATTCCAATGCCCTTTGTGGCCGTGCTGCCAGATGGCGTGATATAGACATCCAATAATAAATAAATAAATAAATAAATAATGATAATTTGTACATCTCGCAAGTGAAATAGCAGTGAACTAAGAAGACACGGTAAGCATTTGAATAAGTGCTGTATGAGTTTAGCTCTATAGCTAAATTAGGCGCTAAACTATAGCTAAACTGTAGAGCTAATTTAGAAGGCTTTCCCCCAACTAATGCTAATTGCATTGTAATTGGAATCCTTATCCTTGTGATCAGAAGGCAGGCTAAGGAGTAAGGCTCATTCCCACACAACATCCCAGTTGGTGCATCAACTGTGTTGTTACCCAGTCTGCCCCCAAAGGACCAACATAGGTGGTTAGAGAACCCAAACTCAAGGCAAAATACGGTGACAAGACATGCTACAAAGAAAACACAAGCTTGTCCAGAGGAATTAAATCTACTACACACTCATGCCACAAGATCAGGTCTACTCACAATGAGCACTACCAGTGTATAGTTGACAAAACGAATATCGGAAGGGAGCAACACAACACAAAGAGCATGGCAAATATGCATCAAATTGCTCTCTTAAGGACTTACAGGTGCCTTGTTGAGGGGGAGTGGCCTCTACCCAGGTTAGATTTAAAGCAGCTGTTCAGTAAACCAGGCTGTCATGCACAGGCATATGTGTGGTGGGGGTGGGGTGGGGGTCAGGTATGGTAAGAAAATAAAGGAAAACTCCTTTTGTAAGGAGCATAATGTAGCACGGAGGAATGTATGCCTTTGGAATCAGCAGGCATGCTTGCCTATGTGGGACATGTTTCCCTCCATAAATGTACCTTTTGTTTCTCTACATTTGTTTCTCAGTATCGTGGAGCATAATGCAAGAAGGAAATCTTTTTATAGAGTCGGTAACAGATGGTCAAATGCCATGCTTACCTACAATTAAACCCTAAATCAGTGTGCGTGATTATATCATCAAAGACAATAATGGAACAAATGTTCCCAAGCAAATCTCAGGCATTAAAAGGGCTGGTTGGGTGTTTTTTAAAAAAAAAAATAGGTGGGGGGAAGCGGTACTTAGTCATGATCAAGCAACGCTCAAGAGTTTTCCCTGACAGTAGTGATGGCGGTAGGTTAGGAGAAGAGTAAAAGACAGCGGATGTTGATGCTTGGGGCCAGAGAACATGTCTAGCTATATGTAGAGTTACATGCTGGTTGCTTTATAAATGAATAAAAAATAAATAAATAAACTGTATATATAAATGACAGAAGCACTCTCTGATTTTCTGGGGTGATACCTTGCATCAGAATGTCATTGGAAGCATGGGATCCTAGCTTGATGGTCACACCTGGTTGAATCTTTTAGCCGCATTTTTTGCTTCCCGAAGGAGAAAGTCAGGCTAAAACTATTTTAGATTGGTCAATAAATTAAGCAGGTGTTGCCACTGTGCAGAATGAAGCATTAGTAACAGCAAAAACACATGCACACATCTGCCACAACATGGAGGCATGACAGCTGCTCGGTTGAGTACATTGGTTACATCTTGGCAGGAATTTGGCTGGCTGTTAAATAGTTTCTAGATCGAGGGAAGTGATATCACCACTCTGTTCTGCTGTGGGCAGACCTAGGGATGGGCACAAAATGGAAAAATTGTGTTTCGTTTCATTTCATTTGTTTGGTTTCATTAGAAATGATTTTTTTAAAAAAAAATGTATGAAATGAAACAGAAATGAACTGATTTGTTACTCTATAAAATGGTTCCTCTGGGTCCTAAAGGCACCTATGGTTCCTCTAGGACCCAGGGGAACTGTTTTACAGCAAAACAAATTGGTTCTTTTAAACAAACAAAAATGCTGTTTTGTTTCATTACTAACAAAATGCTGCTTCCCCATTTTGTTTCATTTTGTTTTGTTAGCCAAGGAAATGATGAAACATCATTTCGTTTTTCATTTTGTGCCGATCTCTAGTCAGACCCCACCTGGAGTGCTGTGTTCAGTTCTGCACACCTCAATTTAAAAAGGATGTTCGCAACCTTGAACGGATCCAGAGGATGTTGACCAGGGTGGTTAAAGGCCTGGAAGAAATGTCTTACGAGGAACATCTTAGGGACTGGGAATGTTTAGCCTTTCAAAAAGAAGGCTGAGAGGGAATATCATAGCCATGTTTAAATATTTGAAGGGATGTCATATTGAATAGGGGACTGGTTTGTTTTCCATGGCTTCAGAGACTAGAACTCAGGGCAACGGTTTCAAACTACAGGAAAAGAGATTCCATTTGAACATTTGGAAGAACTTCTTGATGATTAGAGCTGTTCAGCAGTGGAATGTGCTGCCACGGAGGGTGGTGGAGTCTCCTTCTTTGGAGGTTTTCAAGCAGAGGCTGGATGGTCATCTGTCGGGAGCACTGTGATGGGGGGGGTTCCTGCATGGCAGGGGGTTGGACTGGATGGCCCTTGAGGTCTCTTCCAACTCTATGATTCTATGATTCTATGATTCTACGAAATACTGGTCTTGGGTAAAGACTTTAAAACCTTGGCAAGGCTTAATTTTTTTTTATTGCACTGTGGCAACCCTACAGACTTGCAATGATCTGAGATAATGTAACCCAATTATGAAAGGTCCTTGACCGCTTTGTTTGAGGAAGAATTGAACAGCACCACACCGTGAATTGAGCATTATTATTAATAGAAGCATTGTGTCCGTGAGATGATACTTGGCTTTCCCTGGCAGCCCTTGGCTGGACCAGAGTTTATTTGGAGAGTTTACTTGCTCCAGGGCCTGTTCAATTGGTTTCACATAAAGGAACAGGCGAACAAATGCACATACCAAAGACTGTGATGCCAAAGGTGTCTGACTTTCTCTTGGCCTTAGTCATAACATTTCTGAGGCAGCCTTCCTGTTATTACCTCCCACCATAAGAATTCCGTGCGGCAGGTATTCAGCAGCAGGGTTCAGTAGCAACAAATACTGGCGAGAAAATGAATAGCTAAAAGAAAGCCTGGTAGAAACAGGAGTCATTGATTTTATTCATTCACTGTTCCACCCATCTTCATACTGTTTGGGCATCCAAAATGGGAATTTCAAAGGAGGGTCAAGAAAATAATCTTTCCCCCATTCCATGTTTTGCTTGTTTGTTTGTTTATTCAGCTCATGTATCACTTATGTGGCCAAGGGCCCCTCTGGGCAGTTTATGACATAAAAGAACAAGAGCAGTATCCCAAAATGAAATCATAAAGTGCAACTCAACTATATAAAATAAACCCTGTCACAAAAAAAGAACTGACAGGATCATTCACTCAAGCCAGGCGAGATATCTGCAGGTACCGACCCTGAGGGGCGCCCAGAAAGTAACAACAAGGAAACGAGCCTTCTCGGTAGTCGCACCCCACCTGTGGAACCAGGTTCCGCAAGAGATTAGCCTGGCGCCCTCACTACAAGCCTTCAAGA
Organism: Phrynocephalus forsythii; assembly: GCA_029282475.1. Classification (NCBI taxonomy): domain Eukaryota; kingdom Metazoa; phylum Chordata; class Lepidosauria; order Squamata; family Agamidae; genus Phrynocephalus; species Phrynocephalus forsythii. Next base: position 131,555,644 of record JAPFRF010000002.1, on the reverse strand, counting down.
AATTACTGAAAACCTGGCTTTATAGGTTGGTCTTCCCTGAGCATTCTGTTCCAACCTCCTTATATAAATAGGACACTATTATTTCTCCCCGCCTTATGATAATTTTCTATTAGTTCTTTTTTGTGTGAAATGGTTTTGATTTATCATGTCTGTGCTTATTTTCTTATTTGTTCTTTTTATTATGATGATTTGATTATTTACCTCATGTTGGTCTAATTGATTAGTTTTTTATTTACTATATTAAGTTGTCTAATCTGTTTTTGTATTTTGCTGATGTATGTAAAACGTCCAGTGTAGCTTTTTTGCTAGACGGTTGCGGTATATAAATCTTTATTTTAAAAAAAAAATTAAAATCAGATAATTTAAATGCCATTCAAAACTACAAAACACTTGGGCATATTTAAATGGTTGCCACACCGCCGCTGTCAGGGCTGAGGCATGGGTGGGAAGAGGAGACAGGAATAATGGCTGAACCAGAGAGTGGGGACTGAGTCTGTGTAGCATCTGCAGTCTTTGAAGGTAAGACAGGAACAACCAGGAGCAAGATAGGAATGTCCAATCATCTTGGAGGAAGGGCAGGAACAATCCTGGAGCAAGGCAGGGACAAGGCAAGGCTGGAACAAATTGGGACCAAATCCAAGGCAGGAACAAGGAAGGGATTTGGCACAACAGGAGCCAGGCAGGACAGAGGCCAGGTAGGAGTCTTGTTGATGCACAGGAGAATGAGGGGCCAAAGCTCAGAGATCACCAGGATGCTTGCGTTGCTGAGGCAAAAGGCAGTGGCCCAGGTAGCTTGTAGATACTGTGACGCGCCCCTTACACACACTGGGTTTCCACTCGCTGCCACCACCAGATTAACTGGAGACTTGTATGTATTTGAGAGAGAGTCACACCAGGTTATATAGTTTTAAAACAAAACATGAAACATTTATTAGTTTACAATTAGATGGTCAGTGTTATGATAGCTTTAGCCAATGTTATTGTATTGCATACATGAATTCCTATAATAATGTGTTTCCTTTATAAACCAGACCCTTTTCTCCCACCTGACCAGCTGACAATCTAAACTGACTCTCAGCTGTCTTAACTGAACTGAACTGAATTGAACTCCTCTCAGCTCTAACACAAACGGAACTGCCCATCATCCATTAGGTTCCAATATATAACATTCTTAACCACTCCCACCAGCTTGGTGATTGGCCATTCAAAACACACTCATGAATATTTATCATTGTTTTACACTTTTCGCCACAGATACAGCTATTCCAGGGCTTCCAGCTGCAACTCATCACTTCCCTGCCACTGTTCCACCCAAGCCTTGGCAAGAGATTTCCCACTTCTGCCAAGACTTAGAGGGTTTCTGCACTTCTGCCTCTAACAGGGGCAATCATCTGATAGCTTGGGTGTCAGCAGGCTCTGCAGGTGGCATAGTTTCTTAAAACTGCCCAGCAATGGGGCCAGACAAATAGAAGGTGGCAGCTTACTCCGGGGGCACAGCGGGTGGGAAGAATTACAGGCTCATTAGTGTATTAAAACAGTGACTGGAAAAATGGCAAAATCAAGCTCAATAGAGATTAATGCTCCAGAGAAACTCAAAACTTGGATGTGGCAGAATATCTCTCACACAAAAGAGGGACCATTGTATGCATTGGATCACTATCCGTGGTTTCATTTATCTGCTGCATGGAAATGCTAAATTTAAAAAATTCCAGAAATGCTCATTTCCAAGGTTTATTATCAAAACTGACCACTAGAGGGAACCATATATAGGGTTTCTATATACAGTACAGTACATGCTTCCCAGCATCTTTGTATGTTTGGGCATGGTTTTGGAACCTATTTTCCATGGATACTGCAATCCTACTGTACTTGATGTTTAAAATTATTGTACCCAAGGAAGCCAAAATAGCCAATCCCAGGAACAGTCTAAGAGCTCCACAGAACTTTATAGATGTCTTGTCTAGAAAAAACAACAACACAGAAGCCTATGGTCATCCCAGCTAGGTCTAATTCCAGAATGACAGTCAATTCCAATTATATAAACATCCATTTGTGTATCAAGGGATAAATTCTGTCATTGTTGCAATGATTCCAGGCAATTTGTTTGTCCAGTTTTATGACCTTTCTTGATCTATATTGCTTCTTTGTTTCATATGCCCAAAAATATTTCAAAAAGTGACAAATCAAAGTGTATCGAAAGCATTATTACAGTTATAAGAAAAACTGTAGGCACAAATGCTTAAAAAATAAAATACTGTATATGAAAACTAAACTTAAGTTGCAGGCAGATAGTGAAGTCAGAATTCAATCCAAAATGTATGATGTTTAAAAATAAAACAAAACACCCAAAGGATGTCTAAATCAAATCAAAGCAAAGTGTGCTGTTTATTTACTGTGTCATAGTGCTTAAACCTCTCTCTGAGTGGTTTACAACTTAATTATGCGAGTTGTGCACTTAATATAGTGACCTTGTATTATAATTGATACTATTTTTTTTCTAAATGCTCACCCAGCCAAATGAGTTTGAATCTATGAAGAAAAATCTGTGTTGTCCTATTGTGCAACTGCAGATGCTGCCACTGCTACAGAATATTGCCTGGTGTCAGTGTTGCTAATACCCAATGCATCTTTTGCAGTGTTGTTGTCTTGTGTTGCCTTGTATTATTTTTCATGTGTCTCTTGCCTCCCTATATATTTCTCTTAGATGTATATCTTTCCTTTCAAGCTGTAAACAATTGATTTTGCTGCCCCTGTAAATACAGGGTTCTGAATCACAAAGGGGAGAAAAAGAAATCTCTGTTGGATTTTCTGTTCCTTGTAATACATGTCTTGGACATTTCCGTGTGTTGAAACTACAGGACTCTGATAAAATAAGTAGAACAAATTACAGGACCAGAAACAACCATGGGCCTGTTATTTTAATATTATACATACCGTAGTTCAAGACAAATATCTCAATATCCTTTCAATTGAATATTTTATTTATAGTCATATTGGGCTTTTTATCAGTTCATAAATGCAGTGCAAACAGTTGGCTATAGGGCATACAATATACTTACAGAGGACCCCTGTATATTTCAGTCCTCAGTGAATCTCCAGTTCAAGGTCTTAGAGATACTCATGTGCCACAGAGCATACCTAACCCTATACCAGTTGCCGCACTGTGATATCACTTTAACTATCATGGGGCCATCATAAGAAATCATATGAATTGTTGTTTGATGACCTGCTTGGAATTTTGTACTAGAGGCCTCTTATACCCTCTCCTGAACCTCAACATAAATTTCTAAGGACCTCACCAAACTTCAGATCCCAGGATTCTAAAAGACGGAGCAGTGGTGATGACAACATTGTCAAACTGCTGTAACTGTATTGTGTAGCTGCATTTGTAGTTCATGGAGACATCAGGATGCTTGTGCCGTGATTGTCAATCTGTTTTTTCTTCCTGTTGCAGTCCCAGGATTCACTAGCACAGCCTTCACGGACCACAAAGTTAAAACCAAGGTTGCAAAGCATGCTTTTATAGGCCCATGCCTGTGCATGGAGAACAAAAAAGTAATTCATACTAGAAAAAGACAGTTTTATAAATAAACTGGGACAGTTGTGCATTTAACCATTAAAGCAGTCAACATAAATTGAGTTTAAAGGGATTTTTGGACAAAGTATTTCAGATGGTGTCCTTTTCTCCCTTTCTCTTGCTCTCCCTTGCAACTTTAGTATTTTCATAAAATAGAGAGTTGAAAAGGACAAGAGCAAAAGCCATATGCTGCTGTCATGGCTAGGGATGGGACTTGAAATAATGACTAAAGCCAATAGGTATGAAGTACATGTCACCCTTATTCTGCCCGCCACACTACTGGTATCATTACCGTGAAGCCTCTTGTCATTGGAATTGAGCAAACACTGGTGTCCCTTTGAGAGGAAGCGAGATGAACCGGATGGCAATTAACGCACTGCACTCATTTCGTTTGACAAAGTTCGTGCACGCATTGTTTAAAAAGTCACAAATGAAACAATGCTTGTTGAAACAATGCTTTTCCAGACAAGCCGGAAATACACTTTTGGAGATGTTTGGGGTCTTCTTAGAAATCAATATAAAAAGAAAAAGAAGGAAGCAAAGAAAAAAATCCCACAAGGGAATAGGGGTGTGCTGTGAGTGTGCAAAATCTCTTCCAGTAAGGCTGGAGTGCATGGCTTTTCATGACAACCGGGGGGATTGTAACTTTTTTAAAAATGGATTGTTGTGCTCTGTTGCTTTTAAATGTTTTTAGTATTGATCTTACATTCAATATGATGCTTATTTAATTCTTTTAAAATATTTACATACTGTTTTTGCTTTTAAATGTTGTCCTGTTAACAATGTAAGCTGCCTTGGGTCCTTTTAAAGAGAAAGGCAGAGGAAAAATATTTTAAAGCAAATAAATAAGTATTGAGAGAAGCACCTTTTCCAAAAAAAAAAAAAAAAAAAAAGGATGAACATGTATTCTGTTCTGAATCAACATGGCACAACTCTCCAGTTAAAATCACTGGATTATTTGCTGTATTGAGAGGTTATATTCAGTCCCCTTCCAGCTCTACAATTCTATCAGTCTTTGCAGGCAAATATGCTGAAATGTGTTATTCCAGTCCGTAGGTATTATGGAGTTAAACAGACGACTAGTTAACTTTATTGGTTGCTATTTTTAAGTGAGAAAAGTAGTGAAAAACTAGGGATTATGGGGGCTGGCTGGTTTAGGTATTGGGCTATCGGAGCCAGGGGTTGGGAGGAGTTCAATTCCCCACTGGGCCTCCTGAGAGTAAAGCCAGCTCGCATTGCCTTGGACAAGTTGCCCAGTCTGAAGAAAGGTAGTGAAAAACCAGGAATTATAGGAGCTGTAGTGAAAAAGGCTGGAGAGGATGCTCCCTCCCCCCATTGTATGTGTAAATGGACAAAAATGTGAATGGATTCCCTCCCTGTTTCATATGTGGGAGAACCTGAAAGTCAAATAGATGCCTTCATTTGATCTAATAAAGGTTTTTATACATCTTTTTTTTTTTTTTGCAAAAGGCCATTGTACCACTATACCAACACTTGGATAGCAGACATCTACGAAAGACACATATTGAAAGAAGGTCCCATGTGATGCAGTGGCTGCAGTTTCAGATTTAGGGACTTAGGTGAAATGCCTCCAAGTCCCCACTGAGCTGCGAAGCCTACTTGGCAATCTTGGGCCTGTCACACACACTCTGTGCCAGACCTACCTTACACATATGCTGCTGTAGGGACAAAATATGAAGAAGCAGAGCCATGTAGTACTGCTTTGAGCTTTTTTGAGGAAAATAATGACTCATTGCTGCTTAGCGTAAGTAATAAATAATTCAAAATATTTATCGTGTTAAACTCTAAAATGCAACAAATCTGGTTAGAAATACCCATAAAAGCTATATGTGCAATATTTAAAACAACAACAACAACAACAACAACAACTACTACTACTACTACTACTACTACTACTACTACTACTACTACTACTACTACTACTAATAATAATAATAATAATAATAATAATAATAATAATAATAATAATAATAATAATAATAATAATAATAATAATAATACAGTAGTACACCCATTGAACAGCATTGTTGTTCAGTTGTTAAGTTGTGTCCGACTCTTCGCCACCCCATGGACCAGAGCACACCAGGCCCTTCTGTCTTCCACTGTCTCCTGGAGTTTGGTCAAATCCATATTGGTTGCATCAATAACACCATCCAACCGTCTCATTCTCTGCCATCCTCTTTTCCTTTTGCCTTCAATCTTTCCCAGCATCAGGGACTTTTCCAAGGACTCCTCTCTCCTCATGAGGTGGCCAAAGTACTGGATCCTCAGCTTGAAAATCTTTTATTAGACCCCAAGGTCCATCAGCTGGAGTGAAGGAGGAAACAATGGTTGGGAGGAGCTAGTGGTAAAATAACAGTTCAGAACCAGCACTGGGATGATCTGCCCATACATACGTATATGAAGGCAGTTGGAAAGCCTTTTTGTTTTGCTGTTGGAAGTTGGACATCCTTGTGGCCTCCTATAGAACCTCCAGCAATGTACTAGAAGATTCTAATTTATCTTTGGCTGATCCACTGCTGGTTTAAACAGTATGCTCCTAGCAATGTCTGGACCATGAAGTGCAGTGGATAGTAATTCATAATCTTTACTGAGAAACCAATATGGAAGGACCTATTTCTTGTCGTGCCCCCCATCCCCTCCCCAGATATTTTAAAATACAGCATTTGCAAAGTGTTTGTATTGGTTTTGCTGAATGGGATTTCTGGGAGTTGAATTCCCAACCATCTAATGCATGATGCACCATCTCTTACCAATCATTCAGACTCTGAATTACTTAACTGTGGCTTTCAGACATTCTTGCAGGCTTTCTCTTCATCAAGCCACACACACACCACCTTTCTGTATCCAGACTTTCCACTGTCTCTGGATGAATTGCAGGAGGAAAAAGGGTGCCAGGCTTTAAAAATCAAAAGGAAGTCTGAATGCTGACAACACCAATGGCAGCAGTCAAGATGGTCAACAGAATATCAGCTTTTGTTTACTACTGTTTACAAATGACACCAAGCAAGGGAAAATTCCAGAAGCTGACTTTTTCATAAGTTAATTACTACTCACCCAAACACAATGCAATTGTCAGGGCTCTTTTGCAACAAGCTTGAGAGCATTGTATATAGAGATGGGCACAAATGGAAAAAATTATGTTTCGGTTTTTCATTTTTCGTTGTGGTCCGTTTCAGCTCATTTTCATTTTTCATGAATTTTTGAAAAAATTGTTTCATTTTTTTCGTTTTTCATTTTTACCAGCTTTTTGTGCGACTTAAAGCATTTCCTCGTGCGGATGTCCCCCAACGCCCCAGACCAGAGGAAAAACACTAAAAAAAATGATGCTGGCAGAGACACAGTATAGAAGACCAGGTACGCAGGGAGGCTGCAAAGGCAGTGGCGGGTGTTGCCCAGGGTGTAAGGCAGCCACAGAGTGACTGCACTGCGGGGCAGGGGAGGGTACTCACCGAGAGGTACACATGCACACAGGGAGGCTGCAAGAGAAATCTCTTCTTTCTCTCCCCTAAGAGCCAGGCTGCAGCTAGCAGGAACACAGAGACACACACCTGCCTGGTTGGCCTAAAGTAATGAGTCACAGAGACAGCAATCCCACCCTAACTCCCACCGCAGACTGCAAGGAGGATGTGGGCTGCCAAAGCTTTTTATGCCCTCTGTGGCTGCCACACCTACCCAGCCTGCAACCTGGGCATGCTGTTGGTTGAAATTGTCCAAGAGTTTACATGATCCCATCACATGGCTTGCATCCATCTTGTGGCTGGAATCCATTCTGTGTCATCCTTAAAGGGAAAAGAAAAAAATACATCATGATGGGAGAAAGACAAAAACAAACGTTTTAAGGACTGCAACCCCCTGGTAGGTAATAATTTCAAATAATTATCACTGCATTTTTATGGATGTCCAGGGCATTTTAATACCCAAGAAGTCAATATTAGGCATCTGGGAGCCATTTTGGGTCAATGTCCCCTAACTCCCCTTAAAGGAAAAAAATACAGCAATCTGAGAAAAGACATAAATGCATGTTTTAAGGACCCCAACCCCCCTGGTAGGTATTATCAGGCAGAATAAATAATTATCGCTGGGTTTTTATGGATATTCAGGACATTTCTTAACATTTAAAAACAGCTCATTTCATTGCATCGCCATTAACGAAAATGAAACATAACGAACCTAATTTTTGTGGTTCTGTTCGATTTGTTCCAATTTCATCACAATTTTCATTTTTCGTTACGTAACAAAATGAATAACAAATAACGAAATGGAATTTTTTTCATTTTGTGCCCATCTCTAATTGAATATGATTAAAACATTTACTCTTATAAGAAAGTTGGAAAATCTGAGGTTTACTCCTTTAACATAGCTGTGATAGGAGTTCCTGCATGGCAGGAGGTTGGACTGGATGGCCCTAGAGGTCTCTTCCAACTCTGTGATTCTATTATTCTATTTAAATCTCAGTTTAACTGCCTGAAGCTTGAATTCCATCCAATTTTAAAAAAATCATTTAGAGCTAACCATTATGTTTCAAGATAAACAAGTTAGGTCTTTGCAGTGTATTTTATCTGTTTTAAATCTTCAGGAAGATAAGGTTACTGGGATCTTGATGAGGAGAGGGGGACATTTCATTTTGAAAAAATCAAAACTAAAAAATCCATTTCTCCAAATACCCCCAAGATATGGCACAGAGCAAGAGCATACTGCCTGCTACATCTGTGTCAAGCTTGTTAATGATCTGAAGTCTAATTACAAAATTATTAGTGTTTGTTTGGGATTTCCCATTTTTACTGTTTCATTATGGAATGCTGAATTGCTCGTCTGCCCAATATCTATTGCTGCAGTTTTGTATAGCAATAATATTTGTGCACTTCCAGGGTCACCACCGGGTGGAGCCTGGAGCCTAGAAACATTCACAGGTCAGTGTGGAACCACACACTGATCCTTTGTGTTACATCAAGAAATGGTTGTATTAGGGATTTTTTTTTAAAGGCACAATGAGATTGTAAGTGGGGAAAGGGAAATATAAACCAATGAAGACAAAGAATTGACACGAGTTGAAAAACATTTTTAAAAAAATCTTAAAGGCAAATCTCTTCCTTTCCCACTAGAGAGATCTTGATTAAATCATCAACCTCGACCACTTGGTGTTCTGGTCTCTTCACTCTGTGCGCTTTTCTGCATGCACTCGTACAGCACAGCTGCTGCATGCAGGGGCTTCATACTTTCTAATTTCAGATCCAGCAAAGAGCAAGGATGGGAAGTGTAGGGGTAGGACTGGAATGTTTATTTTCCAATAGAAATAAACCATTTCCTTCCTTCCCCACCCCACCCCTTGAATAAATGTGGTGCTTGGTTTGATAGAGAACAGGAGGGGGGAAAGGGGGAAGACAAGGTGGACCTCCATGTGACGTGAAGAAACAGAAACCCCACACGTTGCCTTTTGAAGACAGAAGAGGCCTGTGCTCCTTGCCCCATGGAAAGCCCCTTGCTCCCAATTCCCTGGGGCTTCCTATGGAAGATGTTGTGCTCACTGGCAAGAGTGGGGCTTTGTTTCTTGCCAATGGAAAAAATTCGGAGGGTACAGAGTGCCCAGCTCTTCTGATCAGGACAGCTGTGGCCAGACCCTCCTGTTTTCCTGCTCTTCTCTGCAAAAGAATAAAATTAAAATGAAATGAAATCCTCTGAGACTTACGGTACTTTATTTGCCTTGACCCACCCTCGCTGTTTGCCTTTGCCCATTCTCAAGACTGTTTTTGAAAATACACAAATACTGGTATGGGCTAAGATAAGGCTCAGCCCCAGAGCATCTCCAGAAGGGCACCGGATGAATCAAGCATCCATATCTGCATCCTTTTTTTAGTACCGGCTGGATAGTGACAATATACAGGTGTATGAAATATAATAACAGCATGTTTGGGAAATGGGTAGCTCATTGAATTAGATTTCTGCCTGCAGAGACAAAGGTTGCAAGCCCAGTTCCCACCATGTGTCCCAGAACTGCCAACTTGTTGTGTCCATGGGCAACCTGCAAAATCTCAGGGTACCCCTAAAAGAAGGGAATAGTAAATCGCCTCTGAGTACTTTCTATTTAGAAGACACCATAAATAGGGATTGACAGTGCACAACTATTGTAAATAGGAATCAGATTTTCTAAAAGTTCTACGAATCTTACAGACACCTGAATCTAGCTTACTTGGGTTAAATTTAGGGCTTTTCCCAGTTGAGTCCTATCCTGGTAACTGTAAGGTAGGTAGACAACCCAGAACTGAGATTTGTGGAGTTTGTAGTCTTTAATCACTCAATGAAAGTCCTAGCATGTGTTTTTGACTAATGGCTTTAGATGTCAATGGCCATTTTTTGTCTGTTGAAGATATGGGGAAAGAACGGGTAGGACTAAGCTCTTTGGGAGCTCCACACAAGTAGGGGGTCTCGTAGTGTTGCTTTGAGAGACCTTGTGTGGAGATCCTAATGCACTGATGGTGAACCTATGGCACAGGTGCCAAAGGTGGCACTCAGAGCCCTTTCTGTGGGCACCCGACATCGCCCCTTCACAGCCACCTGTATACAGGTTAAATTACTGTATTGGCACTTTGCAAAAAAATTAGTGGGTTTTGAATTGCAGTTTGGGCACTCGGTCTCTAAAAGGTTCGCCATCACTGTCCTAATGGGACCACCACACCTGTAACTCTTATTGCCTTATCTTCTCCAGAGGATGAAAATGGCTGGCAGTGTTTGAATTCATTCACGTAAGAATTTGAAAACATCTGTCAGGATTTCATTTAAAAGCAAAGCAAAGTGTTCTGTTTATACACCGCCCCACCACAGGCTTAAAGCATTCTCTGGGCGGTTTACAATTTAATTATGCAGGCTACACATTGATACACAGACACCCAGCAAGCCGGGTACACATTTTACTGACCTCAGGAGGATGGAAGGCTGAGTGAACCTTAAGCCTGCTACCTGGGATAGAACCCCTGATTGTGAGCACAGTTTAAGCTGCAGTCCAGCAATTTAACCACTGCACCACGAGGCTCCTCCTTGATATTAAAATCCCCAAGAAGTTTGGCTGGGGGAGTTTCTGCAAACTTTTGGGACTGTAGTCCATGAACTCTAACATCCCCTGCCTGGAGCTCTCTACGTCCTCCTTGATGCAACTCTGGTTCTTTGATAAGACAATTGGGGAAAAGTGATATGCAAAAGGATGTGAAGCACTGGTCTGAAGAGACCATTACTGTGGATATGTTGCTGGAATGAAATGAGATAAAGGCTGAAGGTGGTTAGTAAGAATCAGTGTCACTGGACTTGGTTCGTTTTTGGTTAAAGGGTGTTTTCTGGGGAATCTGAATTGGTGTGACATTTTGGCAAGGTTGGGAAGAACAAAGCATACGCAGAACGGGAATGTATGAATGATTGGCAAAGTCTTCAGCAGGAGATTGTTACAATTTAAACTTATTACCACTCATGAACTACTCCCTGGGGGACAAAAAAAAAAAAGCAATTTTGCTGTGAAAGCCTCGCTGTAAACAAGGTTCAGTGCCACTAATCACTCAGTGGTAGGGCTGGATCTTAGGGGGAAAAACATTACCAGGAGTCCCAATAAAGTGCACACTTAATAAAAGAGAATTAAAGTAGCCCATGTGCTGTGTTGTCGCTGAGTTAACCTACTTCATAAGCATGCTTTTCTTCTTCCACGCCTCTCTCCTGCTTAGTAAATTGCACATTAATACTAGAGTGTTTCGATATGTATGTACTGCTGTAATCAGAAAGTCCTCTGAGTGGAGGCTGACTGGCAAACTTCTGCCAGATCCTCAAAAGGGCACATAAACCAGACATTAGTGCTCCCCATTTCTCTTTCTGTTGTGCCCTCCCTGCTCTTTTTATTTCCTTCTGTTGCTTATAGGTTTGGCTTATAGCCATGTCACTTTGCTCAAGAGTCAAAAATGAGCCTGCAGAATAGGCACATTTCTCTCTCTCTCTCTCTCTCTCTCTCTCTCTCTCTCTCTCTCTCTCTCTCGCACACACACACACACACACACACACACACACACACACACACACACACACAGAGAGAGAGAGAGAGAGAGAGAGAGAGAGAGAGAGAGAGTTTGTATAGAACAGGCAAGAATGTAATAAATATAGTACTGTATCGCTGGACAAGTTGTCTCTGTGTTTTTAACCAATTACCCTAGGCTTTTGCACTTGTTCCTATGTCTGAGTAACAAAAAAAGAAAGGCATTCGTTTTGCACTGATCTATTTTGCACAAAAGGCAGCAAAACTCATAAAGAAAAAGTGCTTGGGGTCTTCCTCTTGCACTGGAGGCAAGAGCTCTAGCAGGGGACTGGATATCTTCAGCAGGATGGTTTGCTGAGTTGAAAGGACTAGCCTCAAACAACAATAATGGCAGCTGTGAATTCTCTAACCCCCTTCCCATACCTAGCCACTGCATAGAATTCGGAATACAATGGTCTAAAGTTCATTCTCCAATAAGGCCCGGTTTATAGAAATGTCATTTACTAGATGTGCACAAAAAGCAGTCTGGATGATGCGCAAAATCTCTGAGAGTCCGGCCAAAGGGGGGAGCAAAAACTCTCCCCCTCTCATCTTAAAGCTGCAGAGTAGGAAGGGACCCTACTGAATTCAGTCCCTGCCAAGGCGGTGCAATCGAACTCTGAAGCTATGCTTCTAGGGCCAAATATCTTGCAGTGGAGGAAATGTATTTTAGTTTTCTTGGTTAATGTTCAAAGGCAGACTAATTCACGATTCGCATTCAGAAGGCCACCTCAGCCATTCAAAGGCAAACATCAAGTGCTCTCCACAGAGTTCTACGTGGGGATATCTCTCATTGTCAGGCTTTCTAACATCTTCATTTAGCTTATTGGAAAGTACATTAAAAATTCTCCTTCAGTTAATGTCAGGGACATAAGCATTTTTTAACATATATATACAAACAAGCACATGCACTCTATGTATATTGAATATAACTAGAGATAGGGATGAATTGTAAAATGAATCACATTTTCTGACAAATTTGAGTGATTTATTAAAATGTATCAATTCGTATTCAATATAAATACCCCCATGATTCATGATTGTTTTTTAGCAAATTTTGTGAATTTGTCAATTTGCCAGGATATGAAATGGCCTCCATGGCACCTAGAGATACCAAATTTGGAGGGCAGAGTCCCCTGACCCTCCTCTATAATCCCATCAAGATTGGTGAAGATTGGGTTTTCCCAACCTGGTTGCTAAAGGGCACTTTCTTTAACGGGGGGGACAATTCATGGGTGTATAACTGAGATATCTAAAACCTAATCTTCACCAAACATGGAGGGATGGTAGTGGTGAGATGGGAAAAGCACAAGTTTGGTGTCTCTATGTACCTGGGGGGCACTTTCCTGATATCTCCATAGGAGGTACATAGCTCAGATGTCGAACCCCAATCCTCACCAAACCTTCAGGACTTGTAGAGGAGAGTCAGAGGAAACATCCTTGCAGATCTTTGGCCTCCAGGTGCTAGGGGATTCTTTTTAGGGCATTTAAAAAGGGAGATTAAGCGATTCATTGGTTCATCAGTAGATATTTGTCAATTTGTCAATTAATCAGTCCAGGTGAATCATGAATTATGATGAGCCACCATTTCTTATTTGCCCCCATCTCTAAATATCACAGATCTGTGCATCCAGATCTTGAGAATACTTACAACTCAGGCAGGTTTAGTGAATATCTGAAAATGAATGCACACTTCCTTGCTTTTTAGACTCATATCACTGGACATGGACTATATTATTTAGTTGGGAGCTTTGTTTGCCTTTGTATGAAACTGTTGGCACAGTCCCACCAGTGCTGTGTGGATTTTCCCTGCACCAGGATGGCTGGACCTGTGGCCACGGCATGCCCATCCAGGCAGGGGCTAAAGCTACCCATCTCTGCCTCTTCTGGCAACCAACCATTCTGTTGAGGAGTCGGAGTGAGGATTCTCCTTCCACAGCAATTGGTCAGCTCCCTGAGGAGGCAGGGAAGGACCGGACACTCTCCGGCCCGGATTGGTGCATCGCCAGTGCAGAAGGACCCCAGTGACACACAACAGCTAAGTGGCCCATCTGGCCTGGGGAGCAGCGGGAAGGTGTCAGGTGAACAAAGCGCTCAGCTCCAGCTGTTACTATTAGACTGTGACAATGAGAACTTCAGTGGATTCTGGCAATGTCGCTGTAGGGGAGGGAACACTTTGCCTCAGTCAAAGATGAAGTGAGATAAGTGTGCTGACACAATTGCATCAGGTTCTGGCCAGTGTGGAGAACAGGTCAGAAGGGTTTACACTCAGTTCACCGTGATGGACTTTTCCTCCAGGAATCTGTGCAATCCCCTTTTGAAGGCATCTGGGCCAGATGCCATCACCACATCCTGTGGCAGCGAGTTCCACAGACTAACAACATGTTGCATGGAAATAGGTGATCACGACCATGGCAGATTGTAAGGACATATAAGAACATAAGAACAGCCTTGCTGGAACAGGCCACAGCCCTTCCAGTCCAGCATTCTTTCTCCCACAGTGGCTGACCATTTACTTCAAGGGATTCTGTATTATATAGAAAGGGCTGGGAGGTTGCAATGCTAGTTGGCAATTAGAGGCCATCATGAGGGTGGTTCGGATCACTGGATTCGGGCGCACTTGGAGGATCAGCCTTTGAGGATGACTGAGATCATGACCTGCTTAAAATCTTGATAGTTGGGAGATGGGTGCTAGACAGCTGACCCCAATGTCACCTGTCTAGAACAGGCTAGACCTCTGCTCCTGGGCTTATGGGGAGAACTCACAGCAAGCTTATGGTTTAATACCTGAAGTTTACTACCTCTTTTTCACTTCATCACCCTGCTTATTTCGGGTGTGGGGGGAAGCGCCATATAAGACTGTCAGCTTTTTCACCTAAAAATCAAGATTTGTGTTGCAGTATATCAAGGATGCATATGTGTATGTTTGTGGAAAGATACCTTTTATAACTTTCATACTTTCTATATCTTAACAAATACAATAACCTCTCTGCTCCTAATAAAATTTAATGATATTAGAGTGGAAGGACCGTAGAAGGAAAATGATGACTAAGAAGATGCCACTTCTCAAGATATAGAAAGTATGAAAGAGACATAAAGCTCATCCTTAATTATTGGGATTTCCAGATCAATGCTACGATAATGCATTTTGGATAGAAGTCAAGTTTCCCCACCCTTCACCCAGGTACATTCGATTACAAAAGCAAAGCTATGGGTGGTTTCAAAAAGAACAACAGAGAAAATAACACCCCCACCTTTCTAGATTTTTTTCATGGATTTTCTTGATTGTGGCAAGAATGTCTTCTTGCCCTCTTCTGAATTTTTCTTATCAATCCCAGTGTGCTATGGAAATGAAAGGTGAGCTCACCTTTCTCCCGCTACATTAGGGAGGCACCCTTGCATTTGATCACCTATCCTGGAATATATTGAGGGAATAAATAACAGTGAATAATGGCCTTCATGCTAGTAGCTTTTGCAGTTTCCGGGACTCCTTGATGGAGTTATAGCCTCTATCACTCACCACAGTCCTAGGTCATATATTATATCGCACATCAATCCATGTTCTTTTCCACCACTGCCTTTTCTCCTCCTCCTTTTCTTCCATTTTCTCCTTTCTCACTTTTGCCCTTCTTACAAGGGGTGGGTGAAAGTTTCAGTGGGGGTTAAGGTGGCATACCCCACACCCACCCATATCTGAATCCTAGCGCTCATTCATAAATATGAATGAAAAGAACTTTGGACTTCCACTGTGGGGGAGGGGGGAAGTACACCTGGGCATCTTTTGAGTAGTTCGGTTTTGGAAGGATTAAGACCTTTGGGCAGAATTTCAGTTGAGCAGCAACAGAAACATAATAGCAAACCTATGGCATTTTGTCTCCTCTGATGGGTGGCCTTTTAGTGAGCTGTGGTGGCTCAGTGGGCTAGAGTGCTGAACACTGTTGGCTGCAAAGTTGGCAACTTGGTGGTTTGACTCCTGGGTGCCACGCAGTGGAGCGAGTTCCCGCTGTTAACCCCAGCTCCTGCCAACCTATTATGTAAATGCAAGTAGATAAATAGGTACCGCTGTAAAAAGTGGGAAGGTAAACAGTGTTCTGTACACAGAAATGCATTCAGCCTTGCCAGCCACATGGCTATGGACTTGCACAGCACTGGCGCTTTGGCTTGAAAACGGAGATGAGCACCACCCCTAGAGTTAGACATGACTAGCACACATGTGCGGGGACTTTACAGTTTACCTTGTGTGTTTCACCACTTGTCAGTTGTGTGTCGTATTTCTCACCCAACCAGCTATGAAAGAGAGTCTACTGGAGGTGGGGAAATCCTGTATAAAAATGGGGAAGTGAACTGGTCCTTCTATGGAGCTGAGTTAGCTTTGTCATCTCTTTTATATGTCATCCTGTGAAGTTTCTGCTGTATAACATGGATGTGGCAATTCGACGCAACAATAGTGTCCCCATAGATCTGTTGAATTTGGCCAGTGGAAATGTCATTTGGTCTGCTTTTATATGAGCTAGCTTTATGAAATTGGCAAATTCCTTCATAAATGAAAATGGAAGAACTTACATAAGAACATAAGAACATAAGAGGAGCCATGCTGGATCAGGCCAAAAGTCCATCTAGTCCAGCTTCCTGTATCTCACAGTGGCCCCGCCAAATATGTCCGGGAGTGCACAAGACTAGATATCTGTCTCCTGATACCACTCCCCTGCATCTGGCCCTTGAAGTACCCTGGTTTTAAGCCTGGAGATTACACATCTCCATCATGGTTTGTAACCTCCAGGAATCTGTCCAATCCCCTTTTGAAGGCATCCAGGCTTGATGCCATCACCACATACTGTGGCAGGGAGTTCCACAGACTAACAATATACTGGGTAAAAAAAAATTTCTTTTGTCTGTTCTTACTCTCCCAATCCTCAGTTTGAATAGCTGTCTTCTAGTTGTGGTATTTTGTGAGAGGGAGGAGAGTGTCCCTCTATCCACTTGACTCATGTCCTGCATCATTTTGTACGTCTCAATCATATCCCCCCTCGAGCGCCTTTTTTCCAGATTAAATAACTTGAATGGGAAGAAGGAAAGCTTCATTCATTCCTAAACGCCATCTTCTCAACACAGTGTCTTACAAGTCTCTGGACTGTATTTTGTCCTCTGTTTAAATAAAGATTTAGCTCACATAATAATTTGTCCACTTGTGTTTCACCACAGGGGTGTGGTGGCTCAGTAGACTAAGGCTTCTAAAAACTGTGAGCTGCAAAGTCAGCAGGCAGTTTGAATCCCGGGTGTCACACAGCGGAGCGACCTCCCGCTGATAACCCCACCTCCTGCCAACCTATCAGTTCGAAAGCGTGAGTGCAAGTAGATAAATAGGTATTGCTGTAAAAAGCAGGAAGGTAAACCAGTGTTTCCTTGCAACTATGCTGGCCACGTGGCCATGGACTTGCACAACACTGGCTCTTCGGCTTGAATACGAAGATGAACACCACCCCTAGAGTCAGACACAACTAGCATGCAAGTGCGGGGGGAACCCTTTATTTCAACACAATATTTTCAGCTGATTTAGTGGTTTAGATATCTGATTGCAGAGCCAGATATTCTGTGTTGGATTCCTCACTTGTGCCTCCCTGTCTTGGACTTGATGATGGACTTCCAGCTTTGAACTTGTTGGTCTGTAGGATCGCTTCCAGCTCTACAGTTCTAAGATAGATCAATGGCAAAACCCTCCTCCCCTTTCTTTGTTTTGTTCTTGGTTGGTGTCTTTGCATTGGACATTTGTAGCCCACGGATGCCACTTTATCTGCCTATTGCCACATCCCATGGGATACTGGGATATGTATTCCAATGTAGTACTGTACTGAGAATTTTCTACTAGAGAGCTCTAATCCACTTCCCTAAATTACAGCAGCCAAGTTCTGTATCAGGGAACACTTAAGGACCTATCACAGCTGCATTTGTCAGAATTTCAGGTGATGGATTTATGGCAATTTTTGTGGTATGAAATTCTAAATTGGATTCGGGAAGAATAATTGCTGAAGTCATTTACATTGATGTCTCAGCATGATTTAACACATCAGTGAGGAATGTGTCAAGATTCCTCACCTCCAGATAAAGGAGTCCTCCCACCCCACAAAGTCTCTGCTGCAATCAGCTTGGAAGACCTCTGGTTACTTTTCATTTGAGAAGCAAAGCAGATGCACATGGAAAAAAAACTATGTCCAACAGAAAAGTTGCATTGTTTTAAAAAAGATGCAAAGAATGCAAGATGCAAAGAATCCACAAGTGCTTCCACTGATCATGTGTATTAATATGAATTGCAGGATGATGTAGGCTAACCCCAAGTAAGGTTGCTCAACTGTTGGACAGTTTTGCACAAGATGCTGGACCTCTGCTGAGAATTCTGGGAAATACATTACTCTCCTCACTAAAAGCTGCTATTCATCATCCTTGTGTCAGAGGATGAACCAAGTCGAGAACTGCATCTTTAGTGTGGATACACTCCAGATTATGGTTGTGTGGCCCAAGATCCCATAATTGTTGTGTTGCAAGGGTAACTTGCTGGGATGGGGAACTTGATTACTTCCTCTCCTTCCCATGCTTCAGTGCCATCACTGCAGATGGCTAGAACTAGGGATGGGCACCTTACGAAAAATGACACACTGTGAGAACTTTGCCCGTCAAGGTACCCCATGTTTCTGTTGTGAGGCCTCTATGTATTGGAAAGAGATCCACAGCAAATTCTGAATTGCAGTGACGATGGGGTGCACCTAACATTGCTAGGAAACATCATCAGCAATAGAGTTGATGGCTCTGATGTAAGTGCAGCCATGGATTTTAAATCTAAACCTTACAGGAGGCATCCAAGATCTTAACCCATTTGGAGGAGAGGAACGAGAGGCAGGGCCACACCTGAATAATAAAGCACAGTGGACATCAATACCTGGTGTCTTGAATTGAAAGGGCCAGGTAATTAAAAAACCTCTACTTGAAAACCTGGAGAGCCTCTCCCAATCAGATCATACCAAAGGTGCGGAATTTGGCCCTCCAGTTATTGTTGGGACTACTGTTCTCCTTGTCCCCTGGCCAAAAGCTGTGCAGGCTGGGGCAAATGGAATTGGAAGTCCACCAAAATTCACAAGAAGCCAGATTCATCCCTCTGCAGTTGGGGCAATACTGGGTAAAAATACAAACACTCAGACCTTACTAGGACCCTGAGAGAAGAGGAGTAACCCTCAGGCATCCTTTGAGGATGACCTCCGAGTGTGAAATGAGAGTAAAAAAGTCAAGGTATTTCAGTAAAAGGATGTAGCAAGCCAGGAACACGGGCCATGGACAGACAGGATAATCAGATCACAGGCTTAAGCCTGAGGGTTACTCCTCTTACCTGAAAAGCGAAGGAACAGCAGAGTGAAAAAGTGGAAAGGAGAGGATAAGGGAGAGAACACAAATGCCAAGCAATATCATGTATATGTTTGAAAATCATGGAATTACTTTTTCTTTACAACTGACTGATACCCAGGAGAGTGTTGCCTGTGTGGTTTGCAGGGCTTGTTGCTCCACATAAGCAAAAAAAAAAATGTCCCCTAGGATATGCCTGTGAAGATTCTCTGTCATCCAGGTGAGTTTATCTGGAAGTAGGGACATGGCAACTGGACTTCTTTTCTTGAGAGATTGAAATGTTTCGCTGCTCATCCAAAGAGCTTCGTCAGTCTGAAGAAAGCTGTTTGGATGAGCAGTGAAACACCTCAGTCTCTCAAGAAAAGAAGTCCAGTTGCCATGACTCAACTGCCAGGTCCCCAAGGATCCACCTGATGCTCATGGCATGGAAAGCCAGTAGCAGGGGACAAACTGGTTTTCAAGGAAGGCTCTTCATCCTTTCTCCTCTCAACAAGCAAGTTCTGAACATGCTTCTGAGGAACCTTTGGGTTTTTAGGAAAGCAATTTGAAAACCATTGCCTTCCCTTGCATGACGGCGTGGCTCTTAATCTCTTCCTGCATTCATGATGAATTGATCATTACCCAAGCACGTGATAGTATAACAAACTGTCCCACGTTTTATAGCTCCCATTGATTGCTCTGAAGCATTTTGACTCTGAAAAGACTGGCTGAGAGGCCATGCTAGTGTGTGGCACATCTCCATTAACTTGGATGGAGTGGTGCCAGTGTTACAGTTGCTGTGGGTATTTTCTTTTAATCCAAGGTTAGCCCTGCCTTGGAGCTTAAATGGTTTTGGCACACATAGTTCGCTGCCCATCTGTGTGCACGCTGTGTCATTCATGAAGATGGAGAAGAAAGGCCAGCTTTATTTCGAGCGGTTCGGAATTGTTACAACCCTACATGCCATCAGGAAGCCGAGTCATGTTTATTGTGGGTTTTCAAAAGCGCATTTCTGCTCCACCTCTTGATCTGTTAGCTGCCCACTGCAGCAGTGGTACCATCAGACAATGAATATAAACATTTTATCCACAAGAACAAAGACATCCAGTGATAAAATGGAAACATCAGATGGTCGTAACAGGTAAATAGACCCTTGTCCACGCCAAACCTCCCAGCAACACCTCACTCTAAAAACATCAGAGGTTTGTGAGGGGGAAAAATTCAGTAGATTCTCTTTGAAATGCAGATTTATTCAGGGCTTTAAAAATGAACAATGAAATTGATTTGCAGGAGATTTAGGACAAACACAACCCCAATCTGAGCCATGCCTAGTGCTTCTGTACCTGGAACATCCATATAAGACCTTGGACTTGGTTCAGCTATACAGTACTTGATGCTTTTGGTCCTGCAACACCTCCGTCTCTTCTCATTGCATTCTGTTTCCATTTCTCTCCTTTCAAGTTCTTGACCATCTCTATAATGGAAAGAATGCAGAAGAACAAGTCTCCAGGAGCATTGCTGTGGCCTGGGGGCAGGTCCTTGCTTCGTCCTGTTGCCGCCCTGAAATTACACACATGCACATGACTTGGCCTGATTAGCACATTGGTCTGAAGACAGTCTGCATTACTCTTATGCAGATTCCACCTAGATCCCCAGACATTCCCCTTCCCTGGTTGTGGACACACCTATAGTTAGAAGGTTAGGGAAAGAGTTGTGCTGTGGGGATTCCATACCCCACTTGGCTCTGAACCCTGAAATAAGTTGGCAGCACCAAGGCAGCCTTTAGGCCCTGGATTTCCAGAGACCAAGCAGGAACCTGGTGTGGTTGAGCTGACCTGGAGATGACCTCACTCAGGAGGCCAGAGAAACAATGGCACTCCCGGATATCAGGATATCAGGCACATCATCAAGCACATCTGGTCCGTGACCAGCCCAGAGTCCCTTCCTCTCCCCTTATCAATGATTCCCCACTAGCCAAGCATTTCCTAAGATAAGGGTGCATACTCCCTGCACCAGTGGAATGCTTACGTGATTAAAATGTGATACTTACGTGATACTTCCTCTGTCTTCCTCTGTCCTATTGTGTTACTGTCACCATTAAGACCTCTTGGTCCCAGGCACACCACAGAGACACTCACACACACCCACACACAGACACGCATACACACGGACACCCATGCACAGAGAGACGCAGCCTGGGACCAGAGATTATTGTACCCCAAAACTCTGTGTATGCGTAATTAATAATGCTACATTATGCGTTCTTTGCAATATGAATTAACTAGAAGCACCAAAGCCATTCCTGCCAAAATGTACATCATCTTTGGTAGCATTGCTCGGTAAGATGGAACACAAGTGAGGTAGTGGTTAAGTTTTCCTTCTGGCTATGTTATTTTCAGCTTTATCTGGGCTGAATGTCCTAGCACTTTCCCCTCCTTTTCTAACTTGTTATGTAAATAAACAGAATTTGTCATTTTATTTAATTGCAATCTGTGTGCCAATTTGTGGCAAAGAAAGCAGAAATGTGCTGTTTTCTTCAGCATGAGTCATACCAAACGCAACTGTGGCTGGTGTGAAAACCCTCCGGGCTCAAACCATATGTGTTTATCAACTACTTTTGTGAATCCAACAAAGAGAGGCGATAACACATTATGGGACTTATTCTGACCCTTCTCTAAACAGACACATCTCTTCTCCACACTGCCCAGGCACCCTATTTACAGAAGGACTCATTTCCCCCTTGTGTGGAAATAGCTTTACATCTGCAGAAAGGGCTAAGGCAAGGTCTCCAAACAGAACAAGTAAGGTAGGGGTTTGGGGGGGTCATGAAAATGCAAGGAAATATTATTTCTCAATTTATTATGGTTGCAAATTCTGTTTCGACTCTGGGTGAGTCACAAAACCTATTTTCCTTGTTCAGGTAACAAAACCAATTGATGAGTTGTACCTACAACCCACCTTGGTGAATGTCGGTGTATATGTTTGTGTGCCTACGAATGCAACGGCACTTGTGATTCTGTCTGAGGGAGCAACCTGTCTTTGTTGTTATGCCTCCGGCAGGAACTGCCCTGGCTTTTGTTCCTTTCCTGGGTAGGTTCGGCCTTGGGGCCTCACACTGCCAACCCCTGATCTTAACATTTCACACAAAGCCTCCTGATAGAGAGAGGCATACTGTAGCTAAGGAAGGATGTGAACATGCAAAGTTTTATTAAAATATGAAGCTATCTACACAGGCATCAAAGTCATGCACTGTCCCCAGTCCACAACAATTGTAGCCCAGTATATTTCTTGCCCTGTCTTAAAATCTCTCATATTTTACCTCAGGAGAACAAAGTGATTCCCCATATCACTCGAAATTCTTCCCCGTTAAGGTAATTATCTTTGGCTTGTATAGCAGCTTATTTTTTTTCCTTCTCCTTGCACTATCAATAGGCTGGCTGAATGAAGTACAACATAAAGGATTTTTATCTCTGCTATTGATTGCTCAGGAAGCAATGGATTTGGGATAGGCCCAAGTCTCCTCTGGAGACTATTTATTTAAATTGTGTGTGCAGAGGGGGAGGGGGGACTGTCTTATTTGGGGGAGGGAAAATAACTTAAAACTTTGATTTAACAGTACAAAAGAGAACACTGCTTAATCCCTGAAGTAGGAAATTGCTTTTCTTCATGATCCATTGCCTTTGTGCTGTTTCTGGTTACTGGGGCTGAAGGAGAAGAGAGGCACATCCTTGCTGTCTTTTGCAGCTTTTCTGCTTTTTCTTTCTTTCTTTCTTTCATTCATTCTTTAAACAATTATTTTTTTTATCTGTCTCATCGCTTGAAACGTGGCTAAATGGTCACGGAAAGTGTGTGACATATTATTATTATTGTGTTATTATTATTGTCTTATTGTCTTATTGTCTTCTTATTGGATTGGCTATTATATGTTCTTTATATGGATTTATATTTTGTTTTATTATGCATTCTCTGTTGCACACCACCCAGAGTTCCTTTTGGAAACTCAGGCGGTCTATAAATAAATAAATAAATACAATGGGGGATGAGATCTACCTGTGAAATGCTATTTGCATCTCAAGTGGCCATTTTAAAATAATAAAGCAAGGGAGAAGTTTGCACGGGAAGAAAACAGAAGAGAGAAATGAAGGACGTGATTCTTCAGACTTTGTAGCTACAGCTTCCAGTGCTACTTGAGTGCCCAGTGGAACTAATTCAGGAGCACATTCCCAGAATATAGTTAGGTTTCTTTTCTTTTCTCTGTTCTTTCTCTGATGGCCCTGTGAGGATATCATAAAACAGAGGAATTTGTACACAGCTGCTTTGGAAAGGATGCTAGCTCCCCCCCCCCCCGACACACCTGCCATCTTCTGAGCCACTGATGCCATGCGTTGGCTAGAGGCCTTGACGATGTGAGTTGATGTTTATTTGGCATGTGTGGTAAAAAGAGTGCAGTGCTGCAGAAGGCTGATTGTACATCACTTGTACAACTTTCTCTCTGTGTTAGGAACAAGGTGGTGTTGTAATGACATGAATGCACGCCATTAAACCAGGGTGGATTTGATTTCAGTCAAATTGTTTTGAAACACAATTTAAATTGCAACCCCAAAAAAAGGAATTAAAATTATTTGAATTTTTTTAAAAAAAATCTGATTTTTTTGACAATTTAAAATTTTTATAAATCATTTTTCACATCATGATTTAAGTTACGATCCAGGTTTTATTAAACTGTGATTTAAAGTGCGGTTTAAAGAAAGTGCAACATTGCCCTCTTTTTGCACCCTCATGCCAAATAAGCATCCATTTGATTTTCAGAAATTGATGGGTTTTAGTCAGCCTGCATTAAAGCAATGGCCTGCTTGGCATGTACAGTACAAGTGCATGTTGGGGTAAAAAAAAAAACCTGTAGTTTGATCCATGAACAAAGAAGGGGACAATTCACAGCATGAAACTCACTGTTAAGGAACTGCTGCCAGCTCGTTGGACAAATCTTTGTAACGCAAATGCATTTGCTTTCAAGCAGCAGATGAGCAGTAAAAGTTCCCATGTGCTTTGAAGCGATGGCTGCCTTTTGTTGGCATGACTTTTAGTTATGGCAGCCATGTCCAAAGTTTGGCCCGGGGGTCAAATCCGGCCCGCCAGGCCATTTTGATTGGCCCGGCGGCTGGCTGGCCAGCCCCCCTTCCTCCCTTATTTGCTTGTTCATTTGTTGTGAGTTTTGGGGCTGTTTGGCTGTGTTCTGGGAGTCAATGGTGTTCTGGGTCAGTGGGTGGGGCTTGCAAGGGGTCAGTGGGTGGGGCTTGATGTGGGGTCAGGGTCAGGTAGGAGCCCCCCCCCACATTCTCAGCCACCAAATCTGGCCCTCCTTCCAAAAAGTTTGGACACCCCTGAGTTATGGGCTTTTCCTATAGTTTCTGGAGCAAGGATTGGCTTGGGTGTAGAAATCCCCCCCCCTCTTCTGTGCAGTCTTGCATGGCCTCTGGATGGGAGGAGGAAAGGTGCCAGTCCATCACCGGGTCCTGCAGGAAAGCTTTCCTTAGATTATATGAATTCAGGCTACCTGGGAGGGAATTGAAAGAACAAACCAAAACATATGGGCAGGCCAAAACTTTAAGGAAAAGCATAGGAAAAGTCTGCTGCTTCCCCCCTCCCCCGGGAATTTCCCGACTTTGGCCAGGGGACAGCATTCAGACATGCAGGACCTGCCAGGTGGTGGAAAGGGATACAAACCAGGTTAAGCTTTAATCATGCTTCATTTGGCTGCAGATAACAGTGTCCCTTAGAGGGTATTTTTTTAATGGGATCAGGCAAAAGTTATGGAGCTCTAGCCTATCATTTTGGCACTGACCTGATCCATAAATGGAACCTCTATGTTCAGAGGCAATATGCCAGATGCTGATGAAATGGGAGGATAATCACTTTTTATGCTTTGTTTGTGAACAGCCAGAAGACAAGCAGATGGGCAGGGGGATATGCAACCAACATGCATGCAACACAGAGCCACGGCCACATGGCTGCATCGTCTGCCAAAGACGGGGAGATTTGTTCTCAGGGAGGAGAGCTCCCAGGACATCCCTAAACAGCCTAATGACTGGTTGGTTTATTTTGGGGCCAGCAAGTGAGTGTCACAGTTTGTAATGCTTCATCTCTGCACTTAGTGCTGTAATAAGAGCCTCGGGGCACAGCAGTTAAACTGCTGTACTGCAGCTATAACTATGCTCACAATCCATGGTTCTACTCCAAGTAGCAGGCTCAAGGTTTACTCAGCCTTCCATCCTTCTGAGGTCAGTAATATAAATACCCTCTGTGTGTGTGTGTGTGTGTGTGTGTGTGTGTGTGTGTGTGTGTGTGTGTGTGTGTGTGTGTGTGTGTGTGTGTGTGTGTGTGAGAGAGAGAGAGAGAGAGAGAGAGAGAGAGAGAGAGCAATGTGTAGCCTGCATAATTACTTGTAGTGCTTTAAGCGCTATGGGGTGCTATAGAAGCAGAACACTTTGATTTTGCTTTTAGTAGATTAGAAGTCTAAATCAGTGCAAAGCAGCAAATGACACATTAATCAGGACATTTTCCTGCTTTGAGAGGGGGGTTGGAAGGTGATGGCTTTATAGGCTTCTTCCAGTAAATCATGGTCCTTCGAGTTACCTCTCCTCAAAGAGAATTCAGCTGATCAATCCTTTTACATATCTCTCCATTGGAGAGGATTCCCTGAATTGGCAGGTATCTGAGTGTTCTTCCTGGCAAGTCTGCCTCCTGTCTTTCATCTCTGAAGTTCAGCTGTGAGCTGGAGCAGGGAGGGATGTAGCGGCTGAGACTGTTTAATCTTAAAGAAGGTGAAGCGAAACCAGAGATTGATCTAGGACAGAGGCACCAAATGCTAGCTTGGGTTTTGTAAGCCTCTGTAAACACTTATTCCCTCCTCTAGATTCTTGGTTCTGTTATATGGATGGGACAGAGAGCTTTTAAAAGGGGAGGGGTGACTTTGCCAATGAAGCATTTGAAACGGGGCTTTTCAGGCAGAATGGTAAGGATCAAGAGAGTGGCAAGTGAAGAAATACTGACGGTCACAATACACACAAGCTACATAAAACTGTAATGTTCTAGCCCTGTGATGTGAAGTGAAAGGTGCAGATTGCTACAGCTCATCATTCATAGTAAAATAAGTCACAAAAGAGACAGGTGTTTGGGTTGAAGGACTTTGAAGTTTTATTCAGATGAAACATCGGTTAGAGCTTTTTGCATCCAAAGTCAAAATAGCCACGATCATACTCAACCGCTAATGGTGGTGGTGATGGTGGTGGTAGTTGTTCTTGTAGCAGTAGTGGGATGAAGAGGAGGAGGAAGGTCAGCAGCAGCTAAGGTTGACAAGTGGCATATTTGGGGATTTGCTAAAGGATCAGAATCCCTGGATCTGGAGTCTTTCAGGGGCATGTCCAACTTTGTTCTACCTGCATTCATTTTTAATTACAGTGGAACCTTGACTTACATGCCGCTTGACTTACAGCATATTTGACTTGCAGCAAGAAGGGGCCTGTTTGACTTGCGCCGCGGGCTCTGACTTAAAGCTCGGAGCCCCCGGCGCAAGGCCCCGGAATCGGGCGGCAGCCATGACCCAGATCACGGCTGCCGCCTCCAAACTGCTCCTGCCTTCTTCCTCTCCTCCAGCAGTGGCGGCTTCGGCGAGGCCAGCTCCGAGCACCTGGAGCTGGTCCTTGGCTTTGCTGAAGCCGCCACTGCCGCCGGAGGAGAAGAAGGGCCGGGAGGTCAGGTCTGGCCTCGCTGGTTAGACAGTTGGCTCAGTCTTGTAAAAAATCTGAAGCATTTTAGTTGGGGAGCTGTACAGTTATGGGACTCTAATGGTAAGCATAGGGTTGTTCAGAACTTGGAACGTCAGGTTAAAAATCAGTAAAACTTAAATGTTAGACATTGTTGCTATGAGCATTAAAAATGGAGGCATATAACTTGTGGACTATAATTCCACTGCCTCCTCCTCTCTTTGAAGACACATTTCATTTACATCCCTGGAAGGAATATCCTATCCCAGTCAAATTTGTGTTAAATTGCTGTTTTCAGGGGTCTTTTTCATCGTCTGGACCAGATTAATCCACTTTCCCCATTACTTTCTATGGGAAAAGTTCATTTGACTTAAGGCATGCTTGACTTATGTCTAGACCTCCGGAACGTATTAATGACATAAGTCAAGGTTCCACTGTAAGTACAAAAATATTGCAAGTATCCCACATGAAACTAAATCTGGGAAGGGTCACCCTGCCTGGGAAAAGAAATCTAATGAAAATTCCAAGAAGTCTCCAGGAGTGACAAATGTCCTTCAAGAAACAATCTCTCTCTCTCTCTCTCTCTCTCTCTCTCTCTCTCTCTCTCTCTCTCATTTTGTGCCATCAGAATGGATTTCAAAAGTTCAGAAGTAGGTGCTTACAGTTTTTTTTTGGGGGATGTTGGGGGAGGTGAGGAGTAATGCAGCTTTTGATGGGATGTTGGTCCCCAGATTTCTGGATCTTGTCTTCTTTTGTGCTGGACATCCCGGTTTGTTTAGCAGTTGCTCTAGTGGGGGGTACGATTACAGGGGAAGGCAATGAGCTGCATGGAGGCGGTGTACCATTTGTTCAGGATAAACTGGGATTCCCCAGATTGTTTTGTGCCACTGCAGTCAGTTTTCCTTTTATCGGCTCTCCCGAGCCACTGTTTGCTTTGCTGCAGTTGTTAGCCCTGCAAATGAATCAGGGGCCAGACTTGCAAAAAAGAAAAAAGAAAAAGAAAAAAAGAGGCCATCCGAGAATGTTTAGCACAATAGTGCTGAATCTGTTTATTTATGTAACGGAAAGCCGGAAATGTATCTCTGTGTTTTGATTATTTTAAGCTTTGCTTGTGTGAGATGGTGAAGAAAATAGCAAGTTGCTGCCATATGCCCAATAAAGGAATCATTAGAAAAGCATTAGCAGATTAATCCAGCCGACTGTGTGGTTTATATGATCGGGAAGGCAATAAAGTAAGTTCATTAGTTTACCATCTTAATGTTTTCCACTGTACCTCAAAGCAGGCAGCAACAATTCCGCTGAGGCACAGCAGATCTCAGGAACACCTGTCAAGAAAAACACAAGGCTCTCCAGGGAACCTGTCTTGGCAACATAACAGAGGAATCACAAGGACAAGGAGGAGGGAAGCCCAGCATCCCTCTTCCCCAACGTTCACAGAACAGGGGCATACTCCTGTCTCCTCTCCATATGCAAGGGAAAGTTTTGGCAGCCTGAGTTTCATTCGCATTGGCAAAGAAGACATTTGGAATGCTATGACATTGGAAACAGTTGTTTTAGGTGCCTCTGTATACAAGCGGAACACGTATTCCCTGGGGGAAACTGCAGTAAGCCCACAGGGCTGATATTGTCAGGTCTTACTACTACATGTGCTCAGAAACGTATGCCGGCATGTGTACTCAATGAATCCAGAAGCATACGATGGAGTACAGCAGGAGCCCCGTATCTACTGATTCATTATCCACGGATTCAGTTATCCATGGTTGGTAGAGGAAAAATAAATAAATAATTCAGCAGCCACAAAGCAAGCTATTGTCACAAACAGCAGCTGTAAAGCAAGCGACTGTCGTAAACAACAGCCATAAAGCAAGCTACTATCTCAAAACAGCAGTTATAAAGCAAGCTACTGTCAGGAAACAGCAGTTTGGGGGTGAGTGGGCAGGTGTTCTCTCTTATCCACGGTTTTCATTTTCCAGGGTGAGGCCTGGAACCAATCCCCAGTGGATACCAGGGTCCTACTGTACACACAGAAACATGGTCCACACCGTTTAGATCTTAGCGTGCCCTGGAAATGTAAATCCTGGCTTTCATTGACTTGGCAAGGTGAATGTGAATGCTTGGAGTTGACACTGTACTGTCTTCCCGCTCAGTTACTGTAACACAGTAGGCTTGGTGGAGATCTCAGGGAAAATGGGTCTAATTTCATGATTCCCCCATCTGTTTTGTAAAATGTACAGTACTAGGAAATGTGAAAGATTGTGGCTTTGTTCTATGATTAAGTAAAAGTAGTAGCACTGGGTGGATTGCTTGTGTCTTTGCAACCAATCAAACTATTTTTTTGTTAATTTAAAAGGGATACAGACCCCCTATCCATTTCCCTGAGTAATCATCTATCAATGCAACCAGTGCTGGCCCAGTCCCATAACCAGGCCTGAAGCCAGATTGAAATGGATCTAGGTAGTTTATCTCATCCAGAAACCTCTGGAGCTGTGAGACCACAACCCGCTCTAGGACATTTCCCAAGAATGTGATATTTGATACTGGTGGATAATTGTTCAATATTGTTGGATCTAAGGAGGGCTTTTTAAAAGTGGTTTTACTATTGCCTCTTTTAAGCATGCTGGAATCCTGCCTTGTTGTAAGGAGGCATTGACTACTCTTCCTAACCAGTTTGCCATACCTTCTCTGGCAGCTTTTATTCCACTATGTTTCTTGTGTGGGGGTGTATCAGCTTAGTTTATAGCCCGGACACTACCGGTTTTCAAGCTTTGTCCTGCCACTGCCCCGGAACATTTATTTTCCTGGAAGCATCCCAGGTCGGCGACGGTTGTCAGCAGTAGAGGGGGTACAAGGTGGTGTGGCTGCGGCTTGGTGGAGTAGGAGGGGGAAATGAGTGGTGTGTGTGTGTGCGTGCGCGCGCGCGTGCTAGGCATGTAGGCATGCTTGCAGGCGCACTTGTGCGCGGTGTGTGGGGGCAGCCTGTGAGGCATTTGTGTTTGTATTTGTGCATGCGTGCCTATGTGTGCGTGCACATTACACCTCTCTCCTCCCGTTCCAGCAGGTACTGGGATGAACTTGACAGGTTAGGCTTAGTGGCACAAATGGAAATGAAACAGCTGGATAGGTTAGTGGTTTGGGTCTCTGGCTGCAGAGACAGGGGCTGGACATGATGATCCATACGGTCCCTTCCAGTTTTGTAGTTCTATGATGATGATGATGATGATGATGATGATGATGATGATGATGATGATGATGATGATGATGATGGCGGCGGCGGCGGCGGTGGCGATGACGACGACGACGACGACGATGATGATGATGATGATTTTTCAGCAAATTGGAAAACACATTTGGGTTGTATGGGGAACAATATCTGGGTTTCACATCAACTTATTTCGAAGGGGTTGGACAGTTCCCAACTCAATGCAGAAACAGTTGCTTCTGATTAGAATCTCCGCAACGGTGACATTTCTTGCCACCCTTACTCTTCCCTTTCACAAAACAGATCCCTTAGATCCAAAATCCAGCATCCCGTGGTCCATGACAAGCAACTGGGGTTGTGTTAAGGCGGCGGGGGGGGGAATGCATGTGGTTGTGAAACTCAGCCTGCATATGCAAGGGAACAGAACAAGGGAGGCATGGGGTTCAAGCACAGAGGGAAGTACTGTGGACCTCCCTGTGGGAGAGCAGCAGATGGGGAAATTAGCAGGGAAAGGTTAACTGTTTACGCAACTCTTTGTGACCTCAATATTTGCCTCAATTGCCACTCATTCACAGCCCGTCAACTGTTAATCTTTTCCCTCTGGGTTTCCCCATCCGTAGTGGAATGCCAGGAGAGAGGATGGGAAATCGGCATGGAGCCAAGAGGAACCCAAAGGCGGGGTGCTTTGGAACTGGTTGCGAACTGTCCAACGTGCTTGACATAATCTGCCAATGCTAGGTCTCAAGATGAAAATGCACCTTGGATGGTTCATCCCAAAGTCACTTCATAGGGCTCATGTGAGAACATACAGGGGCAATTCTCTCTCTCTCTCTCTCTCTCTCTCTCTCTCTCTCTCTCTCTCTCTCTCTCTCTCTCTCTCTCTCTCTCTCTCTCTCTCTCTCTCTCTCTCTCATCTTTTCCTTAGGTTGTTGCTGCTTGCCTGAATTCAAAGTAGCCAATAAGTGGGCAGATGGGTGGTTGGGTGAGCAAGCAGGGCAGGCGGGCAGAGGGGAAGACAAGCAAGTGGGCATGCAGGTGAGGAAACAGGGCAGGTGGGCAGAGAAAGACACAATGTACCATATTTCCCCATATATAAGACGTGAATAAGACAACACCAACTTTTCCAATTCAAAATTACAGTTTTGCAACTGTGCAGTTCTCTCCTCAGCTTATTTCCGTGGATAAGATGGCCCTCAAATTTTAGTCTAATAATTTTAGATGAAAATATAGTCTTATACACAGGAAAATACTGTACATCAACAGAGGGGTTTACATACACCCAAATAATTGAAATAATTCGGTAGCACCAGCAATTTAAAATAAAGGTCCCTTTGATAGGAAAGCATTTTACCTCTCTTAACAACAACAACAACAAACAACAACATAATTCCTAGGCAAATAAATAAATAAATAAATAAATAAATAAATAAATAAATAAATAAATAAATAAACTAAAATAAAATAAAATAAACTAAACTAAAATAAAATAAAATAAAATAAAAAATAAAATAAAATAAAATAAAAATCCGTGCTTCTCTCTACATCATGGAGACACTGTAATTAAAGCTGATTTTTAAAACCAAAACCAGATTCAACAGCAGTTCTTATTGTCAGTGGAACTGGTCTCTTGGTTAGTTCCTGAGACAAACACAGAGAATCAGAACCAAAAAAAAAAAGTACCACAATGGTGATCTCGCCTGCTGACCTAGAGTGTGGATGCTTCAGAAATGAGTCATGCTTCCCCACTCTGACTTTAACCTAGAAATTGAAAGGAACTCTTCTGGGTTTCAATATGGCAGACAGTGAAGCATTTGCACTTATCCAGTGTCCCCGAATTGTGCTTACTGTAGAAATGAAACTGTTTCAATCAATTCCAGATACAGAGTATGTGTGTTTCAAATTTGCAGCTGAAAAGCTTAACAAAATTCTGTGATCACAATGTTTAGAAGAGAAAGAATTAGGGGTGTTAATGAATCGGAATGCAAGAGAAAGCAAAACGGACCATTTTTGCCCATTGCTAGTGCATTTCCCTTGATCACCAAATTTCTCATGAACATCCAGGAGCACCCAGATTGCTTACAGAGTGGCCCCACTTTGCTAGAGGACAGCCCGCATAACTGGCTGGAAAATAGTAACTGTGAAAGGGATCTGGGAGTCTTGGTGGACCACAAATTGAACATGAGTCAGCAGTGTGATCCAGCAGCCAGGAAAGCCAATGTGATTCTTGGTTGCATCAACAGAACCATAGTGTCTAGATCAGTGGTTCTCAACCTGTGATTCCCCAGATGTTTCTGAACTGCAACTCTCAGAAACCCCTTCCAGCACAGCAAGTGGTAGAGGCTTCTGGGAGCTGCAGTCCAGGAACATCTGGGGATCCACAGGTTGAGAACCACTGGTCTAGATCAAGGGAAGTGATAGTACCACTCTGTTCCGCTCTGGTCAGACCCCACCTGGAGTACTGTGTCCAGTTCTGTGCAACTCAATTTAAAAAGGATGTTGACAACCTTGAGCAGGTACAGAGGGGGGTGACCAGGATGGTTAAGGGTCAGGAAGAAATGTCTTATGAGGAACAGCTTAGGGAACTGGGAATGTTTAGCCTTTCAAAATGAAGGCTGAGGGGGGATATGATAGCTATGTTTAAATATTTGAACAGATGTCATATTGAAGAGGGAACAGGTTTGTTTTCCATGGCTTCAGAGACTAGGACGTGGGACAATGGTTTCAAACTACAGGAAAAGAGATTCCATTTGAACATTAGGAAGAACTTCGTGACAGTTAGAGCTGTTCAGCAGTGGAATATGCTGCCACGGAGGGTGGTGGAGTCTCCTTCTTTGGAGGTTTTAAGCAGAGGCTGGATGGCCATCTGTCGGAAATATTGTGATGGGGTTCCTGCATGGCAGGGGGTTGGACTGGATGGCCCCTGAGGTCTTTTCCAACTGTATGATTCTATGATTTTCCAAAGTGCCTCTGATCCACACACCTCATTGAGATCTAGATATGCACCAATTATCAGTTAAATTTGGCACATGAATTCCTGGCTTCACTCATACTGTGAAGTTTGATATTTTACCAGACTTAGAGGTCTTGGATGCATCTTGGTAATTAATAGTTCTGCTTCCATTAGTTGGTCTGATGATTTTTTTATAATGGAAATTCGGTTGAAGGGCCATAAAATCAATGGAACTTATGGAGGTGCTGACTAACCAAATCCCTACTGATTCAATGGTCTGCTTTTGTTGGAGTGTACAAAGCAACAGGATTTCAGCTAATAATTTGCTCATCCTGACCTTGTTCTACAAGTCACGTATTCCCGTTTTGGAAAAAGAATCTGTATTTACTTAGTGTGCATTTTCTTAAATATGCTTGTTGTACGCATTCAGGCTGTCTGTATTTCAACAGTATGCACATATCCGTTGATGCATGAGCATAATTTCTCTTTGCACATTTTAAAAGCACACTTTGTGATGCTGAATGCACCACAAGCCAGGAAATGCAAAGGTTTCTGGCTGCAAAGTGGTGTCTGGATCCCTGTGTGGTTCCAGGAGGTATGTAAATATGCAGGAGAGAAGAAAATGTTGACCCTGTGAATTCCTCACGTACTCTGAGCCCCCAAAACACCAGGAGAAAGGATCAGCCCATAAGGCTCTCAAAATCACCTAAAGCTGTTGGGTTTCGCAACAAAAGCCTTCAGCTTTGGTGACCCTGGATAAAATAAGGTGATCAGAATGACTCAGGAAACTCCCCAGCCAACAGGAATATAATCAGTAAATAAAGGCAGAAGGGGGGGAGTGCAGTGCTTGGCAAGTGAAGCCCAGATTCAAGTCCCTGGTCAGCTATGATACACACTGGGAGATCTGGAGGAAATCACCATGTTCCAAGCTGAGTTGCTTCACAGAGCCGCAGTGACGACAAAATGAAATTACTCTCTGTTACATGCCCTAAGATCCAAAAGGTGCAAGTGGAGCAGGGAAGGATGTGATACCTAGAAAGAAAGGGAAAAAAACACCAAGAAGTGGAATGAGTATAGCTTAAAGAAAAAAAAAAAAAAAAAGGGGGGAGACAGGGGAAAAAAAACACTTCCTTCTCTTATGATTTTTTAAATGGGCAGCTCCCCCCTACCCATTTTCTAGGAAATTGTGGCTGTCAGACATTCTCATCCTTTTCATGTTTTATTGAAAAAGCTTAATTAGGTGTTCTTCGTTCTTAGCGCTGAGATCTTAAGCAAAAGGTAAAAGTTTAAAGCAGCTGTGGGTAAATATTATTAAAACATAGGGTAAGCACCATGTCTTATTCAGAATTGGGGGCTTGAAGTATAGCGATATGGGGATTTTTTTTAAAAAAAGAACAACCTCCTGCTGACATGAGAGTCTTATGTTTCAGCAGGTAGGAGTGCATGGGGATAACTAGAGCTGGCAGAGGTAATGCTTCTGTTTCAAACGTAGTTTGTGAATAAAAACAGTAAGGGATTTATTCATTGGGAAAGGTTATTTCTTGAGCAAGAATGCTCCAAATTTCTCCAGCTCTTGTTCTGTAATTTGCAATCCAACAAAGTAACTTAGAATCATAGAATCATAGAGTTGGAAGAGACCTCAAGGGCCATCCAGTCCAACCCCCTGCCATGCAGGAACCCCCATCACAGTTTTTCCGACAGATGGCCATCCAACCTCTGCTTAAAAACCTCCAAAGAAGGAGACTCCACCACCATCTGGGGCAGCATATTCGACTGCTGAACAGCTCCAGCCATCAGGAAGTTCTTCCTAATGTTAAAATGGAATCTCTTTTCCTGTAGTTTGAACTTTTCTGAACTCGGATCATAAGATCTCCAAGATGAGAGAGAGGGAGGGAGGGGGGGGAGGGAGAGAGAGAGACAGAGAGAGAGAGAGAGAGAGAGAGAGAGAGAGAGAGAGAGAGAGGGAGAGGGAGAGGGAGAGGGAGAGGGAGAGGGAGAGAGAGGGGACTGGATTTTCCTCCCTTCAAAATAAATAAATAAATAAATAAATAAATAAATAAATAAATAAATAAAAAGTTGCACAGTGTATTTCAAGGGGGGCAGCCACCCATGAAAGCCACCCTGTTCTCCTGGGAGCTGTCCAGCAGCTGAAGAAAAACACCACTTATACTAGGATTGTCAAGAGTAGAAGTAAAGTCTGGCTGGAACAAAGGAGTCGTAATGGCAGCATGTCAGATATGCCATAGGGAGAGGCACATGCAGGCATGAAGTCTGCAGCTTTCTCCCCTGTTCTCACCACCCAGTATTCAGACACCTACATAATAAACCTGGAAATAATCAATGTTTCACCTCAGCACAATTCTGGTAAAAGGAGTTACCTCCTACTAGGGATGGGTTTTCAAGACCTCTCAGACAACGGAGCTCACAATTTTGGGAGTTCTGTGTGAGTTCAACACATGTCATGTCCTATATAGGTCTCAACTGAAGAGGGAGGGATGCTTAAACAGGAAGGGTGTGAAGCTTGGCTGAGCCAGGTCCACCTGGCTTCCTGTTTAGGAAGAAGTATCTCAGCTAGCAGCAGGCAGGGACTGGAAGCTTGGGCCTAGCTAAGCCTTACTTAAAGCCTTCCAGTGTACACAGGCCATTTCTCTCAGGGGAGCCACATTTAAGTGCCTCTAAATCAGGTGGCGCTCCCTGAATGGCGACATCTCAGATTCATCCCTCAGATGAATGGCGACATCTTGGATGTTTAGTCCAAAAATCCTCCAAGTTTCCATCATTCCCATCTACTGCTGCTTTCTTTTGATGCTTGACTCATAGAATCATAGAATCACAGAGTTGGAAGAGACCTCAAGGGCCAACCTCCTGCCATGCAGGAACCCCCACCAAAATACTCCTGAAAAATGGCCATCCAGCCTCTGCTTAAAAACCTCCAAAGAAGGAGACTCCACCACCCTCTGTGGCAGCATATTCCACTGCCGAACAGCTCTAACCATCAGGAAGTTCTTCCTAATGTTCAAATGGAATCTCCTTTCCTGTAGTTTGAGACCATTGCCTCGAGTCCTAGTCTCTGAAGCCATGGAAAGCAAACCAGTCCCCTCTTCGAGATGATGTCCTTTCAGATATTTAAACATGGCTGTTACATGGCAGCTCAAGGTGCTACCTTCTGAAGAACTGGCTTTTGTTGTTTTGCCCAGGCACCAGAATCTGATGCTGCTTCCCTTTTCTTTTGTTTGGGGACCCTAGAAAAAAAGGGCCAGATAGAGACCTCGAGAAAGATCTCATTAATGTCTTTTGGATAAATGCTGTTGAACAGGTTAAAGTCATAATTGTGACAGTGTTACCAGGGTGCTTTCTTGATTCAGCTTCCAGGAGTGGACACTTTTAAAACAGGGCTTCCTCTTTGATTTCGTGTTGTCTCTCAAACCCGAATCAACTCTGAGAGCAGAGCTTGGAATCTTTCCTGTTTTGGAAGCATTTCTGGCTAGCATATCTAGCTGCCAAAAGGAGAAAACAATATTTCCTTTTTGTTCTAAGGTGGGTTTTGCCCCTGGTGAGACTTGAAAATGGCTTGATTCAAATATCCCTTGCTTATTTATTCATCTAGTGCACATTTAGATGGTTCAGTTCCCTGGAAAGTATATGGAAAGCCCAAAACATAAAATATAAACAGCAAACAATGATAAAAAACAGCCTAAGATAAAACCAACAGTGAAGAGTAAATAAATGCTATATATAAACCCCAGGTAAAACCAATGGCAAAACAGAACAAAGGGCTTCACTGCTGATGGAGAAAATATTTTTAAATAAATAAAACAGTGCTAAGATCTAAAACCAGTTCTTAGAATGCTCAGGGGATTATGGCATTCTTAAAAGTCCAGGACACTAAAAAAGCTCTTTTTTAAAAAAAAATGCCTTATCAAGCTGGTTCTGAATTATCATGACCCTACAAATTAATAACTATCAACAAAAAGTCCTACCACAAGCAGCCTTGCTCTGGTCTTGGAAGCCCCAGCCACCTAGGTTTTTCTGAGCATTCAAGTCTAGGATTTTTTTAAAAAAATCATTTGCCCACTCTAATAGTATCCTGGTCTGAATGCAAGTACTTGTACTCATGGGCATAAATAGCTCTAGTGGTGAATGCCAGCTGCACATGGCCGATAGCTAAGAGGTTGTAGTTTGTTCTTGTTGTTCACCAGTTGTATGGCCTGGTGTGCACAAGACAGGATGAAACGTATGCCATTTGAGTTAACACCAGCCTTACTTGGTAAAAGGATCCCAGCCATTGCCTTGTTTTTAATATAATATTTCACACAATAAGGATGGGAAAGAACCCATTGCATCAGGTATTTATACCTAGTGTAAAGTCCAGTTTTGTTGTCTAGTCATCATCATCATCATCATCATCATCATCATCATCATCATCATCATCATCATCATCAAGCAGTGATGCAGTCAGGGATATCTTGTCCTCCTGAAAAGTGAGAAGTGTATGTAGGTGGAACAGGAATTGCCTGATGGGACCACTGTGAGATAAAGGAAGTTAGACTAGATGGGCCCTTGATCTGATCCAGCAGGGCTCTTCTTATGTTCGTATCCACAAAGTAGACTTAAAATCTTACTGCAGGTTTTGTGTCCAAGGAAGGAAGGAAGGAAGGAAGGAAGGAAGGAAGGAAGGAAGGAAGGAAGGAAAGAAGGAAGGAAGGAAGAGTTTTCATTTAATACAAGAAAAATGAAAGAAACAGCTAATGTTGTAAATTATGTAAATTAAATTATGTAAATTAAATTTACCTTCAGGCGTGGGAAGGGTTACCCTTTCTGCTCTCTATCCTTGAGGGTCAGGATATGAATGGCATGTTAGAAATGTTTTCTTTTGGCTCACATACATCTGTAAGCCATTTCCGCCTCTATGTGAAACTGTGAGCCAATTTGGCATATGGCAAGGATCTGTTCCAGCACTTTAAAACATCCCCATCTTTTTTGGACTACAACTCCCAGAATCTCCCAGCAACCAGCATAGCTGTGGGTGGATTCTTGAATATGTAAATTCCATCCCCACATGCACGTGTGTGCGCACACACACAAAGGAATGTTTCCAGCCTTTGGTTTTGATGAAGATTGTGTTAAACAAGTTGCTTCCATAAAACATGGGAGAAAAGGTATATAAATACATTATTTCCCCCTTACATTTCCTGCAGATAAAAGCACATGCTCCTGAGAGTGAATTATGAAAACTGGAAAGACTTTCAATGGGTGACCAAAAAAACGTTGTTTGATCTAGAGATGCTGGAACAAAGCAAACTGAGCATTAGTGGTTAACACACCCTGTTGTGTCCAGGTGTGGTACTGCAGTTCTTTGTGCTGCTTTTGATTGAATTGAATGAACAACAAAATCCTTTTCTTGGTTGCTGACACTTCTTTAAATAGATGTCTGGTGTTTAAATACTCTGCATTCAAGTGTGTCTTTTGTGCGTTCCCAATCCTTAGGCTGGTTTGGGATTTATGTTTGTTTTAGTTACTCCCTTTTGCACAGTTTGGCTGAAATGTTCCTGCTATTCCCAGAAAGAAAGAAAGAAAGAAAGAAAGAAAGAAAGAAAGAAAGAAAGAAAGAAAGAAAGAAAGAAAGAAAGAAAGAAAGAAAGAAAGAAAGAAAGAAAGAAATGGTTTTCATTTAATAGCTCAGGACTGCTTATTGCTAAAATAGCAAGCTTGAACATTAAACTCAGAAGGTCCCCAATGTCAAAGCAT
Organism: Phrynocephalus forsythii; assembly: GCA_029282475.1. NCBI lineage: Eukaryota > Metazoa > Chordata > Lepidosauria > Squamata > Agamidae > Phrynocephalus > Phrynocephalus forsythii. The sequence goes on along the minus strand of JAPFRF010000002.1, from coordinate 131,516,971 downwards.
CATTGTAACAAGGGAGCAGTAACTGAGCCCTCTTCAAGGGTCATTGTAAGAATTAATGTTTTATTGGGATTGGGCACTTTGTAGCCTTAGGAACCCTTTTGGAACTAATCAATCCAGACCTCTGGTGGTAGTGATGTTGATAGTGATAGTCAGGAGGTGCTGAACTCCCATTTAGAAGCTGACAGCATGTTGGTTGTCTAGCAACACGATTCCCCCAGGAGTAAAAGGCCTGAGCAGAGTGACTTGCAAATGAAGCCTGTGCTTACCACTTGAGCATGATGCCTAATCACCAAAGAAAGGAAGTTAATTTACAAAATTCAGAGGTGAGATTCACTCACACTAAAGATAATCACACCGCTTTTGTCCTACCAGGAAGAATTGACTGGGAAGGCTGGCCTGGTGTAAGGGATCAAGCTTCAAATCATGGCTTGGCTCTCAAAAGTCACTTGCCCAACCATCCATCTGAGAAAGGGAAATGCACTATTTTTGTATATCTTTGTGTAATTCTCAGGGTCCAGAGAAAAGACAGAGGATAAATGAGGGGTCAGAAGGAGTTAAGCCTTTTGTGGGGAGAGGAGTCCTATTCCCCATAAGCCCTCAGGCTGTCATTCCCTTGGGAAGGTGATAGTTCCTTCGGAAAGTTGGGTGGTATGTACATGAATGAATGAATGAATGAATGAATGAATAAATAAATAAATAAATAAATAGTTCCCTGCCCATTGATTTCCTCCAGGACTCCCTCTGTACTTCCATCCCCCTCTTGGTCAATGAAGCAGGAAAGGTTGATCCTAGCACAGCCATCTAAAGAGAGGGAAGTACAGTGCAGTGGTTAGAGGACTGGTCACTGAACAGGGGTTTGGCAGAGGCAGCTCTTTATCCTCCTTGGGAGAGAAACATGAGTTGCTTCCCTGACCCTGGATTCTGTGCCTCTTTCTCCAAAGGGGCTGCAGGGGAAGAACAGACAAAGCTGTCTAATCTCCTTGGTGGGAAGAAGGCATGCCATCTTAACGAACTAATTAGGAGGTGCTGGGGCAAACTCGCTAGCCCTTCCCCTGCTCCTGCGAATTTTCTTGTGGGACAGTATAGCGAACTGGCCAACCACCAATGGTGATTGCTCCTTGGAGGGCATAGGGCCACCACCTCTGCCTGCCCAATCCCTCTCCCACTGGGTGGTCAGGGAGAACTGGGGTGCCTACTTTAGGGTGGAGGTAGAGAGAAAAGGATGGTTCTGCCTGACCCAACCCTCCCTGCCCCGGTGGGCAAAGGGGGCTGCATGCTTCCTCCCCAGAGAGTAGCCCCGTGGGTCCCTGCTGGCCAAAGAACAAGCGCTCAAGCCAAAGTTCAGGAAGGGGGGGCTGTATTTTCCCGACCCCCCCACCCCCAGGCTGGAGTAATGGGTAGGCAGGTGGGCGCTTCCTTTCCGGGCAGTCCTTTGCTAAAGGGGAAGAAGGAGAGGCGGCTACTGATCATCGACACACGCGGGGGAATGGGAGGTCCTGAACTCGATCCACGCACGGGGGAATTTGGGGGCGGCGCTTCGTTGGAGAAAGATTGGATCTCCCGTGGTTTTCCTCACCTCTGCCCCCATGCCAAAAAAGGGTAGTTCCTTGGCTCTTACGCCTCCCCCAAAAAACCCCTGGACCTTCCGTGCCCGCGGAAGGCCCCTTGGAGGGCTCCGGAGGCGGCTGTCGCTGATGGTGGCGTCCCCGGTGTGTGTGTGTGTTTGGGGGGGGGGGACACGCGTCGGAGGCTGCAGCCCGCACACGGGCTGCCAGGAGGAGTAGGAAGAGTAGGTGGTGGTGGTGGTGGTGGTGGGTGGGTGGGTGGGTGGGTGGGTGGCGGCGGTATCAGCGGCCGCGCCGCCTTCGCTCCGCCACGGGCCGCCCGGGCCGCGGCACTGCATCCCGTCGCCGGTGATTTGCTGCCAGGAGACTGCAGATTTGCAGGCGCGCGGCGGGCCTCCTCCTCCTCCTCCTCCTCCTCCTCCGCCCGCCCGCCCGCCCGCCCGCCCGCCCGCCCGGCAGCATGGCTCGCTCCGCGCTCGCGCTCGCCCGCCCCCTTCGCCGCGCTGGCTCCGCTCAGACGCGGGCAATGGAGTCTCCCCGCAAAGCGCCGCTCGCTCCTGCCGCCGCCGCCGCTGCCGCCGCTGCCGCCGCCGCCGCCGCCGCCTCGCCGCTGCCGCCGCCGCCGCCGCGTCCTTCTTGTCCTGCTCCTCCGGTGCCCGCCTCGACGCGTCGGCAGTACTAGGCTACCACGAGAGAGCGGCCGGGGAGGAAGAGCGGAGGGGAAGCTGGCCCGGGGGCAGCGGCGGCGTGCGTCCCCGGCGCGCCTTCGGGAAAGGCAGCGCTCTCTCGGCGGGCGCCGCTGGATGGATCCCTCCTTCCCGCGACGGCGGCGGCTGCTGCTGCTGCTGCGCTCGCTGCCGGCGCTGCCTTGCCCTCCTGTCGGCGGCGCCTTCTGCCGCCGGAGCTGCTTCTCGGGCCAGCCGAGGGTCCGTCGGTGCCGCCTCGTCCCGGCGGGAGGGTTCCGGTCCGCCTGGTGGATTACAGAGGAGGAGACCCCTTCGAGCGCCGCCTGTTAAGAAGGGCTGGGAAGAAGAGGAGCGGCGCTCGTCACGCTTGGGCAACCCCGGACCGCCGCCGCCGCCGCTTTTTTTTTTTTTTTTGGAGGCTCTTCGGGGCCGCGCCCCCCCCCCTTCCCCGCCGCGATTGCCTCTCCTTCGGGGCTCTGGGGGTCCGCCGTGGACTATGGTCGGGCTGCTGCGGGGCCACCGGAGACCTGGGGCGAGGGATCCGCGCCCGGCTGCGGCTGCAGCGGCTGTTCCGACGCGCGGCCGGCCCTGGAGGCGCTGATTCTGAACCCGCCGCCGCCGCCGCCGCCGCCGCCGCCGCCCCTCGGTCGCGCGCCCCCCGGGCCCAAACTTTGCCTCCTCCTCTCGCCATGCCCCAGCGGATGGGGGAGCTCGCCTCGTCCGAGCCCGTCCCGTCCGGCGGCCGCTTGGCCTGGCTCTGGATACTCCCGTTGACTCTCAGCGGCTTCCTCGGGGCTGCTTGGGGGGCCTCCAGTTTAGGGGCGCCCCACATCCACCATTTCCATGGCGGCGGCGGCAGCAAGCACCCGTCCGTGCCTATCGCGATCTACAGGTCTCCGGCTTCCTTGCGAGGCGGACACGGTGGGTGCCGGCGGCGGTGGGGATCGATGCCTGGGCTTTGCGAGGTGCTGGGGAGGAGGTGGGTTTTTTTTGGGGGGGGGATGTGCAGAGGCACGGAGATGGGACGCCCACAGCAGCCTCCCTGACCACCTAACCCACCCACCCCCTGGAAAGGCGCCTCCGACCCACCGATCAGTTTCCCAAGCCCTTTAAAAAATACCAGGCTGTCGAGGAAAAGGGCGCAGAGGGAGCCCCCGTGCTTGGAGCGATCTTGAGATTCCTGGCGTGAAACACCGGGGATCAATTACGATTTTGTGCTTGGGTGAGCCCCGGCGGTGGGGAACGTGGTGGGGAAGGCGCACAACCCCATAGGGGGCTAGTGGTATTGGTGGTGGAAAGCGCTTTAGCGACGATCGACGCTTGACAACGGTGAGGGTTGTCGAGGCAGGAGCCCATCGGCACACCTGAGGGGAGGGGAGGGGAGGGGAGGAAGACACACCCCCTCGGAAACAGGCGGAGGACGAGGGGAGGCGGCGGAACCGCAGCCTCTTCTTAGGGAAAAGCGGCGTTTTAGCTCCGTTTTCCCGCAAGGATCGGGTTCCAGGTTTCCTCTTCCACCTGCTTCCGAAGATGATACTTCCAAGATCCCCCTTCCACCATTATTTTTAGGATTCCTTCTCCTGAGAACCGTTCCTTTTCCTGCCTCCCACCGCCCCTCACGAGAAAGAGTGGATCTCAGCTTTTGTGCGCACCTTAGGCAGCAAGGAGAGGGAAGGAGAAGGTCCAGGCAGAACACGTGTGTGTGTGTGTGTGTGTGTGTGTGTGTGTGTGTGTGTGTGTGTGTGTGTGTGTGTGTGTGTGTGTGTGTGTGTGTGTGTGTGTGTGTCTGTCTGTCTGTCTGTCTGTCTGTCTGTCTGTCGGTGTGTAGAGACATCCTCCACATGGATTGCCTGTAAAGGGGGGGGGCACCTCTGCCAACGTTGACAAGCACAGCCACACCTGCCCAGCTGTCGCGGGCCACGCCTGCCTAGAAAAAACCATAATCTCCTTGGAGACAGGCAGGAGCCAGAACGGGTGGGGATCGTCCAGGGCTTACCTTTAGGCCACCCCCCCCCACACACACGTTCTGTGCTGCCCTGCAAGGCAGCTGTGCTTTTCGGACTTGCAAAGCTCATCCAGCGTGTAAGAAGCAGAGGAGCCATGAGGATCTCTACCTACCACCCATCTCAGTTTCCTTCCTGTTGGTCCCCGTGCCACTGTTCTTGCATTAGAGATCCTCTCTGTTGACTCAGTGGGACAATGATCAGGCCTTTCTGCACGGGCCCATGTTCCTGTTCTCCAGCCTTGGATGAGTCTTCTCTTCCAGGACGCCCTAGGGGTTCCGAGGATAGTAGAGGGGGAGAAAGGCAGGGTGCCTCCCTCTTCAGGGACAACCTTTGATGCTATTCCAGCTCGTTGCGACTCCTTCCCTGTGGCACTTGTTCCCCCCCCTGCTCTGTTTTGTTTCGAGGTAGTCAAGTGTGTCTTCTAGCCAGGCTAGCCAGGTTCTAATCCAGCCTGTGAAAGAGGGGCGTGTGTCTTGGGCGGGCAGAGGTAGTAGAGCGAGCGGTGCAGCAGCCACTGGTGGTCCTGCCATTCGTGAGTGCAAGCGCTGGACAGCAGGGATCCGTGGCAACCGGGTGGTGGGTGGTGGGTGGACACGTCTCCTGCCCACGGAGTGGTCCTCTGGTGCAAAGCCAGGGTCTAGCAGCTGCGTCCATTGCTCCTTATTGCCTTTATGTCAGATGATCAGAGGCATGGAGAGGAGGGGAGGCGAGGGGGGAAGGAAGGGAAGGGAAGGGAAGAGCTGTCTGTACCCTCTTTTCTTTGCCCCAGGATGCTTCTGATCTTACATCTTGCCTTCATGGCTGTGCAGAGGCGAAGCACGGGGGTGGGGGGTGGGGGTGGGAAACCGACGGCTTTGTGGCTGCGCCGCACCGTTTCTCCCGAACGCCACGGCGGGGCTTATTTGATCGCTTTCAAACTGGCCCCTGTTGGAAGAACCCGCTTCAAACAAGGCCGGGATGGGGATGGGGATGGGGATGGGATGGGGATGGGGATGGGAGGCTGGCGGGGGCCGATTTGGGGGTGCCTGTCGCACAGCGAGGCTGCCCGTCGCCAAAGAAGAAGCTTTGGGTAATCACACGCCTTCCAATTCATTATCTCGGGCGGAGATCGATGAGCTCAAACGAAGGTCCTCTAAAAACATCCTGATTTGTGAAAAACGGGCTTACCTCGTAGGATGGGGTGAGGGGCAGGGTAGATGGGTGGGCGTCAGCCCAGAGTGGGAGGAAGAGCAAAAAAAAAAAAAGAGTGTGCAATCCCTTGCTGATACAGTAATGGGGTTTTTAGCTAGGAATCTGCTGGGTGGGAAACGGCTCGGCGGGGAGAGGCAGAAAACACGTAATCACATACACATCTTTGTTTCTGTAGCTGCCGATCCATCTGTTTCCATGTTTTCCGTCAAACATTGAGAGAGGCAGCGATTAACTTTGTAAAAAGAGAGAGGCAAGACGTCGCGCGTGTGTTTGGGGAAGCCTGCCAACGCACAAAAACGGTGTCGCTTCTGTGCCCGCTGTGTGTGTGTGTGTGTGTGTGTGTGTGTGTGTGTGTGTGTGTGTGTGTGTGTGTGTGTGTGTGTGTGTGTGTGTGTGTGTGTGTGTCCCATCTTATCTGCAATATTTGCTTCTGGAGTTGTCCCGGATAAAAGCATCCTTTCCCCGAGTGGAAATGCCCCGGAGTGCGCTCCGATTCTCTGTGTAAGGGCTACATCCCGTCCGTTCTGCGTCGGAGAGCTTCGGGTTGGTTCTTCGTGCAGCTTCATCCGTCTTCATTTTCTCCTCTCGTTCCGCTTCGTTTCCACGATCATGGGGTGTTTCTGGCAAGCTCCTTGCAAAAGGACAGTGAAGCGCTCCTGCCGCCAGACTTCGGATCTTTGGCGCAGAAGTGACCTAGTTCTCCAAGTGTGGGCTCCCTTTCTTGATGCTATGGTGTGTGTGTGTGTGTGTGTGTGTGTGTGTGTGTGTGTGTGTGTGTGTGTGTGTGTGTGTGTGTGTGTGTGTGTTCCTGCCTGCTGTGAGATTTCCTTCTGGAGAAATGGGTACCATTTACAGGTCCACAAAAGGTGGGCAGGCACTGGGCTGTATGGTATCCACAACAAATATTTCAGAAGAGGAAACGGTTCTTGGGCTTTGTGTGGAACGCTTGAAACATCTGCGGACCACAAAAAAATAGAGGGAAGGATCAATAGTGTTTGCATGGGTTAATTCTCCCCCCTGCCCAAAATGAGTGCAGATGGAGGGGGCAAGGGAGGATTGGCCTAGATCCCACAACAGAAAGAAGAGAGAAGGAGACACCTGGCACCAGATTCACTGTTCTCTACCCTTCCTGCTGGACTCTTGCAGGATCCTACATGTTCTTGATCCCATAAACCTCCATGGGGAAATTAAAGGCAAGCAGCCGGGTACAGCTGCAGTTACTGCACATTTGCAGAGGCGAAAATCATTAAGTGCTTCCTGAAATAAAACCCAAAGAGACAGATTGAGAAGAAGAAAAGACAGACAGTCCAAGAAATCTGCTGAATCCCACCCCCCTCCTTCTCTCTCTCTCCATGGTGGTGCTGCTTTTTTGTCATTCAGGTATATATGCTGCTGCGTCCAATTAAAACTGGACAGGAAAAGACAGAAGAAGTGGTGATGGTGCTTTTCAAGGTGGCAGCTGCCACCTTTGCCTTGGTTTTATTGGGTTTTTTTTTGGGGGGGGGTTGAGGGAGACCTGGAAGCTCCTTTGCAGGCTGATTTCCTGGGCTGTTTTTGGCATCCTGCTGCTGATGCACATCTGTAATCAGATCAAGCTTCCCCCTACACACACACACACACACACACACACACACACACACACACACACACACACACACACACACACACACACACACACACACACACACACACACACACACACACACACACCTTTTTGGCTACCTAAAAATTGCATCACTTGCAAGCATCAGAGGGCTTTGCACACCCCCTAAGCAGGAGACTTCTCCACTCTCTGCTTTCAGAGCCTTTGAATGAGGCCATCCTTCAGTAAATAAAGCAGATCCACAATAGACGGTGGAGTGAGATTACTCTGACAGAGTAATCTCACCCCATCTCACTCGCCCAGGTCCTCTGACCAATGACATGGAAACCAGACACCTCAATAGATATCTAGGAGTGAACCTCCCTCCTTTTTCTTTGTGTGGAGGATAACTGGTAAGGTTGGGAAAGGAAGCAAGCAAGCAAAAGACAGCTGAGCTCTGAAAACTCTCTCTCTCTCTCTCTCTCTCTCCCTGAGTGTGTGTGTGTGTGTGTGTGTGTGTGTGTGTGTGTGTGTGTGTGTGTGTGTGTGTGTGTGTGTGTGTGTGTGTGTGTGTGTGTGTGTGTGTGTGTGTTGGAAGGACTTCATTCTTAGTATTTATGAGGAGGGGAGTGTGCTCCCCCCCTTTTGTGAGCTTTAGTGAAGCAATTTGGGTTTGGGCTGATCATGGAGTACTTTTGTGACGTTGTTAAGTTGATTTGGGAGAAAGAGGCAGCTCTGTATTTCCCTTGGGGCTTCTTGTCCCCCCACCCCAACCCGCCAGCAGATTTTTGGGCTAGCTAGATCATTGAGAAAGGGAAATGACCATATTTCAGCTGCAGGCAAAGCCACAGCCCTGCCATAAGCTGAACACAGAGTGCACTCTCTCAGTCAAAGTCATTAAAAACATGTGGTTGTGTTGACTTATATACTACTGACCATAGTGTTTGGAGCACTCTCTGGATGGTTTACAACATGATTATGCAAGGAATAATTTGACCCCCCCAGCCAGCTGGGTACTCATTTTACTGACCTTGGAAGGATAGATTGAGGAGTCAACCTTGAGCCAGATACCTGAGTCCATCAGGTTGTGAGTAGAGTCTTTACTTCAGTACTGCAGTTTAACCATTGTGCCTCAGGGCTACTTGTGATGTCGTGCTTAGACTGCTGGACTCAGGTGGAATAATTTTCAGTTCAGTCCTCTACTTTGTTGCAAAGCTTAATTGGTGACTTTGGACTGGTTGTACTTTCACTGACTGACCCACCTTACAGGGTTGTTATGATGGAAAAAGTGTCCCCCCCCCATGTATTCTACCTCAAGCTCTTGGAGCAATGTAGAGGACTGAAATGTAATAAATGAATGACGAAACGATTGTTCACTCCTTGTTTTGTTTATGTGCCATTTAAAGACAGGGTTTAAGGAGCAGGTGGCCACTCAGGTGTTGTTTGAACATCGCTGCTGCCCACCTTACGCATCAGAGCCATTTGTGAGAAATGATAAAGGAAATTGTTGTCCAATACTACAGGGAAGGCTACACATTCTCTATCCCCTTCTGTAGAGTTCAAAGCTTGAGGTGTGTCTCTGGTTGACCAAATCCCCGCCTTTTAGAAGGACCTTTCAAAAATGATTTGGACCTTCTTGCAAGAGAATGTGTTTTAATGACAGCTTATTAACCAACCTTGCAAATAGATCCCTTTCTACTTATTGCAGAAGAAGCATCAGAAGAGGACAGCAGTCCTATGGCACAGAAAGAGTCCCTCCCAAGCTTGCACATTCTGTTTTTTTGGGGGAAAATACCTGAATTGTAATATTGAGCTAGGGAAAGTGTCAGCATGGTCCTTCCAGAGTATACAGGCCAGAAAGTTGCAAGGATTCCCATTTGTTCCCAAATATGTGTCATTTATTTATTATATTTATTGATTCTTTATATACTGCCTATATGGCAAAAAGCCAAATATAGCACATTAGTGTATGTGTTTTGTGTGATTTGGTAGCCACATCTCTTGCCAGCCAGGGTCCAAGTGGGCTTGATGGGTTGTTCTACTCTGGTTCCATCAGAATCTGATTGAGCTCTTCAGGAGCTTTGTAGACAGGAGGATTAGGTTTGATAATGCTGCCCTAAAATCCTTACCCTTTGGGTGGATTAAAAAGTAGAACCAAAGGACATTGCTGTCTGTGGGCATGTATATTTATGGTTCTTCTGTCACTGTAATAAATAACACTTATTTTATGGCCTTGCTATACGTGACAGTGGAAAGGAATTTTGTGACATGAATGTCTTTCTCACAACTCAGTAATAATATTTCTTCCTGTGTGATATTCTTTTGCTTAAATTGAAGTGGCATAGGACGGTACATAAGCAGACCACTTTGCTTTTGCTTTTGCTTGCCATTTTTGCCATTGACAGCATAGAGGGCTAGACATGGGCACGGAGCAGCGAAATTCTCGTTTCCGTTTTCGGTTCTCGTTCTCGTTACGTAACGGGTAACGGTAACGAGAATTACTCCGCTCCAGCTCGAACCCGACCCGATAAAGATAAATTGGGTCTGATTTTTCGTTGTCGTTCATGGCATCGCGGCGATCGCGCAATGCCAAGCAGCACAGAAAAATAGTTTTTAAAAAAAACCCGATTCCCAGCCATAAAAGCAGGTGAAAATATGCCTGCCTCAGTGAGGGCACCTACCAGAGAGGGGTGGTTTCTGGGGGGGGTCCCCGGCCTTCCCCCCCTCCTGTCCTGGGCTGCTGGTACCAGGCTGGGGGGGGGCATCCTCGTCGTCTCCATTTGCCATGTGGTGGTGGGGGATCCAAAATGGCGACCACAATATTTATTTTTAAATTGTGGTCCAAAAACCCACCAAAGCACCACAGAAACATTTGAAAATTAGGTATTTTAAATGCCTGATTTTTTATAGTAGCAGCAGTGGGTTTTTCTTGCAATAAAACGTCTCCATTGATTTTATTTTATTTTATTTTTATTTTTATTTTTTTACACCTGTGCAATGATGGGCTGGCCATGGGATAGGACCATGTAAATTTTTGGACCCATTCCACCAACCGCATGGCCAGGTTTTGACTGAGACTTCTGGATGTGCCAGAGGGCATAAAAAGCCCACTAACCCTAACCCTAACCCTAACCCCCTAACCCCCTAACCCTAACCCTAACCTAATAACCCATACGCAGTACACTGTCCTTCTTAGTGGGTCAGAGGCACCCAGAGGTGCAGCCCACTAACCCACCCTAACCTTAACCGTAACCCTAACCTTAGCCCTTACCCTAACCCCAACCCTAACCCAGATCTGTACACAAGTATGCTTCCCTTCTTAGTGGGTCAGAGTAGAGGCACCCAGAGAGGTGCCTCCCAGCCAGAGCCCACTACCCCTACCCCTAACCCTGTACGCCAGTACGCCAGTATGCTTTTCTTCTTAGTGAGTCAGAGGCATCCAGAGAGGTGCCTCTGCCACTTATCCCCCAACCCTAACATAATGTAATGTATAGTACGCGGCAGCTACGCGAAACACTTCCCTTCTCTTCTTAGTGGGTCAGACGTCAGAGGCACCCAGAGAGGTGCCTCCCAGAGCCCACTTACCCCAACCTCAACCCCAACCCCAACACAAACGACAAACGACAAATGGAAACGACAAATTTTTGAAAATTTTCGCGACAAACGGAAACGACCTGAAACGGACCCGTCCCGACAAACGACAACTCGAAACGTCATTTTTCCTGGTCGTGCCCATCTCTATAGAGGACCAACTTCAGCTCCGAGGAGAAGTGGCTCCTAGCACACTGGTGAGAACAAACAGGGTGTGTGTACTCAGTGGAGCCATGGAGTAAAGTCTTTCTGCTTGCTCTCGCCTTCTGTAACATTTATTGCAAGCGAAAATTAGCCCTCTCCATTGGGTCTCACTGGTCATGCCTCACACTAGGGGGCTGGGTTGTTGGCGAAACTTTGGTAGCAGTCCTTCTTATTCAGTTGACTCCAGATAGAGTCATACTGATAGTAGACCTACTGAAATCTATCAAACTGAAGAGAGCTGTGACCAATAAGTTTTCCTTCCTTCCTTCCTTCCTTCCTTCCTTCCTTCCTTCCTTCCTTCCTTCCTTCCTTCCTTCCTTCCTCCCTCCCTCCCTCCTCGCTTCCTTCCTTCCTACTGGAAGGATAAATAAATCATGATTTATTTATTAAAAACATTTTTAAAATATAAATCATGATTTAAATCTATTCAATTTTTAAGAATCCTGTTCTTTTCATTTGGTTTTTTTTAAAAAAAACAAAAAAAAAATATCCTGTTGTTTTGCATTTGAACGAAATTCACCTGCTTTTGGATTGTTTTTCCTAACTGATTGGCATAACTCCTTTCCCCCCTTCTCTCCACCCCAGCCCACCCACATTCGTTAGGTACATCCTTTTCCTCTTTAAAACATTAATAAATAACAAGCATCATTTTATTCTTTGCTAGTCAGCAGATGGAAAGGTTTATATTTATTGCCTTTTACAACACTTTTAAGTTGCTCAGCTATAATGAAAAAGCACAGCCTGGAAATAAACATGATTTTAAAACAAAATTAAAATAAAGAACTGAAAGAAGACAAAGATTTTTGCAGCTGAAGAAATCACATGAGAGCAAAATTACCATATTTTTCTGTGTATAAGATTATGTTTTTGTCTAAAACTATTAGACTGAAAACTGAAGGTCATCTTATAACCAGAAGTAAGCTGAGGAGAGAACATGGGGGCATCTTATAGATGGAAAAAAATGGGGTAATTGTAAATCAGTTTCAGGGATGTATCTGTACTTTTATTTTGTTTTTATGTACCATATTTTACAAGTCTGTGTCTTCCTTGTCACATACCTAGGGGTCTCTTTGACTGAGTAAAGTCAAATGAGGCTGGATACCTCACTGGCACTGCTATTCCACTACCACTAAAAACCACTTCAACTGCTTGAAGATGTGGTTAATAAAATGGTGTCCTCACAACCAGTGGACTTTACAGGGGGGAAAATGCAACCACACCCACTTAAGCGTGAGGCAGTGAGCTTTGCAAGTACCTGGTCTTGAGATGGTACAAAGGTTGTCTCAGTTCTGATGCGGATTTTTAACTGGTACTTGAGTCCCTGGGGACTTGGAACATCCGCATCAAAACTGTTTCAGTTCTGCTGTGTTGCAGTTCCTGCTCGTGGGAACACAAAAGATGTGGTTCTTTAAACTGTGCTTGTGGGGACACAGGAACAGCGTTTTCAACCATGTGACCATTCCTGGGGGGAAATCTGCATTTTATTTTGGTCCAGATTTTCTGGCCATGGGATAGCAGCCTGGGTTAGGTATCTGGCTGCAGAACCAGAAGCTGGGTGTTTGATCCTGCACTATGCCTCCTTTGAGTAGAGGCAGACCTGTGTGACCATTGGCCAGCTGTATCTCCACCCCAACCCCAGTAATCCAATTCTAGGTGTACTGCACCTGGGAGACCCTGTAAAAGGTCTCTATAAGTTGGAATCCACTTGATCCAACATGTTGGATAGGACTGTGGGTCTGTGCCAACTCTCTGCCAACTTTGGTTAGCAATATTTAATATCTGAAAGCAGGCCATTGCGGTTTGGCCAGTGGGCAGGTGTGTAGTGGCCGTGCTGTCCTTCAGAAGTGCTGCTGTCCACCAGGAGGAGGTTCTGAAGGTGAGTAGCTGTCATGAAGCCCATCTCATTCAATGGATGAGCAGGAGAAAAGCCATTCTTGGTTGCCATTCTAGATGATTACCCATGCAGTCCCCATTTGTTATTCCCTAAAATTTATTTCTTCAATTGATATATTACCCCAGTAGTGCAGTGTGCAAGATGTGTGTGTTATACCTCACAAGCAGAATGTGAGGCATATAGAAGAATCAAGGCGAGTGGCTTTGAAAGCCCTCTCTGAAAAGAAGTGTTTTCAGACACCTTTTAAAAGTTGGGAGGGAGACTAGCATAGCGCCATCAGGAGTTGGTTCCAGAATGTTGGTGGTCCTGTGAAGAAGGCCCTGGTTCTGCTGGATGATTTCCTGGCCTCCCTTGGAGGTGTCTATTCAAAGAAGCATTTCCTGGGTGGACCAAGTAGTGTGGATTGGGGACATAGACTCTTTGACAAGTAAAGTGATCCTCATCTGTCAAGGAGGTACAGTGGAGAATCGAACTCCTGACCTCTGGCTCTGCAGTCTGATGCTTCAACAGCTAAGCTATCCAGTAGTTCTTATCCCTAATAGCACAACCTTTGGGGAGAACCAAAAAGTTTGGGTCTTGTTCTGTAATGTTCTAGTGCAGTGATGGCGAACCTTTGGTCCTCCAGATGTTTTGGATCACAACTTGCACTGTCCTTTGCCATTGGCAATACAGGCTTGGAATTCTGGGAGTCGTGGTCCAAAACATCTGGAGTGCCAAAGGTTCACCACCACTGTTCTAGTGTATCTCCCAGGCACAGCCAGAGATGGGTCCTTCAGAATTCACAGACTGTTGACAAGCCTACAGTGATGTGGATTCTTGGCTCTGCTCTTCAAGCCTGTTCTTTGTAATCGACATTCTGTCCCCCTGTCATCTTGCTGTCATGGTGTTTTTAGGTGGGGGATTTCTGTGATTGCTTTTGGAACATTATTTTATTAATTTGGGTGATGCATGCTAACAAAGGACTACCCCTGATTGAGAAGCCTCCCCGCAGAATCAGAGCGAGTGAAAGGCATTATTTTGGCATGAGGATCATAACTTACCAATATTCTCCAAACATGACTTTAAGGTTCTCTACATTTTATGATGCCTTTCAAGAATTTCCATTCTGCTGTATCAGTCATTTTTCATGTCTCCTGCCAAAGTATTAACATAAGTTGGAATAAAATGAATAATAAAGCAATCTCAGTCAGCAAAGTGGTTAATTGGATGTGCCGTTAAATATGCATATTAGATATTGAGGGGTTCCTCAGCTGCTATTACTCCTGACAGAGTGGCATCTCATTTCAGAGGTAGGGCAGCCTTTGATGTTGTTTGTGGACAGGCTGTGATAGAATAATCAAAAGTGGAACGCAGCTGATGGATTTCTGATAAACAGCTTTATACGAGCCCTACAACCTTAGTACACTCACAGGCTATTGATTGACTGTGGTGCCTTTTTCTGGAGTTGAATAAATAACAGTGTTCCATTGTCACTTATCTGTAACAGCGCTGGGTGCATCCTCAAGTAATTGTGGGTTCTTTTTTCTTAAAAAGAGAGAGAGAGAGAGAAAAGAAAAAGGACTAACAGCTCCAAGATGGTATCTATAAAACATGCTTTATTGGGTTTTTTAGTTTCTTTTTAAAAAATCAAGTGCTAGTCTATCAGTGCTAAGAAGATAAATTAATTGAGCATGCCAGAGACGCAGACCACATATTATTTTTATACAGATTTATGTATAGCTCTTTATAAATAGTGGAAAAACTGCAAAGAAGCAATACACTTTGAATTGCCATGTTTATATTGACAAACAACCCCTTTCAGACTTGCTGGAATGGGGATTGGCTTCACCAGGTTTATTGTGAAAGTAAAAAATAAATAAAAATCATTTGCCACTGAGTAAATTGTAAGTGGATTCACCAAATCCCAAGGGAGCCTACTTTAGTTGTGTTTTACAATTGTAAACAAAAGGGTTTCAGCCACTCTTTTAACAATGTTTGGCCAAAAAACAACATAAAAGCAAGTGATTAGCCATAAAAATTCCCTTTCTTATAAGCTCTTTAAGTTTGCCTTAGGAGAAAGGGCTTTGCCTGCTGATGGGCAAAACAGACAAACAGGAAAAGTGTTATTTGAATCTCCTTTGACAATGAGTTTGACAGCTTGGGAGCAGCCACTGAAAAGTCCTTGTCTTGCCCCCCCTTGCGTGCTTACTTCTGTATCTCCTGGAGGCCTACTATTAAGTAAATCTTGCTTTTAAATGTCTGTGAAGATTCTCAGGCACCCAGCTGAGGTCATCTGGAAGTTGAGTCATGGCAACTGGACTTCTTTTCTTGAGAGATTGAAACGTTTTGCTAGTCATCCAAGCAGCTTCGTCGGTTTGAGGAAAGGTAGTGGCAAAGACTACAATTTATAGCTCACCTTAATTTCACATCAACTTAGTCTGAATAGGCTCAGAAGTTGGACAATGGCCTGATTAGGCTCGTGGGTGGACAAATGAGGAGGAGGATCTTGACAGTGGAGGAGCCCTGTGGTAGGAAAGCCAGGAAAGGCATAGGGGGCCATTAATGACATATTCTGAGACCAAGCCTAATCCCAATCACGTTGCAGAGACCTCACCCAAGCCTATCTCTTTGAAGTCCATACCAGTTACTTCTTGCCCTGCTTAGAACATAAGAACATAAGAACCACCTTGCTGGAACAGGCCACAGCCCATCCAATCTCACACAGTGGTTCACCATTTGCTTCAGGGTATTCCCAAACAGATGTCTTCACCTGCTTACTTTCTCTTATTTGTTTGAGATCTATCACCCAAACGTTTCATGGAGTGCCCCCTAGTTCTAGTGTTGTGCGATAGGGAAAACAGCTTTTCCTTATCTACTTTGTCCACACGGTGTATGATTTTATAAACTTCAATCAGGTCACCTCTTAGGCACTGCCGTTCAAGAGTGAAGAGGCCCAGCCGTTGCAGCCTCAGATGGTAAGGAAGGTGCTACAAATCTCATTCTGGTTGTCCTCCTCTCCACTTTTTCCATTTCCATAATATCCTTCTGGAGGTAAAATGACACTTACTGACTTTTTATCCTTTCTAATGATCCCTAGCATTGAGTTTGCTTTTTTCACTGCTACAGCACACTGAGCTGACACCTTCATTGAGCTGTCCACCAAGATACCAAGACCCCTTCCCTGGTTTATTGCAGAGAGTTCAGACCCCATCAGTTTATAAATGTAATTGGGCCCCCCCCCCAATTTGCATTATTCTACACTTACTAATGTAATTGTCTATTCATGTAGATACTTCCCCAAACCAGATGCTGCCCAGCTCTTGTCAGCTTTCCCCCAGTTATCATTTTAAAACTTACTCTGCAGCCTTTTTGATGTTGAGTGCCAGCCATCTGGTCCCATCATGGTTCAAGTGCAGCCCGTCCCTCCTGAACAGGCTTGGCTCTGCCCAAAAAGTTCTCCAGTTCCTAACAAATCTGAAGCTCTCCTTGTGACACCATCACCTCATCCACGCATTGAGGCTTCTGAGCTCTGCCGCCCTGGTGGGTCCTCTATGAGGAACAGGCAGCAGTTCTGAAAACACTACCTTGGAAGTTCCGGACTTCAATCTTCTTCCTAACAACCTGAATTTGGCTTCCAGGACTAACTATTTTGCCTTCCCAACATCATTGGTACCAATGTGTACCATGACGACTGGCTCCTTCCCAGTTCTCTCTAACAAACTATCTAGATGTCTGGTTATGTCTGCAACCTTTGCACCTGGCAGGCAAGTCCCCATACAGTTATCATGCACATCACAGATCCATCCCTCTATATTTCTAATAATTGAACCACCTAATACAAAGAGCCTCTTTCCTTTAGCCTGTCCATCTACATGCACCTGATCAACTATATTAAGGGAGAGGTCTTCAGGTTGTTCCTGTTGTTTGCTTCTTGTATCTCATCATGTGTGATGAGGAACAGATACTCAGGTGGAACTGATGAGGTGTGACAAGGGAAAGTGCCTCAAATTGATTCTGTAATTTGAGACTCTCGGAGCAATCCCTTGTCCTTCTACTTCTTCGAGTCACATTCCTCCATGCATCTACTTGCTGGGTTAGTGAAGTGACTTCTTTCTCAGAAGTGTGCCCTGTCATTTCTTTGTACAGAATAGTCTGCTCCACTCTGCCCATGAACAGCTCAAGGTTGTTAATTTGTTGATGGTTAGATATGCAGGCCTCTAGCTGCTGGACCTTCTATTCTAGTAGTCGTGCAGTCAGCTTGCACTTGCTGCAAGTGTAGTTCTCCACGCGCTATGGCAAGATGACAAACATGGCACAAGTGTTTCAGGTAACTACAGCTGCCCCCTTAGACTTCATTTTAACAAGTGCAGTATTCTGGGCCTCAAAAATATATGCTTTTACTACCTTTCTATCTAGTAAGAATATTTTCTTCCTTTGTTTTTTATTTGAAGTCTAACAGTGCACGGGCCTTTAAAGCAGCTCTACTCCAACTGCAACCACCCCCCAAAATTACCAGTGGTGACTTGCTCTTGTTTGTTTGGCTCTCCTCAAGAGGATCTCTGCTTGGGGGCACACCCAGAAGAAGTTAATATGACAGAATGGTTTTTTAATTATTATTTTTCACACACTGTGAGCCATGTGCTGCTGGGAGCAGTTATTTAAAGGTAAAACTCCACCCCCTCAATCACTATAAGCACAGGAAGTAGTTAGAAGCTCCACCCCTTCGGTCGTGTTCTTGCTCTATTGTTCTGCAAGCCTCCTCTATTTCTGCTGCTCTGCAAGAAAAAAAAGAGGACCTAAAGCCTCATTCTCCCCTAGCCCCACAACTTTCTTTTAGGCATTTATTGACACTTAAATCTTCTACTCCAGCTCTGCCTAAACGTGCATAGTTTCTCTGATCCAGATCTTTATTAAATGTATTAAATCACCATATAGAGGATGTAGAGCTCCTGGGTCCTCTATGAATGGGTTGAAATTGATGGAAGTAATATTACATCTCTCTCTCTCTCTCTCTCTCTCTCTCTCTCTCTCTCTCTCTCTCTCTCTCTCTCTCTCTCTCCTTCTTTGTATATTTTCCATTTGTGTTGTCAAGAGGTGCACTGATATTCTGAGCCAAAGCTTTCCAAATGATCATTTTAAAAACTAAAATGGAAACAGCTGCTGTAGTTGACATCCTTGATCTAAAAATGCAAGGGGATGCTGCATCTCATAATAAAAATATTTTTATAAATATACTAGGCATTGTTCACTGAAGATTGAAATCAAGGTGCAACATATTTATGATGTTGGTTTTAATTCCTGCAAGAACCTTCTTTGTATTCTTTATCATAAGCCATTTAAAATTGTTTCCTGTTGGCTCAGCACAGCTATGACAGCTTTAGCTGCTGACATCTGACATAATCAGGCCCAGTAAAAACTTCCTTGATAGGAGTTGAATGGCTGCCCGTCCTGTCCGGAAGGACTTTGTGAAGAGAGAATCATAATAAAATCTGGCTTGCAGTTAAAATTTAAAAGTCAGATTTAACTTTCTTTTTTAGTACACACTGTGAGTGTGTTGTAAAGACAGGTTGTGTGTGTGTGTGTGTGTGAGTGAGTGAGACAATGTGAGGTGAGCAGGCGGGTGAAATGCTGAAATGCCTAGATCAGCATCACTGTCAGATTAACAGGAACAAAAAGTTTACTTCCCTATAAATGTTTACTTCCTGTGCCGTGCTTTAATTTTGTAGCTGCATTTATTTAAACTTAAAAGAGTCCCTTTCCCTTTTAACAATTCAGGTTGACTTCGGGAGTTTATTCGGGGTGGGGGAGGCCGAGATCCAGAAGTCACAATAAATTCAGAACATTGATGTAAACATGCCCAACATTTACCAGTTTATAGGGAAAATTTTCCAGTCTCCCCAAGGCTTTGAGGACCTCTCCAAGATGAAACAGTTGGAGTCAAATAACAGAACTGTCTTCTAGCTAAAACAAGGGGTGGGAAGAACGATTTCCCCCATATTTTGACCTTTAAATTTTGTGGGAAATGTTTGTTCCTTTTCAGAGGGTTCTGGAGATCCTGATGCATTAGTTGGGAGTTGCAGGTAGCCAGAGTGGTAGCCAACTAGAAGGAGTGTGCCCACTCTAGCAAATAGAGAAATTTGTTCCATCAGAATTTTTCTATGGATTTACCCATTCTTCTCCACTGTGTCTACTGGACAGACGCTGGGCTCAGTAATCCATAGCATCCCTTCCAGCTTTGTAGTTCTACGATGATGATGATGATGATGATGATGATGATGATGATGATGATGATGATGATGATGATGATGATGATGATGATGATTTCGGGAGACCAAAACAAATGTGCCTGTTAATATGCCTATCTTTTTCAAAGGGGCAAAAAATGAAGTATGCACAAACATAAGGTCACCAGTGCAAGTTTATGTTGAAAAGTGGCACACAGATGAAAGAAAGGTGAACCAAATGGTCCTTATACATGTTGAGGGAGAGGGCCTATATGGAACTAGGGGAGGATAAGCTAGGTAGCAGAAAATGCAGGCATGCTGATGAGATCAGGCCTTGATGGATGTACCAGTGCCACCCAAGTAATCACCTGAGTAGACGAAAAATGGTCTGGCGGTGTAATATTGACAGCAGAAGTGGACGTGCAATTCAGTGGTAACAGTTGAGGATAGGGTGGGTGCCATAGACCACCAGTCAGATTAGCCAGAATCCACATTAAGGGAATGAAGAATGCCTTTAGGTTGGTCCCCAAAATCACTAAATAGTATGTAAGCTTTTGGGTTCTCTATAACACTTTGTCAAGCAAAATGGTGGCAGAGTAATGGAGACCATGGGGAATATGTGTGTTGTAAGAAGGAAAAATGGGTGACTGTAGTTAATTACCATCTAAAAGTAGAATGAGAAAAGATGCTGAAGAGCATCAGATTAAATGGGATGTTTTTTTTTCCCAAACACCTTGGATTTTCTCTAGGATTAATCGGGAGGAATCTATCAAAAAGTGATGGCTGTTCTCTCCTTGGTATTTTGTGAGACCACAAAGTGAAGCTGTTATATGGATCTTGTCCATGTTCTTAGATGAAACACACATCTGGTAGGTGGAAAGCACCAAGGAAAAGAAAATGGGATAGTTTTCATGTTAACAGAACTACAAAGAACTTTAAAGGGCAGGTAGGATTTAAAAAGAAGAAGAAAAAAAGAGGAGTGCAATTGGAGCCAGATTATTTATCAATAAATGAAGGGGATGTATCCTTAGAAAGTGGTGTCCTAGTCTTTGTGGTAGAAAACCCTTTCCTGCTCTTTTTATTTATTTATTTATTTTTGTATTTTTATACCGCCTGTCTTCCAATGGAACTCCGGGCAGTTAATGACTCACAGCAAATCAATCAATCAATCAATCAATCAATCAATCAATCAATCAATTTAGAATTCTCATAAAATGCAATATAATATACTACTGATAAGACAACAAAAATAATGTTCCTGAACTGCAGTAGAAAAGATAAATCTGGTATTTCTCAAGTCACAGCAAATCAATCAATCAATCAATCAATTTAGAATTCTCATAAAATGCAATATAATATACTACATTACCCACCTACCTTGTTGTTGTTGTTGTTGTTGTTGTTGTTGTTGTTGTTGTTGTTGTTGTTGTTGTTGTTGTTGTTGTTGTTGTTGTTGTTCTTTTGCATGTTGTTGCATTGTTTGTTTATGTTGTTGCCCATGTGTCATTACAGTGTGACCATCCTATTTCAAGTTGGTTCTTTGTGACTCCATGTCCATGGAGTTTACTTGGCAGGAATACTGGAGTGGCTTGCCAGTTCCTACTCCAGGTGCCTAGAGCACCTGGTATTTCCTGGTGGTCGCCCATCCAGGTACTAGGCAGGCCTGACCCTGCTTAGATTCCGAAATCAGGCGAGATCAGATGTGCTCAGGGCATCTAGGCAGCTACCCATCCACCTACACTTTTAAAAAAAATATTTTTAAAGCACACACAGTTCTTCATCTGATAGCTAACTGCATGGAAACAGTAGACCTTGAGGCATCAGATGATGAAGACTAAAAGGGGTTGGCCATCACATTCATGCCTATTTGTGAACTTCCCAGAGGCATCTTGCTAGTCACTGTTGCAGACAGAATGTAAGTCCAGATGGCGGCTTGGTTGTCAACCTTGAGGCCATTCTTGCGCTCTTTACCCTCTGCGCTATTCACTTTGTAAGTGGAGCAGAGGTTTCTCCCTCTGGCATCTTGAACAGAACAACAAAAAAGGCATATCAGATTTGCTGCTTGCAACAAACAAGAGGTTTCTCAAAATGTAAATTTAGTTGGTAAATATTTCCAACTTATGCTGTGTGTTTAATTTGATTCAGGTGGTGTGTGGAATAACCGCCTTTCTGCTCTTCCCGATTTTCCCTCACTTTTATTTGACTTTCTTATTATTTTTTGTTAGGCAGAAGTGTACACTTTTATTGACGGGAACACCCACAGAAAGATTCTGTTTGATGTAGGAATGAGTGGAGTTATGTATGCAAATAATAGCTTGCCTATGATACGGCTTTTGTCTCCTCTAGCACCAATTCACGGCTAGTCTATAATTAGGAAGAAAGAAGAGAAGGAAGTAGTCGGCAGAGCCGAGTAATACCATGTATTAATTTCAGAAATGATCACAACAAGGCTTTGTAAATGCAGGGTTTCCTCATACCTCTAGGCTGCAAAAAAAGTATGCCAACCACATCTACTATCAGAATGCTGTTGTCTTTTCCAGATGAGTATTGTAAGGAATGGGCTGTGTGTGTATACTAGTTGCTTGAAAATCGTGGCTCAAGTGCTATTATTTATTTATTTATTTATTTATTTATTTATTTATTTATTTATTTATTTATTTATTAGATTTATTAGATTTATTAGATTTATACCCCACCCATCTGGCCATCTGGCCACTCTGAGCAGCTATCTGGCCACTCTGGAGGGCTAGCATTTGAGAATGTGCCATCATGTGAAAAAACACTCATATTGCTCTGGATACAGAGCTTCTAGCTTAGTAAGTTCAGCAATGAATGCCTTCTCTTCCGTCTGGAACTGTATAACCAAGTGATGTTCATAGTTCTTGGTCTTCTGAAGGACCGAGCTGGCAAAACAACAACAACAACAACAACAACAACAACAACAACAACAACAACAACAACAACAACAACAACAACAACAACAACAACCCTACCATTAACTCACATGCCTTGTAAAGCTCCAACATTTCAGGCTTTCAGGTCGATGAAGGATGGGTATTTACTGTTATTTCTGGTTGCACAGAAAAGCTTGGAGATGGTGTTGAGTTCACCCATCCCATAAGCTTGCCCATATACTGATTCAAAATGTGCCTGAACTGTATTTGGGACACATTTTTGCCATATTCAAGCAGCTCAAGATTGCATGTGAGAGCAAAATATGTGGCTGCACATGTACTAATCTTGGACACAGTGGTTGAAATCTTCTTAGTGTAGTAGGTCACGACAAGAGTAGACCCATTGAGTCAGTGGACATTTGGTGAGTCACCTCCTGCAAATGTTCCTTTGATTCAGGAACGCTCTAGTTGCAGCTTAGAATAACAGAATCATGAAGTTGGAAGGCAACTGAAAGGCTCTCAAGTCCAATCCCCTACTCCAGGGCTGTCCAACTTTGAACAGGCCAAGGTCTACTTTTTCCAGCCCAAAGTGCCTGAGGGCTACTACACTAAAACTTCTACTTACGAATTTTATCTGTTCCGAGCACATGCTCATAACTAAAAACTTTTGTAAGTAGAGCAGCGGTTTCCCATAGGAATGCATTGAAACACCAATTAATCCGTTTTGGAGGGAACAGATTTCAATGTGCCATGGCCCTTGAACTGCCCTGCTCGGCTGAGACAGTGGGCTGGCAGACCCAGAGCTTTGCTGTGGCAGTGGTGGTCCTTGGGATGGGGGAGGGAGGGGTGGATAACTTATCCCCTCACTTTTTTATTTGATGACCAGCGGACTACTTTTGAACCCTTCGCGGGCTACCAGTAGCCTGCGGTCTACCTTCTGGGCAGGCCTGCCCTACTCCATGCAGGAATACAAATCAAAGGGTTTTTACCAGGTAGGTGTCTAAATTTCTCTTGAATGCCTCCAATGATAGAGCTGTCACTGCCTCTTGAGGTAACTGGTGCCGTTGCTGTACTGCTCTAACAGTTATCTGGAGGTTGGGTCATGGCAACTGCGTGAGCAGTGAAACATTTCAATTTCTCAAGAAAAGAAATCCAGTTGCCATGACTCAACATTCAGATAAACTCACCTGGATGACTGAGAATCTTCACAGACATCTTGCTGTAATAGTTGGGGAGTTTTTCCTGATATTCATCTGAAAGCTGGGTTCTCTTAAGTTAAGCCCATTGTTGCGCTTCCCGCACTCTTGGATGATTGAGAACAGATCCTCCTCCTCTGTATGAGACACTTTCAAGTTTTTGAAAAGTGCTATCATATCACTCCTCAGTCTTCTTTTCCAGTTCTTTCAGTTTTAACTCATAGGGCTTGGTTTCCAGCCCCCTGATCATCCTTGTTCCCCTCCCATGAACTTGTTCCAGTTTGTCAGTGTCCTTCTCAAAGGGTGTTGTCCAGAACAGAACACGGTACACAAGATGAGGCCTAAAAAGGTAAATAATCTAAAGGCAAGGATCATCTCTGTATTTGAGCCAAAGAGGCAGTGTTGTGCAAGTCCATGGCCACGTGGCTAGCATGGCTGCAAGGAAACACTGCTTTACCTTCCCGCTTTTTACAGAGCTACCTGTTTATCTACTTGCATTTTCATGCTTTCGAACTGCTCAGTTTGCAGGAGCTGGGGTTATCAGCGGGAGCTCGCTCCATTGTGTGGCACCCGGGATTCGAGCTGCTGAGCTGCTGAAATTGCAGCCAACAGTTTTCGGAGCCTTAGTCTGCTGAGCCACCACGCCCCTAATTGTGCCAAATGGAAGGGCTGAGCAAGAGGATTTCAGCCAATGCTGGAGAAATTTTATTTGCTTTTAATCAATCTGGTATTCACTATTGAAATAGCCTTCTTAATACACGCTCTGGGCTTCCACTTTCGGCTGTTCTCCTATTAATGATGGCAAAACTGGTGTCTCAGCAAATCAAGTATTAAGGGGATCAGTGTTGAGCCAGTGGAATATGAACCTGGGCTGGGTCTTGAACTGGTCATCGAGGAACAGAGGGAAGTGCACTGCAGGGCAGAGGCAGTGAGACAGATCTCCTTACACCGTAGGCAAGGTGATCCCATAGTCAAGATTTTTAGGTCATGTTTGTTTTCTCATTTGAGCACTTAGAAGAGTTATTCCTAGCCCTCCATGGGCAGCATCTTCCTTGCCGTCAAGTTTACTGGAGCTGCATATGACAGGAAGTTGCATGATACAGAGATGAATGGAAATATTGCAGAAGTTTGTAAAACGAGCAGGCATTTCTAAGCCTCCCTTCTTATTTAGGGGATGAGGGAATTGACTACTTTATGGCCATACCATCGGAGCATGTGTTTTCCTGCTGGCAATGGAAGCATGAAAAGCCCATGGCAATGAGAAAACAGTTTGTGATCCATTCAGAGAGTTAAGGATGGAGGGGGGGCGGGGAAAACGACGTTTCAGTCCATTAGATAGCAATGATTTTGCATGACTTGCCATGTGTGTTATCAACATATGCTGGGAGTCAGTAGAGTGCAACTTACTGCTGTTAAGGCCAGCCTTAACTTCTGCTCAAAATTCAGATGCCTTCTGTTTCAGGAGGGATGCCTCTCGGAGGACTGGCTTCGTTTAATCGCATAATTATTGCTATGATCACAGTTTAGTGGCTGAATGATGACGAGCGGTTACCCCACATCGAGAGGAGGTGTGCACAAGGATCGCTAGAGAAAATAAGGCGCCAGAGTCCGTCTTCTTATATCCCCAATTTAGGGGATACCAGAAAGAGTTAAGGATTACCCACTTCAAAAGCCATCGGAAGGCATCAAAGTAGAGTACTTGGAATTGGTAACATAGTCAGCGGCGTAGCAAGGTTTTGGGGTGCCTGGGGGAAAAGTTGTTTTGTGCCCCTCTGGCCCTCCACAATACCATCACATTCACCCAGTGGGGGGGCAACCCTGCAGGAGTAGGGCGAGCATGGGGCATGCGGGTACATGGGTGAAGAGTTGGAAGAGGAGGAGGAGGGTGCCACAGCCACCGTACTTCCATGCCTGCCTGCCTGCCTGCTTGCTTTGTGGCTCTCCAGGCACGTGGTGGTGGGAGGGTGCAGGGTTTCCTCCTCCTCCTCCTCCAAGTGCCCCAAGATTTCTGTGCCTCGGGCAGATGTACCCTTCTGCACCCCACCCCCCCGATATGCCCCTGAACATAGTCTAGAAGTAACGGCAGAAGAAGCTTGTGGGTTGGATGGGAAAGTGGACTATATATGACCTGTGATCTGTAGCTTCCCTATTTAGTTTATAAATGGCTTGTGAGAATCTAGTGCCATCTCCTCTTCCCTGAAAGCTTGGCCAGCTTTCACAGGAACTCCACCCGGAACCGTGCCTTTTCAGTGGCAGGTCCCATTTGGTGGAATCGGTTTCCCAGTGATATTAGGATCGTGGAGCCCCTTTCAGCCTTTAGGAAGGGATTAAAAACTTGGCTCTTCCAGGCTGCTTTTGGTGACTAATGGTGGTTTTTCACATTTTCCCCCTCCTTTTCTTTTTTGCCGCCATCTTATATCCCATGTTTTCATTGACTTAATGCTCCGATTGCTTGGTTTTCATTTACATATGTTTATATAGTTGATCTGTATGGATTCTTTTGTTGTGAACCACCCAGAATTATTTAAATATAAATAAATAAATAAATAAATAAATAAATAAATAAATAAATAAATAAATAAATAAATCTATCTATCTATCTATCTATCTATCTATCTATCTATCTATCTATCTATCTATCTATCTATCTATCTATCTATCTATCTGGTGGCTCTTCCTCAATCTTGGCCACCCTATTTCTTTATGGTCAGCCCAGTCACTGTAACTGAGGTCAGCTCCACCCACCCTTTCTATGAGAAAAAGCATTCGAACAGCAGTGATGTTCTGACCTTTTTGCAAGCAGAGCAGTTGGACTCTATTCCAAGGCAGGGTGGAGACTGGTTGGCTATTACTAAGCGGCGGCCGAGATGCAGCGTCTCATTGTGCCCAACATTAGCTGGAATGGGAATCTGGGGGCCAGTTATTTACTGTATTTTTCCATCTATAAGACACGGATGTATATTAGACACCTCCCCTCCCCCAATTTAAGACTCCCAGATTAAGAAAATGTATTTATTTTATTTATTATTTATTTTGAATATTTTTACCCAGCACTTCTCCTTGGAAAAAGGACCCAAGGTGGCTTACAATAACAAGGGACAATATACAGCCCAGAACATTTAAGGTATATTCAAGTTAAGAACAGGGAATTAGAAGAGGCATCTTAGAACATTAAAATGTAACATTAAAGCTCCGAAGGGCACACAAAAAGGAAAAAAAAATCCATTATGAGGGGTGGAAACTAACATGGAAATCACTGGTGTTCTTATGAAATCAGTCAGTGCTATCATGTATGGTAATCCATATAAAAGTCACATAGCAAGTAGTCCCTCATTCAGGGAAAGCTTGCCTGCAGAGAAAGGTCTTTGCCTGCTTCCAGAAAGACAACAGAGATGGGGCAGTCCTGGCCTCCAGCCGGAGGGAGTTCCAAAGTCTGAGAACAGCAACAGAGAAGGCCCTTTCATGTGTGGAGGTGGCGGGATGGAGAGATAGGCTTCTCCTGATGACCTAAGCACCCTCTTTGAGCCCTCCTCCACCCCGCCGCACCCCACGATGTTTCTTTTACTTTCTGTGTTCTAAAGAATCCTCTCTGCTTTGTTTTTGCAAGGAACTGAGCAACCATTTATTTTTGCAGGGAAATGTTTGGGACTGGAGCAACCCATTAAGAAGTTTATTTTCAGGTGAAAAAGAAAGGTCCTCCACTGTTTCATTTCTCCTCCACCCTACCCCTACTGTTTCTCTCCCCCCCCCACTATTTTCTTTTATTTTATTTCCAGGAGCTCTTGATTGCCCTCCTCTCTAGTTTGTTCTTGTAGGCTCGGACTCTTCTTTTTAGTGAAAAATGAACTTTGTAATGGGTTGCTCCACCCCCAAGCATTTCCCTGCAAAAACAAGGCAGAGAGGAACCTTCAGAACAGGAAAAGGAAGCAGCAAGGCCAGTTTGGCTTCTCCCCTACTCCACTCTCACCTCCAGAACTATACTTCCATGTACAGTATATGACACCCCTTAGTTTTTTCATGCCATGATTTTAGAAGAAAATAGTATTGTATACACAGGGTGGTGGGGTGGTGACAGTATATTTTCATTCCACATAATATTCCTTAGCCACCCTTTAGTTCTATTTATTAGCTTATTCATATTTTTGCTTTTTTCCAGTGAGTCTTAAAGGTGTGCATGGATCTTGTTCTCCCCAGTTCAAAACAAGACTATAAGAAATAGGTGGCAGCGGGTGGTTCCAGATTAGTTGTGACAGTAATTCTGATCCAGGTTTTAGTTTGGACTTTACAAGCAGTTGTCCGAGGTGTAGACTTTCTACTCCTAACAGGTGTAGCACCTTGTGTAGCTTATTTGAAGCTCAGACTAAAACTTGGGAAGCATTCAACAGCCTAGTTAAATTGGAGTCACCAACCTCCAGTGGGACTAGCTATGCAGAAGGTGCAGTCCAAGGTCACCCATGGAGTTTCTTGGCTCTCTGTGAACTCAAAGTCGTATCTCCACTCTCAGTGGCAACTGCCATCTCTCAGTCCAGACCACAATGGGCTTCTTTTGTCAAAATGATTTCAAGGCAGCCAGGCAACTGGAGTGTGAATAAAAACATTCGCACATATAAACATGGTGTAATGAAGACAGTAAATAGACATCTTCAACAACTAATTAAGCAGATTATAACCAGACTAGGTTTTTAGAGGGAAACCCATGATAGGAATCTGTATTGCGGGAAAAGTGTGATTGTCAATAAATAAATAAATTAGCCAGAAACGTGTGCTTTTTCTGGAAGCTGAGTCATGGCAACTGCATTTCTTTTCTTGTGAGATCGAAATGTTTTGCATCCAAGCAGCTTTGCCAGACTGACAAAGGCGCTTGGATGAGCAGCGAAACGTTTCAATCTCACAAGAAAAGAAGTTCATTTGACTTGACTCAGCTTTCAGATAACCTCACCTGGATGACTGAGAATCTTCACAGGCAATGTGTGCTTTAAAATTGCTGAACAAATATAAAAGCCTTCACCGGGCACTGAAAAGGTGAACTGTTTGGATTCTTTGAGCTTGGGGCTGACCCTCACATGCTGTGTAACTGAACTACCATAGGGTCCACCTAGGAATGAGGTGAGAAGCATGGGGAAATGTGTGTGTGTGTGTGTGTGTGTGTGTGTGTGTGTGTGTGTGTGTGTGTGTGTGTGTGTGTGTGTTTCCATTGGAAATAAAAGGTCATTGAAGCCAGCATTTGGCAGTAAGATGGGAACAGCAAATAATCATATTTGTCTCTCTGTCTGTCTGTGGGTATTGGTAAATAGAATAAAAAGTGGCTAGCACAGTTGCATTGGATAATACCATAATGGTTGTGCAAGAAGTTACGTTGCAAGGACACACTGTTTCCATTTGCACAGCTGCACGTGCAACCATTTGCACAAGAGTGCACCCTGTCAGTCGCATGGAACTGTATAAGCATGTTTTCCCCCTACCAAAAACATAACTTTGAGTTTGGGGAAGAGTAAACCAACCAGCCTCCCCAGTTTTGCATTCTTATGCCATGTGCCAAAATGAGCTGCCAAGATATAAAGACCAGCTGCAGACCTTTCTGTCATAAGCATTTGTTCAAAGCTTGGCCAGAGGCACCATTTATTGTTCGGTATCTCTTAAGTATTCTTCTTTTTTAAGCCCAAACATTTGATCAAATTCTGGTTATATTTATATGTATGATTAATGACTGAGACATTCTCCCAATGGTGGCACGATTCATCATCAATCCAATTTTTTAAATGGAAGGTATTCTTAGATCACTTTTTAACAGAGCTACTCTCCTTCGGCTTCTTCTCTGTATAGTTATAACTCTTGACTCCCAGTTGCTTGCTTTCATTATGGAAAAGAAGCCCAAGTTTAGGAGACAGTAGTGAAATCCTAGTGTATTCCATTACTATATCCTGCATCCAGCAGACCTGCTTAATTACAGAGAATGGCTTACCCTGATGTAATTCAGTGGCAAGCTGAGCCTGGCAAGCTGGGACAAGTCCATTTACCTCTTCTCGCTGCTGACAGCTGTTGCATTCAGCTTTAATATCATTTCTATGCAAACTTGAGTACTGATGTCCTTACATCTTCCCATAGCCTTTAGCATATCTGTTTTTCTTTCCAATGACTGGCAATCATGGTTAGAGTCTTTGATCTAAAAACAAGATCAGCCCTTAGAAAGAAATACATTTTGGGCTACACGTCCAATAAATGCTTGTAGGTTTCCAGGTTCAGGATCTGGCTCACGAGAAATGAAAGGAAACATTTCTTGATAGTCTGTAGGATTAAGATTTGGAATTTGCTATCAGCACATGTGGTAGCCTCGCTACAGCTTTACAAGGAAATTAGATAAATTCTTGGAGATTTCTACCAGTGACTACTAGCCAGTGAAGAGCAGTGAAGAGCCTTGTGGTGCAGCTGTTAAACTACTGTGCTGCAGCCATACTGGTTGTTATATTGCATTTAAGAAGTGAACCAATGTGTGTAATGTTATGCAGTAGAGGAACATAAAGCAGGAGTGTTCTACTCCCTTCCAGTGCTGCTTGTGAGCAAGCTGTTTGGAAACAGGTTTTTGGCAGGGCCAGCGCGTCCATTAAGGCGAACTAGGCAGTTGCCTAGGGCACCAAAAAGGAGAGGGGGCGCTGGCCAACCTGCTGCCCCCGCCCCCCGCCGCTGGCCACTGCTGCCTGCCGCTGCCCGCCCGCCGCTGCCCGCCCGCCACCGCCCATCGCCGCCCCCTGTGCCCGTCGCCCCCACCGTCCGCCGCCCCGCTGCTGCCCCACCCGCCTGCCCCCACCACCCCTGCCCCGCCCCCTGCCCCCCCCTGCCCCTTGCCTAGGGCGCAAAAAAAAAAAACTAGTGCTGGCCCTGGTTGTTGGATTAAATTGGCCTTTGGTTGGATCCATCAGGGCTCTTTGTTAGATCTGAGGGTCCATATTTGACAACTGAGGATATGTCACTTTGAATACAGAAAAGAAAGCATAGGAAAGATGACTTGTAGGGGTTATGTGATTGGTGTTCTGAGGACATGCACCAGACAGTTTTTGAGAACAAGAATTATTAGTTCAAGGCTGCTCTTTGTCTCCTTTATCCAAGATGTGCTGAACATCCTGGTTGAGGCAGAAGGAGGGGAGGAAGAATTAGTCTGGTCATAAGAAAATTCTATCACCCCCGCACCCACTCTGAGAAGCATGTGTTGGGTTGCTTCAGTCTTTCTGGTCAGTTGCCTCATCCCTCCTCTGTGCTTTACTTGACAAAGGAAAAAATAGTACTTTAGAGCAAACTTAGGCCAAAATTAGAAAGAAATTGTTTTCTTATGCTGAAGTTGAGAAATCCTGTATGGACTACTGGCCTTTCCCCATGCACTTTCAGTGTATGTACAAAGTCTGTCTCATCAGTAACAAGTGATACTTTAACTGGGAGTTGAGTCATGGCTACTGGACTTCTTTTTTGAGAGATAGAAACGTTTCGCTGTTCATCCAAACAGCTTCATCGGTCTGAATACAACTAGTGCAAGTAGTCCTTCTTATAGTCAGCTTGACCTCTTGTCCCCTGGTCAGCACCCTCACCTCCAGAAGCCGCCTCAACCCAGACCAGATATGCCTGCTCCTGGACCTGTGTCTGAACACCACATATTTCATGCACAGAGGGGACTTCTACAGACAGAAGCCTGGTTGTACCATGGGTTCCCCAGGGTCACCAATTGTTGCGAACCTATACATGGAAGAAGTGGAGAAGAAGGCACTCAACACCTTCCCAGGGACAACACCATCCCACTGGTTCAGGTATGTAGATGATACCTGAGTGAAAATAAAGACTCAGGAAGTACAGGCCTTTACAGACCACATCAATGCAGTGGATCCTAATATTAAGTTCACTAGGGAAGACACCCAAGACAACAGGCTGGCTTTCCTGGATTGTGCAGTCATCATCAGACCTGACCGTGGCCTGGGAGTAGAAGTTTACAGGAAACCCACCCACACAGATAAATACTTACTGTTTGACTCCCACCATCCATTACAAAACAAACTAGGAGTCATCAGGACCCTAAGCCACAGAGAAGAGAGCATCCCCACCTCCTCAGAAGCCAAGAAGAAGGAAGACGGGCACCTGAAGACAGCCCTTAAGGCCTGTGGATATCCAAGGTGGGCCTTCAACAAAGCAGTGGGCCATCCCAGAAGAACAAGGGATCAGTCTGAGACCCAGACCCGATGGAAGAACCTGGTCATTCCTTACATGGCGGGAGTGTCGGAGAAGCTTAAAAGGATTTTTGGCAAACACCACATCCCTGTTTATTTCAAACCCAGGAACACACTAAGGCAGAGACTTGTCCACCCAAAGTATCTGATACCAAACCATAAAAGGAGCAATATAGTATATGCAGTCCAATGCAGTGAAGAGTGTTCAGACCTCTACATCGGAGAAACTAAACAGCCATTAAACAGAAGAATGGCCCAACATAGGAGGGGTAACAGCTCAGGACCAGAATCAGCAGTACACCTCCATTTGAAGGACAAAGGCCACTCTTTCAAAGATGAGGATGTACACATATTAGACAAAGAAGAGAGGTGGTTTGAGAGAGGAGTAAGGGAAGCCTTTCATGTTAGCATTGAAAATCCCTCCCTCAACAGAGGTGGTGGGCTCCGGCATAGTCTATCTGCTACTTATCAGGCTGTACTTTCTAAAGTACCCAGGCAAATCAAAGAGCCTTCACCACCAAGGTCACAGCTAACAACCCATTCTTGATGGGTTTCAGCACCTTAAGCCATTGTTTACCTTAAGGCCATGGACACTAATGTCTCCCTAACGAGCCTATTCAGGATATTGTTCATCTTATGAGCCAATCAGACCAGGGGACAAGAGGTCAAGCTGACTATAAGAAGGACTACTTGCACTAGTTGTATTCAGACTGATGAAGCTGTTTGGATGAACAGCGAAACGTTTCTATCTCTCAAAAAAGAAGTCCAGTAGCCATGACTCAACTCCCAGTTAAACGCACCTGGATGACTGAGAATCTTCACAGAAGTGATACTTTATCATGTTTCTAGTGTTTAAGTATCTTTTGCCCACCAAAATCTATTAGCTGTAAGGATTTTAAACTTATTTGGGTGTCATAGCACGAAAGGGATTAGTGCCATCATCATGCCGGGGACAGATGGATACTAGGGATACAATTTCTGTAATTCTAGTCTCAGAGGTCTGTCTAAGGAGGTGTCTAGGCAGCATCTAGCACTGGAGGTCCTTGAGTTATGAATTAGTACAACCTTGAGTGACTTCTTTGGATGTCAGTTGGATTTCTGTGCATTCAGTTCTGAAGGGGTGCCTGTGAGTGCATTCAGCTGAATGCAGGTAGAGTGCTTCTGTGACTGGGAATTCAGAAAGCTGGTATTCTAACAAACTGGCTACCAAGTTCCTCTTCAGATCTTCAGAGCACTTGCTGACATCCAGTTGGGAAGGTTACTGAGGAAATGGACTTCCATGCCAACCATGGTTCTGGACTTTAGCCTTTCACACATCAACTGTAGAGGGTTCTAGGGCAGTACTGGTGAACCTATGGCATGGGTGCCAAATGTCACACTCAGAGTCCTTTCTGTGGGCACCCAACATCGCCCTGTCATAGCAACCTGTATTCAGGTTAAATTGCTGTTTTGGTGCTTTGCGAAAAATTAGTGGGTTTTGAATCGCAGTTTGGGCACTCGGTCTCTGAAAGGTTCGCCATCACCGTTCTAGGGTGTCTCGGATGACTTGTGCTATTTGCTTGGAGTGACTGTTACAACTTGAGTGTGCCTTGAAGCTTTGTGTCACAGAGGAAATACAAAAGGAAGAGCCTCTTCCCCTCTCTAAAACAAGGCAACTGTGAGAGCTCTCACATTGGCATGAAAATACATGGCTTCCATTAGCAGCTGACCTGAATCCATTGTTTGGTCTGTGGTCTGATAAGGCAGGACCTGCGCTGGTGAACCCATGCTCTACAGAGGCTTAGACGTTGAAGAGTAGTTCTCGGGATTACAGCATCTTGATGAGAATTGCATTTCTGAACCTCTCAGCACTCACTGTGAGAAAAAGATGCACACTTGGGGACATTATATGGAACCCCCCCCCAATGCACACTCAGAGACTTGCCTTGGTCAGTTGAGAAAATAACATTAATTAGATGAAATCTGCAGTTAATTAAGAAACATGCACACGTGTTTTGCATTTCAGTGTGGGGAGAAAAAGGTCTCTCCTGCAAACAATGGACAGGAGGGAAATGCAAGTGAGGTAGAGATAAACAATTAAATTGAGACCAAGCAGTGTCTGCATCCCAACACAGGTGTCATTCACTTAAAACTCCCAGGAACATTTCCAAACTCCCAGTGGCTAAATGCAGGGGTCCAGGGAAGCTGGAAAGAAACAAGATGATGGATCTGGAGGCTAAGTGCTGTGAATTCCTGTGCCCAGGTGCAGCCCATTAAGTCAAGTGTGAGAACAGTGGCAGTGGCTGATACAGCAATATTGCCTTCTCCTGCTGCACTGATAGGATGCCTTGTGCCAGAGCTGAATTAATTTCCAACCTTGTGGGCTGATTCCATCCTGCAAAGCAATTTCCTCTGGCCCGTGGTGGCCATACCGAGTTCCTGAAGGTGTAAGAGCAGATGAAGAGAGAAAGAAAAAGAAAGGCGGGGGGGGGATTAGAGAAAATCCTTTATCAATGTTCTTGATGATGGAGGTTTCTCCTGAGAATGATGTTACACTATTTTTGTTTTCAGATTTAATGTGAAAATAGAGTGTCACACCTGCAAAGGGTACATGGTTTGTCCTCCTGAAGCTCTTTTAGAGGGTGTTAATGTGGTGGTGGACAACCTATTTCTTAGTCTTTCAGAAAAATCTGAAGACATGGCTATTTAGAAAGGCTTTCCCTGGATGTTAGTTTTCTCATAGAAGGTTGCTGTTATTCACCTGGTTTGTTCTGTCTTAGCCTATCTTAGTCCTCTGTTGGTTTTAATTGGATTTGGTTATGCTTATTATGTTTATTACATTTTATTTTGTTGTAATTGTTATTGACTGGATTCTGTTGATGTTATGTTTTGTATTTTTGTATAAACCTTGTAAACTGCCCAGAGTGGTCTTTGTTGCTAGATGGGTGTTATATAAATCTGATTGATTAAATAAATAAATAAATAAATAAATAAATAAATAAATAAATAAATAAATAAATAATATGATAGTGGGGTAATCCATTGTGATGTCATGGACAGAGTGATGGACTAGAACTATGAAAACCAGAATTCAAATCCACACTTGGCCATGACAACTGATTGGGAGAGTAGAACTGTTTAGAGATGTAAAATTTCCAGAAAATTTGAAAAAAATTGGGGAAAAGAAAGGCTTTTTCTGCAGTTTTTCCATTTTCCTTCCAAAGTTTATTTTCCCACATGGCTTCAAAATTTCCAAAAAAAAATTACTGCTCTAGTTAAAAACCACTCCTTAAAGATCTTACTTCCTTTGAAAGCTCTGTCAAGATCACTGTAAGTCGGTTCTAACTGGACTCCCAATCACTAAGTAAATGTATTGCAGAACATGAAAACTCAAGCAAACGTCAGGTTCTTTGGGGATATTCTTTACCAGCCCCTATGGAAAATAAGAGCATATCTCAGGAAGGTTCCTATTCATGTCTCACTTTTCTTGTCATGGTAACACAGAGCTAGAGGTTTCATTTTCCTCAATCCTACATCTGTGGAGCAGAAGTCATTGAGGCTAAACTCGGTGCTCATGCTGAAAATCCACAATTCATCCATCCCAGACAGGTGGCCATCCAACTTCTGTTGAAACACCTCCAGTGAAACACAATCCACCATTTTCTGTGAAGGGTGAATCTGTAGACATGTGTCGATGGGGTGGTGCTTTTGGTTAGGCTTCTGAAACAGGTCCCAGCTATAGGCTTGTGAGATCCTAGGGCAGTGGTGGCAAACCTTTGACACTCCAGATGTTTTGGACCATAACTCCCAGAATTCCAAACATAAATTGCCAATGGCAAAGGACTGTGGGAGTTGTGGTCCAAAATATCTGGAGTGTCAAAGGTTTGTCACTAGTATCCTAGGGCTAAACAATCCCACCACCACCACCACCCATTATGTTGCCACATTCCATGGACTTTTCTAGTTATGACTCTTGGCCACCTCTCTCCTTCCATGATCAGCACAGTCTGGCATGGAGCTTGTACTTTGATTTTTTAAAAATGATGTCTTGTAAAGAAGGGCTAAAACATTTGGGGCTCTTTAGTCTGGAAAAAAGGCGCCTGAGGGGGATATTATTGAGACATGCAAAATAGTGCAGGGCATGAGTCTAGTGGATAGAGGGATGCTCTTTTCCCTCTCACAACATACCAGAACCAGGGGACTTCCACTCAAACTGAGGGTTGGGAGAGTGAGAACAGACAAAAGTTTTTTTTAACCCAGTGTGTTGTTAGTCAGTGGGACTCCCTGCCTCAGAAGGTGGTGATAGCATCGGGCCTGGATGCCTTCAAAAGAGGATTGGACAGATTCCTGGAGGAAAAGTCCATCACAGGTTACAAACCAGGTTGGAGATGTGTCAACTCCAGGCTTAAAACCAGGGTACTTCGAGGGCCAGATGCAGGGGAGTGGTATCAGGAGACAGAGATCTATTATTGTGCGCTCCCAGAGGCATTTGGTGGGGCCACTGTGAGATACAGGAAGCTGAAACTGGACTAGATAGGCCTTTGGCCTCATCCAGCATGGCTCTTCTTATGTTCTTATGTGATCCCTTGTACTGGGACCTAATGAGAAGTAGCCATGCTGATGGCCAATGACTTGGAGCTGAAGACTTGGGTGGTTGCTCAAGAGAGCTTTGTGCACTTACCAGCTCTGCTTCAGGGTTGCTTGCAAGTTTGAGCAATGAGGTGAGTGGCCCTCAGATGCTGTTGGACTAGAGATCTAAAAGATTCAGTCAAGAATGGCCACTTTTCAAAATTTCTGAGGTTTTGAGTGCAAAAGCATCTCAGGACTCATTTGGGAACTCACACTTCATATGGGTATTTGTTTTCCTCCCCTCCACATTTGTGCTTCCTGTGCCGTGTTTTATCTCTGCCTGCCTTCAACTCAATGAGAGATGGATCTGACCATTGGCTCGCTAGGCTACTGCTAGGTCAGAAGTGAAAGCGTGTGTTCATAGTCCAGCATTCTGCATGCACACAGGTGAAGAAATGAAGCAGGTGGACAATTAGAGATGTGACTGAAGACCCAGAAAAAAACTGGAAAAAATCTGGGGAAAAACTCCCCCTTTTTTTCCTGAAGCCTTTCCCCACCCCCCAAAAATTGGAAAAACTGAAAAAAAAAAGAAAAAGAAAAAGAAAAAATGATTATGGAATGTTTTATTTTAACATGATGAATAAAATATCTTAAGATTTTCCAAATCATTTCTAAAAAACATGCATAGTATCAGATTATTGTAATATCTGAGGACTAACAAACCTTAGGTTACAAACTGAACCCTCCAATGCAAGAACATTTCTTCCTTTAGGCGGTGCTGCTATTATCACAAGAAAAATTATTCTAATTAAATTTCATGCCCATTCATTGAAACTTGGTAATAACAGCATAAGAACATAAGAATAGCCTTGCTGCAACAGGCCACAGCCCATCCAGTCCAGCATTCTGTCTCACACAGTGGCTCACCATTTGCTTCAGGGTATTCCCAAGCAGATGTCTTCACCTGCTTACGATTCCCTGAAAATGGTATTGAGAGATATCCTGCCTATCTCTCCAACCCAGAGGTTGTCCTTAGGAATCCATAATGATAGCCATTGATACCCTTGTTCTCCATGAACTTGCCCAATCCATTCTTAAAGCTGTCAAGGCTGACAGCTGTCACCACTTCTTCTGGCAGGGAGTTCCACAGACCAGTGATCCTCTGGGTGAAAAATTACTTTCTCTTATTTGTTTGTGATCTAGCACCCAAAAGTTTCATGGAGTGCCCCCTAGTTCTAGTGTTGTGCAATACAAAAACAGTTTTTGTTGCCTATTTTGTCCACACCGTATATGATTTTATGAACTTCAATCAGGTTACCTTTTAGGCTTCAAGAGTGAAGAACTTCAAAATTTATGGACATTTTACATCGTTAATGTGCACTGTCCTCCCTCAGCATTCAGCAGTGACATCTGTTTCCATGATCTTTCTTGATTCATTTTGTTCAACTCTCTGGAGGTTAAATATGCTTTGTGGAGGTGCAGTAATTGTAATGCACTTGTGTCTGCCTGATGTTGATAGATAGCTCTTTTGGAGAAATAAAGAAATGGATTGCAGCGGTATTTCTTTCTACTGCAGATCTAAATCAGTTCCCTCTGATTTGGTGCTATTCTCGCTCTTGCCATTAACCATTAGTCCATACAACATACCTTGTCTTGGCACACTTGTTTCTGTTGTGATGAAACAGTTTGCAGTTACTCAGCACTGCCTAGCAAAATGGGACTCATTGAGCTTACTTGTTTTTTGAGATTGCTCATTGGGCTGTAAGATCTTCTGGGCTGTAAGATTTAAAGTCAATATGTCAAATCAGGTTGGCACCATCAGGAAATTACAGTGGATAAAGATTTAGTTTTATCCATTCTTCCAGAGAGAGAGAGAGAGAGAGAGAGAGAGAGAGAGAGAGAGAGAGAGAGAGAGAGAGAGGAGGAGAAGGAGAAGGAGAAGGAGAAGGAGAAGGAGATGGTGTTGTTTCTAAACAGTATTAGAAACAAGGCACATTGGAATGGCCTTAATAGATCAGAACGAATTCTCTCTAGTCATTCAGTTGACTACAGTATGCTACTCTGGGCCTTTGGAAACCCAGCAAGTAGGCATATTTCCCCATGGATGCTATGCAGGGCTCTTGAGAGTATTGCCAATTAGAATGGCGTTCAAAGAAAACAAAAAGAAACAAGAGCTCTCTCTCTCTCTCTCTCTCTCTCTCTCTCTCTCTCTCTCTCTCTCTCTCTCTCTCTCTCTCTCTCTCTCTGTGTGTGTGTGTGTGTGTGTGTGTGTGTGTGTGTGTGTGTGTGTGTGTGTGTGTGTGTGTGTGTGTGTGTGTCTATCTATCTATCTATCTATCTATCTATCTATCTATCTATCTATCTATCTATCTATCTATAGGAGAGAAGTGTCATAGCTTGTGGGAACATGGGGTTTGAGAAATCCGTCTCGTTTTGAACACCTTATGAGATGTTTTGAAAACCAATTCACATGCATGCAGTCCATGTTAGTCAGGCTAAAGAGCTATGGGGTGCCATTTTACTTGGCTCTTTTAACTAGTCCCAAACAAGAGGCTTGATAACACATTATAGCCAGTGTTGTGTTGACTATTTAAGACCACAGAACCCCAACTGGGAAAGGAGCGATGGTGATTTGTTGGGGCCTGTACTTGTTTGTGTGCTGTCAGCATCCCATCAGGTTTTGTCAGCAGCATCCGCAGTTGGAGCTCCATGCGTGTGTAAAAAAATATTGAACGGGACACTGATCTGTAGTTTTCACCCCGTCGCATTATTGGATTCATCCACTAGGCTGCAATGGTTTTATTGTATTTGCTTGACTGAGAACAAAGCTATGTGTCCAGGGATGAGGATGACAATGAGGATTGTGGTTGTGATTGTCATGATGCTATTGATGAAAGAAGAGAAGGAGGAGGTTGATCCTGAATGTGAAATTAATCAAACTGGACACCAATCAGCTAGCCCTGGGAGATGAGTATTCACAATCGGACTGCCACCACTAAGGGCCCTATCGCAAGTCCTTTTAAATGCCGATTAAATTTCAAAATAAAGCATTTCCAAAAATCTTGTCCCCACGGCCACCGGGCTTAAGAAAAAAAAAACGGTTATGTCCCCTTTAATGAGTTTTCCAGGACCTACTGAAGAACTTGGGAATTTTTTGCTCTGGTAAAAAGTATGAGCCAGAAGTCCATGGTAGTTCACATATGATCCAGCTTTCTGCTTTTTATTTTTTTTCTTTGCACAGACCAGCTTGTCCTGGGGCTGCTCAGCACTTTATTTGATTTTAATTTTTTAATCCCCCCCCCCCGGCACTGAGCAGCTGGCCTTCGGGCTGTCAGTGCTTTTTAAAAAATGTTTTATTTTTTTCCTAGTGCCTACCAGCTCGTCCTGGGACTGGTCGTGCTATTTATTTATTTATTTATTTATTTATTTATTTATTTATTTATTTATTTATTTATTTATCCCTCCCCCAGCACTGAGCAGCACTGGCCTTCGGGCTGTCAATGCTTTTAAAAAATATATTTATTTTTCCCAGCGCCAACCAGCTCGTCCTGGGACTGACCGGCACCTTTTTTTTTAACTTCCTTGTAGCTGCCTAGATGCTCTAAGCACATCCGATCTTGCCTGATTTCAGAAGCTAAGCAGGGTCGGCCCTGGTTAGTACTTGGAATGGGAGACCACCAGGGAATGCCAGGTGTTGTAGGCGCCTGGAGTAGGAACTGGCAAACCACTCCAGTATTCCTGCCAAGAAAACTCAATGGGCATGGAGTCACGAAGAGTCAGTCACTACTGTAACGACACAACACTCACAGTGGGAACAGAGAACCCATATCTTCAATCACATGACCAAGAAAGAAGAAAAGCCGGCATTTCACAATATCCGGATCTTCCCCCTGGTCAGATAGCGGCCTAAGAAAGTGTTTCCATAGGTTACTCCCTGCCTCGCCTCCGATTGTGGTGGCATTTGGAGAAGGACCTCAAGTTATTCCAATAAAAGGTCCAAGGAATGGGGAGAGTCAGGGTCCTAGTGTTCCCAAAGCCGCTTTTGCATTGCTTTCTTCATCCCAATAAATTCTTTTGCTTCTCAAGCTCCTTTGTTTGTAGTTCTTACTCTCCCTTCCCCC
This sequence comes from Phrynocephalus forsythii, assembly GCA_029282475.1. Classification (NCBI taxonomy): domain Eukaryota; kingdom Metazoa; phylum Chordata; class Lepidosauria; order Squamata; family Agamidae; genus Phrynocephalus; species Phrynocephalus forsythii. The sequence continues at coordinate 131,477,083 of JAPFRF010000002.1, read as the reverse complement.
AACTCCCAGATACTCATGGTAAGAAGGAGTAAGATGTAGAACTACAACTTAGAACTGGACATTCTCAAATGGCTTGTTCGTTTGTTAGAAAATTCTACCTTATTTATCTCAAGTTTTTCAGTATTCATGGAATCCTCAGTGTATTGTGTTCACCTTGAATGCTTGTGAGGAATACCAAAGGCTCCTAGGTTCTCAAGACTGATCTAATTATTCCAGAAAACCAGAAGCTGAATGTGTTAGATATCAACAATGGAGAGGAAGGAAGGAAGGAAGGAAGGAAGGAAGGAAGGAAGGAAGGAAGGAAGGAAGGAGATTGATTCCTTCTCTATTTTGCCTATTAGAAGGACATTGATTTAGGGCAAGAGTGTCAGTGACTTAAGCTTTTCCCAAGCTTGAGTAATGTTTTCCTTTTGGAGCAGTCATGGTATAAAAATAGCTGTGTTGCATAAGCATTTTAAATCTCCTTTTCAAGAATGTCAGAAGGCAGACAAGCTCTACCTTGCTGCCTTGGATTTTCAGTAGCGAAGCATGGATATTTTGGCATATCCTTCCTTGGGGTTCTTTCTCATAATCAACAAAAGGCTTCTCCTGCCTGACTCAGTGTAGTCTTCTTTCCAATGTAGTCTTTTCAATGTGCCCACCATGAATAAAAGTGCTGTTGATCATCCGAATGTCTGACATATGCTCAAGAGCCGCATGGTTGATGACAGCCTTCCCGACTTCTACAAACAGAATGTGAAAGGGATCGGATGAATTAGCCCACCACTGATTATTTGTTTGTTTGTTGTTGTTTTGAGCACATATAGTATTTATTTGATTTCTAGCAGAAATGATTAGTGGTGGAAGTATTAGAGCACCTCTAGATTAGCCTGCCAGCCTAGCAGTTCGAAAGCATGTAAATGCAAGTAGATAAATAGGTACTGCCGTAAAAAGTGGGAAGGTAAAACACAAAGTGTTTCCTTGCAGCCATGCTGGCCACATGGCCATGGATGCGCACAACTCTAGCTCTTTGGCTTGAAAACGGAGATGAGCACCGCCCCTAGAGTCAGACACGATGAGCACACATGTGCGGGGGAAACTGTTACCTTTAGTTTAGCATAGTGGTTTGATTTCTGCCTGAGGAGCCAGAGAATGTGAGTTTAAATCCCCACTGTGCCTTTTGGGAGAAGAGCTTCCCTGAATAGTCATGGGCAAGCTACTCTGGTCATACCCCACCTGGAGTACTGTGTCCAGTTCTGTGCACCTCAATTTGAAAAGGATGTTGACAATCTTGAACGGGACCAGAGGAGGGTGACCTAGATGACTGGGGGTCTGGAAGAAATGTCTTACGAGGAGTGGCCTAGGGATCTGGGAATGTTTAGCCTTACAAAAAGGAGGCTGAGAGGGGATATGATAGCTATCTTTAAATATTTGAAAGGATGTCACATTGAAGAAGGGACTGGTTTGTTTTCCATAGCTTCAGAGAATAGGACGCGGGGCAATGGTCTCAAACTACAGGAAAAGAGATTCAGTTTGAATGTTAGGAAGAACTTTATGACAGTTAGAGCTGTTCAGCAGTGGAATATGCTGCCACGGAGGGTGGTGGAGTCTCCTTCTTTGGAGGTTTTCAAGCAGAGACTGGATGGCTGTCTGTCGGGAGCACTGCGATGGGTGTTCCTGCATGGCAGGGGGTTGGACTAGATGGCCTTTGGAGTCTCTCCCAACTCTATGGTTCCATGATTCTATGATTCTAAGCTGCACAGTCCCAAGAAGAAAGGAATGGTAAACAATTTCTGTCTTATTCTGTACCTTGAAAACCTGGAAAGGGTCTCATTGAGACAGAATCAACTTGATGGCACCCAATACACACATATGTAGCCCCTCTAAAGTCCTGTGCTCTGTGTCTTTTCCTTTCCTGACCATCTGTTTCTCTTCATTGGCCTTCTGTCCGTCTCTCCCCATGCTGATTGAGTCTTTTCCACTGCTTGCTCTCTTCTCCTTACTTACCAGACTGTAGAACACTTCTCTCTTGTGTGTGTGTCGTGTCGTTACAGTTGTGACCGACTATACATGACTCCATGTCCATGGAGTTTTCTTGGCATGAGTACTGGAGTGGCTTGCCAGTTCCTACTCCAGGCACCTACAGCACCTGGTATTCCCTAGTGGTCTCCCATCCAAGTACTAACCAGGGCCGACCCTGCTTAGCTTCCGAAATCAAGTGAGATTGGATGTGCTTAGGGCATCTAGGCAGCTTAACTGCTGGAAAAGTCTGGGGACCTTGCAGATGGAAACTCCACATGGTACTGCCTAGAAGCCCTCTGGGATGTGGGGGAGAGAAAGGAATGAAAGCGTACAGCGTCCGTCTTTGCTCTTTAGGGACAATAGAGAAGTCTCCCACCTAGTAGCTACAGATGGTATGACAAGCTACAGAAAGGTTTTAATTGAGTCAATACATTTTTTAAAAGCGCATTAACAATATTAAGAGCAGAATAAAACCAAGGTGCCTATCAGTAGGGTTGCCTTAGTTGGTATCTAAGCCAGTAGTACGCAACCTTGGATTCCCAGATGGTTCTTAGACAGCATCTCCCAGAAGCTCTGGCCATCATAGCTAATGTTGAAGGCTTCTGGGAGTCGCAGTCCAAGAATGTCTGGGGACCAAAGGTTGGAAGCTACTGATGTAAATCTCATTTCATGTCCCTGCATTTCAAGTTTCTTTGCTGGAGTTAATGATGAACACTCAAGTACTGCATTCTATCTATCTATCTATCTATCTATCTATCTATCTATCTATCTATCTATCTATCTATCTATCTATCTATCTATCTATCTATCTATCTATCTATCTATCTATCCATCCACCCACCCACCCACCCACCTATCTATCTATCTATCTATCTATCTATCTATCTATCTATCTATCTATCTATCTATCTATCTATCTATCTATCTATCTATCTATCTATCTATCTATCTATCTATCTATCTATCTATCTATCATCATCATCATCATCATCATCATTTTGCCATGCCTTTCTCCTTGAAAACAACTCAACATTCTTCCTCCACGCTTTCAATCAATTGAGGAAAACCTCCCCAGAGCCTTCAAAAAAGACTGTTTTTAGGGCTCTTTTTTTAAAGGGACAGAGGAAGGGCACCTGGGCATAACCCCTGTGGCTGAGGATTCCACAAGGAAGCTGCCATCATGGAGAAGGCCTCACTTCTGGATATTTCCCCCTCAGACCTCTCAAGATGTTAATCTTCATAGGTGCATGGCCTCTGAGAACCTGGTTAGACAGGCAATTGAACTTGGATGAAGGTATTCAGACTGGTAATTTTAAGATGGAATGTACTAAACCGCCCGGAGTTCCCCTCCAGGAAGATGGGCGGTATATAAGCTCCATAATAAATAAATAAATAGTAATTCTCTCTAAAATGTTTGGGGTAGATGTTCTACTATGCTGGACTTTAGAAGGACATCCCTAGACCAGAGTCCTTTTAGTTAGACCTGCCAGCAGTAACTCCATCTCTATACATCTATGGCAGTGATGGGGAACCTTTTAGAGACCAAGTGCCCAAACTGCGATTCCAAACCCACTAATTTTTCACAAAGTGCCAATACAGCAATTCAACTTGAATACAGGTGGCTGTGAAGGGGCAATGTTAGGTGCCCACAGAAAGGTCTCCGAGTGCCACCTTTGGCACCTGTGCCATAGGTTCGCCAACACTGATCTATGGCCACAAATTGCCATAAGTTAAGAAACCAGAGTAGGCTTTTGATGTTGTACAACAGTTGTGTGGATGGGCATGGGCAGCAGCAGATCTGTGCAACTGCTGGTAATTCACTGCTGAAATTTAGTCTATTATGGCAGTTTCCCCGTTTCATTCGGGGTTCAATCTAATCTTGTGTCGGTACTTCTAACAGACATTTTCTCCCTTTGCTTCCTCTCCTCAGTCCTCTGCGTCACTCAAAAATGGATGTGGCATATTGGCCACTTCATCCAGTACTGTATCCGATGAAGTGGCCAACATGGCAGCTGGTCCTGATGCATGAGATCACCTTTTGTTTGAGGGGAAGTAGGCAGAGCACATTTTTTTGCTGGACTCCATAGTTCCGTCATCAGCTGTCTGATTATGGCTTTTAAAGTCTTTGTAAACCTCTAATCTTGTCCAACTGTTCTTTCTTTCTTTATTCTTATTAGAGCATTGCACGAATATATGGAATGTATGTAATACTTTATAGGTAAAATACAGTATATGTAATAATGTATAGGTAGAATTTAAAATGTTAAGATCACAGGACTCTTTTTGATCAGAAGAGGGCTGATTTGATAGCATTATCTTGAGTATCTGTTAGATCTTCTTTTGTACATATGATGGGGCATAATATCTTAGGAGAATCATAGAATAATTGGGCTGGAAGGTGCCTATTAAGGCCATCAAGTCTAACCCCTTGCTAATTGCAGGAATCCAAATCAAAGCAGATCGGATGGATCTCTGGTTTTCTATTGAACACTTTCAGTGTCGGAGCACTCACCACCTCCTGAGGTCATTGGTCCCATTGTTGTGCCATTCTAACAGTTAGGAAGTTTTCCGATATTCAGCTGAAAGCTGGGTTCTCTTAACTTCAGCCCGTTGTTGTGTGTTCTGCCCTCTGGGATGATCAAGGACAGATCCTGCCCCTCCTCTGTCTGACTGCCTTTCAGGTATTTGAAAATACTTGTAGCTTGAGACCATTATTACGTATAAATTGCTGCCCATAAGTGCTTCATGGAATGAATTTCTCTACACTCACAGGAAAAATGTCCAGTTTCCAAGTAGCCCGATTTTATTGGATTATTCTTTGATCTTTCTAATTTGTTTCAAAGTCCATAAAGTGACTTCTGTGTCATCCTGCTAGAACCTTGTCCTGGTGGGAGACCTTCTTCAGTTTTCACCCACTTGGCAAGATGTGTTGCTTTTGCTCTCCATAGGTCTAAGACTCTAACCTAACCCCTTTGGTTTGATATTTACAGCTTGAAATGTATGCAGAAAGACTTTAGCCATTGTCTGGGCAGCGGTGGTGGTTTGGCATTCATTCATTCATTCATTCATTCATTCATTTATCTATACCGCCCCCTTAGTGCATACTGCACTGGTGTCCATAAGTGGACCTGGAAAAGGTGCAGAAGAGAGCGACTAAAATGATTACTGGGCTGGGGGACCTCCCTTATGAGGAAAGGCTAAAACCTTTGGGGCTATTCAGTCTAGAAAAAAAGTGCCTGAGGGGGGATATGATTGAGAAGTACAAAATAATGCAGGGCATGAGTAAATTGGATAGAGAGACACTATTCTCCCTCTCACAAAATACCAGAACTAGGGGACATCCACTCAAATTGAGGGCTGGGAGAGTGAAAACAGACAAAAGAAAATATTTTTTTCACCCAGTGTGTCTGTGGAACTCTCTGCCACAGGATGTGGTGATGGCATCTGGCCTGGATGCCTCCAGATTCCTGGAGGAAAAGTCCATCACAGGTTACAAACCATGATGGAGATGTGTAATCTCCAGGCTTAAAACCAGGGTACTTAAAGGACTAGATGCAGGGGAGTGGTATCAGGAGACAGATATCTAGTCTTGTGCACTCCCAGAGGCATCTGGTGGGGCCACTGTGAGATACAGGAAGCTGGACTAGATAGGCCTTTGGCCTGATCCAGCATGGCTCTTCTTATGTTCTTATGTTCTTATAAGTGTATGGTTTTGTGCTTCATTACTTTATTCCACTCATTATTTGTTGCATTATGAGCTTGTGCCTCTAATGGGAAGGTGTGTGCAGAATTACACTTTGTCCTGCCTGTGTCTGGGCAGTGCAAGAGAAATATCCTGCTGTGAAAAACCGGGGGTGGGAGTGGGGATATGTGTTGTGTTTTTTCTACAACCATTAAGGATGTGTTATCTCTCCTGAGTGGGTCTTCTCTTCTCCTCAAACGTTCTGTGACACAGGGAACTCCGGGTATAAATATTCATTCCTTAAATGCATCTTTGTGATTTTTCCCCATTTATCTAAACCTTTGAAGGGGAACACAGGAGAATAGAACCATGTGCCTTGCGTATAATTTTTTCCTCCTTTGCATTTTCTGCAGCGTTCCCTTCCCCTGCTTCTTCTTAGCCCTTTTCTGTTCTTTGGAAAAGAGAAGTTAACATGCTTTTTGCCGTACGGCTGGAAATGACAGGTGCCTTTTCTTACCTTGCGACTGCATTCCCGAGCCTTATTGTTTAACAAGAGGGAGGCAACTGTTGGTGGGCTGTTTAATTTCCACAAAGCTAATGCCTGGGACAATGGCTGCTCTGGACAATAGATTTCCGTGTATGAATCACCTCCCCCCCCGCAAGGCGAGGGAGTGAGTTGGCAAGCAGGCTGAAAGAGAGATGGCTATACACTTCAAAGCTTATACATGAACCCCATATTAGGCTCTCACAAAGGGTGCCATTTTCCTTGCTGGGAGGTCTTCGCTGTAGGGTGCTGCTGACCTACATTTGAAGGGAAGCTCTGAGAAACATCTCGCACCAGGACAAGAAAGCACCAGATCCCTGATTTGCACTGGTTTGTGTAATTTGCACAAATCACACCAGGGGCCCAAACTGTGCAGCTAAACTAGAGACGTTGCTAGGAGATATAAAACTGAGAGACATCAGATGGGTTGTCTCTATCTTCCTGATCCATCCACTTTTTTTGGGGGGGTATAGTCATTTTCTGTGGTAAATTGATAGGCAAGAGAATTGGGATTGGTAGAAAAAATGTGCCCCAAGGTCCTGTTAGCACATTGCAAGGTTTCAGATGGGTGATCCGTGACAACAAGCAGAATCAGTAGGAAAATAGCATACCACTCTAACAAGAGGGTGTGGGGATTGTAGAGTATTGAATACAGTGGCACCTTGTATAAAGGAATTAATTCATTCCAAATGAAATTATGTTAAACAAATTTTCCTTTATACTTATTTCCCATAGGAATGCATTGAAAACAGAGTAATCCCTAATCATGACCATTTTTATGTTGTATGGATTCACCCCATAGCCGATTATGTAAAGCAAATTTCCCCTATCTCCGGAATTTTTTATGTTTTACAGATTTTATGTTATAAAAATGTTTGTTATACGAGGGTCCACTGTACATGGTAGGGTTGTGCACTCATTCCCCCTCCCTCACTGTCCGCCTCCCATGCTGAAATAAGATCAAAAATCTGTAGACATACACCTGCCTTTAAAAGAAAGTGAGTGTTTTTGTTTCTGTCATGCTGAGACCCTGTGATAAAGGGATTGATAAGATGTAAGAGATGAATGGTTGGGGACCACTACCTCAAAACATCTGTTTTCTTGATTTCTTTGGGTTCTCTTTGTTAGTTTAATTTAATTTTTGTTATTACTATATTTGATTATAGTCATCTTTATATATTGTGTTATATAATTATATATTATTTATTTATGTGTTATTATTTACTGTTATAATCTGTTTTTCCCCTGTATTGTAAACCACCCAGAGTAACCTTCAGGCTAGATGACATGGTATATAGAACTCTAATAAATAATAAATAAATAAATAAATAAATTGTGCTTGCTTGCTGGAACAACCTGCAAAGCATCTTTGATAAGTCACAAAATAACCTGGTTATTTCAGAATACGGGTTCCTCTATTAAATAGTATATTTGAAAACATCTTCTCTGAAATCCTTTGAGACAGGAAATTGTGCCCGAAAATTAGTGAAATACAAAGACCAGTAAAGGGCTACATTCTGAAACAAGTATTAGACTGAGAGCAAAGAACCCAAAAAAAAGAAAAATGTCCCAGGTTCTAGATTAGGTCCTAATAGGGCTTTTCAAGAAAGTAATTCATATCTCTAAAAATACTTGGTGCACTCATCTCCTCTGATGTCTGATCTAATATATACTTCGTTTTCCCTTCTTCTCTCTGTGGGCTGCATGGTTTAAAGCAGTTCACCCTGAGAAATGGCACTTGAAGCCTTAAATTTTTCCTGTCCAAATGAAAACGGTGCTCTTTGGTTCAACAAAGGAAGATTTGTAGGCAAGGGAATGCTGATATTCTATTTATGCTGCTACTGACTTCTCATTGAGGGGTTCCTGATGAGTTCCAAAGAAAACCCAGAGTTGCCTTGAATGCACATTGGGAATAAAAAGTCTGCATAGCATGACAAAGTGCTTTGCTGGATCTTTATTTATTTGTTACCTTTATAAGTTACTATCTTCAGTGAATTCAAACCACCATCTGGCCATGCGACATCTGCCCGGGATTGAAGATCTTCTTACAAATACATTTGAAATACTGGATTATATGAGGTGCTTTTTTCTGTTGTGTTCTGCTTCTCACTGCTGTGGCTGATTGAGGTGGTGGCTGTCATGTCCACATCTTTCCATACTTCTCTTCCCCACTTGATCTTCACAAAAGTCCTGTAAGTTAGGTCAGACTGAGTCACTGTGAATGGCTCAGGGTTACCTAATTGCATCAACAGAAGCATCATGTCTAGATCAAGGGAAGTGATAGTACCATTCTATTCTGCTCTGGTCAGACCCCACCTGGAGTACTGGGTCCAGTTCTCTGGGCCTCAATTTAAAAAGCATGTTGAGAGGGGATATGATAGCTATGTTTACATATTTGAAAGGATGTCACATTGAAGAAGGGACTGGTTTGTTTTCCATGGCTTCAGAGACTTGGGCATGGGGCAAAGTTTTCAAACTACAGGAAAAGAGATTCCATTTAAACATTAGAAAGAATTTCATGACAGTTAGAGCTGTTCGGCAATGGAATATGCTGTCACGGAGGTTGGTGGTGTCTCCTTCTTTGGAGGTTTTCAAGCAGAGGCTGGATGGCCATCTGTCAGGAGCACTGTGATGGGGGTTCCTGCATGGGAGGGGGTTGGACCAGAGGACATTTGAGGTCTCTTCCAACTCTATGATTCTATGATTCTAAGATTCTAAGTTTTATGGTGAGTTGAGATTTGAACCTGGGTCTCCAGGGTCTCTGTTCCAACTCTTGAGCTACCACAGAACCAGAAGAGAAGATGACATCCTCTGAAATAGATGTTGCTTCTAAAAATAATAAAAAAAAAAACATTTTAATCTCTTTCTTTGCTTCCCTATTATTTTAGGTTGTCCATGTCTTAAAAATCATGGACTGTTGCTTTGTATGCCTTTTGGGTAATAGGAATTTTCTCCAGTATGATCTTGACCTTTCAGAATTAGTGGTCCAACAAAAAGCCTTTGAGTTATATAATGGACAAATGCCTTGTTGGGCATAATTAGAAAAGGACTGTTCATAACAGAAGAAATGCCAATGCCATAGCCTACCAATATTCTTTTTAGTGTCACTACACTGAGAATATTGTAAGCAGATGGGGAAAGGCAGGAAGAATTGCAAAAGGTTCAGAATTATCGAGAGGAAGGGCCTGTTCCTGTCTGAAAAAAAGTTTAAAATCTTTGGGATTGTTTAGCTTAGAAAATGGATGGATAAATGGAGAAGTGATTGAAGTTTACATTTGTATGTGTAGCGTGGAGAAAGTAGGTGCTGAGAAACACATCTTTCTCTCTTCCTCCTCAACAACTGATTGAAGGTAAAGCAAAAAAACCAAAGTGTGCTGATTATATACTGCCTTATTGTAGTTATTGCACTTTCTAGGTGGTTTACAAGTAATTATGCAGGCTATGCATCTCCCCACCCCCAGTGAGCTGGGTACTGATTTTACTGACCTCAGAAGGATGGACGGCTGGGTGAACCTTGAGCTGGCTACCTGGAACTGAACCTCATGTTGTGAGCACTATTTTAGCTACAGTACAACAATTTAAGCTCTATCCCACAAGGCGTGTGTGAGTGTGCGTGCGTGCATGCATGCGTGTGCGTGCGCGCACACACACACACACACCAGTCTAGTGGGTCATCCTCTGAAGCTGAGTCGCGAACCTTTCATGGTAGATAAAGAGGGAATTAAGTATAAAATTCAACTGTCCAATTTTCTACCACAGGATTCAGGGTATGACCAGGTTAACTGCCATATAATACTTGGCTTGTTTGAGATACATGGTGGTGCTACTCATCAAAGTCTCTCTGGAGAATGGTCTGTCTGTTGTATCCAGGTTAAATAATATCATTGTAGGCACTAATAGGGAACTCAGGTGTAGAATTATGCAGCCAAAGCAGGTCTATGGGGAAATAAGGGGAAGTATCAGCAAGCTCAGGGAACCCCCTAGAATTTGCACAACTAGTATTTCTTATGGGGAAGGGGTCTAAGTGGCAAGACTTCCCCAGACATTGTAATGATGGCTGTACATGGTTCTACTCACCCATGGAAGAGAGAACTGAAGGGGGCAGAAGAATTAAATTTATTATATTGGATAAAGGCATAGCTGGGTTGTTGTAAGCCACTAAACAGAAGCATTTCATTTTTTGTTGCTACTGCTACTTGTACCTACCCAGCGTACAATACTATGGAGGGATATAGATTTTTGTTAAGCCTCTGGTCTAGCTGTCCTGTATGCTAATTTCACTGCTGGCGAATTTGAGCCATCAACGTTTTAAATTAGCGGAATTAATAATTTATAAGTTGCATACCAGTGATAACTGGAGAGTTAGTAATAGTTTCATATTTTATTTTTATGTATAGTTGTTGTTCAACTGTGTTGCCTTTAATTATTGTTTTATTGTACACTGTTTTGAACTTCAAGACAGTGGTTTCCAGGTGCCTAATGAAAAGCTAAAACCTCCTGGGATCACTGTTCTTACGCTGCTTGGAAAATATTAACAAGTAGCTCACTTTGAGAATGTCTATGGATATGTGGTTTCAAGATAATAAAGGAAGGATAAGAGTCATTATGGTGCCATGGTAGGACCATTGGGTCACAATTTTCCAAATCCATGTTCTAGTTTCTGCTGAAGCTCATTTCTTTCTGCCTGATTTATATGATAGGGTTGTGGTGTGATTAAAGTGGAGAAGAAGCATTTTATGCCACCTTGAACATATTTGAGGAGAAGCAGAATAAAAATATTCCCAGTGGTTGGAAGAAACCCTTTAGTTGAAAGGACCAGATTAGGGTTGGATTGATACATCCGAAAAGCATGTCATCCTTTCTCACTCAACACATAAGTAATAAGTATTCTATCCCCTGCTGATTTTGACTGTTCGTTCTCTGACAAAGGCATGACCAGGCTGTAACTTTAATGATAGGTTTATTTTAACTGTGAGAGACAGCATAACAACAAAAAACAGTGTCCAAAAGTCAGAACATTTGCATTGTAGTAAGGGAAATAATTATTTAAGCCCCAATCAGCCAGCAAGAGCTCTGGCTCCCAGGTGTCTTTTCACTATATGCAGGTAAGGAGCTTAGATGAGGAACACCCTCTGTAAGGGAGTGTTCCTAATCCCAGTTTGTTACTGTACCTGTATAAAAGACACCTGCCCATAGAAGCAAGTAGACTCTAAACTCACCACCATGCCCAAGACCAAAGAGCTGTTGAAGGATCTCAGGGACAAGATTGTAGACCTGCACAAGGCTGGACTGAGCTATAAGACTATCGCCAAGCAGTTTGATGAGAAGGTGTCAACAAGGGGATGATGATTTGCAAATGGAAGAAACACAAAACAACTGTCAAACTAACTCGGTCTGGGGCTCCATGCAAGATCTCTCCTCCTGGAGTTGCAATAGTCATGAGAACGGTGACAAATCTGGGCTGCTTTGTCACCATTCTCATGAACATTGCAACTCCATGAGGTGAACTTGTCAATGGTCTCAGGGCAGCTGGAACCATAGTCACCAAGAAAACAATTGTTAACACACTATGCCGTGAAGGACTGAAACCTTCAGTGCCTGCAAGGTCCTATTGCTCAAGAGAGCATGTGTAAAGGCCTGTCTGCAGTTTGCCAATGCCCATCTAAATGATCCAGAGAAGAACTGGGTGAAAGTGTTGTGGTCAGATGAGACCAAAATTGAGCTCTTTGGCATCAACTCAACTTGCTGTGTGAGAAAGAAGAATGCTACCTATGAGCCCAAGAACACCATCCCCACCACCAAACATGGAGGTGGACACACTATGCTTTGGGGTTGTTTTTCTGCTAAGGAGACAGGACACCTTCACCGCATCGAAGGGACGATGGATGAGGCCATGTACAGTCAGATCTTGGTTCAGCACCTCCTTTTGTCAGCCAGGGCATTGAGAATGGGTCATGGATGGGTATTTCAGCATGACAGTGACCCAAAACACACAGACAAGGCAACAAAGGAGTGGCCCAAGAAGAAGCACATGTAGGTTCTGGAGTGGCCCAGCCAGTCTCCAGTCCTTAATCCCATACAAAATCTTTGGAGGGAGCTGAAGGCTGAAGTTGCCAAACATCAGCCTCAAAACCTTCCTGACTTGGAGAATATCTGCAAAGAGGAGTGGGACAACATCCCTCCTGAGATGTGTGCAAACCTGGTGGCCAACTACAGGAAACATCTGTCCTCTGTGATTGCCAACAAGGGCTTTGTCACCAAGTACTCAGACAACTTCTTCTGATAGGGGCTTGAATGATGATTTCCCTCAATGCAGTGCAAATCCATATCTGACTTTTGGGTGCTGGATTTTGAGGGTTTTTTTGTTGTTATGCTGTCTCTCACAGTTACAATAAACCTACCATTAAAGTTATAGCCTGTTCATTTCTTTGTCAGAGGGGAAACGGTCAAAATCAGCAGGACATAGAATGCTTATTTCTGTAAATGTATAAGGATGCTGGCTTTTTAACCTTAATTTCTATCCCGTATAAAAACTGCCATATAATCCTACTTTCCAATGAATTCTCTATATAACACATTACTGTATGGAGATAGTGATATAAAATTCTGATTTTGATAATAATATTAATATCTACAAACAACAGATTTGTAGCACAGCCCTAACACATCATCTTTACTAGTCTGATCCAGATGATCTATATGTAAGGGAAGGACGTTTCATTGTACTAAAGGGGCTTATTCCTTGCATTGAATAATTTTATTGGGTTATTAAGGAGGGAACAAAGGGAAGGGATATGGGAAAAAGGGGGTTCAGTTTTTAAAATTTACATTGAATATGTCAAGCAAAGTAAAAAAGTGATTTAACATATTGGTAGATTGCCGTAAAGGGGCTTATTCCTTGATAAGCAGAATTTTGGAGTTAAAGAGGAGAATTCACCATCTGCATTTTCTTCTATCAAAAGCCAAGATACAGAAAATGGGCATCACTGTGCCCAGAGCTAAATGAATGAGGTTAATCTCTGGCTGTTTGTTGTTGTTATTATTATTATTATTATTATTATTATTATTATTATTATTATTATTATTATTATTATTATTATTATTATTATTATTATTATAAAGTTTAATGTCAGTCATAGTATTTCCCTATCTTTTAAAATACAGAAATGTGTTGGGGAATTGTTGTTCCTATAGAACACGTGAAGGAAAAATGAAACATCTAGTCCTGTTAATAATCCCAGGAGCGTGTTCATTGGTGTAACTCTCTGCTGTGATTTGCCATTGGATTAGAAGACAGAACTGTACAGTCCTGTATATGCGTTTGGTACTGCACACTAGTCACGGGACTTGGTAGATTACCGCAAAAGCCTGCACTGATATTTAATTTGTGGCCGTTCATTGTTGACATTTACATGGATGGTCTTAACATTGGCATACTTTCCCAGTTGGAGCCTGGCCATTATGCAACTAATAAAGCAAATATGCAACATCAAACTAGAGACTCACTGTAGAAAGTGGGCCAATTTGTCCAAGTTAGTTTCCATCTGCATCTCTAAGAAAACCATACTTCCTTCCAAAGAAAAGGGAACTAAGAACATAAGAAGAGCCATGCTGGATCAGGGCAAAGCCCTATCTAGTCCAGTTTCGTGTATCTCACAGTGGCCCCACCAAATGTAGCTGGAAGGGAACGAGACAAGATCTCTGCCTCCTGATACCTGTGAAAGGGCGGTGTTGGGTGCCCACAGAAAGGGCTCTGAGTGCCACCTTTGGCATCCGTGCCATAGGTTCGCCAACACCACCCTAGCCCTATCAAAAGGCATGATTTTTAAAAGGCCATCACTTTTGCTCCTTAATTGCCACTGTGCCTTGTCTGTTTTGGTAAAAGGCACGTGTTGAAAATACAACGTTAATTTAGAAGGTAAAGCTTTAGTATTAATACAGAATAGCCATAATGAAAAGCTTGGCAAAATGAAATGAACACCGTCTCTGTGGTTCCGTTTCCATGGGGGAGATAACCGAGAAACCAGTAATCAAGCATAATGATATAGTCACTAGAGCAACTGAACAATAACTAATACATGAATATAAAGTGGGATTCCCAGAGGCTTTTGTAGCATCAAAGGGAATAATGTTGCGTTCTCTCTCTCTCTCTCTCTCTCTCTCTCTCTCTCTCTCTCTCTTTTAAAGCTGCAAAATACAGAGTGCACACTGATTACTTCACCTCTCCAAAAAGCCCACCCAAAGCAAAATGCAGGATTCTCTCTCTCTCTCTCTCTCTCTCTCTCTCTCTCTCTCTCTCTCTCTCTCTCTCTCTCTCTGTGTGTGTGTGTGTGTGTGTGTGTGTTTTAAGAAAAGCTGCAGCAGCTATGGCTGTGGAAAGACTGCATCTGTAATCATAAGAGAATGCTGATTTGAGTACACAAAGAACAACTTTTTGGAGTGATTTTTGCCATCAAGAACAAAAGGTTGCTGATGAAAAGAAACTTAGTTTCAGAACAGATAATGGGAGTTCACCTTTTGTGCTTGGCCGCCGCATCTTCCTCAATCAGAAAGCAATTTGCTGTAAAATATAGGGCTTTGGTGCCTTTCAAAAATTTATTTTAAGAACACATTCCTGAAAGGTATTCTATCATTAAAGCCCCTTTTAGCTCATGTAAACAGAAGTGGCTCTAGTACATTTTATATTTAAAACCCATATAACCATAGATATCAATTACTATTCATCTGTCCATGGATATATGGGTAGCAACGGATGCATGTTGCTATTCGTAGGAGCAGACACATAAAATGAATCTGCAGGTGATTCCCACCCCAGCCCCCACCCTGCTAGTTGCAATTCAAGTCATGGGGCAGATTCAAAGCTTGCATTCAGATAGATTTGATATTTATGTTTTCATTCCTTTGCCGACGTTTAAGCATATTGCAAGGAGTTTACATTGAAAAAGATGTGTTTTGGGTTCAGACAGAAATTGCTCAGTTTCATCTTCCCAACAAAGAAGTCAAAAGAACACTGACACGAAGGAGGCACATTTACAAACACAGGAATTAATATAAAAACAGAATGATGGATACAGTGGTACCTTGTATAAAGGAATTAATTTGTTCCAAATGAAATTATGTTAAGCAATTTTTCCTTTATACAAATTTCTCATAGGAATGCATTGAAAACAGAGTGATCCCATTTTTATGTTGTACGGATTCGCCCCATAGGCGATTATGTTAAGCAAATTTCCCCTATCTCCGGAATTGTTTATGTTGTAAAAAATTTACATTATACAAACTGTTTGTTATACAAGGGTCCACTGTATTAATGAATGTTAAGAAGAACCCAAGAGTGGCATATTCCAACTTTCAAAAGTTTTATTCTGTGGGGAATTTATTGCAACTAGTGGCAACACAGCATTTTCTGATGAGATTTCTTGTCTCTGTTATATTTCTCTTTTTCCTGAATTAACCACTTTCAGCTGCACAGCATCCCTTTGAGGGAGTTTAAGAGAAACAGGCGGGAAAGGATTTATGTTGTGATCACCGGTATAGATGCTGCCACCTTTTAAAATGTTTCACTTGTTTTTAAAATCATTGGAGACTCACACAGTATTTATGGTTCTAAAATACAAAAGAAGTTTATTGAAATCACAGATTAAAATAAAAATAAGAAATACTTTATATTTAGCTGTTTTGTTTCTGTAGTAAAGCTATATAATGAATTAATCAAACATAATGTTTAACTATCACTGCAATTCTCTCTGTTACTAGATATCCCGGGAACAGTCACTAATATGTCTATACTTGCATTTCAATTCCTAACTGTACATAATCTAGTCCCTGTCTATCCCTATCAGCCCCTATCCGTCCCTATCTAACCAGTGCATACAGTGGTATAAATAGCTTTGCCCACAAGCTGTTTGATTGTATAAACAAATCTGACAATTAATATGTATACGTTGAATTTACCCTTTTCTACAATTTATTTGGTTGTTCCCAAGTTTGCCTGTCATCTCAGCATGGTGAGATTCAAAGCATCAATGAATCCCCTCAAAGGATTTTGAGTTTGGCACAAGACCAAATGCCAAAGGTCTGTCCCCTTCATTATGCTTGCACAATAATCACACATTGCACATCCATGCAAAGGTCCTGATGGGTAGAAACAGCAGTTGGTAGGGAGAGCAGCACAGTGTGCCTGGGCCAAGAGAGAATAAGGCTGGCTGACAATCCCTACTAGTGATTAAGACAATGTTCTCTCTGCAGTCTTAGTCATGTGCATGTATCATATTGTACATAGAGGGCTTCTAGCAAGTATCTCCCCTGGGGACTCTCTCTCTCTCTCTCTCTCTCTCTCTCTCTCTCTCTCTCTCTCTCTCTGTGTGTGTGTGTGTGTGTGTGTGTGTGTGTGTGTGTGTGTGTGTGTGTGTGTGTGTGTGTGTACACGTGCACGCGTGCGCACATGTATGTACATGTACAGGGCCATGCTAACCCATGGCCAGGCCCCTGTGCTTGCACGTATTATGGGGACCCTCAGGCACTTCAATCTTCATTAGAGTCCTAGGACACCTCAGTAACTTTTCAAAGTTCAAATGCTTCATTTTTTGTTCTTCTTTAACAGAAGGCACTTCACTAGAAAGTATTGCCAAGTTCTGAAGTTTTGGTTAAATTCTTCTACCTGCACAGCAGAAGTGTGGAGGGTCACAGAGCAGAATAAGCTGTTCCTCAGAGCAGTTTGCCTCTTTTCTCACTGTAATTCACTGTGAGACATTAAGAGGAGAAAAGAATGAACTCACACTTATGTTTTCAATAATTCACCCTGAGTAGGGGAAACAGTAAAAATATTTCATGACTTGCAATTGAACAGATCAAACAGCACACTGACAAACACTAGAAATGGGCATGAAATGAAAAATGGCATTTTGTTTTGTTTTTTTGATTCGTTTTTCTTTGTTTCATTTTTTATTTAAAAAGTCATTTCATTTTTCATTCTGCTTTGTTTTTCATTTGTAAACACTACACTATCTCCCAGTTCTCCCCAACTGGGCACATTATGGGGGAAGGCTCAGGGAGTTTAAACAGTCTTTGAGCCACCGAACCAAGTGGCAAGGGCTGCAGCTGCCGCTGGCTTAGGTTGCTCAAAGACAGTTTTAAAAACCCATGCTTACTCCCCTCCAATCGGGCACATGGGGGAACGAAAAACAAATCAGAATGAACTGAAAATTTGCAGTTCATTTTATTTCATTTTCTTTCAAAATCAGTTCATTTTTTTTGTTTCATTCTGAAATGAAACAAAAAATGAAACAAAAAATCATTCCATGCCCATCTCTAACAAGCACAACTGTTTTCAGTGACATATTTTAACAAACTCTCGCAAAGGATAAAGCACTAAACTGAGAGGCAGGGCTGTCTTTGAATTCAAAGCCATGGAGGAACAAACGTGCTGGGTAGATTGACCGTTATCTCGGTTAGCGTGTTGGCAATTATCCCTCCCAGCCAAGCCTACTAAAGGCATCATGTGAGGTTGCAAAAACAGAACAGAACAGACAGAAAAACAGAACAGAAATATATAGAGAATATATTCTATGTAGCAGACTGAGATCTTCTGAGTAGTTGATGCTCTGTTCACTTTAATGGAGCAGATACTCCTTGCATGCCAAAGGATAAAGGTAAAGGCAAAGGTTCCCCCCACACACGTGCTAGTCGTGTCTGAGTAGCATGTATTCAAGCTGAAAGAGCCAGTGTTGTGCAAGTCCATGGCCACGTGGCCAGCATGGCTGCAAGGAAACACTGTTTTACCTTCCCACTTTTTACGGTGGTACCTATTTATCTACTTGCATTTACATGCTTTCGAACTGCTAGGTTGGCAGGAGCTGGGGTTATCAGTGGGAGCTCACTCCACTGTGTGGCTCCCAGGATTCGAACCACCAAGCTGCCGACTTTGCAGCCGACAGCTTTCGGAACCTTAGTCTGCTCAAGCCACCACACCCCCTATGCCAAAGGATACAGACCTGGTAATACTTCTGGGTTGTCACTGCCAGCATTTATTTCAGAAATAACTTCAAAGGCAATGCCGACACTATTGTTTCTTTTTAAGTGAAAGTGGAGATTTTTCTTCTTCTTCTTCTTCTTCTTCCACAATGCCAGATTTCAGCATCTTTGTGTGATTCTGGGTGAAGGACCTGGTGGTTCTAAGAGCCATGACCTATCACCCGTGGGCTGTCTGTGCTTATGTACCAGCATATCAGAACCTTTATGGCAGGCTTGGGAACTGTTCACCTTCTAAATGTCTGGGGACTCCAACTCACATCATCCCCACCCAATCCAGCCCATCACCAAGCCTGCTGGAAGTTGTAGTCTGGAGGACCCGCTATTTCCCACTTCTGCTTTCATAGTACAGGGCAGCTGGGTAGAAGCAAACCTTTCCCCATCTGCTCCCAGTTTTAACAGCTGAGTTAATATCTTGCCTTCCAAGATTTGTGGCAGTGGTATTAATATGATGAAGAAGATGTGATATAATTTATTAAATCATTAACAATGTCAGGGTGTCTTGCCAACACATATTTAAATATTAATAATCAATTAGAAAGAAATATTTTGAGTGTCGACTGCTGTAATTAAATGTTTGGCCTAAATCTCCTGCAATGTGGGCTGTCGACGCTGATAACACAGTGATTTGTGGTATCCATAGATAATTTCTGTTTAATCCTGTGCCAAACCGTAGATCAGAGAGACATCAAATTATCTATCAAGAAATAAGATATGCTGTTATGCTCTCACTTAGGCATGTAATTCCGAAGGCCCGCTGGTTAGGGTTGTGCTGGATATGTCGTGTTAATCTGAAAAGTGCATTCTTTTAATAAAGCTGAAGTTTTTTAAAAAAGCATAACCAAGTGAGAAACCTTAGACTTCTACTCCATTACTGAGCAGTCAGGGGAGTCTTTTAATGTTTTGCTACACTGGGTTTTGTCATTTCCCTCTCTCTGTTCTGCCTTTTTTCCATCTAGAACCAATAACAGGCAAACCATTGTCTTGAGTCCTTAATTTGTCTTCATCAATGTCTTAGCTGTCCTTCAAGAAGCAAGAGATCTAAATAGCTTGCCTGATCACGTTTGGTGTCAGTATGTGTTGGGGGGGGGTGTTCAAAACTTTTAATTAGAAAGCTTTGCAAAGTCAATCAGGTATTTGAAAATCCATTCTAATCCAGGTGGTGGTGGTGGTGTATACCCTTTAAACCTGTTTCTGGAGTAAGACAGATGATTGTAATTTTTCTTTTTTAAAAATGCATACATTGTTTCTGAAAAGCATCACCACTGGAATCCGAAGAGGTGAACTGTGAAAGGTAATGGCAGATTGAACTGGTTAGCTTCTAAGGTGCCCTTCAGCAGGTGCAGACAGGAGGCCAAAATCCTGTTGGATGGATTTGCTTGAGCAACAGGAATGCCTTCACTGGTCACATCAGATGTCTGCTGAGAGAAGGCACCCTTTTGTGGTTTGGGGGTTCATGTGTACGAGACCTATGCACCCCAAAATTGCAAGAGACGTTTAGTCACCCTGTTTGCGCAGGCAGAGCTATTTGACAGGATGGCAGCCATGACCTTGCACTTTGCCCCAAAGGACTCTCATAATTTTTGCAACTGTCAAAAAGGAGACTTCAGGCTTCTCTTCCTAAAAGTGCAACACAAAAGGAATTGAGATCACAATGGAAAAGAGAAACTCGAGGGTCTGGTTTACGGAGGTTCAGCCAGTAGTGCATTCAGGTGGTCACAGAGCTGGATTTATATGCATGGGGCTTCTGCTTCTACTGCCCATCAGCAGTGAGAGGTGGTAGCTGGCATGAGGGCTCTCAGCTCGATCCAGATGCAGGCATGAGCGAGATGGGCGCCCGTAGTGCTTCCTTTCTTGATTCATGCCCCCAGCAGTGACACTTGATCTAAACTCAGTGGCTTGAATGCAGTTGTTTCTCTTAATTTAAGAAGAGTCATTGAAACTTTGGGATTCAACATGTGTTGGTGTACCAGTTTCACATCAGCTCAATGGTTTTGCTCTAGTTTAAGGTTAAAAGAAATGCCCCACCCCCTGCAATTTTTCATCCCCCCCCCCAAATTTTCCCCTGCACACCTGCCCATGGTTTCAAAATTTCCAGAAATTTTTCACCTCTATTCCTGAGTCCGAGTTCAATGGAATTCTTACATAGGAATCTGTTCCTCTGTCCTCTTTGCAGTTTAACGAATGCCCCTGATAATGATTTTTTTGGATAACGAATTGCAATTTCAGTTATAGGACTGCCTCGGATAAAGAATTTTTCCTATGGGCTGCCTTGGATAACGAATCACAATTTCTATGTATAGGTCTGCCTCAGATAATGAATTTTCTCCCTGGACTACATTGGATAACAAATTTTCCTATGAGCTGCCTCAGATAACAAATTTTCCCTGTGGCCTTCCTCGGATAACAAATTTCCAGCATGCATCGGTAAAAATGAGTTATCCCAGGCTGCATCACATCTGTATCTTTAAAGTGCACTTTAGAAAGAATTTTCAGCAAAAAAAACCAGGTTTCTGTGTCATTTTCCTAGGCTCTGGAATGGATTAATTGGTTTCCCATTCATTCCTATGGGAAACCGTGTTTCAGATAATGATTTTTTTCCAGAAAACAATTGCCTTGGAGAATGAATTAAATTCATTATCTGAGGTACCACTGTATAGATAAAAGATTTAAGGATGGGAGCTTTTTTTAACCTCTCAGAGTGGCCTTTGTTGCTAGATGGCATGGTATATAAATCTAATAAATAATAAATACATGTCTTCAGAGACCTTATGGAACTCTTTTTAGGACATGTGGAGAGTAAGGTTAGGAGATACCTTGTTTCCCAACAAAATATTCCTCAGTACGTCTAGTGAAATTTCAGGTGCCGTTACCGTATATTTCTATGCCAGCTCATGTGTCAAACTGCAAGTTCTGAGTGGTTGTATAAATGCCATTCTGAGATGGAAAACCAGGCACAAGGTGGAAATGTGATACAGTTTTGTACCGGGAAAAGATTTGGTGGATTGACAGTCCTGTGATGTTTCGGCTTTGTGATGTTTGTTTGCTCTTCTGTTTGAACGGAAAGGCTAATCGCTTAATTCGGAATGTATGCATCCACACAAAATGATGATTCATAATTAAATAAATAGAAAAGTATATGTGGTGTGGTGCAACAAATAATAACACAGAGAAAGTAAGGAGGATTAAGGAATGAGCACCTGGCATTATCTAAGAACATTAATCATGCACTGTCAAATCAATTTTGATTTATGTTTTTGTTTCTAGATAGAGAACACACTGAAGTGTTTCCTTTCTGGTGGGGGCACCCTGGGACTGTGCAGCTGGCCCAAGGCCACACAGGCTGGCTCATAGAAAGCAAGGTGGGAATTTGAACTTTCAACCCCTTGCTCTGAAGCCCCATATCTAAGCCACTGAGCTATCCAGCCAGCAGGAGAAACTTTAAAAGGATACTTTATGTGTGAATGACAAGGAGTGGAGTATCTTCAATAGCGTGCAGTATTGCTTTGTTTTTAAAATGCACAGTGCACCATGGATTAACATATGGAAATGGAAAGGTCTATCACTGAAGCAAAAGCTTGAAGTGGCATCCTATGGTGGCATGCCCACATGGGTAAAACCCAGACGTCCAGGATATCATAAGAGCTATTATATGAGTGAATGGTCTTTTGAAACAAGGGTACCTCTGCAGCACGTAGTTGAAAATGTTGGATTTGTTTGCAGACAAAATGAAGAAGTGCATGTTCTGCCTCCCCTTCCCTTGGATGTCCCTCCCTCCGGAGAGTTCAAAAATGCAGGCAGCGCAAAAAATGAGGAGCAGATCTTTGGTAAAGTTATGGTTCTTCATTGCCAGTTTGAAACCACAACCACAGGGAGAAACGTTTGCATTACAACAAAAGTACCTTCAGCACTATAGTGTCCTGGGGAACGTCAAATTCTCTTCTAACAGTTGGCGAGCATTAGAGCTCAGCTTGGAGGGAGCAGTAGCCTAAGGGGGGATTATGACCTTAAACTCATAGTCCTTGAGCTTTGACTCTGTATGCCCTGGCTCCGTGCAACATGACTGTCCACCAGATAGAGTCATGCCTGCTATCTGGGGAGATGAGGCAAATACATAGAGGACTCGGCTACTCATGGCCACTAGCCAAGATGGTTGCTTATTTAGCATCAGAGGCAGTAAGTGTGTGTAGATAATTTGCTTGGGGATGTGTGAGAGAGGATGTGATTGCATGTTTTGGTAGGGGGCCTCACGTAGGCAACTGGTTGAACTCTTTGGGAAGGACTGGTCTTTGATCTGACCCAGTATGATAACTTATGTTATCATAAACAGACTTATGTGCACATGGTACACCTCTGTAACTATAAACAAGTTACTTAAGTGCATAAGAAGTGCAATTGTCCTTCATTGTGTCTAAGTGGTAACCAGCTGCATCAGATGCAAGCTGGAGCCAAATAAAACTTCTTATTATTTAAGCTACCGTTTTTCTTTTTTACTCCCATCCCATTCCCCTTCCATTCCCCTTTTACTTTTACTTTTTTCTTTCTTTCTTCCTCCCCCCACCCAACTTTTTTGAGCAGCTCTTTGAAGATAGTATGGTCATAGTAGAGTTTAGTTACACCTTAGTTGTTGCAGAAAAGAATTATGTGCAAATGAAACGTTATTCATAGCTTGTTCATTTTAAACTCTGGATGGAAAAACTACATCCTCCAGGGAAAAATACAGACATAACAGCCCAGAACTTTAATCTCATGTGTATAAGTGGTTGCAGGTAGTTAAAGTCAGGGGTGCTCATACTAGCAGAGGCACTGAATGTTAAATGTTAAATGTCTCTTTGAAACACCTCTTCCAAGGCCTCTGCGCAAATTGGAAACGGGAGGCAGATGGCATGCAGTGCAATGCAATGGGTTTTAGTTGCTTTAATATTGTACCTTAAGATATCATTCACCACAGTTAAGTAGCAGAGCGATGAGATCAGAAGCTTTCTTAATGAATGAACAAATGAAAAAACAAATACAATAATGTAAGATGCCTGCTTCAGATCTCACCATAAAAGGAAGTGACTGCTCTATATAACACCTCCACGTTGGCAGCAGAAGGGGGATGAGGTTATGCCTCCAACAGTGAGAACCCTTTGGTGCGCAAAGATTTTGACTTGTCAGCAGAATACTCCAAGTTTTTTGTGAACTCGCAGACTTATGGTTCGAAGAAGCTTTTCTTGCTTCCTAAGATACCCAAAATAAATAAGACGTGGGCTCTGCAGGTGACTTCCCATGGTTGTTGAGTGGAATCTTGCGTAATGTTTTTAAAAATAGAATTTTTCCAGTGTGAAGCCAAATCCATCATGAAGACCCTGCTGGCGAAGGTTGTTGTTGTTGTTGTTGTTGTTGTTGTTGTTGTTGTTGTTGTTGTTGTTGTTGTTGTTGTTGTTGATGATGATGATGATGATGATGATGATGATGATGATGATGATGATGTTTTTGTACAGCATGTGTGAGGCTATTTGCATGCTAAAACCTGGCGGTTCTGATGCCAGCTGGTTCTCCTGAAAGAGGGACCACAATAAAGGATGGACATTGCCTCAGAAATTAAAAGGATGAAATAAAAACAGATGACTTGCTTTCCCAGACAACACCCCCCTCACAGTTTGGTGCTGCTGCTGCCACCGCCACTTTTGCAGTGTAACAAGATGCTGGGAGGCGGGGTGGCAGTGTCGCAGACACTGCCCCCCTTTCCTGTGAAAAACAGCCTAGGATTTGCTTTGATTAATGCCAAGTAAAACTGAGTATTAACTCAAACACTTCATCCATCTTCATGCTCCAGCAATTGAATGTTATTAGCATAATCCGGTCGTTAATGCGCAGCTGACAAATATAGTTGCCTCACTGTCCAACATGGGCTCTCCTGTGATTTTGTAAAAGAATAATTCTGGCCTTTGCCTTGCCTTAGCAATCAATAGATTGCAATGCACATTTGTGTACAAAGAGCTGTATCTTGCCCTCAGGTTGAAGAGGTGTAGAGACAGGCAATCACACTAAGGATGGCCACGAAATAAAAAAAAATATGTTTTGTTTTGTTTCCCTTCGTTCCCCCATTTTACAATTTTGTTTCATATGATTTTTTTCCAAAAAAAAATCATACAAAATAAACCATTAATAAAATGGTTGGGGGGCTGGGAGAGGAAAAGGTTTTTCCCCCTCTCTAAGATCCTCCTGCCAGCTGATCAGTGCTAGGGCGGGGGAAGACTTTTCCCCACCCCAGCACCAATCAGCTGGCAGGCAGGGCTTGGGGGATAGAGAAAAGGTTTTTTTTAAAAAAGCCCAGGGCTTTTAAAAAGTTGTTCTCTCCCCCAAGCCCCACCTTCCAGCTGATTGGTGCTAGGATGGGGAAAAAGTCCCCCCCAACCACCCTGGCATTGATCAGCTGGCAGGTGGGGCTTGAAGAGAGGGAAAAAGTTTTTTTAAAAGCTCTGGGCTTATGTCTGCTTCTGCTCCAGCACTGAGAATATTTTGGCTGTCACTGGCTTGAATGATTCCATGACCTGCTGCTTTGAGTGTGTGCTTTGGGTCCCAGCATCGATTGATGCCACTTCCACTTAGAAGTATCTTATGTCATAGGGCTGTGAAAGAACTCACCTGGAGCATAAGAAAGCCATTACAAGTTAAAGGAATCCTGAGAATATTTAACTAGACAGACCAGTAATATGATTCATGGGAAGTAGATGGGTCATAAGAAGAGCCATGCTGGATCAGGCCAAAGGCCCATCTAGTCCAGCTTCCTGTATCTCACAGTGGCCCCGTCAAATGGGTCAATTGGTCAATATGTCCTTTCTAAAACAGACTCCTCTCTTCCAAAGTTTCATGCCATTTTGGGGGGTGGGGTGGGAGAGGTGGCCATCTAGCCTAACTTGGGGGGTGTCTAATCATATGCCCGCATGTCCAGGCATATAGTTCACTATTTGCATCACTTTTAGTGCTGCTTGGTTTGAATCAAATCATGGCATTCACATATGTTTTGACTAAGAGTGTTCCATTGTGGCATTTTTTTTTTAGAGCTGTGCCACAATTTTTTGACACAGTGCTAGGGCTATAGCTTTTGGGTGCAATTTGGAACATTTTTAACTGACCTGGCTTATAGCCCATGTACGGCTAGCCCATGCCAAAATAGTGCTGTGGGCTATGCTATGTATGTGCTGACAACCTTGTGATGGACTGTGGCATTGAAAGGGACAAAGGAGAACACGGCTCCTCTGTTTTCATATACTGTACTGTTTGAAAATGTTAAAATATATTTTCCTATTGACATAGCGCTATTCTAGATAAGCAAGATACCTTGGTGGTATTATGGGTATCATGCTAGGTAGATGCAGCACTGTTTCACTATGTTACTTACTTTATTTAGCAAAAAATGAGAAAAGTTGTCATGACCAACTGAATAATGGTTGTATGGAAATGTGTGGAAGGGGCAGGAAGGGGATGCCATTTTTTTTGAAAGGTTGGCAAATTGTGGTGCTCCTAAGACCTGTCTGGACCCTTATCACAGGAGGAAAAAAATATTGATCAGTGTGAATGGAAGGGTTACTCAAGTGAGACATAAAATAGTTTGCAATAAAAGTGATAACCTTTAATGCTTCAACTGGACCACAGCAGATTCCCTTATCTAGACATGCCCTAAGTTCACCTAACCTTCTTTTGTGTCCCTGGCTGTTCCAACATTAACTCCATGTGCAACGTATCTGTAATTTTTTGTGAGGTGAATCTCATTTTCCGCTGTTCTTACTTCCTGATAAATGCATAGAGGATTGCAGCCATAGCTGTAAGCTATGGACAGTGATGGGTAGAAAGAACAGTTTTATCCTTAAAGTTGTCAAGCTTGAGAGTCTCTTAAGAATATTTCCTTTCAAGAAATATACATTTTCCCCCAACCATATGCCTACAGGACAGATTTAAAACAACTGATCCTTCTCTTTAAGAAGACAATTAATCTTCTATGCACAACTGGATCTTTGGAACCAGATCAGAACTGTGTGTTGACAGCAGCATTTTAATTGTAATTTGTTAATTGTAAACAAACCAACCAAAATAGTTAATTGTTTTTGTGTGAGGATAAGTGTGGACATACTGTTAAGCCATTCTGTGTTAGTCTGTTATTAATCCTACAGATGATAGGGATAATATTTTAGTTATCCTGTGTGTAGGAGCCTCATGGTTCAACGGTTAAACTGCAGTACTGAAGTCAAGACTCTTCTGACAAGCTAAAGGTTGACTTAGTTTTCCGTCCTTCTGAGATTGGTAAACTGAGTACCGACATTGCTGGCAGAGGATGAGCGAAACAGTAGTCTGCATAATTACATTATAAGCCACCCAGGGACTACTTTAAGTACTTTGGGGAGGTCCATAAGCAGCACCCTTTGCTTTGTGTGTACAGCAATCCCCCACCTATTGCAGGGGTTAGGAACCTGACCCAACCCACGATAATTGAAAATCCACAATATGCAGATGCTGGGTCAGGTCGGGACTGGGGAGGCCCTATCTGGGGGCCCAACACCTGAGACCTGGAGCTGCCCTGAACAGGCCTCTGACAGACTTCCAGTTTTCTGGAAACCACTTCTGGGGGCTCCGACAGGCCCTGGAAGACCATCAGAGGCTCTTTTGGGACAGCACCAGGCCTGGGGTGAGTGCAGGAGGCCTCAAACAGGCGCAAGCAGCTTATCCCAGGGGGCCTTGCCTTTCATATACTGCAGTCCTGCAATATACCTGGACCGCAGAATATGAACCGCGAAATGGCGGGGGACCACTGTATGTGTATCAGCTTAAAAATATTTTTTAAAAAACAAAAAGATAATGGCACTGTTCTAGTTAGGTATAGTATGTATCTGGCAAAAACAAAGCTCTATTTGGAAATGCAATGGCAAGATTATAATTTGGGGACCATGGAACTCAAAGCCTTCTTCATTAACTTTGAAAAGAAACTTCCAAAGCTCTGGAAAGCCAACAAGGAAAACAAAGTTGGAAATGTTGATTTTCTTATTTCTTCTAAGCTGAAGAAGCAAGCATGATAAGGGAAATCAACTATGCTCGCTCTCTGTCGCCAAACAGGGAGGGCAGGGGAAAGGAAACCCGCTCTGGTTGCTGGCACCTGCCATGGCTTTCAGAACTGATGGCCAACACAGGCGTGCAAGTCTTCTGTGTCTGTTGTGTGTGTTCATTAAAAAGGCTATTGTGTGACTTGACCCTGACTGTAGACATCAGACTAAATGCTGCCAGTATTCTATTCTGTGGGGGTACAGTGTGTGCAGTATGAGTCAGATAAAGGCTTGAACTCAGGGTCATTGAGACAAAGGAGGAACGGGGAAGCAGGGGGGAGGACTTGGGGAGCTATGAGCTGCCGCATTTGGAAAAACAAGTCTAGTGGCTGCAAAGCGGAGTTGGTCTAGTAATCTAGACAGGCAACAGTAATGGCATGGGTAGTAGTAATTATAGCAGCGGAAAAAGAATCCCAGGATGTTGATGGTGTTTTTTAAAGGGCGGGAAGGCAAGGTCAATGAGCCAGCAAATGGCTGAGTCAGCTATGACTTGAGGGTTTATGCCTAATTTGACAAGGTGACAACTGATGATTACTGCAAGATAACAGATATCTGTGTATATAGATGAAGGACACATGGGGTGGCAGGGGGGAAGGCATGTGGGGGCTGAAAAGAGGAGATCATTGTTCAATGATTCATTCCATTCATGGCCACCAGGACGAGTGACTGCATCTGGTTTATTCAGTCTGCCCGGTTCCTACACAGCTTTCATTCATTTCAGTGGGCCTTGTGTGGGATTAGGGTGTGATGAATAGAGCCTGAATAGCCGGGCAGGAGGGATGAAAAAGCTACTGTACTTCTTCCATGCGAAGGCTTCCCGGCTCCACTGCCTATCGATTGATCACCTGTTCAAAATGAATAATTTACTCAGTTCATGTAAAAAGAAATATCTTTCTGCATATATTACAGGAATTCTTGAACTGCTCTGGGTGGAGCTCCATGCCTTATGAAACTGAGCTGGCCAGTCAGATGCATTGATCAGCTGTGCCTGTCATCGGTGTGGAATTTCTGTCTGTCTTATGCACCTTGCCTTTTCAGGCTGCAAAGTCGGCAGCTCGGCGGTTCAAATCCCAGGTGCCGCACAGTGGAGTGAGCTCCCGCTGACAACCCCAGCTCCTGCCAACCTAGCAGTTCGAAAGCATGTAAATGCAAGTAGATAAATAGGAAGTGCCATAAAAAAAAGTGGGAATGTAAAAACAGTGTTTCCTTGTGGGCCATGCCAGCCACACAGCCATGGACTTGCACAACACTGGCTCTTTTGGTTTGAATATTCATGGAGATGAGCATCGCCCCTAGAGTCAGACACGACTAGCACACATGTGCTGGGGGAACCTTTACCTTTTGGGGGGACAATCTTGGTTACAGTCTCCCATTGACCCCTGTAAGTAGTGTAACAGATGAAGGAAACGTTCTGAAAGGGGCTTCTGCAATCATCAGGGAACTTTCCTTTTAATGTTGCCTCCCCCATCATGAACCCTTAAATTGTGTCTTCCACTTTTGTGATCAAGTTAGCATATGGTCTAGGGGGTGTTTTCGATATTGATGGTGCTGCTGTGTGTTTTCAGTAAGCAGGGATGTCTACAAGGCTTTGGGGTTCAAGTACCGAATCTGAGTCCAAGTCTTAGGTATTATGATTATTTATTTATTTACTTGGTCTCAAGTCCCAAGTCGCAAATCCAAATCCATATTAAAAATGGGTGAGTTGTTTCCAAATCACGGGTGGAATCTGAGTCATTTTAAAAAAGAAGAAGCCCATGTGGAGTTGTAGTTGAGTTACTGGTGCGACTTAAGTCCAACTTTATCAGGGGCCCTGCTACTTGCATCCCCATCCTTGTCTGCAAATCGAAATACTGAAATATTTGAAAATATAGAAACCTTGAAGCCAGCCTTCATCTGATTAACTGGCTAAATTGAAGAAATAGTTGTTTGCCTTAAAGAATCTGAGTTGGTTTTGTTGGGTCAGATTAAAGGACTCCTTCTTTGGAAGTATTAGGGATTGTTGTGTTTTCATTAATACCAGCAAATGGAGATTTAAGTCTTTGGAATACATGCCTCTGGTTACTGCGTCATAAAGTTTAATGAGGCAAGATGCTGGGCTGATGGTGATGTCATAAAATCTCCCTTGCCAATGGTTAAGTGATAGGGAGTGGCCGTGAAGATTTTAAATTCATTTCTCCAGAGCCCTTCCCTTTGGAATCCCTTTCTCCTGGCTGTCGTTATTAATGGTTGTGTTATTGTTATTGGCACCAAATTTTTAACCAGGCTGATTGAAGTTCTGGGGTTCTTCACCTAGATTTGATGTTGGCGAAGAATGTTAAAGTGGAGAACACACTGCCAATTATAGTTGCTTCTGACTTTTTGCTGGTTTATGTGTAGTAGCTTGTCTCCAGCTGGTTCTTACAGTCTTTCACCTTTTATAGTTGTGACCTGTTTACCATCCATTATGTGCTCTAGACATGCATTCCCTTCTTTTAGGTTAAGGTGCTGGTTGTTATTGTTATTATTACAGTTGGCGATAGGTGTCTGTTCAATAGAAGAGTCTTCAAAAGAAGACTCCCTTGAGTATGGCTTGCTGAGTTTGATGTATGGTTTTAATTATCTTAAGTGTACCTCGAGGCAATTTTGATAGACCTGCAATAAACATGGCCACAAATGGGTGCATACATTGCAGTGATTGAGCTCTTTTTAAAATCAAGAGCTTTAACCTCTGTGGGTTGGCTTTGGTTTTAATGTACAAATAGGGTTTTGGGAATCAGGTTGTGCGAGAATATCAGATAGCATCCAACTTCGGAGATGGATGTTCCTGTATGTGTATTCTGTGCTGTCAAGTCAGGATCAATTTAATAAGGCTTTCAAGATATTGCAGGTTTTATCAGTCCCACACTCGCAGTCAGTTTCCATGGCTGAGAGGAGAGTTGAACCTGGTTCTCAAGAGTTCTCTTTGTTCTCTGTTTCAGTTTCAGAACCTTTATTGGCATAAAAACTTTGCAAAGTGCTGATAAACATGTAACAGTAAATATAGACTGGAAGATACCGGGGGGGGCATCGTTAGATCTCAGTAGGGTGTGACAATCGATTGCGACGCCTCTGGGTGATGAGATGGATGTATCTGGCAATTGTTGTCGCAAGTTCCATATCAGTGCCGCCCAGCAGCTGCTAGATTTTGTCCAGGTCATCCCAACCAGGGTAGGAAAAAAGAAAATGAGTTAAGTGATGTTGGTGGATATCCTGATAATAGATGCAATGAAAGATCATATGCTGCAATGATTCGACATCTCCCTCGCTTCAGGAGCACACTCTCAACTCACCCTGCACCAAATTGGAAGGCACAACATTACACCGGGAAAGGGTGAATGCCCAGTGATTCTGGGAATGCTCCAAAAGATGGTGGTAATCAGGTCTCTTGCCATGGGAGAGTGGCAGACGGAAGTAGAGCGGGCAGCAAACCTTGGGTGCAGTACTGGACAGGGCTTGCCCCTCAATATCCAAAACTCTTGATTGCATGGAATGCCTGAGATAAGGGTATTGGACCCAACAAGTCTCTATCCCTACACCACACTGGGAATCCAGATATTCCACTGGTCAACTGCAATGTGTAACCAAGAATACTATGGCAAGAGAAGATGACAGCATGGGTGTAATATTGCTTGACATCGACTGGTCTTTCACCCTTTGAAAAAGTGATGACTGATCCAAGAATAAGCAGAGTGGAAGGGTGCGGTGAGGATTTTGTGTGTGTCAGACGTATAGGCAGCATTCTTTGATGGCTCCCAAGTATTGTTTATCTTACAAATGTAGACTGGCAAACTTATTATAGGAGAAATGATCGTTTTTGTTGTTCCATGCCAACCTCTGGTGACACTGTCAATGAGTGACCTCCAAAATGTTCTGACCTGAGCCACCTGGCTCAGCTTATGCAAACTCCAAGCTGTGCCTTCCTTCGTGGAGTCAATATATCTCATGTCAGTCAGGTCTTCCTCTTTCCCTGCTGCCTTTAAATTTTCCGTCATCATTGTCTTTTCTAGCGAGTCTCGTTTTCTTATGATGTACCCAAAGGATGGCACCCTCTCCTCCATTATTTAGCCATTGTGTGTGCAATATTTTAAACATGTACAGTAGGAACATGTACATGCTGGTATCTGTACTTTTAAACAAATTGTTCGCACAATGGTTAATTTTGGGAATGGCACCTCACCCAGTATGGCCTTGAGTCATTGCCTGGGTTTTATATAGCACAAGAAATATATTGATAAATAAACGTTGAACATGGCAGGCCGTGGGCTCCTTGTGAACACGATTTGTCCTGCAGAAACTCAACATATTTGGAAAGACTCCAGCCCAACTCATTCCTTTCAGTCATCTGCCAGGAGAACAGCTGCAGATTTTTTTTTTTAAAAAAGTCTTTTTTATTTCATTTGGCCAGTAGAGGCTGGGGGCAATCAGCCTGTGCATTGCTCCATGGAGCATGCACGTTGGAAGAGAATCACAATTTAGAAATCATTGGTTTCTTGGACCACAGCTCCCAGAACAGTACCCCAAAGTCTGAGGAAACATGCCAAGAGTGCATGTGATGGATACCCCAGAAAACCAGCAGTGTATTTTTTTAATGACTGCCTTGTCTTCTTTGGTATAAGCTTATGGACATAACTAGTCGAGGTGTGCAGATTAGCTTCCCGGGGAATTCTGAGATTTGCAGTCCATCCCCACAATCACCACACATCTGCCAAGCTCAATGAAAAGCAAAGATTGTGGCAATGATCTCATCATACCCTTTAATGATCTTCTAGCCATCAGTGGAATCTTGACAGGTACATCCAAGTGTAGATGAAGGGACGATGTCGGGTGTCCACAGAAAGGGCTCCGATTGCCACCTTTGACACCTGTGCCGTAGGTTCACCAACACTGGCATAGGAACATGACTGATCCAGAATAAATATTTCAAACAGCACACATCAAATTTTTGGAACATGCTACAGAACAGTTCAGCGTGCATGTCTTTAAAGTTCCCCTTTTTAAGAGCTTTGCGCAAAAAAGCGTTGGTTTTGTCTCTTTTCTAGCCTCCAGAAGGAATTAATTCATTTCCAATGGGTTCCTATGGGAAATTGGGTTACAAGATAAGAAAATTTTGAGTAAAGAAAATGCATTTGGAACAGATTAACTTCTCATCTCGAGGTACCACCATACTTAAAATACTTACTGAGAAATTGCAACATCCAGAAATTCCCTCTGTCAAAGGATCTCCACCACAAGAGCAGTTACTCCCTGCAAATGTATCTCTGCAAGTAGATAGAATACAGAGGTGTTGGTTTGTTTTGTGCTTTGAAAAATATCCCTGTGTCACTTAACATTGTTTGTTATGTGCTGTTAAGTTAAAGAAAAGAAATACAACAATCCTAGAAGGGTTTGCACAGTGAGATATTTAAAGAGCGATTTTACCATTTCCACCACCTCCAGTGAGTTTCCATGCCTAAGCAGGGATTCACACTCATGACTCCTAAGTCTTCATCCATCACTCCATCTACTATATCCCACTGGTGGTCATTTATTTTTTATTTTATTTATTTATTAGGCTTGTATACCGGCCATCTTCCCAAAGGAACTCCAGGCAGTTCACAACACAGGATACAACAATAAACAATAAGTGAATCAATATAAAAACAAATTAAACAGCAGTAAGACCAAACAATCAGCAAGGAGCAGATGGCGGGAGAAAAGAAAAAAAAATCAGCCACCAAATGCCTCTTGGAAAAGCTAGGTTTTTAAAGCTTTCCGAAAGGCTTGCAGGGACTGTGCAAGGCGCACATCACTGGGGAGGTGGTTCCAGAGAGCAGGGCCAGGCACAGAGAAAGCCTGGGAATGGGTAGATGTTTTCCGGGCCTCCTTGGGTGTGGCCACCCGCAGCGTGTGCGCCCGCGACAACCGAGTCAGTCGAGCTGATGTTGACTGCTGGGCGATCCGCTCCGCCAGGTAGTCAGGTCCCAGGCCATGGAGGGTTTTATAAATTAAAACCAAGACCTTGAATCTGATTCGGGATGCAACGGGCAACCAATGCAAACAGGCCAAGACTGGGCTGATATGGTCAAACCGGCGCACACCCGCCACCAGTCTGGCCGCCACATTCTGTACCCATTGCAGCCGCCAAAGGAGAGTCAAGGGCAACCCCATGTAGAGTGTGTTGCAATAGTCTAGTCTTGAGATCACCAGCGCCTGCACCACTGTCCTGGGGGAGTCCCCATCTAGATAGGGACGAATCTGGGCTATCTGTCGAAGATGGAAAAAGGCAGTCCTGGATACAGCGGCCACCTGGGCCTCCATAGAGAGAGCTGGGTCCAGGACTACGCCCAGATTCTGGACACTGTCCGATGGCCGGAGAGAAACACCCTCCAAAGTTTAACCTATTGCATGCTTAACAGGTTATTTAAGGTCAGCCCAACCTGCCTGGTTGGAATTGGCGATAGTTTTCCCTTCCAGTGTGTTGACTTACAGCCCATCTAGAACACTTCTTACTGGCTGTCGCCATGCAGGAAGCAAAGTTTGGATGAACAATGGGAAGCAGAATCGGAGCAAGAGCCTTCCTGAGGCAGCATCTGGTATCCAACGTTGTCCCACCTGATGTATTTCATTATTTATATGAAGACATTGATATAACACCCACTAATGAAAGTTCTCGGGGTGGCTGGCAATAAAAGAGAATAGATACATAAAAGATAAAACCATAAAATCTAAATAATGGAGCAGTTTTTTAAAAAATCAGAGGATGATAAAACAAACATCACTTCAAGAGCAAGATTGCAAAGCAGGGTCCCATCTTTTATGTATGTTTTTATTGCCGTATTAATGTTATTTTGGCAAGATATTCCAGTCATGACTGTCCTCAGTAACCTCCACTGAAGTGATTTAACAACTATGTGCCCCGTGGGTTTATTACCATTTTTTCTGTTATGAGATATTGCAGCAAACAAAGGTGATTACTATTACTGCTTTATTATTATTTTATTAATTCATTTAACTTATATACTAACCAGTAGTGTGGATGCATGCTTTCCGAGAGGTTATCAACAAATGCATGATGTAGATGACGTATGATTAAGGGATGGGGCCATAGCTGTAAACGAAAATCACAAAACTCTTGACACAGTCAAATGGTGAGCCTGTTGAGAAAGCACATTGCTAAACAACATTGAACAAGCAGGAACTTTGGTGGGTTCTCTCAGTCTTAGCAGGTTCAAACCCAACACAGCCATGGTGCCTTGAGGGTTGTGAAGGAGCCTGCAACAAATTTAGAACTCTTATTATAAAGTGAACTTCAAGGCATCGTCTACTTAGCATCAAACACCTTCTTGCCGAAAGAAAGAAGGCAACTGCTGAGCAAAAGTCAGGCATCACGGGTGTTTCCCGGATCTCATTCCGGTCCAGAGGTCTATGCTGGATTCTCAGAGTCCTTTGGTTACGATTATCCCCCTTGCTCACACCAGCCATTGATCTGGCTTCTCCAAGATAAAGGAAGAAGAAGGTGGTAGTTTGTGTTCATCTGTCTCTCTGAGCAGAGCCCATAGGTTGAAGACAAGTGGATAAGCCATGGAAAGGAAAGGAATGCACCCAGGGAGAGGGATTCACTGAGGATCTGGCCTGAGTCCACCTTCTCCAGGAGATCTGAAGCCAGCTTTGACAAGAGAAATGATCCCGCCATGGATGTTGGGGGAGGGGGCATGAGCCATGCTGGACTCCATCTGTGACATAAGTTCCTCATTTAGCAACAGTTGGAGATGCTTCTACACACCTAAGCAAGAGGGTCATAGGTTGCTTTGTGGGCAGAGTTTGTGATCCAGGCTGCTTGCTTCCAGTTTTGGTGGTGTAGATTTAAGATTACCATGTATTTAGAGATGGCACTCTGTCTAATAAAGGATAGGGAATAGTCTCTGGTATTTGGAGGTCTCTGTTGAAGTCCGTGTCCAAGTCCACCTGAAATGTCCCTCTTCCACCTAGGGAGGCATAATGTTCCATGCAGATTTCATCCATCACTCTGAGATTATGCTGAAACACAAGTGCCATGTAGAGGTTCTCAAGATGATGACCAACAACATTTGTTGCTTTCTTGTGGGCCAACTGTAATTTCAGATGCTGAGATGAAACGTTCTTCTGCCTTGCCGGCAACACAATTAACCTAGGCAGCTACATGCTGTGCTTCTGAGCAGCAGGTGGAAGAAGAAGGACTCTACACCAGAGGTTCTTCTGGACCCTAGCAGGCCAAAATAGTTGCCATTAGAGATGGGCACGACTTGGTGGAATTCCCGTTTCCGTTTCCGTTACTTGTTTCCGTTACGCAATGGAAACGGTAATGGGAATTACTCTGCCAGAACTCGAACTCGAACCGACTAAAGAATAATTGGGTCTGATTTGTCGTGGTCGTTCCTGGCATCGCGGCGATCCCGCAATGCCAAGCAGCACAGAAAAAAAGTTTTTAAAAGTAAAAAAAAAACCCGATTCCCGGCCAAAAAGCAGGCGGAAATATGCCTGCCTGAGTGAGGGCTCAGGGCACCTACCAGAGGGGTGGTTGACCCCCCCCCTCTCCTGTCCTGGGCTGCTCTGGTGGTGGGGGAAATCCTCGTCGTAGTCGCTCGCAAAGCACCGGACCCGCCACCGGCCGCTGCAATTCAAGCGGAAGCGGCACAGAAAAAAAGTTTTAAACTCCCCCCCCATTCCCAGGCCAAAAAGCAGGCGAAAATATGCCTGCAGTGCAGAGTGCACCTACCAGAGGGGTGGTTTCTGGGGGGGGGTCCTGGCCTCCCCCCCTCTCCTGTCCTGGGCAGCCGGACTCGAGTCGCCAATCGCCATGCCATGCGGTGCGGGCGGGGGATCCAAAATGGGGCGGCGACCGCAATTTTTTTTTGAAATCGTGATCCAAAAACACACAAGCACCACACAGAAACATGTGAAAATTGCTATTTTAAAACTGCCAGAATTTTTACAGTAGCAGTGGGTTTTTCTTGCAACAAAATGTCTCCTCTTTCCTCTCTCCATTGATTTTATTATTATTTTTTTTTACACCTGCGCAATGATGGGCTGGCCATGGGAGTGACCAATGCCCATGCAAATTTTTGGAGCCATTCCACCAATCGCATGGGCACTTGGCCAGGTTGACCACAGAGACTTCTGGGATGTGCCAACCGGGCATAAAAAGCCCACTGACCATAGCCCGAACCCGAACCCGAACCCTAACCCATACGCCAGCTACACAGTCCTTCTAAGTGGGTCAGAGAGGCCCCCAGAGGTGCACCCCAATACTCACCCTAACCTCCCCCGTAACTAGCCTAACCCTAGCCCTTGCGCTAACCCTGTTGCCTAAGCCAGATCTGTACTTGCATCATGCATTGCACTAGCAAGTACAATTCCCTTCTTAGTGAGACACAGTGGGTGCAGAGAGTCTTCCAGTCTGCCACTTGTGGCTCTGGGTGACTCCTGCAGGCTTGGCTCGGCCGGCAGCATGTGTGACATCATGCAAACCATGCCCCCGAGGCCTGACTGATGCAGGGAAGGCACCCCAAAAAGAGTGGTGCCTCTGCCAGTCTGCTGTGTCTCTGCGTGCAACTGGGTATGCAATCATATCCATATATGGCTATGCATGCATGCCCTTTTGCAGCAGGTGAGGAGAGGAGAACCCCATGTATGAGGGGTCTCCAGGAGCCTGCTTTCCCTAGCGGGTGAGGATAGGAGGCACCCACCCCCAAAAAAGAGGTGCCTCCAGGAGCCCACTACCCCCCCAAACCAGTTTAACAACAGACGAAAAAACGAAAAACCAAACGACAAATTTTTGCGAGGTTTCGCGAAAAACGGAAACGAGCCGACACAGGCCGCCTCCGACACACGACAACTCGAAAACGTCATTTTCCCTAGTTGTGCCCATCTCTAGTTGCCATCTTTTCTCAATCTCTTGCATAGTGTATGCTTTCTCTTCTCTACCAGCCTGTTTGTGGACTTCCGGTGGATGGCATTTTGGCTCAGTTGAGTATCAAATTGCTCTTTTGGAGTCACTGTTTTCCTCACAAGAAAGACACAGTGTCATTAAGAGGCACATTTCTTTTCTCTTGGTGAAATTGCAGTTAATGGACACCTTTGGCATCCAGTGCTGAGTGGCAGTCAGTTGTATGTAATGCTTTGGATAAATTTGTCATTGAAATGTAACATGTATGATGGGGAGGGAAGAGAAGAAGGGGCAAAATATTCATGCCCGGGTTGACTGAAACGGATAAAATGAAACGTCTTCCTATTCCATCTAATTGTTATTACTTTAATGTACGTGAAACTATCTCCCATCTACTTGCCAAAACTGAAATGAAAAGCCGCTTTGGTTATCAACACTGCTCAGTAAATGATTCCATCTTTTAAAGAAATTATCTTGCTCAATTGCCTTGAAGCATTGTCATCAGCTTCCCATTTTAAAATAATAATAATAATAATTTTAATGACTCTGTGCAGCAAGTAGAAACGACTGCTAGATTACTTAGGAAGCATCATTCTCGTTTGCGAGTCCTGATATATAAGGCAAGTGCTCCTTTATTATCCTTTTTAAAATTTAATGGATTTATTAAAGATTAGGAGATGATGGAATATATGGAGGTTGTGCTCCCCCCCCCGTGCTTTTTCCCTGGTGAGTCTGCTATCCTGGCCTTGCTCATTGTCCATTGATACTTTCACAGTCTCTGATTCTAGCCCCACATGGTTCTTTTTTCCTTAAATTTGATGGGACAGCTCACCAGACAGAGGGCACCTTCAAAATGAGGATTACCCTTGTCAAACAGAAAGGACGGGGTTCCTTAACTATTTAATTTTTAAAGAGTATTTTTACACCACCTTTCTCCTTGGAAAAGGACCCAAGGCAGCATTTACACATCCCAAAATTGGGTTGGGGGGGGGGAAGAGACTCAGAACATCCCTTAGGACACAAGGCTGTCAACTATCCATGTCTTGAGGGATCTCATAACCCCTTGTGTCCACATGCTAGATGGGAGAAGGGTGTGTGTGGAAATGTAATCATGGAATTTATTTGAGAAAATGAGGAGGAGGGAGAGGTTATAGGACTAGGTGTTGAACCTCCGAGGCATATGTGGTCTTTGGACCTCTGGAGATCAGCCAAAGGCGTTAAATATGAAGAGCCTCACACATTTTTTTTTAAAGTAGCAGTCCTGATTGGTCACTAACATGGTTGAATGCTCAACCCTTCTGATTGCATCCCAAACGTTTAAGAGTTTAGAACTTTAAAATGGGAATGTAAATCCTCATTTCCCTTTTACTGTCAGTGGAAGATCCAGATTCCAGACTATTGAAAATATTCTTATTATCCTGTGAGAGGGCTAGGTGTTTTGTGGCACTCTCAAAAAGGGAAGAGGAAAAAAAGAATTATTTTCTCTTTTTTGTATGCAAGTTCACTAGAATTATTCAAATGACCCTTGAATACAAAATATTCAAATTGCACCAAATGGGGATGGCTGATGCTCGGAGGCATGGAAGGATGGAGGAATGGCCAGTTAATCATTTTGGATGATGATTGATGATTGATGATTGATGATTGATGATGATCCTTGCTGGCTTAGCTGGAAAATTTCTTCCCAAGGAGTTGTCTGGTCCAGTCAGGACAGGTTAAACCAGTGGTTCTCAATGTTCCTAATGCCACAACCCTTTAATACAGTTCCTCATGTTGTGGTGACCCCTTTTGCCCTGCTTGGAAGAGGCCACAAGCCCCCTTTGGCAGGCCACTGCCGCAGGTGCCATAGAGAACTTCCCTCTACAGGCACCCTCAGCCAATCACAGCCTCTGGGGCCATTGACTGACATGTCCTCCAACCTATCAAGCTGTAACTCACTCTTTCCCATCTTCCTCTCCTCCCTCCTCCAGACCCAAGCCGTTTCTGCCTTTTTCTTCACTGGCTCATGACAACCCCTGTGAAATTGTCATTCAACCCCCAAAGGGGTCCCGACCCCCAGGTTGGGAACCACTGGGTTAAATGGACATGAATAAAGAATTTATCAAGTGTTCCTTACATTGGTAGTTCAGTCACAGGGCCTGGAGAGACATGTCTGTCCGTCTTGGTTTCTCTCAGATGTAAATGTTTTTGATCTCCGTTTTTTTTCCACCCAGTCTGAACTATGAATAAATTTGTGATGATGGCAAATGTTATTTAAAAAGAAGCTTGGCAGGATTCTCATTTAATCTCTAGGTCCAGTCTGTAATAGCGAATGGAAATGAAACCCTACTGCCTTATTGCACACTTTTTAAGGAACACTGAAGCTCTAGGTTAGAACTGCTGGGGAGCTCAATAGTTTAGGTCTCTGGGTTAGGGTTAGGGTTAGGAGCCAGAGTGGTAGGGAGTCAGATTCCCCACTTGTGCCTCCTTGATAGTGTTTGGACAGTGATCCATAGAGTCCCTTCCAGCTCTGCATTTCCAAAATCATGGTGGTGGTGGTGGTTGCCATAAATAGTACAGTACCATAATTTTCAGAGTTTCATAATTTGTCTGTGAAGCAGGACATAGTGTGTGGGTATGTCACACCTGTCCCCATGGCCTCATTCAGAAGGAAGGCAGCTTCAGTCTTTAAACTATTTGAAACACCTTCTGTGGAGAACAGTGGAGGTGCGGGCAGGGTAGCATGCAAGAAGCACTCTTTGAATAGCTGCCCATAGACAGTGGCAAGTGTTTCTAGCTCGAAGATATAAGCACCATTAGGCATTCATGAAGAGATGGCTAAGCAGGAGCTCGTTCATATACATTCTACTCATTCCTCCTTCTCGTATTGGTGGAGTACATGCAAAGTGCCAGAATCGTGAACACTGAAGGTGTTTAAAGTCCTGAGAATGGGTGGAGGAGTGCTTAGTGCCTGAGATGCCACAGTTAAACCCTTTTAAGCTCAGTTGACTTCAGTGGAAAACGTAACTAAGTTCTTAACCCAGCGCATCCTCACTGAAATCAATAGGGTCTCAGTTGGCCTAATTTTATGGTAATAAAAATGTTAATATTTGTTTACAAGAATGAAATTGCAGAGGGACATGCATGAGCAGATTCAGATAGCCAGAAGCTAAATGAGAGTTTTCCATAACTATGTAGCATGGCTTCTTTAGAGAGAAGATGTAGACATCCCTTGTACTTTGATGTCATGGAGAAATTCAGCATACTTATCCCATAGCCATCACTCATGGACATGCACATGAGCAGCAGGAGTAGTTTATGTGTTGATCTATCCTACTCATTTCATCCAAATTTACCCTACTAGTTTGGATGGATAGCTCAATATTGAAGGTATCTGCCTGGAGAGCCAGAGGTTTGGGAGTTCAATTCTCCTCTGTGACTCCCAAGACAAGAGCTAGCCTGTCTCTCCTTTGGAAAACCTATAGAGTCCCAGGGCACTCCCCAGGAAAAGGGAATGGTAAACCACTTCTGAGCATTCTCTACCTGGAAAACACTGAAAAGGATATTATTATTATTATTATTATTATTATTATTATTATTATTATTATTATTATTATTATTATTATTATTATTATTATTATTATTATTATTATTATTATTATTATTATTTAGGCATCACATCTACCTTCTTCAGCCCTATCTGCAGTGTTTCAGATTGTGTATGATTGCTAAGAAAACAAAACCAAAGTCTCCATAAGTTTCAGATATATATTTATATGTATATTATGGTACCTGTTTGGTTACAAAGAATTGGATGCCAAGATGTGTTATTCTAGCCAAAAGGATTTTAATTATACTACTTTCCCCCTCTTTTTTCCCTGGCAATGACAGCTATAGAACTAGGGGCGAGTTATTGGTAATGATCTCCGAGGTTCCAAAGATCACTGTTTTCACGGTCTGCTCAAATCTGTTTCGAAAAATAAGCATCCACAAAACCCAATTTGGTAGGAGGTTGACTCTGGCCATTACAAAATAATGTCTGAGTGAGGAAGGCAAATCTGTTGGAAGAAACTCAAAGGAGGATGTATGCTTAGAGAGTTGAACCCCTTTAATCTCTTCTTCTAAAATCGAACGAGACAGGTACCATTTGGGCTGCAATTGGTCTAAAGTACAGAGTACAGTAAGACTGGTGACTTTTTATTCCAGTGAATTATATAGTTCTTAAACCATGTTATTGATTATCAGGAAGACAAAGCGAAGAGAGGTAAGACCTTCATCCTGAAAATCACTTGAGAGATGTGTTGTTGAGGTTGTACTTAGCAAGAGTGATTAGGGAGCACCAAAGGTGTGGTGGAGAAAGAAGAAATTGCTCAGCTGAACTGAGAAGAGGCATCTACCAAAGAATGTAAGGAAATGAAATCCAGGGATATCCAGGTCAGGATGAGTTTATAAATTCATTGAAGGACAGGGGAATCAAGAGAAACTCAAGAGTGGATTAAAGCTAACTTTTTCAACATTGGTGTGTATAGATGCACTAGGAATATCCATCCTTGTCTCAAGCACATTTGTGTAGAATGAAGGAAGGAAGGAAGAAAGAAAGAAAGAAAGAAAGAAAGAAAGAAAGAAAGAAAGAAAGAAAGAAAGAAAGAAAGAAAGAAAGAAAGAAAGAAATCTTTGCTGTGGGAAAGCTGAGAGGGACAGGTAGCCTCTGAGG
The DNA here is from genome assembly GCA_029282475.1 of Phrynocephalus forsythii. Taxonomy (NCBI): domain Eukaryota; kingdom Metazoa; phylum Chordata; class Lepidosauria; order Squamata; family Agamidae; genus Phrynocephalus; species Phrynocephalus forsythii. The sequence goes on along the minus strand of JAPFRF010000002.1, from coordinate 131,435,128 downwards.
CAATTTGCATATTTTTAAAATTGATTTTTCTGCACTTCTCCAAATGTGCAAATTTGAAAAGCAGCAGCATTCCTGCCTTGCTCTATGGAACATTGAAAATATTTGCATTGGCTGGGTTCTATTTGATTTTTTGAGCAGCTGCTATGTCCTTTTGTACTTTCTCTATGAGTCTGTGGAGATTCTCAGTCATCCTCAGGCGAGGTTATCTGGTTCATGGCACCTGGACTTCTTTTCTTGTGGGATCAAACATTGTGCTGCTACTCATCCAAGTAGCTTCTTCAGTCTCTATGAGTCTCTGTACATCTCTGTGTGCTCCTAACTTTTCAAATAAAAAAGAGAGTGTTGGAGTCATCTTGCATACACTGCAGAAAAAGGACTACCTAGAAGGAAGTGCCTATCTAACTTTTGTGCTGGGAGTGAAATCTCTTGCGAGGATTTGCACATCATCTACAGGTTGCCTTGACATAGAGAAACTGCCTCTCTCATCCCTACAGAAGATGACTGGTGGATATCCTTAATGTGCCTGTTTTTCAGCAGTTTCCAGGGGAGTAACCATGGTGGTCCATTGTAGCAAAACCAAGAGAAAAATATCATGTGCCATCCCTAAAGAATGCCAAGTTTATTTCTCATAAAAGTTTGTGGATTATGGTTTGCTTTATTGAATCAGTCATCTTTTCCCACTAACATCCACTTCTCCAAGCATTCTCACATATAGAGTTTTTGTGACTTTATATATAGCACACACATTCATGTAAACAAAGAGCCCCCCCCCACATGGATCCATCTCTATAACAAATCCAGAATTTGTGGCATTTCTCTGTACCACTAGAGGGAGCCAGAGACCATGCTATCTATACGGTTCACTGTTATCACCAGTTTTTGGTACCCACAGGATGGGGCTTGGAATTGATCCCTCGTGGATATCGAGGTCCTTCATTGGTAAGCATTGTCAACTATGGTCACCCATTTAGTCTTGGTAGGGTACATCACATTTCCTGATGTGTGGAAATCTCCAGATTTGGGCCTTTACTGGACAGAATTCCTTCCTCCCAACACGATTTCAGATAAGTCTCCTTGTTCAGCTCACATTGCCATTAAATATGTTACCAAATACAAACACAACTGGTGTAGTAACATTTATGTGTATAAACTCAATGGTCCAGCCAATATTTTTCTTTTGACTGGTGCTTGGGCACTTATAATAAATCTCCAGATAAATGGAGTAAGCATTTCATAAGAGATTTTTCAGCATCCATGGTCAGAGGTCTAAAGGTTGGGAGGTTGATTCCTTATTGTGTCTTTAGGAGAAGAGGAGACTATGTGGTCGTGGGTAAAGTTGCACAGTCCCAGGATGCCTCTGGAAGAACAGAATGGGAAACCACTCTTTGTGTACTCTCTAGCTAGGAAACCCTGGAAAGAGGTCTCCATAAGTCAGAAGCGACTTGGTGGCACACAGTTATTATTTATTGTTATGGCCAGAAGAGATGCAGAGGCATGATTCACAGCATGCTGAATTATAGTAGATAGGCTTTTTTTGGTAGGCTTTTTTAGAAAATTCATGTACATTTTTCTTCATTTTGAATAATTGTCTTCCTGGATCAATATGGCTGCTTGGGAACCATGATAACTCATGACCCATATAGAAATGGAGATGTTTGGCGGTTTCTTCTTCTAATTTAACAACCCCTTTTGCAAAATAATAAGATTATCTAGGTCCTTGGTGGTGAACCTTCGGCATTCCAGATGTTTGGACCACAACTTCCAGAATTCCAAGCCTAGATTGTCAATGACAAAGGACTGTGTGAGCTATGGTTCAAAACATCTGGAGTGCCGAAGGTTCGCCACCGCTGATCTCGGTTATTTTGTGTGAAGTCAGGTAGCAAAGAAAGCCCTAATTAAGGTAGCCATGACTCAGTCCCCGACTTGAGCAGGGTTGGAACCAGATTCTGGACTCTTAATGTGCATATTTTGCCTTTATAAACTTGGAGGATGCTCTTTCAGAGAAGCGTTCAGATTAGCAAATCTGCTGGATGAAGTCCAGCTGTCTTGGCTAAAAGAATTTGACTGCATGTTTGATGTCCCATAAATAATTAGTTCAAGGAACCAAAGTCACCTTGTGGACTAATCAGAGTATTGATTATAAGGGGTCCCTTTTAAATATTAGCGATCTAGAAGGAAAACATAGCTGTTGGATGATGGTTGCAACAGTGGGGTGGAACATAACTTCTCCTTTGCTAAAACATGTTTTTATTGAAGGGTATTCCATCTGTGCTGATGAAAAACAAGAGATTGATATTGATTTGAGAACAACCCCCCCACAAGAATTATTTATCCATTCTGGTTCTAATAAGAATAAAGCATCAACAGTGTGGCTGTCACTGTGGTGATACAAGTTTATCAAAAGAAATCTTTACAAGGCAACTTTGGTTGAGTGAATTATTAATGGTGGAAATATAACCTTTAACTCATTCACTCTATTGTGTGGTGCTGTTCTCCTCTCTCTTGCGTAAAGAGGAACAATAAATCAGTTGGAGGATGAGATATTAAAGATAAGATGTATTGCTTGAATCATGAAATCGCCTACACAAATATCACTTAAAGGTTCTGCTTTGAAACACTTCTTCCGTTTGTGTATTTGACAGTGATATATTATTCTGGCCAAGGTTTTGTTTTATAGTGAGACTGAACATTGAAGGAACACTGTTTATTCCTCCAAAATGTAGGAGGTCATAAGTGGGCTCTAGTGAACTCAGTTGCAATGAAGTTCATGTCAGGATGAACTATCTTCATAATTATACTGTATATCAAGGATACAGTGCTAAATAGGGCATAAACCCCACTGGACATGGAATGTCCTCCTAAATAAACATGGATAGGACCCTGGTGTAGAATGGCAGTCCTGTCTATATACATATTCGGGTGAGCACCATCAAAATCTGCAAAATGCACATGCAGGCAAATATGCATAGGATTGTGCTGCCATTTTTCCATTCCTACAAATACATTCAGTACCTGAAATCCTGTTGCTTGGTGCAGTAAGCCCACTGAATCAATGGGACTTCTGGAAGACCTTATTTCCCAAATCCCCAGTTATTCTATGCACTTACTTTGTCTAGTTTTTATTTACTGTGCTAAGTAACAAGATTTCAGCCATCATCTCAGATATTTTTACAACGATCCTTTGAAGGCAGACCAGTAGAGTCATCTCCAGACTGGGGACCAAGAGATGGTGATTTGTGAATGGGTTTTATTACAACTTTAATACAAAAGCGGAACTGTGCAGCTCACTTCCCCTCCCAAAATTCAGTGAGCCTTGCTCCTTGCCCTCTTTTATTCTACATTGACTAGCAAATGTTGTAGAAGATGATCCCCCTATTAGTTAAATTTGGAAATGTTGGGGTGGGTTTGTTCCATGAAAACCACCAAAGGATCTTGTCGGTGAAGATTCTCAGTCATTCAGTTGAGGTTATCTAGAAACTGAGTCATGGCAACTGGACTTCTTTTCTTGTGGGATCAAAACATTTTGCTACTCATCCAAAGAGCTTCTTCAGACTGAGGAAAGTTGGTAGGAGACCTCCCATTTATACTCCACCTTGTCTTCACTTCACCCGGGGCTAATTAGTCTTGTTAGATGGACAGTGGCCATGTGTGTGTGTATGAAAGTTACACCTCCGCCACCCTTCCCAATGCCTATTAAGCATGGGTCATTAGCAGTGGGCTTTCTGTTATATATTATTTATTTATTTATTTATTTTAGAATGTTTTTAGTCCGCCTTTCTCCTTGTAAAAGGACCCAAGGCAACTTACAGTAACGAGGGATAATATATTTTCCCGTACAATTAAGATATGTTCAAGTATTTGAGAACAAGGAATTGAGGGACATCTTTCAGCATCAATAGACAACATTACATTAAACCTACAAGGTTATAAGTAGTTGTAAACACAAAGTCTATGTGAACCTATAGATTCATATAAAAGACACATAATAGGTAGTCCATCATTCAGGCAAAGCTTGCCTGAAGAGAAAGGTCTTTGCCTGTTTCCAGAAGGACAACAGAGATGAGGCAATCCTGGCCTCTAGTGGGAGGGAGTTCCAGATTCTGGGCGCAGCAGCTGAGAAGGCCCGTTCATGGGTTCCCATGAGACGTACCTGTAAATCTTCCATCCCTGTTGAGACACCAAAGGATCTCATCACACCTGAAAGACAAGGTGGCATCAGGAGATTGTGATGCAAGAGGCTTTGTCTGACAGCAAATTAGAAACAAAAGATTCCCACACATTTGGCTTACACCCTTGAGTGGTTCCAGTACATTTTACTTCTGAGCTACTGTTTCAGCCATCTTTTATTTTATTTTATTTGCCTTTCTGTTCATGGCTGCATGGGACTCAAGGCCTCCATTTTATGATTCTCCACCGAGGTCTCTGCTCCTACACACTACCTGAGATGCCTCCTCCTTTTTTTAATGTCGCCACTTGAGTTTAAACTCAAGTAGTACATTTTAGGAGCTGGATTCTGAACCTTGATGGAATGAATTCCCAAGGCTCCATGTCAATCTTCCTTCCAGCTCAGTCCTAGCCTGCTGCGTTGTGTGATATCTTTATGGGCCTCACTCTATAAACGAACATGGTACCATGGGGTTAGTTTGGGTGGTGGTGGTGGAGTTTTGTCACATAGAATCTTTCCAAAGGCCAAGGGGTTGTTTAACCAGAGGCTCATTTCTGATGGATTTACATTAGTTTTGTATAAGTCAGAACTAGAGGGAGTTCTGGTCTGTTTTCACCTATGCTGGCTCTACAGGCTTTTTAAGGAGAGGACTGCTCATTCCCTCTTATTAGTGGTAACCCCCTGACAATCATGGGGGTTAGGGGCCCACCCCACCCGTGATCCATGAAAATCTGCGATATGCGGAAGCGGGTGGGGGCGGGGGGTGATCCAATCACCCACACTGCCCCTCTCGCGTGGCTGTGAGGCCCTCCGTAGTCGCCCGGGGCGGCTGCGGGGAGGGACGCCGTCTGTCCCCGCAGCGGTTCTGCATGGCTGCGAGGCCATCCGTAGTCACCCGGGGCGGCTGCGGGGAGGGACGCTGTCCCCCCGCGTGGCTCCAAGGGAGGTGCGGGGGGCACGGAGCCACCAATGCCCCTCCCCGTGGTGCAGGGACTGCGATCCCACGATGTAGCGGGACCGCGGGACCTGAACCGCGAAATGGCGGGGGGTTACTGTACTTGTGTTTTCTGTCTTCCCATTTTCCATTTCTCAGCGTGCCATTTAGATTATAATGTTGTAAACCGCCCAGAGTACTGTTGCAGGTAGATGGGTGGTAATAATAATAATAATAATAATAATAATAATAATAATAATAATAATAATAATAATAATAATAATAATAATAGTGGTGGTGGCGGCGGCGGCGACAACGACAATGACGACGATTATGATCATATTTTTCTTGTTCTTAGCTTTAACATTGCCTTTTAGTGATATTAACCACCATTGTTAGGCTCATGGTTTTCAGCTTGAAATGTTGTCATTCAGTGTTGGGTCCTTTCCAAGGAGAAAGGCAGGGCAAAAAGATTTAAATTAGATAGATAGATAGATAGATAGATAGATAGATAGATAGATAGATAGATAGATAGATAGATAGATAGATAGATAGATAGATAGATAGATACTGGTAGGTGTGGCACCAGTGTTCAGGAAACACTGTGCAAAGTGATAGGAAGTTGGAGATGCCTTCAGCTGGAGAACTCTTGACGGCTTTCTGTGTGTAGTCCAGAGCTTGGAAATGTGTATTGTGTTGTTTTGGCTGTTGGAGCAAAGGTTCCCTTCAGAAGGGCTCCTAGCTGTGTTGTCTGAGAGGTTCTGGGTACTGTCTGAAAAGAGTTGTTCAGCCCTCCTCCGAGGCATCGTTCATCGTTTCCAGGAACCCACTTCTTTCACATATAGTCAAACCTCTGAAAGAGTACTTACAATCTACTTCGCAACGCTCACTATTTACCATGCTTCATTTTATCTTCCTGTAATTGTGGTATCTTTTTGTATATCATTCTTTCCTGTTGAGCTTTGCATAGGTACCATCCTATTCCCCCACCTGTACTCTATTCTGCTAGCAAGCACTCCTAGTAATTGAGTTTGCGTTGCTCGGGGCTGATCTTATGTGACTTGAGGTCAGTGCATCACTTCCCCTCTGTACTGTTCTCAGGTTGCATGGAGAGGGAGCAGTCCTTCTGTATGCCATTTAAAATCCACACATTGATGCAAGACAATACACTTCCTCCAGCTTTGTCCTACCCTTTTCCTTTGTCCCAGACCCTGTTGTCTTGATATTTCTTTTCCCTTTTGTAGCAAGACAGGCGACAGAGGTGACTCATACAACACATTGTGCTTCCACGTAGGCATAAGAAGCTCTTGTATGTAGTTATTCATCTTTCCTGTTGAGTTTGTAATAGGTGTCTTCACGCAAAGCAGCACAGTGATTGATAGAGCTGATTCTTCACACGAGTAAGCATTGCAGTGTGAACCTTTTCTGCTCTTTTCCTTGAAAAACAAAAGGGGAATGAATGTTAACCTCAGAGATTTGAGGTTTATTTGTTTATTTATTTATTTATATATTTGTTCAATTTTCATACCACCCATCTGGCAGAAAGCCACTCTGAGCGGTTAGTTCCATAGATCTGGGATCCATTCCAATATTGGCCCCATTGAAATCAAGGCATGTAACTTGGTTAACAAATGCCAGTCATTTCAGAGGGTCTACTCTAATTGCTGCCACCATTCGTTGTACTATAGAATTGCCACCAAAATAATAATACTAAGATTTGCTTAATTCACTTTTGACAGTTATACCGAGATACGATGACTCACACACTTTGTGGTGTGTTCAGAAAGCTAGTTTCCTTTCCCAAGGCCCATTTTATTTAGTTTTTCTCTTCTGCTCCAAGTTGACTTCAAGATCACTTATTTCTTTAAGGATTTCTGATTAAACCCTACTCTCTGTAACCAAGTTTTTGTGAATGTCGAGAATGTCCAGAGTCTGAGAGAAGATCAGCAAGTGAACCCTTTGGAAAGGGAGATTATGGGATTAAACAGCTTTTAAAAAGCTTAGGTAGCCTTTTAAAAGGATCAGTGAAATCTTCAGAGAATAGATCTTTAGAAACATATCTTAGGCTGAAACCCAAGAGGACTGTGTTCTTGATTACCACACACAAGAAATGGCCTCTTCATTAGACTTTGTCGTGTGGACTCACAGTGGTGTAGTGGCTGGAATTTCTGATGAAGATTTTAGAGCCATGGTTCCAAACTTTGGGTCCCCAGATGTTCTTGGACTACAACTCCCCCACACCATTGCAACTAGCTTTGCTGGCAAGGGCTTCTGGGAGTTGCAGTCCAAAAACACCTGGAAACCCAAGGTTGGGAACCACTGCTTTAGAAGATTCAAGTCCCAACTTCAAGAAAGATTTATGGGGGAGTATAGAGTGTGGAATCAACAGATGTGAAGTCCTACTGAACAAAATGGGTGGTATTTTATGTTCTGGAATTGCTCACAGAAATCCACAAAAAAGTGTATTTTTGTTGTATATTTATATATTTGACTTACATCCTGACCTCTTCCCAGGATTTACACTCATTTTATTTTATTTCTATGACAAGGTGGCTGAAATCACATAGCAGACCCCATTGAAGCCAGTAAAATATAAGACTGCTGTGCAGTTAGATAAATGAGAGTAGTGAAAAGCATTGCAGAAATTTGAATGTTTTGGTTAATTTATTTTGCTGCACAGTAGAATGATACAGATCCACATAAGATCCTTAGGTAGCCCACCTCTCTCTCATTAACTGGCGATTATAGTGTTGACAACTTACTCTGAGACATTAGTATTAGAAAGAATAAGAATGTTTCTTTGCTTACAAACTGAACAACCAACTGACAGACAACGGGGGGGGGGGGTAACTCTTAACAGAGAGGCGGGACTGTCTTTGAATTCTGAGCCAAGAGGGTTAACGCTGCATGGATTGATAGCCACCCCATCCCAAAAGGCTTCCTCCCAGTCACTCAAATGATAGGCAGCATGCAAGATTGTAAAATGTCCTATAAACATTATTATTTTTAAAAACCCTATTAGAAACATACCCGCTGCATTCAGTAAATGCAACTTTCCATAATGCCTTCACTTGTCCAGGGCTGTTAGAAAGGAAGGTATGTGCCTGCTTCTGGAAGTACCAGATGGGTTGGGTCAACCTGGCTTCACAGGGGAGTACATTGTACATCTGGGGAGCAGTCTCTGAAATCGATTGCAAAGTGACTCGTAAGAAGATCAGCGCCGGGACAGATAAAGCAGGCATAAAGTAGGGCTAAACCTTTGTGAACGGTTTGCGCTTGCAAGATTCCTTGCAGCCCTTTGCTTGGCTTGGTAGTTTTTTCAACTGACTCAGGTGTTACATAAGAAAAGTTGGGTTTGCTGCAGAGCACACGAGAAACCTGGCAAGGACAGCTTGCTATCGGCAGCTCAACTTGATTGGAAGGGCCTTCTCTGTGACAGCTCCAAAACTGTGGAAGGGTCTCCCTCAGGAAATTATTTATTTATTTATTTATTTTAGAGTATTTTTACCCTGCCTTTCTCCTTGGAAAAGGACCCAAGGCGGCTTACTGTAATGAGGGATAATCTACAGTCCAGTACAATTAAGACATGTTCGAGTATTTGAGAACATGGAATTGAGGGACATCTTACAGCATTAATAGACAACATTACATTAAAGCGACAAGGTTATAAATAGTTATCAACACAAAGTCTATGTGAACCGAAAGATTTAAATACACATGGTAGTCCATTAGGTTGGCCTGCTCCCTTCCATCGATGGCTAAAGACCCACAGTTTCAGACAGTCTTTTAACTTTTAACTTGCTTTGAATGGGTGACTTTTATGTGGATTCCCTGAATGCCTGTTAGTAAGTTTCTTTTTAAAGTTAACTCTTTTTTGTTTTGATAGCTGAATTTGATTTTAGTGTGTTTATCGTTGTGTTTAACCTTTCTTTCATTTAAGCTTTTGATTTGCCTAGAGTCCTCATTGGGGAAGAAAGGTGGCTTAGAAATGATACTAAATAATAATAATCATATACAATCTGAAACACTGCAGATAGGGCTGAAGAAGGTAGATGTGATGCCTAAATAATAATAATAATAATAATAATAATAATCATCATCATCATCATCATCATCATCTTTATTTCTATGCTGCCTTTCTTCCCAAAGGGACCCAATGCGTCTTACAGTAATAATTCAATACAATCAGAAAAATTAATAACAAGACAGATATATTAAAACAGCTCACAACTCTATTAGCTATTTTTTTCTGTCTCAAACACCTTATACTTTTTTGTACACCTAGCCATCTTTACTTGTGTTTTTTTTATATTGGGAGCTGTGTAACAAATAAATTTCCCCAGATGTGGGATCAATAAAGATTTATCTTATCTTATCTTATCTTATCTTATCTTAAATATTAAAAATAGCAAAAAAAAACCAAACATTTAAAAACAATAATAAAAACACTATAACAGCAGCAACAGTTTAAAAGACCCCCAGCCAATAAAACTGAATATTGAGATGTTATAAAAAATTTCAAAAGGCCAGAGTCTGTGACCTAACTAACTAACTAACTAACTAACTAACTAACTAACTAACTAACTAACTAACTAACTAACTAAAAAAGCAAGCAAACACCTACATTATGACCATCTAATGTTTGCAGGATTTTCCTTGTGTATCTCCGAGAGAAACCCAAACACAAGGAGAAATGTTGCAATCCAGCAGAGAAATTCAAAGATCTTGGCTGTGTGACCCTTAAAAAATGGTCTCTGTGCAGAGAGAGGCCTTTGGGCTGCCGTTCTTTGTCTGCCAGTTCCAGGGAAAGAAACCTCAGAGTGTGGGGTCGCTTGTCTCAGCCTTTTAATCAAAGATTGCAGCCTCTATTGCTCGGTGCTGCTGGGAGCAAATTACTCCTCTTCCCTATGACTCCATTAGACTGGCACTAGGCTTTCCCTTGAAATGCACAATGGCCAGTCGTTAGGGGGAGATAATTAGTCTGCAGTTATCTCATCTTTTAACTTTTTTTTCTTTAATTGAATGGCTTCTCCACCTAAATGGCTTCTCCACCTACCTCCTTTGAATCCTAGGTGCTGTGAAATCAGTAGGTTCTAATCTTTTCTGCCTTCTCCACCAGGAGGAGGTGGGGAAAACAAGCCTTTCTGTACTGGTGGTGATCCTGTTACTAACCCCGAAGAAACAAAAGAAGAGTTGAGTACTAAACAGATGGTCATTATTGCCATGGCAGATAAAGGGTTCACTCTCCTTGATAAGTTCCTGTTTTCATTAATCTGGACTTCTTTGATATGACAAGGCCCCTCAATGAAGAATTTTAAAACCCAGTGAGAATCTTTCTCTCTCAATGAGCCCAGAAACCGAAGCTTTCTTTGTCTCCTTGATAAAGTTGATAATTTGCACAAAAGAAATCTAATGGCCAATGAGCAGCTAAGACAGAAGGCTTGGCTGATCATTAGGAAAGATGCAAACAACCCATGCAGTGCCTCAGATCCCTGAATAAAGCAGCTGTCTTACTGGGTTAGGTAACCTGTGCAGTTTGGATGATTTTGCACAGTTTGACACTGAAAATGGGATATTTTTTCAAAATGGCAGCCTCACCGGATACAGCAAGTACATCGGAAAGACCAGAATGTTCCTTATCCTTGCCAGTGAGGGGAATAAATGTTGCAGTTATTCATCCTTGCACATGAGCCGGAGAAAGAAGAGCAAGCATTTATTGCATCCCTGCTCCTGTTCGTTAATAAAAAGAGAGAGAATTGTTCATGTTGCTCTAGATTTTAATGCTGTTTCATTTGAGCAAGAATTTTCTGCTCCTAGGAAGTGCTCGTATGCTGAACAGCACACTGTTGCCTAAGTAGTTCCTTTATTTTTGTACCAGATGGTTTCTTTTCACCTGCTTGCAACCCACTGTGTTGCTCCTTTAGTTTTGTTGTGTGTGTCTTTTAATTCCCTGGCATTTTTGCCTGTTGTGGAGCCCACCTGCTACATCTGCTTGTTTCCAACCTCTTGTCTGGCTCAGTAGCTGATTAGCATTGTTTGCCTCATGAAACAAGATTGCTCCTCCTGTTTCATTGGCCCTTTATTTATATTGGCTTGCCACACAGTGGGGTGGGGTGGGGTGGGGTGGATGGATGCTTTTTAGACGGGACATGAAACCCCAACCGTGCCTCTGTTGGAGGTGACATGTCTTTTCCATCGGTTGCTTATGAACCACCTCCGTGGTAGGTGAGCAACAGTTGCAACTAGAGATGGGCGTTTCTTTTCGGAAGGGGACTGGTTTTGAAATGAAACACACCAGCACAGCTGGCACTTGGAACCCAGTTCCACCCTCTGGAACAAAATCAACCATGGTTGTACCTTGCTGTAGTTTGTGCTGGGTGAATTTCCATCCAGGAAGCAGCCTCCGATGCGCCATCTTTCCCTGTCCCTGGCGCTGGCCAGTCAGGCATGATGCATGTCCTTGCACAGCTTCTGATTGGCCAGCGCCAGGGAGAGGGAAAGATGACGCATCGGATGCTGCTTCCTGATTGGAATTTTGCCCAGCACAAACTACAGGAAGGTAAGACAGTGGTTGAATTTGTTCCAGAGGGTGGCACTGGTTTCCGAGCACCAGCTGTGCTGGCATGTTTCATTTTGGAACCAGCCACCTTCCAAAATGAAACACCCATCTCTAGTTGCAACAAGAAATGTTTGATCTCAACCCAGAAGGAAAAGTGTCCAATATGACTATTATTTGATCTTGAACTTTGTATGGGTAGTTCAGGGCAGCATACATGGCTTCCTTGACAGGTACCCTCCCCCAGATAGATAAACTTCTGTAAAAGGTCTGGAAGAGGCAGATGTGGGAAGCTTTATTTATTTATGTATTTATGTATGTATTTATTTATTTGATTTATATACTGTGCCATTCAGCAATGAGCCCCCTCTGGGCGGTTTACAGAAATAACAGCAAAATATAAAAATACAGTGCATAAACATTATACAATAAATACACGGCAGAGCATAATAAAACATACCAAGCATAACTAAATCAAGCTCATAAAATCAAAACAGAGGGCAAAGAAAGACTAAAGGCTGAACAAGATGGATTAAATAACAGAGGAGAGTCATAGAAGAAAGCCTTTCTGAATGGCCACTGCATTGCTCTGAATCTCCTGGGCGAACAAGGCCAGTGTGATCTGATCAAAGATTACAGGTGGTGCTCTGATTCCTCTCTCAACTCAGCTGCCACCATATTCGGGCACAGGAGCAGGGCAGGATTGTGGAGGAATTGCCCAGCTTCACTTCTGCCTTGCTTATCCACACCCCAAGCACCCTTCCAAACTGGCTTTCTGTGCAGCTGATCACCTGTTAAGTCTTTCTGGTGTCACTCTTAGGTAGATCCTCCATGGCATGTGACGTTGATGGGTTTTGGTTTCTGCTCTATATCCAGAGCGGTGTCCTGCCAAGATACTGCCCCGTTAGCAATTGAAGCACTCTCTGGGCATTTTACAATTTAATGATGGCAAGCAACACAGGGCCGCCGCCCCTCTGTGCAAGCTGGGTGCTCGGTTTACTGTGCTCAGAAGGATGGAAGGCTGAGTGAACCTCAATCCTGGTATTGAACTTGAGCTATGTGCACAGTTTTGATTGCAGTGTAACCACTGTGCCAACAGGTGGGGGGGGGACTTCAAGTTCCCACACCTTCCTCCAGCGTGTATAATTCTTCACTGTACAGTATGCAACTGTGGTCCAGCAATCTCCCCCCCCCCAATCATGTGAAAAGAGCACCCTACAGAATGATTCATATCTAAAGATTTTGGCAGAAGGTTCCGTGTATAACAGCAAGAAATGTAGCATCCTTCAAGTTGGAAGTCTCCAGGTATTTTAGGTTACAACTGCAAGGAAATCCAGCCACCACAGACTCTTATTCTGGTGATAGGTTCTGTAATCCAAACCCAGGTGAGCTATCGGGGGGGGATAGCTGCTTTATGCAGTGGGTTCAGCTCCTAACAGTTTTACCATTTGCCACCCTTTCTGAGTCCACCTCTCTGTGACACACTCCTCAATTCACTGCCCAGCTGTGAAATAGTGCTGCTAACACCTGCATCTACTGATGAGTGACCAGAAAAGAGAGTCAATTACCAACAAAAATGTGAATTCCCCATTCATCCAGGTGCTCAGCCAAAGACAAATGAGACTCCAGAACACGATCTGACATGTTATATTCATTCATCAGTGAATCCAGACAAACCGGATGAAGTGTAGTTCAGTTCATGCCATGGCACATCTGTTTATGGCTCCCTGTCTCTCTGCGGGCAAGAGGCACCACTCAACATGCTGCCAGATCCATGCTTTTAGTCCTCACAGGCAGTGATGGAAGCACAGAAGGCTGCTTTTGATCATTGGGCACCTGTGTGTGACCAACATAGCTTCTTGGGTTGTAATTCCCTTTTGCTACATCGGTGGTATCTCCAGTGGTGAGAGACAGCAAAAAGGACATAACAGGTAGCAAAGACATGCTAATTTTTGTTGTGATCTTCTGCATAAACTCCACCTCTCCCCACCCCCACCCCCACCACACATTGCAGGATAACTCAGCATTGTAGGTCTCTGGCTACAGACCAAGAGTTTGGAAGTTCGATTCCCCACACTTCTTCCTTGGCATGGGTTGAACCTAATGCTCCATAGGGTCCTTTCCCCTCTGCAGTTCTAAGATGATGATGATGATGATGATGATGATGATGATGATGATGATGATGATGGTGGTGGTGGTGGTGGTGGTGGTGTGGTGGTGGTGATGATGATGATGATGACGACAACAACAATAACGACAGATAAAATTAATTTTTTAAAAAAAAATTAGTTTCTTTTAACATGCATGCATGTGAAAATGGACTTTTGTGTAATATTTTATCTTTCCCTGTTGCCCCTGGAAGCTTCCAGGACAGAAGTATGTACCCTTTACCCCTGTCCATGTCTCATTTCGGGAGGGGCTCCATGGGACTGCACCATGCGCCTGGAGGCTGCATGGCACCCATCTCAGCATTAGAAAAGGCACAGAGAGTACCTTGCAGTAGCCGAAATGATCTCTACCAAGGCGTGGGTCACTATGAACATAATTCTGGACTTTCAAAACATCCACACTGTAACAGATTATTTCCCGTTGCTGAGCGGAGCCCTGTCAGCCAGCCACTGTGTGTCACTTAATGAGGCTAAACCCAACAAGATTATCCATAAAACACCCTTTTAAAATGAGAAACGGCGGTAATGAACATTTACAAAGAATAGCGCTAGAAGTCTAGGAAGGGTACTTAATAATAGGTATCATGACCTTCTCATAGATTAAGGCTGTAATTAGGTGGAATTCTTTTGTTTGAGTGGATTTTTACACTACATTAAGATCTCTCTTCATTTCAAGGAGGGAAAAAACTCTGTAATTTCACTGTACTCTAACTTTGTGATACTTGTAATATTGAAGGAGCAACAACAGTGATCTTGTTAAACCTCCTTTATATAACCTTGATCTGATATGTACTTATTGAAACATATTTGTCTCTGCAGAAATATATGCATCCAAATTCACTGGTTAAAACGGATTAATTATTGATAATAAATGCATTAAGCATTACACTGCTGATGTGTTTAAGTAAATAACCCACCAGACAGAAGGCAATACAACTAGGCATCAAATAGCAATTGGTAACAAATACATACATATTTCTAATGTATGCATTAGTTACATGTACACGTACATACCAAATACATTACTGTTTTTTCCCTTACATTAGCCTCACAACAACCCTGAAAGGTTGCTCTGTCTCAAAGTGGATGACGGTCCCAAGATAAGCCAGTTGCAGTTTCTTTTGAGAAGTTATACAGTCAATATAATTTCAAAATCTGAAATGTCATAAGTTAAGGAACTTCCATAGACATTGTCTCTTGCACATTGGGTTGTGCCACTCACCATGCTTTGGACAATGTCTCTAGAGAATTCTTAATTTATGGCAATTCACTTCCAAAGTCAAAATGGTGCAATAGGATTTCAGCCACTGACTTGTTTTGACTTGATAGGATTAGAATCTGGATCTTCCCAGAAAGGAAGAGTTAGGTCATCTTTCTTCCAAAGGTCTAATGCAATATTAGGTGCTCTTCAGTTTAGGAGTGGGTTGATAGGAACCACTAGAAGACAATGACTCCAATTCCACTGGGGCAGTGAATCCACTTTCGGTTTTAGTCCAACCTTAAAGGAATTACAGTGGCCCCCGCCCTTTCGCAGTTCACATACTGCGGCCCCACTATATTGCGGGACCACAGTACCCCAAAGGGCTTATTGGAAAGAGGACCAATCGCGCAGCTCACCTGCCTTCCCCTTGGGGGTGCGGGCGAGCAGCGTGTGATGTTTAAAGGGCTCTGGGCCATGGAGACAAGCACTTGTCTCCGCAGCCGGGAGCCCTTTCCAAAGATCGCTCGACGCCCGCCCGCCCTCCCCTGGGGATAGTGGGCACGCGGGGAGCGATGGTTAAAGGGCTCTCAGCCATGGAGACAAGCACTTGTCTCTGCAGCCAGGAGCCCTTTCCAAAGATCGCTCGCACCCACCCACCCTCCCCTGGGGGTGGTGGGCATGCAGGGAGCGATGTTTAAGGGGCTCTCAGCTACGGAGACAAGTTCTTGTTTCTGCAGCCGGGAGCCCTTTCCAAAGATCCCTCGCTGCCCTCCCACCCTCCCCTGGGGGTAGTTGGTGTGCGGGGAGCGATGGTTAAAGGGCTCTCGGCCATGGAAACAAGCTCTTTTTTTCTGCAGCCGGAACCCTTTCCAAAGATTGCTTGCCCCTGCCTGCCCTCCCCTGGGGATTGCGGGTACACAGTGAGCGATGTTGGCTCTGGGCAGTGCACTACGGCGGTGGGGGGGATCAGATCCCCCAACGCCGCCAGCACATGCTGCTCCGAGGCAGCTCTGTGCAGTGTGTGACGTCAGGGGCGGGTGATCGGATCTCCCAACGCCGCCGGAACGCGTGCTGCTCCGAGGTGTCTCTGTGCAGCCTGCGGCAGTGGCGGCGGGGGATCGGATCCTCCAATGACAACGGCGTGCACTGCTCCGAGGGGGCTCTGGACAGCGTGCGGCGGTGGCCCTGTGCCCCTCAGGTCCCACCCGACCTGCATCTGCATATGGCGGATTTTCAGTCATGGCGGGTAAAGGGGGATCCTTAACCCCCGTGATAGGCCGGGGGTTACTGTACCCCAATTGCTATTTGGTGCCTAGATGTGATGCCTATGGTTCAGCATGATGGACAACTCTTGTAAAGTCTGGACTGGATTTTGGTCTTGATTAGATTTAAATTTATTGTTGGCAAAAGTACACATTTCTTTTCACAATCCAAAAAGGATTCTAGTTCAGTACTAGAACATAAGCCTTGCTTGCAGAAAGCCCTGGATTCAATGTTCTAGTTCTAAAGAGATACAGGTAATGGTAGGTAGTAGGAAAAGATTGATTGCAGTCCATTAAATCCATGTTGGATTAATTGGAACTGCACTTTTACAGGGCAATAGACATTTGTGTAGGACAAGCATTATTTCAATTCTAATTGACAGGCTGAAAACCAGGAGTGAATTGCAGCAGAGTCCCCTGTTGAATCAGTGGAACTTCCATAGATGTTGACTCACTGAATCACTGATTCAATGGACCTACTCTAGTTGCGAGTTCCTATTGGATTTCAAAGATAGTTGGCTGCTCCTGTGTTGTATTTTTCCTTCTCCACCACCTCCTCCTCTTCCTCCTCCTCCATGTCTGTGACTGCAGAGTCAGAGTTCAATCCCCACTGTGCCCCCTTGATTTGATAATCTGTAGGATCCCATCCAGCTCTCCACCTCTAAGATAATGATGATGATGATGATGATGATGATGATGATGATGATGATGATGATGATGATGATGATGATGATGATGATGATATAGATACCAAACTGACAGTGTCTGCCCTGTGGCCTATTTTCTGGCATTTAATGGTTTTGAGCTAATCTGGGCTGCTCTATTAGATCACAAACATTTATCTTTGTCTCTGCCCTACATGTGGCCCCCAGCAATTTTTCTGAATGTGAAGGTGGCCTTGAGGCTGGAAGAAGTTTCCTATCCTTGTTTTGACAGCAGTTTAGAAATGCTTTTAAAAAGGTGGGTGGATGGAGAGACAGATGGAGAAACAGACAGACAGACAGTTGGTTGAATGGAAGGACATGCATGTCACCATGTTGGGCCTGTTGGTGAGCTTTCCAATGATACAGGTCCTGCCATTGTGGGAAGGTGAATACTGCAGTAGGCATTCTGGTTGCATGCAAGTAGCATCCTTGATATTGACTTTTTATTGACTACTTGTAAAAAAAAAATGGTCTGGAAAGCCACATTTACCTGTCCCATCAGTCTGTTGGCCACTGCTGATTTAGATCTTGGTATCTGACTGCACTTATAAAAGACTGGTTCTCCATTTCTCCCAAAGCATCCTCTGTCTTTTTATAGCTTTTGAATGCAGGAGAGCTTTGTGTGTGTGTGTGTGTGTGTGTGTGTGTGTGTGTGTGTGTGTGTGTGTGTGTGTGTGTGTGTGTGTGTGTGTGTGTGTGTGTGTGTGTGTGTGTGTGTGTGTGTTGGTGTTTTTTTAAAAAAATTATAGTGTTGCATTTTAATTCTTGCAAATTGCTTGCCAATTTAATACCGGCAACATCTAAACAGTAAGTAATTGCTTATGATAATGAGTGCAAACTAATTTACTGAAATATGTTAGTATTCACAATGCACTTTTACACTGCTCAGCTGTTCCAAAAATACAGTGCTCTGGTTCTAACTGCAGCTTTTGTTGGGAGGGCTTTGTGGCTAGCAAAACAAAGCAAAACAAAACAGAACAAAAATCTTCAAATAAGCTGCTTCTAACTTTATAGTTATTTCCCCAGCA
This sequence comes from Phrynocephalus forsythii, assembly GCA_029282475.1. Lineage (NCBI taxonomy): Eukaryota > Metazoa > Chordata > Lepidosauria > Squamata > Agamidae > Phrynocephalus > Phrynocephalus forsythii. The sequence continues at coordinate 131,417,110 of JAPFRF010000002.1, read as the reverse complement.
ATTGAGCCCATGTGGGTATAAGATATCTTTACCTTCTGAGTATGGGGAAAGCGGCAGCGGTGGCAGCAAGAATCACAAAAGAGGTTTAAATAATTCAGCTTAATTGCTGATTGATGTCTCAGAGATCAACATTTATGCCAGGATAGAATGCTGTCGTTCCCATACAGACAATAAAGATTAATTTAAACAAATTCTAAAGCAAAGCAGTACAATCATTTATAGATTTTGATTCTCTTTCTTCCAATAGTCTTCTTTCTGCAGGTGATTATTATTTCCGCTGTGTCAGTCAGCTACATATGGATTGTGAGTGGCTGTTGATCTGTGTTTTCTTATTAAAACAAACCAGAGGGTTCAATAGGCAAAAAGCTGGTTGAGGTTTTGTTGCTTGTAGCACTGGTTTCAAAGTATTTCCCATTAGTCCACACTAGTATTATTTTGCATTGATTTTGAGATCTTAAGGTTTGGGGAGGCCTTTGGCCCCAAAAGGCTGACTTGCCAAGAGCTACACATAGGTGCATACATGCCTAAATGCCCTCCATACTTCTGTCCTACTCTGTATACAAGAAAGAGTACTCTGTATCCAAGAAAGCCATTGTGAATCTAGGTTGCATCAACAGAAGTATAGTGGCTAGATTAGGGTTGGGCATTTCGTTTAGGAACTGGTAGGTTACGAACCGAACCACGCGAGCCCAGGTGGTCCTTCGAACTGGTTGATAGATGCAGATCCAATTGCTTTACCTTTTTCTCTGTCTTGCACAAGGTTAAAATCCAAGTGGGAAGCATGCTGCAACATCATCTGTACTAGATCTGTGATGCTGGCCAATCAAGAACTGTGCAGGAACAGGCATCATCCTGCCTCCCTCTCTGATTGGCCAGCAGCGCAAAGCAGGAAAGATGATGTCACAGCATGCTTGCTCGTTGGATTTTAACCCTGCGCGAGACAGAGAAAGGTAAAGCAGTTGGATCTGCGTGTATCAGCCGGTTCCGAGGACCACTTGGGTTCACATGGTTCATTTTGTAACCTACTGGTTCCAAAACGAAATGCCCATCCCTAGTCTAGATCAAGGGAAGTGACTTTATTTTGCTCTGGTCTGACCCCACCTGGAGCACCATGTCCTGTTCTGTGCACCTCAATTTAAAAAGGATGTTGGCAACCTTGAACAGGTCCAGAGGAGGGTGACCAGGATAGGAAAGGTCTGGATGAAATGTCTTATGAGGAGTGGCTTAAGGAGCTGGGAATGTTTAGCCTTACAGAAATAAGGTTGAGAGGGGATATGATAGTTATATTTAAATATTTGAAAAGATGTCACATTGAGGAAGGGACTGGTTTGTTCTCCATAGCTTCAGCAGAGACTAGGACTCAGGGCAAAGGTTTCAAACTACAGGAAAAGAGATTCAATTTAATCATTAGGAAGAACTTCCTGACAGTCAGATCTGTTCGACAGTTTTTTGTTTTTGCCTGCGCTGATACCGGCAATAAAGAGTGTTGGCCTTTCCATGATCATGCACAAATGAAAAAACTTGACATTTTTTCCAAAGGTTCATTTCAGTGGTTGTTTTTATGAAGGTATCCAGAAAATATCTTCCTCTCATATGAAAAAAAACAAACTCCCAGGCAGGTCCAATACATATCAAGCCCAGGTCCTGGTTTCTGATGTGTCTGGTGAAGTTATCATCAAGTTTGCAAAAATCTGTATGATTGCAAACATAAGATGAAAACAATTGGGAAATCATTCTGTCCATCATGGAGAGAGGCTTTGAGGTCTTCCAACACCCGTTTTTCATGAGAAAGCAAGAGTGATTGTGATGGTATGTCCTCTCCTCATTTTATATTCCAGCTGACTCCAGATACAGCTTACAAAATGATTTAAAAAGCAGATACTGTACACAGTACTTTATATTAAAAGGCAATGAAATATGTTATAGTAAAGGAACAGCTGAATTAAAACTTTTTACAACACTTTGAAATGCATCATTAAAAGTTAAAAAATACATCTCCCATTAAAATCCCTTCCTCTATCAGTATTCCCCTTCTTTTGCCACCATTATTACAATCCATCTGAAATATCTTTTTGTCTTGATTCGAGGATGCTTCGCCTTGGGGAGTTCTTATTCCAAATTTTATTCTAATCATGTGTTTTTCAGATTCCATCCTATGCCCAGGCATAAAAACTATTATTGTGTGGCCCTCACCGGAGGACCATTGACATTACAAGCATTGTAGCATCATACATTGAGTTGATAGTGGTAGAATGGCCCACTGTTGCTGGTTGTGGAATGGCACGGATATGGGAAGTGATTGCTTGATAATGCAAAGATGATAATAATCACAGGAAATGGCATGTCTTAATAGATGTATTGGGGGAAAGTCCATATTTGAAATGCCGGAAGTTGGAAGCAACACAATATGAAAGAAGGAAGAGAAGAAAGTACAGCTGGCAAGGCAATCACAACTGAAAAATATTCACACCCCTTACAAGTCATTTCAGTGTCTAGAGCACTGGTTCCTAACCTTGGATCCCCAGATATCTTTGAACTGCAAATCCCAGAAACCCTGGACAGTGCAGTTCATGGTGAAGGCACCTGGGAGTTTTAGTCCATGAACATCTGGAGACTCTAGGTTGAAAACCACTGCTCTAGAGCAGTGTTTTCCAACCTTGGTGGCATGATCCCCCAAGGCAGGCACGTCCAAACTTCGGCCCTCCAGAAGTTTTGGACCACAACTCCCAAAATTCCAAGCCTGTATTTCCAATGGCAAAGGACGGTAGGAGTTGTGGTCCAAAACATCTGGAGGGCCGAAGTTTGGACAAGCCTGCCCCAAGGGATCCCAAGGGGGTCACAAGGTGTTTTCTGGGGTGTTGTCTTACATGTGTTATTTTTTGTTTTGTTTAATAATTTCTTCCTTAACTTTTTGAAGCAGAATATTAAATTTAGCACATATGTGTAATATGTATGAGAAGCAGCCCAATTTGGGAAGAAAGAAACCTCTACGTTTTGATGATTTACTTGATTAAAAATGCCTTTTTATGCAAATCTGGCATTGGGGTTGCAGGTTTGATGGCTGTTATAAAAGAGAAGTATGAATTGAAAAAGGTGGTGAGCCACTGGTCTAGAGTGTGATGTCAGTGTGTGTACCTGATCCTAGGAGTGGGTTAAACTGTGCACCTTAGGTGTGGCATGAAACCCCCATCATGTGACCTTAGAGTTGGGCAAAGTGCAGCAGATAGGACTGGGCGGGTACATGGCGATTATCTAGGTCAGTGGAGGAAAACCTTCGGCACTCCAGATGTTTTGGACCACAACTCCCAGAACTCCAAGCCTATATTGCCAATGATCAAAGTCTGTGGGAGTTGTGGTCCAAAACATCTGAAGTGCCAAAGGTTCACCAACACTGATCTAGGTTCTTGTCCCCCCCCCCACCATTATATTTGTGGCATTGTCACTGCAGTCTTCCAGCTGATAATGTGGTTATATCTCTTTCACACACCGAGAGAAAAAATCCACATATTGCACATGCATTTTTAAATGTACAGTTTTTTCACATCTGCACCCATGAACTGAAATGTTTTTGCCTCCATTGTGGAATTGCACGTGGTTGATTATGCAAAGTTTTCAAATTGTCACTACAGTACGTTGCCCTGTGCATTTTGATTGCTTTCTAGAATTCATTGCTCACCTAGACATATATAAGGCAGTACACAGGGTGCTAAAACTACTTATACTGACTGGGATATTTTGCAAGACACAGGTTTAAATAAAGTAAATTTTCCACACTGCAATATAAAGCATCCCTTATGTGGTTGGCTCACAAAAAAACTTGAGGACTGTTGTAATCACAGTACAAGGACTTAGATCAAAGAGCTTTGAAAAGTAGGAATTTGTCAATTTATCTGCTTATCTGTTGGTGTTTAATATGCTGTTTATGTTCAATCAGTGACAAACCAAACATTGCCTGTTCTCATACTGTATTATGCAAGAGGCAATATTCTAAAACCCGCTGAACTGATGGATAAAACACAGCGTATATATCCGTTTTCCAGAGGATAAGCACAGCAACAACAGTGTTTTTTATTTCAGCAAACACTATGATGGCCTTCAAGGAGTCAACCAGTCCTGCTCTGTAATTACCAGGGCTATGAAAACAAACAGTTCAAAGCCTAATACACTCATTTGTCACTTCTGATCTCCATCCCTGGACTCTGGCAGTTGACTTGCCACTCAAAAAGAGCAGGATAAATCTTTCCCGAAGCGGAGGGATAGCAATTACCAAAATGGCACCGCGTGTCTTCCCTCCCCCTTTCCCTTAACGTGTGCCAAGCTAGAATGTGAAGTGAGGTAACAGGCGGAAAACAACAACAACACTGATCTGGTGTAACATAAGGGGAGGAGGGAGCAAGTGGAACATTGGCTTGATCCGTCTGCGAGCCTCTGCTTCCCAGGCCCGGCATCAACATGTACCAAATGCCAGTGCATCTGGTTATTCCCTTCCAACATCCCCTGCCCCCAGCAGCACTGGCAACTGTTTTCTTTTCAAGCAGAGATGGGCGAGAGCTGGAATTTCCATTCAATCATTTTGCAGTATTGAATGGAGTGACATGGAAAGTCGCAGAGCTGTTCATCAGGACGCAAAGCATTTGAGCACTCTTACAACCGATTCTTAAAAGACTTGGAACCTTGGTGAATTCAGCCACACTGAAGATGCTTGATGGTCATTTTCCTTTCTTTTTAAGAGAGGGGCGGTTTCATCTTTTACAGTTCTGCAGCCAACATGACAACAGGCTCCTCCCTCTCCTGCACAAAAGCTGTGCCCCAATTGGTGGGGGTGAGTCTTTCGGTGACACATGCCTTTGTCACATCCCATCTGGATTACTGTAATGGGCTTGACATGGGTCTGCCTCTGGAAAGGGTGAGGAAGTGCAGTCATTGGGTCAAAAATATGGCAGTCAGGATGCTAAATGGGACTGATTGCAGGGGTCACATGTTATGGCAGCTCCATTGGCTGCCCGTCTGTTACCAGGCACAGTTCAAAGTGCTGGCTTTACCCTATAAGGCCCTAAAAAGTTTGGGTCCAAGCTATCTCACTTAATGAGCCTGCTTGGTCTAACCACTCATGACACAGTCAGTGAGTCAGTCAGTCAGGACCTTTATTGGCATCAAACCAAACATACAGTACAATAGGATACAATAGATGCACATACAAGGAGTATGTGCCCAATTAAAATTGCACAGGTACTAAGATACGGAGCAACACATGGCATGGCAAAACACAAAATAACAGGTTATGTCTGTTTAAAAAGTATTTGGCCATCAACCATGAAACTCTGGCCCACCTGAGGATAGTCATCCTTGTCCTAAGAGTGCGAAACTGAAGACTCTGTTGGGAAATGTAGCCTCCGTCGCTGGACCAATAGATTAATATATATGGCAATGGATCAGAGTATGTTACATTTTGCTAGGGTGAAGGTGCGCCGTTATTGGGGGCTTTCTACAAAATACAAAGAGCTAGCCGGCTTATCAATATAAAGAGGGAGTTGAAGATATAAGGGTGACCACACTTTGCAGGATGGTGCTAAGAGGTCTTGCCTTTTGATGTCTAATAGTCTGACTTTTAACAGTCTCTATTCCTGCACAAAGGATAGGTCACCCAAATAATCAGGTGAGATCCCCTTAGTTTGAATATTTTGAGAGCACAATTTAAGACAGGGAGAATAAAAGGAATCAGAAAGAATGCCTGATATTAGGGGGTCTTTATTAGACACATAACATATTCTCACTTACCTGGCAGAGGAGATACGTTGATCATGACACAGTGGTTAAACTGCTGTAGTGCTCATGATCCAAAGTTCAATCCTGGGTAGCCGGCTCAAGGTTCACTCATCCTTCCTTGAATCATAGAATCATAGAGTTGGAATGTAGCGTTGAGACCTCAAGGGCCATCCAGTCCAACCCTCTGCCATGCAGGAACCCCCATCCCAGGACTCCTGACAGATGGCCATCCAGCCTCTGCTTAAAAACCTCCAAAAAAAGAGACTCCACCACCATCCGTGGCAGCATATTCCACTGCCGAACAGCTCTAACTGTCATGAAGTTCCTCCTAATGTTTAAATTGAATCTCTTTCCCTGTAGTTTGATACCATTGCCCTACATCCTAGTTTCTGAAGCCATGGAAAACAAACCAGTCCCCTCTTCAATATTACATCCTTTCAAATATTTAAACATAGCTATCATATCCCCTCTCAGCCTTCTTTTTGAAACGCTAAATATTCCCAGTTCCCTAAGCCATTCCTCATAAGACATTTCTTCCAGACCTTCAACCATCCTGGTCGCCCTCCTCTGCACCCACTCAAAGTTGTCAACATCTGTTTTAAGTTGAGACACACAGAACTGGACACAGTACACCAGGTGGGGTCTGACCAGAGCAGAATGGAGTGGTACTATCACTTCCCTTGATCTAGAGACACTATGGTTCTGTTGATGCAACCAAGAATCTCATTGGCTTTCCTGGCCGCCACATCACACTGCTGACTCATGTTCACTATGTGGTCCACCAAGACTCTCAGATCCCTTTCACAGGTACTATTTTCCAGCCAGCTATCTCCCATCCTATATCTGTGCAATTCATTATTTTTATCTAGAGTTAGCACCCCTACAACAGAGGGTTTCAGCAGAGGGAAATGTAGGGTGCTGCATCTACATAAAAGTCAAACTTCCAGAACACGCCCAAATAGTGTGTAAAAGTCACAACAGCTATCAGATCCCGGCCGTGAAAGCCTTCAAGAATAGACTGTGTGCTTTTTTATTTATTTATTTATTTATTTATTTATTTATTTTAGAGTATTTCTACCCCACCTTTCTCCTTGGAAAAGGGCCTATTCCCCTATTCCTGGATTTCATAGTCGCTGCAAAGACTCTTCTCAGGTACCCACATCAAGTAGAATTCAGCACTGGTGGCCACCAGAGAAAGACCCCATTCACTGCTGGTATCCTTATTCTGGCATATCTTCTTGCAAGGAGGCTCATCTGACACTTTTATGCTGGTCTTCAGGTGTTAGCTGAAGACCTTTTAAAAATCCTGCTTTAAAATCTTCCTGAGGCCCTTCTAAGATTCCTTTTCTGCTTTCTAGAGATCATCAGAGCTTTTGTTCTTTTCAATTTTTTTTTGCTGTGATTATTATTATTTTTTTAAGTTGCCGGCTTTAATGATCTATACTGTTCTGCTGTGGTAGAGATTTTAATCTTTTTGGGTGTCTAGGTTGCATTGTTTTATGGTTTTAATTTCTAGCAAACCACTGGGATGGTAGTTACGCCAGGTGGATGAGGAACTCAATGAATAAATTTAGTAGAGGCGAGTGTGCAGGAGTTTCGCAGCAGATGTCAATGTGGAGAGGGCTTTTCTAAAGTTGAAAAACTAAAAAAAAGCAAGCAAAATAACAAAGAAACAAACACTTATAGGTTTTGTTGATTAAATACTGCAGATTCCCTGTCTCAAAACAAAAACAAAAACAAAACAAAACAAAAATTACTGCATGGAAGCATTAATTGGAAGTGGGATTTTACATCACTCCAGTCTCCCTTCGTGGCTGGCTTCCATCCCAAGCCAGCAATTTTGCCATTTAACATCCTGGTTTGCAGACCATGAATTTATGGTTAAATGTATTCACAATGCTGATGAGGAAACTTTGCTGTCACAAATTTAGAGGCTCTGTTTCCTCCGTTATTACTCCGCAAATCAAACAGATCGTGAACAGCTAAACACAGTTCTTCCAGAGACCTTATTTAAGATAGGTGATATAACCCTACCTGACAGCAATTAAAATAATTCTCTGGCTCACCCTGGCAGCGAATGGAGCTGGCAAGACAAGTGCCGCCCTGAATGCGCGAGAGAGAACGAGATGTAATATTGTGACTAGTATTCACAATGGCGATCATTATCATTACCACAATCATATAATTATATCTATTTAATTAATTCTATTAAAATTTTAAGTTATTCATTTATTTATTTGCTGTGGAAGGAAAACAACATATGCTGTTTTTTTCACAACAGTGTCACAAGTATTGTGTTTCTGTTGGGGTAACAAGGTCACTCCTATTGGGAATTCTCATTCATTCATTCATTCATTCATTCATTCATTCATTCATTCTCCTCTTGGCCAGTGTTTTTCACTGGCACACTATTGGCAAATTCTCGTGGGAAAAATTGAAAAATTCTTTATATATATTCAATTCAGAGTTAAATTCATTTTCTAATTCATTCTGCCCCAAAAAGGTTGAAAAACACCTCTTGGCTACTCTGATCAGATTTGGCAAAGGCAAGGGGTTGCACCAGACAAACCAAAGAGGAAAGCGCTCTTCCCTATACGCTCCACCCCTGCCCCCAGTCCAGGCTGATGAACAAGATGATTTGCTGGGCCAAGAGCCAGTCCCACCTCCCTCAGCTTCCAGGACCACCAGCTTTGACCTGGGACTCCTGGATTGACTTGAATCCCTGCATTGAGCATAAGGTGATGGCTTCCATCTGAATTGTTCTCTGATTTGCCATGCCCCTGTCATAACTAGTCGTACATGTCTATACACAACAATGCAGAAGTCAGTTCCCATTATGTTCAGCAGAGCTTACTCTCAGGTAGGTGGTTATCATCTTACACCTTAAAGGGTACCTTTAAGCTTTATCCCTGGTAAGGATGGGGAAAATCAGTCAATTTCACTCCCCCATTCATTTTAAATCTCAGATTATTCTTTTCAAAAAGAAGGCTGAGATGGGATATGATAGCCATGTTCAAATATTTCAAAGGATGTCCTATTGAAGAGGGAACAATCTTGTTTTCCATGGCTTCAGAGACTAGGACGCACGGCAATGGTTTCAAACTACAGGAAAAGAGATTCCATTTGAACTTTAGGAAGAACTTCATGATGGTTAGAGCTGTTCAGCAGTGGAATATGCTGCCACGGAGGGTGGTGGAGTCTCCTTCTTTGGAGGTTTTTAAGCAGAAGCTGAATGGCCATCTGTCGGAAATACTGTGATGGGGTTTCCTGCATGGCAGGGGGTTGGACTGGATGGCCCTTGAGGTCTCTTCCAACTCTGTGATTCTATGTTGCCATCTTGGTTATGAAGAAAACTGCTGATTTTGGGGAAATAGTTTGGAAAGAAATTAAGTTCTCCCTCAATTGCACCAATCAGATTTAATAGAAATAGGATTGTTGTGTTCTACCTGCCTGCCCTACTGGTGTGAAACTTAAGGACAAGAATTCGCCTAAGTAACTGAACTAGGACCTTTTAAAATCATTTCATGCCAGCTAATAGAACCATGCTGGAGCGGAGATTCTGGGAGCTGAAGATCATGAACATAAACTTGCAGTTCTCCCTAGCTGGACCTGCTTTTTGTTACACCATACTTTTAGAACAAACACAGTTCCTTTGAAAGCTTGCTACAGACAATCTTATGCCTGTTTAATTGTTCCAATAAAACGATTGCTGTAATGGGGATCTTGACCTTTCCCTTCATGTGTGTTTACCTTTGTATTTTATTTTGTTTTTATTTTTTATTCAAATACATTAAAAACCATAGTATGACAAGGCAAGTTAGAATTATAATACAATATCATCATCTTACCTTTTACATTCTATAAGCACATTATCTTTTTCTATATACACCCACTAATTCATATTCTAATATAGTTAATTACCAGTAATTCTTTTAAAAGATTACATTCAAGCAGCCAACATTATTTCCCATAGCACATTCTTCATTTCTTGTATTAATTCCATCTGTTAACAAACTCATATGTACAGTAATACAGTGGTACCTTGCAGACAGGAATTAATTCATTCCAAATGAAATTATTTTAAGCCAATTTTCCTTTATCCAAATTTTCCACAGGAATGCATTGAAAATGGAATAATCCCTAATTGCAACCATTTTTATATTGTACGGATTCACCCCATAGGCAATTCTGTTAAGCAAATTTCCCCTATCTCTGGATTTTTTTATGTTTTACAGATTTTATGTTATACAAACTCTTTGTTATATGAGGGTCCACTGTATGTATTTTGTTGTTCTTGTTATGTACTGTCATGTCACTCTCAGCCTATGTTCACCCCTTCAACAGCCCTGCTTAAGTCTCACAAACTCAAGCTGGTGACTTCTGTTAGTGAGTCAAACCAAGAATCCATCTCACATTTGTCTTCTTCTTTTTCTGCTGCCTCTTGCCTTTACCAGGATTATTGTCTTTTCCTGAGATTCCTGCCTTCTTGTGCTAGGCCCAAAGTTGGACAATCTCAATTTTAGCAAAATTTTTGTTTTGTTTCCAGAGATAGTTCAGGCTTGGTTTGAACCAGGACTGACTTGTTTGTCTTTTTGGCTGTCCCTGGTATCCTGAAAGCTCTCCACTAGTAACGCGTTGCAAACAAATCATTCCCACCACCACCACCACCATCACCACCACCATCAGCTCTCTTAACTGACCAGCTTTCACACCCATACATAATGATTGGAAATACAGGGGTACCTTGGTTTAAGCAATTAATTCGTTCTCCAGGCAAAAAATTCTTAAACTGAAACACGGTTTCCATGGGAATGCATTGAAAACCAATTAATCCATTCTGAAGGTCAGAAAAAAAGCAAATTGGGGCATTCCATTTAAAAATTTCTTAAACCGAGACATCCAGTTTCCAAAACTTTCTTTTCTTAAAGCGAGTTTTTCTTTAACCAAGGCATTCTTAAACTGGGGTACCAGTGTACAAGAGTGTGGATGAGCATGGTCTTGGCTTCCAGTGAGGAGAGGTGGGTGTCGGGGGGTGGGGGGAAGCCCCATAAGATTCTTGAGACCAAGAATCATCCACACTCTTGTATATCCAGTAATCATTTTAGAACTGCAGAGCTGGAAGGGTTCCTATGGATCATTTAGTCTAGCCCAGGCATGTCCAAACTTTGGCCCTCCAGATGTTTTGGGCCACAATTCTCACAGCTCTTTGCCATTGGCAATCTAAGCTTAGAATTCTGGGAATTGTGGTCCAAAACATCAGGAGGGCTGAAGTTTGGACATGTCTGGTAGCCCCTGTTGAGGAGACACCAAGGGGGTGGGGGATCAAACTCCCAACCTCTGGATCTGCAGCCATTGGCCCAAGAAACTAAACTATCCATCGTGCATCAACATGTATATCTTTGCACTCAATTATCTTTTCTAGTTCTCCCATCATGGTCTTTCTGAGTCTTGGTCTTGATTTCTTGGTTCCAGTGTCAATTTGGATTGATGCGCTCCAGATTTGACAGTGTGTTCTTTCATTTTCCCTACTAGTTGTTTCAAGTCATTACTGCTTTCTGCTGGTAAGGTGGTGTCATCGGCATATATTATATTATTGATGTTTCTTCAACCCATTTTCACACCTCCTCCATCTGGATCTAGTCCAGTTTGATGGATGATGCATTCTGAGTACAGGATGAACAAATAAATGGGTAAAATCCACCCTTGTCTGGCACCTTTGCCTATAGGAAACCATTCTGTCTCTCCATGTTGTGTCCTAACAGCAGCTGTATGTCCACAAGATGCATCAGGACAATGAAATGGTGAGGGACACCCATTTCTTTCTGAATAACCCAGAGTTTCTTGTAATCTACACAGCATTGAGATAGACAAGCTTAAATTGACCCCTGATGTCCACCCTTTGATACCCTCTGTTGTAAGGGTAAGGAGACTTCTGATGAAATGTGTTTCATGGTAGGTTCTCCATGGTGAATGGGTAGCGGGAAGAGATACTATTTTTAAATCTCACATCTGTTCACGTTCTGCTAGAAAACTATGAGTGTTCTTTGAGGTACCATCTCTTCTCCTTGCAAATTACATTGCTTTTGCCAGGTGTTTCCTGTGGAGTTTTCAGGCTCCCTAACATGGGACCATCAGGCTGTTTCAAGTGGACTGCAAACAGATGGCAGCATCATTTGTTTGCCACCTAACTATGTAGAATTTGAACTAGGTTTCTGGCTCTGCATTCTGTTGTTTGCCCCATTGGCTGTGCTGATGAGCCCTCAAGTGTAGTCCAAGCATCTGGCACCATTAATAAGTCATGAAAAACCAATTGGTAGGCAAGCAACATTTCCTGGTCCCCTGTGTGTGATGCTCATTTATATTAATAGGCAATTCAGTCAATATGCAGTGGTAAGTCCCTTAATTTCTAAGGCAAGAAACAAATTAGGCAGTTGCTAATGTAATACTTGAATTTCACCTGTGAAAATTGCATAACGACTTTTCATAATCTCTGCTCATGTGAAGGAATCCGATGTCTGCCAAAGGAAAATTACCACCTCTTCGAGAAAGTTTATGCTGAAATAACAATGCAGTGGGAAGGATGTGGGAGGGGTGAAATCTTCCTTTATTTATAGATGTTTGACTTTTCATTTCCATCTGACGGTTTGGCAAGCGTTCGGAGAAAGACACACTGTCTTCTTGTTACCTTTAATAGAATTATAAACAGAGTGGAATATTTTAGGTTGGCTGTCGTGTGGCATTTTGCTGCAGTCTAAAGGCAATTACATCATTGTGTATTTAACACTGGCTGGCTAAGTAGCTGCAAAATCAGAGATTGGGGAATTCATTTCCCCACTGTGCCTCCAGGGAGGAGGGCCAGTCTGTGTGGCCTTGGGCAAGCTGCGACACTCCCAGGACACCCCCAGAAGAAGGGAATGGTAAACAGATTCTGAATATTCTCTACCAGCAAAAATTTGGGAAAAGGGTTGCCATAAGTCAGAATTGACCTAATGATGATGGTGAGGGGGGGCTGTACAAGGAAGTGTTTGGTTTTACCTTTTGTCCAGAAGCAGTCTGATCACGAAATCTTTGTGGGAAGATGGGACTGTTAGACACCACCATCTTACCCTGCCTGGGTGGCGTCTGGATTCAGGTTTTGAGGTTCTAGTCTCACAGTTATGCCAACAACAAAAAGGGAGAACAGGCATCACTAAAAAGAGGAATAGGAAGGATAAGGATCACCGGGGGGGAGGACATATTGCCGTAAACTTGCATGTTCTCACTGAAAGTCACAGATCTACATATCATCATAATTATTTTAATTTAAGTAGAAATACAATATAACTTAACATAGCACAGAAAGCACTGACTAGGTGGAACCTTAGAATTGTGTGGAAGCCATGTGAGCAGCAGGGTGAAAGGAGAACATATTTACTGAAAATCACTGTGGCCACATCATCATCATCATCATCATCATCATCATCATCATCATCATCATCATCATCATCATCATCATCATCATTTTAGAACTGCAGGCCTGGTAGTAACAATGTGGGTCATGAGATGCTACTAGCAGAGGGGTATAGTTGGCGGTTAATGACTTCCTTCTTTTATCTTGTGGCTACCATGGCTTCCACATTATTGGATTACACAGGAGTCAGGAAAGCCACAGGAGATAAGTTTTTAGTTACCCCAAATCCCCTCATTTTCATTATATCCTCCACCCTTTGCAAACCTAAGTTAAGGCTTTCATCCAGTGCTGAATAGCCTTTTGAAATGCTCCATAGACTCCATTTATGAGCATATACGGAAAACAAGTAGCATCCACTGTATATAGGAAATCCTTGGTTAAAATGAATTAACTAAATATTAAGTCATAAATTTCCAACATTACAGTCTGGGACAGATTTTGCCATGGCGGATTTAAATTATTTTCTAGGAAGGAAATAGGGATTAAGAGACTAAGATTCCCTCTCCTCACTTTCGCCATCATTGCCTGCAGATCTGAAATTGATAGCAAGCCCAATGCTTTGTTAAAACAATTGCTTAGGGGGTTTTGGGTTGTGTTTTTTTTTTTGAAGGCTTTAATAGTTAATGGGGAGGGAAGAACAGTAAGCCACCAATCGTTCCCCAACTAATGAATTTTACATTATTATATTTGCCTTTCCTGAAATATAAACACTAAGGGTCCTGTTCTCAAATGGCTTACAGCCCATTTTTGCATAATTAACAGGGGAAGCTCAAAGAACAGCAGCTTTGTGGATTAGACAAAGACAGGTCTAGTGTTCATCAATGGAGATTAATTAGCTGGTTATCAGAATCTCAGCTGGTGTTCTGGCCACTGGGGGATGGGCAAGGAGGCAGAGAAGCACAAGAGGAGTTAAAACTCCCTTGCAATAATGATGGAATGAGAGAACCTCATTCCTATTAGGGTGCATTCCAGGATATTAATAAAGAGGGCAGGGCTGCAAGCCTTTGTTAGCCATTGGTTAGAATTTGTAAGAATTTATCAAAATGCACAAATTTCTTTGTAGTCACTAGAGATGGGCACGGAACAAACATTTTTTCGTTTCTGTTACCGTTTGTTGTTTCTGTTACGTAATGAAACGACAAACGAAAATTGTGATGAAAATGAAACGAAATGATCAGAACCACGAAAATTGTGGTCGTTACGTTTCGTTTCCGTTAATGGCGACGCACAATGAAATGAGCTGTTTTAAATGTTAAAAAACGCCCTGGACATCCGTAAAAATGCAGCAATAATTATTTATATTGTCTGATAATACCTACCGGGGGGGGTTGGAGTCCTTAAAACGTTTGTTTTTATCTTCTCCCATCGCGATGTATTTTTCTTTTCCCTTTAAAATGGATGTCGCCACCAGCCTCAAAATGGAGGCAAGCCATGTGATGTGGGATCATGTTCAACCAATAGCATGCCCAGGTTGCAGACTGGGCAGGCAGGTCTGGCAACCACAGAGGGCAAAAAAAGCTCTGGCCGCCCCCGTCCTCCTTGCAGTCTCTGGTGGGAGTTAGGGTGGGATTGCTGTCTCTTCGACTCTAGCTTCAGTCCTGCAGCCTCCCTGTGTGCGTGCATGCTGCATACCTCTCAGTGAGTACCCTCCCCTGCCCCGCAGTGCAGTCACTCTGCGGCTGCCTTGCACCCTAGGCAACGCCCACCACTGCCTTTGCAGCCTCCCTGCATACCTAGTCTATGCTGTGTCTCTGCCAGCATCCATTTTTTTAGTGTTTTCCCTCTGGTCTGGGGTGTTGGGGGATGCCTGCGCACGGAAATGCTTTAAAAATCGCGCAAAAATCGGGTAGAAACGACAAACGAAAAAATGAAAAATGGTAACGAAATTTTTCAGAAATTTCCCGACAAACAGAAACAAACCGAAACAGACCTCTCAATGACAAACGAAAAACCAAAACACCGTTTTTCTGTTTCGTGCCCATCTCTAGTAGTTACCATAGAAATAACACAAGGGTTTTCCCTCAAAAAAATGAATGTGGCATAAAGAAAAACATTTAGAATAAAATATTTAATTTGAGTATGTACCCCTTAAGTTCAAGTCCCCTGTTTGAAGCACGATTCGGAAGCTGGCTTGCCACATGATTTTTGTTAATGGATTGTGGAGGATTTCATTTCAGTGGCCAAAATCCTGTTGCGGGTCGAATCCTCCTGAACAACAGGAATGACATCAATCACAGTGGGAGTTTTCTTCAATTAAGGAGCTGTCCTGAGCTATTTAGAAAAAGGATAAGATATAACTTGGCAGCAGCAAGGGGGGGTTGTTAAGAAAATGGATCTATACTGTGATGAAGCAACTGGAGCAGTGGTTCTCAACCTGTGGGTCCCCAGATATTCCTGGACTTCAACTCCCAGAAACCCCTTCCAGCACAGCGCGTGGTGGGAGCTTCTGGGAGTTGCAGTCCCAGAACATCTGGGGACCCACAGGTTGAGAACCACTCAACTAGAGGAACCGAAAGCACTACCTAAAGATGATCAATGGGATATTCTCCTGCTTTCAATCTCATACCATATGCATTTAATAATTATGTGTAAGGTCATCAAGTTAACATTCTGCCTTATAGGAATAAGAAGCATATCTTATTGCCTACATTTGAATGCAGACTAGAGATTGGGAAGGAAATGAAAAACAAAACACTGTTCTGTCATTTCATTACATAATAAATCGAAACAAAATGGTAGGATGTGTTTAATTATGAAATGAAATGAAATGAAACATCATTTTTCCCCTCTAGGAATGAAACAATTCATCATACAGGCACCAAAATTGCAAGGTAGCTTCTTTGGCCTCTTTCCTGTAAACCCCCAAATTTGGAGAGGTTTGGGGTTCAAGGGGCTGAGGTATTAAACTCCCAAGGGGGTCCCCCTAGGAGAAAATCATTTGTAATTAAGGGAACTGCTTGAGGAAGTTCCTGTGGGGAACAGCTATTGGCAGCTGCCCAACTCAATTACAAATGATTTTTCCTGAGGGTTTGGAGTTTAATAACTCAGCCCCCTGAACCCCAAACCTCTCCAAGTTTGGGGGAGGGGCTTACAGGGAAGAGTCCAAAGAAGCTGCCCTGTGATTTTGGTGCCTGTTAGGACCCGGGGGAGCCATTAACAAAACATTTCATTTTGTTTCATTCCAAAAATTCTTTAAAAATTCTTTAGTAATGAAATGAAATGAAACTACTAAAGAAATAAAACAAAACACTATGTTTTCATTTTGTGCCCATCTCTAATGCAGACTACTACCTCCCACACATTTGGGCCTACTGCACAAAGTAGGGTTGTGGACGTGGTAATGAGGAGGTAATTGTCAGTATGATACAAAATGATACAAAATGGAATTGTCTTGCTACATGGTGGGATAATGACTAGGCAGAAGAATGAACACCCAAGTCATTATGTGTTGGTAGGCAGCTAATGTCAGGTGACGCTTCGGACATGTTCAGTTTCCAATTTGCTGTGTCAGAATTGCATCATTCAGTCAGATATAAACAGTTAGGTAGCATACTGCTCCGTGGGATTTTTTTGGAGAAGGAGCAGTGTTTCACTCTTTCAGTAGTGTGGATTCCTGGACTACTGGACTGGACTGGACTGTGACCATGAGGATTTTTCCTACCGATTCTGACGAGTTGCTTGATGTATGTATGTATATATTTTTGTAAATACAGTTTCAGTGTCGGGAAACACCGCTGTGTTGAGTCATTTTTTCCTGTGCACTGCTACTGGCTTCGGAGGCTCCCTCAGGTCTCAAGCCAGCACTTTTCAACGGCCTTCTGCAACTTTGACCGTAACCCTCCTCCCTGGCTTAATTTGAAGGTGATCTGGGACAACCCAGCCTCCGACCACACAAATCTCTCCAGTTGCCCAGCGAGGACGATCATGTAGCCTCCCTGTCTGTTGAGTTTAAAAGAGGCTGACAGGTTTGCTTGCACAGGATGCAGCCTGGCAGTTTGCTATTGCCGAGGTGGGTCAAGAGATTTGTAGCGCAGTCAAACCGGATTATTGATGTCACATCTGTTACACTTCTTTCCTCCTGAGTTTTAAATAGGTAGAGCGGGGTGGGGTGTGGGGTGGGGAGAGACAGGGAGGGGAGGAAAACAAAACCCAGAAATATTGCAAAGGAGGGCTGTGCAGAACACTAACAACCCAATCACTTAAACTGATTTTTTGTGACTGAAAAGAAAAGAAAGAAAGAAAGAAAAAAGAAAAAGAAAAGAATTAGCTGAATCAGTAGAATCCTCTCCAAAATGAGCCCCCGAATGTAGGCAAAGGCCTTGCAGCCTATTCATTGTGACACTTCATACCAGAGCTCATAGCACTCAGCGGGAAAGACTTCGGTGCACAAAGGGGTGTTCTTAGAGTCCTAGACGGTTTCACCCACTGTCCTCAGCTGACTTGCCTGCAACCACAGTTTTAGATGTTTTTGGAGAGACACAATGCGGGGACTCTTATGGAGCAGATGATATAGAATAAAAGTGAGACCTCTAATACAGTGTGACAGTAAACAAATGTTGTACCTAAAATGGGACAGACAGTTTTGGAAAAATCGAAGAGGGCTAAATTACACCGCAGGAGTGCCTGGAGGGTCATATGGAGCCATTGTTGGCTGGAGTATGGCCCCAAGTTAGAATGAAAGAAAAACTCAGGATGCTGAAATATAATGGATATTAATTTGGGGTGGGGGCATGTCTGCATTTTCAAAGGGCTACCACGCACCCCATTACAAGGTCTGCTATCCTTGAACACCCGGGTTGTATGTGTCAACCTGGGTGTCCTTTGTAAACAGCTTGAGAGGCCTACAAATGTCTCACCGGCTGCACTCCATCTAGTCCTGCATTGTATGCCCATCTCTTAACAGGACTGCTCCTGTACAGAGTCCCAACTAGTCCTGCGTTTCTCCCAATACTGTTGTCTTTTGGATTGTGCCGAAGCCTGGTATGCTGGTATCTGTGTGTACTGTAGTTTTATTTGGCTGCAGTCTTATCTATGGAAGGATTGTCCACTCCCAGTTACAAGAAGTGATAGAAATCAAGACTGATGAAGTATTATTTTAGACTACTACAATTCCAAGAATCCTCAAGATGAGGTTGGACATTCTGGAGGTTATAATTGAAAAAGCCATTGTTCTAAGCTTTAGATAGAGTGGCCATTCTAAAAACCATAATTACCTGAGGTTTCCTAATTCCGCGTTTTTTGCTGGCTTTGTTTATTAGGCTTTTGAAGATTGATCTCTCTGTCTATTAATCACCATTGTATATTTTATGTGTGGGGGGGAGAGGAAGACCACAACATAAATAGCAGTCAGTTATGTAGAATCAACCATTAAGAATAACAACAAGAACAATGCAGGTTTCTGTGTTCTCAGGAACTCTTCATCAAGGTAGATGCACTGGACCTCCACAGCTCACACCAGGTCTGGCGCACCCCAATGCTGCCCGTCTGCAGCCTCCGCAACACATTTCCCCATAGGAAATAATGGAAACTCGGACCCCAGAATGGATTGGGCAAGTTTCCATTATTTCCTATGGGGAAATTTGCTTTGATATACAAGTATTTTGGTTTATGGGCATGCTTCACGAATGGATTATACTTGTAAACCAAGGTACCACTGTATGTGATAAAAGTTGTCTCAGCCCAAATGGTTATTTCTTTATTTAAAATGAGAAATCCTGGCAAGAAGACACAGGATTAATTTGCATGGTTGACTGGCTGGGTTTCTTATTACTTTTGTACACCCTCCAAAAGTTTTGTTGTTGCTCTTTGCAATAAATAGAGGTATGAGTTTAAAAGAGAGTGCAACAATGTACACCCCAATTACCAACACTTCCTAACTCTGTGCCATCTCATCCACATCAGAGGTGCCGTTCATAAACTGTCTTCATTATCTGTTGTTAATCCCATGAGTGTGGAAGCTAGTTGTTGACATCCTGTTTCTTATTTGCTCTCGCACAGATGGTTCAGTCCCATCAAAACTCTGTCAGAAAGTATTCCTTGAACATTGTTTCTCATCAGACATCCTAGTTCTTCCCCAATACCTGACATGCAATAGCTGTTGCATGAACAGGGCAAGTCAATCAAGATGAAAGAAGTCCAGTGGCTACCAGAGTCCTGGATGATCTCCTGCTGCTTGCCTGGAGCATCAGACACATAGCTTAGTGATGGGACACCTGCTTTCTCCCCTCAAAATGTGATGTTCAGTCCAGAGGTGAAGTGAGGATTTGGAGTGCCTGGGGACAACATTGGTTTTTGTGCCCCTCCTGTCCCCCCACTGCATCGCGCCCACCCGGCATGGGCACGAGATCCTCCAGCTCTCGACAGCGGAGGCAGAGCTGCCCCGATGCCCGCATGGCCCCGATGAAGTGCCCTGAATAGAGGCAGGATGTGCTGGGTGCTGTACGCAAATCCAGTTGGTCAGGAGACGAGGGAGTGCCTATATTCATCGTTTCTGCTTCTGCCCTTCAGGGAATTCAAGGAATAGCCTCCAAAGAGCGCAGGCAATCGGAACATGGGCACACTTGAGGAGGAGGTGCCTTTCTTTCTTTTTTCTCCCCCCATTCCGAGAGAACAACAGTTCGGGGCTGGAAAAGGCAGACGGATTTGGGAATGGCTTTGGATCGTGTTCCTCACCCCCATCCCTCCGGGGATGCTTTGGGAACAGAGAGTGCTGGGGCCCAATTCTGCATGCGTGGGCATGCGTGGGGTGGTGGTGGGTGGACGGGTGTTTGTGTGCGCCCGCGTGCATGGGGTAGCACATGTGCACCTTTCTCCTCTCCCACATTGGCCCAAGGCAAGGCAAGGAGGAGGAGAAGGGCACCACGCTGCCCGCACGCCTGCCTGCCTGCCTGCCTGGCCTCTGGGGTGCATGGCTTCCTCCTCTGTTCCCCCTCCAGGCGCCCCCAGAATATTGCTGCACCACAGGACAAATGCACCCCTCCACCCACCCACCCAGATGTGCCCTTGGTTCAGTCTATCATGCATCAATGTGTCTTTGCATGTTCGTGTGTCTTTTAAATGATCAGATAGTCGTTGCTGAGGGTTGTCTCAGTCTGAGAATAGCAGGGGATCTGGCTGTTTGATTGAAGGCCTGATTTAGGAAAGGCCTTTGGAGATTGACAAGAAGCTGTTTGGTCTGTGGCTTAGATTGTGTTTGAATTGAGAAGTGGCAAGTTGTGTGGGTCTCTTGACCAGAAGCATGCAACTTTATTAGATCCAATACTGAATGTTCACACTTCAGGATCCTCGGGGGCTACACACTCATAGAAGCATAGAATCAAAGAGTTGGAAGAGACAACAAAGGCCATCCAGTCCAACCCTCTGCCATGCAGGAACCTCCATCACATTCTCCCAACAGATGGCCATCCAGCCTCTGCTTAAAAACCTCCAAAGAAGGAGACTCCACTACAGAAGGAGGCTCCACCACAGTTCTCTCTCTGTGCTTCTGTTTTCCTGAGCTCCTTGCCCCCTGAAGCTGCCGGCCACAGAGACTGGCAACATGTCAGGAAGAAAAATTTCCAGAACATGGCCAAACAGCCTGAAAAAATGCACAACCACTATCAGATCCCGGCTGTGAAAGCCTTTGAGAACATACAGAGTCAGAAATGGTTAGTCACAGAGTGATAGAATAATGGAGTTGGAAGGGGCCTAGAAGGTCATTTAGTCCAAACCCTTGTTCAATATATATGCTGGCTGTGCCTTAAGAAATGTTGAGAGAGAGGTTTTGAAGAACCAAGGGTTCATGCCGGCTTTGGTGTTCCTGCATTATTAAAAGTACCCAAGCTGCTTAGGGCTTTAAAATCACAATGTTAGGCCGTGGTCACACCTGGGTTTTGATCCTGATCTTCTGAAGGTCTGGCTTTTCCTCTTTGTCCCATCACATGATTTAAATGTGGGACAAGAGTTCCCACGTCAAAAGCTGTTTTTTTAATTTTAAAGTGCAGTTCAGCCCCCTTGGCCAGCAGGTGGCGCAAGCATTTTAAAAAAACGGACCACTTAGCTGGGGAAAATTAAAACTTGTAGGACTGGATAGAGCTTCCTGTTTCTCCGAAGATGAAAAGCAATTAAAAAACATAGCCCATCAGCCCCAGGAACAGCCAGTCAGTTCTATGGAAAAAGAAAGAAAAAGAAAACCAGATCATCTGCATGGTCTCACGGCGTCTGCCTCCTTAAAAGTTGGATTTTCAAAGCGAGGCAAAAATTTCCCTACCTCTTGGGTGAGTCACAGAAACCTCACTTAAGGGATCATTACCGGGTTTTCTTTTTTCTTTATTTCCAAAAAGCCCAGTGGCCGTGGGGATGGCATTTTTAGACATAGGTTATCTGGTAATCTAAACTGCTTTTAAAGGGATGTGAGACTGGGGCCTTAGATACCTATTTTTGAGTCTTGGTTCTCAATGTGGTATCCCAAACTCCAGATCAATCATATGAGGCCACAGTATTTTTGAGACACTATCTTTTCCACAGCTTTGCAGAGTCTTCACTGAACTTAGATTTCAACAGATGCCCTCCGCTTACCTTGAAGGGAGATACAAAAGAATTCCAGTTATGGAACATAAATGTGTCTATAGCTGCAATCAGATAGAAGACATAATCCACTATTTACTATTCTGCCCTCCCTACAGGAACTCTAGAGACAGATTTTTATTGCCTATCACTCAGATGTTCCCTAATTGTCCCCACAAAGAAACAGTAGTAAGCTTGCTCATTGACAACCAGCCATCCATTACTTATAATGTAGCACTCTTTGCATTGGCAGCTAAGATGTTAAGTTCTGGGTTTCTCAAGGACTCAAATGCCATCCAACATAAAGGTCCTTAGTTCAGTGGGAGCTATTGCTTAGACTTTTAAAACATGTATTGTTTTAAAATTGATGTTTTTAAAACTGATGTTTTTAAATGCTGCATTCTCTTTGGTACTATGCATTGTGTATTTGTAAAGGCCTATGGGCATAAACAATAAAGTTTTTGATTGATATCCCAAAGTACTGAGTTCAATGACATCTACTCTACAGGAAGGGAGTGTAACATTCCAACTTGAGCACAAAACTGCATGGCACAAGCAGAAAGCAGATAAAGATTTGAGGGTATTTTCTTCCTGGGTTGGGATAGCAAAACTGTATTTTTAATGCTTCAAAACAACTAATTGAAATCCAGTTATGTATTTTATTAGGGCATGACTTGGCTTCTACTGGCACAGGGACCAATTGGTCGCAATGGGAACCCCCCATCTGACTTTGGTCTCATCTTGCAGTCAGCTGCCTGGGCAGGATACCCGGCATATTTACAGGCTCACCTAAGCACATCTGATCTCACCTGATTTCGGAAGCTAAGCAGGGTCGGCCCTGGTTAGTACTTGGATGGGAGACCACCAGGGAATATCAGGTGCTATAGGTGCCTGCAGTAGGAGCTGGCAAACCACTCCAGTATTCCTGCCAAGAAAACTCCATGGACATGGGGTCATGAAGAGTCGGTCACGACTGTAACAACACAATAACAACAATGCTACATTACACCTCGATGGAGAGGATTCTGGCCATTGGGGTGGGGAGAGAGAGAGAGAATGACAGCATATGGAAGATTTGGTTTTAGATGTACTGTATTTCTTTCTTGTAGGAATGAGCCTTGTTCCAAAAGCTGAATGCATCTCCTTTCTCTCTTGCAGCGGGAACGACATATATCTTTAGCAAAGGCGGTGGACAGATTACATATACCTGGCCTCCCAATGACCGCCCCAGCACGCGAGCAGATAGGCTGGCTATAGGGTTTAGCACCGTCCAAAAGGAAGCCGTCTTGGTGCGAGTGGACAGCTCTACTGGGCTCGGTGATTACTTAGAGCTGCACATCGTAAGTACCACCATCAAAACCTAATCTTACTGTTTCTCTGTCAGCTTCATTTACGGCTTTTGCGATGCCTCTTACAACACTGTCCTTTTCCTGAAATTGATTTCCTGCCATTATTTTTTTCCCCTTCCTCTACCCGAAAGCAGTTAAGTGATTTATAAATTTCAATCCAATTTTTAGAAGAGATTTTGGCATTGGGAGACTAATCTTTTTGGTTAGCAGTGAAATGCAGGGGCTTTAAACCATTTTAGAGCTGCTGACTTCAGTGGGATTTTTTTTTAAAAAAAAGGCTTCTTATTGGGTTGTGAATCACTTGTGTAAAACTGGGACATTTCCCTTGGCTTTCACAGCAGTTTGGGAGAACGGGGCAAGATAATGAACTATATCCCAGATTGTGAGGATGATGGCACTGTAATTAAGGTATATGCTTGCTTAAAATACACCTTCTGCCATGTCGCACTGTTACATTGCCTGCCCCCACTGGCCCCTGACCCACCCAGATCCAACCTTGAAATAATCAACAGTAATTCAATTAATTATCTTAATTAATTCTTCAGCCCCCTTAAATGCCAGAGTCCCGATTCAGCTGTTCAGTACAAGAGTTATACTCAGTCTACTTGGAAGATAGCATGCTCGCATTGCCTCTTCCGTCTTCCATCTCCATGTGGTGAGAGTAGAGAAAAGGACCACACCCTCTCTGTCAAGCATCAGCGCCCAGTCGGCAAACCTGCTTTTTCCTTAACACATGGGGGCCAAGGGTGCAGAGGTTACAGGGATGATATGCTTCTTTCCTCGTGTGTTTAATGAGGGATGTAAACCCTTGTTTGTGATGAGGAACTGTGACATTCTTCTCCCTGTTGGCATGGAGAGGGATAAATTTTCTGTAATTCCTGACAGAGTTCTCCCTTTGGAAAGAACTTGGGTTTAAATAACATTGACAGTGTCTGTGCAAAAACCGTGCACATTGATCTGGACTGCAAGCCTAGGAAGACTCAAGAATCTGAAGTGCTGAATGGTGGTGGGCTGGTGGTGGTAGTGTCTTTCTCGACAGTCAATCAGCTCTTCCATGCTGACGGCAGATGTACGGAGAAGACCCTTACAGGATTTGTGCACTTATTATAGAGACCTCGTGCAACACCAAAAGGCTTTTGGTTCTCAGCTGGAAGGGAGAAGTCTCACAAGGTTTCAACATTCCTGGTTGAGCTGGCCCATCATGGAGGAAGAGCCTAACCCAGTGATGGCGAACCTTTTAGAGACCGAGTGCCCAAACTGCGATTGAAAACCCACTAAATTTTCACAAAGTGCCCATACAGCAATTTAACCTGAATAGAGGTGGCTGGGAAGGGGCGATGTCAGGTGCCCACAGAAAGGGCTCCAAGCACCACCTTTGGCACCTGTGCCATCGGTTCGCCAACACTGGCCTAACCTGTCAAGAAAGAGGCCTTGGGCAAGGATCATTTTCCTCCTTAACTCCTGCCCTTTTGCTGAATGACAGGGCTACAGTCTTCAGTGGCATTGTAGACGTTCCCAGGCATGTAAAATGTGGCCTCTGCAGTTAAATAAGGTAGAAAAGAAATGCAGTCCAATCCTCAGTACTTGATATATACACTACATCCAGAGTCAAAGATTGCAATATGATCATATGGCATCACAAGAAGAGCACTGTCCTTGCCACACAAGCATTGGAAAATGGGGCCAAAAGTGTGATGGGGAGGATTTGTGTTCATGCAGTGTCAGGGCTGGAAGCTTGCAAAGATCAAGACTGGATGGTTGGTCAAGTCCAAAACAGATGCATCCATGATCTATCAAATACAGTGTCTATATTACCCCATTTTCAGAGTTCTCTTCCATTACTGTTCCTGGCTACGTTAACCCCTACATTAACCCGTTGCTTTTTCATTTATATGAATGCCAGGGGAAGGATGTATTTGTGTCAGCAGATCTGCAGAGAAGCTGTCAATGACTCCTTTTGGCCAGGCCTGTTTCTAACCCTGACAGGAGCTGCCTGGTTCCAGGTGACTAAATGGAGTGATAAATTTTGTGGAGAGAAACACAGTTGTTATCCGGCAAAGTCTAATGGGGTAATTTTGAGTTGCCTTGGAGCCAATAAGTAGCAATCACTACAGAATGTGTTGGGATTTTTATGGCATCATAAATAAATGATTGGTTGAGATAAACTTAAGTAGGCCAGTCAAGAGTTTTAGCAGTTTAGATTAATTTCAGCTTTGTTCATATATTAAGCTGGAGTTTGATTTAACAAGCTTGCTGTTTTGCTGAAGAAGGAATACTTCCTCTCATGAGAAATTACTTATTGATCTATTAGCAGTATACTTTGGCCTTGGAAAATGTTTTGTGGTGATTATTCCCAAGGTACACTGGGCTGTTCCGGTGAATTATCAGGGTCTATCCATTTGGATTCAAATGTTCTCTTCTCTCGTTCTTGTTCTTGTTCTTGTTCTTGTTCTTGTTCTTGTTCTTGTTCTTGTTCTTCTCTCTCTCTCTCTCTCTCTCTCTCTCTCTCTCTCTCTCTCTCTCTCTCTCTGTGTGTGTGTGTGTGTGTGTGTGTGTTAGTTCACCTAGTTTCCATCCTTGTTTCATGAAAGCCAGGGTGGTGTCATGATTCAGCAACTGGGCTGGGAAGATCTGGATTCTAGATCCACTGAACAATGAAATTCAGGCGGGTGGCACTGGTCTAGTTCTTTCTCAGTTTATCTGAGAGAATGGGGATAGGAGCGATGTTTGTTGACTTGTGAGAAATGCAGGATATAAAAGTAACTATGAAATAACTTAGTTTTCTAGAACAGGGGCAGAATGGTAAGAAGCTGATCTTGTTGTTGACTGTTGTGCCTTGATGCAATGTTCGAGAGACATGTTAGTTAGGTAGGTTTTTCTAACATAGGCCTGAATCTAGCTGAGACTTTGGACTTGGAAAATGTTTGGTGGCAATTATTCAGCACACCAGCTGTTACGGTGAAATACAACTCTATCAATTTCATTCAAATGTTCTTGCCAATCATAAATGTTCTTGTGGGAGTTTTGTTCAAAATCTCTGTTCTTGCCAAAGGTTTGCCACCACTGCTCTAGACTCATAGAATAACTGAGTTGGAAGGTACCTATAAAGCGGCTGAGTCCAATCCCCTGCTCAGTGCAGGAACACAACTCAAAGCAGATCTGACAGACAATTGTCCAATTTTCTCTTGAATGCCCCCAGTGTTCAAGTACCCACCACCTTCTGAGGCAAATGGTTCCATTGTTGTACTGCTGTAGCAGTTGAGGTGCTTCCCCCCTTGATATTTAGCCAAAATCTCTCTTCCTGTATCTTGAGCCCATTATTACCTGCCCAGCAACTTGAGCTAGACCCAGAATCCCATGAGAAAAGTGTTTTCATCACACACAAAGGACTCTTTGAGTTCAAGAGAATGGCCCTTGGTTTGTCTAATACCAGTAGTACAGGCATGGCCACACTTCGGCCCTCCTGATGTTTTGGACCACAGCTCCCAGAATTCTAAGCTTAGCCTGCCAATGGCAAAGGACTGTGGGAGTTGCCGTCCAAAACATCTGGAGGGCCGAAGTTTGGACATGCCTGCAGTAGTATATTCCAGAGACTGATAGATATTGTTCTAAATGGCTTACTTTTTGCTAATGCTTACTTGGATGACATCATTATTTTTTCAGACACCTTTGAGGAACACCTAGAACACCTTCGTATTGTTCTGAAATGCCCAAGAGAAGCTGAACTCGCTATCAAAGCTTCAAAGTGTCAGTGGTTAAGAGGGAAAGTAGTTGATTTGGGACATTGGGTTGGCACGATGGGACATTTTGGAACCTCTTGGAACTTCCTGTTCAATCTGCTTTGCGTGTTCACCAACAACTCTGTAAGGTGAAGAACGAATAGGTGTGGCATCTTTGGTGTTAATCTTGTGTGTAACTAATGTTTTACCTGGAGTGTTGACAAAGATGGATGCTAGGGAGGAAGCAGTCAGAGAAGTGGTGTTGTCAACAGCAAAGCAAACCAGGTTGTGTTGGAGAAGGTCCATCGATGGTAAACTTCTGTACAGAGAAAAGCTAATTGATGGGCCCTTCTGTACGGTAAATCAAAACAATTGATTACAGACCAAGGCCAAAACACAAAGAAAAGTCCTTAAGGCAAAACATTTCGTAGGCAAAAATCCCCTTTTGATTCACCTTGGGTTCTTTTTTAAAGGACCAATTTTTGCGAGGCAATATGTCTGATTAAAAAAGGGTTTATTTATCTTCTAAGTTACAAAAACGTTATACTTATAAAAAAGATTTAAAAAAGAGATTTAAAACTTGTTAGATTCAATTATAAACTTATTTCCCTAAAAATAATAAAGTCCAAGTTATCCTCTCTAATTTAATACTTTGGTCCATTTTGTCTAAGCTAAATAGACCTGATCCTGACTAACTACATTTGGCATGAAGCAGAAAAATCAAACAGCAGTCCCAAGCAAATATTAATGGTTTCTCTGTATCCTTTTTCATGTCCTGAGAAGCTTCCAGATGTCACCTCCTTCACTCCACCAATGGTAGCTCTGCAGGCATTGTTATTGCTATTTTTCTCCATTTCATAGATAACAAACTCTCATACAGAATGGAAAGTACTGTTAACACTGCACTTTAGAAATCATACTATGTTCCATCATGCTTATTTCCTTACAGTCAGGACTGTTTTTAACCCTGACAGGAGCTGCCTGATACTAGGTGACTTGGTGGAGTGATAAATTTTGTGGAGAAATACAAAGTTGTCACCCGGCAAAGTCTAACAGGGTAATTTTGAGTTGCCTTGGAGCCAATAAGTAGCAATCACTACAGAATGTGTTGGAATTTTTATGGCATCATAAATAAATGATCGGTTGAGATAAACTTAAGTAGGCCAGTCAAGAATTTTAGCAGTTTATATTAATCTCAGTTTTGTTCATATATTAAGTTGGATTTTGATTTAACAAGCTTGCTGTTTTGCTGAAGAAGGAATACTTCCTCTCATGAGAAATTGCTTATTGATCTATTAGCAGTATACTTTGGCCTTGGAAAATGTTTTGTGGTGATTATTCCCAAAGTACACCAAGCTCTTCTGGTGAATTATCAGGGTCTATCCATTTGTATTCAAATGTTCTCTTCTCTCTTCTCTCTCTTCTCTCTCTCTCTCTCTCTCTCTCTCTCTCTCTCTCTCTCTCTCTCTCTCTCTCTCTCTCTCTCTCTCTCTCTCTCTCTCTCTCTCTCTGTCAGTTAGTACACCTAGCTTCCATGCTTGTCTCATGAGAGCCAGGGTGGTGTCATGATTCAGCAACTGGGCTGGGAAGATCTGGTTTCTGGATCCACTGATCCAGGAAATTCAGGTGGGTGGTGCTGGTCTAGGTCTCTCTCAGCTTATCTGAGAGAATCAGGATAGGAGTTTGTTGGCTTACGAGAAATGCAGGATATAAACTATGAAATAACTTAGTTGCCTAGAACAAGGGCAGAATGGTAAGAAGGGAGACCAGGGGGACGGTGTGGTGGAGTGGCAATAGTCTACCACAACTCCATCCCTCTTGCTAGATGCCATGTTCCCCAATTTCCTGGTTTTGAATGTATGTACTTAAAATTAGGAGCCAAGGACAAAATAGGAATTTTCTTGGTGTATCGCCCTCCCCGTGACACAACAACTTCTGTACCTCAGCTTACTGAATTGATAACAGGGCTGATGTTAGAGTCCCCTCAGTTCATCATTCTGGGAGACATTAACATCCATGCTGACACAGCTCTGTCAGGGGTGTCTGAAGACTTCATGGCTTCCATGTCAACAATGTGTCTGGCCCAAATGGTATACAACTCAACCCAACCTGCAGGCCACACCTTGTTCCTGGTCTTCTGCCGTGATATGCACAGTGGGGACATTGAGGTAAAGGAACTTTCTGTAGACCCATTGTCCTGGACAGAAGACTATACGATGTGCTATAGGCTCGTTGTAACTCAGAGGCTGGGCAGGGGGGAAGTCAGACAAAAGCAATACGTCCCAGAAGGTTGATGAATCCAGATGATTTTTTAACCACCCTTGGGGAGTTTCCTACCTCTGATGGGTGATTCTATTGAATCCTTGATTGAACTCTGGAGTGGGGAAATGAGCAAGCCATTGACTGGATAGCTCCTAAATGTCTCCTTCCTCAAAATAGACCCCAATTGGCTGCCTGGTTTACTGGGGAGTTGGCAAAATTGAAATGGGTGGCCCGTAGAGCTGAAAGGCGTTGGCAGAAAACCCAGATTGAAACAGACAAAGAAATAGTGAAAGGCCTTTGGACGGCTTACTCCAAGGCAGTGGAGGCAGCAAAGACATCATTTTTCTCTACCACCATTGATTATTTATTTATTTATTTATTTATTTATTTATTTATTTTTTATTTATAGACCACCCATCTTCCAGACAGAACTCTGGGCGGTTTACAATTAGAATAAAAACAACAGTATAAAACAGCAAAAGAGAACAAGAAAAAAATCGCCCAGGGGAGCATTTCAGAATAGTAAAAAGTTTGCTACATGCTGACCCATGGGCAGATAACACAGACCACTCTGTATCGCACTGTGAAGAATTTGCTCAACATTTGCAAGCAAAATCGAACAGATCCAGGCTATCTTGGATCCTGCTATTGATGCAGAGCCTGTAAATAAAACACCCCGCCCTCCTGGTCCTGTATTAATGGATGACTTTCAGCTCCTACAGTGGTCAGGACCCTTGGGGAGATGAGGGCCACCTCATGTTTGCTGGATCCTTGCCCCTCATGGATCATAAAAGCTCCAAGAGAAGGTATGGCAGACTGGTTAAGAAGAATAGTGAATGCCTCCTTACAACAGAGCAGGATTCCGGCATGTTCAAAGAAGGCAATAGTTAAACCACTGTCAAATAAGCCCTCCCTAGACCCAATGATACTGAACATTTACCAACCGGTATCAAATATCCCATTCTTAGGGAAAGTTCTAGAATGGGCTGTGGCCTCACAGCTCCAGATGTTTCTGGATGGGATAAACTACCTGGATCAATTTCAGTCTGACTTCAAGCCTGGCTATGGGACTGAGATGGCACTGGTTGCATTGACTTACGCAGGGAAATGGATAGGGGATCGGTGTCCCTTTTGGTTTTGCTGGACCTCTCAGCTGCTTTTGACACTATGGACCATGGCATCCTCCTGACTCATATCTCTGAAATGGAAATCGGGGGTACTGCATTAAAGTGGCTCCAGTCCTTCCTGCAGGATAGAACGCAGAAAGGGTTGTTAGGTGACTCTTATTTGACACCACAGCCACTGAACTGTGGAGTTCCCCAGGGTTCTGTTCTGTCTCCTATGTTATTTAACATCTATATGAAACCACTGGGGAAGATTATCAGGACTTTTGGGGTTAAGTGCCACCAGTATGCCGATGATACTTAGCTCTACCTCTCATCACCTCCGGCTTCTAAGGGAGCTACTATCTCAGCCTTACATGAGTGTTCAGCTGCAGTAATGAACTGTATGAGGATGAACAAAATGAAAGTAAACCCAGACAAGACAGAGGCGCTCCTGGTCAGTTGAAAGGGAGAAGAAGGGATAGGGATGCAACCTGTACTGAATGGGGTCACCCTCCAATTCAAAAAAATAGGTACGCAGCTTGGGGGTGTTCTTGGACTCATCCTTGACCTTGGATGCCCAGGTCAGGGCTGTGGCCAGGAGAACATTTGCACAATTAAGGCTAGTACGCAAGTTATGCCCGTTTCCTGAGAAACCAGCTCTGGTCGCAGTAATACATGCTCTAGTGACATCCCGACCTGGCGTTCATTACCGAGACCTGGGTGGGCACAGAGGGGGGGGCTTCCCTCGCCCTGCTGTGCCCGCCCGGGTACTTGGTAGAGGGAGTGGGAAGATTGGGGGGTCAAAAGGGAGGAGGGGCCGCGATCGTGTACAGGGACTCTTTTCATGTTAGCAGGGCCTCGACATTTGTCAGCCAGGGGCTTGAGGTACTTCACCTGTTGGTGGGTCAGCGGGACAGACTTGGCATTGTGCTGGGCTACCGAGCTCCCCACAACCCAGCACAATCCCTTCCAGAGCTCACGGAGTTTATCGCTGCTGCTCTGTTGAGGTCCCCGCGCCTTCTGGTGGTGGGCGACTTCAACGTGCATGCGGGCGGTGGACTTTCCGGTGCTGCCCTGGAATTCATGGAATTCATGGCTTCCATGGGTCTGTCCCAGCATGTTTTATGCCCCACCCACAGGTCCGGTCACACCCTGGATCTGGTTTTTACCTCCACGTCGGGGGCTTCGTGTCTGGAGGTGGGGAACATTGTTTCCCTGCCTGTGTCATGGACAGACCATCACCTGCTCTCTTTTTCCCTGCCGATTCCGGCCCCTCCCCTTGGGACCATCGGGCCCTTGTTTTGGCCCGCCCCGGAGGCTCATGGACCCCCAGCGGTTCGGTGAGTTATTCGGGTTACCTGGTGGCATGACTGGCGCTCCGGCCGAGGATGTGGCTAACCTTTGGTACGAAACAGCTGCCCACACCATAGACCGGATCGCCCCTAAGCGCCTCCTCCGATGCCGAGCCCGGCCTTCCCCCTGGTATACCAGGGAGCTTAGGGCGATGAAGCAAGAGAGGAGGAGGCTAGAGCGCAGCTGGAGGAAAACCCGCACGGCATTGAGCAAGGCTGCCGTTGATGCCCAGTCTAGTCGCTATACCATCGCGATAAGGGAGGCCAGAACATCCTTTACCTCCCTGAGAATTGCTGAGGCCTCGAACCGCCAGGCGGAGGTTTTCCGGGTGGTTCGGGACCTCAGCAATCCTAGTCTGGCTAGGCCTCCTCCTACTGATTTCAGTAGTGAGCAGTTTGCAGCCTTTTTCGAACTAAAATAGAGGCCATCCGTGCTGGCTTTGACTCCGGTTGCAGTGGCCCTGCCCCGCCATCCCCAGTTGCTGGTCCGCCTTCGCCGCCTCGGTTGGATGAGCTTGGGCCTGTTTCTGCTGTCGAGGTCTCCAAGGCTATGGTGCATTGCCGGCCTGCCTCCACTCCTTTCGACCCTTGCCCCGCCTGGCTAATTAGAGCTGCCAGAGGGACTATGGCCGAATGGGCTTCTGTCATCGCCACCGCCTCCTTCAGCGAGGGGGTTTTTCCCTCTCGCCTGAAGGAGACGGTGGTAAAGCCCATTCTTAAAAAACCGGGCCTGGCGGTGGACGATCTTTCAAACTATCGCCCAATCGCCAACATCCCGTTCATGGGCAAGGTGATCGAGAGGGTGGCGGCGGTCCGGCTGCAGTCATACCTGGAGGATCGGCAGTGCCTCGATCCTTGCCAGTCCGGGTTCATACCGAAACAGCTTTGGTCGCCCTGCAAGATGACCTTCTCCGGGCGGTGCTCTACCCTGTTGGTTCTCCTGGGTCTGTCAGCGGCCTTTGATACCGTCGACCACGGTATCCTGTTGGACCGGCTCTCTGAGGTCGGAATTGGAGGCACTGCTCGCAGTTGGCTCCGTTCCTTCCTGGAGGGCCGGCCACAGTATGTACAGCATGGGGGGGGAGTTATCGGCCCCTTGGATCCTCCCTTGTGGGGTCCCCCAGGGGTCATCTCTTTCCCCCATGTTGTTTAACATCTACGTAAGGCCGCTGGCGGGGGGTCATCAGGAGTTTTGGAGTCTGCTGTCATCAGTACGCTGATGACACACAGCTCTATCTCTCCTTTACCACCTCTGCTGTGGAAGCTGTGGAGGTCCTCGACGGGTGCCTGGAGGCCGTACTGGCTTGGACCGGGGCGAACAGGCTTAAGCTCAACCCCGAGAAGACGGAGGTTATGTTCTTCGGGGGCTCGTCGTCGGGGTACGGTGGCCCCCTCCCTTGCCTGGGGGGAGTTTCCCTCCAGCTTGCGGAGAGGGTGCGGAATCTGGGTGTTCTCCTGGACCCGGCGCTTACCATGGAGGCCCAGGTGGCGTCGGTGACCAGGTCCGCCTATTACCATCTCCGTCGGATCACCCAGATCCGCCCGTGCCTCGATGCGAGCTCCTTGAGAACAGTGGTCCAAGTTCTGGTGATCTCGAGGCTGGACTATTGTAACGCCCTCTACATGGGGTTGCCCTTGAATCTCCTCCGGTGGCTGCAGCGGGTACAGAACGCAGCGGCCAGGCTGGTGGTTGGTGTGCGTCGTTATGACCACATCACCCCAGCCCTGGTCCGCCTGCACTGGTTGCCCGTTGCGGCCCGGATTAGATTCAAGGTCCTGGTTTTAGTTTATAAAACCCTCCATGGCTTGGGACCAGACTACCTGGCAGAGCGGATCGCTCAGCGATCAACCTCGGCCCGTCCCGTTCGGCAGGCGCGAGCGCACTTGCTCCGGGTCGCCACCCCTCGGGAAGCCCGGAGGACGCAGACCCGGACCCGGGCTTTCTCTGTGGCAGCCCCCAGCCTCTGGAATTCCATCCCCAGTGAAGTGCGCTCTGCAGAGTCCCTGCTGGCCTTCCGAAAGGCTTTGAAAACCTATCTTTTTCGGGAGGCCTTTGGCGATGTTTAATTTACTTAATTTTTTTCCCCTTTGGCCCGCCATCGTAATCAGTTTTCCTCATTAGAGAAGTGCTGCTTAGGTTTTAATTCTGTACAGCGTGATTTATCTGTCTTGTCCTGTCTTATTTTTAGTAAAAAAAAATTTGTAACTTTGTCTGGCTATTGTAGCCTCGTGTAAGCCGCTTAGGGTACTTGTAGATAAGCGGGATATAAATCCAATAAATAAATAAATAAATAAATAAATAAATCCCGGCTAGACTACTGTAATGCACTCTATGTGGGGCTACCGATGAAAAGCCTCAGGAAACTGCAGTGGGTCCAAAATGCAGCAGCCAGACTGCTGGCTGAGGAGGGGTACAGAGATCACATTATTCCCCTATTAAAGCAGCTCACTGGCTGCCAATCAGCTATCAGGCTCTATTCAAGGTGCTGACCTTGAATGGTATGGCCTGGTCCAAGCTACCTCAAAGATCGAATTTCACAGTATGAACCAACTCGGGTGTTAAGGTCATCAGGAGAGGCCCTTCTCTCCATCCCGCCACCCTCACAGGCATTTCTCATGGGAACCCATTAAAAGGGCATTCTCTGCTGCTGCGCCCAGACTCTGGAACTCCCTCCCACTAGAGGCCAGGACTGCTGTTGTCTTTCTGTAAACAGGCAAATACCTTTCTCTTCAGGCAAGCTTTCCCTGAATGATGGCCTACCTATTATGTGTCTTTTATATGAATCTACAGGATCACATAGACTTTGTGTTTATAACTACTTATAACCTTATGGGTTTACATTGACACCATGTTTTCAATGTTAGATTCAATCACTCATAACTTTACATGGAACTTAACTCCTCTTTAACTGCTCATATTCTCTTGTAGCTTTAATGTAATCCTGTCTTTTAATGCTGTAAGATGTCCCTCAATTCCTTGTTCTCAAATACTTGAACATGTCTTAATTGTACTGGACTGCATATTATCCCTCATTCTGTAAGCCGCCTTGAGTCCTTTTTCCAATGAGAAAGGTAGGGTAAAAATACTCTAAAATAAATAAATAATAAATAAATTAGTTAGGTAGCTTTTTTTTTTTTTTAAACATAGGCCTGAATCTAGCTGATACTCTAGAATCATAGAATAACTGAGTTGGAAGGTCACTTATAAAGTCACTGAGTCCAATCCCCTGCTCAGTGCAGGAATACAAATCAAAGCAATTTTCCAATTTTCTCTCGAATGCCTCCAGTGTTCAAGCACCCACCACCTTCTGAGGCAAATGGTTCCATTGTTGTACTGCTGTAACAGTTCAGGGTTTTTTTCTTGATATTTGGTCTAAATCTAATTTCTTCTAACCTTGAGCCCATTATTACATATCCTGCACTCAGGGATGCTCAAGAACAGACTCAGGCCCTGTCAAGTGCTTGAAAACTGCCATTATATCTTCCCTCAGTCTTTTTTTTTTCCTTTCTAGGTTAATCATGCCCAGTTCTTTCAGTCTTTCATCATAGGGCTTGGTTTCCAGTCCTGATGTCCATCAGACCACTTGACTGAGGTCATAATTATAAGCTGCCTTTTGCCACCAAAAATAAAAATTTTAAAAAAATCATTTTTATGGGTGGAGCCTATAAATAACTGAACAGCATCACAGAGTATATATATGCATACAGGGTTATCCACAAGATCAAGCAGTGAGTTGGACTTGATGGCCTTATAAGCCCCTTCCAAATCAATTATTCTTTAATTCTAAGATGGATCGGTCTTACTTGACTCTTTCACACGCCTGGAGGTAGAAATCTCTCCTTGGAACCCATGGTTTGTGCTTTAGTCTGACATTAGTCTTATGACAAGAAACAATGGGTGGAAACTCATTGCCAACTTGGAAATGAGAAATTTCCTGGAGCCATTAAACAGTTGAACATAGGGATGGACATTTCATTTTGCAACCAATAGGTTATGAAATGAACCACACAAGCCCAGATGGTCCTTGGAACCGGCTGATACACAGAGACCCAATTGCTTTACCTTTCTCTCTGTCTCGCGCAAGGTGAAAATCCAATGAGGAAGCACACTGTGATGTCACCTTTCCTGCTTTGTGCTGCTGGCCAATCAGAGAGGGAAGTGGAATGATGCCTGTCCCTGCGTAGCTCCTGATTGTAGCATCACAGATCTAGCACAGATGATGTTGCAATGTGTTTCCTCATTGGATTTTAACCCTGCGCTAGACAGAGAAAGGCAAAGCCATTGGATCTGTGTGTATCAGCTGGTTCCGAGGACCACCTGGGCTTGCATAGTTCGTTTCCTAACCTACTGGTTCCAAAATGAAATGTCCATCCCTAATTGAACAGCTTGCCTCCCAGTTTTGTGGGTGCCCCATCTCTGAAGGTTTTGAAGAAAAGATCAGCCATCTGTCTGGGATGGTATGAGGTCTCCTGCCTTGAGCAGGGGGTTCGACTACTAGAAGATCTCCAAGGTCCCTTCCAACCCTACAGTTATTCTACGATTCTATGTTGTGTTGGCTAAGGACAGGTGACTGCATTGAACCCAGACTCACAGAGATTCACATTAGCATGTCCTGACCTGAGACCACATCAGTCTATGAGAACATCCTTGGCCCAATGCATAAAAGAAAAGAAGGAAAGATAGCCCTACTTGTCTAGGCATATTTGTTAAAATGTTCATATTTTTTCAAACAGGCATGTTTCCTGTATGAATTCTCCCAGTGATTGAACATTGTGTGTGGATGTTTTTTCAGATGGATGCATTTTCTGTGCACATTTTTCAAATGTTCCTCCCAAGCACATTTTTCATTCTTGAATGGCATTGTAAGCTCCAAGACATACATATTTCCAATTGCAAGTGAATCTGGGCTTATGTTCAGGTCTGGAAAGTGCCGAGTAGGTAAATGAAAAATTGAATTCTATATATTTTGGATTCATTCCAAATACCAGTGTACCTCTCTCTTGGTTTCCATGGAATTATCTTTCTAAAACAGGATTGCAAAGACATTTACCTCCCCCCACAAAAAAAAAAAGATTTACTGTTTTTGCTATCAAAGAAAAGAAGAAAATGATGATGAAAGAAAGAAAGCAAAACAATGCAAAATTAGATACTAAATGCCTAATTAAACAATAGCAAATTAGATATTAAAGAAATATGTGCTCCCTGAGTTCTATGCATCGTCAAGGTACCAGAGCTTGATGGTACATCAGATTGATCAGTGAAACATCACAAAAATCTCTTTACACCAAAATGTCAGGGATTTAGACTCATAACATTGATGTCTATCAGAGAATCAGGTGATGCTGTTATGCACAGGAAGGCTTTTTAAATATATACTGTACAGTACTGTATAATGAAATACTTCCTTCTTCCTTTGGCTTTTCTGACTTGCAAATTATCCCTTTTTCCAATGGAAGCTATGATATCCTTTTGACAGGAGGAGGAAAGCCCTCACTACTGAATTCTCCCTTGCCTGTAACTTAATCCAGTGGTGGTGTTTTGGGGGTATTTAAAGACTTCCTACATCCATCCCACAGCTTCCATGTGAGGAAAGGGCAGAACATCTGCAGGAGATAATGAAATATTTCATTACTGGAAGTCTAACCCTGATGACGACATCATAATCCTTCCTCAGTTATAACCCCATAACCCCCAAAAATCTTGAATTTCCTTTCCCCAAATCAAGATATTAAGGGCCTAATTCTAGAATAAATTTCAAAGAGGAAGCCTTGTTACCCTGTTTCAGCCAGTGTAAGAATATAAAAACAGCAATAAAACAAATAAAAATACCCGACAAATATTTTGTGTCCCATTCAAACTAACCAATTTATTTGAACACAGGTTCCCATAGATTTACAATCTACTTCCTCAGATGCATGGAATATAAGTTTCAGCATGGAACAGCATATTTATTTATTTATTTATTTATTTATTTATTTATTTATTTATTTAGAATATTTTTACCTTGCCTTGCTCCTTGGAAAAAGGACCCAAGGCGGCTTACAATAATATACAGCCGTATTCAAGTTTAAGAACAGGCCCTATACAGAGTGTGGGGTAATGGGGTAGCAATGAAATGAAATGGGTTGTAAACAGAAATAGATACCCAATTCCTCTCCTTTTCTAGGCTTAATAAGCACAGTCGCTTTCTTAAGGGTTCCACATTCACTGGGCTTGACAAAACAGTCCATAGGGATCACACGACCATAGGAACAACATTTCATATACAATTTGCACTTCCCTGCTTAAAAGAAACAAGGAAGATAACAGCATACAAAGCTTGCCTTTATGCTGGAGAAGTACCATAGTTTAGTGGCTGGCTACGGAGTTAATGTGTAAAATGGTCTAGATCAGTGATGGCAAACCTTTTAGAGACCGAGTGCCCAAACTGTGATTCAAAACCCACTTATTTTATTATTATTATTATTATTATTATTATTATTATTATTATTATTATTATTATTATTATTATTATTATTATTATTTTGCAAAGTGCAAGTACAGCAATTTAACCTGAATACAGTGGCACCTTGGGTTACAAATGCTTCGGGTGCTACCCCTTTGGGAAAGCAAAGATCGAAGAGCAGGCTTTTGAATTTCCCATGACCACAGCACCCTCGCTGTTGCAGCAAGAAATTCAAAAAACTGCTCTTCGATCCTTGCTTTCCTGAAGAGTAGCACCCCATCCGCCTCTCTGCCTTGGACAGAGTGCTACACCATCAGGAAAGGTTCTTGATGTTGTTGGTTCTTCAGCAGGTGCCCTCTCTAGAGGATAAAGAGCAAGGAAACCAGTGGGGATCACTGAACCGCTTCCTCTCTCCAAGGGCGCTTTTACACGACCTCTAAAATCCAGTGGCAACTTAAATTCGGACCACAGATCGTGGGGGTTTGTCACTCTTCCTGTGTTCCCACTCCTCCGCACTCCATTGTTCCTGTCTGCATGAGGGGAGGGAGAAAAAAATGGAGAGAAAAAATGCAGGGTCATTTCCGTCTGCCGGTCGAAGCAGCCCTGAGCATCCCCATAGTGATTCCTGTCTCTTAAAGGGGTGGCGGGGACAAAAAACAAACAGAAGGCGAGGGAGCCCGGCATTCACAGCTTTACAATCTGCATCGGAATAATTTTTTTACCTCCTGGAGGCCAGGTACTTGAAAGGTGCGCTGGGACGCGCTTAGGTAGGTGTTGTCGTACTTAATTTTTTTAAAAAGTCCGGAGCTCGTGGGAAAACCTTTTAAAGCTCCGGATCTGGGAGCCCTTTGTCTCAGATTTTAGGGGTCGTATAAGAGTGCCCCAAAAATGCGCTGCAGGAGGAACCCTGACACAAGGCCTAGAAGAGGGGAGCTCACGGAATTTTGCCATGGAAATGGAGAATTCTCAAAGGAGAATCCAAAAGGAACAACTCAGAGGGGGGGAACGGAACTTTTTTAGATCTCTGGGTTCCTCTGCTTTTCTTCTTACTCAATGGCTCTGTGTGAGAAGGGGAAAATCAATCACAGAAACAAAACACAGGTCTGCTATCTTCGTATGGGTCAATTTATGATGATTGATGTGAGCCTCGCAAAATCCCAAGTTGATGGAAATTTGGTACTTGATTGCTCCTTGACTGTCTGAATCATCCTTTAATGTTAGACTAGAAACACAATTTGCCCGCACAAAAATAGTCCTCCCAAATTAACTGGTGCTAATCCAGGGAACAATTTAAAGCACCCTATAATTTTATCACATTGCTTTGGTGCCTACGGTGTCAGAATTGTTCAGCACCACACTGTTATATACAGAAGAGCCTTGCATTTCACAGAGAGCGACATTGTTGTACCAGCACAGCTTTGAAGGCTTTTTGCAAGTTTTCGGAGTTAAAAAATACTTAAGAAGTTTGCTGCTAACATAATTAAGCAATTACGGTCAGATGGATAAACTAAACAAACATTCTGATAGAACAGCATGAGGAGGGTTATGAAGTCCTATGGGCTTTCTCTACCCCCCCCCTTTATTAATTGGGAAAACACTTTTGATAGTATGGGGAAGGGTTGCTTGTGCCAGAGCTATGAATCTTGCAGCTTCTCCCTCTCAGAAAAACCAAGAAAACACACCACTCTTTCCTCGGAGATGTAAGTTTTTTCTGTGTCATATGCTTGCACCCATGACCCGTTGTACAGGAAATATGGGGTTTCCTGGAGGTTTTGTGGTTATGAGCGTTTTCTGGAAGAAATTCCTAGCTGCAAATATCTACCTTTTTAGTTCTTTGGGGTTATTTGTTTGCTTAGATCTTGACTGATGAACCTTGCGAACACATACAGTGGTACCTTGTATAAAGGAATTAATTCATTCAAAATGAAATTATGTTAAGCAAATTTTCCTTTATACAAATTTCCCATAGGAATGCATTGAAAACGGAGTAATCCCATTTTTATGTTGTACAGATTAGCCCCATAGGTGATTCTGTTAAGCAAATTTCCCCTATCTCTGGAA
This sequence comes from Phrynocephalus forsythii, assembly GCA_029282475.1. NCBI lineage: Eukaryota > Metazoa > Chordata > Lepidosauria > Squamata > Agamidae > Phrynocephalus > Phrynocephalus forsythii. The sequence goes on along the minus strand of JAPFRF010000002.1, from coordinate 131,377,055 downwards.
TTTTTTATGTAGTACAGATTTTTTATGTTGTACAGATTTTTTATGTTGTACAGATTTTTCTGATTCAAATCTTTTATTCAATGCCCTGCTCTTTCTTAGTCCCACCCCTTTGGGCTGAGCTAATATTTTGTGGGGTTACATGTGGGGTCATTGCAATTTTCATGGAGAAACCAACAGGGGGTGCAGAAGGGTGTTAAGCTTCAAAAATATGGGCCATTTGTACTGTACAGCATGTTGGGCAAAATGACAGAACAAACATAAATTGAAAACAAACCCAGGAAATCTTGCTGATGCAGGATGAACTCTCAGTGGGGAATCTTGGCAAAGAGAGACCAAGGCCTCGGTCGCATGGCTATTAACTGCGCATCAGAATTTGTTGTGTACTAAAATTGTGGGCGATCACGTGACGTTTGGAGCACAGTTAACGCCCTGACGGCAGGGGTGTATTATACTTCTTTCTGTGTGTCCCGTCTTGCCAAATGTGCATCTTTTCCCTGTTTATTGATCCACTTTTATTCATTATGCTGCTGGCGGTCTGCTGGAAAAGTGATGGAGGCATGCCGGTGTACCAGTAAGTCAGTTGCATGATTGGTTATTAAAGTAGGACAGCAGAAAGAGGCAAATAAGGGGGGGACGACTGAAATTGTGTGAATTTTCACCGGCCACACTGCAATTGCTGCAGTAAAAACTACGCATCATTAAGGGGAGTAATTTGATCGAACCCCTAGTGGTGGTATAGGATGACGCTGTTAAAGCGCATTTCAGGGGGCATGGTCGCCTGGGGTGCCAAAATGCTGCGCCTTGGAGTGGAGGCACAATCTTTTGCTGCGCAGTCATTCGCAGCAAAAACAGCACCAAACCGGTCGTGTGACTGGGGCGTTGCTGAGAGTGAGAACTGTTACATCCTTATTTTCCACAGCTCTTCCACTTGAAGCAAGCCGTGGTTCACTCTCTTATCTCTGAGCTAAGCTTCAGTTTGCTCAACTTTATTTGGGCCAGTTCACACTGTGGAATTGGGTGTGATCTGGCCATTGCTTTAATAAAAGTCCTTATCTTCAATGCAAACTATTTTCATTCAACTGCCAGTCCCCTACCCTGAACAGAGAGCTACTCTGCACCTCAGTAATCATCCCCCAAAGCATTGCATGCCCTAGCCCTGTGACAGAAAGTTATACACCAGCTCTTGAAGGGGATGGATGAATCATTTTAAGTAGAAACACAAGCAGACAAGGTCTTGCCCCACCCTTGCACCAAACAGTGCTATCAAGGAGCCATATAACATAACTATTATACAGTGGTACCCCAACTTAAGAGCAGCTCGACTTAAGAGCAATTTGACTTGAGAACGGAAAACTGTTGGCATTTTAACTGCCCCCTTACAAATTTTAGATATGGTCTGTTTGACTTACATTTTTTTTATTTTTTAACTTTTTTTTCAATTTTTTAGATAGGTACCCTAACTTAAGAGTAGTTCGATTTAAGAGCATGCATTCAGAATGGATTAAATTCGTAAGTTGAGGTACCACTGTACATGCCAGCGTGGAGAGGCTCTGTGACCAAAATCAGAGAATAGTTCAGAGTGAGAACAAGCCACTTCAATTTTGATGGAAAGAAGAAATGAGTTGAGTCTCTTGAACTGAACGTGCTGTGGTGCCGAACATAAAAACTTCAAGTAGCCTTTCCAGTAGTTTCCTAAATACTGTATGTTAAATTGCCAGGAAAACAAAATGAAGCCTGAGGAAAACTATTCACCATGGCATGAAATGTGAGTCCTCCGGTGCCACCTTGGAATTTCCCCAGCTGAAGAGGACTGGAGCTACCACAAAACAGTGCCTCCCACACAGATCTCAGGAGGGCAATTCAAATCAGTACCATGGCTAATGGTTTTGGAAATTACTCTCTTCCCCAAAGAGGCATCACACATTCATTATCCATCCATCCATCCATCCATCCATCCATCCATCCATTCATCCATTTGTTCACTCATTGGTTCGTTTATTCATTCGTTCATTCATTCATTCGTTTGTTTGTTCATTTGTTTCTTCATTTAGAACACTTCCTTTCCATATTTCTGACCAGTAGGGTTCCCAAAATATTTTACAATAAACTGAAATAATTTAAAATAATTGAGAATGTTTTAAAATATTATTTGGAAGGTGATCCAAATATCCCTAAAGTCTGTGTAAAACAAAGTTCTAGAGAGGTCAAAATTTTGGGAAATTGCACCTTTATGTCTCTGTCAGGAGCTTACCAGAGATAGCTCAGATTAATTTTTTCCTGGGAGGAAGGTCTGTAAAGGGGATGCCTTAAGCGTCATTGCATTCACCATGGACTGCTATGATATGCTTTTGGAAACTTCTGCTCTTGGAATGTTTATAGAAACTTCAGAGGATCCAAAATACTTCAGCCAAGCTTGCTGCCAGTTGATTTATTTCTGGTCAAAATTCAAAATATGAGTTATGATTAGAGATGTGTGTGAACCCATAGTTCATAGTTTCATTCCAGTTTGTAAGGACTGCTGCTCCACTTCTTGCCTCCTCTGGCTCAGTCATCTACTCTCCAGGCCCAGTGTGCATGCTTCCTCCACCCCCTCAACTGATTTTCCAGTCCCAGCAACAGTTTAGGGTTCTCTGCCCTGCCCTCCTGGCTGGGCTACCACTCAGACAAAATGGTGGAGCAGAGATGTCTGTGATCTTGCTTATGACAGGGATATCAGCCAAGAGGGTGGGGCTGCTGTCTTTATAAACTGGGACAAACCTAAAAACTGGGTTTGTGCCAATCTAGTTATGATCTATCAAGTGCCATATAACTTTGATCTATTAAAGCCTATATCTGGCTATATGAACCTGCCTGGTTTGAGATCTTCAAAGAACTCCCACACAACTCTGCTTGTTCCACCTTCACAGTTTTGTTTGGTAGGAACCTGAATGAGGGCTTGGGGTTTCCTCCCAGGCTGTATATGGACTTTTATGTCATGAAGACAGGATATAAATTTAGCAATAAACAAGGCCTGAAGCCAGATTTGAAAGACATGCTGATAGCCTGTCTCACTCAAAAGCCTCATTGAAAGTTGAGGCATCAACAGGACGTTAGCTGAGAAGGGAATATAGGTGATTCTCATGAAATAGCTCACTATAGTAATGTCACTTCCTCTGGTACCATAGATGGCATTAGGCATTTTTCTTATTCACTCAAAAATTCCCCATGCCAGCTGCTTTTAGAGACTACAAAGGACAAGGGGCCAGCTCACCTGAGGTGGACCTCACATCAAGGATTCCATCTTGAGAAGAAACCTCAGTCTAGCTTATTTCTTCTCTGCAGTTTTTTCTTCCTGCTGGAATGGGATCTATGTTGGTAATCCATGCTTCTGAGGCAATTTCAGATGGATTTTTTAAAGTGACTGACTTCATCTTCTGAAAACCTTAATTCCTTGGGATATTTGTCTCCGTCAAAATTAATTCACGTGTCAATAAGAACTTGGGGATCATTCCTTCCACCTAATCAAAATCTGAGAGTTTGAGGATTATTGGAATACCTTGCACGGAAAGAATCCCTGGAGTCACCAGAATGATATTATTTTCTGATTTCCACAGCTAATAAAATAGTATTTTAATTTATTTTATAAATTTGAGCCACTTATGTTTATCAATAGTTGTGTGTGTCATCACTAACTTTCTGAGCAGTTTCAATATTTTCCCCCCAAGAGAAAATATGTGTACATTTATGTCCTTTGCTTGTGCGTCTTGTGCTTGTATCAGATCTTCACAAACCATTATGACAATGCCTAGTTGCAGGAATAATTGTCTAACTCAGTGCCTGGCAATTGTCCCTGTGTCATGAGAAACATGGGTTGATTAATTGTTGCCAAGACACACATAAACCAAGGAGGTTATGCTTAATTGACCTGAAGTTCTCTGTGTCTGCAATATTCCATTCTGAGGAATAAAGATAATGCAATATAATATTTGATTTTGATTTTTCTTCATTTGTTGGGACAAATGAAAAGGAGTTGTAGAAATTATTTCATTGAATTAGAATGTTGAAACATGTAATGGATAGAAGCGATAGCTGGAAAAATATTTTTCAGTGAAAATTGTTTTAGTATTAGCATTGTTGTTGTTTGCATGCTTACTTCTGACAACTGGAGATAGACATGTATTGAATTTTATGCTTTAAATAAGCTTCATATTTTGACTACTGTTCGTTTAGCCTCCCTCCTTCCACTACCTCTTCTCTCTTTGATACTTTACAGTATAAACACACTACTGTTCCCTTATGTTATTTTATTTTATTTTATTTGTATCTTTTGGGGGCTCAACATCATCAGTAGAATAAAATCTGTTTTTATTTAATTGCTTTTAAACAAGATATAGAGAGAGAAGGGTTTCCAACCAGTTACCGTATATACTCGAGTACAAGTCAACCTGAGTATAAGCTGGGGCCCCTAATTTAAACCCCCAAAACTGGGAAAATTTATTGACTCCAGTATAAGCCTAGAGTGGGAAATGCAGCAGGGCCTGGCAACTCCTCCTTTGTGAGCTGGGTGTGTGTGTGATGTTTAAAATGACCTTTTAAAAAGTCATTTTAAACATGGGAGGGGGGGTCAGGCGAAGTGGCGCACAAGGTTTAAAATGACTTTTAACCACTGACCCAAACTTGCCTCAGTGGCTAAAAGTATTGACCCGCATATAAGCTGAGGACCCCTTTTTTTCAGCGCAAAATTAGGGCTGAAAAACTAGGCTTATGTTTGAGTATATACAGTAATTAGATCCAAAGCAATGCAAACTCTCCCCACATAGATGGTTGCTGAGGGTTTGTTGTGTAAGTTTGTTGGGTATTTATAGGACAAAAATCTCTATCCCACAGCTACAAATGCCCAACAAACTCACACTCTACACTAGAGCACAGAGAAAATTCTAGCTTCCTGTGCTCCTTCCCTCTAAAGATGCCAGCCACAGAGTCTGGCAAAACATCAGGAAGAAGAAAATATCCAGAACATGGCCAAATAGCCCAAAAAACCCACAACACCCATGAAATCCCAGTCATAGAATCGTAGAGTTGGAAGAGCCTTCAAGGGCCATCCAGTCCAACCCCCTGCCATGCAGGAACCCCCATCAACACCCACTTCGTAGGCAGTCATTCACCCAGAATATTTCCCTTTCTATTCCTCCTCTAAGTACTGGTAGCGTGAAAGCCTTCAAGAATGCATCTCCCCACATACTTTTTTTTCAAAGGGAGAAAATAAGTTGTTGTAGCTTCTTTGTGCTCTAACCCCACTGAAGTGACTGCCTGGCCTCAAGTGGGTTGGGGATAATGACAGTTTCAGCTCCTTTTTTTCCCTGCATTTTATCCTCATCTCACCCCTCTCTATCTGAAGAAGCCTGTGATTCAGTCTGTCTTGATGTAGCAATTGTCCTCAAATCATCTTGGGAATATAAGTATAACCTGAAAATTCAACCTGCATCTTCTGAACCACCCCCATAGTCCTGCAGGGTCAGAAACCTTTATCTGTGTAGCCCTATCCAAGTATCACCTTTAGATTTTTTTTAACCCAGCGTGTTGTTAGTCTGTGGAACTCCCTGCCCCAGGAGGTGGTGATGGCATCTGGCCTGGATGCCTTCAAAAGGGGATTGGACAGATTCCTGGAGGAAAAGTCCATCACAGGTTACAAACCAGGATGGAGATGTGTGATCTCCAGGCTTAAAACTGGGATACTTCAAGGACCAGATGCAGGAAAATGGTATCAGGAGACAGATATCTAGTCTTGTGCGCTCCCAGACACATTTTGTGGGGCCACTGTGAGATACAGGAAGCTGGACTAGATAGGCCTTTGGGCTGATCCAGCATGGCTCTTCTTATGTTCTTATGTTCTTCTGTGGTGAGTCTTTTCATGAAGTTGGCTCCTGAATTGGGATTCACTGCTTAGCTTTACCTGTCTGTCTGCATATCTATACAACTCTTTTAGAAATGAACACAAGTGTTTGGAATTGCAGTCTATTACGAATGTGGCAATAATGCAGAACCACTCCAGGTCAGATTCTCTCCTTTGGGGTGTTTACAGGATCCTTTAATATCGTTTCATTTAAGACCCAAAGAGCAGTTAGAAGGTATGTTTACTTTACCTGGTTAAAAAAAAAAATGATGAGCAACTAAACAACTTCTTCAGCCCAAACTTAGAACACAGTTTTACACTTTTTTTCTCTACTATGGCATTGTGGTTGTTACTGATGTTTTGTCTTATATTTCCCTGCATAGCGCTAGAGTGCTCTCTATGCAGTTTATAACTTAATTAAGCAAAACACCCCCCACCATTAAGATAGTTGCTCATTTTACCAACCTTGGAAGGATGGAATGCTGAGTCAACCTCAAGCTGGCTACCTGAACTTGGGAACAAACTCAGTTTGGGCGCTTTTACACATCCCCTAAAATCCGAGACAAAGGGCTCTCAGATGCGGAGCTTAAAATTGTTTTCCCACCAGCTCTGGACTTAAAAAAAAATTAAGTACGGCCACGCCCACCTAAACACATCCCAGCGCATTTTCCAAGTACTTGGTCTCCGAAGGTGAAAAATTTCTGATGCGGATTGCAAAGCAGTGAGTGCTGTGCTCTCCCGCCTTCTGGTTTTTTGTTGGGTTTTTTTTTGCCCCCCGCAGCTTTAAGAGACTGGAATGCTTCCCGGGGCAGCTCCAACAGAGCGGAGGTGAGCCTGCATTATTTTCTCCCTTTTTTCTCCCTCCCCTCATGCAGACAGGAGCAAGGGAGTGTGGAGGGGTGGGAACACAGCAAGAGAAGCAAACCCCAAGATTTCTGGTCCGAATTTAAGTTGCCAGCAGATCTTAGGGGTCGTGTAAAAGCGCCCTTTGTGAGCAGAGGCTTGACTGCAGTACTTTAGCATAACTACTGTATCACAGGGCGCATATAAATTACTTCCCCCTTTTTACCAGGCAGGCAACTTACTTACATTTGAATGAAGCGGCTCATGCGTACTTCCACATTATCGGTCTATCATGTATATGTATGTTTGTGTGTGTGTGCACCAGACCTAGTTCTGTATGTCCCAAAATGTTTGTGCAACTGGGGCTTCAGGGGCCATCAGCTCCTCTGAAAGAGTAAAACAAATGGTGTAGAATCCCATTTGTATTTGTTTAAGGCCAAGGTAGTCTTAAATTAAATTTAGTAACAGTGACTGCATGCCTGTGTGTGAGGCATTGCAGCTTTAAAATGCCAAATATCAGAGTTTTATTAAGAACAGGGAGAAGGGCTGTTCAGCATCAGTGACTTAGTGGAATGTGTCAAGTGAAGGGAAAACAAGCAATATTCCTTGGAGCCTCTTGAGTCAGCACCAGCAAGAAAACCAGAGGCTTAGGCATGGCCATCCTGTTGATGCAGAGGAGTTTCATGGTCAGAAGTTTCCCCTAAGCAAAGTCCAAAGTAAACTGGAGGGAAAGGACTCCTTACTGAAGACTCGTTCACCTCCAAACATTTTGAAGACTGCAGAGTTACCGGGAGAGTTTCCATATATCTCATAGGCACTTTCTTAAAGTTAGTTTACTTTGGGTGCTTCACATGCCAAAAATAGCCAACAGTGCAAAGGACAGTTGAAGGTTGTAGGGAAGTGGTGGCAAACCTTAGGCACTCCAGATGATCTGGACAACAACTCTCACAATCCTTTGTCATAGGCAATCTAGTCTTGGAATTCTGGGAGTTGTGGTCCAAAACATCTGGGGTGCCAAAGGTTCACCACAACTGTTGTAGGAGATGGATCAACTCAGTAAAGAAAAAAATATGGATGTAGTGGGGGCACGAGAGGGGTGTGGTGGCTCAGTGGACTGGAGCACTGAAACGGTTGGCTGCAAAGTCGGCAGCTCAACAGTTCAAATCCCAGGTGCCATGCAGCGGAGTGAGCTCCTGCTGTTATCCCCAGCTCCCGCCAACCTTGCAGTTCAAAAGCAAGTAAATGCAAGTTGACAAATAGGTACTGCTGTAAAAAGCGGGAAGGTAAACAGTGTTTCCTTGCAGCCATGCCGGCCACATGGTCTAGGACTTGCACAACACTGGCTCTTTGGCTTGAAAACAGAGATGAGCACCGCCCCTAGAGTTGGACATGACTAGCACACACACGTGTGTGTGTGGGGGACTTTACCTTTACCTTTAATGGAGGCAAAGGACAAGAAGAAATATATCTGTGATATCTTTCAGGTCTCTAGGTTTATCTTCCTTCTAACCAAGAGTAGGAAGAAACCAAATATCATCTCAAAGCCTGTATAAATAAAAATGAATAATAATAAAACTATAATTAAATCACCAATTAAGAAAGCAGTGACAAATAGAAATCAAAAATGACGTAAAAGAAGGACAAGACAGTGGCGGATTAAGATGATCAGCAACAGCGGTAATGTGTCGTCAGGGAAAGCCGGTCTAAACATCCAGGTCTTCAGTTGTCTTTTAAAGATATAAGCAAAGTAAGGCTGAGGTCTGTTTGTGTGCATGGCATGTGTGTCTTTGGGCTGTGGGACACCTTCCTGAGATCTAGGATGGCCTACGAACCACAAGGGGAGGGCTCCTGTATTTTTAACAGCAGTTCGGAAGGAGAGGTTTTAGCTGGAATAGATTGTCCAGCAAGCAACATCTGCAGAAATTCCCTGTGGCAATCTGATCCTGTTGATCATGTGTCATTGCTTCCAGAAATATCGGAGAAGGGGGTTGGACTACAACTCCCATCCACAGAATCCCCTAACCACACAATGATGGAGGAATTCGGGGAGTTAACATCTAAAGAATTCCACCACCACGAGCCCCATGCTGAATCTCCTATTATTTGAAGCAACCTTCTCCACACCTGGAGTTTATTCCGGAAGGGCTTCTGACCTCTTTCTCCTGATCTTCCTTTCTCAGTTTTAGTATGATTTGTTTGTGTTCCATGCCTCTTCATTATTTCAGCGTGTGCCCCGTGGGTTTGTGGTGTCGACTGCTAGCATCTGGGTAAGCCATCAGTTATGTCACAGTGCCAGCCTTTAATTGCAATGGCTTTGTGTACATGTCTGCCCGTTGCCGTGTCCGCAGCTAGCAATAGCTCTCGCTCAGAGCAGTGTCAGGGGATCAACTAGCTGTTTGCTATGACCAGATCTGCTGTCTCTAGATCTCTTCTTCAGAGCATTCTGTGGGCTGTTTTTCCAGTGCCCTAATTGCTTACGTCCAGGGGGAAAATAAAATATATTTAACAGTTATACCCTTAAGCGTCTAAAAGAAGACAGCTGTGCACTTGGACAGAGGTGGAGTTTATAATGGACCCAATGAAGGGTACAGATTACTATGGTGAAATAAGCAAAACAAGTTGAGGCGTTGTGTAGCCCTCACAAGAACGAAATACAAAAGTGGAACAGCTGATACCTTTAGGCTACTAGGAAATTCACAAAAACATTGCTAATATTTCGAGGGTGAAACCCCCTTCCTCAGAGCAGCCTAAGAAATCCAAGCTCTGAGCCTCAACTAAGAAACTGACTGCCCCCCCCCATCTTGCCAAGGACCTTGCATCTAAGAAATAACTCCTAGCAAATCCAGCTTTTGCTATGTTATAACGTATTGGTACTGCTCTGAGGAAGGGGGTTTCATCTTTGAAATATTAGCAACGTTTTGGTGAATTTTCTAGTAGCCTAAAGGTATCATGAGCTGCCTAGATCCCCTAAGCACATCCGATCTCGCCTGATTTCAGAAGCTAAGCAGGGTCAGCTCTGGTTAGTACTTGGATGGGAGACCACCAAGGAATACCAGGTGCTGTAGGCGCCTGGAGTAGGAACTGGCAAACCACTCCAGTATTCCTGCCAAGAAAACTCCATGGACATGGGGTCACGAAGAGTCGGTCATGACTGTAACGACACAACACACACACAAAGGTATCACCTGTTCTGCTTTGATGAAATAGTGTTCAAAAGGTAAACACTTTGGATCAGAAAAACAAGTAAATAGATTTTTTTTAAAAAAATAGCAAACTCAATGGCCCTATTCATTCCTAAGCAAATATATACGGTGGAACCCTGACTTAAGAGCAGCTCGACTTAAGAGCAATTTGACTTAAGAGGGGGAAACTGTTGCCGTTTTAACTGCCACCTTACACATTTTAGATATGGTCTGCTCGACTTACATTTTTTTCCATTTTTCCATTTTTTAACTTATTTTTTCATTTTTTTAAATACTTAAGAGTAGTTCGATTTAAGAGCATGCATTCGGAACAGATTAAATTCGTAAGCTGAGGTACCACTGTATTCATCATGGCAATGGAGTGCTCTTGTCTGCTACCTTTGCTCCCAGTTTTGTTGCTCTCTTTCACATGGATCTAGTTTATCTAGAAGTTGAGTCATGGCCACTGGACTTCTTTTCTTGTGAGATTGAAACATTTCACTACTCAGCCATGCAGCTTTGTCAGTCTCACAGAAAAGAAGGCCAGTTGCCATGACTCAGCTTCCAGATAACCTCACCTGGATGACTGAGAATCTTCACAGAGACACACTATATATCTCTCTGGCTGGTTAGCTGAGTGGTTTAGGATTCTGGTGGTGGAGCTGGGAGTTCGATTCCCCACTGGGTCTCTTGGGGGGAAGAATCAGCCTGGGTGGCCTAAGGCCAGTTGCACAGTCTCAGGGTACACCCAGAGGAAGGGAGTGGTAAGTCTCTTCTGTGCATTCTCTACCTAGGAAAGCATCAAAAAGTTGCTATGTCAGCGATTGTACATGATTTTTATAATATATATAAAATCCGTGTGTTTATTTGAGAGTGCACAATAACAATTTGAGAGAAATTGTAGAAGAAAAGGGGGAGAGAGAACATTTTTTAAAAATCCTAGTTTTTCATCACCAGTAAGATAATTTGAATTAACAGCAGGCTTTACTCTGAGAAAACCCTTGATGCTCTTGTTGTACACTAGACTGTGCGATATTAAAATAGGGACAGAACATAACAGTGAGTATCCTGTTTATCTTGGGAGTCGCAACCTGTGTAAAGTTATACGGGAGGCTTAGGAGAAATTCTCTTGAGCCAGTATTGATCAAGATATTGATTAAGCTTGGAGCCGTTTGGTCCTTCCTTCCTATATACATTTCAAAACTGCAGCATGAGAAAAACAAAAAGCTATTATCTTTTTAAAATACCTGTTACTTTACTTTTTCACTTTATTTGAAATTGATATGCCACCAGCTTGTATGAGACAACTCATGGCATAGAAGGAATCATGGCCAACCCTGCACCTCGTGACTGGAACAATGGGGAATTTCTCCATTTTGGGGATAAGAGATTCCCTCTGCCCTTGAGATGCCACAGAGGTCAACGTTAGAATTCTTTTTGTCACCTTGCATACCTTCTGTGGTTTATGTGACTGGGGGGGGGCATTTCTGTGCTGGCATAATTGCCTATTAGATAAATTAATTAACCAATGGTTCCTTTCTGCCTTTGAAGTTTATGAGAGCCCCTCCTCTCTGTCACATACCTTTTCACCTCTCTTTTGTCTGCTGGCTGCAGTTGCTTGTTTGCTGTTGATCTATTCTGCAGGTGTGCAGTAAAGACACCAGTCTTTCAATCAATTGTTATTAAAGACATGTTATTTTATTGTTTATCCTACCAATGTCTCAGTTATTGAGTTCCAATTAGTGAAAGGGGACAGACTTTGCACAACTTGTAGCTGTTCTGCTCTGTGGATCTCTGTACTTCTACCGCACAGGAAAAGAGAACTTTACCAAAAATTCAAAACTCTGTAACATCTCTACCTGTGCCATGTCTGATGTTATGTTTACACAGTGCATAGGGAATACGGATACCCACTATTTCTTTATCTTTTTGCCATTCCTATATCTTTTTTGTCATCTCTAATACAATCTCAAAATCCATTGACCAGACATCAGTTTGCTGCAAGATGGCAAAAGCATTGCCCTCTAGATCAGGACTGGAGCTCAATGAAAAGAGGTCTGCTGCCCATCTCTTTCCGTTCCAACATGGGCTATGTGTCCAAAATGAATTGGCTCTCCTGTCGTATTTCTGTTGAGTTGTAGATGCCTCGTCATTTGGGGCTGGTCACCAATGCGACAATGAAAGCAGGATCTCTGTCATGGCAGGACCTCTGTCATGGCAGCAGTCTAGTTCTTTAAAGTCTTCCCGAGAGGAACCCTTTTCTAGGTGTCCTTTCAGGGTGATTCTTTAGCAACTCCGGTTACTGTATTAATCTTCACTATTGGCTGAGATCAGTGTAATATCAGAGACCTCGGCAGTGTGACAAGGTTATTACATTGGATCCCTGGAGGATGTGGCAAAGGCGCTTCTTTCGGTTGCGAAACCATTTTTTCATTTTATTGGGTAGCGTTTTCTGGCAATCATAATTGGCTCCCTGTAGCTATTTTATTAATGTTCTGAGTGGAGAGTATCCAGACAACTTTCTCTTGGAGGGCCTTTGAAGGAAGCAATGCAGGGCAAAGGTGGGAGGAAAACTGAGCCTTGTGGCGCAGAGGTTAAGTGCCTATACTGCAGGTAAAACTGTGCTCATGACCTGGGGATCTATCCCAGGTAGCAGGCTCAAGGTTGACTCAGTCTTCCATCCTTCTGAGGTGGGTAAAATGAGTACCCAGCTTGCTGGTGGTGGTGGGGATGTGTAGCCTACATACTGTTATTATAACTGTAAAGCGCCCCGAGACTACTTGAAGTGGTGTGGGGCGGTATATAAGCAGACCACTTGGCTTTGTTTTGCTTTGCTTTTTTTAGCTCCATCCATTAAACAGCCATACATTCATGCAATAGCATGCCAGTTCAGACCACCTCTATCCCAAGTCCAAATCCTGGTTGCTACCTTAAGTCTATCGTCTTGCAAACCCAAGAGCACAATAATGGTTGACTTGGAATGGATAACTTTTTCTGCTTGTGAAGCTATCACTAAATTATATTAGAACCATGACTTAATAAAGGAAGATTTAGTTTCGCTTGTATTGGAAGTGTAACAGTGGTTTTTTTTTAACTATTTGCCTTGACCCAAATTTTATACCATTTTTATGTGATGAAATGTTCTAGAGAACTCAAAAGCTCATCTTGTCATTTGACTATTGGGTGATCTAATAAAGCAGTGGTTCCCAGTTCTAGATCCTGAGAATTCCCAGAAATCTGAGCCAGCACAGGTAGAGGTTAACGTTTCTGGGAGTTCTAGTCCAAGAACATGTAGGACCCAAAGTTTGGAACCACTGCGACAGAGCTATTGCTCAGACTTTGTTGCTGTTTCTGTGAATGGATCAGATTTGTTGTTGTTGTTGTTGTTGTTGTTGTTGATGATGATGATGATGATGGGTTAACGGGTCAGATTTTTCCGCCATTTCGTTTGTTAGTTTAGATTCTTAAGTCTCAAGGAGGGCTCCTTTTGTGTTTGGTATTTAAATTCATTTCTTTGATTAAATTTCATATTATGGTCTCTTTGTGTTGATATTTGCTTGCAAGTTGCCCAGAGTAGTAGCTTCCTCACTAGATGGGTTGGTAAACATTTAAAAATGAAAGAAAAAATGTTTCTTTTGTCAAGCTTGTTGCAATTTGTGCAAAATTGCTCTCCATTAGAGACGGAGACTTACTGTGCTTTGGCGCTTTGGTGGATCAGGCCTATAGGTGTTGCTAAGAGACCCCAGATCCTGTGCCCTGCCTTCTCCTGCAGTGGCCACTCAGAGGAGGAAGCAGGATCAGGAAGTGTGTGGCACTGCTTCTGATGGGGGCACTTGTGTGAATAGGCAAAGCTCGGGATTCAGGGTGCCTGCACATCACCTGCGGGCCCAGTCTGTGGAGGTGCAGTACCATCTCTGCTCTCTGTCATCTTCTCCCATTATGAAGATTAGCACACATAAATAGCAAGCAGAAAAAGGACTGGCAGACTGATCGCAAAGATGCCAAGAACCCATTTAATGCTTCTACTCTTTAAGAATCCCTGCTGCAAGGCAGCAGTTCAATATTGCTCCTTGAAGGACATTCACAGGAACCAGTCTTACAAATGCTGTTCCCTCTAAGTTCAGTTAATCTATCTATCTATCTATCTATCTATCTATCTATCTATCTATCTATCTATCTATCTATCTATCTATCTATCTATCTACCTAGCTAGCTACCTAGCTAGCTACCTAGCTACCTAGCTACCTAGCTATTTATTTATTTTTTGCTTCTTCACATTTAGCACATGAATACAAGAGAAGCAGGCACTTACATCCTTAACTGCTCTGTTTTTTTCCTTGGGATTAAGTCCTACTAAACATGGTAGGAACTTTTAAAAGTAGATGTGCTCAAGATTGCATGGCTAGAGAGTCAAATGATTTCAGACCAGTTTGTGATGGCTTCTCCTTGACTGCATGTGAAGAACAGGATGGACCACTTGTGATACGATACGTTTTGGTTGATGGTCTTCAACAGAGATGGGGATGAATCAATAAAATCATGATTGCTCATGATTTGTATTTCATCAGGGCTGCGAAAAGGACGAATTGACAAATTTCCAGTGGCAAATTGATGATTCAATGAACTTATTCTGCTTTAAAATGCTATAAAATTGCTCCAGAGTTACTTAGAGGTACCAAATTTGGAGGGAGGCACCCGCAGACTCTCCTATACATACCTTAAAAGCTTGGTGAAAATTAGAGTTTATACCTCTGATCTATGCACCCCCAAATAGGGGACCCCAAGGAGTTTCACCAGGCACCTAAAGTCAACAAACTAGCAGAGAGGCTTCTCCAAACTGTCCTCTACAATTCCTCTAAGATTAGTGAACACAGAGTTTCAGACATCTGAGTTAGATACCCACAAAGTGGCCCCTTAGGAAAGTGCCCTATAACAACTGGGTTGGGGGAGACCCAATCCTCACCAAATATTAGAGGGGTTATAGAGGAAAATCAGGGAAAGCTTCCCTCCAAATCTGGTGTCTCTACATGCCTTGGGGGCATTTTTATGGCTTAAAGAAGTAACAAATCTAAAATTGCTATGAATTCATCAATTCGTATTTGTCGGGGAACTTCATTTATGATGAATACAAATCAGTGAATTTTGGCAAATTGACCAAATTCATCAGAAAATGTGAATCATTTTTCAATTCATCCCCATCAACAGTGTTGAAGGAAACTTGTGTCAAGTCATTCTATCTGCACTTACAGTGTATGTGTGTGCATATGTATGTGCATAAATGTTTCACTTTGCAAAGGAAAACTGCATTGATTTTATTCAGAAACAGGAGTTTTTCACACATATTTTGCAAAAGTTGTAAAAAGCACATTATAAGAAATCCACTGTGGGTGCCAGATCTTGCTCCAGAGCTGAGATCTCTCAAGGGGAAGGGAATAAGTTTTAATGAATATTCAGAAATTTTCTTCTGTGACAAAGGGTATCTTGGTTATTAGCCTTGGTAATATTCTTTAGAACAACACATGAACAAAACAATGATTACTTTGTGTGATTCTTATTAGCAGAAAAAAGTGCATTTTTAGATAAAAAAAACATGCACTATGCATTAGATTCCTTGCATTTTGCATAAAATACTGGCTTTTTTTTTTTTAAAGAAGGGGGGAAATCCCAAAATGCAGTTCCACCCCTGTATCTGCTGATTCACCATTTGCAGATTCAGTTATCCACGGTTGGTGAGGGGCAGTGCAGCAAAAGGGGCAGTGCGGCAGACTGGGCGATGGGTGGTGTGAAGTGCCAGGCCAGAGGTGGCATGAACCCACCTCTTTTGCACCTGGCACCTCTCCATCCCCGCCATTGCTGTCACCGTTGTCACCCTCAGATAAGAGCATTTGTTATTATCTGCTGATTTCATTATACACGGGATGGCCTGGAACCAATTCCCCCGCAGATATCGGGATCCTACTGAACAGGGTTTTTTGTCTTTTTGGGGGGGGCAAAAACCACTTTTGTGAAATGCATGCAAATTAGGGCAAAAATGCAAAAACAAAATACATTCAAAAATCTAACACTCTCAACCAGCTGAGAGACTCTGTTCTCACTCTCATCTGCAAGATCAAAATGTGTAAAGATTTACATCCTGTAGGCTGGATAATTTGTGCAGTGTTGTCTCAGTTTTATTGAGATGGCCATCACCGTTATAATCTGAGTGATGCTGAGGTTGCTTCATATTTTATTTTCAAGATGTAGGACTTGCCTTAACCAGGCATTTCATTGCCAGATGCAAAACCAGAGAACAGCTCTATAGCTTTATACGGTGGTACCTTGCATAAAGGAATTAATTCGTTCCAAATAAATTATGTTAAGCAAATTTTCCTGTATACAAATTTGCCATAGGAATGCATTGAAAACAGAGTGATCCCATTTTTATGTTGTACAGATTTGCCCCATAGGTGATTCTGTTAAGCAAATTTCCCCTATCTCCGGAATTTTTATGTTGTACAAATTTTATGTCATCCAAACTGTTTGTTATACGAGGGTGCTCTGTAATTCCCATTATGGCATGAGATGGGTGAATGGGCATTGCGGGATGGCCAAACTAAAGTGGTCAAGGCAAACTAAGGGCCTTTTTACACGACCTCTAAACTCCGCCGCAAATGGCTCCCAGCTCCGGAGCTTAAAATTGTTTACCCACCAGCTCTGGAGTTTACTGAAAATTAAGTGTGACCATGCCCACCTAAGCGGGTCCCAGCGCACTTTTCATGTACCTGCTCTCCAAGCGTGAAAAATCTTGATGCGGATGTGCCGGGCTCTCCTCGCTTCTTTTTGTTGTTGTTTTTTTGCCTCCCGCCCCTTTAAGAGAAGGAACCAGGAAGTGACGGGGCTCCCAGCAGCTTCCACCGGCACCGGGAGGTAAGCCTTTATTCTTTTGTCCCTTTTTTTCTCCCTCCCCTCACGCAGCCAGCAGCCAGGAAGTGCGGAGGGGTGGGGATGCACGAAGAGCGACAAACCCCTAAGATCTCTGGTCCGAATTTAAATGACCAGCGGATCTTAGGGGTCATGTAAAAGCGCCCTAAATAGGGTCACTGAAGCTTTGTTAAGGTTAGATAAAGAGCTGCATTGCAATCCTTGCATCCACATGCAAAGATCAAGTGGCTTCATATCTGAAAACCTTGCCATTCTTCAATTGATCCTGTTTAGCATGATCAATATCTTTCCCTTTAAAAGGAAAGATCCATTAACTATACAGTATTAATAAGTGAGAAGTGATCTTTCCCTTTAAACCTTCTTTGCCACTGACCTTTGGAGAGGAAGGGAGGGGAAGTTTTGCATTTCTTTTTAATGGTTCCTAACTGACACAGCGAATCAGTGATGTTTTGACATGACTTTAAAAAAACACTTTCAAAGGGCTGTTGATACATCAGCAAGAATTAAACAGAAATTGAAAACTTATCCCCCGCCGTTTCCTCCAAAAAGAGCTGTGTATATGCTACCAGTCAAGTAGCTTCCATAAAGGTGGAGGCAATCAGCTGCTATGTTCAATCCAAGAGATTGCACGCACCCAAATCAGTCCAAAAGTGAGCAATCCTACCCATGTCAGAAGGCTCTGCCTCCTCTGTACATCTCTGCCTCTCCAGCACAGCTGGCTGGCTGGGGTTTCAGGCCCTTCATTCATTTAATGTGGCATCAGTGATGGCTCTAGTGTAAAGTTAGTTTGAACAGCTCAGCTGAGTCTTGGACCAGATTGGATTAGAGATGTTATTAATTCTTGGAGGACTCATAAGAAAGTATTACTGAGAAAGGAGCAGAACATTAATGGTGCTTTCAGTGAGATTTGGAAAATATGGCATCAAATGAGAATCTGCCCATTTGTTCAGAATTGGTAGCCTGGGAGGCTGTTAAGAATCCAGTTAAGACTGCAGGCAGCCTTTCTGATAAAGTCTGGGTTCTGGATTGACTCGTGACCTTTTGCTTCCTAAGAGGAAAGGAAAAACATCCCTTTCCACCCTGAACACATCTGTTCTGATCTAATTTTGGAAAACAAAACAAGTTAGGCAAGTAGGTAATGGGAGGAAAGAACACGAGATAATGCCTGGGATCTCAAGATGGAACAAAAACAAAGCCCTGCCAGAAGTTCTGGAGACTTGCTACCAAGAGTTGACTATATTGGATTTGATGGAGCCATGGTTGGTCTCAAGATAAAGGAGGGTTTCCATGTGTTGGGCACCAACTCCCAGGACTCAGTAAATAGAAAATTAAAAAGGCATCTTCTCCAACTTCTTGGTGGAGAACATAATGCACTCCAACCCACCTTGGTCCATGTATAGAAGACTGACAATTGGACGGCATAATCCAGAGCACTAGAAAGGAGCATGTGTGCCACTCCTTAGAAAGTACCAGACTAGCTATTTGCAACACAGAACTCCACATTATCATTCCCTGCTCCTCAGCATCACCGGCCTGAAGTGGAGTTTCCATCCAACGATTGAGTCTCACAGCTGCTGAGATAATTAACCTCCACTAATTTGTGGACATCTTCCTGGTTAAAGCTTTTTAAACCCTAGGCGTGCAGACAGGTGATTCTGATTTGCTGATGATTTTTTTTTTTAGCAAATATAAAAAATAAAAAATGAGGAGGAATTCGAGTGAAGAGGGCCAAATACCTCTTTTCGAGGTGAGGAATATTTGGATCTCCAGATTTTTCAAATGCAGCTTCCACAATTCATGGTCATTGGCTAAGCTGAATGGGCTTGGTGGGAGATGCAGGTTAAAAGATTTGAAGATCCAACCTTTTCCCCAACCTGCCTTGTTTAGAGCAGATATCTACCCCCATATTCTGCTTTTTGGGGAAGTTTGTGATAGGAACTTGGTTGCATGATCACTCTCTCTCTCTCTTGTGTTCTCCAGCATCTGGTATGTGAGTCCCATTGGTCCTTATAGGTGTATCCTCCAAACAGATCCCGTTTCAAACAAATCGACCAGGATTTCTGACTGTCAATAGTTTAACAACAGAGAAAAGCCTCCCTTCTCCCTGGTGTTAGCTGGCTTTGGCTCCTTTGGAGTTGTGGGGTGGGCTAAGAGAGGAATACATGTATGCATAAAAGGATTTTCATGTGTGAGTGGTAGTTTTAGTACCAACTAGGCCGCAACTATGGTCTGTGTCTCCCAGGACAAACATGGATTCCGCTGCACAACCCACCCCAGAATGAGAGCTGCAGAATAATACAGAGTACAAATGCTATTTTGCCATTTTGCCCTCCACCCACAGCACAGCACCCAGGGCAAATGCCCTGCCTGCCCCCACCCCACCCCCAGTTGCGGCCAAGAGTACCAAAACCAATTTTTAAAAACTTGCTTCTTCATTTATTTACTGGAATGTACTGGTTTCCTTCACTTGACTGAATTCTTTTTATGTTCCCAGAAAACCATTTCCCATGCAGTTTACATAAAATGGGGCCTTCAGGGGTTAAACACATCACATGTTCCAAAGATTCTGAAATATGAGTTACAATGATGTGATCATTGTTGTGTTGTGCATTCTAGGTGGCCTGAGTTGATCCCTGGTTGCACTTGATTCAGTTTTCTGTTCCATTCTTTGAGGTAAATGCTTTTGTTTCCTGAGGCAGTGATAGATAGTGAATTATTTTCCTACGTGGTCTAATCTTCTGCCTTGCTAAAATACTGGAGTTGGATTGTGGTTAGATTTGCATGTCAAGTTGATACTCACACAACTGTCACTGCAACGTTGAACCTAAGAGTGGGTGGTGCCTTTTAAGGGAGCACTAAACACCAAACAAATTGGAAGCTTTCGTGGAGAACATTCCTCTTCTTCAGCTTTGGCACAGCCCCTTTATGGAGACAGTGCAGAAAGAGTGTACACCAGAGTCCAAAAATGGATGGTACAGGTCTTGGAGAGTTGATGCTGGACCCATTGAGGCTGTGGTCTCCAGCCTCTTTACTGACTGGTTTGGAATTTTTACGCCATCCTCTCAGAACCAAAAGGCTGCCAATTACTCTGTGATTTGTCCCGCCAGCCCACCTCCTCCTCCACCACCACTCATATTGCTTGCTTTGCAACCATGGGTTTTGTAGGTTTTTTCTTTTATTTTTTGTTTGCTGTTGGGGGTGGGGGAAAAACAACCTAAAGACATAGCAACCTCTAGCACAAGTTAGGGATTGTAATTTGGTTTATCCACCACCTTGAATTTCAGTTGCACTGATTTTGGTCTTGCATTGAATCATTGTGTATGATGCAAAGCAGTTCTTCCTATTTAAGCAGAGTAGATTCTTCCTCACTAAAAATTGATTTTAAAAAGGGGGGCAGGATCCACCCTTGGATTAGTAGAATCCAGGAGAATTTGGAGGGCAAAGTGGTCTCTCCTTCTCACTACAGCCCCTGTGCCTCCACCAGATGTGCTCCAGAAGACCGGGATACCTTCCACAATTGTTTGTCAGATGGCTCTGAAGTTATTCTTAACCACTGCTGTCATAGAGACTGTGCTACAGTGTATGGACCCATTGACCTACCTATTGACTGCTTCAATACGATGGTCCTAGGAAAAGATTTGCAGCTGAGACTTAGGACCAATTTACCAAATCTAGGCTGTGTCTTGGAATAGAACAGGTCCTCTGATTCCAGTTTCAGAAAGGGTGGGGTTAAACCTGCAGGAACAGGAAGGATGGAACCTTTCCCATGTTCACCTTGAGAGGTTGGAGGGTGTGGAGAAAAGTGCTGAGCACTTACTATTTTATCAACAGACAGGGATGGAACGGTCTAAGGGGTGGAGTAGTGACCATTCTCCGACAGGGAGTTTGCAGTCACAGGAGCAACACAGCTGTCATGTAATGAATCAGCTTCTGGGTCCCTCTAGCCCAGTGGTTCCCAAACTTCCTAATGCTGTGACCCTTTAATACAGTTCTTCATGTTGTGGTGACACTTTGCCCTGCTTGGAAGAGGCCAGAAGCCCCCTTTGGCAGGCCACTGGCATAGGTGCCATAGAGAACTTCCCTCTACAGGCACCCTCAGCCAATCGCAGCCTCCGGTGCCATTGAGTGACATCCCCTCCAACCTACCAAGCTGTAATTCACTCTTTCTGCCCTCCTCCCCTCTTCCTCCTGACCAAAGCCATTTGTGACTTCACTGGCTCATGGTGACCCCCTGTGAAATGATCATTACCCCCCCCAAAGGAGTCCCGGCCCCAGAGCAGCAGCTCTCTTGTTTCAAATGGGATTCTTTCCCAGTCAGTGACACCAGGCTCAGAGCTGAACCAGAGTTTCTCTGCATGCATCACAGAAGTGTGACCCTCGCCACAAGAGGGCTATGTGAATTTTAAAAATGGAAGAGAGAGTCTACCAGCTAAGGCTGGTAGGCCCATATTGGTTCCTGGTTTCTAGATCTGGTCTAGACTGGGCCAAGGCACCACCTCTTCTCCCAGTTTATTTCTGCCTATCAGCTGCACCTACAAGTGTCCCAGAGCGACACTACATTGCAACCTTGTGGAAACAGGGCAATTGCATGTGCTGCCCTTTAGCCCTTTCTGAAAAATCACATCCCCCCCCATATGATTATCCCAGGGAATGGCTGCAATGTATCAATGCAAACTAATATACAAGGCTCAAATGGAGTTGCATATCGGAATTAACATGTTAATTAGCTGCCCATTTCTTCTGTTTTCACAAGGTCCCTTCATTATCACCACCACTTATTATTCAAAGGTGCCATTCTGTTTATGCTAATTTCAAAATTATTTCTACTTTTTTTTTGCTTTAATAACTATTTATGACTCCTAGAAAAATACACCTAATTAATACCTAGGCACAGTGCTGCAATTAAATGTTAATCAGATTTGATTTCTGGAGTAATGCACCAGCAATCTCCTAATCTCCTGAGTTACAACTTGATGGAAACTAGATTATTCTAGTTATGGAGTTCATGATTCAGAAAATGTGGTGGTGGCGGTGGCTGGGAGAGGGGTCCCTCCCTCCCTCCCTCTCTTTCTTCTTCCATGCAAAGTTTGCTTCCATGTGGCCCTTCCTGTTTTATATATTGTCTTGGCTTCAGCCCTCCAAAAAGAGAAATTCCCTTCAAAATTGAGATGTGATCATGACAGCAAAACAAAATGAACGACAAAGAGTCAGAGATAAAAATAAAAGTAAAAAGGACTGCTGTCTCCAGTGCATATTGACCTGTCAAAATGATCTAAATTTAGCAAAGGATTTTCTTTTAAAAAAAAATAACCGGAAGACAGCAGAACTTTGCCAGCTTCCCTCCCTCTGCCTTTCAGTGTAACAGGAGCAGGCAGTTGAGGCAAGCGTGAAGAGAGCGTGAACTTTTAACCTAGACACCTTTCTCAACAAAGTCCTGGCTGGAATGGTGCCTTCTGAGTGCAAAGTTGGGGCTTTCCCTGTAAATCTTTTGGAGAAGAGGAATCCTGTTCAAATGCTCATATACCCCCCTGTATGTTAGGCATCCCGCTTCTTTCTGTGAACGTGTTAGCGATCCACAAGCAAATTGAAGCTAGTTCAGGAAAAGGTATCAAGGATGATAGGGAACAGAAAACCAAGCCCTGTGAGGAAAGACTACAAGAAGTGGGCACGTTTAGCCTTGGGAAAGGAAGACCGAGAGGGGAGGTGGTAGCACACTCTTCAAATGCTTGAAAGGTGGTCATACAGAGAAGGGGCAGGATTTGTTCTCAGTCATCCCAGAGCGAAGGAGATGTCATAATAGATTCAAACCACAGGACACCCACATTAGGCTGAATATCAGGAGAAACTTCTTAACTGTTAGAGTAGTACAACAATGGAATCGGTGAACTCGCAAGGAGGAGGGCATACCAGTGTTGGAAGCATTCAGGAGTGGGAAAGCCAACTGTCAGATCTACTTTGATTCAGATTCCCTGCCTTGAGCCTGTGGTAGGACCTGATGGCCTTATCAGCCACTTCCAACTCCATTATCCTATGATTCTGTGATCATGACTGGTTTGGGCTCTCAGAACAAACTTGGTGGCTAAAGTGGCTGAATCCATACCTCTAGTACAGTGCTTCCCAACCTTGGTTCCCCAGGTGTTCTTGGACTAAAATTTCAAGAAGCCTTCACTATTAACTGTTCTGGCCAGGTTTTCTGGGAGTTGTAGTCCAAGCACATCTGGAGAACCAAAGTTGGGAACCACTGCTCTAGTATATGTGCTCCAATCCAGAATCATTGCAATTGTGACTTACCAGTTTATCCAAAAGATGGAGGTTTCCTGTGCTATCTTTTTACTTTGTCTCAGAAGATGGAAACTTGTGTCCACCTGGAGCACTGGTTCTCAACCTGTGGGTCCCCAGATGTTCCTGTACTGCAACTCCCAGAAGCCTCCAATGCTCGCTGTGCTGGAAGGGGTTTCTGGGAGTTGCAGTACAGGAACATCTGTGGACCCACAGGTTGAGAACCACTGACCTAAAGGTTATTGAACATCTCCTGAAACTCCCATCATCTTTCTTCATTGCTAGAATTGATGGGAGTTGCAATCCAACAATAATATCAGGAGGGTCACAGTTCCTCTCTCCTCCTTGACCTTGGCAGTAAGACTTCCATATTAAGTTATTGTCCTCTGTGAACCCTATCCCACCCCAGACAGTCCTTCCTTCATGGGGAAAAGTCAGTTGTGTGGGGGTGGGTTACAGAACAGTGCTGACATGCTGCTTTCCTGACCAGTGTCCCACTAAGCTTAGACTGAGTGGGAACTAGTGTCAGCATTGTCATTGTAGAAGTGATGATCTCTTGGAACCCACCTCTGCTTGTGATCCACCTCTGCCTGTGATGCTTGGGGAAACAGTGTGAATACTGGAGAGTCTTCCCACTCAGCTGAAACCCCATAGGATGCCACCTCTCCCTACAAGGACTCTTTACCCCAAAGGATGCATTCTACACCTTTATGTACTCCTTCCCTATGTTGAAGTGGCATTATGTGTGTGTGGGGGGGTGAAATAAAGTAATCTAGGTCTTTTTCAATGTTCTGCAAAACATCTGGCATCCCTTCACACTCAGTGAAGACCTCTTAATCTGACAGATTGTGGGTCTCATCGTATTTGACATTCTTTCCGCTGCTCAGTGGGAGATTGCTTCTTCTGGGATATTGAGCTTTGAGTGTTCTTGTCACATGATCCCATAAGGTCTTCAGCTGATTAGGGTTGATTTCCTATGGTGATAACCAGAAAGCATTTCAGAAATGTGTCTTCTGTAAGCTGGTGGTCTGTGCTGTTTTCTGCCCTGCCCTTTCTTATACAATGATATGTCTAGAAAGATCAGGTGGGGCTGCCTGAGTTTGAGTGGGATTCATGTGTGAAAACATATCAAATTCTTCTTTAGGTCTGTAGACTGCCTTGATAGTGATGAACATGATTTGTTGTTGTTTTTAAAATCACAGTAGGAATGTAAAGAAAACTGGCAAAATTATTCGTCCTCACCATGCAGGAGACATTGAGAATTTTCAACCCCAGTGAGATTCCTCAACTCTAGATGGTGAAAAGACCCTTGGGGTAATGGTAGGTAATAGTACTTTGTACAAGGACAGCCCTTAAAATCCTAATTTAGGCATAGAAATAGGACAGAATATGTTGATTTATGACCCTTGATGTAAAGCCCGTCAAAGGGCTGCCCACAACTTTTCATTGATGGGGGCCACCACCTCACATGTTAATGCCCTAATTTCATAATAGGCAAATACCTGGAGTGCCACTCACCCTTTCAGGTCCCTGTTTTAGGACTCAACAGTAGGAGAAACAGTCCAATAAAATGTTAATAAAAGTGTGGTCCATTATTAATCCCAAAATGTGTCTCGTCTCTTTATTTCAGGCTGGCTGGACAAAGCCTATTCTCTCTTATAGTTGTCGTGAGTTTTTTGGGCTGTTTAGCCATGTTCTGGAAGCTTTTCTTCCTGACATTTCACCAGACTCTGTGGCCAGCATCTTTAGAGGGAAAGGACCTCAGCCTGAAAAACTCAACAACTATCAGATCCCAGCTGTGAAAGCCTTTGAGAATACCCCTATTCTCTCTCTCTCTCTCTCTCTCTCTCTCTCTCTCTCTCTCTCTCTCTCTCTCTCTCTCTCTCTCTCTTTCTCTTTTCACAGCTATTTGAGCTTGGATACTATCCCTCCCTTGCAATGAAAAGTCACAGTCCTGGGCACTGTCCTTGTATCTGTGCCATCTTGTTTGTGCCTCTTCATTCACAAAAAGGCTGACTGTTCAGAACGCTCATCGTGCAACTCCACCTACGCAGTTTTGCCACCCATGTGAATAAAAAAATAATTCTTGAAGAATCCCCTGGTGCAATATACAATTTCCTTTGAGATGCTTCCCTGGAGGATTCGGAGCATGTATTATGCTCTTGTCTCAGAGAGATTAAATGCTAAAGGAATTGCAATTTAATGTTGCTGTGCCTTATTTCCATCTACCTCCAGCTCTCCCTCCTTTTCCCCTTCTTCACCTATTTTTCTTTTCAATTTTGGCTCTGTGGGCGTGTCTCATGGGGTTTGTGCTTCCCTTACTGCCCTGCTCTGTTCCAATCCTCTCTTGGTTGCCCTTCAGTGGTGGGGCTCATGATCCCCATTTGTTTCGGGTTTTCAAGTCAAGGTCTATTTGCTTTTGCATCATGATTGTTATCAGCCCCTTTTTTAGCTGTCAGGCCTCAGTCAGAGCCCCCCCCCTCCCTCTCCAGACTCTCAGGGGGCTCTGGTGAAAGGTGGACATCTGGAACATTGGTGATATCATCAAAAGGCGCCGAGCGAGAGTAATGAGAACAGGTGAGAGTCTTCCAAGGGGAAAGGAAAGAGTGGTGCCTTTAGTTCCTTAGCCTTTGAAACAAATTAACTTTTTTTCCCAAAAACATTAAAGGGCACATTTAGGAAAAAGAAAAATGTTAAAATGTCAGTCCATGCCCCAGTTCCAAAGATAGGGCGACTACTACGTTATTGAGAGTGCATGATGGACACAAAGTAGGCCTGAGCACAGAGTATGTCTGTGAAGATTCTCAGTCATCCAGGTGAGGTTATCCCAAAGGTGAGTTATGGCAATGGGACTTCTTTTCTTGTGAGACAGAAACATTTCACTGCTCGTCCAAGTAGCTTTGTCAGTCTGAGGAACATTGATGGGAGGGTTCCGATTTATAGTTCTCCTTGGTTTCACACCACCCTGGTCTGAATAGGCTCATTGGGTGTACTATACATTGGAAACCTCACAGCAACATTATGCCCTTGTGGATCATGGGGGTACAAATTTGGCCCCCAGAAGCTTGGAAGTTGCCAACTCCCCTTCATATAGGCCCAACTGTGAGCTCATTATAATAAATTGTGGAATGTAGTTGAAGAATAAGTACTTTTTATCATCAGTTAGAGTTGGTGCTTTTAATCAAGCAATTGACAAGTTAATTAAGTAACCATGATAAACATTTTTGTGATACCATCTCTCTTTTTGGTGGAGGAAAGTTGAGGCTGATGGTTATGTGTGTTTTGAGAGGCCAGCTACCCAAACAAACTGTGAAGTATAATTTTTCCCATTCACTTTTATGCTTCTTGTGAATTATCCACGATCCCATATTAATGTGTTTTGTATAATGAAAATCTGCTTGATACATGATGTAACCTTTAGATGTAAACGTGATAGTACACCCTTCAGGGACTTGGGCTAAGCGTACTTTCTAGGAATGCAGTTTTCTTTCTTTATACGCTGGATTTGTGTAGTAATCTATATAGAAGTGCTGGAGAAAATGATTTATCCAGATTCATTATGATTGCAGAACTGATAAAAAGTGTCATGTTTCATTTGGAGGATATTACATATGCACATAGTTTTGCTCCAAAAAAAAAGAGAGAACACCTCTCTTTCTTCCCTCTCTATGTAGCTCTATCGGAATTACATCTCTGATACCCTTTAATAGACTATTTCATTAT
The DNA here is from genome assembly GCA_029282475.1 of Phrynocephalus forsythii. NCBI lineage: Eukaryota > Metazoa > Chordata > Lepidosauria > Squamata > Agamidae > Phrynocephalus > Phrynocephalus forsythii. The sequence goes on along the minus strand of JAPFRF010000002.1, from coordinate 131,350,235 downwards.
AGCTGGTTTCTAGAATCTATTTTGTATCAATGCATTGTTTCATTTCTAAATTGAGATATTTATTACTTTCAGTAATGAGCATGGGTTCATTCATAAAACATTTACTCATAAACCTGTGTAATAGAGAGAGTACTAGCAGTGTTCAATTATCAAGAAGGTCGCTTTTAATGTCTTTCTCTTGCTACATTGAACCAAAGGAGAGAATTTTGGCCAAATAAATAATAATACTTAAAACGGCATCATACTTGCAATGACTGATTATTTTTAATCTGCACTTCTTTTCTAGTGAGCAGATATACCATTGGCTGGACCCAAGGAGATCAAGTTCAGTTGATTTCTTTTCATTTAATTGATAATGATATGTCATATATTGATAATAGGTCAGGTTAATTGCTGTCTTCATTGCTGTATGGCTGTGGTAATGGCGTGGACTAGGCTTAGGCTCAACCTGGAGAAGACAGAGGTTCTGTTCCTTGGGGGGGGGGTGTCCAAATGGGTACAGTGGCCCTCTTCCCAGTCTGGGTCTGGCATTGTCCCTTGAAATCCCGGGTAGCAGCTGTTTCCAGGGTGGCCTTTTACCAATTTAGGCTTATTGCTCAGATCCACCCGTGCCTTGACAGGGACTCTCTAAGTATGGTAGTGCAAGTGCTGGTCATCTCGAGGACAGAGTATTGTCAACATGGGGTTTCCCTTGACCCTTGTTTGGTGACTGCAGCGGGTACTGAATGTGGTGGCCAGATTGATGGTTGGTGCAGTCAGATTTGACCGCATCACCCCTCTTCTGCCTCGCCTGCATTGGCTACCCGTTGCCTCCTGAATTAGGTTCAAGGTACTGGTTTTGATTTACAATTCCCTCCATGGCTTGGGACCAGAGTATCTAGTGGCGTGTATCACCCAAAGAATAACTTCAGCCAAGCGCACCAGATCATCACAGGCCCTTTCGCTTCAAATCGCCACCCTTCAGGAGGCCTGCAAGGCTTTCTCATGGAGCCGGGCCTTCTCAGTGGCTGGCCTGACTCTATGGAACCATCTTCCTAGTCAGTGAAATAAGAACTGGGGAGCCCCTCTCGGCTTTCAAGAAACTTTTAAAATTTTTGCTACTTAAAGCCGCTTTTAGCGATTGCTAAGGCTGTTTGTTTGTTAGTCTCAGTTGTTCCCCCACTCGTCTGTTTTGTTCACCATCTTGTATACGCCAACTCATTTGCGTTTTTAATCTCTTTTATTTGTTACCTTGTGGCACATTCTGCTGTTTGTTTGTTTTTCTATGCTGTTCGCCACCCAGAGTTCTCAATGGGAAAGTCAGGTAGTTTATAAATGCAAATAAATAAATAAATAAATAAATAAATAAATAAATAAATAAATAAATAAATAAATAATCATGATGATGCTTTGTAGAACTAAGATAGTAAGCTGAACATGGAACATTCAGGTCTGGTTTACATGCAATAGTTTGCAGAGTAGGTGTGGGCCACTTTCAGCAGTCTGGAAGACTGCCCCCTACACACACACACCCCACATACCTCAGAGGGCACATGATGCTTCCAACATAAACAGACCCTTCTAGACTCTTTGAGGTATGGATGCAATTCTGTCAGGTTTTTGTTACCTATGGCCAGTTTCTCAGCAAGGCTTTGTGTACCCTAGATAATTTTGTGGTGGTTATTTTTCTAACTTCCCAATAATGGTAACTTTGTAATCAACATGTGTTGCCTTCTTTCATCTCTTTGTTCATTTGTTTGGCTGGCATTTAGACTTTCAACTGTTTCACAGTATATATTTCTTTTGTTGCACAAACTGCCCTGAGGATTAGATTGAAGGAAGGGATTAAAATGTCAACAAGAACTCTTATCCAGAAGAAAATGAAAGAGAAGAAAAGAGAAGAAATAATTTTCTTATGATTCTCATGTAATTTATAAGCCAGTATAAGGACTTCATAGGGGTGTGGTGGCTCAGTGGGCTAGACCGCTGAAACTGTCAGCTGCAAAGTGGGCAGCTCGGCGGTTCAAATCTTGGGTGCCACACAGCGGAGTGAGCTCTCGCTGTTAACCCCAGCTCCTGCCAACATATTGTGTAAATGCAAGTAGATAAATAGGTACTGCCATAAAAAGCAGGGAAGTAAACAATGTTCTGTGTGCAGAAATGTGTTCAGCCATGCCAGCCACATGGCCATGGACTTGCACAACACTGGCTGTTTGGCTTGAAAACGGAGATGAGCACCGCCCCTAGAGTCGGACATGACTAGCATGCATGTGCGGGGGGAACCTTTACCATTACCTATAAGGGCTTTAGCTGCCTAGATGCCCTAAGCACATCCGATCTTGCCTGATTTCGGAAGCTAAGCAGGGTCAGCCCTGGTTAGTACTTGAATGGGAGAACACCAGGGAATACCAGGTGCTGTAGGCGCCTGGAGTAGGAACTGGCAAACCACTCCAGTATTCCTGCCAAGAAAACTCCATGGACATGGAGTCACGAAGAGTCGGTCACATCTGTAATGACACACACACACACACACACATAAGGGCTTTATACTGATATTTGTACAAAGGAGTAAAACAAGTAAATTGCACAAAAATATGTGGGTAGTTCTATATCAAAGATTTATTAGAATAATGTCACATTGAACACTTGTATTTATAGTAGGGTTACTTGAATTAAGGACAAATTACAAACGATTACAAACTAAGCAGGGAAATGACAGAGTGATGTGGAACCACCAGTGATGAGAATATTGTTGTCATGGTCAACAGCATCAACTATTTTATTACTTTTCTGAGGGATGTCTGAACAGGATGCATTGTCTAGTGATGCTCCTTCAAATGGAGGATGGCTTCCTTAAAAGAGGACTCATAGACACCTAGCCCAACGGCAGTTCCCCATTCCACAACTGAAGGCAAAGTTGTGTTAATACGATTTGACCTTAAGAAAGCAAGCTTGGCTTTTTGTGGTTTTCATCATTGTGTTTGGGCCCAATACATTCTTCCTGTACATACTTACCCAGCATTGTTTCACTGAAATGTATGATCATATCTCTCCAATTCAAACAGGGTTTCTTCCATCTCAGGTGTATTGCTCAGTTGTGTCCCTACCTAGACATCAGGTCCCCGATCGCATTGGCCCAGGTCTTGGTAGTCTCAAGAACTGATGGCTGCAATATGCTGTATCTGGGGCTGCCCTTGTGACTGATACGGAAACTTCAGCAGGTCCAGCATATGGCAGCCAAACTAGTTAAAGGAATCAATACATATCAACGTATTTCCCCAATACTGGCTGCCTTGAACTGGTTGCCCATCCATTCCCATAATAGGTTCAAGGCAATGGTTTGACATGTAAAGCCCTAATTGGTTTGAGACTCCATCTAGGACATGGCGGAATTTCTTCTTCCAAGAAGGGCTGTCCATCCTATCCATGCATTTGGGGATTACAATTCACAGATGTCCCTAGATGTTGGGGTTCTCTAAATTTTGTTGCCCTCCAAAAAAAAAAAAAAAGCCTGAGCATCTCTACCCTTGTTAGAGCTCCAATGTTGTGAGCTGCAATGTCCTCAAAAGTAACTTCTCCCATCTTTGCAACTAGGTGATTTTGTTTTTCACTAGAGATGCTAAAATACCAGTTCAATTGTCTTGCTGTTCCCTGTCTGCTTGCCTTTTTGGAGATGTATATTCCCTTTGTGTTCAGAACGGTAACATACTTTTAACTTGGAGCGTGCTGATTTTCCTTTAAGAATTCATATTACTGTATTTATACTCTGTTTTTGCGCGCGCGCGTGCACACACACACACACACACACACACACACACACACACACATTTGTACCTTTTCATTTTTCTGTCTCTTTCCAAGATTGCAAGCTAATGAGGGGTTTGGTAGACACCCAGCAGCTGTGATAGCAGTGTGTCCTTTTATTTATTGATGGAAAATCTCTGAATGGAAGTGTGTCTATAATAGCGAAGTAACTCACCTACAGTTGGCATCAGTAAGAAGAAAAATAGCATCATTTGTTATATGAACCCTGGCTAGAACAGACCTTCTGCTACCTGCTTTAAGCTTTAACATAAGATGATACACTCTAAGGGATGTTTTTTTCACACATCAGGGGCCTTATTTCTGTTAAATCATTACCTTGCCTCAAAATTCTAATCAGGAAGGTATGAGATCATGTTTGATTATAAGGTAGTATGTTTAATGGCGCATCTAGTTTTGAAATGTTTTAAGCAGTGCAAGTGTCTCTAACATTAAATCCAGGCTGAGTCATATGCAACATCCTGAAATTTTCTTTGTACCTCTTCCATGATCTCTCTGGCCATTAGCTGGCTTTGCCTGACCAGACTTGGACACCAACAACATCTGGAGGGACACATGTTCCCCACCTGATTTAGTTAATAGTCAAAATCTTCTTACACAAATTGCACCAATGTAAGTATAATGAACTCACCAGTAGCAATAGATGGCCACTAATTAAAGTATCCCATTTTTGACTGAGTGGGATTATACTTAAACTATGAGGAATAGAAGTGGGGACTCTTTAATCAGTGGAAGTCTGTCCCTGAAAGTGATGTAATTTCCGTTATGCGAACATACCTTGTGCGAGAGGATATGAAGATCTTGACCAATGTTGTAAAGCAACTGTCATAGCATAGGAGCTGTATTACGTCTCTCTCTCTCTCTTTTTTTGGTGGGGAGGAATGAAAAAAAAATCTGATTTCCAAAAGTCACATCAAAAGTTTACAAAGGACTACAATAGACAGGGGAGCAACAATGTATTGTGTCAGACACATACATTCATAAAGAGTCTGCAAAGGCTTGCAGCTGGGAATTACAACATCCAGAAAATCAAATTAAGGAGCCCCGTGGAGCAGTGCTTAAATGCCTGTACTGCAGCTAAAACTGTGCTCATGACCTGGGGTTCAATCATGGTTGGCTCAGACTTCTGTCCTTCCGAAGTCTGGGGAGGGGGAAGCAATGTGTCGCCTGCAAAAATTAAATTGTAAGCTGCCCAGAGAGTGTTTGAAGTGCTATGGGGTGGTATATAAGCAAAACACTTAAATGGAAAATCCAAGCTTTGGAAATCTGTTTCCAGAATAACTGACCGGCTGTTTGGGAGATGCTTACAAGTGTCTCAATACCTAGTTGCAGAGCCTCAAAAACTATAAATAAATGAAAAAAAAATCTTGCAGAGCCTCCTCTATTATTTATGTCTGGCCGCTGGTAATCCATGATATCCTGTAATTTTGCAACTGGTATTGTAGCCAATAGCTTTTTGATAGACCTGTCTTCCATAAAGTGATCTCAAGAACTGTACGCAATATCACTGTGAAGAGTTTTGCTCATAGCCTTGCTTTTGTGACAGAGGGCTCTCTAGGGTGTAAATTCTTTCTTGCGAATAGGAGATCATGCTTTATCCATTTTATCATCAGGTTGAAGAAGGTTCCAAAAAACACACACAGCTTAAACTTCAGTCTTCTGCCTTCATGATTGCAAGGAAGTGGAATAACCAGACATAACTGTGAGGCCCCACAATTAACCTACAGCCATCAGAACTTTTTTTTATAAAAAAATGCACTGATTTAGTTCTGGCATGCTTTTTGATCCCAGGACTTTCATTGAAGGCTGGAAGGATTGGGAGGGTTATGATTAAGTTCAGAGTGATAGTAGGGATTAAATTTGCATGCCTCCTTTCCTGAATCATTGAGAATTCAGGTCCCCCACCCCTGCCATGACAGATGGCTACAGGAAGCCAAATTTAGGCTGAATGTTAGGGGAAATGTCTCAACAGTTAAAGTAGTATGACAGTGGAACCACTTCCCTTGGAAGTTGGTGAGAGCTCCAACTCTGGAGGCTTCGAAGAAAAAAAAGTACAACCATCAGTTAGATCTGCTTTGTATGGATTCCTGCATTGAGCAGAGGCTCAATGGCCTTATAGATCCCCATCCAACTCAATTATTCTATGAATCAAATGCATATATTATTTGTGTTTGCTGCAAAATGGTGGAAGCCATACATTATATTGTCTGATGGGGAAATAGAGCCAATTGGATGAGTAGATTTGCAGTGACAGGATTTTGTTCTAGCTATACTCTAACTGAAACTTGGGGACATTACAATAGGACCCCGTATCCACTGATTCATTGTCCACTGACTCAATTATCCACGGTTGGCAGAGGAAAAAAATAAATAATTCAGCAGCCACAAAGCAAATTGTAAAGCAAGCTCTTGTCACAAATAGCATCTGTAAAGCAAGCTACTGTCACAAACAGCGGTCATAAAGCAAGCTACTGTCTCAAAACAGCAGTCATAAAGCAAGCTACTGTCAGGAAACAACAGTTTGGGAGTGGGTGGGCAGGCATAGTCTCTTATCCTCGGTTTTCATTATCCACGGGAAGGCCTGGATCCAATGCCCAGCGGATACCGGGGTCCGACTGTATATACAATTTTTCCAATGACAGTTTCATCAGAACGTCTACATTGAAAGTCCAGTTCAGTGTGATTCCTTAACAAAGCATGATTCTGGAGAACCCAAAGGTTCGGTGTTGGCGCATCAGGATAAGTACAGCAGAAACAAATTACAGTATATACAAAATAATACCAAGAGTTATTTTGCTGGATATTAGACTTGGCAGCCAAAGCAAGGGTTGTGGCTTCTGCTTCACATAATTCAAGTTCTATAAAAATGCAAGCACAGCAGTTTGGACCATATGAAAAATTCTAAAACCTCTATTGCAGAGGTATCATTTTCAGATCAACCAGTGAGACATAAAAATATGTGTAACTGTAGCATTATTAATTACCCATACACAGAATTTGGGTTACAACCATCTCCTGGTCCCAGGCTGCATCTCTCTCTGCTTGGTTGTCTCTGTGTGTGCAGGTGTGCGAGAGTGAGTGTGTGAGAATGACTCTGAGCCACACCTGGGACCCAAGGCTCTTTATTGGTAATAGCAAACAAATACACAAGGGGTGGAGAGAAGCATTGACAATAGGACAGAGGAAGACAGAGGAAGGATGGTCTTTGGTCACGTATGAATTCCATTGGTGGAGGGATGAGGGTCCTCACGTATGCACCTTTATCTAGGAGGAAATGCTGGCTAGTGAGGACTCATTGATAAGGGGAGAGAGGAAGGAGCTTCAGGCTGGTCACAGACCAGATGTGCCTGATAGCCTGATATCTGGGATTGCCATTGTTTCCCCTGGCCTCCTGAACTATGCCTGTTCCAGATCAGCTTAACCACACTGGATTCCCTGTTGCTCTCTGGACATATTTATCCAGGGCTTAGGCTGTCTCAGTGCTGCCGAATTATTTTGGGGTTCAGAGCCTATTGGGGTATGGAATCCCCACATGTAATCTTTCACGATCTTTAGATCTTCAGCAGTCAAGATGCAAAGAAGATGTGATGTAGAATTCTAAGGGTGTCAGATGAAAGGGCCTGCATATCTTGGAAGACAGCACACATTAAGTTGCCCCTGTAGCCACAATATGAATTTTAGAATCTTTATATCCGGTGTGTGGGAGGAATTGACCAATGGCTCAATCATCTCCAGGAAATGTTCTTGATTCTATTCAAAAGAGAAGGGCACACCCAGTCTCACACAGGCAGACACACAAAGTCATAGATAAACAGTTTGAGCCCTGTTCTGGCTGGGTATCTCTCATATTTCCGGGGATGGGGGGTGGGGAGAGAGAAACAACCCTCTTAAGCCAAAAACCAAAATTAAATGGCAATAATACAAAATGGTGTAGAGAGCAATATAACTTGAGCCCACGTCATCGTGAAAGCACAGAGCGGCGCCTCTGGATTGGACACAATGCAAATATGAACCTTCTGCCAGATTTCACGAGGCTCTGAGATTCAGCAGGGGTAATTACAAACATAACTCAGCATGATGGGATGTCCTTGAGAGATTACCCTATAACAAAGAGAAGCTTGTAAACATTTTTAAAGGCCTTGCAATGATCTGCTCAATGACAGCATTCTACCTTTTACCGCTACATGCAAAGTGGGGTGGTGGTGGTTGGGAGGCTAACAGAGATGTGGAGCTTTTCAGTTAGTTACTGGGCAATACAGGAAGGAAGGAAGGAAGGAAGGAAGGAAGGAAGGAAGGAAGGAAGGAAGGAAGGAAGGAAGGAAGGAAGGAAGGAAGGAAGGAAGGAAGGAAGGAAGGGCCATTGTAAAATAGATTAATAAAAGATGGGCTTAGATTACAAGCTGCTAAAAATGATCCATAACTAACACAGAAGGGCCATAAGAATGATCCTTATAGATGATTATTGCCCAACCTGAATTTCTTTATTTTTTATCTAAGGACAAAAGATGTTTAGTTTTGATGGGAAACTCTTTTAGTTCTGCTTCCTTCTTTCCTGTTCACTACTCTCTCACACACATACACACCATCATACATTTTACAGCATTGACTATTGATAGGGATGTAAAGTAGAAGTCCTTTTAATTATGGATTGCAGAAAAAGAACCAAAGCTTTAGGCAATAAAGTCAGATAAAAATAAAAGGATTCATAAAATTCATGTCTACATTCTTGCTGATTTAGAGTATGTGTACACAACCCCTATCTCCTATATTTTTTTAAAAAAACTGAACACGTTTTAACAACAAATAATTTGAACGTTCTTCATTAACTCTTTCTGTCGTTTTTGTTGTATTATTGTCAGTAGAACTACTTCACACTTCTGCTGGGAAAGCCACTACTACCGTATTTCCCTGAAAATAAGATACTGTCTTATATTTATTTTTTTCTCAAGAACACACACTAGGTCTTATTTTCAGGGGATGTCTTACTTTTATTAAGTATAATATGCTTGAATGTCAGCCCTGCAGAAAACCATATCCACACCCATTACTAGGTCTTATTTTCAGGGTAGGGCTTATATTTAACAAATGCATAGAAATCCTGCTAGGGCTTATTTTTTGGGGAGGTCTTATTTTCGGGAAAACAGGGTAATAATGACCCATACATAATGGGTGTTAGGAAGGGCTGCATAGGTGTGACTTTCACACACCCCAAGACAGTGTCCATCTAAGGAGCCTATTCAAACCAGGATGTGGTGAAACCAAGGTGAACTATAAATTGGAACCCTCCCACCAACCTTCCTCAGACTGAAGAAGCTCCTTGGATGAGCAGCAAAACATTTCAATCTCACAAGAAAAGAGGTCCAGTGCCATGACTCAACTCCCAGCTCACCTCACCTGGATGATTGAGAATAAGAACATAAGAAAAATCATGCTGGATCAGGCCAAAGGCCCACCTGGTCCAGTTTCCTGTATCTCTCAGTGGCCCCACTAAATGTGTCTGGCAGCACACAAGACTAGATATCTGTCTCCTGATATCACTCCCCTGCATCTGGCCTTTGAAGTACCCTGTTTTTTAAGCCTGGAAATTACAGGCTTGTAACCTGTGATGGACTTTTCCTCCAGAAATCAGTCCAATCCCCTTTTGAAGGCATCCAGGCCAGATGCCATCACCACATCCTGTGGCAGCACAGACTAACAACATCCTGGGTAAAGAAGTATTTTTCTTTTGCCTCTTCTCTCCCAAGCCTTAATATCAGTGGATGTCCCCTAGTTCTGGTGATTTGTGAGAGGGTGAAGAGTGTCCCCTCTATCCACTTTACTCATGCCCTCATTATTTTGTACATCTCAGTCATATCCCCCATCAGGCGCCTTTTTTCCAGACTAAAGAGCCCCAAAGGCTGTAGCCTTTCCTGATAAGGGAGGTGCCCCAGCCCACTAATCATTTTAGTGGGAGGTGCTCTCTTCTGCACCTCCACAGACACACAAACAAGAACCATGGAAGGACTTTTTGACAACACTGTAAACAACCCCTGCACATGATTGACTTATTGCATTGATGCTAGGCCCCTTCTTTCGTGAGCTCAAGGTGGTGTATGTGGTTCTCCTCTACTTTATCCATCCAACACCCCTGTGAGGTAGACCAGGTTGGGAGACTGGCACAGGACGTTTCATGATTTAACAAGGATTTGTACCCAGATATTCTGAGTCAATAGCCCAACACTGATCACTACACTAGAGTAGCAGCCATTACACTGTACTGCTGTAGATCTTCCTCAGAGACAAGGATGAATAATTGCAGATCTTTTTTCCCTTGATGTGCAAGGGAACAAGTGATTTTTCCAGGCTACACACTCAATGGCTTCATTTGTATTGTGTCACTTGTGTGAGGTGTATAACAGTGAGAACTGTACAGTGGACCCTTGTGTAACAAACAGTTTGTATAACATAAAATCTGTACAACATAAAAAATTCCAGAGTTAGGGGAAATTTGCTTAACATAATCGCCTATGGGGAGAATCTGTACAACAAAAATGAGATTACTTTGTTTTTAATGCATTCTTATGGGAATTTGTATAAAGGAAAATCTGCTTAACATTATTTTATTTGGAACGAATTAATTCCTTTATATACAAGGTATTTTGCATCCTTTGAAAACAATCCGCTCATCAGTTGTTGATCTCTTTGTGTGCACACGCACACCCTCTCACATGGACCTTTCTTCTTGAAGGTAAAGGGTGCTAGATTTGGACAGCTAGTCTCAGAGTGTTGTTGTTGCAAAAACCTGCCAAAATGCAAACATTTATAAAACATAATTTCACCTGGTGGGAAGAAAACTTTGGAATGTGCTCATTTTCACCTTTGAAAACTAAATAGGTGCAGATTTAAATCCCTATCTATTAAATTTTGAAGTCATTATACATTACCCATTTGAGATGCCTGAGATTCCACTTTTTATATGTAAAGTTCTATGAGCCTCCTCCCGGAATCATAATCTTTAATTTTGGACAATTTTATGGCCCATTTATACTGTGATCATCATTAGAGAGCTATTTCTTAATATTTCAATACCAGTGATATTCATCTCCAGATTTCTTCCTTAGAATGGACTGCTGGGAAATATATATATATATATATGTAGCAGTGAAAGCTGTTCCCATTAAGAAGTGGGAAAGATAGAATGATAATAGTAGATAGTAAGTAATCTTCTGCCATTTTCTGGGAGACTCTATAAAGAGATTGCAAGTGAAACAGCAAAAACTGAAGTAACGTCACAAGAGAGAAGCCACCATCACCCTTATGGAGTGGCAGCAGGCAGCAAATTAATAGGATTTTATTCTTGATATGATGGGGTCAGATAGAACAGATTATTGGCCACATTTACGTGAGCCACGGTCACACCCACATTGCTTTAAAACTATGTACAGTATCTGGGGTGGGTTTTATGATGCATTTGGAAAGAGAAGCTTATTGCAGTTTTCGTTTGAGCTTTTTGATTTGCTGTGTGTTTAAATGGTGGTTAAAACGTTTCTTGTTTTCATTCACTTTGTGTTGTCATGGTGTTGGTTCCGTTTAATTTTCAGCTTGTTAAGCTCCCATTCATGCAATCAGAGTGGGTTATCAAAGTGCATTAGTGTTTTTTGAGGTTTGTTTGCCCTGAAAATTCTCTGCTCCAGCAATAGCTGTAAGTGTTGAAGTTTGCACTAACACTGATTTTTCAGCTGAAATAGCTGGGTCGTTTGTATAGTAGGATTGCGGTATCCCTGGGGCATTTGATATTGGAAGACCTATCCAGTGGTGGTGAAACTTTGGCACTCCAGATGTTTTGGACCACAACTCCCACAGTCCTTTGTCATTGGCAACCTAGGCTCAGAATTCTGGAAGTTGTGGTCCAAAACATCCTGAGTGCCTAAGATTTGCCACCACTACTGTACCCTATATCAGTGGTAGCGAACCTTCAGAACTCCAGATGTTTTAGACCACAACTCCCACAGTCCTTTGTCATGGTATAGCTCTCTGGTTCCCTCTAGTGGACATATCTGGCAATACACCTAGGAAACACATGTACAGTGATACTTACTAAGACAAATGCCCCTTAAGATGAAAAACTTGTAAGAGGAATGTAATTTCCTGGGATAGGAAAAATGTGCATGATAAAATTTTCCTTCCTGTTTACATTTGACCTGTCAAAGTCAGCTGTCTGGCAGGGCTGCAGAAAGCAGCCTTCAGCTACCCTTGATTGAGGGGAGTTAAGATAACTTTCCCATAGGAATGCATTGAAAACCTATTAATCCATTCCCTCTGGAATGGATTAATTGGTTTTCAATGCATCCCTATGGGAAACAGTGCCTTGTAAGGATGAATTTTTTCATAAGAAAAATTGACCCGTAGAATGAATTAAATTCATTTTACAAGGTACCCCTGACAGTATTTTAACACTTTCAGGCAATGGATAATTGAATACATGATATGGTTGGCTCCATGTGAGAACCATTTCTTTCTTATTTGTGGATTAGGGGCCATTCCTTGTGTAATAATGTGATGCCTGGTATCCTACTGAGCTTCTACTGAGTGGAAAGTCCTACCAATATACTAACATGGAATCACAAGCATTGTTATCTCTGGGAGAATCTGACTAAAGGGGGGATTTAGGCATTTGGCTGTTCCTTTTAGTTAGCAGAGTATAAGGCAAAAACAACAGCAGCACAGAAAGGTGGAGAAACCTGCCCAGTCTCACCACCACTCTCACTGGTTTTGCAGAAAAATGAGCATTAAAGTAAAAAAAAAAGATATGTTTACTTACAGTTACCATCTGCAGTTACAGTCAGAAGAAAAAGGAAGGGGGAATGGCATCTCCAGCATGCAGGATATCCTGCATGCTTGCTGCTTGGAGGATGGTCAGAAGAAGAGATGACTATTAATGAAACAGTGGAAGCAAAAGCAAACAGGGAGAGGGGGTGGAGGCTTGCTTGAATTGCCAGAATCAAGAACTTTACAAATCAAGTTAGTGGCAAAGGACAATCACATTAGCCTGTAAAATCACCCCTCCCACTAATGTCCAGTTTTAGTGCATGCAAGATTGCTATTATCCCAACTCATTGATCACAAAAAAGAGACCAGGGGTTCTTCAAGGGAATGACAGTTTGGAGAGAGCAATGGTTGCATAAATGGAGCAGCCCTGCTGTTTGGACTTCCTGCTCAGTTAAGCTCAGTAGGGGACCTTTGAGTGGTGTGTTGTCCTCAGAACTGCTATTCCTGCCAAAGAAACCTCTCAAAAACAAAACCAAGTGTGTCTGAGCAGAAAGCCACACAGCGGTCAGATGCAAAGTTCAAGTCCAAATTGGATGTGCATGTTTCATTTTTATGGTGTCATATCATAAGACGCGGGACATACTTAAGAAATACGCTGAAGAAGCAGACACAAAAATCTAGCCATTTCCAGCATATTATAGGAGTACCCCTGCATGCTTTTGTGATTTTATCGTTTTCTGCCAAGGGTAAGTATATGGGGCTTGTTGTTGTTGTTGATAAAAAAAAGAAGCTCCGTGACAGTTTGGGAATATTTACGTCTTTCGTAGTGGCGACAGTTGTTCTGTATATCAGTGGGTGACAGACTCATAAGGCTAAGTCCAAGAGGAGAAAAATATCAGCATTGCCCATCTCTTTCTAATTAATTTTCTTGGCTCCTACTTTATAGTGATGAGCATATCCTGAACACGGGCTCTTAAACCTTGCTGTGTCTGTTGTTTTATTACAGTCGTGACTGACTCTTTGTGACCCCATGTCCATGGAGTTTTCTTAGCAGGAATACTAGAGTGGTTTGCCAGTTTCTACTCCAGGCGCCTACAGCACCTGGTATTACCTGGTGGTCACCCATTACCTGGTGGTCGCCCGTCGTTGACCCTGCTAAGCTTCTGAAATCAGGAGTGATCAGATGTGCTTAGGGTATTACAACATTTGCTGTAGTCCTGAGCTCAGGTGGTTGCAGAGATTAATTTCCAGTTAAATTCCTTTTGCTGTGCCCCAGAAATGCAGGGATTCATAAAGTAGAATAGCTTCAGTTTCTCAAGAGTAATCGACCCTTTTCTCATTAACTGGCACTCAATAATTCACTCTAAGACACTTATAGGAGCAAGAATAAAAGGTGTGATTACTTACAAATGGCCGTATCAAATAGCAAACTGACAAACATGACTGCTTTTAGCAATACACCTCAGCAGACTCAAAGGGGAGGGCAGCATTCAGCAGAAAGGTGAGGTCTAGAGTCAGAAAAGGAATGATTGGTTATAGATTAACAATCGCCTTCCAGCCAAACCTGCTGAAGAAGCATGCAAGGTTGTAAAAGCTCAAACACAGATAACATTTACTCTCACTTTCTTCCCCCTGCCGGAACATCTGGAATGTGGTGTGTGTGTGTGTGTGTGTGTGTGTGTGTGTGTGTGTGTGTGTGTGTGTGTGTGTGTGTGTGAGAGAGAGAGAGAGAGAGAGAGAGAGAGAGAGAGAGAGAGAGAAGAGAGAGAGAGAGAGAGAGAGCATCACACTATAAATATATAGTGAAATTTGATGAGGATTTTTCAGAAGTGTGTGCAAGTGTGTTTGTTCATTTTTAATAGCTACTTCAATCTGTTGTCTGTGTCTTTATTTATAGTTTTTAACAAATGAAATGAGTTTTAATATATATTTCTCTCTCTCTCTCTCTCTCTCTCTCTCTCTCTCTCTCTCTCTCTCTCACACACACACACACACACACACACACACACACACACACACACACACACACACACACACACACACAAACCATCTAATGGACTTCTTGCCAAAGTCTATTTTTCCAGTCAACCAAAAGACTAAGCAGGTTTTAGAGGCAATTAAATTACTTCAGATCTTGCAAAGTTCCTCATGAATTATTCCAGCAGCACACCAAGTCTGAATTGCTATTGTGTAGGGAGTTAATTGATTACCATAAGGTTTCTTCTGAAGTACAAACGTGCATTGTAGAAGTATTGAGGATCTAGAAATGATATGGCTGTAGATTGATGTTCTGAATAGCTCCCCTGTGACTGTACCATAACCTCATGGTAAAAGAACAGACACGGCTTTCATAATTACAAGTGGCAGGGGTTGGCCCAATTTGGTATGCCTATGTTTACATGTACCTACCTTATTTACCCAAATGATCCATACCTCATCTTTCAATAATAAATGCTATAATAACATGATGGAAGAAAAGGAAGGAAGAATGTACATTCCTTAAAAAGAAGGAACACACACACAGAGAGAGGGACCCTAAAAAAGGAATGGACATGAATTACTGTACCACATTTTTCTGTCTGTAAGATGCTCCCATATATAAGATGGCTCCTACTTTTCCAACCCAAAATTACAGTTTTGCAACCTCATGGTTCTCTGCTTGGCTTACTTCCATGCATAAGATGACCTTCAATTTTCAGTCTAACAATTAAGACAAAATATAGTCTTATAAATGGGAAAGTACTGCATTATTATTTTGTAATACAGTGGTACCTTGACTTACAAATTTAATACGTTTTGAATGCATGCTCTTAAGTCGAACTGCTCTTAAGTCGGGGTACAACTGTACTGTTGTTATCATTAGAAGCAGTGCTAGCCTTAGATGACAGCATTAAATTTGGAGCCAGGTAAGCCTTTCTGCACAAGTCCCTGAAATTTTGGAGAAGGGTCTCTGGATTTGATCTCAACAGCAAGCAGATGTGCCATGACTCTGTCAGGTGTCAGGATGGAACCCGTGGACCACAGGCCTACACAGTCAAGGTTGAGCCTGTTTTTATAGTGGTCTGATCAGGCATGTGAAGCTGATATACCACCGTGCCTACTCTTCACCAGACTTTCTGTCTCATTCAGAGGGTGGGGGGAGAAGTGCTCACAAACTCTGTGGTTCCCAAACTTTTTCAAGTCATAGACCTCTTGACTTACTGGCCCCCTGGCCATGGCTCCCCAATATGAGGGGGAAGAGAAGGGAGGGGGGTTAAGAAGGCCTACAAAGGAGGAGCGGATTCTGTGATGCCCCCCGGCTGGATTTGATGACACCCCAGGGCACCGCAGCTGGGAAGTATGGTGAATTCCTGAGACCATGGTATGTGGCAATTAATGCATGTGTCAGTTAATGCCAGGAGGCACCAGAAATGGAGCACCTGCCACTGTAGGAAGGTCAAGACCAAAACCCCGAGATCTTTGCTACCTTAAGCCATCCATATTGTGTCCCCTACCTACACCATCACACAATGATGAAGGAACATAGCAGTAGGCTTAGGGAAACCGCAATATTTTTGTATATGGGTTTGTTTGGGGGTGGGTGGGGGACCGGTGGAATTAGACAAATGAATGGCAGGGAGGCATAGTCTTCATGAAATGTTGATTATTGAGGGAATAAACTACTTGGAAAGGAGTACAGGGCATAATACTGAAGAAGAGTACTATAGTATATTTTTGAAGTTGTGTGTGTGTGTGTGTGTGTGTGTGTGTGTGTGTGTGTGTGTGTGTGTGTGTGTGTGTGTGTGTGTGTGTGTGTGTGTGTGTGTGTGTGTGTGTGTGTGTGTGTGTGTGTGTGTGTGTGTGTGTGTGAGAGAGAGAGAGAGAGAGAGAGAGAGCATGTATGTTCTTCAGAAAACTGCCTTCATTGATCAAATGGATTTCATTCACCCTCTGCCAGATTTATGAGTGTGGTGTCGGGCTAATTTGTGGATCTTATAAGGCTCAGATGATTTACATTGCATTCAAATATATTCCATTACGAGCCTTCACCATTCACATCCTATAATTGCATTGACATTTATTTTTATTACATCAAATAATTGACTCTGGGAAAGGAATTAGATAGATGAGAGTGCTACATGGCAGACAAATGAGAGCAAGGTGGTTACGTATTGCTAAAAAGTTGTTTGCTCATATTGTTTTAATAAATTGCTACACAAAACTGCAATGGAAGGTGGGGGCAGGGAGACAAACGCCCCTCTTTTGCAGCTTTTTGTCAACAAATGTTGATTTAGGAATGTGATCCTGGGCTGCAGTATTCTTACCTTGTGCATGTCTCTTTAGTTCAATGGGAGGTTGGGTAGTACCGTGGTTTACAGATCTGGCTGTGGAGCCAGAGGCTGGGAGTTCGATTCCCCTCTGGGTCTCCTTGATGGTCTGGACTCAATGATCCCTTCCAGCTCTGCAGTTCTAAGATAAGAACATAAGAACATAAGAAGAGCCATGCTGGATCAGACCAAAGGCCCATCTAGTCCAGCTTCCTGTATCTCACAGTGGCCCCACCAAATGCATCTGGGAGCGCACAAGACCAGATATCTATCTCCTGATACTACTCCCCTGCATCTGGCCCTTGAAGTACCCTGGTTTTAAGACTGGAGATTACACATCTCCATCATGGTTTGTAACCAGTGATGGACTTTTCCTCCAGGAATCTGTCCAATCCCCTTTTGAAGGCATCCAGGACAGATGCCATTAACACCTCCTGTGGCAGGGAGTTCCACAGACTAACAACACGCTGGGTAAAAAAAAGAAGTTCTTTTGTATGTTCTTACTCTCCCAGCCCTCAATTTGAGTGGATGTCCCCTAGTTCTGGTATTTTGTGAGAGTGAGAAGAGTGTCCTTCTATTCACTTGACTCATGTCCTGCATTATTTTGTACGTCTCAATCATATCCCCCCTCAGGTGCCTTTTTTCCAGACTAAAGAGCCCCAAATGTTTTAGCCTTTCCTCATAAGGGAGGTGCCCCAGCCCAGTAATCATTTTAGTCACTCTCTTTTGCACCTTTTCCAGTTCCACTATGTCTTTGTTGAGATGCGGTGACCAGAATTGTACACAATACTCCAGGTGCGGCCTTACTATTGTTTTGTACAATAGCATTATAATGTTGGCTGTTTTATTTTCAATCCCCTTTCTGATAATCCCTAGCATGGAACTGGCCTTCTTCACCGCTGCCCTACATTGGGTAGACACCTTCATTGAGCTGTCCTTGGTGATGGTTGTGTCATTAGGTTGCAATCTGGTGGTCACGCCTGGATAATTTTGTTTATTCTGCATTTTAGAGCACACCCTCCTGATTTGTTATTCAGTTAATCTGCAGATTGAAATAGAGTTATCTAGGGACAGCTTGCAGCACAAAACAGCATCTCACCCTGAATTTTTCAGAGTGGCTGCTGCAATAGTGAGCCACCTCAATGTTTATTTGTCAAATTCTGCAATTTCCCCATTTTTTTGCAATGTGATTCTTAGCACAAAAATTGCATATACAAATGTGGCTATGAAGGATATCTGCATGCAATTAAATATACACCTTGAGGGAACATGTATGCAAAAGATGTATGACAGGGAAAGTTCTATGTGCAAATATTAAAACATTTATGCTTTCTTGGAACACACTAACACACTAGTCCACCTGAATGTTCTGTGATATATTAACAAGCAATGTAGTCGGTACTGGCTCTTTGTAATCCTGAACATGTCAGGATGGCTTGATCAACCCTTTATTGTGTTTTGTTTTGTTTTTATTTTATTTATTTTTTATCTGGGAGCTAAACTTATGGTGGTCTTTTCAGTCTGATGCCTGCGATTGGTCGACATCTGTTTTAAACACAACACATATTGGCATATTTTTTTAAAAAAATGTGATTGTGGCTATTGGATTAGAAAACATTTATAAACCAGTGTGGATAGGGGTACCTGGATTCAAATCCTTGCTGAGATACGGAAACCCACTTGGGGGAGTGAAACTGATAAAATCACCCCTTAAAATTGCATTTTACTGCTATATTAGGGTTTGTTTAAGCTGATTCCAACTTGACAACAGCTAGATTTCCAGTCTACCATTTCAAAATCTAACATGCTGTTCCTACTGACAGGTGCCCACACCATTTCCTTGCTGTTTTTTCTAATCTTGGGGCATCAGAATTCCCCACCTGCAAGGGCAGGATTTCTTTGCTTCTAATGAAACAAAACCTGACTTTCTCAACCCCTGATTTTTTAAAAAAATAATTTTTAAATATTTGTCCATTTTAATGCCCTTTTTGATTACCATATATACTTGACTATAAGATGACTCGAGTATAAGTCGAGGCCCCTAATTTAACCCCCCAAAACTGGGGAAACAATGTTTAAAATGACTTTTAGCCACCAACCCAAGCAATTGCCTTAGTGGCTAAAAGCATTGACCCGAAAATTAGTCGAGGGCCCCCTTTTTCAGCCCAAAATTAGGGCTGAAAAAACTAGACTTATATTTGAGTATATAAGGTTTTATGGAGAAATTCCACTGGGAATAGACTAATTTTTTTTTTTTTTCTCATGTTCTATTAAATTTCTCTTTTAGAGCAAGAGGCTGTGAGATTGACATCTCTGTCTGTTTGTTCATGTTTATTTGTATAAGCTTAAATAGATTAGCAGGCACACTGACTGAATGTTAATATGAGGACTACAACTCCATTCAACACAGGGAATTGTTAAGAATTATGGGAGTTGTAGTTGAACACTTAGAGACCAGTGGTGTTCTATTTCTTCTCTGATGTGTTCTGCATCTGAAGAGCTAGCCATTTCTCTTGGTCCTATTTCTGTGTTCACAAGAGCTGTTTGACCAGGTCCCAGTGGCATCATGTGAAGTAACTTGCTGGAAAGGATCACTTTAATAAAATTGCTCTGCTCTCACTTAAAAGAGGAAAAGCCTCATGGTGCAGTGGTTAAATGCTTGTACTGCAGCTAAAACTGTGCTCGTGACCTGGGCTTCAATCCCAGGTAGCAGACTCAAGGTTGATTCAGCCTTCCATCCTTCCGAGGTTGGTAAAAGGAATACCCAGCTTGCAGGGGGGCAATGTGTACACTGCATACTATAATTAAAAAATGTAAACTGTCCAGAGACTACTTGAAGTGGTATGGGGCGGTATATAAGCAGACCACTTTGATTTAATTGAACCTTCTGCCTTCCAGATCACTCCAGATTGGCCTCCAAAAATGAAAGCCCTACAATTGGATAATAAATAAATAAATAAATAAATAAATAAATAAATAAATAAATAAATAAATAAATAAATAAATAAATCCAGCTTTGGCCCAGATTGTATTTGGGATGAGAGGCATTTCTCGTGGTGTGTAACTGCCAAGAAATATGATATGCTGGACTGCTTCAGATGCACTCTGAAGTGATATCTGTTTTCCTGCAAGACCACACCCTCAGACCTTTGGTCCTTCAAGCTCAGCATTGTCAACATCAACTAGCACCAGGTCTGGAGTTCTTCCAGATTTCCTTGGGGATACTGGGAGTGGAACCTTGGGTCTTCCGCATTGGGAACCTGTTTCATTGCCTTCTTAGAGCCAAATGCCCTTCCACTTTATCAAATTCTGAGTGCCTAGTGTGCTGGTGCTGATGCCCATTTATTTGCCAAGGTCAATCGAACCAGGCATTAAGGATTGTGGCTGGGAACCACATTTCCGCTGTGGCCGTAATATCCTGAGATTGGAATGGTTCTCAACCTTGGGTCCGCTGGTGTTTGTGGACTACAGTGCCCAGAAATCTTGGCCCACACTGCTAGTGGTGAAGCATTTTGGGAGTTTTAGTCCAAGAGCATTGGTGGACCCAGAGTTGGGGAACCACTGAGCTGTCGGCAATGCTACACTGTAGGGAAGGAAAACAAACCACGATTATGCATGCTGTCTGTTTTCGGCCAAAACCTCTTGTACATTTACTAGAGAAGCCCTGTGATAATTGTCCTTTTCAATGTAGCTGCATTTCTTTCTATTGTTAAATAACATTGCTTTAACAACAGACAGGGAAAATGAGTATCAGCGGGGAAAGGAGGTTCATCCCTGGAAGCTGTATTTTCTTTCTCCCTGATCAGCATTGGCAGCTGTTCATTTTCTGCCTGAGTGGATTCCAAAGAAGTCAGTTACCTTGGCAGTGATGAATGCTAGGTGACGTATGGCCATCCTCATTTGCTACAGTTTAGTTTCTCTCTGACAAGAGGAGCTCGGATGTCTCTCTTGATCTGCTAACAATATTTCATCGAGCTGATTATTTATCATGCTTCCGAACCAGTTGAAACAATTGTAGCCATTGTAATAAGGATGGCTGCTTTTACTGTTCCTGGAGGGTTGATATCTTATAGTGATGGAACTGTAGGTGAGTAAGACCTCCTGCAAGAATTATCTTTTTTGATCAATAGAATGTGGTAGATTGCCCATTATGTCCATAAATGATCAAAAAGTGATCCCTTTTTGGAAATAACTAGGTACATTTTCAATCCTTGCATAATATGTAGCCTGCATAATTAAATTATAAACCTCCCAGTAGAGATGGGCACAAAACGAGCACTTTTTCATTTTTGTTTTTGTTTTTTCGTTTTGTTATGCAACAAAAATGAAACAATTTTTTTAAAAACAAAATGAAAATGAAAACAAAACGACCAAATTTGCCGTGTTTTTCGTTTTCGTTGCAGCAGATGCATTGAACTAAAAAGAATGCTAACGAAACAGCAATTTTTCGTTTTCATTTTTGTTTTTTCATTTTGTTACCTAATGAAACGAAAACGATTTTTTTTGCAAAAAACGTCACAAAAACGAAAATGAACGAAAACGAACCCCTAAATGACCAAACGACAAACGAAACACCATTTTTTTAGTCGTGCCCATCTCTATCTCCCAGAGAGTGCTTGATGCGCTATGGGGCGGTATATTAGCAGAACACTTTGGTTTGCTTTGCTTTTTCTTTTACCCTCCAATCGTTTGTTTTTTCACCTACTTAAATATGGAGATGAAGGCTGCATTTGTACATTAAAGGCTGGGCTGAAAAGAAAAGTCAGGTGTCAACTAGAGTAGTTTTATTGGATCAACAAGTTTTACAAGAGTGTTAACTTCCCATTCAGCAGTTGGTTTTCTTCTAATTAAAACTTTCAGCAGTTGGTTTTATTCTAATTGAAAACTTCCAGATAAGCTGCTACAAATGACTCTCCTTCCGCAGGGACTCTCAGCTTCTACCCGTTCATTTTGCAAGCCAACCCATAGGACAGTGGTTCCCAACCTAGGGGTCTCTACCCCTTTGGGGGTTGAACGACCATTTCACAGGGGTCGCCATGAGCCCGTGAAGAAAAAGGCACAAATGGCTTGGGTCTGATGGGGGGGAGGAAAGGGGAAAGAGTGAGTTACAGCTTGATAGGTTGGAGGGGATGTCAGTCAATGGCCCCGGAGGCTGCAATTGTCTGAGGGTGCCTGCCGTAGAGGGATGTTCTCTATGGCCCCTGTGGCAGTGGCCTGCCAAAGGGGGGTTGTGGCCTCTTCCAAGCAGGGCAAGGAGTCACCACAACATGAGGAACTGTATTAAAGGGTTGCAGCATTAGGAAGGTTGGGAACCACTGCCACAGGGAAAGAATTAAAAAGTTCTGTTTTACTAACAGTTCTTCACAGATCAAAACAAACAGCATTCTGAAGAAAAGATTGGGAAATTAGGACTTGGGCTGAGAGGCAGTGAGGAGGCAATGTGCTGCTGCTGGATTGATTGGCATTCACTCCAGTCCAGAAAGGTCTCTCCCAGCCAACACCTCTTAAAGGCACCATATGTAGGTTGAACTCATTCCAAGAGTTTCCATCAATATGTTTTATGGAGGTTCAATTAAAATCTATATTTATGTTCAATGAATGTCTAATGCATCAATTGATCCCGCTCATAGCCAGAAAAATTGATGGACGGTGACCCAGCATACATTAATGTACAATAGCAAAAAATAAGGGGTGAAAGAACCATGCCATTCTGTTAATACCATTGTATCAAAATTATTCAATTTATTATTCAGTAACTTGGAATACAAATTGTTCAGCAACCGCCTGTAGATAATTAATAGCCGTTCCCAGCTATTAATTATACAGGATTGCATCAGTTCACTGCAAAATTCACGAAAGCTTGCAGCCCGGTTTATTTTTATTTTGTTTGGGTTTCCTCCCCTTCATGAATGTACAGCAATTAGAACATTAATTGAAATAAAGCCCATTAACATTGGATGAAATAAAAAAAATAAGTAGAAGGGTATTTTAGGTTAAGCGTTTCATTTGTTGAAAGCATACTGATTGTGTGTGTGTGTGTGTTTGTGTGTGTGTGTGTGTGTGTGTGTGTGTGTGTGTGTGTGTGTGTGTGTGTGTGTGTGTGTGTGTGTGTGTGTGTGTGTTGCCTTTATTCCCGTTTCACTTGGTGAGATGTAAGCCAGCATCAGAACACTCCCAACATAATCGGACTCCTGTTACGAGGCCTATATGCAAGATTGCCATAAGTTGGTTGGAAGTGTCAGGAAGTGGTAATAAATGGCTTAACTAACAAATGTGTTACACATAAATGGATTATGGAGGGGGGTATATTTGCCTTTGTATTTAGTAATACATCCTTAATCTGCAATGCTTTTAGGAGATTATGCATGCAAACAGTGAATAATAAACACAGTGAAGGCTGCAGAGCCCTCTTAAATACTACTGTGGCTGATACAAAGCAGCACTATCAAAGACTCTGTGGGGATAATAAATTGGTGGAGTGCTTTGGCTCGAAAGATATGTGTGTAAGCCTATTCTCAACAATGCTATTTTGATGCTTTGAATGTTGGGGTTAAAGTCTTCTCGGGAGTGCAACCGAGACCCATAGCATATATATGTGGTTTTAGACTACAAAACCCAGAAATCCTGGCCAGCACAGCTAGTGGTGAAGGCTTCTATGAGTTTTAGTTGAAGAACATCTGGGAAACCAAGGTCAGAAACCACAGGCATAGATTAATATGGTTGTTCTCATCACCCTCAGCATCAGCATCATTTTATTATTCTTATATATCTATTTCCTGCAATGAGAACAGGATAGCAGAAGTACTTTTTACCAACCCACCCACCATTTTAGCAGTTCTGCTTATATACTGCCCCATACCTCTTCAAGTAGTCTCTGGGCAGTTTACAGTTTAATTACAGTATCATGCTACACATTGCTCCCCCCAGCAAACTGGGTACTTATTTTACCGACCTTGGGAGGATGGAAGGCTGAGTCAACCATGAGCCGGCTACCACAGGATGTATTCACTGGCCCAGTGTTATCTAGAGAGCAGCTAAGGTGAGTGCCGGCTTATAGTATTAAACCAAGGAGTAGCTAAGCCTTTATTGACACTGGAAGCATTGCACAAATCGCACCACTTTAGTGGCTCCTGAGTCATGGTGTAATGTGTAGGCAGAGTAGCAAGACCATTGCACGTCTCATATATTCCCACCCAGTCATATCCTTTTTATTCATTCAAGTTATTCATTGGAGTTCAGTAGCAATGCTGGAAGTCATAATTAAGTGCATCGGGATATGAACTTGTCCTGCCAATAAGAAGTCAGCACTGTCTTCCGCATATAGCAGTGGGCTGTCTTGGTCATTGAATATTCATGCTGAGGAATTGGGTATCTTTGGGACACTCCATTTTCCAGGGTCCTTACTGAAAGGCAATATGTTTAGATGCTAGAAAATTTCCTTTATTTATTTATTTTTATTTTTATTTTCGGAAAAAATGACCCCAATAGCCTTGCATCCAGACTAAAAACTGTGGTACCCTGGGCATTCATGGATGTTATAGTTGAAAAAGTAATTTTTCCAGTGTTTGATGATGATATTGGTTTCTGTATACTAAGAAGAGATAGAAGCTGGGGGGGGGGGAACACCTCCAGTATGGATTATCTTCTATTATTTGGTAGGATAAGAGGAAAAGTCAGTAATTTAAGGACATCCTGACAAATATATTTATCCCCAGTATTTACTGTATGTACAGCAATGATTTCAGGAGAACAAGGAGGTCTAACTTTTAAATTTGGGTCTAACTAGAATTTCTGTGTGTCTCAACTGAGCCTCTTGAGCTTACTGCAAAACACACTAAAAATGAGCAAATAACCTTTGGAAATAATATCCAAAGGTTAGAGCAGATTGTTGTCGATCAGTGGTTCTCAACTTTGGGTCCCTAAAAGTTCTTGAACTACAGGATACCAGGTCTTTTGCCTCTGAGAAGCAGAAGCTTTGCTTGGCTTTTCTGGGTTTCTCAAGGAAAGTTGTCTGGGTGAAAGTTAACATTTAATCTTTGCATGCAAAATTTATTTGGCCACCCAGTTCCATTCATTCCCAGCTAGTCCAGGGCTGACTGGCTCAGTACAAACCAGTCACATATATGTCATGCTTCCTTCTGCCCAAGCCTTTGCCTGCTTGTGATGTTGTCACAAAGATTCCCTCCCTGATCTCCAACGTGGGCCCTGATGGGATGCTGCTGCTAGACAACCCTGCGGTGTGAAAGGAATCTCACTAAAACCACTACAGTTGGCATCTAAATTAGACCTTTCATTCTGGTCTTACACGTCTTCCTCTCTGAATCTTTTTAAATGTTTGTAAGCCACTTAGAGCACTATCTTTAAGTGGAAAATCATGGTATAAAGGCAAGAAACAAAGAGTCAGCCCGTCCATTTCATTGAAGGGTGGTGTACAATGTGAGGGTTCGATCTTCTCCAGGGTTAGTTCCGATCCATATATGAGCTCAGAGCCATTTTTATTACAAACTTCAAATGGGTTTTTATTTAAATTAACATGAGCAGAACAAGAACAAACATTGTCTCCGGATCTTTGTGACAATTTTAACAACTTGGGTATATCAATATTTTCTAATAAAGGCTCTTCAAAAGTAAACGCAAACTGACTGGTTTCTTTAGAAGTGTTGCCTAGAAATGGGGATGATATTGAGTGCCTTTCCCCAGACATTGACTGCCGCAACAGGGGTGTCTTGCCTACTGGGCTACAGGATTCTCAGTCCGACCCCTTCTCCATTCTGAATTGGGCTTGTCAAATTGTCCCGGCCACCTCACAGGTCACACTTGTACTGACCACTCAAACTCATCTATTTCCCGCACTTTAGGAATAGGAATTGTGTCCTCTCATCTCGGCTTCCTTTCCTCCGTCTGAGTCCCAACTTCCTTTACCAGTTTTTCCCAACTGTCACTGGTCCCCTCGCACTCTAGTTTAGCCTCTCCTGGGTCCTTGCGCTCAACCCACCCATCATCGTCATCATCAGCTTCCCACAAACCTTCTAGAGTTATCTTGCTTCTGTTCTGATAGCCTTAGAGGCTCAGCACTCACAGTTTCCACCTTTAAATCCTCTACTTTCCCAACCAGTTCTATATTCCCATCTTTATTACATTCTTCTTTATCACGTGGCTTTGTTTCAGACAGCTCACTTCTCACATCTCCTTCACATACAGGTTCACTCAAATCTGCAGTGACAGTAGTGGAGCCTCCAGGTATGTGCCCATTGTCTCATCACCTCTCCTTTCCGAGCCTCTGGAAAATTGTACGCCTGCAAGTAGGTCTGTGGAAGGATTGCTGGGGCTCAGCAGAGGCAGCACTGGTTCTGGCAACCAGGTGTCCACAAGTCCACTAACAGCCACCATTTCAGGATCTGCTCAAGTAAAGATGAACCGTAGCTTTGCTCCTCAGCCTTGACCACCACCCATCCGTGTCCCCATTAAAGCCTATATCAAGGATAGGATCTAGCTATGTTCCATTGTGTTCCAATCTTGCTCCATGCTGGACCATCGCTGTGGATTGTCAAGAACATGTGCAAAAAATAATAATTAACAAATCACCCCCCATCTGAGTGCAACTTACACTTCAGAAACATTCCAATTCTTTTCTTAAAAAAAAAATTTACAATCCACTTTAGAAAGGGAGGGAAGTCCTTTGTTTGCTGCCTATGTTGGCTTCCACCCTTATTAAGCTTTTATTCCAAAAATAATGCCCACAAAGTTTTTGAAACACAGCACAGCATAACTAGAATGCATGTTTGCCACAGGTCGGAGTAAGCTTTGATATTGGTGGTTTGTCTTTTGTGTGTGTGCAGATGTCTAACTGTAAACCCATTTGTTAAGCTTTAGTACAGGGGTCCTCAAACTATGGCCTGCGGGACAGATCCGGCCCGTCGGCCATTGTAGAGACCCCCCACTTGCCTCCCCCCACTTGAACCGAAAACTACGTCGACACCTTGAGCTGTCCTGCCAGCCAGTCCTACGAGCTGCAGGTTTGGGGGGAGGGGGGCTCTACTGATTCCAACTCCACCTGCTGCCAAGACTGATTTCACCACACTGGACATGCTGAAGGCCAGCCAATCACGATGATGCCTCCTGCTCCTCCCTGACTGAGCAGAACCCATCTGCCTTCCACAGGCAGGGGAAGTGATGGCTGCCTCTCCCTTAGGAGGCTTCCTGTGCTCCTAACCATGGGACATCTCCTCCCGCTTTGGGTTGCCACCGTTACCTCTTTGTGCCCTGCTACAGCTGCCAAGCAGCCACTGAACATGGCTTGAACAGCGCCCACCGACAACCCAGCATGCACTGTGTGCGGGAACTGCCCGGAACTTCAGCGATACATGCCGTATACATCACAAGAGGAGCAAGAATTTGAGGCAGGACGGAGGTCTCTTCACCATCCTGCTGCATGGAGATCAGAGCAAACATAGAGATACTAAAATGGGAAATTAGGAGAATGTAGGGATATCTTAATTGTTGGGTGGAACGCTTCCAGAAAAATTAGATTGCAAAATAAGTTCATATTTTTTTCAAACTCTAGTCTGGCTCCCAACAGTGTTTGAGGGACAGTGAATCGACCCCTGTTTAAAAAGTTTGAGGACCCCTGCTTTAGTACATAGTTTTATGTACTAAATGAATGAATCTAGGTTTGGTAGGACATAACAGAACATGAACAAAACTTATGTTTCTTTACTTAGATATGTGGGAAAAGAGGATGGATAAAGGTTTAATAGTTCACAAAGCTCCATACAAATACTGGTCAGATTGCTGACTTGGGACACAATCCTATTTAGAGTCTCCATATGTCTGCCACTTGTGCTGAATTCCAAAGATGTAAACAGCACTATTTCTTTGCATCATCAAATCAAATCAAACTACAAAACAACACTAGCTGACCCTAGTTACCAACTGACCTCCCTCCTCTATTTTTTTAATTTTCTGATATCCAGATATTTAAATTATTGCTTTTCCCATAGTGCAGAGCTTTTAATGACACCAGACTTATTTGCAAGCCCTACCTTTGTAAACATTAGCCAGCATCAAAGATGGTGATTAAACAGCTGTTGTCTCCTCGGTTGTATGGTAGTAGCAGAGCCTCCAAAACATCTCTGGGCATTGTATTTCAGAAGTGGCATTTTCCCCCTTTGTTCTGCCTGATAAAATAACAATAGTATATGTCACTTACATTCCATCATTCTGCTGCTTTCTTCAGGCTGGGCCAGGCTGGGCACACAATTGAAAGCTTCTAAAGCAGTGGTGGCCAAACTTCGTCCCTCCAGATGTTTTGGACCACAACTCCCACAGTCCTTTGTCACTGGCAATACAGGCTTGGAATTCTGGGAGTTGTGGTCCAAAACATCTGGAGGGCCGAAGTTTGGCCACCACTGTTCTAAAGATTATTAGATCATTATTGTTTCTCCTTCCAGGACAGATATAAGGAAAGAGTAAATGACCTTTTAAGATCCTTTGCAGTGCAATGGAACATGATTCAGTATCACCTTAATTAGTTTCTGATGCATTCTTTCCCCTCCTTTCCTAATTGGGGCAGGTTAATCATGAAAACCTGACGGATGAATGTGCTCTTGCACGCTTCACTTTGATGCTTGTCTAGTTGATAAGTGGACAGGTAGGCTATAATTAGACCCCAGATCCTGCCGGGTGTTTTGTACTGTGGGAAAGATGAGGCACCTGGGTCTCCCTGAAGTCATCAGCCTACCTTTCTAAATTGGTAATTGGGTTTATTTTGAAGTGAATTCTGAACCTCTGTGGCAATAAAAGAAGGAAATTAAGAGGCCCACAAGGTTCATTATATTCTCCCCCCCCCACCGCAGATGTATATAGATATATAGATATATTTTTGCCAGATCTCAAAATGCAGAGCAAACTACTGGATCAAAAGTTCCGAGTATCATGGTTCCATTTCATGGCAATGAGAAGTTTCTTTAGGTGTTAAGTACTTCTCAGCCTATTTCATTTAGAGTCAAGTAGCTTTTGCCCTGTGTGCTACAGGTATGGAATTGACTTCCCCTCAGCTCTCACTTGTCATGATCTCTTCCTCCTCTTTCTTCTTCCTTGATGTTATTTTTTTAAAAAAACAAGTATCTGGCACTCATGGGGCTGAAGAGATACTTGTAATATTCCTGGTCTCATAGTGGCTTGTGTTATATTCCTCCGTGTATATGTGTGTGTTTGAGAGAGAGAGAGAGAGAGAGAGAGGGGGAGACAAAGCAAGTATTTTTCAACCAGTGTGGCCTTTTATCTACTACTACATGTTTATCTACTACATGTTTAGGTTTAGATTAGCTGTCCTGGATTCTTAGTATCAAATAACAACTAATGTCATATCATCTATCTATCTATCTATCTATCTATCTATCTATCTATCTATCTATCTATCTATCTATCTATCAATGCTGGGGACTTTGGGGGTGGGCTGGCAGCCAAGGCTCCACTGCTGGCTACTGCCAGCACCAGGGAACCTTGGGGAAGGGGGAAGGAGCAGAGCAGCATCAGCACACACACACGCTTCAAAGGAGCCCACGGGGATGTGGGATATATAAGTATAAAATAAACAAACTCATGGAAAATTATACAAAAGTGAAGAAGACAGTTAAATGAATAACAATAATGAATAATATTAACTAGATAGATAGATAGATAGATAGATAGGAGAGAGAGAGAGAGAGAGAGAGAGAGAGATTGCAGGTTCCTTTGTTCCTTTGTTCTTTTGTGATCTGCTGTGTGGCTGAGGAGAGTGAGTTAATAGATGGCTGGTGGGTTCTAGATCTTATTCATTTAACTGTCTATTGATTTAACTGTCTTCTTCACTTTTGTATAATTTTCCATGAGTTTGTTTATTTTATACTTATATGTTGTATAATTGTGTTTATTGTTTTAAACCGCCCAGAACAGCCTCTGGGCTACATGGCACAGTATAAAAATCAAATAAATAAATAAATAAATAAATAAATAAATAAATAAATAAATAAATAAATAAATATTTGCATAGGGCACCCCAATGTCATTTGCAGCCTCTTTGTTCCTTAACCCAAAAGCAACCCAAAATGCATTTCTTCATTAAAGCCTGAAATATGCCTATTCCCAAAGACTATTATGATGTCCCGCTTGTTTAATGTATCTTGCCTACTCTTTCTGGCTTCCAAAATGTACCTTGGGGGGGCAGTTTAACCCTAGTACTGTGACCTGTATTCTGTTGGGTGATGATTGATGAAGGGAACAAACTGCCCAAATCCCCCATCTGTGAACCGACAAACTGGCAAATCCATTTGTCTGTTCATGGTGTGTGTGTGTGTGTGTGTGTGTGTGTGTGTGTGTGTGTGTGTGTGTGTGTGTGTGTGTTAGACAACATGCTCCCTATGGGAAACTTGTTGGTCCTTGTTGTAAAGATGGTGGCAGAGGTGGTAGTGGGCAATTAAATAGGGATGTGATGGGGGACTCTGGCTCAGCATTTTTGTTTTGTTTTGGACAGCCTCAGGCTACCTAAATGGGGGTGGGGGGCAAGAATGAAACTAAGTAAGTAAGTAAGTAAGTAAGTAAGTAAGTAACTAACTAACTAACTAACTAACTAACTAACTAACTAACTAACTAAAGGGAAATGTTCATCCCTCCAGATCCAACGAATACAAATGGATTACTGTTAAATGAACCAGTGATGTTTGTTAAATATTGCAATTTTTTTAAAAAGTTCTTCCCTATCTCTAGTGACCATGCAAGTGGTCTTCCCTGTTTTCTGGTTGTGTCTGTACCACCACCCAGGCATGTGACTGGTCACATAATTGGTGGCACAACCAGCAGACGGATGGGCACATGACTGGCATGCCAGAAAACAGTGTTACCTGCCTGTGCAGTTATCCTTCCCGTTGGATAGTGTCCCAAAGAGATAATGTCCTTAATATGTGTCTGGTCATGGAAGAATATTTGGATACGCTTTGGTGAAGGGCTGAGTGAAGAATATAAGAACCTTTCTGGCTCAAATCAGGGAGCATCTATTATGGCATAATGTTTATGGAGAAACCCAATCAGTTGTCGATAGGGAGTCCACAAGGAATCCCAGAGGCCAGCAATGGATATAAGGAGGGCATTGCCTCATGTAGAGACAGTGTGGTGTAGTGGATAGAGCTGTGGCCTGGGATCCAAGCTGCCTAGGTCAAATCCTCCTCACTTGTGGTGGTGGTGGTGGTGGAAGATGGTAATATCTGAAAAATCCTATTAGCAGAGCCATCAATTGGAAGCATCCGGGGAGCATATAAGGACAACTGCTTCTGGGAGGCATTATATGCTTTGGGGCTTTTCTGCATCCCAAGGGAGCAGATTGCACAGTTTTCACTGTACATGGAACTAAGAAGTACTTCCACTCTGGTTTAACGAATGACCTGGGGTTCTAGGAGCATGAGAAGCAGAGCAAAACATTTCCCTATCTGCTTTCTCTGCACTGTGCATCATTTCCTACACTTTTGAGCATGACAACCCCCATCTCGCCTCCCCCCCTTGAACTAAACAGACCCAAACTTTGTCACCTTTCCTCATGAGGGATTTCCTCCAGCTCTTTGATTATTTTGATTGCCCTTTCCTGCAGGAACATAAAATGAAGTTATCCTGCATTTCTTTACAGAACTGGGGAAACCTCTGACATTGCTTGGTAATGAGCAGGCTTGAAAGTATACTCCATTCAAAGGCAAATGCCTGCATCTCCTTGCATGACTTATCGGTTCTTCAGATGGATGTGCAGGCGTATAGGCTAGAATGCAGCCACGCAGGCTCTCAGGTGCCCTTCAGCAAGTTTCTCTCTCCCTCTCTCTCTCTCTCTCTCCCATCTCTCATTCAGTAAAACAGGAATAATTAGGTTGACCTACCTAGCAGGGGAAATTGGGGGCGAGGGAGGGGGGAGGAAACAAAGTAATGATGGCGACTGTCACTGAAAGACTGTTGGATCTGTCACAGAAGACACTCCAGCCCATACCCTTTCCTAGAAAATAATAATTAAACATGAGAGAGCCACAGTATTCCATGGCCGTTGCCACTTTGTGCTTTGGTGTTTATCTGGTCCTTTACGATTCAGCAACAGCTGATTGGAAGCACTGGTAAATGTACCTGATGCACTTGGCTTCCCTGCTGTGCAAAATGATCCCCCCCCAAAAAAATGTTTTGAGGTGTGTATTTTTTTTGGGGGGGGGAATTTATTTGTCTCCAAATTGATGTATCAGAGTACTTTCTTGAATTTGAGGGGTTTAAGAAGCTGTCGAGCGCAGGGTCGGAATGCGAAATTGCATGGAAAGAGTCAGAAAACCTCTCCCACTTGACTGGGCTATGCCAGATTGAGAGTGACACCATATGTCCCCGTGCGCAGGAAAACCACATTAAAGTTTAAATGGTCTTTGACACCACCGGGAAAAATAAAAGGGAGGAGATGTACATTGATTTGAGGGGTGGGAGAATTTGGGTGAGTAAGCTTCCGGTGGCTTAAAAGTTTTTGTACTCCATGGTAAACATGAAACCTATGGGTGTGTTGCCCCCATCATACCTGTAAGCTTTTATGGACACCCATTGGCAGCTTCAGCATTTCTCTGTTAATTGGGCTAAGAGTGTGGTGGCTCAGTGGTCTACGGCGCTGAAGCTGTCAGCTACAAAGTTGGCAGCTCGGTGGTTCGAATCCTAAGTGCCACGCAGTGGAGTGAGCTCCCGCTGTTAACCCTAACTCCTGCCAACCTAGCAGTTCGAAAGCATGTAAATGCAAGTAGTTAAATAGGTACCACCGTAAAAAGCAGGAAGGTAAACAGTGTTCCATGTGCAGAAATGTGTTCAGCCATGCTGGCCACATGTCCACGGACTTGCACAGCACTGGCTCTTTGACTTGAAAATGGAGATGAGCACCGCCCCTAGAGTCAGACATGATTAGCACGCATGTGCAGTGGGGGAACCTTTATACCTTGAGGAGTTGAAGAGTATTGCCATCTGGAATGACAGTGATGGGAAAGCTATGCACAGCTTTTCTCACAAACCTTGTTGCCGTGGCCTGAGTACTTCAATACTTCTTCCAAGTGTGCAGGAACACACGGACAAATGCACGCATGCACGGACACACATGATGTAGGGAGAGGACTGAAGGTGGCAATAGTAAACCACTCCTTAAGTATCTCACAAACTTTCAAAATGTATATGTGTTGTTTATTTGAGTAGCTGGATACAAAGCCAGGGCTCAGTAGTTCAATTGCTCCTTGTGCCTCCAGGGAGAAGAGCCGGTCTATGCAGACTTGCACACATAGCAGGGCTTTGTGGTGCAGTGGTTAAAATGCTGTACTCCAGCTATAACTGCTCACGATCCATGGTTCCACTTCCAGGTGCCAGGTTCAGCCTTCCATCCTTCTGAGGTTGGTAAAATGATTAACCAGCTCAGTGGGGGTGGGGGTGGGCAATATGTAGCCTGCATAATTACGGTAGAGTAGGACCCCCATACCAACTGATTCATTATCCACTGATTCAGTTATCCAGGGTTGGCAGAGGGAAAAATAAATATATAATTCAGCAGCCGTAAAGCAAGCTAGTGTCACAAAGAGCAGCTGTAAAGCAAGCTACTGTTGCAAAACAGCAGCTGTAAAGCAAGTTACTATCACCAAACACTAGTTCTGGGGACATTTTGGCGTTCTATCTTATCCACGGTTTTCATTATCCACGGGAAGGCTTAGAACCAATCCCCAGTGTATACTGGGGTCTCACTGTACTTGTAAACCTCCCAGAGAATGCATTAAATGTTATGGGGCAGTATATAAGTAGCATGCTTCTTTTGCTTTGCAAGCCGTACCATCCTAGAGCCCCCTAGCAGAAGGGCTTTGTGAACCATTTCCAAGTATGGTATACTTAGAAAACCATGAGGAGGGACGCTATAAATTGAATTGACATGATTTTATACAGTCAGTCAATTAACATATGACTGAACTGATATTGGCTGTAATTTGCTTTTCCAGTTACATATCACACATTCCTAACAAAAATGCCTCTTGTCTTAATGGAATTTAGAGGTGTCTTTCCCCAAAGGTATGTCAGTAAATTCATCTTGGCAACCTCATTTACAAAATCCATGGTACTTGTCTTCCATGTGTGTCACAGCAACATTGCCCATTGGCCAGAATCCTGTTGGTAGTATTCACATAAGGTTTGCATAATTAGCTAAGGCTGATTTTGGCTAATAGGGGAGGTGCTGGAGCATATTATTGCTGTGTAATTTGGTGCATGACCCAGGCCCGTAACTAGGGTCTGTATCACCAGGGGCAAACTTGGACTCCACACCCCTCCCCCCATGGCTTGGTAAAGGAGGTGTCAGCAACTTTTATTATTTTCTTATACATCCAATCAATCACTCTAATTTTAAAACACTTCCCAGTTTTCTTAAATTTAACAACTTAAGTTGCAAAAATAGATTACAATAATGATTGGCTTAAAACATTTTCAACCCACAGTTTTCAATCTTCGTTAAAATTAAATTTTGTATCAGACAGATGCTTAGGTTTAGGAAACGACAGACAAAACACACAATGTCTCGCAACATGATTTGTTAGTAATTACAGTATTACATCTGAGGAGAAAACCATCCGAAGACAATGCCTTAAACAGGCATGGCTGAGTAGGTTTCAGGGAACCGGGGTGCCAAAAATGGACTGTTTGGAGTTCTGATTATAAAGAAGGAGTGGATTCCTCCCCCAACACACACACACTTCCAGCCTCAATTTCTCAGCAAAGCAAATGGTTTCCACTCAGTCCACACTCCAGTGCTCCTGAGCCAAACCTGCTGCCATCTCCTCTCTGGCTGCTCTTTGAACTCTGGGCTCCTAGTGCTGAAGGAAGGTACACGGCGGAGGTGGGGTGGTGGAAGTGAAACCATGGCACTTACAGTGGCATCAGATGGATACAACTGTGCAGTGGAGATGCACTTGTAATATCTGGCTTCCAGCACCATGATGGCCACTATAGCAGGATCCATTATTCCTCTGATTTGTGTTCGTATTCTTTTCTGTCATGCTGGGACAGCACAACAGAGTTGGTGGTTGGGGACGCCAGTAGCATAGACGATAGGCCTTTCCAAGCATGTGAATGCCATGAAAAGGTAGGCTTTGATTCTAGAAATGGGGTCCAAGTTGAAGGATCTGCCTTTTCTCCTCCTGGACCTCTTCACCATGGCACACTTGACCTTGTTTGACACAGCTTCTGCCTTCATATAAAATATTAATTAAAAACCATGAAAACATTGCTGGAAATCTCTAATTAGTCCCCCAAATACACAGAGACACATCTCTAGCCCTTTCTCTTCCAGGAAAATTAAGCCGCAATGGAAAACTTAAAACTAGTTTTAAGAAATGTTCCAAACGCTAGCATCACAATCCAAATCGGACATCAAAGGCAGAAAGTTAAACTTGCCATGTTTAAGACAGCAATCTCTTGCCCACCAACTGATAATTTGTATTTTCTATCATGACGTTGATTCTGATCCTCATGTTAAAAGCCTTGTCCAACTAGGGCTTTCTTTACTGAGTGAATCCATCACGTGTCAGTTCTTATTTTCTTTCCTACTGCCTTCCATGTTTCATAGTGTTATTGTCTTTTCTGTTAGACTTCTCTTTTCATGACTTGTTCAAAATACAATAACCTCAATTTAGTCATTTCCAATTAAGCTCCACTGAGTTCGGCTGGGGGAATCTCTTGATCCTGCTTCTAACTCTCCTGCCTCTCCAGCCCTGTTTGCTGAGCAAAATTGACTGTTACAGGAGGTCTGCTTTTATCCTGTCTCATAATATCTTTATCATTTTGACTTGCTGCAAACTTTGATCTCCACCTCTTATAATTTAAGGGATATCTCCCAGTTTTTCTAACCTGAAATTACTCTCAAATAGTTATCTTGAGCACTTGTTCCCAGCCTTGTGTAACCTAGGCATTCTTGGACTGCAACTCCCAGAAACCCTGGCCAGCACAGCTGGTGGCAAAGGCATCTGGGAATTGAAGTCCAAAAAACACTTGGGTTATGCAAGGTTGGGAACCACAGATTTAGAACATCTAGTTGGGTCGCCCTGTTTACATCCAATCAAAGAAACTGCAGTTTATTATTGATGTTGTTTGTTGTGGTTAAATCATTGTGGATAAATTATGGTGACAGATTAGGAATTCTCTTGTAGCACCTGTGAGCCATAACTTGAAAGACCTCTTTACCTGGCGCTTAAATGGAACTGCAGAAGTACTGTAACTAATTAGTGTCATGTTTTAGACCCAACAGAATGCATTCTTTCCAAATTTGCACTGAGGCACAGCTCAGTTGAGTGTGCTCGATGGCAAACACATGGCCCTTTTTGTCTTCAAACACTTCCACTTATTTTAGGATTCAAAAGAAATAAGTGCATCCTTCTATTGAGTTCGTTAAAGCAATTTCCCAATAAAACGAGCATTCATTCCAGACAGCCACTATAGGCTTCTCTGTTGCATTTTGTAGTCTTTCCATTTGAAGCACCCGTACACACTCTATCAGTTTTGCCATTCTGCCCTACCGACTTAACTAATATCTTCTGACATATTTACTAAGACAGGGAATATCACAAAGATACCTGATACAGGTTGAGTGCTAAAGCTGCACATGGCAATGGCCTTCTGACCTCCCAGGAGTAAAATACAAGTAGAACAAGTGGAAGAATGGGCCAACTGAAGCGTGATTAAGCACGTCCATATCAAGTGATACTGACCCTCCCTAGGGAGGTAGTGATGTGGAGAAAAGACGACCAATTGTGCCCTGCACCAGCTGTATTACTAGTCAGAGCATTTTTGCCCCACTGCACTTTATATGAGAGTAACAGTGTGGAAATGAATGCTTGCATTCACATAAAATAGCAGTTTGGAGGACTTGTCAGTTATAGTGCATTTATGGCATGATGGTAGTACAGTAGTTGGTTGTGGTTGTAGATGCCATTTTTTTGGGGGAGTTGTCTATCTCTTGAGAGAACCTGTATTTCTCACAACACATTTAAAAAATAAATCATTTCCTGGGTGAAAATGAGTGATGGAAAAAAAGGACCTCATTTTCAATAAGCAGGAGATTTTCTTGGAAGGGGTACTTATAATGGGAGTTAGTTGGGTATCATGAATAGGACATTGAACCAAGCCTTGAGATACCTGGGTTCAGATCCCTGCTGGGCCATGGAGACTTGCACAGGGAATGGCAATGGTAAACTACTTTTTGAACATCTTTCGTATCTCAGAAACTAGAGTTGTCGTGAGTCAGGTACAACCTCATGGACCAGAAAAACCAGAAACTGAATTTACAACAGATTTGTTATCTTTAGAAATGATTTTCAGTGAATTTGGCTTGGACAGATGTCCTGCAAGTAGCTTTTTCTTATCTTAAAGAAAGATTAAAAGCCACCAAAATATTATTTCTGTTTGGGATGGATATCTTTGATTGTGTCACACTTTCATATGAGAATGTGGCATTGCACCATTACTCATCACGGTAAGGACAGCCAAATATGTCCACGCCCTTTCATTGAGAGTTCTCTTTCTTTTTCCAGAGACTGATGTTTGGTTGTTTTTGCACAAATTGAAAACAGGTTTGCAGTTTGCACAAAACTGCCATTGACAGCTGCTTTGTTTCATGGACTTCAGGGTTGGAAGCATTGTGTGGGTGAATTCTTACGCATATGCTTGAGTATGCGCGCAGACATAGAAAGACATACACACATGGCTCTTAAAGGGAAGGAATACAAACTGTGAAGACAATGATAAAAGATATAACTCAATGTCTCCCTCCTGTGGTGGAGATCAGGAAATTTTCTGGGCTCCAAAATTCCTCATTGTGTCATCCTGTCATATTGAGAATGTCTAAACTGATGAGTATGAGTAATTTAGTTAGAATTCTTCACATTCCTGCTTTCAGTTCAGGTACCTAATACCATTTAAATGTGGACTCTCCCCACCACCACCCGTGCTTTCTGTCTCTCTTGATTGTTGCATTATAAAGTTATTTTCTGGGCAACTTCGAGTATTTTGTACCGATGGGTTAGTAGAGAACCAACAAACGCTGGAACAGTTTGTGAAACAAACACAGGAAGAACAAGCAGGTGCACCTTAAATCTTGTCGCATCTTGGATATCTTGCTTTAATCTGTTTCTCAACTAAGAAAACCCACTTTAGTTATCCAACCCACAACAGAAATACACTGGTACGTCTCAAGCATTAAAACACAGAGATATCTCCATTGTAGGGGGCTAGGCCTCCATTAGGTATTCAAAATCAACTTTTCAAAATATGCTCTGGTTGGAATATAGTGAATGAAAAGTAGGCTTGAAGATTAATTCACATTCCAGAGTTGTCGCGTGCCAAGAGCATAATTCATAATTAGTTGGTGCTGGCCAACTTAATTATTCAGAGTGTCAAAAATTAGCTTAAGTGCCCCTCATAAAAATGTTAGTTTGACAGGGCAGTGGTTGTTGCTTTAATCCATTGGGAGCTTAGGTATTCAAAGGGGACTCTGCTTAATTTAAAAGGTGTTTGGTCATTATTAGAAAGCTTTTGTGAACAGATAATCTTTCACTTACTTTTTAATGACTGCGTCTGCAGGAATGAAATGTTGGGCTTGTCTGAAAACACAAGCTGTATCTTGGCGGTGGACGGGCAAAGGCTTTGTGCGCTACAGCTCCCAGGATCCTGCCTGCTGACTGGAAGATTCTGGGTGTTGTTGGTCCAAAAAACACAACCTTTTCCATCCCTGAAACTGCCCCTCTATGCAGGTTGAGAAACACTGCCATAAAGTGTTCAGACGTGGTTTAAAGTTCCCTTCTTTTGCTGGCGGGGACACCCCAAGACGGTGCAGCTCGATGTCGTTGGCTAGAGACCAAAACCTCTTCAAGAAACCATTTAGTATAAACTTACATTTGTAGTTAAACAGGAACAAAAGTATAACTTGTGTGATTACCCAGTACAATGATTGCACAGCCATTTAGCATGTTTAATGATTCAGAAGACGTATAAGGTTTCCACTAACAGAAGAATTTAATTTTTTTCAAAAATAAATAAATAAAAACCCACTGAATTCTAATTGAAGTCCGTTCAGATAAAGTAAATTTAAAAAAGCTCTACAGGAACCCAGTCCAGACAAGGAGACGACACGGAGAAACCAGGAATGGATCTGATGTCTGTAATCCAACCTCCACCCCTTTCTTTTTATTAGCATGATAGGAATGTTAGAGCTTTTTTCTGTCTACTTCATCCCCTCTCCCTTCAAGTCTGAGGTTTTGGCTGGGCCAGCGCACCAAAACAAGTCGCCATTCCTTCCACCGCTTTTATACGCCCCACCCTTGCTTCTTGAATTGTCCCCTTTCTTACATTACAGAATCTTCTTGGACCTTGAAAAGATGCTGAAACTCACACACCCAGTCTCTGTTGTTCCTTTCAACCGACAAACTGACCTGTTAAGAGAAATCATCTCAATCAGCTTCAATCAGTCTGGCTTAAAAGCGGTAAAATAGAAACTGAGAATTGTAATATCACTACAATGCTCATCTGTAACCGTTTTTTCATTTTTCCGGCTGTCTCAGAGCTGTGCCTTTTCTGTAAGCACCTCTCAGTGGCAGGTAACACAGCTGCAAATTAGGCTGGATAGGGATGGAATATAGGCTCCAGAGATCAAATGTAGGCTAGCAAGTGGTGTGAAAAATCACTCCGTGTTGATCTCATTGAATTTCTCTGGCTATCACATGTGTATTCTTTCTGGGCTTGTTTCACCCGGGTTTGTGAGATCTTGTGCTTTCTGTCTGTATTGAAAAGTTGTAAATAGCTTTTTTGCACACATTTCCCTGTGTTCCACATCCATTTGTGCATTTTTCTTAATTTACATCTGCACCTTCACTGATTAAGTTGTGCAGGTGTGTATTCCTTGCATTTTAAAATGTGCATAGTACATGCCTCAGGGCTAACCCAAGCTTCCTGTTTCTCTCCTAGTACAAGGTGGGAGCTTCCTTATTTATTTATATTTATTTAATTTTATACTTATTAACTGCCCAATTTTCCCTCGGGAACTCTGGACGACAAATTACAAAACAATTTGCTCAAACAAAACCCCATAATAAACAAAGTAGAATAAAATGTAAACACTATAAACAACAATAACACCACAACATAAAATCTGGCAAGAAGAGGGCTGGGACAAAAACAATACAACCAACACACAACACATAGTTGTACACTCAGCAATTACCAAAACATTCCATAAAGAGCCAGGTCTTTAAGTCTATCCTAAATGCCGGCAGAGACTCCGCAAGCCTAATCTCCATGGGCATTGCTGGGCCGGCCACCAAGAAGGCCCAATTAAATGTGGAAACAATTCGGGACTCCCTCGGAGTGGCCACCCAGAGGGAGAAGGCAAGCGAAGCTCTGGTGGTTTGGGACGAAGCTGACCCCGGGAGATCCATTCCACCAAATAGGTCCCAAGCCATGGAGGGACTTCCTTCCTTCCTTCCTATCTGCCTAAATTTACCCTCTCCCATCTAGTGTCCAGGCCATTACTCTGGGTGGCTTTCTGCGAGGAACTAGGCCAAGCTAAACCTCAAAGCCTTTGAATTTAGGCCTTTTCCTCCAGGTGAGTGACATTTAGGTGTTTGCAAGGTGTGTGTAAGTCAGGTAATACTCCCAGAATGGAGATTTACGGGTTATGTAGTCTGAAGAAATCTGAAAACCTCATCCCTACCTGAGACTATGTGTTGCATCACTCTCCTAAGAGGCCTCCGGGATCTGGAGCTTCATTTTTATGGGGCGTCTCCCAGAAAACCATTTAGCTGCTAAAAGATATCCTCCCTACCACCACCACCACCTGTAAGTGAACTTCATGCCAATTCCAGGTTTGTGTTTTCACACTGAGAGGGCAGTAAATCTGTGTGGCTTTTTGGCCCTTTCTGATCCTTGGTGAGTGCCAGGAGCGAAACATTGGACCCACCAGAATGGCCCAACTCTGATATTTCAGGCAGTGGGAAACAACCCAACCTATTTCTCCAGGGTCCTGCTTTCAACTAGAAGAGACCCATGCAAAGGGAGAGAGACAAATGGCTTTGATACCACTGGAGACCATAAAGCGGATGCAACACTTCCCAACATACTATGGCTTGAATATTTTTACATTGATTTTCCAGGGATGAAAGGGTGTTGCCTTCCAAGTTTGTTCAACTCGATTGTCTTAGAAATGGGCATCCTTACACTTATTTTTATGCTTGTTTTCCATTTTAATGTGTTATTGTATAGTGGTTTAGCAAGATTGGTTTGGGAGTGTCATCTATCCCAGCTCACTTTATTGCATGAACCATTTTATTCCATCAGGTGGAATCTCTTTCCGTAATAATTCTCTGTGGCTCAGAGGAAGCCTCGGAAATGGCCTTCTTATTAAATTGCATGCTTTATTATTACTAGGGCAGGTGTGGGAAGAATTTTCTCTAAAATTGACTTTGCAGCTTGCATGCTGAGACCCCTTTTTCGTTTGTTAGTCCGGGTAAGCAGCATTCCATGTTGAAAATTATCTGTTTGATCTTCCTTCAATGGGGGAATAAAAATCCAATTCCGTAATTATGTTTAACTCTTAATTGGGGGTGAGGGTGGGGAATCTGTTACTTTCAATTAAAACAAAAACCTGGGACATACTCTTTGCCTCCCAAATGTGAAAAGGGTTTGCAAATGTTTGCAAATTCTTCAAAGATGAAGAGAATTAAATTATCTCCTGTTTGTACTGGCCGAAATCAATAAGTCTAATTCTTCCCCAACATGGAAAAAGTCATACAGTATTATACTGGGCCGCTATATACACAAGAGCACCTGAAAAGGAGAAGCCTGGGAAATATCCAGCCGGACCTTCTAAGTGGTGACCACAACCATCAGCTGCCCGCTGATGTTCCTCAAACTTCCTCCCTTCTGCCCTTCAGGAAATAGACAAAAACACTGCTATTCGAAGAGGCATCCAGGTTCATACTCTCCCTGTGGGAGATGCTCCAACCCATTCTGTGCCATTTTTAATTCATCTCTCACCATCTGTGGCCCCCTTATGTTATGTTATTTTACGCTTATGGCATATGTTTTGTTATTTTTAATGTGTTATGTTGGGATGAGTGTTACATTATATGTTCTTTTGTAAGCCTCCCAGATAAGTACAGTGGTACCTCTACTTACTTAACTGCTGCCTTACAAATTTTAGATGTGCTCTGCTCTACTTACATTTATTTATTTATTTATTTATTTATTTATTATTTCTTTGACACGGCTGCTTTACTTACCAGTTGTTCAACTTATGAGCATGCATTCAGAACAGATTAAACTCATAAGTAGGGGTATCACTGTAGCTTGCCACTAGAATAAACTCATAAGTAGAGGCACCACTGTAGCTTGCCACTAGAAGAGTGGGATATAAGTACCATGGTACCTTGTATAAAGGAATTAATTTGTTCCAAATGAAATTCTGTTAAGCAAATTTTCCTTTGTACAGATTTCCCATAGGAATGCATTGAAAATGGATTAATCCCTAATCGCAACCATTTTTCTGTTGTATGGATTTGCCCCATAGGCAATTCTAAGCAAATTTCCCCTATCTCCGGAATTTTTTATGTTATAGGCGATTCTGTTAGGAGATTTTCCCCTATCCCCAGAAATTTTTTTCCTTTAAGCAGATTTTCTGTTAAACAAACCACTTGTTATATGAGGATCCACTGTACATTCTTTCTTTCTTTCTTTCTTTCTTTCTTTCTTTCTTTCTTTCTTTCTTTCTTTCTTTCTTTCTTTCTTTCTTTCTTTCTTTCTTTCTTTCTTTCTTTCAGTCAATCAATCAATCAATCAATCAATCAATCAAAAGCAACTAGAGTCTGGCTACCTGTTAATAAACCACCTATGTGATTGTTCCCCTTTGACACAATAACTGCTAATCTGTGTTCCTGGCAAACTCATGGAAGTGGACATGAGGCTACTGTGTGCAGATGACCTGGCAATCATCTCTCTGAATCTGCCCATTGAGGCAACTTAAACAAACAGTGGTTGGTAAAATCTCACACCGTCCCGTAGGCCCTTGTTGCAGGAGAATTAATCAGCCATGCAGGTGCAGAGGCTTCAGCTCGGAAAAGGACTGCCTTTGTCTGCACCCGTTTCCCTCTATGCATTCTCGGTGGGATGATTTGAGTGAAAACCAATTAACACATACACATGCTCTCCTGCATAGAGACACAGAATGTCACACTGCCAAATAAGCAGGGACTTCTCTGTGAGAGGAAAGTTAATGCGCC
Organism: Phrynocephalus forsythii; assembly: GCA_029282475.1. Lineage (NCBI taxonomy): Eukaryota > Metazoa > Chordata > Lepidosauria > Squamata > Agamidae > Phrynocephalus > Phrynocephalus forsythii. Next base: position 131,307,058 of record JAPFRF010000002.1, on the reverse strand, counting down.
AGTTCCTCCGCCTTGAGGGATTGCTGCTAGCTCTCATTGCTGCTGGGTCTCCCGCAAAGGGCTCTGGTTCTTTCACCCTGCCCCATTCCTCAGCCAATCTACAAGGTCTCTGAGCAAAAACAAAGTCTGAATTCAATGTGGTATAGCACATTGGGGTGGGGGTGGGGGCATTGCGTGGCTCTCCGGCCTCTGCTCAAACATAGCTCATAGGGTCAGTCCCGCCAGCCATGATGGGTAGGATGAATTGGAGTTAAAGTTCTCCAATATCTAGAACAGTGGTTCTCAACCTTCCTAATTCTGCGACCTTTTCATACAGTTCCTCATGTTGTCGTGACCCCTTGCCCTGCTTGGAAGAAGCCACAAGCCCCCTTTGGCAGGCCACTGCCACAGGTGCCATAGAAAACTTCCCTCTACAGGCACTCTCAGCCAATCGCAGCCTCCAGTGCCATTGACTGACATCCCCTCCAACCTACCAAGCTGTAACTCACTCTCCCCCCTTCCTCCCCCCCTCCTCCAGACCTAAGCCGTTTGTGCCTTTTTCTTCACTGGCTCATGGTGGCCCCTGTGAAATGGTCATTTGACTCCCAAAGGGGTCCCGACCCCCAGGTTGAGAACCACTGATCTAGAAAGTCATTCTTTGCCCACCTCTGATCGAGATAGCTGACATGGTCAGTTAAAATGGGTTGCTAGCACAAATTGCCCTACAGCAGAGTAGATGCAGTGACTGTGAGGATCATGGGGACAAGTAGGGCATTTTATGGGGGAAAGAATCCATTTGCATCTCTCAAGATTGGCCTTGGGACAAGACAGAGCCCTGGCTTTGGTTTCAGAGCCAGAAGTTGGGACTTCAGTTCCCCACTGTGCCTCCTTAAAAAGGTCTAGACTAGATGATCCATAGAGGTCCTTCCAGTTCTACAGTGCTAAGATGGCAAGAGTGATGATGATGATCTTCTTCACCATCATAATCATCTTGCTAAGAAACCCAAGACTTTGATGACTTTTAATGTGTTTTGGTGCGGAAATAAGCATGCAAAATCATGGAATTGTCTGGGGGAAAACAAAACACAAAAACACAAGAGCTACATATGAAAAATATGTATAAACATGCTTGCTTGGTGTATTTATTTGTTCGATTCGTAAATATCTACCCTGCAAGTCACTACTCGGGGTGTCTTATTACAAAATATAAACATAAGATGGACACAAAAATTTAAAGAAAAATCACAACCCCATAAGCCACGCACACAGGTAAACGGATATACCAAAAAACCCAAATAGCAACGGCAGTAACATGAATTAAACATGAATTAATTAGAACTGCATTGGAAAGATTAAATAGGAAGAAGATTCTCACAAGCCTGGATGAGGATTAATATTTTTATTTGCCTTCTAAACATTGAGCGAGTGTGGGAATGACCCATCTCCACTGGTAATACTTTCCATTACACAGCCACCACTGAAAAGACCTGGTTCCTGGTTGTAGTCCGCTGAGCCTCCCTCCAGAGCACTAGCAGTGTCAGGGTTTGGGAGGTATAGGTGGGATGGGTGTTTGATCTGAGTAAGAGGTGCTCCAACAGGTATCAAGTTTTAAAAAAATCTTCAAAATATGAACATTATTTATTTATTTATTTATTTTTACAAGTTATATGCCGCCCACTACCCAAAGGTCTCTGGGCAGCTTACAATCAAAGAATTAAAACAGTTAAAACATCAGACATCGATAAATCATTGAAACAATAATAAAAAACCTTACACTAAAATCATTACACTAAAATTGCCAACAGAGGAGAATTAGTAAATTCAGATGAAATCCACTGTTCTGAAACATAGAACAAATGCAGCAGCAGCAGCAGCAGCAACAACAACAACAACAGTCCAACTTTGTCCCAGCATCATTTACTTCACTAGTATTGGCCGAGTTCCAGCAGTTCTTGTTTTTCAGATGCATGTGAGGGCTTTTCCTGCCTTATCACCTTGAAGGAAGTGTGTTGTTCAGTCGTTCAGTCATGCCCGACTCTTCGTGACCCCATGGACCAGAGCTCGCCAGGCCTTCCTATCCTCCACTGCCTCCTGGAGTTTTGTCAAATTCATTTTGGTTGCACCGATGACACCGTCCAACCATCTCATTCTCTGTCGTCCTATTTTCCTTTTGCCTTTGATTTTTCCCAGCATCAGGGACTTCTCCAAGGAGTCCTCTCTTCTCATGAGGTGGCCAAAGTACTGGAGCCTCAGCTTCAAAAGGAAGGAAGTATAGACTACTTAACCAAGGGGTGCCCAAACTTTTTGTAAGGAGGGCCAGATTTGGTGGCTGAGAATGTGTGAGGGGCCGGTTGCTCCCCGACCCTGCCACCCCACTGCAAGCCCGACCCACTGACCCATAAGCCCCAACCACTGACCCCTTGCAACCTCACCCACAGGAAGGAAGGTGGAGTCCAAGGGAGGGAGGGAGGGAGGTGGAAACCAAGAGAGGAAGGAAGGAAGGTGGGGAACAAGGAAGGGAGGGAGGGAGGTGGGGACCAAGAGAAGGAGGGAGGAAGGAAGGAAGGTGGGGACCAAAGGAAGCACAGGGAACCATGGCCACAGGGAGCCCCTTGGAAGAGGTGATCTGTGCGACCTTGCACCCGCCCCCAAGCTCCCCAGCGGTGGTGACGGCTCACCCGCCAGCCCACCCCAAAGCTCCTTGGCGGTGGCAGAGACCCACTGGCCTTCCCACCCCCACACTTTCCCCTGCGATGGCGGCAAACCGCCTGTCCACCCAGCTGCCCAAGCTTCCCAGCAGTGTCAGTGTTGGCAGAATATTTTTTTTAAAAAAAAATGGGGCAAAGGAGGGGGAGGGACGGGCGGGCCAGCCAGCCGCGGGCCACTCAGAATGGCCTGACGGGCCGGATTTGGCCCCCCGGGACGGACTTTGGGCAGGTCTGACTTAACCCTTAGAGTTCTCCATTATACGTAAGAAGTTTGGTTTATATCTATTGTAAAACAGAGTGCTCTAATATTGTGATTGCAAGAGAGCCGTGGCTCCCAAAGTTAGTCTTTAGTCTACAGGAGAACATTCTGTTACTATTGAACTCCTTCTACTATGCCTTGTCTCCAGCCATCTTGGCTCGTAGTTGTACAACCAACATGGTTGAACTATGCTGTGTGTGGCCTTAGCGCACCTTCACTGGATGCATCAGGTTCTGTTAAGATACAATAGGGGGAGCACAGGTAGGGTTACAGGAAAGCAACATGGGCTGAACACTTGTCACATAATTTGTCACATGATAGTGCGTGGTTCACTGGTTCACAACCTTTGGGTCCCCAGATGTTCTTGGATGACAACTCCCAGAAATCCTGGCCAGCACAGCTAGTGGTGAAGGCTTTTGGGAGGTCTCATCCACGAATATCTGGGGACCCAAGGGTGGGAATAAATACTGCATTAGCTTTTGCTTGTTCGGTATTGTGTGAGGTTTGTCTGTAGGTTTTATCTGGGATAGCTGTCAGTAGAAAGATACAATGTTGTGAAGTAGAAATGTAAATTGCATAGCCAATTCCCAAAGGAATACATTCTCATCTCTGCACAGGATTCCTTCTACCCCTTAGAACAGTGATGGCAAACCTTTTAGAGACCGAGTGCCCAAACTGCGATTCAAAACCCACTAATTTTGTTTGCAAAGTGCCAAAACAGTAATTTAACCTGTATACAGGTGGCTATGAAGGGGCAATGTCGGGTGCCCACAGAAAGGGCTCCGAGAGCCACCTTTGGCACCCGTGCCATAGGTTCGCCATCACTGCCTTAGAAATTTAATAAGGCCAATCTATGTGGAATTATCAGAATAGTGCCTGCTAGAGATGGTCACGAAACAGAAAAATTGTGTTTCGGTTTTTCATTTGTCATTGAGAGGTCTGTTTCGGTTCATTTCCGTTTGTCGGGAATTTTTTGAAAAAATTTGTTACCGTTTTTTGTTTTTTTTGTTTGTCATTTCTACCTGCTTTTTGCGATTTTTAAAGCATTTCCGTGTGCAGGCATCCCCCAACGCCCCAGACCAGAGGGAAAACACTAAAAAAATGGATGCTGGCAGAGACACAGTATAGACTAGGTATGCAGGGAGGCTGCAAAGGCAGTGGCGGGCATTGCCCAGGGTGCAAGGCAGCCGCAGAGCGACTGCACTGCAGGGCAGGGGAGGGTACTCACCGAGATGTATGCATGCATGCACGCACACAGGGAGGCTGAAGGACTGAAGCTAGAGTCGCAGAGACAGCAATCCCACCCTAACTCCCACCAGAGATTGCAAGGAGGATGGGGGCTGCCAGAGCTTTTTATGCCCTCTGTGGCTGCCAGACCTGCCCACCCAGTCTGCAACCTGGGCATGCTATTGGTTGAACATGATCCCATCACATGGCTTGCCTCCATTTTGTGGCTGGTGGCGACATCCATTTTAAAGGGAAAAGAAAAATACATCGCGATGGGAGAAGACAAAAACAAATGTTTTAAGGACCCCCCCGGGGGGGTCCTTAAACAATATAAATAATTATCGCTGTGTTTTTACGGATGTCCGGGGCATTTTTTAACATTGCGCATCACCATTAACGGAAACGAAACGTAATGACCACAATTTTCATGGTTCTGTTCGTTTCGTTGCATTTTCATCACAATTTTCGTTTGTCGTTTCATTACGTAACGGAAACAACAAACGGTAACGGAAACGAAAAAATGTTCTCTAGTGCCTGCAATGACATGTTTCCTGCACAAGGTCCTCCAGAAAAGGCACTGAGGTGAGAACAATTTTGCAGATTTTTGTACACACACACACACACACACACACACACACACACACACACACACACACACACACACACACACACACACACACACACACACACACACACACACACAAAGAGAGAGAGAGAGAGAGAGAGGCAGGCTGGTAGACAGGCAGACAGGCAGACACCCAGGCCAACAAAGGGTAAGTTCAAGACTCAAGAGTTAGCAAGCAGCCCGCTTTGAGACTCATTGTTCGAGAAAGTTGAGGAACCTTGTTGATGCAGGTGGAAGTCTCAGCAAGATGTCTCAGTGTGGCAAAATTAATAAGAACGAGAAAATGGTCTAATCATCTCCATATTGTTCATCTTCAAATTAAAATCATCTTCATATGCTAGAGGAGGAATGTGTGTTTTTCAGTCAGAACAAGGGCACAAAACATTGACCTCTCTCTCATTTGGCTTGATAATGTAATAAAGCCAGTTCTGACGGTTGCAACATGTCTGAAATCACTGTGCTGGTTGTTTGATCCTGGATTAACTAGGCTGTGTTGCCAGGAGAGCTTTTAAAATTACTTTTTTCCTGAATACCTCTTAAGAAGTCCCCAACCATTCTTCAGGAAAGCTTGAGTGCTCTGCAAGTTGTATTTTTTAAATTAAAAGTGGACTCCCAAATCCTGTATTCAGACAGAATGGTGCAGGGAGGGTTGTTAAATTTTTCTGAAGTAGCTGCTGGGAAGGACAGAGAACAGGAGAATAAAATGAGATGAACAAAGCAAGGTTGGATTGGGTTTTTCTTTTCTTTTTAAATAATACCTTTGTTCTAACAAATTCCCATTTGACAACAAAAAAAATCACCCAGAGAATCCAGTTCAGTCCTTTATTACCCTTTTAGTGGTAAAAAAATCTTGGGTTTTTATGATGGATATGGGTTTTTCAGGTGCTAGGGCTTTTTTTTTTTTGGTGATAAATGGGGGACTGTTTCATTTTGGGGCCCCGGCCTGTCCAAACGGAACTGTCCAAAAGGAACAGATTTCAATAAAAGGTTGATTTTCCCCCATTTATTTGCAGATTATGATCCATTAGAAGAACTGGAGCTGTATTAATAACAGGATAATATTGCTTAAGCATGTATTTGATGATAATGGGAGTTAGCACTTAATTTGACGGCTTACCTCTGGGATCCAGTAGCCTTCCTCTCTATCTCCTTCCTGGTAATTGCCTTATAGGATTTACAAACACCTTTTGCCACAGCGGAATTGCAGCTAATTTTAGCAAATGCTTGTCTCGGCAGTGTCAAAAATATATCATTGAATGCCTGACTTCATGCCAAGTCTGTGGGGGGGGGGAGGTAAATGATGCATCCTCTCTCTCTCTCTCTCTCTCTCTCTCTCTCTCTCTCTCTCACACACACACACACACACACACACACACACACACACACACACACACACACACACACACACACACACACACACACACACACCTCTTTCTTCACCTTGTGTTTCTAAACTGGCCAGCATTTCACAGCTCTTCACTTGGAGATGTAGGAATTTCAGCTGGTAGAAACTATTTCCTATCATTTAAGCACACGTACCAAACAGGCCAGTTTTGTGCATAGTTGTTTAAGCAAATGTGATTGTACAAATCATGTGTATTCCCAGGGCTACCCAAGGCCAGAGCAAAGTGCCATTAGTTTCCCCATGGGGCGAATCAACAACTCCTGCCAGCATCTGTGCATCAGGTTTGGAAGTAGAGAAAGAAAGGCCAAGGAAGATGGAGAGGACTTTAGAAGTGCTACTAAATCAACGGTCCTGTAACCACTGCACCACTGAATTGAGTTCCAGGGAGGAAGAAGCCTGCCTGGTTGGGGAGGGGAGAGAGAAAGGATGGAAAGTGTTGAACTGCCAGGTCCCAGTGTTGCGGTTTTCCTTTAAAATCTTTTCACTTCACTCCTTCCTGCTGGCTGCCCTAAGAAGTTAGCTAGGACTCCCCCTTGAGAGCAGTGTGGGCAAACCTTTGGAATTCCAGATGTTTGGGACCAAAAGTCCCACAGTCCTTTGTCACAGGCAACCTAGGATCAGAATTTTGGGAGTTGTGGTCCAAAACATCTGGAGTGCCGAGTGTTCGCCACCACTGCTCTAAAGGATGGAAAAACAAGGGAGAAAACACAATCTGAGTTTTCAAAGCCACTAGCTTCTCTTGGCCTTGTTTGTTGCTCTTAGGGCGTTTATACATGACCCCTAAGCTCTGCCGCAAATGGCTGCAAGGTCCGGACCTTAAAAATGTTTACTCACCATCTCCGGACTTTGCAGACAATTAAGTGCGACCCCGCCCACTTAGCATGACCAAACAGCAGTTTTCTTGTACCTGGTCTTTGATGGTGACAAATATTTGATCCGGTGTAAGGATAGTGAGTGCGGGGCTCTCCTGGCTTCTGTTTGTTCTTTTTTTGCGCCCCGCCCCTTTAAGAGATCTGAATGCTGCCCGGAACAAAACGGAGGTAAACCGGCAGTCTTTGCTTTCTTTTTTCTCCATCCCTCAGGCAGCCAGCAACCAGGAAGTGCCGAGGGGGGTGGGGACAGAGGAAGAGCGAGGAACCCCTAAGATCTCTGGTCCAAATTTAAGTGGCCAGTGGATCTTAGGGGTCATGTAAAAAGGCTCTTAGTTTAGCCATTTCAGGTACAGTGACCCCCCCCCCATGTATCGCAGAGGTTAGGGACCCGACCCAACCCCCGACAAGTCAAAATCCACGATATGTGGATGCAGGTCAGGTTGGGCCTGGGGGGGACTAGCTGGGGGCTCTTGTACATACCCCCTACCCTGGCACATGGGGGCCTTCCGGGCCTTCTGGAAGCCCCCAAAGGGCCTCCCTGTGAACCGGAAGTGATCTGTGGATCGCCAAAAATCATTTCTGAGGCCTCCGACAGGTCTAGAAGTCACTTCCAATTCGCAGGGAAGCCCTTTTGGGGCCTCCAGAAGGCTCTCACAGGCTCGTTTGTGGCAGCACCAGTCCTGGGTTAAGTACGGGAGGCGTGAAACATCCCTTTACCCCAGGGGGCCTTTTTTCATATACTGTGGTCCCGCGATATAGCAGGACCGCAGTATATGAACCGCGAAAGGGTGGGGGACCACAGTACCTTTCAAAGAGGCAATTTCATCCTAGTGCCAATGCATAACCTCTGCATGGAAAACATACCTTTTCGGACAATAACGTTTGGGATCCAATCATGGTAACGTTGGCAATGGGCTATTGGGAGTTGTAGTCTACAAAACTTTATTTTCTATTCTCTGGATATTTCTGTGTGTTTTGGACATCTGGCAAGGAATAAATGGAAGATGAACAGTCATCATGACAGATGCTTTCCTTGATTTTTGATTTCCACCCTCTTTTACAGTGCTGTGCTGTGTTCCTCCAGAAGACAAATGAGAATCTCATTATATCTAAAACTTAGTGATGCTAAGGCACATTATTAAAATCAGAATCCCAACTAATATCATCACTACTTATGAATGTGATGTTTCTGCTTTTCCGTCCATTGTGTTCATTAGACAAGGAAGGCACTTCTTCTATAGGGATGCCTGAAAATTGGATCTGTGTGGATTTTGAGATGAACTAACCTAATCCACCTCTTGTGGATGAAAATATGTGATGGGGCCTGGATATATACCAGCTTTCCTACTTCTATAATGTGCTGGTGTGGCCCTTGACTAGAAAAAATGCTTTTGAACATGTTTAATTTAGGGAAGAAGTGCATTTGAACATTGACCAGAATGTTTTAGGTGGGAACTGTTGTGCCACATTAATTGTGCCAGTCGTTTCCTGCCTTTTCTGGAGTGTCCGTGGCATGAATGGGTTGTGCAGTCAGCCATGCAACCAGTGACTGGTTGTGTAATCAGTCACACAACCAGTGGTGCAACAACGCGTGCCGTGAGCACTCCAGCAAAACAGTGTCTACTAGTGCAATTGTCATTTGACGTGCATTCCTCTCCCTACAGGATTCTGACCGTAACATTTAAGTACTAATTCCCTCCAAGGATTTGCAGAAGAATATCCTTTCATAAAGCGCTAGGGGGAATTTAGAGAGTTGTGACATAAAAGGAGCCACTTGCCTGCAAGGGACAGTATAGGAAGAGCCCTGTATTATTGCAGCTTCATGCCTCCTCTTGCTAGTCCAGTGAAGAAGGGGGGGAACGTTATCTTGCAAAGAAGTGATTTCTGATTTTAATAATGATCTAGAAAAGGTTCAATTGTATTTTTCAAAAAATAAATAAATTATTTGTTTTTAAAATATCATTGATTTTTATCCACCTTGCAGTGATTTTAATTGGTTTGATTTAGATAGAATCCACCCTGGTTGTAAGTCTCCTGGGAAGCGCCAGACAGTTAATTTTGCCCACGCCTCTAAAAATGTTACTTCACATCTGCCGCGCAACTACTGAAATCTGTCTTGACCACACCCCCAGAATGGGTGCTAAGCATGACAATCCTGTACCTGGTGCTGGAGTAGGGTTTTCCCTTGTCACTCTTTGTTCCCACTTTCTGTTCTGAGACAAGACTCCGTGTAGTTAGCGATTGTCATACAACAAAATATTTGTTTCTCTCTCAGAAAACTGTCCATTTTTTTTTACTTTTCAGAAGCGAAATTTCGAAAAAGAATTTTTAAGCCCCCCCCCAAAAAGGAAAAATGAAGCTAGACAAATTCAGTGTTTGTCATGGTACAATACCGTGAAGTAACACATGTCATGAGACAAGTTATCATGACCATGGGAACACTGAAACAGGGACAAAACCATGTGATTGCGACCAATACAGTCACAGTACAAAACTAGTTGTGGAACAAAGAAGGATGTGAAGTGATGCGCCTAAGTGCACCCAGCTCTCAGTGGCAACAGGACAAAGCTTACAGATCTAGTTAACCCCTTCCTCTCCTCACTTAATGAAAACCAGTCTGCCTCTCTGTCTGTTCCTCTCCAGCTTTCTTCTTCGTCCCTCTGAAGACCCTGGCAAAATAACATTGTATTGACAGGACAAGGACTGGGGTGGGGAAGGGCGAGGACTACTAACCCCCACACACCTGTGGTTTCTCCCTCCACATCTTGACATCCTCTTTTTCATAGCAAACAATTAATCCTATCGATTATTTAAAATACTGTATTTATTTACCGCACCTTTAAAAAGCACCTCTATCACTAAGATGAAATCACTAACACTAACATCATAGACTTTTTTTCCAAGAACTTTTACAGGATGGAATCTTTATTCTGTGTTGAAAATATAGAATTTCAACATGAGCAGGAGGCAAATTTATCAAAACTTTGAACTAGCTGGAATTATCTCCTCCTTAATGAGGAAAACCCACCATGTACAACAACAAACAAAAATATTCTGGAAGGGTAGTCTAAGTTCAATAGGCAAATAAGGGCGGGAGTCATGGGAGACATTATGTTGGAGGCCTTAACATCTAGTTCTGAAAGAAAAACAAACAAAGTGTTTCTTAAAGTATAACATTCAAACCATGATTTTCTTTTCCATATCTGGTGTATTACCCCATTGTATCTTGAATGACCCTGAAACGTAGGTCAGTCTCAGAGTTAGTGATCAATCGTAAGACTGCCCAGGAAGCTTCTGTAACAGGGATGGAATTGTGCCCAGCTCCTCTCAATGTCATGCATGTGTATATGATGTGGTAGCCAACTGTGCCCCAGTTCTGCAGACCTCAATTTTAAAAGGATGTTGACAACCTCAAGCAGGTCCAGAGGAGGGTGACCAGGATGGTTAAAGGTCTGGAAGAAACATCTTACGAGGAGTGGTTTCAGGATCTGGGAATGTTTAGCCTTTCAAAAAGAAGGCTGAGGGGGGATAATAGCCATGTTTAAATATCTGAAAGGATGTCACATTGAAGAGGGAACAGGTTTGTTTTCCATGGCTTCAACGACTAGGACTCGGGGCAATGGTTTGATTCCATTTGAACATTAGGAAGAACTTCCTGATGGTTAGAGCTGTCTGGTAGTGGAATATGCTGCCACGGAAGGTGGTGGAGTCTCCTTCTTTGGAGGTTTTCAAGCAGAGGCTGGATGGCCATGTGTTGGGAGTCCTGTGATGGGGGTTCCTGCATGGCAGGGGGTTGGACTGGATGGCCCTTGAGGTCTCTTCCAACTCTATGATTCCATTCTATGATTCCCCCAATTTTACCAATGTATTTGTGTGGCTATGAGTGCAAATTTGGGAACATAGGAAAAAACCAACAACCACAACCACATGCACACACTGAGAAAGTTTTAGTTATACGAGAAGGTGGACATTAAAAAAAAACAATCCTTTGAGTAAAAATGTGTAAAAATGACAAATAGTAGAAATAGCAAGCCCTGCTCCCAGTTTCCAGCGGGATACATTTATTATTTCTATCATTTGTTTTTAAACCTCCATTTATATTACTGCCACTCGGAACCGCATGTCTTACATTTTATCTCATCTAAAAAACATTGGCTGAAATGCTTTAAAAACTGTTGAGTGCATTTATACCCCATAAGCCTTTTAACTGAGGGAAATGTGTACTTGGGTTTCCCCTCACAAACAGCTGTGCCAGCAAACTCCCATTTTTACTGTCAATAGACGTTCATGGCCAAAGCAAGGTAAGAATGAATCAATATGCTGTGCTCCCTGCCCCTCACTTCCTGGAGCTTTGTGAATTGACTCAGCAATTTCCTCATGGCCACTAAAGCTGATTTTAGGCAGCAGAAAAGAGACCATAAATATAGCCTTGGACTAACCTGTTCCCTACCTTAAATTTGTTTGCTTGGATAAGAGGAGAAAGACAGAATGTGATACAATGTTTTATTTTTATTTTTATTGTTTGGAAAAGACTGGGTCTGTAGAACTGTGCAGCATTTTCCTCTAATTTCACTGGGCTGCCGTATTGCTTTGCAGTCGTTTCACCCACCCCCAACAGGTTTATTCATTTATTTTTCTAAAAAGCAGAGCTACATATTGCTCTCACGAAATGGTACACTGCAGCTGGCACCATTAGCTTCTGAGCTGCTAGTGCAGTGGTTCCCAACCTTCCTAATGCTGTGACCCTTTAATACAGTTCCTTGTGTTGTGGTGACCCCCTTGCCCTGCTTGGAAGAGGCCACAAGCCCCCTTTGACAGGCCACTACCGCAGGTGCCATAGAGAACTTTCCTCTACAGGCACCCTCAGCCAATCACAGCCTCCAGTGCCATTGACTGACATCCCCTCCAACCTATCAAGCTGTAACTCACTCTCCCCCAGACCCAAGCCATTTGTGCCTTTTTCTTCCCTGGCTCATGGCAACCCCTGGGAAATGGTCGTTCGACCCCCAAAGGTGTCCTGACCCCCAGGTTGGGAACCATTGTGCTAGTGGAAGCTGAGCTGCAGCTGTTTCAAGGGTTCCCAAATCCCTTCAACTTGTTCCTGAGAAGCTTCCTGTCTGGAGCCTCATTGATACGTGGCCAAAGGTGGTTGCCAGCTGGAGCTTGCATTCTTCTGGGGGCTGCTTGACTACACCCTGAAGACAAGGCAGCTCTGCATCTAAATATTTGCATTTGGAAGAGACAATGCTTCTGCGACTGCTGTCATAAGGAGATCTGGGACCGATTTATGGGGAAATTGTCACCAATGAGGTTGAAGAGCTTATTGTTACATTCCTGGTGTCTCTTCTTCAAATTTAAGGTGCCGCCATGCAAACAAAAAGCAGGAACAGGTATCAGGCGGCCACTTACACCTCACCCCCCAAAAAGGAGGGCATACACTGTCAAAATGGGGACAAAGAGGACATGGGTTTCCATAAAATCCCATGCATGTATACTAAGATGATAAAAGGTGTTTGTACCAGCAGCGTAGCAACAGGTTTTGGGGCGCCTGGGGACAAAGTGGTTTTTCTGCCCCTCTGGTCCTCCCCAACTGCTTTGCAACCACCCAGCAAGGGGAGGCAATCCTGCAGGTGTGGGGTGTGCGAGCATGCACGCGTGCGGGTGGGCATTTGTGTGTGTGCATGTGTGTGCCTTACCTCTCCCGCGGTGGCCCAGAGCAAGAGGAGGAAGAGGAGGAGGTGGTGGTGGAGGGTGCTGCAGCCACTGCGCTTGAATGCCTGCCTGCGTGCTTGCTTTGCCGCTCACCTGGCGTGCGGTGGTGGAGGAATCAGCAGCTGCGACGGAGTGGGTCCCATCACCAAGCCTGAGGACTGCTGGCGGGAGAGTGCAGGGCTTCCTCCTCCCCCTCCCCCTCCAGGCAGCCCCAGATTGCTGTGCCCGGGGCAGATGTACCCTTCTGCCTCCCCTAGGTACACCCCTGGTAGGGAGCATGAATGGCTGTCGATCCATTTCCGGGGACAATTCAAAGTGCTGGCTCTGACCTATAAAGCCCTATAACGACTTGGGACCAAGTTATCTCTAGGGACATTTCTCTCATTATGAGCTTGCTAAGGTGATGAGCTGATCCAGAGTGGCCTTTCTCACAATCCCACTCTCCTTGCAGGTACCTTTGGTGAGAATGCCAGAGAGGGCCTTCTTTGATGCTGCCCCCAAACTTTGGAAATCCTGGCAAAAGTCCCACAGGGCATAGGCAGAGGTGGTGCTGGTTTGTCCAGGCAATTACAGAATTGTTTCCAGGCAAAATAACTTTTCAAAATGGTGGATCAATGCACAATTGAATAAGATTTCAGTTTATCCTGATTTCAGGGTTCCCACCTACCTATCTCCTTGCCCTTCACGACGGATGGGAGAAGGAAAAGTATTGTTTTAATGCTTATGCCCTGTCAATTCTTATCCAACTTACAGGCAGCCTAACAGAGTTTTCAATGCATGTGAGATATTTAATACAGTGGTAACATGTATAAAGGAATTAATTCGTTCCAAATGAAATTATGTTAAGTAAATTTTCCGTTATACAAATTTCCCATAGGAATGCATTGAAAATGGAGTAATCCCATTTTTATGTTGTACGGATTTGCCCCATAGACAATTTTGTTAAGCAAATTTCCCCTATCTCCGGAATATTTTATGTTGTACAAATTTTATGTTATACAAACTGTTTGTTATACAAGGGTACACTGTATATGATTTGCCTCTCCCAAGTGAGTTTTGAGTGGAGAACTTAGCATAGATCGACTCTAATTCATGCCAGTCTGTCACACTTTCCACTGCACCATGCTAAGCAAATCAAGTGGGATCCTTAAAGTGATCTCAAACCTTTTACTGGGGAGAAATTGCATAGCCTTGGCAAGGCTGATGTCAGGGATGAGGTTGGTTTTCACCCTTTGACCGTGGAGTTCCTGTTATAATTCCACAGGGTTTGTGCTAGGAATGTTGAGTGCTGATACAAAAGTGAAAAACCTTCCCGAAATTGATGCTGTCTTGTGTCACTGACCCTTTCATTCATCCATCTCTTTGTGCAAGTTCTCATTTGGACAGCTGTGGGGGAGATGGAGGTGGCGGTTCTTCATTATTGCCGACAGGGCGTGACATGGCTAAAAAGCCATTAACTGTGGCAAGTAGAACTAATGAAAGTTAATCACTACGGCAGAATCTAATTACAGGCCAAATGTTCTGGAGAAGGCTAACTTCTCACTCCAAGTGAAAAAATTAATCTGGGTTTGGAAGAGTTTTTCGAAAAGAAGGGGCTCTCTCCAGCTAATTAAACAAATAAATGAAGTCTTTGCCCTGGAAAACATTCTGTGCTTTAATGTTGCATCCACAGTATATTGTATCAGGGTTTTCATTCAGCCCTATGTTTAGAATCCTGAGGTCTAGCCTATATAACAAAACAAGTGTAGTAGTGAAAAATTAAAAAGGTCTGGAACATCAGAGATGCAAATATGATGGGCCACAGTTCCCTGAAAATCAAGGGTGAGATATCTCTTTCTATTGCAGCAGTTTTAAGGGGTCACCCTCTAAGGTTGGATGCGGCCCAAGATGAAAGTGTAGAACTAAAAATAACAACACATTCCAACCAAAATCAGTTGGTGTCTGTACCAAATTTTATTAATTTTGTTAGAATTTTGGGAAGGGCAAAAATCCACAGACTAGGTTCTTTTTTGTTTGTTGGCTGTTTTTTTTTTTGTAATTGGTTTCTTTCATTGCTTCCTACAACTTGGCTCTACAGTATATCACAGAAAAGAGTACACCCCCTCATATTTCATAAATATTTTAGTATACCATTTCATGTGACAACACTGAAGAAACGGCACTTGGCTACAATGTAAAGCAGTGAGTATACAGCTTGCATTACAGTGTAAATGTGCTGTCCCCTCAAAATAACGCAACACACAGCCATTAATGTCTAAACTGTTGGCAACAAAAGTGAGTGCACCCCTAAGTGACAGTGTCCAAATTGGGGCCAAGAAGCCATTTTCGCTCCCTGGTGTCATGAGACCTGTTAGTGCCACAAGGTCTCAGGTGTGAAGGAGGAGGAGGTGTTATTGCTGTCATTCTCACATTTGATGTTATTGTTCTTACTCTCTCATACTGGTCACTGGAAGTTCCACATGGCACCTCATGGTCATGATCTATCTGAGGATCTGAAAAATAAATTGTTCTACATAAAGAAGGCAGAGAATATAGTTACATATAAGTCATTACTGGAGAAAGAAGGACAATTAAAATCACAAACCCAACTGGAAGTAAAAGGCATATTGAAATCATGGTGGCCCTACTATCAATTACATGATAGATACAAACAAGACAAAAAAGAATATGGATTTGAGGAACAGGAAACACTAATCGATAAGATACTCTTAAGTTCAGAAAGTAAAATGATCCAGAAATTATATAGATGCATGTTAGATTGGGATTTAAAAGATGAGGAAATGAAGAGTACCATGATTGAATGGGCAAGAAATATAGGCCATGAGATGCATTTGGATAAATGGGAACAATTATGGAAAGTTAATTACAAATTGACAATAGTCACTGCATATAAAGAAAACTTACTAAAAATGTTCTATAGGTGATACATAACTCCAGATAAAATAAACAAAATGTTCCCTCAAAGCTCAGAAAAGTGCTGGAAATGTCAAAAGCATAGAAGTACGTTTTACCATTGCTGGTGAACATGCAAAAAAGCTAAGAAATTCTGGATCAAAATCCACACATGGCTAACTCAAATTCTACAACAGAGCATGGAATTTTTACCAGAACTATTTCTGTCAGGTATGACTTCTAATAAGTTTTAAAAAGATGTGCATTATTTGGTGGTTCACATATTAACAGCGGCCAGACTAGCATGGGCGCAGAAATGGAAAGGTAAAGCAGTACCAACTGATGAAGAGATAATCACAAAAATACTAGAATGTGCTGAAATGAACAAGCTGACAATGACCTTAAAACAAAAAAGATGAAAGTAAATTTATAAAAATTGGGATTTATTCTATGAATGGCTAAAGCACAAATATTAAAAAAGGAAGTAAACTATAAATATAGGATTAAGACGTACTTAATGGACTAAGGTATAGATGGAATCAGATTCCAATGGTGGACAATACTATGTGATTAAGTATACACTGTCTCTTTTTTTGTATATCCTTTTCTTTTTGTAAACTTCTATATTGTATGATAACGTTGGGAAATTCTATAAATGCTTGTATTAATTGAAACACTGATATAAATAAAGTGTGGGGGGGGAGGCCTAGGCTATAAGCAGATTGCCCTGAAACTGAGCTGCAGCACAGTGGCCAAGATAATACAGCAGCTTAACAGGACAGGTTCCACTCAGAACAGGCCTCACCATGGCTGAACAAAGAAGTTGAGTGCACATGCTCATCATCATATCCAGAGGTTGGCTTTGGGAAATAGACATATGAGTGCTGCCAGCACTGCTGCAGAGGTTGAAGGGGTGGGGGTGGGGGCCAGCCTGTCAGTACTCAGACCATACACCACACACTGCATCAACTTGGTCTGCAGGTTGTCATCCCAGAAGGAGTTTCTTCTAAAAATGATGCGCATGAAAGCCCACAGACTGCAGACAGCAGAATAAGGACATGGATTTCTGGAACCATGTCCTGTGCTCCACTGAGACCAAGATAAACTTATTTGGTTCAGATGGTGTCAAGCATGTGTGGCAGCAAGAAGGTGAGGAGTACAAAGAAAAGCGTGTTGTGCCTACAGTCAAGCATGGTGGTGGGAGTGTTGGGTTGCATGAGTGCTGCTGGCACTGGGGAGCTACAGTTCATTGAGGAAGCCATGAATGTCAACATGTACTGTGACATACTGAACCAGAGCATGATCCCCTCCCTTCGGAGACTGGGTTGCAGGACAGTGTTCCAACATGATAATGACCCCAAACACACCTCCCAAATGACCACTGTCTTGCTAAAGAAGCTGAGGGTAAAGGTGATGGACTGGCCAAGCATGTCTCCAGATCTAAACCCTATTAAGCAACTGTGAGACATCCTGAAATGGAAGGTGGAGGTGCATAAGGTCTCTAACATCCACCAGCTCTGTGATGTCATCATGGAGGAACGGAAGAGGACCCCAGTGGCAACCTGTGAAGCTCTGATGAACTCTATGTCCAAGAGGGTTAAGGCAGTGCTGCAAAATAATGGTGGCCACACAAAATGCTGACACTCTGTACCCAATTTGGACATTGTCACTTAGGGGTGTGCTCACTTTTGTTGCGAGCAGTTTAGACATTAATGGTGTGTGTTGCGTTATTTTGAGAGGACAGCACATTTACACTGTTATACAAACTGTGTACTCACTGCTTTACATTGCAGATAAGTGTCATTTCTTCAGTGTTGTCATATGAAAAGCTATAATAACATATTTTACAAAATGTGAGGGACTGTGCTCACTTCCGTGATATGCTGTACTGTACCTTTGTAGTGACACAACACACACACACACACACCTTCCAAACAGAGAAGCTGCTGGCCATGGTGCTGATTGGGAGCCTTAGATATTTGAGAGGTCTCCCTGTGCACCCTAGTGGGCAGTGTAGTTATGACTCTCAAAGTCCTCTGCACCCAGGAGGGCATTCCCACACTGGCTGGTCACTTGATGGCAAGGGTGCTTGCCTGGTTCCTGTGCCTCTCAGAATTCAGCCTGGAAAATTCCTGGAGAATGTTGGGAGCTGCGAGCTAAAAATATGAAAAAATATTTGTCACCTCCCAACTCTAGGTAGTGTTACTCATAATCACAGCTATTTCAGGTGCCTTTGACTTCCAGGGGCACTTGCTCAGCAAGGTTAGCAATCTACCCTCCAAATCTCTGTTACACAAATGGCCAAAATTAGTATGCTCTCTTCTGTCCAGGCCACGTTTTCCAGAACAAATACATTGAATGGCTCTTACAATGTTTACATCTTCATCTGACTCTGCTGTGGATCAGCGTGCTCAGAGAGAAAGTTTGGCACAAGGGCAAGCCAAGGATGTTTTCCAGGATCTTTTCAAAGCTACAATTGTAGCCCACACAGTAATAAATTTTGCAGGCACTGGGTTTGCTCCCTGGCATGGTTTTTCCCAGTTAACATCAGTGAACATCTCAGAGGCCCCAGATGCAATGCCAGTGATGACAATCTATCATTTTTGACAGGACGAGAGGAAGAACAACATGTCTCACTCTCCCAAACCAGCGTCAATTCTTCTTCCTTCCACCCTTGCCAGTTTCTGAAGACCCACAAAATATTACCAGTATAGGCACAAAGCCTAGAAGGGTGTTTTGCATCCAACCTCCAACCTCAAATGACGGGAAAATATTGTATGAAAGTTTCGTAGAGGACTTTTTTCAGGTTTAGGAGATGCATTTTCTCTGAATAAAAAGTCTCTTGAGAAAGGTAGAGTACTGTGAGCAGTTAATGGAACAAAGGTATGTTGTCTTCTCCTTTGAGAAGTGAGTTTTCTACACAGTTTGGAAGACAGACTTGTAAAATTGGACTGGAATTGGTTTTTTCTTCTTTTCCAGACTAGGTTTTTTTTTTTTCTGTTCTAAGAACTGGAAGATTTTTAGCATACATTTTTCTATTTTAAGAAAAGAAGTAGAGTCTTTCGCACATCTGTCATAAAGTAAGAAGACTATATTGTGTTATGGGATTTGATTCCTTCTTTTTTTTTTTTAAAGTGCATGATTTTTGTTTTGGTTCTTGAAAAGCCCTGTCATTTGGATGAACAGGAAATCATGCAGTTGGTAGAGCTGCTTTCCCCTGTCATATTAGTGTGATATGCATTGTGGACTCTGCCCTCAATTTTTCACACTCCTGCCTAGCAGAACAAGCTCATTATCTGTGTGACACTCAGTTCCGACAACGGCTGGATTACAAGCAGAACAATATGTAAGGGAGGTGTTTAATGGAGTGCAGCTTTCTCTTCTCTTCAGAATAGCAATGGCACGGTTCAGAAGCAGCAGAAAAAAAGCCCAAACAGGCAGAATATTGCATGATGTGTGCAGGGATCTCGTTTTAAATGAAGTGTAACTCAGGACCTGGGTTGAACCACTTCACATTGTGGCTGGGGGGGGGGGGGTTGTCACAGGATTCTTTACAGGTCCAAACCAAAAAAAAATTAAAAATTCTCCATGTGATGAAATCCAGCATCCTAAAAAGACTACCGAAGAACTTGACATTCTGACATATTTATTTTCTGATAGAAAGGGATGGTTAGTTTCTTTATTGGGCAGGGAAGAGTGTTTCAGTGCATGGCCTGGCTTCTGAAAAATGAAGAAATGGCTTTTCATCTGTATATAGGTTTGTCTAGTTTCAGGATACTATCTGAAGTTTCAGGGAATGTTTTTACTTCCCTAGGTTTATAGGCAGAAGGACAAGTGAGGCAGAGGAAACAATGCAGTTTCCTTCAAAACCTGGATGTCGATCACCATCAATACTCAGCTAGCATGTGGCTTCACTGAGATAAGGCAAATGCATTTATAATGTCGGTTCTGCTTGCTTCTCTTTGCCTGTCCAACTTCTGTGTCATAAGAAAGTCCTCCAGGAGATCCTCCCAGTAGGATCATAAGGCTCCTCTCCCCGGGTTTCTGGTTCCTTGAAATCTCAGGGAATAGGATGCTGCTGACTTGGCCACCCTATCTTAGGAAGATGAAGGCTCAAGTGGGTTGTCATGCATCTTGATTGCATCAAGACTGTGGGGACATTGAGTCCTCCAGGTGTTATTAGAGCACAGCTGCCATCCACACTAACTGATATAGACAGTGGTAAGAGATGATGGGAGTTGCAGTCCAACAGCATCTGGTGGGCTACGCATTTGCCATCTTTGATCTGAGAAGGGCATAAGCAGCGCTGGAAGAGATTAACAAATAACAGAAAACAGTTGATGGCTTTCAAGCACTCCTTCCTTGGGCTTTCTAAGTTGGTTTGGATTGCAACTGTTTTCTTTCTTAAGGATCAATAAGTAGATTATTTTTCAAACGTCTTAAACTAAACGTATCCAAAGCTGGTGTTGTAGCGGCAGTATGAGAAAGGCAGGGAATGAAAAACTAGAGGCATTGTCTGCATCAGCTTGCTTCTGTTGAGTCATGCTATCCAGGCGGAAGAACCTTGTTTGATCTCTTGATGTGCAGTGTATGGTTTTTGCAGCTGCATGTTTCATTCTTGACACCCTCTGCTCTGTAGGGTGATCAAAATGATCTTTAATTGTTGACACCCTCTGCTCTGTAGGGTGATCAAAATGATCTTTAATTATGGGTTGCCTCCACATACATCAGCCTCCCAGGCAGTGAAAATGGCAAACAGATTGTTTTGGTTTGGAAGGATCCTAAGAAAGGTATTAGGAAGCAGAAGAAGGCAGTTATAACTATGCCTCTGAATAGTTCCACTTGTAATGACTAAGGCCATGTTGAGAAGCTGGACCCTAATGAGAAGATATGTGGAGAAATTATATCAGAAGTGAACCTAGCAACCATGTCTAGGTTTTTAGGAATTTGGCTTTAGATTAAGAGTAGAAGGTTCTCCAGATTGAAAACTTAAAAAAAACGAGAGCCTGGTATTATGTCCTCAAGTCTCCACAAAGCCAAAGCACAGCTCTTCAGACACTTCACAAGACCAACGTCAGCCAACCAGCTGGTACCAGTCCCCCTCCAAGTAATTGCAAGCTTCTGCCAACAGTTGGTTCATTGATGGTGGGCTGAGCCCTCTTTGGGTTGTGCTGGGAGCCTTTGGTTGCCATGAGCAAATGGCAGTCCAAACGACTGATGAAACAGGGAGCATTTATGGTTACTGGGAATCAGTGGCCACAGGGGCATGAGGTTTTCCAATTGCAAAAACACAACTTATTGGCAAACACAACAGCATCATTGTCCTGTAAAATCCCTGGCTTCTGCCCCTGAGTATTGTCATTTTGAAAATTGGCAGCCTCGCAAATTAGATATGTGGAATATTTGCTCAGGGTCCAATTGCCGTATTTGACATTCCGATTTCTTGAGACAGCCTAATTGAAGGGGGAGATGAGCCACACCAGGCTTCAAAATCTCAACCTTCAATCAAGTAGAATAAGAATCACTGTACGTTTCTGCAGGAACAGGCAGTGATAATTGAGTATTGAGACCATACCACAAGCCAGTTAAAATCAAGTGCTTATACCTAAGTCCATTTAATCCCATTTAGAGCCATGTTCTTCTTGTAAGTGATGTTATCACTTCTTATTACAAGAGTGCTACATCAAAGGAACACCTTTGCGGAGACCTGCACAACTGTTGACACTTAAGAACCGACCTAGTCCACCAACCATATGGCATGGTGTTTCCGGAGAGGTATACATTGTGGCATGGGTTGCACCTGTGCATACATGTTGGTCTCTGCTGATTTCCATTAACTTACAGTGTGGGGGAGAATGGCACATTGTTAAGTGCTTATAGAAATAACTGAGATTTTGGAAGCATTCAGAGGGGTTGCTTGTGAAAGCCCAGCCATTTTAGAAGAAAATACAGAGAGGCTGGCATAACAAAAGCAAAAAAAAAAGAGCAAAGTACAGTGGTACTTTGTATAAGGAACTAACTCATTGTCAATGAAATTATGTTAAGCAAATTTTCCTTTATACAAATTTCCCATAGGAATGCATTGAAAACAGTAATCTCTAATCACGACCATTTTTATGTTGTACGGATTTGCCCCACAGACAATTCTGTTAAGCAAATTTCCCAGATTTCTGCAGATTTTTTATGTTGTACAGATTTTATGTTATACAAACCTTTTGTTATACGAGGGTCCACTGTATGCTATTTATGTACCACCCCATAGTGTTTAAAACATTCTTTGACCAAATCAATAATACTTCACTCCTCCACCAAGGCCATGGCTAAGGACTCATACTTTATGGGTGTTGGGAAGGTTGTAAAGGTGGGCCATTGTCCACCTAATGAGCCTATTGAGTCTATTGCTCACCTAATGAGCCTATTCAAGCCATTGTTCATCTTATGAGCCTATTTCAGACCAGGGTGACATGAGGTCAGAGTGAACTATAAAATGGAGGACTTGCAACTAGCTTTCCTCATACTGATGAAGCTGTTTGGATGAGCAGCAAAACATTTCAATCTCTCAAGAAAAGAGGTCCAGTTGCCATGACTCAGCTTCCAGACTTTCTTTGGACAGTTTTACAAGTACTTATGCAGGATACACATCCCTCACCCCCATCCTAGCAAGCTAAGTACTCATTTTACCAACCTTGGAAGGAAGGAAGGAAGGCTGAGTGAACCTTAAGGCTGTTACCTGTAATTGAACTCCAGGTCATGAGCAGAGTTATAGCTGTAATACTGCAGTTTAACTACTACACAATGAAGCTTTAGTAAGAATTAATCATTTGTGGCACCTGTAAGATGTTAAGAGTTGTCCCTATTCACTTGCTAAGGAAGCACATGGAGAACCTAGTCATGGATGGTTAAGTGGTGGCCCTGCTCCTTCCATTTTTACTTTCAACGTGGAAGTACAGCAGCCTGATGTGGGTACATCCTTCACAGGTTCAGGCATCTTGTTGGCTCATAAGGAGAGGCTACCTCTCCTTCTTTTGTCTTTGTTCAACAAGGAAGTGGAGGTTCCTCAGCTTTCTTCAGCAAACACGCTCTCTGAAAGTTTCCTGAACCAATGACAAGGCTTTAGATTTCAGACTTAAGTTTTCATAATGTACCTGATGTCCTGTTTCTTCAGGCAGGTGGAAGGTAGGCAACAGGTTTATACATACAGTCCACCTGGTTCCAGGAATGGTGACAAGTGGAATGTGATACAGAGGTTTTCAAGGCAACTGGACTTCTTTTCTTGTGAGATTGAAAGACTGACAAAGCCACTTGGATGGGTACTAGAACATTTCATTCTCACAAGAAAAGAAAACCAGTTGCTATGACTCATCCTCTGGATAACCTCATCTGGAAGCCTGGGAATCCTCACAGACATAACACTGATTATGAACTTTAATGAACTATTTAATCAAATGATTCTTTAAAATGGATAAATAAGTAAAATAACTTTTTAAAAAAATAAACACTGGTACTGAACTCTATGAAGGGGAAAAGGCATGGGATTTTTTGTTAGAGATGGGCATTTACCATTGTTATGGGCATTGACATGGTTCACTGAATTGGGTTTACGTGTGTTGTGTGAGTACCCAGGATTTAACACCTTGCCTCCTCCTGTGGGTGCCCCATCAGCAGCAGTGCTACGGGTTTCCCTGCCCCACATCCTCTTCTGCATCAGTGCCCATGCTAGGCAGGACGCAGAATCCAAGGTACCTACACAGAACCGATCTGGCAAACTGCACTGAATTCCCAAACTACGATAAGTGCGAATCTCGAGTAGTGAATGTGGTGCTTCCCCCCCCCCAACCCCATGTTTGTCTTATAGGTGCTGAAACGGACTCAGAGAGTGACCTTTGGGGAAACAAAAATTTTATTTGTACACACCATTACTTGTCTGTTCATCTAAGCCTCTGATGGCTGACTCTCAAATACTCGCCCTGTATTACATATAGAGACTAATAATGTCTATTGCGGCATATGTTAACGATTTTGAGGATTTTTTTTAAAAAATGGTCTCAGTTATTCTTTTGTGCGGATCCATCTGTTGGCTTATGTCCAACTGTTACAGTAATGGTAATGTCGCAGTAGAAACAATGAAAGAATAACATTGTTCCTGCTCTGCCAACCAGCTGGAAGAGCAACCAGCAGCTAGAAAGTAGCAAATTCAATATTGTTAAATATTACTGTATATTGCATTATTGATTGAACATGAGGTGGCTAATGTAATGTCATATAACCTAAGGGTTGACGAAGGAAGGATTCAATCCGTGGGTTTTCGCTTTCTTTCCTGCTTGCTTTTTTTTAAGGCAAGAGCAAAAAGAGGTGAAAAGCAAATAGATTTTCTTGAAAGCAGGAGAAGACTCTTGCCAGGAGTGATTTGCGATGCAAAATTCAGAAGACAGGCACCCGTGTAATGCCATCTACTTATGTTTAAGGGTCTGCTTTTTATATAGCTTTGCCACGATTTATCGATGATCTTGTCTTTTGCTGGAAAGCTTCCATACGGGGGTGACAGAAATCGAGACCACCACCTAGTAAGATTGCCAGGGCTGTTGGGGTGGAACTAACCAGAACATTGATAAATGTCATGATCTGCCCTGCAGAAGTTGCAACGCTTACAGCAGGCATGTCCAAACTTCGGCCCTCCAGATATTTTGGACCACAACTCCCACAGTCCTTTGCCATTGGAAATATAGGCTTGGAATTCTGGGAGTTGTGGTCTAAAACATCAAGAGGGCCAAAGTTTGGCCATGCCTGGCTCACAGACTCTGGCCCTGACTGGCACAATTTGGCCCACAGTAGCTGCAGGATCAGGGCCAGAAGTATCCTAGTAGTGCAGACTGAGGACCTGCCTGTGTAGGAGCTGCCTGATCTTTCCTGAGTTTCACCTTGGAAGCCCGCTGGAGGGCCTTTGTAAGGAGTGGCCCTCCCTCCCAGAACTTGCCTCATCAACAAAGGTCTTTGCCCCTGCGGTGGTTAAGTTCCTTTCTTCTCTGCCTGTTTTCTTGCTTCATCTGGTTCCTTGCTTTGCCTTGCCTTGCCTTGCTGTTCTTGCCTGCCTAGCTCCTGACCCTGTGCTCCAGCCTCTTAAAGTGGCTTTGGGACTTGGTGTTCTGTGTGCTAGACTGGCCCCCTGGTGCACTTGCTTGTGGCCTAAGGCTTTCCAGAGTACCAGGTCTCTGACAATAAAGTAGTTCCTTAAAGGCAAAAATCTAGAGGCTGATTATGAGACCATGGCCATCCTGGATTTCATGATGATGCCTTTAAGACTAAGTCAAGGTCTATGCTTGGGCAAAAAGGGGCTTCATGTATGCATTCTTCCCTGTATGATGAATCCAATTGTGCAAACCCCCTCCCACCAACCCCCCCCAAGCCCTCCTCTGTGTTATGAATGTGGGCTACTGTGCTTCAGTAACCATGATTCTAACCCCCGGGAAATGGCCTGATATTGCTGCACATTGTTGTGCCCACGTTGCCCGCAGGAAAAAGGATGTGAAGCCTTACTTAGCAAAGGGCAACCTGGATGTTGACAACACCAATGGCAGCAATCAAGATGGTTTAGAGCAGGCCTGCTCAACATGTTGACTGTGGGTGACCCACGGGGTCATTTTAAGTAGCCTGCAAGGTCCCCGCCGGCCTCCCAATCTGCCATCAGTGGCAGAGTGTTTGGAAAACAAATTGGCCCACCTGCCCAGATGTTTGGTCCAGATTTGTTTCCCTACCTGTTGCCACAACGCCCCACCCTCTCACTCAGCTCCTCTGTAGGGCTAATCTGGAACACTGTCGAAGTCTGAGTGCATGTGTGCCCCTTAAAGTAGCCTGCAGAGACGTTTGGGTGCTCCAAGAGTTGACCACAAGGGATGTTCAGGAGCTCCAGGTAGAACGTGGGCTGTTCAAAGTTGGACAGCCCTGGTCTGGAGGATACCTTTTTGTGCTCACTATTATTCACAAACTGACACCATGAAAGGGAAAATCCCAGAGGTAGTCTCCTTTGGGGGTGGGGTGTCATTTAACCACTTCTCACTCAAATGCAATGCAGACATTGCGGCTGTCTTTCTTGACATGTGTGAATGGTAGTGAGCAGAACTGACACAGAGAACCTTCACTTCATTGCACGGAGAAAGCTCTCCTTTTCAGATTGTTGAGACCAACAACGCAGGGAGCAGCACCAGTCTAGCTGGTATGCCAGGTCCACTCATGTTGATCCAGAACCCTTGGATAAGACTTTATTTCTGCATGGTTCTTGGCCAACTTCTGTACTTATTTACCCTTCCATCCATCTACCGATCATTATGCACTTCCTTCTTCTGAATCTGGAACTAAATCTATTGGATGAAAATGAATGGGCTTCAAAGTATGTTGAACATGACCTCAACCCCGTTTTTAACCCATTGGGACATCCACGATTATTTTGTTTCTCTGGGAGGAGGAAAAGGTTGTAAGCTTTATGAGATGGAGTTAGCTGCAGAAAGTGCTTTTTTGCTCATACTTTGACCACCTGTGGAATTATTACTGTTATAGAAAATCATGGGAAACAGCTTTATTTCAACAGAGGCTTCTTATATCACTTGGGTGGGTGGGTGAGGTACAGGTATATATGTGTTACGTGTTTTATTTTAATGAACTGCTCGATCAAAAGCCAATGAAACAAATATTCTAGTCTTGTCAATTTAGAACATAAACGCTGGGTCCAATCTTGGAGCTGATCACAATTTTCCGGCCTCTTCACAGTGATAATTTAGAGAATGTATATTTCAAGAAGAAAAGAAACACCTCTGGTAACAGGAAACATTGTTCTTAACAGGCTGGCCCACCATTTCGGGAACTTGCAGCAGAGAATTTCTAATGACTGAAGTAGAAATAAGCACAGGGCTTATAAGTATCCAGTTACACACAACACGTTATGTGTAATTAATTCCTTTTTTCCACAAAACAGAAGGATTTTGGGAAAAATATTTTTCAGGGAAAATTCCTGGGCTTTTGCAAACTTTGGCAGGCACTGGAATTGGGTCCCTGCCTTTGTGATTTCCATGCCTGGCTAGAAGCAAATCGGTGTGTGGATGTTGTTTTCACTCGTACACATCTTTATTAAAGGGCTTATTTTCCATTTTACGTTATCACCTTCTTTATCACTATCATCACTTTGGTGAAGCAGCTGCAGAAACCACTGAGGGCTTCTTCCCTTTCTTTCTTTCGGTTCCTGAAATAGAATTTCCCCCAACAGGGTCCTCACTTCACACCTGAGTCATAATGATGACATAAAGCTTGTGCCTCGCATAAATTGCTCCTCAGGTCAATTTTCCAACACTAAATGGAGTTTAAGTAATAAATGACTCTTACATTGACCTTCAAGAGAGGGACAGATTTAATGGAAACATTAGATTATCTATGAGTAACTATGTCTTCTCTGAAGTCCAATGGACAAAAAAATGTAAAAGCTTGCTGCTTGTGGGCTGTTAAGAATGGCTGGCTTTTTGTTTCCCAGAATATCAGTCCCTTATTGGAACTGGAAAAGGTCAGGGGAAAGTCAGGGCAGGAACTGAAGGCTGAGCCCAGTGCCAGAAAGAATCTGGAAGATGATGGTAGAACCGTGCTTAAATTGGTAACTGTTGGATCTGAGGATAGGTCTCTGCCTACCTTCCTTTTAGAAATAATGTAAGTCAGGCATGTCCAAAATTCGGCCCGCCAGATGTTTTGGACCACAACTCCTACAGTCCTTTGCCATTGGAAATATAGGCTTGGAATTCTGGGAGTTGTGGTCTAAAACATCAAGAGGGCCGAAGTTTGGCCATGCCTGGCTTACAGACTCTGGCCCTCACTGGCACAATCTGGCCCACAGTAGCTGCAGGATCAGGGCGAGAAAGATCCTAGTAGTGCAGACTGAGGAGCTGCCTGTGTAGGAGCTGCCTGATCTTGAGGAAACTTGTCTTATGCAGGAAAATATGTGTTAGTCATTGTATTCTGATTAAGACATTTCAATGCAATCAGGGGTAGCAAGGATCCTTGATGGATGTCATTAGCTGTTCTATTGTGTGAACTAATCACTTTTGCTTGTGGCTGGGTGGGGAATCATTGAGCTTTGACCTTTTGCAGTCTGCAGCTTTTAGTACTGGAAGCCAGGCTTTGTTGATTTTTAGACTTTCTTCTTTCTTGTTGAAACTGTGCTTATGATTGTGGATTTCAATGACTTCTGACATAGTGATTAGCAGTGTTGTCCAGTACCTGTTTCCTGCTTGGAAGAAGGAGAGGAAGTGGGGTTTGAGTTCACTTGTGGTGACAATTCTCTGGGTCAAGGTTTTCTACTGTAGGCCTTGCATAGCCTTCTTGCAGGCCACGATGACGTTCTCCAAAAGAACTGGGGAATTACTTGAAGAACAGAAAGGAACTTCACCTCCGCTTTGTAAGAGCAAATGGCTCCAAGCTTGATGCATTTTCTGGCTCTGTATCACAGGCCACTTGGCATTTAGTGTCTGTTCCCTTGCATTGGTATTTCATTTCACACTGATGGAGTTGTGCCATGTGGCAGCCCTTTCATGCCTCTTGTTTCCTGTCATTGAGTGCACCTGCAACGCCCTTCTCCCACCCCAAAAGGTGTTCTGCTTGTTTTCTTTGTTCGTAATATGTTGCACAGAAGCTAAATGGAAGCTGAGTAGGGAAAAAACATGACTGTGGATGAATACTGTGATTATATGTCATCATCTGAAATTAGTTGGAAGTATTTTTTATTAAAATGCAAAATTCAGAGTGTCAAAGTGCTTTATTTCTAAAGGGGAGGGGAACTTGGAATGAAGTACCCACCTTTCGCAGTCACAAGCATTGGGAAATGTTCTTGTATATTTAATAACTCAGCAAAAGGAGTGGTCACTGCAGGGTTAAGGCTGTTGCACATTTTTGTATTTTCAGTTGCATATGAATTGCAGAGCGAGTGATTAAAACATGTGAACTGCTCACTTCACTTGAAAGGAATTTTGGAAAGCATACAGGTTCATTGCTGGGATTTATTTATATGGCCACAGCCTGTCCAGTACAGCATTCTGTCTCACACAGTGGCTTACTATTTGCTTCAGGGTATTCCCAAGCAGATATCTTCACCTGCTTATGATTCTCTGCAAATGGCATTGAGAGATATTCTGCCTAACTCTCCAACCCCTGGAGGTTGTCCTTAGGCATCAATAATGATAGTCATTGATACCCTTGTTCTCCATGGACTTGTCTAATCCTTTCTTAAAGCTGTCAAGGCTGACAGTTGTCACCACTTCTTCTGGCAGGGAGTTCCAGAGAACAGTGATCCTTTGGGTGAAAAAGTACTTTCTCTTATTTGTTTGAGATCTGGAACCAAAAAGTTTCATGGAGTGCCCCCTAGTTCTAGTGTTGTGTGATAGTGAAAACAGTTTCTCCTTATCTACTTTATCCATGCTGTGTATGATTTTATAGACTTCAATCAGGTCACCTATTGGGTGCCGTCATTCAAGAGTGAAGAGGCCCAGCTGTTGCAGCCTCAGATGGTAAGGAAGGTATCCCAATCCCCTAAACCAGGCATGTCCAAACTTTGGCCCTCCTGATGTTTTGGACCACAACTCCCAGAATTCTAAGCTTAGACTGCCAATGACAGGACTGTGGGAGTTGTGGTCCAAAACATCTGGAGGGCCAAAGTTTGGACATGCCTGTCCTAAACATTTTGGTTGCCCTCCTCTGCACTTTTTCCATGCCCTTAATATCCTTCTGGAGGTATGGTGATCAGAAGTGTACACAATACTCCAGATGGGGCCTCACCCTAGATTTATAAAGAGATAAAAGGACACTTGCTGACTAATTTTCTATACCCTTTCTAATGATCCCTAGCACTGAGTTTGCTTTTTTCACTGCTCCATGATTGTTTTCTTTCCTTTCTTTCTGTCTCTGTCCCTAGATGTGATTTAAATTATGAATTATGTTTCATTCTAGCTCAGCACCATCAACATTCCCTCTAAATTTCAACAGGCTGTATGAATAAACCCTGCCCCACAACCAAATGAGCAGTAAGCTGACAATAGTAACTGCAGGTGTGCAGCCCCAGTATAGAACTGTACAGTCTTGCACCTGCACAGCTTAGAGGGAATGCTGCTCCCCAGATGTCCTTGGACTACAACTCCTGACCCATAAATCTTGGCCAGCACAGCTAGTGGTGAAGGCTTCTGGGAGTTTTAGTCCAAGAATATCTGGGGACTCAAGATCGGAAACTAGAGATTGGTGTTTCATTTCGGAAAGGGATCAGTTCTGAAACGAAACACGCCAGCACAGCTGGGACTTGGAACTCAGTCCCATGCTCCAGAACAAAATCAACCACTGCCTTACCTTGCTTTAGCTCGCTCTGGGCAAAAATCCAACCAGGAAGCAACCTCCAATGCGTCATCTTTCCCTCTCCCTGATGCTGCCCAATCAGACTGTCCATTCTGTCCATTCTGGTGCTAGCTCTTCCTTATTTCATCTCGTACTTCTAAGTAGAGATGGGTGTTTCGTTGTGGAAGGGGACTGGTTCTGAAATGAAACACACCAGCACAGCTTGTGTGAGGAATGCAGTACCATGCTCCGGGACAAAAATCATCCACTGTCTTACCTTGCTGTACCTGGCGCTGGGTGAAATTCCAACCAGGAAGCTGCCTCCTGATGCATCATGTTTCTCTCTTCCTGGCACTGGCCAATCAGGAACTGTGGAAGGACATGCAACATCCCGCCTTCCTGTCTGATTGGCCAGCACCAGAGGGAGGGAAAGATGATGCACCGGAGACTGCTTCCTGATTGGAATTTCACCCAGCATGAGTTAAAGCAAGGTAAGATAGTGATTGATTTTGTTCTGGAGGGTGGAACTGGGTTCTGCTGTGCTGGCATTTTTCGTTTCGGAACCAGACCCCTTCTGAAACGAAATGCCCATCTCTACTTCCAAGCAGACTATTAACACCTTGTAGTTACTCAACCTCTAGTAAGAGGCAGGTGGGCAGTGCTTTTTGCTCTGGGCCAGAAGTTCTCAATACTTGCACTGTTCAGATAATTTTTTAATCCCCTCAAGGCTGCTTTGAATGC
Organism: Phrynocephalus forsythii; assembly: GCA_029282475.1. Classification (NCBI taxonomy): domain Eukaryota; kingdom Metazoa; phylum Chordata; class Lepidosauria; order Squamata; family Agamidae; genus Phrynocephalus; species Phrynocephalus forsythii. The sequence goes on along the minus strand of JAPFRF010000002.1, from coordinate 131,276,289 downwards.
CACATCAGCCATATTGATGTAACTGTACACGCCATTTTAAAAGGACAGTTCCATGCAGCTACATGAGCTTGCATTAGAGATGAGAGACAGTTTTGTTCCGAGAGTGAGATCAAGAGGTTGGAGAAGAAAGAAATATTATTAGCTTCTGAAATGAAGGATTTCCTATCTGGTTTTGGAACCTCGGGACATTTCCCAGCCTACAAACGCCTTTAGAGAATTAAGAGCCAGCAGGAACATTTATTCGGTTCGGTTCCTCGGTTCCTCATCCAACCCTGGTAATGTTCTGCAGTGTTGCATCTTTCTTGCTTCAGTTTTACAAGAGTCATTATTCAGAAATGAAGCATTTTGCTTGTCTTCTGCAGAGACAGAAATCAATAATTGCTTTAGTCACTATTTTTAAATGAACACAGCAAGGTACTTCATTAAACTATAAATGCCCAGTTACAGATTCTTTTTCAATAATAATTAAAATGGATAATAGCATTTCAAGTAGATACTTGCCTTGAAGAAAAAACAGTGCCTTCAGTGGATAAATCAGCTATTGCCAGGGAGATTGCTAGAGTTTTCTGTTGTTGTTGTTTTCTTTGTAATTAGAAGTGAAATGAATATGTCCTTTCACTGCAGGTTGCTTATAGATACTTTACTTCTCTTATCACCTTGGCCAGCTAAACATCCATTAACCAGATTGACAATCTCCTGTCTTGAAGTCTGTGTTATATGCATTACACAACGTAGTGCCCTGTGGCATAGTGGTTAAATGCCTGTCCTGCAGGTAAAACTGTGCTCACAACCTGGGGTTCAATCCCAGGTAGCAGACTCAAGGTTCACTCAGCCTTCCATCCTTCCGAGGTCAGTAAAATGAATACCCAGCTTGCTGGGGGGGGGCACAATGTGTAGCCTGCATAGTGTAATTAAAAACTGTAAACTGCCCAGAGACTACTTGAAGTGCTATGGGGCGGTATATAAGCAGAACACTTTGCTTTTACCTGCAGCCTACTTGGGCAGGTCTGGGTGCAACCAAACCTTTGTCTCTCACACTTGTCATAACTGCAGTAAGCCTGAGAAAGGTATGAAAAAGCCCTTCAAGTTTCCGAAATGAGGGAGTCAAACCAGGCCGTGATTGCACATCCTTTTTTGGTTTCGATTCTTCTGGTATTTGTTTTTCTTCTTGGACTTCTAATTTCCCTCTGCTGTTTAGAAAGGGCAACTTCTGGATTCATCCAGAAATGGGTTTGGGGGGGGATGCTTAATGTTTGTTAATGGTATGTTGGGCTTTCATGGGCTTTCCATGGGTGTTGGGAAAACAACATCAATGTGAGTTGACCACAAGGTTGATCTCTGGCTTTTATTTGGCATATTGATTCTGTGACACATTCTGACACACATTTGGCCTGCATCAGTCCTTTCTGAGAGCGACAGTCCCTAAATAGACAAGTAGAGATGTTGGAAGCAGAAGAGAACAAATGACACATTTTGGTCCCTATGCTGTTTATATCTTGAAGGAAGGACTTGCTATTGTCTATTTTGACACTTTTTTACTGTGTTCTATAGAACCACAAAACTAGTGTTGACAAATGTGCAGGAAGTGTAATAAGATAAAACCGACACAAATATGCAGAATCTTTGTAGGGAGACTTCAGTCTGAAGAGTGAGATGACCCTCCAGGTTTATAACTAGAATGATAGACCACTTAATATGATTCGGAGCATGCACCCTTTTTGACTCCTTAGACAAAGATCATTGTTTTGCTGTAATTGTCCCTTGATGTTGATATGGTTGTGAAGAAGGCACAGAAGAGGCTGTATTTCCTGAGAATGCTCAGGAAGATGAATTTATCTCAGCATCTACTTCTGTCTTACTATCACAGCACCATTGAGAGTGTCCTAACTTATGGCATGCTATCATGGTATGGGAGCAGCTCTGTAGCGGACAAAAAAGCTCTACAGAGAATAATTAAAATTGCCCAGAATGTTACCGGGCTCCAGCTACCAACCCTGGATGACATCTTCACATCTCGCTGTTTGAGGAAGTCACACAACATTCTGAGGGACTCTACGCATCCTGCTCACAATTTCTTTGAACTGTTGCCTTCTGGCAGAAGATACAGAACAATTAAAACTCGGACCACACGTCTTCTGAACAGTTTTTATCCCAGAGCTATAATTGCACTTAATAATGAACTCAAGAACCACCAGTAGTGAGCACTTGGACAGAATTACCTAGCCTGTTGTGTAGATGCTTGTGTTTTTAAGACAAAGGTGTTTTTAAGGGGGTTGGTGGGTGGGGGAGTGTTCAGGGATTTTTATGTGTGTGTGTTGAAGGGTTTTTTGTTTTTTGTTTTTAATGTGTGTGAGAGTGTTTGGAGATTTGTGTGTGTGCGTGTTGAATCTGGTCTCTGGGTGTCTGAATTTCGTTGTATGTGTATACTGTGTATATACACACAATGACAATAAATTAAATTATTAAATTATTAAATTATTATTATTATTATTAAATATTAGTCTTCAAGCATTCAGTTTATTGAAGATTTCTGTGTTGGCAGTGGAGCCAGATCTTTTTGCAGTAGAAACATGAAGGCAGATTCAGTTCTAGGAACCAGATACCAGCCCTATAATGGGAAGTAGCAAAATTATCCTGGAAGCTTCCCTTGGGGTTTTTAATCAAACCCTTCCCCAAACCCTGTTTCCCTCTCAGAGGGGAAGAATCCCATCTGTCTCTGCTAGGAGATCCAAAGTAATACAATTACTATCTCCGCATGGAAACTGAAGACAATAGTAGAGGTCAATCAGTATATCAGACTACACAGGGAAGCCATTGAAATCCACAATCATAAGCACAGTTTCAACAAAAAAGAAGACAGTCTAAAACTCAACAAAGCCTGGCTTCCAGTACTAAAAGCTGCAAAGTGCAAAAGGTCAAAGCTCAATAATTCCCCAACCAGCGACAGGCAAAAGTGATCAGTTCACATAAAAGAACAGCTAACAACACTCATCAAGGATACTTGCCACCCCTGATTGCACTGAAACTTCTTAATCAGAATACAATGACTAACACATATTTTCCTGCATAGGACAAAACCCCTAGTCTCACTCACTTTTTAACCCATAGCACAGAGAGAACTCCTAGTTCCCTGAGCTCCTTGCCCTCTGAAGATGCCAGCCACAGAGTCTGGCTAAATGTCAGGAAGAAAAACTTCCAGAACACAGCCAAACAGCGGAAAAAAATCACAATTATCAGATCCCGGCCATGAAAGCCTTCAAGAATACATTAACCTCCAGCCTCTTGTCTGTGGTAACCTATGAGGCAGAGAGTATTAGGGGTACTTAGATTTGATTCCCAATCCATTCCATGATTTTTCTGATCTGAAAGGCTTGGTGTCTATAACAGCTACATGACAGGTGGACAGATTATGATCCTTACCCTAGTGGGAGTTCCCTGGATTTGTACCTATTGAATATAAGTTGAGGATCCTGTTTGATCTGTGTGTGTGTGTGTGTGTGTGTGTGTGTGTGTGTGTGTGTGTGTGTGTGTGTGTGTGTGTGTGTGTGTTTAAAACAAGCATTTTACCCGCATATGACTTCTTAAAAAGGATAATAATAATAATAATAATAATAATAATAATAATAATAATAATAATAATAATAATAATAATAATAATAATAATAAATGTGAGAACAAGCAATACCAACAAATTTATCTGTATCCTTTCTACATCTTGAATGCAAGTGTAAACCGTAAGAAGAAATACACATTGAAGAAGCTTTTTGTTGAAAACAGTGCAACTCATTAAAAATGTTGTAGAAGAACTCTGAACTAACTCAGGTTTTTTTTCTTTTTCTTTTCCTCCTTCTACAGCACCAAGGAAAAATAGGAGTTAAATTTAATGTTGGGACAGATGATATCGCAATTGAAGAGGTCAACGCAATCATTAATGATGGGAAATACCACGTAGTACGTTTTACAAGGAGTGGTGGTAATGCCACATTACAGGTGGACAACTGGCCAGTTATAGAACGCTACCCAGCAGGTAAGGATGTCACTGCACACAGTTGGATTCATGTGGGTGGGCGGAAGGGATGATGAGTGACATGGTGGCTTTGCTCGCCTAGGTAATTGAGGATCTCAGCTTCTTCAGGACCTCTTAAGTGCTCTTTTCTGACATGAAAATGGTGAATGTTTTGTAAGTTGTGAAAATGGCAGTTCCTAAGAGAAGCTTAAAGGTGTAGATTGTCTTTTGCTAAATTTGAGATAGGAGTGAACATGAAAAGGCATTTAGATTTCAAAGTTCCAAGAAACCAACTGCTGCTGCCGTTGTTGTTGTTGTTGTTGTTGTTGTTGTGTTCCCCCCTTAAAAAAAACAAATCCATATATTAGTGTCCAGGTAGGGATAGAAAAAGGCTTTGACAAAAGTAGCATGGTGCATTAAAAATCATCATGGAAAAAATCTAGAACTCGGTGTTTCAAACAACTTTATTAAAGAAAATGCTGACTGTACTTATTTTTACAACCAAATTTCTGTGGCTTTCAAAAACTGGGAAATAACACAGTGTGTCAAAGCAGACGAGTCCAAGAAACTACTTGGGAACAAAAATGGGATTGATTTTAAGAGCACTTAATTAAACAGTATTTGCTGTGATCCACTCTTCACTTGTTTAACAACTGACTCATCAAAGCCAATCCAACTGGACAATACTTCCAAAAGAAATTAAGTTTTGATTCTCATTACATACTTCTAATTTTAGAGGGCTGTAGGGACTACCAATTTATAGTCAATGGGACTAACCATTGAGGTAGTCCTATGGCCAGATGGAAGATCACTGATGGTAAACCTGACCATCAAATACTGTGTAGATTATGTGTGCCCTGCAGTCAATTCTCAAGAGTTCCACTGGAATCTCTTGTGCATATTCTGGTTCTATAAGGGATGTACATTTCCTATTACTTGCTTCATGGGTATACATAGCAATTACTTCAGAAGTATGCACTGATGGTTTATGGTGGTGATCACCATGACGAAGATGATGATTTTCCACTTCTCATTAACCTAGTAGCACTAGTCTTGTATTGGCTTGGAGATAATGCCAAATCATGGGCCTTTTCAATAGCAGCACTATCATTATAGCGCCTAAATGCCCTACCTAAGCACATCTGATCTCATCTGATTTGGGAAGCTAAGTAGGGTCGGCCCTGGTTAGTACTTGGATGGGAGACCACCAGAGAATACCAGGTGCTATAGGCGCCTGGAGTAGGAACTGGCAAACCACTCCAGTATTCCTGCCAAGGAAACTCCATGGACATGGGGTCACGTAGATTCGGTCACGACGGTAACGACACAACATACACACATCATTATAGCAGCTTTCCCAAAGGAGTTGTCAATTAAATGTCCAAGTTCCATCTTAGTTCATAAGAACATTTGGATCAGGCCAAAGGCCCATCTAGTCCAGCTTCCTGTATCTGCCCCACCAGATGCGTTTGGGAGCGCATGAGAAGATATCTTTCCATACCAGCATCTGGCCCTTGAAGTACCCTGGTTTAAATGATTACACATCTCCATCATGGTTTCACGTGATGGACTTTTCCCTAGGAATCTGTCCAATCCCCTTTTGAAGGCATCCAGGCCAGATGCCATCACCACATCCTGTTTCAATGTCTTAGTTGAAAAATATTTTCTTTTGTAGTTCTTTTCAATTTGAGTGTATGTTAGTTCTGGTATTTTGAGAGAGGGAGAAGAGCTTCCCTCTATCCACTTTACTATAGTAGTTATAGTAGTTTCTTTGTCAACTCCCCAGAGAGCAAGCAGGGCAATGTGAGGCAGGTAAATGTATTTATTAAAGTAGTCAATCATCATCATCATCATCATCATCATCATCATCTTTGAACTGCAGAGCTGGACCCTCTGGATCATTGAGTCCAGCTCCTCTCAAGGAGGCCCAATGGGAGAATTGGACTCCCAACCTCTCGATCCGCAGCCAGAGACTAACCACTTAGAGTAGCCTTTGGGCTAGATGACTGCAGCATATAAATAAATAAATAACCACTGAGCTATCTGTTTCTCTCATTTTGGTGCGGAATCAGAGAGGGCTATACACTTTCTTGTCAGGGTTTTTCATCTTATTGAGACTGACAGAATGAGGGAGAATGAGGATTTTAGTGACTATTTCTATCCTTGGACATGATGTGTTTCTTGTCCCAGAAGCAACCTTCCAAGGCAGTCGCTTGTGGTTCTCCAGGTTTCCCATCGCTGTAGGATCAAAGTTGTGTAGAGGTTTTGAGTGTCGATCGAGAGGATTGGCAAGTAAAAGCCTTTCTGCAGAAGCATCCTTGGACTAAGAGATACTGTTTCCTGAAAGATAAAAGCTAATGCACAGCCTCCTGATTGAATCATCATTCATTCACCCGAAATAACCACAGCACCGGTAGTGGCAATAGCAGTTGCCATCACCGTTGGTTGAGTTGTTCTGCAAGAGAGAGAGAGGGAGGGTATCTGGAAACTTTTCATTAAACAGTAAGGAAGCGTTTGTAGCCTTTCTATCAGTGTTTAACCTTCCCTGCTGCAGTGACAGCTGGGCTTTACTAAAGCCATGGTTTTCAGCCATAACTCAAAATCCCCCAATGCATGTGTTGGCTCGGCCCAAAACTTTGGTGTTTTATATGTCTTAGGCTTCTATCGGTCTCATGGTGTTGTTCGTTTGTTCAGCAAAACTTCCCCTCCCAGTTCTTTGGTTGCTCACCCACTCCCTCTGTTTTTCCTTCACTGTCAAAAGCCATGTTCTCAATCCCTTTCATTCATAGCAAATAAACCTTTGGCCCTCCACCTCTTACCTGGATTACAGTGCCGACAGTTCTTTATTAATGCCTGTGCTGGCTGGACCTTCTCACAGCTGATGTCCAGATAGCCCCTACCAGTGCTATAGGCAGCTAGTTGCCTGGTGCTCTTACGTACATAATTATGGTAGGCATTAGATATGTGGGTCAACAACTCCCATAACTCTGTGAAGGAGTCTGCTTATCATCAGGAGGTGTGTTGCTGCCACTGGAGACCCAGGTGGTTATAATGGATGGGAGAACACTTTGCCTCACCCAGCAGCTATGGAAGAATCTTAAAGGTAGCCACCCAGATTTTCTAATAGTAATCCTTAATATTAGAACTGCAGGGGTAGAAGAGACCTGATGAATCACCGAGCCCAGCCCTTGTCAGGGAGGCACAGAATCCTCTGGGTCTGGTTCAGATGTCAGCATCCAGCAATTCAACCACAAGGTAACCAGTGGCGCTGCACACCACCATGAGACTTGTTGACAGTGATGCTGCCTCTGTGTGATTACTTTTGATATTGGTGCAAAAAGTGTAACTGTTGCAAAATGCAGCTGCTTGTGTTTTGATTGGAGTAAGCTATAGAGATTGCCCGACACCTGTGCTGCAAAATTTGCCCCGGGTAGAAGAATGTTCCTTGGCAAGACTTGAGGTTTCGACACTCAGTTCCAATGCCCTGGGTAGCTTGGGACTCGCCTGTAAAAAGGTGAAGGTAAATGGTCTTCCCATCTGCACATGCATGCTAGTCGTGTCTGCCTCTAGGGGTGGTGCTCATCTCCATATTCAAGCCGAAGAGCCAGTGTTGTGCAAGTCCGTGGCCATGTGGCCGGCATGGCTGCACGGAAACACTGCTTTACCTTCCCGCTTTTTACAGCGGTCCTTGTTTATCTACTTTCAAACTGCTAGGTTGGCAGGAGCTGGGGTTAACAGCGGGAGCTCACTCCGCTGCATAGCACCTGGGATTCGAACTGCCAAGCTGCTGACTTTGCAGCTGACTGTTTCGGCACCTTAGTCTGCTGAGCCACCACACCCCATTGGGACTCGCCTGACTGAAGCTGTAAACTGGAGTGGCTGGCTTCACCCCATAGGTATACATAATTATAAAAATAGGCATATACTGGACTGTATATTATCCTTCATTACTGTCAGCTGCCTTGGGTCTTTTTCCAAGGAGAAATGTGGGGTAAAAATACTGTAAATAAATAAATAAGCAGGTCCCTGTTCATTCTCTTTTTGCAGCAACCGAAATCTTGTTAAGAGTACCACATGTTTTCTGCTTCCTAAAAGCAGGATGTTTTAGGGGTTCACACCAACCGTATTGGACTCTTTACTCATAAGTATTAAACAAACCATCATTGCTGTTGCATGCCCATTGAACTGTGATCTAGCTGCTTTTTTATTTGTTTTTAACCATTGCTGCAAAGTTGTTTTTAAGAGTTCATCATCTTCTAATCCAATTGATGGGCTTAGAACAATTCTGTTGTCCATGGTTCCGATATTTCTTAGGCACTGCAGGTACAGAGATGAAAGAGAAGAATTTAAGTAAGCAAGTAAATTTCAACCTGCATTACCAGTGATTATGGTACTTGTCGTTTAAAATGGGTGGGCAGAGCAACAAGTTGTTTATCCATACAATCTTTAAAAATAGTAACGAGAATAAGGGACATAATGTTCCATTTTAGGAATAGGAAGAACACCCACTGAATTCCTCCATTTCATCCATTTAGGCTGCCTTGACACAATGAAATCCCACTGTGAGAAATTTCTGGGCTCTCTTGCCCTCAGAATTCTTCATCCCCAGGATGAGAGAAAGACACCACCTCCTGCCCAGATCTCTGTTATTTGCACAAAACATCTCTGTGCATTGTGTTCTTTTCTTTTGAAAAGCAAAGTATTCTCAGACACAAAGCAAGCACAGGACTGCCTGATTGATTAAAAAGATACAAATAACCCATCTGATGCTTCAGTTGCTCAGAAGTCCATGCAATGAGGCAGCAACTGCCATAGAATCATAGAATCATAGAATCATAGAGTTGGAAGAAACCTCAAGGGCCTTCTAGTCCAACCCCGTGCCATGCAGGAACTCCCATCACAATATTTCTGACAGATGGCCATCCAGCCTCTGCTTAAAATCCTCCAAAGAAGGAGACTCCACCACCCTCCGTGGCAGCATATTCCACTGCCGAACAGCTCTAACTGCACCAGTTGCAGACTTTGTGCAAAAAGTGCCCTCACCAATGCAACAATTCTTGTTGACAGCAATCAGAAAACAAGAAAAATGATGTGATTCCTTATCGTCATGTGTGAAGAAGAGATAAGCAGGGTTTTACATCCCTGTTTTGTGGATCTCTGTTGCTACTGAATTCATCCACTTCTTACTGGTTACCCTCCAAAGCTATGATACACTATTTTTCTCCATCGTCTTTGTGGATTTGATTCCCTTGTCATTAATTCTTATTTTACATTGTTCTTATTCTACATTGTTCTTATTCTACATTGCTCCTGTCAGAGAACTGCACGGGGTTGTGCTGCCATCCGAACACCCAGGGCTTTCGGGCCCTCAGGATGCTATGCAAGGGCAAGGGCTATAATAGTATAATAATCTCTCTCCCTGGAATGATTCCTAGTTAACAACAGCAATTGTATTCCATCAAGTTGATCCAGACATATGGCAAATCCTCCCAGGGCTTTTCTTTAAACAAAATATGAATTTGTCAGAAGTAGTTCATCATTCCCCTCTTCTGGATGCACTCTGGGACCCTACAGCTTGCTTGGGGCCGTGCAGCTGGTAGGATGAGTTATCCCACCAACCACACATACATCGGGAAGTCTTGATTTGTCTTCTCCTGGGAGGTACAATTGGGGATATGTACCCATACTCCACCCTTGCTCCCGCTCTGTTTCTGAAGTTCTCTCTCTATACCTCCTCCTGCTCCCCAGGCCAACACATGGCCCACTAATTCTTGCATTCTGTCTCCCGGCCTTTGCAGAGAGATAATTGTTGGGCTCCCCTTCCAGGGAGACCGAGTTCATCCTGCCCACTGTTATCTGATGCCGTGACTGAATTATGCCTATCCATACATTCCCGTGGTGGGATTAACTTCCATTAGTGTGCCTGCAGTGGGTTTAGGATCTGCCTGCTTGTCTGACTGTTCCTCGCCCCCCCAAAAAAGCTAGCTGGTTACCATGGTATCTCTCTGTTTTAACTTATCTCTCCTGCCTGCTTTCTGGGCTTAATTAAGAGTAAGCAAGATCAGCAGTTTAATTAAGAAATCTCTTCATTTGAACTGTACAGTTGATCCCTCCTTCCCCAAGACTGAAGAAATTAGATGCTTATCATCTTTGCTTCCTCTGGTACCAATCCCGATTAATTCTCTCTTGAGACAGGCGAGGCAGATGCCTCCCCCTGCTTACTAGTTGAAAGCTCTTTGTTGCGAGTATATGCTTGATCATTTGGAAACATTTGGAAAAGTGCCTCTTTGCTTTCTGTAGTGGCTGGAGTCCTTGTGGCTGGTGGCAGAAGGCAGAGCAGCCAGTCGTAAGCAGAGCTGAGGTGACAGGTAAAGGCAAGGGCAAACAGGGATATTCATGCATACATGCACAGATCTGGCCAGGCAAATAAGCATGTGGGTACTGTCATGGACACAGAGGCAGGGAGACAGGTGTCCACTTGGGGGCTGCCTTGCCTTCGTCCCATTCATTGGCAGTTACTTCACGTCTGTTTTGTCTCTGTTAGTGTTGCGCCTAGGAGCGGTACAAAAACGTTACTTCATGTCCTTCGTGCAACTACTGAAATTTGTCTCGACCACGCCCCCGGAACGGGTTCTAAGTGTGACAATCCTGTACCTGGTGCTGGGGTAGGGTTTTCCCTTGTCACTGTTTGTTCCCGCTTTCTGTTCTGAGACAAGACAGCATGTAGTAACGACTATCATGCAACAAGACATTCGTTTCTCTCAGAAAACTGTATTTTTTTTTCCAATTTGACTTTTCAGAAAGAAAACAATTTTAATTCTGCTGCATTGGCGCATGAAACACTGATCACCAGTAATTCGAAATATCAGGGTGGGGGGAATTAAGCCCCCCCCCAATGAAAAAGGAAGCTACACAAATTCTGTGTTTGTCACGGTACAAGACCATGAGGTAACACTTGTCACGAGACAGGTTATGACGACCATGGGAACATTGAAACAGGGATAAAACCACGTGATTGCAACCAACGCTGTCACAGTATAAAACTAATCACAGAACAGAGAAGGACGTGAAGTAACCGCCATTGGGGAGCAGAAAAATATATCCTGCTTCTACACTGGAAATGTTTCTGCCTGTGCTGTTGTCCACCTGCACCCCCTCTTGATGTGGGAGTGTTTGGGAGGATCCCCCACATTCATTCATTGTCACTAAGGATGGGCACGAACTGCCGACTTGGTGGTTTGTGCCGGTTCGTATTTGGCCAAACAGGTTTTCAACAATTCCCATCCCTGCCTCCTCCAGCAGTACCCAGTGGAGGCAAGGAAGTTCCCTTGGGTAAATTGGTGCAGTATTGAGATGCAAAAATAAAGAATAAATAAGGGAAAATAGGCTCCTGCCTCCAAGCGAGTGCCCACAGGAGAAGGAGGCAGGGCTGGGAAACGCAGAACACACACACACACACACACAAAATCACAAGCCACCAAACTGTACATCTCTATTTGTCACCCACTTCTGTTTCACAAGCAATCTCTTGCATAGAGTAGCCTGCCCAGAGGTATGTGTATGTGTGTAAAGCTGAGCCTGGGTGGTCAGTTCTCCATTTATCCTAATGGGCCAGCTGCCTCTGCCACGTCACCTCCTAAGGGTCTGTCCATTGAGCTGCAGAAGATCAACCGAGTTCCCTGTGCAGAGTAGAAACTATGTCCTGGCTCCTCCACAGGTATTTCTACACAGGGTGTGAAATCCTGGGGATGAAGTGAGTGAGTGTACAATGGTCTTCAAGCTTTTCTATGCTGCCCCTCCCCCCTAATCACTCTGCAAAAAAAAAAATGGATTCCACTATCAATGCTTGTTCCACGAAGAAGATATATGTATATGTTTCAAGTAGGGGTGGTTAGTTTTGGTAGGTTTGAGGGACATTCTGTCCATGAGATCCCAGGGGGCGGGGCGGGGGAGAGAATTCCACAAGTTCCAAAATTATCCCCCCTAAAATGAAAAGGCATCAAGGGGCACACCTATCTTTTGCAGCGTTGCTATTTCAGATGTTGAAATGTATGGAGAAGGTGCCTTGCATCCTATTTAAAATGGAGCAGGGACAGTATTTCACCTTTTGGAAGGGAGTGGAAATTTCAGGACTGGTTGGTGATAAACACCACCTCGCCAACTTAATCAGGAGCAGAGTTTAAAAGAAGCTGTCTTGACTGAGCTACTCTGGAGTCTCACAGCACAGTGGCCAAACTACAGTACTGCAGCCAAGACTCTGTTCACAATCCAAGATGGCTGGCTTGAGGTTGACTCATCCTTCCATCCTTCAAAAGTCAGTAAATCGAATACCCTGCTTTCTGGGGGAAGGTGGCGATGTATATCTTGAAAAATTTATTGTAAACCACCCAGATAGAGTTTTAAGCACTATGGGGAGATCTATAAGCAGCACGCTTTGCATTTTTGCTTTGAAACCTTGTTGTCTAAGATCCACTTGTGCAACCGGGGGGGGGGGGTGCCATTGATTAAATGCTTTCTTTGATGATTTGGGCGGGGCACATGGTTTGTACACAAAGCAATGACTGGTTCCTTTCCAGTGGTAATCTAATGGGGAGGGTTGGCCATGATTGTCAGCTGGAGGTGTGGGATATATCTGCCATAAATGAATAAAATCAATATTATGCTTGGCTGACACCACACTCAACACACAGTCTTAAATCTTCTCTAAAAAGTACGAGAAACGGGCCATATATAGGTACAATGCTTTTTGGTTGCTTTCTAAGGTTGACAGTCTTGAGCAAGTAACTGGCCACTGTGCAAGTCACGAGAGGGTTTCACTTCCCACCTTGTCTTGCCAGCTAACTTGCCAAACAAAGAAAGGGAAACAATGTAAGGTGAGCCAGTCTTTCCAGCTCTCTCCATCCTTCCAGTTTTTAAACTAAAGCTTTTTCTCCTTATGGAGCAATAACAGACAAGCCAGTATCTTCTTATGCAGACGCTAGTCATGTTGAGGATAGATTATTGTAACACTCTTTACATGGGGCTTCCCTTGAACCTTGTTCAGCAACTGCAGCAGGAGCAGAATGTGGGGGACAAATTAGTGATTAGTGCAGGTACGACCAAACCTTTGCCTCTCACACATCATAACTGCAGTAAGCCGGAGAATGGTACGAAAATAGCCTTTTAAGTTTCCGAAATGAGGGAGTCAAACCAGACAGTGATTGCACATCCTTTTTGGTTTTGATTTTTCTGGTATTTGTTTTTCTTCTTGGACTTGTAATTTCCCTCTGCTGTTTAGAAAGGGCAACTTCTGGATTCTTCCAGAAATGGGTCTGGGGGATGCTTAACGTTTGTTAACGGTATGTTGGGCTTTCATGGGCTTTCCATGGGTGTTGGGGAAACAACATCAATGTGAGTTGACCACAAGGTTGATCTTTGGCTTTTATTTGGCATATTGATCTTGTAACACATTCTGACACCTTTGGCCTGCATCAGACCTTTCTGAGAGTGACAGTCCCTAAATAGACAACTAGAGATGTTGGAAGCAGAAGAGAACAAATAACACATTTTGGTGGTTTGACCACACCACCTCAGTTTGCCTGCACTGGCTGCCCGTTGCCTCCCGAATAAGGTTCAAGGTGTTAGTTTTGGTTTACAAAACCCTCCATGGCTTGGGTCCTGATTATCTGGCAGAGCGTATTTCCCAAAACTCAGAACTGCCCAGACCCACCAGAGCCTCATTGGCCTACTTACTTTGGGTGGCCACCCCTAGGGAGGCCCGTAAGGTTGCAACTCGCAATCGGGCCTTCTCGGTGGTTGGCCCATCCATGTGGCATAAACTGTCCACCGAGATGCGCCGGCTCCTTCCCTCACAGCCTTTAAGAAATTATTGAAATTGTGGCTGTTTAAAGAAGCTTATGGCAATCGCTAATGTCTGTTTGTGCCTCTTGTTATTCGTTTGTTTTCTGTTAGTATTTGTTTGTGCCTCTTGCCAGATTCTTTTCCTCTTTTTTTCTTTTGGTATGTTTCTTTTTGATTTGTATTGGGGTGCTTTTAATTTTTGTATGCTTTGCTTATTACACCTCCCAGAGTTCCCTTGGGAAAATCAGTGTGGTATATAAACCTAAAAATAAACAAACAAATAAATAAATAATCAATGATTTTAATTATGTTTCTCAAGTTACTGTTACATCCTCCCCACATACACTTTGACAGTTTACTAGGTTTAGCTGTCAGATAATGCTATGTGATATTTCTTTAATCCAGCGACAGATCCCCCACCCTTCATGGCTTTGTGTATGTGCTTCATTCTCCCTCCACCACCGTTTCCTTCCCTCTTTTCCTTTTTTTTCATCTGAGAGGCCCTGGCAAAAAGACGGAGGCTTATCCATTTCTTAGATGCAACGGATCCGGTAATTAAATCCCATTTTTTAAATAAAACGTGTAGCACGCTGCACCATTGACAGCTTTCAGCCTCCTGTGGTAAAGTGACACGATGCTCCTCGTTTCTAAGTGGCAAGAAAATGTCAAAAGCGCAGCTGCACTGAGCCCTGTTAGAAAACATTTGAAAATTCAGGCTGCCTTTGAAAAGTTCATAATGAGGGAGGGTAAACGCAAGGTACAGGAGAATGCTATTATCAGAACTTTGAGGATCTACAAGCCCGTTTCTTAAATGTTCTGGAGGAGAAAAGCATGCGGCTTATTTGGTAACGTTTTAGACTATAGGTAGATGCTTGACTTTTGTGCCACTTAAAAACTCCTTGTAATGAGAAAAAAGAGTGACAAAATTGCATATTTTTAGGAATTAAGGCTGAACTGCTGACTCACGAATTATGAACAACAAAAGATCAAGCAAGATTTCAAGGGGCGTTTGTATTCCCCATGATTCGCCCATTTCCTCTCCCATAGAAGGACTGATTCGGAGAAACAGACTCGGGGAATAGAGCTGGAAAACAAGCACATGTTTTCTTTCCAAAGACCAGTCACAAAAGCAAGCATGCTAAATAATGAAAGACATGAAGAAAATGATAGTGAGAAATGGGCTTGGAGCACTGTTTTTAAATACAGTCTAGGAATACTGTCTAATTCAACCTTATTCCTATGTAAAAGGGGTGAGGATGACTAAAAGGAAGAAGAGGGAGAGAAGATCAGCCAATGAAGCCTTCTTACAATGATAAGCCTGAACCATTTAGCTGGCACTCTAAATCAATAAAGACAGTCAGTTCAAGTTCAGGCTGTCCAACAGTGTATCTACACATTGCTCATTCAGATCCCCCCCCCAATCCATCATAGTATTTCATGCCATCAGTCATAACTCAGTACCATCCAATTTCCACATCAGTCCGCACATTTAAAACAGTGCTGAACGTTTCCTTTAGTCTTCCCCTAATGTTCAAAAGCAAAGTAAAAGCAAATATTCTGCTTATATACCACCCCATGGTGCTTAAAACACTTTATGGGCGATTTACAATTTATTTATGCAGATGACACATTGCCCCTCCTCCTAGCGAGCTGGGTACTCATTTTACTAACCTTAGAAGGATGGAAGGCTGAGTGAACCTTGAGCCGGTTACCTGGGTCATGAACACAGTTATAGCTTCAGTACAGCAGTTTAATGACTGTACCGTGAGGCTTTTGCTCATAAGATCATAAGCTACGTCTCCTAAAAGATGCATATCTTTGTATGCTGAAGGTTGCATCTCAAAGTTCACAAAAATGTCCTCTGTAGAAGACAGATCCCTTTTGATCCATCTATTCATCCTGTCAACTAGGAGCCTCTTGGCGCAATAGTTAAATGCCTGTACTGCAGGTAAAACTGTGCTCACGATCTGGGGTTCGATCCCCAGGTAGCAGGCTCATGGCTGACTCAGCCTTCCATCCTTCCGAGAGCAGTAAAATGAGTACCCAGCTTGCTGGGGGAGGGGACAATGTGTAGCCTGCATAATTAAATTGTACACCACTCAGGGAGTGCTTAAAACTCTGTGGGAAAGTATAAAAGGAGGAAGAAAAAATTAGAATGGTTGAACATGGTGCAGTACATGAAATTGCCTCCTGTCCCTCCATTGTAAATTGGAACATTATTTTTGTTTTCATGATGATGATGATGATGATGATGATGATGATGATGATGATGATGATGATGATGATGATGATGATGATGATGATGATGATGATGTATCCAGCTCTATCCTACACTCATCCCAGCTGCAGCTGTAAAAGAAAGCTGATCTTGTACATAGTCCTTTGTCAAGGCAGCAGAGGAGGCCATCTATCAAAGCCAGTAATAAAACCATACTGTATCCAAGGCCAAAAATGAAAAGGAACATGTTTGGATCCATCATGTGAGTAAATAAGTCATCTGGGAGACTTCCCCATGTCCAGTCCTGGCACTGGACCAGATAAATACAGGCAAAAATCAAACGAAATAGAGTCCGACAGCATTAGTTCGTTGTGCTATTCTGATTGCTGACACATTTAGCGGGGCGGCGTTTGGAGATGTCGTTTTTCGTGGTGGCTGTGGGATTCTGGGAGTTTTACTCCGACAAACAAGGAAATAAATAAATTCCCCTCTCTGATTCAGAATGGTCGAGAGCTCCACTGCAGGCTTGCTTCTTTCCTTTGGGTCATGTTGGCAAATGCATATTTTGTTTCCATTAAGTCCTGGATCAGCCCTGAGGTTGCTCTGAATCTTTTCAAAAGGCAGCCTAAATTCACCACTGACTTGAGCCTTTGAGCCTGACAATTTACAATCCAAATGCGACAAGCAAAGCAGAACAGAAAGGGGGAAAATTACTAATAATACATCCTGTGTAATGACATTGTGCTTTGAGATATCCTGCGGTCACAAACTTACTTTTGAAAATAAAAATAAAATAAAATATTGTGGGCATATTTCTCTCAGGATACACATACACACACCACCACCACCACCACCACCACAAACACACAAACATGCACAAACACAGTTATATGTATTTGCTGGTCTTGACTTGTGTGACTTCAGGGCAAGATCTTCTATTTAGCTAATGAACTCAGAGATAGCTACTGTAATTCGTACTGAAAATTGGGAAAATGACATTTCTGTCTGCCCTGGATTTCTTTTTTTTTTTTTTTTTAGGCGAGGGAGAGCAAGCAAGAGATGGCCTAAATAATTCAGCTTATTGAGCAGATATTAATCTTTTGCACCTCCTAGTTGCAGCATAAGAATCATCCATTTTTCCAATCCTCTGCTAAAGATCTTTCTTTATATTTTCTGCATTGTCTTGACAACGCTGGTAAGATCCCAAAGCCATTTTGAGGCCAGTTGTATCCACTTTAGTTCTAAAAGCCCCTTTGGGTTGGAGGGAGGGAGCGAGGGGAGAGAGAGAGAGATCCTGGAATCTGCATTTATTAACATGTGTATGTATATGTAACGGCTTGCATGATAAATCTTGAGAAGGGGTGTTGGAATATTTAGCAAGATTTACATTTCAGCCTTTACAGGGTTAATGTGAAGAGCAAAGCCTATTGGTTGTTGAGATCACACCACTTGGAGTGTTCTGGTAGAGGTATGACCCATTTTCTCTATATAGGGTATGCCTTGTATTCTTAAAGTGGGGAGAAGCATGTTCCTAGCCTAGCAAGATGGCTGTTAGAATAGTTATTGTTAGAAAACCTTCCGTGTACCCTTCCCTTCTAGTTATATAAATAGTTTTTTTTTCATTTAGTAACACAAGAGGTGTCTCTCTCATTGAAGCAACCAAAATGATTTGCAACCACCGATCCAACAAAGATCTCCAACATTTCAGTTCTCAAGCCCCTTTGCATCCTAGGAATTGAATCCCAGATATTCTTCATCGTCATTATGAATTTTTCACTATTCAGCCCTGATTGGCTTGATGTATCCATCTGGTTTCTTTTCATCCCATTTCTGAAACGAAATAAAGTTTGCAGTCTTAGTAGTCTGCCATAATTGGGGTTGGGGTGAGGGGGGAGAGATAGAGATAGAGAGAGATTCTGGAATCTGCACTGCCAAGGTCTGCTTGGGGTCTCTGATCCAAACTATAACTACAGGGAATCAACCAACCGATCAATTGATCAATTCATCGATCAATCAATCACAACATCCAGAATCGTCTATTCGTGCTCTTGGGCTGATCCAGAAGCTGTAGCCCAATGCCACAACCCCTCTTTTTCCTGAGGCTTATTGTATCCAAAGAGAGGCTTATTGTCATAAGACTTATTGTACCATTCAATATCACGTTCACAATATGTGCTCTATCAGGTTGATATATCTTTTTTTTTACTGGTTTACTGAATAGAGTGAGGAACTCAAGAGATCCAGATTCAAGTCCTGGCTTAGCCACTAGAAAAATAACTGGAAGAAAACATAATGGTAGAACAACTCCTTAAATATTTTGCATACCTGAAACACCCTGCTAAGGTCCTGAGGGCTGTCATAAGCCAGAAGTGACTTGATAATTTAGAACTACAGAATTGGAAGGGACCCTATGAGATGATCAAGTCATGCCGCTATGGAAAGAGTTACAGTTGGGAATCAGACTTCCAACTGTGGCTCAGCAGCTAGACCTGAAGCACTGAGCTGTGGCACAGTACAAAACATACCCCAGATTGGACTCTTTCTTCTCCAGTTTTATGATACCTTCTCCACCATGTACCCAAACACAGAGAGAGGATTTGAAAGGATGTCACATTGTAGAGGGAACAGCTTTGTTTCCCATGGTTTCAAAGACTAGGACTCGGGTCAATGGTTTCAAACTACAGGGAAAGAGATTCCATTTGAACATTGAATTTCATGATGGTTAGAGCTGTTTGGCAGTGGAATATGCTGCCAGGGCGGGTGGTGGAGTCTCCTTCTTTGGAGGTTTTTAAGCAGAGGTTGGATGGCCATCTGTCGGAAATACTGTGATGGGGGTTCCTGCATGGCAGGGGGTTGGACTAGAAGGCCCTTGAGGCCTCTTCCAACTCTTATTATTCAATGACTCTAGGCCATCTTGTTTCCATTTTTAAAAAATATATATATCTTCATGTTAAAATGTCTACTACAATAAGAGATAGTATCGGCTTCGTTATTTGAGGTCCGCATCTGCTTAGCTTGGCCAAAATCTTCTTGGCTTCACAAAGGTAAGACAGTTTCAATAGGAAAATAGAGATGTCTTCTGTTCAATACTGTGTTCTTTTCTTCCTGCAAAAAAAATCCAGAGCTGGCCTGAAGCCCTGGCAGTTTCTATCTTGTTTTTTTTTCTGGTTGTATGAGATTATTTTGGAACATTTCTATTTGACCTTTTGCAGAATGAAAATGGTTTGATCTGGGCAAGGAACATAAAGCATATCAATGTAGGATGCTACCATGTCTCACCTGCCAAGAACACACACACACACACACACACACACACACACACACACACACACACACACACACACACACACACACACACACACACACACACTGTGTCTCTGAAGCCTTCTGTGATTTATTTGCATTGTTGTTTTCCAGCATAACAGCTGTGGTCTCTGCCTAAAGGAACTCCAGCAGAAGATAGCTATTGGAGGTGTGTGTGTGTGTGTGTGTGTGTGTGTGTGTGTGTGTGTGTCCATGAAAGCAATTTAATGGATCAAAACAAGAACAGAAATTCTATCTTGGATACAGCTACCCCCTTTTTCTAATGAGGATTGAGTCACAGTTCATCACTATGCCTTAGAAAGAGGTGGCTGTGTGGACTAGACTGACTGTCTTCCTTTTCCCATGAGGTGTGATTTTCCAATTTTTTGTAAATAGTAGTCTTGCCACATTTACCATTCTAATAATTAGGTCCTTTTTTCCTTTCGTTACATTGTTGTTACTGTGTTCCATAGAGCATTCAATGGGGATGACTGTATCATTAAGAACGTGTTATTAAAGATTTTTTTTTGCTACCTGTGCCTTTAAGTTGGATTGAGGTATTCTCTCCTCATCAATGTCTTGGGCTCTTCTTTTGTGGCTGCATGATGAGAGTGGGCGGGGCTAGAATCAAAAATAGGGGGAACTTATCTTTCTTTCACTTTCACTTTCTCTTTCTACTTCTTCCTCTTGGTCTGCCAGGTTGCAAGGAGAGGGGAAAGAATTCTTATTTATTAAGTTTCAAAACAATTGTATAGGGAGGGAATTAGCTTGAGGAACCATGTCTAAATGATGAATCGGTTTTGCCCTTTGTCAGAAAGGATGAAAGGTAAAGGTTCCCCCCGCACATTTGTGCTAATCAAGTCCAACTCTAGGGGCGTTGCTCATCTCTGTATTCAAGCCGAAGAGCTAGTGTTGTGCAAGTCTGTGGCCATGTGGCCGGCATGGCTGCAAGGAAACACTGTGTTACCTTCCCACTTTTTATGGCGGTACTTATTTATCTTCTTGCATTTACATGCTTTCGAACTCCTAGGTTGGCAGGAGCTGTGGTTATCAGCAGAAACTTGCTCCACTGCATGGCACCCAGGATTCGAACTGCTAAGCTGTCAAGTTTGCAGATGACATTTTTTTGGAGCCTTAGTCCATTGAACCACCACCCCCTCCAGAAAGGATGAAAACAGATGATAAAATAAAAATGGTATAAAAAATTAAAATGAAATCTGGAGATTAGGAAGAGGCATCTGGTGGCCTAAGAAAACCAGCCAATCAATAGAGCCCACGGCCAAATTCTGCTGCCATCTTCTTGCCCCTAGATGTAGAGGTGGCAACCAGGAGGGGCAGACCACAGCTGAGCTTCTATTGCAAAATATTGTCCTCTTCTGAAACAGGGCAGTGGTTGCTCCATCACCATTCCCTCTGAATCAGGTTATTTCTTCTTTTGATTGCTGCTTTTACTCCCAGTACGAAGCAGCCAAGATAACCACACATATTTCCTCTGTGGTGTGATTTCACGAGCAGAGAGGCAAACACAGATGAAAGATTCGGAATAAAAGTTTTAATGAGCATAGGTCTCTTAGTGCCTTTAATTTCCAGCATCACTCTGTTGGATCCAGCAGGTATTCTTGGATTTCATTGCCAACATCTCCACAGGCTTGACTCTGCAAACAACCCACACCAAATAGCTTTAAACACAATTGGCCATGCACGTTTATGCCTGACCTTGCTGGCTTATTGATTTGCATGGCCCAATGTGCCTTGTTGTTGTTGTTGGTGGTGGTGGTGGTGGTGGTGGTGGTGGTGGAGTGTGTGCCAAATTTCAAACAGATGTGAGGAAATAACTTTGGGTGTATGTGTTTCTATCAAGAAGACTGGGAGGCAGTGCAGCCCAATGAAGTTTCCCTCTATTGATCTGTTGCCAGTAACTTCCCTTGGAGAGTTGTGTCCAGGGATCGATAATAGGATGCAGATCTTCAGAGGATCCTATAAGTTTATTAAGTGGGGGAATTCATTAATATTGCATGGCTATAGGGGTGGCTCCTTCAAGCACACAGTTGTTTTCCTCAGTACTTCGTGGTCCTTAGCCGCTAAATGAAGCCGCTTTTATTTTGCTAATATTTGAAGGAGCGAAATGCAGCCCCTTTTAATAATGCATTCATTCTGCCCTGAGTGTGGGTGCCTTAATGAAGCCACCTGAAATCTGTAAAGCTGCAGTGGCAGCAACATCCTCCGTGCAATTCCTTGTGTTTTCAGTCTATTGTGAGAAAGGTCAAGTAGTTTCCTCGGAGAGAGTGGATTTGTAAATTGTGTCAGCGGAGCTGTTTTCTTTGAAAGATCATTCATTTTCCTCTTTAAATTTTTTGTTAAGTGTAACAAAGGAGTTGCGGGATGAGTCCTGAATAATGAGGTGGTGCAGCTGTAAATGGATGTTTTTTGGGGTGTCCCCCCCCCTTTGTGCTGCAGAAAAGAAGCCATTCAATGTCATATATTTTTTTGCTAGTCTGTAATAAAAGGAAGGGGAAAGCAGAGCATTATTTTTTAAAAGGAGATGAGAAGAGGAATAAGTAGAAGGGATGGAAAGGATGCTTGCTTGAGCTTTAGGTAACTACACATAGCTCTCTAGAAAAGATCATTGGGTGTAAGGATGTGTTACTGGAAACAAAGACCAAGATCATCTACACCACTTCTAATCCCCATTTAGGGGTGTGAACGCTGAACTGCTAAGAAAGCTAACACGGAAGAAATTGGTTCATTTGAAATGTGGTGCTAGGGATCACTTTGCGGATGATACCCTGCAGTGGTGTCCAAACTTCGGCACTCCAGATGTTTCGGAACACAACACTCACAGTCATTTGTCACTGGCAATACAGGCTCAGAATTCCGGGAGTCGTGGTCCAAAACATCTGGAGGGTCGAAGTTATTTTTGGAGGCAAAAATGTTGAAACTGAGGCCGTTCTATTATGGGGCACATCACGAGAAAGCAGGATTCCCTGGAAAAGACCATAAGGCTGGGAAACGTGAAACTAAGGCAGCTGGAATAGATGCATTCTTTTGCATTTCTAATTGGTATTGGAGTAGCAAAAACCCATTGGCCAAGTTCGTAAGCATGCAAATGACTGAAATACAGTAGTAAGTAAAAAAGAAGAGTAGACCCATTGAATGAGTGGCATTTGGCAAGTCATCTTCTCTGTAGGTTCCTTTGATTTAACAGGCCTGCTGGAGTTGTGACTTGGTACTCCATTTCAGCCAATGCCTTCATTGCAGAATGAGGAAAATAAAATGAATACAGAAACTGAACACACAAGAAGTAGAAGGACTATTGTGAACAAGCTGGACTTGAAGCATCTTTCTTGGGCTAGGAAGAAAAGAAACGAGACAGAATAGAGAGGAAGAATTCATCAAGGAATGTTGGTGGTTTTAGAAGAAGCTGTTGCTGTTGATGTGGTCGTTAGAGCTTTTAGAACCCAAATTAAAATGGCAGCATGGCAGCAGCAGTCCATTGTGCTGTGAACTCCACAAATGAAATCCACTGTGCTGGCATCTGTGAGATATGGTAAGCTCCCATAGGGTAGGTCAGGACTGAGAGTAGTTCACAAATAGCCCCTTCCTTCCTTCCTTCCTTCCTTCCTTCCTTCCTTCCTTCCTTCCTTCCTTCCTTTGGAAGGAAGAGTGGATGGATGGATGGACGGATGGATGGATGGATGGATGGATCTGTGGGAATAAAGAAGTGAAGCTGATGTTGTTGAAGACAACAATCTGTTACTAGAACATGATGAGTGAGCCAGAGATGCTAGTAACAAGAATGTCTCAAACTCTTCTGAATATGAGTAGAGACTGAGAAGTTCATGTCCACTCATTTCAAACATGTGCAAACTTTGTGTGAAAATATGAGTAACACGAACCGGTGGTGTATGCCCAAGTGTGCTGGGTCAAGGAGCCAAGTTACTCTTTTTTTTATTTATTTATTTATTTATTTATTTATTTATTTATTTATTTATTTATTAGGCTTCTATACCGCCCATCTTCCCAAAGGGAACTCTGGGTGGTTTACAAAAGACTGAACAAGTTCAGCCAGCCAACAGCACAAAGCTAAATACTACAATAAACATACAGTATTAAAAGAACTATAAAAATTAAAAAAAAATCTAGCCCTGGCAAACTGCAGATGGCAAGTTATCCTAATGGGTGGCGGAGGGGGGACTACTACTACACTAGGTCACCAGAGGCCTCATGGAAGAGCCAGGTCTTTAACGCCCTCCGGAAGGCCGGCAGGGTTGTGACAGGGATGACTTAATGTACATCCAGCCTATTTCTAAGATAAACCAAATAAATGCATGTGTGTATAAATCTGCATAGAACAATAGGAGTATGAGGGGGTTCCTGATTCTTTTTTACCTTATAGTGTACATGTTCTATCCTAACAATAGATTCTAATTAATGAGAATAAGGAATGTAGTAAGGATTTTTGCTACTGGATAGTTTTCAATAACCAAAAGGAGGGAAACAGCAAAAGTTTTATCCATCAGTGTTGCAATCTTGGGAGCTTAATTCTTAACATATTCAGCTGCATCCCAGTACATTCATTCATGTCAGCAGTGAGGTAAGATTGCTGCTTCCCCCCCCATCCATTTGCCACATTTTTTAAAAAAAAATTAGGCTTATATGTATTTTTTTAATGCAGCTTCTCATGTCACATCTTCCTCCTCCCCATGCTTGAAATAGGTTAATATATATTTTTCAATGGTAGCTCCACATAGAGCACATTACAGTGGTCTAGCCAGGTCATCACTGGGGCATGTATCAAAGTGGCCAGAGCAGATCTCTCAATAAATGGGCGTAACTGGTGTACTAGTTTTAATTGTGCAAATGCACTCCTGGCCACAGCAGTGACCTGGACATCTAGGCTCAAGGATGAGTCCAGGATCACCCCCAAGCTGTGCCTCTCTTTTTTTAAATTGGATGGTATTCCCATCCATGCATCCCTGTCCCTTACGACTGACCAGAAGCACCTCTGCCATGTCTGGATTTAGTTTCAGATTGTTCATCTTTATCCAGTTCATTACTGAAGCTGAACACTGATCTAACATTATATAAATTGTTACACTTCCCCTTACTATCCACTACCATGTCTTTCTTGGCGTGGGGTTTAGGATTGATTAGAAAATGATCCCCAAACCCTCTTGAAAATAAGGTAAAACTACTCCAGCAATGTCCTATTTAAGGAGCTTTTGAAGCTAACTAGAAATGTTCTCATTTCGTCAGTGCAGTAATTTCATTCCTACCCATTGTGTTGCTTTCAAAATAACAACTTTGGGACATCCCTATTGCCAGAGCAGGTGTCCGATTACAGGTGAATACACTGTAACTTCCTATTTGAAAAAGCTTGAGGTATTGAAATAAATAATTAAAAGGAATGCAGGAGAGACTGCAATGAAACAATTTCCCCACGGTTAATAAGGAACTGGCTGCCTTTCCCAGTTGATGTATTGGTGCAGGCCAATGGGATGAAAGGATTTCAATTTAATAATATTAAATTTAATTACATTTTAATTAATATTTTCATAGCAAGTTATTTGAGATGGCCATTCCTCCTGTTTTTCTTCTGTGAAGTACAGCAAGCGCAGCTCTTCCACCCAAATTCCACACAAGAGGAATGGTTTCTGAGGCACCGCATTTGCCTGTGCCACGGCCAAGCCAGACAGCTGCTTCTCATGCAAATATGGCCACTATGTTGTCGTTTCTTGTTATTTTATAATTTCCCAGAGCTTCAGCTTTTGTAATTCACAGTTTCTGTTGCTCTTCTTTGCCTAGAGCATTGAGACAAAAAAAGCCAAAACATGCACAAACACAAAACACAAACTTGCATGTACAAGATTAAACCTTTCAATTTGAAATGTATTACTCTTTTATAGTCAAATATCTGCAAGGCATACAATACACAAATTGAAATGCCACTTTGAGATGTAGCTGAAAGTCTAAAGCTTTTTTTTTTTGGGGGTCCAAGGGCTACTTTCCCTTACTGTGCCACTGACAGAGAACAGATTTTTGTCTTTTAAATGCCATTCTCTATCAGCGCAGAGCCCTTTGGCTCTGTTTCCTTTTAACATTGTTATTGTTCCGGTTTGCTGTGATTTGCCCAGCCGATGACCTCCTTTCTTTCCCTCAACTTGCGTGTTGAGCAGCCATGTCCCAGTTCCTGCTTTGAGAGGCAGCTGGGTGGTTCTCCTGAGGTGAATTCTGCTCCAACTGAAGGGAAGTCCTGTCCTCCTCCCAGGAATTCTTCAGATATTTAGAAATATCCAAATACAATTCCAGGTTTCCAAATACAATTCCAAGTGCTGGTTTTAATCTATAAAGCCCTGCGTGGCCTGGGACCAAGCAACCTCAAAATACCGTATCCCCCATTGTGTACAGGCTGTGGTGTTAAGGTCATCAAAAGAGACCTTTCTTTGTATCCCTCCCGCCTTTGCAGGTGCCTCTGATGGGAACACAGGAGACGGCCTTCTCTGTTGCTGCTCTCAGACTTTGGAACTCCTTCCCAAAGGAGACCAGAATGGCCCCATCTTTACTATTTTACCACAAGCAGGCCAAGACCTTTCTCTTCTGTCAAGCTTACCCTTCATGACTGGCCACCTGTGTGTGATTTTTAAATGGATTGTTATGCATTACTGCTCAGAGCGGCCTATCGCAGGGGTTAGGGACCCGACCTGACCCACGATAATTGAACTGGACTTCTTTTCTTGTGATATCAAAACATTTTGCTGCTCATCCAAGTAGCGAAATGTTTCGATCTCACAAAAACAAAAAGAAAAAAGAAATCCAGTTGTCATGACTCAACTTCTGGATTTTTCAGAAGTGCAATTAATTTCTTTTTAATACTTGTGGACTTATTGTTCTTAGTTTCAATATTTCCTTTTAATGATGTAAGCTGCCTCTTTATATTCATTGTTGTTAGCTTTAAAAATGGTCTTTTAATGAGGTCAACCAGCCTTGACTACCCATTGTTTTCAGCTGTAAATATTGTCTTTCAACATTGTATGCCTTATCAAGGAGAAAGGCAGGGTAAAAATGTTTTAAATAAATAAATTATCAAACCCTTTTTAGCAAATATGAACTGTTCTATTGACCCCCTACACAGGTTGAAGCCACCAGAAATCCAATCTGATGTTGAAATGAGTGTAGTCCCTCTTCTCACTTGCCTCTTCTGTATGGTAGGCGGTGAAAATGGCTTGGAATTCCACTTGAATGTTGTTTGTTCAGTTGGACCTATTTAATTAGGATCAGCAAGAGTGCTATCCTGTGTACCTCAGAGTAACCTCCAGATACTGAGTGATGCATCCTTCCGATTGCCTGGGTTCAAATTGAAGAACATCCTGGACTGTAATGAAGGATTGTTAGCTGTTCAGGGTCTTCACTTAAGGGTAGAGAAGACCCTGAATGATACAAAGCATACAGGTGTTATACATTTCAGACAAAGAGCCATCCACTCTCATAACCCTATTGGTTAGAATCTGCTAAGTATTTGGATCTGGGCTCTAATTGAGCAGTTTTAGGGAGGAGTAGGTAAAAAGGCCAATTAATTCATTCCCCTATAGATGTTTTGGGATGCCTGCCTTCCCTTAGTGACCTTCCTTTTGAATATGCCACCATGTCTAGGAGAAAGTGTATGTTACAATTTAATTATGCTGTCTGCACATGTGATAGCATCACCAACCTTTAATTTAACAAGCCTTTGGTTTGCTTACCTCCTTCCTTCCTGCTTTTTCTTTATTTTCTCTCTCTTTTTTTGCTTCTTCTTTGTAGAACACTTCATTCCCTCCTTCTTAATCTTCTGATGACACATACTGTATGTATACAGAGGAATCTGTCACTTATTGCTGTGGGTGGAAAGCTGAGATGGGCATGACACTTCCCCCACCCCTTTGATCATTGATTACAGCCCTGTAAAAATGGCTGCAAATCAAAGGGACAAGATTCAAGAGATACAGAACAGACTAGAAAGAGAGAGAATCCCCTCACACAGTCCCAACTTGAAGACAGCATGACATTGCTGCTTGTAAGGAACAAATTCCCTTTTTTCTCATAGGGTGCCATAGGGCTTTTTTTTTCCTTTGTAGGATGGCTAAGGAGAAGGCACCTTGCATCACAGGAAGGAAGGGAGCTTTTATGGAGCGATCACTCTCTCTTGACTTATTGGAGGAATTAAACTGCCATTTTGTGAATGAGCCATTGGGGTCATTTTGTTTCCTTTGCCAACCCATTTGCCAGAGGACAATTTCATTCACCAGATTATGGTTCACACACACTGTGACTCAATCATTACCACAACTAACAAACCAAAGCCCACATTGGCAAACTAGAAATACAGAAACATTTTGCTAAAATTGGTATTAGCACCAAGACCTTTGATTGTCTCTTCTATTTTCAGTGAAGCAACAGGTTTTAAAATTGGATACGTTTGATTGTGAACTGCAGCCGAAGTTAACTCGCTAAATCAATGGGACTTTAATAATATATGTATATGTATGTCCTTCAGTTTCCATCTTTCTGCTCTAGATGGGCATAAGAACTGGTTTTATTTGGGTGTTGCGGCTTACTTGTTACTGTTAACCCAAGACAGAAGCTCTCTTTCATCTATCTGTATTTTCTGAGTTTCCAAGCCATTACAGTCTGCCTGTGCTGTTGTCCTCGTGTAGGCCTGTGGGGTGGTGGTGGATATTTGTCATGTATAATAGGCCTTACCCTCTGTGGCAATTCTCACCCATTAGAAAATGATCTGTGACTATGTGTATGCACTGTTCCATTCTCAAGAAGCTTGTAGACACTGAGGTACTATATAGCACCTTTAGATTGTGTGGACTGTTAGCAGGTGCCAGGCAAAATTGTGAGTGGCTTTGGAGTAGAGCAGGGGTCCTCAAACTTTTTAAAGAGGGGGCCAGTTCACTGTCCCTCAGACGCTGTTGGGGGCTGCACTCTTGTTTGAAAAACAAATATGAACAAAGCTGGGGGCAGGGGGAAGTGGGACCATGCCAGGCCCTCCCATGTTTAAATGCCCCACTCTTCAAAGCAGTGCTGGTGCGCTCGTCATCTGGGTGGGAGGGGAGGAGAAAGCAGGGACCACGCCAGGCCCTCCCATTTCAAACCCCCCACTTGGCTCTAAGCAGAGCCCAGCCCAGCCTCCCCATGCAGAGCTCCTTGGCTGCCTGGTACCTGTAAAGGAGTCCAGGTAAATTGACCTTGAGGTCATTGTGCTGCTCCAGTTGCAATTGCCTCTGCCACACAAGCACCCATCTGTGAAGGAAAGAGGGAGGGAGGGAGGAACCAAACCAAAAGAGCGGCTGAAGTGGGTGGGGGTGGAGAAAACAGCCCATGCAGGTGTGCGCATGCGCACTGCCTCGCCTTGCCCAGTTGGCCTCCTCCTCCTCCTTTTTGCTCCTCCCACCAGGTGTGGGGGAAGCAGGGGAAGTGATGCAGCCCACCATGGAGATTAAAATGGAGTTTTAAAATGGCAGTGGAAGCAGGATTGCTTGCTCGCTTTCAGAGCAGGGTGGTGGGGTCTGCAGTTGCTCCTGGGGTCCAGATTCAGGACCCTGGGGAGCCATATCTGGCCCACGGGACATAGTTTGAGGACTCCTGAGGTAGAGTTAGAACATACTGGATCAAAGATGCAGGAATTTGGATTATCAAGGACAACAACTGTAATGTCATCAGCTCTGCCTCTCAGTTTAGCTGCAGTCCTCAGAGAAGCTGGGAGTGAAATGGACTTGCCCAGGAATTGTGATTTTTTTTTTAAGCTATAAAGAATGTAATACAAAGTATCTGAGGGTGGCTAACATAAGACCAGCTCTTTGGTTTAATTTCCAAACCAATCCAGCCACTTTGAATCTCCTTTTGAGGACAGACTGTGTCAAAATGAGCACCTGCACTTTATTATTTATGAGTATGCCACTAATAATGATGCAGGCAGTTCTGGAAGACTCAGCTACAAATATAACTTGGACTGGACTGCAACTCCCCAAAATCCTGGCCAGCTCTGCTAGTGATGAAGACTTCTGGGAGTTGCAGTCCAAGAACATCTAGGGACCCCCAGGTTGAGAACCACTGGTATAAATTAACTGGAAGCGTAAAAACCAGTTCCTCCTTCTGGGGTTGCTTTAGGACTTTTAGGCTGGATCTTCTCCTGGGAGGCCATTGAACTCTGAACGGCTGGGTACTCTGCACTCTGTGAACTATCATGATTGAGTGACTCTATCTGTGTGAAACTTGAATAAGTTTTCCTCTACACTTACTCTTTTTCGAGAGATGAGTCAAAGTAATCAAACATTATTGTGTGTGTTTGACCTTTACAAATCAACTAGCAATTTCTGCACTTTTCATTTGCACTGCACTGCTTTTTAGCTCCCAGTGGTGCAAGATTGTGGCAGGTGGGAAGAAATGTAATTTGCGGATTTTAGAATATTATCGAGGGCTTCTGAAGTTCACAAACTCCAGGCAGCCTAGAGTTGTAGCCGTAGGAGTCTTGGAAAGAGAACTTCACAAATAAAGAACATATGCCTGATTGTATCCAGATTTATCTAATGAGTACTATTCACCAAACCTATAATTTTCAAATTCTGGGAATAAGTTTTATATAGTTCTTTCTGTTTGTTTAGAAGACTGAGATCAAGGGGTGTTTTAAGTGGGAGGTATTTTTTAAAATTTTATTGGTATTTTATAAGTCATCTTGAGTTTGATACTGTCAAGGAAAGGTAGGCATAAATGTCAAAATAAGATGGAGATAAAAAGAAGGTGAACATAGCGAAACTTTGTATATGTAGAGTTTGGGTTGAATGGAAAGTCAAGGATGCTTAGGGAAAATAACAACATCAGAGATAAGCACAAACTGGTCCATCCTAGTTCATCCCATACAGGCACTGCTTGCACCTCTTACCCACCTCCTCAGCAGATCTAGCCACTTCTCTGGTCCAGTTTGCTAGCTTCAGGCAGCTTCTCGGCTGATCTTCCACTCTCAGCTAGAGCACAGACTTCTCTGCCCTGCAGAGACCTGGCGATCAGCCAAGATGGT
This sequence comes from Phrynocephalus forsythii, assembly GCA_029282475.1. Classification (NCBI taxonomy): domain Eukaryota; kingdom Metazoa; phylum Chordata; class Lepidosauria; order Squamata; family Agamidae; genus Phrynocephalus; species Phrynocephalus forsythii. The sequence goes on along the minus strand of JAPFRF010000002.1, from coordinate 131,245,863 downwards.
GGGACAGAGCTGTAGCTGGGAGTAGAAGAACAATTGAGGTGGTGCCAGAAGCTAGCAAACTGGTCCAGGGGAGTGGCTGTTTGAGCCTGAGAACGATGGGAGAGGGGCAATGGGGTTTGCCCCCATCTCTTAAACAAAAGCAATTGCTTTTTTGACAAAATTAAGCAACAGGAAAACAATGACTATGAGGCTCAATAATCTTGTTAGACGGTAAGCAATAAAAATATATTGAAAACGTTGGTCCAAAGTGGAGTCCTTCAGGGGGAGAGGTTGCCCTTGAACTATGCAATTCTCCCAAAACTACATGGGCTGGTTTTTCTCCTGGGAGGCATAGCATTGAGCTGGACTACCAAAGGCTGGTTCTGCAGCTTTAATCATTCTTAACTTGCTGTTCAATAGTTGAACAGTCTTTCATTCCTCCATACTTGCAGATTTTGTAGTACAATGGTAAGAATAAGACTTTGGGGGAAGGAAATAGAAAGAATGCATACTTTTGTTTCTGTGATTATGACAGTTTCTTGCTGTAACAGGTGGTGCCCTACATTATCGCAGATGTTTAGTGAAGGTCTTCCACAAGCCACAAAGTGTTCCTCACCACAGAGGCACAAAATGGCCTTGGGAGTTCACAGAATCCAAGTGGAAATATCAACATAAGGAACCCAGAGTTCACATTGCATCTGGGAGAGGCTGACATGAATTTTCGGTCACAAGGCAATGTTTTCATTTATAAGTCATTCAGAAAGTGTTCCTTTGTTTTTGATTACTGTAATTCTGGCCCTTAGTGTTTGCTATGTTAAATGGAGATACTGCTTCATATTTGTGATATTATCCTCTAGCTCATATGATCTAGATGAAGGTTATGGCCTCCCACCTGAACCTAAAATTCAGTCCAGGCAGCTGATAGGTACCATCCATAATGAAATTCCTACCATGGCCAGAACTGGGGACTCAAAACTCTTTGCATTGCTGCTCAATTTGTTGAGTCTACAACTAACAAGGCTTTGTGATGTGGTGTGACTTTTGGTCAAGAGTAGCATCACCAGTAAGACCCTCCAGACTTGAGAGGACTATTAAAACACACCAAAAGCAAAATGTTTCCCATAGTTCCTCCTGATTTGCAATGCTTAACTCCCATCATTTGGCACGGGTTATCCTAAATCTTCTTAAACCCATGGCTCCCTAAGACAGCAGCTACTTGCAAAAGACATGACAGAAGGCTCCTCAATATGACCATTGTACCATTCTGTACATGTATGTGGTTATCTGGTCTTCAAAGAGATCCAGCAACCTGGATGGGAAACCACCAAGGAACATGAGAGAGCTCCAGATAGGGCTAGGAACGAACTCACTCTGAACCCCCTCAGAGGAACTGGGACAGCTTTCTGTAATGGGTAAGGTGGTTACTTCATATCCTACCTTGTTCCGCGATTACGTTTGTACCGTGACAGTGTTGTTCCCGGTCACGTGGTTTTGTCCCTGTTCAGTCCCTGTTTCCATTTACTCACGGGCGTGATTACTTGTCTTGTGACAACTGTCACTTCATGGTCTTGTTCCGTGACAAATTCTGAATTTTTTAAAACATCGTAAATAAAACTTTTTCAATATTTCGATTTTACTGGTCTTCCGGGATTTACACGTCAATGCTACAGAATTCTCAGTACTTTCTTTAAACATTTGCATTGCATGGTGTTTCCCATAGGGAAATTAATGTTGAATGCCGCTTCAGCCGCTGACCACTAGGGGGACACTGGTTGTTGCGTGACAGTTGTTACCACACGGTCCATTGTCTTGGAACAGGAACGGGAAACCAAACGTGATAAGAGAATTCCACAGCCCAGGGGCAGGTACGACTTGTCACGCTCTGTTCTCAGTTCTGGGGGTGTGGTCGAGACAACTTTTTGCTGTCACGCTATGGATGTGAAGTAAGGTGTTTGTTTTTTTACCAGTCCCAAGCAGGACAGCAAGGAGAGACAAACAGGACGTGATAGTAACCGCCTAAGACGACTCCCCTCTGACTGACATCCTAAGGGAAATTCTTATGCCTCTCTGTGGCTGAGTAGTCTGTGTGACAATAACAAGGAGATGAAATTATGTTGTGAGAACCTCCATAGTGATGTGCATTTGGGTCTAAGACAAACATTTGTGTCAGGGAGGGTGTGGGATGGGGAAGGGGGGTTAACCTTTTCTGTCCCATTTTTTATTACCATGGCCAGTTGCCATTTCATCCTAAATGATGACTGTTTCATCATTTAGCCTTGTCCCTGGGGACATATAGTGGAGGGTCTCAGGTGGCAGTTCAGAGGACATTTGCTAGTATAGTTAAGCCTCCCTCAAATATCCATGATCTGTTCTAACTCATTTCACCTGCAGATAGCAAGGGTGTGTGGGTGTGGTTTTTTTTACCCCTAAGGAGTGGTGGCTTCCCATAAACGACTTGTCATTTCGGCATTAGTAGTAGGTAGGAAGTGGAAGTAAAATCAAAATAAGAGCATATTAAAGCCTAAGCCATTTATTTATGTGTGAGTTTTCATGGAGTACAAATCATGTGCAGTTGTTATTTTCACCCACTGCATAAAATACCCTGAGTGAAAATTTGGTGACTTAAAGTGGTTTGTGTACCACAGGTTATCAAGTATGAAAGCATTTATCATTTCTGCACTTGAAAGACTGCCACCCAAAAAAGAAGTCAAGCTAAATTCCCTTTGAGATCAGTAACATCAAAATTGTATTTTACAGATAATACCACTTTGGAAGCCGAGATCATGACAGTGTTTGAAAGGAATGTCTGAGTAATCATACTTACAAATGAGGCCAGTGTTTAGCTTCGAATGACCACTCACAAAACCAAGCAAGTTAATTTGTGGGAGGGGTAGAAATCTCATGCTAGGGCAACCAGATATTTTTCATCATTTAACAGATTTCTTAATTCTAAGGTTGTTTGACCACTGATAATGGTTGCAACGGTTATATTCAGTTGATGATTCTGGTGAGATTTTAAGTATGGCTAAATTTCTCATTGTCTAGATCTCATTTTTTTCCAGTGCCACTTTTGTCAAAGCCTTGATATTCGGTGCCAAAACTATTTTGTGAGTTCCTGTAACTTTGTATGAAAAAAATGGATAACTTGATTCCTTTTTCTTTTTTCTTCTTTTGCCACCTGATTAGTACTTTGAAATTAAATTGTTTAGAAGCTAGAGCCTTTTTAAAAATGTATATTTTTTCCTGACTAGGATATAAATTATATCAGATTGATTTTTCTAGATCTCAGATGTAAGTGTATCCTTGACGGTGGTTAAGCTTTGTATTATTCTTCTTCTTTAAATGACTAACCTGGACTAAGAGGTTGGAGAAAGAGGTATTTTGCAAAATTAAACCTGTTTCACCTGAACGTGTTTTAACTAGTTAATAAGAAACATCAAAAAAGGCAAAAGGCAAAACCCTGAGGTCAATGAGCATTCTTTTTGTAAAGCTAGTGTTTGATGTTTAAATTTGGTTTTTTTGGGAGGGGGGAATCTGTCTATAACATAAAGTTTTAATAACCTAGCTCAAGTGCAGATTTCTAATTTTCAATTAACATAGGAATAATTTTGTTTGCTAAAATAAAATAAATGAATGAATGACAAGTCTGAGACATGAAATGTTCAAGGCAGCGCTTTTTAAAAAATTCCAAATTTTTCAAAAAAACCACAAAAATAATTCTCATGTGGCAACTGTATAGCTCAAGCTTTAAGTATTAACTTTTAACCTTTGACCTTACAGATTTTAACCAATGAAATGTCTCTTTAAACTTTAAAGGAAACAATGATAACGAGCGCCTGGCGATTGCTAGACAGCGAATTCCATATCGGCTTGGTCGAGTAGTTGATGAATGGCTACTCGACAAAGGTAAAAACATTGATTAAAACTTCAAATAAAAAAAATAATTTGAACATAACCGAGTAGTGCTTCATTGTAACACCAATAAACATAAAACAATAAATTTTTTCAGTAAAACTAAATTAAAAACAATTTTTAAACAGTAAAAATGTAGAGTAAATATTTGCATACCGTGTATATATAATAATTTCTATACATATTTAGTGGTACCACCTGGTTTAATAATCTTACCCTGTTAACTTAAGGTTAAAGGGACTGTTAAATATAATCCACTAACTCAATCTATGAAGGTACTCGTAGCAAACATTAACCAAAACTGATAAATCGTTCATAGATTATGTTACTTGGTCCATCATCTAAATTCTTAACTAAATATCTATCTGTCTATGTAGAGATGAAATCATCATTATGGTCATGAAAGAAAAAAACAAAATCATGGTTTAGACTGTAGGATATTTTAAATAGTGTGCAATATGATTGCTAAACAAGATGAAGTCCCTTTAACGTTTGCTACCTTCTAAGGGGATTTTGGAACAACCACTACTTAAAAGAGAGCTTAAAGTTGTGTGCATGCTTTTATTATGAGCAGAAACCAGTCTGCAAAAGAGACTATAATGTTTATTAGTACTACTACTAATAATAATGGGTTTGCACTGCTGAGTATTTCTGTTCTTAAGAGCAATGTGACATGACTCTTCATTGATACGTGTATCATTCCTTGAAATTGCTTTTACATCCAAAATAGTTTCATTTTGTCGCTTTTTCTTTCACTCAATAGGCTTGCTGAAAGACAATCAGGCATCTCTCTCTCTCTCTCTCTCTCTCTCTCTGTTTTATTTCTCTAGCATTTTTGTTCGTTTCTGAAATGCTCAATATGCAGTATGTCTCTATCTCATGCCCCTTCTTTAAATGTGTGTGGTATGTATGCGTACATGCATGTTAACAGAATATCTCAAATTTCATGTAAAAAAAACAGGGTGAGGAATTTAGAAAGGGATATTTGTGCTAACATGCTTAAGTGGATGGCCCACCTCACAAAATGTGAGCATCAGACAGACAATTAGACTTAAATTTGAAGATAACCTGAGGATACATTCAATGTTTTGGCAGATTCACAAAATCGCATGGATTTTATACAGACTCTGTGGCACAGATGACTGTTTGTATGTGAAAAATGTTACACAGGATAACTGTGTAATCTTTACAACATGCCACATTTTGTGTGGTAGGTAGAACAGATAATCTAAACGCCACACACGTGCAACAGCCATTTAAAATTTGAATCTCTCCCCTACCAGAATGTGTAGGGGGGAAGCAAACAGAATAGTAATTGCAGCAAACAAATTGTAAAAAATTGAGGGTGTGAACAGATTCTCAGTTGACCCTCCTAGTAGACCTGCAAAAAAGGGGGGGGGGAGATCCAATTTAACAAATTGCAAGCATAGATTGATAATTCTGCATTCCATGGACACATCATTAAAAAGCAATGAATTATGAGCAACCTTCCTTTCTTGTAGTTTATTGCTCTCATTTTCCACCCCATAATAATCTGTTACAAGTCATCCTCTTTAAGAGTGTAGTGTTCGCAATCAACATTTGTTGCATGTATGTAATACTATCTTTGCAGGCCGTCAGCTCACAATCTTCAATAGCCAAGCGACGATTAAAATTGGAGGCAAAGAGCGGGGCCACCCTTTTCAGGGCCAGCTTTCTGGACTCTACTACAATGGGTTGAAAGTGCTGAACATGGCTGCCGAGAGCGATGCCAACATAGTGATAGAAGGGAATGTGAGACTCGTTGGTGAAGTGCCTTCCTCTATGACGACGGAGTCGACGGCCACGGCCATGCAGTCTGAGATGTCCACCTCAGTCATGGAAACCACTACAACTCTGGCAACCAGCACGGCAAGGAGAGGAAAGCCACCGACGAAAGAGCCCATCGGTCAGGTTAGTCAATCCTGATGGGATTTCTAAATACATGGATATCCTTTATTGTTAAGTTCTCTTGCTCTTTCTCTGTTTTTTTTTTTTTTTTTGAAGATGTTTCACTCTCATGGATTGTAAAGCTTTTCTGAAGATGCAAGGCGATAGTTATCAATGGCATTGGCCATAGGGGTCACATCCTTTTTGGTGGTACACAAGGCTGAACTGCATAGTTTATGGGAAAGCAGGTGCTTGATCCATGGTAAAACCCAGGTGAAGGTGTGGAGTTTCTTGGTATACATTACAAAGTATACCAAGAGCAGGTGGAAACAGATAGTTCAGCTGAGATTCACAGATAACCAGGGTTATGGTTCCAGTGAACCTGGGCCAAAGGGGTGAGCACAGCTGTACTTCAAGAAACATCTTTTGCAAAAATTCAACATATTGGTGGTGGTTCTTCTCCACATTGTGTATATAAGAGAAAAATGGACCGAGGATCATTTGAAATTAGGTGTGCATGACTTAATTGAGCAAACATTTGACTACTTTAAAAATGAGCAGTATTCGGATTTGCTGGTTGTTAATGGGAAAATGTCTAAGATTGTCTGCCAGATCAGACCAATGACCCCTACAGAATACAGCTGTCTCCTAACATTTCTCCTTCTTAACCCAGATATCTATAAATGGGGATCATTTGTTGAATGTTACACATCCAGACCAACATTCTGCAGTGAGAAGTGGATCCTCACATGGATTCTTGAAATGAGGCATGAGAAGGGTGCCAAATTTTAGAAAGGAGAGACCCGACATATGTCCTGTTTTGAAACAGGCAATGCGACCTTTGGTGTTTGAGCCCAGTTTGGGGTGAGCTCATTTCATGCCATCCCTCCACTCCTGGTGTAATTCACCTCCTTTCCCATGATCTGGGAAGAGAACCATGCAAAGTGGTGAGACTGGGGCCAGAAAGAGTCCATGTTTGCCCTCTGATTGCCCATGAGAACTTTCATGGACCCATCGTGGGAGGTATGTTTTCTCAGCTTGCCAATAGGTGACTCCCCCCCCACACACACACACACCAAGAAACTTCTGGGAGAATCCAAGTCTTAAAAGTGAGGACTCGGGTATTGGCGTCTCTTCCTTTCATACACACACGCTTCCAAAGGCACGTTGAGGCTCTGTGGGATCGTTGTGGGCAAGAAGGACCGTGAAGGCTCAATTTACATTGGGATGTTCTTGGACAAGGTAAGGTGAGCTCTGGATAAAGCAAAGTCTTAATGTTGGGTCCTTATATGTGGGACCTGGAACAAAATGCTGCTACGCCAACCATGGTGTTAATATTTCCCCTTTGTTTCTTGGCATCCACCATATAACTTATTTGTTAGCGTACATGATACAATAATTGCACCACTGTGACACTATTAGTGCTGTGTAGCTGCTTGTTAAAGAAGTGATAGAAATTGTAGTTCTCGGGGGGGGGTTGCGGGTGTGAGCTCATGCTCTACTCAAATAATATAATAGATATTGGGATGGGGAGGGGTTTTTATGAACTGTTTTAATTGCCCAGTTCTGAAGAGAACTTGAATCAGATTGTTCACTCACTGCTCTTGTTCACTGAATAATAATGTGAGGCACAGGCCTTTCGTCCAGAGGCGTGTGGGGTGGGGGTGAGGGAGAGAGATTTCTGCATAAGAAGAACTCTCCATCTCGTTCTTCTCATTTCATGGTCTTCATGAAATGTCTGTACTTTGCTTAAAGCTATGATCAACTTGCTTTGCTAGGATCAAGTGAACATTCAAATGTGAGGGGGGTCCCCCCCTCACCCTCTTGCCCTTTTTAATGTTACTGCATAACAAGCCCTTGTAAGGTTGCCAGCCTCTTACTAGCCTTGTGCTTCTGCCATTATCAGAGTCTCATGTGCCAAGATATGTGACATCCTGATGAAAACATGTTTTTCTCTAGCAAATACCAAACTACTCAATACCTGCCTAGACTGAGCAATGAATGTCCTGAAACTACACTTGTGCTTATGAATAACAATGGTTATACTGTCTATCTATCTATCTATCTATCTATCTATCTATCTATCTATCTATCTATCTATCTATCTATCTATCTATCTATCTGTCTGTCTGTCTGTCTGTCTGTCTGTCTGTCTGTCTGTCTGTCTGTCTGCCTGCCTGCCTGCCTGCCTGCCTGTCCGTCCGTCCGTCCGTCCGTCTGTTGATTCAATTTGATTCAATTCGATTCAGATTTAATATGCCACCTCATTATTCATATTCAGATCATTTCATATGCCACTATTCTGGGCAATTAACAAACAGGAAAAACAGCAATGAAATCATCAAAGAAAGACAATTCTGTTGACTATGGAACCATCAGCAGCACAGCATTTTCATACAAAGATGGCAAGGCACCAGGCAAAGAAACATCGAACGATGTTGTTTTCAAAGGCCTCTTTGAAGAGCTGCATCTTCAGCAACCTCTAGTTACAGCCAGTTCCAAAAAACTGGAGCCACAGAAAATATTGTCACTGATATTTTCCTGGCCTCCTTTGGGGGAAGCACCCAGAGGGCCATTGCTTGGGAGGATGTGATGGCCTACATTGATGATCTAGACATGCAAGTCTTGGGCTTTGCAAAGTGTATATCACTGCACGCCCACCTGGATCCTCTTCTCGGTATTCTTTCCTCTCTTCCTGCCAAGACGACATAGTTCACTTCCCTCCCTTTAATTCCCTCTCCACAACCTGGACATAAGAAGGAGGCAGTTTGAGATTGCTTTCTGCGGAATGGGAATGAAGTCCTGTAATTCCAGTTCTGGGCGAGAAAAAAATAATAAAGTTGGCCGTGGCCCCCTGTTTTATTTAAGAGCCTTGTGGCACAGTGATTAAATGCCTGTATTACAGCTCAAACTGTGCTCACGACCTGGGGTTCAAGCCCAGGTAGCAGGCTCATGGTTGACTTAGCCTTCCATCCTTCTGAGGTCGGTAAAATGAATATCCAGCTTGCTGAGGTTGGGGGCATGTGTAGCCTGCATACTGTAATTAAATTGTAAACTGCTCAATTGTAAACTGGTAATACTACTTGAAGTGGTATATTGCAGTATATTGCTTTATTTGTCCATACAATGATCCATGCTGAGGATTTATGTATGTATTTATTTTTTGCATTTCTAGACTGTCCGATTTTCCAGAAGGGACTCTGGGCAGTATACATGAAAGCAAACAAATCAGCGATTAAAAGCAAACAAAACAATAAGCAGCAAACGCATAAAATATAAACTATAAACTAAACACACTATGAGATACAAAACCCGGCAAGAGGGAAACTAAGGGGTGGCGGAAAGATACAACAAGACAGGGGGCAACACACGTTATATCACTGATCGCCGAAAGCTTCCCTAAAAAGCCAGGTCTTTAAAGCTTTTTTAAAAGCAATCAGGGACTCATTTTTGTGCATTTCACAAGGCATTTCACATCACGGGACTAACCACCGAGAAGGCCTTATTATGGGTGACAACCTTATGGGCCTACTGGGGAATGGTGGCCATGTGGAGTGAAAGCACCAAGGATGCTCTGGTGGGACGGGCTGACGCTGTCCTTTGGGAGATGCACTGTACCAGATACTCAGGGCCCAAGCCATGGAGGGTTATGTAAACCAAAACCAATACCTTAAACCTTATCCAGGAGGCAATGAGTGGCCAGTGCAGGCGGGTCAGAATTGGCCTGATGTGGTCAAAGCAGCCTGCACCAGCCACCAACCTGGCCGCCACATTCTGCACCCACTTCAGTTGCCGGACAAGGGTCAAGGGAAGCCCCATGTAGAGATTGTTGTAGTAGTCAACCCTCAAGATGACCAGCGCTTGCACAATTGTCCTCAGGAAGTTTCCATCAAGGTACGGGCAAATCTTGGTGATAAGCCTGAGAGAAGACCAAGTCGGACACGGCAGCCACCTGGGACTCCAGGGACAATGCCAGGTCCAAGACAGCACACAGACTCCTTGCTCTATCAACCAGTTGGAGGGCAGACACATACACCCCAGACTGGGGAGCGGACCAACATACCCATCTGGTCCCCCCCAAAAAAACAAAACCTCAGTCCTTCCCAGTTGAGCTTGAGCCTGTTAGACCTGGTCCATTCCAGCATGGAATCCAGGTGGCGATCAAGGGTCTGCACCACCTCCATTGCAGAGGTGGGAAAGGAGATATAGAGCTGTGTGTGTTCAGCGTACAGATGACAGCAAGCCTCATCTCTCCAGATGACCTCAGCCAGTGGCCTCATATAAATGTTGAAAACTAAGGGGAAATTGCTGACCCCCCCCCGAGACACCCCACAAGAAAGTGACCAGGGAGATGACAATTCTCCACCCAGGTTCACTCACTGGGTACGGCCCCCGAGGAAGGAGTGGAGCCAGCACAAAGTTAGACCCTGGAACCCCACCTCAGAGAGCCTGCCCAGGAGGATACCGTGGTCAACGGTATCAAAGGCTGCTGACAGATCAAGAAGGACCAACAAGGTAGCACAGCCCCAAGAGGTCATCCTGCAAGGGTGGGCTAAGACCAGGGCAGTCTCAGTCCCGTGATGTGGCCTGAACCCAGACTGGAAGGGATCCAGGACACGATCTTCCTCCAGGAATGATTGGAGCCGCTCGGAATTAGGCTGTTGGTGGCATTTTTTTTTTACTTTGCAACCTTTAGGGTTCCCAAAGCCTACATGCTGATTGTGCCGTTTGAACTCCAATCAGATGTTGGAGAATAAGTACAGTAGCTAGCAGAAATAATTGATCTGTGAATAATGCAGATGTTATAAAGATTTGATGCATGGCCATTGTATCAAGCCCAGTGGGTGCTCCCTGGTTCCATGTCTATGGTTGCTCATGGCTAAAACACATCAAGCAGTTCTACCTGTTTGATTTGTAGAGGTTACTGGGCTGATATCCTTGCAACACGGGAGATGAAAGCTACCAGTGGATATACCTTGCTAAGCTCTCACTGCAAATTCAGACACACATAGCAGATGAATCTCATCTTGGCTGTGAATTATTCCACTAGTAGATTGCGTTAACACTTATGATTATTTTTTAAATATATTCCTTTCTACCAGTAAGAGCTGCTGTGTCTTCTCATCATATTTGGACACTGCAGTGTCCAATCCAGCATGGGTGCTGAGCACTTTCATCATTGCAGTGCCTGATCCAGCCTAGATGCTGGACCCTTTCATCTCCCATTGACGTCAGAGGAGCAGAGGACATTTAACACCACTCAGGAGACAGTCACTGCCTTGCGGGAAATCTGCCTTTAAAGATGGTTTCCCCTTTATGTCCTAGATCTGTTCCTCTTCCTAGAGCTGTTCTTTATTTAAAATGCCCTTGCTGCCTCCCAGAAATTGAGCGACATCAGACTTTGGAGCTTTATTTTATCCTAAAAGAAGGAATGTTACCTACCCTTCTCTCCTATCCTGCCCCCAGCTTTCAATTAATTAGTGCAACAAAGAAAACAGGCAATTGAATATTAACGGCTAATGGAAAAAAAAGTTAATGCTGGTAACAGAAAGTGCAAGTTTAAGGAGAAAATGAGCTGATAAGCAGTAAATGATCTAATCAATTAGAGATTATTTGGTCCATTTGCAGTGCTATTGAATTCAATTAAAGATCACAGTTCCCATTTAGAGGAAGATAATTTAAATCTCTTATGGTTGTTTATATAAAATATTTTCTCTTCAAAAATGAGCAGAGCTAGGCTAGATTTTTTTTCTAAATGTGTTTCTTTTTCTGCAACTAGGTTGTCAGGCCCCTCAAGCCTTGTACATAGAAGATCTCCAGATTCATAGAATCATAGAGTTGGAAGAGACCTCAAGGGCCATCCAGTCCAACCCCCTGCCATGCAGGAACCCCCATCACAGGACTCCCAACAGATGGCCATCCAGCCTCTGCTTTAAAAACCTCCAAAAAAAGGAGACTCCACCACCCTCCAAGGCAGCATATTCCACTGCCAAACAGCTCTAACCATCATGAAGTTCTTCCTATTGTTCAAATGGAATCTCTTTTCCTGTAGTTTGAGACTATTGCCCTGAGTCCTAGTCTCTGAAGCCATGGAAAACAAACCAGTCCCTTCTTCAATGTGACATCCTTTCAAATATTTAAACATAGCTATCATATCCTCTCTCAGCCTTCTCTTTGTAAAGCTAAATATTACCAGCTCCCTAAGCCGCTCCTCGGAAATAAATTCTTCCAGACCATCAATCATCTTGGTCACCCTCCTCTGGACCAGTTCAAGGTTGTCAACATCCTTTTTTTAAATTGAGGCACTCAAACCGGGGCACGGTACTCCAGGTGGAGCAGAATAGAGTGGTACTATCACTTCCCCTGATCTAGACATTATGCTTATGTTAATGCCAGTGTGAAAATTGTGTTTGTTTGTTTGTTTGTTTGTTTGTTTGTTTGTTTGTTTGTTTGTTTATATATTGCCCATCTTCTGGGCAGTGAACAAACGTCAGCAAGTCAACAATTAAAATAATAATTATAATAATAAAAATAGCAAAGAAAAAATATATATAGCTAGCAAAATGGTGGGATAAGAAAGGAGGAGGGAAAAATTAAATTAAATTAAATTAAATTAAATTAAATTAAGGGTTGCCAAGCACATCCGATCTCGCCTGATTTTGGAAGCAGGGTCGGCCCTGGTTAGTACTTGGATGGGAGACCACCAGGGAATACCAGGTGCTGTAGGCGCCTGGAGTAGGAACTGGCAAGCCACTCCAGTATTCCTGCCAAGAAAACTCCATGGACATGGGGTCATGAAGGGTCGGTCACAACTGTAACGATGCAACACACACACACACACAAGGGTCACCAAAGGCTTCTCAAAAGAGCCAGGTCTTCAAGGATTTTTTGAAGGCTGGCAGGGACTGTGCAAGGTGCAACTCACTCGGGAGATGGTTCCAGAGCAGAGGACCAGCCACAGAGAAGGCTCAGTTATGTGTTAACCACTTTCCTGGCCTCCCTTGGCGTGGCCACCTGAAGTGAGAGCACCTGCAACATTCTAGTAAGATGGGCCTCAGTTGATATCTAGAAGATTTGCTCTGCCAGGTATTCAGGTCCCAAGCCATGGAGGGTTTTGTAAATCCAAACCAGGACCTTGAATCTTATTCAGGACACAACAGGTAGCCAATGCAAGCAGGCCAGTACTGAAGTGATGTGGTCATATTGACACATACCAGCCACCAGTCTGGCCGCAGCATTTTGCACCCGCTGAAGTCTCCGAATAAGAGTCAAGGGCAACCCCACGTGGAGAGTGTTGCAATAGTGTTGGCTTTCTGCCCACCCACACACCTCATCACACAATCACAGCTCTCAATTTTCTTGCCATGTAATCAGTTCATTAAACAAATGTGTAACTCCACCCCCGTAAGAAAACTGTGTGAGTGAACTGGAGATCTACAGAGTTTATGAAGAAACACAACATGGTCAACAACCCCACCCCCTTGAAAATATGCATCTTGGGTTTGTAGGATATCTGCATGGTTGCAGCACTTATTTTAATAAACAATGCCTAGCTTTGAAACAAATGGGCCTTTGAGTCCACTTTTAAAGGTATATTTGAATTACATTGTGAGAAGTATGTAGACAGTCAAATGATCTGTATTTTAAACATTTGCTGATGGTGTCTGAACTACTTAAAAGAGTATGGAAACTATGTTCAAGGCATTTGAGCATTGCTTTTAACAAAGCATTGACTTGGAAGGGTGGAACATTTGTGTTTCTAGGATTTCAGCCCCTAGAAACCACCAGAAAACCCTTAGCCAGAATTCTGAGGACCTTAGCCAATAAATTTACATCCTGCCAGGAATTTCTAGTTAAACACACTTAGGTGGGAGCAGCTAAATTCCATGGGAGCTGCAGGGTTTATAAGAGTGGTAGTATCTCTGACCATTATGCTCTTTATAGAGAGCATGTTGAAACACTAGTCACCAATCCCAAGGAACTCAGCCACTCCAAATCACTATTTCTTTCTTCCTTGCAAGTAGATAATGGCTGCCAAAGCCTTCATTTGCCATCAACTGAAATGCCTGTGAAATTAATCCTTTAATTTCTTGGCAAAAGCCACATTCTGCCTGGGGAAATTCCTGGTACATTTGTGTGGCTAAAGGCTAGAAAACATGTGCATCCCATGCTTATTTATTTTGTATCTAGCTTTGTCGAACACGAATTTCCCTGTCAACTGTTTATGTAATGAAGTGTAAGCTATGTTCCAACAGTCACACCTTATCTGGAACAAATCTGGAACACAGTCATACCTTATCTGGAACACATGTTTGCCGCTGCTAAACTCTGCTGCGGGAGTTTGGTTATCTTTCTGGCTGCTCGTCCATCGTCAACTTGGTGTTCTAGCCAGCAAAGCAATCAGGAATTGTGGGTGTTGTAGGCCAAATTGGGAACCATTGTGTCAAGTTGGCTGCATCTTATGAACGTGGTTTTACAATGAGATTTTATGTTTTAGTTGAAGAAGAATTTTACAGAATGTCCTCAATTTTTGTTCTCCTTAGGCTTTTCCATATTGTTATAAATATAGGTTCTTGGTACGGATATATACTATAAATCTATAATGTACTTCCAAAGGTGTTGTTCTCTTCCCATTTCTTGTCTAATATGAGACCTTATTTCTTCATCCTACATTGAAATCATGTATATTTTATGCATTTTCCCCAATGCGTACTTTTATACGTGTGGTATAATAAGTTCCTTTCCACCATTGACTGAAGCATGTTTGAACTCCTCCCCAGCTTTACATATTTTGGCTCTTTGCATTTTAAAATGTGCATATTTTCAGTCCCCTGCATTCCTTGAGAGTTTTGCAAAGGTGTGTATTCTTGAGGGGAGATGTAGTTCTTGTCAAAATTAATCTCTGTTGATACAAAAATGCTACTTTTGTTCAAGCCACCAACATCTAGCAGAATTCTTTCTTGTCCTCACATTGGCAGCACTGTTTTGAAAGCAGGCTGGTGTGACTATGATTATGTGGTCTTGTTGATGGATCCATTCTGGTTTTTAATCTGAACAGCCCTCTGGTCAAGCTCTCACACCCTTTTGCCCCAACAGGTTCAGTACATTGGACAAGTTTTGTACAGTTTGGACTAAACATGGAGTGTGGTGACTGACACAGTGAAATCAAACATGGAAGAAGGAGCCATTTAGATGGTTTGGGTTTGGGTTGTGATTTATCAAAAAGGCCATATTCAGCTGCAAGTTGAATTATTAAAGATGTCATATCTTGGACCCTCCTCTAAGCTTGACTAAGAAAGGAGCTTGGTGGTATAAAACTAGAGAGAGATGTGTTGATCTCTGTAAATTAAATTTGGCTTTCATGATTTAAATCCTTCAGCAAGAAATATTAATTGTATGCATTGTGAGAGACAGGCAAAAATCACAGTGTGAAAAGAGAACATTTCAAAAAGCAGGCTGCTTATATTCTACACCATAAAGCGCTCCCTGGGTTATTTATGTTAATTATGCAGGCTATGCATTGTCCCTCCACCCCAACCAACAAACTGGGCACTCAATTTACTGACTTTGAAAAGGATGGAAGGCTGGGTGAACCTTGAGCCAGCTGTCTGGGATTGAACACCAGGTGATGAGCAGAGCTTTGGTTGCAGTTCAGCAGTTCGGCCACTGCACCATAAGGCGCCTTTTCAACATTTGCACATAGTAAAATGTAAAATAATGTCTGACACACAATATCTATGCCCTAATGTTTTGAATCTGCACTTAAATGCATTACAACAACTGTTTGGGGGGGGGGGGATTCAGCAGTGTCTGGGTTTTGCATTAAAAAAAAAGGCAGATAAGCCCTGCATGACCATTTTGTGGACTTCCATATTCATTCTCTTTCCACAAAGCCTACAGGATACATTCATTGTTGAAGGTGGGGTGCTTTTGGGAGCCAGGAAAGACAATCAGTGGAGCAAAAGAATGACTGGTTGGGAGAAATAACATCTCCTTGGGTCCCAGAATGGAAAAATATATCTTTGATCACCATCGGAATTAATAGCTGCCCTATTGGCCCAATATCAACCTGTTTCTAATAGATTCCAGGCTTCAACTTGTGGTTTCTAATCTCAAAATGTTATTGCCACCACCACCCCTCCTTTCAGCCTTTCAGAAAGGACTCCACATTTTGCTGCATGAAAAACCACATTCATTTTACCAGTTAGCATTTCAGCTGGTCTTGTTGTGAGCCAGTGAGCTGGAAATTTACCAACAATCCATATGCCTTGCAACAAGTAACTGTTGCTGATGCTGCTTTCTGGGCCCGCAGGACCAGCTCCCTTTGAAGGGGGTATTAATCAAAGCCTGAGAGGCAGGTTGCTTGGATCAGCACCTCACCTCCTAATTAAAAGGGAGCATTTGAAATGAAGGGAAATGGCAATGGTCCATCCTTAAACCGATGCTTCAGCAAGGGTGGTCATTTTTACATGGGTTGGTAAATCACCACATATTTTATGGCAGTGATGGCGAACCTTTTCGAGACCGAGCGCCCAAACGGCGATTCAAAACCCACCAATTCTTCACAATGTGCCAATACAGCCATTTAACCTGAATACGGGTGGCTGTGAAGGGGCGATGTCGGGTGCCCACCGAAAGGGCTCCAAGTGCCACCTTTGGCACCCGTGCCATAAGTTTGCCAACACTGTTTTATGGTGGTGCATTTATAATAGAATTGGGAGTTTTATCAAAAAGGGGAATAGTATTCCTCCATTTTAACTATTAATAAAGAAAATTATCTGTTCTTTGGCTTGCAATAAAATAACCTTGTGTAGATGATTTGCAGTTGAGGTGTCCTTTGGCGGTTTTTCTGTACAGCAATATGAGATTTGTACCTTCACAGAATGGCATGGTCACCCTTTGTGTGAGTCATACTGAGCAGCATTGTCTTGTTGCATTGTAGGCATTTGGTTTGTCGATCCAGTAGTGTCTACAAAATCCTTGTGTCTCTTCGGATGAATTGCAGTCAGTCAGTCAGTCAGTATCTCCTTGTTTTCTGGCAATACCAACTAGGGTTTAAACAAATTGCTTATATTATATAAACTATATAACTTGAGCAAGGTGAATTAGTCAGTGATTGTGCTGGCTTTAGTATGAACTGTTAAGTATCAGATGCATCAGATGGCTTGTTTGTATCTTAAAACATCAGTCAGTTCTGCTGTGCTTGCTGTGTGAGTGTCTGTGCGCACACGTGCTTTGCTTTTTGAAGAAAAGGGATACTAGATTTTACACAAGCTTCTTAAGAAATACTCCGCATACAGTAGTAATACTGTTGATGTAGAAAAGAAACTATTCTTATCTCACTCTTGCTCAGAGGTGAAAATTTGTTACTGGGGTGCCTTTTAAAGTCAGGACAACCTAAAGCTATGAGAACAAGAAATTCAGTGAGTCTTTTTCATATCTTTAAACTACATATTGGTGAACATTCTATTTGGTATGTGTTTTGATAAAAACGTTTTGCAAATTTTCATTCATTGTCTAATTCCAGGAAAAGGGCTTGAGATGAAAAGAAATACAGTCCACCGATCCAGGCAAAATGTTTCAATGACTTATCCTTAAAAGCCTGTCCTTGTGTGTTCATTTATGTCAATGGCTCAAGACTGAATGAAGTCACATTTGTGGCAGAGTTAGGATTATGAATAAGCAAAGCCAAATCAAAGCTTTTCTCTGTCTTATCCACTACTGTCAGTTCTGACAGATGACAATTTCTCTAAGACTTTCAGGGCAAGACTCTCCTCCCATGTTCCACCATGAGATCCTTGACATTCCGTTTTAGGATTTCATCCAAATTCTAACCAGGCCTTGCCCAGTTTAGATTAAAAATCCGATAAGGTCACGTGTGTTCAAGGTGTTGCAATGGTTTTCTGCTAATTCATCCTTAACAGCTGCATGGCAGAGATATACTGTACAGTATGGCTGTCTCTGTTCTGAAAATTACAATGCCCATGGGTGCATCATCAGAAAAAAGGACATGAAGGACAAGCATTGCCCCAAGAGAGAATATTGGTTGCATTAAATTTGCATATGCAAAGTAGAGGGTGAAAAATTGAATATACAAGAAAAAGAAGGAAGGACAGAAGGGGAGAGCAGGGGGAAGGGAAAGAGAACACTGAATAGTCCTCAGAAATTTATCTACAACTTATGAGTATAAGGACGTAAGAACATAAGAACAGCCTTGCTGGAACAGGCCACAGCCCATCCAGTCCAGCATTCTGTCTCACACAGTGGCTCAACATTTGCTTCAGGGTATTCCTAAGCAGATGTCTTCACACCTGTTTACGATTCCCTGCAAGTGGCATTGAGAAATATCCTGCCTATCTCTCCAACCCGGAGGTTGTCCTTAGGCATCCATAATGATAGCCATTGATACCTTTCTTCTCCATGAACTTGTCCAATCCTTTCTTAAAGGTCCTTTCCAATCTTTTCTTCATTGCCTGATGCATCCCTGGGATGTACAGGTGATTCCTCCTGCTGCCGCTGCATGGTCAAGTTAGTGCCAGTTACAGAGTCCTGCCAATGGCATTGAAGAAAACCAATCTTGGGGCTGTGGAATCACTAAACTGATTTCTACTGTGCAGCACCATCTCTAGTTCCATCTTTCTTCTCTCTCAAATAGCTTCTTAACTGAATATCATACTTCTTAGACTTCCCTCTGTCAGTTTTGATGGCTCTGCTGCCAGTCCAATGGCAGGAGTAAAAGCAGAAATGGAGGGTGACCCCACCCTCTGAACTTGACCAACAGCTGCCCTAATGAGAACACCAACACCTCTTGACTTTAGCTCGTGTCCATGATAGAGAATCCTTTTGGAAATTGGAGAGAAGGAAATTGAGACAGTATCCTTTTCAGCAGACACAGAGAGGAACAGTAGTGAAGAAATTGTTCCTCTCACTCTTGTGCCGTTCCTGTTGTCCACCTGGTTTCATGGAAAAAATGAAAATGAAATTATAGGTGAGGCTATACCTTCCATAGAAAAAGTATTCAGGTCAGAGACCAGCTCCCCTGCCCACTCAACACATGGGCATATTTATTTATTTATTTATTTATTTATTTATTTATTTATTTATTTTTACAATTATATGCCTGCCGCCCACTATGCAAAGGTCTCTGGGCAGCTTACAATCAAACTAATTAAAACAGTTAAAACATAAAATATCATTAAATAATAAAAAATAAAAACATTACACTAAAATCATTATACTAATGTTGCCATCAGAGGACCCACAATCTATATTGTATCAATTAAAAGCTTCTGGAACAGGAAGGTTTTTACCTGGCGTCGAAATGTCTTTAATGTTGGCGCTAGGCGGATCTCACTCGGGAGGGCATTCCATAGCCTGGGGGCAGCTGCCGAGAAGTCCCTGTGTCTATAAGCCATCCCTCTCACCTCCTTGAGGAACAGTTCTTTCAAGAGGGCCCCCTGGCTCAATCTTAACTGTCAGGTACCTTCATATGGAAGGAGGTGATCCTTCAGGTATCTTGGTCCTAATTGATGCACTATATCTTATTTTAAGTTCCCTTTTTTTTCCTTAAAGCAGTGGTTTCCTAATTGTGTGCTACAGTGCCACAGGGCAACTCCCCTAACCCAGCCAGGGGCACCATGGGATCCTCTCATCCTTCACCAATGCCCACTCTCTCCCTCTTCTTGGTTGCTGGGTATCCCAGAGTGCCAGCCAGGATTACGCCATAATCTTGTCTGTGCCCAGATGCAGATCCCAGAGTGAGCCACAAACCTGTCCCCAGACATCTGCTTGTGCAGGAGGAGAACAGGCCAGGATGGCAGCCATTTTTTGCTCCAGAATGGAATCAAGGGAGCCATGACTCAAAAAAGCTTGGAAAACACTGCCTTAAACAGGTTTAAAAAGAGAGAAAAGCCTTTGCTTATCCAGGACTAAGCTCACTAAACACAGCTAGACCCTCTTCCTCCAAGTATGAGAAGTATCAGTCATCTGGAGGTGTTAATATTACTTAACTGTGGATAGAACTCTGTTGCAACTGTGTTATCTATAGATGAGAACACTTTTATAGTGATGGCACAATAGAAGCAGTAAAGGGGCATGTTAATTTGTTATACTGGAAACCTACTTAGTTGTGGAGTGGAAGTTAAGATTTTTAAAAAAGCATCTGCGGGCTTGATGTTTAATGAGGAGTTGTTTAACGAGGAAGATGATCTATGGCCTGAATATGCATTGAGGTGGGTACCATATCTTTTTGCTTTACACTGAACTTCTTTTTCTTTTTCAGAATTGAACCTCCTGCTAAAATTAAGAGTGGGTTGCACGCCAGTAATGCTTCCAAGTTGGAGGTTCATGCTGAAGCTTCATTAAAAACCTTTGGTATGATAAGATGGATCATGTATGCAGCTCGGAGTTGAGTCCAGATCAGCAAATGCTGTGGCCCAGAATCATGGGTGTACAAAAATACATGGATGTACAAAAATATCAGTTTAAACTAGTAGTAAACATAATCAACAGCTACATAAACAAGTAAATTACATAAAGCAACACTGCAGATTTAAAAATAAAAATAAGAATAAGATGGTGGAACTGTCAGCTTTAGCTGGACATCCACTAAGTTATGTTAAACTAGTAAACAAAATAAACAATTATATAAACAATAAAGTAAGAATAAGATGGCAGAACTGTCAGCTTTAGCTGGACATCCACTATGTTATTTTGTCAAAACCTCTGGGAATACGTGTCCATAGATCCTTGTTTTAGTGACCACTTAAAAGTATCCAGTGTACCTTCCTTATTATATATACTAGCCTGATCTCATCATCAACCCAGATTTTACCTCCTTTGGCCAATAGCTGCAGTACCAGCGTCTGGCCACCTGGAGAACATAGTACAGTATTTCAGTCATCACAATAAGCGATCCAAGTTTGAAGCACCTCTGATACAACAGAAGTAAATGGGTGTAATTCTCCTGGAATGCTTTCCTCCACTACTTCAGGAGAATGAGTTCTCTAGGATAGGAAGAAAATATGTGTTCTTTAAAATTCAAGGTGCAGGGAGGCAGTTAGAAAATAATGTGGATAATATCTGGAACCATTAAAGAGAAAAGTGTGTCATATTAGTCAGATCATGGGCAGGAGGAGGAAGAGACAGCAGATTTCAGTGTGCATGAAACTTGAGAATTCCCCATTAACTCAGGAATAACCATATCCAAAGCCAATAAATGCCAAGGTCTAAATTTCTGGCTCATAAACTCTTCAATGACCCTGAGAGTGTATGGTTCTCCATCACTTAAGAGAGAATTTATAGGAACAAATGTAGATCAACATTGCCTAGTTTTATGCCACTCCATTAAGCTACTGCAAGCAGGAGGTGATGGCTTATGATAAAAAGGCATGGAACTAACAAAAAAATCTGAGATGTCTCTGGATTTTCCCCCTTCTTCCTGTCAACGGCCTTTGGTCTGTGACTATAGCAGATGTGGAATAATCTGAAAGCATCATTACATCACCTTCCCCTCTCACACACCCCTGTTCCTGCATTACACTTGTCATTTTGATTTGGTACATCTAAGCATCCTCCTTCTCCTGCAAAACAATCTTACCATTTTCTTGTTTTCATTTTGTTTTCAATATACTGCCCTTTCCCCACCTCTGCCACTACCTCATTTGTTGCACCTTGGCTACATTTCCATCTCTTTCATTTTTGAACACTTATTCCTGCTGGATCTTCATGTTATATGCACAGCAAGTACAGAATAATGACTGGATGTTAAATTTAACACAAGGACCCCACCCCACCCCAGCTGATGTTTCTAGTTCTACAAAGCCCGTGCAACAAAGCAAGAGTCATGGCTGAAATCCAGGACTAAATCACAACTAGAAGAGGCCTATTGGATCAATGGGAATTTGGTGACTCAACTCTTGAATAAGTTCGGCTGATTCAATGGGCCTACTCTAGTTGTGACTTACTGCTGGAATTCATACTGCGTAATCTCTGGAAGTTGATTACTGTGTAATCTCTGGAAGTTGAGTCATGGCAACTGGACTTCTTTTTCTTGAGAGATAGAAAAATCTATCTCTCAAGAAAAAGAAAAAAATCTATCTCTCAAGAAAAAGAAGTCCAGTTGCCATGACTCAACTTCCAGATAAACTCACCTGGATGACTGAGAATCTTCACAGACACTGTATAATCTGTGGCAAAGTGTTAGTTTATATTGTGTATATTTATTTATGAGATTGCTTCTGTTAAAGAGCTGTTTTGCAGTTCTATCTCCTTTGCACATAGAATACTGCTTGTTCTTTTCTCTTCATGAAAGCTCAACAAAAGCATCTTGGTCTCTTAGGGGACAAGAGGAGTGCTTTTACAATTCACCTCCTTGAATAAGAGAAGAGTTAACATTTCTGTCCTAGACTACACAGGTCTGTGTATGCCACTAGTTTAAAAAAATATACAGTCTTAGAATTACACTGACTGGAATATTGAACCTGGACTCAGAAAACTCACCTATGGGATCTCACCAGTGGCACTGGTAAAAACATCTTCACGAACATCTGATATGCCTCAAAATCCCTCTTAGAGTTTCGAAATCAGGATTATCTTGATGGTAAAGAAAAGGAACAGTTCTATTTAGTTCTAACATAGTTCTGATCTGTCTCTTTGCTCAATGATTGTTCAAGGTCTTTTATAGTAAAAATCTTTAAAAACCATAGGATTGTACAGTTGTAGGGCTGGAAAGGATTTCAAGGACCATCAACACCAGTCTTCTGTCAATCATTCATTGTCCAATCACAAGGAGGTAATTGTTGGTCATCTTCTTCTCGTGCATGAACTCCAAAATATTTTTTCTTGCTTTCAAGAGCGCTTATAGACTGTATAATCACTGACAGGCGAAGTTAGTAGCATTGTTTATATCGTCACAATGGCATCTGTCAATGGGTGGGATATATTAGGTAGCAAGCAAACAGTCAGTTCTTGAATTGCATGTATCAGAAGCAGAAAATATGGGCAAGTGAAAAGTTCTGAGTGACTTTGAAAAGGGCCAAATAATAACTGGGTCATAGCATCTCCAGAATGGCTAGTCTGGTGGAGTGATTCCAGTATACCAGGTCTTTTACCTACCAAAAGTGGTGCAAGGAAAAACAGTGAACTGTCAACGGGGTCAGGGGCGCTCAGGGTTCACTGATGTGTGTGGGGAACAAAGGATAGCTTGTCTGTTTGGATCACACAGATAAACTGTTGGTGAAATTGCTGACAATCACCTACAATGTGGACATGAGCATCAAAACTGGGCCATGGAGCAATGGAAGAAAGTTGCTTGGTTTGATGAATCATGTTTTCTTTTAGATCAGGTGGATGGCCAGGCATGTGTCATTTACTTGGAGGAGTGGTGGCAGCAGAATGCACTATGGGAAGGAGGCAGGCCAGTGGAGGCAGTATTATTCATTCATTCATTCATTTGAGACATGGAAAATTATGACTTTGAGACGTACAAATTGATTGAGACATACAAAATTATGCAGGACATGAGTAAAGTGGATAGAGGGACGTTCTTCTCCCTCTCTCAAAATACCAGAACTAGGGGACATCCACTCAAATTGAGGGTTGAGAGAGTGAGAACAGACAAAAGAAAATACTTTACCCAGCATGTTGTTAGTCTGTGGAACTCCCTGCCACAGGATGTCATGATGGCATCCGACCTGATGCCTTCAAAAAGAGATTGGACAGCTTCCTGGAGGAAACGTCCATCACAGGTTACAAGCCATGATGGGGATGTGTAATATCCAGGCTTAAAAATAGGGTACTTCAAAGGCTGGATGCAGGGGACTGGTATCTGTTCTCGTGCGCTCCCAGAGGCATCTGGCAGGACCACTGTAAGATACAGGAAATGAGACTAGATGGACCCTTGGCCTGAAACCCCATGGCTCTTATGTTCTGTGTTCATTCATTCAATCTCTATCCAACTTATCTGGCAACATGGCCACTGTGAGCAGCGTACAACATCAACAATAAAGGCAAATTGGAATCACAAATTAAAATAAACCCAACAAAAAAATCAACATGTCCTGGGCAATGTTCTGCTGGGAAACCCTGGTTCCTGGCATTCATGAGTTTGTTATTTTGACACATACCACCTACCTAGAGTTTGTTAAAGACCACGTACAACACCCATTCATGAACTAATGACAGTCGTCTCTTTCAGCAGGATAATGCAGCCTACCACAGTGTAAAAATTGTTCAAAACTGTTTGAGGAACATGATAAAGAGTTTGAGGTGATGCCTTGTCCTCCAAATGTCATTCCAATTGTACATTTGTGGGATGTGCTGAAACAAAAATCTAATCCATGGAGGTCTCACCTTGGAGCCTGCAGGGCTTAATGGATGCACTGCTAATGTGGTTTTAGGGAGTCCATGCTTCAACCCATCAGAGCTGTTCTGACAGCATGAGGGGGACCTACACAATATTAGGCAGGTTGTTTTAATGTTGTGGTTGATAAGTGTTGCCCATTCCAGCAAGGCTGTTCTTATGTTCATATCTCTGCTCACATTTGTGAGACCAATGTTTTGTGCAAATTTTGTGGCACATTTCAGATCTGTAATATTGATTGTTTGACTTGGAAGTGTGTGTGTGTGTGTGTGTGTGTGTGTGTGTGTGTGTGTGTGTGTGTGTGTGTGTGTGTTGCTCTTGTCTTTTGGAATCAGCACAGTCCTTCTGTGTTCGCTCTGCATGTGTGCTTTACTGTTCAAAAGGAAAGGGTTACAGTTTTAAGGAGGGATGTTTTTAATGAGACCTTGAGGGGATAAAAGAGCTCTTTGTCTCCCTCTTGTGCTGGAGGTGAGAAATCTCAAAAAGCTTGGGAATATCTCACCAAGTTGTGTTTCTGAACTGGGAGGGAAAAGGTTATGTTTTTTGAACTGCGACTCCCAGAATTTCCCAGTCAGCATGGGCAGTGGATGGAATGCCTAGATAATTCCAAATTGCAAAAAATAAAAATGAAATCTCTGCACCCCTCTAAAGCGAGGAATCCAGTGAGCATTCCTCAGCTCTCTAAGCTGTCCTGAACTCCAAGTAAGTTCTTAACTTTGTGGAAATGGAAAAAAAATGAAATGAAATGAAACACACTGGCAATTCCGAGAAGAGATGAAATACAGTGAATTGATGTACCTATGCTCACAAAACAATGTGAAGCCTGGGGCATCAGGTGTGCCGTTCTCTCAGATGATGAATACTGTAATATCAAATGGTTCCTTTCATGCTGTAATGATTTTTGAAAGGCTCACCTCTCTGGGCAGTACAAGAAAGTGCTTTCCCCCTTTGTTAGCTCCTCATTCTCACACTTATCCCTTGCCCCTTTGGAAATCTATTCCACACCTAATATAGAAACCTTTTTTTGATCTGTCCCACCAGGGTGTGGGTCTCTGTGTTTCTGTGAACCACTGCTGATCCTCCAGCCCATTCATCTCTCTACAATCTTTATTATTTGCTTGAAAAGCTCAATGGAGCACCTGGGACTCCCTGGAAGTAATTGAGTTGAACATTTGTACTAGAAGACCTGGTTTGTTTGGGGGTTTTTTTTAAGTTTGAGTAGTAGGAAAAAGAAAGAGGTATCAGGCTGACTCAAACATCTCTGAAGGTTTTAATGTGGGGCAATGAACTTGTGAAGTTCAAATGAAGTGGTACCCCGACTTAAGAGCAGCTCGACTTAAGAGTGGAAAACTGTTGGCATTTCCACTGCCGCCTTAAAAATTGTAGATATGGTCAGTTCGACTTACACATATATTTTTTTCTTTTTTTAACTTTTTTTTTTTCATTTTGTAGATAGGTACCCCGTAGTTCGACTTAAGAGCATGCATTCAGAATGGATTAAATTCGTAAGTTGAGGTACCACTGTAGTTTTATATCCGTCATCATGGGCAAGTGGGACAACCCCATTATACTGGAATTTTTGTAGAGACCTCCACCCTTACCCTTGTGCACTGCCCTACAAACAATTCAGTTTCAAAAAAGTAAATTGTCACGCAGCAATAACTTGTTCAGAAGTTACATTTTCATCATTTTGGGCTCCACCAGAACTTGGAAGCAAACAAGTTGCTGACGTGGACATCTCCAAGAAAGCTCATAGTAAAAAATAACAATACACGCCTGCTCCTTCTTCAGCTACCTGGAAGCAAACGTTTACAAATAAAAACATAACTTCATTTGCCATCAACGGAATTATAACTTCATTACATTACTTTTATAGGTTAGCCAGAGTTAACTTCACTCCTTTGGCATTGTAGGGTTCTGATACAGTTACAGTTACAGCTACAGTTACAGTTACAGTTACAGGAGTATGACCTGACTAGATGGCAGAGAGACCTGTATGGTGATTACTATACTGTCTTTTGCTGTTGTCACATGCTGTGTTGTGGGTTTTGAGAGGACCACGTGGTATTTGCATGGCTTGTCATACTCCAAATGTTCAATCCATCCACTTGGAGATGGGATCCGCTATTCTTGTTTTTGCCTTCCACATCTCACGGTCAAAGTCTGGGTCTGGATGAACCCAGGACAACTTCATGTCATTGCCAAGAATGTCCATCCAGTGCTGTTATGGTCGTCCCCTTGGTCGGGATCCATTGACTTCCAGGGTGAGACCCTTTTGGGGTCAGAGTTTCCTCATCGGCACGCAAGGCGTGTCCATACTAATGCAGTAAGGCTTCACACATCCTGTCAGAGATTGGTGCAATGCTGTATTCAGATCGGATGTCAGCCTTGTGCACATGATGGCTAGGGGTCCATCGCAGCATCTGTGTCTCCATGATACCAAGTCAACATTCACCTTCTTTAGTGGTCGGCCAGCGTTCTGCACCATAGAGCATGACAGGTACAGCAAACCCCCACCTGCGATGCATGAAAATCCATGATATGTGGAAGCGGATGGGGTGGGGTCTGGAGGTGGGCGGGGGCGATCGTGCACCTCTCCGAGAAGTTTTGGAGCGGCGCGCGCAGGCGGTATTGTGGGATCTTACATCCCGCCGCTGCCTGCCTGCGTGGCCCAAGGCTTCTCAGAGGAGCACGGGGGCGGCGCAAAGCGACCCGATCGCCCCCGCTGCCCCCCCCCGTGGCCCCGAGGTGCAGGTACTGCAATCCCGTGATGTAGTGGGACCACAGTACCTGAACCGCGAAATGTCGGGGGGTGACTGTAGTACAATGGTGCAATAGATCTTTGGCTATAAATGATAGTTGATCTTTTTGTCGCAAATGACACTTGATTCTGTATGCCATTTTAGCCAGGCACTGTTCATCCTTGAAAGGAATGTAATTTGTTACTTTAAAAAAATACAAAACTTGGTTGCTGCTTTAAAGTCTTAGAACTGCACTTTTAATTACTTTTCAGACTGAATTTCCATGCTCTTGAAGGGGGTAGGGGAAACAGACATATATGTCAAGAGTACCAAACTGCAGCTAGCTAGAAGAGAAGCATTTTCTTCATCCTGAGGACATGGAGAAGTGAAAGCTGCAATCTTCCCTGCCCCCTTGCCCTCTGACGTGTCTTTGAGTTGCATTCCATCTTATCTTTGATGCATTGGAATAGGCATAAACACCTCTCCTCCCCAGTTTTATCCTCAACTTATATAATAGGACAGTGGTGGCGAACCTTCTGCACTCCAGATGTTTTGGACCGCAACTCTCACAGTGCTTTGTCACTAGCAATCTGGGCTTAGAATTCTGGGAGTTGTGGTCCAAAAACATCTGGAGTGCCGAAGGTTCGCGATAGGACACCCTGTATGAGGTTGACTGGCCCAGTTGGGTTTCTAACTGAGTCTCTTCCACCTCTACCCAATGCTGGTCTTAAGTGCTCCTGACTGACCATCACTGGGTGTAAGAACACAATCTCCTCTGCACAGGATGGGGTTGCAATGCATATAGGTTGTGCAAGAGCCCTGCCATGTTCTCCATTGAAATAGTCCTCATGGGGGAACACTGGTGCAGCCTGCCCTCAAACTCATTTCGGCCTTAGGGTTTCTTTTGCCCTTGGTGGTTTGATTGTGTTGAGTGATATTGCTCCGGCCTTCGAATATGGCCCCATGATTAAGAAAACCTTGTCTTTGTAAATGGCAGGCTCTCTGCCTTATAATAATTGTACTAATAGAAGGCACCGTGTGGCACTTGATAGGTCTCCTGAGGGGCCAACACAATTCAGACATAATGGGCCTTGCATATTCAACATGTCTTAAAGCTCTGTTAAGATGAAGGTCAGGTTTTATTTATATCACCCAACTATTTTACAAAGAACTGTTCTATCTTTTATAATGTAGCCGGCAAGAAGGAAGAGGCCTGGTCTTTTCACAGTCCTGGATCAGTATCAAATCCACTGACAGCCATTTCCTCCTTAGCACAGCATGGAAAAATCACTTTTGGGACATCTGTGTAACTGGTGGATATTTGCAAATTGTGGTGCAAATAAATAAATAAATAAATCAAAAACCAAGTTTTAAAATCCCCTTGGCAAATGTCTTTTTCCTTAAGTCTGACATAGGATGATGGAGTATAGTGTTGAAGAGAAAACTGGAGTGGAGAGGTTTGACAGTGTTTGTGTGCAGTCGTCAGCCAAAAGTCTGAGTCTGTTTTGTGCCTTCTAAACAATATCAGCCCTAAAATAACACAAGCCAAATCAATGCATGTAAATGTACCATTCACCCAAAAATCAATGAACATTTGGTATGAAACTGATATTTCACTCAACATTTCATTCTGTCATATGTCGAAAGGAGTGGACTTGATCCACGAAAGCTTACGTTAAAATATATTAGTCTTTAAGGTGCCATTTGTTTTTGTCTTTTGTTTTGTTTTCTTTCTTTGGATTTCCCTGGCATGCTTGCATGGAGAAATACAGCTACTTCTTACAAAGCTGTAGGTTTCCTATAAAGTACTGTACTTTCATATAAGCTGGTTACTGGTGAGACTGAAGGGTTGAGGGAGCAATATTTGTTATAAGCAGATGCTGTCAGCAGGAAGAAAGCTCTTGAGGAAAGTAACAGGATGCTGCCCAGTGAGATATAAAACAAAAGCAAAAGTGTTCTGCTTATATACCACCCCATAGTGCTTCAAGCACTCTCTGGGTGGTTTACAATTTAATTATGCAGGCTATACATTGCCCCCACTCCCAGCAAGCTGGGTACTCGTTTTACCGACCTCGGAAGGACGGAAGGCTGAGTCAACCATGAGACAGCTACCTGGGATTGAACCCCAGGTCGTGAGGACAGTTTTACCTGCAGTACATGCATTTAACCACTGCACTACGAGTTTTGAGGCTTGAGTGACATACTAGGATTCAGGACGCCTCGTTTGAGTCCCCACTCAGATATAGAAACTCACTGGGAGTATAAAATTGGTTAAACCTCCTTAAATATTTCACCTTGTAATACCTATTTAGGATCACTATAAGTTCTGCCTTAATGGCACATAGCACAATAGTAGGATATTGTTGTTGTTGTTCAGTCGTTCAGTCGTGTCTGACTCTTCATGACCCCATGGGCCAGAGCTCGCCAGGCCTTCCTATCTTCCACTGCCTCCCAGAGTTTTGTCAAATCCATATGGGTTGCATCGATGACACCGTCCAACCATCTCATTCTCTGCCATCCTCTTTTCCTTTTGCCTTCACTCTTTCCCAACATAAGGGACTTTTCCAAGGACTCCTCTCTCCTCATGAGGTGGCCAAAGTACTGGAGCCTCAGCTTCAAAATCTGTCCTTCCAGTGAACATTCAGGGTTGATTTCTTCCAGGATGGATAGGTATGATCTCCTTGCAGTCCAGGGGACTCTCAAGACCCTCCTCCAGCACCACAGCTCAAATGAATCAATTCTGCGGCGATCAGCCTTCTTTATAGTCCAGCTTTCACTTCCATACATCACTACTGGAAAAACCATAGCTTTGACTATCCTGACCTTAGATGGCAAAGTGATGTCTCTGCTCTTTATGATGCTATCTAGGTTTGCCATTGCTTTCTTCCCAGGAAGGCTAGTAGGATAGCTAGTGTGATATTGTGGATAGAGTGACCGACTGTGACTCAGAATACCTGAGTTTCAATTCCCAACTTGGTCATGGAAACTTAACTGGGGAAGGGCACATAAGGTTTAGTAAGGTGGCACATAATATATGCATTATGAAATGGAGAGACAAAGATACAACTCCTTTTCTTTAATAGCCCATTAAGTATTACTCTTACCTATATCGGTATAGTATTTGAAATGTGATAGAATCTAGACAAAATATATATAGTTGATGAATGATGTTTATTATTCACTAAATCTTTTAGATCAGATAGGATATCTTAAAAGTCAAATTTGCTATCTTCACTCTTCATATTAGGTGAAAACAGACATTAAATGTATGCTTATTATGTATTGACCTAGGCAAATAAATTTTAATCTGCTTAGTAAAATGATAACATGGTTAATATTAAATAGGCAAGCCTAATATTGTACTTTGTTGTTTTTACTCTTTGTACTTGATGAAGATAGAGATAAGTAAGGATGAATATAATGATGGAAATGAAACATGTAAATTTGGAAATATCAAATACTTAGGCTGAAATATTGGGAAAATACTTGTAACTGAGCTATGTAACATGGCAACGATAAGCAATACATTTGTTTTAACTTGTTAAAAAAATATAATAGAGTGGATCTGAGTTGAAATTCCACCCTTTCCCTAGATGGCATGTTATTTCAGCCATTTCTGATAGAATACTTGCAACAGAGTAAATAAGGTGAACTTAAAGCCTGCATCATCCTAACACCAGGCTGTTGGGTATAACCTAGGAAGGAGGAACATCCCTGATATCACATACTTGAGCAGAACAGTTGATGATGGGGGCTTTTGGAGGTTGGTAGTTGATAAGATTTCCATAAGGTTTGGAGTAACATGATGTCCCAAAGGAACAACCAAGGAAAGTTATATTTTGCCCAGTGGTGAGTCCGTCTTTTCATGCTCTGGCTAGTTAAAATGACAGAATACTGACGGAAACTCAACAATTCCAAGCAATTCACATTTAGGTTTCAGAACCAGTCTGGTTTTTGGCCTTGTTACCACCAGCATTTTCTGCCTGTGGGTCTGATGAAAGGGGAATTTGAACCCATGTTTCCCTGAAAGTACAGTATTTTCCCATGTATAAGACTCTATTTCTGTCTGACGTGGTTAGACTAAAAATTGAGGATTGTCTTGTACACAGAAGTAAGCTGAGAAGAGAACTGTGCAGCTGTGAAACTGTAATTTGGGGTTCAAAGGGGTGTGTGTGTGTGTGTGTGTGCATTATTTATTTATTTTATTTACCTTATTTATTATACTTGTATCCCACCCATCTTCCAAATCGGAACTCTGGGCGGCTAACAATAAAACAAGATAAAAGAGAAACCAAGCCACAAGTTGCAGTAAAAGGAGGGAGGGCAGTACCCTCAGAGAGGATGGCGCAAGCGGCAGAAAAGGAAAGGAAAAGAAAAAAAAAAGTTAAATAGGAACTTAAATAGAAAGGTCGCCAAACACCCCTTTTAAAAGGGTGAGTTTTCAAAGCCTTTTTAAAGCTGGGCAGGGACTCTGCTAGGCACAGCTCACTGGGGAGATGGTTCCACAGCGTGGGGCCCACCATAGAAAAGATGCGGTCATGCGTACGCGATTTCCGCGCCTCTCTGGATGTGGCCACCCTCAGTGAGCGTGCCTGCGCCATCTTCGTGGGCCTGGTTCCAGTTGATCTCTGGGAGATACGCTCCGACAGGTACTCTGGTCCCAAGCCGTGGAGGGCTTTGAAAATCAAAACCAGGACCTTGAACCTTATCCGGAGGACAACGGGTAGCCAATGCAGGCAGGCCAGAACTGGGGTGATGTGCTCGAATCTACGAGCACCCACCACCAGCCTGGCCGCCGCATTCTGCATAACTAATTTTTATCACTGGGGAGTCTTATAGACGGGAAAATATGCAAGTCCGCCCTGTTCATCCATAAGAATCTAGAACCATGTCTTGTGCCAGAGGCCTTCATTACTTAAGAAAACTTTTGGTTTCGTCCCCCCCCCTTTTATCTCCTTAAAAACATATCTGCCAGGAGCCTTTCTTAAATCACTCACCTGCTCTACTAGATTATGAATCTGCAGCTCAGGATTGTTGGTGATTTCCAGCTTATTAGAATTAATCTCTTTTCTGTCAGAGGTGTTCCAGGCCTGTTCATTATGATCTACGGTTGATAGTGGAGATGTATTCCCCAGTAGGAAAGCTTCTGCAGTGAGCTGGAAATTGAAGCTGAGAAGTAGATTTATTTTTGTTGAATGTGTTGCCATGAAATGGTTGAATACCAGCTCAGTCCCATAGTATTAACTCTGGTGTGAGTTTTGTGGGAATAGGTTGCTGCATTTACTGATACTAGAATAATGTTTGGGAGTGGCACTTCTTTCAAATTATACTGGCTTTTTAAAGTGGTTTACATATCACAGAAGTGTAGAGTTAGAACTGAGCATGGGTGTTATTGAGTCCAATTTAGTGGTGGATACCAATTGCTTGCGCAAGTGCGGCCAAAGACCATTAAAAGTTGATCTGCGGTTTGGCTTCCCACCGTCTCCCACAGGGGACCACTCAGAGGCAGCACCTCAGATTCCTGCCCTGACTCTTCTTCTGCTGCCTCTGAGTGGTCAACTGCCAGAGGGGGCAGGGGGCCAAATCCTGGATCAACTGTGCAGGTGCCCAGGTGTAGCCCAATTTCTTATCACTGCAGGGATTTCTCAGCCATTGAACAACGATTACAAGCAAAAAAAAAAGTTTAAGTGAGATTACAAGAGTGGAAAATCCATTCTTGTAATCTGAGTCTCTTGGTGTGGGTCCTGCCCTCTGGAGCAGTGGAAAAACAAGCTTACTCCATTTTCTATGTAAATGCTCCTTCAGACATTTGAAGATGGCTTTCCTATCACCTCTTAGTCTTCTTTTGTCCATGCAAAACATAACTAATTCCTTCAATTGTTTCACATTTGGCATGGTTTTTGGGTCTTTTACTATCTTTGTTGCACCCTCCAGATGTTTTGGACCACAGATCCCAGAATTCCAAGACTGTATTTCAAATGGCAAAGGTCTGTGGGAGTTGTGGTCCAAAACATCTGGAGGGCCGGTTTGGACATGCCTTAGAGGAAGCTTTTTACCACGGTTGCATTTGGTATAAATCAGCACATGCCAAGCAAGTGGATGTAGGTCTTAATAAATTATGCAAGATTACTACTGGCTGCCTGAAACCTACCCTAACACAGAGGGTGTCCATTATTTGGTTGGCATTCCCCCTCCACAAGGATATCAAGATATGCTAACAAATAATGTACAAAATAATACATTACCAAACCTGTCCATTTCTTGGACCTCAACTCCTTAGATGATGGCTGAAATCAAGGAAAAGTTTTCTGCACATCCCTCAAATTCTACGAAGAAGCTAAGCTAAATCTGTGGAGAACATAAACAATGCATGCCAAATGGATGAATGCGAAAGAATGTCTCCCACCAGGATATCTCATAACCAGATCATCTGGAAGTCATTTAGCAGACTTAGAAGCAAAGCAGGAAGGTCAAAGAACAATCAAGTAAAACAGAGGTACTAAGAGACAAGATAGCTCTTCTGTGACTTTGGAGAAATTCAATCAGTGCAGCACTTGCGTGCATACTATTTATGCCCCACCATGTGTCCAAAAGAAGATGCAGCACATGGTTAAGATTAAAAACGGTCTCCATGTTTTTAGTTTTTTTTTAAATTGTATCTATATTTTTAAAAATCCATGAATTGAAATGATGCAACACTATGATATGAGTAATGAAAGGAAGAAGCAGATTTGCTTGCTTCTATTTGAAAAAGAATTCATGGCATTTGCTGCTATCGGATATTAAGAATAAGTGCCTTACTTAAAACTTATCTCAAGGTACTTCAATCAGCTGATAACTGAATTTCTCTGTCTGACTTTGTAAAACTGCCATGGGTTGACTCCAGACAAAGGGAAATACTAAATAAATACTGTAGCTACTCTGAGAAATAGGTGTCCAAACACATATTTATTTATTTATTTTTATTTTGAATATTTTAACCCACCTTTCTCCTTGGCAAAGGACCCAAGGTGGCTTACAATAATGAGGGACAATACACAGCCCAGAACATAAGACATATTCAAGTTAAGAACAGGGAATTAGAAGAGGAAACTTAGAACATTAAAAGGTAATATTAAAGTTACAAAGAGCAGGCAAAAAGAAAAAAAGATTATGAGGAGTGGAAACTAACGTGGAAAACACTGGTGTTCTTATGAAATCAGTCAATGCAATCAGGCATGGTAATCCATATAAAAGTCACACAGTAGGTAGTCCCTCATTCAGGGAAAGCTTGCCTGAAGAGAATGGTCTTTGCCTGTTTCCAGAAAGATAGCAGCGATGGGACAGTCCTGGACTCCAGCAGGAGGAAGTTCTTAAGTTTGGGAGCAGCAACAGAGAAGGCCCTTTCATGTGTTCCTATGAAGGTGGCGGGATGGAGAGAAAGGCCTCTCCTGATGACCTTAGCACCTGAGCCAGTTCATACTGTGAGATTCGATCTTTGAGGTAGCTTGGATGCAGGCCATTTAGTGCTTTGTAGGTTAAGGTCAGCCCTTTGAATTGTGCCCAATGGATGATTGGCAGCCAGCGGAACTGCTTTAGTAGGGCTGTAATGTGATCTCTGAAACCCGCCCCAGTCAGCAATCTAGCTGCTGCATTTTGGACCCGTTGAAGTTTCCTGTGACTTTCCATCGGTAGCCCCACATATGCAAGATATCTTCTAGAAGACAGTACTCTATAATGGACTTATTTCTGTCTTCTAGAAGATATCTTGCATACCAGTCCAAGGATCTGCCTGGTAGACCTCTCGTTACAGGGTAAAGAAGCCTGATACGTTCATCTCTGTAATAACTAAATATAAAAAGAACATGCTGCACATGCTGCAATGTTTCAATTTCTTTATCATTGCAGAGGCATAATCGATTTTCATATGGTATGCCACTGTAGCGACCCTCTAAAACTGCAGATGGAAGACAGTTAAATCTGGCTCTTGAAAAAATGTGTCGGTATTTTGGGATTGTCAGTTTTCCCAAATATTTAGCCCTTTGATGAAATTCAAGATTTAAATCAAAATGCATGGGTGAACAAATTTTCTGAGCCTTCTCTGTAGAAGACTGGAAATCAATATCTTTAATTCGCTTTTCAATGATGGCATATTGTCCCTCATCATCATCAGGAGCCAAATTCCTTCTCTCAGCCCAAAAAACACGAAACAGAATTCTGGCGCTTAACTAATTTTAAGTTTCTTTTATTTATTGGAATGAGTACTTGTTTGAATGTATACTGTATTTAATCGGGCCTTTGGCTGTAAAATAAAAAAAATTGATTGATTGTACTACAGTAGTCCAGCTGGGATTTCACTAGAGACGACATCTGTGGAAAGCCCTGAAGATGGACACAAACACAACAACTTCTGGTCATGTCCTTTAGCACCCTGGTAAAACACAGCTAGACCACACAGATACTGGTGGTGATACAGAGCTAATGTGTGTTATATGCTGTCAAGTTAGGGCTCTTTCACACAACCCCTAAAATCCACTGCAAAATGCTTGTAGATGCGGAGCATAAAATTGTTTTCCCACCAGCAGCAGACTTTTTTTAAAAAAGTATGACCACGCCCACTTAAGCGTGTCCCAGCACATTTTACAAGTACCTGGTCTGGAGGAGGTAAAATCCTTGTTGCTGTTTTAAAGCATTGCATGCCTGGCCCTCCTCCGCTTTTTGTTTGTTCTTGTTGGGTCC
The DNA here is from genome assembly GCA_029282475.1 of Phrynocephalus forsythii. NCBI lineage: Eukaryota > Metazoa > Chordata > Lepidosauria > Squamata > Agamidae > Phrynocephalus > Phrynocephalus forsythii. The sequence continues at coordinate 131,210,244 of JAPFRF010000002.1, read as the reverse complement.
CCCCCTTTTAACGGACAGGAATCCTAACAGGCTGGAACAATTAGCTGCTGCCAATGGCAGGTGGAGGTAAGCCTGCATTTTTTTTCTCTCTCCCCTCACCGCAGGCAGAAGCAATAGAATCAGAGTGCGGAAGGTGGGAACACAGGAAGCAGAACAAAAACCACATTGGGGGATTTGCATTTAAGTTGCCAGCGGATTTTAGGGGTCGTGTGAAAGCAGCCTATTTCCAGCGTACAGTGGCCTAATAGGATTTTAAAGGCCTTTGAGATATCTAAGGAGTGGTTCAATAGTGAAACCACCCTGTGAGTTTACATGTGAGAGTGAGAATTTGAACCCAGATTTCTTGAGTCCCAATTGGTTACTCTATCCACCACACCACATTGGCTTTCAACTAGCAAAAGCAAAGCAAATTATTCTGCTTGTATACTGCCCCATAGAACTTCAAGTACTCTCTGGATGGTTTACACTTTTAATTATGCAGGCTACACATTGCCCCCCACCACCACCACGTTGGGTACTCATTTTACCAACCTTGGAAGGATGGTGTGACAACACCCTGGAAGCAGGAGTAATGAATATACAAATCATCAGCCAATCCCAGCAGGAGGGCGGGGAATGGTATGATATAAAAAGGGTGGTGAGTTTTCAGATTAATAGAGAAGCGGGAAATGCCACCCTATATATATATTCTCATCACCCTGATTGATTTTTCTGTCCCAATTGTATAGGCTTCCAAGAGTATATCAAAAAAGCAAAGGTAGATGCTTATATACTGCCCCATAGCACTTAAAATTATCTGGATGATTTAGACGTTAATTATGGAGGCTACACATTAACCCAACCCACAGCAAGCTGGATATTCATTTTACTGACTATTGACCTCAGAAGGATGGAAGGCTGAGTGAACCCTGGTTCATGAGCAATTTCAGCTGCAGTATAGAGGTTTAACCACTTTGCCACGAGACATCTGGCTGGCCAATGTGGAACTTGAGCACTGGCCTATGTAAGTTTTTTACATGATTCTAGAGGGATCACCTTACAATTCATTTGGTCTTTTAAAATTCCTGTCCTTGAAAGAAGCAAGGAAATTGTACCCATCCCTTTTCTTCAGTAAAAGTTTGGATACTTTGGGTGGAATGGGTGGAGATGGGTAGAAGGTGACCTCTCTCCCACTCTTAAATGTCTCCCACAGCAAGTTATCTTTACAATACCTAGTAGAGATGGGCACAACTCAAAAAAATGGTGTGTCGTTTGTCATTTAGGGGGTCCGTTTTGGTTTGTTTTCGTTTTTCATGAATTTTTTGCAAAAAAAATTGGTTTCGTTACGTAATGAAACGAAAAAACAAAAACAAAAACAAAAATGCTGTTTCATTAGCATTCATTACAGTTCAGTGTATTTGCCACAATGAAAACGAAACACATGACAAAATTTCTGTTGTTTCGGTTTGTTCGTTTCATTTTAGAAACAAAATTCGTTTTTTGTTTTGTTATGCAATGAAACAAAAAAACAAAAACAAAAACAAAAAATTGCTCGTTTGGTGCCCATCTCTAATGCCTAGTCCTATTGTACTGGCTTCAAAGGTGTCTTCAGCCTGTGTTTTAATAATCTTCCTTTTTTTGTTGTGGCATGGGGGAGTTGTGTTACATTATCCCTGTCAATCTGAACTCATCCCACTTCTTGTATCAGACATAAATCCGTGATTGCTGTATTAAACCAAAGAAGTGATTGTGTTGTTGTTGTATTGGCTGGATCAAAGCAGGATTTGGGCCCTGTTTCCATGGCAACATCAAGGAAGAAAGGAGGCCTGTGCATTCCTATGTCTGTTTTATCAGCTTCAGAAAAAGATTTATTCAGCACGCCCAAACTCCCCCTTCCTACCACCAACCTCTTCTTGCTCCTTTCACTTTATACTGTAAGAACCTAGAAGTTCACCTTTCTCTGTGGTCTCCTTTTATACTGGTTATTATCATTTTTCCCTCTTACACAGCTTGTGTCAGATTTCATAGACTCTTTGAGGAGCACCTGTCCTGGAGTGCTTCAGCTTTGACATTCCTTCCATTTATAACAAGAAACTGCCTAAAATCTAAGTGCCGTGTGAAAGAAAACACACTTTTTTGGAAAGTCTAAAATATCTTGGCCTATTTCTCATACTTTTTAAGCAGCTTTTTAAAACTGTTGAGTGTGACTTCAGTCAAGAATAGTATTTATTTTATTTATTTATGGCAGATATATCCTACACCTCAGGTTGATATTCATAGCCAACATACCATTAGAGTACTGAGGGAAAGCAACTGATTGAAAGAAATGGCTTTAATGAGAATTATATTACTTATGTGCCAAGTTAATTTTTTTCAACATAAGTATAAAAAAATACAGAGATGGTAGTGATATTGTTGATAAATGACCAAAATCTTGTAGGATAATATCTATATGCACTGTAGAGATGCCATAACCTGCAGCAGGAGCTTGCCACTTGTGTTTGAAATTACTGGAAACACCCAGTTGCATTGCCTTCTGTACAAACTATGCATACCTCAAAATCATGAAAGCCTGATCAAATTCAGGTCACAAATAGACTGTTGACTGAAGAACTGCCATTTGACCACTGTGCTCCTTCGGCCATTATTATGATGATGATGATGACCTCACCAAACATGTACCATGCATTTACTGTTGAGAAAGAAAGAAAGTAAGAAACTGCTTTAGGGGGAAATTGTGGTGCTGATTGCCATTTTCCCTCATCTTATTTTTATTATACAAAAATAGTTTTTGTAACTATACATTAAATTATACATGAAGATACCTTGGACAACTAGAGTCACTAAGACAACTGTATTACAGTACAGTATATTGATAAAAGGCTAGGAATTCTCAATACCATAAATAGAAGAAAATTACAATATTTTGATCACAAAATGTGCAATAACAAATCATTTGTTGCAGGTCATCCTTCAAGGAAAAATAGATGGGAAAGGCAGTCCAAAGCATAAAAGAACATTCTCGCTTAAGAATTAAAGTCAATGGTTCACAGTGAGCACAGCTTCTCTATTTAGAATAGCTTTGGATAAAAACCTGATCATGCTACTGTTTGCCAATGTTCTAGCAGGACATGGCATTTGAAGAAGATACATTAAAATATATATTATATCACTTGTGGTTTGTAGTGTGTAAGAGGTATACTTCCTAAAGTTTTCATTCTTTTTTAAAACTTTTTTTATTTATACAAAATAAAAAAATACAAATTGCAAAAGCCAAAAAAAAAAAAAAAAAGTCGCCGCTACCCCCTTGTCACTGCTGTCAGCTTTGCTGTGGCTTTCAGCAGTTTTTGTAAACCACTGGTGATTTGGGAACGTAACCCCCATGATAAATGGGTGGCCACTGTAGATACAGGTTGACTTACCTCTATGAAACATCTTTACCAGAAATGTTCAAGCCTTGAATGATTTCTCATCTGTAGGCAAAATGTGAGACAAGGGTGTTTTTGTTTTTGTTTTTTTCTTGATCAAGGTCCCTTTAATGTGCACAACTGTCTCCACCGAAAGCTAGCGTCACTTTCCTGTGAGGAGCAAAACACACACATGGCAAGCCTAGAACAATTGGCTGATGGTTAAAAATCATTTCTGTATCTTTAACATAGCTTATAATGCAGAGATTTACATAAAATCACATCACAAGATATTTCTGCTCAAAAACAGTGTGTAGTGCCACATGCCCACAAAATAGTTTGGACTCTACAGAGTGAGGAGAATACACAGTAGAAGTAAGGATTTAACATCTCCATGTGAAAAGTTAATGCCTTGAGAGATTGGGGCAGCCCCCTCCCCAGGTAAATTCAATTTGAGAGTCATCCAGTGAAATTTAGTTTGGGAGAGTGAGAATAGAGGAAAGATAATATTTTTTTACCCAGTGGGTTTGGAAGTTGAGTCATGGCAACTGAACTTATTTTCTTGAGAGATCAAAATGTTTTGCTACTCATCCTAGCAGCTTCATCAGTCTGAGGATAGCTAGTGGCGAGGCCTCCAATTTATAGTTCACCTTGATTACACTTCACCCTGGTCTGAATAGGCTCAGTAGGTAGACAACGGCTTGAATAGGCTCATTAGGTGGACAATGGTCTGGGGTGCATGGAAGTCCCACCTATGCAACCCTTCCCAGCACCCATTAAGTATGGGTCATTAGCTGTGGTGTCACTGGTGGAGGTGTGAAGTGTTTCTGATTTGTTTGGGGATTAATGAAAGGGCAGCTTGATAAGTAGCAGACAGATTGTGCCTGAGTCCCCCACCTCTGTTAAGAGGGGTTTTCAGTACACACATGAATAGCTTCCTTGACCCCTCTCTTGAACCACTTATCTTCTCTGTCTAATATGTGTACATATTAGTACATATCTTTAAAAGAGGATTGTATAGATTTCTGGAGGAAATGTCCATTGCCATTATGGGGGATATGAGTTATCTCCAGGCTTAAAGGGGGTACCTCAAAGTGCAAGATGTAGGGGAGTGGTATCAGGAGACAGGTATCTCGTTCTTGCATGTACTCCCAGAAGCATCTGGTAGGGCTACTGTGAGACACACGAAGCTGGACTAGATGGGCCCGTGATATGATCCAACAGGGTTCTTATGTTCTTAGCTTGTGGAATGATTTCTCATTCCACAATGTGCTGTGTCCAAAATTAATGTCTGAATAGCCTCAGGTACAGTGGAAGATACTGGCCTGTTAAATTGTTAGTTGTTTTCTGTTTGAGGAATGAGGACCAGGGGCTATTGTGACCTTTGACTTTGGCAAAATGTATTGGGCAAGATGTCTGTGAAGATTCTCAGTCATCCCATTGAGGTATTGGGCAAGAGCAAGACTATCTGAACGCAGAGCAAACTGAGTTCAGCTTGCTTTCCCAAGATGGTTACATCATGCGCTGTCAGAGTAGTCACTAAACACCCACTTAACCACAGAAGAAGATGGATTTTCGAAAAGTCTGCTTCCTATTCAAAGTCTTAAACAGAAGTGATGACTCGGCATCAGACTAGAGATGGGACACATTAAGGTCCCCCCCCCAATTCACACTACACCCTCTGATGGTCTGCTAAGGGGATTGGCCTTTTTTGCCTCCCTCGGTGGGGACAGGTGATATTATAACACTGATCAGAAAAAGACACCAAGCATGAAAAGAGGAAGACCAAGTAAAAGATATATTAACTTCCTAGCAGAAGCCAGTGTGTTGAGTTTACAAGAGTTGAACAGAGCTGTTGAGGACAGGACTTTTTGATATCCACTAATTCATTAAGTTGCCATAAGTCAGAGGGACCTTGATGGCACATAGCAACAAAAACACTTTTATACCTTCAAGAGGTGAGAAAGGGAGGGAGTAATATGGGATTGTTTCTTAATCCAAGGGCAGTTATTGCTCTTATGGGGCTACAGTTCCCATCAGGTCTAGCCACTGCAGGCAATAGGGATGAATGCTGGGAGTTACAATCCGACAACATCTGGAGAGCTGCATTTGATCCATTTCATAGATTAAAAAGTCATAGTTGTAGTCAAACAAATGAATTTCCTTTATCTCAACGTTTATGGGAATCAGCTCTTGCTTATGTTAACATGAGAACTCCCACCCCCTGACAGTGATATAAAGGACTCTATATTCTGCATTAGTTTCCATGAGGAATTTCATCAGACTTTAGACAGATGGTACCATTTAAATATGTCTTATTATAAAGAAGAGAGAATAGTATTTAAATTGAAATTACCAGAATGCTGTTGGTTTTGCAAAGTATGAAGCCAACATTGCATAAGTAGTATGCAGAATTATTACAGCTGTGTATTGTATGCTTTGTAATACCCAGGTCACACACACATTTGGTTTGGCAGTCATCCATGCACCCAGGCAAGTTATAGTCAGAGCATCAGAAAAGTGTAAATATTAAGTTGATAGACTTATAGGCCCCCTTCCAACACAATTAGTCAATTATTGTATAATTTAAGTTGCTCCCCCCCAAAGGATGTAAGGCTGCTATCCAGAGGATCCATTACAATGCGAAACTTTGTTATGACGTAATCACTAGAACGGGTAATTTGGCTCCACCCTAATCACTAGAACAGGTAATTTGGCTCCACCCTTATAAATCCATATTCTTTGGCGAACCTAAAAGAGTTGTGTTGTTAAATGCCATCTAGTCTTATAATGAACCTCTAAATTTGTGTACTCAGTGCCTGCTGTTAACAGAGAGGTGTGTTTCTGCTATTTAATAATATTTGCAAGCCCTCAAATCAATTCTTCTGGGATTCTGCAGCTTGGGCATGGTGACACAGCCTGGCTCTCCTCTTGGGAATTACTGAGGCGAATCAGTCTCCCAGCTCACAGATCTCTCCAGCCACTGAGCTATCGACACAATGTTAAAATGCAGCATTTCTTATCACTTTATACAGGTACAAGTTATAATTACTGAGTAAGCTTTCTAAAACTTGATGCCACTGAAGAACTGTACTTAGCCTCTATCCTCAGAACTATCCTTGGCTAGGCCAAAGTTTGGTACCCTTCAAACAGAGTGCCCTAAAGCCATTCCTTCACACCTTTCATGGGACAGCCCTGAATTCCTCGCCAATGGCAGGAAGGAGATCAAAGCCGGCACAGCTTACAGTGAGAAGATATGCATGATAATCTAGCGGTCCATTAAATAATTCAACACCGCCTCTACAAAATTCTACTGTAAAAAGTGCTAACTAGCAAATATTTGGGTGACGTCTCTGTCCTCAACCTCTTGTGTGGATTTTGGAATTGCAGCTGTTTAGATCTTGAAAATGTTCCAATGGGGTCACCTCGTTCAGTGAGCCTTCCTTTGCATTAAACATCCATTGAACTATATGCCTCTTCAGCTTTTCTTTTAAGACTGCTGGAGACGCAGACTTCACAGACCTCTCTGAACACCCATTCACCTCCCGAACTGGTCTCAAACCCTAAAAGGTTGTACTCATACTTCATGCATGAGAGAAGATACATGTCTCTTCAGGAGGCTGGAAGCCAAGCCCTTTGAGAAAAGCCAGAAAGAACTGGGCGTGCTTAGGCTTAAGAAAAGAAGACTGAGGGGAGAGATGATGACACTTTTCAAATACTTTTCAAATACTTGAAAAGTTGTAATAATAGTAATAAAAGTAGTAATAAAGAGGTTGGGTGGGATCTCTTCTGATCATCCAGAGGGTAGCACACTGAATAATGGGCTCAAGCTGAAGGAAGCCAAATTTGGGCTGAATATCAGCAGAAAAAAACTTCCTAACTGTTAGAGCAGTACAACAATGTTGTACTGTTAGAACAGTACAACAGTGGAACCAATTAACTAGAGATATGGTGAGTGGGGCAACACTGGAGGCATTCAAGGTAAATTTAGACAACCACCTGCCAGATATCCTTTGATTTGTATTCCTGCCTTGATGGCCTTGTAGGCACCTTCCAACTTCATGATTCTATGACTCTATATATGAGGGAGGACAAGACATCATAAGGATACTTAAAAACAGCAGCCAATGGATATAAAGAGGCCAAAATAAGGCACAGTTGGTATTTTTAAAACAATGCTCTTCTTTTCTAATGTTTTTATTATTTATTTATAGCATTTCCACCAGAAGGGCTCCCAGAGGGAGCCCTGGCAAATTAAAAAATCATGACCTAAAAAGAATAAGGAAAGGGGAAGGGGAAGGGAAACAAACAACCACACTTAGGCACCAGCTCTTAATATTACATGGCTCTCACAACAAGGAACCAGGCATTATTGCTGCTCCTGTCAGGACTAAGAAGAATGGCTGGATCCGCCGCGCGGCTGCTGTGCGCGTGGAGCCCCTTTGCCGTGCCGGATGGGTCGGCACAAGACCTCCAGTGGCCACGCGGGGCCGGCCGGCCGCGCGGGGCCCTCGGCCGGTCCATCAGGACCTGGCAGCCGGGGTGGGGCGGGGACGCGGGGCGGGAGGGCCCGCCGGGATGGGAGGCCTTGCGGGGCGGGAGGGCCCCGCGGGGATGGGAGGCCTTGCGGGGGGGGGGCTTGCGGGGCTTGCCGGGTCCCGTGAGGCCCAGCAAGACTCTCGGGCGGCCTCGTGGGACCGGGCGGGATTCTCGGGCAGCCTCGCGAGACCGCCCGAGATTTTGAGCCTATTTCAGGCCGCGCCGGCGCCAGCTCGGCCTCTTTTCCGGCGCGACCTTCGGAGGGATAGGATGACGGAGCAGCGTGGGACCCGGAACAGAGCGGAGTGGCACGGCCACGTGGACCACGAGCGCAGCGGAGGGCCAGAGCCGAGAACCGGAGCCCTGGGGCCCACGGCCGGAAGGGAGCAGCAGGCCACACTTTGGGGCACGGCCGACCCGGCATCGAGGCGCGGGCCCCAACAGCGGCCCAGCGGAACGGATTGTGGGGCGGGGCGGACCCGCGAGGTTTGAGGGCGGCACCGGCCTTGCTGGCGGGAGCGACGGGCTGAGGCCCAAAGTTCGAGGGGCACCAGGGAGACGGCGGCGCCAGCGGAATGGGGCAGGAAGCTGGAGGGGCGCCAGCGAACGCAGCAGATCTGGGGGGCGAGGACGGCTCCCAGTGGGATGAGGAAGTGGAACAGCCCAGCACGTCACGGGAGGCAGCCGCACCAGCCACTAGGCCGGGTGAGTCTGTGGGGACACCGGGGGGCCCCCGGGGGTCTGGGCATGGCCTTGGGGGCAGCCACAGGGGCACCAGCAGCAGGTGGGAGTGGCACAGCACAGCTTCATGGGGCAAGGCGGGCCTTCAACCGCGGGCGGGAGCAACAATAACCAGCAGGCAATCCCTGCGGTAATGAACCCAGGATGTGCACTTGGACCCAACGGTCAGCCTGGGGCCCAGGGAGGTGCGCCACAGGGGCAGATGCAGCCGAACTACCCGTACCCAGCAAACAACCCCCCCTTGGCGCCAGGTAGCATGCAGGCAGTGACACAGGTAGGATGCCCGGGGGGCGGGGGTCAGCAGCAGGGTCAGTTTCAAGCAAACCCGGGACAACCACTAGCTAACCAGCCCCAACCCCTAGCAGCACCATGGCAGGGCCCGTGGGCAGGGACCATGCAGGCGGGGATTGGCGGTCAGTGGGAGACGGTACCAGTCCACGCCATCCCATACGGGGACCAGGCACTCCCGCTGGGAGGGCACCTTGCACCTGCAACTAGGGACCGCATCCTGAGAGGGGAGTACGTAGATTTATTCATCCTCCTTAACACTGAGGTGGAGACGAAGGAAGGGGAAAAGGAGGATGAGAAGGACAAGGACCGGCGCCTTAAGAGAAAGCCAGATAGGACAGGGAATAACTGGCTGCCAGCTTATTTCATCTATATGTCTGTTGTAATCAGGGCCCAGCCATGGTGTGCCCAAGCCCTCGTCCAGTACCAGGACTTAATATTTAAGGCGTTCACGGATTTTCCGGGGCACACCTAGCTACTCTATGACGAGCAGTTCAGAAAAAGAGCGGCCCTAGATCACACCCTCAGGTGGGATGTCCCATTAACATCACTTTGGCTCCAGATCATGACCCCCACATGCCCGGCCCTCGGAGATAGGTTCGACAGCGGCCACCTCATCAAATGCCCAGCTCAGTCCAGCTCTCCCCACAGCAATGCGGGGCAGGCGGTTCAACCTCGCCTGTTGTGTTGGGACTTCAACGGGCAGGGGGTGTGTGGTAGGAGGGCGTGCAAGTTTAAGCACGAGTGTGCTCTCTGCGGCACCCCCCACTCAGCAGCCAGGTGCAACAGACCCAAGAACCAGAGGGGAGGGGGCAAGGAACAAGGGGGTGGGGGCGGGGGTCCCAACCCAACACTCCTACTCAAAAAGGGTCCCAGCCCAATTAGCTTGCCTATACTGCGAGCTTGGTTGGCGGATTACCCCAAAAGGGAGGACGCAAAATTTCTGTGGGAAGGCTTTACGGAGGGTTTTAGAATACCGGCCAGGGGTGAGCGAAGGGCAAGTTCAGCAAAGAATCTAAAATCACTACAGGGTATGGAAGGGGTTGCCAGGGAAAAGATCCGGAAGGAGTTAGAGGAGGGCAGGGTGTTGGGCCCGTTTAGTACCCCCCTGTCCCAAACCTGAGGGTATCCCCACTGGGACTGGTGCCGAAGAAGGCTCCGGGGGAATTCAGACTAATTCATCACTTGTCCTTCCTCGAGGGCAGCTCCATCAACGACGCCATACCGCAGGAACTGGCATCGGTGCGGTACACATCTTTTGATGCGGCCGTACAGATGATTAGGAACTGCGGTGTGGGGGCGGAGATGGCCAAATGTGATATTAAATCGGCATTCAGGCTGTTGCCGGTCCACCCCGAGGATTTCAAGCTCCCCAGCTTCCAGTTTGAAGGGAATTTCTACATGGACAGGGCCCTCCCTTTTGGCTGCTCAATCTCATGTGTGACTTTTGAGCGCTTTAGCACATTCCTGGAATGGAGGCTTAGACAGGTGGCAGGATTATCAACCACAGCGCATTACCTCGATGATTTCATGTTATGCGGCAGCAGAGGCTCAGGTAACTGTGCCAGGTTGTTGGGTACCTTTCAGAAACTCGCAGGTGAGTTGGGGGTCCCCCTGGCAGATGAGAAAACAGAAGGCCCGGCCACGTCCCTGACCTTCCTGGGTATAGAGCTTGACACTATTCAGCAGTCTTGCCGCCTACCGGCGGCCAAATTGACTGACCTGAGGCAGCGACTAGAGGAGCTGCACCGGAGGACCAGGGTCACCCTCAGGGAGCTTCAGGTAATCGTGGGACACCTAAATTTTGCCTGCAGGGTCGTAGCACCTGGGAGGGCTTTTGTTAGGCGCCTCTGTGAGGCGATGCAGAGGTTGAGAAAACCGATGCATAGGACTAGGGTGACCAGGGGCATGAGGTTGGACATCCAGGTGTGGCTTAGGTTCCTTGAGGGATTTAACGGCGTCTCCTTTTGGCGGGCCGAGGTGCAACTAGGGGCTGATTTCCAGGTACACACGGACGCAGAAGGAGCCTCGGGGTATGGGATCTACTTCAAGGGAAGATGGTGTTACGGTACTTGGCCGGCGGCATGGCGGGAGGCGGGGGTCACTCGTGACTTGACCTTTCTCGAGTTCTTTCCAATCGTAGGGGCCCTGTGGCTGTGGGGGGACCTATGGGCGAACTCCACTGTCCACTTTTGGTGTGACAACATGTCCGTGGTACACATCATTAATACCCTATCAGCCAAAGCCGGGAGGGTGATGCGTTTGGTGAGGGCCTTTGTCCTCCGTTCATTACAGCTGAACATAGAGGTATGTGCCAGGCACATCCCGGGCCTCGATAACAGCCTAGCGGATGCACTTTCCCGCCAGCAGATCCAGAGGTTCAGGGAGCTGGCCCCAGGAGCGAGACCACACCCGGAGGAACTCCCCGAAATCGTCTGGGAGATTGGAGGAGGGAGGCGAAGAGGGCCATAGGGCTGTCCTTGGCCCCAAGAACGAGGCGTGGCTATGAAGCGGCGGCAAAGGAGTTTGAGGTTTTCAGGGCCAAGCAGGGTTTGCATCTGGCTTGGCCAGCCCCGATTGAGCATCTCCAGCAGTTTGTCATCTGGTTGTACAGGAGGGGGCTAGCGCCTGGGTCCATCCAGTCAAAGCTGTCAGCCTTAGCCTTCCGGGCGAAGGCGATGGGCTGCATAGACAACAGCGTGGATTTCCGGGTTAGGAAGATGGTGGAGGGATATGGCAGGGAGAGGGGCAGGAGGATGGATCCCCGGGGCCCTATAACGCCCGAGATGCTGAGGAGACTGGGGGAGGCATGGCAACACGTGTGCAGCGACGCGTATGAGCAGGCCCTATTTAGAGCTGCGTCACTGCTGGCCTTCTTCGCGGCCCTTAGGGCCAGCGAGCTCGTAGCCAACGTAAAAGGGGACAAGTCAGGGACCGCCCTCCAGTGTTCAGACATTACCTTCACCCGGGGGGGTGGCGCTGTCGATACGCAGATCCAAGACTGACCAGGCGGGCAGGGGAGCAACCATACAGCTGGGGACATGCGCGGATGAAGGTATCTGCCCGGTCACGGCCTTAAAGGGTTTCCTGCGTATCCGAGGGCAGGGGGATGGTTACCTGTTTCGCCACAGGGACGGGGCACCGTTGACTAAATTTCAGTTTTGGAGGATCACGGCGAGGGCGATGCAGCGGGCGGGTATCCCACCTTCCCGCTTTGGCACTCACTCATTCCGGATAGGGGCGGCATCTACTGCTGCGGCCATGGGTTTTGACAAGGCGGGAATCCAAAGAATTGGTCGTTGGAAATCACGGAGGTTTGAAACTTACGTCCGCCCCCTCCCACAGATCTAAGCATGCACGGAGTACCCCACTGCCCCACTGCCACTCCTCTTCTCTTTGGTCTTTCTACAGGTATCGCTAGCACATCAAGGCGGCGCGTTGTCATCATCGGCCACAGCTTAGTGTACTGGGCCGCAAGGCATGCCTGGAGGTTGGCGTTAGGAATCCAGCTGGGCCTGGGCGCCTTGGCAATGCTGGAATGGAAGGGTATCCGGGGCATGCGCTGGGCGGACGTGATGCCCACAGCCCACAGGCTGGCACGGGGCCTGCCCCCCGATATGCTGGTAATACATGCGGGTGGAAACGATTTGGGCCACCAGACTGGTAAATTCCTGATATGCAAGATTATTAGGGACCTTTGCGCATGGCACGCTGCCTACCCGGACAGCAAGGTGATTTGGTCAACCATCATACCGAGACGTGCCTGGGGTACTAGCTCGAGAGTGGGGGGGGTTGAACAGGGCCAGACGGAGTGTTAACCGGGAGGTTGCCAGACACACGATAAAGCAAGGGGGTGCCGTGGTAGGCCACCCGACCCTTACGCCCAACAAGGAAAGTCTATACAGAGGGGATGGGGTGCACCTCTCTGACGTGGGTCTGGATTTGTTCCTGGAGGACCTTAGGAGGGGGCTGCAAGCTGAATTGGGCAGCTTGGTGGGGGGGCATGGGTCATAGCAAGCTTGCCCATGCCGTGGCGGGTGGTGCGGAAAGACTCTTAATATGGTGAGTATTTATGGCAGAAAGCTATGGCCTCCTAACCCTGCGGGTGCCGAGAATCTGGAGATTACAGCACACGGGCGGGGGGTGGAGCAATTTTCTCATCCCACCTCGGGGGAAGTGAGAGGCCACCTGAGGGCACTCGTCCGCCGGGGTGGGATGCATAGCGCCCGCCGGCCGCAGGGGGCGCCGGCTTCATGCCGACGCAACCTGCGGGGCTCTGCACTCGCCCAAATATTTACATCCGGGGGAATAGGTCACGGTTTGACCTTCCAGACCCCACTTTACGTTTTCCGCACAGTGGTAGCCCCCTCCTATGTGGTATTAACTGGTATTAATCGGTATTAATTGGTATTAATTGGCTTTAATTGACATTAATTGGCTTTAATTGGTTAATCAATTGGTTATTCGCTTAATAAACCTTGGCCCTGTTCACCCAATTCATGAGTCTCGTGTCGTCACTCCATCCTGTGGGGGGCAAAGCAACTCAGCCAGAGGAAACAAAGCTGAATGGATCTGGTGCTTCACCTCTACAACATATGGCAAGGGACATAAGCAAAGTGGGATGGAGAGCACCAGACTGCAGTCCTGCTGTTTGGTTCACTTCAAACACAGGAACATGGTTTGGTTGTTAAGAGAAGCAGGCACAATGTGGTTTGAAGGAATAGCAGTAGAAAGGTACTGATTTCACTCTAGGAAGTTTACTGTAGGTGGGATTCTTATTGGAGTTAGAACAAGCCTATTATGAGAAACTATGGTTTATTTAAAAAAAGTTTCCATCAGTTTCTCATTACAGGAAAAGGAGAGACAGGGAACAGGGTGCAATGACATAAGGTGGAAGATAGTCCATGTTCTTCTCTGAAATCACAAATCATTTGTTTTTGCTTTCATAAATTACATCACATCAATGGATATTTTTGCTTCTTTATTTTTAAGTAGGGAACTGTTTCTGGAATTAATGTGATCTTTTATGCTACACATGGTCAAAAAGTTGCAAATATTCTTGCTCTAAATTAATCAACTGTTACGTATTGGTTATGTATTCTTTGGGGTATCTTTGTTTTAGATATGCTTTTCTAAGTCTGCAAATTTGTGGATAAAAGCAACTCATATGCTCCGGATCTTGTCCTATGATAGGTATGATCAAGATTGCTTCATCAGGTTCATTAGGTTTTATACCCAGGGATGCAGGCAAATTCTAATAATCTCTCTTGAAACAGGCAGATTTTTGAACAAAACAAAAAGAAAATGGGAAAAATATGAGATGATTTACCATAAAGGTAAAAGCAAAAGGTTTGGGCTAAAACTATTGTAATGATTAAACATAAATGGGATATTTATTAGATGTAAATGTAACAGATAACATCTCTGAGAGTGATAGCACATGGAATGAACACATGAGTCAATAAAGAAGAAATTAATTCTTCCAATTCCATTAATAAGGAAGTGTCTCTGAAAAATGACCCTCTAGCAGATTTCTCTAACAGAGAAATGTACCTATTAAAATAAGCCAAGGATCCTGCAGAAATATTGCTGTTTTTGAACTGAATCCAGCAGTAACCTTTCCAAATTGCTGATGGCTATGATGTTGAAACAAGATCCTTCTCAATTGTACTGGGGATTTCGGACATGGGAGGAGGACATGTAAGGGTTGAGCAAACTCACCTAAGTTGCTCTGCCCTTTTGGATCCATTTCCAGAGTCACGGTTCTTAATAGAACACAATTCTCACTCTGTGTTTGTTCCTAGTCAACTTTGAATAGCTCCAGAAATGTAAGCCAACACCGAAATGTAGATGATGACATATAAGATTCTGGTGGATGCCAAGATTAATGATTACAGCAACCAGATGGACAGAAATATCTGATTAGTCCCAATGCCAAATATCATAGAATTTTGCAGACACATACATGGACACACAGAACCCCAACACATGCCGAGTGGATCAATTGTTGTGCTTGATCACTCTGCGTTTACCTGAGGGTCACACCACCTGAGCACAAATTTATTCATCACATGCTTAGAAGGGGGGGGCATAGGACCAAAGAGATGTAAGACTGCAGGATGGCCTCTTCTGTGACACCGTTAAGATAGGCAACCAGATATATTTAGTCAATGTGACCATCACCATTCACGTATAAAGCTCAGGGAAGTTATTCTCTTCGGCTAGAACTCCCAGAATTTCCCAGACAGCATGGTCGAAAGAGGAAGTCCCCCAGCCCCCCCTCTCTCCACACACACACACACACACACTTTGGAGAGCTCAAGAAATGCTTATCTACAATCCCTAATGTCTGAGAAGATTCTCAGTCATCTAGGCGGGGTTATCTGGAAGCTGAGTTGTGGCAACTGGACTTCTTTTCTTGAGAGATGGAAACATTTTGCTACTCATCCAAGCAACTTCATCAGTCTGAGGGAAGTTGCTTGGGTGAGTAGTGAAACATTTCAATCTCTCAAGAAAAGAAGTCCAGTTGCCATGACTCAACTTCCACACAATCCCTAATGAAATGTATCAAGGAGGGCAATCGCAAGGTAAGGCAAAATAAGGCAGATCATGATCAACTAGAGTATGTACCTCTGATTGCTAGTAGCTGGGATGCCTTCCTATCTTGCTGTTGGCATCTGGTGGCCTCCATGGGGAAACAACTTGCTGAGCTAGTTAGGCATTTGGTCTGATCAACCCAAGCTGTTCTTATTTGTTTATAGATGCCTGCTAGATTCTAGACACTGACTGAATCCCTGTTGCACTTGAGACAGCATAAAGGTACAGCATGCCCAAGCTAACTGCTTTGTGTGCTTGATTGCACAGTGGATTATATAATGGACTGCGCCACTAGTTGCACAAGGCAGCTTCAGATCTGCTTGTTGGGTAAGATTTTTGCTCTGGTGTGGCTTTCACAATTGTCTGCAAAGATGCATATGTATAGCTAGACAACTTGATTTTGGCTACATGCTTTAATGCAGTCTGGATCTGGGAGGCAGGACACAGATGTACACTCAATTAGACAGGCTCGCAGGCAGTAAACAGGCTGGCTGGAGGGGGTGTCTCTCCCCAAAATTTCAAGGAGAGTTGCCCCCAGCTCCAATTATAAGCCACTCCCTATTTTGATACAACCCCCCTCCCCCAAAGATTCTACAACCTATCATCAATAGTGTTTTGTCCTTCTACAGGCAAAGCGCACACTGGCCCAGACCTGGTGAGAAACAAAAGCTGGTTTATTCAAAATGAGATTGAGATTACAAGTGATTACATCTGGGAAACCTTTAACCTCTGCGGCCTGGATCTGTACAGCTGCCACTTAATAACACAACCTTTACAGAGATTACAAGTGCATAGGTCTTATCTAAATCCTCCCTGAAACCAGCACAAGACTCTGAATGCTGTTTATTGATTTGTCAGACTGCTTTTCTACTGAGGTCATGCCCATGCCCATGTCATACCTATTCCTTCTCTCCCCTTCTTACCCCTAAAAGCCACTTAGTGCTTGCTGTTGGAAATGCAAGCACATCTCCCCTCATTCTGTTACAGCGGAGGTAAAAAATTACCTTGAAATAAAAAGGAGCACCCCCTCAGAATTCAGCCGAGCAAACAAATGTCCCCTATTAATTCCAAATGATATTGTTTTTGCTGCAACAGAGGAAGCGCCAAAGTGTTAAGAGGCCATTTTTCATGGAGAGAAAAAGAAATTTCCTTAATCTGACTGATGCTGGCAGGGAGGCAATTTATAAGAAAGCGGTGAGGTGGGAGGAATTGTTTTCTGGGCAAAGGACACAATTTTTCCACACTTCTGTCCAGACTGCATTAAAAAGAAAGGAAACTGTGTAGGAAGTCAGTGTGGTTACTGCTTTGGGAAGATCCAGAAAATGCAAGGTACAGATTTCTGGATGAAATGGATGGGTAGCCCTTTGAGCAAACATTGCCATGAATTGTGCCCAGCAATTAAGGCTGCATGCCAGTGTGTGTAGTGGGCATGACCTGGAGTGCTTGGTATGTTCCCAATTCTCCCCCTTCCCTGCTCAACTCTTCCTCCCCCATAAGGATCCATAAGTTCCTGTCTAGTGGTGGTGTTCCAAGATAATGATGGAGAAAATAATATTGTGAAGGTCATCTTATTGCCGATAACATCTTCAGATAAGTCACAGCTGGAGGAAGAGGGGACATACAAGGCTAGTGGGAGCTTAGACCACAAATTGAATATGAGTCAGCAGTGTGATGAGATGGCCAGGAAAGCCAATGTGATTCTTGGTTGCATCAACAGAACCATAGTGTCTCTAGATCAAGGGAAGTGATAGTACCACTCTATTCTGCTCTGGACAGACCCCACCTGAAGTACTGTGTCCAGTTCTGTGCACCTCAGTTTAAAAAGTATGTTGACAACCTCGAGCGGGTGCAGAGGAAGGCGACCAGGATGGTTGAGGGTCTGAAGGAAATGTCTTATGAGGAACGGCTTAGGGAACTGGGAATGTTTAGCCTTTCAAAAAGAAGGCTGAGGGGGGATATGGTAGCTATGCGTAAATATTTGAAAGGATGTCATATTGAAGAGGGAACAGGTTTGTTTTCCATGGCTTCAGAGACTAGGACGTGGGGCAATGGTTTCAAACTTCAGGAAAAGAGATTCCATTTGAACATTAGGAAGAACTTCATGAAAGTTAGAGCTGTTTGGCAGTGGAATATTCTGCCACAAATAGTGGTGGAGTCTCCATCTTTGGAGGTTTTTAAGCAGAAGCTGGATGGACGTAGACTATTTCGGATTGCTCTTGGGAATTTTCACAGCAAGCAATTATGTCAAAGCCCTGGCTGCTCAAGAACGGTGAAATGTCCATGGACAACCTGCACTGCAGCTCCTGGTTGTCCTGTCTTCTTAGAAGAATCCAATAGGATCCCTAGTTTTCCTTGCATCAAGAGCTGCAAAGCACTGAGAGCATAAGATCGAAGAGGATGCTAGGTCTCTACCACCAGAATATGCAGATTCTGTCTTAGATCATGGTATTTTACAGATTCAAAATGCTTCTTTCTTTGTACATGGAAACTGTGTAGCTCTAAGGTACACCTGAAAACAGTCAGAAACCAGGAAGACTTTTACATGATTGAAGGATCCTTGTGGATTGGATTTGAGTGTATGCTTAAGGAGGAAAAAGCAACATGGGTTTCAGTAAAGAGGAAGAAGGAAATGGAAGTCATGGCTGCAAGCCTACTTGATGTTCTAGAGACAGGGATAAGTCTATGTCAAAAAAGACAAAGGGGAACTGGAAAAGGTACAGAGTAGAGCGACTAAAAGAATTGCTGGCTGGGGGACCTCCCTTATGAGGAAAGGTTGAAATATCTGGGGCTCTTTAGTCTGGAAAAAAGACACCTGAGGGGGGATATGATTGAGACATACAAAATAATGCAGGGCATGAGTCAAGTGGATAGAGGGAACACTCTTCTCCCTCTCACAAAATACCAGAACTAGGGGACATCCACTCAAATTGAGGGTTGGGAGAATGAGAACAGACAAAAGAAAATATTTTTTCACCCAGCGTGTTGTTAGTCTGTGGAACTCCCTGCCACAGGATGTGGTGATGGCATCTGACCTGGATGCCTTCAAAAGGGGATTGGACAGATTCCTGGAGGAAAAGTCCATCAGAGGTTACAAACCATGATGGAGATGTGTAATCTCCAGGCTTAAAACCAGGATACTTCAAGGACCAGATTGAGGGGAGTGGTATCAGGAGACAGATATCTAGTCTCATGCGCTCCCGGACCCATCTGGTGGGGCCACTGTGAGATACAGGAAGCTGGACTAGATGGGCCTTTGGCCTGATCCAGTATGTCTCTTTTTATGTTCTCAGTATTTATTAGAAACCTTCAGAAGTTGGTTCTACTCTCTGTGCCTCCTGTGAGTGGAGCCAGCCTGTGTGGCCTTGGGCAAGCTGCAAAGTCCCAGTATGCCCCCAGAAGAAAGGAATGAGAAACCACTTTTGAATATTTTCTACATGGAACCCATTGAAAGGGATTGCCATAAGTCAGATTTGATTTGATGGCACATTAGTATTAATATTATCAATTACATCTGATGGAAGTTAGCAGTTACTATATTTCTCTATTGCCTACCCAAAGCAATGAATAATAGACTATGTTCCTTTCAAAAATAATGTTTTGAGCTTCACATTTTTTGTACTTGTCCTGTTGAAAAGCACTGGGCTAAAAGCAAAATATTATGGAATCTAAGTCTGGCTTAAAAGTCACATGCTACCAGATCACCCACATTGATCTTTTACCACTCCGAGAATGTTAACTCGTGCATAGCCAAATGGTAGGCTTTTGCATTTCCCAAGATGGCAGGCATCCGTTCCACGTTGTAGCAATAACGCCATAATTTTAACTGCAAATCTGGGAGTTTGTGAAGTTTCCTAGAGCAATGTGGGAGCAGCCACCTTGCCTCCAGTGTATGTCTCAGGAGGCCTCCACAGGATATTAAGAATTGATGTGCAAACCCTTTCTTAAACATTTTAAGCAGGTCCTGTAACCGTAACTCTTGCTTGAATGGGAAACGAAACAAGTCAAGAGCTGCTGTGACTTGGTTGTATATTTTCACATTTCCCCCCAAGCTGCCTCCAGTCTGCACTTAACCTTTGAATGGTCTCTCATTATCCTCCGATAGCCAGAGGGGGTTCGGCCTGGTGCTTCGCCTCGGTCTGTGAAGTTTTGATTTGAAACCCACGGTGCACGGCTGTTTTCTTTGTCTCCTCCATAAGCCATCCTCCAAGACAGCAATCTATGTGATGGATGAAAAAGCAGATGGCTCTCGAGGTCTCAGCTCCCGAGCGGGATCAGAGCCCATTTAGCAAAGGCAAAGAAATGCACTTGAAGACACAATCAGCTGTCCATGACACACACTGAGGCACACACACACCCTTCCTTAGGCCAGCACCCTCAATAAATAAAAAGTGCAGCTTAGTGCCGTTTAAAAATGGCAGAGTATAGAACACGTCCTGCCTGTGGGTGCAGTGGAACACAAGGAATGAGGCCATGTTTTCCAAGAATGAGTGGGTGACTGGGAAAAGGCCAAGCATGGGACTTGAGGGACCCGTGATGCCTAATTTGTGCCCACTTCCCTCATTGGCATGTGTAGCAAAATAAGCGCATTGCTCTTGATCCCCATCATCTCCTTCCATTATTTTGCCACTGTCCCTGCTGTTTGGTTTGTGGCATTTTAGTCTCAGGGGATAATGCCTTGGTATTCTGGAGCAAATCTTTCAGAGAGCCCAGTGTTTCAAAGATAGACCTGTAAAGCTGTTCTGATAGCTCCAGAGTTGCAAGAGGAAGAATTCTAAATGATTTCCTTCTTTGTGTCAGTTTAGAATCCTAAAAAGAAAACAACAGACAAACAAAAACCATTTCCAAGCCTTACAATACCTCCTGCCTTTACAGCGAGAGAAACAAGGGATGGATCATTTCTTTGACAAGAATTCTGCAATATGCATATAGTTTTTTTTATTATTGTTGAAGTTTGCGGAATCTGAGGCCCTTTGTACACGACCCCTAAACTCCGCCGCAAATGGCTCCCAGCTCCGGAGCTTAAAATTGTTTCCCCACCAGCTCCGGAGTTTACAGATAATTAAGTGCGACTACGACCACCTAAGCGCGTCCCAGCACACTTTTCAGGTACCTGCTCTCTGGAGGTGAAAATTCCTGATGCAGATATAACGTAGTGACTGCCTGGCTCTCCTTGCTTCTGTTTGTTCTTTTTTTCCCCCCCGCCCCTTTAAAAGATCTGAATGCAGTGCCAGGACGGCAGAACGGAGGTGAGTGGCATTCTTTTCTTCCTTTTTTTCTCCCTCTCCTCACACAGCCAGCAGCCAGGGGTGCGGAGGGGGTGGGAATGCAGGAACAGCGACAAAACCCTAAGATCTCTGGTCTGAATTTAAGTGGCCAGCGGATCTTAGGGGTCGTATGAAATGGCCCAGAGTGTCCTTTCCTATTGCAAAAGGAAGTCTGCAGTTGTAGCAGATAGAGGAAGGGTTGGAAAATACAAGCAACTCATCAGATACTTCTGATTTTTAAAAGTTCAGATAAAACAACAACAACAAATGGTGGCAATTGTAGTTTTGCATGGTTTGTATAATTGTGAAGGTTAATATTTCCACAAGAGTTTGTGTGTGCACCAAAAGCACCAGTGTAAACATTATCACATTGGTGATGGGACCAGAAAATGTGTCATTCTGATCAGAATGGGGAGGAGAAGAAAAATGCAACCTAACATTCTTACACAGACAACACAAGAAGACATTTGCCTCCTTACCTTCAAATAGAGCTGTCAATTCTTGATTTACGGTCCTCACACTTGAGAACAAGGAAGCACAAAATTATCCTAGCCCTGTGAGTGTCTGAGGTATTCTGTGGCTCAGAGTCCGAAACACTAGAGCCCTGTGGCGCAGTGGTTAAATGCCTGTACCGCAGGTAAAACTGTGCTCACGACCTGTGGTTCAATCCCAGGTAGCAGGCTCAAGGTTCACTCAGCCTTCCATCCTTCTGAGGTCGGTAAAATGAGTACCCAGCTTGCTGGGTGGGTGGGGTGGGGGGCAATGTGTCGCCTGTATAGTGTAATTAAACCTGTAAACTGCCCAGAGACTCCTTGAAGTGGTATGGAGCGGTATATAAGCAGAACACTCTGCTTTTGCTTTTATACAAATTTAGAAAAATGGTTATTATCCACATACATAACACAAAATTTGCAAAATGATGATGGCCGTTGCCTTGTTCATGGTCTTGAAAAGATTAGAATCCTTGGAGGGGTGGTCTTCATTCTTCTAACAATCGGCCAGACCTTCTGTGCTTTGCTTCTCGAAGGAAAGTTTGTACCAATTTATTTGAAGCAAATAATTGAGTCCTGTATAACACTTCCTTTCTTGCTCTCCCCTGGAAATTTGGGGTCTTGGGGGGCTTTTAAAATTCTTTGCTGGTGTGACTCATAAAACTGAGACAGCCTGAATTAATAACAAAGAATATAATGAGTTTTCTTTAGATCTGTACCTCAGAACAGGGCTAGAGAAATACTCACCCTCACTCTGATGCTCTTAGGGTATCTGGACAGAAGATTAAACCTTGCAAAATTCCTTCCATCCATCTGAGAGCAAGTATGTGTGATCTTTTCCCCCTCTTCTCGGACACTGTATTTTGCTCAAAACATCTCCAGGCTCTCCTCAGGATTTCAGGGGCTGGGGTTGGGATCTGTTGGCTTCTGAGGTTTGGAGGTGGGGGAACAAGTTCTTCCTAGATATTCAGAGGTTTCCCATCCCATCTCATTCAGCTGCACCTCCCGCCCAGTATCAGTCATACAATACAGTACTTGAAAATTGTATCGGTTGTGGCTAATATCCAACATTATTGAATAACTGACTGGGGTCAGATGTGCAAATTTGGTGTAGGGATCTCACTTCCATTATCAACATCACAACCATCACCCTGAATCACCCATCAACGTCTTTAATATAGCAATGGAACCAATTTATCTCAAGAGGCAACCACCTAGCGCAGGCATGTCCAAAGTGTGGCCCGGGGGCAAATGTGGCCCATTTTCAAATTTTATGCGGCCCACAGCCTCTTCTCCCCACTGGCTCAGCCTGTCATACATCCCCACCAGCTGGCCCCTCCCCACACCAGATGGAGATGTCAACTTGCAGAGTTATGGTTTGCCTGCCCTCCCTGCCTACCTCTGCCCCCCCAACCACCTGTCCAGCCTACCTGCCCCCGGCTCTGTTGCTGCAACATCCTCCCTGCCTTCTTGCATGTCCTAGAGCAGTGGTGGCAGACCTTCAGCACTCCAGATGTTTTGGACCACCACTCCCACAGTCCTTTGTCATTGGCAGCATAGGCTTGGAATTCTGGGAGTGGTGGTCCAAAACATCTGGAGTGCCAAAGTTCAACCCCACTGTCCTAGAGGCTTGTAAAAAGTCCAGCCCGGGGGCCAAATGCTGCTAAATGGTCGGCCCACACACATTTTCACCTCACCAGTTCTGGCCCTCCTTGCAAAAAGTTTAGACACCCCTGACCTAGCAGATATATTTTGATTCGTATTCCTGAATGGATCAGGGGGTTGGATTGGATGGCCTTGTAGAACCCTTCCAACTCCACTATTCTGTGATTCTACAATCCTTGGTTCTATGATTCTATGATCACAGCATCATAGGTTCTTTGGTTTTAACAAAGTTATGTTAGGCTCCATCTACCAAATTATGTCTTGCTCCTCCATTACTTTATTCTGCCGATGAATATGTTACCAATGGCTGAGTAAAGATGGCAGGTTTTAGACCCGATTGTGATGCAAGTCACACATTCCCATTCAGCCCATCGTCGTGATTGTTTTAATTGTGTCATGCCGCCAGGCTCCCAAATGCTTCGCTCATTAACAATGGATGAGACCACAACGTGATGCTGCTGTCATGCAGATGAAAGTGTGTGGAATGTATTCTGTTATTTAATTAATACCATGTTGTCCTACTTTTTAAAATCTCAAGTTCCTCCCTAAAGTATGTGATTTGGGATTCAGAGGGGATGGGGCTGTTATGTAGAAAAATGATAATTATGCAGTTTGACGGTTTTCAGTAAAATAAATGCCTCCAGTTGGTGAGTTGGAAGCCACAACTGTCTTATATCCTGCCCTAAACAGGGTCATGTCAATGGCAACTCTGCCATTTTATTTGTCTTTTGGGGAGATTTTTTTCAAAGGACCAGACTCAGTGACATCCTAAATCTGGCTCTGAACCAGGTAGGGGTAGCTTGAGATCCAAGCAGGTGACGACATCTCACCCTCAGTTTTCATGGCAGTTGGGATACAGCTGCCTATGGCGCTTATTTTATTTTTAAAATGTAAATAAAAGCACTTGGTGGGGGGAGAGAGAGAGGAAACATACCAGGATTGTATTGGTGGGAGAGGAAGGAGGTGGAATCTCATCCATTTCAGCACTGCCAGAAACCCTGGTGAAAATTGACCTGTTATGCTGGGAGGAAATCCTTAATTAATTTCAAAATGTGTGTGTGTGTGTGTGTGTGTGTGTGTGTGTGTGTGTGTGTGTGTGTGTGTGTGTGTGAAAGTACTTCCAGCATAGGAGAACCCTGTAATTTTGCTGTGTTGTATAGTTGTTGTAAACCGCCCGGAGTTCCCTTAGGAAGACGGGCGGTATATAAGCTGTATAAATAAATAAATAAATAAATAAATAAATAAATAAACCCTTTGGCAGACACAACGGGCTTCTGGATATTAACATAGGAAGTGCAAAGTTGAAAAAATCTCTCTCGCTGATGAACTGACAAAAGTAAAAAAAAAAAAGGACGCTCTGCAGCCAAACGCCTCCGATTTCTTGTGTGGCAAGCCTCTCCCAGACAGCAGGTTGCCTTTCATTGCCGCCATTTCAAAGATCAATACCAAAGAATGAGCTTCTGCAATTTGTTGATGGGAGCACAGCCAGATGAACCAGTCATTCGGGTCAGATGAACTTAACCTTCTGACTTCATCTGCCCCAACTGAAAATGAGATGGTTAGGACAGAGAAGAGTATTCATTATTGCCTTATTTTTATCCTATCAGAGTTTATATAGTTTTAAAATGGGAGGGGGGATCAAGCAGTACTATTGTGGGATGTAAATTCTTCCTTGGCCACGGCTTTCAAAGAAGAATCAAGACTTGTCATATATGTGTGTCTCTGAGGATGAGCATGGCAGGGAACCGCCTATATCAGGGTTGGTGAACCTATGGCACGGGTGCCAAAGGTGGCACTCGGAGCCCTTTCTGTGGGCACCTGACATTGCCCCTTCACAGCCACCTGTATTCAGGTTAAATTGCCGTATTGGCGCTTTGCAAAAAAAAATTAGGGGTTTTGAATCGCAGTTTGGGCACTTGGTCTCTAAAAGGTTTTGCCATCACTGGCTTATATATTCTCAAACCTGAACACAGGTTGTGAACAGTTTTTGGCTGCAGGACTGCAGCTTAACTACTGAAGTGGGCCCAGAAATGGACTGGTAGCCAGTGCAATTGTTGTGACAAGGACAGTATATTCCCTAGTTGGTAGTCTTGCTGCTGCATTTTGAACCAGCTGAATTTTCTGAACCTTCTTCAACCAGCCCTTCATCTGCATTTGGATTTCATATGCAGTACGTAAAATGAGGATTCTTATGCATTTGCTTGCAAATTTGCTTTGTCTCTAACACTGAGACCCATAAGGATTCATTACTACTTTTGTCTCCCATGTTTATTCCCTGTTGCCTGACTCGGCAGGAAATTATGAGAAACCGAACTGGATAACTGGTTGGTCTACAGATTAAAAATGTTTCAGATCACTGTCTTTGACATGCAAACGGAGGGGACTACAATGTCCAGAATGGGTCTGTATGTATGTGTGTGAGCACACATATGAGGAGGAAATGGTGCCTGAATAGCCTTCAGTATATCTGTTCTGCAGTAAGATCATTAGAAAATATGTTGTAATAAATATGATTTAACTGGGAGGAACCAAGATCCTTAAATGTATAGCCGTGGCAGTGGCAGCAGAGGGAGCTGTAAAGAGCTATCGTTGCACATGGACAGATCATCTGCATAGCATTCGAGTATTTGCTAGACTAAGCAAGATGACAGACAACTAGGGTCAGATCTCTTAAAGGAGAGTAAATCTGCACAGAAGGTGTGGTTAGGATTCGAGGCAGAGTCCCATTTCCACAGTACACATCCAATTCCATTCACGCCCACTCTACAGAACTAGAAATTCTCATGAATCTTATTAGTTTGCAATTTAAAGTGACCTAATCCCATCTCAGTTGCTGTAGGCAATAGGTAATGGTGGAAAAAGAATGTACCTTCAGAAGAAGAAAAATGTTCCTGTGTCCGTATAATCTAGGTTAAGGCTCTTCCATCATTACTACACCCTCTCGTGGTTTACTAAGGGAACTGGTCGTCTTGGTCTCCATCAACGGAGAAAGAATGGCAGCTGATAGTATAAGGCAGTGATGGCGAACCTTTTAGAGACCGAGTGCCCAAACTGCAATTCAAAAACCCACTAATTTTTTGCAAAGTGCCAATACGGCAATTAAACCTGAATGCAGGTGGCTGTGAAGGGGCGATGTCGGGTGCCCACAGAAAGGGTTCCGAGTGCCACCTTTGGCACCCGTGCCATAGGTTCGCCAACACTGGTATAAGGACTGCTAAAAAAATGCAGCAGGAAGTGAGGGAGACCAAATATGAGGTCTAGTTCCCAAAAGGAATCCACAGCCTTGAGCTTGCAAGAGTTGAGCAGGGCTGTTGAGGAGAGGAAGTTCTGGAGATCTTTAAGAACATAAGAAGAGCCCTGCTGGGTCAGGGCAAGGGCCCAGCTAGTCCAGCTTGCTGTATCTCACAGCGGCCCCGACAAATGCATCTGGAAGCACACAAGACTAGATATCTGTCTCCTGATACCACTCCCCTGCATCTGGCCTTTGAAGTAACCTCTTTTTTAGCCTGCGGATTACACATCCCCATCATGGCTTGTATCCTGTGATGGACTTTTAGAATAGAATAACACTTTATTGTTGTTGTACAGATACAACAAAATTAAAAGGTACCATCCAGTCTGTATATCACTCACCCCAAATATAAAAATTCCAAGACATAAAACCTGCCATTTAAGAACAAGCATCCATACACATACTCCTACATTCAACTAACATAAAACCAAACATCCACACACACTACACTCCCTCACCTGACAGCATCCATACCCAATACATAAAAACTACAATTAAAAAACAACAATCACACACACACACAACCCTACACTCTCGCACCCAACGACTGCACAATCCCCCCCAAACAATATACATGTTACACATTCAACACTGATATCACCCATCCACTTAATTTTTAACAGAATTTAGCATGGTTACCACTCTTGGGTAAAGCCTGTCTGAATCTGTTTGTCCTTGTTCTAATAGATCTGTACCGTCTGCCTGGTGGCAACAGTACAAACAGAAAGTGTCCAAGATGAGAAATGTCTCCTATAATGTTCTGTGCTTTCTTAAGATACTGGGACCTGTGTAATTCCTCCAATTTTCCTCCAGGAATCTGTCCAATCCCCTTTTGAAAGCATCCATGCCAGATGCCATCACTACATCCTGTGGCAGGGAGTTCCACAGACTATCCGCATGCTGAGTAAAGAAGTATTTTCTTTTGTCTGTTCTCACTTTCATTCTTAGGGTCACCATAAGGCAGGAGAAGCTTGATGAAAATGTAACAACCACAGTCCCACCTGTACCTTGCAGCCTAATGGATAGAACATCATCCTTTCCAATTACACATCTCTCATTAAGGCTGTTCCATTCATACTTATATCCCCTGGTAGTCAGCTAAGGGGATTGGCCTTTTATTTTCTTTTGGAGAGAGATGGGCAGGTGATATTATAAAGGCTGCTCAGAAGGTCCACTCAGAGCCATTCTTGACCCAGCAGATTTATGGAAATGAAATTTAGAAAACATATAGGAGAAGTTGCTTTGAGCAGTGCATATTATCTGAAGACATATTCCAAAATGTGTACGATCAGTAAAAATACATTCAAGGTCCATATTTAAGTATAGCTCAAACAAACACAGAATAATGGATAAATGGGACTGAAAATACTTGCCAGTTTCCATGGGCATGATCCAGGAAAAGGCCAATTTTTCCATCGCTATCCCAGAGAAATTCCTATATGTCCTTAAGTCCATACTACGAGACATACAAATCCCTTTTGGTCTGGGCGGGGGGGGGAAAAGGGTTGGTACAAAGGACCCATGTGCTTCATTCTGGGTTTGGGGTAAACATTTTTTTTTGTAAGTCCACTAGGTTTGCCATTTGGAACCGGATTGGATTAAAGTTATATTACCTAGTGGAAGTAGTCTTGCCCTTTGATGTTGAGAGTTCTTGTGCCTCATTCCAGGTCTCTGGGGAATGCCGGCTCTTTCTAAGTATCTTCACAGTTCCAATCAAGGCAAAAAGGAGTTGAGCCATGTAGCCATCACAAAACACAATTGCAAAAAAATAGGGCGTTTATACACGACCCCTAAGCTCCGCCGCAAATGGCTGCAAGGTCCGGACCTTAAAAATGTTTACCCCCAGCTCCGGACTTTGCAGACAATAAAGTGCGACCCCGCCCACTTTAGAGCGACCAAACAGCAGTTTTCTTGTACCTGCTTTTTGGATGTGACAAATATTTGATCCGGTGTAAAGGATAGTGAGTGCGGGGCTCTCCTGGCTTCCGTTTGTTCTTTTTTTGCGCCCCGCCCCTTTAAGAGATCTGTATGCTGCTGGGAACAAAACGGAGGTAAACCGGCATTCTTTTCTTTCTTTCTTCTCCCTCCCTCATGCAGCCAGCAACCAGGAAGTGCGGAGGGGGGTGGGGACAGAGGAAGAGTGAAGAACCCCTAAGATCTCTGGTCCGAATTTAAGTGGCCATTGGATCTTAGGGGTCGTGTAAAAAGGCCCTAGGTTACAGGCAATACCTTCATAGGCCACTATTAAAAATAAAAAAGGAACATTGCAAGCTTTCGAGTGCAGTCAATCACCCTTCTTCAAAGCAGGTCCCAGAAGTTCAGACGTGGTGAAAGATGTTACTTCTAAAGTCCTTAGTTCGATGATGTTCTTAAAATCCATAGCTAGGTGATGTTGTAGCCAGGAGTCTTGTTGGAGGCAAGAAGGGCAGCTGTAAAAGGCTGTTTCTTAAGTCACACCCCTGTTCTTCAAACAAAGAAACATGGGTCATATACCATCCCCTCCCTTACCCAGCCCCATTTGGCACTACGAGACATACAAATCCCTTTTGGCCTGGGGGGGGGGGGAAGAAAAGGGTTGATAGGAGCCATGAACATCGTTCACCGTGTCTGAACCTCTGGGACCTGCTTTGAAGAAGGGTGACTGACTGCACTCGAAAGCTTGCAATGTTCCTTTTTTATTTTTAATAGTGGCCTATGAAGGTATTGCCTGTAACCTATTTATGCTTGGATACTAATTCACCCTGCCACAAGTTGTTGCACATTATGCTTCCAAGACCAGAGAACTGATATTTTTAATGTAGATCTGCGTTAAGCATTCTGTGCATTTTCAAGGCTTGTTCTTCTACATGAAAGGTAGGATGTTTGAAAGGCAGTGCTGAGAAAGGCCCCTTCTAGGTTGCTTTCAGGCTTTCATGTAAACCTGAGGAGGAAAAGAAAGAGAAGGAAGCGACTGAAGCTTGGAAGCCATCAAACATTGTGTACCGGCCATTGAAATATATTGTTTGTGATGCATTTTTCCCAACTCCAGTGGGGATCAAGTCATTCTCGAACCTCGTCATCATAGTAGCCTCTGCCAACAAATAATACATGCCCATTTTACAGATGGGGAGAGCTGTAGCTGAACCAGTTATGCTTAACCATGCAAATGGTTTCCAAAGGGGGGGGTTGCTGTGTTAATCAGTCATCACAAAGGACTTGGAAGAACCTTAGAAGACTTCCCCCTGCCATCTCCATCAGGATTGTTATTGGCATTATTATGGGTTGCTCCCCTTCTGATGTCTTTGTTTCTGCCACATTCAGTTTTCTGAAAAATGGGGGGGTCTCTTCCCTTACAGAGGCTTGCTAGAAACAAAAGGGAAAGTGCCTGAACTAAGGTAATTAAAATGTTTATATTCAGAAGGATTGATCGCTTTACTGACAAAGCACGTATAGAATTCGGAGGCAGTTGCAAAGGCTTAGGCATAGGTGTATGTATGTACTGTACTTAAGGGTGTAAAAATCAGTTGTTCTGATTGCTGGTCGCTCTCTCTCTCTCTCTCTCTCTCTCTCTCTCTCTCTCTCTCTCTCTCTCTCTCTCTCTCTCTCTCTCTCTCTCTCTCTCACACACACACACACACACACACACACACACACACACACACACAGACTTCTGAATCTCATCTTTATCTACTTAATAGCCACTTTTTTACTGAATTGTACAATTTAATCTTCCCCTCATATTGAGATTCCTGCATGTCTTTGGTGCAATTTTCCTAATATGTACATTGATTTCTTCATTTCACCTCTATTTAAGCGTTGTCGTCCTTGACAAAAGTGCATTCGTGTGTCTCTTTTTCCCCAATTGTGCACTTTCTAGCCAATTAGTGCTTTCAAAATGACTGCTAAGTGTTGTGTGCACTTTATGTTCTGCAAAATACCCATGAACCTTGCAAATTTGTGCACTTTTAAAGCAAGGTGTGTTTCCATTTACTATTCTCCAGAGGTGCAGCACTGCTACTTTTTCATTTTTCATTTCATGAGGGTTTTTTTCTCGTTCTTTGACACATCCCTATTTAGTAAAAGCGCAAGTTGGGGGAAGCCCCCTAAGAAGTGGCTTCAGTTTGTAGAACCCGTCTGTTCAATTCCTAAGGAGCCAAGATTACCTTTGGATTTAGCTTCAGACAGAACCAGCAGAGATAAGCAAAGACCATGGGTGGGTAAACATCCCATTTCAGAAATTCTGTCCATCTTATCTAAATTCTATTGGTTCTTCCTGAGTTCTATATATTTATTTTAGCCTAGGAGTAACCTTGAAAGTTCACTTCAGATTATTCTCTGTAGGTAAAAAATTGTATGGCATCCCCAGTGGGTAAGGGCAGATTTCTACGCAGCAGTCTCTAGCCATGGAGTTAATCTTACCATCAAACTTGGCTATGGAATAATTTAAAAAGTCTAACCAAACTGAAAAAGAGTACCAAGATTTCTAAACCAAGGCATCCTACTGCTTTATAACAAGAAGGTCTTCTTCATTTGCTGCAGCTTTATTCCTTAACAGTTTTTCTCTGATAAGAACAAAAAGATGGAAGGAGCCCAGGTAAAATTTAGAACTCCAAACTAAAGGCAGGAAATGGGACATTCTGAGACTTTGATAAAAGTGCGGATCTTCACTTGAGCAAGGAGAAGGTGTCAGACTAGCTGCTGTGTGCTAGGCATAATTTGGGTCGACTGGATAGCTCAGTGGGTTGGGTACCTCGCTCTGAAGCCAGACGTCAGCAGTTCAGAGTGCCTCCACACTTTGGGTGAACAAACAGCCTCCCCTTTCAATAGGCAAGCCTCAGATACTTCACAATTAGCATGTCATGGAGTGAAAGCTAAAAGGAGACAGGAAACCAAGGCCGTTACTTCATGTCCGTTTCATCGCGTTTCACCGTCCAGCTTGGGACGGTACGAAGAAATGTTACTCCACGTCCATTGCGTGACGACAAGAGTTGGTCCTGACCATGCCCCCTGAAGTGGGATTTAAGCGGGATGAGCGATTTCCCAAAAAAAAAACCGAGAATGAAGGCTGAGAAGTTCAGATGTTGTCACGAAACAAGCACGTGCAGTAACAGTCATCACGGAACCATCAATCACGCCCATGGGTACACGGGAACAGGGACTTTACCGAGACAAGACACATGACCATGAGTGTCATGATCACGAAACGAACGTCAACTCAGAACGAGGAAGAACGTGAAGTAACCGCCCAAGACTGAAAGAACTGGGTGCGTTTAGCCTTGAGAAAAGAAGACTGACAGGAAATATGCTCACACACTTTATACAGAAAAAGAGTCCTACAGATGAGGGGCAGAACCTGTTCTCAGTCATCCCAGAGGGCAAAACATACAATAATGGGCTCAAGTTACGTATTCTGTTTAAAGAACAGAAAACAAATTTCTTTACTATTAGAGCAATATGAAGGTGGAATCAATTACCTCTGGAGGTAGTGAGTACTCTAACCATAGGAGGCATTTGAGAGAGAAATGGACAACCATTTATCAGATCTGTTTTTATTTGGATTCCTGCACTGAGCAGGGGGTTGGACTCTGTGGCCTTATGACCCTCTTCCAGTTCCATTATGGTGTGATTCCGTGGTGCCATGTGGCCTCCTGCTGTTGTCAGAACTGGGATTTATGTTTTATTAGCTTTTTTCCTCTCCCTTCAGGGCTGATGGGTTCCAGTTGATTGTTTAGAAGGTGGCAAACAAGATCTACTTCTAATGCTGAAAAGTCAATATACAAAAGCAGCCACCGTTGTCATTCTGTGCAGGTGATATTATTCATGTTATTGTTATTTGTGGCCTTTGTACAATTTTGCTTAATATATGTCCATTTTCCTTCTCCTCTCCTCTTCTCTTCTGAGTGCCGTAAAATACCTAACTCTCTTACATGGTAACAAGAGTAATTTTACAGATCCTCATTTTTGCATGCAAGAATGAGACCGGAGAAACATTCCTGCTTGGCAAACCCATCAACCCTCTTGCTGGTTATAGTGACAGTGTTAGGTTTACAGAGCCTGGGCTCTTCTTCCCAATAGACCAATAAAGCAGAACAAACACCCATAGCTATTTTTTCCGTAGGGAATGGCAGCTTCATAACTTGCAAGGAAGCCATCATTTTTCACTGTCTGTTTCTAAACAGACAGATGTTGCCTATTCTTTCCTACCCACCATTCCCTGTTTTCTGGGTCACAAGTCAGGTGTTCCCCAAAGAACATGGGTGTTGTTAGAGAAGGTGACACACTTAAAGCCATCTGTCTTGATGAAACACATAATAAAACACAAATTCAACTATGTCAACAGCTGAAGATCACATACCATTTTCTCTTAGGCCTCACTTTTAACAGTTACTAGAGGTGAAAATTGAAGTATCTCTGTCTAGCAGTAAAGGCCAGAGGGTTGTGAAGAAAAGAGAGAAGTTGTGTGAGAGAGAAAAAGTTAAACTGATCTAAATTTAATTTTTAGTCTCAACTATAGTAGACTCATTTGTGGGAGATTTTTGGCAGAAGTCATAAACTGGTTTCCAACTTTCCACAGTTGGTGGTAGTGTGTGTTTTCTCCCTGCCTATTTATATGCTCTGGATGGACAGTCCACTTTCTCATAGAATAGAATCATAGAGTTGGAAGACACCTCAAGGGCCATTCAGTCCAACCCCCTGCCATGCAGGAAGCCCCATCACAGTACTCCCGACAGATGGCCATCCAGCCTCTGCTTACAACACTCCAAAGAAGGAGACTCCACCACCCTCCGTGGCAGCATCTTCCACTGCCGAACAGTTCTAACCACCAGGAAGTTCTTCCTAATGTTCAAATTGAATCTCTTTTGTAGTTTGGAACCATTGCCCCGAGTCCTAGTTCAAACATGTTCAAACGACTTCCAAAGTTAAAGTACTCTCTCCAATATTCCAGTTCATGGATGGGCAACATTGGTGGGGCTGGGGGCACTTCAAGGATGGCCAATTATTCCCAAACACAGCCAAGAATCAGGTTAACTATGTAGAGTAGGACCCCCGTATCCACTGATTCATTATCCACTGATTCAGTTATCCACGGTTGGCAGAGGAAAAAAATTAAATAATTCAGCAGCCACAAAGCAAGCTATTGTCACAAACAGCAGCTGTAAAGCAAGCTACTGTCACAAACAGCAGCCATAAAGCAAGCTACTGTCTCAAAACAGCAGTCATAAAGCAAGCTACTGTCAGGAAACAGCAGTTTGGAGTTGGGTGGGCAGGCGTTCTCTCTTATCCATGGTTTTCATTATCCACAGGAAGGCCTAGAACCAATCCCCAGCGGATACTGGGGTCCTACTGTATACTGAAAAGAAGGCTTCCAACAACAAAGGAAAATAATATAAAGCCCAACAAGAAGTATAGGTTCAACATTTACTGCAGGAAGAAATAAAAAACTCAACGCTACTTCAGAGATTCTAGGGCAGCGGTGGAGAACCTTCAGCACTCCAGATGCTTTGGACCACAACTCCCACAGTCCTTTGTTATTGGTAATACATTCTGGGAATTGTGGCCCAACACATTTGGAGTGCTGAAGGTTCGCCACCACTGTTCTAGGGGAGGATATCCAAGATCAAGGGAGACTCGTCGTCGGCTTCAGACCCCAGGAAGTTATCCACACTGCTCTAGTGGCTTAGGTAATCAGCTGCAGAGCCATAGATTGGGAGTTCAATTCCCCACCGTGCCTCCTTGAGAGGGGCTGGACTCAGGGATCCATAGGGTCTCTTCCAGCTCTTATCATCTCCTCTGGTGGTATTAGGACATTAAGTGATTTTCACTTAGGCCCCAGTCTCACTACCATTATCTGTGCATCTTAATATGATGCGTACTATTTTTTCGGGCAGTCACGTGATGTTTCATGCACAGTTAGCCCTCCCCCCCCCGACAACAGGGCAGTATTTTACTTCTCTGCATCCATCCCAACTTGCTTACTGCGCATCTTTTCCCCTTGTGGCGAATACCTGCGTTGCAGCCAGGTAGCAGTTTTTCTTCTTAAAATCGATTGTAATTGCAGGCAGAAAGCCAGTAAAAATTATGCTGGCATGCCAGTATGCCACCAATTCAGTAGCATAAACAATTACCAAGGGAGAATTACAAGGAGTGGCAGAAAAGGGGGTAAGAATCTAATTGGTGTGAATTTTCTGGGGTCACACCTTGTTTTGAGGTATTAAAAACTGCACATCAATAACAGAAGTATTTTAACACAACCCCTAGCGGTGGTACAAAATGCTGCGGTTAAAGTGCGCTTCCGGGGGCGTGGTCGGCCGGGGTACCAAAATACTGCTCTTCGGAGTGAAGGCACGATCTTTTGCTGCACAGTCATTTGCAGCAAAAAGAGCATCAAAATCGTCATGAGACCGGGAGTTACTTGGTGTTAGCTCCGTTCCTGGTGTGGCCTTCCTTCAGGGTACTGTTGGAAATTTGGAATGCTAGTTACCGGCAGTTTGGTGAAGGAGCTCAGATCAGTTGTGTCAGTGGGCCGACAGCAGAGTGTGAGAGCACATGCTAGCAGCAGGGTCACACCATGCAAAGTCAAACCACAAACAGCTAGCAGCAAACAATCTGTTGGCTGCAAAATTGGAGTCTAGGAAAGCAGAGTCATGGTCAAACCAAATAAAGTCCACCAAACAGTTTGACAAGTCAAGTTCAGGGGCGCCAAAGGCAAAGTCAGATATCACTCCATGGTCAAACACTAGGAGAGCAAAGCACAACAAACACTGGGTTTTTTTTTTTCCAGGAAGGCAAGGAGCCAGAGACAACCAGTTCTGTTGTGTGCCTTCATAAGTTTCTAAGCTTTAAAATACATAAAGCAAAAAAGCAAAGTGTTCTGCTTATATATTGCCCCATACCACTTCAAGTAGTCTCTGGACGGTTTTCAGTTTTTTTAATTACAGTAATGCAGGCTACACATTGCCCTCCCAACAAGCTGGGTACTCGTTTTACCGACCTCAAAAGGATGGAAGTTTGAGTCAACCATGAGCCTGCTACCTGTGATTGAACCCCAGGTCGTGAGCACAGTTCTACCAGCAGTACAGGCATTTAAGCTCTGCGCCACAAGCCTTCCTCATAAAGAGTCCTATATTCCAAAGGAGGTACCTCCTACATCCAAATACATCTTGTAAGCAGCATAATTCTGCCCAGCTTGTCTCTGGCTTAGACTCTGCTGCAGAGCTCCCTTCCTATAAAGAGAGAGTCCCTTCAAAGGACTCAAGCTCTGTCTAACCGTCAGCAGGAAGCAGTTCTAGAAAGGGGCAGCTTAGTAAGCCAATGAGGAGTCTTCGAACTTGAGGAGACCATGGGAAGTGGGTTAGAGTCACCAAGTGTGTATAATTGCACAGGAGATGGTTGCCTCCTTTCACAGAAGTATGGCCCATATGCATCAATGAATGACATAAGCAGCAAATTCCATGTTTTCCAGAGGCTCTAGGCCCAACCTGTTGATCCTGGAGTTTTATTTTTACATGGGCTCTTCAAAGTCCTGAATTCTTTTGTCACAAAGACACATATACAGAGAGTAAATGCAGAGAACTGGGTTGTTGTGGGGTTGTTGTAGATGAAGTATAGGATTTCTTTGGGATCAGTTCCAGTGACTCAGCTTTCTCCAAAGAGGAAAAAAGAGTTCCATTGGGACAAAGAGTAGAGGAGGTAAGATGGGAATTGTAATATAGAATAGGTAGGGAGGTAGTACAGGAACCCCTGGAAACATTAAATGAATTTAAGTCTCCTGGGCCAGATGAGTTACACCCAAGGATATTAAAAGAACTGGCAGAAGTAATTTCAGAACCATTGGCAATATTCTTTGAGAAGTCCTGGATGACAGGGGAAGCCCCCATAGAATGGAGAAGGGTGAATGTGGTCCCCATCTTCAAAAGGGGGGACGAGGACCCAAATAATTACTGCCCTGTCAGTTTGACTTCAATTCCTGGAAATATATTAGAGCAGATTATTAAGCAGATAGTCTGTAAATATTTAACAAGCAATGCTGTCATTACGAGACGTCAACATGGGTTTCTTAAAAACAAGTCATGCCAGACTAATTTGATCTCTTTCTTTGATAGAGTTACAGGACTGGTAGATGAGGGGTACACTGTGGATATTGCTTATATAGATTTCAATATGGCCTTCGATAAGTTTCCCCATGGTATACTTACAAAGAGGTTAGTAGAATGTGGGATAAATAGTTCTACTGTTAGGTGGATTTGTTCTGTGATGGAGATTCCTGCATGGCAGGGGGTTGGACTTGGATGGCTGTCAAGGTCTCTTCCAACTCTATGATTCTATGGGTTCTATGACATTGAGCAGGTCCCATAAAACAACCTACTTGCAGAAAGGGCAAAAGCTACCAGATTGGATTGCAGCTCTCAGGAAACTCATGGATTGAACTGAGTAGATAAAAGAAGATGATGACCTTGAGGTTAGACTACAGGTGCAACAAATATATAATGCAAAATTAACAAGCAGCCTGCAAAACAATAACAATCTTCTTGTCTCCAATGGTAAATAAATGAATTAGATCTCCTTTTTCTTAGCTTCTTTGTATGCTGGATATAAATAAACCAGGTGCCTAGATTTGAGAATGCAGCAACTATTTCAAACCAAGGCAATAGCTTTTCAAATGTCAATGGTAAAAATAAATAAATGAAAAAAGCAACCAAACTCCCGGCATTCGGGAGAATTTGTTGGGATAAACTTCATCAACGCTTCTTACAAAAGACCCCTGCTAAGTAGTGTCCTGGTTTCCTTTCACACTTTTGTAACTTGGTTGTCTGTGTTACTGCTCAAAAAGGTGGCTTTTCTACCCTGCCGCAACTTT
This sequence comes from Phrynocephalus forsythii, assembly GCA_029282475.1. NCBI lineage: Eukaryota > Metazoa > Chordata > Lepidosauria > Squamata > Agamidae > Phrynocephalus > Phrynocephalus forsythii. The sequence continues at coordinate 131,173,144 of JAPFRF010000002.1, read as the reverse complement.
ATGAATCTGGTGTGATTTCCAATGAATGTGCAACCTCCTGAGGACCTCTGTGGGAACAAGAGAAACGCCTTTAAATCTCACTGACAGAAGGATTTCAAATCGGGAGGCTTAATGGGTTTTATTTTATTTTATTTTCCTTAAATCCCACCTTTTGAAATCCTGATCGCATTAACATTTGCAAATGCAGTACTAGTAAAACTCAGTCCTGGTGGGGCAAACGGGAAGGAGAGGGAGAGGGAGAGAGAGATTGTATAGGTTAATCTTTTTCCATTGCAGTCTCATCTGCATTAGCATGCCTTCTCTGATCTATTATCTGTTTGGGACTTTCCACATTACCGCCTCATCCCATGACACCTGCAGAGAAAAAAAAATGATCCAAGGATGGTTTCCAATCCATCTGAATCAGCCAGTGGCAACTCAGTTATATTAAGTATAGTGGGGGGATGATTATGCATGAATTAGCTTTCTATGTAAAGCTGGGGGTGGGGAGCGTAACTAAGCCAGGCTATCTCCCTCTCTGTTGCACCAATGCAGGTGGAGTTTGCCTGTTTGCTTCCTTCAATTAGATCTCTAAAAGAAGTTTCCACCCAGTTGCGCCCAGAATGATGCAGAGATATAAAAAAGAGACTTAATTACAGCAATTAAAAGCCAGCCTCAATAGATTTTGGATTTTGAATTATAATTTTGACATGATAGTGTCTAAAGTGCAATACTGTCATGAGTAGTCCAAAGTCTCAAAACAGAGAGTTATGTGATGGAATTTGTACAACTCACATGCTGCCTGTAGAAGGTGTGGCTGGGAGGGGCATTTCTGGGCCTGGATGACTATCCTTCTCTCCACCCCTAAGTAATCCTGCCTACCTGCCTCTGAATTCAAAGAACCCCACGTCTGCACTAAGTCTGCGCTAAGTGTCTTTCTTTCCCCACTCTTTAGTCTGTTAAAGTCATTTGGTTCATTTGTTTGTTGCTGATTTATTCCCAACTGATGAAACATTTCTATTCTTTATCCTATCCAAATGTCTCTAAGTTCCAGTTAATGAGAAAGGGGTGCACTATCTATTTATTGATTGATTGATTTTAGAGTATTTTTACCCCGCCTTTCTCTTTGGAAAAGGACCCAAGGCAGCTTACAGTAATAAGGGATAATATACACTCCAGTATAATTAAGACATGTTCAAATATTTGAGAAAGTGGATAGAAGGACACTCTTCTCCCTCTCACAAAATAGCAGAACTAGGGAACATCCACTCAAATTGAGGGCTGGGAGAGTGAGAACAGACAAAAGAAAACATTATTTTTACCCAGAGTATTGTTAGTCTGTGGAACTCCCTGCCATAGGATGTGGTGATGGCATCTGGCCTGGATGCCTTCAAAAGGGGATTGGACAGATTCCTGGAGGAAAAATCTATCACAGGTTACTAACCATGATGGAGATGTGTAATCTCCAGTCTTAAAACCGGGGTACTTCAAGGGCCAGAGGTAGGGGAGTGGTATAAGGAAACAGATATCTAGTCTCGTTCACTCCCAGACACATCTGGTGGGGCCACTGTGAGATACAGGAAGGTGGACTAGATGGGCATTTGTCCTGATCCATCATGGCTTTTCTCATGTTCTTATGAGACTTTTTACAGGTAGAGATGAGCATGAAATGAATTTTTAATTCATTTTGTTATTCGTTATTTGTTTTGTTATGGAATGAAATGAATAATGAACAGACCCATCAAAGAAAAAAGAAACAAAATGAAATCGAAATTTCCATTTCATTTGGTTCGTTATTCATTTTCCCATAGGATGCATTGAAGTAATGCATTCCTTTGGGAAAAGCCGGAGTCCCCTCCCCAATGCAGGGGAAACCTGCCGAGGCCACCAACAATCAGATGTAGTGTGGGCCTTTGGCGGGGAAAAACACTTCATTCCTGACTGGGGAAATCAATCAATCATCCACGGATCAATGCAATACATACTCAGCACTTAAAGAATCCTTTCAGCTGGCTAACCTTTCCACCCGCTTCCCATAAGGGGAGAAAGAAAATGAGTACTCTGGGTCATGTGGTCAGCTGTGAAAAATCGGGACACATTAAGATTTTGAGAAAGTCTCAAGAAATGTGATGTGTGCAAGCCAACAAGACAAAAATTACAGAGCGGAATGTAACAGCCCATACGGTTGTCGCTGTCTATTGCTGCTTGCTGAGTTAATTAGCCGGGTATGTAAGGATTAATTAGAAAATCAATCAGTTATATGTACTTATCTGGTCCACATCATTTTGCGATGTATTTATCTTCATAATATCCATGTGATGAAAGGAAGTGCAATTATCTCTATTTAGACTGCAAGGATGCAACCGGTTTTGACAGTAATTGTAGCACTATTAGTAAACTCCGCTGTGGCCGATGGTATTAATGACTGTCAGAAAGAGTTGGGAAGGTTTTATGTGACCCAGCGCCATTGCAGTTATTAGGCATTAGGCAGCTACAGTATTATTATTTAGGGGAAAGTATTTTATGGTGGGTATCCCTTCTCAGTTGCAATCATAAAGATTGCAGATGTGTTTCAGCCATATCAGAGCATGGCAATGACTTCCCCAGTATGGCTGGATGTTCACCCCAGCGGGTGGATTTCCTGTGACTGACCTTGCCTCTAGTGCAGTGTTGGCGAACCTATGGCATGGGTGCCAAAGCTAGCACTTGGAGCCCTTTCTGTGGGCACCCGACATCACCCCTTCACAGCGACCTGTACTCAGGTTAAATTGCTGTATTGGCACTTTGCAGAAAATGAGTGGGTTTTGAATGGCAGTTTGGGCACTCGGTCTCTAAAAGGTTCGCCATCACTGCTGTAGTGAGTCTTGAATGCTGAATACAATAAAAAGTAGCGGAATGAGAAATGTGCAGATCTGTTCCCCTGATCAGTGGGATGTTCACAACCTGGAAAAGATTTATTTTTTTCCAAAAACTTTTCAAATACTTGAAAGATAGCCATACAGAGGAGGAGCAGGATCTGTTCTTAATCACCCCAGAATGCAGGGTACATAATAATGTGCCCAAGGTACATGAAGCCAAATTTAGGCTGACCATCAGGAAAAAAGCTTCTTAACTGGTAGAGCAGATGACAGTGGAGCCAATTATCTTGGGAGATGGTGAGCAGTCCAGCGCGGGAGGCATTCAAGAGAAAATTGGACAACCATTTGTCAGATATTCCTGCACTGAGCAATGGGTAGGACCTTTATGGCCTTATATGTGCCTTCCAACTCAATTATTCTGTGATTGTTATATTCCGAACATCCTGAAATCTCCCCGTTAGCATGGTCTTTGTTGGCCAAAGAACCCATCCAGAAGGAGGAGAAACAAGATCTGATCAAGGTTCACTAGGAGGAAAAGGGACTGTAATAGTTTGTTGGAAAGGGATGCTATTTTTATGTTCTATCACAGGTTAGGATGAATGAGACGTCTGATCAGTCCCTGTTTCAGTATGAATTTCTCAAATGAATGCTCCAAAGTAGAGATGGGCACGACCAGGAGAAATGACGTTTCGAGTTGTCGTTTGTCGGGACGGGTCCGTTTTAGGTTGTTTCCGTTTGTTGCGGAAATTTTCAAAAATTTGTCGTTTCCATTTGTCGTTTGTCGTTTGTGTTGGGGTTGGGGTAAGTGGGCTCTGGGAGGCACCTCTCTGGGTGCCTCTGACGTCTGACCCACTAAGAAGGGAAGGGAAGGGAAGGGAAGCGTTTCGCGTAGCCGCCGTGTACCATACATTATGTTACGGTTGGGTGGTAAGTGGCAGAGGCACCTCTCTGGGTGCCTCTGACTCGCTAAGAAGGAAAGCATACTGGTGTACTGGCGTACAGGTTAGGGGTAGGGGTAGTGGGCTCTCTGGGTGCCTGTGACCCACTAAGAAGGGAAGCGTACTTACGTACGGGTCTGGGTTAGGGTTGGGGTTAGGGTAAGGGCTAGACTTAGGGTTATGGTTAAGGTTAGTGTGGGTTAGTGGGCTGTACCTCTGGGTGCCTCTGACCCACTAAGAAGGACAGTGTACTGGCGTATAGGTTAGGGTTAGGGTTAGGGTTAGTGGGCTTTTTATGCCCTCTGGCACATCCAGAAGTCTCAGTCAAAACCTGGCCATGTGATTGGTGGAATGGGTCAAAAAAATTGCATGGTCCCATCCCATGGCCAGCCCATCATTGCACAGGTGTAAAAAAATAAAAATAAAATAAAATAAAATCAATGGAGACGTTTTATTGCAAGAAAAACCCACTGCTGCTACTATAAAAAATCAGGCATTACCTAATTTTCAAATGTTTCTGTGGTGCTTTGGTGGGTTTTTGGCCATGATTTAAAAATAAATATTGTGGTCGCCATTTTGGATCCCCCCCACCGCATGGCAAATGGAGATGATGAGGATGCCCCCCCCAGCCTGGTACCAGCAGCCCAGGACAGGAGAGGGGGGGAGGCCGGGGACCCCCCTAAAAACCACCCCTCTCTGATAGGTGCCCTCACTGAGGCAGGCATATTTTCGCCTGCTTTTTGGCTGGGAATCGGGTTTTTGTTTTGTTTTTTAAACTTTTTTTCTGTGCTGCTTGGCATCGTACGATCGCCGCGATGCCATGAACGGCAACGAAAAATCAGACCCAATTTTTCTTTTTCGGTTCGGGTTCGAGCTGGAGCGGAGTAATTCTCATTACCGTTACCCGTTACGTAACGATAACGAGAACCGAAAACAGAAACGAGATTTTCGCCACTCCGTGCCCATGTCTACTCCAAAGCTATACATGAACTGGGCACAGGTAGACCTCACAGTCTGTAGCCTTAGCAATTATGCAACACAGTTCACCCCCCTCCAGAAAAACCCAACATGCTTACAAAAATGTGTACCTTAGAAAAAGGACACACCACTCTATTTTCTTCAACTGAGAACAAGTCCCAAAATGTGTAGAAAAAAACTGTACATTTGGGGGAATGCATGCCAAAAGAATACAGAAATGCACACAGGTTGAAAAAGGTAATAATTCACAGTCTGATGGAGAAACAGGATGGATCAAACTGACTAATGGGAAAAGAAGAACTTGAGCAAAATTGAGCTTGACAGATTCGCCCATCCCTAGCCTAAAGCACCAAAATATCTTCAGGCAGGGCTGACAAATAGACGCAAGCTCTGTATATAATTTGAGAGAGAAAGGGGAATCCAAACAGAAATATTAGGAGAATTGGACAGGCGGCAGAACGTCAAGGCAGGAACAATTCTATTAAGGAGATATCTGCAACTCCTGTAATCATTTATGAGGAGGCGGTAGAGACATGTTTCTGTAATTGAAAGCCAAGGAGAGGCCCTCCGTGATCCTTGCAGGAGACATTATAAACAAGAAGGAAGAACCATTTTGAAAAGATGAACAGACATGGTGGTTGCAGCTACAAGTCCAGTGTAAAAGTAAGAAAGTGTGAAGCCACCTTCAGAGTATCATAGTATATAGCCATTGAATTGGAAGGGGCCTATAAGACAGGGGTTCTCAAAGTTTTTAAGCAGGGGGCCAGTTCACTGTCCCTCAGACACTGTTGGAGGATGGACTCCAGTCCCCACCCCCACCCCGTAGTCCACTGATTCACCATCAGCAGATTCAGTTATCTTGGTTGGTGATCAGTGGGATGGGGTTTTGGGGGTGAAAGCCTAGGCTTCAGAGAGCTCCCACCTTGGGGGAAATTAAAAGGGGGGGAGATGCCCACCCACCTGCCAGCTCTCTTGGGCAAGAGGAAGGTACTTCCTTAGAAGCCGGAGCGTTTGCTTCCACCGTGGCAAGCTGCGCGGCTGTCCAACTTGCTGGCGGATCAGGATCCATGCTGAGATGCGGGGAGAGTGGCTCCCCTTTTCTCCCTCCCTGGCCACAGAGATGCCAGACTGCCTTACCAAGGAATGGGGCTTAGAGGAAAGGGATTGGGAGGTGGCCGCCTTTGGTGCCGCCTCCAGGAAGTGCTTTCACCTCTCCTGGGGTGTACTGGTGGGCAGGGGTGGCAGGGGTACACTTGTGTGGGGTTTCAGGATGGATGGGTGGGGAGCAATGGTCTTCCAGGTGGGCGGCAGGAGTGCCACCAGGCTGCAGCTTTCCCAAGAGTATCCCTCCCTTCCTCTGCAGTAAAAGAAGGAAGGAAGGAAGGAAGGAAGGAAGGAAGGAAGGAAGGAAGGAAGGAAGGAAGGAAGGAAGGAAGGAAGGAAGGAAGGAAAGAGAAAATTTACCCTGCTGCTCCTGCCTGTGAGAAAAGGAAATTGTGGGTGAAATGTCCTCCACAAAATTGAGGTGTAAGGGAGTCAAATTTGATAAAACAAATGGCAGGGTGAAGGAGAAGGTGGTACCGGAATTTTCCAGGACATCTTCCTAGATCAAAGCTGTTACTGAGCAGCTGTTGTTCACAGTCGTTGTGGATGGAGTGAAACAGGGAGTAGCCAGAGTGGTGAAGACTGGTTTAAGCTAGAGACTGGCATGCAGGGGCAATGAGCAGAAATTAACAAGCATCTTTGTATTTCAGGGTTTAACAGTACAGTGGACCCTTGTATAACAAAAGGACTGTATAATATAAAATCTGTACAACATAAAAAATTGTGGAGATAGGGAAAATTTGCTTAACGGAATCACCTATGGGGCAAATCTGTACAACATAAAAATGGTCAGGATTAGGGATTACTCTGTTTTCAATGCATTCCTACGGGAAATTTGTATAAAGGAAAAATTGCTTAACATAATTTCATTTGGGATGAATTAATTCCTTTATACAAGGTACCACTGTAATTCCTTTTCTCCAGAACTCTATGGGTTTTATACTGTAAGGGAGAGAAAGAGCTGCTGCACCAAACTGTAGCATCCAGTACTCCTTTAAGGAAGGCACAAAATGCAAAACTGTTGAGCCTGTATAGATGTCACTTTACTATGTTTTGTACCATTAGTCAGAATTAACTGAGCCCTAATAGGGCTTTGAAGGAAAATTGGATATTTAAGAAGTGGTTTTATGAGTCCCACCAACCTTTGTGAGTTTCAATGGCTAAGCAGGAATTTGAACCTATCCACTACACCATGCTACCGTGTTTCCCCGAAAATAAGACACTGTCTTATATTTATTTTTTCTCAAGAAGACACACTAGGGCTTATTTTCAGGGGAAAGTATTAATATGCTTGAATGTCAGCCCTGCACACAACCATAGCCACATCCATCACTAGGTCTTATTATCAGGGTAGGGCGTATATTTAACAAATGCATAGAAATCCTGCTAGGGCTTATTTTTGGGGAGGTCTTATTTTTGGGGAAACAGGATATGTGTATTTTCTAGCTTTACTAGGGATCTGAAAAATATGCCAGTCCCATGCCCACTGGGTGGGCCAACGCCTCCCCACATTGGCACGACAAAAAGTTACACTGGCATAAATTTGAGGGCTGTTATACTGGCAAGCCACTCCAGTACTCCTGCCAAGAAAACTCCATGGACATGGAGTCATGTAGAGTCGGTCATGACTGTAACGACAAAACACACACATACCTGGCAAAAAGGGATAGATGATTTTGTTATGTTTTATAAGTGTATTTGTGTGCATTATTTTCCTGTCAAAAAAACCACAAAACATCTCAAGTTATGAAAATGTAAAGAGTACCTTAGCAGGATGGCGGTCTTAGATAGTCTGAGATGGAATTCTAAGAAATTTCATTTTCATACTTAAACGCCCCTGAGCATTTAGAACAGGAGGGAGATGGGGGTACTAACCACAAGGTAAGGCCCATTAACGAGCTGCTATTAATACTTCACAGCATGGATAAGTGGTAGTCATTTGACCAAATAATACTGACACACTCCGTATAAAATAGATTCTTTGGAAGCACACAGCAATGGCACTTTAATTCAAGACATAACAGAGAAATGGTGAAAAGTAGGGGGTGGTGCAGAAAACTGGGAACTTAATGTGTATATATATGACTCACCTCCCTGATAACCTCACCGGGATGAATGAGAATTGCCACATACACATTGTGCTGTTCAGTTTTGCCAGTGGCAAAACTGAACAGCACAAGGTGTATGTGGCAATTCTCATTCAGCCCGGTGAGGTTATCTGGGAGGTGAGTCATGGCAATGGGACTTATTTTCTTTGGGGATCCAAAAGTTAAGTATGGGCCATTAGCAGTGGCCTTCCTGGTGGAGGTGTGGAGTGGTTCTGTTTTTCTAGGGGTCCATGCATGGGCAGGATAATAAATGGGAGACAGATCTTGCCTAAGTCCCCCGCCCCTGTTGAAAGAGAGATTTTCTATACACAGATACTCACCTATTGTTGAGTCCAGGCTAATCCCAAACTTTCCTTGTATCAGAATAATTTAGCCAAAAACTTCTGAGACAAGCAGAGACCCAAAGCACCATACAATTATTCAGCTGGTTAAAGGGGGGGGACCTTTCCCCCTGAAGCGGAAGATAAAAATTGCAACTAACAAAGGCAGGGTACACACTTAAGTACAGAAAGCATGAGATGCCCCTCCCCAATCAACAACATTCTTTGAGCAAGCTGTAACTCTTTGTTAGACCAATTCCTATTCCATCCTCCTTGCGCTCCCATTGATGTCCTGGAACTTATCACACAGGCTCTTCTTTTACTCTTGCTGAGGCACACATTCCAGCAAAGTAGAAACAGTTTCAGAGAGCTTACCAAGCACAATAAGGTACAGATACAAGGCATACTGAGGAATCAACATGGCATCACTTTGGTTCACTTGAATCTGTTAGTCTTGATTAATTCATGGTTTCATCACTATCTTCTCTGTCCCATATGTGCACATCCTCAGCTTTGAATGAGAGTTCTTTGTCCTTCAAATGAAGATGCCCTACTTTTCTACTCCTGAGCTGTTACCCCTCCTGTGCGGGACCATTCTCCTGTTTAGTTTTTGTTTCATGTCTCCAGTGCAAAGCTCTGCACACTCCTCATTGCACTATTGGGAAGCCATTCCGGTGTGCGCGACCTGGGTCTACTTCTGAATGACCTGAGTCTCCTTCTAATAACATTTGGGATTCTAGATGGGATGTTTCATCAGTCATTTTATAGTATACACTATACAGGGTGGTCTGTTCAGTGTTTTCAGTATCTGGCTGTGCAGCTAGAGGTTGGGAGTTCAATTCCTCACTGTGTTCCCAGGGAGTAGAGCCAGCCTGTGTGGCCTTGGGCGAGCTGCATGGTCCAGGGCACCCTAGAAGAAGAGGATGGTAAACCACGTTTGAGTATTCTGTACCTGGAAAACCCTGAAAGAAGGTCCCATGAGTTAGATTTGATTTGCATTGGAATTGTCAAGCAGAAAATAAAAAGATCTTTACTTTCCAATGGGGGAGACAAAAGCTATTGGTCAAGTAGATTGAGAAATCTACTTTAAAATAAATACAGGTACAACAAAACCCATCAGGCAGCTGACCCAGCTGGGCCCATAACCCTGTCAGCAATTAAACAACAAATATATAATATTTACTTGTGCTTGACACAGACCCAGTGCAGCAGTAACGTAGATAAAATGTCAGTATTGATATAAAGGGTTGCAGAGTTAGGCTAACAGAAAGACAATGACAATGAATAGAGCAAAAACTCATATATTCATATATACATCAAAATATACACAGCATAACAACCAAGCATTATATACAATATAGCAAACAGACAAACAGAGTGTGGGGTAAACTGTTCTCACCATAACAGTCCCCAGTAACAAATGGCAAGCTAGTGCTTTTTATACTATTCAGCACTCATAAGATCTGATGCAATCACTAATTAACAATCTGATGCAATCTGATCTAACCATTACAAATCATGATGGTATAATCAGTTCCACCTGCACTTCATCACTTAACATGCCTGTGATTACTAGTCTCTAACACTTGTGAATTAACATCATGACACTGCAGAATCTAACTGCCTCCATTTTACAATTCTCTTTACACATTCTGTTAAATATGCATAACATATGTTTTATCAACTTTTACATATCTTGACAGATTTGCATTGGAATTGTCAAGCAGAAAATAAAAAGATCTTTACTTTCCAATGGGGGAGACAAAAGCTATTGGTCGAGTAGATTGAGAAATGTACTTTAAAATAAAAGGCGTCCCAAAGAGAAATATAAAGTAGCTCACTGGCCACTCTGCTTCATTTTGTTGGTGCTGTCTCTTGAGCAGTGTCTTTCACCATGCCTGTGTTCATTGTTGTACACCATGTGTGTGTACGTGTGTGTTGTGTCATTTTAGTCGCGAGCAACTCTTCATGATTCCACGTCCATCGAGTTTTCTTGGAAGGAATGCTGGAGTGGTTTTCCAGTTCCTACTCCAGGCCCCTACAGCACCTGGTGTTCCCTGTTGGTCTCCCATCCAAGTACAGTGGTACCTTATATAAAGAAATTAATCTGTTCCAAATGAAATTATGTTAAGCAAGTTTTCCTTTATACAAATTTCCCATAGGAATGCACTGAAAAAAAGAGTAATCCCTAATCACGACCATTTTATGTTGTATGGATTCGCCCCATAGGTGATTCTGTTAAGCAAATTTCCCCTATCTCCAGAAATTTTTATGTCATACAGATTTTATGTTATACAAATCATTTGTTATACGAGGGTCAACTGTACTAACCCAGGCCGACCCTGCTTAGCTTCCGAAATCAGACGAGGTCGGATGTGCTTAGGGTATCTAGGCAGCACTCTTGTGCACCTTACAGGTCCTTTCCAGGTGACAGGGAGGGAAGCAACATTGTGAACTTCAGGCTTGTATCAGTCTATCTATAAACGTTATTTTTTTCAAAATGGTTGACATCACATTCTTGGATGGCTGTATTTCAATGTCTAGTTTTATATGTTGACATCGCTGAAATTATGCCCCACTGAAAACCATGGGGCATGGGGGGAGTTATGGCGCGAGATATTATGGGCTGACAAAATGTCCATCATGATAACAAATAGTGTGTGTAAGGTTGCCACTTTCTGGAACGTCAGGGAAAGTCAGGGAGGTGCCTGACTCAGATGTACAAAATTATGGAGGGAATGAGTAAAGTGGATACAGGGACACTCTTCTCCCTCTCACAAAATCCCAAAACTAGGCGACATCCATCCAATTGAGGGCTGGGAAAATGAGAACAGACAAAAAAAAAAAAATACCCAGTGTGTTGTTATTCTGTGGAACTCCCTGCCACGGGATGTGGTGATGGCATCTGGCCTAGATGCCTTCAAAAGGGGATTGGACAGATTCCTGGAGGAAAAGTCCATCAGAGGTTACAAACCATGATGGAGATGTGTCATCTCCAGGCTTAAAACCGGAGTACTTCAAGGGCCAGATGCAGGGGAGTGGTATCAAGAGACAGATATCTAGTCTCGTGTACTCACAGACACATTTGGTGGGGCCACCGTGAGATACAGGAAACTGGACTAGATGGGCCTTTGGCCTGATCCAGCATGGCTCTTCTTATGTTCTTATGAAAAGGAAACTGGCCAGGGAAAGTCAGGGAAATTGGTCTGAAATCAGTGAAAGTCAGGGAAAATGTGATTAAAATAGATAATTTCTAACTCAATTATTCCTGCAGTTTCAAAATTAAAAATTTTGTAAAGTGGCTTTAGAGAAACCATTTTAGATAGAATGTTTGTTTAATTTTAGTGTACCTATAAAACAATAGCAAACATATTATGTCATTTGTTAGCATTTGGAGTTTACTTGAACTGAAGTTTATATCTTGGTGTACTTTTTGGTGCAACTGCAAAACAGCTGTTTATCGTATCTCTTACTTCGACAAATATTATTGGATTTGAGAATTGTATAGTTGTCGCGTGGAACATTTCATTAAGCCTTGCATTAGTGCAACAAAACCTATTCACTTTTAAACATTTGGTTGTATTTGAATGATGGTCAGGGAAATTGACAAATGTTGTTCAGGGAAAGTCAGGGAAATGAAAAACCTTTAGACTGTCTTCTTTCTTGTTGAAATTGTGTTGGTGTTTGTTGATTTCATTTCAGGCAAGACACTGAAATCCACAAACACCAACACAGTTTCAACAAAGCCTGGCTCCCGATACTGGAAAATACAGCCTGCAAAAGGTTACTTATCTCCACCCAGCCACAAGCACCAGTGGTCACTTCTCACAATATAACACTTAATGACACCCATCCAACCACATTACATATAATCCACCTGGAGTATAATGAAACCCTCATCACAAGAAACACACGGATCACAGGAAACCCTTGATCTCCTAAGATAAAATAAAATAAAAAATCCCCACCCCACAGCTATAAATACAGTGGTACCTTGGTTCATGAGCACAATCTGTTCCGGAAACAAGCTCATAAACCAAAATACTCATAAATCACAGTGAATTTCCCCTTCAGACATAATGAAAACTTAGATGATTCATTCTGGGGGCCTCACTCCTATGGGAAAATATGCTTTGCTTTATGGCTGGAGCAGTGGAGCCGCCGGCTGGGAGTCACTGGCCCCAGTGGATGGAGCCTGGGTGCTAGCCTGTGGTGAGGGCCAGAGGTTGCTGTGGTGACAAGGGCCACGTGGTCTCCACAGTGAGGCACCGGCGGCCATTGGCTCCTTGCCACCACTTGGTGCCCCAGTGCTCATTTTACAAGATCGAGCTCGTAAACCAGAACAAAATTGTTCTGAAATTTTTGCTCATCTTGTAAAATGCTCATAAACTGGGGCACTTGTAAATTGAGGTATTACTGTACTCAGAAAACTCACACTCTACACTGGAGCATGAAGAGAATTCTATCAACCCGTGCTCCTACCCTCTGAAGATGCTGGTCACAGAAACTGGCAAAATGTTAGGAAGAAGAAAAATGGCCAAACAGCCCCCAAACTCAAAACAACATCAGATCTTCAGCAAGTTACTTTTGGGGACTATGGCTCCCAGAATTCCTCAGGCAGGAATCTGGTAGGTACTTTCTTGGAACTGTAGTGTTGGGTTCCTTTTCTAATTCTCAAAAGCAGATATTTATTGTGCCTTCAAGAACACATTATTTCTTACATCAGGCATGTCCAAACTTCAGCCCTCCAGAGGTTTTGGGCCGCAACTCCCACAGTCCTTTGCCATTGGAAATACAAGCTTGCAATTCTGGGAGTTGTGGTCCAAAACATCAGGAGGGCCAAAGTGTGGACATGCCTATCTTATATGGAAGAAAATGAAGAGGAATGCTCCGAGATGCCTCTCAAGATGGAGAGCAGTTAAACCACCTCTTTGCTACTCAACCCCAATAACAGAGTCAGGCAAAAAATAAAAAATAAACCTCACTGTGGAGAACAGAATCTTTTTTTAAAAAAAAACTTTTGAATTATATATGCATAAATGTGCTCAACTCAGAAGGGCTATCTTTGAAATGTGTACACAGCCGTACTTAAGTCAAGGTACATGCATTAAAACAAGGCACCAGAAGTTATGCACTAAGAAAAATGCTTACAAAATAAATAGAAATTGCCACAGAAGAAGAGGCAGAGATTCACCATCTGACACCAAACAAGGATGGGATTAAAATGTGTGTGGGAGTCGGAAAAGCGCAACAAAATAAGGAATCAGAGAAGATGACACACATAACATGTACAACGGAGTTAAACCAGTACCATTGCGGGATGGTAAAGAAAGGATGGTTAAAAGAATTGTGTGTGCAAGAGAGAGAGAGAGAGATTTAAAGGTGAAAGAATGACAGGAAAGGGGTTACTAAATAAAAAATGAAGCCTTTGACATTTCTATCCCAGAATGAAGCAGACAGAGAAGATGGTGGCAAAAAGAAATTCAAAAGCCGCTTTGACTCCTTCAGCTTTGTTAGAATAATTGCTAAGTTAATTTTCTCTTTCCTGTGCTGAAGTTCACTTCTCTTCTTCCTTCATGTAGATATTCATTATCCTAAGTACTGTTGAGTGACTCTCCCAATGCCCTAAGGGAGCTAAAGAGAAGCACTTGATAATTTTAACCCTTGGAGCTGTCATGACTCACTGGTTCTCAGGGGAGGAGTTGGGGGACGACTGGTGAAGTGATGTGCTTTGTTGAGTAACAGCAACAATGGGACCAAACAGCACCAATTTATTGTTTCTCCCTTGTTTTATGGCCTGTGTATAAATCACGGCCTTGTACTTTTAAAAGTGGAGACGTATACACAGAGTTTATTTTCTTGGGCTCCTTGATCACTGCAGATGGCGACTGCAGCAACGAAATAAAAAGACGTCTGCTTCTTGGGAGGAAAGCAATGGCAATCCTAGGTAGCATCCTAAAGAGCAGAGACATCACCTTGCCAACTAAGGTCAGGATATTCAAAGCTATGGTTTTTCCAGTAGTGATGTATGGAAGTGAGAGCTGGACTATAAAGAAGGCTGATCGCTGCAGAATCGATGCTTTTGAGCTGTGGTGCTAGAGGAGAGTCTTGAGAGCCCCTGGAGTGCAAGGAGATCAAACCTATCCATCCTGAAAGAAATCAACCCCGAATGTTCACTGGAAGGACAGATTTTGAAGCTAAGGCTCCAGTACTTTGGCTACCTCATGAGGAGAGAGGAGTCCTTGGAAAAGTCCCTGATGTTGGGAAAGATTGAAGGCAAAAGGAAAAGAGGACGGCAGAGAACAAGATGGTTGGACAGTGTCATTGATGCAACCAATATGGATTTGACCAAACTACGGGAGGCAGGGGAAGATAGGAAGGCCTGGCGAGTTCTGGTCCATGGGGTCACGAAGAGTCAGACACAACTGAACGACTGAACAACAACAACCACATACACAGATTGGCAAGTAAAGGTGTGACCCCCCAAGGCAATTCAAGGCCAAATCCCTCCCAGCCTAGAGATACAGGATATGAGCTACTCTTAACCCCTGTTTTAACCAGGTGATAATATTGCATTTATCTCCCTGGGCTGGAGTTGATTTGATTCCTGCTCCTAATGTTGCTCCTTCTCCACTCTGGCACATCGCTTCAATTGGGTCCAGGTGGTGGTGGAGGAGATGCTCTTCAACCTGGAGGGCTGAGCCAACAGGCAGATGGCTCTGCTGGCAGGTCTTTGAGATGGGGGTGGTGGATTCTGCACAAAGAAGATGGTTGCCTTTAAACCTCATCACATGGCATTGGTGGTTGGAGTGTGGCCTCTAGGTTTCAAGTAAATATTTTTGCATAAGTGCATTCCTGCTGCAGACCACCATTGTTGCAAGCTGACAATGCAGCTTCTCTGCTGCTTGAGTAGCTAGCTTTATAGACTAGGTTAATGCAATACATCACCCATCACTCATCTAAATGTAAAGAAGTAAAAAAGGGATATGATGGAGATACCAAGAAAAGAGCCGCCCTCCCCACGTATCGAGGAGGAGGAGGAGGCACATTGTCGATACCAGAGGCCTTGACTGCAAACACTAGATAAAATCGCTTCTTTTTAAGCTGTCCCCAGTTGACTACACCTAGGTCTCATGACCTCTTTGATCCAGTTCTTACTTACTGAAAATGTGTCTCCAAAAATCATGCCCCCATGGCCAGTGGGCTTTTAAGGGGGGACAGGTAACACCCACTTAACCGGGTTCTAGCGAGGTTTCTGAGACCCAAGAGTGATGGTGGGTAGTTTTTGATCTGGTTAGAAATGTACGTTTTTTACCTGTGGCAGAAGTCTGGGGAGGCATATATAACCTGGGTTCTCTCCCCTTTTTTGTCACCATGCCACTGACTGTTGAGCTCTCGACCTTCCAGAACCTTCCTGATCAAACAAAGAGAGCCCCAGCCTTTCCCACTGCCCCGGCTATCTCTTTAAATGATGGGGTCTGGGAACTGGAGAAGGGGAGGGAATATCTTTTCCTTATTTGTTTGCAAAATGGTGTGGGGAAAGGATGAGGAGGGGTGTGTGGCGGAGGAGCCCCAGCCTTTCCCACTGCCAGGGCTGTTTGTTTAAATGCTGGGGTCTGCTTATGGGAGAAGGGGAGGGCTCCGCTCTGGAGTGCGTGAAATCTCCACTGTACGTATCTCGTCTCGCCACCATTCACCCTAGTGAGGGAGCAATAGGCGCGTACGCCAAACCTTACTCCGTGCCCGCTCACCTTCCTCTCACTGCTGCTCCTCTTGGAGGACATTTGAAGCGGGGTATGGCCGTGGGAACATTTCAGATGCAGAAAATAATAGAACGTACATGAGATCTCTGAAAACGCATCTTGCAATCACATGACCAGTGCAGAACAAAATCCAGTGTTTGTCAATCACTGCATCTTCAGTTGTGGTATAGCGCCTTTACTGAGTTTTACTAAATTTTGCCCAACTTTCAAATGGAATACATGTTTTTTTTTTTGGGGGGGTTGCATCTACCTCCCCTCCACCCCCTCCAGCCACAGGGACTAGGGTCCCCATAGAGCCAAATGGAGAGAAGGAAAGGGGTTGGGTGGCATGGCCTATGTTCCCTTGGTTTGGAGAGCTGGAGATTGAAATCCAATCATGTGCTTTGATGTAGTTTTAACACCAACCGTACTTCCTGCCCCATCAGAAGAGCGGCTGGCTGGTTTCATCTGGCCATGAAGAATCTCAACCCCTGGCAAACTACATATTTTGCCAAGAATGTACTTTTATTACAATGCTTTGATAAAGATGGCTTGCCTTCAAAATCTCAGCTTGCATTTTTTGTTTTATTAGTGACCTATAAAGGTATAACCTAGCCTAGTTTTGTAAATGTAAAGAGTGTTCTTTCTTCTTTAACAAAGGGCAGATATGTTTAAATTATCTTATCTGCTCTGGGAATCTGATCCTATACTTCCTTGTTAGAAAGGGTGGTTCCTGTCAATAGATTACAACTTTGGAGAGAAGCAGAACATTTCCTGTGTCCTGGTCTCACTCATCAGTGCTCTTTAGGATCCAGAGAATCAGGAGTTTTTAAATGTTTTTGAAGTGGCCTTCTCAAAGTATTTTATCTAAATAACTAAAGCTCATATGACACTGGGCTCTTATTTAAATCTCATTGAATCAGTGTCTACTATGGTCTAGATAGCACTGGTCATATGGATCTAGCCCTGATATCTGACTTCAGTTGACAAAAATGAAGTAACTTCCAGAACACGGCCAAACAGCCCAAAAAACTCCCAACAACTTTCAGATCCTGGCCATGAAAGCCTTCGAGAATACATCAAAGTAACTTTTTAAAATGCCTGTATTGGCCTTTCCAGTGGGGAGCTTGGTGAAAATCCAAAAACAGTGACCCAAGTCCTCTCTGTTCACTTTGCATTAATTAGCTCATGGCAGCAAAATTTATTTTGAAATAATTAAATACTTTGTGAACCCCTCTTTTTGGTTCTAAGGCTCTCTAGGGCTCCCTGTTGTCCTGGAGAATTTGGGGGGCCACCTTGGAAATGATGTGGGGCCCTTGAACTGCCAAAAAATGATGTTTAGTTGCCAGTACCAGATCTCGAGTGGTGCAAGGGATCAGGCACAAAGCCTCAGAATTTCAAACAAGAGCAGGAAACATTTAATTAATTTAAAAAAAAACATGGCAAGCTAATTATTTAACCACTTTCTTACCATATCAAGTTATGTAAATAGGATTTTGGCCAATATCTCCCCAAATTTTGGATACAGTGGAACTCCGACTTATGAGATTAATGCGTTCTGAGTGCACGCTCATAAATCACTAATCTCGTAAATTGGGCAGCAGTTTCCCATAGGAATGTATTGAAAACCAATTAATCCATTCAGGAGGGAATGGATTTCAATGCATTTTTATTGGTAACTGCTTTAAACAATGCCCGCCTTTCCCCTGCAACACGGGGGGGGGTCGGGAGAAGTGGTATGCCATGTTTAAAATGACTTTTATCCACCGAGGCAAGTGCTTGCTTCTGTAGTTAAAAGTCATTTTAAACATAGTGTGCTGCTTCTCCTGACCCCCCACCCCGTGTGGTGTGGGGCAGCAGTGTGCTACGTTTAAAATGACTTTTATCCACTGAGGATTGCCTCAGTCGATGAAAGTCATTTCAAACATTGCACACTGTGGGGAGGTTGGAAGAAGCAGCGCCCACAGAGGCAAGTGCTTGCCTCGATCGATAAAAGTCATTTGAAACATCAAACACCGCTCCCCCGTGCTGTGGGGAGGGGGGTCGGGAGAAGCGGTGCACTATGTTTAAAATGACTTTTGTCCACTGAGATAAGCGCTTGCCTCTGTGGCTAAAAGTCATTTTAAACATGGCGCACTGCTTCTCCTGTTGTCCCTACCCCCACACGTCATGGGGGAAAGACAGGTGGTTTTTAAAATGACTTTGAGCCACCAACCCAAACACTTGGGTTGGTGGCTCAACAACATCTTAAACGACCCACCACTTCTCCCCTGCTCCAACGCAACCTCCTTAGTCAGGAAAACCCTATCTAGCTTGTAAGGTGGGGGGGCAACGGAATCGTGCTCGGAAGTTGGGATTCTCAGTTGTCGGGCACGTCGGACATCGGGGTACCACTGTACTTGACACTGGAGAAAAACACTCTTATGTCTGGGGCTCACCTTGAAATATATCAGTTAGTCTTTAAGGTGCCACATTGATTTTTGCCCTAAATTAGGAAAATCAGTAAAGGTTAAGGTCAACAAAGGTTAATTGGTTTGTTCATTTGGTTTGTTCACCAAACATGGTTTGACTGTGGTTTGCATTGGGGGGCCTGGATGAGTGTGTGTTCAGAAATATCACTGTTCTGACTAAATTTTCCTAAGCTTGCTCATTTTGAAGTGCTACTTTTCAAGCGTACATACGATATTTGTTCATACATCAGATTGTGTTTCTGAATTTTCTCCCTTAAAAATACAGCTCTTTTGCATGTGCATTTTAATTTTTATTGTGTGATTCATATCACAAGCTCCAACATGAACTGATTTCCAACGGTAAATAAATTACATTTACCATCCTTTAAACTGGAAACCCAATGAACTTCTCATCCCTTTCTTTCTTATTTGCCCCAAATTTCTGGGAAATGAATGCTGTTTTACCAGATTTGTATTCAAAAAGAACCACTGTTTCACCCCTTGGTATGCATTCAGTAACCATCTATTACAAATAATAATAATACAGATATTGCTTCCTAACAGCCACTGTACACATCAAAGTAAGCCATGTATTGTTTAGTGGGTAAGTGGGTACAGAATTGTGACTTTCGAAATAAAAATCAAAAAAGTCTGAAATATTCTCCACTCCACATCGGCAAACTATCAATGTGACAGGTTGCATTTTCTTTACATATCTGGCTTGAATTCAGACTGTGGGGGGGCTTGTGAACAGCCATACAGCTAGCCATCTGCAACAAGGGGTGGTAGTGGAAGGGAGGGGCTCTCTGTAGAAACCAGGGCATGTTTTGCAATTATAACGTGAGCATTTTAGCAGACAGGCTAAACTTGATTAACTTTGTTGTCAGTGGCTTCATTGCTGTTTCTACAGATTTTATTTCTTTAAGTCAAGGCTTTCTGATGGGTTGTATTGGTTTGAGTCAGCAGAAGGATCATGTCCATTTTTAGTTTTACAAGTATGGAACTAGTTTCCTATGAGATGGCTATTTTATGTGTGTACTGTGAAAATGTCATTTCAGAGTAGATGGCTTGATGTGTTACATAATGATAACTTGAGGTGAAGGTTAAGAATATTGAATGTATTGTAGGTACAGAATGATTGAAATGCCACAAGAATGATGGCTGTTTGATGTGAACTACTGTAAGGTGTGCTTACTGACGTTACAGGCAGCTTTGTTGAAACTGTGGTGTCTTTTACATTGCCAAATAATAAATTACTTCATGGAGTTTTTTATGACTTGTGACAACAAAGGATGTATTTCTTGCCTGTATTTTACAGTGCTGTTTTTTGCTATCTTAAATCTTGTTCATCATGGCTGATCTAGTAACATCATTTACCTTGAAGAACCATACAATGTATGTCTTTATTGCTGATTGACGGATGATACCAGCTGTGCTTTGCAAAAGGTTTACATATGGCATTCCAGCTGTTTCCCTTCTTTTGCAAAAGAATTATTGCTACTTTCACAAGCAGTCAGGAAAACAAGGGTTCATTTGATTGAGCCAGGCAAATATTTATTGTGGCAGAAACCTTGTTATCAAAAACCCAGATGGTTCCATGGCCAGTTGAGGCCATGCACTGATGATAGAATTAGTTGTTTCTCCAAATTTATCTGAATCTGAGCAGACAAATAGAAATTGTCTTCCTTTCTGTCTGTTTGGTGACCTACTTAGGAGCCAGATTCCGGCCTCTTTTTTGTTTCTTCACCCTTTAGGAGTCAAACAGCTCCCCTAGCTGAGCCTAAATCTTTTTTAAAAAATTAAATCAGGATGCTCATTTGTGGAGTGGCATCTCCATAATGCATCCTCCAACACTGCTTAATTGTCTTCGTGGCGATCAGTGTATGGAAAACACTTGTGATCAAGCATAGCACGAACAAAACACCATTCATTGGCACTAATCTCATGGTGGTCAAACACACACACACACACACACAGAGAGAGAGAGAGAGAGAGAGAGAGAGAGAGAGAGAGAGAGAAGGGGTAGGTGGGAGGAAAGGAGAAAATTGCAGTCATAAGTTTTTAACAGGGCAGCCCTAGATTAAGGGCTACCTGCTAATTGCACTGTTCAAGGTTGCAAATTAGCACAGACCCAACATGCCATAATCAGCAAAAGGGAAATAGATTTTTGTTTTGTTTTTTTAAAATAGTTATTATTATTTTTATTTATTTTTTTAAAAATGGTTTCAAGTAGGATGCCAGCAATGGTGTGTGTTTCTGTCAAACACCCTCCCCTCCAATGCCTCCCTCTTCTTAGGTCTGCCTTAATGACATTCAGCTTTGAATGGTTAAAGCCTGAAACGGAATGTGTGTAATGAAAAGGTGTAGTATTACTCTCTGATTCTGCAAACGAGGGAGGGAGGGAGGGGCTGGCTGGAAGTGGTACCCAATGGGGAAGCGCTTCACTTCCCATCCGCAGAAAGAACTGCAGCACCGTCTCCCGCAGCAACGCGTCGCCCATTGGCTTCTCCCTCCGCATGTGACCAATGAAGCCCTTTCTCTCTGCCTCGTCCTTCCTCTCTTCTCCCTCCCTTCTGCCTTTCCTCTGTGTGCCGAGCACTGATAGGCTGGGCTGATGCGCAGGCAGTTTATCATCTCCATCTCCCACTGAGTCAGGGAGCTCTCCTGTCACCAGTATTGATTTCAGAGGATGGACTAAATTTCCTAGGATTTCCATTAAGAATTTTAAGAGGGGGGAGAGAAAAAAAAAGCTATAAGCACGCAGGGTAGCCAGGCAGACATGGATATGAGATGGCACTGTGAAACCGCTCAGGTAGCTTCTTCTCTCACGGCCGATGCAGAGCAAAAGCTGAGCGCTGCAGCATGCAGGGTTTAAGAGACTTCTCGGTCAAAATGGGGGAAAATGATAATAATAAAAAATATTATTTTTAAAAAAAAATCATTTGCACCAATTATTATTTTTTTAAAAAATGAAAAGCCGAACGGCTGTGATTGAAATTAGAAAATTGCCTCCTTGGAGATTTTTGCATGTCATTTAAAAGATGGAGCTCAAATTTCTGCACGCAACGTGCTTTTCAATTTCAGGATCTCTTTACGTTCAAGAAAATAGCACTTTAAACCCTGATGCTTTCTGTTTTTCTTTTATCTGCTGCTTTTTGAAAGTCACGGCTTGTGTGTGAGTGCACGTGTGTTTGTGTGTGCATGTGTATCGTTTTAATTTTTGCATGTTTGGGAAAGAGAATGAGGAAGCCAGCGCAAGTGTGAGGAATAGATAATAATTACTAGGTGGCTTTGTTGATAGTGACCTAATAATTATTGTGGCTGAAAGCAAATGCTTGTATCCGGTGTCTGCATGCATTATAGCACAATTCTGCATGTGTGTGGTATATACAATTCTGCATGTGTGTTTATTTCTGATGGCTTGTTGAACAAGAACATTGGTGAATTGCATGCAGTTTTGGTTTGGGGTGTCTTTAAAACTCTGTACAAAAAATACTGCCTTTGGTATATATTTGAATATTTTGTGAATCGTTGTATGAAAGATCATATGTGGGGGAAGGGGACCTACTGCTTTTATATTTGTTTAAAAGATGGTTATCTCTGTAGTCGGAGAGTTTAGGATTGGGTACAGAAAATTTGTTTGTTTATCCCTAGGTGGAAATGTCAGTAATAAACTCCCAACACATCTATTTTAAAGTATTTTATTAAGCCTAGTATTGCTGTCCACCCCATCTACAAAATACCAAGCATCAGATATGTTCAGAATTTCTCTCTCTCTCTCTCTCTCTCTCTCTCTCTCTCTCTCTCTCTCTCTCTCTCTCTCTCTGTGTGTGTGTGTGTGTGTGTGTGTGTGTGTGTGTGTGTGTGTGTGTGTGTGTGTGTGTTGACCACCAGGAGATTGATGCCTTCCTTTCATGGTCCTTATTCACAACAACAAGAAGGAAAGGGTCGTGACACAATTCACAGCCTGGGTGTGACATGGGAGGGACAGGAAGACCATTATCGGGAGGGGAGAGAGAGAGGACAACAGAGGAGGGTGAATAAGGCAATAGATTTATTAAGATGGATGAAGCGGAACGGAAGGCTTAACACAGTGATAGTAATTGGTAGGTTTTTCTCTTCAAGCCTTTTGTTCCGAAAGGAACCCCCCCCCTCAATAAAAAGATTTGTAATCACCCTCCCCACCCCCAAAATAAAAGTATAATCACTAGGACGTCTTAGACTTTCTTAATCACCAGCAGTAATTCTTATGCCAGGACCTTTGTGTTGTTGTCCTGTTGTTGTTGTTTTGGCATTCTGGGGGAGTGAAGGTTGACATTCTGTTGTGGTTCCTTGCAATGCTAGACTTTTACAAAGTTTCTGTCTGAAATGGTGTAGAAGCTGCAGGCGTTGTGATCTGTGCAATCCGTGTCCTGGCAACAGGCAGGAGTGTTCCATGCAAATAAGTTAATTTTGAAGTTGGATTGTCTGAAGGCAGTTCTTTTGGCCATATGTGGCACGCTGAGGCAACCTGGTGACTTAGGAATCTGATCATTACCATTATTACTCTCAGTGTGTTTATTACTATTTCCATATGGTATAGGATGCACAGCAAATCTGTCTAGAAATGTAGGCAAGGATGCGTAGCAGCAGAGAATGTTGCTTTTCCTAGCTCAAGTTTCCTAACAGCTTTTCTGTTCTGTATCTGTATCTTCAGCATCATAGATAACTTAACACAACCTTCCTTAGCAGAGGCTAAGAGGTTGAACCACCATGGGAATTAACCCCCCCTTCCCAACTCTCCCATCATACTAATAATCTGTGCAGTTTAACACACAGTTAATTGACAGGGCAACCTGAAGACTGGCCTACATTTGTAAAGGTAGTGTTTGGGGAGGAGGGGGAAGGGAATTAGACTGCTTCTTAATGAGATAATTCATACTTTTAACTCCAAACAGTTTTGAGCAGAGCTTGGCAGAAGCCTTCATGCAACTGCATCCTGTAGATGCGTGAGATCACTGTACGTTTATAAGTATCCTTTCCTTCCCAGAAAAGGATAAAATACTCCCAGCCGACAGAAAGCTAGTGTGCAAGAGAAACATGGTTAAGTGTAGCTTTTCCACCCTGGCATGTTAGTTTTCTATTTATGAAGAGCTTCTCCTGCTTCTTTGCCCAAGCAGCATTCATATATTACTACAGCTTTTAGCACTCCTGAAAGAACACAGTAATTCTGTTAGATGTGGGAGAAACTTTTATGGAAACACTAATTCCAATCCTCACTGCAGTTTTAACTGGATTCAGCCAGAAAGTGTGCCAGTGTTATTGAGGGGGAATGCTGGTTTCATGTACTCTATACTTTGTTTTTGTTGCATAGAGTGGCCAACTGGAATTTGTACTCAGTGGTGTACTCAACAGAGAGAGAGAGAGAGAGAGAGAGAGAGAGAGAGAGAGAGAGAGAGAGAGAGAGAGAGAGCCAAATGGTGCTTTCCATCTTGCATAGCATAGGAAGAAGATCAAAAGGTACCTTGTCCAGAGTTGGACTTTTGTATCTTCTTGCTATGATCCACTTTGGCTATCGGCTCTAGGTTCTCAGGCAGGATTCCATCAAAACCCTACCTGGAGGTCCGTGGTATGCCTTGGCCGTCTCCCATCCGAGAACTAATCAGTGTGATCCTGCTTAACGTCCAAAGGTTAGGTGAGATTTGCTATGTGCAGGATGGTGTGACACTTTGTAGAAGACCCCCCTTAAGAGATGTCATTCGTGAACCAAGACTCCTCTTTTCCAAAATGTGTTCGTTGAATAGGTTTTGTCATTATGTTTCTACCATATCTTATTTGTGTTGTTGTGGGACTATATTATGTTAATGCCATTGTTACTTTTGCTGTTTTATTTTGCAATTCATGTGGGATAGTTTATTGGTCGCCTTGTGTTGACTGAGGAAAGTCGAGGGAAAGTTGGGCAGTCAACAAGTATAAAATAAATATAAATAAATAAATAAATTGTTTAACTATGAGGAAGAAAGACAGGATGCAAGTCATTTACATAAGTATAAAATGCATTACATTTTTTTGCAAAAAGGTGTTTGCCAAGTTTAGTCCTACTCCTTTTTAGCAATATGTTGAAGATCACTTGAGAGCCCATTAACAATGTCTTGAACAGGTGAGAACAAAAACAGAGGAAAAGAAAAACAAGAATATTGTGTCATCTTTACCACCAAATACTGTTACATAGTAAGTCACAGTTAGAGCAGACTAATTTGAATCAGTGGAACATACAGAGGAACCACTGAAATCCTATTGATTTAGTCAATAAACTCTAATTTAATGTACAAAGCTAAGCAACAGGATTGTGGCCACAGATTTATTTCAGTGGGTTACAGTCCATGCCCAGGTTGTATGCTACAGCTGCTTCTATCTTTCCTTCTAGTTTACACAGTAGTGAACTATTATGTAGACCAGCGAAGAGCTAGCAGATTTTTGATCCATTATCATCTCAGAGGATTCAAGTCATTATGGTCATGGATGTCAAACTGGTGTCAGACCTTGCTTCTAGCCATGGAACATACAATGTGACCTTGATCAAGTCATAAGTCACAGGATGAACTATCTAACGGGGCTAATAATTTTTTATTTATATTGTGCCCTGCACCAGAGCGCAGAAGATTGTTATGAAGAGAAACAGGAGTGTATGTTTGCTGTTCTTCTCCAAGGAGAGGATCACAGAGGCATTTTTGTTAAACAGGGTGCAATAATTGGGTGGTGGGATGTTTAATACTTAAGATATACTGTAATGCTTTTCTCCCCCTTGCTTTGCAATTCTGGTTGGTTTGTTAAATTTTTGTGCTCTGCTGGTTGCTACAAAATTGAAGTAAAACACAACCTGACCTCACATTTATTTACCATTAGCTTGATTCATAAGTTTTGTTAAGCCAAAACGCTCATGACAGCCAAGTACGAGTACTTACACATGGCTGCTGGTGGATTTGGTATTACTGTATCCCCAAAATGAACAGGGTGCATCATGACTTTGCCTTCTCTTGTGAGTGTTCCCATGCCAGTATTCCTTGCTTCACACTGTTTTTTCTTGAATTTTTTCAATGGTCTGATAACAGAGATAGGTGAGAAATTCATTCCAGCTTTTTTTTTTCTTTTAAGAGGAAAAAGAAAGATTTATCCAAATTAATTGTCCAGAGCCTTTGTGCTAGGTTTGCCCTGATACTCATCTCAAGGGAAATGTCAACATCGATGTGTATGTCGAAGAAAGTGTACATCGTAAGAGTGCCACCAAACCAACCTGACTTATGGCAATTCTCCCAGGGTTTTGTAGGTGCAAAGTACTCACAACTGGTTTATCTATCCATCTTTCTAAGGATCATGGACACTTGTGCAAGGCAGCAAAGGCATGTAACCCTACCAGGCACACATGTTCTAGCTAAGTTTGACCAATCCTTCTCCTTAGAGGCACAATGGGGATGCAAACTCCTTTGCCCTGGCTTTGGGGCCAGAGGCTCAAGCTCACTGAGTTGTGCCAAAGCAAATATAAAACCTCAATGTTTTAGGAATGCACTAGCAAAACTGCATTATACCAAGATGTTCTTTTAAAAGTGAAAGAAAGAAATTTGAGATTTTATTTGGTAAAAATGCTTAGTGTGCTTATGTGAAAACAAAACAAAACAAAAGCTGATTGTGTATGTGAGTTTTCTAATGTGTTAACACTCTTTTATTTTGTCTGTGAAGATTCTCAGTTGTCCAGGTGAGTTTATCTGGAAGTTGAGTCATGGCAACTGGACTTCTTTTCTTGTGAGATAGAAATGTTTCACTGCTCATCCAAACACTTTCGTCAGTCTGAGGAAAGCTAGTTGCGAGTCCTCCATTTTATAGTTCACTTTGACCTCATGTCACCTTGCTCTGAAATAGGCTCATAAGATGGACAGGGGCCTGAAGAGGCTCATTAGGTGGACGATAATCTCAATAGGCTCATTATGTGGACAATGTCCTAAGATGAATGAAAGTCCCAATTTTTTAACCATCCCAACACCCATAAAGTATGAGTCATTAGCCAGGGCCTTGCTGGTTTATTTTAACTCTTTTATTTTGTCTGTTACAATACTGTAATGACATATTTTCTAGACATAGCACAATGTTCAAGTCCAGACTTTCATCGGTACATATTTGCATCCAACTAAGAAAGGATGCAATTTCTTTTTAGAAACGCCATTTTAAACTTAAGACTTCCGCCCACCTGTGTTTGTTTCAGGAAAGAAATAGAGGTCTATAAATTACATTTTTTTCTTGAGCAAAAAATGACCTGTACAAGATTGAAATATTTCGGGGTAAACACTCTTTGTGTGCATGAGAACTACAAGTCTGCTGGTTCTACTTCTTTGGAAGGTCAACATCTTGCTCTCTGGGTTGATTGAATCTCCCTACCTCTCTGGAGCCTCCTCCTCCTGCTGCTGGTTTCTTTTCCCTCCAGGTTGGCTCTGTCCCAAGATGAATGGCCAAGTACAGTAGGATTCCAGTATCCGCTGGGGATTGGTTCAAGGCCTTCCCGTGGATAATGAAAACCGTGGATAAGAAAGAACGCCTACCCACCCACCTCCAAACTGCTGTTTCCTGACAGTAGCTTGCTTTATGACTGCTGTTTTGAGACAGGAGCTTGCTTTATGGCTGCTGTTTGTGAGAGTAGCTTGCTTTACAAATGCTATTTGTGACAATAGCTTGCTTTACAGCTGCTGTTTGTGACAATAGCTTGCTTTGTGGCTGCGGAATTATTTAATTTTTTTTCCTCTGCCAACCGTGGATAACTGAATCAGTGGATAATGAATCAGTGGATACGGGGACCTAATATATTTTGTTTTTCTGTGCTCACCTCACCCAGCATTGCATCTCATTACCCAGTGACTTTCTTGAAGCCTGAAAAGAATCCGGACTCTTCCAGTAGGTCGCTTGGCTTCTGTATGCCCAAGGCATACTGTACAATACTTGGCTTTGCCTTGGTTGACCCACTCCCTCCTATGATCTTCCTTCTCTTTTGTAGCTGCCTGGCAAGTATTTCAGATGCAGGCTGATGTAGGTCTTTTGTGGAGCTTTGGTCAGCTTTGAGTTTAGAGAGGAATTGCCTTGGCTGACATGTTTTTATTCAGCAAACTTAGCAAGGACAGCCCTGTCCTTAGATAAAACAAAGACATTGGCTCACATGGCAAATCCTATCCCTTAATCCAATCTTGGAGATGCCTCTCTGCCGTACAGCTAGATTTAAAGACTTTAAAATTTAATATGAACATCCCAGCCAGCACGATGAGATCTGTAGTCCAAAAAGTGTGTGTTATTTTGTGTCTATATGTGGAAGGGCAGAAGTGTTTTCGTGCTGTTTACCCCAGGTCATGAAATTTGTTGGTCCTACTCCTATTTTTTGACTGCCTGGAAGCACCAATGGTGGCATAGACCAATGCTAATTCTATATATTTCCTTAACTGAATTTATTTGATATTTGCTTACTGGCTTTCAGAAGACAGGTGCATTATTGTACGATAGTTTCAGAATTCCCTACGGGTACAATGGCTAGTTTATCTTAGACATGTAATACTGTACCACTACCACCCTCAAAAATACCCACAACCCAATACCTTTGTCAAGTTTGTCTTAAGTTTAATTTTCTTTATATAATTTTAAAACAAAGACCTTGTTACCTGCCTTGGATCTTTGGGGACAAGGTGTTTTTTTAAAAAAATTGGGAAGAATAAAGAGATGTTTCCAGTAGTGACTGAGGATTTGGGATGCTGTACGAGTGACATTTTCAAAATGGCATTGTATTGTATTGCTGGGAGAATTCCGTTTGGGGTTGGGGAGGTGAAGAACTGCTTGCTTTGTTCAGAGTGTCTTTCTTTTTCAAAGGAAGAAAAGAAATCCCCCTTAGATTTTTGGTGAAATGCTGAGGTGATCATGCCTGACCCCGGCTCAAAGAGAAAACTTCTGACATATTTCCTTGTTGAGAAAGCAGACATCCGTGAGGCATGGTGCAAGAGCAAGGCTGTATAGGTCTTCCTTTTGGGAAACTGGTGGTGTGAGATTTGGATAGATGCACCCAAAAGGGACAGCACTCCGAAATAATTGCCCTATTCTCCTTTGCAATACTACCCTTACAACTAGAGATGAGTGTTTCATTTCGGAAGGGGACTGGTTCCAAAATGAAACATTTCAGCACAGCTGGTGCTCGGAACCCAGTTCCACCCTCCGGAACAAAATCAACCACTGTCTTACCTTGCTGTAGTTCGTGCTGTGTGAAATTTCCACCAGGATGCAGCCTCCGATGCGTCATCTTTCCCTCTCACTGGCACTGGCCAATCAGACCGGGAGACGGGATGGTGCATGTCCTTACACAGCTCCTAATTGGCCAGCACCAGGGAAAGGGAAAGTTGACACATTGGAGGCAGCTTCCTGGTTGGAATTTTGCTCAGCGCCAAGTACAGCAAGGTACGACAGTGGTTGATTTTGTTTCAGAGGGGACGGACTGTGTTCTGAGCAGCAGCTGTGCTGGTGTGTTTCGTTTCAGAACCAATACCCTTCCAAAATGAAACACCCATCTCTACTTACAACCTTTCTGATGTTTTCCACACATTTCAAGGTGTCTTGTTTAGAAGGGTTCCCCCACACACACACTGAAGATGATGTTTCTCTCCCAAAGCTTGAAAGGCAAACAGAACCACCAACTGAAAACTACAACAAAATTTTACAGTATGGCAGGTTTCTGTCCAGGCTGCTCATGGGCCTTTCCTCTGTTTCTCCAGGCCTTCCTCTCACTCCTACTCTGTCCTGGTTTTCTGTTCTTTGTTGTTTGTTGCCTTCTGGGATCCGTGCACCTCATCAGCCCTCACTGGGCTGTTTGGTGTACAATTTCTATTCCTGCAGTCTTCCCATGAGATGGTTTGTTTGTGTTTGATAAAGGTATCTTGACAGATACTGCCTTCCTGAGTGAGGATGGGACTGTTCTGTCTACATAAGGATTGACCGTGATGTGACCATGCACGTTTCAACCGGGCAGGTGGCGGAAAGGTGGTCTGAAGCAAAACCCTTGCTGGAAGAAGGGTGGGTGAATGCAAATGAAGACACTGAGCCTTTGAACTTGTTCAATAAAAGTTTATCTCATGCAAAGACGACAACATCTATTCTTTCAACGGACTCAACTGAGGAGGCGGGCGGCGGTGGGGGCAAGCCTTACACATGGTCAAATAAGAACATGAGAATATAAGAAGAGCCATGCTGGATCAGGCCAAAGGCCCATCTACTCCACCTTCCTGTATCTCACAGTGGCCCCACCAAATGTGTCTGGAAGTGCACGAGACTAGATATATGTCTCCTGATACCACCCCCCTGCATCTGGTGCTTGAAGTACTGTACCCTGGTTTTAAGACTGTAGATGACACATCTCCATCATGGTTTGTCATCTGTGATGGACTTTTCCTCCAGGAATCTGTCCAATCCCCTTTTGAAGGCATCCAGGCCAGATACCATCACCACATCCTGTGACAGGGAGTTCCACAGACTAACAACACGCTGGGTGAAATATTTTCTTTTGTCTGTTCTCACTATTCTCCCCCTTGCTGGGGTGGATGTGGGGTCTTTTATTTTTAAAAATCAATATTGCAAAGCTCAGAAAGTATATCTGTTAACTAATAAATCAAACTGTTCAGGAATGGAACACTAATCACAAAATACCAGTGTTTTTAACTGGAGGAGGAAGTTAGGTGCCTAGCGAGCTTTCTGGTCTGTGCTTTGTAACTGCTTCATTTGAGTAGGTTTAGAAGAGGTTGCTGTGCTAGTCTGTGCTAGCACATCAAGCAAAAACAAAAGAAAAATAAACAATAAAGAAGACCCCCAAAAAAGTCTGAAAAAGAGGAAAGGGCCACAGCAATTTTGCCTTTATTTGTTTTTCATTGTTCTTTTTTGTTTGCCTAATGTGGTCCATTCATGGTATCAGTGGAATGAATCTCACAGTGAATTCGTGTATACATGACCTTTAGTTAATCTGAATTAATAATTTGAGAGTGATTGCCCATGGAGGTGATTTTGATTTGCATACTGGCTTTTAAGATCAGGATTTAGAGGGGGGAACCCAAACTTTAGTTACAGTTCCGTTCTATTTGGTAATATTGTCATTTGTCTGTTGCAGTTTGTTTTTTTTTTTTCCTGGAAGGCAGGGGGAGAGGGAAATACAAGTGACTGGCATAAAATTATAGTAAGAGGAGGAGAAAATGAGACCAGAGCACTCATATTCTGTGTTCTAGCTCTTGGGACCAAGCATGTTCAGTGGAACTGAACTAAATTGGCTGCATACAATTCATCATCACCTTTCTTAGCCTTTTAAAATTCCATGGCCAGAATCCAAAGTACTAATTTAGCCCTGCTGAAAAGACTGTGGTTGCAGAGTAAAATATTTGACCATAATCCTGAGTGTTTCTCTGTGGCTAAACTGAAGTGTCTCCTTCCAAAATGGCTCCACTATGTTCCAGCTGTGGGCTGGTGGTACAGTATGTTTGATTTTTGCTACCTGTTTACTTTAAACAAGAGACACACCATATGACAAATTTGCTGTGTGTGTGTGTGTGTGTGTGTGGGAGAGAGAGAGATGGGGGTAGTTACTTCACGTCCTTCCTCGAGCTGAGGTGAACTTGCCTCCGTGTTGAAATCGGTTTTCAACATGGATCAAGAAGTGGATTGAAAAGATTCCCGAGCTCCAGGACGGGAATCTCTCACCCCGCTTGGAGCGCAGTTCAGGGGGCATGGTCGGGGTGAACTCGGATTGACCCCACAAGAACATGAGGTTCCATTCCTTCGAACTCGGATTGACCCCACAAGGACGTGAGGTTCCGTTCCTTCAAACTCGGATTGACCCCACAAGGACATGAGGTTACGTTCCTTCGAACCGGTCTCCAGCGGGGCCGCAAACTGCAGCGAGAGGGACGTGAAGTATCAGCCAGAGAGAGTCCAGCATCCAAAGAGAGGTGTTGCAAGGCTTCAAGGTCACAGTTCAGTAAACATCATTGGGGAATTCTAAGGAGGATCTTGTTTCCTAAACCCAAAGGAAAGAACTTGAGATGTTTTTTAAAAAAACAACCTTGACTGTTAGGAAAAGCACAACCTGACAGATTTGCACAACCAACCCAAGAGCTCTGAGTGCCTAGCTTTTATCCATTTGGACAACCCATTTCACGCTGGTGAAGCATCATGCTTCCCTGGTGTCGTTCTGCTTGTCCATAGCCTGAGTGGAAAGGAGGAACCTTTTCTGTACAAATGAAAATGGCCTCCAATACAAGTGAGGAGAATAGTGTAAGCAAATTTTGACCTTCGTTTTGAATGCTTCTTGATTCAACCATGTTTCTGTTGCTGAACGAGATTAGCCACCTGGTCTTCCTCATCTTTAAGCACTGTATGATAGGCATGTAGAACATGTTTTCCCGCTGGCCCAGAACAGTTACAAGTGGCCACAGTATCAAGAAAGGAAAAATACATAAGTGAAAAACAATCCATGGAATGTAATATAAGGTGCAAATAAATGAAAATTGCTCATTGACTAAAATAAAAAGAGTGAGAGAAGAATACCTGCTTATACCTTTCTAGATCTGTACATGGGGTACCCAGTGTGGTGTAATGGAGAAAGTAATGAACTACGACTCAGAAGACCTGGGTTCAGTTCCCCAGCTCGGCCATAGAAACCCATGAGGGTGGAGTGGGAATGGAACTGATAAAACCATTTCTTAAATATCTTACTTATCTGGAAAAATTGTATTGGGGTTCCTATAAGTCAGTTCTGACTTGATGCCATATAGCAACAAATCTGGACATAGCAATAGAGTAGATAGAGAATGAGAAACAGAAAGAGATTATAGAATGGCATTGCTTCCAACTAGATAATACACTTGCAGAAAAATGGAAAATAATTGATCTAACTCACTGTTTGCAACTATGTATAATTAAAAACCACACACATGGCTGAGGATCAAATAGAGGTAATGGAAGACATTTACGTGGTCACGGTGTCTCCCCCCCACACACACACCTCCATAAGTTGCATAAAGCAGCCTTTGTTTTCTGCTTCCTTACTGAGAGTCCAACACAGGCTTAATTTATAAGTCTAATTTCTAACCCCTGTACATCTGAGAAAATATGAACTGAAACGCATATAATAATAAGAAATGCATATTTCTCCTAACATCTAGCTTGGCCCTCTGTGACCATCATAACAGCTATTTGTCTCCATTTCCTGTTGCTTATGCCCCTCCCATCAGATGAGTCAAGTACTAAATTTGAACTTGGGTAGCAGCTTTCTCTTCTAAAATGAACATACAGCTTCTAATTGAACAGAAGATCTCCATCTGCACAAAACCACCTGGGGCGCTTAATCGCAACTGCTTTGGTAGGAGTCCAGAATGCTAGCTTCAATGTATTTTTCTGTGTGCTTCTGTTTTTGTTGATGCAATCACTGCACAAGACAAGGTCAACATTTGCCTTTTGAATCCCCCTCCCTTTTAAACAAACAAGCAGGAAAGCATTTATTTATTTATTTATTTATTTATTTATTTATTTATTTATTTATTTATTTATTTATTTATTTATTTATGATACTGCCTGCTTAGTACAAAGCACTATTCGGGAGGTATAGATTAGTGTAATGAACTGAGTACTGTCTTTGGTGCAAGAAGGCCAGAGTTTAATTATAGACTACTTTAGTAATCCAATTTTTATAATATTTATATGACTTAATCTGAGCCATGTTTCCTGAACTGAATGTTAGATTAGTAAAAGGCATTTCTCCATGTGGATGTTGAGTAGGAACATGAAGGCATGTGCTGGAACTTGAGGCATCTCAACATGGCAAGACTATGATTTGAGAATTCGCTAACATCTTTGGAAAAATCTCTCTGCCACCAAGACACCCAGTTACACAATGATGCTGCATGTTTTTGCTGCCTGTGGTTTTGATAAATCCGCAAAATTCATACTAGTTTTGTGGAAAGCTATTGCCTACATGTGAAACTCGAATGTTGTTTCCCCTCTGTTAGGTGCAAGGCATGGTCATATTATGCAAGAAAGAAAGAAAGAAAGAAAGAAAGAAAGAAAGAAAGAAAGAAAGAAAGAAAGAAAGAAAGAAAGAAAGAACAGGCTGATTGCCCACAAAGATGCAACAAACCCATCTACCGCTAATACTTTTGCTGAAACAAGGCAGTAGTAGTTCATGATTTTCTGTTTTGTACGTTTTCCAGAAACATGCTAAATCCCACCCATCCCCATTTTTCCACCAGACTGAGAGAAAAATGTTATAGAAGATGCACTGGATTCAAATTGCAATTAAGTACAGCTTTAAAAACGAAAACAGGTTCATTTCACACAGAAATGTGATGCAGCAGACTTTCACATGTGAAACTGACACCAACTGAAAATAGACCCATTGGTTAATGTTAGACTTCAGATCTTTGCACAGTCTCAAGGCTCCCTAGATTAGAGACAATGGCTTTTTGTTGTTTTGTCCTCTTTTTAGGAAGAAATAGTCAGCAGGAAAGAGGCATTGAGCAAGAAGCATTGGGTTTGAATGAAAGATGTGTTGTGGGGGGCACTCATCATTTTTGTGGTCTGTACCTCTTAAGACTGCATTAAAGCATATCTGCTCCCTGTGGATTTATTAAGAGGGGCACACCTTTTATAGTATCCAGTGCTGAACAGAGAGAATGTAGTGAGAATTGAGCCTCAGAGGTATGTGTGCACTGAAAGAAAGGCAATCATTGGTTTTCCTTGATTTTGTCTCCTCCATCCTAGAAAAGATAATTCCATCCACATTTCTATTTGAACATAGCAGTTTTATTACAAGAAGTACTTTTTGCCTCCAAGAAAGCCCTACTGGGTCAAACTAAAGGATTATCTAGCCCAGTGTATCCTATTTCCAGTAGCAGCCCCCCAAATGCCTCTACAAAGCTGATCAGCAAGGCAGCTGGTTATTCAGTGGAACTGTATTTTTGATTCCTGTGGTCCCATACAGCTAGTAGCTTTAACGTCCATGGATTGTTTTCCACCAGTACCACCTCCCCTTTTTGTTTGTGGCCTTGATATCTTCTGGAAGCAGACCCCATGGCTCTCTTTGAATTTTCACTAAGCAGGAAGTCCCATCAACCTAGCAATGCAGGCTGACCAGCCTCCTGTTGTACAAACAGAAGGTCGTTTTTTTTTTTACCATGGACATCACTTTATGCACAACAGCACACTTGTGCAGGTAGCTGTGCCCTGTGTTCCTATGGCACTTGGTAGAAGCTCAATAGAAAACCGGGTGTGTTTGCTATGAAGAAGTGACACCTTACTTCTGACCCGAGTACCCTAATGTTCAAGTTCAGTGTGTGTCCCTGGGTTTTAGTATTATTGGAAAGAGGCCAGCCTTCTACACTTCTGTCACATCATGCATAATTCTATGCATTTTGATCCTTGTCCCGGAGCTGAGCAAGCCCTCTGTGTTGCAACTTTTCCTGAAAAAGAAGTATTGTTCCCTTTCCTGGCTAACATTGGTTGCTCTCTTCTGCAAGATCTCTAGCTCTACAGTATACACATGTGGTTGCGTCATTGGCCTTAGGAGTTGGGTAGTTGTACAGTACAGTATTTTCAATTCCATTCTTAATGATCCCTGAAATGGGATTTGCTATTTCTTTACAGCTGCCACTCGCTGGGTCAATGTTTTCATTTTACTATCTCCATCACCACCAAATCTCTTTACCGGTCATGATAGAAAAATGTGACCGTCAGTGTGAAAAAGGTGGACAGAAGCCAGACACAAGCTGGCTCAACTTTGATTCCAGGTTCCTGCTGTTCTCTGCCTTACACATCCTCAGTCCTCTTTACTCTTTCATTTGACACTTGTATTAAATGCTGCAAATCCCTCCCTTCTTTTTAGTTCTCTTCCTGTGAAACATAGGTCCATGCCTATGTTCACTAGATGGATACCCACCAAATGGTAGACCGCTTATAGAAAGACAACCAAACGGTGAACAGATCCTTGATGAACAAGTACAGTTTGAATTATCTATTGTTAGTCCCTTAATGTTGGAGGACATGTCCATCTTCCTTTGTCTTTCTTTATTAGTATCAGGGCATTGCGCAATATGCATGTATATGAAATACAGATAAAGTACAGACAAATTTAATTGTTAAAAAGATTGGACTACCCTGTATTTCTGACCAGAATTAGGCTACTTCAATAGCGGTATCTCAGGTATTCACTCGATCTTCTTTTGTACCCATGGTGGGGCATAAATTTCTTGCACCCAATTGCTGCATTGATTGAATTTCTCCACAGTCACAGAAAGTGTGCCCTGTTGGCGAGTGGCTCCATTTTACTCGATTGTTCTTTGATCTTCCCACTTCACTTCAAAGCCAGATGGTCCAGCCAGAATCTTGTCCTGGTGGGAGACACTTTTCAGCCTTCATCTGTTTGGCAAGGTGTCTTGTTTTTGCTTACCATAGATTAAGCCTAGCCTCTTCTGGATCAATATTTAGAGCTAGAGATGTGCACAAAAAGTTTACCCTAAAAGTACTGTATATACTCGAATATAAGTCTAGTTTTTCAGCCCTAATTTTGGGCTGAAAACAGGAGCCCTCAACTTATATTCGGGTCAATAGTTTTGGCCACCGAGGCAAGTGCTTGGGTCGGTGGCTAAAGGTCATTTTAAACATCGTGCACTGCTTCTCCTGAACCCCCCTCTGCATCACGGGGGAACGGCATGCGGTGTTTAAAATGACTTTTAGCCACCGAGGCAAGCGCTTGCCTCGGTGGCTAAAAGTCAGTTTAAACATCACACACCTCTCCCCCAGCTCACAAAGGAGGAGCTGCCAGGCCCTGCTGCATTTTCCACCCTTGAGTTATACTCGAGTCAATAAATTTCCCCAGTTTTGGGGGTTAAATTAAAGGCCTCGACTTACACTCGAGTATATATGGTACTTCATCTAGGGTAGTGATTTCCAACCTATTTCAAGTAGCATTCCCCCTTTTAGTATAACGACCTAACCTAGCCACCATCGCCCCGACATATTTGCCTAAGAAGGCATTTTTAATAGGGTAAAGTTATCCCTTTTGAGAAACTAGAGGCTTCTCCCCTTCTATTTCCTGTTCCTCATGCATACACATAAATACTAACAAACCACAGACACAAGAAGATTGGACATATTTCATCACAGTGTAAGAGGCTTTCTAGAGCGAAAAATAAACCTCCATTCAGGTTGAGTGGTGTTGATGTCTGAGGTGATGGCTAGACCTTCAGATAATAGCAACTGATTACAATAAATACAATTAAAACAGGATTTTAAAAGGATATGTTTCTGCTATTTTGTGTTGTTTTAATCTCTTGGGTGCTATTCAAAAAGAAGTGAGAGATGTTGTGTGTGTTTTGTGGCCTGTGGTCAGCACAGCCGTTTGTTTGTTTGTTTTTTAATTGATATGGAGGCTTTCCCCTTA
Organism: Phrynocephalus forsythii; assembly: GCA_029282475.1. Classification (NCBI taxonomy): domain Eukaryota; kingdom Metazoa; phylum Chordata; class Lepidosauria; order Squamata; family Agamidae; genus Phrynocephalus; species Phrynocephalus forsythii. The sequence continues at coordinate 131,136,198 of JAPFRF010000002.1, read as the reverse complement.
GAGGGTGAACAATAAGTCAAAAGCTGTGTCAGACCCTTATTTATTACACAGTAGAAATTGTTTTCTCTGGGCAATTCTACACTCTGGCGCTTGAATAATGGCATCTGAAAGTTAACCAAAGCATTGCAGGTTTTCTCTCTGGGGTAAGAACAATGGCCAAAATATAGAAATGACCTTTGCAAAATGACTCCCCTGTAAAAGGATTAGTAGCAATAGTCTTCCTTCCCAAAGACTGTTCCTTGGAGATGAATGAGAAAAATTATTTCTCAAATCAGAATTTATATTATCCTGGCTTGATGTTCATGGCAGCCAAAGAGAGCCAGTCTGAATATAGGTGGGTTTTTTTCCTCCAGTGTCTGTATGTGAAACCACCACCTCCACCACCACCCCGGCCACCACGTTGGCATCACCAATGAAGAAACAAAACATAACAGACACAAATATGGTCTATTCCCAGTCCTGAAACACCCTAGGAACAGCAGAAAGGTTTTAACAAGGTCTCCAAAACCGGAATATATATACAGTGGTACCTTGACTTACGAATTTAATTCGTTCCAAATGCATGCTCTTAAGTCAAACTACTCTTAAGTCAAGGTACCTATCTAAAAAATTGGAAACCTTACTTAAAAATAAAAAAATGGGAAAAATGTAAGTTGAGCAGACCATATCTAAAATTTGTAAGGCAGCAGTTAAATTGCCAACAGTTTTCCACTCTTAAGTCAAATTGTTCTTAAGTCGAGCTGCTCTTAAGTTGGGGTACCACTGTATATAATTTGCATTTATGGGCAAACACTGGTGGGGCCTGTGGAAAACAAGGCACAAGGTTAAGAATTATTCTTGCAGAAGGAAAAGAAAACAGGGATACCTCCTCATTTTTCAATAAAATAGCTTATTTTCGCCAGGTTCATAATTATATTTGTAAATACTGTAATATAGATTTCATTTCATGGTAGATTAGCAGTTGATTTTGCTGAGGCAAGCCCCTTGTCATGTTTCAGAGTTTTGAATTTTTGATTTTAAAAAATATGCGGTGTAGAAGAAATCCACAGACAGGGATAGGTTCAAGTTCTCCAGGTATTCCAGCCATTTCCTATTGACTGAGACATTGCTTGAAATCACAACCTTTTATGTACTGCTTTCCTTACTGCACACGTTCTAGCAACAAACTGAACAGATCAATAGCAGCAAAAAAACTGCTACCAACTGACAAAAGAAAGGGATAGAATACTCAACTTTGAGTATCAACAGCAGGAAGGAACAATTGGTTAGTGCTGGAATGGCAGACAACCAGCCCAGCCCAGGAAAGTTCCTCCCAGGCAGCATGTAAAGTTGTAAATAAAACTCCACCATGTCAAGACTAAAGAGATGGCCCATAATTGCATAGTCTAAAAACCTGGAGTGATATGGTTTTTAATAGACCTTTTTGATTGATATATACTGAAATGTAAATACAGATCAATACAGATAGTAATCTTATATTAGCTTTCTAAAGTATTTGACAGTGCCTGGATTTCAGTTGCATAGCTGAATATGAATAATGTGAAATGTTAGAAGCCATATACAACATTGTGGAAGAGGGAAGTAATACGATCTTTTAGAAAACCATGAACCACACAGTCAGTTGCACAAGCCAGCTGCCTGTGTATAAATCCTGCACTTCTACAGATACAACTTTGCATTAGAGCAACTTGAATAGGATGTCAGCCAACTTGTCATAAAATGTGTAATCTAATAGCCAAAAAAATGGATATTATTTCACATTTAAAGTGGAACTATTTTAAAACACCATGTATGTTGACTTCTTCTTTTGTGCTGTACAGTATCAGATAATTTTGCAGGCTCATTGTCTCATTTGAAAGGATATTCAGAGAACTAGCAAGTTAGCAGTGGTGGTGATTTTCGCAGACAGAAAGCCAAATCCTTACAATGATAAATGAACCTGATTCCATAAGATGCCAGCAAAACTCTAGCAAGGCCATCTTGCGGCATGGAAGCTTCTGCTAATTCTGTGGTTTGATCCACGTTTCATGCCTCCCATCTGATAGATATAATCCTGAGATGCTTCTGGAAGGCACCAAATAATTAAACCTTGCCAGAGATTGTACTACAAAAGCAGCTGATCTGCAAGTAAAGTGCAATACACAGCCTGGCATGTGCCAGCCATCCCCTAAAATCTGTGCAACAAGATGATCTGTGGCTTTGGAAAGTCTCCATTTGCTGAGACCATGCGAAGCCACGCTATTGACGAAATGTTTGGAGCCTGGCAGAAGCCACATGCCATTCCAAAGCAGCTGGTGAAAGTGGTGGCAGGGGAAAGCTGTTTGCTTACCCAAGTACCCGCTCCAAAATGATAATAGGAATTAGGATAGGAAGGACCTACAGTAAGAGCTGGATGTGGCTACAATCCACCTAGAATCATAGAACCATCGAGTTGGAAGAGACCTCAAGGGCCATCCATTCCAACCCCCTGCCATGCAGGAACCCCCATCACAGTATTTCCGACTGATGGCCATCCAGCTCCTGCTTAAAAACCTCCAAAGAAGGAGACTCCACCACCCTCCGTGGCAGCATATTCCACTGCCGAACAGCCCTGTCATGAAGTTCTTCCTAACGTTTAAATGGAATCTCTTTTCCTGTCGTTTGAGACCATTGCCCCACACCCTAGTCTCTGAAGCCATGGAAAACAAACCAGTCCCTTCTTCAATATGACATCCTTTTAAATATTTAAATATAGCTATCATATCCCCCCTCAGCATTCTTTTTGTACAGCTGAGCATTCCCAGCTCCCTAAACCGTTCCTCATAAGAAATTTCTTCCAGACCTTCAACCATCCTAGTCGCCCTCCTCTGGACCCGTTCAAGATTTGTCAACATCATTTTTAAATTGAGGTGCACAGAACTGGACATAGTACTCCAGATGCTATGTGTTTAACAAGCCCATGTTAACATTGACCAGAATTGTGCATACATTATACAAAGGTTCAATCAAATGGGTTGCAGTACATGAGATGTTTTGGCTATTTCCTTTTCATCTAGGGCAACGGTAAGTGTTAAGGGTAAGTCCCGATTCACTCATAGAGGCTGATTTCTCTGCCCTTGAGTACTTACCAGTACCTAAATCATGCCTAAGCTGTGATTTGCAGGATTGAAAACAGATACGGAGTGCATCACAGAAATTGTAAATATCGAACCACAATTTTAAAAAGTCATAATATTAAAGTGTAATTAAGTTAAACACTGTTTAGAAGCATGTTATTTTCCAATGGAAGAGTTCAAATTCAGCCCTTATCCATCTCCTGTTAGGGATTTCAGATAACAAGGCGGAGAAATAACTTGATGTCTTATCTTAGAAAATGATTGTCAGAATAGCCCTCATCAGGCTGGGTTGGCTGGAGCTCATAGATCACATAAATCCCACTAAATCTTCTAGTGCAGCTTTCATGGACTTCTCAGAGTCTCCCATCGTCATTTTATTTATTATCACCTTTGGGGGCAGAAAGAGTGAGTAAGGTCTGTAGAGGTCTGGTAGGGAATGGAAAATAGGGTGGATACAATATTTGGACTCTCTGTTGACCACCTTTTTGCTAAAGTAGTCAAAGGGCCAGAGTATTAATATTGTAGTCGCCAGCTTGTTTCATCTAATGGCAGGCAACCCTATGAATTAATGACCTCCAAAAGCTCTTCTCATTAAGAGCTCTCTTAGTAGGTATTTTAAACTCCTTAAATATCTTACTTACCTTGAAAGTTCTTTTAAGGTCACTATAAGTCAGTTCTGACTTGACGGCACAGAACACATAATATACTGCCTATAATCAGAACCATCATGTAATCAACCAAGGCTCTTACTCTGGTGTTTTATGGATGGCTGAAAGCATGCTGGTGATTCAAATAAACACAGTATATGTTTAACACATTGTCACATCTGCTGAATCCTCAATTTGTTCAGAATATCAGCTTCAGCTTGGCTTTAAATTTGTTTCCAAATGTGAGTGCAAACAATATCAAGATAAATTGTATGCAGCCAGGTCTGAAACACTAAGTATAACTCTACGTGCAGCACCTTAGGAAGTAACATGAAAAAAAGCTACCCTCCTTTTATAGCCCACTGCGCAGGGAATAAAGAAAGAAAGAAAAAGAATCGAAAATGTAGCCATTATCCTGTACAGCAGGTATGATTGCTTTTTAAAGCAAATTAATTTTTTAATTGGTGTCATGGGATGGCACAGCACAACAGGCTTATCTGTGAAACCAAGCAAAGCTGTACTGAAGAATTCATGCTGATAGGTCCATGACAGGTTATTGTTTCAGATACCTAGATGTTAACCATTTTTAATTAGCTTTGGAACTTTTTATTTCTTTTTGGCCATATTTCTTTTCACTCATTCTCTTTCTCTTCCTTTCCCCCTCCTCCAAAGAAAAGAAGACAGACATAAAATCTCAATTAGGGTACTGTATTCCACAGAGTGTTTTGGGATATGTAAGTTTAACTAAACACATCCCATATAGACCCCTTCTTTGGAGCCTAGTAGGCAGTGGGAGTACCCCTTGCATGGAGACTTAGATATCTCAGAAAGCATTGGGACAATTTCCAATAGAGAAGAAAGACCTTAGAGTCCTGCACCCCACGTAGTCCCTGGTTCAGGTGAGTAGAATGTAGATATGTGTCTGTTGATCTGCCTTCCCACAATTTTGCTTGGGGAAATTCTTAGAGAATTATCTGGAAATTAGGAATTCAGACACATACATGCACACCACCTATACCAACAGCACCCAAATAGTGGCACACTTACAGCATAGGTCGGAAACCATCAGAGAAACCACTTAAGAATAGGGAGAGGACACGGCCTTCTAGGATTGTTTTGTGTCCCCCACGACGTGGTGGTTCTCCATCCTTGTGTTTCCTGGTGCCCAGGTCGGCCTTTTACCATCTTAGGCTTATCGCCCAGATTCGCCCGTACCTCGATGAGAGCTCCTTGAGGACAGTGGTACAGGCGCTGGTCATGTCGAGGCTGGATTATTGCAACGCTCTCTACATGGGGCTCCCCTTGAACCTTGTCCGGTGTTTGCAGCGGGTCCAGAATGCGGCGGACAGGCTGGTGGTTGGTGCACGTCGTTACGACCGCGCCACCCCCATCCTGGCCCGCCTGCACTGGTTGCCCATTGCCTCCCGGATAAGGTTCAAGGTGTTGGTTTTGGTTTACAAAACCCTCCATGGCCCCTGCTTATCTGGCAGAGCGTCTCCCCCGACAATCAGATCTGGCCCAACCCACCCGATCCTCGTCGGCCCACTCGCTTCGGACCGTCGCCCCGAGGCAGGCCCGTAAAAACAGTACACGTGGACGGGCCTTCTTGGTGGCGGCACCTACTCTCTGGAACAAACTCCCGAGCGAGTTACAGCAGGCTCCATCGCTGGCATCATTCAGGAAAAATCTAAAGACGCAAGTTTTCCGGGACGCCTTTGGCACTGATTAGTTCCCCCCCCCCGGTCTGCTTGTTTGCAGCTTTTGGCCCGCCTGATTGTATTTACTTTGTGCCTTGTCTAGGTTGACACTGTAGTTTTGGAACTGTTTTTATCCTGTTTATTGTGCACCGCCCTGAGTCCCATCTTTGGGAATAGGTGCGGTATATAAGTGCGAAAATAAATAAATAAATTAAGAGAAGAATGCTCTGTGGGTCTGCAACTCCATTTTGCATTCATTCCTGAGCTAAAGTGGTTTTGTTTACAGAAGAGAGATTTCATGTTCAAACACAGGAGGCCTTGCAGTTAGGTCAATTAATCTGGGCCAAAGCATGTGCTGGGCCCAGCCAACACTCTCCACCTTGGAAGTCCCATTGATTTGAGCTTGCCCACTGAACATCTGCTTAACTGTCTCCCATTGAATGTGATGGGATTTGAATGAGCTTTGGCAGAGAGTAACAGGTCATATGTAATGGGGAAAAAATATTTGGATTCTTTAGAACAAAACTTGCCGCCAACCGAATCTCATTACTGATTTCAGGCATTTTGGGCTCTTACAGCCAAGGTCAGATTTATAGTAAGTTAACTGGAGGCAAATTATCTTTATTGCTACTTAAGATACACATGTAATCAGAAATACGTGTTCTGAGTGCTCAGAACATGGGAGTTGAGTTTAATTGAAAGTGATTTGGTGAGAAATCTGTCCTTGATGATTTTGCATTTGTAAATTCCAATCACATCTTCCAGAGTTTTGGACAGGTAGAGAAAAAATGTGCTTTCGTTCAGCTTTTCCTGTTTCACATACAAACGTCTTCGTGCCTTGACACAATTCCACTGCTAAAGTGTTGCAGAATATAGCACCTTTCCCCACGTAAAAACCAGTGAATGAAGCAGAGGTTTAATTATTAGCATAATCTTATTATTCTGAATTTAACCTTCAAAGCTGAGCCACTTGGAGTCTTTTTTAATTTTTTAATTTTTTTAATTTTTAATTTTTATTTTTGCAAAACACGTGGCCCTGTGGAGGAGGATTGTGTCAAGAATTGTACTGCTGCCAAGGGAAATCAGAGAGAAGTATTGTAGTCTGAGTCAGGGCAGATGACTGGGGCAGCCATACTGCACAATCTGGAAACTGTCTCAGAATCTGAAGTTTAGTGAATTTGGAAATGAGTTAGACTAATTAAGAACGAGGGATGATATTGCCGTTCTCTAAAGTGTCCCACCTTGGGGATCAACAACATCAGCAAAAAGGTTCATCCCATCCACCTCCCATTTTTAGAAACCCAATAAGCTGTCTTATATTAAGTCTGTTCATTGACCCATTGCTGTGTTTCCAGAACAAAGGAGACCCCCATGAGGGGTGTAATAAAACAGGTGTTTGTTGCAGATTCCACAACAATATGCTACAAAGAAAAGGGGGGGGGGAGACAGGGGCAAAACCACACCCCACCCTAAGTACACACTCACACTAAACCCATTAGCTTAATTACTTCCAGATGGTTAGGTCTTGCCCCAGGCAAGCCCAATGGAAAAGAGGAAGCCTAGATCCTAATCCCCCACAACTCACAACAACTATACCATTCACAACACAATACACAACACCTATCTCGCCCAGTACTGTCAGCACTGAATGGCAGAAAATGTTGGGTTTAGGCTGCAGTTTCCCCTGCCTTGCCTAGGTATGGTAGGGGTTGAGTTTAGGCCTTTCCATATGTAGAAAGCATGCGCTCTGCTACATGCTCCTTTTTTCCGAGCATGATGGGGATGACAGCCATACTATTAAACTCAACTTTGAAGTTCAGGGATGTCCCACCCTTGTTAAAGATGAAAGGGTTATAGATCAGTAGCCACATACCACTAGTGGAACACAGAAATTATCTTAAATGTGTGGTCACAGGCGTAGCTATGACAGTCATTAAGCAGTTACTTTTCTCAGTTTTCATATGCTCCTGTGAGCCTGGTGTGTTCATCTCCCGTAGATAATCAGTCTCCTGGTAATAATATTGCTGTTGCGTATGATGTTGGAGGACAGCTAGTGAACAGCCATGGACCACTAGAAAAACAGATAAGTGAGTGTCAGATCAAATCAAAGCTGAATCTAGACTTTTTTTTGTTTCTAGAGAGAGTTCTCTAGAGCCCCCCCCCCCAAACCAACTAAATACACAGGACTCACTGGACAATAATATTGGTGAAAGTTGAAGGCAGTAGGGAAAGAGGAAGACCAAATAGAAATGGATTGACTCAGTAAAGGCAGCCACAACTTCCAGTTTCTAAGAGGAGAGAAGGACTTTTAATGATAGACTTCCCAGAGGTCATTTGTTGGTAGGCTACCATATCTTTATGACATAGAACAAGAACAGTAATTTTGGGCATTCATTTTTTCCAACTAATACCCCATTCCCCTTGCCCACCAACTTACCTAAATTAACTATATAGCAACAGAATACTTATAAATGTGTAAAAATCCTTCTTGGGAAAAAAACCTGAACTTTTTGTTCCTGTCTTGGTACTTTGACAGAGTGATTGATGCATCATCAGTTTTGAAAGGCTGAGAGTCACAATGATAGAAGGAAGATGTGTGATCTCTGATGATCTCATGAAAGCTCCACTGAAATGAACACCGGGTGTTCAGCAGCTGTGCTTCTTGGGTGTTGCCCAGAATTGGCCAAAGGAGAGCTGCTCCATATCGGGGATGGATTAACACTGATTGCCCTGGTAATCTCCAAATATGCTGTTCCAGTGCATCGATCTATACAGCAAAAAAATTGGGTAGCATATTTGGAGAGTGGCACTTGGTGTGTTAATAAACCATTTGGCTCCACTCGTCCACATTTAATGAAATCGGTTTTGAAATATGTGAAAGGCAATTTGCAAGAATAATTATGTTGCATCTCATGTGGATCCTTCGGGTAAGGCACAGAAGGGAGCAGAAAGAGAAAACAGCAATGGTCTCCCTGGCAGGGGCAGTCCGTAGATACATGGTCATTGTTAGACAAAAAAAGATACAGCTACAAGGAAATAAATTTTGAAGCACGGATGCCTGGAAATACTAAATGTAAGGAATCTTCTACAGTCTCTTTTTTGTCATCTCAGCAGCAAATGCAGAGCATGGTTGGGGTCCCCTGTGGCTTCATTGACGTAGGATGTTTTGTACCCGGAGGGCACTTCTGCAGCAAACCAACTTCTGCATTGTGCGTGCACACACCAGCTTGTTGCTAAAGCCCAGTAAGCAGGCACTGATTAAACCAAAGCCTGTTCTTCCAGATGAAGCAGTTTTGAAAATGGCGAATCAATAAGGGATGCCAGGTTTCTGGCTGAAAGGCATGCACAGACAATTGGGGGCAAGGAAAAATAATTGCCAGGGCCTATTTTTGGTGTGAAGGATAAAGACAAGCGAGAAGAAACAGAGAATGCAGCATCCTTTGTAGCATCCCTAGTCTGCTGTAAGGAAATCTTCTTTGAAGCTGCCTTTGAAAATATTTTGGACTAAAATGAGTTGGGCATGATCCCTTTTCCTCTGATGCCAATAAGAAACCTCCCTTTGACTTGTCATTAGATTATTTATGTAATGGTCTCATTAAACTACCCCAGGGATAAATGTGTTTTCTTTACTAAACTTCCTCTCTTCCTGTTTTGCTGCCACGGACCTTCCGACCTTCCAGTTTCATCTCTCTTAAAACCCCATGCTTGTCCCCAGGCAAAATCTAGCATGGGATGTCCTTTCCTCTCTGTAATGTTGTGTGTTTTTTTCTATAGAGAATAGAGATGCATATGTATTAGAGAGCCAGCAACTTACTCTCTTGTTGCCACACAAGAGTTGAGATAAAAGTTGAAATCCAGTAGCACATCACCACTAGAATAGTCCCATTAAATCAGTGTGGATTTGGTAAGCCACCTAATTCCATGGGTCTAGTGGAACCTGTTCCATTGATCCCATGGGTCTACTCTGGTAATGATTTAAACTTAATTTCAGCCAAAGAAATTTCCAAATCTGTCTTTCCCCACTCCCATGTAGAAACTCTTCCTATGGTTGGCAAAAAAAAATGTTGTAAAATGTTAGCTATAGACATGGGGATTTTGTTTCGGAAGGGGTCTGGTTCCGAAATGAAACAGCAGCACAGCTGCTTTTTGGAACCGGGACCCACCCTCTGGAACAAAATCAACCACTGACGTACCACCCTTTGGGTCATGCAGGGTGAAACTCCAATGAGAAAGCAGCCTCTGACATGTCATCTTTCTTTCTCCCTGGTGCTGACCAATCAGACAGGGAGGCAGGATGATGTATGTCCTTGCACAGCTCCTGATTGGCCAGAGCCAGGGAGAAGGAAATATGATGCATCGGAGGCTGCTTCCTCGTTGGAGTTTTGCCCCGCACGACCCAAAGGAAGGAAAGTCAGTGGTTGATTTCATTCTGGAGGGTGGGTAATGGTTCCAAACAGCAGCTGTGCTGCTGTGTTTCGTTTCAGAACTGGCCCCCTTCCAAAATGAAATGCCCTTCTCTAGTTAGCAATTGATCCCTGGAATGGCTCTGGGAATTTGAAATGCATATGAGTTTCAAAAAATCTAGATAAATATGTGCACAATTGTTTCTGGGTTTGATTCAGCTGCCTCCGTAATGGCCCACTGCGATCAGCTATTTCCTCCATGCCCCATCTTCAGAACGGACACACTCACACACACATGCATCACTGGTATAGAGAGTTTCAGGGAGGCTGCATTGATTGCTTTTATGCCTTTTTACTCCCAAACAGTGGTGTCTAGTGGTGTTTCATGAATCAATTTCAATGTAGTAGCCAGACCATTAGAGGAGCTATCCACAGAGCTGAAACCTATCACGAAAATCACTTCAGCACCATGGAGAACTCCTTTAAGCAAACCTAGAGTCACTGCACTCTCCCTGGAACATGCGAGTCAGTCATCCCCAGTGCATGAAATAAGCTTCATTAAGATGAGTCAGTGGCAGGTAAATGTATGTGTGTTGTCCTTTATACAAATTTCCCATAGGAATGCATTGAAAACACTAATCCCTAATCGCGACTACTTTTATGTTGTACAGATTCACCCCATAGACAATTCTGTTAAGCAAATTTCCCCTATCTACGGAATTTTTTATGTTGTACAGATTTTATGTTATACAAACCATTTGTTATACAAGGGTCCACTGTATTTTCAAGCATGCTAAGGGGCCCTGTTAAGATTATTTTGATTTATGGGAACCTTTTCCAGGATTTTCTAGGTACAGAGTACTCAGAAGTGGTTTAGCAGTAGAGTAATACCTTGGTTTAAGTGTAACTTGATTTAAGAGTGTTTTGCAAGATGAGCAAACATTTCTTCTAAATTCTGCCTTGTTCAACAAGCAATGTCTTTATATACAAGCACTGGAGAAGGTCACATAATCATAAGTGAGCTAATGGTGGCTCTCTGTCCCTCCCTCCCTCTGCTGGATCGTGGGTGATTGTCTGGAACATTCTGTCTCAGGCAGCCTACAAAGCAGAGGAAGGAGAGAGGAATAAAGGTCTCCCTTGCACCAGCCAGGAAAGTTTTCAAAGGGGAGTGCAGGTTAGGGTTTTATTTTTATTTTTATTTAATTTGTTTTCAGCATTCTTTCTTCTTTTTTCAAACCATTTCTTGTCATGGGGCAGCTACTCAAGTGCGTATAGGGCTGCAAATTGCACTTTATTATTGTCACATCAAAAACACAGAGTAAAATCCAGTTGTTAGTCCCAAGCAGAGAAGGTTCTGCATCCAGGTAACTAAACCATGTTGTGGATGTGGACTTATAGCCAACTTCTTTTGTGAGTTTTGGCATTTTGTCTGTATAGTGTGTGGTCTGTAGAGCCCCAGAACGAATCATCCGAGTTTCCATTATTTCTTATGGGCAAATTTGCTTTGATATATAAGAGTGTTTTGGTTTACAAGTGTGTTTCAGGGACAAATTATGCTCCTAAATCAAGATATTACTGTATCTTCTTCTGATGGTGCCCTGGGACTATGCAGCTTGCCCAAGCCCACACAGGTTCACTCCTCTCCCATGGGGCACAGTGGGAGTCAAACTCCTGACCTCTGGCTCTTTGGCCAAGTATTCCAAAAAACATGCATCAATGGGGGGAGGGATGAATGTGCTCCCCACTCAAGAGTGAGTGTAGTCCTCATGCTTTGGCCATGCTAGCTGGGAGGGATGAAAGCTGTATTCTGAAGCATCTGGGTGTTGTCCTACTGGAGGGAGGTGATTGACAGGAAATCATGGCATGTGTATACCTCCTTGTCCTATCCACCTATTTATTGTACTGTAGATCCAAAACCAAACTAATGGTGGGTCAAGGAAACGTCTGACCATCTAGATCAGTGGTTCTCAACCTGGGAGTCCCTAGATGTACCTGGACTGCAACTCCCAGAAGCCTCCACCACTCACTGTGCTGGAAGGGATTTCTGGGAGTTGCAATTCAGGAACATCTGGGGACCCACAGGATGAGAGCCACTGATCTAGAAGACTGGTTGCTTTTTGTCTTCATTTTTAAACTCATGGAAAAATACTTCCTTTTATTTTGCTCCTTCTCTTTCTCTGTTTGGCCTGGAGAATTTGCTGCTTATCGCTTTCTACGGCGGAACTGTTTTTCCGCACAAAAGACACCTTGCCTTTAAGCAAGGCATAAGAATGTCAAGTAGATGGGAAATAATGAATCCATTTTATATATATATATCTGTAAGTAGCTCTCTTTTCATCTTAATGCAGAAGTGAATAACATGGTTCTTTAAATGCCCTATTTAAAAAGCAGTGCACTGTTAAGGAACTACAGCAATATAAACATATTATTTTATTCAATCCTCCATTATCTGAGCCTTTTCAGTTGTACATGCAGTAATTCTCAGACCTTATAGCCGCACAATGAGCTGCAGACATTGTATAGCCAGTGAGAGAGAACCCTTGTTCTTCCTTGTCCTCAGCTGCCTACTTGAGCTACAAAGAGAGGTTTTGAAATATTTCCCCTAGCTATTGCTATAGCAACATTGTATGACTTTCCAAGGACTCCTTTCCCTCAGGTTCACACCTGCAGCTTCTTTCTCTTGTGGGAACAAACTATCTTCCTTTCCTAAAACCCCAGTGTCATGATAACCACTGTGGCGATGTGTCAAGTCCCCCCCCCCAGGATGCAGCAAATCTAAACCTGTGTTCAGGGTACCCAAGGCCTCCTAGAAATATGTGTTAAAATTGAACCGGTTTGAGTTGTCCTCTTTAATCTCATCGCTTTGTGGGAAATCTGAAAAACCAAACCACCACCCGATGTACATCATTGTGGCAGGAACAATGCTTTGTCTTGTGTGGGAGGGGGACCAGAGCGGGCAGGGGGAGTTGACCGAGGAATTCATTTGCTAACTTGTTTCCTGATTGCTATTCAATTTGGACCTGCAACAATAACAATGCAGTGCTATTCCATGCTCTGCAAACAAACAAACAAAACAAAAACAAATGAGCACCATGCTATAAATTTGTATTCACGACCTGACTAGTTTAGAAAATTTTGTCCCAACTTCGGCAGGCGATTTACATGGGACGAAGTGCAGGGGTGTAAAATGCAGGCATAGATTGTGGCAAGTTAAATTGCAGTCCTCATCAGATTGAAATCCATGTGACTTAGCATGGAAGGAGGAGTTTAATGGATATGAGTTTGATATTGAAATTTGCACTGTCCAACATAACACCACTATGAATTATCAATAGGATTCTGGCTCAGATTTCATGTTGAAGTAAGGATGCATGCAGACACCCACCCACCCACACATTTGTGTGTGTGCGTGTGCGTGTCGTGCTAGCGCGCACACACGTGCGCGCACGCACACACACACACTAGTGAGGGCAAAATGGGGTGGATGGGTGGAAGGTTTCTAGGATATATGTCATCCCCCTTCAGCCATGATCTGCAGATTAAAGGGAAAATCAGTCCTTGAGGTGGCTTTGGCCAGTTAGTCTTTATAGGTTAGAGCCAGCACTTTGAATTGTTCCTGAAAACAGATCAGCAGCCAGTGGAGCTGTGGTAACAGTGGGTGTTATGTGTTCCCTGTGACCCGATCAGCCCCAGGGAGCAGTTTGGCTGCTGTGTTTTGGCCCTGTCGAAGTTTCCGAACACTTTCGAAAGGCACCTTTCCAAGATTCAAATAGAAAAATTAAATAATCATTTAATCTAATCCCACTGTGTCCTTTTAAAAAATAACAAGCCAGAGTTGTTTGCATGAAAATGTGTGTTAATTAAAAAATTTAATAAACAACATCCAAACACCTAGGTGAAAACTTTCTGGTAGCGGAATCTCTTTCATCCAATATGAATTTTAGCAAAGCTGCAGCCCTACTGAAGCTTGTATTTCTAATTGGAAAGCAATTAGTGGTATTCTTTTCAGTTCATGTGTGTTTAACTCCCACTAGATTTAATGGGAGCTGGACATGCAAGAAGAACAGATACAAAACACACAACTTAGGGCCTTTTTACATGACCTCTAAGATCCGCTGGCCACTTAAATTCGGACCAGAGATCTTAGGGGTTCCTAGCTCTTCCTCTGTCTCCACCCCCCTCCGCACTTCCTGGTTGCTGGCTGCGTGAGGGAGGGAGAAAAAGAGAAAGAAAAGAATGCCTTCTTGCCTCCGTTTTGTTCTGGGGCAGCATTCAGATCTCTTAAAGGGGTGGGGCGCAAAAAAAGAACAAACAGAAGCCAGGAGAGCCCCGCACTCACTATCCTTACACCAGATCAAATATTTGTCACCTCCAAAAAGCAGGTACAAGAAAACTGCTGTTTGGTCTTGCTAAAGTGGGCGGGGTCGCACTTAATTGTCTGCAAAGTCCGGAGCTGGTGGGTAAACATTTTTAAGGTCCGGACCTTGCAGCCATTTGCGGCGGAGCTTAGGGGTCGTGTATAAACGCCCTTGGGTGCTTAGAACTCTTTCTCAGTATTGTTTCAATTCAGGCAATGACCTTGCCATCAACTGATCTTTGTTCAAAACATGCAACCAAGAGTCTTCAAAATCAAGGAAATTGTTTCATTAACCTCAATATTCAATTGTTTCATTAACACACACACACACACACACAGAGAGAGAGAGAGAGAGAGAGAGAGAGAGAGAGATTTCTCCATCCATTTCTAAACACAAATAGTTAAAAATAAGTCAGGGATGTTAATTGTCCCTTTTCAGCGAAGATAAAAAAAATTACTTCCACCATCCTCAGCAAGTTGACTAATCTGGTTTTGGCAGCGGTGGGATGCAACCCGTGAAAGTAAACACATCCAAGTGGTAGATGCAGAAAACAACAATGAAGACCTTTGTTTCTGATGTGCAGTCATCTTCTCTTAAGCATTAATTATCCATTTATCATTTATTTATACAATTTATATGCCGCCCACTACCCAAAGGTCTCTTTATCGTACTAAAAACTTGCTCATCCACTCTATGTCAGTAGATCTCAAGGAGTGGGACACTGAAGTCCCTGAGAGAAAGGCAACCTAACAATGATACACATAAAATACATTAAAATAAATAAGTTAAGAAAACAGTACAACAATGTAACAGCCATATAAACAATGAAAGAGTTGAACTCAAATAAGATGATGCTTAACCATCATTTGTGAGTAGAGATGGGCACGGAACGAACAATTTTTCATTTCCGTTATTCGTTTGTCGTTTCATTACGTAACAAAATGACAAACGAAAATTGTGATGAAAGTGAAACAAAGCGAACAGAACCACGAAAATTTTGTTTGTTATGTTTCGTTTCCGTTACTGGCAGCGTGCAATAAAATGAGCTGTTTTAAATGTTAAAAAATGCCCTGGACATCCATAAAAACACAGCGATAATTATTTATACTGTCTGATAATACCTACCGGGGGGGGTCCCTAAAACGTGCATTTATGTCTTTTCTCAGATCGCTGTATTTTTTTCCTTTAAGGGGAGTTAGGGGACATCGACTCAAAATGGCTCCCAGATGGCTAATATTGATTTCTTGGGTATTAAAACGCCCTGGACATCCATAAAAAATGCAGCGATAATGCAATAATTATTTGAAAATTATTACCTGCCAGGGGGTAGGGGTCCTTAAAATGTTTGTTTTTTTTTCTTCTCCCATCGCGATGTATTTTTCTTTTCCCTTTATGGATGACAAAATGGATGTCGCCACTCTAGCCACAACATGCAGGCAAGCCATGTGATGGGATCTTGTAAATTTTTGGACAACTTCAACCAATAGCATGCCCAGGTTGCAGACTGGGCAGGTCTGGCAGCCACAGAGGGCATAAAAATCTCTGGCAGCCCCCGTCCTCCTTACAGTCTCCAGTGGGAGTTAGGGTGGGATTGCTGTCTCTGTGACTCTAGCTTCAGTCCTGCAGCCTCCCTGTGTGCGTGTGTGCGTACCTCTCGGTGAGTACCCTCCCCTGCCCTGCAGTGCAGTCACTCTGCGGCTGCCTTGCACCCTGGGCAACGCCCGCCGCTGCCTTTGCAGCCTCCCTGCGAACCTAGTCTATACTGTGTTTCTGCCAGCATCAATTTTTTTTTAGTGTTTTCCCTCTGGTCTGGGGCATTGGGGGATGCCCATGCACGGAAATGCTTTTAAAAATCGCGCAAAAGCGGGTAGAAACAACAAACAAACAAAACAAAAAACTAAAACAAAATTTTTCCAAAAAATTCATGACAAATGGAAATGAAATGAAACGGACCTCTCAACGACAAACGACAAACGAAACGCCATTTTTTTTATTCGTGCCCATCTCTATTTGTGAGCATCATGATGAAATTGGTTTTCCTGTTTCTATTAACTTAGGAACTTAGAAAGCAATTTTGTCCTGGTACGAATCCTATTATTTACAATGATACTAGGCCCCAAAGTATAAATTTCACTAGTGCATCTCAGTTGCTTAGGAGGCCAACTTTTCTATTCCTTGTCACACAATAGTCATGCCTGGATCCGGCTGTGGGTTTCCTACATTGGCAGAAGGTTAGAAGGGATTACCCCTGAATCTTTTCCAGCTCTACAATTCCTAAGACTCTTGTGGTTTCCATTGGATTTCTCCTTCTTGTCTGCTTGGTTGGAGCTCACTAAGGTTTCATGGAGATCTGCTGCTACTTGATTTCCTACCCAAAACGGCCGGGTATTGAATAAGATTTTCTAACAAGTTGCTTATTGTTCTCATCTTGAATCAATTTTGGAAAGAAGTATTTCTACAAGTGATGCAGAAGAGACATACCGTATATACTCGAGTATAAGTTGACCCGAGTATAAGCCGGGGCCCCTAATTTAAACCCCCAAAACTGGGAAAATTTATTGACTCAAATATAAGCCTAGGGTGGGAGATGCAGCAGGGCCTCACAACTCCTCCTTTGTGAGCTGGGTGTGTGTGTGATGTTTAAAATGACTTTTAGCCACCGAGGCAAGTGCTTGAGTTGGTGGCTAAAAGTCATTTTTAACATTGTTTTAAAATGACTTTTTAAAAAGTCATTTTAAACATGGGGGGGGGGGGTCAGGAGAAGTGGCACACAATGTTTAAAATGACTTTTAGCCACTGACCCAAACTTGCCTCAGTGGCTAAAAGTATTGACCTGAATATAAGCCGAGGGCCCCTTTTTTCATCCCAAAATTAGGGCTGAAAAACTAGGCTTATACTCGAGTATATACAGTAATTTGCTGGGGAACTCAGACCCAGAGGTTAGAATGATGGTAGTCCTAAGGGAGGGCGTAGACCTAAGTCCATGGTTCCCAACCTTGGGTAACTTAGGTGTTCTTGGACTGCAGCTACAAGTCACCTTGGCCAGCACACCTAGTAGTGAATACTGCTGGGAGTGGCAGTCCAAGAACACCTGGATTACTCAAGGTTGGGAACCACCGATTTAAGTAATTTCCTGATTGTTTAGATTCCTAGCCTTTGGTCAACTTCATCAGTTAGTTCTGAATTCAGTTATTTGTCCTGCTAGAATGAACCCATGGAAGCAAAGGAATTTAAAAAGTACTGAAGTAAGAAATGTCATTTATCCAGCAAACCTTTAGTAGTTAGAGCTAGCAATTGGATTTAGTCCCATTGTTAAGTATTATGTCAAAAACAGCCAAGTGTCTCCTAAATTTTCGTATCAATTCTGTAATTCAGCTCTAATTCCCGAGGCCAGTTTGTTTTTGGAGTCATAGCAAGTGCTTTGCCCTTAAATTCCTATTTAGGTCTCCGTAGTTTTAACCCATTAATCACGATAATGTGTGTGTTTTAAATAACTTGTAGGTATAGAGCCAGTTCTGAGTAAAAACAAATGAGTGCTCAGATTTCTGAAGGGGATTGCCCAGACATTGGCACATTAATCAGCCTAATGCACTTTGCTCCCGCTCCTCCTGGCAAAGTGGTGCATGGCCCAGATTCAAAAGCTGGGTGACATACTCAGCAGCCAGGGCTATAAGCAAGGAGCGGTGTGTCTATCCACAACATATTTGAAAACATCATGGACATCTGTCCCACCAAGATTTATTTAGCTTAAGGAAATGTCTATTGCAAAGATGTCCTGGTTCCAAAGAAAATAACCACCACTTATATGAAATCTCCCCTGATATGACCTAACATTCTGGTGTTATTCAGTCTGGCTCTATGAACACACTTAGGGTGCTATCAGACGAGGGGGATGATGCGATAGATAAGAAACTCCGGCTTTTCTCCTTACCTGATCACTTGGTTGAAGATGTTGGTTCAGAGTTCCCACATCCCTTGGAGTTTCTAAGCTTCTCTTCTGTCCCCATGGCCCTTACCTGCTTCAAGCAGGCACAGAGGAAATTTAAAAAAATAAAACAAAATGGCCGACCAGCCCAAGGACTGGCTGGCTGCTGGGAGCTAAGGAGAAATTAATAAAATAAATAAAAATAAATAAATAAAATGTCCTGACCGGCCAGGCCAGCTGACTGGTGCTGGGGGGGGGGGCGCTGAGGAAATTTTTTTAAAAAAAACCATAATTTGAAAAATGCTCCACCTGCTGGCAGGCTAGCTGACTGGCGCTGGGGGAAATAACAATAAAAAAATTATAGAAACAGTGCTGAATAGCCCCAGTAACAGCCCGTCGGCACTATGAAAAACAAAGAAACAGACAAACAAAAATACAGGATCATATATTACCACGGACTTCTGGCTCTTAAAAATGTGTTTTTTTAGGCTAGGCAAAAAATCCCCAGCTTCTCTGGTAGGTATTGGAAAGCTTGCTAAAGGGGCTTTACTGGGTTTTTGTTGTTGTTGTTAAAAAGCCCGATGGCGGTGGGGACAATATTTTTGGACACGGTTTATCTTGAAATTTAATCTGGATTTAAAGGGACATGTGATAGCAGCATGAAGGGAGTGTCTAACAGGAAAACCTTTCTTAAGGTTGTTTTGGACTGTAAATGATAGAATTCTCCATTCAGGAAGTCCCACCGGACAGATGCCAAATCTGGCTTGCCTAGGAGAAAGACCTGAGGTGGAAGCCTTCATAATTGAGCCTCAGTCTAGAAACTGCACTCCCAGAAAGCATCAGGGCAGCATGGAACCTTAAGCCTTTCCCCCGAGGTGAGCCACATTTAGAGGTCGGTAGGTGTCTTGCTTCTAGGGCAGTGCATCTTAGAGCCTCATGGCACAGGGTGTACTGGAGCCATAACTGTGTTCACGATGTGGGGTTCAATTCCAGGGAGCAGGGTCAAGGTTCACTCAGCCTTCTTTCCTTCTGAGGTCAGTAAAATGAGTAGCCAGATTGCCGAGGGTCAGGAGGGGGCAATGTGTAGCCTGCATCATTGCTTGTAAACACCCAGAGGGTGCTTTAAGCACTATGGGGGAGTCTACAAGCAACACACTTTGGTTTTGCATTTGAATTACACCCAGCATGGAGAATTCTTGGAATTGTCATACATAAATACATGTCCCATTCCTAATTTCTACCCTCTGATTACAGTGTGCATTCTTCACACTGACAGGTTTTGCATGGTGGTTGCTCATGTGTAAAGCAGATATCTGAATGAAAAATATGTTTTTTGTTCTTCAGATATATAAAGTACTTCTCAAACATCTAGTAATACACTTTTCTTCTTTTTAGCACTTACCCTATCTCCTTGTTAGTTAGTTAGTTAGTCAGTTAGTTAGTTAGTTTCTTATTTTGTCAATCACCTGGTTATTTTTACTTTTATTTTAGTTTATTGTTGTTGATTTATGCAGTTATATTCTGCTTATATTGTGTTCCTTGTATTTTGGTTATTTAAATGTGTTACTTTGTTATATTGCAATTTTATGTTGTAAACCGGTGGTCCCCAACCCCCGGTCCGCGGACCGGTGCCGGTCCGTGGACCGGTCGGCACCGGGCCGCCTGGGGAGGCCGGGGAGGCTCCTCCCCTTTTCCTCCGCCGCCCTCCTCCTCCTCCTCTTCTCTTCCGCGGGCGGCCGGTGGAGGAGGAAGGCTGGAGGAGCGCAGGAGGAGCCGCCGCCGCCGCTGCCGCCTTTGCCTCCCTCCTCCCCTCCCCTCCTCTCCTCCCGGGCCGGCCAGCCGGCAACTCCGCCCCCAAACGCTGGCGCCCTGGCGGCGTTGGCGGCGGCCGCTTGGGCTCCGCCAGGAGGGACGCGGCGGCGTTGGCGGCGGCCCAGAAGACCGGCGGCGGCCCAGAAGACCGTTGCTCTCCTCTGGGGAAGAGGAGGCGGAGGCGCCCATCCTCCTCCTCCTCCCCCCGGGATTTCGCTGCTGGTGCCCCGCTCGCTTTCCCCGGCGGTGGAGGAGGCCCACGGCGGTGGCGGCAGCAGGAGCAGGAGCAGGAGCAAGCGCGGCGCCAGCAGCGAGACCCACGCGCGGCACCCGCCCGGCCGCGCCGGGAAGCGACCTCGTGGCACCGACGAGCCGCTGCCTCCTCCTCCTGCTCCTGCTCCGGTTCCTCCTCCTCCTCCTCCTCCTCCCGCCGCCGCCGAAGGAGCAGCAGCGAGGGCAATTGCAGAGGGGTGGTGGTGGCGGCGGCGGGACGGGGGCGATGGCGGCGGCGGCGGCGGGCGATTGCGGGGGGGTGGCTGCTGCTGCTCCTCCGGCAGCGGCGGCGGGAGGAGGAGGAGGAGGAGGAGGAACAGGAGCAGGAGGTGGCGGCTCGTTGGTGCCGCGAGGGCGCTTCCCGGTGCGGCCGGGTGGGTGCTGCGCGCGGGGCGCCAGGGCCAGGAGCCGCGTGCGGGTCTCGCTGCTGGCGCCCGCCGCTTTCCCGGCGGAGGAGGAGGCCCACGGCGGCGGCGGCGGCAGCAGGAGCAAGCGGGGCGCCAGCAGCGAGACCCACGCGCGACTCCCGGCGCCGGAGGAGGAGGAGGGGGCCCGCCTGCCCAGGAGCCCCGGGTTCCCCCCCCCACCCTGCCCGTGTGTGGGGGGGGGAGTGGCACGCCCGACGCCCCAAGCCGGTGAGTGCCGCCGCCGCCGCTCTTGTGCCTCCCCCTCCTCCTTCCCTCCCATCCTTTGCTTTCATCCCCCCCCTTTTTGCCTCCCCGCTGGACCCCCCTTTCGCATTCTCCCCCCCTCCCCACCCCACCCCGGGCCACAGAAAAAAATTAAAAAATTTCCCGGTCCGCGGGGACAAAAAGGTTGGGGAGCACTGTTGTAAACCACTCAGAGTAGCCCTTGGGCTAGATGGGCAGTATAAAAGTCAAATAAATAAATAAAATAAATACATGGCAGTAGGAGGTGGCTCCCTTCGAATCCTTTTTACTTTACAGTTTAGAAAAGCAGATGAGTAGGGCTCCTGTGAATTTTCATTTTATAAAACTCCAGCATTCCCAGCTGGGAGGGAAATGGACAGCTCATATTCTATTCTTTTTAATTTGTTCTAAAATTGTAATTTTAATTGAAACCCAAAACTAAGATTATAATTAACTGCCATGATGACACAACCAGGTTACGGCTGGTTATTAAAAAAAATAACCAGTGTGGCTCGACATCTGTATGTATTATTTCGTAGGTCTCATTGTTGGTGTGTTGGGTGAACTGAAGAGGAGCCTGACATTGAACTGAAATATTGCTGTTTTGGGAAATGAGCTACAATTTTTAATTATATTTATATCCTCTCTTCCAAGGAGAGCAAGGTGGCATACATAATTTCCTACCGGAGAGGAAATGAAATAAATTTAAATAAATGGGTCAATCTATCTCTGCCCAGTCTCAGTTTCAATAGTGTGTTCATTCTCTCTCACTTCCACACTGATTAGTGATTTTTAATCAAATGGGGATTTTTTTTTGTTTTTGTTTTGTTCCACATTTTAGAAATGTATTAGCCTAAAATAAACATTTTCATGTGAATTCTGGAGTTGCTTTGGAGCACAAGAGTGCATCCAGTAGTAGACCATCTTGAGTGTTGACATGGGTGTCATCAACATTCAGGCTGCCTTTTGCTTTTTAGAATTTGGCATCCTTTTTCTTTGCTGGCAAGGAGGGCACCATATCGTGCAGCATAATTAGGCCATTTTCTCTTAATTTGAACCATGGAAACAGTTTGTGTGAAGAATTGATTAACTTTAGTAAGCCCTGCTTTCTGATGTGGCCCTAGTTTTGTTTCTCTGTGCGCTTCCAAGGTAGTGCGTAATCCTATGTTCTTTGGCTGTTTTATTCCAATAACTTAGATTTTAGTGGCATATAGGTGAAGACTAATTTTCTGGAACTGTAAGGCAGGACTGGAGCTTGTTCGCAAGTCGGGGGCTGGAAATTTTACATTGTGGACTACAACTCCCAAAACTCCCTCCTAGAGCTGGAGATTGGCAGTGAAGTGGAGGGGGAGGGGAATAACTTTTCCAGGTTCTAACCATAGGTGCCTGGATAACTCGGTTTAGGCATCTGGGTGTGGAGACAAATTGTGTAGCCTGTGACGTGTCCCTTACACACACTGGGTTTTCACTCACTGCCACCACCAGATTAACTGGAGACTTGTATGTATTTGAGAGAGAGTTACACCAGGTTATATAGTTTTAAAACAAAACATGAAACGTTTATTAGTTTACAATTAGATTATCAGTATTGTGATAGCTTCAGCCGATGTTATTGTATTGCATACCTGAATTCTTATAATAATGTGTTTCCTTTATAAACCAGACCCTTTTCAGTGGCAGGATCTCCCACCTGACCAACTGACAATCTAAACCACTGATGGTGAACCTTTTCGAGTCAGAGTGCCCAAACTGCGATTCAAAACCCACTAATTTTTGTTGCAAAGTGCCAATACAGCAATTTAACCTGAGTACAGGTGACTGTGAAGGGCGATGTCGGGTGCCCACAAAAAGGGCTCCGAGTGCCACCTTTGGCACCTGTGTCATAGGTTCGCCAACACTGAACTAAACTGACTCTCAGCCTCTTAACTGAACTCCTCTCATCTCTAACACAAACTGAACTGCCCATCACCCATTAGGTTCCAATATATAACATTCTTAACCACTCCCACCAGCTTGGTGATTGGCTATTCAAAACACATTCATGAATATTCATACTTGTTTTACCCTTTTCGCCACATAGCCTTCCCAATGATGGTGTTCTAGAGTTCACTTCATTCATCTCAGTGGTCCGTGATGGCAAGGCAGTGCAGTTCAGCGACCCCTGGAGGGCTGGAGTTGCCACAGCACTTGTTTTGTATCTTGCTGGAGAACAGACCATCGGCTTTTATTATGTTTAAGAAGGTTATAAGTGGTTGGGAGAGGAAAGCCAAAGAATAGGATTGATTAATGTGACATATTTGAGTTTTCTTTTTACTACTGTCTCAACAGCCAGTCAGAGGGATCAGCTTCGCACACAGTAAATTAAATTTAAATTACAAAGTCTTGGTGAGAAAATTGCTCAGTTAATCTGGCTTCCTGAAATGAATTTTTTTCCACATGAATTCCATCCTAATTTTTCATACCCTGTTGGTTTCTGCTAGAAATCCCATCAATTTAGGTTATTTTCTTTTCTTCTTTTCACTTTAAAAGCTAGGTATTAGCTTTCAACAAATTTATCTTACAGCTCCAGAATGTAATCAGTCCAGCCACTAACAGGAAGAACTAATGGAAAGGTTTAAGCATCTATTTGTAGTTGTTTGGAAAGGTGGGGAATAACAACCAGGAAATAATGAGTAGGCACACACCCACAAACGGACCGCCCACCACAATAGAAATATTTGAAATGGGACATGAGATGTATACAATATAATAAGCAGAATCAGGAAATGAACTGGTATATACATTGCTGAAGCAATATGGGATCTTGTTAACAGTGAAATCCTATAATGCCTTCTGAGATACAAGCCTCAATGATTTCAGTGAAAGTTACTTTCAGGTTAATGCCTATGCCAGGCTATTAAAAGCATGAAAGAAATTCTTACCACCTCCCTGTAGAGATTGAGAGTAGAATCATAGAATCATAGACTCATACATTTGGAAGGGACCTCAAGGGCCATCCAGTCCAACCCCTTGCCAGGCAGGAATCCCCATCACAGGACTCTCGACAGATTACCATCCAGCCACTGCTTAAAAACCTCCAAAAAAAAAAAAAACCCCACCACCCCCATGGCAACATATTCCATTGCCGAACAGCAATATCTGTCATAAAAACTATCAGTAGCTAAACTGCAGCGCTGCAGTCAAGCCTCTGCTCACGATCTGAGTTTCATCGCAATGGCCTCAGGTAGCTGTCTCAAAGCTGACTTCGCCTTCCATCCTTCTGAGGTCAGTAAAATGAGTGTCTAGCTTCCTGGGGCAGGGCGAGCGCAAGGTGTGGCCTGCATAATTAAACTGTAAACCATCCAGAGGGTGTTTTAAGAACTATCGGTTGGTATATAAGCAACAAACTTTGTTTTGTTTCTTTAATACACCTGGAAAGCTCTTTGCACCCATTCCACGTTTCAGGTGTAAAGCAAAAAAGCAAAGTGTTCTTCTGATATACCGCCCCATACCACTTCAAGTAGTCTCTGCGCAGTTTACAGTTTTAATTACAGTAATACAGGCTACACATTGCCCCCCCCAGCAATCTGGGTACTCATTTTACTGACCTCGGAAGGATGGAAGGCTGAGTCAACCATGAGTCCTCTACCTGGGATCGAACCCCAGGTCGTGAGCACAGTTTTACGTGCAGTACAAGCATTTAACCACATCACATCACATATATCAGTATCACATCATATATATCAGTAGTTGACAACCTTGGGTGCCCAGATGTTCTTGGATGCGAACTCACAGAAATCCTGCTCAATAATTCTGGGGGTTTCAGTCCAAGGAACATCTGGGGATCCCAGGCTAGTAAACCACTGCTTCAAGAAATGGAGCTGTAGCATTGGGTAAGCAGGTCTCTTGCCCTTGCGCTCCTTTTTAAAAAGCAGACTAGATTTTTTTATTAGCCCCATGATGAATTTTTATCAGCCACTGAAGAGATACCTTAATCCGGGCAAGCTTTATTATAATTATTTTGCTTGGTGTGCTGTACCATTAGTGCACTGGTAGTGAAAGGAGGGGTTTTTCTTTGCCTCTTAAATCCTCTTTTAATGAAAACTCGTAAAGCTCCTGCCCTGCAAATTGCGGACATTTATCATGGATGCAGCAGATACTGACCAAGGCTGCTTTTTATCTTCTCTCTTCCACCTCCCAATTAGAAAAATAGGCATTAAAAAGCAGCTCCATTGGCAGCATAAGAAACTGAAATGTGCTCATTTGGGGCTTTCTTTCGCAAACTGGAAAGGCCAACATCAGATCATAAGAACCTAAGAACATAAGAAGAGCCATGCTGGATTAGGCCAAAGGCCCATCTAGTCCAGCTTCCTGTATCTCACAGTGGCCCCACCAGATGCGTTTGGGAGTGCACAAGACTAGATATCTGTTTCCTGATACCACTCCCCTGCACCTGGCCCTTGAAGTACCCTGATTTTAAGCCTGGAGATTACACATCTCCATCATGGTTTGTAACCTGTGATGGACTTTTCCTCCAGGAATCTGTCCAATCCCCTTTTGAAGGCATCCAGGCCAGATGCCATCACCACATCCTGTGGCAGGGAGTTCCACAGATTAACAACTCGCGGGGTAAAAAATTATTTTCTTTTGTCTGTTCTCACTTTCCCAGCCCTCAATTTGAATGTATGTTCCCTAGTTCTGGTATTTTGTGGGAGGGAAAAGAGTGTCCCTCTATTCACTTGACTCATGCCCTGCATTATTTTGTATGTCTCAAACATATCCCCCCTCAGGCACCTTTTTTCCAGACTAAAGAGCACCAAATGTTTTAGCCTTTCCTCATAAGGGAGGTTCCCCAGCCCAGTAATCGTTTTAGTTGCTCTCTTCTGCACCTTTTCCAGTTCTACTATGTAGTTTTTGAAATGCAGTGACCAGAACTGTATACAATACTCCAGGTGTGACCTTACTATCATTTTTACAATGGCATTATAATGTTGGCTGTTTTATTTTCAATCCCCCTTTTGATAATCACTAGCATGGAATTGACCTTCTTCACCGCTGCCACACACTGGGTAGACACCATTGAGGTGTCCCCTAGCACACCAAGATCTCTTTCCTGATCGATCATGGATAGCTGAGTTCATAGATAAAGTTTTGGTTTTTTGCCCCAATGTGCATTACTTTACATTTTCCTACATTGAAACACATTTGCCATTTCACATCCTATTCTCCCAGTTTGGAAAGATCCTTCTGGAGCTCTTCACAATCGTCTCTGGTTTTTACCACCAAGAAAAGTTTTGTGTCATCCGGAAACTTGGCCACCTCACTGCTTATCCCTGTCTCCAGGTCATTTATGAACACACTGAAAAGCACCAGTCCCAGGACAGATCCCTGGTGCACACCACTTTTCATCTCTCTCCATTGTGAAAATTGCCCATTGACACCTACTCTTTGTTTCCTGGATCTCAACCAGTTCTTACTCCATAGGATGACCTGCCCTCTTATCCCCTGACTGTGCAATTTTGTCAGCAGCTTTTGATGAGGGACTGTGTCAAAAGCCTTCTGAAAACCAAGATAGATAATATCCACTGGTTCACACAAATCCCACATGCCTGTTGGCCATTAAAAAATTTAAAAGTTTTGTGAGGCAGGACTTACTCTTACAGAAGCCATGCTGATTTTCCCTCAGCAAGACTTCTTCTTCAATGTATTTTAAGATTTTCTCTTGGATGAGGCTTTCCACCATCTTCCCTGGGACAGATGTAAGGCTAACCAGCCTGTAGTTTCCCGGGTCTCCCCTCCTTCCTTTTTAAAAATTGGTGTGACATCCGCTATCCTCCAGTCCTCTTGCATTGTGCCCATTTTAAGAGACAATTTGCATATTACCATTAAGAGATCCGCAATTTCATTTCTCAGTTCCTTAATAACTTTTGGGTAGATGCCGTCTGAGCCTAGTGACTTGTTGATCTTCAATTTATCAATTAAACCTAAGACATCCTCTCTTTTAACCTGTCTTTGATTTAATTCTTTCTTTGTTTAAGTCTTTATTTATTCATTCCATATTCAGGTTCCTTTTCTTTCCACATGAAGCCTATAAACATGATAAAGCTTTCTAACTCTATCATGCCATCTTGATCTCATCTGATTTTTGAGAGATGAACAAAGTCAAATGTCGTTGCCATTCAATTGTGTAGTGATGGATTTGGGAGTATGCAGGAATCTGGAGTACCGTATGGGGGGGAATGAAGAACAGTGTGTGGGCTTTTACAAGTTATTGGTTCTTAATTTCTCATTCAAGAACAAAGCACTCCCAGGTACTTTGTTTTACAGCGGGGATACTTTGAATTATATATACAGTGGTACCTTGTATAAAGGAATTAATTTGTTCCAAATGAAATTATGTTAAGAAATTTCCTTTATACAAATTTCCCATAGGAATGCATTGAAAACAGAGTGATCCCATTTTTATGTTGTACAGAATCGGCCCATAGGCGATTATGTTAAGCAAATTTCACCTATCTCCGGAATTTTTTATGTTATACAAATTTTATGTTATACAAACTGTTTGTTATACAAGGGTCCACAGTATATAATTACAGTTTCTACAGGGATAGATTACCAAGGAATAGCTAGGATGTGGAAATAATCTTACCTAAAACACTAGAAAGTTGCTGCCAGTCAGAACTGACAATAGAGGCTTAGATAGACCAATATGGGTTGGATGGTGTATAAGGCAGGTACAGTGGACCCTCGTATAACAAACAGTTTGTATAACATAAAATCTGTACAACATAAAGAATTCCAGATATAGTGGAAATTTGCTTAACAGAATTGCCTATGGGGTGGATCCGTACAACATAAAAATGTTCACAATTAGGGATTACTCCGTTTTCAATGCATTCCTATGGGAAATTTGTATAAAGGAAAATTTGCTTAACAGAATACCATTTGCAATGAATTAATTCCTTTATACAAGGTACCACTGTATTCTTCTTAAGGCGGTATTTTTGTTCAAGTAGTCTGTTGCTTAGGGCCTTTTCACACGACCCCTAAGATCCGCTGGCCACTTAAATTCGGACCAGGGATCTTGGGGGTTCGTTGCTCTTTCTGCGTCCCCACCCCTCCGCACTTCCTTGCTCCTGTCTGCGTGAGGGGAGGGAGGAAGAAAGAGAGGGAAAAATGCAGGCTCACCTCCGAAGCCGCCTGGAGCCCTGTCGTCCGTCCTGATTCCTTCTCTTCTTTTTTTTTTTTTTTTGGCCTCCCACCCCTTCTCTTAAAGGGGCAGGAGGCAAAAAAAACAAAACAGAAGCGAGGAGAGCCCTGCACTCACCAGATTAAATCCGGACCTGGGGATTTTCACCCTCCTAGAGAGCAGGTACAAGAAAAGTGCGCTGGGACGTGCTTAGGTGGGCGTGGTCGCACTTAATTTCCTGCAAACTCCGGAGCTGGTGGGGAAACAATTGTAAGCTGTGGAGCTGGCAGCCATTTGCTGCGGAGTTTAGGGGTCGTGTACAAATACCCTTAGTGTAGTAAATCAAACTAGGATAGGGACTAGACAGTGTAAATCAATGAGAATTGGGTGACAGCTCCTCCATAAGATCCATTGATTCAAATGAGCCTACTCTAACTATGAGCTACTACATCCAAGAGAGTCAGTCGTTGGAACTTACAAAGGAATTGACTTACAAAATCTCCATTGATTCAACAGGCCTGCTTTAGTCCAATTTGCTACACTAGTATGCAACAATCTTTTGGCTATTGTCTCAACCTTGAGTGACACCAGATCTTTAGAGTCTCACGACTACTCCCTCATACAGGATTTTTAAATCTCAGACCTGCCTGTATCTGAATAAACGTGTGCATGTTAGCAAACACTTCTCAAATTCCCAGAATCAAATGAAATTTTCACTGGGCCATCCATGGCAGCGCAGTTCATCTTCCCAACCATAAGAATGGAAACTGCCCAGTTTTGAACAAGGGGAACAACTCAAATCTTGGAATTTCATGAAACATTAAAAACATCACTTTGGGGGAGAATAACGAATCCAGTTACATTTTCTTCCTTATGCAGAAGCGGAAGGGTAAAAGGGAGATAAAATGTTTGGTTTGCTAGACATTGCTTTGTTGATGCACAGATCCTGGAAAACTGGGCTTAAAAGAGAAGTGTGGTAGAGATTTGGGGGACAGTTTGAAAAAGAAGTGGGCCTAAAGGAGAAGGAAACATCTTGAAACCAGGTCTAAAGGAGCAAAAGGAAAGGAGAGGAGAGTTGTCCATATGTAGGAGAGTGGTGCAAGAAAGAGGAAGAAAAAGACCCACCCCCAAAGCCAAATGGAAGGTGAATGAGGAGATACAGTCACAGAGAGGACTCAAGGGAGCAGCAGCAACCATCCCACTGGGCTGCTGACATAATCTTCTGCTAGGTCTCCGGTTAGAAGAAGAATCTTACCTCACCCCTAGGAAGAAAACCTACAGCAACATGATCTCTGTTAGCAGTTGGGGGGGGGGACACAGTGCTTGTAGATTGTTGTGAGTCTCATAATCTCTTGGATGATTGCGGTTTAGAAAACCTGGATGTTGGCAGAGGGAAGGGAGGGCACAGCACCGGCCAAGTTTGGATTTAATTCCGATGGTTTTTTTTCTTCCCTTTGCAGACCACAGATGACATCCTGGTGGCCTCCGCCGAATGCCCCAGCGACGATGAGGACATCGATCCCTGTGAGCCGAGCTCAGGTGGGTTAGGTTAGTCAACTTTCTTTATTCCTTTCTTTTCCTTCTTTTGGATTCTTTGCATGGGCCATCAGGGAGAAAAGAGCACTCTCTTTTCAGCCTGCGTTCTTCCTCTGGTGGCAGAGACAAGAACACCCTCAGGCCTAGGAAGAGCCCTCGAAGGGACCCCAGGTGGAAACACTCTGCGCAACTGGTGATAAGTTCAAATTTACTGATAGGTTTACATTTAGTGCAAAAATAAGCCCTGCTACGCCTTGATCTCTGGAGCATGTAAAGCTTTATTGCAAGATACAAATAGTAAGCAAAGAGAATGCAAAGATAGTAAAACACTCGACAAGACAAGCACACACAAGAACTAAAGGCATTAAGGGTCACAGAATCTGGGTGACGGCAGCAGTGGTCACAGAGATTCTGGACCCCAAATGGTCCAAAACATTTCCTTAAATACTTTTTAGCCTGCCACACCCAGAGTCCAGAATCTTCCGCAGCAGTTCTGCTTTTACGGGAACTAGCTCAAACTCACTTGATATTACACTAATAGTTGTTCTTTTTTCTTTACCTGATATGACCTGGTGTTCCTCTGTGCATGTCTAAAGTTATACTTCTAAAGTGACACTTCTTTGCTGATTCAACATCATGCCACACAAGCATTTCTATAATTTCACAATGTTATGGTTTTGCATCCTAGAAGATATTTCAGTCTTAGAGAATGCAGAAGTTGTCAGCAAGCCACTTCTGCTGGTTAACCCATAATGCTCTGATGGTTAACCCGTTTAAAAAATACCTAAAGTTTCAGACTGTCACTGGGAGGGTGAGAAAATGGTATTGTCTGATCCGAGGATACAGAAACATTCCTCCTCAGCTTTCTTGCTGAGACCCAAGAAAGGCATGATGGGCCTTTTAAGTAGAAGGTGAGTCATGAACCAAGTGGGAGGGAGGCTTCCTCCCTATATTTTGTGAAGGCTGCTTTCTCGAATCTCCATTCCTGAGCTGCCGTGGCGCAGTGGTTTAATGCCTGTGCTGCAGGTAAAACTGTGCTCACAACCTGGGGTTCAATCCCAGGGAGCCGGCTCATGGTTGACTCAGCATTCCATCTTTCCGAGGTAGGTAAAATGAGTACCCAGCTTGCTGGGGGGCAATGTGTAGCCTGCACACTGTAATTAAAAACTGTAAAGTGCCCAGAGACTATTTGAAGTGGTATGGGGTGGTATATAAGCAGACCACTTTGCTTTGCTTTGCTTTGGAAGAGGAAAACCAGGAGCTGTGTGCAGAGATTAAGAGGGAATACCATTTCCCCATGTATTAGGAACTTCGTTGTGATTTCCCTATCGGAATGGGTTGGAGGGTAGTGACAGCATTCATGTATGGCTTTAAAGCAAGTTTTTCAGTTGTGCCCCTGTTTGTGTTCCAAGTGTAGTAGGAGTTCTGCGCATAAAATAGTTTCAGATTTCAGAACAGAGTGTTTTGTGAGCCACTTTTGAAATGTGGGACACTGTGTTAAGTCAGTTCAGTGTCCCAAATTGGTTGATCCTTCTAGTTAATAAGCAACCCATCTTTTATATCTGGACAGATTGGGCTTTGTCCAATTGTTTGTTGCAACTAGTGTTATATCCAATGAATGAATGAGACTTGTTACATCAACACTTAGTTTTGGCCCTTTGATCTACTGGCCTACTCTAGTTTGGACAAAGAGTTGAATTATTCCACAGGCATTAAGTTGTGGATTTCTGTCTCAGTTGTTCTGTGGGGGTATTGGAAGATATTTTGTGACTATGTCAACCAGTATTCAAGTGGCCCTTCAACATCTCTGTTTCACTTTCTTTTTCTGGAGAGCTGCCCCTTCTGAAGATTGGTGCTGCAACCTGTACCATTCATAATGCAGCTATCATAATATATGTTTTAAAAGATTGCTAGTCATAATTTTTGATATTTTCAAAAGTACAAGATGGGATTCCATATTAAGAAATTATAGAGTGACTGTTCTTATCTTCAACCAGAGAAGATAAGGTGATGGGGAATGGGGAAAATTTCTTCAAGGGGCATGTTTCCTGGGGGAAGTTTCAGTGCAGAGTAAGCTCTCCTGACTTTTGCCACATTGCTTCTCTAAGAGGGAAGTAACCTTCTACATCCTCTGGCCTTTGCTTTGATACAGAACTAAAAGGCTAAAGGGCATTTGCTCCCTATTAGAGGCAATATTTTCATAAAATGCTCCAATATCTACTTATGAACTTGATGAATAAAGCAAGTCTTCTGGGAGGGGCCAGATACTTCTTTGTATGTCTGTGTCCTGACCAGAGGACCTGGGAAAAGGCACTTATCTCTCTCTGTCTCCTCCTTTCTGTAACTAAGACCAGTCTGCTTGAAACGTCTCCAGCAAACTCCCAACAATGGGGAAGAGGAGTAATGGCAGAACCTTTCCCATTTCTTTTCAGTGAATCATTTTATTAAAGTTCCAAGGTCTTGCTACATAGGACAAAGTGTTGAAACACACAAAGCTCAATCATATTACCTGCTTATCTACACCAGTAACATCTTTTTGGCAAAGACTCTCTCTATGGCATCAGACAGAGAAGGTTGTTTCCACCATGTTCTTCCTGCTGTACTAACACAACTGATATTACAAAAAGGTATCATTTGGCATTTGTTCTTTCTCTTGGACCAGCAAAACAGCCATTTCCATTTGCTAGCAGCTATTGGGCAGTTGAATCAAGAAGATGTGCTCTAAAATCATGAGAGCTGGCAAGGCAGAATGGTATTTTACATCCTGGTGCCTTGGCACTTTTGTTCTATTTTAACAATTTGGCTTTCCCCAGACTTCATTCTGGCCACACCATCTGCTTCTGTCCAGACTTTGTCACATCTGTTGCAGTGGAGCTGCCCTTAATGGGGTTGTCATTCTGAACTTCTGACAATGGTTTAAATTATTAAATTTGGAATTAAGTTGTGTGTATGTTTTTCCCCTTTCTGCACTATTGTGATGGTTCTGAGTGAACCTTGTGTGGTTAAAGTCATGCATAAATATTAAGTTTAATACTATAATTAACTGAGGTGAAGCATAACAAAATGGAACCTTTGCAGATAACACGTTCTTACCCAAAGATTGGAATATTTAAAAATATTTTTTTAAAAAGAATATACCTTAAGCCTAAAAAAATCAATATTGAATTGATCTCAAAATGTTTCACAGGTTCATTAGAAAGGTAAAAATAGATACCAGGATATGATGAAGATGATTATTTTACCCTATAGACCATCTTTCCAAGCAAGATCCCAGAAAGGCTAATAGTTCACATTAAGGACACAGTTTAAATAATTACAAATACCTCAAGTTACCAAACCACAAACCTAAATGCACAAATTACATGCAACTAAGAATTTAAAAAAATGATAAAACACAGATTACAAGCAACATAACAAGACATTGTGCGCAAACAGTAAATGAAACACCTATTTATTCCACAAAAGCACAAATAGATATTTCTAATTAATGCCTAAAAGATAGAAGCATGGGTGACAAATGGGACACCACTACCAAATAAGCCCTGCCATGTCTAATAATTAAAGAGGCATGTTGACCCCATGTGGGATTAGGCTTTTGGGTTGACATGACTGTGGCCATCTTGCCATTTCAGAAGCAACAGCTTTTAGTGGCACAGGCCTGAGTTCTCTGCAACAGCAGACAAGTTGTGCCAGCACACTAGCCCTCCCTCTATCTTCCTTGGTTAAGCTAGATTTCTTTGTCTTCTCATGTTACCAGTAAAGTTTGCCAATAAGTTATGTCATTGTCTCCTACCATTACTAGTTAAGTTTGCCAATTAGAGTACTGTCTCTTATCATTAAGCTAAAGCTTACCAATTAGAGCAATGCACATAGGTACCAGTAAACGTAGTAATGCATAATAATGTAGACCTCCCATGTAAAGCCTCTCTAACCATATTTAGGGAATTTATTACTGTGACACAACAAAATGATGTAATCAGCTATGCTAAATACCTAGGGTAGAAGGTTAATAAAAGGAGGCCTCCCCAGAGGGGAGGGGTTCCTCTGCTGGTTCGGATATATTCATGTCTGTATCTCTCGTGTGTGTGTGTGTGTGTGTGTGTGTGTGTGTGTGTGTGTGTGTGTGTGTGTGTGTGTGTGTGTGTGTGTGTGTGTGTGTGTTCTTCAAAGCGCTTTCCTGTTACTCCAGTACCCAGCTGCCCCTGGCTGTCCCAGATTATTTACATCAACTCCATAGCAGTTTTAATGTGTGAAGCACCTTTTCTTTTATAGAGGTTCCCACTGTGGATCTCTTCTTAGGTATAGATTTAGAAACAGTAACACAAGGACTGTAGTGTGTGTGTGTGTGTGTGTGTGTGTGTGTGTGTGTGTGTGTGTGTGTGTGTGTGTGTGTGTGTTAGATTTATACACCATAGCATATGGCACCAATGCCACTCTGGGCGGTTTAGGCGAGTAGGTGAGAGAAAGCCAAAGGCAAGTGATGCATCGTATCCAAGACAGAACAAGGCTATTTTACTTGGTTATTCCCACTTTTGGGGGTGTTTATCCCTCTTCTCTGAAATCTCTTTTATTGACTGAAAAGTAAAGGAACCAATCAGTCCAGCTTTACATTTGCTACTGGCCGGGAGCTTTCCAATAAGAAAGCTTCATGCTGCAGATCTGAAGCCTTCCATCGATCTTCCCTTTTAACACACAGTCTTTTTTGGGGGGGCTACCTTTTCATGGAAGTGCTTCAGAAGCATCTCCAGCAGTTGAGGAAGGTTTGGGTTTCTGAAATGTTCTTAATTGAGATGTTTGACAGTTCAGTTTTAAACAAAACTTCGGAATGCTGTGAAGTTGAGACTAAAACCCAGCATAGAATTGCTCTCTCTCTCTCTCTCTCTCTCTCTCTCTCTCTCTCTCTCACACACACACACACACACACACACACACACACACACACACACACACACACACACAAAAAAAAAAAGTCAGTCGCAAACCTTAACTGGTAGGTCTAGACAGGCTGGTGACGTGAACGGCGTACTGAAGGCTCGACTCAACAAAATATCTCAAAACAATTTCAACAGCTTCTGCCATTACCCAATGTAATATAATGGCAATTGGCAAAGTTGTTGCATTTTATGGAAAGGGTTGGAAGACAGAGGGAGGGTTGGAGGCAGTCGGAGTGCTAACTCACCTCCAGTCCATGCCAAAAGCACTCTTGCCAGCTGTAAATCACCTCTCTTCCTACAATCCTGCAAGCTTTATGTTTGGTTTTAAACCCTTCTAATGAGATTGTAGTAACCAAGCAGCAAAAAAAAAATCCCACAGTTATATTGCCATAATGATTCAGTAAAAGCTGGCAATGTCAAGGAATTATCAAACAATGTTAGAGCCACTGTGTGATATCCTGGATTATTGGGGTTAATAGTGCAATACAGATATATATATATCTTGGTCACAGGGCAGTTCTTCGTGAAGCATGTGTTCCAGATACAGGGTGCCACAGCTAAAAATGCCTTATTTTTGATACTGTCAGAAGGAAGGAATATGGGAAGAGTTTTGGATAAAGATCAAAATATTAGGATGAATTCTTGTGAAAGGAAGAAGTCCTTAGATGCTGGAATCTCTAGTTATGGAGTTTTCTGAAAGAAGCACAAGCATTTTACCTCAGAAATGAATAGCCGAGTTTGGCAGCTCTTCTGACTGGGCCAAAGACTATATTTTGGAGCAGCTGAAGTTTGAAGAAGTCTTCAAAGGCAGCCCCAATAGTCTAATCCCCAAATGAGGGAATGGATAACTAGAGCAAGGGTGCTCCTATTTCTGCATCTTGGGTGCCTTCAGTGGGTGAAAGGTGCCCTACAGATAAAATCATCAAGTGATACTCAAAGGCTGCTTTTACACGACCCCTAAAATCCGCTGGCAACTTAAATGTTGGTTTTTGTTCTGCTTCCTGTGTTCCCACCTCTCGCACTCTATTGCTTTTGTCTGCGATGAGGGGAGAGAGAGAAAAATGCAGGCTCACCTCCTGCTGTGGGCAGCAGCTAATTGTTCCAGCCAGTTAGGATTCCTGTCTCTTAAAAGGGGGGGGGGCAACAAAAACAAACAAAAAGCGGAGGAGGGCCAGGCATGCAATGCTTTAAAACAGCAACAAGGATTTTACCTCCTCCAGACCAGGTACTTGTAAAATGCACTGGCGTGAGCTTAAGTAGGCATGGTCATACTTTTTTAAAAGGTCTGCTGCTGGTGGGAAAACAATTTTATGCTCCGCATCTGCGAGCATTTTGCAGCGGATTTTACGGGTCGTGTAAAAGCAGCCAAAGGTGATGCTAAACTTAGGGTAAGCTGTTGATCCAGAATGTTCAAATGAACCAACTATTTACAGCACTTTTATCTCCCCCCCTTCTATCTTGAAATTCAACTTCTGTTTATTATGTGGCCATTGCCCAGTCTGTTGGGGTCACAGGACACCTGTTCAGCACTTCCGCTGGCCAGCATTTACCCTGAGGCATGTGCATGCAGGATGGTGCACAACTGGTAGACATGTAATCTGCTTCGTAGAGTGTATGATAATACTCACTTGGCTATCACATGGAAAGTTTTATGTGCAGCTTAGAATGAGTTTCAAGCTGGGACTGGTTACCTGTAACGAGTGACCACTTTTGGATAATAAGGAAATAACCAGGGAAGATTTAGGGCGGGGGCATAATGGACATAATAGATTGCTTTTTATATTAATTTTAATGTACCTTGGGACCTTTAGAGACATTGACAAGAATTCAAGACATAGGCTATTCTGTTATCGACCTTACTGGCTTATTCTCAAAAGTGACAAATTCAATAAACTATGCAATGAAGTACTTTTTAATTCTAGTAAGAAACAACAACAGTGGATTCTCAGTGTGGTATAGTAAATAAAGTGATAGGCTAAGATTCTGGGGAATATTGTTTGAGTCCCTACTTGGCCGTGGGAACTCACTGGGAGAGTGGAACTGGTAAAACCAATCCTTAAAATAAATATCTTAGTTACCTTGGTCACTATAAGTTGTTTCTGAGTTGATGGAAGGGAAGATACACCCCGTTCATTTAAAACAATGGACTACCTCTAATAAGTATCATTCTTTTGTTAAGAAAAAAGTTGCTTCCTAAGCTTGACTTCTGTACAAGTTCTTAAATTATAACCAGCAATAGGATGGATAATAGGCAT
This sequence comes from Phrynocephalus forsythii, assembly GCA_029282475.1. Classification (NCBI taxonomy): domain Eukaryota; kingdom Metazoa; phylum Chordata; class Lepidosauria; order Squamata; family Agamidae; genus Phrynocephalus; species Phrynocephalus forsythii. Next base: position 131,099,445 of record JAPFRF010000002.1, on the reverse strand, counting down.
ACAGTACTTGCAAACACACTAGTAGTTTGGAGTGACATTTTAGGGGCAGATTTCAGCAGGATCCAGCAGTAGATATCTTCAGACAAAATAATGTAGTCTTGGAGGAGCATCATGACACAGTAGTAAAACTGCAGTACTGCAGCCAAAACTCTGCTCATGACGCAGTTCGATCCCAGGTAGCTGGCTCTAGGTTCACTCAGCTTTCCATCCTTCCAAGGTTGGTAAATCGAAGACCTAGCTTGCTAGAGGAGAGGGGTCAGGGTGTATCATGCATAACTACATTGTAAACTGGCCAGAGAATGCTTGAAGTGTTATGGGGCAGTATATAAGTGGCATACTTTGATTTCATTTTTGGAGGGAGCATTTTCCCCTCTTCATTCCTCCATGCCCCCCTTCAACAAGCATTGTAGCATTATTAATTAAGCATACACAGAATTTTGGGGTACAATCATCTCCTGGTCCCAGGCCTTGTCTCTCTGTGCATGGGTGTCTCTGTGGGTGGGTGGGTGTGAGAGTGAGTGTGTGGGGGTGTCTCTGAGCTGCGCCTGGGACCCAAGGCTCTTTATTGGTAAAAGTGAACAAGTACACAAAGGGTGGAGAGGAGCACTAACAATAGGACACAGGAAGATAGAGGAAGGATGGTCTTCGGTCATGTATGAATTCCATTGGTGGGGGGAGTATGCACCCTTATCTAGGAGGAAATGCTGGCTAGTGAGGACTCAATGATAAGGGAGAGAGGAAGGAGCTTTGGGCTGGTCACAGACCAGATGTGCCTGATATCTGATATGTAGCTTGCCATCCATTTCCCCTAGTCTCCTGAGCTATGCCAGCTCCAGGTCAGTTTAACCACACACTGGGTTTCTGCTTGCTCTCTGGAAATGTTTGTCCAGGGCCTAAAGCTGCCTCAGTACTGACAGGTTATTTTGGGGTTCAGAACCTATTGGGGAATTGAATCCCCACAAAGCATTGCAGGTCTAGGGAACCCACCAGACCTGGTTTTCATGGAGGGTAGAAAGCTGCAAGGTCTAGTGGGTGAGGGGAAAAAAACCTATCCAATGCTCATCTCTTTCAGCCATTAGTGCCAGCAACAGTACGTTGCCACTGATGTTGAGGGAATGGCATTCATCAGGAGTGAATGCTTTTAGGTAAGTGTGTTTGTGGTGCATCAGCCAAAGCCATCAGTTAACTAAAAGCTTTGTTCCCACATCTTTGCAACTGCTGATGCACAGGATCTTGGCTGATTTGTGCTGAATTATTGAATGGATGGATTCCTTCCAAAAAGTAGAACATCAGCATCGTTCCTTGAGAAGGGAGTGCTCTCCCGACAATGTCGCTTCAAAGAAGCTCTTCTCCGCTGCCTCTGTTTTTTTGCTTACCTGCTGGCTGATAAATAATGAATGGAAAGAAGTGGCTTGCAACAAATACGGAAACTCCAGACCTGTATAATACAAGGGGGAATTAGCTGACCAACCAGTCAGCTAATAAAAATGCACCCTGGAATAAGAAGGTGAACAGGGACTAAAGGTAGAACACTCAATTTAGACTGGCATGTGTGAATCTGTAGTTGGGAAAATTCAGGCATAGGGAGAAATCCCATCATTACCACTTGTTAGTTCTAGCATTCAATTCCCTTAGCTCCCCCCCCCCCAATTTCAGGACTTGGTATTCCTGTCTCTGATAAAAAGACAGATGCTTGGAAGTTTGCTGTCGTTCTCTCCCTCCTCCAACACATCTCCCTAAAGTATCCCCCCCCCAAAAAAAACAATGTGGGTGTTTTCTCTTGCTCTTGCCAAACTTTGAAAAGTGACTTTTCTAGACGGAGTTAAATTGGATTGAAATTCAGAAATGTAACTTCTGCAGACTCTACCTTTGTGCCATAAAGCCCATGCGTTGCTGTTTTCTTGTATAATGGAACAGGGATGCAGCGATGACGCAATTGGACAAGAAGGGCAGCATGAATCATCTGACTTGCAGCCAGAGGAAGTAATCCCAGGGAGATCATTTCCTCCATTCTCGACATGGCTTTCCTTACATGAATCTTAGATGTCACCTTTGTTGGCTCAGGCCATATAATATCCTCAGATAGATAATCATAGCCTCTTCTATTCTCAATTAATTTCTTAGGGCTTTGGTTTCCTTACTGGACAGATGTAATAAAACAGGAGAGCATTGCTAGCTTGCTGTATTTACTGAATCCCAAATGAGTTTAGAAGTAGAACTATCAGAATGGCCTTTTAATGCTCCCATGTAATCATCATCACCATCATTGTCATCATCATATTAGAACTGCAGAACTGGAAGGGACACCATGGATCACTGAGTCCACCCCTTGTCACAGTTGGGAATCAGACTCCTAAGATAAAGGAGGTTGTTGGAAATTCTCCAGATTTTTGAACAACTACATCATTTCACTTCATGCTGGTGTGACACTTCGGTTCCTGTTCTTAATTACTTTTTGTCTGGCTAATGCATACCAGAAATCAACTTGAGATGTACAAAGCTGTTAATGAAACCATAGGTGTTCTTAGCTGGAGGCCAGACAGCACGGAGAAGGTATGTTTCTGGATCACAATGGCCAGAAATCCCCAAGAATCAAGAACAATAGGAAGCCGTAGTACAACCCATCCATCTGTCCGTCCATCCATCCATCCATCCATCCATCCATCCATCCATCCATCCATCCATCCATAAACTTCCAATTCTGGCTAGCATTCCCTGCTTGATGCCTCTGATTGTCACATGCCTGTGTATGAGCTGAAAGAACTAATACAATTCTTAATCTATCTACTGTCTCTACTCTTTCTGGTAGTCTTTTAGTTGAGGGGGAAAGGCTACACCCATCAACTGTTATCAGAGTGTTTTCATGGGAGATGCTGGAGTTTGAACCTGGGTTCTTTCTTATGCAAAGTGGGACCCACAGTACTTTTCTGAAGCCTTCCTAATCAAAGCAGTTAAGGAGCTGGAGCAAGTGACTGTTGGAAAAGGTGCATATATAGTGATACACAATTGTCTCCATACAAGAGGCATATACTGTAAGGTCTATAATATGAAGCAAGCCTTTAGGTTGCCATTTTTGGCACTGGGACAAGTGCTGTAATCTTTCACCCAAACAATCCACCCCAACCCATGAAAAAGGACAAGAAGAATGTTGTATTCCGCCCCCCAAATAAGGATAAAGTTGATACCTTTTTTAATAAAAGGGGGAAGTGAATAGGACCAGGTGTTGATACTTATTTTGTCCATGCACATAAAATTCACAACTATATTTCACTGTTACCCAAGCTTTGATGCCCTGGGACCAATCCTGACTTACTCCACCAAATGATTTGTCCCAATACAGACCAGTGCTTGGAGATGTAGGATGGGCCAATGGTTTAGATCTCTGGTTACAGATCCAAGGGCTGGGAGTTCGGTTCCCCACTGTGCCTGGTTGACAGAGGCTGGACTCCATCATCTACAGCGGTGGTCCCCAACCCCCAGGCCGCGGACCGGTGCCGGTCCGTGGACGGGTCAGCACCGGGCCGCCTGGGGAAGCCGGGGAGGCTCCTCCCCTTTTCCTCTGCCGCCCTCCTCCTCCTCCTCTTCTCTCCCGCGGGCGGCCGGTGGAGGAGGAAGGCTGGAGGGGCGCAGGAGGAGCCGCCGCCTTTGCCTTTGCCTCCCTTCTCTGCCCGCCGCCGGCGGTGGAGCATCCTCCTCCTCCTCCGCCCTCCTCCTCTTCGCCCTCCACCACCACCACCAGCAGCAGCAGGTACCCCGTTTGGCCCGCTTGCCCCTCCTCATCTCCTCCCGGCCCCTCCCCCTGCCCTGGGGGCCGGGCGCGCGGGGGAGGAGGGGGCACGCGTGGGAGGCGCTGATGCCCCTCGGTCGGAAGAGGAGGTGGGTGCCCCTCCTCCTCCTCCTCCCCGGGCGCGCGCCCTTTGGCCCCTCCCTATGACCAGCTCCACGGCGGAGCCCCCGCTGCCACTGCCACCGGACCGTGCCTGTGTTGGGGGCGGGCGGGGGCGTTGCGGGCCGGCCCTGATGTTTCCCCGCCACCGGACCGCGCCTGTGTTCTGCCGCGTTCGCCCCGCCCCGCCCCTGCGACCCCCGCCCGTCGCCCCCGCTGCTGCTGCTGCTCCTCTGGCGGCGGCGGCGGGAGGAGGAGTAGGAGGAGGAGGAGTTTCGCGCCTGGCCGGAGCTCGGGCTCCCTGCCCAGCAGCAGGTGAGAGAGGCGGCGGCGGCGGCGGGAGGCGCTCGGGCTCCTCCTTCTCGGCCCGGAGACCCGGCGGGAGGGGGCAAGTCTTGGTGGCGGGGGAGGGCGCGCGCGGCGCAGGGTGAGCTTTGCCCGCCCCTGAGAGGTGGCCAGGTGTGTGTGTGTGTGTGTGTGTGTGTGTGTGTGTGTGTGTGTTTGTGTGTGTGTGTGTGTGTGTGTCGGGGAGGGCTGAGGAAAGGACACTGGCCTCTCCTCCGGGGCGCGGGGACGCCACCCCCACCGGCCTCCCTCCCCTCCCCCTCCCGCCGCCCGCCCGAAGGCCGCAGCCGGAGGTGGGCGGCGGCGGCGGCGGCGGGCGTCCCGCCGCCGGCCGCCTGCCATGGCCACCGCGGCCGCCGACAGGAGGAGGAGGCGGGGGCCCGCCCGCCCAGGAGGTCTGGGCTCCCCCACCCCGCCCGTGCTGCAGGGGGAGCGGCCGCCGCCGCTGCTCCCGTGGCCCCCCGCAAGGGACACGCTCCAAGCCCCCCCGCACCCCCTCCTCCCTCCCCCATCCCCCGCCCCCCACACCCTCCCGTGCCCCCCGCACCCCCATCTCCCCCCTCCCCATCCCCACCCCCCACCCCGGGCCACGGAAAATCATCAAACATTTACCGGTCCGTGGGGACAAAAAGGTTGGGGAGCACTGATCTACAGGGTCCATTCCTGCTCAGCAGTTCTAAGATGACAATGATGATGCTTCTTTTTTTGGACTAGAGATCCCCTAATCTCTGGGCAACACAAGGTCTGGAAACTCTGGCAGGTGACTTCCCCAAGCCGTGGTGTGGAAAATTGTGAAATGGCTTTCCGAATGCAAAGTTTTATTTCCCCACTCCTGCTCCTTTAGCAGAAGTCACATAAAAGTTAGGGGCTTTGTTGGAAATTTTGGAAAGCATGGTTCTTTCCTACCCTCCTCCAGCAACGTTCCACCTTCCCTTTCATGCCAACCTGCTTCTCTGGCCCCCAGATGCTGTCAGAGATTATATAATTCTGCTCCTCTAACAGGTGCAGGACACAACGTGGTTTCTCTGCAGTGGCAGCAGCTCTCCTTGTCTCCAGGCAAAAGTCCTTCCCAACACAGATTCTACTGATCTTTTTTTCCCCTGTATGAAGATGTGATGGAGCCTTGAATATACCCTATTTCCCCGAAAATAAGACATCCCCTGAAAATAAGACCTAGTTACAGTTTTGCCTCTCACTGAAATATAAGGCATTCCCCCAAAAATAAGGCCTCCTCGATAATAAGATAACAATAAATATGTACCATATTATTCTTCATGGAAAAATAAGACATCCCCTGAAAATAAGACCTAGTGCATCTTTGGAAGCAAAAAATAATATAAGACACTGTCTTATTTTTGGGGAAACACGGTATATATGTCCTCTGTCACACAACAAAGGGCCTGCCCAGCAGTGACACTGTCATTTCCCTCACCTGCTCATTCAGCTACCACAAAAAAATCACAAAGTGAGTTGAACTGGAATTTATCTTTCTTTGGATAATTCCCTGGTGAAGGTAGAAAGATATAAACAAAGTGTGTGCATATAACCCTTGTGGAGGCTTACGAAGGTGAAAATGGTCACTCTGGTACCAAACTCTCCCAGTCAATTTTTTAAAATCAAATTAGCCACTGTTCTTTAGATCGTGGAAACACAACATCTTGTAATTTGAATTTTATAATCCTAGTGGGAGTTTCTTCTCCATTATGCAGGCAATGAGTGAACCATCTATTTTAGTTCCATTTGCTGCACTGGAAGATTTATTAGTTTGGTTATTACCGTTCATTAGATTTATAGCCCACCTCTGCCAAGGGTTCACGGTGAGTTATATAAATAATTACAGGGCTCACAGTCTAATTTGGCATCTTTAATAAGAAGGAGGGTTAAACTAACAGCAAGGCAACACAGGTTCTGAACTTCATTCTTGGGTCACATTCCCATTCAGGAGCCACCATTCTCGTCGGAATTGCAAGGCATAACGTGTCACCGATGGAATCTCTATTTTGCCCTTAGTGCACTTGTCCTGCGTGATCTTTGCAAGTGCTTTCTGTGTATGCCGAGAGATGGTGGCTACTAAATTGTGCAAGTTCACACATGCACTTACATACATGTAAGACGTGCTCACATGGATCCACAAAGATAGGGTTCCCTGTCCTGCCTGTTGGGGTTAAAAACTGTAGACTAAATACAGTAAACCCCCCACCGTTCACGGGGGTTTGGGATCCACCCCACCCGTGATGCATGAAAATCTGTGATATGCGGAAGCAGGTGGGGTGGGCCTGGGGCGGGGCGGGGGTGATCGTGCACCTGTCTGAGAAGTCTTGGGGCAGCGTGCACAGGCAGTGTTGCGGGATCTTACCTCCCACCACTGCCCACCCGCGCTGCCCAAGGCTTCTCGGAGGAGCTAGGGGGCGGCGCGGAGTGACCCGATCGCCCCCCCCCGCAGCCCCGAGGTGCAGGTACTGCAATCCCGCAATGTAGTGGGACCGCAGTACCTGAACCGTGAAATGGTGGGGGGTGACTGTACTCTGAGACAAAAGTGAAATATATAATAATAAACTTTATTTATTCCTCTCAGGGAAAAGGGTGAACGGGATATTCCTAATAAAACAACAAAACACTAAACATACAAAACATGAAGTAATATTAGATAAGGCGATGGCAGCTCAGGCAACGCCCAGGAACCCTAGGCAAACACGCATAGTCTGCCTCACTCTGTCGATCAACATGGAGAGAGGGATGGAGTCAGCAACAGGCTGCAGCAGCTAGCAAGAATTAAAGCTGTAGCACCATGCATGCTTCTGAGCAAGGTGAAGCTATTCCTTTTGTAGGAGCCATACTAATTAAAGGGATATAACTCACAGCCCTACAGTTCCAAATGAGCTGCCACTCACCTTAACCCTATAATGTCTGAATATATAGATCTTGCTATATTGCAACACTGCCCATCCCAACACAAATGTTTGAGAATCAATCATAAGAAAGCAACTGGGAGCTGTTTTGGACCATGGAACACAAAGGTCAAAGCAGAGCTTTGAAGGGCTAAGTCCAATTTAAATACCAACAGGAGCAGATGTACTGAATCGAGCACCATTTGTTAAAGAAAATGTATATAAATTCCATTTATTTCAATCATGTCGTCTGATTCAGAAAGACAGTTGAGCCTAGGCTCTAGACTACAGTTCCCTTCACCATTCTACTTATTTAAACATTATTAAATCTAGCACATCTTATTTCCAAGTAAATGCTCAAAGACTTCCGTTGTGGTTATGTGGAATATTCCCAGAACTTGAAAAAAATTACCTTTTTGGAATATAATTTTCAAAATTCCCTCCCCAGCATTTTCAAGTTCTGATATGTCTACCAGAATACTTTTAAAAGCACTTACACCAGTGGTGGCCAAACTTTGGCCCTCCAGATGTTTTGGACCACAACTCCCACAGTCCTTTGTCATTCGCAGTCTAGGCTTGGAATTCTGGGAGTTGTGGTCCAAAACATCTGGAGGGCCGAAGTTTGGCCACCACTGACTTACACACATCCAGACAGGCAGCCTTGCATTATTAATAACCCTGCCTATAGTCTAAAAATGCAGTGCCTGCATAGTATTTCTCTTGTGTCATTTAAAGCCTCTCATAAAGAAGCAAAATGGCTGCAAATGGAAAGACAGGAACATATTGCAGGACGGAGGTGAGCCTATAAATTGTGAGTCCTGCATTCATTGTGCTTTCACGCATGAAATTATTCCCTCTACTGGAACTCCCATTTACAGCTTCATCACAGTCACTCAAATCACATGGGGCTTAATAGTTCATAAAAAAATCTATCAGATGACATCCCTTCCCTGGCTTAAGGTATTAGGGACGTAAATGATAGTTCATTAGAATGAGTTAAACCTAAGTCTTTTGAAAAGAAAAGTTGGGTTTGATGCATAGCATTTCCAGAGAGAAACATTAGGTCTCCCACAGATGGCAGCTCTTGTGGAATAGTTTTGTGTGATTCGACATAATAGAGTTGACCTATTATTCTTGTAGTAAAGCAAGAGTCGTATGCCAGTAGCTCTCGATGCACCAGGCTGCCTCTGCCACCATCTGTAGACAACCAATGTTGATAAGAGAGGATTGGTTTCATAGTTCAGTAATACCTGGTGGGCTGCATACTCCTTTTCCCAGTGGTAATGTGTTCCAAAAATATGTCTCTCCTCCCTGCCCTCAGGAAAAAAGCAAATGTTCAAGGAAATACATTTTCCTCCATTTATTATTTTCTCCCCATGAATATGATCTCCTTTGTCATGCAGGCACCTACAGCTTGACATGCCAAGGAGGGCATTGTTTACACTCCAGTTATCATTCCAGTGAGAGTTGTGTATTTTCGACTTGAGGAAGCACTACATTTGAAAGGGCAGAAATGTAGAAACACTTTCATTTTCATATCAGTAACGTCACTTTCCTCTTCATCAGTGATTCTCAACCTTTTTAAAGCTACTGCCCCCTATGGAGCGGAAAAAATTTCAATGCCCCCCTTTGTGAAAATCCTGTAATTTAGGGTATGGGGAAGGGGGGGGTTACTGAATTATAAGTAGTTAGAGGGGTAAAGGGGTGTCTGAAAGGGATCTTCCCCGCCCGGGTCATGACAGTGCCCGGCGCTGTCATGACCCACATGGGGAAGCTAAGCCCCCCTTCTCTTCTCTGCATGCAGAGGGGAGAAGGGGGGGTCTGAAAGGGATCTTCCCCACCCAGGGGTCTCTGCTTTCCCATGCCGGATGAAGGGGCGCCCGGTCATCCAACGCGGGGAAGGGGGAGGGTGAAGAGAGGGGGCTGTGATCTGGCCTCCGTGTGCTCCCCTCTCCAGCAATCTCCGGGGCACTCTGGCAGCACCTGGCCCTGGGAGGGCTCCCCGCAGCTGCGGGATGGCTCTCCCAGGAGTCTTGCCACCCCGAAAATAGAAAAAAAAAAACAAAATGAAGTGGGCCCCATGGGCCTGAAAAACAGTAAAGAAACGAAGCGGGGGCCCTGGGCCGAATAACGGAAATGACCGCCATTTTAGAGTTTCATGCCCATCTCTACAAGTAACTATGCCTTAGAAGACTCATTTCTGCCTCTTGGGGGTGGGGGTGAGGTCCCAATGATGGGAAACTAAGGGGGTACAGCCATCTAAGGAAACCCAGAGGGCCAGATAAGAATGCAGTATTGCAGTATGTGGATGCCAGATTCATTTTCAAGGTGTGAGTTTTCTCACTCCTGCATTAAGGAATTATTTATGAGTGCGAGAATCATGTTGAGAACAATAGTTCAGCAGTAGTACTTTGGTGACAGCACCGAATCCCTGGGCACGTTACGACCAGACTGGTATAGCGTTTAATGAGCGCCATGAGGACTTTTTGTGTGGGGATAGCAATAAGGCCTAGAAGATGGCCGCCCTGTCACTTTTAATGCAAGGGCTAGCATAGGTGATTGAAAACAAAACAAAATGGAAAATGGCCAAGCAGAACTGAAGCCGGGAAGAATGAAACAGGGAGAGTAGGTGAAACAGAGCTCTGTGATCCATAGAAGATAGATTTTTAAAAAACAAAAACAAAAAGAGACATGCACGGATCACACTGAAGCAGAGCCGTTATCGAACAAAGCTCAGCATTGATTGCTAGGAAAGCGTGTGCAGTCCACCGGAGAGGACGGTGGCCTTGTCAGTCACAAAATTAACAGAGGCAGTATATGGCTCGTCTTTGCTCTTGGCTGCTTCCCTGGGAGTGTGGGGGGAATGGAGTAATACGTCTGTAGCCCGTAAAAGAAAAGAAAGCTAGCAGAGTTTGTGTGAAGATATATTGAAGGTCGAGAGAGGTGGGTTCCTGAAATGGTGAAGGTTCTGAGGTTTGCGCCTCCATTGCCACTGCCTATGCTTCCCTTGATGCCAGCTGCTGCTGTTGCTACATCCCTGTCTGATACTCTCCTCTAAGGAACAACTGGCCAAGAATGGAGAGCTATATGGCTGTTGAAGTGCTATGTCTATTTTTATTTTTTTCCTATTCATTTTTATTATATTATTATTATTGTTGTTGTTACTATTTTCTTTACTTGTATTTTGATTTGGTATGTCTGGGGTTTGTATGTTTGGGCAAGGTTGTTGGGGATTTTTTTGCAATGTGTTGTCCACCAACCTGAGTTCCCGCGGGAAAATCGGGCGGTCAACAAGTACAAAAATAAATAAATATAAATAAATAATTTACAAGACTCGCTGCCTAGTCAGACTTAAGTCACACCAGTGACTCAACTTGGACTTGACTCATTTTTTTAAAATGTCTTAGACTCAGAGCCTGCCCACCACTCTCTTTTTTCTGGGGGTGGGGGGCAGAGCTTGATTTAATAGGGACTTCAGCTTGGAGATTGGCAATCAGGACTTGGTCTCAAAGACTCGGACACAGACTTGGGACTTGATACCTAAAGACTTGGGCTTGGGCTTGGTACTCAGACCCAAAGACTTATCAGCGTCTCTGCAACTAGTCACACAAACCAGTTGCCCTGACTTTATGCAGAGCTAGTACTAGTGGAGGAAAATTCTCAGAGATTTAGGGAGATTGTGGGTCAAAGAGATAAGAGGAGGCTGTGTGGAAGATGTAGTGGTAGCAGAAGCAATAGCTGCTGCTAACAGTTAACTCTTGGAAAGTAACTAGATACAGTATAGTAAATGTCTGGCTGGTTAGCTTGGCAGGTTAGGTATGTGGCTGTAGAGGCAGAGGTTGGGAGTTCAAGTCTTCCCTTTACCTCCTATGATAACAGCCAGCCTGTGTGACCTTGGGCAAGCTGCACAGTCTCAGGGAAGTTGCAGAAGAAGGGAATGGTAAACTATTTCTGTGTTCTTTTTCTTTTAAGTGCCAGGTCCTCGTAGAACATTGGCGATCAGTAGCATAATCTGGTTTTTATCTAAAGCTATTCTAAATAGAGAAACTGTGCCCACTGCGAACCATTAGCTTAAATTCTTAAACCTTACTGTTCTTCTATGCCCAGGCCATGCTTTCCATCTATTTTTCCTTGAAGGATAACCTGCAGCAGATATTTGTTATTGCACATTATGTGACCGAAATATTGCAATTCTCTTTATGGTATTGAGAATTTCCAGCTTTTTAGTCATACGATGCAATATGGCCACATTAGTGACTCTGGCTGTCCAAAGTATCTTCAGAATTCATCTGTATGTCCATATTTCAAATCCTTCCAGCTTCTTGCATAATGCGTCTGTAAGGGTTTCCAAGTTTCAATACCATAGAGAAGTATACTAAAACCATAAGATTGAAGTATTCAGGTATTCTGTACCCCAGAAACCGTGAAAAGGGTCACCATAAGTCAAAATCAACTTGATGGCATACAATACAACCATCCATAGTGATAAATTGAACTTTAACAATAGTACTTCAAATGATACTCATTCCGCACACGTTACATTTAGAGATGGGCATGAAACGAACAATGTTTTGTTTCCATTTTTGTTTTTTCGTTTCGTTACACAACAAAACGTCAAACAAATTTTGTCTCCAAAATGAAACAAACAGAAACACCGGAAATTTTGTCGTGCGTTTCATTTTCGTTACTGCAATACAGTGAGCTGCTTTGAATGCTAAAAAAAATCACAAAAAATGAAATAAATGGTAACAAAACGGTAATGAAACAAACAAAAATGAAAATGAATTTTTGCAAACATTTTCAAAAAACGGAAACGAACCAAAACGGACCCTCCAAACGACAAACGACAAACGAAACATCATTTTTTTAATTCGTACCCATCTCTAGTTACATTACACAAAATGGTAACATCATCAAGCCATTATGTGATATTTTGAAAGCATCATAGTTTATGCGCTCATTATTCTCCAAAGTTGTGTACTACAGTGTCATTACTTTTAATCCATTATTTCCATTTATTCCCTACATACCTCTAGCCACTTTTGGCATGGTATAAATAATTTCTAGACTATTCCCACTCATTTCACTGATTGTCCAATTCAATTAAAAGCCTGTCTTAAAAAGAGATGGAAATCTTCACTCTCTCAGGATATTAATAATAAAACTGCAAAAGATTTCCCCCCACTGGGTGAGAATATGAAGGGTTTGACATTGGGTTGTTGTTGGTGGTGGTGTTGTTTAAAAGTTTTTTTTTTGTATGTGCTTGTACACAATCTTGTTTCCAAACAAATAGCCTTTTTCCGTGGAAAACTTTGTGTATCTTACAAAATATAAGCTTTTTTTGTGCAAAACCAGGCAGATAGTGTGTTGCTGCTGCAATTTAAAAAATACAGTAGGACCTCTGATTGGTTTCAGGCTCCACCCCAACCCCCGTAGATGCTAAAATTCACTCATCCATCCATCCATCCATTCATATACCGCCCATTTGAACAAAGATCACTGTGAGTAGTTTGAAAACATAGCAAATAGCAACTAGGTGAAAGCAACCCCTTGGAACATAGGGGCCCATGGGAACCCAAGTCCTCCTCCTTGGGAGGGCCAATCACCTGCATAATGAACTGCCTGCCATCACTCTCATACCCTGCAAGCACACCCTCCTCAATGCAACGCCAACTGGCCAGGCAGCCCTAAATCTAAGCCTTAAGCAACCAGAGACTGTGTTTTCACATCCCTCTAGTGGCCTGTTCTTGTAATACATGTGGAAAAAACATATTTCTTGATATTTTTCTTTTAATATTTTCACACCATAGATAAGTGAATTGGCATGAAGATAAGTGTTCATTGGTCATGAAGATAAGTGTACATTAGGGGAGTCCCCACCTCTAACTCACTAAGCTATCCCACCATTTTAGCTTTCCCTGCAGGATCCACTAGGGCAGTGGTGACAAACTTTCAGCACTCCAGATGTTTTGGACCAAAACTCCCACAGTTCTTTGTCACTGGCTATCCCAGAATTCTGGGAATTGTGGTCCAAAACATCTGGAGTGCCAAAAGTTCACCACCACAGCAATAGTGCATGCAAAATTACAGAAACTAGTCTGGAAGGGAAATGGATAGGGCTGTTGCTTTTTAGATTGTTACAGATGCATAGGGCGATTTTACATAGGTAAACATTCCAAAAGGTCAAGGTGGCATTTCAGGCAGCCTCAGCCTTAAAATCTCAGCAATTCACTTTCTGCCTATGATGGACGTTCTCCCAGATGAAGGCAAAATAATGTACAGTGGTACCTCTACTTACAAATTTAATCCATTCTGAAAGCATGCGCATAAGTAGAACAGTAGAACACGCTTGTAAGTAGAACAGCTTTATCTAAAAAATAAAAAAATGTAAGTTAGAGCAGAATCCATCTAAAATTTTTAAGCCCGCAGTTAAAACACCAACGGTTTTCCGCTCTTAAGTCAAATTGCTCGTAAGTAGCGCCACTTGTAAGTAAAGATACCACTGTATTTGTTTTGCAAATGTTTTGAAGCTTTGATAATCTGTTACCTGTGTGCATTCTATGCCATTTAGTTTGTGGAGATTTATTTATTTATTTATTTAATGTGGGTGGTTGTACAAACAAAGAATCAACCTGGCTCATCCACCCCGACTCAACTCCTACAAGGTATGACACATGCAAACGGAAACAGAGAGAGAACAAAGAAACAAAAAGTCCAAGATATCCCGCAATTTGATATTTGTGTTCTCTGTTTTGTTGTAGTTTATTTTAATTAGTGTTGTAAACCACCCAGAAGAGCACTTTGGCACTAATAGGGTAGTTCTTGGATGAGTAGGGAACTGTTTCGGTCTCTCAGGAAAAGAAGTCCAGTGGCCTTGACTCAACTTCCAGATAGATAAATTAAAGAAACAACAACAACAACCACTACCACCACCACCACAACACTTCATGCCAGATAAGGGTGTCTACCTTTTTAAGTTGGAATTCTACCTCTATTTTAGTATGTGACCTCCAAATGGAAGCAGACATAACCCATGCAGGCCAGGCTTTAGTTGAAGGCTCCGTGCATGGTTGCACAGGCTTAACCTTCTTCACTTGGGGTCTGTTCCTTTCCTTTGCAAAGTTATTCAGAGCAACACTTATGCTCTTTTCAGCTTCACTAGCATGTGGCCATTAGAAGGTGCTTCTCCCATTAGGAATCCAATAGAAGACAGCTTAGTTTTCTAAGAATACTCAATCAACTTGCCGTGATGGCTCTGAAATGAAATGATGATGTTTTACAAGCAGCTTAAGTGCGTCAGAAAATTAGCATAGATGCATTGCTTCCCTCAGGCCATACTTTGATTTGACTCCTTCAGCCCACTATGTTGAATTCATATTTCTTCCCCCTCCCCTTATTTACTATATATCTTGGACCATAGCAAGAACAAAACAATGCTGTCATGTTATTGTCTGCTTGATTTTTGAGCAATGGCAGATCAAGATATTTAGATGCGGGAGGCAAAATAAACCCCATACCTTGTTGTGCTCCAGATCATTACACAGACAAAAGCGATTGATGGGATATCTTCCTTCAAAATAGCTGAGACAGCAGGATAATGTAGGGTGCTTTGGTATGGGCTTAAGATGTACCATGTGATATATACCTTACTGCTGTCCAACAGAGGAAGCAACTGCGGAGTTCAGTTTGCCTAGTGGTAGGGCTAGCCCTAAGCACATCCAATCTCACCTGATTTCAGAAGCTAAGCAGGGTCGGCCCTGATTAGTACTTGGGTGGGCAATCACCAGGGAATACCAGGTGCTGTAGGTGCCTGCAGTAGGATCTGGCAAACCACTCCAGTATTCCTGTCAAGAAAACTCCATGGACATGGGGTCACGAAGAGTCGGTCACAACTGTAATGACACAACACACTCACACACATGCACGCACACACACAGACACACACACACACACACACAGGGCTAGCTAAAAATAAAATTTAACCCAGTGTGTTGTTAGTCTGTGGAACTTCCTGCCGCAAGGTGTGGTGATGGCATCTGGCCTGGATGCCTTCAAAAGGGGATTAGACAGATTCCTGGAAGAAAAGTCCCTCACAGGTTACAAACCATGATGGAGATGTGTAATCTACAGGCTTAAAACTGGGATACTTCAAGGACCAGATGCAAGGGAGTTGTATCAGGAGACAGATATCTAGTCTCATGTGCTCCCAGAGGCATCTGGTGGGGCCACTGTGAGATACAGGAAGCTGGACTAGATGGGCCTTTGGCCTGATCCAGCATGGCTCTTCTTAGGGTCTTATGTTCTTGTGTTCTTATGTTAAGACCCACAAGGCTAACTCACTGATGTATACTTTTTTAAAATGCAGAATGGGAATGAAAAGATAGCATGGAGGAGACGGGAAACATCCCTTCCCTTTCCCCCCAATAAATCAACAATACTGAAAATCAAGGTGGCTTCCCATATGTGTTTTAAAATACATGTGCATGTAATACACCACTACCTATGTAACCCTCTACCAGCACTGAGCCATGACTAGTGCAGACAATTTGACTGCCCCTCCCAAAATGAGATGGGCAGGGGGGATGCCAGTTGGCGCTTCCCATAAGCTTGGGCGGGGGGTGGCAGTTGAGGGAGGCTATAGGACCAGCCCGCCTCCAGCCAGCCCTCTTTCCTCATTGGCAACTTGCGCCCGCACCCACCCTGGGTCCAGTGTGGCTAACTTTGGGGCCCAGTAGGGATTTTGGGTCCATCTTACCTGGTTGGCATATAAAAGGTGGGTGGACGTATTTTTGCCCATCCCACACTGTTTACCCACAGGACTCTAATGTGTTGCTTAAGGGAAGAAGCACGTTTAAACAAGTCACACTGGAGAATAGCACAGACTAGGAAGTGAGTAATGGTGAGTTCCCAAGAAGCACACAGGGGGTAGTATTGCACCCAGTGTCATCACAGCAACCAGGATCCAGGGATTCACTAGCCAGGATGACGTGTACATGATGGACTGTCCCTGGCCACTGCTTATCTTAGGTTCTAGAGGATTGGACATCTGGCAGGTAGGGAGGCTTCTCGAGCTTTAGCCAGCTGGGGATGAGCTGTCTAGGGGTCAGCAATGGCCGGAGGCTTGGAATCACCTGTTTGGGTCATGGAAGGGGTAAGAGGTACCCCTGAAGCCTGCCCATGGAATGGCACTCCGTTCAGACCCTTCTTCAGGATAATGGTGGTTGGAAGTTAAAATTAATAAAGAATGGCCCAAGTTAGCACCATCACTTGTGTCTGGCCCATTATTTCAGGAGAGGAACAATGCGTTTTTCCTCATTTTCATGTATGACAAAGTGGGTCTTCCCTTGCCCCAGTAACTTAAACCTGAAAATGCTAAGCCCCTGAATGGAATTTTAAGTGATACTCAAGGAAGATTCTGTCTTTATTTGTTACTTCACGTCCTCTTAACCGGGACAAGAAACAGAACAGAAGAGGGACAAGAGAAAACCTAACCCCAGCGCTAGGGGGCATGGTCAAGACAAATCTCAGTTGTTGCAAGACAGACATGAAGTAACATTTTTGTACTGCTCCTAAACGCAACAAATACAGAGGCAAAATGGACATGACGTAACCGCCTTTGTTGGTTCCACCAGAATTAAAGGGAGAGGGTGAAACCAACAGGAAATAGATAATAATGTATGGGCTGGTAGAACACGGCAGTAGAACTATGTTCAGATGAATTGGGGTCCAGATAGCAGAAGTTTCTTGTGGCTTCCTGCACCCAAATTGAAAACTGGGAGAGTGCATACAACCGAATGATTACTTTCATGCCTTGTTGTCAATGCAGTTCTCAAAAGTATTAATATATACAGTATAAATGTATTATTAGTCTTACAAATAATTTCCTGATTGCTCCTCACTCTGCATATACAAAAAGCATGGATATGAACCAAGCCAGCTTTTTTAAAAAATTAAACAAAGGGAGGGGGGTGTCTTTGCTAATTTCAATTCTCAAACACTGCAGGAGTCTTCAATTCCCATTTTCTTTTCACAATTTTAATGAAGACTGGACATTGGCAAGAGTCGTCCCCCCTCCCTTTCTTACTCTTGAAATTTAACACTCGTGTTGAAGGCCTGCCAAGAATTATAATAACTCTCTGATGCACAGTGCTGAACTGTAGCCAATCGTGATTGTTTCAGACAAGTTATTTCATAACTGCAGTAACAAAAGGAATATAAAAATCAATCCCGTCTAGTCTTGTATACGATGCAATTCAGGCAGATCTGTAAAAAAAAGAAAAAGAAAAGATTTATAATGAGGACGAGCACAGAATATCCACTTCATTTATTGTGCTGAGAGGGGGCAGAGTAAGATGGGGTGAGTAGTTAATTCCTGACAGTGGGTTGAAAGAACACCAAACCCCAGTATTTTGGTCTTCTTCTGAACCAAATCAGGCAACTTCAGGATTTCTGACTGGTTCTTTCAGACCTAAAGATTTCTAACCTCTTCAGTTTCATAGTTTTAAATCTAGAGAATGTTAAGAGGTTGCTTGCTGGCTTTTCCTTTGCTGTTTCTTGGGCAATGAAGCTACTTTTCAGTGTTTTAAGTCTTAAAGAGCTCAATCAGGAATGCTTCTGAGGCATTTTCTTCCAAACCACAGAAGGATGTTTGCAACCACATTTCAAACTCTTTGGGGTCGTTGGGATCTTGGTTTCATACAAAGCATTTGAAGGACAGGAAGTGAATTGTCTTCCTTAGAGCTTGGATGTAACTAGTTACAAGCAGCCAAGTTTCCTGTAACAATGAACCATGGTCACTTTCAGCAGTGACTGTTTCAGGGTATTCCAAGGCCTTTCAAGAGGCATGTTGATAGGACACCCCCCTCCCAAGAGCATATGACATTCTCTTTGCATTTCATAAATATTTGCAAGAGAGACACTCTGCTGTAATGGAGTATTGGATTAGGATTTAGGAGATGGGGTTTCAAATCTCTCCATGTCCATAGAAAAATCAATGTTAAACTACTCCTTGAATATATCATGTAGCTTGGAAATGGTAACATTCCTTCCTTCAATGTATTCTCGAAGGCTTTCATGGCCAGGATTTGATGGCTGTTGTGAGTTTTCCAGGCTGTTTGGCCGTATTCTGGAAGTTTTTCTTTTAGACGTTTTGCCAGACTATGTGGCCGGCATCTTCCCTGAGTTCCTGGCCCTCTGGTGATGCCGGCCACAGAGACTGGTGAAACATCAAGAAGAAAAACTTCCAGAACATGGCCAAACAGTCTGAAAAATCCACAACAGCTATTCCTTCCTTCCTTCCTTCCTTCCTTCCTTCCTTCCTTCCTTCCTTCCTTCCTTCCTTCCATTGCACCGTGGTTAAGCTGTTGTCCTACAGCCAAAACTGTGCTCACAACCATGTTGCCAGCTCAAGGTTCATTTAGCCTTCTATCCTTCTGAATTTGGTAAAAATAGTACCCAGCTTGCTGGGTGAGTGTATCAATTTATAGTCTGTATAATTAAATTATAAACCACCAAGAGAATGCTTTAAGACTAAGGGGTGGTATATAAGCACTGTTTGTTTGTTTGTTTGTTTGTTTGTTTGTTTGTTTGTTTGTTTGTTTGTTTGTTTGTTTGTTTGTGAAAGACAAGAATGCATTGCAGGAGACCAGTTCACAGCAGTTTTTTTGGCAGGGGAGAGTAGAACCATGGAGACAGGTCAAGAAGAGGTGAAGCCAAATTACAGTGACATACAGGCCCGTGGCTTGCTAGTTTACCAAATCCTAAAAGATCCAATTCCATGATCTTCCTACACAACAAACTATATAGATGCCGTGTCAGGATTAATGACTTAAAAATGCTTCCAAGGATTAATATTACATCTCCTCCCTTCAAAATCTGTTAGAGAAAAAGAAGACACAGTAATCTGATTTCTCTTTCAAGACTGCTCTCGCCATGTCTCGCAAGTATTTTCTTTTTCAGAAAACATTTGGTTCATGACTCATACAATATTTCCTGTATATTAGTTGGTACATGATTAATCAAGGGTGGGGAGAATGTAGGAGCTACCAATTGCTCAAATCCCATCCCATGGCTCAATTGTCAAGATGCAATATTTGGTGCAGTGTTGGTGTCATTGGAAAAGTTACTCTGTTTACTAAGGCAACATATATAACGAAATATCACAGTTTTGCTGGAATTGCCACTTCGTCCCACGCAATGCAATTTACAAACAGATACTCTGAGAACACCAGAAACACTTTGAGTTAATTAAGTGGTTGTGTCTTCTTTAGACAGATGGAGTAAGTGAGATAATTGTGAAAAGATGCTTAAAATGAAAGAATATCAGCAGGTTTCCAAAAGGGGGGAAAGAACCCTGTTTCTGCTTAAAATAACTTTCTTCATTTTCTCGTGTTCAGGCCTTAATACTCAAAGGAACATCTACAGGTAGAAAGAGAGCTGGAAATTGCCATTTAGCTGACATTAATAGCCAACTCCATTGACAGCTTTCACTTCAGATGCATACACTTCAGATACAACGTTTAGCGATGGAGATTATTCAGCAGGTTCCATTCTTTGTTGGACAAAAATTAATTTTCAGATTCACGTTCAGCTTGATAATTCCCTCTCATCTTTCTCTCGCTAGAAGATAAACTCAAGAGCCTTTATTTAGGCACAGTACATTGTCTATTGTAAAACAGTTGTTGACATAGGGATCACATGAATTTCCACATCACACTAAAGGATACAACAAAGAGGGAGAAGAAGAATCAGCTATTGTTTCTTCTGAGAAAAGATAAGAGTGCTGGTGTGAATAAAGCTAGAGATTGAAGCCCTGTGGTGTGGGGAAATAGGATGGCGGAATTAAACCCCCCCACACACACACAATCTTAGGATGTTGAAGACGAAAAACCTGAGGGAAAATCTTGTAACCTTCAGGGAGGCCACTACTACAGCAAACCCAGAAACTCTAAGGGGTTGGTTTAAAATGAAATATTTGCCGAAGTGATACAACTAAAGGCTTCTGTGGTGGCCATCTTTGATAAAGTTTGTTTCCCAAATCATTTCTGAATGTGAAGTACATGCTTCATTACTCCTTTTACAGATTATGTATTGTAACGGTAGGTTTGCTCCTTTTCCACTAGCTCATATTATATTATATTATATTATATTATATTATATTATATTATATTTATTTATTTATTTATTTATTTACTGCACCATCTAGCAACAAGGCCACTTTGGGCTTTTCAGCTCTGAAATGGGGCGGGGGGGAGCAGGAAGCAGGAGGAGGAGTTGGGCAAGTAGATGGAAGGTTGTGAGTGATCACCACCTTGGTTAGTATCAGGGAAGATTTGAGGACATCCCTCCGTTTAGACCAGTGGTGTCCAGACTTCAGCACTCCAGATGTTTTAGACTGCAACTCCCATAGTCCTTTGCCATTGGCAATACAGGCTTGGAATTCTGGGAGTTGTGGTCTAAAATATCTCGAGGGCTGAAGTTTGGACATCCCTGGTTTAGACCCTGGAGGGTAGTGTAATGGTTTGGGTCAAGGTTGCCATAGGAGAGTGATGGCGAACCTTTTAGAGACCAAGTGCCCAAACTGCAATTCAAAACCCACTAATTTTTTTTTGCAAAGTGCCAATACAGTAATTTAACCTGTATACAGGTGGCTATGAATGGGCAATGTTGGGTGCCCACAGAAAGAGCTCCGAGTGCCACCTTTGGCACCCGTGCCATATGTTCACCATCACTGCCATAGGACTTGGAAGTGAGGCTTCGAAGGAAGTAGTCTCTGGTGAGATGAAGCTATGAATCTTATAGCAAGGCTTTCATTCACAGACTAACTTTGTAGTAATTCTCCAATTTCCACTTACAAAAGACCGCCAGCGTTTCCCCCTTCACGTAAAAACTTGAAGCACCATTTTATGAGTCATCCTCATTGTTATGCAGTTGTGTTTCTCACAAATCTCAGAATGTCTTCATGGCTTCTGGTAGTTATTCTTCTGACAGGAGAGTGGAGTTTGCACTTTCCCAAATTTGTGGAAGGCGACCAGCAATGGGTAATAGGTGAATAAAATACTGAAGAGTGATCTGTGTAGTGGGTGTCATAGTTGATGCAATAGCAGTCAGGCAGGCATGAAGTAAATGGCTCGAATTATACCTTATAAATTCAAAGGCTTGACCCGTGCTACTCAATGAAACATGCCAATTGCTCACAAATGTCACCACAAAATTAGTGCAGTAAAATTATGTTGATAATGGGAACAGGGCTACTTGTCTGAAAAACTATGAGAGAGAAAGACTGGATTTTTTTTTAAAAAAGTGGCATGCTATGTTGCAGATTCGTGTGCTTTTACTGCTGTAGTTAATCCAGAGGAAGACATATGATGCCCTTTCCAAAAACAGGTTAAAATTGTCATAAAAGGAGAACAATTCTTCCACCCACTTCTGTTCCTGAACCTCTAATGGACAGAATTTTAACCTAGGGCTCAACTTAACATCAGCCAGGAGTGGGCAACATGAGGCCCTCCAGATGTTAGCTAAGATTCACCTCCCCTCATTCCTCATCATTGACTAGGGCTGATGATCAGCATCATTTTTTTTTTTTTGCCGTGGGGGGCATACTTTGTACACATTTAATAATCATTTTTTTCTTTTCTTCTTTTTTAATAATTGGTTATATTGTGTTGTTGTACTGTGTTTTTATTGTTGAATATATGATTCTTATATTTCCTTCTTGTATATGGAGAGTATTTTTTACCAAAACAAATTCCGGGTGTGTCCAACCACACTTGGCCAATAAAAGGATTCTGATTCTGATTCTTCAATTACAAAGATGTTGCATTGAAAGAAGAGAGACCTGCCCAGAGCACAATATAAGCACACTTTTCTCCAGATGCAACTGCATCTATAAAGCCCTGCTCCTGCAATCACCTAACCACCTTTCTAGAACAAGTCACTGATGGTCAAATTTTATCTGAACAACAAAGAACATATGGATGTATTGTACTCTCCATATTGACCAAAGTTCTAACTCTCCAATTAATCCTATTAAGAGATGCCACTGAAAATGTGTTTGGCTTCTTCTTCCCCTTCCCCTTCCTCTTCTTTGCTTCACTATTTGTATAAATTTCACAAATACTGCAAATTATGCTGTTAACCAGGTGCCATCAAGCCGATTCTGACACATGGTGGCCTTTTTCAAGGTTTTCCAGGCAGATGATACTCAGAAGTAGTTCCTATTTCCTTCTTCTACAGGCACAAGTTTGTCCAAGGTCACACAGGCTGGCTCTACTCCTTGGAGGCACAGAATCAAACTCTCAAACTCTGGCTCTGCAACCAGATGCCCACACCACTAAACTATCCAGTTACAGTAGTTAGTGCAAATTAATTAAAACCAAAAATGGTGCAGATGGACAGAGGAATCCTGGACCAATTGGAGCATCCCAGACACCAAATGTCCTCCTGGACTATGAAATCAAAATATATAACAGCCAAGTCCCCAGAACACGACAAGATTAATAACTAGAGATGCAAACTTTCTGGAAATTTTGAAGTTCAGAAAAAAACTGTTTTTTTCCAGGGGTTGGGGTCCAGGTTTTTTGGGAGGGTGCAAATTTTTGGAAAAATTGAAAAAATGCTACATTAGCACACACCCCTTTTACAGCTTGAAAGTCATTCTTTTACATTAGGAACATAAAATATGACTATAGATAATTTGACTTGGCATAAAATGATCACAACTAGCATATTAAAATATAGTGAATCCAAACAATTATTACAAACAGAATTTACTTTTTAAATAATATTTATTTGTAATTGTAAGTAACAAATGGATTAACAATCTCCTGAACTGCTTGTCAGTTTACGTGGAACAAAAACATCTACAAAACAATGTTTAAAAATCTAGAATTAACAATTACTCCTATTTCCTCTTCACAGTATTAAATAAAAATAAAATAAAAACCTCATTCTCATAAAAAAAGAATTGAAGAGGGGGGAAATGTATAGAATGGAGTGGTGGTGAAGAGGCCAGAAAAGAACCAAACATACCCACCTACATGCAAAAACAAAAGTGAAACCATTTTCTTGTGACAATAGTCACACCTCTTAAAGGAAGAAATTCATTTTGTTCTTATACTGGAGAGTTCAGTTTGTAATCTAGGACTTTCTTGGCCTCAGTGCACTGAAATTAGAATAATCTGACACTATGCATAGGTTTAGAAAAGATTATAGTTGAAATAGTTGAACATTCTGTCTTTAATTCATCATGTTAAAATAAAATATTCCATAATCATTTTTTCTTTTTCTTTTTTTCATTTGTTTTAATTTTTCAGGAAAAAAAAACCAAAAAGACTTCAGGAAAACAAATGGAAAAATAACTGGTTTTGGATTTTTTTTTTGGTTTTTTTCCCAGGGTTTTTTTCAGGCCTTCACTTCTTTAAACACTCATTGCTAGTTAGAGTCTGTGGGGACCCATTGCAGCTGACATTTGTCCCTGAAAGAGTTAATCCAGTGTGAGATCAGCTCAGTCACATGCATAAACATGTGGATGTGCCAGCAGGATGGCAAGAAAGGGAAAACATCACTTGTTTTGTTTTTTCCAAGACATCTGTTGGGTGGAGTGGAGGAAAGCTATTTCGTTTTTCATCTGGTGCAGCAGGAGCCCTTAATTTAGACCCACTTCACCTCTTCTTCTTCTTCTTCTTCTTCTTCTTCTTCTTCTTCTTCTTCTTCTTCTTCTTCTTCTTCTTCTTCTTCTTCTTTGAGTTCCATGTCCTCATAAAACATTGGAGATCAGTAGCCTGAACTGCTTTCTGTCTAAAGCTATTCTAAATAGAGCAGCTGTGCTCATTGGGGACCACTGGCTGAAGTTCTTAAGCCAGAATGTTCTTCTACATAATGTGTGTTCCAATGTCTTTTTCTTTGAAGGATAACCTGCAGCAGATGGTATTTCTCATTGTGCATTATGTGCACGAAATATTGCAATTTTATTCTCTTTGTGGTATTGAGGATTTCCAGCTTTTTATTCATGCGCTGCAATACAGCCACATTAGTGACTCTGGCTGTCCAAGGTACCTTCAGCATTCTTCTTTACATCCACATTTTGAATGCTTTCAGCTTCCAGCATAATGTGTCTGTAAGGGTCCAAGTTTCAACACTATGGAGAAGTATGCTGAATACATAGAATCGAAGTATTCGAGTATGAAGTCTGATAGATAAGTCCCGGTTTGTCAAGACTTTCCTCAATATCTGGAAGGAATTTCTAGCTTGTTCAATTCTACAACGGATTTTGCATGAAAGGCCCCAGTTATCCTTAACATGGCACACCAAGTATTTATAAGGTCATACTCTCTCAATTATATCACTGATCTGAGGTTCTGTGAACCATTTTGTTTTTTACTGATAACCATCCATTTTGTCTTCTTCACGTTAAGTCGCAATCCCATAGCACTCTTTTCTGCAGCAACAGAATCCAATAATCCTTGCAAATCTGCCAGACTTGTTGCAACCAGTGTTGTCAGCCTACCTTATGTTATTAACAAGAACTCCATTCACTTTCACACCTTGGTTCTTTCCTTCAAGAGCATCCCATAAAATTCTTTTTGAATAGATATTAAAAAGTAGAGGTGAGACCCTGTGTCCATGGAGGAAACTTCACCTCTAGTCTAAATTTTCAGCTCACCAGGGTGGGGTGGGGGCAGTGTTGTCTAGTGTGATATTGGGCTGTGGCGTTGGATCCCACAGTCTCTCCCAATTCACCTGTACTTGGTCCCAAGTGCCTCCTCTTTTTTTGTCTCCAACATCAGAGCTTCAGGAATCAGAGAAATGAAGGATATGAATTGAAATCAGATTGTGACCTCCAAGAGTGATGCCCTCTCTCTGACTTCAGCAGGAAATTTCCAAGTGTTTCTGTGACACTTGGCTTACCCTCCCAGGGAGGGAGTATCAACAAGATAACTGTTAACAATATATTCTGTATTAATATTGAACACACACTATGAATATCTATCTATCTATCTATCTATCTATCTATCTATCTATCTATCTATCTATCTATCTATCTATCTATCATCTCCTTATGCACAAATTATTTACATAGTACAACAAATAATTCAAGTACTTAACAATGCTTGATAAGAATAGTGTATAAATAAACAGCAATGGCAACAAATACTTTTTTATGATTCCCCATATCAGTATTGTTTCACAAAGAAAGAAAGAAGAGATTTTCTTTTCTGTTATATTGGGGGTTATAGAGCCATTATCATTCTTGATTGAAGGGTGGCAGGGAATGAATGAATCTGAATTCTTAAGGGAGATGTACTCCTGAGATAATGGATAACTGTCACAAGTGAGATGATTTCACGATAATATTTGCAGGAAAAGCTCATGAATGAGTTATGTGTTTTATCATGAGTGCATGGACTTTTATAAAACTTTTATAAAATGTTTTCTTTAATGTTTCCATTTGATCTTATATCATTGTTGTTTGTGAGGGATGGGGATGTTGCTTTGTTTTCTCTTTTTTGGTTGGTTGTTTTGAGATGAACAAGTTTTATGCATCATTAAGTTTAATTGTACTGGGTTTGCATATTCTATTCATTATGCAGCTTGAGGAAGAAATGGAAAATGGAAATGCAACCCAAACTCACCCCACCCCCAAAAGAAAGTGCATGCATCAACACAGAACAGATTCCTAATATTTCCCCAAGAAATACTATTGATTTCTTTCAGAAGGGTATTTTAGATTTTGTTGAATTCTGCTCAGCTTAAGCATTGTAGGAAAGACCAAAGCTTTGTACTGAGCTTGGTGCAATGAGGCTAATGAGGTAAATGCTGTACACTTGGCTCATCTCTTCCCTATTTTATTCTTATAACAGCCCTGTAAATGACAAACACAGCAACTGAATCTCTATCTGCTCCTGTAGTTATCTTCTTCAGGATCCCTGCCTTTTCTTTAGAATGCCACCCAAAATACATGTGCTTCCTGTCACATTTAGAAGTGATACAAGGGTGCGTGTCTCATAAGACGAGTGAACACATTCCCAAGTCTGAATGCTATCCTGTGTTCAGAAATCTGCATGCATCAAGCATCTGATAACAGAGTGATGTTGTGGTAGTTTGCTCCCTATATGTTCAAGGTCCACCACCAATAAGTTTTTAATGTGCAGGAGCATTCATATAGAAATGGTTCTCTAACTCTATCTCCGCTTTTTTAAACATGGTGGATGATCCCAGAGTGCTGAGCTCTATACAGGGGATGTCCCGGTCTTTTTGTGCTGGTCTACTTATCCATAAGCATAAAAAAGTTGCACCAGCCTAATACCATTTAATCTCTGAAATCCTGTTGTGCAGTTATGCAGACGGTCTAAGTTTTGGAAGGAAGTAATGCTATAGGCCAGTGATGGCCAAACTTCAGCACTCCAGATGTTTTGGACCACAACTCCCAGAATTCCAAGCCTGTATTGCCAATGACAAAAGACTGTGGGAGTTGTGGTCCAAAAACAGCTGGAGGGCCACTGCCATAGGCATTATGTTAAGAAATCTCCATAGACATTATTGGTTGCATATTGTGTCACACTACCCAACATGCAATGGATGTGTAGTACAATTTCTTAACTCATCTTAATTCATGATTAAAAGTCACACTATTTGTGTAACTGCACAAAAGAATCTCAGTCAGTGGGTCCATTCTAAGGAATATGCAGATTTATAATTTGAACTCAGTAGTTCAAGACAGTGTATCAGAAGCATAGAACAATTGAATCCAACCCTCAGCTCAACAAGGGAACCCAAATCAAAGCAGATCTGACAGATGGTTGCCCAATTTTTTTTTCTTGAACGCCTCCGGCACTGGAGCGCTCACCACCTCCTGAAGTTGTTGGGGTCTGACAGAGAATTCTAAGTGCCTCACCAAACAACCAGTTACAGAATACTTCAGGATGGAGCCTTCACAATTAAAGCAGTATCCCATTCCTGTCATGGTGTTGTCCAGATGCAGTCATAGTGTGACGTGACAATGCATGGCAAAGGTGATCACATGATTATTTTTCTGTGTATAAGGCTATATGTTTAATCTAATTTTTTTAGACTAAAAATTGAGGGCCGTCTTATACATGGAAGAAAGCCAAAGAGAGAACAGTGCAGTTGCGAAACTGTAATTTGGGGTTGGAAAAGTGGGGGTTGTCTTATACATGGGATGTCTTATACATGGGTCATCATGGGGACCCCTTATTAATGCAGTACAATAGTTTTTTGTCTCTCTCATTCCTGACTTTGCACTAAATGCTTCTTTCATCATTTCCTTACAGCAAGTCCCACCAAGCCTGGCCGGGGAGGCTACCCAAGTTCAGATGAGGTGGTTCGGGAATCCAGCAGCACCACTGGCATGGTGGTTGGGATTGTGGCTGCAGCTGCCTTGTGTATCCTGATCCTCCTCTACGCCATGTACAAGTACCGAAACCGAGACGAAGGCTCCTATCATGTTGACGAGAGTCGAAACTACATCAGTAACTCAGCACAGTCCAATGGGGCTGTGATTAAGGAGAAGCAACCCAACAGCTCTAAAAGCTCCAATAAAAACAAGAAAAATAAGGATAAGGAGTACTACGTCTGATCCCTACCGCTGCAAAAGAACAATTGTATAGAAATAGTCTTCATTTTAATCTGAGACATAAAATGAAACTTATTTACTTTACTTTTTATGAAGCACATACAATGTTTAAAAAAAATGGGAAAAGAGGACACGGGGAATGCAATCAGAAAGGAAAGACTTTTTTTAAATAAATTAATTAAAAAAACAAAGGAAAGGGAAAAAAATGAAGTAAGCGTTTCATACTCGAGTTTTCGCTGAAACTGGAGTCAATAAACCCCCTTACATCCACAGTGTTTTCATTTACTCTACCATCTTTATGTTGCTGGAATGTCCTTGAAGATGATGTTGGTACCCGTACTGCACCTGTGTATGGCCAAGAGTATTACTACCAAAAACATCACCCAGCACCACGAGGAGGAGAAAAGTAACAAACTGAAACAAACAAACAAACAAACAAACAAACAAATGAAATGAAATCTCTCTCTCTCTCTCTCTCTCTCTCTCTCTCTCTCTCACACACACACACACACACACACACACACACACACACACACACACACACACACACACACACACACACACACACACACACACACAAGCTACCTATGTGTCTGGATTTAGCCAAAGTGCTCATACTTTCCTGAGGAGGTCAAGTCCGTCTGATTCCCTGAGAAGACCTGATCGATCTTCTACGCAAGTGCTCAACAAGTGAACCTCAGGATCCAGTTTCCTGCCCAGTGCGATGAAATGAGGATTGGAGTGTGGGTTTAAATGAAGTGCTGGCTTTTCTGAATAAACCATACTTAAGAAGAAGAAGAAGAAGAAGAAGAAGAAGAAGAAGAAGAAGAAGAAGAAGAAGAAGAAGAAGAAGAAGAAGAAGAGGAGGAGGAGGAGGAGGAGGAGGAGGAGGAGGAGGAGGAGGAAGAAGAAGAAGAAGAAGAAGAAGAAGAAGACACTTTTAAAATAGGCCTTTTCTGGTTGTGAACAAAATATATATATAGCGGCCTTATTTTCCAAAAAACAAACCCCACAAAAAAACCCAATAACAATAAATAAATGAAAGAAGTGACATATAAGGGTTATTTTCACATGCCACTAACCAACAAACCTGAGGGCAGAGATGCAATCATTGGGGGTGGGGGGAGTTCATGCACGCTTAATATGTTATTACATATGTTTATATTTAAAAAAACACATCTATATGTGCTTTCTGGACTGTGATAAGTGATGTTTTCTAGCCTGTTGTATAGACAATGCAAACTATATCTGCTCTTCAACCATTTTTGGTAAATTCAATGTTCTAAGTGTTGCTAGGTATAGAAAGGTTTACAACATCTGAAGCAACCAACCGTTCTGTTTCTGTTTTGCAGCCATGAGAAACTGCCAGTCGTTTTCTTCCCCTCCTGGTAGTTTCTTTCTTCTTCTTCCTTTTAAATTTGATTTCTAAGTTTTTTTTTAATTTACAGTGTAGTGAATCTACTAAGAGGGATGTGTATGAATGTATATAAGAGTCAGCTAATTTTCTTCTTAACCTGTACAGCCTCTCAGTCTTCTTTTTTTTGCAGTTCAGTTTTAAGTAGTTTGTATTAAGGAAGTGGACTTAGAAAGCAAATATATAGAGATATAAACATCCTGATTTTTTTTCAATTGCCTATCCACTCCCAGGATATATCAGCAGAACCAAAACACATCAGGTCTTCCCCTCTCCTTGATGTAAAACTGGTGATTTAAATAAAGTATTAATGTACTCCAATTCAGATTACATCCTTGGCCAGTTGTTCCCATAAACTTACAAAAAGTAGTCAAATTTCAATACTTTTTTCAGATCTTTTTGACTGTTATTGCTTGATTGATAAAATAATGATGGTGAGGAAATTTTTTTAATTGCCCTTTGATTTGCACCATTTTTTCTCACCAAAGAAGAGTTACATAACACAAAATGTTATAAACATAAACTGCATGTAAAACAAGATTCCAGTTTACATATTATGATTGCGTGCAGAAATATTTTTCTCTTCACTTTTTTTTAAATATCCCCTCATTCCTGTAAGCTAACATGTCATTTCTGCTTCTAAACTGACTTGGTCTCATTGGTTTGGTGATCAATATTGTTTACTTTTCTCTCTATAGACATATGCATAAACATCAGCTGCATTATAGGTTACAGATGTGCATATCTTATAAACTTTCAGGGTTTTGTTTTAAATAAAGGTGATCCCCTTTAATTCTCAACAAGATGTCATTGTGAGACATCTCACTTAATGAGGAGGATACAGCGAAGACAGCATTACACCAAAAGAAGGTAGTTCAGCCGTAAACTGGAATGCTTGTTATTGTTTCCACTCTAAAGATGGAAAGGATGGATTTTAAAATCAGCTGTAACCAGTAGGACACACAGCTGTCCTGTGTGTTGTTCACTACCGCTGCGGCCGCACACATCAGCCCGGTGCAGCCTTTGACAGAGCGATACTTCAGGATCCTGCATTGAAAATGTCTTGGGAGGTGCCAAACCACCTGATCAGGTTGCATGCGCCAAGGGGTTTCGGAGGAAGGAAGGATGAAGGCCACCTGCAAACATTGCCCCATCGCCCCTTCATGCCCTCCCACCTCATTATAAGTTACCATTGCTGAGTGAAAGATAATGAATGAGTGTCAGAGAAATGAAGGAAATCTTGCTTCGGTGCCCAAACTAAAATAAGACAACGGCGAGAAAGGAATTGCCATCATGACAACGTGACAGGGAGAAAGTTTCGAAACCTTGGCCTTCTCCGCTGACACCAATCTTAAGAGAATGGCCAGGTTCTTTTGTGTCTTCATATTTTGACTCTGTTCTCTAACTTGGGTTCCTATTTTTTCCAAGTAATTAACACAAATACTCTTAAGGAATATGTGATGTGGGATTGTTATTTATAGCAAAGGTAATCTGAAGCTATTTCTTCTGGGGAATCACTCCTATTCTCCTTGTTGATTTTGTGATTTTAATGATGAACAAAAGTGTTTGCATTTATCAAATGTTTCAGTAGGTATATTAAAACACATTTTTTCCTTATTTGAAAATACATAACCAATACGTTAATCCCATTTCTGTAACAATCTAATTTGTTTCACTAAGACTGCAATCCTATGTCCACAACAGGATAGTAAATCCCATTTAAGGTGATGGGACTTTTCCTGAGTAAATGTGGATAGGATTCTGCTAGGATGAGATGGCTCTGGGTTATTCTTTTTTTAATTACTGTATTGTGTTGCCTTTTTTTAACAAATACACTAAAATAATGTGTGAAATTATTCATTCCCAAAATATCAGAAAAAAAGAGGTCAGAAGCCCTTAACCTTATAGTGCTTTCTGTGATAGATATTTTACATTTTTTTTATTTGTTGCAAGGCCAATTTATCCATTATTGGAAATGCTAAGCAAGTGGAATTTACCGTTTTGTTAATAAAATGTTTCTTAATACAGTGGCTGAGTCATTATTTCCCTTTCCCCCCTGCTTTTTTGTATCCTCTGCTTTTTTTCCCGCTTCTACAACAGAATATAACCTGAGCAGAGATGATGGACGCTCTTACTTTCCTTTCATTCAGAATGTCCCCATACAGTTCATTTAAAAAAACCTGTACAGTTTGACGAAGATCCTGTGCTGTTGTTTTTAAATAAAACCCTTTATCTTCAGCTGCTAAGGCACTTCCGTGGAGAGACCCATGTTCTACCTGCTTACTCGATCAGCAGGTGAGGGTGGAAAAAAGTGACAACTCTCAAAGCTTTCGTCTTAGAAACATTACTCTTTCTTGTGGCCTTATTGTGACTTTTCTGAATTATTGTGACCCTCATAGGATGTCCACATGCAGTGAGAATATCTGATGAAAGGCTTTAATATACTTATATCCCCCAAAGCAACAAATTCTTATTGCTGGGCAGGGATTTGAACCAATCACTGGTTTTCCTAATGAAAGCTGGACAGCACAGTGGTTTAAGGATCTGGCTGCAGAACCAGAGGCGGGGAATTTTATTCATTCATTTATTTATCCATCCATCCCGCCCACCCCACCTGGTCAAATGGCCAGTGGTTTGAAACACTGGGTGGCTCACAACAATATGATTCCTGTCTGTACCCTCTTGATGATCCGTAGGATACTTTCCAGCTCGGGAGTTCGATGATAAATAGTGTGATGATGGTGATGGCTTTGCACTGTGGAATTTATTAAAGCTTAAATTCTTTCCATTTGTTTTTCAAAGAATTTTCCAATTAGGGGCAGTCATTCATTACCAAACACGAACTCCCCATTTGTCTCTAATGGAGCTGCAACAGTGTTGGCTATAATCCTACTACCTTCCATCCCTCTGTAACCCTCTTCCTGTATTTCAACCAAGGAAGTAAACCATCAGAAGGGAACATAAGAACCTAAGAAGAGCCATGCTGGATCAGGCCAAAGGCCATTCTAGTCCAGCTTCCTGTATCTCACAGTGGCCCCACCAAATGTGTCCGGGAGCGCACGAGACTAGATATCTGTCTCCTGATACCACTCCCCTGCATCTGGCCCTTGAGGTACCCCGGTTTTAAGTCTGGAGATTATACATCTCCATCCTGGTTTGTAACCTGTGATGGACTTTTCCTCCATGAATCTGTCTAATCCCCTTTTGAAGGCATCCAGGTCAGATGCCATCACCACATCCTGTGGCAGGAAGTTCCACAGGCTAACAACACGCTGGGTTAAATAAAAAAATCTTTTGTCTGTTCTCCCTCTCCCAGCCCTCAATTTGAGTGCATGTCCCCTAGTTCTGGTATTTTGTGAGAAGGAGAAGAATGTCCCTCTATCCACTTTACTCATGCCCTGCATTATTTTGTACATCTCAGTCATGCTGGTGCCGGTTGTTGAAACAACCTTTCTCAAAATTCAGTAGCCAACATGGCAATTGGCTATAATGTATCTATTTTTCTTTACTATAATTTACAGTGCCTTTCTTCTTAAAAAGGACCCAAGGTGGCTTACAACACTCAAAGATTATATTTTAAATCTAAAAACAGGAAGTATACAAGCAGTAAAAAGAATCAACCAATTGCAAACTAAAAGAGGTAAGCAAACAACAGATTTAGAGCAACAAAGCTCTAGGACTGCAACAGTAATTCAAAGCAACTCTATCATTGAGTAAGACTAAAGCTAGTGTTGTTGTTATTGTGTCATTGCAGTCGTGACCGACCCTTCGTGACCCCATGTCCATGGAGTTTTCTTAGCAGGAATACTGAAGTGTCTTGCCAGTGCCTACTCCAGGCACCTACAACACCTGGTATTCCCTGCTGGTCGCCCATCTAAGTACTAGCCAGGCCTGACCCTGCTTAGCTTCCAAAATCAGGCGAGATCGGATGTGCTCATGGCCAAAGCTACTACCCCACAACAAAAGCTGGACATGGCCATGCTTTGGGTGTGTTGTTGAGTCTTCATCAGTCTTAGGTTCATGTAATTTCAGCTTGTCTTCAGACAAAGGCTGAGCAGCTCAACATTGGGCTGCTTGGGGTGTTGAATTTTTTTGCTTCAAACCAGTGTTTGGCATAGAAGATCTAGATAACTGCTCCAGATCTGTGCTTCTATCCAGTCCAGTAACTCTGGTGATTACAGCAGTTGGCACAAGAGCTGTGATGATCACAGAAAGTATTGTTTGCTATGTCTGGTAAGAGCCACAAGTTCATTTATTTGGCTACTTGGTTCTTCTCCTTTCTCCAAACTTTATAACATCTATGAGGGGTAAATCTGCAGAATCTGAAAGCTCTCCTCATTCCTAACTCCAAAAGAAGCATTATTAATTTTTTAAAAATTTATTTTAATTATTACATTTGTATCTTGCCCATCAAATGCCCAAACACTACTACTTTAGGTGGCTAACAACAATTAAAACACAAATACCCATCCCAGCCTACAAAAACATAAATAGCGAGATCCAGACCAAAGTAGTAATAACCCTAAATAGAAAATATAAAGCATAAATAAATAGGAAATATAAAGAGCCTCGTGGCGCAGTGGCTAGTCTTCTGCTAATAATAGCCATGTGCCACCAGGTCAAATCTGATTTATGGTGACCAATCATTTTCAGTGCTTTGCTCAGAAGTGATTGGGCTTTTGACTTCCCCACTGTGACTCCTTGAGGCAGAGCCACCCTGTGTGGCCTTGGGCAAGCTGCACAGTCCCAGGGCATCCCCAGAACAAGGGCATGGTGAACTGCTTCTGGGCAAAAATGCAAAACAAAATGCTAATAGGCAATACCTTTATAGGCCACTAATAAAAATAAAAAAGAACATTGCAAGCTTTCGAGTCCAACACACTCTTCTTCAAAGCAAGTCCCAAAAGTTCAAACATGCCAAAATATGTGATTTGCCAGGAGGTTATTCTTAAAGTTCTTGGCTAGATAATATATGCCAGGCAAGGAGTCTTCTTAGAGGCAGGGGGGAAAATGTTTGGCTCTGAAAATACACTCGACATGATGGTACATGATGAAGCTGGCTGGGTAGCTCAGTGGTTTAGGTTTCTTTCACCAGAGCCAGGGATTAGCAGAATGATCCCTCCCGTTGCTTCCAGGGAAGAAGAACCAGAAGAACCTCGTGGTGCAGTGGTTAAATACCTGTACTGCAAGTAAAACTGTGCTCACGACCTGGGTTCAATCCCCGGTAGCAGGCTCAATGTTCACTCAGCCTTCCATCCTTCCGAGGTCGGTAAAATGAGTACCCAGCTTGCTGGGGGGGGGGCAATGTGTAGCCTGCACACTGTAATTAAAATTGTAAACCACCCAGAGACTACTTGTAGTGGTATGGGGCGGTATATAAGCAGAACACTTTGCTTTTTACTGAACCCATAATTAAGTTCATATGCATGGATCACGCAGCTACACCTGTCAGTTTTTCTTTGAATGTCTGCCTGTATGAACTCTTTTCCTGATGCAAGTATGACATTATAGGACCTGATAACATACCAGCCTGTATGAAAATTTGTATGCATGAACCTTGGTGTGCTTTATGAAGCTAGAGCTCCATATTGGATAGCCACAACTTGGAAAAACTGCCTTTTCCTTCCTTCCTTCCTTCCTTCCTTCCTTCCTTCCTTCCTTCCTTCCTTCCTTCCTTCCTTCCTTCCTTTCCTGAACTACCTCTCACAGAATGTTCCAGTCTTTTGCTAGAAGCCTTGTGGCACAGTTGAACGTGCCACACTTCCCTCCTCCGCTTCCTCTGGTGGCCATCCACTCAGATGAGGAGGCAGGACAGTCTGCAGGGCTTCCTTTGAATGAGTGGCTGCCAGAGGAGGTGAAGGAGAACAGCTCCCACTGAGTTTTCTAAGTGCTTTTGGCAGTATACAAGCAGCATATGTTGCTGGCAATCTCACCCCAAGACCCTCACTAGCCCAAAAGAGATCTAATCCCAGGTGAACTGGCTCTCAAGGAAGTGAATTCAAATGTAAAAACATAACATAATAACATAAGAAGAGCCATGCTGGATCAGACCAAAGGCCTATCTAGTCCACCTTCCTGTATCTCACAGTGGCCCCACCAAATGCGTCCGGGAGCTCACAAGACTAGATATCTGTCTCCTGATACCACTCCCCTGCATCTGGCCCTTGAGGTACCCTGGTGTTAAGCCTGGATATTACACATCTCCATCATGGTTTTTAACCTGTGATGGACTTTTCCTCCAGGAATCTGTCCAATCCCCTTTTGAAGGCATCCAGGTCAGATGCCATCACCACATCCTGTGTCAGAGAGTTCCACAGACTAACAACACACTGGGTAAAAAAATTATTTTGTCTGTTCTCACTCTCCCAACCCTCAATTTGAGTGTATGTCCCCTAGTTCTGGTATTTTGTGAGAGATAGAAGAGCTTTCATTCATTCATTTCTATGCTGGCTCTCTCCAGATGTTGGAACTGAAGGCAGCTCAAGCACAAGATTTGTGTTTGCCTAAGGTTTGTGTAACTTCTTGCAGTTTGTTGTGGCTAATTGATGAGATTTTGAAGCATGTCCACATTTATATGTCTGATTCTGCACACAGTTTACGATGTGCCCTAGCACCTTATCAATTAAGCTGCAATCAGTTGTGCAGACCTTATGGAGGTATCTATAAGATTTTAACCAGTTTTTTCCCATTTAGGTAAGGAAAGTTTTATTTCTTTCAATTTATTTTATTTCTTACATTTATGTACTGCCCCCTTAGGGCACAGCACTATTCGGGGCAATTAAGAGCACAACAATAAGACATCCCAAAGGGAAATTAACATTCAAGAATCATGTGCCCACAAAGACATGGTGGGTGACGCTGAGATTTTCGGCTGTATACTGAAAAGGACGTAGATATTTCAGTAGGTGTCACACCCAGCTTGAATCAGCAGCAGAAGGCATTAATGCTTAAAAAGTTATTTCCTCTTATGGGTTTGACTCACTTTAAGGCCTGAGGCTATTTTCTTGTCTGTCAGAGTTTTAGAACTATATCTGTCCTTGGCAGAACAGGTTTTCCCCTTATAACAGTCTGGTGTCTTGGGAAAAAATGAGATTCTGCAGGGGTGTTATTCTAACATGGCTGGTTTGATAATGGCCACTAGAGATGGGTGTTTTGTTTCAGAAGGGGCCTGGTTCCGAAAACAAAACATAGCAACACAGCTGCATTTCAGAACCGGGATCCAGCCTCTTGAATGAAATCAGACACTGACTTACCTTTGTTTGTGTTGCGCAGGCGAAATTCCAATCAGGAAGAAGCCTCTGACACGTCATCTTTCTTTCTCCTTGGCGCTGGCCAATCAACAGCTGTGAAAAGACATGCACCATCCTGCCTCCCTGTCTGATTGGCCCAGCACCAGGGGAAGGAAAGATGACACGTCAGAGGCTTCTTCCTGATTGGAGTTTTGCCCACGCAAAACAAATGAAGGTAAGTCAGTGGCTGCTTATGTTCCGGAGGCTGAATCCCAGTTCTGAACTGCAGCTGTGCTGCCGTGTTTTGTTTTTGGAACTGGACCCCTTCCAAAACAAAATGCCCATCTCTAATGGCAACCAGTCTTGCAAGCAGTACAAGAAATTACAAGTACCAGGGGGGCCTGTCAGAGCAAGTGGAACCCTAACCCAGAATTTTGACAATTGCTTTGTGCTTTGGTGAGAAGTAGTTAACTGGAAAATGAGTGGGGTTTTGAAATTTTCTCCTGTCTGGTGTCTCTTTGTGAATGGTAGTGAGTACAAGAGGGTATTCGGTAGGACATCTTGATTGCTGACCTTGGTGTCATCCACTTGCATGCTGCCATTTGCTCTGTAAAGTTTGGCATCCACTCTCCTCCTTGTCTCATTTTGAATTGTGGATAAGGAAGCACATCATCCCTCATACATGAACCAGAGAATTCATAAAATTCTTCTTTTTGAACAATTTGCTTTTCCTAGCTTTTTATATATATATAATTGAAGTTTAGGCATACATACATTGCACACAAATTCCAACAGCAACTTTCCTCAGGTAGAACTCCCCAGGGCTTCAGCGATTCCAGGAGATGAACACTTGAATCTGCAATACAGCTGAGGGGAAATAGCAGAATGTGGCTGAAGTCCCTTGATGCCAAAATATCTTGAAGGGTTGTTTTGGACGTAATGAAATGGTGACGCAAATGTGTGAATGACATGTGACAGGAAAAACCTACACATTCTTTAATCTTTCAGATAAACTAATCTTTCAGAGTTCCATTGCAAAGACAGGTGGCATAGAAATAGATAGATAGATAGATAGATAGATAGATAGATAGATAGATAGATAGATAGATAGATAGATAGATAGATAGATAGATAGATAGATAGATAATGTTGACATGCCTACTCCGTAGAATGTATACTAGAAAGGTATTTTCCCATTTCAAAACCTTTGCGCTATGAATATATTGTGTGTATGTTTTCCCAAAGATGTTCCCTCACCCACTGAAATTAAAAGGGAGGTGAGCTAGGAGTTAGCAGCAATTTTCACTCGAAACCAAGGTCAACATTTCTTTGTTTGCTTATTATTTCCACTTCTATACCACCCTATTAAGCGTTATCATTCTCTGGGCACATCACAAAATACAATACAATCATGCAATAAAAGTACAATGAAATACAATAAGCCCTGTCACTAGCTAAAACAATGAGCCAACCTTTAAATAGAAATACATAAATTAAACCCATTGGAGCATCTTGTGACAATACCCGTGCTGGTAAAAGGAAACTTTATATATTTCTGTCTTAATTAGTTTCCTGAAAACAAAGAGATGCTGAACATCTGTAAGAGTTTGTTCCAGAGGGAAGGGGCCAAGAAAGCTTGGTTCCTAATGCTGACATTTTTTAGACCATAAGGTCTAAAAATTCTTAATGTCGAGGATTATGGAGGACATGAGGAATGGCTTAGGGAACTGGGAATGTTTAGCCTTTCAAAAAGAATGCTGAGGGGGGATATGATAGCTATGTTTAAATATTTGAAATGATGTCATATTGGAGAGGG
The DNA here is from genome assembly GCA_029282475.1 of Phrynocephalus forsythii. NCBI lineage: Eukaryota > Metazoa > Chordata > Lepidosauria > Squamata > Agamidae > Phrynocephalus > Phrynocephalus forsythii. The sequence continues at coordinate 131,061,271 of JAPFRF010000002.1, read as the reverse complement.
AACACATTTGTTTTCCATGGCTTCATTTGAACATTCGGAAGAACTTCATGATGGTCAGAGCTGTTTGGCAGTGGGATATGCTGCCACAGAGGGTGGTGGAGTCTCCTTCTTTGGAGGTTTTTAAGCAGAGGCTGGATGGCCATCTGTCTGGAGTCCTGTGATGGGGGTTCCTGCATGGCAGGGACTGGATGGCCCTTGAGGTCTCTTCCAACTCTATGATTCTATGATTCTATGATTATGGAATACAAAGTTCTGTTTTAAAAGTTAAAAAAAATGAGTCCCCTCTTCCCATTTTAGTACTTCAATAGCAATGGTGTAGCAGAGGATAACAAAAGAGGAAAAAACGATCACATGGAGACTGGGAGAGGGAGAGAAGGCAGAGGTGCACAGTGGGAGATACAGTTTGGATGCTCCATTTGAAACATACTGGCCCATTTCTGTCTTGGCTAGTTTCAACTAGAAAGTGGATCCATTGAACCAAGGGCTGCATGATACATCAACACTTGGCTACCTACCATGGTGCAGTGGATCAGAAGGTAAGTTGGATCTGACTTGATTTCATATATCAAGCCCATGGCTTCTTTTAGGGGTTGATCCATCTCCTATTTGGGTCTTCCTCTTATCCTGCTGCTTTCAACCATCATTATTGTTCTTTCCAGATGTGCCCAAAGTTGGGACCACCTCAGATTTAACATTTCTGCCTCCAGAAATAGTTCAGGCTGGATTTTGACCCACTTGTTGGCCTTTCTCGCAGTACAGAATATGCACAAAGTTTTCCTAGTCATAGCCTCCTTCTGATTGGCTGCAATCTCCATTTTGGATTAATAGTTGAACCCGGCTGTGGTGGCTCAGTGGGCTGGAGCACTGGAACTGTAGACTGCAAACTGGGCAGCTCAGCAGTTCAAAACCTGGGTGCCATGCTGCCAACCTAGCAGTTTGAAAGCATGTAAGTGCAAGTAGATAAATAGGTACCGCTGTAAAAAGTGGGAAGGTTCTGTGTGCAGAAATGCATTCAGCCATGCCAGCCACATCACCACGGACTTGCACAACACTGGCTCTTCAGCTTCAAAAAGGAGATGAGCACCACCCCTAGAGTTAGACACAACTAGCACACACATGCGGGGGAAACCTTTACCTTTGCCTATGCATAATCTCTACAGTGGGACCTCGCTTTAAGTAATAAATTCATTCTCCACGGAGTTACATCAAGCAGAAATTACTTAACAGATCGGACGGGGGGGGGGGCACAATGCAGCCTAATGCATCCTGGGAAATGAAGTCCTTCAGAAAAATTGCATAGAGAGGGGTTTTTTTAAAACTAAAACTATGTAAAGTGGTGCATTATTTCCAATGGATTTTACATTCTACAGAAACTACATAGAACAGGATGTTTATAAAGTGAGGTCCACTGTATACATATCTCATAAAGTAAGTAAATCTTTAAATAGCACTCAGGAAAGGAGGTGCTTGATCATAAGAACAGAAGAACTTAAGAACATAAAAAGAAGCCATGCTGGATCAGGCCAAAGGACCATCTAGTCTAGCTTCCTGTATCTCACAGTGGTGCCGCCAAATGCCTCTGGGAGCGCACGAGACTAGATATATGTCTCCTGATACCACTCCCCTGCATCTGGTCCTTGCAGTACCCCGGTTTTAAGCCTGGAGATTACACATCTCCATCATGGTTTGTAACCTGTGATGGACTTTTCCTTCAGGAATCTATCCCATCCCCTTTTCAAGGCATCCAGACCAGATGGCATCACCCCATCCCGTGGCAGGGAGTTCCACAGACTAACAATATGCTGGGTAAAAACATATTTTCTTTTGTCTGTTCTCACTCTCCCAGCCCTCAATTTGAGTGGATGTCCCCTGGTTCTGGTATTTTGTGAGAGGGAGAAGAGCATCCCTCTATCCACTTTACTCATGCCCTGCATTATTTTGTACTTCTATCTCAATCATATCCCCCATCAGGCACCTTTTTCCAGACTAAAGAGCTCCAAATGTTTTAGCCTTTCCTCCTCATCTTGGTCTTGTAGTAGAACTAGGGCTCACAGGGTCAAGGCCCTGGCATTTTTTGATTAGCAGAGTCTATGACATACTAAACAGGCACAGGAGTGCTCTTCACTATGGGGCAGTCCAAAAGTGTAATAAATAAGTACATGACACAATCAGCTATCCTTAACTTTCACTGCAGTTGTAATCATTGCTGTGAAAGAGATGGCTCTTACCAGAACTGTATATAGTTGCAAACTTTCCCTGTGGTAATGCAAAGCAATTCAATGTGGCTCGATCTTGGATGGACAACTAAGAGTCATTAACTTTACAAATTACCTGCTCTGGGGAAAACAAAAAAGGCTGGAATGCATTTATAGCTATGGATTGATTGAGCTGCCTGGATTTAAAGACTCTCCTTGTGGATGAGGAAGGGACGGGCTATAAGGAGAGTCAAGATGGGCACTTGAACTACCCTATTTACACTGTGTAGACAGCTTCATAATTTGTAGGCTGCGCCTTAAATTGAGCCCAAAAGAGAACAGGGAGCCAGCTCCGAAGCTGAAGCACAATGCTAATGTATTCCTATTGATCAGTAATGCGTTCCCTTAAAAGCATGGTTCACCTCAGCAGCTCTACTCATCAACATAAAATATAATACGCCCAAATGCATCTTATTGACCTGTGCGGTACAGCTGAAGGAAATGCAGAGGAAGAAATTTGCTGTTTTTCTTTTCCATTCAGCTGCGAGCCCCCCTACTGGTACTTATAATGTCATTTGTGCTTGTAATAATATCAGAGCACTGGAGGAAAGTTAGAAGGCTCTCCGCGCCTCCCCTGGACTCCCCTGCCTTCATAGCTTCCATAGCTGCTTAGCTCATTTCTTCTTGGTAACAGCATACAAGATTTAGGACATACTTTGGCTTAGCACATGAGCATGCATGGAGAGACATGTTGTCTTCGTCCCAAAGGGAGGCTTTGTGAAATGGGGATCATGAGAATGAAGTATTGGGGTAATAAAAATGATGGTACTGAGAGAGGGGGAGATCGTAGCCATCGTAGTCCTCCCTTCAACGTATATATGTGTGCATAGTGGTCAAGCAGGGCTAACGCATGAAGCCAGAAGAGAGACATACCATGCTAAAATGGTTTATGGGTAGAGACAGGCAGGCCTGCAACTCAGGTTTCTGTCAGCTGAGGCAAACTATGGCAGTTACTTCATGTCCTCCTTAGTCCCACGACTAGTTTTGTACCACGACAGCGTTGGTCGCGATCACATGGTTTTGTCCCTGTTTCAGTGTTCCCATGGTGATGATAACTTGTCTCATGGCAAGTGCTACCTCATGGTCTTGTACCGTGACAAACACTGAATTTGTCTAGCTTCCTTTTTCCTTTTTTGGGGTCGGCTTAAAAAACTTTTTCAATATTTTGCTTCTGAAAAGTCAAATTAAAAAAAAAAAACCGGACACAGTTTTATGAACGAATGTTTTGTTGAGTGACAGTAGTTACTACACAGTGTTTTGTCTTGGAACAGAAAGTAGGAGCAAAGAGTGACAAGGGAAAACCTGACCCCAGCACCAGGTACAGTATTGTCGTGCTTAGCACCCATTCCGGGGGCGTGGTCGAGATAAATTTCAGTAGTTGCGTGACAGATGTGAAGTAACATTTTTTGTACTGCTCCTAAGCGCGACACTATATCAGGGAGGCTTGAAGACAGAACTGATGTGAAGTAACCACCATAGATTCCGTGCCAGCCCCCATGGGTTGGTGAAGGAAGTGTTAGCAAGCTTTATCATTCTCAAGTCAAGCACAAGGGTGGAGAAGGACTAGTTTCCCTGCCGTTAGTACGCAAAGCCTCACTGTGACAACACCATGGAAGCAGGAGAAATGCATATGTAAATCATCAGCCAATCCCAGCAGGAGGGCGGGGGATGGTATGGCATAAAAAGGGTGGAGTCTGGTCTCTGAGAGTCAGTTAAGGGAGTTGAGTTAAGAGTTAAGAGTTGAGTTAGTTAAGAGTGAGTGCTGAGAGAGAGCACAGCTCTGTTAGAGTTCAGTCAGGCTTTACTGTTTACTGGTTTTTAAAGACAGGGAGGCTTGAAGAGTTGAATTAATCTATTCTATGTTTAAGGCAACACATACCAACTTCAGTCATTATTGTATTTATTTATTTTCTCAATAAACTTCATTATTATTTTTATGTTATACATCTGAGTATGTCCCAGTTCATAAGGCGACGATTTAAAAGGTGGCAGCATTACCAAGGGAATTCTGTGAAGATTAATAAGTTGGTTCCCTATACTTCACATTTTTCATCACAATCACACATTTAAAAGGGAGGTGTTGTCACACTCACCAAGCTAGAAAAAGTGCTCATTATTCTCATGGGGCACAAAGCCCCATGCTGGGTACCCTGCCACTGACACAGGGCGTTTATACACGACCCCTAAACTCCGCCGCAAATGGCTCCCAGCTCCGGAGCTTAAAAATGTTTCCCCACCAGATCCGGAGTTTACAGGCAATTAAGTGCGACCCCACCCACTTTAGCGCGACCCAGCACACTTTTCTTGTACCTTCTCTCTGGAGGTGAAAAATCTTTGATGCGGTGCAACGATAGTGAGTGCGGGGCTCTCCTCGCTTCTGTTTGCTGCTTTTTGGCTCCTTAAGAGCTACTGGAATGTTGCGGGGGCAAGAGCCGGCAAGAGCGAGAGGCAGAACAGGAGGTGAGCCACGGTCTTTCTTCCTTTTTTTTCTCCCTCCCCTCACGCAGCCAGCAGCCAGGGTGGGAACACAGGAAGAGCGACAAGCCCCTAAGATCTCTGGTCTGAATTTAAGGGACCAGCGGATCTTAGGGGTCGTGTAAAAGTGCCCACAGTCCCCTTCTCCCTGGTCACGCACACCCAAGCCCTCCCTGCTACCAAAGGAGCAAAGACTGGGGTGCTGGAGCATTTCACGGGAGGGAGGGGACAATCACAGCCTGTCTGAGATGCCCCACCACCAGCCCCCTGCCATTTTCACTGGGTCCTAAAAGTGGAAGAAAAGAGTGGGGCCAGTCAGCGGGGTGAGTTGAGCACTCCCTCTCCAGATAAACCACCCCCTGCCCATAATCTCCCCACACCCACTGGGAGTGGAGGCATCCTTCAAGCCCAAAGTGGTTCCACTGGAAGCCCAGGAACTCAGCAGGGGGGTAGCCATTTTGGTGCCTCCCCACCAGCACAGCACCCTGGGGCACATGTCCCACTTGCCTGCCCCAGTTGCATCCCTGGAGATGGCTCCATGAATCGCTTCATGCCAGGTTGTCCTAAATAATTCTCTTTCTTCCCCTCCGCTGGGTCCCCCCACCACTCAGTAAGCTGGCATGTGTTGCTTGTTCCTTCCTCATCACATGGTCTTCCTTCCCGTCCCAGCAGGAAAACAGACTCCCCTCCTCCACCTCCTCTGGCGAAGCCAAAGGAATTCTTTGCCCTGCCTCTGCATCTGAGTGGAGAGCTGCTGGAGGAGGTGGAGAAGGGAAGTCCATACTCCTGCCAGGATTGGGAGATCACATGATGACAAGGGACCAAGCAGTGCATGCCAGCTTCTGAGAGGGGCAGCCAGCTGCATGGGTTTGGGAAAAGGAATGTGCAGCACCACATGTGCTTTAGCAGTAACTTATGATGGCTTGGCACAAAGTATTTTGTGCCCATCACTATTGATGGGACTTTCCAACAGAGGAGGGAGGACAGGAAGGCAAGAAGTATTGATAGTGAAGAGTGGAGTGACACTGCTCTCCACAATGACCTACAGTATATACCGTAGCAGGCAATAGCAGTTAGGGCCAGGTGAGTGACTTCCCCCTTGTCTCCTGGTTCACCAGCCCCTGTGTGATGCAGGTGCCTGCATTTTTAGACTCTCAAATTTGCCACTATTTATGCTATATCAGAGGTTCCAAGATGGCAGCATTCCCTGAACCAATGGGATAGGAAAACCCTTATAGGGATGTTTTTCCTCATTTGGCTTAAAGCTATCCATTTAAAGCCCTGAAGGTAACTTCACAGGGACTTTAAACCTTCTTGTTGTTCTCATATTTTGACTACAGATGGTCCAACTAGAGTTTTGGATCCAGGGATAAGTGGGAATTATCTAGGTCTCCTTGTTGTGGCTTCTGTTTTAATAAGGATGTTTGGGGACTTGACATTTTAAAACATGCAAGCACAGGAGGAAATGAAAATGGGGAACAGAGCTTTGTGTTCTTAATTCTTTGAGATCTGGATTTGAATGCCTGCATTATTTAACCATATTTGTTGTGACACTGAATTGGAGTTTCCATGTGTTTGTACATGTGTTTCCTTGCTGGCTCCTCATCATGAACACCATGACAGGTGGCTAAAATATCCTCCTTTTAAATAACTTTTTATTTTTATTTTTCTACCCTAAGTTACATAAAACAAATATATTGCTTGTCTTCTGTCATGTTACCGCTTCAATCACAGTTTTTCCCAACATTTGAGGCCAATATAATTTTTTCCCAGCTTAAATGAGCATACTTTTATACTTAGTTTCCTTACTCTCTCAACCCTCTTCTATCTATCTAAGGGCCTTTTCACATGACCCCTAAACTCCGTGGCAAATGGCTCCCAGCTCCGGAGCTTAAAATTATTTCCCCACCAGCTCTGGAGTTTACAGATAATTAAGTGCGACCAAGCCCACCTAAGCATGTCCCAGCGCACTTTTCAGGTACCTGCTCTCCAGAGGGGAAAATTCCTGATGCAGACTGCCAGGCTCTCCTTGCTTCTGTTTGTTCTTTTTTTGCCCCCCACCCCTTTAAGAGATCTGAATGCAGTGCCGGACGGCAGAACAGAGGTGAGCGGCATTCTTTTCTTCCTTTTTTTCTCCCTCCCCTCACGCAGCCAGCAGCCAGGAGTGTGGAGGGGGTGGGAACACAGGAACAGTGACAAACCCCTAAGATCTCTGGTCCGAATTTAAGTGGCCACTGGATCTTAGAGGTCGTGTGAAAAGGCCCTAAGGTGCTCCTTTCCATTGTGGGAACAAGCTGTAACGTTTGCATTTCACTGGTGGAGCTGCAAGGGAAGTTTGTTCCTTTCTTTTTCTCCAGAATAACTTACCAAACAATTGCAAAGTTCTTCATAAACGGGGAGAAGGGAGCTTGAGGTTTTAAAAATTGAAATGTGCAGGGAAAGCAAAACTTAAACATATTCATCCATCCATAATGAAGACACACACACACACACCCCACCTCAGAAGTTTCTGAAACTTAAATCAGAATTGAAAGAATATGCACATTTAAGAGCCAAGCAGAAAGTATTCTAGCCGGAAACTGATGGTTACTATTTAATTTTGAAAAGCTACAGAAATTCAGATCAACTTACAAATGATACATAGATTAGTGCAAGTGGCACCTCTGAAGCATTTCCCTGAGTTTCCTTGGTGATATAGCTCTTCAAAGGTGTGCAATAAACATTCTGATAAGGGACGCTGGGCAGGTTTTTGAAGTTCTTTTTCTCATCCCCCCTTCCCCAGGTTTCCAGATATGTTATTGCCCATAGTCCAATATTAATCCAGAGCGTCCCACCTCCATCTTGATGTGACAAGCCAAGATGGTAGAACAAAGTAGAATCCTGACATTCTATATGATGCCCTCTAGCATCTAGATGATTCTCAAATGTCTTACCTTGCTGAGTGAGACTTCTGGAAGCTGAAGCTGAAAATGTGTGCAAGCCCCTTGGCATGTAACCTGGTTCCCCATGACCCAAATCTTTATGGAAAGCTTATATCCAATAAGTTTATTTTGTTTTGCCAGCCTATCATATAACTGGGTAAATTATATGCACAATTTATATCACCACCACCACCACCACCACCACCACCACCACCATCTTGTAAATGCAGAGCTGGAAGGGATCCGATCCATTATCACTAGGGATTGGCATTTCGCTTTGGAACCATTGGTTATGAAATGAACCACGCGAGCCTAGGCGGTCCTCAGAACCAGCTGATACATGCAGATCCAATTGCTTTACCTTTCTCTGTCTCGCACAGGGTTAAAATCCAACGAGGAAGCACGCTGTAATGTCATCCTTCCTGCTTTGTTCTGCTGGCCAATCAGAGAGGGAGGTGGGATGATGCCTGTCCCTGCACAGCTCCTGATTGGTCAGTACCACAGATGTAGCACAGATGACATCACAGCATGCTTCCTCATTGGATTTTAACCCTCTGTGAAACAGAGAAAGATAAACCAATTGGATCTGCGTGTATCAGCCAGTTCCAAGGACCACCTGGGCTCGCGTGGTTCGTTTTATAACCTACTGGTTCTGAAACGAAATGCCTATCCCTAATTATCATGGTGGGTAATTGAACTCCCAATGTCTGCAGCTAGATGGCAAAGCCACTCAGCTATTCCAGTTATTGGAATGTGATCCTAGTAATGGATGTCTGAGGGCACTTTTACATGACCCCTAAGATCCGCTGGCAACTTAAATTTGGACCAGAGATCTTGGGGGTTTGTTGCTCTTCCTGTGTTCCCACCCCTCTGCACTTCCTTGCTCCTATCTGCGTGAGGGGAAGGAGAAAAAAAGGGAGAAAAAATGCAGGCTCACCTCCGCTCTGCCCTTGACCTGCTCCGGGAACCATTCCAGTCTCTTTCAGTCTCTTAAAGGGGCAGGGCAACAAACAAACAAACAAACACAAGGTTAGGAGAGCCCGGCACTCACTGCTTTACATCCACATCAGAAATTTTTCACCTTCGGAGAGCAGGTACTTGGAAAATGCACTGAGATGTGCTTAGGTGGGCGTGGTCGTACTTTATTTTTTTAAAGTCCGGAGCTGGTGGGAAAACATTTTTAAGCTCCAGATCTGGGAGCCCTTTGCCCCGGATTTTAGGGGTCGTGTAAAAGTGCCCTGAGGCACCTTCATCAGCCACTGGAAATCCATGCTATAATTACCACAAGCTGTTCAATGTTGTCAGTGGGTCCTACAGAATGTGTGGAGCAGAGATTAGAGTGTGTCAAGCCATAGGTGGCCAAGAGGGATGAGATTTTCAAATTTCTAGGACTGTGGCACCCAGAATTTGCCCAGAACCACTTAGAGCCTTAGGAGTTAGAGAAACAAGAGAGAAAATAGAGTTTCCCTACAGTATACTGCATGTGCCCCCCCCCATCCATTTATGCTTTGAAGAAGAGGCTGACCACCACTAAGGCCTTGATCAGACAAATATATAGACTGGCATTTGGATCTATCTTGGTTTGGTTTGGTTTGGTTTGAACCAAATGGTGTCGTCCACACCTATTATCTGAGGAGACAACCCTGGTGTCTAATAAATGTGTTGTGGCATTAAAAAGGAAGATGAAAGAAACTCTTTTTCCATTTCCATTTTTCTTGCTTTTTAATATTTCCCTATTGGACAGAGTGCAATTCTAATACCACACTAGGTTGATGCATTCATCTTTCAATTTACCACTGATTTTAATTAACAACGACAGCAAAAGAATAAAAGCCACTGCAGATGGCTTCAAAAAAGGGTGAGGAAGGAGGCTATGTCAGCTCCATGGGCTCTGCCCCTCCCCACAGGGCACCACAGCCCCAGAAGACCCCCTCCCCTGGGTGAGGAGGAAGGTGAGGAAAAGGGGGCAAGTTACCTCCCTTTCATCTCCCCAACTTCCCCCTCCCTTGCCCCCCACATGTCAGTACCACCACCGTAAACTTGCCCCACTGCTTCTTTCACCTCCTTAACTTGGGACACATGAGTCAACCAGTGATTGAAAGACCTGTATGATTATGAACCTATATCACAGGAGAATAATCATCTCCAGGGTGAATGGAGGGCTCTCTCTACTGAGAGATAAAAGAGAACGCACTGAGGACAAAACCCTTCTAAGTGCAAACCAGACTGTTTCCCTAGATTGGACAGGCCCTGGGCCTCACGAGAGGGTTCGGGTTTTAGTCCGAACTGCCTCAGGAAGAAGTCTCTGTGTGACTCTAAGCCTCTTATCCTTTTTCTCTATCTCTCAATTTGACTCCTTGCTTTCTGAGAACAAAATTGGGGGTGGCGGGGGGCTGGGGGGGAGGCAGCCAATCCATGCTCATGGAAGAAAGGGAGAGGAGGCAAATTAATTAATAAATAACACCAATAAGGAAGAATGCTGCACACACACAATTAATGTATCAGGCAGAAAGTGAAGCTCATATTCCCTTTTTGAGTCAGTGATGTATGCACAGGGGGTGTGTGTGTGTGTATGTATGTATGTATGTATGTATGTATTTATTTATTTATTTATTTATTTATTTATTTATTTATTTACATGAAAGAGTGTTAAATTGTGTTTTGTTTTGTTTTTCTGCTTTTTGCTTTAAAACCAAAAAGAATACCAACCCAACAACGCCCTCTATCAGAAGGAGTTTCACCGCCTCACTGCCTCTCTGTGTGAAGTTACTAGCCCTCTGTCTTTTCACGCATAATGCATTTCACAACGGTTGGACCACAATATTTCTTGACGGGGCTTCAAAGCCGAAGAAACACTCAGATTTATATATGATCCCAGTTTGCGGCATGTCAGCTTTCTATTTTTTAATGCTATAGGGTGATAAAAAATAGATGAAGGAATTATTATCCCTTTATTATGGGAAGGAGCTGCTCGGCACTCGCGTTATCAGTAGTGCTCTTTATTTATGTTCGAGATGCTTCTCCAGATCAGAACAGGCTAAATTATACATGAATTCATGCATATACATATTTCAGTTCAGCACCTTCATTAGGAATTGTTGGCTCGCTTGAGTCTCTCAAACTGTAAGGGATGGAAAGGCCTTCCTTCACTCAGCACAGCAGGTTCCAATGGCCTCATAGAAATACCATTGTTTTTGCCCAGGCACATCCCATGAGCCAATGAGATTCTTGGTTGCATCAACACATAGTGTCTTGATCAAGGGAAGTGATAGTACCACTCTATTCTGCTCCGGTCAGACCCCACCTGGAGTACTGTGTCCAGTTCTCTGTGCCTCAATTTAAAAAGGACGTTAACAACCTCGAACAGGTCCAGAGGAAGGTGACTAGAATGGTTGAAGGTCTGGAAGAAATGTCTTACGAGGAACGGCTTAGGGAGCTGGGAATGTTTACCCTTTCAAAAAAGAAGGCTAAGAGGGGATATGGCTATGTTTAAATATTTGAAAGGATGTCACATTGAAGAAGGGACTGGCTTGTTTTCCATGGCTTCAGAGACTAGGACTTGGTCTCAAACTACAGGAAAAGAGGTTCCATTTGAACATTAGGAAGAACTTCATGATGGTTAGAGCTATTCGGCAATGGAATATGCTGCCACGGAGGGTGGTGGAGTCTCCTTCTTTGGAGGTTTTTAAGCAGAGGCTGGATGGCCACCTGCCGGAAATACTGTGATAGGGGTTCCTGCATGGGAGGGGATTGGACTCGATGGCCCTTGAGGTTCTCTTCCAATTCTATGATTCTCTGATTGTAGTCCACTTTCACTGGAAACTATTTAAAGTTCTCAATGTTTGCTACACCTTCTGGAAAATAAGAAGGGAGATTATATGGAAACAGCAAGGAATGTGTGCAGTATCATATGAAAGGATGGCTAGAGGATAGCTTGTTACACCAGTGATACAGAGTGTTGGATTTGATTTTTAGAAGGTTCTGCATGACACTTTCCATCCAAAGTGCATGCATGTCACATGGGAATCCAGTCCATGACTTGGCTTATTTCAGCAGTTCACATTTGTGCTTTCCAAATGGTACAGCACAGGCTGTGCAAAAGAGGCCACTGTTACAGCCCAAACAGCAAAGAATCTTGTCGCAGCTGTAATTTTTATCTGGTTTTGTGCACTCCAGCCCATCTCATAAGAAGTATTCATCTGATGATACATCAGTTCCTCAGATGAGAAACATTGGCTGGAATGCTATTGAGTATTTAGCTTTGTGTAGCTTTCAAATAAGAAGTATCATACGTTAAGAGGTCAGCGTAGGCATATGCTATCACACACCAAGTAATGTGATACATCCAAGAGGAAATGCCCACAGTGGCTTTTTAACTTGTGACAATTTGCTGCGAAAAATTACATTGATGGTCTTGTGTCATTGGTGCTATACCATCAGTGTTAGGGGGCATCACTAACAAGATCATAGAATCATAGAATCATAGAGCTGGAAGAGACCTCAAGGGCCATGTAGTCCTTTTGCATTCTCTCCAAAAGCTAAAGAGTAGCATTTTCCTCAGGTCAGGACTATAAAAAGAGCTAAGGCAGAATAGTCATGTAGATTGCAGAAGAGTGGCGACCCACCTTGTGTTTTCCATATCTACATGAATATATTTAGAGCAGCGGAGAAATGAATATCCTACAACTCTGTCCATAGTAGTTACCATGTGTGCTAGGTGTTTAAGCTAGAGATGTGGTGAATATCCATCCATCTCTCTCTCTCTCTCTCTCTCTCTCTCTCTCTCAGAGTTAATTTTGAGAATTTCCTCTGGGACAAACTCAGTCTATGGCAACATTTCCCTGCCAGCTGCAGAAAGGCATGATTTCCCATGCAGATCGTTAACACGTCTGTGCAGGAAACCCAATCCCATCCTATGGGAAGATCCTGCAGTCAATTCTCTTACATTATGTGCTGTACTTGCCTGGGAAGAAACAGGTGCCATTTTGCTGGCCAGGAGCTCCTAGGGAAACAAAAACAAGAATGAGGGAGATAGAACATCTCATGTGGAGCTGTGAGAAGAAAAATATGAAGATTTAAAGCCCTCATTTTTGAGTATCAAAGCATACTGTTTTGAACAAAATCACTCAGTGCATCCAATAAGTGATGATTGCATCATCTGTCCCCCATATTCTAAATGCATTTTTTAAAAATAATAATAATATTTACAGAATCTCTCAAACAAGATGACTATCTATTTGTCTTGGATGCCCCTTCCTGGTATTCTCTCCTTCCTGTCACTCTTCAATTATCACCGCACACCTCTTCTCTCTTTAGCAATCCAGACATTTACAAATCATTTCACGAAAACAGCGATTTCAGTATTAAACTTTCAGGAGAATCAAATGCTGAAAATGTGGACAGCATGGCCAATTCCATCGGGAACTCTTTCACTCTCTGGAATGTTAAGCTTCCTGCAGCTTTCATTTTAATGAGCTATCTGCTCAAAGCTGAAAACACAGATGTGACTTTGTTTAATTGCTTCCAGTTCTTTTGGTAAGACATGGGATCAAATGTGAAGCCAGATACTGTATGTCTTTGGAGGTGGTGGTGGTGGTGGGGTCAATGTATCCGCTTGATATGATCTCCAGAAAGGAAGCAGTCACCCAACTCAGGCTGACAACTTTGTCATGGAATCATGCTGTTTCTTTCATTTCTCTCTCTTTCAAGCTTGCAATGATCAATCTGACGATGCAAACTCAAAACACCAGCATTTGGTACGATGAATATCAGGCAGCCTGGGCTAGGGGCATTTAATCCTCCCGACTTGCCATGTTCTGTCGAAGAATGCATAACGAACTATCCCTCATTAGGCATTCTATGGTTTTGTCACTTGAAGTGTTTCACAAAGGAAGGCTCTGAAGACAGGACAGCACAGAGGTTTACCCCGGGTTGATGCAAAGTTCTCTGTACTACACCCCTGCATATAAATTGCTGCTGCAGTTCTCACAGAAATGCTAAATTATACCAGAAAGGTGCATTTCTCTCACCACTCTCTGTCATTGTCACCACCTTTTTTAACTATGTGGGGCTGCCTATGAGGTTAATGCGGAAATTGCAACTAGTCCGGAACTCAGCAGTCAGGCTATTAACAGGCACAAATAAAGTACTACTGTAACATATTACTCCTGTTCTGGCTGCAGTACACTGGCTTCTGATACATTTCCACATTGAGTTCAAGGTTTTAATGATAACATACAAAGCCCTAAACCAGTGGTTCTCAACCTGTGGGTCCCCAGATGTTCCAGGACTGCAACTCCCAGAAGCCTCCACCACTCGCTGAGCTGGCCAGGATTTCTGGGAGCTGCAGTCCAGGAACATCTGGGGACCCCCAGGTTGAGAACCACTGCCCTAAACAGTTTAGGACCTCACTAGATGTCAGAACGTTTCCTCCCAAGAAGAAACACACAGATCACTCATTCCTCTCAGGCAGGGCATTTGAGGGTTCTGGCTCTGAGAGGGGCTTGGAAGATGTAAAGCAAAGCAAAGTGTTCTGCTGATATACTGCCCCATACCACTTCAAGTAGTCTCTGGGTGATTTACAGTTTAATTACAGTGTGCAGGCTACACATTGCCCCCACAGCAAGCTGGGTACTCATTTTACCGACCTCGGAAGCATGGAAGGCTGAGTCAACCATGAGCCTGCTACCAAGGATCGAACCCCAGGTTGTGAACACAGTTGAACCTGTAGCATGGGCATTACTGCACCACGGGGCTCCTAGAGAAGGAATCAGGCCTTCTCGTTAATTACACCTCAATTATAGGAACCAATTTCTTACCAAAATCTGCTCAGGTCCATCACTGCAAATATTCAAATGATTATTAAATACCTGGTTATTCAGATTGGCCTTCCCAGATCATGTTGACAATTGTGATTAGACATGGGCACGACCAGAAAAAAATGACGTTTCGAGTTTTCGGTTTTGGGTCATTTCCGTTTGTCATGAAATTTTTCAAAACTTTGTCGTTTCGTTTGTCATTTGTCATTTCCACTGCGGTTTAGCGTGATTTGACTTCCCCCAGAGCATAGGGGTGTCCCGCAATCAGGGCCAGCACTAGGTGTTTTTGCGCCCTAGGTGGCGGGCGGGGGGGGGGGTGGGCGGTGGTGGTGGGGGGCCATGGGCGGGTGGCAACAGCAGCAGGGGGAGGCGCGGGCGGGCGGGCGGGCAGGCGGCGGCCGCGGCGGGCGGGTGGAGTGGGTGGGCGGCGGCGCGGGCCGCAGGCGGATGGCAGCGCAGGCGGACAGGTTAGTGGGCAGTTAGGATATCACTTAGGATAGAGGTTCTGTTCTTGGCTTGCACCCCACATGTGTGTGTGTGCAAGCAAATTGAAGTTGGGAAAATAGAAAATAAATGGTAGCATATAATATATTTTTAAAACAAATCCACACCTCCCACTCCCAGTCGAACCTCCCCCTTTATCCAATATCAGAAAAAAATCCTCACAAACTGCCAGAGAAGAAATAAAGAATAAACTGCTATTCCCTTCAGCAGACAAAGCTGCAGGGAATCAAATAAATTATTTTCTAAATTCAATTCCCTCCCTGCCTGCCTAACTTAAATCCTAAAGCCTCCAGCCTCCCTCCTCAATCTCGATCGGATCACACCAGCACCAGCAGCCAGCCCTCCTCCCTCAACCACATCCATACACCTGACTGCGATTTCTGGAAGGTGCCTTGGCTTTTTATGCCCTCCAAGACATCCAGAAGTGTCAGTCAAAAACCTAGTGATGCCATTGGTGGAATGGTTCAAACAATTTGTATCATCCCATCCCATGCCCAGCCCAAATGGGCAGGTCTAAAAAAATAAAAAATAAAATAAAGTAAAATAAAATCAATACAACGTTTTATTGCTGTAAAAAAACCCACTGCTGCTACTATTAAAATTCAGGCATTTAAAATAAATAAATTTCACATGCTTCTGTAGTGATTTGGTGTGTGTTTTTACCACAATTTCAAAAGAAAAATTGCAGTCACCATTTTGGATCCCCCCCCACCGCATGGCATGCAGCGAGACAGATGATGAGGATGACCCCCCCCCAGCCTGGTGCAAGCAGCCCAGGACAGGAGACGGAGGGAGGCTGGGGACCCCCCCCAGAAACCACCCCTCTGGTAGGTGTCCTCAGGCAGGCATATTTTTGCCTGCATTTTTGCCGGGAATTGGGGTTTTTTTTTTTTTTTTTACTTTTTAAAACTTTTTTTCTGTGTTGCTTGGTATCGCGCGATCGCCGTGATGCCATTAACGACAACGAAAAACCTGACCCAATTTTTCTTTTTTCGGGTCGGGTTCGAGCTGGAGCGGCGTAATTATCGTTACCGTTTCCGTTACGTAACAGAAACGATAACCGAAAACGGAAACGACAATTTCGCCGCTCCGTGCCCATGTCTAATTGTGATGCTTAATAACATATATTTCTAATTTACCACTGGTTTTTTATCTTCTGTAGTTTCACTGGGTTATTTTTATGTAGAGATGGACACAAAATGCTAAAATGGCATTTCATTTCGTTTTTCGTTTTGTTTCATTTCTTTCTGTTCTGTTTCATTTCGTTTTAAATTTTTTTAAAAAAATCATTTCATTTTTCGTTTTGGGAGTTGGTTTTGAAGGCAGTTTCCACCACCCCCATCCCCTGCTCTGAACTGGTGTCTGCTTTTTACCACATGGCCATAAAACAACACCTACATCTCAACAAACTGTCTTCAAAACCAACTCCCCTCTTCCTCTCCCCCTCCCCTATCCACACTCACCACAGCTCTGTCTCTATGGGAATTTACAACCAGGCTTGTATGCAAATACACCTACATACAATAGCCAATGAAGATTTGGTATGAAGCATATATTCCATTGCCCACCCACATGGAATGACGAGACCAGGCAGTAAGATGGGGTAAAACTGGGCCACACTTTATTCACACAACTTTAATCAACAACAACATTAACAAGGAGGGGCCTGGCTTCAGCGATCGTGGTTGGACCCCCGGGGTCATACCTGACCCCTCCAACCGGGCAGCATTGGGCGAGTTTGACCCCCGAGTGGCGCGGTCAGCCGACGACACCACCCGGGCCGGTCCGCTACTTACCATCCCTGCATCTCCTTATAATAAAGCTGGGTTATCCCCAGCGCAGGGAGGCGTCTCCTTGTACCCCAACCCAGGCCCTGTGACCTCCCGATCGGCAGTGCCTGGGCTAAAGAGTACCTGGGGACAGATGTTTAAACGTCTCACCGCTGCCCTCCATCCGCTTTAGCCGCCAGTGTGACCAAAATTCCGCTGTGGCTTTACCTAATGCCCAGGTACCAGTGTGGGATAGGCGAAAAATCCCCGCTCTCTTCGGCCAATCTAGAGTGCGGGTCAAAAATTCCTATCCGACCCCCGAAGGCGACCAGCAACGCTCACACTAGTCCTTAAAGGGTGGGCGGGTGGGGAACGCTCCGAAAGACTGCTGACGGGAGGGGTTGGAGCAGCCCCTTTTAAAGGGCGCTCCTCCCCCCTCCCCTCGGGACGCCTATTGGCGTCCTGCCTGTCCCGCCCCCCGTGCGGGCGGGCAAACATGCCCCACGGGCGGAGGGTCCACCCGCGGAGCTACCATTACATATGATATTGCACGCCTCATTCTGCTGCTATATGTCTGAAGAAGAGGACATACCCATGAAACATTATATTAAAATTTGAAAGTTAGTCATTAAGGTGCCACATGTTTTGTGTCCTTTATATCTTTTGTTTTGTTTTGTTTTGATGTGTTGTGTTTTTTTGGCCTGGAAGTAATTTTTTATATCTGTTTTCTTTGGCCCATCATTTCCTTTTTGCATAAAAAGGGCGTTTCTTACTAAAATAAGTTGCAAAGGGTGCATTTAACTGAAAATTCATCCACCCTGAGGCTTACGGCTATACAATATCTCATTTGGAGGCAAAAAGAAAAAAATATTTCTGGGATTTTTGAGTAGGGGTGGAACCCACTTAGATCTAAAGAGGGCCCTCACTCCCTCGGGGGTTGCCATTTCCATTTTACTTCATTACTTTCTCACCATGATTTCTTTTCACTCAGGGAGACTCTGCCAGTGTGAATTGTGAGTGGTGCTTCAAGCTGAAATATTATGGCCTGGTGCACTAACAGGGAGGTAGAAGGTCACAGCTTACCATATCTCCTTCGCACCCACTGGTGTGCGATTCTTCATTCCAGGAGGAAATCATGTGCTATCATGTCAGTTCTGACTTATGGCAACTTGTCAGGATCATCCAGGTCATGAATACTCAGAAGTCCTTCCCTTCTTCTGGGGGTGCCCTTGGACTGTGCAGCTTTCCCAAGGGCACACAGGCTGGCTCAACCTTTGATGCCACAGTGGGGAATCGAACCGCCAATGTCTGTCTCTGCAGCCAGATATATAAACCTCTGAGATAGCCTGCCAGCTTATTCCAGGAACTGAAGGGACTGTGCGGATAATAAAGGAAGTGTATCGTAAGCCTTCATGCTGAAGAGAAGGAAATGTGACACTATTTATTAGTACCACGAGGGCGATGGCAATAAAATGAAATTAGATCTAGTCAGACGTGGGCGTTGGTTGAGCGATAGACGGAACTTCTGACCTTCAGCAGAATGATTAGCAGGGCAGGCTGACGGTCTCCCTCCCTTGCACAGAGACTGTGTCTCATTTCAGAGGTGAGAAGAGATGTGATTTCACTTCCTCCACTTGAGAATAGTGGTGGATGTTATTACATTTTTATTTCCTGCTTTCTCTTAAAGCAGATGCACTGGCTGGTGCTGAGGTTGGCTCTGTAAACCAAAGAGAGACAGGGGAGGGTGAAAACAAGCCCGGTAGGATTCATTTTAATTTATTTCTTCTATTCAGTTTGTGTTAATGGGTAGGCACCTACCAGGAGATTGGAGTTGATACAATTTAGATTTATTTCTTCAATTTTATTGATGTTTTTTGTTTTTATTGTTGTTTTAATTATTTATTGTTGTTTGATGTTTTTAAGGCATCTACCAGGAACTATCATGGCATATAAGTTGTAAAAATAAATAAATAAAATAAATAAATAAATAAATAAATGTGACAAAAAATAAGGCAAAAGGCAGGGGGTTGGGGTTGGGGGAAAGGACTAAATATTGTTCCACTTTAAAGACAAACAGCTTTGTTTCAGTGATGTAGTGAATTTTCATGGATCAAAACCTATTTTTTCAGACAGTTTTGATCCACAAAAGCTCACAAAATTGAGATAAATATGTCACAGTGTCGCAGTGTTGTGCCCTCTCTGTCTTCTCCCTCTCTTCCTTTTTCTGATTATTTTTCTCAACATGCTAAGACAGACTAAAAAGAGTACTCTTCTCCGCCAACTCCGGAAATCAAACCAAACTGTTGCGTTTTGCTTAGGAGTTATGCAAAGTGCATCCACTTATTTTGGGTTTTTTTTTTTTTTTGGAAGAAATCTGAGGCTTCAAAATGCATGGAAATCTTGTTTAATACGTGTTGTTCTTTGTGCATGTTGGAAGTGATCCAGTGGTCCTTCTAGAGATGAAGGATGAGCCAACTAGATGCTGTGATTGGCCAGGGGATGCCCAAATATGTCCATACTCCTCCCTTTTTTAATGGGCAAAGGCTAGAGACGGGCACGAACCTGGGTTCATGCCAGTTCATCAGTGCAGCATTGTACATGCTGCATGTTCCCTTACTCTAGCACAGTGGTTCGCAACCTTCCTAATGCCGTGACCCTTTAATACAGTTCCTCATGTGGTGGTGACCCCTTGCCCTGCTTGGAAGAGGCCACAAGACCCTTTTGGCAGGCCACTGCTGCAGGGGCCATAGAGAACTTCCCTCTACAGGCACCCTCAACCAATCGCAGCCTCTGGTGCCATTGACTGACATCCCCTCCAACCTATCAAGCTGTAACTCACTCTTCCCTCCCCTTCCTTCCCCTCCTCCTCCAGACCCAAGCTGTTTGTGCCTTTTTCTTCACTGGCTCATGGCGACCCCTGTGAAATGGTTGTTTGACCCCCCCCAAAGGGGTCCCAACCCCCAGACTGGGAACCACTGCTCTAACATAAGAACATAAGAACATAAGAAACATGCTGAAGAGCCAATGGCCCATCTAGGCCAAAGGCCCATCTCAAAGTCCAGCCAAATGTATCTGGGAGCACACAAGACTAGATCTCTGTCTCCTGATACCACTCCCCTGCATCTGGCCCTTGAAGTACCCTGGTTTTAAGCCTGGAGATGACACATCTCCATCATGGTTTGTAACCTGCGCTGGACTCTACCCCAGCCAGCTCCCCCACTGACCAGTTGGCGTAAGATGCTCATTCTCACCTCTTTGTGTGATTGTCCAGTCAGAGAAGGGGGCACGTGTGTCCCTCCTCCGGCCTCCTCTAACAGCTGCCCAGTGAGGCAAGGAGATGGGGCAGGCATTCCTGCAACACTTCCTTTAAGTGGGCAGAGGAGGCCGAGAAGGAAAGCACACACTCCTGCTGTGACTGGATGACTGCAGGAAAAGGAAGGAAAGAGCTGCATGTGCTGGCTGGTGAATGGGGGAACCAGCTGGGTGGGGTGGAGAAAGAGAACACACAGCACCTGTGGTGCTACTGCAACCAAGCAGCACAAACCTCCAAAGCAAGGATCATGCCCAACTTTGGTGAAGGGTTAGGGTTAGAGGTCTATCCCTATCTCTAACTCTAACCCTAACCCTAACCCTAACCCTATTGTTGGGTCCCGGGGAGCTAGTCTGCCCATGTTCACCAGATCCAAGTCACCAAATAAAGACCTGATGCGAGAGAGTTCGATTTTGCAAGGTTTATTGATCAATAAAGCAAGCAGGCAGAGAGCAACTTAACCTCTGGCAGCAAAAGTCAAGTCTCTGCCCCGATCAGAGCGAGAACAGGATTTTTATAACCTTTGTACAGTAAGGAGAAGACACACACAACAAGAAAAAAAAACTGTAAAATTCCAAGGTGCAAGACAAAAGATACAATGTACCAGAGGTTCAGCAGATGAATTACATTATTGACAATTTGTTATACAGATGAACTATATTGCCAAACATACCGTAGAACAATGGGTGTATCATTTTGGTTGAAGGGCTTAAACAGAGGGGGGAAAGACTGTTTACTTTAGGGTAATGAAGTTGATGGGGAGGGGAGTCTAGGTGCACCAAAAACTATGGGTGTCCCATCTTGGGCGAGGGGCTTAAGACAGAGGAGATTGGTGTGAGGAAGTGGCTTGGGGGTTTTGTATGCAAAGGATTTTCCTAAACCATTTGCTACACAAATGAATGATACCTGTTTACAGGAAGGAGGAGGAAAGACAAAAAGGGTTTTACAAGCAGGAGGTATTATCTTAGAATTCTAGATGCTCTTAGGGCATGGCTGGTGTGAACCGGGCAATTCCCTCCCCCTGCTGGTGAATGAGTTATCATTTTAAACATGGCTGAGACACTGCTTCTAACGGTGGATTCTGTGAATGTTTGGCCTGACTTCTAAATGCCTGCCTGCCCTTTACTTTGCTACATCATTTTCACGTGGATGCGCTGCAGGTGGACCCATCGCTATCCCTAACCTTAACCTTCTCTCGCCCTCTGTTCAGATGTAACATAAACCCTCATGGACCAACATTAACAAAGACTTGTACTGATCTTGTCACACACACACACAGGCATTATATGAATATTACTTGAGTGAGTTCTGAGGGTGAAGATTTATTATTTATTTATTAGATTTATATACTGTGATGTCTAGCAACAGTGGCCACTCTGGATGAATGAAATGAATGAATACTCACACATATTCTCATCCTTGATGAATGTGGATGTCTTGATCTGTTGAGGGTGATTCTATAAAAATAGCTAGCTGCTGAAAGATTTTCCCCACTTCTGCATCAGAAGCAATAGCTCAGGAACTGATGTGTTCATTGTTGGCAATATTAGCACCAGAGATGGGCACGAATAGAAAAAATGGTGTTTCGGTTTTTCGTTTCCGTTACCGGACCCAATTCGGTTTGTTTCCGTTTGTCGTGACATTTTTCAAAAAACTTTGTTCCGTTTGTTCATTTATTTGTTCTTCGTTTTGTGTGTAGTGTGTGTGTGTGTGTGTGTGTGTGTGTGTGTGTGTGTGTGTGTGTGTGTGTGTGTGTGTGTGTGTGGTGCTTGTGCAACTGTGGCTGGGGGAAGCAGTGGGCTTAATCCTCCTTCCAGCCATTGTGGGCTGGGGGAAAGAGCTCCCCCAGCAAGGGCCTCTCAGCTGCTCTCCGCTGGCCCCAAGCCAGCACCTCTCTGGTGCTCAGCTGGCTTCCCTGCACCCCTGGAAAGGAGGTGCAGGAAGCCAGTGAGGAGCAGCTGAGAGGTGGGGTGGGTGGGGAACATAAATTTCCCATAGGAAAGGGGAATAATAGTTTAAAATGTCTCCTACCTGGTGCTGGTCCGGGTAGCGTTTGATCGCAGTAAAAAAAAAAACAGCCAATGACGGTAGCGCTTGGTCGGCAATAAAAAAAAGTAAAATAAAAATAAAAGGAGCACCAACAGGGTGCCAGGGGTGGTCTGGTTGTCACCCTAATATCTTTTAAAACATAATAAAAAATCCCCAGCTCTGACGGGGCCGCAGCGGTGGGCGCTGAAATAAAAATAAAAAACAAACAAACAAAGCCCTGCGCCACAGAAACCCGGAAGTGAAAGAAGGGCCCGCCCAGCCCCAGGGGACACACAGTGGGTGCTTGAAAAAATAAAAATTATGGGGCCCCAGGCGTGCCCTGGTCAGCACCCTAAAATCATAAAATAAATAAATAAATAAAACCAAGCATGGATGGGGCCCCAAGGTCGGAGAAGTTGCTTTTAAGAAAAACACAACGGCACTATAGCTGTAGTGCAGGCCGGGAACCCAGAAGGAAATGGGTCATCAGGAGGGGGGAAGACAAGTTACAGGGATCCCTCTTTTTCCCCACCCCTGGGGAGGGGGGAAGAGAGGGATCTTTAAACTAATCTGCTGCCAATCACTGCGCTGAGTGCCCGCTTAGCACTGTCATCAGGAGGGGGGAAGAAGATTAGTTTAAAGAGCCCCCTTATCCACCCCACCCCATGGGGAGGGGGAAAGAGGGGGCACTTTAAGTATTTTTCCTGGTCCTGGTAGCAGCTCGGCAGGATCCCACTGAAAATGGCCCCGTCACCAGCACGGAGCTCCTGAATTGGCCACGGGGCCATTTTCAGAGAGGTCCTGCCACCCTGCCATGGGCTGGACCCCTTCTCAAATGGCCCACTTGGCACAAGGGGGTCCCCCTAGTGCCAGGCGTGTCATTTTTGAAGGGGTCCAGCCGATGACAGCTTGGCAGGATCCCACTGAAAATGGCCCCGTCGCCAGCGCGGAGCATTTTCAGGACGACGAGAGGGGGCTCCGATCCAGCCACCACCTGAGGAGACCGGATCTCAGCCCCTTCCTTCCTGACTCCCCCATGGAGCCAGTGGGCTGTCAAGCTCCATGGTGGAGGAGGGCGGCGAGAGGGGCTGGGATCCGGTCTCTGCGCACAGAGACCAGATCTCAGCTCCTTCTCGACTCCGCCCCCGAAGCCGGAAGCCGGAAGACTGGACCAGGAAGGCCAGCAGCAGCACCGGCAGCAGGTAGGAGCAGAGGACTTATCGGGCGGACAGGCCAGTAACGGAAACGAACAGAACCAAGAAAATTTTCTTGGTTCTGTTTGGTTCGAGCCTGGCCCATCCAAATGGTCATTATTCGTACCGTTATGTAATGATAACGGTAACAGATAACGGTAATGACAAATTGGTTGTTTTGTGCCCATCTCTAATTAGCACATAAGTATGTTTTGTGTGTGTGTGTGTGTGTGTGTGTGTGTGTGTGTGTGTGTGTGCGCGCGCGCGCGCGCGCGTGCGTGCGCCAAAAGTTTCATATTTTCAACCAAGCACAAGGGTTTTAGCACACACAGGAACAAACATTTCCCATTCATATAATGGAGAAAATACAGAAAAGTTTCTATCATCTTCTTGAGAAGAGAAAATAAGTTTTGACACTTTTTTTTATTTTCACCTGGAGGAATGAAGTAATAATTGACTCACCATAAAGCCACCCTTAAGGGAAATGCTTTGGTTAAACCTTTTAAATGGACATAGGATTGCGCCTCAAACTTTTAAGGGCCAAGTTGGCAGAACCCAATGTTTTTTGTACTGAATGCAGACACATTGAAATCAATGTGACTTTTATTAATTGGGATTAACAAGCTCCATTCATCTTAAAGGGCCTCCTCTAGGCAGGACTGACCTTTTGTTTTTTTCCTTAGAATTTAAATGCAGGATTATGACTTTGTTGTGTAACTAAGGGTCAAGCTATAAAATATGCATACTAAATTTCATTTTTAGAACAGGTGATCCATCCAATAGTGAAAGATGTCAGTTTCCCATAGCATATTATTCTGCCTAATTGTGTATCCTGCTTTGACTCAGTGATTAGTCATAAGGCTTTGTGATTGATCACAAAGTGTCAATTTTATATTTGACTGGCACATACTGTGGAAATCCTGTCACAGAAGGGCAAACGGATTAATCACACAGAATACACTTTCTCCTTAACATTGAGTTTGAACCTCAGAATTCAACTTTGTAACAGATATTTTTTCTAAAACATCACATTCACAAAACATTACGGGTGACACTTTATAATTTCAATCTGGTGAATTGTAGAATGCAATGAGCATCAAAATAAAACACCTCAGTCACTTACAGCAATATCTTGGTTTAAGAAAAATTTGGCTTAAGAACACTTGCAAAACAATCAAAGATTTCTTCTACATTTTGCCTTGATCAACAAGCGCTGTCTTGCAATACAACCACTGGAGCAGGTCACATAGGGCACTTTTACATGACCCCTAAAATCTGAGGCAAAGGGCTCCCAGATCCGGAGCTTAAGAAAGTTTTCCCACCAGCTCCGGACTTTAAAAAAAATTAAGTATGACCACGCCCACCTAAGCATGTCCCAGTGCACTTTTCAAGTACCTGGCCTCCAGGAGGTAAAAAATCTTCCGATGTGCATTGTAAGGCTGTGAATGCCGGGCTCCCTCGCCTTCTGTTTGTTTTTTTGTCCCCGCTGCCTCTTTAAGAGACAGGAATCACGACATTTTTTCTCCCTTTTTTTCTCCCTCCCCTCACGCAGATAGGAACAATGGAGTGCAGAGGGGTGGGAACGCAGGAAGAGCGACAAACCCCCACGATCTCTAGTCCAAATTTAAGTTGCCACTGGATTTTAGAGGTCATGTAAAAGCGCCCATGATCACAAGTGAGCCAATGGTGGCTTTCCCTCCCTTCCTGCTGGATTGTGGGGGATTGTCTGGAATGTTCTGTCTCAGGCAAGCCTCAAAAGCAGAGGGAGGTGAGAGGATGGAAAATTTCCCTTGCAACATCCACAAAGGTTTCAAAATGAGAGTGCAGGTTACAGGTTTGCTTTATTTTTCTTTATATTTATATTTTTCTTTAATTTGTTCTCAACATCCTGTCTTATTTTTCCAAACCATTTCTAGTCATGGGACAGCTAGTCAAGTGTGTATAGGGCTACAAATTGCACTTTATTATTGTCACATTAAAAACACAGAGGAAAATCCAGTTGTTAGTCCCAACCAGAGCAGATTCCACAGCCAGGTACCTAAACCATGGTATGGACGTGGATGTCTAGCCAACTTCCTGTATGAGTTTTGGCATTTTGTGTGTACAGTATGTGGTCTATATGTCCCAGAATGAATCATCTGTGTTTCCATTATTTCTTATGGGAAAATTTGCATTGCATATAAGAGCGTTCTGGTTTACAATCATGTTTCTTAACAGTTTATGCTCATCAACTAAGGTATTACTGTAGATTTGTAGCGCAGAAGATGATAGAGTTCTGTGCTATGGGGGTTAAACTGCAGTACTGCAGTCAAGCCTCTGCTCATGACCTGAGTTCAATCCTGACAGGTTCAGGTAGACAGCTCAAAGTTGACTCAGCCTTCCACCCTTCTGAGGTTGGTAAAATGAAAAAATGAACACCCAGCTTGTGGTGGTGGTGTGGGGGAGAAAGGCACAAATTGTTGTTTGTGTAACTATGTTGTATATGCCCAGAGAATGCTTTAGCAGTATGGGGTAATAGGTAAGTCAAAACAGCATCAACTTGTTTTGCAAAATTGTTCCAGTTTCAAAAAAAAAGTTTCCTAACACATATAGTTTCTAAAAATGAATACCAGCCCCCAAGTACTGTCCCTATATTCTTCTCTCTTTGCAATCAGTGGCCAATTAAGTAAGCTATTTTAGAAAAAGTTATCATGCTTTCTCTGTTATCAGCTTTTCCTTTTTCTAAGTGGCAATAACTAAGCATTTTGTTTCCCTTTTTTATGGGGAACATGTAGATCTTTCGGTAAATGAGAAAATCTCATTCCTTCTACTTGCTTTAGGCATCTTTCCTTTAAAAAAGGAAAGGAGAAATGCTTTTTTAGCCTGGTTCGCTAATTAGCATTTTTACTGATACATCGTAAAGCTATTAAAGCCCCATTATGCTCGCTCAGTGTACATAAATTTGCATGTTTAAGTGACCTACTTGCCTATCTGAATATCTACTCTTCCTTTATGGGAAATGTGGTGGGACCCCTGTTACCACAACAGCCCCCATTGCCCCTTTCCTGGACGTCCTCCTTCAACTACAAATCCCATGTTTCTCCAGAGAGTTTGATCAGCAGCCATGCTGGTGGCGGGTTTTGGGAGATGTAGATGGGAAAAGGTTAGTGTTTTGAATCTGGAAGTTGAGTCAAGGCAACTGGATTTCTTTTTCTTGAGAGATTGAAACATTTTGCTCCTCTTTCAGATAAACCCACCTAGATGACTGAGAATCTCCACAGTTTGTGTTTTGAGCTCTTGTTCAAACAAATCAGGAAGATGCAGTGGCAACTGGCAATTCTGATTTCAAGAGGGCCATCAAATTGGTACCTTTTGCTTATATAGTGTATATAGCACACACAGGTGCAGAAAATGGTCCTTCCTCTGTGTAATGAATCCAGCTTCCCATCCTCTATGAAAGGATGTCTTAATGAGCAAAGAACATGAATAGGTAGCACTGACACCAGGTTGACTCAAGCCCCATTCAGCCATACTTTTTAAAGCATGTAGTGGCCACAATATTAAGTCGAGTGTGCTAGCTCCACCCCCACACCAGTGTCTCTTTAGTCAAGGAAATGCAGGAGGGGGAGGCTGTTGTGTCTCAGTAGACTCTTCATGTGAGCCACAATTCCATCCATCGCTACCCTCTGAGACCCAGAACTGATGGAAGAGCCTGGACATTTTTTTACATGGCTGGAGTGTCTGAAAAGCTTAAAATGATTTTTGGCAAAAACAAAACAAAGCAAAACAAAACAAAACAAAAACAAAAAACACCCATTTACTTCAAATTCACAAACACACTAAGGCAGGGACTCATCTACCCAAAAGATCCGACACCCAAATGGAAGAGGAGCATTCAATATAGTATATGCGGTCCAATGCAGTGAGGAGCGTGCAGAGTTCTACACTGGAGAAACCAAACAGGCACTAAACAAGATAATGGCCCAACACAGGAAGAACAACTGCTCAGGACCAGAATCAGCAGTGAACCTTCACTTCAATGACAAAAGGCACTCATTCAAATGTGAGGATACATACATATTAGACAGAGGATATTAAAAATGTGTGTATTAAAAATCTCTCTCTCAACAGAGGTTGGGAACTTAGGCACAATCTCTCTGCCACTTATCAAGCTGCTCTTTCATCAGTCCCCAGGCAAATCAGAAGCACTTAACATCTCCACCAGGAAGGCCATGCCTAACGACCCATACTTAATAGGTGCTGAGAAGTGTTAAATAGGGAGACTTTCACACATCCCAGGCCATTGTCCACCCAACAAGCCTATTTAGACCAGGGGTGTGTGAAAGGAAGGTGAACTTTAAATTGGAGGCCTTGCACCAACTTTCCTTAGAGTCAGTGGTGGCGAACCTTCAGCACTCCAGATGTTTTGGACCACAACTCCCAGAATTCCAAGTCTGTATTGCCAATGACAAAGGATTGTGGGAGTTGTGGTCCAAAACATCTGGAGTGCCAAAGGTTCGCCACCACAGACTTAGACTGACGAAGCTAATTGTATGAGTAGTGAAACACTTCACTCTCACAGGAAGTCATGTTCCCATGACTGAACTTCAGGATAACCTCACCTAGAGAACGGAGAATTTTCCCTTTACTGGGAGCTATTCAGCAAGGGAATGGGTCACCTCCAAAGGTGGTGGGCTCTGCTTCACTGGAGATTTTTTAAAAGAAGTTGGATGGCCACCCTGTTCAGGATCCTTCAGCTATGGATCTCCTGCTTTGGAAGGAGCTTGTGCTCAGTGACCCTTGGAGTTCCTTCCAACTATACAATCAAACATTTGCGATTTCATTCGTGCAGGCCATGCCACCACCAATGAAGGTAGCTGGAGATACAATACTGTACTTGAAAGGTAATCATACAGCAGAGAGAAACGCTCTGTTCTCAATCATCTTAGAGAGCAGGGCATGTAATAATGGGCTCAAGCTACAGGAAGCCTGGTTTAGACTAAATAGAAGAAAAAAAACTTCTTAACTCTTAGAGCAGTGTGACAATGGGACCTTGGTGAGCTCTCCAATGCTGAAGGCATTCAAGATAAAATTAGATAACCATTGGTCAGATCTGTTTGGAGTTGCATTCCCCCATTGAGAACATAAGAACATAAGAACATAAGAAGAGCCATGCTGGATCAGGCCAAAGGCCCATCTAGTCCAGCTTCCTGTATCTCACAGCGGCCCCACCAGATGCGTTTGGGAGCGCATGAGACTAGATATCTGTCTCCTGATACCACTCCCCTGCATCTGGCCCTTGAAGTACCCTGGTTTAAAGCCTAGAGATTACACATCTCCATCATGGTTTGTAACCCGTGATGGACTTTTCCTCTAGGAATCCGTCCAATCCCCTTTTGAAGGCATCCAGGCCAGATGCCATCACCACATCCTGTGGCAGGGAGTGGGGATGGCATGGGGATTGGACTTGATGGCCTTATAGCAGGCATGTCTAAACTTCAGCCCTCCAGATGTTTTGGACTACAACTCCCACAGTTCTTTGCCATTGGAAATTCAGACTTGGAATTCTGGGAATTGTGGTCCAAAACATCAGGAGGGCCAAAGTTTGGTCATGCCTGCCTTATAGGCTCCTTCCAACCCAGTTCTCCTATGATTCCGCTATGCAGAACCATGCATAAGTGGAATGGCCAATTCACAACCTGGCAGCCATCTCTTCTAGTGTCAATCATCTCTGTACTTAACCCGACTTGTCCTCCAATGACAGATATACAGTTCGACAGTGGAACTGTACTCAGCGTCTTAGCAAGCTTAGTAGTAGAATCTATGCTCCAGTGCCATGGTCTTTGAGAAGACAGGGTCACCTATGTGCCACACTGAAGCAACAGTGTTGAAGTCTGAGCAAGATCAATATGTTTCTCATTCCTCAGTTTTTTTTTAAAGTAATCCTTATTGAAGTGGCATGTTATCCTTGAGAAATACAGACAAAACATGGCTTGTAGCTGGTCTTTCCTGGTTGGAACGGCAAGGATCAAGATTTGTGACCTGCTGCGACAATTGGTCTCAACTTTCTTAGGGGCCTTGAAAACTCTATGAAGATGCTTTAATTGCAAGAGTATTGATCACCTCCTTCCATTCAGGATCTCTACATGAACACTTTAGAATTAATACAAGGTTGTTCCAATGAAGTTGAAGATATTCGTATTAATAAGAAGTGGTTGACTATTTATACATGCGGCTGTAAGCTTCTCAAGTGCAAATCGAAGGGCTATATTTAGCTTTCTGTTGGGGAGTCATGAAATCAGCATCAAACAAAAAGAAACTGGCATGAGAATTCTCCAGTTTCTTAGGCTCAACAGAGAAATAAGTTGGGAAACATTTATTCCATGCACCAAGGATATCTCTTGCTTTTGGCAAAAATTCTTCATTCAGAGATCTGAGGGCAATCAACCATTCAGAAAGACACACACACACACACACACACACACACACACACACACACACACACACACACACACACACACACACACACTTTACTTCATGCCAGCACTTGGCTGCTTGCCACCTAGGCATTGTGCCTTTGATTGTTCAACAACAGGTCTTGAAATCTGCTCAAGCCAACGTGACCTGTTTGCTCCTTTGATTCCCTGCCCATAAAACAATGCTTGTGATCAAGTTTCCCTCCTGCTGTAATGGATTTGAAGGCCCCTCTGCATTCCTCCAGGTTAAGGAACCGGCTCCTTGTGTTTGGTGAAGAAGCATTTTATTAGGAGTATATGTGCAGGGCTGTATCTGGGGTGGTGGTGGAAGGGTGCATTTGCCCCAGGCATGCAGCAGACTGGGGGCGCCTAGAGGGAGAGGATCAGGAGGAAGCCCTGTAGCCTCCCACCAGCAGTCCTTCTTTCCCCCGGCTAAGGCTTGGCGATCCTTAGTTGGGGGAAAGGAGGAGAGGTGCTATCTGGTGGGAGTGCGCCCCTCAGCTGGAGGTAACAGAGAGGCAGGGAGGCAAGCAAGCAGGCATGGGTCTAGGGCTTCTTGGGGCGGGACCTGGTGCCTTATTTTGGCCAGGAGAAGTGCGGTGTTTGCTGCCTGTGGCCTCCCAGGGCACAGCGTCCGGGGCACTCCACCCACCCACCTGCCCGCCTGTCGCCCTTCTCCTGTCACAGGTGGCGCGAAGGCACTGCCCGTCCTGCCAAGGAGCCTGGAGCATGCCCTCAGCCCCTGAGACTGAGCAAGAGCACAGGGGCCATGCTGGGTGGGTGAGACCTGTTTGGGGGAGAGGAGAGGGCGCAAAACCTGACTTTGTCCCCGGGCGCTCCAAACTTTGGCTACGCCTCTGTATGTGTGTCCAGACAAACAAACCCAGACTGAAAGCTGTGTGCACTGTGAACAGACAGGTTTATGCCAGAGTGACTGAAGGGTGCATGGTGTCCATAGTTTGCATCATTACCAACTTGGGGTTCTGCCAGCACTCAGAGCTGATCTGAGATGTCTACCAAAAATGCTTGGAAGGGGATGGGATCTCTATAATTTTAGAATGTACAGATGAAGAGAGGAGAGCCTGCATTTTTTTTTTTCAGTATCACACATGATTTATCAAAAGGAACATTTCTGGAAATATCTTATACAGTAATTAATAAACTTGTACACTGCCCAGAGTAGTGTGTGCATTAATGGGGTGGTATAAACATCAATCAAACAAGCTTGCACTGAATTGAGAGGAGCAGCACAGAGATAAACAACCTTATCAAAATTTGAGGCTCTTGATTGACATCCCTAAATCAAGGAAAAGAGGGAGACCCAATATGAAATGGATTCACTCCCTCAAGGAGGCCTCAGACTTGACTTTGTAAGAGTCAAACCGAAAGGCTGGGACCTTTTGGAGATTGCTCATTCATAGGGTCGTCATAATTCAGAGGTGACTTGACAGCATGCAATAGCAAAACCTCTTGATTTTCTTAGAGAGGGCAGCAATGTTAGTCTTTTCAAGAATTTCAGGCAAAAATCAAAGAAAAACAAAACAAAACAAAACAAAACAAAACAAAAGACACAAACATGTGGCACCTTAAAGACTAACTTTCATATTTTAATGTGACGTTTCGTGCACATGTGCACTTCTTCAGACATATAGCAGCAGAATAAGGTATAAGATACTGCATAATATGAGAGATTTCATTAAATTCCTCCCCCCCCTCTCCTTGACTGCTTATTGGTGAGATATTTTCTGCCAACTCCCCTTCTGCTGAACTTGTTTGTGAATAGGGATAAGAGTCAGCACCTCCTCTAAAAAATTGAGTACCCCTCACACACCCCAGGTCTATCCATGAGTTACCCCTGTTAGAGAGATTTCATATATTTGCATCTTAAGGGATACAGAAAAAAGAACACATTTGTATATACACTTGGTAGGAATTTTACTTATACAGCCAGAAATCACTTTTATTAAACTTTTGCAGGACTGGGCTCTGCCTAAAATGTTACACCCTGTTTGTAACGCTGCAGTGCTGTAGATTTCTCCTTTATGCCAGTGTGTCTAGAAGGAAGATAAATTATTTAAATCCCACCATATTTTCCCCCAGCAGCATATGCTACGATCATTTCTTCCCTTCCCTACATTTTAATGCGAGCTCTGATTCCCCTTGTTAATATTTCCAACGTTTAAAATATCTCCTGTCGCTCTCGCAGATAGAGGGCATAACATTTTTGTGAATTGTGAGTGGGGATGTTTTGTTTTGTCTTGTTTTGCTTTTGACTTCCAGAGAAGCAGGATTGAAACCTGATTGTAGAGGAAAAATCTGGGTCGGGTTTCAAAGCACTTTGAAACCTGATTAACCTGAGACGGTTAATAGCGTAACAAGAGGAAGATCAGTGCTTCGCTTTTGTAGAAACGTCTTAGAGTTATTAATTTCTGGCACATCCGTGGCCTCAATGACTAGGAAAATGCCAGAAGTAAGAAAAGAACTAGGTCACTCACAGCTCTTCCGGAAATGCTGGCATTTCCAGCCATAAAAGTAAAGCAATTTGCAGCCGGAGAAAGTATGAAGTGTGTGTTGCGCGCCCGAAACTGATATCAACAGAAATGACCACAGTAACGAAATGAATTCCTGAGAAGATAGGAATGCTATCCAATCAACATTAAGTACTTTTAAAATGCATTGATTTCACATAGTAGGACGTCACGAGACTTGACTTTTGCTTGGGGTGAGTCAAGTTAATTTTTTCCGTCTATAGTCTTGACTGGACCGAATGGTAGCACGTGAACAAATGCTCAGAGGTTGACTGTTAAAGTGAACTCCCTACCTTAGGCCCCACCGCCAGATGCCTAAACCACTGGCCTCTGAGGAGGAGAAATGTGGAAATCTTTCTGGTTGATTTGGATGTGACATCTCAGGGAGTCCACAGGTTGGGGGGGGCATAGTACTTGCATTGCTCCGGCTTTGGGCAACCCAAGCTATGTCACTGAGCAGGCTCACACAGCATTGATAGAGTACGTGTTTTATGTCAGGGTAAGAAACTTCCAGAGGCCCAGGCCCGACTAACACTACCCTTGGCCTTTAGATGGTTTGCATTCCCTCCTGCTCCTCCTGCTCATTTGTTCCCACCTCAGATTAATGGGAAAATCCCCTTTGTGAACTAAAGTGGAAATTAAACTAAAACATTTTTAAAACTGGGGGCTTTGGAATCAGGGGTCCTGATTGCCAACATGGCTTTCACCTCCATGAATATTTATTTATTTATTTATTTATTTATTTATTTATTTATTTTAGAGTATTTTTACCCCGCCCTTCTCCTTGGAAAAGGACCCAAGATGGCTTGAGTAATGAGGGATAATATACAGTGCAGTACAATTAAGACATGTTCAAGTAACTGAGAACAAGGAATTGGGGGACATCTTATAGCATTAATAGACAAGATTACACTAAAGTTCAAATAAGCACAAAGTCTATGTGAACCTATAAATTCGTATAAAAGACACATAATGGTAGTCCACCATTCAGGGAAAGCTTGCCTGAAGAGAAAGGTCTTTGTCTGTTTCCAGAAGGACAACAGAGATGAGGCAGTCCTGGCCACTAGTGGGAGGGAGTTCCAGAGTCTGGGTGCAGCAGCTGAAAAGGCCCTTTCATGTGTTCCCACAAGAAGTCCCTGTGAGCGTGGTGGCATGGAGAGAAGGGCTTCTCCTGATGGCCTTAACACCCAAGTCGGTTCATACTGCAAGATCCGATCTTTGTGGTAGCTAGGACCCAGGTCATATAGTGCTTTTTAGGTCAAGGTCAGCCACTTGAATTGTGCCTGATAGCTGATTGGCAGCCAGTTTAAAACTGCTCAGATTGGCACCCATGCCCTCTACCTCTGGCAATGATTTCTCCCTGGATGTACTAGTTTACATCTTAAAGGACTATAAGAAGTACTTCCTTCCAGGGCTCAGCTTCAGCAGATAACTCCAGGGAGTAGAATAAAGAACGAAGAAATGCTTCCCCCATGGATGTTTTCCACACCATGCATAATTTTCTCATCTCTATCACATCTTCCCTTGCTTGCTTTTTAAAGAAATCTAAGCAGGACCAAGTGGGGAAATTGGAAAAAAAATTGAAATGTGGTGCTGGAGGAGAGCCTTTGCAGATACGCTGCCATGCCAGAAAGGCAAACAAGTGGCTTCCAGAGCAAATGAAGCCTGAAATGGAGGCAAAAATGTTGACACTGTGGCTGTCCTACCTTGGGCACACCACGAGAAGGCAGGATTATCTGGGAAAAGACAATAACACTTGGAAATGTTAAAGGCAGCAGGAAAAAAGGGGAGACAAAATCGGGGATGGAATGCTGACTCCATAAAGGACCTCACAGGTGTGAATTTACAAGAGATGATTGGAGCAGCTGAGAGGAGGACAATCTGGAGATCCCTCATTCATAGGGTCAGTGTAAGTCAAAGGCAACGGGATGGTGCATAACAACAACAAAATAGCCCTAAAGAAACATGGTACAGTAGGACCCCCATATCCACTGATTCATGATCCCCTAATTCAGTTCTCTATGACTGGCAGAGGAAACAATTAAATAATTCAGCAGCCACAAAGCAAGCTACTGTCACAAACAGCAGCTGTAAAGCAAGCTACTGTCACAAAACAGCAGTTTTGGGGATTTTTGGCTGTTCTATTTTATCCACGTTTTTCATTATCCACATGAAGGCCTAGAACCAATTCCCAGTGGATACTGGGGTCCTACTGTAGTTTTTCTTCAGAGAGGGAGTTAATTTCATCCATAGAAAGGGACTTGATAGGTTTATTTTCACCAACTCTTTTCCTGCAGGTCACTGGAGTGGTTCGTAAAGAACTTTCTTGGTTAGTCATCTCCTTGAGTGGTGGACTGAGGCAATATTTATACCTGCAGTTGAAAATCATGGCAAGAGCTAAAAAGTACACTTCTGCCCCTTTTTGAAGTGAGCCATGTCCTCTCTTGAATCACTTTATGTCAAAAAAATTCATCTTCTCTTTGCTTGTGCGGAATGCGAAAGTCTCTTAAGCATTCAGGACACCAGCGAGGAAGATTTTATTACCTGGTTTACCCCTTCTGTTTGCCATAATTTGTTGTCCCCTGTTTTTCTTAAGGTGCTCAAAAGCTCGTGAGCTATAAATTATCATTTATTCTAATTACTGCACGACCCCCTGAGGAAATTAAGCCATGGAACCTGGTGCCAAGTCGCAGCTGTTGGCCTGACTTTGGAAAGCTGAGATACTCAACCAGATGAACACGTTGAGAGTGTACAGTTGGGTGCTTCTTCTAACAGGCCTCCTTGGAAAGGGTTGCCACACACGTGGCAAATTAGTGGATCGAGGCCAGATTAAGCCTTAAACTAAATACAAACCCAAAGACTCATCTCCTTTCCCCCGTTTTAATGGTTTTCACATTTATGCATATTTCTTTTACATCCAGATGTTCCCAAAACAATGGTTCTGGTAGAGAGACAATGATGATAGCTAGACAAATTTCTCTCACCTACATGGTTTCTAAATTAAAAATTCTTTCTATGATAGACAGGAAGAATTTGGAAAAGTTATTTTTTGTAATACAGCTCTCAGAATCCCCCATCATAGCTGTCAAGTGTTCCCCATGGCCACCTGGGACTGGGAGCTCCAGGGAGGTGGGGCGCTGGCAGCTGGGCCCTTCAGCTAGTGGGGTGGAGCCTCATTTGTATACAGGGTTCCCAAAATCTTTTGTGGTAGCTTCAAAATGCTCACTGTGATCTAGGTGTCTCAGCTTTCTAGGGGATACATATACCAATCTGGGCAGCTGGTGGGGTGTAGGTTAGGGGTTACAAAGGGAGAAGTGCTCTCTGGCGGGCCACCTGGAGACTGGCCCTTCTGCAGGAGCTCAGCCTCCCACCACCGGAAATCCAGGACATTTCAGGGAAAAATAATTTTTCGGGAAGACGGCGGGAAAGAGTGATTGATCTGTGACTGTCCCACCTAAAATGCAACACTTGACAGGTCTGTCCCCCATGCAGCACAGCTACACTGATGGAGTTTCTTTCTGGCTATGGGGAGAAACAGCACCAGGTCACTTGAGCCCCTAGCCTAGCACAAGAGAAAGAGATCTAAATACAGATTAGGGAAGGACTTAAATGGCACCTGATTGGGATACAAGTGGTTGTTTGTTGTTGGGACAGGAGGATTGTCCCAAGTGGCACATTGTTCCCCCTCCCATTTCAACAGACTTTTTGTAGCCCAAGCCACCCCACACCTAAAGTCACCAATTTGGGCAGGCCCTGAAACAAAGAAACATCTATCCACCTCAATATCCACCGTGAAGGATGTCTGGCACTATTTCCACTTCAGAAGACAAGTGTTCACATGGGCCCTTCTTGCTAAGAGCTGATTGGTAAGAAAGATAGAGTCAGCCCATCTAACAAATTTTGAAATAAACAGCCATCACCTGCATTTGGGGGACCATTTGCGCAGTTGCATAATTTTGTGCATAAATGCAAGCATGCTGTCGAGAATCCCAGGAAGTTCCGGACCATCCTTCCAAGAGCGAAAGGCAGGTTGTGAGTTTGCATTCTTGCATGTAAAGAAGAAGAGACAAAGGAGGCCTTGCATTCCTAACTTGGTGATCATTTTCATTGTTAGGTGTGTTAACAACTAGTTCAGAATTGTGCTGCCTCCACCCACCATGTTGAATTGGCAAAGAAAAAGGAAACCAGGAAGATGGCCTCCCTTTGCTGACTGAAGATTCCCTTTGCTCGCAGATGGAGTCCATAAAGACATTCATGGCTTCTCCCAAGAAGCTGTATTGTTGGAACACACTGCATTGTGTGACCCAATTACAATTCAGACAGAATAGACTATTTGAAACAAATGGCTGCAAGAGGCAGATGGATGCCAAAGACATCAAAACATTGTACAGAACAAGAAAAGCTGCTTTCGGCAAAAGCAAAAAATGTGACCTTGATTTCTACCAAGCCACCATCCATGGAGAGAGGTAACACAGTGACAGTCCTGGAATGAGAGTGATGAGTAAGCTTCTGTGTGATGTTTCAAAGGTGAACTTGCAAGGTTGAGAAGTGATGGGAATTTGTGCTGTTGTGCCCCTTTTTCAAATACAGGTGGTGCCGAGGCATTCAATTGTTTTGGTGTTCTAGACTGTTCTTAGCTATAAAGGTTTTTGCTTCAGTAGGCAGCCATATTAGTCTGTCTTCTTTCTCAAATAACCTATCATGGGAGAATCTTTACCTGCACAATTTTGGAACAAGCTAGCAGTACAGTAACAAGTTAGTGGTAGAGTAACATTCTGATTTTTGTTGTCCCATCTAAAAAAGTCTATTCTAGAGATGGAACGGAATAGTGATAATCACCATGGAGGACAATCACCTTCCTACAGAAGGTAAAATCAGCTGTCTTGTTTTGTTTAGAAACTAGACATAAACTGGCGAAGAAGGAAAGACATGACAGGGATTTTTATAATTGAGCAATTTTGTATATGAGAATGTAGATAGGAAAAAAAAGTGTTTTCTTCGCTTGCACAATACTGTACTAGAAGTCAAAATATCCAGAGAGAGATGGATGGGTACAAAATTCAGGCTTGACAAAAGAAAACCTTTCTCCACACCAGCACAATAAATGGAGGGAATCTGTTGACACAAACTGTTGTGAGAATCACTGGCTTGGAAGCATAGATAGATTAAGTAAAACTATCCTCCATAATGGATATAAGAAATCTATGTATCCAAAGGGTCTGCTCAGGTTAAGGAAGGAACAAAGTTCTGATGGAGTCAAGTTTCTTGGCCTACCTCCCAAGATTTGTTGCAAACCAAAGCTTAGGGATGCGAAGAAAGCTTTCCAGCATTGTTAGTACTGCAACAACACCAAACTAGAACACTCTTTGGAATCTTTTCTTGAGTGGAGTACGTTAACTTTTGACTATCAGGATTCCCCACCCTCAAACCTCAAAAACAGCACCAAAATATGAACTACAAATAGGCACAAAGTGCTTTGCAGCCGTTCATGCCAATTCATACACATGGCACCTGATGAGTAGCCTATTCCCTCCCCCTCCCCACAGATGGCTGCCCATTCACAAGCTCCAGTGCACCGCCCCAGTCATCCTCTGTCATCCTCTGTGACTGGTTGTCCAGTCTGAGCAGGAGACCAATCTCCCCTTCCCCGCCTCCTCTGGCAGTCAGCCACTCAAAGGAGGAGATACGATGGGGATTCTCCCTGCACAGCCGGTGATTGTTCGGCTTCCAGAGGAGGTGGGGAAGGGAAACCTGAGCTCCTGCCTGAGCTGAACAGTCAGCAATGGAGGACCCAGGCACCATGCCAAGGCTTGGGAGTGGGGCACCTAACTGTGAGGAAAGGAAAGGCTCAACACATATCTCTAATATGAACAGTCTCCCCATGAAAATCCATTCTAAAAAGAGACTATTTGTGGTCAACATATCGATAGCTGGAGCACGTATCTCCAGAAAGGAACCAGTTCAGACACAGTTCCATTTCATATCCCACCAGCTCCAGTCATTGTGGCCACCGACAATGGGAGTTGTAAACCAACAACTTTGGGATGGCCACCATTTGATTGCCTTTGATTTAGAGCAGGATATAAAAACTTTAGCTCTTTTGGAATATTTTGGAGTTCAGCTCCCTGCAGAAATAAAGAAGCAGCCAATATCGGCAACAGTAAAAGATCAAGGAAGTTCTAACTCAAAATATGTGGAGTGTTGAAAGCTCTCCATCCCATCTTCAAGACTTCTGAAGATAAGTGGCTAAAATAATCAAAGCTTTGGAAGTAGGGGCTCGGGTGTCCTTAATGCCACCTTGCTCATGGATGTTCTACAAAAGAGAAGAGAATACAAAGGGCACTTCATTCAAAAGGACATGGATGCCTACAGTCTTCACCCTCAGGGGGTTCCTTCAGTACAAACTGGCAAGGTGAAAGGGCAGTGAAACCAGCACAATCATCAAGATACCTTTAGTGCTATTTTGAATCAATCTTTCACAAGAGAGAGAGAGAGAGAGAGAGAGAGAGAGAGCATCAACCCTGGCCATTGTACCTATAGCAAGAAGTCCCTGCTATGCAGCTCCTCAAATGTAACAAAATCTACACGGTGGAAAGGAAAATAACATGGGGAATGCAAGGGAAATAGATCAGATAGTGACAGCGTGCTAATCAAGATTTCTCTCTCTTTCCCTCCCCCCCCAGAGAGAGAGAGAGAGAGAGAAGAAGAAGAAGAAGAAGAAGAAGAAGAAGAAGAAGAAGAAGAAGAAGAAGAAGAAGAAGAAGAAGAAGAAGAAGAAGAAGAAGAAGAAGAAGAAGAAGAAGAAGAAGAAGAAGAAGAAGAAGAAGAAGAAGAAGAAGAAGAAAGGGTAGCAGATAGAGAATTGAAGAAAGAACAATTTCCAAAAATGTCCTCTTCAGGTGTGATCAGCTCTTGCAAACTCAAGCCTGTATGTTCATTTAAGAGCTGTCACATAAGGCCCTTCCAGCTGCCCACCCCAAGCGCTGATCAGATGATGTGTGGGGCTTCAGTGGTGAAAAAAAAAGTTTTAACAACCCACACTTTCCCCCACCTGATTGGGCACGTTGGGGGGGAATGACGTAGGCTTTAAAAAAAAATTGTCGCCAAAGCAAATGCCGATCAGCTGGTGGGTGGGGATTTTGGGGGAAGGTTTTAAAACCTACGCCATTCCCCCCAATGCACCCAAATTGGGGGGGGACATGGGCTTTTAAAACTTTTTTTTTTGCATTGCTTCAATGCATTTCTATGGGAAAACGAAAAATGAAATAGAATGAACCAACATTTTTCATTTCATTTCATTTCATTTTTCATTAAAGGGGCAGTTTGTTCTTCATTTCATTAGAGAAAGAAACAAAAACCAAAAACAAAAAATTCATTTTGTGACCATTTCTAATAAGCATCTTGATACTTGGTGGAATGAAGAGTAGGTGCATAGACATGCAATAGAAATCAGAACAGCACAAAGAATATAATATTGAACAGAAGACTTAAAATCAGCCTGGAGAATGAGCTCTGTATAGTGCAGTATTTTCTTCTGCACATAGTTTGTTATCCTATTATACAGCATGGAATCGTGTATACCTTATTATAAAGTGACTACAGTGGTACCAAAACATTTTACACTCTTGGGTCCCTTGGTTCAACACTGGCTGTGGCTCTGATTACTCAGGAGGGGGGCATCAGGGGTCTTACTGCCCCCAGGTGCAGGATCCTATCTCCCTTCCCCAACCATCCCTTCTCCTCCCACACCCACCCCACCCCAAGAATATCCCTGAGAGCCCACCTCCTTCCAATTCCTAACACAGGGCATTCACAAGGTTACTCTGCAAAAGTCTCCACTGGGGACCATAGGGATAAGACTAGGAGAGAGCACCACGTGGCCTTCATTTCTGGTTCTTGTTTGATGCAGAGCTCTGAACAGCTCCTTTGCAGCCTTCATAACTCTATGTTCTGTCCCCTTTCCCGTGGTGCCCTTGGCTTGGATCCCAGGTGCCCCATGGAGCCATGTGCACAGTTTGGGGACCCCTGCCTACTACTTAAAGACATTTGAAACATGGATGCAAAGAATTTCTTGGATCAAGAGGCTGACCTGTGAAGAACCACTAGGGTGAAGACACCATAAAACACCTCAAATGTAGAAAGCAAGGATGCTTTGGTCATCCATGGCAGAGTCAATGGGGAAAGTAGTAGGGGGAGAAGAAAGCTGAAAAGCCATAGAGAATGGCTTGCATCACAGCCACATCCAAAATTGTCACACCAGTGATGATGCTTAGCCCTACCCTCCAGGTGGAGAGTAACAAGAAGAAAGTAGCCACAATTAGCTTTGTGAATTAGGAATACCCAACAGGAATGAGACGCGTCCATGAGGTAGTTTGGAAACAAACCCTTCCAACTTCTCCTTACCCATAGTAGAATAGACAAGGGAACACCTTCCCCCTTTTTCAAGGTTTCCCTAATTTGCACAAGCTGCCTCTTCCAGGCTTTGGCTGTTTCTCCCTGGGCTCCAAAGCTGTGGCATTCTGTGGAACAAAATTTTGAGGGCAACCAGAGCTGGGCAAATTTAATGTGTGTGTGTGCTCTGGATTGTGAAGTCATGACTCCGAAAGGGCTTTTAAGGCAGCAGAGATACTTAAGGAGTAGTTTTATTAGTTCTACTCCCCCAATGAGTTTCTATGGTCAAATAAGGATTCGAACCCTGTTCTTCAGAATTCTAGTCCAGTGGTTCCCAAACCATGTGCCATGGTGCTCTGGGGCTCACCCAAACCCAGCCAGAGATACTGTGGAATCCTCTCATCCTTCCACCTCCCTCATCCTTCTCCCCCCACCTCACCCAAAGTAGCGCTAACTGTTTATTTACAAATAAACCTCACCCAAAGTGCTAACAGTGTTTAGGGAGTTTATAGGTTTGTCTGTGATTATTTGTTGGCTTTATTTACAGTCTGTAGATAAGCGGGATATAAATATAATAAATAAATAAATAAATAAATAAATAGACCAAATATTACACGGCAATCAAGTTCAAAAGACAAAACTTGCTTCCAGATTTTCTAGTGTCCAGGCAGGGTGGAGAGAGGGAACCTTGGCCCAGTATTTCCATAAGACTGGGTTTCCTGACCTCCTGTTTACAAGGGAAAGTCCCCCACCATCACAATGTGGCATTTGGTTTCACTAGAAGCTGTTTCTCTTGAAGACATCAGGACACAGGGCATTTCCATTAAGCCACTGGTGTATAGCATAGTCTCTGATGCCACCTAGTGGTCATTCCTGGTAAGACACACTGGGAACATGTCTTTCTGGGTTTTGTTTTGATTTCAGGCAGTAGAAAAGAGAAAATAGGGGTAGTAATGCTGCGGATATGGTAGTCCTACTGTACTGGGGAGCCATGTTCAGTGGCCAGTAAGTCAAGGGAGCCATGAGTTGAAAACATCGGGTGGGAGAAAAGAAGGGGTTTTAAAACATTTTTGCCACCCTAATCCAGAGCTACAGCTGATTGGTGCTTGAAATGCCCCCCCCCAAAATGTTTACAAATCCCCAGATTTCCTGTGTATTGAGCGGACGGACCATGGGTTTCCCCCCATAGGAATGCATTGCTTCAATGCATTCCTCTGGGAAAATGAAAAACAAAATGGAACAGAATGAAAATTTCTGTTTCATTTCGTTTCAATTTTCTTTGAGGGGGCAGTTCGTTATTCATTTTGTTATGCAATGAAACAAATAACAAATAACAAAATGAATAAAAAATTATTTTGTGCCCATCTCTAGTCTATTTGAGTCCATACTGCCCTGTTTCCAGCCATAATTTCTGCATGTTAAAATGATGTGTGGCAGTTCTCTTGATACATTAGTGAGTGGGATTATACAAAAGATGATTTGTGCAAATGCTGGTGGAGAAATATATTTACCAATGAAATTATGTCAAGCAAATAGGGATTTAACCCTAGCCTTCTGGCTGAATCCCAGAGTTGGTAATTACATTGCAGCTACCTGTATTTCCCCTCTGAGTTCCCTATCAAATATGTTAAGGCTTGGTTGCTGTTTTAAATCTGGAGTGTGCTGAATCAGGCTTCAGAGTAACGATTGGTAGTGAAAATTCAAAGTTATCTTGGGAAATAGAGACGGTGGGCTATGCATGTATGACTTAAGAGAAAAGTGGAAATGTAAAAATCAAGGCCTATTTAAATCTAATTACTAATCCCAGCTGGAGGAGATGTAATGAATCAGTGGAATTTATGTAAGTGTTGACTCACCTTTCCTCAACTGATTTGATGGATCTATGCTTGTTGGCATTAGCAACTGTATTCAGGTTCTGTGTCATGTCATATTTTAGAGAGTGCAAGCCAGAAGGTTTTCAGCCACTTAAAAAGTTCCACAGGTATATCTGTGAAAGGTGAAGGAAAACACATTGGCTGAGATCTTGTTGCTTATAGCAATGGCTATGAATCAGGAAAATGATGATTTGGGGTAGTTCATGGCTATCCACGAACCATGAACCCCAAAATAACCATGAACCCCAGAAATATGAACAAGTTCACAGTTTGTTGGTTTTTCTGGTTCATGGGTGGAGGAGGGAAATCTAATAGGTCCACCCCCCCCTCTGCTGCTAACCGGTCCCCTTCCCACATACTCTGTTTATACTTATATGTGAAGTATAAATGGGAGGTCTCCTACCAACCTTCCTCAGACAGAAGAAGCTACTTGGATGAGTACTGAAACATTTTGATCTCCCAAGAAAATAAGTCCAGTAGCCATGATCCAACTTCTGAATAACCCAGCCTGGATGACTGTGAGGATATCTGGAAACTGAATGGACTTCTGGACTTCTATTCTTGTGCAATTGAAACGTTTCACTGCGGTCTGCTGCTTATCATGTTGCCTTTTCAACAATCCATAAAGAAATCAGAAGCACTTCATGCCTCCACGAGCAAGGCTACAGCTAAACACTCATACTTAATGTGTGTTGGGAAAGGTTGCATAGGTGGGAACTTCATGCATCCCAGGCCATTTGTACATCCAACAATGGCCATTGTCCACCTAATGAGCCTATTCAGGTCAGGGCAATGTGAAACTAAGATGAACTACAAATTGGAGGCCTCAACGCTAACTCTCTTCAGACTGATGAAGCTGCTTGGATGAGTAGCGAAACTCTTCAGTTTCTCACAAGAATAGAAGTCCAGTTGTCATAACTCAACTTCCAGCTCACCTGGATGACTGAGAATCTTCATAGACATACAAGTAGCTAAGCACTTTAATTGTGAACATAATGGCCCATCTGATTTATTGGCTATAGGAGAAGAAATATCACTGGATACTATTTTCTATAGCTGAAACATTACAAACAGCGCATTTTTATTCAAAGCAACTGGAGCCTCAAATATCTTGCCACAATATTTCAAAACTTCTGTCTTTCTGTTTTAAAATATATTGCATCCTTTTAGAATCCATTCCCCTGTTCCATGCAGGAATTCAGATCAAAGCAGATCTGATGGATTGTTGCCCATTTTTTCTTTAATGCCTCCAGTGTTGGAATGCTCACTGCTTCCTGAGGTCCTTGGTTCCACTGTTGTACTACTCTAATACAGAAGATAGTGGTTTATTTGTTTCTGTATTCACGGACACATATGGTCAGTTAGAACTGAGAATTCCTTAAGTGCTGGAAAATGTTTGACTGTTACCACATGAATCAGTGTTTTGGTTTGTGTTTTTTGTCTTTGGTCATTTGCAAGTCTGATTGCTAAAGCACAAAAGGTCAGAGGAATTTTCAAATGCTGCAACTCTAATGCCCTTTCATGTGGAATGAAGTGCCATCTGTATTGGGTAGTGTCATCCAAAAGAAGGATGAAAGAAATGGAAGAGGTCCAGCATGCAGTGTGTGTATATATCTCCAAGAAAGAACTGTGAACGAGGCTGAGAGAAACAATGGACAAACTATTTCACAAAAAAATTAAAAATCAGAGTGCAGTCCTTCCTTCCTTCCTTCCTTCCTTCCTTCCTTCCTTCCTTCCTTCCTTCCTTCCTTCCTTCCTTCCTTCCTTCCTTCCCTCCCTCACTGCACACTGCACTTAATGTCCAGAAGAAAAAAAGCTTTCAGCAATGCATGACAGTAATTGCTTAATTAAAACACAACACCCTCAATATCCGCAGTATTTTACATCT
This sequence comes from Phrynocephalus forsythii, assembly GCA_029282475.1. Taxonomy (NCBI): domain Eukaryota; kingdom Metazoa; phylum Chordata; class Lepidosauria; order Squamata; family Agamidae; genus Phrynocephalus; species Phrynocephalus forsythii. The sequence continues at coordinate 131,016,862 of JAPFRF010000002.1, read as the reverse complement.
GACTTTATGCCTTGGAGCAGGTATTTCAAAGTTTTTTGTCTCCATTAAGGGCATCATTTTTAAAAAGACAAAGAGTCACTAATAACCATTAAAGATGTTTCTGTGGGGACATGTGTGCTTCACACAGTTGTTGAGCTATCTCCATGCTGGTCATCTTGATCAACAAACAAAGCTTTTACAGAGAGTTAACACCGAACAAGTCTATCACCATCATGGTCCTCACAATATACATTTATTTTAGTGCAATTATTGCAGGCATTACTCTTGGCACACCAAAATGTACCCAAGAGGCCTCATTTGAATGCGCTTGATGAATGGAATGCCCAGAATACTCCTGTCCCCACCCACCCCCTGAGTCCTAAGCCTTGATCTTAATTAACTCCTCTGTGTCTGTTTCCATAGAAACCAGCAATACAATCAATACAAAAATGTGCTGAAGTTGATTATGCCTTTCCCCTGGCTGGTTGTGTTGTGAAAGTGATAAGTATTCATAACCCAGAGCCCTACAGGCGGCCGACGTGGCTGTGGGTTCCTTTTTGTGTGTGTGGAAGAATAAGCACAGGCAGTTGCGAGATGGTGGGCTGCAGTGTCAGATCTAAGGCCCTTACTTCACGAAGTGCCTCGCTTTGAACCGACCTTGCCTTCGCTGTGAATTCGGAGGCGGTCACGTGGTGGTCACGTGTTCTCGCTTCGCTCCCGCCCCTGTTTCTCAGTACTCACGAGCTGCAGTTTTAGGACCGATTCGAGCACAACCTCACGTGCTCCCTTCGCATTCGCATGCCACTTTTCAACGTTCCTTATTTCCCATCCGTCCTTTAAAAAAATACCTACTGACGGCGTATCGATGCACTGATGCTGGACTGTCAGTTGCAATGGCTCTACTGATTTCAACTGTTTCCTGGCATCATTGGCAGCCCCCACCGTGGCTGCCGCCGCTACTCGGGGGGAGCCCCACATGGCACAGCCGCCCGCCCTCCGCCGCTTGCACGCTGCCTGCCCCGGGTGCCCTGCTCTGGCCGGGCGAGGCGGCAGAGGCTCCTCCTGCTGCCGCCGCTGCCGCCGCCGCCGCTGCCACTACTCGAGCGAGGAAGTAACAGCGCAAAGCGATGAAACGATACAGCGATGCATCAATATCCCTGTTTGAATATTTTTTAAAAAAACTTGAAATAAAAGCCAAAAACCGAGACCACACGTCACGTTGGGAGCGAAGCGAGATGTGAAGTGAAAAGATTCCCGGCCCCTGGCAGGGGAACCACTCACCCCGCTTGGAGCACGGTAAAGGGGGCGTGGTCGGGGTGGCATCACAGCCAAAAAGGAGGAGCGTGCGGACTGAAACGATCGATTCGCACAGAAATTACGGCTCGACGCGCAGCGAGAGGTTCGTGAAGTAACGGCCTAAGAGAACACCATCCAGCCCCTACGTAAAACATTCCAGGGAATTGGAGCTCACTGCTTTGTGAAGAAGTCCATTCCATCGTAAAGAGCAGGTACTATCAGGAAGTTCTTCCTTATGTTTTGTCACAAATAGAGATGGGCACAAACAAAAAACAAATAGCTATATTTGTTAAATATCACTGATTTGTCAAAACTTCATTTATTCAATGAATCAATGAATATGAAGTGACAATTTTTTACTGATTTTTTTTTGCTTGTCTGTTTTACTTTTTGGCTCCTGTTTTTCTTTTTTTCGCACAACTTTTCTTTCTTTGCTTTTTGGCTTTTTTTGGGGGTGGGGGTGAGACCAACTCCATCAGTTCATCAAAAATTATTCATCAATTTGTGATTTGTGATTTTGTCAACCATGGTGAATTACAAATTGTGATGAAATGCCATGTTTGTGATTTGGGCCCATCTCTAGTCATAAACTCATGTCTTGTAATTTTCATGTGCTGGTCCTATTCTCTGGAACATCAGAAGGCAAGCTTATTCAACCTTGCATTTGAAAGCTGTTCAGCTATTTGAAGATGAGTATGACTTTTCAGTCTTCTCTTTTCCAAGCTAAAGACATCCTTACCAGGCTTGGCTTGTTGACCCATTTTGTGGGATTCTCCTCATCATGCTAATCCCCATAAACTAACATATTCACTTGATCTTCCTCTGCAACTTCAGAAAGACTCGTCCCTGTGATGTACCAAGTGACAACGACTGGTTTCAGGTTAAAATTCCAGGGAGTGAGCTTCTGTTTCCATGACAACTTTAAACAACTGCTAAAAACACTGGCAGCTGAATCTTGCTTCAGCTCTGGTTCTTCATCACCCTCCAGTGAGTTCAGTTTACACAACTGGCTTGGGCCCTGCAACAATCAGCTCTATGACCACCTCGGAGCACAGTGGCTAAACAGATGTACTGCAGCTATAACTGTGCTCATGACCTGAGGTTCAACCCCAGGTAGCAGGCTCAAGGTTCATTCAACCTTCTATGCTAGTCATGGAATCAAGGGGCAGGTCTTGCCCTGGATCAGCAACTGGCTAAGGGACAGGAAACAGAGGGTAGCACTAAATGGAATCTTCTCCAAGTGGAGGGAGGTAAAGAGTGGGGTCTCCCAATGTTCAGTACTGGGGGCCCTGCTTTTTCAACCTCTCCATAAATAATCTAGAAGTAGGAATAAATAGCAAGGAAGCCAAATTTGCCAATAACACTAAATTATACAGGGTAGTAAAACTGGGAGAGATTGTGAGGAGCTGCAGAGGGATCTCTTGACACTGGGCGAGTGGGCAAACCAGTGGAAATCAGCTTTAACATTAGCAAGCGCAGAGTGATGCACATTGGGGCAAAAAAAAAAAAAAACCCAATTACATTTATAAACTGATGGGGGTCTGAAATCTCTGCAAAAAAACAGGAAAGGGACCTTGGTGTTCTGGTGGACAGCTCAATGAAGGCGTCAACCCAGTGTGCTGCGACAGTGAACTCAATGCTCACTCAATGCTAGGGATCATTAGGAAGGGTATAGAAAATAAGTCAGCAAGTGTCATTTTGCCTTTTTATAAACCTATGGTGAGGCCCTATCCGGAGTATTGTGTACAGTTCTGGTCACCATACCTCCAGAAGGATATTATGGAAATGGAAAAAGTGCAGAGGAGGGCACCCAGATAAAGACAAAGTAGATAAGGAAAAACTGTTTTCCCTATTACACAACACTAGAACTAGGGGGCATTCCATGAAACTTTTGGGTGCTAGATCTCATACAAATAAGACAAAGTCCTTTTTCAACCAGAGGATCACTGGTCTGTGGAACTCCCTGCCAGAAGAAGCGGTGACAGCTGTCAGCCTTGACAGCTTTAAGAAAGGATTAGACAAGTTCATGGAGAACAAGGGTATCAAGGGCTATCATTATGGATGCCTAAGGACAACCTCCGGGTTGGAGAGATAGGCAAGATATCTCTCAATGCCATTTGCAGGGAATCGTAAGCAGGGGAAGACATCTGCTTGGGAATACCCTGGAGCCAATGGTGAGCCACTGTGTGAGACAGAATGCTGGACTGGATGGGCTGTGGCCTGTTCCAATTCTTATGTTCTTATGTTAGTAAAAGTTGTACCCAGCTTAATTTGGGGGGGGGATGTGTAGCCTACATTAATAAATTGTAAATCACCCAGAGAGCACTTGGAGCACTATGGAGCAGTATATAAGCAGAACACTTTGCTTTGCTTTTACATCTTATCTGGCTCTCTTATGTGTTTCCAGATGCAAAACCCACACATGGTGCACCCAGAAAGCATGAATTTCTAACACCAGATGCCTTTCAACTGCAATTCCAAGAATTCATTGCAGTCTAGCTAAGGTGAGGAGTGGTTGGAAATAACACCCATCAACATCTGGACACCTGCAGTCACCTGTTCCTGTGTGACACCCAAACAAGGTCAACATTGGTGCCAATCAGACATCTAGTGGGAGGACATTCCTTAACTAGGACAAATTAACAGGGAAAATTTTTTCCCATAGCTTTAGTGAGTGTAATGCTCCTGATGATGGTTATGTCACCAGATCTCAATGTTTGGACACGTATATATAAGAAGAGGCGTTCCTTCATGTATCATAGTTCCAAGACCTCCAAGATAAAACTCTGAAAATGAAAAAATGTCACCATCCATCCAGCCAGCCAGCCATCCATCCATCCAGCCATCCATCCATCCAGCCATCCATCCATCCAGCCATCAATTCATTAGTTCCCTTTGTAGTACTTTCAGAAGAGGGTGACAAGGATGATCAGGGAACTGGACACCAAGTCCTATGAGGAAAGACTGAAAGAATTCAGCATGCTTAGCCTTGAAAAATAGTGGAAGGATGTGTTCTTGATCACCCCAGTGTGCAGGACATGTAATAATGGGATTCAGGAAGCCTGATTTTGGCTGAATATTAGGGAAACCTTCGTAACAGAGTAGTATGACAATGGGACCAATGACCTTAGGAGGTGGTGAACACTCTAGCGCTGGAGGAATATGTCTGTGAAGATTCTCAGCCATCCAGGTGAGGTTATCTGGAAGTTGAATCATGGCAACTGACCTTTCTTTTCTGTTGTGATCAGTCTGATGAAGCTACTTGGATGAGTAGTGAAATGTCAAAAGATAAGAAGTCCAGTTGTCATGACTCAACTTCTGGACTCCAGTGCTGGAGGTATTCAAGAAAAAAATGGGCAACCATCTGTCAAATCTGATTTGGGAGGGGGCTTGAGCTGGACTTGATTACTCTTCCAACTCATTTATTCTATGAATTCGTGATTCTACCTAAAAGCAGAACCATTCTACCAACATTGGGTGTATCATTTGATCAGCTCTCCATTTTCTTGTTTGTTTTTCCATGATGTTAACCACCACCCCCAATTGTTCAATTTTATTTTGCGCAAATTGAACAGGTGTTTCCAAAAAGCTGCTAAGAAATTTTTCATGAATATTCCCAATTTCAAGTGTTCTCTTGCCCCACTGATGCCCCACCACCACCTCTGTGTCTATTCAGATTTCACTGGTCCAGTTTTAAATGCACCTTCAATTGACCTGGAGGCAGGGAACCGACGGAAATGGCAAATAATCAGCCCAAAGGCTTTGCCTCATACCTTAACAAATTGCAGCCTATTTAGGAATAAACCCGGAGTGAAACAACATGGTCCCCCCTCTCCTTCTCCCTTGTGCCCCCCCTCCTGGCGTCAGTTCGATTAAACATTCTGGTCCTGCTTGAGCCAACCAGTCCCACCCCCTCACCCCTTGTCCTTTTTTTAAATCACTGCACAGAATATGTACCTGGCACTCTAATTAAAGCCCACAGCCATTTATCTCTCTAATTGCAACCATGCCCTCCAGGATCATTTCCTCCCCAATGAACCATTCTTTTCGCCTGGGTAAGTGACTTTAAAACCACTTGGAGCTGGTGCAAGGCCTGAAGTGACAAATTTACTGACGGTGAGATCACACCAGAAACAACACGGCAGGATGAAAAATGGGTGAGGTCAGAAAGGGTGAGGTTTTCTTTTCCTACCCGACTCTGGGTGGGTTCGATTCAATTACTCCCACATTAACTGCTGCCTTATCTCATTTCCCTCTACAAATAAGTGGGTGCCACCTATTAATAAGTAAAAATGGTCCCCCACCCCACGCCCACTCTAATCTTCACTTACCTTTGTAGCTGGGCAGGAGAGGACAAGCAATGCTTTACAGCAGTCATGTCCAAGCTTTGGCCCTCCAGATGTTTTGGACCACAACTCCCACAGTCCTTTGCCATTGGAAATACAGGCTTGGAATTCTGGGAGTTGTGGCCCAAAACATCAGGAGGGCCGAAGTTTGAACATGCCTGCTTCACAGAGTTGAGCACAGCAGGAGAACCACAAGCAGTGAGAAGTACTCAAAAAGCTCCCTCTCTCAAGACTGTAGGAAGCCCTCAAGTGGGGGTGGGGAACCTTCAGCAAACCATATGATTTGGACTGCAACTCCCAGAATCATAGAATTGTAGAATCATAGAGTTGGAAGAGACCTCAAGGACCATCCAGTCCAACCCCTTGCCATGTATTAAAATACTCCCGACAGATGGCCATCCAGCCTCTGCTTAAACACCTCCAAAAAAGGAGACTTCATTGTTTTGTTCTGTAATGAAATGAAAAATGAAAATCGAAACAAAAAAAATTGTTTCGTGCCCATCTCTACCTAAGTGTCTTACAGATAAAGTGTGTGTGTGTGTGTGGGGGAGATGACTTCTCATTAGCTCAGTGGTTTAGGTCTTTGGTTGTGGAGCAAGATATTGGGGGATTGATTCCCCACCGTGCCTCCTTGAGATGTGCTGGACTTGATGAGCTATAAGGTCCCTTCCAACTCTACAGTTCTAAGATTATATATTCTCATAGACAATAATTAGACAACTGAGGAGTTACATTCTTACCTCTTCAGTGATGTAAGAGGAGAAATGCAAGGGAGGATAGCAAATAAAATTGTTGGTACATTTACTAGGAAATGTGCACTGGGGTGAGGTGAATGAGTAACCAGGGATCAGACCAGCATATTTGTATCGTGTATTTCTGACCACCATGGATGAGTGTGAAAATTGGACAGGAATGAAAGGTGGCAAGAAAAAAAAATGATTTGTTTAAAATGTGGTGCTGGGCAAGAGCTTTGTGGGTACTTTGGACAGCATGAAAGACAAACAAGTCGGTCCTAGAGCAAACCATGCCTGAACTATCTCTGGAGGCAGAAATGTTGATGTTGAGTCTTGGAGCCCTTTTACACGACCCCTAAAATCCGCCGCAAAACACTTGCAGATCCAGAGCATAAAATTGTTTTCCCACCACCAGCGGCCTTTAAAAAAAAAAGTACGCCCATGCCCACTTAAGTGCGCCCACCGCACTTTACAAGTACCTGGTCTCCGGAGGTAAAAAAAATTTCTGATGCGGATTGTAAAGCTGTGGATGCCGGGCTCTCCTCGCCTTCTGTTTGTTTTTGTTGTCCCAGCCGCCCCTTTAACAAACAGAAATCCCTACAGAGCTGCTCCGACGGACGACAGACGGAGGTGAGCGGAGGTGAGCCTGCATTTTTTCTCCCTTTTTTCTCCCTCCCCTCACCTCAGACAGAAGCAACAGAGTGCAGAAGGGTGGGAACACAGGAAGAGGAACAAGACCCACATGATATCTGGCTGGGGGGATCCAAATTTAAGCCACCAGCGGATCTTAGGAGTTGTGTAAAAGGGCTCTTGGACACATCACGAGAATGCAGAATTCTATGGAAAAGGCAACAGGGCTGGGAAAGGTGGGAGGCAGCAGGAAAAGAGGAAGACCAAATGCAAGATGAATTGATTTCCTAAAGGACACCACAGGGTTGGTTTTGCAAGTGCTGGGCAGGGCTGTTAAGGAGAGGACATTTTGGAGATCACTCATTCATAGGGTCATCATAAGTTGGGGTGACTTGATGGTACTTTATAGCAGCAGCAGCAGCAGCAGCAGCAGCAGCAGCAGCAGCACAACAACAACAACAACAACAACAACAACCTTTATGGACCCATCTTGTTAGATCAGGTAGTCTTGGTTTCTAATGAACAAAAAAGTGATGTGATTAGAAGTGGAAGGAAAGAAATTGAAAGCATCAATCCTTTAAAAAGAAGATGTTGAGTCCCTGAGGAGATTGACAGAAAAACTTCCTGTCCATTAAGGCCTGAGATCTCCCTTTACAAAGATGTTGAGATCTTGAAGAGAAGATTGACAGCTGAAACCCTTGTCTACAAAAGCCTGACATCTCCCTCACATGGTTCCAATTGCTGAGGGTAATCTGTGAGTAAGATCTTCAGCCTGTAGCTGATATTCTCCCCAGTTATTTTTAAAGCTGTAAAGTAAAACAAAGTGGGAGACTTCTGTCAGCATCCTATATTATCTGACTATACTACCTTCTTCACCTCCTTTTCAAAAAATTCATTACACTGTGAGGCTTACGTGCATGTTTGTGTGTGTGTTGACATGCACATGAAGGACCACATCCTTGTAGTTAGGTCAGAACCCTACAATGTTAGAATCTCTCTCTTTACCCACCTGTGCTGTTTCGTGGCTTATTAGTGACATGGTGCTACTAAGGGAAAAAAGGCCTTTGGATTTCTAGGATGAGCAGCCCCGTAATTCACACAGAATCCCCCAGAAAGAATTATGGGAGTGAGAGAAGAAAAACCAGAAAGCAAAAAAGGTCTATTGTAGAATCACAGAATCACAGAGTTGGAAGAGACCTCAAGGGCCATCCAGTCCAACCCCCTGCCATGCAGGAACCCCCATCAAAGTACTCCCGAAAGATGGCCATCCAGCCTCTGCTTAAAAACCTCCAAAGAAGGAGACTCCACCACCCTCCGTGGCAGCATATTCCACTGCCCAACAGCTCTAACCATCATGAAGTTCTTCCTAATGTTCAAATGGAATCTCTTTTCCTGTAACTTGAAACCATTGTCCCAAGTAGAGATGGGCACGACTAGGGAAAATGACGTTTTCGAGTTGTGTGTCGGAGGCAGTCCGATTCGGCTCGTTTCCGTTTTTCGTGAAATTTCGCAAAAATTAGTCGGTTTGATTTTTCGTTTTTTCATTGTCGTTAGTACTGGTTTGGGGGGGTAGCGGGCTCCTGGAGGGAGCTGCAGGAGTCAGCCAGAGCCACAAGTGACGGACTGCCAGACTCTTTGCACCCGCTGTGTCTCACGTACTTGCATGTAGTGCAATGCAAGTAGATCTGGCTTAGGGTTAAGACGGGTTAGCGCAAGGGCTAGGGTTAGGCTAGTTACGGGTGAGGTTAGGGTGAGTATTGGGGTGCACCTCTGGGTGCCTCTCTGACCCACTTAGAAGGACAGTGTACTGGCGTATGGGTTAGGCTTAGGCTTAGGCTTCGGGTTTGGGCTACGATTAGTGGGCTGTTTATGCCCGATTGGCACATCCCAGAAGTCTCTGTGGTCAACCTGGCCAAGTGGCCATGCGATTGGTGGAAAATTTGCATGGTCCACTCCCATGGGCGAGCCCATCATTGTAAATGTGCAGGTGTAAAAAAATAAAATAAAATAAAATAAAATAAAATCAACGGAGACTTTTTTTGCAAGAAAAACCCACTGCTGCTACTGTAAAAAATCAAGCATTTAAAATAGCTAATTTTCGCATGTTTCTGTGGTGCTTTGGTGGGGTTTTGGGCAACGATTTCAAAAAAAATATTGCGGTCGCCATTTTGGATCCCCCGCACTGCATGGCAAATGGATGCACCCTCCCAGCCTGGTACAGTCAGCAAAACCTGGCCATGCGATTGGTGGAATGGCTCCAAAACTTTGCATGGTCCACTCCCATGGGCGAGCCCATCATTGCGAATGCGCAGGTGTAATAAAATAAAATAAAATAAAATAAAATAAAATAAAATAAAATCAACGGATACTTTTTTTTGCAAGAAAAACCCACTGCTGCTACTCTAAAAATTCAAGCATTTAAAATAGCTAATTTTCGCATGTTTCTGTGGTGCTTTGGTGGGGTTTTGGGCAACGATTTCAAAAAAAATATTGTGGTCGCCATTTTGGATCCCCCGCACTGCATGGCAAATGGATGCGCCCTCCCAGCCTGGTACCAGCAGGGCAGCAGTAGCAATAGCCAAGGAGAGGGGGGCGGGGAACCCCCCCCAAAATAAAACACCCTTCTGGCCTGGTAGGTGCCCTCAGACAGTTTTCGCCTACTTTTAGGGCCGGGAATCATTGTTTTTTTTAACTTTTTAAAACTGTTTTTCTGTGCCGCTTGGCATTGCATGATCGCCGCGATGCAAGTAACGAGCACGACAAATCAGACCAAACTGTTCATTCATCGGTTCGAGCTCGAATTCTGGCGGAGTAATTCCCGTTACCGTTTCCGTAGAGTAACGGATACGAGTAACGGAAACGGAAACGGGAATACCGCTAAGTCGTGCCCATCTCTAGTCCCAAGTCCTAGTCTCTGAAACCATGGAAAACAAACTAGTCCCCTAGTCACTACTAGAGATGGGCATAAAACAGAAATACAGTGTTTTGTTTCATTTCATTTTGTTCCAGTCTTCATTTAGTTTGTTTAATTAATAACAGATTATTTAAAAGAATTTTTGTCGTGAAACAAAATGCTTCGTAAGACTATAAATAATGGGGAGCTTTCCTCTTTTGCTTTAACAGGGAGCCCACTGCCCTAAATCAAAGACCCTCAAACCTTCCAATCAATTTGTTTTCAAGCAAAGAACCCTCTGTAAATAAGCTAGAAGCCTAACAAGATAGATGCTGTATGGAGAGATCAGGGGGATAAACTCAACAGCTGATTGGTCCAGCGAGGGAAGGAAAGAAAATATTTTTGAAAATAACCTCCATAGCCCTACTTAAAAAGGAACGGAAAACAATACGTTCAAACCAACATTTAGACACAGCCAGTGAAGGAAACACCTCAGCTCATGGGCTGGCTAGCTTCAGGCAGATCAAGATTGAAGATAAGCTATCTCAACAATGGAGGTGTGGGAAGAAATGAAAACAAATCAATCATATTTTATAAAATAAACCTGTTCTCAAGACAGCTGGATGAAGAGGCTAGGATGAATCGTTTCATTTCCGAAACAAAATTGGTGTTTCATTCCATTTCTTGACAACAAGCTGTTTGCTGTTTCATTTTGTTTCAAAGGGTTTCATAAGCTTACAAAGCGACGATACAGCTTGCCGTTTTTCATAAGGTGCCCACCCCTACCCACTTCTTCATTTTCTACTTCACTCCACATGTTTTGGGTCCCACCGTTGCCTAGGAGTCTAACAGAGAATGAGAATACCATTTCCATAGATCATTGGGGTAACTAGAAATTCAGGGCAAATTCTGGAAGCAGAAGTTCTATAAATCAAAAAGTCCTATCCCTGGGTGTTACTGCCAACATTCATGACAACTTCCCTTCTTCTTCTGTTTTCTGGGATGGAGGTATAAGTTCTATGGGGCTATTTCCTTACTTAGATGTCTGTTAACAAACATTGTAAACACAACACACGTCTCTTCTTATTCACAGTTGTGTAACAAGACAACATGAGCAATTATAACAAGAACAAAATGCTATGGTTTCTGCATCCATGTCCTAGACCAGGGATGGCGAACCTATGGCACGCATGCCCAGGGTGGCACGTGGAGAGCTTTCGGGTGGCACGCGATAGCCTCCTGCGAGTCAGCACTTCCCCCTCCTCTTTAGCAGCCAGTACGGAAGAAACGGGGAGGGGAAAAGGCCAAGACAGCTTAACTGGCAATAAGGAGAGGAGGGAGGAGGGAGGAGGGAGAGGGAATATTTAGTTTTCGGTTTCTTTGACTTGAATGTTTTGGAGAGGGTAAAAACTAACATGGCAGGAAGGGGAAGAAGCCGTCCGCTAACCTGCAGTAAGATGGAGGGGAGGGGGGAGGGACGTTTAGATTTCCATTCTTTGACTTGCATGGAAAAAGCAGGGAGAAGCCAATTCAGCTAACCTTTAGTATCACAATTCACAATTTTTTATTGATAAGTCGATTAGACCATTTCAAAACCACAAGATAAAACACACACACATCCAAATACTGATAAATATACAAATACAATGCATTAAAACAATAATATTACATATTTCTTGCTCAAGAGCTACAAGGGATATATTCACATTTAATATATATCTTGATCCAACTAGATCACACCCTTACTAACCACCTGCTTCCTCAGAATTGCTGCTTTTACTGCAAAAATTCCAACTGTATGTGTTAAATGATGATTTCTCCCACATAACAAATAGGCAAGTTTCTTTTTATCATCCCAATTCCCCCAGCATCTAGGATAGGGGCTTAAATAGAATTTTCTAATATTAGTATACAGTTGGCAATGCAGAACATAGTGTGCCAAGTCTTCCACTTTAGCCTCCCCACAAATACACAATCTATCTTGTACTGGTATACCTTGATATCTGCCTTGTAACATTGCTGAGTCCTGTTCATGCATATAAATAACACAGGCTGCATGCCCAAGGGATGGAGCACATGTATAGTGGTCCCATTGTATAAAAAAGGTAATCGAAAAGATCCTAATAACTATAGACCAATTAGCCTAATAGATATTACAGCTAAAATTTATGCTAAATTCATATTGCAGAAATTAGAAGAATGGGCTGATGAAAATGCCATATTTGCTGAAGAACAGGCAGGTTTTAGACGGGGAAGGAGCACTATCGACAACTGTTTTATTTTATTACACCTGATATCAAACTACACCTCCAGGGGCGAACAGCTATTTGCAGCTTTTATAGATTTAAGTTCAGCTTTCAACTCTATTAACAGACTTATTTTATGGAGGAAACTCTTAAAAACAAATATTGAGAGAAGACTTTTACACCTTATAATGGCTCTATATACAAATACAAATTTACAAGTTAGAACAGGTGTCAATCAGCCCTTAACTAACAAGATTGCCACATATAAGGGAGTACACCAAGGTTGCATTCTAGCTCCATTTCTTTTTAAATTTTATATTAATGATATAGCTTCTTGTATGGCTCTGCCGGAATACCATATGCCAAAAATATTAGACAGATCAGTAAACTTGCTCCTCTATGCGGACGATATGATTTTAATGTCTACAACATCAGTTGGGTTGCGCAGACAATTAAGGAAATTTAGTAATTATTGCCAACAAAATGACTTAGTTATTAATAATAGCATATCAAAAGTTGTGGTATTTGGCAATAAAAGGAAACAATATAAGTAGTTTTTAGAGGGCAAGGAAATAGAACAGACTGGGACATATAATTACCTTGGCGTAGTTTTTTCCTCAACAGGTTCCTGGACTCAGCAGATAAAGAAGAACGAAACAAAAGCTTTAGTGGCAGTTAACTCCCTGAACAAGCTACTTAATTATAAATATCCAGTATCCCTCCAACCAGTTATAAAAATATTTAAAGGAAAAGTGCTGCCCATGCTATGCTACGGTGCAGAAATATGGAGTCTTGGAAGTAGTAAGAAAGTTGAAAAGGTGCAAAATAAATTTATAAGGGGAATTCTAGGGGTGACAAGAACTACACTGGCCCATGTGGTCAGAGCAGAACTAGGCTTGGTAACAGTACATGATCTATGCCTTATTAGAGTATTTAACTATTGGGTTAAGCTATGCCAGATGTCTTATGATAGGTTGCCTAAGATGTGTCTATCTGAACAAATGACTAATCCTGTAACTAAATCTTGGTTTAAGAATTTTTCACAAATGCTTACTAACCATGGGTTAAGTGTTGAGGCTCTTAGCTTAAGTAAATCAAACTGTAAAGTCGCATTCAAACAAAGAGTGTTTGATATTAGAGCCCAATTAGATCTGGCTGCCTTGGCCTCGGTGCGATCCCTAAAGTGGTTATCAACATCTAAGACAATTTTCTAGGCAGAAAAATATCTTTTCTTCTCTATGAAAAGAGAGTATCGTATTGCATTCACTCACCTTCGTTTCGAGCTAACCTTTAGTAAGACGAGGGGAGGGGGAGGGACATTTGAGTTCCCTTTATTTGAGTTTTGCCTGGAAAATACCCCAGTTTTAAGCCTGGAGATTACACCTCTCCATCATGGACTTTTCATCTATGATCAAAATTGATTCCCCATTCATTTTCATGGAAAACCATGATTTGTAAGACCCAGGGCAGTCCACTGATTTTTTTCTTAACCAGAGGCATCCCCATTTCAAATGTATTAAGGCTAAATTTCCATATTGGCACTCGGCGAAAAATAAGTGGGTTTTCAGTCACAGTTTGGGCACTCGGCCTCAAAAAGGTTCGCCATCTGTGTCCTAGACAACAGCACCAATACAAAAGTTGCTTGTAGAATTGCAAAGTTCAAGTGTTTTTCTGAATTGAGATTCAGAGAAAAAACCTGAGACATCTTCCTCAGCTGGTTTGTGGGTCCAATACTTTGAAGAATCAGCTCCACATGTGGAATCTTTAAACCCTTAGATTAAGTTGGGAAGGGTCTTGACGGTTTAAGTGACAACACTAGCTCTGGCCTCTTCAGTTCTTCAGCTCTTTCTGATTCAAATCTTTTATTCAGTGCCCTAATTGTTTTTTTTTATCCCCACTCCTTTGGGCTGAATCCAGAGTGGTTAAAGAAGGAGCCAATTATTGTGTAAGCTCCAAGTCATAATCATCTTAGCTTCCCCAGTGATAGGAGTGGAGTTTTTCATCCAAAACCAGAAATACTGATATGGACATAGAAGAAGGATAAGACTATCCATGTACATGGGGGATCCAAAATTCTTTGGCATCCATGACACAGAATCTCCACATCTAGTCAGCACATCGCCACATACAGGTAACCTGGAGGCCTTCAGTGTCTCCCAATGACATTACCTCAGGCTGGTGGTAAGATCTTCCCAGCCATCAGATGTAACACACTCTGAGAGAGCAGGCAGTTAGAAGAAATGCCCTGCTTGCTTTGCGGCAAGCCGTCTGGCCCTCCAAACGTTTTGGGCCACAACTCCTACAGTCCTTTATTAATGGCAGCATACAGGTTTGTTTCCCATGGCTTCAGAGACTAGGACTCAGGGCAATGGTTTCAAAGTACAGGAAAAGAGATTCCATTTGAACATTCGGAAGAACTTCATGATGGTTAGAGCTGTTCGGCAGTGGAATATGCTGCCATGGAGGATGTTGGAGTCTCAAAAATGAAATGAATTAGGAATTTTCATTCCATTCCATTTTGTTTTGATTTAAAATTTAAAAAAAATGAAAAATGAAACAAAACAAAAAATGAAATGAATTTTTTTTTAATAAAAATCATTTTGTTCCAAATAGAATGAAACAAAAAACACTTAGGTATTTTCTGCACTCTCTATGAGCATTCTTGCACTTGTGGGTTGGGGACAGAACCATTTTGACCTTCAGTGCAAACACAGTATTTCACCCACCCATCCCAGTCCATATCAGAGGCATAAACCTTCCTTGGGGAAATGGAAGATGATGTAGTCCCACCCCCACCCCACCCAAAAATTATGCTTTAAAGAAAAAACCATCAATGGAGCCAGGAGGTGTTGTCAGTCATTTTTCCTCTAGATTTCAAGACCTTCTAAATCAGGCTTCCTAGGGCAAATGTGGAATAATTGAGTGGGAAGTGCCCTATAATGCTATTGAGTCCAACCTCCTGTTCAATGGAGGAATCCAAATCAAAGCAGATCTGACATATGGTTGTCCATTTTAATGCCTCCAGCATTGGAGCACCCACCTACCCCCGAGGTGATTGGTTCCCTTTGTCATACTACTTGAACAATTAAGAACTTTAAAAGAAGTTCTCCCCATTTGCTTGCCTTCCTGGGCAGTGCATGTTAGCTCCATGATAGAATATATGCTTTGCTTGCGGAAGGTCCCAGATTCAACTGCACAGACCTCCCTCATGCAAGCAGGATTGCTGTGCCTCAACCCCTCCTGATGCACTGTAGTACCATTCACCAACTAATCCTGGCTGGCAGGGACCTGGCCACAGGGGTGATGGGGATGAGACCTGTCACTCAAGGGACCTGAAAAGGGTGAGAAAGGGCTGTGCCCAACTTTGAACAGGCCAAGGTCTACTTTTTCCAGCCTAAAGTGCCTGAGGGCTACTACACTAATACCTCTACTTATGAATTTTATCCATTCCGAGCACATGCTCATGGCCCTTGAACTGCCCACTCAGCTAAGACAGTGGGCTGGCAGACCCAGAACTTTGCTGGGGCAGTAGTGATCATTGGGATGGGGGATGGGGGTGGAGAACTTATCCCCTCACTTTTTTATGGATGCCTGGTGGGTTACTTTTGAACCCTTCGAGGGCTACCAGTAGCCCGTGGTCTACCTCTTGGACAGCCCTGCTGTAGACAATCAAAATACTTAGTACAGGGCAGCTTCCTAGTGTGGTGCAGTCCCGATGTAGTTCTATAGCAGGGGTCCTCAAACTTTTTAAACAGGGGGCTGGTTCACTGTCCCTCAGACACTGTTGGGGACTGAACTATAGTTTGGGGGAAAATGAAGTAAGTCACAAAATCATTTCAAAACTCTCCCTTGACTCAGCCAATGGACTTCGGTGTGGTACAGAATGCCTTCATAGGCAACATGGGGTGGCTCCAAGGGGGAGGTTAGGGAGGCCCTGTTCTGCTCACCTCCCCCCCAAGATACTATGGGCAACAGGAGGCTTTGCCCTCACCAAAAATCACAACTGAAATGATAATTGAAAGCGAGCCATGGGATGCCAAAAGGTGGACACTTTTTCACATCTGCAGCGCCACTCCCTTTTTGGAAAATCTAGGACCTGGATGGAGGAAAGTTTTCACCAAAGCTGCCTGGGTAGATGCCGTAGCCACCATCACCGCCAGCCCATATGTCCATCCCATGCCCCCATGCCAAGGCCCCTCCCTCCAACTCAGAGACACGCACACCCTCCCTTGTATGCACATTGCTGGGGCTACTGCCTGCTGACACGGAGATCCCAGAGGTTCCTTCTTGTTGCTGCTGCTACTGGCAGATCATACAGGCTGTGCTTGCCGCTGCCCCTCCTCCCTTGGCTCTGGCTGGGTTTTCCCATTCACTCGTGGGAGTCACCGCCAATGCCACACTGCATCCCTCCTCCTTCCCATCCCGAGAGCCCATGGACGGGATTGTGGGGGAGTTGGGAGGCAACAGAGTAAAAAAAGAGTTTTGGGTTGAAGGGGGTGACAAGTGTGTGTCTGTGGGGGTTCTGCAATGGCTGGTGGTCTGGATTCAGGACACTGGCAGGCTGGATCTGGCCTGCAGGCTGTAGATTGAGGAGCACTGTTCTATAGTCTCAGTAAGAACTATGCCAATGCAAAAGATCTATGTAGCAAATAACTGCCCGTGTAATGGAAAGCTTTTCTGGTCTCGTCTTGGACATTTTGTCTTCCTTCTGCTACAGTATCAAGGTGGCTCCAGAGGCTCTCGGAATTCTAACTTGTTAACCATCAGCAGCTGTTGCTGCTGATAGAACAAGAGATTTATACCTCCAATGCATGTATCACTATCTATCTTTCCTGCAGGTGAGGACATTAAGGGCATGGCATTTACGAGCTTCTGGGCTCTCCATTTCTTGCTGCATAATGATGTGCAGAGTGGTCCTACCTCAGAAGTGCATCTCTTCTCCCACGTTTGGGAAATGCCTTTACCGTGGCTTTAAAAACAAAGCACTTGGCTCTTGATCAGTTAATGGGCAAATGCAGAGATTAGGGTGTGCAAAATGCACTAGCACTATCTCAGCGCAGGGAGGCTTTCTGAACTGAAGTTCAACTCAGGGTCAAGGTAGATGATACACAGCAAGGAATTCAAATAGGTGCCCCACAATTATCACCAACAATGAGATTTTGTTACAGCAATCAGCCTTGCAACCTGAGCCTGCACTTGCCTTCCGAGAGCCGACAACAAAACAAAGCATAGCAGAATGCAAGATTACGGAGGTGAACAAAAGCACACACTAGGATCAACAGCCATATTATTTCATTATTTAAGGGACCACAGCTTCTGAATATATGCTTAGAATGTGTTCTAGCTTGATGCCCAGTCTGAGATAGGGTTTTTCAATATAGCTGCAGTCAATAAACTGTATTATCTGTTACATCATAGGTACAAACATAAGTAGCAACTGCTGGCATATTGAACAGAGACTAGAGGATCAAAGTGTGTTCCACAATTTATTTGCTAGATTAAGATGTCATGTTCCCCTTGACTTGTGTAAGGTTTCCATGTCCCTGAGACATCAGGGCTTTGTGATGTCACAGAAGGCATGCCCTTGTGTAATAAGCCCACAATAATATGTGTGTGCATGAGAGCATCAGAAAGACAGACAACATGGATTTCCTGAACTACTCTTAAATGAACATTAGGCATATGGCACACATAAAAACTAGAAAAGTATTCTGGTCCCCTCACCCACCACATGTCCCAATAAGGATACAAAAATAGGTGCTTGACCCACCCTCTGTCTTTTTGGAGCCAAGGAAGAATCCTATTCTATTTTATGGGGAAACATTGCGAGTTGAGATTTGGGTTACACAACACCAGCACAATGACTCCCGGCCAAATTAATCACTCACTTCTAGCCAAGCAGACATGAGGAAAAAGAGAAGCAGGAGACAGCTGCCATGAACTTCAGCAGTGATGCAATTATATCAAGTTTGTAACCTGTGATGGACTTTTCCTCCAGGAATCTGCCCAATCCCCCTTTTGAAGGCACCCAGACCAGATGCCATCACCACATCCTGTGACAGAGAGTTCCACAGACTAACAATGTGCTGGGTAATTTTTTTTCTTTTGTCTGCTCTTACTCTCCCAGCCCTCAGTTTGAGTGGCTGTCCCCTAGTTCTGGTATTTCGTGAGAGGGAGAAGAGCTTCCCTCTATCTACTTTACTCATGTCCTGCATTATTTTGTACGTCTCAATCATATTCCCCCTCAGGAGCCTTTTTTCCAGACTAAAGAGCCCCAAATGTTTTAGCTTTTCCTCATAAGGGAGGTCCCCCAGCCCAGTAGTCATGTTAGTAATGCAGCAACATCCTTAAATCACACTGAAGGCAGCAGGTTATTTCAAAGTCAGGCCATGGAGTTCTAAACCAATGGGCTTAAAGGCTGCTGTCACTCTCCCTTATGATAGGCCTGGCCTGGAAAAGACATGTTGCACGAATTTCACAAAATGGAAAAATAAGTGTCCATTCTCTTGACCTCATACTGGAGGGAAAGTCTCTCAGAGGGATTGTCTCGCCATGTTGGGACAGGCTGTCTTATGCCTAACCAAGATATTAGTGACATAGAGTGTATTTAGATCTCTATCTTAAAATCCAGGCAAATCCTTGTGGGAGCAGCTGTCCTTAAGCTGCGAAAAAACAACAGTTCAACTCTCAAAACAATAAACTCCAACAGCAACAACTTGCTTGCATGTGTTCTAAACTGCATATAAAAAAAAGAAGAGAACATGTAAATTAATGATGAAAAATGTAGCCTGGGAATCTGTCTTTAGCAGTTCTTTTGCTTGCCTTTTAACTGCTAAGAAATATCTCCCCCACCCTCTGGAAATAGAACACAGTATCCATGGTAATGCATATAGTTCAAATTAACAAGAAGCCCCTTTCTGCTTTTTTAAATTATTTATTCAGTGGGTGACTTTAAATACACCCACAGTTATTAAGGGCCCTTGCAGGGTAAGATATTGGAGTTATGTGAGAAACAAAGCAAAAAACCAGGGGGGGAAACTCCCCCAGAACCTCATATTTGCCCATCTAAAGAGAGTGATTGCTTAATTATAATTTTCTACCCCTTCAGTGGCTACAATGGTACTCTAAATCATCTGTGAACATAGTTAAAGCAATCAAAGATATTGCACTTCTTTTTGGTTCTGTGTAAACATTTCTTTGAAAACGAATACAATCCCATGATGCACTGGGAGAGTAATGGCTGTTTCCCCCACACACACACACACTTTGCCTCCTATTCCTTCCTATCTTTAGAAGAACACCAATATTATTCTGTTTATCATGTCAATTAAAAATAAACATTTCATTCATGTGTTGCACAAGCCACAGAGACTTGTGGTGAAATTAGTTTATGAAATAGTGACTCTTTAGACTTACTTTGTATGAGTGCCACTTTTAGGACCTGGGTATTAAGAGCTTTTTTAAAGGGATGGGAACCAGAAAAAGACTGTGTGATCCTCGCCTGGCAATACAGATGCAAGAGGAATGCAATACCTATATTGGACCACTAGCAAATTAAGTCCATGGGTAGCTTTCAATGATAATTATTCATCTTCACTAGGCTATGGACCAAGATAAAGACTCAAAGGTTCATGGCATGGTTGTTGTTCATAACTAGAGATGGGCACAAACTGAAAAAATGACGTTTTGTTTTTTCATTTTTTGTTGTGGGTCCCGTTTTGGTTTATTTTCATTTTTCGTGATTTTTTTGAAAAAAATCGTTTCGTTTTTTTGTTTTTCATTTTTATGCACTTTTTGCATGATTTAAAGCATTTCCGCATGCGGGCGTCCCACAACATCCCAGACCAGAGGGAAAACACTAAAAAAATGATGCTGAAAGAGATACAGTATAGACTAGGTACGCAGGGAAGCTGCAAAGGCAGCGATGGGCGTTGCCCAAGGTGTAAGGCAGCTGCAGAGTGACTGTACTGTGGGGCAGGGGAGGGTACTCACTGAAAGGTACGCACACACACAGGGAGGCTGCAAGAGAAATCTCTTCTTTCTCTCCCCTAAGAGACAGGCTGCAGCCAGCAGGAACACAGAGACACACACCTGCCTGGCTGGCTTAAAGTAACGAGTCGCAGAGACAGCAATCCCACCCTAACTCCCACCGTAGACTGCAAGGAGGACGGGGGCTGCCAGAGCTTTTTATGCCCTCTGTGGCTGCCACACCTACCCAGTCTGCAACCTGGGCATGCTATTGGTTGAAATTGTCCAAGAATTTACATGATCCCATCACATGACTTGCATCAATTTTGTGGCTGGAATCCATTTTGTGGCATCCTTAAAGGGAAAAGAAAAAATACATTGCGATGGGAGAAAGACAAAAACAAACGTTTTAAGGACCCCAACCCCTGGTAGGTAATAATTTCAAATAATTATCGCTACGTTTTTACGGATGTCCAGGGTGTTTTAATACCCAAGAAATCAATATTAGGCATCTGGGAGCCATTTTGGGTCGATGTCCCCTAACTCCCCTTAAAGGAAAAAATACAGCAATCTGAGAAAAGACATAAATGCACGTTTTAAGGACCCCCCTGGTAGGTATTATCAGGCAGAATAAATAATTATTGCTGCATTTTTACAGATATTCAGGACATTTTTAACATTTAAAAACAGCTCATTTCATTGCTTGTCACCATTAACAAAAATGAAACACAACGAACCTAATTTTCGTGGTTCTGTTCATTTTGTTCCAATTTCATCACAATTTTTGTTATTCGTTTTGTTACATAATGAAACAAATAACGAATAACGGAACTTTTTTTTGTTTCATGCCATCTCTATTCATAACGGGCAAGTTTTCTTAAGGTGAGTTGAGTAGTATGCAAACAGCTTGTGGGTAGGTGGATGGGTGGAAATGCCTCGCCAAGAAACATTTTGAAATTTATCACCCCTCTCTTCAAACAAAGAATTATCAAGCCATTTGCCTTCCCTCTTCTTTAATGGATACCATCCAGTGACTAGTGCTTAGACATCCGTCTGTGAAATCCAACTGAAAGCCAAGTCGTGTGAGGAAAGGCTGAAAGAACTAGGAATAGTTAGCCCAGAGAAAAGAAATCTGAGGGGAGATGGGAGGCACTTTTCAAACACTTGAAAGGTAGTCATACAGAGAAGAGGCAGAACCTGTTCTCAATCATCTCAAAGTTCAGGACATGCAATAATGAGCTCCTGGCTGGCAAATAGTACCTGTGAAAGGGATCTGGGAGTCTTGGTAGACCACAAATTGAACATGAGTCAGCAGTGTGATGCGGCAGCCAAGAAAGCCAACACAATTCTTGGTTGCCTCAACAGAAGCATCATGTCTAGATCAAGGGAAGTGATAGTAACACACTATTCTGCTCTGGTCTGACCCCACCTGGAGTACTGTGTCCAGTTCTGTGTGCCTCAATTTAAAAAGGAGGTTGACAGTCTTGAATGGGTCCAGAGGAGAGTGACCAGGATGAGTGAGGGTCTGGAAGAATTGTCTTACGAGGAACGGCTTAGAGAGCTGGGAATGTTTAGCCTTACAAAAAGAAGACTGAGAGGGGATATGATAGCTATGTTTAAATATTTGGAAGGAAGGAAGGAAGGAAGGAAGGAAGGAAGGAAGGAAGGAAGGAAGGAAGGAAGGAAGGAAGGAAGGAAGGAAGGAAGATTGATGCCCTCTCCAAGGAGGCACAAAGATAGCTCTCAGATCTCTGGAGGTGGCCCATTCTGATGGAAGAGATATTTACTTGAATCCAAATGGAAGGTGTTTTGAAGTGAAGGGGTTTGAAGAAAAGAAGAATTCTAGAGATCCTTGAATAAATACGGAGGGGATTCATTGACCTGCTTCATCTTCTCTTCTAGATGAGTATGTGTGTGTATAAATATAAGCAGGGCCATGTGCATAGGGTAACTGAATGCTCATTCAAAAGCTTTCAGCCAACTTAGTATGCAACAGATAGTGCCCACAGTTGTTTTTTATTCATAATTTTAATGTCTGTGAAGATTAATAATTTTAATATAATATTTTCTGTGGCCTAGTTCTAATTGTTAGGATAATAATCTTAGACCTGCAGAGCTAGAAGATGGGTCATTGAGTCCAGCCCCTATCAAGGAGGCGTATTGGGCAATTGAACTCCTCCCAATCTCGGGCTCCACAGCTTGAGACTTTCTCCATTGAGCTATCCAGTGGTTCTATATTGTTGTTATTCCTAAGCAGAATTGTTGTTGTTGTTGTGTTGTTGTGTTGCAGTACAGTCGTGAACGACTCTTCGTGACCCCATGTCCATGCAGTTTTCTTGGCAGGAATACTGGAGTGGCTTGCCAGTTCCTACTCCAGGTGCCTACAGCACCTGGTATTCCCTGGTGGTCTCCCATCCAAGTACTAACCAGGGCCGACCCTGCTTAGCTTCCGAAATCAGGCAAGATTGGATGTGCTTAGGGCATCTAGGCAGCTCCATAAGCAGAATAGACTGGATCAATAGCAAGTCACACTTTTTGTATGTTCCATTGAATCAATAACCTGCTTCCTTACAGGTTTGTCTTTGTATTGACTTATCTAGAGGAATGCCATCAAGTTCTGGCTCTTCCATCTAAGAAAGCAGTCTTGTCCATGAAAGCTCATTTTAAAATTCCTGCCAAGAAAACTCCATGGACATGGGGTCGTGAAGAGTCATTCATGACTGTACGACATGAAAGCTCATGTAGTTTTTAAGATGCCACAACATGTTTGTCTTCTTTATTGTTTTGTTTGCTTGGTTGGTTTTGCCTGGTGTGCCGTCAACTCAATTACGACTTAAGGTGACCACTTTGTCAGGGTTTTTCGGATGAAGAATATTCAGAGGATGGCCACTATTTTCTTCTTCTAAGGAGTGTCCTAGGACTGTGCAACATGCCAAAGGCTACACAGGCTGGTTTTTGTTCACAGGAGCCACAGTGGGGAATTGAACGCCCAACCTCTATCTCTGCTGCATCTGGAGGAAAAGTTGACCATAAACAGTTCCCCACTGTTTGATATCTTCTCTGTAGCCCTATGACAATCTACCATACCACATTCCAGCAGATACCCTGCTCGATTGCTTTTAAGCACGTGTGTGCTTAAAATGGGAGTGTCGTCCGTTTCTGTAGCTTCTTCCCAAACATCCTCGCAACGCAGCCAGTGCTTGCTGTTCCCAAAGGGCTATTCAAAAGTATTGCACTTAAAATGGGACTTGCAGTTCTGGAACTGTGAGCGACAATGGCATGGAAAGATGAGGATAAATGCAAAGTGGGGATCTCTTGGGCTCTGCATTGCTCGAGTAATGTGTTTCCACCAAAGAGGATGTTGCTTTGCCCACTGTGAACAGGACAGAACTTTGAGGAGCAATTAAAAATGGGTAACCACACAGGTGTGTCACTGTCTATTACTGTAGTGCCCAATGCTAGGAAGGAGTGTGTTGTAGCATTCCAGGTAATCACTAGGGATTCTCATGCTTTCAGATTTCTCCTGCTACAAAAAAGAAAAGTAGAACTTGCTCATAGCTGCCATGTGGTCTACAAGACCTGGCTCAGGAAGATACTGTTTTTTTTTTGAATTATGTTTTATTGTTCAGACAAAGGAAACGAGGATGTTAGGAACTGGAGGAGAGCAGAAATGGTTATTGTTTCAACTGGGTTCTTCTCCAGGGACAGAAATGACAGATGCAGTAGAATACAGCTAGCGATATGTTTTGAGTTCAGGTCGTTGCAGTAAGTGCTTCCGCACACTCCCTAGAGAAATCAGATCTGAGTTTCTCCCACTCAAAACCCGGGGAAAGATTTCTTCCACGATACACACATTTGTGCTGGAACTGGGCAGATGGATGATAGCCATTCACCTTAGACCTCCACATTTTCTTTTGAAAGTGCATTTTGCAGAGATTGGGAAAGTGACTGAGAAATGGCCACAAGTTAAATGTTAATAAGATAAAACAATCTGACTGAATTATATTTATGTTGGGGAAAGGGTGTTTAAATTGGCATCTAAAAGACTGAACCAGAATGAAGTGGGAAAATTTCATCCATGTTTTTATTCCTCTGGTGCCCATAGCCCCCCCTTAACATCTGTAGGAAGGAAACAGCTACAAGAATGTTTGAAAATTCACTTTCTTACCTACACAGAAATTCTTTGTTTTTCTCCCTCCCATCTGTAGGAAAGAAACAGCTATAAGAATGTTTGAAAATTCAGTTTCTTACCTACACAGAAATTCTTTCTTTTTCTCCCTCCCTTGTAAAATCTTGCCTCGTTTCTCTTACTCCCATTTGAAAGTTACTTCTCAATTCTTAATTAGAGAGATGTGCATGGAATTTTTTGTATTATGACAAAACTTACTCTTATGTTCTTATGTTGCAATTGACTTAGAGGATTCCACTAGCAAAAAGGCAATGAATGTTCTTGATCGTTTGTAGAAGGTGAGTGTGGGGGGGAGTGATGTTTAAAGTTAAATGTACTGGTTCCATTTGATGGTCACTGGCTGGCCAATACCATCCCCCATATCAAAAGCCCACACCAATATCTTAAGTCTTTACACAGTCTTAGGAAAGAAAGAATTGCTTCTAAGAGTGCCAATGTATTATGTACAACCATTCCAATGGGCCTTGGGTTGCTACTTTTGTGATCTTCCAAATCACTGTGGTAAGTGAAAATTAAGATTTCTCTGCTGACGTTCTCTTTTACCTTCTCAACAAGCCCAGACCCAGGAGATCCAGAAAGTACTTGCCATACACAATGAGCCATGGAAAGCTGCATCACTCAAGTACAATGTACAGTGGTACCTCACAAGATGAATGCCCCGCCCCGTAAGGTGAACTCTTCATAATTTACAGGTATGGGCATCTTTCACAAGATGACAGTTTGCCTACTGGATGTTTTGCAGAGGGGGAATCATCTTACGGGGCAGGTGTCTGAATTTTGCTCGCTCACAACCCAAGGGGGTTCTGGGCGTGCCAAATTCAAACACCTGCCTGGCTTTCCTGACCATGTAGCACCCGATCCGCAAGTGCCATATGGTCGAGAAAGCCAGGATCAAAGCCACCACCACCTCCTCTTCACCCGGGTCTCTGTGCCAAAACCTAGGTGAGGGGGGGTTTGCCCCAATGCAGGAAGGGGATGAGCAGGCAAGTCACCCCTTGCCTGCTCCACCTCCTGGGTTGGGGCAGCGAGCAAAGGGGGAAGCTTATCTCCTGCCCCAACCTAGCAAAGAAGGGGGAAAGCTTCCCCCCTGAGCTGGTTGGGGGAAACCCCCCCAATCACCGGCAGCCAAAGTCTGCTCCATGTTGCCGAGACAGACAGCTGATTTTGACAGCTCCAAGGGTGTTTTTACATTACCCCTAAGATCCGTTGACAACTTAAATTCGGACCAGAGATCTTGGGCGTTTGCTCCTCTTGCTGTGTTCCCACCCCTCCGCACTCCCTTGCTCCTGTCTGCGTGAGGGGAGGGAGAAAAAGGGGAGAAAAGAATGCAGGCTCATCTCTGCTCTGCTGTCGGGAGCTGCTCCGGGAACCATTCCAGTCTCTTAAAGGGGCAGGGGGCAAAAACAAACAAACAAGGAGAGGAGAGCCCGGCACTCACTGCTTTGCAATCCACATCAGAAATTTTTCACCTTTGGAGACCAGGTACTTGGAAAATGCCCTGGGACGCGCTTAGGTGGGCGTGGTCATACTTATTTTTTTTTTTAGTCCGGAGCTGGTGGGAAAACAATTTTAAGCTCCGCATCTTGGAGCCCTTTGCATCGGATTTTAAGGATCATGTAAAAGCGCCCATAGATGTCAAAATCAGCTGTCTGTCAGCTGCAGGGGGGAACAGCATTTATCTGTCCACTGAATGGGGGGGTGAGACAGCCTTCCCATAGGAATGTATTGAAAATCTATTAATGTGTTCCCTCTGTTCCCTCCAGAATGGATTAATTGGTTTTCAATGCATTCCTATGGGGAACCCTGCCTCTTAAGTTGAATTTTTCCTAAGACCAATTGACCCACGAAATGAATTAAATTCATCTTAGGAGGCACCACTGTATGTATCTATAGTATATAGATAAACATAATTTGTTTCATCAAATGTGAATGGTAAAGAGCAGAAGAGGGTACCTGTAGTCCATCTTGATTGCTGTCATTGGTATTGTCAACTATGCTACCTACTGTATTTGTATAGACTCTGTACAAATACAGTATGTTGCATAGTTGACAGTACCAATGACAGCAGTCAAGATGGTCTACATACAGGGTACCCTCTTCTGCTCTTTACCATTCAAATTTGATGGGGGTGGAACAGCCCTGACCATTGCTTTGTGTTTGGCTGAGCAATGGTGAACTGATGAAAAGAGAACTCACCTTTTGGGCTTTCCCCTTGTGTGGTAACACTTTGTGAATGGTAGTGGTCCTGCTCAACATCTTGACCTTTGGAGAATCTCAGGGTTGAGTCCCCATACTATTCCACCTATACCTGAAAAACCTGAAAGAGGCTGTGTCCTGGTACCATCCATGTGCTTACGCCACCCACCTAGTCAGGGTCTAGCTTAAAGGATCAGGAAGGGTGTCACAGGAATACTACACACTTCAGGACCTAATGTGCAAGCCAGGTTCCTTTGTTGAAAATAAGTGTCAAAATGGGAGCAACACACTTATGTCAGAGGCACAGGTTTCAGATTCCATCTCTGATGGTGTTGAGTGGATGCCTCTTCCAATGTTATTAGGCAAAGCTTTGCTTGTCATTCAATAGTCCTTAACCCACCCATAATCGTATATTGACACACCAGGTTGCATTTTGTCACACAGAAATGGACAAGCTCCATAGGGGAGAAATAGAGGTAAAATTGATTCTGTGTACTAGCTGAGCTTATTGCAGCCAAGTTAACAATATCATCTGGTGGTTAGAGAACAATGTTGCCACTTCCACAAGCTGTGGTTAAATTTCTGTGTTTGCTTATGAGGTTTCCTTCACATTTTCTCTAGAGCCATTGTTTATAGTAGTATAATCCACCGCAGCAAAATCCTCCAGGAATTGGGCTGAGCCTAATAGATATCCTGCAAAAATCAGGACCATTTCTTATATGAAGTGGTTCTATTTATGTGTACCACACATAACACACATACATGTTTATATATGTATTATAGTCATTGTCCATCTTTCGATGTTCATCACTTCTCCATTGAATTGCATAGGTTTGAGCAGCACGCTTTGGTTATACATGGATTTAATTTTTAAAAAATAAATAGTGTTGCTATTCTTCTCCAGAAAGGAACCTGAGAAAGATGGATCTTGGACATGCCAAGGTCCCTCTTTTCATCAGATTCCTTCAAAAGGGGATTGGACAGATTCCTGGAGGAAAAGTCCATCACAGGTTACAAACCATGATGGAGAGAGATGTGTCATCTCCAGGCTTCAAACCAGGGTACTTCAAGGACCAGGTGCAGGGGAGTGGTATCAGGAGACAGATATCTAGTCTCATGCACTTCCAGATGTATTTGGTGGGGCCATTGTGAGATACAGGAAGCTGGACTAGATGGGTCTTTGGCCTGATGCAGCATGACTCTTCTTATGTTCTTATGTCTCCTGCTATGGTGGCACCAAGTGGTGGGTGAGGAGGTAGGGAGGCATGCTTGGAGGCTCATGTAGTTCAGGCAAAGTCACAACGGTGATCTATTCTGTTGTGAGGTGAAGGATGACAGGTCATGCCTGTGTTTTCCCTGTAAGCTTTGAATATTGCCTTTAATGTTTCTTGCCCATATTAGTATACCTGTTGTTTCCAACTTTGTATATTGTCCTTCAGTGTTACAAGCTGCCTTGAATCCTTTTGAAGGAGAAAGGTGGGGTAAAAATATTTTAAATAAAGAAATAAGATTTATATGCAGATTGTGAACTACATTCGGGGGGCGGGGGGTCCTGCCCCGCTAACCCCGGCATTGTGGAAAGGGAGAAGTGTATGTCATATTCCTTCATCACTTCCCATTGAGATACACAACCCCCCATACTTCTTTATGCTCTTGACTTTCAGTAAGGAAGCTTCATCAGAGAGAGAGAGAGAGAGAGAGAGAGAGAGAGAGAGAGAGAGAGAGGAGGAGGAGGAGGAGAAAGCCATGGACCCAAATTGTTCATTATTCCAGCTTCAAAATGGCACCTTCCTTCCTGTGATGCTTTTAATGCTCTTCTTGGTTGCCTGTTCAAGGAACTCCATTTTGTTCAACTATGGGAAGAGCATGAGATTTCTCTCTGTCTTGCACAAGAACAAATGGTTATACATCCCCCCATAGGCTGTATTGTAGCTTTCCCGAGTTGCAAAGCATTATGGACTTGGGCGGCGGGGGTGGGGTGGGGAACCCTTCACCAAAGTCACTGTTTTTATTGTGCAGTAGAGTTATATTCGGGCTTTCCATAGAGACACATTTCTCCCCCTGGTAGTAGGGAGTCTAGAGCTCCAATTCATTTGTATCTTAAAGGAAGCCAAGATTGGATGAGGGGTGTGGGAGAGCTCATATTTAAAAATAAGAAAAAACAGCTAGGGGGGTATTAATTTGCATCTAGCAGTATATAACTGAGCTGCTCTGGGGAGGGGAACCTGAACGGCTGTTTGGCTCGTGACAAAA
Organism: Phrynocephalus forsythii; assembly: GCA_029282475.1. NCBI lineage: Eukaryota > Metazoa > Chordata > Lepidosauria > Squamata > Agamidae > Phrynocephalus > Phrynocephalus forsythii. The sequence goes on along the minus strand of JAPFRF010000002.1, from coordinate 130,988,132 downwards.
ATAAATACCAAGCACTTGGCAGTTTTTGCTCCCTCCTTGCTCAAAAGACATCCACAAAAACAGCTCAAAGGCAAGAAGAAAAAGTAGAGGAAGGACATTAAGGTGGATGAAAATGGAGATGGAGAAGGGAATTGGTATCGCCATGCTGTAAATCTATGGCTTCTGTGTAGAACCCTCTGAGTTTACCTATTTTTGGAAAGAAAAGAAGTGAGGGAAAAGAAGAGGAAAAGGGGGAAAGGAAAGAGACAGAGAAAATAAAGTCGGTTAAAAATCAGAAAAAGGGACGATCAAATGCATTGAGCAGATTTCACACAGAGAACACCTGCAAAACTAAGGGTTTTCCTTTCTGAATGCCATCATCATCATCATCATCATCATCATCATCATCATCATCATCATCATCATCATCATCATCATCATGTAAACTTACCATGGTTTTTAGCTTTTCAATATTTCCTTTTTATTGTTTTAATCCCCCCCGGGTCCATTTAAGGAGAAAGGTGGGGTAAAAACAGTTTAAATAAAATAAAATGCAATTAAAAATGTTCAGTTTCTGTCTTTTATTAGAAGATAAAGTCGTTAAAACCCCAAGAAAGAAAAGGCCAAAGTGGACTGTCTGTTCAACCACCTGTCTGTTCAACCACCAAACTGCCCCAAACGTATATAAAAAGGTAGACCTCCAATTGGTCCCCTGTTCATGTTCTCTTACATCTCCATGCACCTTTCTCTTCAAGTGGTTCTCAGGCAGCCGAGTTCTCTTCTAGCATCCAAGAGGTCGTCCACCAGAAAAACTCTCAAGATGAGAAGTTACAGGCAGCATGCCATCGCTGGGAGGAACTTTCTGGATGCGTCAAGACACTTTGCGGTCTGCGGTGATGCCTCACGTTCTTCCCATAGGGAACCTCACCTCCCTATAGGTTGAAGTTCAGGAAACTACAATGTTCCAATTCTTGGCAGTGCCACAAAACAACACCACCCAGCCAATTCCTGTGGCTTGAAACTGGGATAACATAAGAACCTAAGAAGAGCCATGCTGGATCAGGCCAAAGGCCCATCCAGTCCAGCTTCCTGTATCTCACAGTGGCCCCACCAAATGTGTCTTGGAGTGCACGAGACTAGGTATCTGTCTCCTGATACCACTCCCTTGCATCTGGTCCTTGAAGTACCCTGTTTTTAACCCTTGAGATTACACATCTCCATCATGGTTTTTTAACCTGTGATGGACTTTTCCTCCAGGAATTTGTCCAATCCCCTTTTGAAGGCATCCAGGCCAGATGTCATCACCACATCCTGTGGCAGGGAGTTCCACAGACTAACAACATGCTGGGTAACAGTACGCTGGTTCTCTTCTCCTTTATGCACCAGCTGCAAATTATATCAAAAACACCCAAAAGGACTTTTGGGGGGGAATGGCTAAGAATTCCAACTGTGGGAATCCAGCAGCATTCTGGGTGTTGTCGTTCAGATAATTTGAAAATGCATCCTTACTCAGAACTGTAACTGGAGGTAATTATGACTATAATTGTAACTACTAATTATGTACAGCCCTGCAGTATCTACATTGGGGTTGGTGAGGTCTGGCCTTTACACATTGTTAGATTCCAGCAGCCCAAGAAATGGCAACATCACAACATCTTGGAGGGCCGTACTTTGCTTGTCTGGATTCATATATGCAAAACTCTCTGAATTATGCACCAAGCACAGTGACAGACCTTTCCCATTCTCCAGTAATCAGCAAATAGCCCATAACATCATCACCATCATCTGAGAAAGAACTGCCCAGCTGGAGGGAACCTTATGGATCATCAGGTTGCATCAAGGAAGCACAGTGAGGGACTGGCTTACCTAAACCATGGAACTATTTAGCTGTTCGTAGATAATGGAAATATGATTGTATAACATAAATTCTGAATAGCTGGGTGGAAAATTCCAATCATTTGTTACCAGAGATGGAGCATTAAACCATACAGCCATTAAACCTACCTTAAGAAGCATACTGCCAGACACCTGCCATGAATTTGGGAGACATTCCTTTGTAAAAAAAAGAAAAGAAAAGAAAAGAAAAGAAACTGCACTGCCCACAAGACACTGGTCCTTGAAAACTAAACTTGATTGTCTTGGGAGTCCAGTAAAATTATCAAGATGCCTGGTGTGGTGTAGTGGCTCGCATTAGTGGCCGAACTTCAGCCCTCTAGATGTTTTGGACCACAACTCCCAGAATTCCCAGCCTGTATTGCCAATGACAAAGGACTGTGGGAGTTGTGGTCCAAAACGTCTGGGGGGCCGAAGTTTGGCCACCACTAGGCTAGAGTGATGGCTTAAGACTGGAGAACAGGGGCGGGGAGTGGTAAATCCACTTCTTGCTTACCTTGAAAGCCCTATTAGGGTCGATGTAATTATGGTCCAACTTAACAGCTCAGAACACACACAATAAAGCTATCACCTCTTACTGTGATAAAGGTGATACCTGCATTTATATTGTGTAGGGACCACACGGCTTCATGTGTATCAGTGTGTACACATTAAATCCATAAATATGTTTCAAAATTTGGTGCATCTAGTGAGTCTAATTGCCTGGGACAATACCCACCAGTATATAAAGAAAACGATCTCCCTATATCCTGTTTTAAAACTATGCATACAGAGCTTAATGTGTCTTGTATTGAGTCCCACGGGCCCAGTATAGATTACAGAAGTTATTCTGAAGTGAGACATAATGCTGAAAAGAAGTCATCACCAGGTGTTCTTTATTATAGTCTCTGCTTAAAATCTCAACAGTTGGTCACCTTACAACCATAACAGGAACTGATCATTCATTGTGACTGGGTAGGGGCTAAAGCTGACCTTGTCACACCCTTCCTGTCCCATATTGCTTTGCAGTGACAAGAATGCCATCAGCTTGACCTGCTGTGGTCAGTTGCTATGGATGATTGGTTCTTCCATTTCAATGAAGCTGAGGCACAGTAGGATGATAATTAATTATTCACCATGCCATGCTCATCAACTGCAGTTATGCTTTGGCTCTGAGCAAAAGAGGCCAATAAAATTGGATTTATTTATTTATTTATTTATTCATTGAAAATGTTTTTTTAATTTAAATTTTTTTTTTTGTTTTTTGTCATAATACTTTCAAAAACCTGCACAAGTTTTATTTTTCTCTTAGGAGACTTCTGTTCAAGAGGAATTTGAAATTCTTCTCGGCTAGACAAAGGTCTATGAGTTTTAGAAACAGCGTGGAAACCCGTGTCTCTCTGAGAAGTTAGCATAGCATGCTTAAAGCAAATATATGATTTTAAGCACCCCCTCCAATTTCAGCATGGCATACATCCTGACTGTATGCATGTTTACCTGTAGTTAGTAAATCCCACTAAATTCAGTTGGACTTGTCCAAAGAAAGAATATATATCAAAATTCATATTTTTTCAGATATGAATTTTGATTGTGTAAAAGCATGGCAAATATTGGCTCCTAATTCCCCCCTCTCTTTCTTGGGTATTTAGTTGTGCTAGCAAAAAAATTTCTTCTTATCACACTGTTCTTCAAACTAGAGATGGGCACGAAATGAGCAATTTTTTGTTTTTGTTTTTGTTTTTTTGTTTCGTTACGTAACGAAACGAAAAACAAATTTTGTCTCCAAAATGAAACAAAATGAACCGAAACAACAGAAATTTTGTCATGCGTTTCGTTTTCGTTGCGGCAAATACATTGAACTGTAATAAATGCTAACGAAACAGCATTTTTTGTTTTCGTTTTCGTTTTTTCATTTCGTTACATAACGAAACGAAAATGAAATTTTTTGCAAAAAATTCACGAAAAACAAAAACGAACTGAAACGGACCCCCTAAATGACAAACGACAAACGAAACACCATTTTTGAGTCGTGCCCATCTCTACTTCAAACCTCTGAAACCCTTCAGATTAACAGATATTCCTTGGAAAACTATTCTATCCCATGGTTCTTGTGACTGAGAACATAACAGGAGCCAGAGTAAGCAGAAATAATCAAAAAGAATTGACTCATTTCACATGTGGTGTTGAAAGTTTCCTTTATGGATGATCAAACCAAGTTTGAACTTGGTCTTAAAGTTAAATGACTAAAGTGGAGCTAAAGTATCTTTGAGAGAGCATGAGAAGAGTCATTGGAAAAGACAATAATGATAGGAAAAGTTGAGGCCTGTAGGAAAAGAGGAATCATAGACCAATAAAGTTGGAAGGGAAATATAAAGCCATTTAACTCAAATCCATTATCAGTGTAGGAATCCAAGTCAAAGTAGCTATGATAGATGATTGTCCAATTTTCTCTTAAACACCTCCACTGTTGGAGCATTCATCATCTCTTCGGGCTTTTTGGGGGAGGTGTGGGTTATTTAAAGAGGTTTTCCATAGGAATGCATTGCTCTATGCACTCCTATGGGAAACCTAATGGAAAGAATCAAAACGTTTCATTTCGTTTTCCTTTAAAAATCATTCCATTTTTTTGTTTCATTCCAAAATGAACCAAAAAACAAAAAAGTGAAATGAAAAAAAAAACTGTTTCATGCCCATCTCAAATTAAGAAGTCTTTCCTGATATTAAACCGAAATCTGGCTTTCTGTAACTTGAGCCCATTATTACATGTCCTGCACTCTCAGATGACTGAGAACAGATCTGCCCCCTCCTCTGTGTGAATGCCTTTCAACTGTTTGAGAAATGCTATCATATTTCCCCCCAGTCTTCTTTTCTCAAGGCTAAGCGTGCCCAGTTATTTCAGTCCTCCTTCACAGGGGCTGGTTTCTAGGCCCCTGATCATCCTTGTGGCCCTCTCTTTAAATGTGTTCCAGAATTCACTCAATCATAGAATAATGGAGTTGGCAGAGGTGCATAAGGCCATTTTGGGTCCAAACCCCCTATTCATTGCAGGAATGCAAGTCAACGGATATCTGACATTGTTGTCCAGTATTCTCTTGAGTGCCTTCAGTACTGGAGCACTGGAGGCATGCAGTAAAGGAAGCCACAACCTGTGGTTTGCAAAAACTGAGCAGGGTTGTTAATGACAGGACCTTTTGAATGCCATCAATTCATTGTTTTCAATTGGAAATGATTTGCTAGAATACAGGAACCACAATGGAGGGGGGGAGAGGAAGTGAACACTGGGTTCTTCCAATATATCACGGCCACAGCATGAGAGTAGCAAGATCAAGGACATTGGTAAATCAAGCCAAACCAGTGATTGTGTGTTCAGGTAAGAAATGAGATCTGGAAGCTCATTAGTAGTACAGGTGATCTGAATTTTGGCTGGCTTGGAAAGAAAACCAGCTGAATTCTGATTTTGAGAGAAATGACTATACTGTTCAATTTAAACTGGAGACAGGAGTCTTCCATCCCAATGCCCAAGTAGAGAATAGGCCTTTGGGGAACAGTTGTCCTTTTCTTTGGAAGAAACACAACAATACTGCATATAAAGCAACCTGCAGACAATGATATCCAGGTAGCCAGGTACCATGCACATCTTGATCCCTCTGGATTTTCCAGAAGGGATTGCTTGATTAATCCTCAGCTGCTTCCTGCCCACAAGGAATCAGCTTTTGCACTTGGTTCTTCCTACGCAATGGTTAGAGAAGAAGATGCCTTCTGCACACTTAGAGATGGAGAAGCAGGAGTCTAACAAGGATGGAGCAACTGGGGGCACCAACATTCAAAACGTGGTGAAATCCTAAGGCAGGCATGTCCAAACTTCAGCCCTCCTGAGGTTTTGGACCACAACTCCCAGAATTTTAAACTTAGATTGCCAATGACGAAGGACTGTGGGGGTTGTGGCCCAAACCATCTGGAGGGCTGAAGTTTGGACATGCCTGTCCTAAGGGGAATCGATTGGATAATGTAAGGAAAAGAAACTGCAAGCCTTACCATACAAATCTACTTTCCTTCTCTGGGGATGCTTAGATTTTCTCTTTCCTTGGGGATGGGATACTGCCTTTTCCTTTTCCTTGCACCCATTCCTTTGGCTAAAATGGGTCTCCAGTCAAAATGGCTAGTTAAAGCTCTGCGGAGAAACCATCTTTAACATCTTCTACAGTCAAGTCCCCCTTATATCCTGAATGAACCTTCTGCAACCATGAACCTATGGGTTATTTTTTTGCTTTTACCTCCCCCTGAACATCCTAAGAAGTTACATCAAATTACATTTAATCAGATGTTTTCAATGGTGATTTCCATGATCCTTTACTGCCGGCCATATTGGCTAGGGTTTCTAGGGGTCAAAGTTCAACGTGTCTGGAGGGCTTTCAGTTGCACATACCTGCTCAAGCAGACCAAAATCTGTTGGTGAATTATGGTCTATGTAATAATTCAACTCAAAGTCTCCCAAAGTGCTGCCCACCCGCTTTGAAACAGCGGTATTCTTGGAAGGACGTTCCTTCATGCCAAACACCCCGCCTGAAGTTAAGCAATTCCAGTGTCAGTTTTAGCCCCCCAGAGTGCCTGAACAGCTGGGAAGTTGCATCTAATTAAAGTTCTGATCAAGCAGGTCATATAATATTTCATAGATTCCAGTGAGAGCTCGCGAAGCATTAATAGCTTAGGCTTCTTGGGTGCAATCAAAGTCAAAGAAAAGAATATTAATTTGATGTGAAGAATCGAGAAAGAAAGAACACAGGCCACAATTGCTGGGGAAAAAGAAATCCATAGGAGCCATGGGTAGCAACTCAATTGACTCCCAAAATGAAAGGACAGTGTAGCCCAGTGGACAAAGAGTTAAGCCATGCCTGCTACCTTACCTGCTATCACAACAGAGCAAGCCTATTGGAGATATGTTTACGACAAGAGGAAAGATTTAGGATTTGATCAGAGGGTGGACTTGCACAACACTGGCTTGAATACAGAGATGTGCACCGCCCCTAGAGTTGGACATGACTAGCACGCATGTGCAGGGGGAATTTTAACCTTTTACCTAATGAAGAATTGCATCTGATCACATTAGAAAGGATTGCTTCATCCAGAAGTGATCTCTCTTAAAGTGACTTTTATATGCATATGGGAATCACTCCAGTCCAACTCCAATAAAGAATCGTCTGGCTTTCTTGATTTTAAAACCCAGTGTTTCTCTTGAGAAAACGCCTAGAGTGACTTTGCATCAGATGAGAGGTATATAAAGGATCCAGTTAGGGCACAGAGCAGGGTATGTTGCCCGATCTCCATTGATTGATTGATTGATTGATTGATTGAGACTGACTGACTGACTGACTGACTGGTGTGTTGGTAGGCGTATGGGCGGGTTGCTTGAAGATAGCTCCCCCTTAGTGCAGGAGCCTATTCTGGGCAGTTTTTCAACAAATTAAAGCATATTAAACAAACAATAAACAGCAAAATTAAAAAACACAACAGCATAAAAACTAATGGGGCCATAAACAGTTTCCAAGTGATAGTCAAACAGGAGGGAAACAATCCATCAACTGGGATCAGTATGAAAGTCTTTCCAGACTGTTCTAAACTCACTATTGTCTTTAGTAAAAGTCAAAGAATAAAATCCCCCCACCTCTACAACACCAAAAAAAAAAAAAAAGATTTCACTGTTAGGCTTTCCATGCTGTTCAGGAGACGACTACTTGGGGCTGTTTTTTTGTTTTCATTTTTGCCATTATGTGGAGCTATAGTCCATGCTACATGGTCCTTTACTAAAACTAAATTATGTGTTTGAAGCCTGCTTTTGGGTACAAGCATGAGTGTTGTATGATATGAAATGGAGATGGGCACAAACTGGTTCGCCCTGGCTCGTAAGAGCAGCAGCACATAGAATCATAGAATCATAGAGTTGGAAGAGACCTCAAGGGACATCCAGTCCAACCCCCTTCTGTTGCTCTCATATCCCACCTGGATGGACAATTTAGCCACTCACCCAGCCTAGTTTGCTAGCTTCTGGTGGCTCCTCAACTGATCTTCCAAATCTTGGCTAGAGCACAGGCTTCTTTGCCCAACCATTTTGTCTAAAAAGTGGGCAATCAGCCCAGAGGGTGGTGCAGTTATGTCTGAGCTGCTGCCAGGAGTGGAAGATCAGTTGAGGAGCTGCCAGAAGCTAGCAAACTGGGCTGGGTGAGTGGCTGTTTGAGCCAGAGGAGATGGGGAAGCTGTACTGCTGACTTTACAAACTGGTATGTATCACTTTGTGCCTATCTCTAATGTGAAATATATATATTCACATAAGAGATTTGCACAAACCTGTTTGTACCACTTTGTAAAGGTAGCAGCACAGCATGTGTGTGTGTGTGTGTGTGTGTGTGTGTGTGTGTGTGTGTGTGTGTGTGTGTGTGTGTGTGTGTGTGTGTGTGTGTGTGTAGCTGCCTTACATCTCGCCAGTGCATTGATCCATGTAATCTAATGCCAGGTTAAGATTCTTTCCCACCCTTCAACTCATTGGTAACCAATCTTGGGTAACCCCGGTGTTTTTTGAACTTAATTCCCCAAGTTTCTGGGAACTGCAGTCCAAAAAGATGTGGTTACTCAAGTTTGGAAACTAGAGATGGATGTTTCATTTCGGGAGAGGTCTGGTTCTGAAATGAAACACAGCAGCACAGCTGCTGTTTGGAACCATTACTCACCCTCTGGAATGACGTCAGGCACTGACTTACCTTTCTTTGGGTCACGTGGGGCAAAACTCCAACAAGGAAGCAGCCTCCGATGCATCATCTTTCCTTCTCCCTAGTGCTGGCCATTGAGGAGCTATGAAAGGACATGCATCATCCCGCCTCCCTGTCTGAATCCAAGCTCTATTGGAAACCCCTCCTGTAGCCCACGGTGGTGTTTCATCCAAACATCAGCCAGGCCTACCCTAGTTGGCAGCGCCTGTTGGGCAAGTTCTTCTGTGGTGTGGAGGGGCAGAAAAATGGAGATACACAAAAATGCAGATGGGATAAACAGAAGTAGAAGAAAATTGAGACCCGTTTTTCATATCCTTAGCTTTATCCCTGAGGAATGCCCTCCGTGTAACCTTTTCTTCTTCAGAGCTTAGCGTGGAAATGCATCACGAGGAGCTGAGTATGCATAGATAGGAAGGGCAGCTCATCCACCAATGGCAGTGCTCAACCTTATGTGGCCGTTTTATAAATGAGATTAATGATTTAATTTGCAGTAAATGCCTCAGTGAGGAGAAACTTATTTTGTTCTGTTAATTGTGTCAGATACGTGCCTGAAACGCCCAGCTGTGAAAAACGGGATTACCCTGTGGTGCGCAAGGCGGCCGGTTCCTATGGCTTCATTAATGTCATTGTTTCAGTTTCTTCTCTGCAACCACTTATTTTCATCTGTGCGTGAACGTTTCAGCATTTAAAAAAAAAGGCTGCTGTGGCTAAATTTATCATGTTAATCTTCATTTTTTTATTAACAACAAAAAAGTCATGAGACACTTCTTAACATGAACTCTGCAGCTCCTCCATTTCCTCGGTGGCATGATTCAGGGAATAAACAGACCCTATTATAATGATTATTTAATCAAATAATTAGTTTTTAATTGTGAATGGAATGATGAATTGCTGCCAGGGCTTTTTATTTATTTAAATTTGTTCCTTAATGGCACTCGTTATTTCACTGCACTGCCTTTAAACCACAGATGCACATATAATGTTGTATGCTCATTAGGTATCCATAGCACTTGAAGCCAGAAATAGGTTCAAGGATTTTAACACACACACACACACACACACACACACACACACACACACACACACACACACACACACACACACACACACACACACACACACACACACACAGAGAGAGAGAGAGAGAGAGAGGGAGGGAGGGAGGGAGGGAGGGAGGATGGGCTATGGCATGAGAAAATGTGTGATAAATTCACAAAGTAGAATCAGGTGGAGAGCTTGATCTTATCTAGGCCACCCTTTAAGGCTCCACAACATTCCTGTATTTTTCTGTCTATAAGATGGCCCCATGTAAAAGACCCCCACACACTTCTCCAACCCAAAACTGCAGTTTCACAACCACACAATTCTCTCCTTGGCTAACTTCTGTGTATAAGATGACCCTCAATTTTTAGTCTAACATTTTCAGACAAAAACATAGCACTATATGCAGAAAAAAATGCTGTATGTCGAGTTTATCTGTTAATAGGATTCTCACTCCATTTATTCCAGTGGGGGGCCTAACTCTTTTCCATTAGAGATAGACACAAAATGAAAAATGAAATGCTGTTTCATTGTTTCATTAGGTAATGAATTGTTTCGTTACCCAGTGAAATGGTAGGACGTCTTTCATTTTGTTTTGTAATGAAACACCATTCCCCCTTCTAGAACAAAAAAAATTGTTCTAGAGGAATCAACTGCAGGGGAGCTCAAGCTCTTCCCTGCAAGCCCCCAAATTTGGAAACGTTTGGGGGTCAGGGGCTGAGTTTTAAGGTCCAAAGGGGGTGACACTAGGAAAAAATCTTTCTAATTGATTTGGAAGCTGATCGGGTAAGCAATTAGCTTTGCTGCAGCTTGGCTTCCAAATCCAATTAGAAATATTTTTTCCCTAGGAGCAACCCTTTGGAGCTTAATAACTCAGCCCCTGAACCCCAAATATTTCCAAATTTCGGGGTCATACCTTGAATCGCTTGAGAAAACTCTCCTGCCGTTTTTGTCCTTTAGGATCCAGGGGAGCATAGCATTTCGTTTGGTTTCATTTTGTTTTGTATCATAATGAAACTACTTTAAAAATTCATTACAAATGAAATGAAGCAAAACTAATACTGTACAGAAATGAAACAAAATGAAACACTATTTTTCCGTTTCATGCTCATCTCTATTTCCCATCTACTGGGGAAGTCCAACAGGATGTTCTGCACCTTTCCCTCTAACTTCCAGGCCCTCTGGGCAGGGCTCTGCTTCCGTTTGTTCTTTTTTGCGCCCGCCCCTTTAAGAGATCCTTTCATATGCAAGTCTCTCCCTCCACCCCCACACACAGGGGGTGGGGACAGAGGAAGAGCGAGGAACCCCTAAGGGATTTCACTGCAACTGGAACCAAAGGAGCTGGAAGTACTCATGGAGCATGTGTGGAGGAAAACTGCATGGATGGGGCACAGTACTGTGTCCTGGCAGAGTGACACACTGTAGAGGAAACCTTGATGTCTGTCAAATAAGTTTCTGCAACTCACTGAAGTGCTTGCATCTGGAGGAAATGACTACTCTGTTTGGTCCTCAATCGGGTGCCAAAGGTTGGCATTGTTGGCCATGTGGCACACATCGCATGTCCCATTTAGAGGGTCAGCTTACAGGGCCTGAAGGTTTCCAGCTCTGCAAGTCCATCTCTGTGCTGTTGCTGCCCAAAGTTCCTTTTGTTTAGACGGTGAGCCTCCAAATGCCCTCAGCAAGCAGAGATAGCAGCAGGCGTGCAAGCTGGATGTTTAGAAAAGTTACCCAGTGACCGTGGCCATGAGATGCTTCTTCTTGATCCTGGCTGGCAGATTCCAAGAGATGTGGTCCAAAGAAACACCCCTAACTTTCCCAAGGTCTACAGCAGCTGCTTATGTTATTAATTCTGTTTTGCCTTTCCTCCTCTACCATGTTTGACATTGGGCAGGGGTTGCCAAACTTTCATAGCATGAATCCTTTGACTCCGTCCTGGAGCCTCCCCAGCACAAGGGAGGCACCTCTCCCACTTGTCCTCCTATGAAGGGTGTGTGTGTGTCTGGGGAAACAAGAGTATGGCTTGCCCTGGGATCTGTTCTTGGGCATAGCATTAGGCATGTTCACATACAAGGAGACATTTCTGCCAAGGAGAGAGAAGTAGCATTGAAGGACGAGAGGATTCCATGGCACCACTGGCTGGGTCTGGTGGCACCCCGGGGGTGCCAAGGTGCACCGTTTGGGAACCACTAGCATGGATCCTGTTTCAGCTCACGTGCCCATGGCTGCCCATGAACCAGATTGTGCTCCAGAATTCTCAGGCTGGGCATGCCTTGGAAAAATCTCTCTTCTTTCTGCTAAACTAAGCATGCTTTGGTTGGTAAATAACATGTTCCAGCAACATGTTATACTTTTTAAAAAAACATGCAAATATTTAACATTCAATAACAGCAAAAACAGGGAAATGGACTTACTAAATTTCCATTAGAAAGGAAAACAACAACAACAACAACAACAACAACAACAACAACAACAACAACAACAACAACAACAACAACAACAACAACAACCACTTGATATCATATGCTTGATGCAGAACTCTCTGCAACAAACCAGGAAAGGGACCTTGGTGTCATGAAGGACAGCTCAGTGAAGGTGTCAACCCAGTGTGCCGCAGCAGTGAAAAAAGCAAACCCAATGCTAGGGATCATTAGGAAGGGTATAGAAAATAAGTCAGCAAGTGTCATTTTGCCTCTTTATAAATCTAGTGTGAAGCCCCATCTGGACTATTGTGTACAGTTCTGGTCACCACACCTCCAGAAGGATATTATGGAAATGGAAAAAGTGCAGAGGAGGGCAAGCAGAATGATTAGGGGACTGGAACACCTTCATTACCATCTGAGGCTGCAACAGCTGGGCCTCTTCACTCTTGAACGATGGTGCCTAAGAGGTGACCTGAATGAAGTTTATAAAATCATACATGGTGTTAACCAAGTAGATAAGGAGAAACTGTTTTCCCTATTGCACAACACTAGAACTAGGGGGCACTCCATGAAACTTTTGGGTGCTAGATCTCAAACAAATAAGAGGAAGTACTTTTTCACCCAGAGGATCATTGGTCTATGGAATTCCCTGCCAGAAGAAGTGGTGACAGCTGTCAGCCTTGACATCTTTAAGAAAGGATTAGACAAGTTCATGGAGAACAAGGGTATCAATGGCTATCATTATGGATGCCTAAGGGATAACCCCCGGGTTGGATAGGCAGGATACCTCTCAAATGCCATTTGCAGGGAACAATAGGAAGGTGAAGACATCTGCTTAGGAATACCCTGAAGCCAGTGGTGAGCCACTGCATGAGACAGAATGGACTGGATGGGCTGTGGCCTGTTCTAACAAGGCTGTTCTTATGTTCTTATGAGTTGCCTATCCATGAATGCAGACATTTAAGATGTGCATCCTTAGTGTGTAGCTGATCTGCTTCAAAGCTGATATTCCTAGACCTCATATGAGTCTGGTTTGGGGTCAAGCCAGTTGATACCTTTAGTGTGTTTAGAGGCTGTTGCTCAATCAGTGGAGTTTCTCAGAGGGCATGCCTCTCCTCATCTTCCTACCTCGCATTACCGTTAGTTTTGCTCTGTGATTGGTCACTTGGAAAGTGAATTCCATCAGTGCTACTACCCCAGCATCTCTTGCCATTTGGCAAAGCTGAAAGCACAATGCTATAAAATGGATGGGCATTTCTCTTTGGGCAAGATAAAACAAGACAGAAACAAAACAACGCTTGCATACATCTAGCCATGAGCCAAGCATTGCAGGTTCCCCGAACAGCTTTGAAAAATCAGCAAAAGGCAATTTCTGAAGAGTGCGAAGGAGCCAGAAGCTGGTGTGGAAAGATGCCACCTGCTGTTACCTCCCTTAACCACATGATCGGATCCTGTGAAGCCCAGAGAAAGCATATCCATTTTTCATGATGCCATGTGTCGGAGACTATTAATAGTTATCTTAAAAAGGCTGAGAGTAATGACACCCCTCTGCTGCTTATCTTTGGATTATGTTGGCAAAAATAAAAAATAAAAAAGGGCTGTTCGCTCATTCTCTGTCCTCTACTGCTCCCCTTTTCCTCCCAGCTCCCCAATCAGGGTGACCTCTGTGGCTACCTCTCTCTCTCTCCCATTCCTCATGCTCTTCGTGGCCACTGTTTGGATGCTATTATGACACATCCAGCCTTTGTGATAAATCATTGATGGAGAAAGCTGGCTGCGTTTGTCACCTTCCCCGTGAAAAATGCATGCCGCCATCACAGCTGCTTCAGCCTCGAGGCCTTCCTATCTCCAGCCTTTGGCTATACGAAGAAATCCCAGAGGGAGGTCCATGACCATGCCTCCATTTTCTCTGAGAGCAGGAGAGGTGGGAGAACTGGCTGCAGATTGGCTACGTACGGGAGAGTCACTGTGCTACACTGAGTAAAGTGTTAAAGTGGGATTGGGGAGGGCCCACTGGAGTATGTCTGTGAAGATTCTCAGTCATCCAGGTGAGTTTATCCTGGAAGTTGAGTCATGGCTACTGGACTTCCTTTTTCTTGAGAGATAGAAATGTTTCACTGCTCATCTAAACAGCTTCTTCAGTGAGTGAGACTCGGGTTTTTAAATTTGAGGAAACTTGTCCTATGCAGGAAAATAGGTGTTAGTTATTGTATTGTGATGAAGGGATTAAGAATCAGCCGTTGCAACGATCCTAGATGGGTGTCGTTAGCTGTTCTATTGTTTGAACTGATCGCCTTTGTGGCTGTGTGGGGAATCATTGAGCTTTGACCTTTTGACCTTTAGAGGTTTTAGTACTGGAAGCTGGAAGCTGGGAAGCTTTAGTACAGGGAAGCCATTGAAATCCACAAACATAAGCAGTTTCAACAAAAAAAGAAGATAGTCTAAAAATTAACAAAGCCTGGCTTCCAGTACTAAAAGCTTATCCACATGCTTGTTGACACTCTCAAAAAAGATGAGTGAGGCATGATTTGCCTTTGCAGAAGCCATGTTGCTCTCCTTCAGCAGCACCTTCTCTTCTATGTGCCTATTAATTTTATTTTTTAGGATGGCTTTCATCACTTTACCTGGGACACATGTCAAACTGACTGGTCAGTGATTTCTTGTGCCACCTCTGGATCCTTTATTGAAGATTGGTGTTACATTTTCTACCTTCCAATCATCAGGCACAACACCTGATTTGAGGGAAAGATTATATATTTCGGCTAGGACCTCAGCAATTTTAATCTTTAAATTCCTTGAGAACTCGTGGATGGATGTCGTCTGCTCCTAGTGATTTGTTAGGGTTTAGTTCAGGCATGTCAAAACTTTGGCCCTCCTGATGTTTTGGACCACAGTTCCCAGAATTCCAAGCCTGTATTTCCAATGGCAAAGGACTGTGGGAGTTGTGGTCCAAAACATTTGGAGTGCCGGAAGTTTGGACATGCCTGGTTTAGTTTAACAAGACATGCAAGGACCTCCTCTCTTGTTTTACTTCTATCTGGCTTAATTCTTTGGTTTCCCTTCCTATGAAGATAGGCTCTGTTTTGGGCATGTGGTCTCTGTCTTCTTCAGTGAATAATGAAGCAAAGAATTAATTGAGTCTCTCAGCAATCTCTGTCCGCTTTAGTAATCCCTTGCCTCTAATTGTCATCTAATGGGCCAATGGCCTTCCTAGCTGGTTTCTTACTTCTAACACACCTGAGCAGGTTCATACAGTGATATTCTATTTTTGATGTAGCTTATTGCCAGGCCATTTTGTGTTTTGTAGCACCTCCTTCTTTGGATGTTTTTAAGCAGAGGCTGGATGGCCATCTGTCAGGAGTACCTTGGTGGGGGTTCCTGCATGGCAGGTGGTTGGACTGGATGTCCCTTGAGGTCTCTTCCAACTTTATGATTCTATGATAGGTTTCATTTACTCACAGTTGAATTGATTAAAAACAGCATAGTATATGATGATGGCTGCTTATAGGCCTTCCAGTAGGCTCCTGCAGACTACATTCTAAATGCACTCCAATGACACAACAGTGTAACAAACACATTAACTGCCAGCAAACCAAACAGAGAGGGGGAAAGACATTTAAGTAGAGAGTTGTGTCTCTCTTTGTCATAATATGTAGAATTGACAAAATGCATGTAATGTATATTTAACAGATTGAACAGAAAATTTGTAAAAATGGAGTCAGTCAAAATGCAGATGATGTTAGCCACAAGTGCAAGGGATTAGAAATCACTAGGAGGTTAAAGTGATTTAGCACAGGTGGAATAGTTTAATGACATCATGGTGTGTCAGGATGTGATTGGTTAAAATCATGTCTGATAAGTTCCAAATGTGTATAAAGGAACTGGCTGATGTAATGTTAAATTGGGAGTGTTTATGGTGAGAAAACAGTACCCCACACTCTGTTGTATATTTTGCTTTGTATATATGTTATGCTTGGTGTTATGCTGCTGTTATGCTTATCTACTGTATATCTACTGTACATATTCAATATAAGAGTTTTATTATAAGTCATGTTTCTTTGTCTCTCTGTCTCTAAGTTCCAATAACACTTATTGCAATTATCTACACTTTATCTACATGCTGCTGCTGCTAAGCTAGGTTTTTCTCTGCTATACACATGTACAACTGCGTATTTTCTTTCATAATCCACTTATTAATTCTTTGATACTCTTCAAAATCACAAGCAGGGAAGAAATGATTGGTTGCTGCTGGATTGATTGACAACCATCCCTGTCCAGAAAGTTCCCTCCCAGACAAAGCTAACAAGGCAGCATACAAGGTTGAAATCTCCAGTGGGCCTGGAAGTTGAGTCATGGCTACTGGACTTCCTTTTTCTTGAGAGATAGAAATGTTTCACTGCACATCCAAACAGCTTCCTCTGTCACTTTATAACCAAGAGCACAGAGAGAAGTCCTAGTTCCCTGAGCTCCTTGCCCTCTGAAGATGCCAGCCACATATTCTGGTGAAATATCAGGAAGAAAAACTTCCAGAACACAGCCATGGAGCCCAAAACACTTACAAAAACTATTAGATCCCAGCCGTGAAAGCCAGTTGACATTGTTTATTTGGATTTTCAGAAGGCTTATTACAATGTTCTGCACCAAAGGTTCTTGAATAAACGTGCCAGTCATGGAATCAAGGGACAGGTCTTGTCCTGGATCATCAACTGACTAAGGGACAGGAAACAGAGGGGAGCACTAAATGGACCCTTCTCCAAGTGAAGGGGGGGTAAAGAGTGGGGTCCCCCAAGGTTCAGTACTGGGACCCGTGCTTTTCAACCTCTTCATAAATGTTCTAGAAGTAAGATTAAAGAGCAAGGTAGCAAAATTTGCCAAGAACACTAAATTATACAGAGTAGTAAAAACAGAGAGAGATTGTGAGTAGCTTCAGAGGGATCTCTTGACACTGGGGAAGTGGGCAAACCAGTGGCAAATAAGCTTCAACATTAGCAAGTGCAGAGTGATGCATGTTGGGGCAAAAAAACCGCAGTTACATTTATAAACTGATGGGGTCTGAAATCTCTGCAACAAACCAGGAAAGGGACCTTGGTGTCCTGGTGGACAGGTCAATGAAGGTGTCAACCCAGTGTGCTGCAGCAGTGAAAAAAGTAAACTCAATGCAAGGGATCATTAGGAAGGGTATAGAAAATGAGTCAGCAAGTGTCATTTTGCCTCTTTATAAATTTATGGTGAGGCCGCATCTGGAATAATATCATGTGTACAGTTCTGGTCATCATACCTCCAGAAGGATATTATGGAAATGGAAAAAGTGCAGAGTACGGCAACCAGGATGATTAAGGGACTGGAACACCTTCCTTACCATCTGAGGCTGCAACGGCTGGGCCTCTTCACTCTTGAACAATGGCTCCTAAGAGATGACCTGACTGAAGTTTATAAAATCATACATGGTGTGTACAAAGTAGATAAGGAAAACTTGTTTTCCCTATCACACAACACTAGAACAAGGGGGCACTCCATGAAACTTTTTGGTTCCAGATCTCAAAGAAATAAGAGAAAGTACTTTTTCACCCAGAGGATCACTGGTCTATGGAACTCCCTGCCAGAAGTGGTGGAAGCTGTCAGCCTTGACAACAGCTTTGAAGAACGGATTAGACAAGTCCATGGAGAACAAGAGTATCAATGGTTATCATTATGGATGCCTAAGGATAAACTCTGGGTTTGAAAGATAGACAGGATATGTCTCAATGCCATTTGCGGGGAATCATAAGCAGGTGAGGACATTTGCTGGGAATACCCTGAAACAAATGGTGAGCTGCTGTGTGAGACAGAATGCTGGACTGGATGGGCTATGACCTCTTCCAGCAAGCTGTTCTTATGGTCTTATGGAGAGATGACGGACCTATAGAAGGAAGTAAATTGCCAGATTTTAGACTTCTCCCTTCAAAGGCATTAGCAACCTTTAAATTGCTTCTTTTTAACCAATAAAAGAAAAACATTCAAACAATTTGTGCCCCTTCTAGTCCTATCTGTGCTTCAAATACAAATTGAATGGTAAATTCATTTTGCTTCCTTTCAGAACTAAATCTGGCCACCCCTTTTTCAACTGGTTCTTATACAAATTGCTCCAAATCAGGCCAATTCATGTAGTCTTTCAGGATTTGTCTCAAAAGAACATAAGAACATTATTAGAGCCATGCTGGTTCAGGCCAAAGTCCCATCTCGTCCAGCTTCCTGTATCTCACAGTGGGCCCACCAAATGAATCTGGGAGCACACAAGACTAGTTATCGGTCTCCTGATACCACTCCCCTGCACCTGCCCATTGAAGTACCCTGGTTTTAAGGCTGGAGATTACACATCTCCATCATGATTTGTAACCTGTGGTGGACGTTTCCTCCAGGAATCTGTCCAATCCCCTTTTGAAGGTATCCAGGCCAGATACCATCACCACATCCTGTGGCAGGGAGTTCCACAGACTAACAACACGCTGGGTAAAAAAATATTTTCTTTTGTCTGTTCTTACTCTCCCAGCCCTCATTTTGAGTGGTTGTCCCCTAGTTCTGGTATTTTCTGAGAGGGAGAAGAGTGTCCCTTTATCCACTCTACTCATGCCCTGCATTATTTTGTACCTCTCAGTCATAGCCCCCCTCAATACAACATATGGTCTTATCTAGCATGTATTATATTAACAGATCCTAAGATAAGTTAGAATCACCAAATCCACCTTTAAGAGTTCTAAAACAGCTCCAACATAATTCAGAGCAATTTAAAACATTGATTTAGAAAGTGTCGCAGAAAACGGACAGGGCTGGAAACCAAGCTGAGACCTCCTGACGTACAAATACTTGGGCAAACTGGCTTTAACCAGGTGGCAAAATAAAGCCGCTGCTGCCGGTCTTTGAAGGGTCCCACATTCTCATAATATCAAGCTACTGCAGAGTTTATTTGAGAATAAGAACCAGATTATAGCCCCAAGCATGGAAGGAAGAAGTAAATTGCACACACTCCCATTGCTTTCTATTCCTCCATGTCCAATTTTAGATTGTTAGCTCTCTGCACTGAGCCTGGCCCAATTCTGCCCTGCTGAAATGTTATGGAACAGACATAAACAAGAATAGCATTGAGTCCAGATATTTCCCAGCCCAGGGCAGAACATCCCCACAAGATCCAACATTAGTTGCTTCTGCCTGTACCTCAGGCTGTCTAGTTTATTCTGTCATGGAAGTACTACTTCTGGGAATGAAAATAAAGCAAAAAAAAAGTCTGCTGCTTGTATATTTATGTATTTATTATTTTATTTATTTGATTTATATACCGCAACCATCTAGCAAAAAAGCTACTCTGGGCGGTTTACAAACATATACAAAATACAAAAAACAGATTAAACAACTTAAAATAGTAAATAAAAACTAATCAATCAGACCAAATAATCAAATCATAACAATAAAAACAACACATAAGCAAATAAGCACAAATACAATAAATCAAAATGATTTGACAATTCAAAATAAGAACAAATGGGGGAAAATAACTAGTAGAAAATAACTAGTAGTTGTATACCTCCCCATATTGTGCTTAAAGCTCTCTCTGGGTGTTGACAGTCTTCCTACTGGTATGTAGCTTACACATTGTGCTGCCCTCCCTGAGCTTGGTACTCAATTGTGAAGATGGAAGCTTGAGTCAACCTTGAGCTGGCTACCTGAGGTCAAACTCAGATAGTGAGCGGAGTTTTCAATGCAGTACTGCAGTTTCACCACTGTGCCACAAACTGATTGTATGAACGTGAATACAGTGTTGCTTCCTAAGACAAATTTAATTTGTTCTACGGGTCAATTTGTCTTACGAAAAATTCATCTTAAACGGCAGGTTTTTCCATAGAAATGCACTGAGAACCAATTAATCTGTTCCGGATTAATAGGTTTCAAGGCATTCCTACGGGAAGGCTTTCTAAAAACCCCTCAATCAAGGGACAGTGGAAGGCTGTTTCCCCCTTGCAGCCGAGAGACAGCTGATTTTGGCAGCTCAGAGATGTCAAAATCAGGTGTCTGTCTCGGCTGCATGGAGGAGCCTTTGGCTCCCCTTTGCCCACGTCTCTGTTATGCCCAATGGGGTGGGCAAAGCAGGGACCCAGTGATCCTCATCCAGCCTGGACTGTTCTCTTGCAAACAGCCCAGGCTGAGTAAGGATCAATGATACCTTATAAAACAAATTGAACCCACAGAGGAAATTCATCTGATGAGTTCTTCCTATTACCGGAAATTTCATTCATTTTATGGGTTTTTCGTCTTACGGGGCATTTGTCTTACGGAGTACCACTATATCTGCCTATTTTACTCTCTCATACATTTTAAAACTTGCATACTTTGATAAATTCTGATTGAAAATGAACTGAAACTAGTTCTCTGTCATTAAGAATGAAATATAAAATAAACCCAAAGAAACTCAAAACACCTTATCAGTTTAACTTTAAGTTTTACAAATTTTGCAAAATGTTGATTTAGAAAAATAAATCCTGGGTGACTTGTCAACAGCATTGGAAGTAAAGTCCATCATTGATCCATATGACCCTGCAGAAATACTTTTGAGAAACTGCTATAAATGCATTTATTCTTCAAAGGTAGCAACATTTAAAATAAATAATTACCAGTACAGTGGACCCTTATATAACAAACAGTTTGTATAACATAAAATCTGTACAACATAAAAAATTCCGGAGATAGGGGAAATTTGCTTAACAGAATCCTTATCACATAACACTAGAATCACTAGAATCCGTATAACATAAAAATGGTTGAGATTAGGGATTACGCCATTTTCAATGCATTCCTATGGGAAATTTGTATAAAGGAAAATTTGCTTAACAGAATTTCATTTGGAACGAATTAATTCCTTTATACAAGGTACCACTGTACTTTAAGAAGGCAACTAACTAGTGACTGAAGCCCTGGAATACAAACTACTGGTTATTATGGTTTATAAAAGGATGCCAACTGATTCCTACTCCAGCAAGTGGCTACGTCTGATCCAATATAAAATTGGGACCTTGCACTTGCCCCTTGATCGTGTTTGTTCTAGTGTTCAGACAGCAAGTAGCCTATAGAGCACTCACCAGAGACTTTACAATATCGCAAAACAAGAATTGTTCTCCTTAGCAAACAGAAGCTGCACTCCCTGGAAAGCAGTTATAAGAACATAAAACATAACATAAGAACATCCTTGCTTGAACAGGCCACAGGTCATCTGGTCAAGCATTCTGTCTCACACAGTGGCTCACCATTTGCTTCAGGGTATTCCCATGCAGATGTCTTCACCTGCTTATGATTCCCTGCAAATGTCATTGAGAGATATCCTGCCTATCTCTCCAATCCAAAGGTTGTCCTTAGGCATCCATAATGATAGCCATTGATACCCTTGTTCTCCATGAACTTGTCCAATCCTTTCTTTAACCTGTCAAGGCTGACAGCTGTCACCACTTCTTCTGGCAGGGAGTTCCACAGACCAGTGCTCCTCTGGGTTAAAAAAATTACTTTCTCTTATTTGTTTGAGATATAACACCCAAAAGTTTCATGGAGTGCCCCCTAGTTCTAGTGTTGTGTGATAGGGAAAACAGATTTTCCTTATCTACTTTGTCCACACTGTGTATGATTTTATAAACTTCAGTCAGGTCACCTCTTGGGCACCGTCATTCAAGAGTGAAGAGGCCCAGCTGTTGCAGCCTCAGATGGTAAGGAAGGTTTTCCAGTCCCCAGATCATTCTGGTTGACCTCCTCTGCACTTTTTCCATTTCCATAATATCCTTCCGGTGGTATAGTGACCAGAGGTGTACAGAATGCTCCAGATGGGGCCTCAGTATAGCTTTATAAAGAGGCAAAATGACACTTGCTGACTTATTTTCTATATCCTTCCTAATGCATGCTCCGCGGGTGGCTTGTCCTTTGCCCCTCCATATGGCTATTGCATACCATTTTGCAGCAGCAGCAGGTGAAGAGGGGAGACCCCCATGTAGAGGGGTCTCTTGGAGCCTGCTTCCCCTTCCTAGTGGGAGGATAGGAGGCACCCACGGGTGCCTCCAGGAGCCCACTTTCCCTTTATAGCGGGCCAGAGGAGGCACCCACCACAGAGGTGCCTCCAGGAGCCCACTCCCCCCCCAAAAAAACCAGTACTAACGACAACGAAAAAACGAAAAAATGAACCGACTAATTTTTGTGAATTTTTGCGAAAAACGGAAACGAGCCGAAACGGAACTGGCCCGACTAACGACAACTCGAAAAAATTTTTTTTCAAGTCGTGCCCATCTCTAGTTGCAGGTAACTACAGCTGTTCCCTCAGACTCCATTTTAACAAGTGCAATATTCTGGGCCTCAAAAATGTAAACTTTTACTTCCTTTCTATCTAGTAAGAATATTTCCTTCCTTTGTTGTTTATATGAAATCTAAAGCAGCTCTGCTCCAACTGCAAACACCCCAGAAACTTACCAGCACTCACTTCTTTCTGTATGTTTGTCTCTCTCAGCAGCAGTTCTGCTTGGGATCACACCCAGGCTCAAAATGGCTGAGGCTGACCTTACTCAGGGGAAAAGGATTAGTGTGGCTCCACCCCCGCCCCCCACCCCCGCTCAGAGAAAGAATTAGTCTGGCTACTCTTGCCCATCTTAAGAACATAAGAACATAAGAAGAGCCATGCTGGATCAGGCCAAAGGCCCATCTAGTCCAGCTTCCTGTATCTCACAGCGGCCCCACCAGATGCGTTTGGGAGCGCATGAGACTAGATATCTGTCTCCTGATACCACTCCCCTGCATCTGGCCCTTGAAGTACCCTGGTTTAAAGCCTAGAGATTACACATCTCCATCATGGTTTGTAACCCGTGATGGACTTTTCCTCTAGGAATCTGTCCAATCCCCTTTTGAAGGCATCCAGGCCAGATGCCATCACCACATCCTGTGGCAGGGAGTTCCATAGACTTACAACGCGCTGGGTGAAAAAATATTTTCTTTTGTCAGTTCTTACTCTCCCAGCACTCAATTTGAGTGTATGTCCCCTAGTTCTGCTATTTTGAGAGAGGGAGAAGAGCTTCCCTCTATCCACTTTACTCATACCCTGCATTATTTTGTATGTCTCAATCATATCTCCCCTCAAGCGCCTTTTTTCCAGACTGAAGAGGCCCAATTGTTTTAGCCTTTCTTCATAAGGGAGGTGCCCCAGCCCAGTAATCATTTTAGTCGCTCTCTTCTGCACCTTTTCCAGTTCCACTATGTCTTTCTTGAGATGCGGTGACCAGAATTGTACACAATACTCCAGGTGGGGCCTTACTATTGTTTTGTATAACGGCATTATAATGTTGGCTGTTTTATTTTCAATCCCCTTTTTGATAATCCCTAGCATGGAATTGGCCTTCTTCACTGCTGCCACACATTGGGGAGACACCTTCATGGAGCTGTCCACCAACACACCAAGATCTCTTTCCTGATCCGTCACGGATAACTCAGAGCCCATGAGTTGATAGATGAAGTTTGGATTTTTTGCCCCAATATGCATTACTTTACATTTGGTTACATTAAAACACATTTGCCATTTCTCAGCCCACTCCCCCAGTTTGGAGAGATCCTTCTGGAGCTCTTCACAATCTTCTCTGGTTTTTACCACATGGAAAAGTTTTGTGTCATCTGCAAACTTGGCCACCACACTGTTTATCCCTGTCTCCAGGTCATTTATGAACAGATTGAAAAGCACCGGTCCCAGGACCGAGCCCTGGGGCACACCGCTTTTCACTTCTCTCCATTGTGAAAATTTCCCATTGACACCTACTCTTTGTTTCCGGGATCTCAACCAGTTCTCAATCCATAAGAGGACCTGCCCTCTTATCCCCTGACTATGCAATTTTCTCAGCAGCCTTTGGTGAGGGACTGTGTCAAAAGCCTTTTGAAAATCCAGATAGACTATATCCACCGGTTCACCCAAATCCACGTGCCTGTTGACCTTTTCAAAAAATTCTAAAAGGTTTGTAAGACAAGATTTACCCTTACAGAAGCCATGCTGATTTTCTCTCAGCAAGGTTTGTTCTTTTATGTGTTTTAAGATTTTCTCTTGGATGAGGCCTTCCACCATCTTCCCTGGGACAGATGTAAGGCTAACCGGCCTGTAGTTTCCTGGGTCCCCCCTCCTTCCTTTTTTAAAAATTGGTGTGACATCCGCTATCCTCCAGTCCTCCGGCACTGTGGCCGTTTGAAGAGACAAGTTGCATATTACCGTTAAGAGGTCTGCAATTTCATTTCTCAGTTCCCTAACAACCCTTGGGTGGATGCCATCTGGGCCCGGTGACTTGTTAATCCTCAATTTATCAATTAGTCCTAAAACCTCCTCTCTTTTAACCTGTATTTGATTTAATTCTTTAGTCAAGAGGGGCGGCTCAGGCAGCGGAATCCGCTCAAGGTCCTCTGTCGTGAAGACAGACGCAAAGAACTTGTTTTGCCCTCAACCCTGACAACATAACGTAAGCCAGCAATTGAACAATATAGTATAGTCCTCCAATATTCACTAAATTAACACCCCTGTAACTATATCAGCAACAAAAAGTTAAAATTGTATTGCAAAAGGAGTGAAGAGATCCAGTCTTAACTTACAATAGCCATGCAATATCCTGTCTGTTCCTTATTGGGAATTTACAAGTAATTCATTACATTACATATAAAAGGGTACCCACTGATGGACTTAGAACTTAGGAAACCTGGATTTGATTCCCAGCTTGGCCAAGAAAATTCTCTTGAGTTTATTTGTGTCAGAAGTGCCAACAAATTATATTGATAAACATACACTGCTAAGCAGAATATAAATAAGTTATAAAATTATTGTGTATCAAAGGCATATAAAATGAATAAGATTTAAAACAAACAAACAAACAAACTAGATGACATTTGCCCAATATTAGGCCACATCAACAGCATTCCCTCTTGGCAATATAAGATCTTCCTCCATGTATGTTGAAGGACATTGTGTGCATTGTAACATGTATGAGATGGTTTGTTCTTCTCCGCATTCTCACAAGGTATCTTCTATAGGGAAGCTCCATTCTCTTAGATTATCCTTCAATCTTCCCACCTTGGAGCACAGTCTATTTCATGATTTCTGTATGGGTCATGATTTGTTATTGGCCAGGTGGTGGAGAGTCTTCTGATTCTACCCAGTTACCAGATACCACCTTGCTTGCTTTCCATAGTTCTAGGGTGATCTGTAGGGGCCGATTGTTGGGAGAGGCCATGCTTTTGATGAAACTATACCTTGGTTTCAGTCTCCGCTTTGGTGGCTGATGGCCAAATAAACAGCACGTTTCTGAGGACATCATTTTGGCTCATTCTTTCTGCACAAAACCTTTCCAGTAGAATTTTAGTGGAGTAATGCCAGCTAATTAATCTACCTTTTGTATTGGGGTGGGCTTTAAACATCTTGTAACCAGTTGCACTGATTCGTTTAAGGCCACATGTGTTGTGTGTTTTCAATCTATATCAAACAAGGCTAGCATATTCTCCTACAGAGTAACATAGGGCTAATATAGAAGTTCAATCCAGAAGCATCTTTTTGGCAACATGGATAAAACCACTCCTTAAATATATACAGTATCACTTATCTTGAAAGCCCTCTAAGGATCACTATTAGAGATGGGCACAAAATGATTTTTTTCCATTTCGTTGTTCGTTATTCGGTTTGTAATATAACTAAATGAATAACGACCCTCGGGTCAAATTTAACACTAACCATACCAAACCGAGAAAAATTGGTTTGGTTAGGTTCATTTCATTAATGGGGGGAGGAGATGTCTCCTACCTGGTGCTGGTCCGGAGGTCCGGTCTTCCTGGCTTCTGGGATGGCAACCAGGGAAAAAAGCCAATGGCAGCCGCACTACAGCTGTAGTGTGGCCATGTGGTCGGCACAGTAAAAAAAAAAAAAAAAGAGCACCCACCAGGCCCCAAGGGTGGCCTGGTCGGCACCCTAAAATTAAAAAAGCACAAACCTGTGCTGACTGGGCCCCAGGGGCCATGAGGTCAGTGCTGAAAGAAAAACAATAAAAATAAAAAACCTCCCAGCACCGATCGGGCCCCAGCGGCTGTGCAGTCGGCACTGAAAGGAAAACAAAAACAAAACAAAAACAAGCCCTGTGCTACCTGGAAGTGGAGGGGAAACTAAACTAAAATAAAAATAAATTTTAAAAAAGGGGGAACAGGCTCCAAGGGTGGCCTGGCCGTCACCCTAAAATAAAAAAAACCAAACCAGTACTGACTGGGCCCCAGGGGCCACACAGTTGGCGCTGAAAGGAAAAAAAAGCCCCATGCTACAGCTGTAGCGCGGGGCCTGAACCCGGAAGTGGGGGTAACTCTGCTGCCATGGTGCCCGCCTCCAGCCTCCCTGCACTGGAAGCCTAAACCCAGCGGCAAGGGGCAGCCACTGAAGCTGCCCCACCGCTGCTGAAGCTGCCCCGGCCGCCCCGTTGCCTTCACAGCCCGAGCCAGTGACAGCCGAGGCAGCCAAAGGTTGCAGCTCCACCTCCAAGCCCAACAGGTTGGTGATGGCGATAATAAAAAAAAACAGTGCCGACCGGACCCCAGAAGCCGCACGGTCAGCGCTGAAAGGAAAAATAAAACAACAAAAATGTCCGGCGCTACAGCTGTAGCGTGGGGCCTGAACCCAGAAGGGGGGGGGTTAAAAGAAAAAGAAAAAGAAATTTTAAAAAAGGGGGAACACCGACCAGGCCCCAAGGGTGGCCTGGTCGGCATCCTAAAATAAAAATAAAAATAATAAAAAAACCCAGCGCCAGCCAGGCCCCAGGGGCCACATGGTGGGCGCTGGGGAAAATCGGTAATAACGAATAACAAATTAACGAACCAATGAAATGAATTTTTCCCAAAAAAAATCATTAAAAACAAAACAAACCGAACCGAAGACTTAAATGAAATGAAACAAAACGAAACACCATTTTTCTCTAATCACTATAATTAGGATGCAACTTGATTGCACAAATGCCACATGTTGTATAAAACATTGACTTCCATTGCAGTCAGCTTGCTACTGACTTATACTGATGGAATGAAATAATGACCTCCAGAAGGTCTCTCACTAACACTGCTGCTCAGGCCTTGTAAACCGAAAGCTTCTGTGTTTGAATCAATCCATCTCATATCCTGACTTCCTCTTTCCTTGTGTCTTCCCTCCCCCCCCCCACTCCACATTGCGGTATCTTTCCATGAGCCTTGTCTTCTTATGATCTGCTCAAAGCAGAGAAGCCACAGTTCCTTCATTCTGTGGCATCAACACATTTTCTGTTTAATTTCCTTGCTTTAAAGAAGTTTTTTTCCTCCCAGAAAGCTCAAATTTTTCTTCTCTTTTAAGCTTTGGAAGTAGAGGTGGGGAAAAGCTCTCAATTTGAATAGTTTTATATGGTCTTCAGACCATTAAAATCCCTGGGATTACTCCACATTTTACATCAAAAGAAGAGAAAAAAGAATCTGACCCCCTTGATGGAGACCTGTAGGGATTGATTTTGGATATCACTGCTGGCTTACAAACGGCCCGAGCAAAATTAACTCGAGAGTGGTGTTTGAAAATGTGGAATTAATTCCGCATTTTGGGCACCTGTTATTAAGCATTGTTTCCAAGAGATCAATCTCTTAATTACATTTTGCTTTCTGTCTCGAGATGGATCTGGGTAACAATAAGGCCACAGAGCAGTCTCATTCTGATGTTGCGGCAAAACATGAAGTATTTTGAGAAGCAACCAACATAGAGTCTATTGAGAAGTGGAATAGAACAAAACGAGGATTAATGGGAAATTCACAGCCAAGAAACAATAATATGTCAGCCTTACATCTGGGATTACTTGGAAGAGGGCTTCTTCTTGGCTTTGCTACCTGTGATTTGTTTTTAAGAGGAAAGGTGGGGATGCCATTCTTGACCCTTCTCTGTGTAGTATTTGGTGCTCTGGCATTTAACTGGGGGTCTTCAGGGATGAGCCAATGTCATCTACTGTAAGCGTCTGCAAAAACCTTTGCTGTCAAGTTCCATCAAGCTGTCTCCAATCCTATGCATGAAAGATCTCCAGAATGTCCTGTCTTACATAGCCTCATTCAGCTCTTGTATACTCCAAGATGTGGCTTTGTTGATGGAATCAATTCATCTGAGGTTTGTCCTTCCACTTATCCTACTTGCCTTTGATTTTCCCCAACCTGAATGAATTTTTTTCCAAAAATCTTTCCTTCTAAATATAGTACAACTCACTTATCTGCTGATTAACTGATTCAGTTATTCATGGTTGGTGATCAGCGGGGGGGGGGGGGATTAAAAATAAAACTTACCGCCAGTGATGCCTGCCGCCCTCCTCCTTGCTGCCACTGCCACCACCTCAGGCCAGCCAGGCACTCTCTGGAGGGCTGAGGTGGAGACTTTGAATTTCCCACTCAGGTCCCATGCAGCAGATTGGGACCTGAGCTGGAAATTTAGTCATAAGAACATAAGATCATAAGAACATAAGAAGAGCCATGCTGGATCAGGCCAAAGGCCCATCCAGTCCAGCTTCCTGTATCTCACAGTGGCCCCACCAGATGCGTTTGGGAGCGCATGAGACCAGATATCGGTCTCCTGATACCACTCCCCTGCATCTGGCCCTTGAAGTACCCCAGTTTTAAGCCTGGAGATGACACATCTCCCTCATGGTTTGTAACCTGTGATGGATTTTCCTCCAGGAATCTGTCCAATCCCCTTTTGAAGGCATCCAGGCCAGATGCCATCACCACATCCTGTGGCAAGGAGTTCCACAGACTAACAACGCGCTGGGTGAAAAAATATTTTCTTTTGTCCGTTCTTACTCTCCCATCCCTCAATTTGTGTGGATGTCCCCTAGTTCTGTTATTTTGTGAGAGTGCCTGACCGGCAGTGGTTTTTTCCCTTCTCCCGCTGCCAGTGGGCCAGGCACTCTCTGGAGTTGTGAGATGGGGAGTTTGAATTTCCTGGTCAGGTCCCAGGCAGCAGATCAGAAGTTTGAGTGGAAAGGTCAAAACTGTTAAAGTATATAACCCTATTTTGCAGATAGGGATTTGTTACATTCAAGGAAAAAATAACCTACTAGCAGAGATTAGCAGCACTGTGGAAGAATAAATGCACTTAGTGATTATGGAGCTAGGAGACAAATGAACAAGGCAATAGAACTTAATTCAAAATTTATATTACATATGTACACATGACAAAGAGTAATGCACAATAACAATATACAAAGCACAGCATATAGAGAAGATACAACAGAGCGTGGGGAAAGCCTCACACCTTAGGCAGTCCCAATTTTACATTGGTTTGCCTGCTACTTTTGTACATACAGCTCCCTTCTGTAGCCCAATCAGATCCTTGATGAAGTGAGGTGATCAAACTATTCCACCTGGCGCTAATCATCCTGACCTTACAGGCTCATTATTCTTTGCACCTATGCCCTAGAAATACACATTCTTGTCTTGCTCATGACATGGCACAATTTACAGAATCCATTTTATAATCTGTTAAATTCATATTACAAATATTCTATCAAAACTACAATCCTTGACAAAAACTTCCAATCCACCGCCTGGGACCTGAGAAGTTCAAAGGCTGGTTGGCCAGGTGCGTGATTTCCCCACCCCACCCCTCAGGAGGGTGCCTGGCTGGCCCACCACAGTGGTGGCAAGGGGGAAATAAAGTTTTTTTTTCTTTCTTTTTATCCTTGCCACAGTGGAACAGCAATGAGAAAGAGAAAGCTATACTTGGGGAATAGCTTTCACTCCAGCACCCCTTCTGCCACCATTATCTTCAGATAAGAGCATTTGCTCTTATCCATGGATTTCACTATTTGTGGGGTGTCCCAGAACCGATACCCCCATGGATATGGTGATCGTACTGTATAGGTATTTCAATATTGTGTTGGAACTATCAATACTAATGTTTAGAAGGTTATAGGTAGGCCTTGATGGTTCCCATCATTTCCATGTAGAGCAACCCCCGTCTATCCTGGGGGGGTTAGGGACTGACCCGACCCACGATCATAGAAAATCCATGATATGCAGATGCAGGTCAGATCGGGCCTAGGGGGACCCATGATTTTAAACACGCACCAGGGGTGTCTGGGGGAGTGGCACGTAATGTTTAAAAATGACTTTCCACCATGGAGCCAAGTGCTTGGCTCCGTGGCTGAAAGCCTTTTAAACATTGTGGGCTGTTTCCAAGCATCCCATATGAGGATCCTCTAGATCCAATTACAACAACAACAACAACAACAACAACAACAACAACAACAACAACAACAACAACATTTAAGCAGGCAGTGCC
The DNA here is from genome assembly GCA_029282475.1 of Phrynocephalus forsythii. Classification (NCBI taxonomy): domain Eukaryota; kingdom Metazoa; phylum Chordata; class Lepidosauria; order Squamata; family Agamidae; genus Phrynocephalus; species Phrynocephalus forsythii. The sequence goes on along the minus strand of JAPFRF010000002.1, from coordinate 130,957,728 downwards.
TCTGGTAAATAGGGAACTCTTCCCAGAGTTGCTGCAGCTGCTACATTTATTTATATTATTTATTATTATATTTATATACCGCCACCATCTTCCAAGACGGAACTCGGGTGGTGTACACTAAAAAAAAGAAGAACAAAAACAACAGACAAGCATAAAAATCAAGGGCAACCAGTAAAAATAGGAGGGTACAATACCCTCCGCAAAGGATGGCATGGGCGGCAACAAAAAAGAAGAAGAAGGAAAATTAAACAGAATGGTCGCCAAATGCCTCCTTGAAGAGACGTGTTTTCAAGGCTTTTTTAAAGGTGTGCAGGGACGCTGCAAGGCGCAACTCACTAGGTAGCTGATTCCACAGCGTAGGGCCCACCACAGAGAAGGCATGGTTTCATGTAAGCGATTTCCGCGCCTCTCTGGGTGTGGCCACCCTAAGTGAGCGCGCCTGCACCATTCTTGTGGGTCTGGTCTCAGGTGACCTCTGACAGATACGCTCCGACAAGTACTCTGGTCCCAAGCTGTGGAGGGCTTTGAAAATCAAAACCAAGACCTTGAACCTTATCTGGTGGGCAACGGTTAGCCAATGCAGGCAAGCCAGAACTGGGGTGATGTGCTCGAATCTACGAGCACCCACCACCAGTCTGGCCGCCGCATTCTGCACCCGTTGAAGCCTCCGGAGAAGGGTCAAGGGCAACCCCATGTAGAGGGCATTGCAATAGTCAATCCTCGAAATCACGAGGGCCTCACGACTGTCCTCAATATAAAGAAGCCAAATTGCTTGAACTTGATCCATACAAATGGGCTGAAGGTCCAATGGAAAGTGACGTGTTTGTCAAGCTCCCCAGGATTTCATAGCTTTTGATATGTTGCTTTAAAGAAGATCTTGAGAGATGGCATCCAGAAAATGTGGACCTTTCCAAAAGACAGGCTCTTTCATTAATGTCAGCTGAGTGATTTCAGGCACCATCATTTTAATGCAAACCCTTTGCAAAAGTCTTCCTTCCTGTTTTTTATGTTGCCCATAAAGATCTCGCATTCACTGGGGAGGGGGGGAGCATAAGGCAACCAAAAGAAAGAAAGAAAGAAAGAAAGAAAGAAAGAAAGAAAGAAAGAAAGAAAGAAAGAAAGAAAGAAAGAAAGAAAGAAAGAAAGAAAGAAAGAAAGAAAGAAAGAAAGAAAGAAAGAATAGAGCAGTTAGTGAGGAAAATATGTGGAAGGAGGCTTAATATTCTGCCTTCTAGAAAACACCCTCCTACACCCCCACACGATAAATCACATCTTTTTTCTTTTTCTTTCAGGGCTGAGCATAACAGATGGTGCTCCGTATTTCATGGCTTTCTTTTTTGCCTTGTATTTTCTCCCTCTGCTGGTAAGTGAGGACATCAAAGCCTTCATGTAACCCATGGAAACAGGAAAACAGCTTTGGATTCCTGCAGACTTTGAATGCAAAGGTGGGGGCCCGGGGTGCATTGATAAAGACATTAGATCCTTTTTAGGCCAATTAGCCTGGCAAATGGATGCAGTGTTCCAATCAGGCTAAGGTATTATACAGGAAGAAAGGGTTTAAGCTAAATGGGAATAAAAACAGCCCTATTTCTCCCAAATCTTTTGAAAACCTAGGGTAAGAGAACAAAGTAACATTTGAATATTATTAATGTAGCCCACAGACTGAAAGTTAAATATTAAAATAGGTTTAGGGGCCTGAGTCCATGCCTGGCTCAGAACCAGTGACCAATAATTAAATTGAAATAAAGGAGGGAAGCACAAACACTGTACCGTTTAAGTTTGATTTATTGAAGCAAAGCCAACAGACCACAGTCAGTGGTCTCATCCTGGTTGGTGTGTGTGTGAGCCAACAGTATTGATAAAGTGTCATTTTAATAGACACAAACAAGTTCAAGGTTTCCCTTGGTTTTACAGATGGGCACGAAATGAACTTTTGGTTCATTTCATTATTCATTATTCATTTTGTTACATAACAAAATGAATAACGAACTGCCCCCTCTAAGAAAAACAAAACAAAAGGAAATGAAACAGAAATTTCCATTTTGTTTCGGTTCATTTTTCGTTCTGCTGGTGTCTCCTATCTGGGTGGAGTGGTCCTGGTATGGCAGGAGAAAAAATAAAAATAAAAAAATAAAAAAATAAAAACGAAAAACCCTGACCGGCCCGCGAGCACTGGAACTGAAACGTGGGTCATCGAACCAGCCCGCGGGCCAGCAGGAGAAAAAAAATAAAATAATAATTATAATTAAAAAACAGTGAGGTTCAAAAAAAAAGACAGAAAGAAAAAAGAAAGAAAGAAAACGAACCTGAACTAAAATGAATAATGAAATGAATTTTTTCTAAAAAAATCATTCCGTAATTAACTAAACGGGGTGGGGGAACGAATTACAAAATGAAGTGCCATTTTGGCGTTTCATGCCCATCCCTACTTGGTTTGCATTGGTGGGTGATTGTTCTGTGTCGTCCTGATGATCAATTCTCTGAGCCATTCTTAAGCTCTTGATGATCCAAATCCTTGAATAAATGTCCCATTGACTGGCATCCGATTGCTTGACTGGGTCCAGTCTGGTGGAGACAGGGGAATGTGGAGTTCCAGACAATGACAGGGAACTCTAATCTCCTGCCTCTCCAGTATGGTTTACCCTGGGGATATCCTCTCCTATGAGTTTCTGCCACATCCTGAAGCCTTGGTATATTTCCAGTTAATTAATTAATTTATATTTACTTATTTTTGCATTTGTATACTGCGACCAATTTTACCCAAAAGGGAACTCTGGGTGGTTTACATAAAGCACCATAATGAAGAACAACAAATAAAAATAAAGATTAAAAACACAAGACAATGGGACAAACAACTACACGGCAAGAGGCATAAAACACTAAACAAAACAGGCAACAAACACAGGGGAAAACAGAAGCATTCTTTAAGAATTTACATTCTTAATATATTCAAGGTGATCAATCTAGCCAGAATCACCTTGAAAGCAGAACACTTTTAAGAGCTCCTGCACAAGTGCATGAATTTGGCCTGGGGAAACCCTACTTTCAACAAACCCTGTGGTGAGTAGACTGACACATAAGCTCCCATTTATGAATGGAGAGAAGATGGCAGCTTGCTACACTCTTTCAATAGACTGCATCTTGTTAAATGATTTGGAGTCTGATTTGCCATGGTATCAAGACAAACAATCCTTCCTTATTCCTCCACCATTACCAAAGGATGACTTTCAAGAAACATTGGCCATTTTCATTAATTCTCCCCCCCCCAAGCCCACTCCCAGTTCTCAAGATGCCATCCTGGGATGCAAAGAACAAACATCTGTCTAGAGATTCACATTTACTGTAATAGGCATGGTATAAAAGGGGGAACTGCAGCAGAAGTGAACAACAAAAATATTCAGCTCTTGGTCTGTCCATGTCAGAAGCACCACAGTATAATTGATAAACATACCAGATTATTTTCACCCCATGATGGGTAACACCAAGAGCATTTGGAGTATGCTACATATGGAAAGGACAGAGAGTACTGTATGCTGACAGATGTGTGATGCTGCCTGCCCTTCTCCACACTTGCAAAGACCTGTGTTCCTGTAAAGTCCCAGTTTCTTTAGATTAACTTTGAAGAGGTGGATAGCTTTTTTCTTTCCACATTATAGTCTGGTTGTCTTTCTCTGCTGCTCCTTCAGGATTCACAACTATTTCAAAAACCAACAAAAAACCTGTTCCTTGATTTTATCTGGAAGGGGCAGGAATAAAGCCAAAAGTGTGGGTTCTAGAGATTATTTCGGAAGGGGTCTGGTTCTGAAATGAAACACGGCAACACAACTGCTGTTCAGAACTGGGACCCAGCCTCTGGAACAAAATAAACCACTGACTTACCTTCCTTTGGGTTACATGGGGTGAAACTCCAATCAGGAAGCAGCCTTTGATGTGTCATCTTTCCTTCGCCCTGTTGCTGACCAATCAAACAGGGAGGCAGGATGATGTATGTCCTTGCACAGCTTCGGATTGGCCAGCACCAGGGAGAAGGAAAAATGACACGTAAGAGGCTGCTTCCTGATTGGAGTTTCCTAATGTGCGACCAAAAGGAAGGTAAATTAGTGGTTGATTTCATTCATGAGTCTGGGTCCTGTTTCTGAACGGCAGCTGTGCTGCCATGTTTTGTTTCGGAACTGGACCCCTTCCAAAACAAAACACCCATCTCTAGTGGGTTAACGTTTGATTTAAATGCTTTAAGTATTGCACCATTAGCTCCTGTTGTTGCTATGTGCCATCAACTCAGCTCCGACTCATGGTGACCTTACGAATGAGCAGCCTCCAAAATGTCCTGCTCAACGCAAGCCAATGGCTTCCTTTAGGGAATTAATCTGTCTTGTATTTGGTTTTCCTCATTTCCTGCTGCCTTTAACCTGGCCCAACATTCTCGTTCTTTCCAGAGGAGCTTGCATACTCATGATGTAACCAAAGTCGGACAGCCTCAGTTTCAACATGTTCGCCTCCAGAGACAATTCAGCTTGATTTGATCTGGGAACCAGTTTGTCATTCTGGCAATGCAGAGTATACACAATGCTCTAATTCTGGGCCATGTTTCAAAGTAACCAATTAGCTACTACCACTCTGTCTATGTCACTTGGTGCAATGCCAGCTTGATAAGTTGTTTTATAAATACTGGTTGGCTTCACGCACCCAATAATTACTCTATAGCTTGCATAGTATGCAATATCTACCTGCTTCATATGGGCTGTACCACACCAAGCTGGTATTTTTACATGTAGAGTAGAACAGGACCAAGCCTATAGTTCTTCATATTTGTGGTAGTATGTCCCCAAGTAGTTCCCAGTAGCTTTGAAAATAAGATTATTTTCCCATGTATAAGACTATATTTTTGTCTAAAACTAGACTGAAAATAGAGTGTCATCTTATACACAGAAGTAATCTGAGAAGAGAACCACACGGCAGTGAAACTGTAATTTTGGGATGGAAAGGGGACAGTTGTCTTATACATGGTGTCGTCATATATAGATGGAAAAATACAGCATATTGTTCCTTGTGGGCATGCTTTGCTTTGTATTTAGCCAATGTTTCTTATAGATATGTGTACAAACCAAAGTAATATTTTGGGGCAAAATAATAATTTAGTTAGGTGCCTTCTCAGCTAACTTGTAGTTTTTGAGATGTGTACTTGTTTCTCAGATGGAAAATGCATAGGTTTGGGTTTTAGTTGATTTCTGTCATAATATGTGCCAGATTCTTTTAATGCATCTGTTTGAAATTGTTCTACCATCTGAAAGCTGTCTGATTGAGCTGCAAGTATTAGATTGTCATTTGTCAGCATAAATAAATGCACTTTTGGTGCATTAGGTAAATGGTTGCTCCTTCAGTGTAGATGTTAAATAAAACAGGAGCCAGTATGCTGCCCTAGGGTACCCATTCTTTTGAGTCCTCCGCTGGCTGTGTCATCCTTGAAACTTAATGAAAAATCTGTGATTATGCAAAAACAACAGCAACAACAATGTTGCTATTAATTTAGTTATTTTATAATCCTTGGTTAGATTCTAGAATTTTTGCTGCAGTGCTTGATGATGAGAGATCACCCAGCACTACACACAGCTGAGAGATCAACAAAGACTAACACTATGTTTTCAAAGCTGTCCTCAATATGTAGTGCTTTCATTCTGTCTATGAAGTCTCTCGGCTGCAAGTCTCAGGTGAGAAATTTTGGGATGTAGCTGTTGGCTGGGGCTGTGTGCTTCTTGATTGTAAACTATTTTACTGTCATGTCTGGCAGGGTTGATGCTGTAGACCTTTTCCGAGTGTTGACAAGCTGTTGCCAGGTATGGTCTTCAGAGCACATGAGTGCACTCAGACATGCTTAGAGACACACCCATAAAGTATCTTTGAACTATGGCAGTACTGTAGCTTGACATAGATTGGGCTGAGTATATTACACCCATGAAGAGCTGTACATAAGGGAACTTTTATTTAACACAAAAGAATTAAAATATAGCTCAGATTCACAGTGAAATATAGCTAATATGGGGAAAGACAAGCTCAAAAGAAGCAAACCTGCACCACTGAGAGGGTTCAAACCAAAGGATATCTCACATATGCACACCCAAGACAGTAGGGTAAATTTGAGAGCCATTGGCTGTAATATATAGAGTTGGGGGAATTTACTTCCCAAACAAACAGAGGCTGGTGTGGGCCATAAAACTATACAGCTCTAGCCCATACTTCTCATCGTTTAATCTTCAACCCTTTTCTACTAAATAACTCTCCCTCCTCTTCTTTCCCCTCTTCCTCCCTCCCCTCCCCTATCCACCCCCAACTCTATATACTACAGCCAATGGCCATCTAGACTACAGCCAATCAATATCTGGTATGAAATATATATCTCATATTATACAGCATCTCACACCTCATTCTGCTGCTATATGTCTGAAGAAGTGCACATGTGCACGAAACGTCACATTAAAATATGAAAGTTAGCCTTTAAGGTGCCACATGTTTGTGTCTTTTCTTTTCTTTTCTCCAATGTAGAGATCTGCTCACTCCTCACTGCTTTGGACCACGTCTACTATATTGCTCCTCTTGTGTTTTGGTGTTGGGTCTTTAGGATGGACCAGTCTCTGCCTTAGTGTGTTTGTGGGTTGAAGTAAACAGGTATGTAATATTTGCCAAAATTCTTTTTAAGCTTCTCAGATACACCAGTCATGTAAGGAATGACCAAGTTCTCCCGTTGGCTCTGGGTCTCAGACCGATCCGTTGTTCTGGGATGGGACACTGCCTTGTTAAACGTCCACCTTGGATATCCACAGACCTTGATTGCTGTCTTCAGATGCTTGTTGTCCTTCTTCTTGGCTTCTGTGGAGTGGTGGATGCTTTCTGCTCTAGAAAGTCCTGATGATTCTTAATTTGTGTTGTAATGGGTGGTGGGAGTCAGATAGTTGGTACTGGTCAGTGTTTGTGTGGGTTTCCTGTAAATTTATATTGGAGGGCTATGGTTTGGTCCTATGATAACTGTGCAGTCCAGGAAAGCCAGCTCATTATCTTTGGTGTCTTCCCTGGTGAACTTGATATATTGGGTCCACTGCATTTATGTGTTCTGCAAAGGCCTGCATTTCCTGGCTCTTGATTATTACCCAGTTGTCATCTACATACCTAAGCCAGTGGGACAGTGTCAACCCCAGGAAGGTGTTGAGTGCCTTCTTCTCCACTTTTTCCATGTATAAGTTGGCAACAATGGGTGACACCGGGGAACTTGCGGCACAGCCATGCTCCTGTCTGTAAGTCCCTTCTGTGTGTGAAGTTAAATGGTGTTCAGACACAGGCCTAGGAGCAGGCATATCTGCTCTGAGTTGAGGCTGCTTCTGGTGGTGAGGGTGTTGTCTTCTCTTAGTCAATTCCTTACCGTTGTTAGGGCATCGGTGGTGGGAATGCTGGTGAAGAGAGGTGTAACATCAAAGGATAGCATGTTGTAGCCTGCATACTGAATTAAAAACTGTAAACCACCCAGAGACTACTTGAAGTAGTATGGGGCAGTATATAAACAGAACACTTTACTTTGCTTTTATCCAGATTCAGCTCCCTGGCCTTAGAAGCAAGCTCTTCTCAATTGCAAATGTGGTGGTCCATGTATCCAACCACTAGTGTTAGAATTTTGCAATGTTATATGTTCAAATTAGTTGCAATTTAGCTCCTATTTCATTCTGCTTCTTCTGTGCTCCCTCTTTTTAATTTCTATTTTGCCAACGGAGCCCAGCCACTAAAGCTATTCCCTCAGCAGATTATGTTGACAAAGAGGCAGGACAGGCAAAACCATGCTTCTGCCAGGGACTGCTTGAACAGCTGAAGAAGAGGAGGAGAGATGCGCACACCGGCTGGTGAGTGGGTCACAACCTGGGGAGGCAGTAGAAAGGAACATGTGGCACCTGTGGTGCAGCACGTACAAACTGGCACAAACCTCTGAACCAAGGTCCGTGCCCATTTCTTCATCCAAACCTACCCTCTGCATCTCTGCATGTAGTGACATTGTTCTCTAAAACTGTCCACCTGATGCCTCTTGTGTGTTCAGCTACAATAGGAAGGGAGTTCTTGTGCATGAATGAGCATCTGTTCATTAGGCTTGCATGTAAGAGTGATGTGCATTAACAATAGTATACGTGTTGGGTCCCTGTGCACATTGACCAACTGGATGGATAGCAAAATTGGGAATTGTTGTACTCGTCCATGGTAGGAGGTAGGGGCAGGATGCACAACCCTGTGTATCTCTCATTTGCATTTAAGAGAGATCTGCCATAGGTTCCAAAAGCAAACAAAGTACCAGATGTCCAGGGAGTCGTGAGGACATCTGACTAGGGATGGACACCTAATGAAAAAAGAAACACAGTTTCATTGTTTTGTTAGCTAACAAAATGTCACAAAACGGGGAACCAATGTTTTGTTACAAATGAAATGAAACACCATTCCCCCTACAGTATGAAACAATTTGTTCTAGAGGAAATGACAGTGGTACCTTCAGAAAGTGATTCTAGTCCACCCCAGGAAATTTGGAAAGGTTTTGGGTTCAGGAAGCTGAGTTATAAAGCTCCGATGGGGGGTGCCCCTAGGAACAAACCATTGATTGGGTGAGCAATAGCACTGTCTCTGCTTCCCATAGGATTCCAATTAGAAGGTATTTTCCAAGGGGCACCCCCTTTGGAGCTTCATAACTCAGCCCCCCTAACCCCAAATGTTTCCAAATTTCAGGGGTTCCATAAAATTGCTTTCTAAAGGTACCTCTACTACTTTGGTGCCCTGAGGTAAGTAATTTTGAGTGCATAGCTTTTTTAAAAAAAATATGCACTCAAAATTATTTTTAAAAAAACTGCAACCAAAATTTACTTACCTTGGGGCTCCAAAGTAGCATGGGAGATCAGAGCAAGCAGTGGTAAGTGCAAGTGGTGGTTTGAGAGGTTTGAATTTGCCACTGCCTCCTTCCTTCTCCTGTGCCCCCCCTCCTCCAAGGTAGGTTTTTTGGACAGAGACGGCTGTGGGCAACACTCCCTATCCAAAACACCCCCTGGGGGAGGGAGTGGCAGGGGAGAAATGAGACGTCAGGCAGGGAAATTAATTCTGCCTGGCTTCTCTGTTTCCCCTACTGCCCACCTCCCAGCTGGGAGTTTTTGACGGCTTGAGCTGTCAAAATCAGCTGGAATGCGGTAGGGAGGAGCATTTTGAATCCCCCACTGCACCAGCTAGAGCGCTGATGCAGTGGCGGGGATTTGTTTTGTTTCATTTTGTTTCGTAAGTAATTTTTTTTTGAAAATTTTGTTAATAAAACACAGGAACAAGAAGAAACACATTTTCCCCGTTTCGTGCCCATCTGACCTTCTGCACAAGGAAGAAGAATGGGTTGAAAAAAAGATCCCACAAGGGGACATGGCACAATATATACTGTTCTGCTCAATAAATAAAGTGGCCAGACCTGATGGAAGCACTTGTTTGTGATGCCCATATCCAGCAGGGCTTCTAAATTGTGGAGAAGAAGGATGTCAGCCTGTTAGAGATACATAATTTGTCTGTCTGTGCAGCATGGCACATTGTTTGTTTTTGGGGGAGGCCTCCAACCTCGTTTCATCCCAGTGTGAGATTGCTTATCACATGCCCTGGAGTCAAATGCCTAATGATAAAGAGCAGTGGCTTTCTCGTTCTAATTTCACATCATTGATAAATAATGAACGTCAACAAGCTGAGCCCAACCCATTGGGGTTTGCGTGTTCTGATGTGCCAGCTTATGGGTGTGATGCATTTTTGTCGCCCATGGGTGTGTGACCACACAGCGCTCTGGGGTTGTGAAGAAGTGACACATAAAAACAAGATAATTTTCTCACACACACTCATCTCTGACCACTCTTGCCATGTGGCAGTGTAAAATAACATGCTTGATGTAGGCTGCACATGGGTGGGTGGGAATACATGTGTGAAGACAGGAGATAGTAGCCCCAGCCTTAGAAAAACATTCAGAGTAACTTATGCAAGCCCTGGTTGGCTCTAACAGAAAAAGGGAGAAACAGAGATCATATACTCCATATTCAGGAGCAAAATGTCTTGAACCAGTTCATTTAGTCTTCCCTTCATTCTCCCTTGCTCTCTTTTTCACATACATGGATGGCCATGCAGCCTATTTACAGAGCCTACGTCGTGGCAGTGGTAGCAGTGAAAATACCTTTCTTCTCTGCTACCATTTCATCTGCCGGGAACCGCCCAGTGGGACTGTTTCATGTGGTGCAGGGCCTAGTCCATCCAGTCCCCCTGTGGATCAAGAAGCACACACGGTCTCCCGCTGTGGTGAGTTCGCCAAACACTTTGCAAATAAAATCAATTGGATTCGACATGACTTGGATGCCACATTAGCATTTATGTCTGTTGATGTCCTCTTGGCAACTGTCTGTCCAGGTTTGTGGGATTATTTTCAGCTTGTACAGCCTGAGGATGTGGACAGGCTTCTTTGGAGTGTGAGGCCGTCCATCTGCCAGCACGACCCTTGCCCAGCCTGGCTCATTAGAGCTTCCCAGGCGGGACTGGCTGAGTGGACAGGCAGGGTGGTTAATTCCTCCTTGATGGAGGGGGTTCTCCCACCTGCTGGTTAGACCCCTCCTAAAAAAGCCTTCCCTGGATCCCACTATATTAGATAATTACCAGACAATCTCTAACATCCCATTCTCGGGCAAGGTGATTGAGCGGGTGGTGGCGTCTCAACTCCAGAGGGTTTGGGATGAAGCTGATTATCTAGATCCTTTTCAATCAGGTTTCAGACCAGGCTATGGGACAGAAACCACCTTCGTGGTCTTGGTGGATGACCCACGCAGGGGACTAGACAGGGGGAGTGCATCCCTGTTGGTCCTGCTGGACCTCTCAGCAGCTTTCGACACCATCGACCATGGTGTCCTTCTGGGCCGATTGGCTGAGTTGGGAGTTGGAGGCACTGTCCTGCAGTGGTTCCGCTCCTACTTGGAGGATCGGTCCAAGATGGTGGTGCTGGGGGATGCCTGTTCGACACCCTGGCCCTTGAAGTGTGGGGTGCCACAAGGCTTTATTCTGTCCCCCATGCTATTTAACATTTACATGAAACCGCTGTGAGAGGTCATCCGGGGATTTGGAGTTGGGTGCCATCAATATGCTGATGACACCCAGTTATATCTCTCCTTTCCCCCAGATTCCAGAGGGGCAGCTGAAGTCCTAGAGCGCTATCTGGAGTCGGTGGGGATCTGGATGAGAGCTAACAAGCTGAAATTATATCCAGACAAGACAGAGGTTCTCCTGGTTCAGAAATTTTCGATGCAGGTGCTGGAATATCGTCCTGCTCTAAACGGGGTTGCACTACCTCTAAAGGAGCAGGTCTGCAGCTTGGGGGTCCTCCTGGATTCAGAGCTGCTCCTGGACTCCCAGGTAGCAGCTGTGGCTGGGGGGGGGGCTTTGTCCAGCTTTGGCTGGTGCGCCAGCTGCGGCGTACTTGGATCATGCAGACCTGGCCATGGTGATCCATGCCATGGTGACATCAAGACTAGAGTATTGCAATGTGCTCTATGTGGGGCTGCCCTTGAAGACAGTTTGGAAACTACAACTGGTACAGAATGTGGCAGCCAGGGTGGCTACTGGAGCTCGGCGGTACAACTCTGTTGGGCCACTTCTCCAGGGACTACATTTGCTGCCCATTCGTTTCCAGGCCCAATTCAAGGTGCTGGTTATGACCTTTAAAGCCCTATACTGCTCAGGACCAGGTTATCTAAGAGACCGCCTACTTCCATATAATCCAGTCCGCCCCCTTCGGTCATCGGAGAAGGCCCTTCTACGAGTACCACCACCCAAGGAAGTGCGAGGGGCGGCAGCAAGAAATAGGGCCTTCTCAGTAGTGGCAATGATACTATGGAATTCCCTCCCCTTTGAGTTAAGAACTGCCTCCTCCCTTGAAATATTCAAGTGAGGCCTTAAGAGTTACTTATTTAGGCAGGCCTTTTGAGCCTCCAGCCTTCATCAGCTTTTATAACATCTTACTTTTTTAGTCTCATTGGCTGGGGAGCATTTTAAACTTTGCTGCAGCTATTGTTTTTTAATCTTGTTTTTATTGCATTATATTGTATAGTATTTTAATAGTATTTTATAGGTATTGTGTTGTTTTTTACATTGTACTGCTTTTATTGTTACTTTTATGAATTTGTTGTAAGCTGCCTTGGGTTCCTTTGGGGAGAAAGGCAGCATAAAAATAAAGTTATTATTATTATTATTATTATTATTATTATTATTATTATTATTATTATTATTATTATTATTATTATTATTATTATTATTATTTTATAAACAACTGCCTCCTGTCTGTCATCTTGATAGAATCATAGAAACATAGAGTTGGGAGGGGCCTATAAAGCTGTCAAATACAATCCTCTGCACAATGTAGCAATCCAATTCAAAGAATATCTGACAGTTGTCCAGTTTTCTCTCAAACGCCTCCCATGTCAGAGCACTTACCACCTCTCTGGGAGTTGAGTCACGGCAACTGGACTTCTTTTTGTGAGAGACTGAAACGTTCTGCTGCTAGCTTCATCAGAACAGTGGCCTGAATAGGCTTGTTAGGTGTCTTGATAGGCCATTAGGTGGACAATGGCCTAAGGTGCTGAAACCCATAAAGTATGGGTCATTAGCTATGGCCTTGGTAGTGGAGTTGTGAAATAGTTTTTTATTGGGTCCCCTCGGGGAGAAAGGCAGCATAAAAATAAAGTTATTATTATTATTATTATTATTATTATTATTATTATTATTATTATTATTATTATTATTATTATTATTAGTCTGGGAATTGTTGAAATCACTGCCTGATAAGTAGCAGATAGACTGAGGCTGAGCGCCCACCTTCTGTTGAGAGAAGGGTTTAATACTCACATGAATGACTTCTCTGACCCCTCTCTCAAACTACCTATCTTCTCTGTCTTAATATGTGTACATCTTCATCTTTGAACGGAGATAAACTCACTTGGGCCGCTATCACATGTCCCTTTAAATCCAGATTAAATTTCAACATAAACCGTGTCCAAAAATCTTGTCCCCATGGCCACCGGGCTTTTTAAAAAACAACAACAACAAAAACGGTAAAGCCCCCTTTAGTGGGTTTTCCAATACCTACCAGAGAAGCTGGGGATTTTTTGCCTCACTTAAATAAACACATTTTTTAGAGCCAGAAGTCCGTGGGAGTGCATATATGATCCAGTGTTTATTATTATTATTTTTTCATAGTGCCGACAGGCTGTTCCTGGGGCTGGTCGGTGCTGTTTTTTTTTAATTTTTTTATTGTTATCCCCCAGTGCCAGTCAGCTGGCCTGCCAGCAGGTGGAGCATTTTTAAAATTATTTTTTATTTTTATTTTTGCTTAGCCCCTACCAGCCAGCCCTGGGTCTGTTTGGAGGTTTTTATTATTATTATTATTATTATTATTATTATTATTATTATTATTATTATTATTATTATTATTATTATTATTATTATTATTATTATTAATTATGCCCCCCAGCACCAGTCAGCTGGCCTGGATGGTCAGGTTATTTTTAAATTTATTTATATTTATATTTAAATTTATCCTTAGAGGCCAGCTGGTCGGCCATTTTGTTTTGTTTTATTTAATTTCCTCTGTGCCTGCTTGAAGCAGGTTAGGGCCGAGGGGAAAGAAGAGAAGCTTAGCAACTCCAAGGGACATGGGAACTCTGAACCCACATCTTCAATCAGGTAATCAAGTAAGGAAAAAAGCCAGAGTTTCTAATTTATTGCATCTTTCCCCTCATGTGATAGCATCCCTGGATGACTGAGAATCTTCACAGACTTACCATCTCCAGAGGCAATTAATTCCATTGGCTTCTATACTGCTCTAACCGTTAAGAAGTCCCCCCACCCGATATTCAGCCCCAAACCTGCTTCCTATAACTGGAGCCCATTATTACATTTCCTGCACTCTCAGATGACTGAGAACAGAGCCTGCCTCTCCTCTGTATTAGAAATGGGCACAAATCGGAAAAATGACGTTTTGTTTTTTCATTTTTCGTTGCGGGTCCATTTCGGTTCATTTTCGTTTTTTGTGAATTTTTTGAAAAAAATGCATTTTGTTTTTTCATTTTTCGTTTTTTGTTTTTACCCACTTTTTGCGCGACTTAAAGCATTTCCGCACACAGACATCCCCCAACGCCCCAGACCAGAGGGAAAACACTAAAAAAATGATGCTGGCAGAGACACAGTATAGACTAGGTATGCAGGGAGGCTGCAAAGGCGGCGGTGGGCGTTGCCCAGGGTGTAAGGCAGCCACAGAGTGACTGCACTGCGGGGCAGGGGAGGGTACTCACCGAGAGCTACGCACGCACACAGGGAGACTGCAAGAGAAATCTCTTCTTTCTCTCCCCTAAGAGCCAGGCTGCAGCCAGAAGGAACAGAGACACACACCTGCCTGGTTGGCCTAAAGTAAAGAGTCGCAGAGACAGCAATCCCACCCTAACTCCCACCGCAGACTGCAAGGAGGATGGGGGCTGCCAAAGCTTTTTATGCCCTCTGTGGCTGCCACACCTACCCCATCTGCAACCTGGGCATGCTATTGGTTGAAATTGTCCAATAATTTACATGATCCCATCACATGGCTTGCATCCATTTTACAGCTGAAATCCATTTTGTGTCAAAGGGAAAAGAAAAAATACATCACGATGGGAGAAAGACAAAAACAAACATTTTAAGGACCGCAACCCCCTGGTAGGTAATAATTTCAAATAATTATCACTGCATTTTTACGGATGTCCAGGGCGTTTTAATACCCAAGAAATCAATATTAGGCATCTGGGAGCCATTTTGGGTCAATGTCCCCTAACTCCCTTTAAAGGAAAAAAATACAGCAATCTGAGAAAAGACATAAATGCATGTTTTAAGGACCCCAACCCCCCCCAATAGGTGTTATCAGGCAGAATAAATAATTATCGCTGGGTTTTTACGGATATTCAGGACATTTTTTAACATTTAAAAACAGCTCATTTCATTGCGCGTCGCCATTAACGAAAATGAAACATAATGAACCTAATTTTCATGGTTATGTTATGTTCGTTCCAATTTCATCACAATTTTCGTTATTCATTTTGTTACATAACGAAACAAATAATGAATAACAGAATGAAAAATTGTTTCATTTCGTGCCCATCTCTACTCTGTATCACTGCCTTTCATGTATTTGGAAAATGCTATGATATTTCCCCTCCGACAGTCTTCTTTTCTCAAAGTAAAACATGCCCAGTTATTTTAATCTTCCCTCACAGGGCTTGACTTCCAGTCCCCTGATCACCTTTGTTGCCTTCAGTTTGAACACGTTCTTTGTTTGAATGATTGTTCATTCTTGTGTCTGGTTTACAGATTTTTTTAAAAAAAATTGAAGAAGACAAAGGCGAAATGTTGAACTTGCATTTATCCTCTGGGTAGCAAATTGAGTGGGGGGAGGGGTTCCCCTGGGAACAATATATCCCTCCCCACATCATCCAGGATGGGTTGTTTTATTTCTATTCTGATTCCAGACATTGTTGCTAACTTGACTGCTCTGCTCATCAACGACTATATGCAGATTTTATTTCATGCATTCAGTATCTGTTTTTCACTCTTTCAGTGGTGCATTTCTTCTCTCCCCTGCCCCAACCTCAATGTATTGTCCTAATTTGGCTAGTTTGGGTATTTCAGCCAGTCTGTCTCTATACTTAAATTATTTCTGCTTTGCGTTTCAACCAAGATTTGCCTTTAGATCCCTTTCCCCAAAAATATATGCCATTGTATCTGCTTTCCAAACCAAAGAGAAGCAAGGTGTGCTAGAACTCAAAATGTACAGAATAATAACCATAAAAACCCACCAGGGATCAAAATCATAAAACAGCTGCTATACTAAGAAGGGTTGATATACTAAGAAAGAGATGAGCCTTGTGGCGCAATGGTTAAATGCCTGTACTGCAGCTAAAAATGTGCTCACAACTTGGGGTTCAATCCCAGGTAGCAGGTTCATGGTTGAATCAGCTTTCCATCCTTCCGAGGTCGTTAAAATGAGTACCCAGCTTGCTGGGGCACGGGGGAATGAATAGCCTGCATAATTAAATTGTAAACTTCCCAGAGATTATTTGAAGCTTTGCTTTTGCTTTGTTTTGTTGTTAATAAATTGAAATGTTTTGTTTGTTTGTTTAATGGTAACACTGCAAAGACAACAGTGTTAGAGCAAAGAAAGGAGGATCTTCCATTTTGGGGGAACATAACCGAAAAGGCCTTGCCTCTGGTAGTTGCTGGGGTGTGTGGGAGAGGAAATGCTTGTATTTGGGACCTTGATTATGAAGATTGCAGATGACCAGGTGTATTCATTTTAGGAGCTGGCTACTGGTTGACGTGTAGACATTTCTCCCCCGTGGCGGTGATCTCCTCTCTCGACCGCCCTCTGCCGGGCCAGCTGTCATCCCCCGGCGGTGGAGATCCCTTGAGAGAGAGCCGCGGGCTCTGCTCCGCTTGCAGAGCTGAGGCCGCAGTCCTCTCCCGACTGCCCTCTGCCGCAGGCGGGTGACAGCTGGGGTGGCGGTCATCACCCCCGTGGCGGAGATCCCTTTAGAGAGAGCTCCGGTCCCACCTCCATGTGCAGAGGCAAGAACAGGGCTCTCTCTAGATAGTTCTCCCCCACCCAGCTGTCATCGCCAGCGGGTAAGAATGAACCAAACCGAACCGAACCAAATTTGTTTGTTTTGTTTTGTTTCATTCTTAAATCACTCTGGGGGACATTATTCGTTTCATTCCCTAATGAAACAAATAACAAATAATGAAACGAACTAAAAGTTCATTTTGTGCCCATCTCTATTGAGCAGTTTGGGAGATAGGATGACCAAGAATACCCTGTTTATAGGCTAAGCCAAGGGTGTCCAAACTTTTTGTAAGGAGGGCAAGATTTGTTGGCTGAGAATGTGGGGGGCTGGCTGCCCCCACTGTAAGCCCCACCCACTGACCCCTTGCAAGCCCCACCCACTGACCCCTCCTGAGTAAAACTCTGTTGAGCTGTTTACTTACTAGTTTATGGGGAACCAAAAAACCCTTCTAAAAACAATGTTTAAAAAATCAGAATTAACCATTCATATTTCTTCCTAACCATATTAAATATAAAATTGTGCATTGCATTGTTCAGTTTGTGACCTAGGACTTGATTGTTCTCAGTGCAGAGAAATTAATATGTATAATTTTATAAATGATTTGGAAAATATTCTTCCTTTTCTCCCTTCCTCCCTCCTCTCCTTCCTTCCTTCTTCCTCCTCTCCCTTCTTTTTCTCTTTCTTTCTTTCTTTCTTTCTCTCTCATTTTCCCTCCCTTTTTCTCCCCCTTTCTTTCTCTTTTCTCCTCCCTCCTCCTCTCCTTCCTTCCTTCCTCATTTTTTCTTTCTTTCTTCCTCCCTTCCTCCTCCTTTCTTCTTTCTTTTTCTTTCTTTCTTTTTCTTTTTCTTTCTCTCTCCCTCTCCCTCCCTCTCCCTCCCCCTTTCTTTCTTTCCTCTCCATCTCCTTCTTTCTTTCTTCCCTCCCTCCCCTCTCTTTCTTTGCTTCCTTTTCTCCCTTCCTCTTCCTCTTCCTTCCTTCCTTTCTTCCTCCCTCCTCTCCTTTCTTCTTTCCTTCCTCATTTTCTTTCTTTCTTCCCTCCCTCCTCTCCTTTCTTTCTTTCGCTTTCTTTCTCTCTCACTCTCCCTTCCCCATCTTTCTTTCCCTCCTCCCCCTCTCCTTTCTTTCTCTCTCTCTCTCCCTCCTCTCCTTCCTTCCTTCCTTACTCTCCCTCCCTCCCTCCCTCCCCCCTCTTTCTCCTCTCTCTGCTCAGTCCTTCCTGTCCACACTTTCTCAAGCTAACTCTCAAAACAAGGAGCTCAGACGCTGGTGGCAGAAAGCAGAGGGGCAGCATCCCCTCCCACTGGAAGGACACTCGGGAACTTTGCTGCCTTCCAGACACCTTTCATCGGAGCCTGGGAGAACGATCGGGTCCTGCTGCCTCCCTGCCCAAGCCGAGGGGGACGGGGGAGAGAGGTCAGGATGGGGCAAGACCACCACCACCACCACCGGGGATTGCAAAGCTTTGGCAGATCAATAGACAGGGATATCAGAAGGGAGAAAAAAGCAAGCAGGAAACACATTTCAGGTGAGAGGAGGGAAGGAATGGGGAACGGAGGTGGGCGGACCCAAATGCAGGCAACACAGGCGGCAGCTGAGGAGGAGCGCCTGCTTGTCCCCTAAGCTCCGGGGCAGCAGCGTGCCTGCTCACCCAACCCACCCACCCAGCTCCACGACGCTGGTGGCACCAGAGGAGGAGGAGTGCCCGCTCCCCCCCCAAGCTCCACGGTGCTGGTGGCGGCGGCCCACCTGCACCCCCTCCCATCCCCCCAAGTTCTGAAGCGGCGGCGGCGGCCCGCCTCAACCCCCGCCCACTTACCTCCAAGTTCCGAAGCAGCAGCCCCGAAGTTCTGAAGCGGCGGCGGCGGCCTGCCGGCACCCCCGCCCACCCACCCAAGTTCCGAAGCGGTGGTGGGGAGGGAGGGAGGGGCCAGCCAGCCAACTGCGGGCCAATGAAAATGGCCTGGCGGGCTGGATTTGCCACGTGGGCCAGACTTTGGGCAGGCCTGGGCTAAGCCAAGAAATCTCCTTTGTCACCTTGGGGCCTTCTTGCGCATGTGGGAATGAGGAACCTTTATGCTACCTGCTCAGGCCTCTGGGGTCATGTCCTTTTCCCAAAGGGAGTTATTCCTTTTTTTAAAAAAAAATGCAACTGACTTTCATTATTCATGATCACTTCAGTTGTTACTGGTTACAGTGTTTATAAAGTAACTGAATGGCAAGTATTATATTACTTATACACACTAACAAAAGCCCATCAATATACTTTTTACTGGCAGGTTCCTTCTACTGAAGATGTCAGTGTAGGGACTTACTGCCACATGCCAGTAGTATGACATAGCATGCCACAGCAAGGGAATGTTGACTTAACCTGTGAAAAACTCTCACTGAAATTTGCACCAGTGGACTTACTTCAGCATGATTTTTGAATTGGATTCTGGTCACTATGTCATTCTTTTTTTAATGTTTCTCTTTGTTGTTGCTTTTTTGCTATGCTTTTTTAAAATGATCGATAAGAGGAAAGCATAAAACCTGAACAATTCTTCTTAAAGTGCCTCTAAAAATGGTTTTAAAGTAGCCATTTCAAAAGCAACTTCAAAAAAAAGGAAAATGCTACTTGTTGCACAAATGAAGTCATGCTGTTGCTATTCCTTACATTGCTTTTTAGATGGGCCTTCATTACAATCTCACTGCCAAAAAGGGGAAGAGCTGTAGGTTATGACATTCGTTTATGGGCAACAATCCTGTTGCACAGCTCCCTGTATGTAACAATGATCATGTCATTGGCAACATGCCTCTCCAGAGGGCCGAATGTGAGACTGGACATGGGAACCTCTTCGTGAAAAGCATGTGCTCTACAATGTAGGTGAACCTGTGTCCCAGAGATGGGCATGAAATGCCAAAATGATGTTTCATTTTGTTATTTGTTACTCCGCCCCATTTCATTTCATTTAATACAAAATGAATTTTTATTAAAAAATGTTTTGCATTTCCTTTGTTTTGTTTTGTTTCTTTTTAATTTTTACTTTTCATTTTTCTTAGAGGGGGCTGTTCATTATTCATTTTGTTACGTAACAAAATGAATAACGAATAACAAAATGACTTTTACATGTGGTCCCTTTTACATTTTAAATTATACCCTTTGGCTTTGCTCTGGCCAATGGCCAATGCCATGATGCCATTGATTCAAGTAAACCCCCCTACACACTAGCTTTTCCTGCAAAACCATCTCATCTCCATATCCATGGGGCTTGTGTAGCCAACACTTCCCATGCCTTTGTGTGCCCGTTGCTGTGCCCTGTTTCCAAACTTTTGTTTTTAAATGACAACAAAGTTGAGTCGTGCAAGTTGGGCAAACAAGCCGGCAATTATGGAGAACAAGTTGATCTCCTTGACTTGTTTTGTATCTCGGTAGATTAATAACACTCTCTTATGAATTATGGTGCAGCATATGCTCCTGCTGACCCAGCAATATAATTCACTTACTGTGCATGCCTGACAGCCTGTTCATAATAGCTCCTAGTACTATTAACACATCACGGTGAGAAGAGACACGTTAATGTGTTTTTAATGTGTTGTTACTATATGGGTCTCTTCCATACCTTAGATACACTGCTCTCCAAGAGAGGTGGGGGCAGCTAAAGGAAAATATATTTTTAGTATAACAAGGGGGAAAATCCACCTTGTTTTCTTCAGAAGTTCCCAGTCACCTGGTATGCTTTTGAAAAACTACAGGAAATCAGGAGGTGGCTAAAGAAAAATAGCACCCCAACATTCTACCAAATAATGTGTTTTAGCCTTATAAGAAACATGCAAAATATATTGGGTTGTTCATCACCAACTCATGGGCACCCATTTATCTATTGGGGGATCTCAGCAGTAACATCATCCTTGGGGTTTGGTTTGGTTTGGTTTTGGTTTTTTATCTAGAAAGGAAAACAAAAGGAGAAGGAATGGATGGATGGATGGATGGATGGATGGATGGATGGATGGATGGATGGATGGATGGATGGATGGATGGATGGATGGATGGGGGTGGGGTGGATGGCTGGCCGGCTAACTGGCTGGCTGGCTGTCTGGAATGGATGGATGGATGGACGGACGGACGGATGGACAGACAGATGGACAGATGGATGGATGGATGGATGGATGGATGGATGGATGGATGGATGATGGGAGTCCTTGAATTTTAAAGCTGGGGAATATAGGAATCAGTCATAAAGGCAGAAGAGGCTAAATTCAGCAGCTTGAACAGTTCCTCTAACAAAATCTGGGTCAGAATCAATAATCCTGGCTTCATATCAGGACAGATGACTTCTGACTCCATCCCAGCCAGTGTTTACTATCAGCAGGTTCCCAGCTTCCAGATAGGAGGTTCTGGCCTCTATCTCGCTATCTATCTGCCTGCCTGCCTGCCTGCCTGCCTTGGAAGTGTTGAGGCTTAAGGCTAAGACTGAGGATGGGAATTACCCTGAGATATGATTCTAACAAGTGCTTGGAATTAATTTGTTATGTCATTTCTTGCCCATTGCCTGTTATAGCAATCAACTACAATCACACAGATCATTATTTTAATTGCTCTACAGTAGAAAGGTTGAAGGCAAAAGGAAAAGGGTATGGCAAAGAATGAAATGGTTGGACAGTGTCATTGATGCAACCAATATGGATTTGACCAATCTCCGGGAAGGAGTGGAAGACAGGCGGGCCTGGAGTGCAGTGGTCCATGGGTCACGAAGAGTCGGACATGACTTAATGACTGAACAACTACAACAACAAGAACCCTGGTAACTGTGGGACCAGTATCCACTGATTTACTTATTCATGGTTTCAAAATGTTAAAAAAACACTGAAAGAAAACTCCTAGAAATATGTATTTATAAAGATAAAGTTACCAGAACTGGCTACTAGAGGGGAAGAGAGAACATATTATTTATCGAGTTCAGTATTAAAACAGTGTTTGCTATAATTCAGATTTCTCTTTCTTTTTGCATCTGCAAAGGAGAAACTGCTCCCTCAGATATGGGCCCCCTGCTGTTGATTGATTGATTGATTGATTGATTGATTGATTGATTGATGGGTTTATATACCACCAAGTTAAATTCAGAGAACAGCTCCAGGCAGTGAACAAAGAAACTCAACACAACAAAATCAAAATTACATTTTACATATATTAAGTAAACATGATAAAAACATAGGGCAAACAAATCATAATAGGGAGTCAGGTCGGTGTGGTGAGTAACATGCAGCACTGCCAAAAGCTTCATAGTAGAACCAGGTCTTAAAAAAACTTTTAAACATTACCACCGATAGAGCTAAATGGATGTCAACTGGCAATTTGTTCCAAAGAGCATGGTCAGCCACTGAGATAGCCCAGTTTCTTATAACAGTTTTTTGGGATTCCCTGTTTATTTATTTATTTACTTGATTTTTATACCACATCATCTGACCAATGGTCACTCTGGACAGTATAAAAATCCCCTAGTGGTGGCCACCCTAAGTGCCAACGCAAAAGAAAATCTAGTTGGATGGGCATTTATTAATTTAAGGCAGGCATGTCCAAACTTAAGCCCTCCAGATGTTTTGGACCACAACTCCCACAGTCCTTTGTCATTGGAAATACAGGCTTGGAATTCTGGGAGTTGTGGTCCGAAAAATCAGGAGGACTGAAGTTTGGACATGCCTGATCTAAGGTATAGACGCTCTGTCATATATTCAGTATTGTGTTGGGAAACTATAATCAGCCTTTCACCATATTTTAATTTGGGGCTCTTGTGGGCTTTGTGTGTGTGGAGGGGGTGGTGGGTGGTGGGTGGGTTTGTGAGATTTTCAAATTTCAGAAAACTGCCCTCAAAATAACTTTGTGCTGTGGTGACAAGTGGTCAACTGTCAAAGGAAGGAGTCAGTTTCTGTGATTTTTACCCAGCTTGGAGTATTTTTGCGGTGGGAAGTGAGCACAAGACAGTGACCTGTAGATCATCTTCATTGCTTTCAAAATTATGGTCAACCCTCTGCCCTTTACTATGTTAAGTGCAGCAATAGAGAGCCATTTCCATATGAATAGTGGATACTAGAGATGGGCACGAATAAAAAAATGGCGTTTTGTTTGTCATTTGTCGTTTAGGGGGTCCGTTTTGGTTTGTTTCTGTTTTTTTGCGAATTTTTGCAAAAAAATCATTTTCATTTTTGTTCGTTTCATTACCATTTTGTTACCATTTATTTTAATTTTTGTGATTTTTTTAGCATTTAAAGCAGTTCAATGTATTGCCGTAACGAAAACGAAACGGACGACAAAATTTCTGGTGTTTCTGTTCGTTTCGTTTCATTTTAGAGACAAAATTCATTTGTCGTTTCATTACGTAACGAAATGAAAAAACAAAAACGGAAACGAAAAATTGTTCATTCTTACCCATCTCTAGTGGATACAGAAGCTGAGTATCCCACATTCATAAACCGGAGGTCTTGCGAAGAACTGAGTATTCAGGAAATGATTATCTGTGATGAATGATGATCTGAATTTACCAGAACAGCAACATGTTAGAAACTGAACATCTCTTTGATCCTGTTCCATATTATTATGCACAGTGTGGTAAAGTGCATGCAGTAGGATCATGGGGAACAAAGAGTAGATACAGTATATGCAATATTGAAGTTTTTACAACCTTGCATGCTGCCTGTGGTTTGAGTGATTGGGAGGGGCTTTTATGGTCTGGTCTTATTCCTCCTCCTCCTCCTCCTCCTCCTCCTCCTCCTCTTTTATCTTCATGAACAGATAGTGTCCCTGGGGGTTTTCTCGCTCAGATGCAAGAATGACTTGGCTGGCCTTGAGATCAGTTCACTTTAGAAATTAGATTTAGAAGTGGCTAGTCTTCTGCTAATAATAGCCATGTGCCACCAGGTCAAATCTGATTTATGGTGACCAATCATTTTCAGTGCTTTGCTCAGAAGTGATTGGGCTTTTGACTTCCCCACTGTGACTCCTTGAGGCAGAGCCACCCTGTGTGGCCTTGGGCAAGCTGCACAGTCCCAGGGCATCCCCAGAACAAGGGCATGGTGAACTGCTTCTGGGCAAAAATGCAAAACAAAATGCTAATAGGCAATACCTTTATAGGCCACTAATAAAAATAAAAAAGAACATTGCAAGCTTTCGAGTCCAACACACTCTTCTTCAAAGCAAGTCCCAAAAGTTCAAACATGCCAAAATATGTGATTTGCCAGGAGGTTATTCTTAAAGTTCTTGGCTAGATAATATATGCCAGGCAAGGAGTCTTCTTAGAGGCAGGGGGGAAAATGTTTGGCTCTGAAAATACACTCGACATGATGGTACATGATGAAGCTGGCTGGGTAGCTCAGTGGTTTAGGTTTCTTTCACCAGAGCCAGGGATTAGCAGAATGATCCCTCCCGTTGCTTCCAGGGAAGAAGAACCAGAAGAACCTCGTGGTGCAGTGGTTAAATACCTGTACTGCAAGTAAAACTGTGCTCACGACCTGGGTTCAATCCCCGGTAGCAGGCTCAAGGTTCACTCAGCCTTCCATCCTTCCGAGGTTGGTAAAATGAGTACCCAGCTTGCTGGGGGGGGGCAATGTGTAGCCTGCACTCTGTAATTAAAATTGTAAACCGCCCAGAGACTACTTGTAGTAGTATGGGGCGGTATATAAGCGGAACACTTTGCTTTTGCTTTTTGGGTGACCTCCTCTGAGACTTCTCTAACCTGGAAAACCCGAGAAATGGTTGCCATAAGTCAGAATTGACTTCAGGGCACACAATTGTTATTTATATTCTTTTGCTCTGTCTTGGGCAATCCAAATATCTTGGTATGACCCGGAATGCCTCCTATATCCTGTTACATACTAATAGTATGCATTGATGCTGCACTATTGACCTTGATCATGTCCTATAGATCAGGGCTCTCCAACTTTGAACAGCCCGTGGGCTACTTTAAACTGCCTGCAGGCTAGTTTCAGAAGTGTGTGTGCGTGTACCCCTCCCTGGTGCTCCAGATTTTTTTTGGGGGGGCTTCTGTGGGTGCCTTTGTTCAGGCAGCAAGAGAGAGCAGCCTGCCCGGGCCACTTTGGGGCACCAGAAAGTGCCATGGCAGACACCGAGTGCCCCACACCATGGACTGGAGGGGGCTGCCTCTGCCACTGTCTCTTTGCCATCCTGCACAGCCCCATCCAGGGCATGGTGTGGCTGAGGCACCAAGGGAAAGCCCTTCCCACCATTGGGGAGACCCAGGAAGTGCATCTTGTCCCCTCACAGGTATCTCCTGGAAAGCGGAGATGCCCAGCTGCCCGGGTGTGGGAGAGGGGGCAATGACCACTTCCCTCCCCCTCCTGTCCCTTCACTTCCTCTGGGTGGGGGCTCAGGCTCCAACTCAATGACGGTCAGGAGCAGGGAAGCAGGAGCAGCAGCCCGGCCAGAGCTCTCCTGTGCCCACCGCCCCGAGCGCCCATCATCCCCCCCTCTGCCACTCTAGCTCTGCAGCCGGCTTCCCTCATCTGCCTCCTCCCTCACTTGCTCTGCTGGCCCTCCTCCTCCTCCTCCTGCTGCTGCTGCTGCTGTCATTGCTGCTGCCACTGGTGGTGGAGGGTGGAGACTCCTTTCGGAGCAGTGGAATGAGTCGGTGGCAAAAAAATCCCCCCCAAAAAAACACGCCACGGCTTGCAGCAGATTGGGAGGCTGGTGGGGAATTCACAGGCTACTTCAAATGGCCCTGCAGGCTACTGGTCACCCGCAGCTGATGCATAATGCAGGCCTGCTATAGATGAACTCATCTCCTGGTCACACACACTTAAGACTTGAAAAAGAGAATGCGGCTCTTTGCTTCTCACATAACTTCAGAAAATTATATTGGAAGGATCCTACACAGCTGCATAAAAAGTATATATATGCTCATTATTTCTTTTTAAATAACATGTTTCAGAATATTTTTACAGCACTGTTCACCGTGTTCCTCCGCAACAGATTGTGGAGGCAACTGGGTTTTAGCTCCCTCCTGCCAAGCGAAGCCTTCTGCTTGTTGCTATTCCAACTCTTTACATTTCCTCTTAAGTTAATATTGGTTTCTGTTGCCTTTTCTGTGTTTAGACTGAAGGAAAATAGATCTTTACGATAGCCTTTCCAAATGTTTCTTAAATATTTCTCCCTCCTTGGTTTCTTTTTTTCATTTTCAGATGGGTTCCCATATGCTAAGGGGAGGCATAAAAACCAGTCCAGCAGTTGCTCCAGGCACTTCATTAGTCCTTCAGAAAAAGTTAAAGGGTTGTGTTGATGGAAGAAGTCCCTGGCATGTTGCCGCCTGGTAGCAACATCTGCTAAGAGTGGGTGTGCTAGGAACAGGCAACCCACAAAACTGATGCCTTGCCAGACTTGTCTAGAATAGATGAAGAGAGTTCAAGCAATACGAACTGAGATTATGATATGGTTTTTATTCATGACGAGGGGTGGATCTTACAGCCAGTTCTGCTGTGACTGGAAGACCAAATTATCCCAGCCTGGATTGGGCTAGATTGGGTTAATCAGGGTGATGTTGAAGTGTATTGGGTCGTTTCAGACGATCATTGCATCCACACGCAAGGTTCAATCACACTGCAACTCAAGTGACACTGTTTTGCCCTTTTCCCCTTCTGTAGGGAAAGGGAAAGGGAAAGATTGAAACATATATAAAAGCCTCATTCTTTCACACACTCCTTCCTGTCTTTTACTCCATACTTTCTTAAACTTCTTCACAATTTTGGGAAACTGAAAACTTCCTCCTGGTCCCCCCTGGCAGAGCAGAGAGAGGAAGCTTTCAATTATTTTTCCTAAGGGAATTTGAAAACTTCCTTCTGGCCCCCTGTGGCAGAGCAGAGAGAGGAAGCTTTCAATTATTTTTCCTAAGTGGCACATCCACATCAGTGATGCCAGAATGGATTTTAAAACCAAACCACTTGCTTCCCCTCTCTCTTCCTTGATGAAGGAGTGGGAGGAAGCTTTCAGTTTTCCAAGCAAAGTGTCTTATGGAAAGTAACACCTTAAGCCATATCTTTTGGCTTGATCCCAACAATTGCACATGTTGGAACAAAACTAAAATAGAATAATTTTATCCATACCAAATGTTCTTAGATGAAATCCAGCTTCTAGACTTCCATGAGCCATGAAACCCACTGGATGACCTTCAGCTAGTCACATTCTCTCAATGTGTCCTACACCCCAGTGCTGTTGTGAAGTACAAGTGCAGGAAGAGGAGAACCATGAGTGGCATTCTAAGGTCTTTTGATGGAATGTAGAATATACTTTTTTGCAATAAAATAAAATACTTTGCAATCTTGCATGCTGTCCATAGTTTGTGTGACTTTGAGGGACTTTTTCAGGTTGAGGAGATTTTCTATCCAGCGCTTACCAATTGTTCTTTCTAGACTTTGAATCATCTAGCCAGCATTTGTGATTCTGAAGAAAAAAATTAAATAGGCAACTGGAGAATCTCCTAGGACAGGAGAAGAAATCAGCTGGCCAGTGGCATCATTGATTCCATATTTTACTCTGACCTTTACATGCATTCTTCAAAGTGCTGAGCTCTATCTCACAACCAAGTGCAGACTGGAACACGGAATGGCTCCAACAACCAGTGAAATGGGAGTAATCAGTCATCTCTGGGGCGGGCATTTCAGAAATTATCGGGCAGAACCTCTGAGTCTTCTCCTCCCCCCATTATCAGCTTGAGCTAAAAGCCTCTCCAAATCCCCAGCATCTCCTCCAAAGTTGGGGGAGATGCTCCTTTTGAGTTTTCTCCACTAAGGACAGGGACAAATTCCTTGAAATTTTGCTGAAAGAGATTGTCCATCAAAATAGGCAGCAGAAGCAGCCATTAAACAGTGGAACAGCTTCCCTCCTGATGCTATGGGTGTCCCATCACTGGAGGTTGTCAAGAAAACACAATGGACAGCCATCTGTTCAGGATGATATGAGGTCCCTTGCCTTAGGCAGGGGGTTGGACTAGAAGACCTACAAGGTCCCTGCCAACTTTACAAAAGGTAGGTATATTGTCTATTCTTTAGTCACCCCCACCCCCCAAGGCAACTCCTAATTAGAGATGTAAAATTTCCAGAAATTTTCTTCCAGTGCTTTGAGGCCTAGTGAAGAGGACAGAACAGAACCAAACACACCCACCCACATGCAAAAACAAAATTCAAACATTTTTATTTTTCTTGTGACAATAGCAGCATGCCTCAATGAAGAAATGCATCTTGTTATTTCATTGGAGAGTTCAGTTTGTAACATAGGACTTGCTTGTCCTCAGTGCACAGAAATCAGAAAAATCTGATACTGTGCATATTTTTTTAGAAATGATTTGGAAAATAGTAGAACACCCTGTGTTAAAATATTTTATTCATAGTGTTCAAACATTCCATAATCATTTTTTTCTTTTTTCAGTTTTTCCATTTTTTCAGAAAAAAACCTCAAAAAGCTTCAGGAAAAACCCCAGAAAAAACATGTCCCCCCCATTTTTCCCGTTCCCCCCCCCCAGGCCTTCACATCTCTACTTCTAATATTCTCCACTGTTGCAAGCCATAGTGGGGATTAGAGATGGGCATGAAATGAACTTTTTTTCATTTCCGTTATTCATTATTCGTTCCATTACGTAACAAAACGACTAACGAAAATTGTGATGAAAATGGAACGAAACAAACAGAACCACAAAAAACTGTGGGTTTGTTACGTTTCATTTTTGTTAATGGCAGCGCGCAATGAAATGAGCTGTTTTAAATGTTAAAAAACGCCCTGGACATCCATAACAACACAGCAACAATTATTTATACTGTCTGATAATACCTACCGGGGGGGGGGAGGGTCCTTAAAATGTGCATTTTATGTCTTATGTATTTTTTTCCTTTAAGGGGAGTTAGGGGAAATTGACCCAAAATGGCTCCCAGATGCCTAATATTGATTTCTTGGGTATTAAAATACCCTGGACATCTGTAAAAACGCAGCAATAATGTGATAATTATTTGAAATTATTACCTACCAGGGGGTTGGGGTCTTTAAAATGTTTGTTTTTGTCTTCTCCCATCGCGATATATTTTTCATTTCCCTTTAAGGATGACAAAATGGATGTCGCCAGCCACAAAATGGAGGCAAGCCATGTGATGGGATCATGTTCAACCAAGACCACGCCAAGGTTGCAGACTGGGCAGGTCTGGCAGCCACAGAGGGCATAAAAAGCTCTGGCAGCCCCCGTCCTCCTTGCAGTCTCCGGTGGGAGTTAGGGTGGGGTTGCTGTCTCTGCGACTCTAGCTTCAGTCCTGCAGCCTCCCTGTGTGCGTGCATGCGTACCTCTCGGTGAGTACCCTCCCCTGCCCCGCAGTGCAGTCACTCTGCGGCTGCCTTGCACCATGGGCGACGCTCATTGCTGCCTTTGCAGCCTCCCTGCGTACCTAGTCTATACTGTGTCTCTGCCAGCATCCATTTTTTTTAGTGTTTTCCCTCTGGTCTGGGGCGTTGGGGGATACCCGCACGTGGAAATGCTTTAAAAATCAAGCAAAAAGCAGGTAGAAACAAAAAACAAAAAAACAAAAAACAAAAATGAATTTTTTCCAAAAATTCAGAAAAAATGGAAACGAACCGAAACAGACCTCTCAATGAAAAACAAAAAAACGAAACACCATTTTTTTATTCGTGCCCATCTCTAGTGGGTATCATTGGATGCTTTCCATTTATTTAGTTTTTATTTCTAAAGATATCCTCAACAGGAATTGCAGTATATCATATTTTAGCATCATTTTTAGGGCATTGCATGGAGAAAGAGATGTTTGCCCCTTAGGAATAGCTATGGGCACAAATAAAAGGGTGGAAATGTAAATGCTTAGATGAAATGTAATGCACTTGGCACAGAATCTGACAGATGTAGGCATTACCTTTTTATATGTCTTGATATGTTTTAAGGTACACTAAGCTGCTGCAGGGCATGCTGCATGTTAAGTTTTTCTATATATCTTGGAAAACACCAATGGCAGGCATAGGAACAACAAAGCCGTAAATATTGTGGTTCTGTAATCACAGTATTAGTTATCTCATTTTGTTTTCCTTTGTACACTATATTTGGGTAAGGTAAGGGCATCATCAACACCACTCAGGGGTGAGATGTAAGCCTTACATTTCCAGACAGTGTTAAAAAAAAAACCCCATGCCTACAGCAAAGCGTGTTAAGCTAAAACTTCACATTGTCCCCGAAGGAAGATTCTCCCTAAAGCCAATTGCCTTGCTGCAGTAGCATGAGCAAGACATTCACAGAATCATTTCTGTAGTATTGATATATCTCAGATATACAGTAGGACCCCCATATCCACTGATTCAGTTATCCACAGTTGGTAGAGGAAAAATTCAGCAGCCACAAACAAGCTGTCACAAACAGCAGCTGTAAAGCAAGCCACTATCGTAAAACAGCAGCCATAAAGCAAGCTACTGTGACAAAACAGCAGTGGGGTGGTGGTGTTCTCTCTTATCCACGTTTTTTGTTATTTACAGGAAGGCCTTTAACCAATCCCCAGTGGATATCGGGTTTCTCCTATATAGGGCTATGTACCAGATTTTCAGTCAGAAGGTGGTCAATAGAGATGGGTGTTTTGTTTCGGAAGTAGTCCATTTCCGATGAAACACAGGAGCCCAGCTGTCATTCGGAACTGGACCAACCCTCCAGAACAAAATCAGCCAATCCCTTACCTTGATCTGGAGGTCATGCAGGCTAAACTCCAACAATGAAGAAGTCTCCAGCATCATATTTCATTTCCCTTGGTGCTGGCCAATCAGACAGGGAGGGAGGATGATGTATCTCCCTGCACAGCTCCTGATTGGCCAGCACCAGGGAGAAGGAAAAATGATGTCAGATGCTTCTTCCTCATTGGAGTTTAGCCCTGAGCGACCCCAGAGCAAGGTAAGGGATTGGCTGTTTTCATGAGGGAGGGTTGGTCCAGTTCTGAATGCCACCAGGGCTCCCACACCCATGTCCAGTGGTCAGGTGTTATGACACTCCTCTGAAGCTGCCATGTGTACACCATCAACCTGCAAATAAAACCTTTTATCACCTAATGACCAAACCAAGGCCATCTACTTTGCAGTTTCTGGTGCCGTGGAAACCTTGAGGTAGAGTTAACCAATGGGCAAACATGGATTCTACCCCCTCCCCCATGGGGGCGGGGTCAGAATAGTAGAAAGAACAAATACTATTTGTACTAAAGCAACAGTACAAATACTAGCTTGTCATTTTGGTGACCCTGCCAGCATGGCTGGGCAGCATGCCCTGCTTGCCATCCCATTCCCCTGGTTGAGGCCATGAATGTGACAAATGGGCCCCAAAGACAGGCCCTTCCAGCCATCATTTTGCATCAATTACTGACTTTTGATTTTAGTTATTTACTTGTCAAAGTCCTATTACATATGGTGTATTGTTGTCAATCGCCCAGAGTAACCTTGTAGCTAGATAGGCAGCAAAAATGTACTAAATGAATGAATGAATGAATGAATGAATGAATGAATGAATGAATGAATGAATATTACCTCTTAAGGAAACTCTGTTTCTGATTATGAATCTGTAGGAAACTAACTGGCAAGACAGGCTCAGCACCAAGGACCATAACTGGTGCCTGTAGTTCGTGTGACTGGGAGGAACTTTTCTAGGTTGAGTGATTTTCTTTTTATCCAGCACTAACCAATCGTTAATTCTGCCCTTTGGTTTTGAAGAGAGACCCACCTCCCTGCTGAGTAACATACGCACGCACACTTTTATGGTACACTTGAAAGAGTTGTTTGTTTGTTGCATGTCTGTTGATGTAAGTACAGTGATGCAGAGAGCAGCCTACACAAGTCTGTAATTGGAAGCAACTGTAAGTAAAGAAATGCTTTATATTCTTTTTCCTAGAAATGTCTCTGAGTCCGTTATTGAGACTTTAAATGCTAGTCAATGAGAAAGGGGTGGACTCGAGGGAACTTGTAGCTGTTCTCCTCTGTAGATGGAACTCTGTGCTGCTACTGTATGACAGAAAA
Source organism: Phrynocephalus forsythii (assembly GCA_029282475.1). NCBI lineage: Eukaryota > Metazoa > Chordata > Lepidosauria > Squamata > Agamidae > Phrynocephalus > Phrynocephalus forsythii. The sequence continues at coordinate 130,926,057 of JAPFRF010000002.1, read as the reverse complement.
AGGATTTAACAGAAATTCAAAATGGCTTCCTGAATCTCCTGCCCGAGAAAGAAATACCATCCTGATTTTTACACTCTTATTGTTTTCACATGTGAGTCCGTGTATAAAAGGATAAAGGAATAGCCATGCTTACAAAGTTATATCTGCCACCATGTCATTTATCTTGACTCTAAAGTAAGTACTTGATTCTCTCTTTGAAGTGTGTGTGTGTGTGTGTGTGTGTGTTTATACCCTGAAACATATATGATTATATATATATAATCTTGTTTCAGGCTGTTATCTTTGGTTGTTACAGAGAGATTGTGATTTCTTCTGCTCTCTAATATTTCAAAGTGCACTGAACCATTGTGTTACTCAAAAGGAGCTTAGCGTGAATCTACATGTATTAGCTTTGTAAAGATAACAACCACTAAAGGTTTATCGCTTCTTACATCTTTGGACTGTTGCTTATAATAATGCGATTGTTCTTTCTTCTTCTTCTTTTTCTTTTTTTTAATTTTATTTTTTGGCAATGCCTCCTATTTTCATTAACTGTTGTTCACATAAAACAGACATTGGTGTTTTAGTATTCTCAAACGGCACCCCATAAATTTATAAGAACACTTCAAATGGCTTTGACCTTTTCCAATACAGTGAGATTTGGTTGACTGCACCTTCTGTTTATAGCGGTGGTTCTGGACTGCATAGGAAGAATGGAGAAACCACCAGCTAATAAGACTTTCTTCCTTGTGAAGAAGGCCCAGTGACAGCGTTGTCCTGTATTTCACACAGCCTACAGCGGTTCACATTAGCTCCTCACTTAATCATTCGGATGACAAAAGGTATAATGAGATTAGAGACGTAAAAAAAATTGATAAGAAGAAATGCAATAATCTCTCCTAATGATAAAAATTGTGCCAAGGCCTTGGAATCAATGTGACTTCAGCTCAATCTCATTATGAGCCTAAATTGGTAACCTCGTTTCCCTCTTGAAAGAATGGTTACATTTATTGTTGATCTAATCTATATTTGGAATAGTACTTAAAAACAGAGACATCTACATTCTGCAACCCTCATCTTTAGCAGAGTGAACAAAGAATAAAGAACATCTCAAAAGAGAAAGATTTGGATTTATTTTGATAGCACAACACAGTAGGTGGTAGCCAATTTCTCATGCAATCTCGAACTATAGGAATTCTGCCAAGGTTGTGCTATTACGAGATAGGGATAGACATCAATGCTGGGCAGCTCAATGGTTTAGGTTTCTGACTATGAAGCCAACTGTTGGGAGTTCAATTCCCCACTGTGTCTCCTTGCCAGAGACTGGACTCAATGGTCCATTAAGCCCCTCCCAGCTCTTCAGTTCTAAAAACATAAGATTATATAGTCCAGATATTGAGGACTACAGCTCCCATGACACCTTAACTTTGTCTGCTTTGGCTTGAGGGCAAAGGTGCTTTTTACTGTGCAGTGATACCTTGGTTTGCAAGCATTATTCATTCTGGAAACATGCTTGTAAGCCAAAACTCTCTTATATCAAAGCAAATTTCCCCATAAGAAATCATAGAAACACAGATGATTCCTTCTGGGCTCCCATAAACCACATAATGTACACACAAAGTGCCAGAACTCACAAAAGAAGTTGGCTAGAAGTCCACGTTCACACCATGGTTTAGGTACCTAGCTGTGCTTGGGACTAACAACTGGATGTTACTCTGTGTTTTAATGTGACAATAATAATGTGCAATCTGTAGCCCTACACACACTTGACAAGCAGCCCCATGAATGGAAATGGTTTGAAAAAATAAGAAAGAATGTTGAAAACAAATTAAATAAAAATAAAACTATAAAGAAAAATAAAGCCCTAACCTGCACTCCCCTTTGAAAACATTCCTGATTGGTGCAAGGGACATATCCCTTCATCTCTCCTCCCTCTGCTTTGGAAGCTGTCTGAGACAGTGCCAGACAATCGCCCACAATCTAGCAGGGGGAGGGAGGGGGAGGGAGGGAGAGAGAGACACAATTGACTCACTTGTTATCATGTGACCCACTCCCGTGCTTGTATATCAAGACACTGCTTGTTGATTAAGGCGAAATTTAGAAGAAATGTTTGCTTGTCTTGCAAAACACTCTTAAACCAAGTTATTCTGAAACTAAGGTATTACTGTAGTTGATTTGTTCCCATGTAGTTCACATATTCTCTGCTGCTCCTATTCTATCCATCATAGCTTATTCAGGGATATCCAGTGTGAATATGGACAATGTGCAAATTTGTGCACACACGTGCACACACATACACATAATTTTAATTGTATGGTGTCTTTTTCATGTTAACATATTTAACCCTCTGTGTGTAATTCCAGATATCTGGAACTACACACACAGGGTTAAACATGTTAACATGAAAAAGACACCATACAATTAAAATTTGGGGAAAATGAAACAGAAAGCATCAATGCATTAACGCAGAAGCTGCTGAGCTTCTTCCAAAGCAGAAGGAAAGTGCCCTCCAATCTTTATGTGTGTTTTGTGGACTATGAAGTACCTAATTATATGTGACTGTAACCACTTTATTAGCGATCACATTTTCTCTTTTATTATTACTGTGGGCTGAGGCAGGACTGTCATTGCCGTCACAGCACAGCATGCTGAGGTAACAATGAAGCCTTGCATTCCCAGACCCCATAAAAATGATGGCCACAGAAAATGGTGTTAGAGGATGAAGCAGCCCCGAAGAGGCAAGCTTTTGGTTCCTTCCTCAGCTTTGGTAGGTAGATTTCACTCTGCCTTTTCTAAAAAGGAAGGGAAATAAAGAGAATAATTTTGGATCTCTCTGCTGCACAACACCTTTTGCGTCAAGACCCGGTCAATGTCTGAGGCAGAGAGGAAGTCACCCAATCCTGGTGGCCTCCGATGAATGTCATTCACCCAGGGAAATTTCTAGCACTGAGGCAATAGAGGACTTGGGAATTGTTGTTTCCCTGATAAGCCCTGTAAAAGAAACCTGGCAGGAAAGTGCTCAGTCTCCACATCTCACAACCTTCTTTAGGCATATGAAGTAAATAATGGACACAGAATTTCAGGGAAAGATAAATGCAACTGTAGGCCATTCTCCAAGTGACATGTCGCTGCAATATTCAAAGCATTTGCATTCCTCAAAGTGCAGTTACCAAGACTACCCAGCAGGCACCTCTTCAACCCCCTCTTCATAGCAGACAGGATGCCTTTTCTTCTCTCGGCACCAGCTCAGCAACTATTTCCCCTCCTTTGAAGGCTTTGTCCCCCATTGATCCCTGGGGGTGAGACAAGAGTGTCAGCACTGTCACTGCAAAGCATGGGAAAGTGGCATTCAACCCATTTCCAGATACAGTAAAAATAATGCCCATACCAACTGATGTCAGGAGAAAGCCTCTTGTTCTGATGCTCTAAAATCATTGTTGTCGTTCAGTCGTTCAGTCCGACTCTTTGTGACCCCATGGATAAGAGCATGCCAGGCCCTCCTGTTTTCCATTGCCTCCTGGAGTTTGGACAAATCCATGCTGGTTGCATCGATAACACCATCCAACCAATTCATTCTCTACCCTCCCCTTTTCCTTTTGTCTTCAATCTTTCCCAACATCAGGAACTTTTCAAAGGACTCCTCTCTCCTCATGAGGTGGCCAAAGTATTGGAGCCTCAGCTTCAAAATCTGTCCTTCCAGTGAACATTCAGGGTTGATTTCTTTCAGCATGGATAGGTTTTATCTCCTTGCAGTCCAGGGGAGTCTCAGGACTCTCCTCCATAGTCACAACTCAAAAGTGTCAATTCTGTGGCGATCAGCCTTCTTTATGGTCCAGTTCTCACTTCCATACATCACTACTGGGAAAACCATAGCTTTGACTATTCAGACCTTTGTTGGCAAAGTGATGTTTCTGCTCTTTAAGATGTTGCTTAGGTTTGCCATTGCTTTCCTCCCAAGAAGCAGGTGTCTTCTAATTTCATTGCTGCAGTCACCATCTGCAGTGATCAAGGAGCCCAAGAAAATAAACTCTGCCATTGCCACCATTTCTTCCCCTTCTTTTTGCCAGGAAGTGATGGGACTGGTGGCCATGATCTTAGTTTTTTTAATGTTGAGCTTCAGTCCATTTTTTCCACTCTCCTCTTTCACCCTCATTAAGAGGTTCTTTAATTCCTCCTCACTTTCTGCTATCCAGGTAGTATCATCTGCATATCTGAGGTTGTTGATATTCCTTCCGGCAATCTTCACCTAAGTTAGACCTGGAGTAACATTTCCAGTCTCTGGAGATGCAGCACCCTCATCCCATCTGCTTATTGACTGTGCAAATTCCATGCTTTGTTGATCAGTATTTTCAGTCTCAGATGTGTGAAGGTCTTTCCATTGAGGTGGAGGGCTTGACTACATGCCCCTCTACAACTTCACAAAACTGCGACTGTGTGGTCAGAAAGCTGTCAAAAGAGATGTTCCTGCAGCCAAACCCCAACAATGTGAATAATTTAATAAAACGAACAAATTGGAAATGAAACCTCTTTTGTACTGGGTAAGTGTTTTCAAGATCAGCAGGATGTAATTATCTCACATAGCAATTAAGTTCTTTTAAGACCAGCATAATTATTTTCTGTTGGCAGAAAGATGAAATCAAATAACTACATGGCGCGAACAAGACAGAGAAACAGACGGTGACTGCTAGTGGTCAGTTTTGTGAGGCCTTAGGCTTAGAGGTGGTGCCGGACAAGAATGCATTTGGAACAGCCTAACATGAGAGGTTGTTGGTGTGCAACATCCGAGCAGAGCTGCCGAGAGAACATTTTGCAGGTCATTAATTGATGTACTCTTCACATATAAAAAGTGATGTGACGGTACATCACATTAGAAGGTTTACTTAATTGCCAAGCAATTGTATAGTGACAAGATGGGTGGGATGAAGACCACAACAGGAGACTAAAGCTTTACCAGCATTTTTAATATTCTTTTTGTGCCTCCATTTTTACAACCGGATGTGAAAAACCCTTGAATCCTGATTCTGATAATCATATTTGGCTAGGAAGACATTTAAATGTTAAAAAGTTAGCTATCAGTCAGCCAAATGCATCATGATTGACAGGGTCAGAAATTCAGACTGCCCCAGACATAGAGTTGATTTCCTCTTTCAAAACTTATATAAGAGACTGTTTAGTCTCCAAAATCCTAAAGGAATGTTTTCTGAAGATACATGGGAAAATATCTCCCTATCTGGAGGACTGTCACTTCACTGTTTTCATTAAAGCAAATCTGTTCCCCCCTAAAGAAAACTTGTCTTTTCAGTCTTTTTCTGGGCCCTTCTAAATATTCTGCTTATGATGTACACAATGTGTATTCCCTGCTTATGATGTATTGTATACAATGTTTCATTTTGCAAAGCTTCTGCTGACAAGCCCATACCACACATTCTTAGTCTTATAACAAAATGGCTTTTTTTGAAGTACCTTTCTGAGGATCGATATTTCAGTCTCTGAAGCTTGGACTCTTGATTCACCTTTTTAATTTATGTGTTTTGCTTTAAATCTGGGGATGTTTGGGGCTTTGATTATTTCTGCATGGCGTGGGAATAAAAGAGTTTTACTTTTAAAAAAACCATAATTCAAACACCCTTTGCTTAAATGTCCCCAAATTTAGCTGAGTCCAAAAGCAGACTTTCTGCTACTATTGTGCCAAATCTGGTTCTGATCTAAAGCCCAGTTTCAAAATTACGTTTTTGTTTGGGCTGCCCCCATTTTTACAATGGTGACTTGCCCTTCCAACACATGACTGTTGCTGCACTATCATGCAGCAATATTACTTTTCTGTGTCTAATTTAGGCCCAGCTTTTACAGTTTTCCATATTTTGAAAGCATTCATTTTAGAAGCATTTCATTAAGGCATTATTACCACTACAAAATCAATGGTAAGTATGATAAATGGCTTGAAATACAGAATAAACTTCTTATTTCTTTTCTGCAGGCTTTCAAAGAAATAATGGAATAAAAAGTTTCTTAAGAACTTTGTATAATCAAGTGTGTGTTTGTTTGTAAAACAAGATATATGTGGTACAATGTTCTGTATAGCATGCATTTGCTTTACATGACTCTCTAATTAAGAAATATTCAGCAAATTAAGGGAGATCTTATATAAGTGATGAATAATACAGAGGAAACAATCCAGCAAAAGGCATACAATTTTGTTATGTGGTTTCCAGTGGAGAAAAACTAAATATATCTTAAGTTTTTAAATGAACAGCACTTTCAAGGACTTGACTTTTGCTTTATCATGTCCTTATATGATAGCATCCAGAAAAAAAGGGAAAGAAGTAGGTCTCTAATTCTGGATGTGTAAAAATATGAGCATATGTTGACCTCATGTGATGAATTTTTTTTAAAAAAAATCCCAGTTATAAATGAGGTGCATTCAAGAATCTATTTTGTATTAAAAGGTGAAAAAGTATTGCACCATCTGACAAGGTGCTAACTAATTGGCTGCTTCTAGATATGTAACAAATCAGTGCTAAATCTGTTCTGGAAGAGCACTGCTTCTTATTTTATGAACTCACTCACAGCCTTATTTTATGAGCTCACTCCTGGGGGTGGGTGGGAAATAGATCTGGTTTTCTTATTTAGAGCACAGGAAAGATTTGTGGAGCATGGTTGGGCTAATTCATGATGAGGTTCATGCAATTTTAATTTATCCCAAGAACTGGACTGTGCATAGTTCAGCTACTGTTGTTCTTTATTGGTGTTGGTGGACCTATGGCACAGGTGCCAAAGGTGGCACTTGGAGCCTTTTCTGTGGGCACCTGACATCACCCCTTCACAGCCAGCAGTGTGTGTGTGTGTGTGTGTGTGTGTGTGTGTGTGTGTGTGTGTGTGTGTGTGTGTGTGTGTGTGTGTGTGTGTGTGTGTGTGTGTGTGTGTGTGTGTGTGTGTGTGTGGTATTGTTACTGTTGTGACCGACAATTCGTGACTCCATGTCCATGGAGTTTTCTTGGCAGGAATACTGGAGTGGTCTGCCAGTTCCTACTCCAGGCACCTACAGCACCTGTTATTCCCTGGTAGTCGCCCATCCAAGTACTAGCCAGGGCTGACCCTGATTAGCTTCCAAAATCAGGCGAGATTGGGTGTGCTCAGGGCCTTCAGGTTAATTGGTGTATTGGCACTTTGCAAAAAATTAGTGGGTTTTGAATTGACGTTGGGGCATTTGGTTTCTAAAAGGTTCGCCATCACTGTTCTATAGGAACAGAGGATGGTGTTTAAATAATCAGAGGGGGCTCTGTTCCCTTGGCAGACTGAGGCACGTGTAACTGTAGGCATACTAGGTAAGGGCAATCTAGACCCAAGATCAAGAGACAAAACAAGCATCTGGCACAGTCATATCAGAAAGGCAAATGGGTCAGGTCCAAAGTCAAATATGAGAGCTTCCAGATGGGTTCATGTATTCCCCTTACATTGTTCTCATTGGATGGGAAAGGTCTGCAATTCTTGTCCAACTCGGGCTTCTGGCTTGTTATATCCCTGAGGATCTATGTTTGAACTGGAAGATATGTCTGTGAAGATTCTTAGTCATCCCAGTGATAATTATTTATTTTGCCTGATAATACCTACTGGGGGAGGTTGGGGGTTCTTAAAACGTGCATTTATGTCTTTTCTCAGATCACTGTATTTTTTTTCCTTTAAGGGGAGTTAGGGGAAATCAACCCAAAATGGCTGCCAGATGCCTAATATTGATTTCTTGGGTATAAAACACCCTGGGCATCCATAAAAATGCAGTGATAATTATTTATTCTGCCTGATAATACCTACTAGGGGGGTTTGGGGTCCTTAAAATTTTTGTTTTTGTCTTTCTCCCAACGTGATGTATTTTTCTTTTCCCTTTAAGGATGACACAAAATGGATGCCAGTCACAAAAAGGATGGAAGCCATGTGATGGGATCATGTAAATTCATGGACAACTTCAACCAATAGCATGCCCGGGTTGCAGACTGGGTAGGTGTGGCAGCCACAGTGGGCATAAAAAGCTCTGGCAGCCCCCGTCCTCCTTGCAGTCTGCAATGGGAGTTAGGGTGGGATTGCTGTCTCTGTGACTCATTATTTTCACTTTAGGCCAGTCAGGCAGGTGTGTGTCTCTGTGTTCCTGCCGGCTGCAGCCTGGCTCTTAGGGGAGAGAAAGAAGAGATTTCTCTCTAGGTTCAGTCTTCAGCCTCCCTGTGTGCATACGTACGTACCTCTCAGTGAGTACCCTCCCCTGCCCCGCAGTGCAGTCACTCTGCGGCTGCCTTTCGCCCTGGGCAATGCCCGCCGCTGCCTTTGCAGCCTCCCTGTGTACCTAGTCTATACTGTGTCTCTGCCAGCATCATTTTTAAAGTGTTGTTTTCCCTCTGGTCTGGGGCGTTGGGGGACCCCTGCATGCAGAAATGCTTTAAATTGTGCAAAAAACGGGTAAAAATGTAAAATGAATAAACGAACCAACGAAATGATTTTTTTCAAAAAATTCACGAAAAATGAACACAAACCGAAATGGGGCCCGCAACAAAACAAAAAACCCGATTCGTGCCCATCTCTAGTTGTTATCTATGGTCTTGGTGGTGAAGGCTTTTTGATTTGTCTGGGTATAGTAGAGAAGCACAGCCTGATAAGTAGCAGATGGACTGTACCTCAGGCCCCTACCTTTGTTGCCTGGTGAAGGTTTCTCCTCCAAGTCAGGTTTAGGGGTGTTCCAGCTTGTGAGGCATCAGGCCTCACCTGAGTCACTTATTGGCAGGAAGGGAAGAGGATTTTTTTTTCTACCTGAACGAACTAGCAAATATGAGAAACTCAGTTATCCAGCTGACAGCACCCTTGGGGAAGCCTTGAGGGAAAATACTGATGCCAGTTCTACCCATGAGGTGTTAGATCCTAAGAACCTGGGAGATGGGAGGCCTGTTTTCCCAAGGGAAAAAAAAGATGAACACATTGAATATTTGAGCAAAAGCAGCAACCCTGTCTCAAGGTCTCCTGATAACTAACTGGAAACGGCTGGATTTCAGGGAGAGGCATCCTGAAAGCTGTAACTTTTGAGAGCTCTGCCAGTCGGTGTGTAGGAAATAACTTGTTAAGTGTTTCTTGCCAGTGCCTTGTCTCTGTCTTACCTGGACCCTTCAGAATAATGGACAACCTGGACGGTCTTATGACCTGCTTCTGCTTTTTCCCTTGTAATTTTCGAGTGATTAAAGAACTTGCACCAGACTTTGTCAGCTTGGTTGACAGATACTGACAGCTGCTCAGTGTGGAACTGAACTGGCTTGGAGGATGCAGCCTGGCACCTGCTGCCCCCAAACACACCTGCTCCTGGGGGCATTAAAAAGCAATGCTCCAAAGTAGCATGAGGCTCTCAACATGGATTGAGAGGGAAGGTGCCTCACGCTGAAGGTTTGAGATGGGGCAGCTTCCCCTGCTCTGGTCATAAGCCCTGTAAGTACCAGGCATTTGAGGGGCCAAATGAAAGGGAGAGGGAAAATCTGTGTGCCCCCTGAAGCATGGAATGTGTTGGGAGTCCAGATCCATTTCAATCTGGCTTCAGGCCTGGCCGTGGGACTGAGACAGCACTGAATGCGTTGCTAGATGACTTATGCAGGGAAATGGATAGGGGATCGGTGTCCCTTTTGGTTGTACTAGACCTCTCAGCTGCTTTTGACACTATAGACCACAGCATCCTCCTGACTCATCTCTCTGAAATGGGGTACACAGTATAGTCCTACATTGGCGAGTTGGTTCCTTTTGTCCTTTGCTGACCATTGCATCTGTTGATTTTTTGTGTTGAGTCTAAATAATGTGTCTAGGTTGTGTTTTTTCAACACTTTGTCCACGTGGTCCATGACTCCTGTTATTTGTGGCAGACATACTTTGTTTGTTGGGGGCTGTTTTCTTCTTCAGTTTGGTGTTGCTTTTTCATTTTGATGCCTCCCTTGATTTCATTTTTGGAATAGCCTGTAGAGCCCAGGAATTCAGCTTCATAGTTTAAGTTTGGTGGTCTACAAGTGTTTTGATTATGCCGCTTTTTTGTCATGGGCAGTGGTTGGAATTTTTATGTTGGCACTGGTCTATGTGGGTGGGTTTTCTGTAGACCTTGTGTCCTAATTGGAGGTCCAGTTTGCATATGACCATGACATTTAAGAATGGGAGTTTCCCCTCTATTTCTTCTTACATGGTGAATTGTATATTTGGGTGGATATTGTTGAGGTCCATCCCCCACTGGGAATTCATTATCAACATCTTGAGCTGATTCTGGAAACTAATGGCAGCCAATGCAATTGATTTAGAGCTGGTGTATAAGTTCTCTAAAACATTCCTGCTATGAGATCATCTATGATGTATGTACCATGTGTACCATATATCATGTGTAATAGCATACCACGTATGCTTATGCTATATATTTACATATGCTATTACACATACTGGTATATCATAAGCAACACATGCTACACAGCATAAGTGACACAAGGAGCCAGATTTCTCCAGTTGCTTCTGGTTGCCTAATTTGAGGGTTGGAAGGGAATCAACCAAGAAGGTAGAAAGAAAACCCTTGGAGCCCGCGCTGCACTGAGCAGAAGGGTTCATTTCTCATTCTTAATGAATGGTTTTGAGCAGCAGTGATGCCCTGTTAGCATTCCCGAGCTCACATTTAATTAGATGCTAGGCTTTCCTTGTTGAAATAGCTTTAGATAAATGGTAATCTCTTTAGATCAGCCTAGATGAGTTAAGTATGATTTAATGGAGCAATGGCAGGACAGGCTGCTTTAGGGGTTTTGCTTTGCTTTGCTTTATCAAGCCCCATATCTGTTTGGTGAGGATGGCAAGCGCATAAGCAGTGACAAAAGGGAACAACATCAATGAGTATAGTGTTAAGTATAGAATAAGTGTTGCAGTGGCCATGATGACATGACTTTCCTCCTGACACTAAAATGTGCTGTCGCACCATGTTCTGCTTTTAAAAATAAACAAATAAATAACTTTTGGCATACACACCAGGTATGTGTACGTGCAGAGTAGTTTTCCTGTTCCTTCATCGAAGATCCATTTATTTGCCAAAGGATGTGGCTTATTTTGCAGCAGCGTTTGTGTTCTTCTCCAGGAAGGTGTGCAATTAAATGAGACGGAAATACAAGTGGACAGCAACATATGTTAACCAGACCTGAAAGTTCAAGGGATGCTGGTAAGGCATCAGTTCTGCTGCAGATCATGCTCTGAAAGCAGCAAGAGTGGAATTTGTTATTACTGTACTTCTCTGTCTATAAGATGCCCCATGTATAAGACACCCCTCCACACTTTTTGAACACAAAATGAACAAAATGAACAAATCCTGCCAGAAAGGAAGGGAAATGGGGCAGGGGGAGGAGAACCCAAACTGACAGCAGTGAATGAGCTGCCAGAAGGGAAAGGAAACCTCCGTGGGGCAGGGACTCTACTCAGCTCATTCACTGATATCAGTTTGAGTTCTCCTCCACACACACCGTGCTGTGTCCCTTCCTTCCAACAGCCCTTGACTGCCCTCACCAGTCCCAAAATACCTTTCCACTTTGTTTGATTTTGGAGAAATTGGAGCCCGTCTTTTGAGTGGGGAAAGGCTTACTTCTGTCTATAAGACGGCCTTCATATTTGAGGCTAACTAGCCTTGAAAAAAATATTGTCTTATAGATGGGAAAATACAGCAGTTTTTTTTTCTTCATTGTATCTTCTTATTTAAAAAATTCTACTATCCCTCTGGGCAAAATAAATAATTGAACAACCCCCAGGGCAGTCTCTCTCTCTCTCTCTCTCTCTCTCTCTCTCTCTCTCTCTCTCTCTCTCTCTCTCTCTCTCTCTCTCTCTCTTATTAGCAGAGCACTGAATATTTCCAGCCTTTTCTTAGAAGTATCTGGTACTCTTGAAACACTCTCTTACTCTAAATATCAGTGGTTCTTAAATTCAATTGAAGGCTAGCAACTGAGTTGCCAAATACCCATCATCCAAAAATGAGGGCAAAAGAGGACACGGATTCACATACAGTTGACTTGTGCAGTCTCTGGACTCTGATGCCTTTTTTGTGGGTGGTCAACTTAACGCTCCTGGATCTCCCTCTTTATGGTTCTTGGCTTTGAAATCACGCTTGAACTGAATTACAGTAACCCCCCACCAATCATGGGGGTTAGGGACCCACCCCACCCGCGATCCATGAAAATCCGCAATATGCAGAAGCGGGGGGAGCTGGGGGTGGGGTGGGCCAATTGCGTACCTGTCTGAGAAGTCTTGGGGCAGCACGCGCCAGCAGCAGCAGGAGGATCTGACCTCCCGCTGCCACCCGCCCCCGCCGCCCGAGACTTCTTGTCCGGGCCGTCACCATTGAAATGCATTGCCAATGCATTTCAATGGAGAAAATTTTCACATTTGGAAAACATTGGCTCAATGCTTTCCAAAGGGGAAAATTTCTCCATTGAAATGCATTGAGTCAATGCATTTTTCACATGGCCCTGAGACTTCTGGAGCAACCCGATCACCCCCCCACTCCCCCCTCCCCGAGGCTTCTCATGGCCCTGAGGCTGCGCAGCTCTGAGGCTTCTTGGGAGGGGGTGGCGGGGAGCGATGTGATCACCCCCCACCCCCCACGCAGCTTCAAGGTTTCTCGGGGGGGGGGGGGGGGAGGGAGCAATGCGATCACCCCCGCCCCCCGCGCGGCTCCGAGGCTTCTCGGAGGTGTGTTGGGGCAGCGTGGAGCAACCTGATCGCCCCCCTGCTGCCCCCCCTCGGTGCAGGTACTGCGATTCCATGATGTAGTGTGACCGCAGTATCTGAACCGCGAAATGGCAGAGGGGGTGACTGTATTCCAATGGAGGGATTTAAAAAGAGTCATCTGCTGATGGACCATCTAATGAAGAACTGCCCTCTGCAAAGGGAGGGGGGTTCTTGTGACCACCTGAGTTAGCAGAGGGATTATCTCCATCAGCGACATCAAATCATTTAAACTTTTGTGTGCGCGTTTGCCCAGAAGCCTCTTATGCAGCTCTTTTTGAACACCAAACACAGTATTTGGACCTCCCTTCTCTGTGGACCCTGAAAAGCTGCAGGTTATAGCATGGTAGACCCTGGCTGAGTACAATGATGCAGTATGATAGAGGTCACTGTGTTTGGAGAAGCCAGATGTGGGAAAATATACTATCATTTTTCAGGGTTGGAAGATGTTTCCGTAATATTTGTTCATAGCAGGCCATTTTAGGAGGTTGTTTTGAAGGGCACCTCAAGGTGATTTGTCTTGACTTTTCTCTGAAGACAAACAAAAGAGGGAGCAGCAAAGGAGATGAAAAAAGCCAGTGACTCAGAGGTGGCTTGGCAACCATATACAGATCTTTGAAAGACTTCCCCATGGCAGATGGAGCAATCATCCTTTTGGCTGTTACAGAAGGTAGTGTATACAGCAGCGGGTTCAAAATACAAGAAAAGAGATAAACTTCCTGGAAGCATGAGCTGTGTGACAGTGGGATGGGCTATTTTCTTCCAGAAGTTTTAAAACTGTAGTTTGCTTGACCAATTATGGAGATGCTTTATTTGTGGTTTCCTATATCACCATCATCAATTTAGACTTGGTCAGCCTCAAGCCATTATCACCTCTGCTTCCACGAATATCTCTGCAGTACATCTCTATTGCCTGACATTACTTTAACTGCCATGCCTCCATCCTAGGGAATCATGGGATTTGCAGTTTGGTGAGGGCTCTCATCTACTAGAGTAGTGGTTCTCAACCCATGGGTCCCCACATGTTCCTGGACTGCAACTCCCAGAAGCCTCTACCACTTGCTGTGCTGGAAGGGGTTTCTGGGAGTTTTAGTCCAGGAACATCTGGGGACCCAAAGATTGAGAACCACTGTAGCTGCATGTATTGACCTTAGTAAGTGTGCTGAGGCATCTTTGATGTCAATTGGTACCAGTTTAAATGTATAAATATATTTCCTTTAAAGGCAACTATTGTGTCTAATTAACCCAATACACTTTACGGTACCATTTCCCCTTTTGAGACAGGTGACTGGTTTTACAATTTCTGTAAACCCCTGTTTAGCATCAGAATGCAATGGAGTGCAGGTAGATGGTCACCCTCTGCGTAATACTCTCTATTATGGGAATAGATAGGTCATGAAATTACCTGGCCTCTGTCTCAGGCAGAGCATTTGCAACAAACATATAATTTTCCTCCTGGCTAAAAGCTAGGTTTGAAAACATAAAAATCACTGCAATCTGTGGAGCTGAGAAATCAATTTTTTCCCCTTGGAGCTTCTAGTATCCCAAGTCTTTTTGCTCTACAGAAAGGTTCAAGCAAGGTGAAAGGAATGACCTACAGGCCTTACTCATTCTTAAAGCCAAGGCTTATAATAATTATTTTTTAAATATTATTTATATGCTGCCTTTCCTCGTTTTCATCTTATGCACACCCATAACCTTACTTGTGGTTCTATTTCAACTCTTTCCTATAATTCCTGATATAATGTTACATTAAAAATTGTACCATTTCTTTATTTGTTTTTTAAAAGATATTTATATCCTGCCTTGCATCCTTTTGGGGAGAAAGACAGGATGGAAATATTTTAAATAAATTGATAGATAAATAACATAATAGATGGCAGATGCCAGACCAATAAATTAGTTAGCTTCTAAGTGTATTCATCTCAGTGTTTTATTCTCTGCCTGAAACCAATAGAGGATTCCGAATATTTGTACAATTGTATATTTTTAGTTCTTCTCTAAGAATTCTACCTCATTTGGTCAGTATCTTCATTAATGCTATGTTCCATATTCTGTCTAGGTATCTTTCAAAGGAGAGTCCTTGTACTTCTTTTCAAGTACAAGCTATTTCTATTCTTGCAACTCCTGTTAGAATCGCCACCAACTCTCCTGGTTAAATTCTCATTCCTATCAGTAAATAGGGAGAACAATAATAAGGTTTCATTGGGAATTGTTTTTTGATATGTTCATTTTCCTAGCCATTTTATTGTTGTTGTTCATTCATTAAGTCGTGCTCGACTCTTTGTGACCCCATGGACCAGAGCATGCCAGGCCCTCCTGTCTTCCACTGCCTCCCGGAGTTTGGTCAAATCCATGTTGGTTGCATCGATAACACTGTCCAACCCTCTCATTCTCTGCCGTCCCCTTTTTCTTTTGCCTTCAATCTTTCCCAACATCAGGGACTTTTCCAAGGACTCCTCTCTCCTCATGAGGTGGCCAAAGCACTGGAGCTTCAGCTTCAAAATCTGTCCTTCCAGTGAACATCTGGGGTTGATTTCTTTCAGGATGGATAGGTTTGATCTCCTTGCAGTCCAGAGGACTGCAAGAAGACTCTCCTCCAGCACCACAGTTCTCCTCCATCATCACAATTCAAAAGCAAGACTCTCCTCCAGCACCATCAATTCTGCAACAATCAGCCTTCTTTATGATCCAGCCATTTTATTACCTCATGAAAAAATAGTTCTACCTTTGGACAAGAGATCAACATATGTGCTAATGACCATTTTAACCCAAAGTTTCACCAGCACATGTCTGATATTTACATGTTTATTTTATGACGTTTCTGTAGGGCATAAATGCAATCTATGAACTGCTTTCAACAGAATCTCCTTAGAGTTGGCCACTATTGATTAACAGTTGGATATTCCATATCTCGGTCCACACTTTTTCTGTATCTTAATATATAAAGTTGTTTCCCAGACTGCCTTTTGTTCCCATATGTCTAGCATATTCTTCATTTATAATACTTTTATAAACTGTTGAGATTAATCCACTTTTCTTGTTAATATCTTCTGTGCAATAACGTTTCTACTGCTGTTAGTGCTCTGGTGGGTCCTGAGCTTGTATACAATTTATTTGCCAAATTTCATATCTGAATTAATTGAAGCCAATTATTTGTTATTTGACTAGTTTTTTCTTCCAACAGCTTAATTGAGATTGGTTACCTCTGTATAAATAGGCCTCTGATTCTATAAATTCCAATTTGCTTTCAGCCTTGGAATGGTGAATTATTTTTTCTTAGAATTTCAACTTAGGCTGATAAAGAGATATAACGGGAGCAAGGGTTTTCATGTTTTTATGACATATTTATATTGATTCCCTTACAAAAGGGTTCTGAATATGAATCTTATTATTCTGTAGTGTTAGTGTATGCAAACGCAAGTTAATCACCTGTGTTTTCCCTGACCCCTCTTTTCGAGCCCAGATATATGTCTTGTTAATCTATATAAGTTTAACCATTTGAGCAATTAGAAATGTCTGATTATAGATAGAGGATCCTTTTAAACGACACCTCTCATAATCCCTCGAATACCATGAACACTTGCTAAGTGTTCTATGAGTTGAAATTCAAAGGTCAAATCTAATTGTTTATCCCAATTTGATCCACTGAACAAATTGGATATTGTGTACTTGGACATGACTGAATAGATCTACTTGTGATAGGAAGCAGAAAATACCTTGTAACTCACTTTAGCACTGCTTCCTTAAAGAAAAGAAACAAAAGGGGAAAAGCAAGTGAAATTCTTGTACCTAACTTTTAAAAGGTAACAAGGGGAAATATAGCACATTTGAACCAGGGCAAAATTTAGATGAGTGCTAAATAAAACTCTCAGCTAGAGACGGAGTGCATTGAAGGTAATGAAGGATCACTGTGTACCTATGTTTTTCTGAATTTATTCTTCTTAATATGGCAAGCAGTGGGCTTTTGTGGCCATTTCTGTGTAAAATGGGACTTAATCTGAATTAATACAGACTAGAGATGGGCACGAAACGAA
This sequence comes from Phrynocephalus forsythii, assembly GCA_029282475.1. Lineage (NCBI taxonomy): Eukaryota > Metazoa > Chordata > Lepidosauria > Squamata > Agamidae > Phrynocephalus > Phrynocephalus forsythii. The sequence goes on along the minus strand of JAPFRF010000002.1, from coordinate 130,909,291 downwards.
CAATTTTTCGTTTCCATTTTTGTTTTTTTGTTTCATTACGCAACGAAACGACAAATGAATTTTGTCTCTAAAATGAAACGAAATGAACAGAAACACCGGAAATTTTGTTTTGTGTTTCTTTTTCATTACGGCAATACAGTGAACTGCTGTAAATGCTAAAAAAATCACAAAAAACTGAAATAAATGGTAATGAAACAGTAACAAAACAAACGAAAATGAAAATGAATTTTTTGCAAAAATTCATGAAAAACGGAAACAAACCGAAACAGACCCCCTAAATGACAAACAACAAACGAAATGCCATTTTTTTGATTCGTGCCCATCTTTAATACAGACCTATCAGGTTTTTAACTGGATTTTGAAGAACTGCTAATTCTTCACATAAATACAGCGGCATAAAATTATGTTACAGGCAAAGCAGAGTTCTTCCCCAGAAAGGCCCACTGTACTTTGCCACTGAATCTATGAATGAGTGACTACAGTCTAAAATAGACTCACAGAGTATTCCACAAATCCATCTGGAAAAAATGGTATGTGTTATATGGCCTGTGGGCTGCATGTCACTTCTCCTCTCTAGCCAAATTTTATTGGTTCTGAAAGCATTCTCCACATTCCTTTCTTTAAAAAAAAAAAGGAGCACTGTGCTGCAGACAATTCAATTCAATTCAATTATTTATTTTTATCCCTCCCAACTGGCCTAAAAGGCCACTCTGGGTAGCTAACAACAACAAATAAGAATGCAATAAACTAGTAACAGAAAAGAAACGAAAAGAAACATAATCATCACCCCCATTGGGTGGGGGGAAAGGAGGGGCTTTTAAACTTTTTTTTTTGGCCACCCAAGCCCGCACTATAGCTGATTGGTGTTTGGGGCAGCAAAAAAAAAAGTTTAAAAATCCCCCCCGTGTCCTGCACCAGGGTGTTGGGGGGCGAACCGCGGGCTTCAATGCATTCCTATGGGAAAACAAAAAAATGGAATGGAATGGAATGGAATGAAAATTTCCATTTTGTTTAATTTTGTTTTTTGTTTTGTTATGCAATAAAATGAATAACAAATAACAAAAAAGGAATAAAAATCATTTTGTGCCCATCTCTAATCAATACCAAATAACTGCCCAATGAACTTTACTGCACTCTGTGATGTTTGTATGAGAGAAATATGGAACCTCTCCTGAAATTCTGCTTGGAAGAAGCGGGAGTTTCACATTCACCAGTATGGTGAAATATGGCCAAGTAAGATCCCTCTTGCTGAAGGAAGAAATAAATCTATTTCTGCTCAGAGCTTTGAAAAAGTTGCAATTATTTATTTATTTATTTATTTATTTATTTATTTATTTATTTATTTATTTATTTATTTATTTATTTTATTTATTTATTTATTTTTATTTTTATTTTTATTTATTTTTTATTTATTTATTTTTTTGTCCACAGGCATTGAAGCACAGTGTTCTGCTTATATACCACCCCACACCACTTCAAGAACTCTCTGGGCAGTTTACAGTTTTTAATTATAGTATGCAGTCTACACATTGCCGCCACCCCCCCCAGCTCATTTTACTGACCTTGGAAGGATGGAAGGCTGAGCCAACCATGAGCCTGCTAACTGGGATTGAAACCCAGGTGGTGAGCACACATTAACCATTATGCCATGGGGCATCACACCCCATCAGGGGAATTTCTATAAAACCCAATGCAATACCCAATTAGATTCTGGAAGATGGCATCCAAGTTTCTCTTGTAGTGTCTAAGATTTCAGGGAACGTTTACCAAAAAGTCTTCTTCTTCTTCTTCTTCTTCTTCTTCTTCTTCTTCTTCTTCTTCTTCTTCTTCTTCTTCTTCTTCTTCTTCTTCTTCTTCTTCTTCTTCTTCTTCTTCTTCTTCTTCTTCTTCTTCTTCTTCTTCTTCTTCTTCTTCTTCTTCTTCTTCTTCTTCCCTCCTTGATTCCAAATCCTGCCCGATGATCAAAAGCTCTTTCAAGATCTGTAAGGTTAGGTAATAAAATAAAATAAAAATAACATTGTAGTCCTCCTTTGTTGTCTTCACCCCCTTTGGATTTTGGCAGGAGCTTTCCAGAGGGGAGAAAGTTCATTCTGCTGTTCATTGTTTAATCTTTGAATCATTACAGGGGCTGCCAGATGCTGAGGAGAGAAACTTGCAAGAGTTTATGGAAAGCTCCCTGGGCAAAGGAGGGCTTTCATCTCCAAAGAAGACAGCCAACATTACAGAGCTGAACCAGAAGTGAATGGGGAGATTTTTGTGAAAGGAGAAAGGATCAATTCTTTTTTTTCCTGGGCTGACCTTGCCCTTCAAAGGTTAAGGCAAGCATTCCTTAGAAAGGGCTCTCTCTCTCTCTCACACACACAGACACACACACACACAAAACCCTACCCCATGTAACAAAGAATACCTTTAATAAGCTGAAACAGAGAAAAGGAGAAATACAGCAGGATAATTTTACCCCCAGCCTCTTGTGGGTGTAACGCTTGGTATGTACTCTTTCCAGTCATTTCAGTACAAATCTAGGCATGCCTATAGATGTGGTACCCATTGAGATTAAAGCACTCCTTCTCCTGCCCACCACTGAGGGACATTTTCACTCAATGAAATCAAGATAACTCTTCATTTAGATTGTTGGCAGTAATTACTCCCCGGAGAGGGTACCACATTGTCTCTCAGGTGCCATTGTGTGTGGAGACTTTGAGGAAATGTTGGGCTTTGATGGCTGGCAGTTGCTTTGCCGGACTGTTGCCCAGATGAAAAAATGTGTCAGGGGCATTACAAACAATGAAAGTATACAAATCAGGTTTGCACGTTTTTTTCAAACAGCACATGCATGTTGTAGGGCTGCTATCCTCTTTAGTCAGTTGACAAAACCAGTATCAGTTAGGGATGTGAAAAATACGTCCCAAGTTCCTCCTTCTCACTAATTCAGGCTGTCTCACCACAAGAAGACACCTAAACAGTGCTTGGAAGCAATTAATCAATTAGTTGGTAGTCTATGGAACTCCTTGCCGCAGGATGTGGTGATGGCATCTGGCCTAGATGCCTTTAAAAGGGGATTGGACAGATTTCTAGAGGAAAGGGCCATCACACATTGCAAGCCATGAAGGGGATATGTGTACCTCAAAATGCCAGTAGTATCAGGGGACAGGTATCTGTTTGTTTCATGTGTTCCCAGAGGCATCTGGTGAGGCAACCGTGAGACACAGGAAGCTTGACTAGAGGGGCCCTTGGCCTGATCCAGCAGGTCTCCTCTTATGTTAAGAACATAAGAACATAAGACGATTCATGCTGGATCAGGCCAAAGGCCCATCTAGTCCAGCTTCCTGTATCTCACAGTGGCTCCACCAAATGCATCTGGGAGTGCACAAGACTAGATATCTGTTTTCTGATACCACTCCCCTGCATCTGGCCCTTAAAGTACCCTGGTTTTAAGCCTGGAGATGACACGTCTCCATCATGGTTTGTAACCTTTGATGGACTTTTCCTCCAGGAATCTGTCCAATCCCCTTTTGAAGGCTTCCAGGCCAGATGGTGGCAAGTAGTTCCACAGACTAACAACACACTGGATTAAAAATATTTTCTTTTGTCTGTTCTCACTCTGCCAACCCTCAATTTGAGTGGATGCCCCTAGTGTTGGTATTTTGTGAGAGGGAGAAAAACATCTATTTATCCACTTTACTCATGCCTTCAGTTTGGAGAGATCCTTTTGGAGGTCTTCACAATCTTCTCTGGTTTTTACCACCCGGAAAAGTTTCATGTCATCTGCAAACTTAGCCACCTCACTGCTTATCCCTGTCTCCAGGTCATTTATGAACAGATTGAAAAGCACTGGTCCCAGGACAGATGCCTGGGGCACACCAGTTTTCACCTCTCTCCATTGTGAAAATTGCCCATTGACACCTACTCTTTGTTTCCTGGATCTCAACCAGTTCTCAATCCATAAGAGGACCTGCCCTCTTATCCCCTGACTGTGCAATTTTCTCAGCATCCTTTGGTGAGGGACTGTGTCAAAAGCCTTCTGAAAATCAAGATAGACAATATCCACTGGTTCACCCAAATCCACAAGCCCACTGAATGTATAGTGGAAGGTGTCATTTGCCAATCAGATAGGGAGGCGGGATGATGGATGCCCTTGCACAGCTCCTGATTGGCCAGGGCCAGAGAGAGGGAAGGATGATGCATCAGAGGATGCTTCCTGGTTAGAATTTCACCCAGTGTGAGCTATAGCAAAGTAAGACAGTGGTTGATTTTGTTCCAGATGGTGGGACTGGGTTCTGAGTACCAGCTGTGCTGGCGCATTTTGTTTCAGAACCAGTCCCCTTTCGAAACGAAATGCCCATCTCTAGTTGCTAGTGGAACTAGTGTAAGGGGAGAGGGTTATGTGTTGTTGTTGGAGGTCACATAGGCTGCAAGCCTATGTGCAGGATCTTGGAAACATTTTTGGACTCTTCAGTGTAAACAAGCATAGGGTCACATGACACAGGAGGTGAACATGTACAGGCAGCTGAATATCAAATGTGTCTGTTTCAAACTACCCTAGCCTCTCAGTTTGCTAAACGGTGTATAAGCCATATCAAGGAGACAGAGGATATATAAATTGAGGAGCTTGTAGTATTGGCAATCCACTACATTAGAGACTGGAGATGGGCATGAAATGAACAATTTTTCGTTTCCATTTTCATTTTTTTGTTTTGTTATGTAACAAAATGACAAACGAATTTTGTCTCCAAAATGAAATGAAACGAACAGAAACACCAGAAATTTTGTCATCCGTTTTGTTTCTGTTACTGCAATACAGTGAACTGCTTTAAATGCTAAAAAATGAAATTAATGGTAATGAAACAGTAACGAAACGAACAAAAACAAAAACAATTTTTTTGCAAAAAAATCGTGAAAAATGAAAACGAACCGAAACGGACCCTCCAAACGACAAACAACAAACAAAACTCAATTTTTTCTATTCGTGCCCATCTCTATTAGAGACCAATTTCAGGCATATATGGTGCCCCATCTAATGTATTAAAATTGTTGAATAGATGTAGCCAAATAAATTGATTATATTACAGCATATGTACTGTAATTCCATTAAGCTCTGGAGTTATATGGCTTGATAATGTTAAGGAATATGTTGATATATCAAACTTGCAGTTAGTGGAAAATATGCTTTTAATGGCAAAACTCAGAGCTGCTCCTAAATGGATATGGGAGAGAATTTCATCAGATTACTGAGAGGTTTAACAAATCCTATTATGCAGCTGAACTGATAAAATTAACATCATACGCACAGGAATGCCAAAATCCATTGTAGCTCCATTCCATTACTTGCTTATATGGAAGTAAGCCCCAATTAATTCAGTAGGGCTTACTTTTGAGTTGGCCTATAGAGGCTTACACTGTAAAAAAGAAAGAATTTATTTCAACAGAAAATCTTTTGGTTAGCTATACAAAACTACCTGAATAGAGGTCTTCTATAATCCCTCTAGAACAGTGGTGGCAAACCTTCGGCACTCCAGATGTTTTGGACCACAATTCCCACATTTCTTTGTCATTAGCAATACAGGCTTGGAATTCTGGGAGTTGTGGTCCAAAACATCTGGAGTGCCAAAGGTTCGCCACCACTGCTCTAGAATGTCTTTTTTGTGATGAATTACCGTTTTGCATTCCATGCTTGCTGTTTTTCATACCTTCCTATTTCCCATTTCTAAAATAAATTTTTAAACATATATGCGTTCATATTATCTGTGGTAATACAAGTGAGCACTTATGGTTCCTCTTCCCAATCTATGCTGGGGTGATACTTTTACTAAGCCAATTAATGCTCTCTTAACTAAAATAACTTAAAAGTGTAACCTTTAAAAAAAACATATTTAGCTTGTCTATTTAAATATCTTCTTTTTAATAAGTCATGAATGCTTATAAGACTGTGCCATGGAAATGACAGGTTGTACATTCAAATGTTTGCACTGTGACACTCCATATAGGTATAAAATGACTGTAAAAGGAATAAAAGAAATTCAATAAATCAGGTGAATTTTTCATCATGCCTTTTTTTTACAGTATGAGCTGATAGCTGGACTCTTACCATGTGATTTTTCGTTGCTATATTGTCCAGTCCGGAGCTTTCAAACACTTGTATGAATTATGACTTTAGCCATAATTTGTGGGTGGGAAATCAAATCAGATTGATGTCCCCCCCCCAAGCTGTGATAGTTGTTAGCAAGAATCTTGTAAAATTAGGAGCAGTTCAGTGACAAAAGAGTCACAACGAAACAGGGTTGCTATATAACATGATTAAGTTTGTCCCTTATTTTAATAGTGCTACTAGGTCAGGTATGTCCAAACCTCCAGATGTTTTGGCCCACAACTCCCACAGTCCTTTGCCATTGGCAATCTAAACTTAGAATTCTGGGGGTTGTGGTCCAAATCATCAGGAGGGCCGAAGTTTGGACATGCTAGTACTAGGTGCTTCATGGGACCACTATCTATCCCAGATTTGAGGTTCGTTTGTTTTTTAATCCCACAAATTTCCAGCCCTTATATAACCAGAGCTCTTGCAAATTATGCACAATATAAAGGCAAAATATCCATTCAGTGCTTTGATCTATTTTCTGTGTGGGAAGCAGGTATTTCGGTGTCATGAGCCAATCAGTGAGACTGTTTAAACCGTAAATGCTGCCATTCTGAGAACACATTCTGGCGAATAGCTACATTTTTAAAAATAATAATTTTGTGGAAGTACCTGCTCTGTTTCTATGCAAACAATGTATTAGAGCCCATTAATCTTTAGCAGCAAATACTAGCTGGGGGATTCTGAAAACTGTAGTTCAAAAAGGAATCACAAAAAACAGAGTCAAAGGGGCCTAGAAGGTCACTAAATCCAACCCCCTTCACAATGCAGGGATTGAAATCAAAACAGATGTGACAAATGGTTCTCTAAATTTCTCTTGGATGCCTGTAGTGTTGGAGCGCCCGCCATCTCCCAAGGTGTCATACCGCTGCAACAGTTAAGAACTTTTTCCTGATATTTATACAAAATCTGACTTCCTGTAACTACTGTTGCATGTCCTGCACTCTGGGATGATTGAGAACAGGTCCTGCCCCCTCCTTCTTGCAGAAAGACAGCACAGATGGGGACAGCCTGCCCTCTTGTAGGAAGGAGTTCCAAAATCTGGGATCAGCAGCGAAGAAGTCCCTCTCAAGTGTTTGCACTAAATGCATCTGTGAATGCGGTGAAACAGTGCAAGAGACCTCCTCTGATTATCCTATCACCTGATGAGCCTCATATAAAGGGAAATCCGGTCCAATAAGATGAAGGCAATGCTACTGTTGCCTCCCCTTCCTCCTCCCCCTCTTCCTCCTCCTCTTTTCTTCTCATTGTTCTTCCTCTTTTTTTGGTAACTTTCCTTTCCTTACAGTTTGGTCATATTGCATTTTTATCCAGATCGAAAGTAGCATTTATTTCTGCAGTTGCCTCTCTGTGCAATTTAATGTATAATTTACATGTCCAGAAGGTTATTAGGGTGTTCAGTTGTACTAGAAGGGACTAGTCTAATGGACACCATGCTGAGCTGGATGTCCCACTGAGTCTTGCAATATATAATGAGACAGGAGGAAAAAATGAAGGATGAAATTGAGGGGAAAGAAGTAGTATTTACTATGCAAAATGATTTTTCCATGTGCTTTCCCTATGCAGTCCCATTGTTCTTTCATGGATATAATGTACAGTTACTAACAGGAGACAAGGAAAACGCAGAACTACTCAACACCTTCTTTGCCTTCGTTTTCTCCAAAAAGGACGAAAGAGATCTGCTGGGACAAAGAGTAGATAAGGTAGACTGGGAATTGCAACATATAATAGGTAGAGAGGTAGTACAGAAACACCTGGAAACATTAAATGAATTTAAGACTCCTGGGCCAGATGAATTACACCCAAGGATATTAAAAGAACTGGCAGAAAGTAATTTCAGAACCATTGGCAATAATCTGTGAGAAGTCCTGGATAACAGGGGAAGACCCCATTGATTGGAGGAGGGCTAATGTTGTCCCCATCTTCAAAAAGGGGAGGAAAGAGGACCCAAGTAACTACCACCCAGTCAACTTGACTTTAATTCCTGGAAATATCCTAGAGCAGATTATTAAACAGGCAGTCTGTAATTATTTAACAAGCAATGCTGTCATTGCAAGAAGTCAACACGGGTTTCTTAAAAACAAGTCATGCCAGACTAATTTGATCTCTTTCTTTGATAAAGTTACAGGCCTGTTGCATGAGGGGAATGCTGTGGATATTGCTTATCTGGACTTCAGTAAGGCCTTCAATAAGGTTCCTCATGGTATTATTGCTAAGACGTTAGTAGAAAGTGGGATAGATAGTGCTACTGTTAGGTGGATTTGTAATTAGTTGACTGATTGCACCCAAAGGGTGATCATAAATGGCCTCTCTTCAGCTTGGAGAGATGTGACCAGTGGGGTGCTCCAGGGTTTTGTTCTGGGTCCAGTGCTGTTCAATATCTTTATTATTGACTTGGAGGAAGGAATAGAGAGTATGCTGATTAAATTTGCAGATGATACCAAATTGGGAGGGGTTGCCAATTCCCTAGAGGATAGGATGAAAATCCAAAAGGACCTTGACAGATTAGAGTGCTGGGCCAAAGCTAACAGAATGGGTTTCAACAGAGGGAAATGTAGGGTGCTTCATCTAGGTAAAAAGAATGAATTGCACAGATATAGGATGGGAGACACCTGGCTGGAAAATAGTACCTGTGAAAGGGATCTGGGAGTCTGGGTGGACCACAAAGTGAACATGAGTCAGCAGTGTGATGCGGCAGCCAGGAAAGCCGATGTGATTCTTAGTTGCATCAACAGAACAATAGTGTCTAGATCAAGGGAAGTGATAGTACCAGTCTATTCTGCTCTGGTCAGACCCCACCTGGAGTACTGTGTCCAGTTCTGTGTACCTCAGTTTAAAAAGGATGTTGACAACCTCGAGCAGGTACAGAGGGCGACTAGTATGTTTGAAGGTCTGGAAGAAATGTCTTATGAGGAATGGCTTAGGGAACTGGCAGTGTTTAGCATTTCAAAAAGAAGGCTGAGTAGGGATATGATAGCTCTGTTTAAATATTTGAAAGGATGTCATATTGAAGAGGGAACAGGTTTGTTTTCCATGGCTTCAGAGACTAGGATGTGGGGCTATGGTTTCAAACTACAGGAGAAGAGATTCCATTTGAATGTTAGGAAGAGCTTCAGGATGATTAGAGCTCTTCGGCAGTGGAAAATGCTGCCACAGAGGGTGGTGGAGTCTCCTTCTTTGGAGGTTTTTAAGCAGAGGCTGGATGGCCACCTGCCTGTGATGGGGTTCCTGCACGGCAGGGGGATGGACTGGATGGCCCTTGAGGTCTCTTCCAACTCTATGATTCTATGATTCTATGATTCAAGGGAGTTGAAATTATGCAATCTGACATAGCAAACCAGGTGATTTATTGCAATGTATGCTAAGCCAAGAAGTAGCTCTCAGGTAAAGGGGCCTCTGGAAGCTGTTAGGTAAAGGGTTGATATTTCTTATACTGCTCCAGCCCCACCTAGTGTTTGGGTTATAATTTGATCACACACAGTCCAATCCAGGCAGAAATCAACTAAGAATTTCACACTCCCCTGCCCCGCACTGCAGCCACTCTGCGGCTGCCTTGCACCCTGGGCAACGCCCACCGCTACTTTTGCAGCCTCCCTGCATACCTAGTCTATACTGTGTCTCTGCCAGCATCCATTTTTGTTAGTGTTTTCCCTCTGGTCTGGGGCGTTGGAGGATGCCTGTGCACGGAAATGCTTTAAAAATCACGCAAAAAGCGGGTAGAAACGACAAACGAAAAAACGAAAAATGGTAACAAATTTTTTCAAAAAATTCCCGACAAACGGAAACGAACTGAAACAGACCTCTCAACGACAAATGAAAAACCAAAACGCCATTTTTCTGTTTCGTGCCCATCTCTACTCAGTATTTTCAGTCACTTTTCCCTTCAAAATGTCCTGCTCAACATGTGAAGATGAACATGACTTCTGAGGGGTGGAGCGTATGTGCACCCCCATCATAAATATGGCGCTGTTCACATGTTTAGACAAAGGCCTGCACATGGCCATATTTGCAACTGAAATTATTTACTTACTTACTCACTTAGGCCCCTACTTAAAATATTTTTACCCTGACAGATATCCCAAAGAGCAGGATAAGCAAGCAACAATGTGTTCAAGTTACAAGAAGCCAGATTTTGGATAATTACTGTATCAGGAAAAGCTGTTAGAGCAGAATGACAGTGGGACCAGTGATTGGGACATGTGGTGAGTGCTTCAACTCTGGAGGGATTCAACAGAATTGTAGACAACCATCTGTCACATATACTTTGAATTTGTATTCTTGCCTTGAATGGGGGGGTGGGGGTGGACTCAATATAGGTGCCTTCAAACTTCATGACTCTATGATTCTATCCCTTCCTCCATCTCTCCTGTATAGCAGGTGACAGTATTTTTATTTGAACAGAACCTTGGCCATTGATCATCACTGTTCAGTGGCACGTGTTACATCCGGTGCTGTTGTTTTAAGTTGTATTAGCTCAACATTTCTTTTTAATCAGATAATCTATTTCCTATTGTTTCAGTATTACAATTTATTGTGGCTTTTTGCTGGATACCTTTTCAAAGTTAATACTCCAAGCCACCCTAGGTCTCTCAAGGGAGAACGGAACCATTGAGATTAAACACATAAATACAGTAAATACAAAAAATATTTACCTATTAAAATTTACTTCACATTTACTTATTAAACCAAGCAAATAAATAAAAATGCAGTCCATCTTCCCTATTTACCAGAGGTGCTCACTGTTTATATGTTGTTGTTGTTGTTGTTTTGACAAAGAGTGTAAATAGCGGTTCTCCACCTGAGGGAGGATCCTGATGAAGAAACGAAGACTCGAGTGCAGTTGTCCAACCAGCGGAGCAATGATCATGATGCCCATCACCCCTTGCCATTCGGGTTTTATTACATATCATTTACATTCCACAGTATGCACAGAATCAGTGATTGGTTACAAGAGAAAGGGTACAGCCCAGAGTATGAACAGAATCAGGGATTGGTTACAAGGCACATGTCACACACGTTACATATGCTGGTTGGCTAGAGTTGCCTTGTGACTGCCTCATGAAGAGAGCATGCCTTGCCCAGTTATTGATTGCCATAACCCATGCCCTAGCTGTTTGCATATGGAGGTGAGTTAATGAGACAGAGGAAGGTGAGTTAATTATAAGGAGACAATAGATGAAGGGAAGACAAATTTAGGTAAGGGGAAATGAAAGCAAACAGGAAAGCGAACAGAAATTATCCCAATAACCAACAGTAAATAAGTGGAGATGGGCAGGCAAGTGCCAAGTCAGGAATAAACAAGCTGACTAAATTAAAGGCAGATAATAGCTAACACAGGCTGGGTTAGATTCCTAGGTCCGGAGTCTGGAGCATGTGGATTTAAGCCAGAGGTTTACAATCAGGTGGGCTTTCCCACTCATGAAATGAAAATGCCTCCTAGGCTGAACCCCAACTATCAGACTCCCACATCCACCCTCCACCCCAAGCCTTCTAAATCTTTCAGAATCCCCAATCATGATCCAGTAATCTTGCAGGTAACCTCATGGTACCTTTCAGCTGTTTCCCAGAATTTTCCATCCCAAAAAAAGACCTCAGTATCCTGCTCTGTATCCTGTCCCATCCTGCAGGAGAAGAAGCACTTGTGCCATGGCTCCTCCTGTGCAGGATGGGATGCTACATGACACAGGAAGAGGTGACTGCATTCATCAGAGGAAATAAAATGAAGTCACACACACACACACACACACAAACAAACAGAGAGAGAGAGAGAGAGAGAGAGAGAGAGAGAGACAGAGAGAGAGAGAGAGAGACAGAGACAGAGACAGAGACAGAGACAGAGACAGAGAGATCATATGAGCCACTAAGGAGTAAATCCTTTGGTCACAGATTTTGCAAATTAAGCAAAAGAACCTATGCAAAATTAATACCTATTCTTTTTTACAAAGCTAGGTGCATCCCCCCAGGAACACACAGCAAACACAAAAAGACCAAATGATGATCATAAAAAGGAGAACATCCAATTCTGTCTACGATCAGAATTAGAGATGGGAAAAAACAAAAAAGAATTGCAATGTTTAATGAATATTGCTGATTAATTTAATATTCGCCTCTTCATATTAATCAGGTTTGGAGACTCCAGTAAAGACGAAGAGAAAAAATCCCCCTTTTTATTCATTAGCATTCATTAGTTTTTTCTCTTTCTTTTTAGTCAACCCATAGCAGGGAGAGGTTCCTTTCCCTCTTTCACTTTAGACAACTATAGGTCATCTAAAACAACAACTGACCAGCTGACAGTTTGTCAGTTCATGGGTGGGAGATGCCTGGTTCATGGTTTGTAAACTTTGACCAACCCATGAATCAGGACAGAGCTCTATTTGGGCTGTGCCTCCCCAGCAATCATCACAATTCATGTAACAAATTGCTTTAAGCCACAAAATAAGACAACAATTTCAACATTGCCCAGCGCTGTTCATTTCACAGAAATACACACACTTGCTGTTTCAGATTAACAAGGAGACTTGTGATCGCTGAAAAATCATCTTGGAGTGTGGACATTCCATGAAAGTTTATGCAGACTTGTTAACCTGTGAGGCTTCATAAGCCTCCTATTTGGGTTTCAGCAGAGTAACAGAGCCACTAATCTTTTCTTAAGCCCTGCCCTCTCTGCCTGCGTGTTTTTTTTCCTCAAAAGCCTTTGCTTCTTTGATCCATACAAACTTCCTCCTGTGAATTATAAATACTCAACTGCATTGAAACCAGAATCTTGGGCTGTGGGGGAAAAATTATACAAAATAAGTCCAGGTACATAGCATCTTGTTTTCTACATAAAATTGGCAGCCTTCTGAAATCTGAAACTTTAGATGGAGGAGAAGATTAGGAAAACCTCATTCATCAATAAAATACTCAAGACCTCATTCCAGGCAATTTGCCAAACAGTAATTTAACCATAACCTATACTGCTTCTAGGACCAAAACTAGTTACCATTAAGGCTAAGCTGAAAAAATCAGGCAAATTTCGCATTCAATATACCCTACCATATAATAAATCATCCCCATCCATCCTTTGGGACAATTGTCTTTAAAAGAGGCGTAACCAGGACTTGGAGCGCCTGGGGACAACGTTCCTTTTTGCGCCCTTCCTGCCATTGCCCCCACATCGCACCACCCAGCCGAACCCTGTGGGAGTGGGATGGGTGTGTGTGTGCATGCGCGTGCGCACAGGCAGATGGGTGGACGGGTGGATGGACATATGTGTGTGTGTGTGCGTGCACACACACACACCTTACATCTCTCCCACCAAGGCGAGGAAGAGGAGGAGGAGGGTGTCGTGGCCACCGTGCTCCTGCCTGCCTGCCTGCTTCTCCGCTCACCTGGCGTGAGGGAGCGGAGGCAGCGGAAGGGGTGGCATTGCCAAGCCTTAGGGGAAAGGAGGACTGCTGGGTGGTGGGAAGGAGCATGGCTTTCTCTTCCTGCTCCCCCTCCAGGCGCCCCTAGATTGCTGCACCTGGGGCAGATGTACACTTCTGCCTCCCCCCCAGATACGCCTTTGGTCTTTAAACAGGGAGAGAAAATAGATACTCATTCTACACGAGACTGGGAAGCAATTAAATTTGATTTTCTAATCTTTTCGTGTTTTTGTATCTTATTGGCTATATGAAAATGTTGCATTGTAATGACAATGTGGAGTTTACGATCCCTGATTGCCTAGAATAATGCAGCCAACAAGAAAAAAGGAACGTTGTGAACAGAACCATTTTAAAATACAGTAATCCCCTGCCTATTGCAGGGCTAGGGAACTGACTTGACCTGCAATAATGGGAAATCCGCAATATGTGGATGCTGGGTCAGGTCGGGACTCAGGGGCCTATCTGCGGCCTCCTACATTACCTGAGGCCTGGCAATGCCACAAACGGGCCTCCGATGGGCTTCTTGGGCTTGTTGCAGGCCCCAGAAGTGGTTTCCAGTTATCTGGAAGTCACTTCCGGTTTCCCGGAAACTACTTCCAGGGCATTCGACAGGCCCGGGGAGCCCATTGGAGGCCTGTGCGGGGCAGTACCAGGCCTGAGGTAAGTGCAGGAGGCCTCACATGGGCCCATGCATCTTGCCCCAGGAGCCCTCCTGCAATATATCGGGACCGCAGTATACGAAACACAAAATGGTGGGGGATCACTGTAGTCCTGAAGCACTGTGAACAGCAACTAATGGGTGGGAGAATTAGAAAGAAGAATGGTAGTGGAAGGAGTGAAGGAAGACTTTAATTCTGGTAAAAACTCAATTTGACATCCAAAGCATTGAAAAGTGAACATTAAGTTCAAGCCAAGTTACAAAAGACACATGCCTTCTGCTTAAAATGCAACTGTGGCTTGATTTGTCTGTGAAGATTCTCAGTCAAGATAAAGTTATCCAGAAGTTTAGTCATGGCAACTGGATTTCTTTTCTTGTGAGAGGAAAAATGACTCATCTTCCAGATTTGACTTGATTGGTTCCATGCTGAATAGCTGGGTGGTTTATGAATCTGACCTCAGAACCAAAGATTGGGAATAGGGATGGGCACGAAATGGAAAAATAGTGTTTCATTTCATTTCATTTTTAAACCATTTTTGTTAAAAAAAAAAAAGTAACAAAATTGAAACAGCAACAAAATGGTTTGTTACTCTAAAAAATGGCTCCCCTGGGTCCTAGAGGCAGACCCAGGAGAGCCGTTTTATAGAGTAACAAAACAGTTTAATTTAAAATGGAAAAAACGGCATTTCATTTCATAACAAAACACTGTCATTTCATTTTGTCACAAAATTATTCGTAGGCTTACAAAACAATGAAACAGCATTTGTTCATAAGGTGCCCACCCGTAATTGGGAGTTTGATCCCTCAATGTGTTTCCTATGGGTGCAGTCATCCTGTGTGACCTTCAGCAAGCTGCACACTCCCAGGCACTCCTCAGAAGATGGAACGGTAAACCACTTCTACCTGGAACTCCCTGAAAAGGATCACCATACGTCAGAATCAACTTGATGGCACAGGATGCTGCTGAGTAGTAGTAGTAGTAGTAGTAGTAGTAGTAGTAGTAGTAGTAGTAGTAGTAGTAGTAGTAGTAGTAGTAGTAGAGAGTTGGGGGTATGTGGCTCTCCAGATATTGCAGCTCCCATGACTAATTCTTCATTAATGACTATGGCCAGTGGGGACAGAAGCCCCAAAAAGTCTGAATTTCACATGTCCCACCCCCACAGTAAACTTTATTTATCTAAACTGCAAAGGATGATGTCATCATGTGCTGTTTCCCCCTTGCAGAACCAATTTAGAATGCAAAACAGGTACAACAGGTACACAAGTGAAATGGTATCAAACTATGCATTTGTCTATTGCTAGTTATTGATGGGAAGAGAGAAAGTAGAAGCCAAAACATGAAAATGCTGATAGGATGAGGGCAGCCATACTGTTTCCAGAAGCTCTCGTGAGCAGGGCCAGTGCTTCCATTAAGGTGAACTAGGCAGTTGCCTAGGGTACCAAAATGGAGAGAGGGTGCTGGCCAGCCTGCCGCCCCCCTGCCCCTGCCGCTGGCCACCGCTGTCCATCCCCCCACTGCCTGCCAGCTGTCCGTCGCTGTCCCCCCACTGCCCGCCAGCTGCCCGCCGCTGTCCCCCCACCGCCCGCCTGCCGCCGTCCATCCATCGCTGTCCGCCGCCGTCTGCCCGTTGCCCCCGCGCCCATCGCCGCCCACCCCCCGTGCCCGTCGCCATCCACCCCCCGTGCCCGTCGCCGCCCCCTGCCCCCCCTGCCACCCCCTGCCCCGCCTGCCCGCCGCCCACCCCACCCCCCACCCTTCGCCTAGGGTGCAAAAAAAAAAACCTAGCACCGGCCCTGCTCGTGAGTATTGGGGTTGTTGAGTTAACAAGCTCAGTTGCAAAACCATCTGAATAACTGCCATCATTTCGACAATTTCTTTGGCCCTTATCACTTCTCTGAAATCTTGTGTGCATGCAAAGGATATTGTAGAACTAAGAAATATTTTTAAAGGCTTTCCTCCCTCTTTCCATAGAGGTAAAAAAGAAAAGAATATATAAAAAAATTTAAAAATAAGAAGAAAAAATCTGGAAGAGCTCCTTCCAGGCATCACTGTGCAATGAAACTCATTACGTGTTGTCCTATTTATAACTTGCACATCTCCCTAACAAGCAGACATTCAGAGGGGAAGAATGGAAGTGTGATTTGAATCTAGCAGTGTGTCACAGTGTGATATTGCTATTCTGGCAACAATTTATAACAAAAGCCTAGCAACATGGGTCAAGCAGTGGTGAGGGGAACATTATGCACTGAAGAAAATGGAACATGTTATCTTTCTGTGTTTGTAAGTGTGCAGTGGCTTACTGATTCCTTTTGCTAACACAATGGGAAAGACTGGGCTATAGTATAGGTCATACATTTATACTGCTCAGAGTGGCTTTGCTATCAGATGGGTGGTATAAAAATCCAATTTAAAACAACAACAACCACAACTGCTATTACTACTATTAAATTATCACACAACAGACAAAATAACTACACTCTCTGTCTGTATTCGGAAGTTCCAAAGTAATTTTGCATGCTCATTTTCAATCACTTTTTCAGGCTTATGATCCCATCAGTTCTTTGCTATGGGCAGATGATAGTTCTGACACAAATTCCAGTGGACCATTTGAGCAACTACATTATGACACTGTTTGTAATCAGTCTGAGCAATTTTCTTGCAACAACTCAATATATGGTCAGTAGTTTCATGTGCCTCTACAAAGTCTACATGTGGGGTACTCAGCTGATTTTTCTATTCTGGCTTTAACTGAATAGAAAATAGCTCTTCTGATTACTTTTTCTTGAGCTGCAAAAATCAGGGCTTCTGTTTCTTTTTTCAGTGTTCCATTGGTGAGCCATAACCAAGTCTTTTCCTCATCTAATTTTCCTTTTTTTTTTTTGAGGAACTGCCCATGCAGTGCTTTATTCTGCCAGCTGTCAGCTCATATTTGCATCATTGTTTTCCTGTACTGACCCATTGTTTGCTTTACTTTAAACACCTCCTTGTTCTTAACCTCCAGTAATGCTGGCTCTGTACTATTTTTACATAATCTGCCAACACATGGCTCCTACCTGGAAATGTTTTTTTCTTCCTTGTTTCTGGGCCTCGCTCTTGCAACCTTGTACATAAGCCTTCCTTGTCAAGGACACCTTCCACGTTTGCTCCAGTCCTCAGCTGCACATAATCTTCACTTAATTACAAGTTTTAAAACTCTTTGTCAGACCTTTAAAGAAAAATCTCTGACATGGGTGGTGTACAGCAATGAACAAAACACAACTGATGATGATTATTATAATAAATTGGTATAATAACATCATAAAACAGCATAACCTACAGGCCAATAAATAAAAAACCCCGCTACAGTTAATTGCATTAATCAGTGAATGAAATTCAGAATTAATAAACATTAAAAACAGGCAGAGGTGACAGGTGTTAAATATGCATTATCAGCTGCTATTAAATGGAATGGCATGAAAAGCCTGGCTGAACATAAAACATTTGAAAGATTTCTTGAATATTTCCAAGGAAGGGGGTTTCAGACAGATTTTCATTGCAGAATTCATGGGCAACCACGGAAAAGACCTGGTCCTTGTTCTTTATTTGCAGACTTCTCTACAGGCTGGCTACATCAAAAAACCCTCCTGGAAAGTACAGGTAAAATGGGCAGTTCTACTTAGAAGGAGGCAGTCAGTCGTGTACTGAGGTCCCAAACGGTTAAGGGCTTTATAGGCCAACAACTTGAACCTGTGACAGAAATGAACCACTAGCTTGTGCAGAGTGGCCAATATTGGGGCAATATTGACTAGGTTGGCCACCATGTATTGGACCTGCTAAAGTGTCCATATATCACTCAAAAGCAGACCCGTGTAGAGCACGTTGCATTACTCTATTGTTGAAATCACAAAAGCATGGACTAATGTGATGAGACAACCAACTCTGTGATAGGGACGAACCTGTACAATCTCCTTGAGATGAAGATAGGCTTACTGGACCACAGAGACTAGTTGGGATCCCTTTGGCAGTACTGGGTGATGCTGAGACTGCAAAACACATCCTTAGTGGAGAGAGTGCCCCTCCCCCACAAAAAGAACAGGAGTCACCCAATCCTTAGACCAGAGGAGCTCCCACCCAGAGGACCTCCATTTTGTCTGGGCTCAATCTCAGCCTGTTTGCCCCCATCTACTTCAGTACCGCAGTTAGGGACAAGATGGCATCGATGGCAGAAAGGTGGAAGGAGAGATTGAGTGGATGTCATCATTATTGCAACAGTGAAGGCTCTTATATCTCAATACTCAAATGGACATCAACAGGATGTTTGATTTCATTATGGGATTAACCCTTTTATGGGATGAATGCCAGCTGTGACATACAACAGGCTTCTGATGTTTTCCCAGGGGGTTTATAGATCTCTGTAGGACTCCTGTGGGAGTCAAGCACCCTTTCTACAGGTCCGACACTCTCTCTTCCCTCTTCACACAACTTTTGTCATTTTACTAGAGGTGCCTGCATGGTTTCCATAGCAATTATTTCCTATTCTGGCATGCTATTGTGTTTAAGGGTTGCTTTGGGGGTAAAGGAGAAAAACAGGTAATCATGACTTCATCTTCTAACAAACATTCAGCCTCTGCAATGGCTTATTTCTGAATGGCTTTAAAGCATCTCCTGGAGGGGTGCCTATATTCTGTCCCTGTTCCTTGAGAACTAAATCGTATGAGGGAGGAGATCAATGGTAGCAGAAGCCGTGTCACAACAGAAAGAAATCACTATTACGGTGATCTCATTTGTTGTGTATGTGTCATCCCCTCCTTTCATGAAGGCGCACAGCATTGAATCTGAAATTACACCAAGTACTTTGTTGACTAATGGCCTTAAATAGAGAAGGAGAGAACAAAAGCAAGCAGCATTAAAAGCAACAACAGCATCAAAATATGTTGGAAATACATTTAAAGTCTTTCAGTCAATTAATCCCCACACTCTCCTGTAGCTAAGAGGTAACGATATGAAGAAAGGTCTCTCAATTGCTAGTTCTCACTGACTTGAGCACCATCAACATGAAAGGACATTTTAGTGATGAATTTTAAGCCTTATGTGTATTTTTAACTTGAGCACAAGTGCAAAGCAAGGATCATTTCGGTGGCACTAAAACCTCTGCAATTTGCACAAAATGTACCTCCACTGTTAGTTAATACTTTTTCCCTTTGGGAAGCCAAGCACACTCTCAATGAACAGAGAAGGCTGGTTGATTGATCAAAAAGATGCAAGCAACCCCTCTGAGGCTTCTCATATTTATCGTTCCTTCTTAAAAGGGCAGCATGAATCATTGTTTGCATAATTCTGACAAACTGCACACATTTACTGCAATGCGCTTTACATGGGGCTGCCTTTGAAGATGGTTCGGCGACTGCAACTGGTTCAGAATTGTGCGGCGCGGCTGGTAAGTGGTGGGGCTGCCAGGGATCACATCAAGCCGATTCTATGTAACCTACATTGGTTACCAGTTGCTGCCCGAGCCCAATTCAAAGTGCTTGTTTTGACATATAAAGCTCTAAATGGCTTAGGACTTAGATACCTGAAGGACCACCTCCTTCCATATGATCCTACCCGGCAATTAAGATCGAGCCAGGGGGCCCTCTTGAAAGAGCCATCCCTTCTCGGCAGCTGCCCCTAAGCTATGGAATGCCCTCCCAAGTGAGATCCGCCTGGCGCCTACATTGATGACATTTCGGCGCCAGGTAAAAACCTTCCTGTTCCACAAGTTTTTTAATTGATACAATATAGACTGTGGGTCCTCTGATGGCAATTATAGTGTAAAGATTTTAGTGTAAGGTTTTTATTATTGTTTTAATTATTTATCGATATTTGATGTTTTAACTGTTTTCATTCTTTGACTGTAAGCTGCCCAGAGATCTTTGGGTAGTGGGCGGCATATAAGTTGTAAAAATAAATAAATAAAATAAATAAATTTATGAAATGAATGCAAAATGATTCTTGCCAGTGTGAGAACTCCCATCCCACTCAAGGATGAGACAAGCAGAGACTTACATTCCTAATGAAAGGCTACCACAAACAATAGTGTCAAGTCTTGATTCCATTCAAGCCAAATGGACTTTTCCTTTGTTACTACAGTTTGAACCTACATGATGCACAGCACCGGGGGTGGGGGGTGGGTGGAGATAGTGAAGAGAGTCAGTAAAACCATCTTAAACTAAAGGCACAACAAACAGACAAAAGGAAGTGGCCCTTACCACCACACCCTCACACAGTCAGTTTGTGAACTCATCTGGATTCCGTTCAGTGTAAAAGTATGATTCTAATTTTTGCAGAGTTTATGAAATGGCTTGCTTTCAGTTAGAACTTCCTAGGAGCACTCCAAGGTGCCAAACTCATTCTCAAAATAGTTTCAACACCTTAGATCAGGCATGTCCAAACTTCGGCCCTCCAGATGTTTTCAACCACAACTCCCACAGTCCTTTGTCATTGGCAATATAAGCTTAGAATTCTGGGAGTTGTGGTCCAAAACATCAGTGGGGCCGAAATTTGGACATGCCGGCCTTAGATGGTTCCTTTGAAGTTCATACCACATCCCAGGGTAGTTTTATCACTCCAGTGAAATTGGAGTTCCTACCTTCAAGTAGCTTCACTGGCTCATGCATTTCCTGACTCATAAGGACACGCTCACTTCTTCCTTATTTTGTTTTGATTTTTTCTGCCTTTTAATTTGGTATATTATAAGAACATAAGAACATAAGAAGAGCCATGCTGCATCAGGACAAAGGCCCATCTAGTCCAATGTGTCTGGGAGCGCACGAGACTAGATATCTGTCTCTTCATACCACTCCCTTGCATCTGGTCCTTGAAGTACCCCAGTTTTAAGCCTGGAGGTTACACATCACCATCATGGTTTGTAACCTGTGATGGACTTCTCCTCCAGGAATCTGTCCAATTCCCTTTTGAAGGCATCCAGGCTAGATGCCATCACCAGATTCTTGTGGCAGGGAGTTCCACAGACTAACAACATGCTGGGTTAAAAAAACATTTTCCTTTGTCTGTTCTCAGTCTCCCAGCCCTCAATTGGAGCGTATGTCCCCTAGTTCTGGCATTTTGTGAGAGGGAGAAGAGTGTCCTTCTATCCATTCTACTCATGTCCTGCATTATTTTGTACATGTCAATCATATCCCCTCTCAGGTGTCTTTTTTCCAGACTAAAGAGCCCCAAATGTTTTAGCCTTTCCTCATAAGGGAGGTGCCCCAGCCCAGTAATCATTTTAGTCACTCTCTTCTGCACCTTTCCCAGTTCCACTATGTCTTTTTTGAGATGTGGTGACCAGAATTGTACACAATACTCCAGGTGTGGCCTTACTATTGTCACACAATACTCCTTCTTCTTAAGGTTCATTAAGTCCAGCCCCTGTCAGTGGAGAATCAAACCCTCAACCCTTGTCCTAAACCACTACGCTATCGTTGCTGTTGTTTAACTCCATTCCCAGAAGTCGCAAAGAATTCTCCAGGCAGAATTCTGGAAGTTCCAGTCCACAAACCCATCTCTGCAGACACGTACATACAGATCTCTACATTTTGCCCACCTGGGTTAAGGAAGCATGGATTTCTCCCGTACGTCTTCTTAATCTACATAAAATGAGTGTTTCCAGGAGAGGGGGATCATTATTCTTTGGGAGGAACCCTGTATAGAACCTCAAGTGTAGAAAGAGTAAAACTCCCAGGAGCATGATAGCATCTTCTTTTTTTGCACATTAACAGGAGGGAAAATGGCCCAAGATGCTGCTTCAGACATAGGCCTTGGTTCAGGTGAGTAAAATGCAAGTATCTGTAGGTGTCCATAGGTATAGATTTATGTGCTGGAGCTCCCAGAATTCTGCCTGGTGGATTTTTGGAGAATTTTAGAAGTCAGAGTTCTAATAATAGTGAATGACTGTACTGACTCAGGCAGATCTGAAGCATGACATGTTCAGAACCTTGGATAGTGGTATACATACTAACTCTCCTTCCCCAAGCACCTCAGGAGTGTTCAGAACCAAGGTCAGCAACCACAAAGGCAGCAAAATAGTTAAACTGCACATTCAAGGGAAAGAATATCCCTTTGATTAATAGGGGAACATAAGAAGAGCCCTGCGGGATCAGGCCAAGGGCCCATCTAGTCCAGCTTCGTGTATCTTGCAGTGCCCCCCCCCCCAAACACACACACCAGATGCCTCTGGGAGCAAATGAAACAACTAGCTATCTGTTTCCTGATACCACTCCGCTGCATCTGGCATTTTGAAGTACCCTCCTTTTAAGCCTGGAGACAACACGTATCGCCATCATGGCTTGTAACCTGCAGTGGACTTCTCCTCCAGAAATTGGTCCAATTGCCTTTTAAAGGCATCTAGGCCAGATGCAATCACCACATCCTGAGGCAAGGAGTTCCACAAACAAACAGCATGCTGGATAAAGATTTTTTTTGTCTGTTCCCATTTTTCCTAACCCTCAATTTGAGTAGTTGGCTCCTGGTTCTGGTATTGCATGAGAGGGGAAAAGCTTTCCTCTATCCATCCCCTACATAATTTAATATAATTTAATATTTAGCAATCGTGTTCCCCCGGGTGCCTTTTTTCCAGATGAAAGCACCCAAATATTCCTTATATTGAAGGTTCCCCGGCCCTCTTTGGCACTCCTCTTTCACTACATGGTTTATTTAGTGATGTAGACCTTAGCAATCAGTCTTGCAAACTAAACCCATGTTTACCTTGCACTGACCAATTGCAAAACAATCAACACTAAAGGGAAAATGGAAAGAGAAAAAGAATGTCCCGACAAACAGATATCTTCTGTCACTTCAGCGAACACATAGCCTAAATAAGAGCTGAGCATAATAATCTAGTTTGACTCTTAAAACACAAGCTAGTGAACCAGCCAGGAAAGCTCTTATGGAAACACCATCACCCCATCAAGTATTGTAGTCATGGATTATTTTGAGGGGCAAGAATCTGAGGAATTTAGAACTAGTTGTGGGATATATCCTGGGGCTTTCTGCACACTGGATAATTTCAAAATGCAAGTTATAATGTGGTGATATTTCCCTGAGATTTCAGACAGATTAGTGTTGAGTGTGATTTCTTCCTAATTTAGGCTAATTATGCCAAACGTCCCTCCCAAGGCTAATCTTGCTATTTGTTCTATACAAAAGTGCATATCCATTAAGCAACCACATATGGATGGAGAACTGATGTTTATGTTACACTTGTTCTATTTAGTCTGGTGCTCCCTATAGGCAGACAGATATTGTCATGTTCACCAAGTTTTTATTATTTTAATGTTAGAGAATCCTTTCTTCCCTCCTTCCTTTCTTCCTTCTCATTTCCTCTGTGAAAGGTGACATTGCACCAGACAGCTTGGCAAAGGAAACTGATTAAGAAACTGCTGATGCTACTTCAGAAACTGCTTCCATGTGAAGTCACAGTAGCTGCAAATGTTTCCAAGTCTCTTTATGCTACAGGGTAGACATTTCATTTGGTTTTTATGGCACCAGAGGCGTTTTTCTTCCAAGCAAAACAACACACATGCACACACACACACACACACATGCACACACACACACACACACACACACACACACACACACACACACACACACACACACACACACACACACACACACAGAGAGAGAGAGAGAGAGAGAGAGAGAGAGAGAGAATGTGTTGCATTTGACACTTGTAAGTCTCAGAAAACTAGAAGTTAGCTGGCTGAATTTCCTTCAGTATATATTTAATAATATATTAGGATTTAGATCAGACACACATCTGTTAGACAACAAAGTGCAGTACTGAAACAATCACAGCCAGAAAGCAGAAGTAAAATGGAACTATATTGTAATTATATGCCACTAGACATATAATTTGTATGTTTTGAGAGAATGGGAATGCCTTCATTTTTTTTGTCCAAGGACAGGGAAAGTGGATGCCTGATAAACGGGCAGGAGCATAATGCACTCCACAGGTGTGGGATGTTCCTCTTCTCTATATATAATCCTAAAGTGTTGTTGTATTTCTCCATAGTTTGCAATTCATGCTCATCTACTACCAATTCCTGTCTTTGATGCATACCTGGTGTTCCTTTGGACATAA
This sequence comes from Phrynocephalus forsythii, assembly GCA_029282475.1. Lineage (NCBI taxonomy): Eukaryota > Metazoa > Chordata > Lepidosauria > Squamata > Agamidae > Phrynocephalus > Phrynocephalus forsythii. The sequence continues at coordinate 130,884,994 of JAPFRF010000002.1, read as the reverse complement.
GAGACAGGGCCTTTCCTGTTGCTGCTCCCAGGTTATGGGGGTGCTCTCACTTGGGAGGCCACGCCCCCTTTCATCCTTCTGCCAGCAAGTGAAGACCCACCTTTTCAGGCAAGCTTTTAAGAATCACTGAATCCATGAATGGCTTTTTAAAGTTAAGACCATTTTTAATGTTTACTTGCTTTTAACTACCCCATTGTATATTAATTACCCTCTAGTTTAATTGCTTTTGATAGTTAATGTATTGTGCTTTTGATCCTGTTTTTTTCAACCTTGTGAGCCATCTTGTGTCCCTTTGTTTGGAGAAATGTGTGTGTGTGTGTGTGTGTGTGTGTGTGTGTGTGTGTGTGTGTGTGTGTGTGTGTGTGTGTGTGTGTGTGGTGTCGTTACAATCATGACCGACTCTTCATGACCCCATGTCCATGGAGTTTTCCTGGCAGGAATACTGGAGTGGTTTGCCAGTTCCGACTCTGCTTAGCTTCTGAAATCAGACAATATCGGATGTGGTTAGGGCATCTAGGCAGCTGTTTGGAGAAAGGTGGCCTATAAATAGAAATTCTTCTTCTTCAAGTGCCATGTCCTCATAGAAGGTTGGCAATCAGTAGACTGAACTGGTTTCTATCTAAGGCTATTCTAAACAGGGCAGCTGGGCTCACTACAGACCATTGTCTTAAGTTCTTAAGCCAGAATGTTCTTCTGTGGCCTGGGCCACACTTCTCATCTATTTTTCCTTGAAGGATAACTTGCAGCAGATGGTGTTTCTTATTGCGCATTATGTGTTTGAAATGTTGCAGTTTTCTTCTCTTTACAAGATTGAGGATTTCTAGCTTTTTATTCATGCACTGTAATACAGCCACATTAGTGACTCTAGCTGTCCAAGGTATCTTCAGAATTTGTCTGTACATCCACATTTTGAATGTTTCCAGCTTCCTACATAATGTGTCTGTAAGGGCACAAGTTTCAGTATGCTGAATACATAGGTTTCAGTACAAAGTATTTGAGTACAAAGTCTGATAGATAAGTCCCAGTTTGTCAAGGCTTTCAATTAGTTCAATTAGAAGAAACAAATAAATAACAATCCACGCTCAGTGAATGAGTGCACTGTTAGTATAAAGGATGCTGCTGTGAAATGATGGAAATCGGAAGGTGCATCTCTAATTTTGAGATTTTAGTGGTCAAATAAAGGTATTCCATCCTCTGGATTTTGTAGAAGAACCTCCTAACATTAAAAAGAAATTATCACGTTAAATGAGACAGAAGGACGCTTGCTTGCATTTTGCATGTACTGTACTATAGAAAGTTAAATCCAATTGTTAGACTCAGTTAGGGTAGGCCAACTGCTTGAAGAGAATTTACACTTTTCATGAGTTAATTGCTTGCCACTCAAACACAAACCAGTAATCATGCGTGTTTTTCTACAAGTGGGAAGTGGTTTTACCTTGTTGCACAATACGTATCTATTGCTGCATCTATATTTCAATGGATGTGCTTACATATTATTTTACTTATCTTTCAGGGATTCGTGGCAACTTACATAATGATTAAGCACAGATACATATAATAAAGCAGAATATATAACTGTAATCGTAACTCAGTCCAACATATTACCATGCTAAAAGAACTCCAAAATATGAAGATTTTAAGTGGCAGATCCATTTCAGGAACAAAACCGTATTTAAGGCTACCTGGAGTAATTAAAGATTTGGCCCATGCAGGTTTTATATTAGCATAAAAAGGCTGGCAAAGTATCACAGTGGGAAGAACTACAAAGTTTTGTTCCCAGAGCTGGGAAGCATTACAGACATAGGATTTGGCTATAGGGTTGAATGCAGACTTGAATGCCACACTGTTTTATGTTTAATAGGCTTTTGGGTACAGTTTGTTAGTATATTTCAGGTTCATGGTGTGATTTTTGTCATTTTTGCTTAAATGATATACATAATATTTGAACAAGCCCCAAACTAACGTACATCCTTATTTGGAACAATTTGGATGAGATTGGAATTTGAACAATACAGCTAAGTTCTATTTTGGGCTGAAAGGTCCTGGTTTATAGATTCAGATCCAGGGCCCAAAGCAAATCTGATGAGGAGGAAAGTGTTTCACCCTATTAGGTGGCTGCATGTTATCTTCTTTTCAAACAAGAAAAAAAGAAACTGGAAGGAAGGAAGGAAGGAAGGAAGGAAGGAAGGAAGGAAGGAAGGAAGGAAGGAAGGAAGGAAGGAAGGAAGGAAGGAAGGAAGGGTTTGGTTTTACAAGTCCCTGAAGCAGAAAGAGAGAGGGGTGAAAAGAAAAGGAAAAAGAAATAAAAAGAAAAACCATAAAAGATGCTTTGTTTTTGCAGTACAAGTTAATATATTAACTCTATCAGTTTAGATATCCAAGGAACAAGTTGAGGCTGCTGGTGCACAATTTCCCTGGATAAAATAGGGGTTTGTCCCAAAGACACAAGTGGTTTCCAAACTGGGCCTGGGTGCTTAGCTTCATGAAGGCACCAGTTTTGCAGTGGCCCATTTTGTGCAAACCATGAACAGGAGAAAAGGCTCTTGTGATCTCTCGTTCTCACACAGGAGGTGAACACTGTCACAAGAGCTGGAGAGTCTTTGACAGGTTTTATTGGTGTGCTGAGATCTCATGACTGACATGACTATAATGACATGATTGGTTTCACAGGTTACGGCCCACTGGGTTAAGGAGTGTTCCCTCCAAGACAGAAGATTCTTGGGCAGACAGCACTGCTAGTTATGCTGACAGAAGGTTGTGCTGGTTCATCTCAGTGATCTACCATTAGAAGGATCTGCCAACAGAAGAATGGATAGGGTAACTATGAGGGTGAAAATGATCTCATACTGTCTCAGGTCAAGGTTTCAACCAACGTAATGGAACAAAGTTAGAGAGAGGTGAGGGTAGTTCTGAGTAATATTAACTTCCCTAGGCTGGGATGGTTTAATTCAGCACAGTTTCAGTTATTATCTCAGTTTGGTCATCATCCATTTTAATTAATTAGAATTATACTCCAAACCTTCATAGAATCATAGAAAAACTGAGCTGGCAGGGGCCCTCTTGCTCAAGAAAGAATCCAAATCAAAGCAGAACTGGAAGACAGTGGTCCAATTTTCTCTTGTGGTCCAATTACCTCCCAAGGTAATTGGTTCCACTGCAGTACACTCACCCCCCGCCATTTCGCGGTTCAGGTACTGCGGTCCCACTATATTGTGGGATTGCAGTACCTGTGCCTTGGGGCTGCATGGGGGGCAGCAGGAGGCGATTGCATCACCCCGTGCCCCCCGTGCCGCTCCGAGAAGCCTGGGAGCCGTGCGGGGGGGCGATTGCATCACCTCGTGCCACCGCCCCCAGGCCCCTCTGAGAAGCCTTGGAGCCATGCAGGGGGGCCAGCAGGGAGCGATCGCATCACCCCGTGCCGCCCCCGTGAAGCCACGGAGCTCCGTGGGGGGCAATCGCATCGCCCCACGCCGCCCCCAGGCCTCTCCAAGAAGCCTTGGAGCCATGTGGGGGGGCAGCGGGAGCGATCGCATTGCCCCACGCTGCCCCCCAGCCCCCACCCGACCCATTTCCGCATATCACGGATTTTCAAGCATCGCGGGTCGGGTGGGTCCCTAACCCCAACCATAGGCGGGGGGTTACTGTACTGTTCTAACAGTTGAGAATTATTTTCCTGATATTAAGTCTAAGTCTGCCTTCCTGTAGCTTGAGCCCATTATTACATGTCACGCACTCTGGGATGATCCAGAACCAATTGTACCCTTCCTCTATGTTCCAAGTATTTGAATAGTGCTGTCATATCCCTCAGTCTTGATCAATCCAGTATATTATATTATATACTTTCTTCTTGAGTTTGGAAATGAATATTTGAGAAGCAATATTTACACTGGTCTTTCTAGTCCAACTTCCTTCATCTCTTCAATTAAAGACACTAGCCATCTCAACTCTCATTGAGATTCATGATAAGAGCAGAACAATCACTGATCTTTTTTTTCCTGGCTCCCCAATCCACCAGCCTTAGTTGTAACCTGATCGGCAAATCAGTTGCCTTGACTATCTGAGAACACGCTGTGAGAGTTTTACAAAGTCCAGTCCCCTAATGGGGTTGTTTGGAAGAACAGACCCTATGTCTTGACAGTTTGTCCTCCTTATGCCTAATTAGACAGACTCTAATGAGCATCTGGTGTTTGGTGCTCTGTTTGGACATTAGTGGGAAGCCATTACAGGTTGTAATGGCTTGTTACTCTCCCTGTTCCCCTCAACCCCTTTATTCTTTGTTGAAAGAAATTAAAATGTTTAGTGGGAGGAGGCCTGAGCGTGTTTGTGACTGTGGTGGATTTAATTAAAATTAACAAAGCATGTCAATAGTGCGCCAGTCTCTCTCTCTAATGGATTGCCCTTCCAACCTGCCTTAAATGAAGCAATGTGGCATGCTTCAGAGATGGATGAGGAATGGCCTTCTTTGGAAGCACACATCTGTCACACCGGTGATGGAGACTAGATGCCTTTCCATCCGAATGTCTGCAAGGAGAAAAAGGACAGCAAGCCTCAAGCCTCCATCCAGTTGGAGGAAAAGTCCATGCAAAACTGATGTGCAAAGTTTCCCTGGCTGATCCAGAAGCTAGGGTGTCTGACTTGATTGGAATGATGGTGAAGTGATATTACTTCATAGGCTAAGTAGCAAGAAACCTTAGTCTATCTGAGCCTTAGAAGAGCTATTGCACCATTTTAGGAGGAGAAAAATCCAGGCCAAAGTTTGTAAATATCGACCAATTGGTAGTTCCTGGAAAAAGAACACCTTAGAGGGTCTGCTATCCCACGACCACCAAAAACCACTTCAAACTGCTTAAAGATGCGGTTAATAAAATCGTGTCCCCACGACCAGCGGACTTTAAAGGGAAAAAATGAGACCACACCCATTTGAGCATGACCCAGCGAGTTTTGCAAGTAGCTGGTCTTGAGGTGGTACAAATCTTGTCTCAGTTCCGATGCAGATTTTTAACCAATACTTGAGTCCGTGGGGACTCAGAAAATCTGCATCAAAGCCATTTCATTCCGCTGTGTTGCGGTTCCCACTTCTGGGAACACAAAAGATGCGGTTCTTTAAACTGCGCCCATGGGGACACATGAACAGCGTTTTCAACCACATGACCGTTCCAGGGGGAAATCTGCATTTTACTTTGATCTGGATTTTCTGGCTGTGGGATAGCAGCCTTATAGTGGTCCTTTGGAGAAGCCTTGTCCGTTCCTGCTATAACCAACAACAGCAAAATATCTTCATTGCTGAGACCAGGATGGAAAGATGACCTGTTGGATCTCACTAAGATTAGACAGTACCTCCAAACCTTCCTACACTTCCTTTTCTGTCTTTATTAGACTTTGATGGGTTTAGTTCACTGCAGTGCCAGCACGTGAAACCCTACTAGGCAACAGAAACTATACTGCACTAGAAAATGGACTACTCCAGTTCACGTTTGATAATATGGAAGGCAAGATTTACTTTTTCAAATTTGTCAGTATAGTGGGAACTGACTTTTGAAACCTCACAAGTGTAATTATAACTAATTATTTTTAAATTTTAACTCCCCAGCCTCTAATTTATTGGAGGGAGCTGGCTTCGTCTGACATAGTCAGTCTTCCTAAAATTCCTTACTTCTTTCAGAGTTAGGTAGTGACAAACAGGCTGAATTCCCATTGGACATCTCTCAGGCTAGTAATTTAAGAACCATAATGGTCTCTGACAGTCTCCCAAATGGATGTTGACCTCTATCTGACTAGAGTTTTATATACAGAGCCCTTGCCTCATGCTTTCAGGCCTTGGGCAATGAGAACACAAACTCTTCTCAGAGAACAGAAATTTTATTTTTTACCTTTTTGTTGGCTAGGGAATTCTGGGAGTGGTACTCAAAAAAAAGTGTGGGGGGGAGATCCCAATCCCTGTTCATTCATATACAGTGAACCCTCGTATAACAAAAGGTTTGGAGAAACATAACATAAAATCTGTATAACATAAAAAAATTCCGGAGATAGGGGAAATTTGCTTAACAGAATAGCCTATGGGGTGAATCTGTACAACATAAAAATGGTCGCGATTAGGGATTACTCCGTTTTCAATGCATTCCTATGGGAAATGTGTATAAAGGAAAATTTGTTTGACATAATTTCATTTGGAACGAATTAATTCCTTTGGACAAAGTACCACTGTATATGGGGTAGGTAAGCTCCTCTGAATGAGAGATACATTTGTTTCCATTCTATTCTTTTAAATTCCGAAGTTTCAAAAATTAACAAAAGTTAACGAGGTGGGAGACATGTAAGGACGGGAGCGAAATCCAGGTCTGCTCGTTTTTAAAACAGAATTTACCAGATTTCTCAAAGTTCAAGCAAAGAGACAGTACACTTGCTCAGCTCTTGTAGAACTTATCAATCTTGGCTGCGCTTATCAGCACTTGACAAAAGGGAGTTGATTTTCCTTCTGTGGTGTACCCGTTCAATGGAGGCATATATTTCTTCCACTAACCTTGCAGGCTTTGGTGAGGATGAAATGCAAAAGAGGATCAAAGGGAGGGGAGGATGACTTCTATTCTTTGAGTTTCTCAGAGCCTGGGCGTGGATACAGATGTGATCAAATGGGGAGGAGGAATCAAGGAGACCGCTCTCAATCAGTTACACAGATGAGGAACTTGGACATGATGGAAAATGTGTATTGGTGTCTATCACCACAAATAACCAATCTCTTCCCTAACTTCCAGTGGTCTGGAAGAAAGCTCCCTGCTGCCAGATATAATTAAAAGTTCATTCAATCCTTAACCCTCTTTTTTTTTTGGGGGGGGGGGGCAAATATCAGTGAAAAATCAAGGCCTAACAGACAGAACTGGCTAAAACAAAAATAAATCTCCTCTTACATGTGTGTGTGTTGTGTTGCATTGTTACTCCATGTCCATGGAGTTTTCTTGGCAGAAATACTGGAGTGGTTTGCCAGTTCCTACTCCAGGTGTCCACAGCACCTGGTATTCCCTGGTGGTTGCCCATCCAAGTACTAGCCAGGCCTGACCCTGCTTAGCTTCCAAAATCAGGCAAGATCAATGTGCTTAGAGCATCTAGGCAGCTCTCCTCTTATATACAACACACTAACTTAATAGATTTATTGGGTCACACTCAACAACACATTAATTACAGCTCTTTCAAATGAGCTCTGCCAAGTGTGAGCTCAAATGAGCTCTCTTGGATTTCCTTTATCAGCGTATCTCACATTTAGTGTGAATTGTTCTGTGATTCATCACTGGAAACTAGTCATAAGCTTAATTAGCAAGTTTGATTGCTGACGTTTATAGCTGAGGACAGATTAGTAGAGGGAGGAATGGGTTAAATTCATTCAAATACGAATGTTCATTCATATTTAATATGATCAGTATTCCATATTTTCCTTAAAGATGTATGAGGAAATAATAGGAAAACATATATAATTACCAGATTGCATTCATTCTTAGGGTAAAACTAAATATCATATAATATTTTATCGAATAATATACTGCATGCATGTATGCATGTATCAAATACATCTGTTTCATTCACAGATTCTTAAAGTGATGTTAATTATAAAACATTACATGAATTGTTAGGCCAGAACTAGGTATCATATCAGCATCAGAACCCTCAGTAGATGAGTATATAAAATATATGAGAACATGCCTGCCTGCTCCCAAACCACCAGACTCTTCTGTAGGAAGATTAGAAAAATGGGTTGCAATGCAAACATTTGGATAGGTGTTTCTGCCAAAATCCCCACCTTACCAGAATTTCCCAGACGTTTGTACGTTTACGTTTGTCCAGAATACTGTTGTAAGTGCATGAAGGCCAGTGGCATAACCTGCACATAGGGACACATAAAGTGGATACGTGAATGCTGCTACATGTTCTGTCCCCAGAGTCCAGCATCAAATTTTGTCACCATAAATGTATCTGAAGATGCTGAGGGCACAAAACCTCAGGGTGACCTGTCACTTTTGCAGTCCTCCCTCATTCAAGAACCATGTCTTATCTTGTCCTTCTGTGTTTACTGAAGGTGTTGATGTTGGCTTCAGGAATTGCTGGCTGTTTGTCTCTATCAGATGCACGGTGGCAGGGCAGCTAAATCCTTAGGCAACCAAACAAGCCCAGATAATGAGTAAGCAAAGCAAAGTGTTGTGCTTATATACCACCCCATACCACTTCAAGTAGTCTCTGGGCGGTTTACAGTTTAATTATGCAGGCTACACATTCCCCCCCACCAGCAAGCTGGGTACTCAATTTACTGACCTCGGAAGGATAGAAGGCTGAGTCAACCATGAGCCTGCTACCTGGGATTGAACCCCAGGTTGTGAGCACAGTTTTACCTGCAGTACAGGCATTTAACCACTGTGCCGTGAGGCTCTTTACCTGGCTTTTCTTGTTTTAAGGCTAAGGGCACATCCAATCTCATCTGATTTTGGAAGCTAATCAGGGTCGGCCCTGGTTATTCCTTGGATGGGAGACCACCAGGAAATACCAGGTGCTGTCAGTGCCGGTAGTAGGAACTGGCAAACCACTCCAGTATTCCTGCCAAGAAAACTCCATGGACATGGGGTCACGAAGACTTGGTCACGACTTCAACGACACACACACATTTCTTCCTTAGAGCTCCAATTCTAGGAAGGATTTCAAATAGGAAGGATACTTCTAGGACTTGTGGTAACAGACACAAGACTGACAAATTATGTTTTGAAAACTATTTGAAACATTGTAGTAGGCCTTTCCTTCCTTCCTTCCTTCCTTCCTTCCTTCCTTCCTTCCTTCCCTTCCTTCCTTCCTTCCTTCCTTCCTTCCTTCCTTCCTTCTTAGAGAGGGCCCTTCCAATGTTTCATCACACTCAACACCATCAAATATCATTTGCATTTAAAAGGAACTGAATAAAATCAACACCAGTTTTAAACTACAAAAAGAGATAGGGCTGTGATGAATGTCACCCTTTGAGGCCTTTGGGCACAGACATATTGCTTGGGAAAGGGCAGGAGTGTTGTCATCGCTACTGAACTATGCCATTCTTCTCCAAAGACTTTTCATGTTCAGTCAAGAGCTCTTCTTAATCCTTGTGTACTAGGCCTTCCTTTTAAAAAATGAATTAAGCTGAGTGAGCTCTGAAGTCTACAAAACTCCCTATTTACTATTAGGTCCACAGTTCTTGCATTCTCCAAGCCCATTGGATATTCCAGTTCCCCTACCCCTACAGAGGGCAACCTGTTGTTACTAGAATTTCTTCCTTCTGCTATCTTGCATCATAGTGTGAAAAACAAAATAGTATAGACTACAATAGAGCATGTTTTCCCCCAGGTTTTATGTCATGGGAAGGATGAGCACCCAAGTGCCAATAACTATAGAGATGCCTAGTCTGACTGATGGGCACACCCAGGTCAGAACAGAATCTCAGGCCTTTTCCACTCTGATAGAATCATAGAATCATAGAGTTGGAAGAGATCTCCAGGACCATCCGGTCCAACCCCCTGCCGTGCAGGAACCCCCATCACAGGACTCCCAAGAGATAGCCATCCAGCCTTTACTTAAAAACCTCCAAAGAAGGAAGACTCCACCTCCCTCCATGGAAGCATATTCCACTGCCAAACAGCTCTAACTGTCATGAAGTTCTTCCTAATGTTTAAAGTGAATCTCTTTTCCTGTAGTTCGAGACCATTGCCCCGTGTCCTAGTCTCTGAAGCCATGGAAAACAAACCAGTTCCCTCTTCATAATGACATCCTTTCAAATATTTAAACATAGCTTCACATCCCCTCTCAGCCTTCTTTCTGTAAGACTAAACATTCCCAGCTCTCTAAGCTGCTCCTTGTAAGACATTTCTTCCAGACCCTCAATCATCTTGGACGCCCTCCTCTGGACCTGTTCAATTTTGTCAACATCCTTGACACGCTTGGATAACATAAAACAGTACATACAACTCTTCAGTCATTAAGACAATCTTGGTGTTACGCATGCTTAGCAGAAACCATGTATAGACAAACGTAATGTGTCTAGCCTCCTGGAAAACAAAGGGCAATGAGAAATCATGCTGAAGCCCCTTGTTCTACTCATCTATGATTACAAATATCATATCATCTATGATTAACGTTAATCAGAAGTCCGCTCAATAAAAAGAGGAAGCTCCTCTCAGTAGAGAGAGCTATCCACCAGATTCTTGCAAGCACTGTGTCATAGAGTCATAGAATCATAGAGTTTGAAGAGATATCAAGGGCCATCTAGTCCAACCCCCTGTCAGTCCTTCCTACAAGTGGCGCCGCAACGAGGGGCATGACTCCGATCCTCAGCTTACCTCGCCTGGCAAGGGTTTCAGACACGGCTTGCATTTTCGGATCCCAGTAAGTAGGGGAGTGTCTTTGTCGATAGAACAAAGGCAACATTGCAAATAATAGTAAGTAATAGTGAGTAAAACTCCCAGCCGTATTCTACCCTGTTTCACCGAAAATAAGACCTTCCCAAAAAATAAGCCCTAGCAGGATTTCTATGCATTTGTTAAATATAAGCCCTACCCTGATAATAAGACCTAGTGATGGGTGTGGCTATGCAGATACGCTGCATAGCCATGCCAAGCATTTCAGCACAGGGCAGTAAGGAAGATTGGAATACCTTTTATCAGTCACAGCTCCTTTCTCCAAGCCATTCGCACTTGTGCAGGTTCAAGGGTGGCAACTGCATCACTCCTTTCTCCTAGCCATTCGCGCATGTGTAGGTGCGCATGTGGTAACCGTGATTGCAGGCATCCTATTGTGCATGCGCAAACGGCTAGGGGAAAGGAGTTCACACATCACTACGCCCGCCCCACCAGCCAGCAACAGTCTGTGGGCCTGTTTTTCCTATCTGCAGCCCCCAGACAAGGTGAGTGCAAAAAGAGCTATTCTGTTGAGTACAAGAAAGGAATTGTCGGGGACTCCCAGGGCAAGAATCTTATGGCTTTCTTCAAAGAGAAGTTGTTGGATATCTGAATGGTCCAAAAATGGTGGGCAGAATACGATAACCTCAATCTACATGTGAACAGACGAAATGCTAAGAAGCGCAAGTGTGGTTCAGGTCAGCAACCTTAATTTCCTGAGCTGGAAAACATAATCTGTGAATGGATTGCTGACAGGAGAGCAAAGGCTTTGGTTGTGCACAGGGCTGACATTCAAGCATATTATACTTAATCAAAGTAAGACATCCCCTGAAAATAAGCCCTTGTGTGTCTTCTTGAGAAAAAATAAATATAAGACAGTGTCTTGTTTTCGGGAAAACATGGGGTATCATTAGAGAGCTATCCACCAGAATCTTGCAATCGCTGTCTGTCAGTCCTTCCAAACAAACAAACAAAAACCCCAATGTTTGTGGGAGCTGTTTTGCCCCCCTTCAATTGGTGGCTGTGTGTGTTAGGGGGAAAGGTGTAAATTCAGCAAGTGGCTGAAAGTTGTGTACATTGCTGACACTTCACCATGTACTAGGGTCATCGCATGCCTAAACCTTAGCCCTGTGTCTTTGTGGAGTCTGTGACAAAATAAGCCAAAAGAAATTCTGTTCCATCATGATGCATTAGGGTTGAAAGAGTGATAGTGGCCACCACCGCAACAACATCAATGAAGAACAGGAATTCCTTCATGAAAGTGAAAGAGTGGCATGATAAAGACAATGTGGAATAGAGATGGGCACGACCAGGCAAAATGATGTTTCGAGTTTCCGTTTGTCGGGACGGGTCCGTTTCGGGTTGTTTTCGTTTGTCGTGGAAATTTTCAAAAATTTGTCATTTCCATTTCCATTTGTCGTTTGTGTTGGGGTTGGGGTTGGGGTTGGGGTAAGTGGGCTCTGGGAGGCACCTCTCTGGGTGCCTCTGATGTCTGACCCACTAAGAAGGGAAGGGAAGGGAAGGGAAGGGAAGCATTTCGCGTAGCCGCCGCATACCATACATTATGTTAGGGTTGGGGGGTAAGTGGCAGAGGCACCTCTCTGGGTGACTCTGACTCACTAAGAATACATACTGGCATACAGGTTAGGGTTGGGGGTAGTGGGCTCTGGCAGAGGCACCTCTCTGGGTGCCTCCTGTGACCCACTAAGAAGAAGGACTTGCATATGGATCTGTTAGGGTTGGGATGCTTAGGGTTACAGTTAAGGTTAGGGTGGGTTACCTCTGGGGTTAGTGGGCGTATGGGTTAGGGTTAGGGTTAGGTTTAGGGTTAGTGGGCTTTTTATGCCCTCTGGCACATCCAGAAGTCTCAGTCAAAACCTGGCCATGCGATTGGTGGAATGGGTCCAAAAATTTGCATGGTCCCATCCCATGGCCAGCCCATCATTGCGCAGGTGTAAAAAAATAAAAATAAAAATAAAATAAAATAAAATCAATGGAGACATTTTGTTGCAAGAAAAACCCACTGCTGCTACTATAAAAAATCAGGCATTTAAAATACCTAATTTTCAAATGTTTCTGTGGTTCTTTGGTGGGTTTTTGGACCACGATTTAAAAATAAATATTGCGGTCGCCATTTTGGATCCCCCCCCACCGCATGGCAAATGGAGACGACGAGGATGCCCCCCCCCAGCCTGGTACCAGCAGCCCAGGACAGGAGAGGGGGGGAAGGCCGGGGACCCCCCCCCAGAAACCACCCCTCTCTGGTAGGTGCCCTCACTGAGGCAGGCATATTTTCGCCTGCTTTTTTGGCCAGGAATCAGGTTTTTTTAAAAACTTTTTTTCTGTGCTGTTTGGCATCGCATGATCGCTGCGATGCCATGAACAACAATGAAAAATCAGACCCAATTTTTCTTTTTCGGTTCGGGTTCGAGCTGGAGCGGAATAATTCTCGTTACCGTTACCCATTACGTAACGATAACGAGAACCGAAAATGGAAACAAGATTTTCGCCGCTCCGTGCCCATGTCTAATGTGGAATAACGACATGTTTTTTTGCTCTCACTCTGACTGGGTTTGGTGTTGCTCAGCACTGACACTGGATGTGAGCCAGCACTGAAGAAGGAGTAGCAGGTTTCACTGGGAACAAAAGGCACACAAACCTGATTCAGGAGGACAAACTGCAGCCTCAGGATGTCAGAGAACACATCCTTTATTTCAATTTAAAATCATTCAGTGCCTTCTTCAATGCCTTCTTCAGGGATTGCATAAAATAAAACTACAAGTGGGGATAATACATTACCAACTTTGCATTTTTTACATTGCACTAAATGCAGCTGTCTCTTTGTTTAATTACTATTATTAACAAAGAGAATATTCTTCCAGCATATTATTATATATAATTGACAAATGTAGTCGTGTTTTACACATATGCTGATTTCTGGTCTATATTAGAGCTTTTACCTTTATTTTGGTCTGTTCACTGCACAAATCGCTTCTTTATTTTATTTCATTTTTGTCTGTTTTATTTATAGGGCACCTTTTCCCTGGTAAGGGTATCCAATGTTGTACAACACAGTGTGTATATATGTAGATACATGTGCAAATGTGTTTGCTTGGAAAGGGCTGGAAAGTCATATTTGCATAGTGAAGCATTTTTCTGACCAATCAGAATGTTTCCAGCATCTACCAGACAGATATATAAATCAGTCTCAGATAGAGCTAACAGGCCTAATAACAGAATATAGGTCTATTATGTGATAGGGTCAGATAGGGCTAAATGTGTAATTATGTTAGGATGTGAGAGGTAATTTCTTATTATAGCAAATATGTCTGTCAGCAAGTACAAACTACATGTACTGTATATAAAAAACTAATATATTGAAGTGCTATGGGTTTATTATATAAAATGTATGGTTTTAAACAGCACATGCTAGTTCATGTTTTTAACAAAGGCCAAGTGATTATTTACTATTAATTGCTGGCACAAACACACACGCTTAAACTGCTACGCACCCCCTCTGTAAGCTACATTTTATTTTTTTTTTTTTAGTCCAGGTGACTCACAGTATTAAAAAGAAGAGAATTCTTCTGGTCTGCTTTGGTGGTGGAAGACGCGAAAATCAAATTCCTCCCATTAAGATTGAAATTTGGTCTTAAATCTTCATTGCACATTTGGTAAGGCAGGCCTTCTAGTGGCAGAACTTTGGTCACTGACAGTTACACAAGTTTAGCAAGACCGACAAGCTTAAAGTTAGGGGTTTTATTAGATAAAAGGAGGAGTTTCTCAGCTGAGTATCAGATCCGAGTAGAGAAATAAAAGAAACTCTGGCACTGAAGTAATATTTCCTGAAGCCCTTGTCAGCTTAAGAAATCCATAGTGGCCTGAATGAATGTGAAATAGCTGTGAGAGACTCCGCTTTTTATTGTCTCCGATCACAGAGCAAATGGGATGCTAGTCATTAAGTGTGGGTAATCTGTATCAGCTCCATGCCTCTTGCAATAACTTCTTTATGGGCTTGCCTGAGGGAGAACAACAGCACTTTACTAAATCATTCTAAACTAAAATGGAGTCCAGCTTCATAGCCTGTGCCTCACGGTAAACAGACCAGATGGAAGTTCAGAAACAGGCCAGGAAACCTCAGGTGAGGTGAGGTGCTATGTGCAAATGAGTGACCCATGTAGAATAGGTAACAATGGATTTCAGTCACTCTTCTTGGGATGAAGAGACAGATTTAGCTTTAATAAGTTTACAAGGGGGTTGTTCATCCTTCTTTTAGCATGAATGGTTTCAAGAGTAAGTAAATGGTGCTGGCATTATAAAGGTACCTAACCATTACGAGAGAGAATACAAGTTCCATTACTTACAAATGAAGCAGAAAACTGACCAACGTGGCTGATGTTCAACAGGCTACAGAGCGGGGGAAAGAGCAGTGAGCGGAGAGGTGGGGGCTATATTTAAATTCAGAGGCAGGAGGGAATAATTGGTCAGTGTTGGATAGATTGATGGTCACCCCAACCCAAAATGGTCTCTCCCAGCCAAACCTACTAAAAGCAGCAAGCCAGGTTGCAGTAACCCTAACAGTTTCCTAGTAGCTGCCATTTTGTTTGTCCTTTGAAGATTATTTTAAAGAGACAGACAAGTACTGCCTAGCCTCAGAAGATGACAATGCAATCAAACAACAATCAAAAACACATTGAAAGGACTGGGTTGAGCAGGAGAACATAAAGAGAGAGAGCTTTATTATAATACAAGCTTTCCTGGCCCACAGTCCATTTTGCCTTTCCAGTGCCACAAGCTGTTTTTTTGTATATTTTCTGTGGCTGCCCCAACTCTTACAACCCACAGCCAGTGAAGAACTGAGTGCCTTTAGAAGTTCTGCATGGCACCAACCAAATAAGAGCCTCCGACAAAAATTTTCAAATCCCTTTGCCATGTTTGTTGACAAAGGCACAACAGCTATGCTAACAATGAATGTTTATTGTTTGCTCACGCTGTGTCAATCTACATCTATCACTGTTACGTATCTGCCAGATAGTACTGCTCTAGCTAGAATAATACTATACTTCTTGCAGAGTGCACCTATTAATTTATACAGTGTGCACTGAATTTGGAAAATTACACATTTTCACCATTTTGCAGCCGTGATGTTAAACGGAACTCATAATCAGTGTAAAGAATATGAAGAAATACTCCTTTTTTATATGCAGTGATAGGAAAGCTTCTCAGCCTCTCCACCCCACACTTGCGCATTATAACAGCTAAATTGCATGTCCCTTTAAAGATACACCCCATAACTACGTCTTACCCCCCTCCCCCAGGCACGGGGCTTGATTTCCCAACAGTACTGTCTTGGAGATGAGTGATCCTGTGCAACCTTGAGCATGGTGCAAGAATCTCACAGCACCTCCAGGTGAAGGAAATAGTAAGCTCTCTCTGGGTGTGCCTAGAAAACCCTGGAATGAAATGAAATTCAACAAGGATAAATGTGAATTGGGAAAAAGAAACCAAGTACATATGTACTAAATGGGGGACACCAGGCTCAGGGATACTATAAGAGAGAAAGATATGAGAATTCTGGTAGATCATAAGCTGAATATGAGCCAACAGTGTGATGTGCCCTCAAAACAGGCAAATGCTATTTTAGGTTACATTAACCAAAGTATAATTTCCAAATCCTGTTAGGTGCTTGTCCTCTTGTATTCAGTACTGGTGGTTAGGCCTCACCTTATGTATTATGTCCTGTTCTGGACACTACACTTCAAGAAAGATGCTGACAAATTAGAACAAGTTCAGAAGAGGATGACAAGGAATGATCAGTGGGCTGGAAACTAGGGATGGGCATTTTGTTTTGGAACCAGTAGGTCACGAAATGAACCACATGAGCCCAGGTGGTCCTCGGAACTGGCTGATACATGCAGATCCAATTGCTTTACCTTTCTCTGACTCACACAGGGTTAAAATCCAACGAGGAAGCATGCTGCGATGTCATCTGTGCTAGATCTGTGATGCTGGCCAATCAGGAGCTGTGCAGGGGCAGGCATCATCCCACCTCCCTCTCTGATTGGACAGCAGCATGAAGCAGGAAATATGATGTTGCAGTGTGCTTCCTCATTGGATTTCAACCCTGCGCAAGACAGAGAAAGGTGAAGCGATTGGATCTGCGTGTATCAGCTGGTTCCGAGGACCACCTGGGCTCACATGATTCGTTTTGTAACCTACTGGTTCCAAAACAAAATGCCCATCCCTATTGGAGACTAAGCCCTATGAGGAAAGACTGAAAGAACTGGGCATGTATAGTCTTGAGAAAAGAAGACCCATGGGAGATATCATAGCACTTTTCAAATACTTGAAAGGATGTCAAACAGAGGAGGGGCAGAATCTGTTCTTGGTCATCCCTAAGTGCAGGACACACAATGGGATCAAGTTAAAGAAAGACATATTGTGGTTAAATATCAGGAAAAACTTCCTAACTGTTAGAGCACCATGACAGTGGCATTAAATATCTCCAGAGATAATGAGGACTCCAACACTGGAGGCATTCAAGAGAAATTTAGACAATGACCTGGCAGATATCCTTTGATTTGTGTATGTCTTCCTTGAGCAGGGGCTTGGACTTGATGGCCTTATAACCCCCTTCCAACTATGATTCTGTGATTCTGTGGGCACACATACACACACACCATTAAACCAGCAGTTGATGTCAATTCTTCTTCTTCTTCTTCTTCTTCTTCTTCTTCTTCTTCTTCTTCTTCTTCTTCTTCTTCTTCTAGGCTGAACAACTCTTTGGCACTTCCCAACCCTTCCTCCTCCAGTGGGTGCCCACTCAGAGGCAGGCTAAGGAGGAGGAGGAGACAGGGCAGGGAAGCCTGAGCATTGACTATGGGTGGGTACCTCCAAAAAGAGGCAGAGCTGGGAAGTGCAGAAGACTGTTCAGCTCAAAAATGAACCTCTGCAAAGTGCTGAACCAGTAATTTAAGAATGTGTGTGTGGTGTCATTACAGTCGTGACCGACTCTTCGTGACTCCATATCCATGGAGTTTTCTTGGCAGGAATACTGGAGTGGCTTGCCAGTTCCTACTCCAGGCGCCTCCAGCACCTGGCATTCCCTGGTGGTCTCCCATCCAAGTACTAACCAGGGCTGACCCTGCTTAGCTTCTGAAATCAGGCGATATCGGATGTGCTTCGGGCATCTATATTGTTGTGATGGAGAACACATCAAATGTAACCACTCCAACTCCAGCACCAGCCACAGATAAAAGTAAACATATTCTGTAGCATGTGTAAGGGTGTACAGACTGATGGGAAGCTGCCACACACACACACACACACACACAGGTGTGTGTGTGAGAGTGAGAGAGAGAGAAACATCTTCCAACTGATACAGCTGCTTTGCTCTTCCAGGAGGGCTGGCCTGCAAAATACCTCTCTCTACATACCTGGGCATGTGTGTCTGGTACTTCCTTGTTTAGTGCATGATAAGCACAATGCTTCTTGCTGCTCTTCGCAAGCTGTGGAATTCCCTCCCATGAGAGGCCAGGCTGTCTTTCTTTTCTCCTCACGTGTACTTTTTCCTCAGTAGGTTGAAGTACCTAAGAGGAGCTGCCTAAAACACAGTTTTGTTGTTGCTTCATTTCAATTTTAAAATTTCATATTGTTTGTTTTAATATTATAAGCCACTTTGAGTCTTCTTGAGGAGAAATATATACATTTTAGGTATAATTAATTAATTAATTAGTTAGTTAGTTAGTTAGTTAGTTAGTTAGTTAGTTAGTTAGTTAGTTAGTTAGTTAGTTAGGAAGGAAGGAAGGAAGGAAGGAAGGAAGGAAGGAAGGAAGGAAGGAAGGAAGGAAGGAAGGAAGGAAGGAAGGAAGATAAGTAAGCAAACAAGCAAGCAAACTGGGATTGGGTTTATAACATTTACTTGTAGTTTATCTCATGGATCTAAGTCACATCGTAGTCTTTAATAGCAACAACAATAATATAAAAATGCTGCCAAATCAATTCTGAGTCTCTGACTAATGGTGGTGATGGTGACCCTTTCCTAGGTGTTACATGTACAAAATGCAGTAGGATGTCCTTATCCATGGGATCAGCATCAGTGGTTTCACTTATCCACTGTTTGCTGCAGCCCTTCAGACAACATGCAAACATGGAAAGCCCTTTTGTCCTGGTCCCTTGTATGTTTCATGTAAGGGTTTCAGGAATCCACCGTTGATTGGAAAGCCTCTGTGAATACAGGGATTCTACCACACTCAGAGCAAAGACCTTTCTCTTCAGACAAGCTTTCCCTGAGTGATGGGACTACCTACTATATGTCTTTCATATGAATAGATAGGATCACATAGACTTTGTGCCTATAACCACTTATAACCTTGTGTGGTTGCATTGACACTATATTTTCAATGTTAGTTTCCATCACTATAACTTTTACATGGAACTTTACTATCCTTTTAACTGCTTGTGTTCTCTTGCAGCTATAATGTAATGTTGTCTTTTAATTCCCTGTTCTCAATACTTGAACATGTCTTCATTGTACTGAACTGTATATTATCCCTCATTACTGTAAGCCACCTTAGGTCCTTTTCCAAGGAGAAACGCAGGGTAAAAATACTTTAAAATAAATAAATAAATAAATCCCCTTTTCATTGGAGAACTTAGGGACTCTGCAACGTCCTCCTCTCCCAGGATGCCTGGAGGAGAGTCAAACCTCTGATTCAGGCTCTAAAATGAGGTATCCAACACACTGAGCTATCTTTATAAGCTGACAATCAGAGCTGATTCATCATTGACCAGAAACACCATATCCTTGGTTCCAGACACGCATTGTGCCACGTAACATAATGGGAGAGGAGATCAAAGCCATGGTGGTAGTGTTTGTCTAGATGGACGGGTTTAATTCATCCTCTTGTTTAGCTATCATACAACAAAAGTAAAAACCACCCATTATTTCCAGAAGATGAAGTTACCTTTCCATTCAACGTGACAGGATTGAGAAAACACAGATATAAATACACAAAAGGGAACCGGGAGACTCGCTGTTTCCCATAATGTGAGCTTTTATTGAAGCATGAGCTAATGGCCTGGCAACGCTTATCTCATGTAACAACCGGCAAATTAATGGGCTTGTTTAACTCAAATGGCACCGTGTAAACTATACTGAATGTGTACACGGCAGCTATTGTGCTTTTCTTGGAGAGCGCTCTAGTTTTGGAATCTGCACTGTTAATTGTTGTGTTGAAGATACTCAGAGGTTTCTATGAAGCCAGAAGCCAGGCAGTATTTCTGGTGGAGGGGAGTGATAAAGATACCATTCTGAGATATCACCACATCTGTGTATAAACTTGGCAAAGGACAGAGGGGTTAATTTTTTCCAATTTTGTTGTGTGTCTTTGGTTGTCCTGACCCTCCCCTGTATTCTTGTCCAGCCCTTTGCTCACAATGGCTGAAATCCTAATGCTGTACCTTAGAGTAGACCAGTGGTGATGAAACTTCGGCTCTCCAGATGTTTTCGACCACAACTCCAACAGTCCTTTGCCACTGGCAGTACAGGCTTGGAATTCTGGGAGTTGTGGTCCAGAACATCAGCAGGGCCGAAATTTGGCCACCACTGGAGTAGACCCATTGAATCAATGGGGGGTTTAGTAAGTCAACTCCTCCATTTATTTAGTTGCAGTTAGAGTAGTCCCATCTGAATCAATGGAACTAATGGAAGACTTTGTTCAACACATTCCCACTTATTCTATGGGCCTACTCTAGTGTGACTTACTACGCTAAGCCACAAGAGTTGAGCCATGTGCTTGCAAGATGTCATTTTATTCCTAACATATTGGATTTTTCAGCCTCATTTTCCACATGCATTGTTCGTGGCTTACATATATTCCTAATGCGTGACTTTATTCCACTGACAATAGCATGACTGAGTTTTTCAACTCTATGCACTTTTAGCCTTCAGCATAGATTGCAGTACTTTCTATTCCCACTAGTATCTTTCGAGGCTTTCTGATGATTTTTTTTAACAGGAAGCTTTGTTTCTTTGCTCGATGGGATAAAAATGGGCTGACTGACAGATGTGTGCTGTGTGACAGCCAGACAAGACAGTTATGGCATTTGGGAAGATGCAGAGAATGCCTCCATAGAATCTTGTTTCCATCAATTGTTCTCCTATGCTCAGAAGCGAAAGGGAAAGCAGGCAACTATTTTAGAGCAGTGGTTCTCAACCTTGGCTCCCCAGATGTTTTTGTCTTACAAAACAAATTTTTTGAGTTATTTTATAAGTACAGTGGACCCTTGTATAACAAATGGTTTGTATAACATAAAACAATTACAACATAACAATTTCTGGAAATAAGGGGAATTTACTTAACAGAATCATCTATGGGGCAAATCCGTACAACATAAAAATGGTTGTGATTAGGGATTACAGTGGCACCTTGTATAAAGGAATTAATTTGTTCCAAATGAAATTATGTTAAGCAAATTTTCCTTTATACAAATTTCCCATAGCAATGCATTGAAAACAGAGTGATCCCATTTTTATGTTGTACAGATTCTCCCCATAGGCGATTATGTTAAGCAAATTTCCCCTATATCCGGAATTTTTTATTTTGTACAAATTTTATGTTATACAAACTGTTTGTTACACAAGGGTCCACTGTACTCTGTTTTCAATGCATTCCTATGGGAAATTTGTATAAAGGAATTTCATTTGGAAGAAATTAATTCCTTTATACAAGGTACCACTGTAGGTGTTATGAGTTTGTTTGTCTGCCCGTTTTTGCCATCTTGCCTTAATAATGTTTTGTATTTTTTGCCTTTTAATTTTTTGTTTCTACTGATTGTTGTTGGGTTTGCCTTTGCTCTTTGTGTCATATTGTGGAACCGATTATTATTTTTCTTCTGCATTGTGTATTCTGTATTGTTGTATGCCATTCCATGTTAACCGCCCTGAGTTCCCGTCTGGGAAAATCTGGTGGTATATAAATATAAAAATAAATAAATAAAAATAAATTCCCAGAAATCCTGGCCAGCACACCTTGTGGTGAAGGCTTCTGGAATGTTTAGTCCAAGAACCCTTAGGGACCCAAAGTTGGACTCACTTTCTTGGGGGAATCAGAAACAGAGATGGGCACGAAACAGAAAAATGGTGTTTCCGTTTTTGTTTTTCATTGAGAGGTCTGTTTCGGTTCGTTTCCGTTTGTTGGGAATTTTTTGAAAAATTTCATTACCGTTTTTTGTTTTTTCGTTTGTCATTTCTGCCCACTTTTTGCATGATTTTTAAAGCATTTCCGTGTGCAGGCATCCCCCAACGCCCCAGACCAGAGGGAAAACACTAAAAAATATGGATGCTGGCAGAGACACAGTATAGACTAGGTATGCAGGGAGCCTGCAAAGGCAGCAGTGGGCATTGCCCAGGGTGCAAGGCAGCTGCAGAGTGACTGCACTGCGGGGCAGGGGAGAGTACTCACCAAGAGGTACACAGCACGCACACACACAGGGAGGCTGCAGGACTGAAGCTAGAGTCGCAGAGACAGCAATCCCACCCTAACTCCCACCAGAGACTGCAAGGAGGACGGGGGCTGCCAGAGCGTTTTATGCCCTGTGTGGCTGCCAGACCTGCCCGCCCAGTCTGCAACCTGGGCATGCTATTGGTTGAACATGATCCCACATCACATGGCTTGCCTCCATTTTGTGGCTGGTGGTGACATCCATTTTAAAGGGAAAAGAAAAATACATCATGATGGGAGAAGACAAAAACAAACATTTTAAGGACCCCAACCCCCCCTGGTAGGTATTATCAGACAATATAAATAATTATTGCTGCGTTTTTAAGGATGTCCAGGGCGTTTTTTAACATTTAAAACAGCTCATTTCATTGTGCGTCGCCATTAACGGAAACAAAACGTAACGACCAAAATTTTTGTGGTTCTGTTCATTTCATTTCATTTTCATCACAATTTTCGTTTGTCATTTCGTTACATAACAGAAACGACAAACAGTAACGGAAACAAAAAAATGTTCGTTCCGTGCCCATCTCTAATCAGAAAGGTCAGAGATTAAAGATAGGCTCGGAGCAAAAATGACTAGATGAATAGAAATAGAGAATAGAGATGGGCATGACCAGGAAAAATTACGTTTCGAGTTGTCGTGTGTCGGAGCCGGCCCGTTTCGGCTCGTTTCCATTTTTCATGAAATTTTCCAAAAATTTGTCATTTCATTTGTCGGTTTTTCATCTGTCGTTAGTACTGGTTTTGGGGGGGGGCTCCTGGAGGCACCTCTCTGGGGTGGGTGCCTCCTCTGGCCCGCCATGAAGGGAAAGTGGGCTCCTGGAGGCACCTCTCTGGGGTGGGTGCCTCCTCTGGTCCGCTACAAAATGGCATGCATAGCCAATTGGATATGCATACCATTAAGTTGCAGCACCTCTCTTTCGGGTGCCTCTGTGACTCACTGCCTGCCTGCATACGGTGCACTTGGGCTGGGGAATGAAGTGAGAGAGGACCCCTACGGGCGCCCCTGTGACTCACTAAGAAGGGAAGTGTACTTGCTGTAGTGCAATGCGAGTACACATCTGGCTTACTGGTTAGGGGTTAGCACAAGGGCTAGGCTTAGGGTTACGGGTAAGGTTAGGGTGAGTTACTGGGGTGCACCTCTGGGTGCCTCTCTGACCCACTAAGAAGGACAGTGTACTGGCGTATGGGTTAGGGTTAGGGTTAGGGTTAGGGTTAGGGTTCGGGCTAGGGTTAGTGGCTTTTTATGCCAGACTGGCACATCCCAGAAGTCTCGGTCAAAACCTGGCTGAGTGGCCATGCAATTGGTGGAATGGGTCCAAAAATTTGCATGGTCCACTCCCATGGCCAGCCCATCATTGCGCAGGTGTAAAAAAAAATAAAAATAAAAATAAAATAAAATAAAATCAATTGAGACGTTTTGTTGCAAGAAAAACCCACTGCTGCTACTGAAAAAAACAGGCAGTTTTAAAATAGCTATTTTCGCATGTTTCTGTGGTGCTTTCGTGTGTTTTTGGACCACGCGATTTCAAAATAAATATTGTGGTCGCCCCATTTTGAGTCCCCCACCCCCACCGCATGGCATGGTGACTCGGCGAGACGACGAGGATGCCCCCCACCAGAGCAGCCCAGGAGAGGAGAGGGGGGGAGGCCGGGGGCCTCCCCCCCAGAAACCACCCCTCTGGTAGGTGCCCTCACTCAGGCAGGCATATTTTCGCCTGCTTTTTTGGCCGGGAATCAGATTTTTTTTATTTTTAAAACTTTTTTCCTGTGCCGCTTGGCAGTTGGCATGGCGACTCGCGAGGATGCGATGCGCAGCCCAGGAGAGGAGGGGGAGGCCGGGGACCCCCTCGAAACCAAATCAGAGGCAGGCAATTTTTCTTTTTTGACCGGGAATCAGATTTTTTATTTATTTTTAAAACTTTTTTTCCTGTGCCGCTTGGCATCGCGCGATCGCTGCAATGCCAGGAACGACAACGACAAATCAGACCCAATTTTTCTTTAGTCGGTTCGAGTTCGAGTTCTGGCAGAGTAATTGTCATTCTTTGTTCCATTACGTAACGGAAACGAGAAACGGAAACGGAAACGAGAATTTCGCCAAGTCGTGCCCATGTCTAATAGGGAATGAAATATATGTGTTGTAATGAACAGAATGTGACAGAATGAGAGGGAAGACAGTTGGAATTATTGGTTGATTGTTTTACATGCCATTGGGGAAATTTAGCTGTAGATAGATTTTTTTTAAAAGTCTGCATGAAATATTTGCAACCTGCCGGTTATTGTTTATCATCCCAACTCTTTCTGTTTTATTGTTTTATGAAAATGAAAACTTATCTGTACATCGAGTATCTATTTACTTCATAGTGGCAGCATTACATAAACACGACCATGTACCTCAAACAAGCAAGAAAGGAAAGGAAACTACAATATTTATTTATTTATTTATTTATTTATTTATTTATTTATTTATTTATTTTGGGATTTATATACTGCCAAGCTTAAGCTGCCTAGATGCCCTAAGCACATCCGATCTCGCCTGATTTCCGAAGCTAAGCAGGGTCGGCCCTCATTAGTACTTGGATGGGAGACCACCAGGGAATAAATACCAGATGCTGGAGGCACTTGGAGGAGGAACTGGCAAACCACTCCAGTATTCATGCCAAGAAAACTCCATGGACATGGGGTCACGAAGAGTCATTCATGCCTGTAACAATGCCACACACACACGCCACCAAGGTTAATCACTTTTAAAAGGTTTCTGGCTTAGGGACTGTGTAGCCTAGAAAGTTTGAGGCTGCCTAGGTGGACAGCCTATGCATGATCAAAGGCCATGGGGCCAGCTCCTGGAAAGGAAGCTCGAATCACTGCCCCTGACAGTGGTGGTGGTGCTGTCGGCAGTAGGATTAGGTAGGGAGGTAATGAGGGCAATGGGAAGGGGGAGGGAAATTTTGCAAAGCTCCGAGGGGGGAGGAGGTGAAAGTTTGGCAAAACAGGATCCCCAAACTGGGTCGCAAACTGTAATACAAACCAGCACGATTTGTCAGTTTTTCTGGTTCGTGGTTCGGTTCGTGCCCACTTCGAATGGCTGCTAGTCAGAAGAGCTAGACATCATCGTTAGCACTGGGAGACAGTATGCTAAGTTGTGTATCTCTTGTCAGAGAATGCCTATGGACTGTGCAGTTGCACTTGTGTTGCACACACAGCTTGACCACAGGAAGACCACTGTTGAGCAGGATGTTGTGCGGACTACTAGACACGTGAACTGGTTCTACATGGATCTTCATAGGTTGTTATGGCCACAACATGCATAATTTTAGGGGGGGGGATTAATGTCATTCCCTCATGCTCTCCACCTTTCTCTAAGCTCAAAAGCTCCTGCCATTAAACCCTTTCCCCTCACCGGAGAGTCACTGCAGTCCCATGGCCATTTCTGTTGCCTCGTTCCTGCACTTCAGAAAATTGAAATGAACCCATGGATCGATGAAGTGCTGAGGTGCTGCCATGCAGCGCGCTGAAGGATGTTCTGTCAGGACAAATGATATGCAGCCATCACTGAATGTCAAGGTACTGCGGAAGAATGGTATACAATACATCAAACAACTGGTGGAAATCAACGCATATTTTTAAAGGGCACTGGCCATGTATCTTAAAAGTGTTTTGTGGGGCTGGGGACTGAAAATAAAACCAGAAACATAGCAATGATATTAGTCCTGCTTGCTCGTCATTTAAATTGGTTTCTTTCTAGCTCATTTGCAACTGCTTTTCCTGTGATTAATAATGCATCTCTTGTAGTAGCCATGCCTGAACCTTCTATAGGAGTGGTTCAACTGTTAGGCCAAGTCAACTACCAGTCATCGCACACAACAGGTTCCCTGGTTTTGTATGCCATTGAAAGGCAGTTTTAGAGTGTTATACAAAAACAGAGAAGAGACTGGCAGTACCTTACGCAGTAAGTCGTATTTATTTATATGGGTTTTTTGTTGAGATAGCTCTCTTGCATGCTTACTCACACTGGGTATCAGTAGGAAGGGGGCTATTAGGACCAAAAGAGATTCTTCTGCTTCTGGCTTTTCCCTCTCACCTTCGTGTTTGATTGCTTCAGTTCTTTTCCCCCTTTCCTGAGCATGCAAGAAGCATGGAGGAGTCTCTACTAGGTGTGAAGACTCCATTGTTTTCTACCGATCGTAACTATATACAGCAACCGTAAGTCAAGATACCTACTTTTCCACTTAAAATGCTTCCAGAGTGATTTTTTAAAGCCATATTTAGCGCTAGTCATTGTGGAATGGGCTACTGAGACTTAAGCTACTCTCTTATGCTTTCTCTATGGATACTTGGATACTTTGCTGACAATAAAAGGAATTACTGTAATGAAATTCGCCACTACTTTTCTGCATCATTTGATGGATGGAGTTGTTTGTTGTTCTATTCATTGTTCTATTCATTGTCTTGCAGAAAGGTGTATTTCTTAGCTCAGAGGTTCAGCCATGCCTGAGATGGCTTTATTCTTTGCTTACTTTAGAGCACATGACTCTTTCCTCTCTTTTTTTTCTCTTCTTCCTCCTCTTTTCTCCAAAGACAGCTTTATGGCTATTCTGATTTTCAATGCAGTTGCTTCCAACAGTGATCTTGTGGTGATATTCATACGATCCTCTAAGGGTTTCTAGTCAAAAGGTTTCTCTTCTCTCAAAAGGAAAATAGTGTTCAAACTCTTCCAAACAGAATTCATTATATAGCCAGGTGGCTGCAACCCAAGATCAGTAATGAGGTGATAGTGGGGGGACATACACACCACATCAAACATGTTCAAGTCACCAGGGCCAGATGAATGGCATGCAGGAGTAATCACAGAGCCTCTGCCTATAATCTCCCAGAGAGAAGTTCTTGCACACTTCTCTCCTAGAGAGAAGTTCTTGCACATCTGAAGATGATGACAAATAAATGTTGTCATCATCTTCAGAAAGATGGATAAGAGGAAGCAGGTAATTTCCAATCAACACAACATGGTATTGATGCATGAAATGTGAAGCATTATTTAATATGTTTGAAATTGCAGCATGTTTGGATAAAAAAATACAAATATAGAAAAAATAAACATTCTTTTCTTGAGAGATCAAAACGTTTTGCTACTCATCCAAGCAGCTCCATCAGTCTGAGGGAAGTTAGTGGTGAGTCCTCCAATTTATAGTTCACCTTGATTTCACAGCACCCTGGTCTGAATAGGCTCATAAATTGGACAATGGCCTGAATAAGCTCATTAGGTGGACAATGGCCTGAATAGGCTCATAGGTAAACAATGGCCTGAATAGGCTCGTTAGGTGGACAATTGCCTGGGTGCATTGAAGTCTCACCTATGCAACCCTTCTGCAACAGTATTGGTCGTTAGCTATGTCTTTGCTGGTGTAGGTGTGAAGTGCTTCTGATTTGTCTGGGGACTGACGAAAGGACAGCTTGAGAAGTAGCAGACAAATTGTGCCTGAGTCCCCCACCTCTGCTGAGAGAGGGGCTTTCAATACACACATGAATGGCTTCCCTGAGTCCTCTCTCGAACCACCTATCTTCTCTGTCTGATATGTGTACATCCTCATCTTTGAATGAGTGCCCTTTGTCCTTCAAATGGAGGTGTACTGCTGATTCTGGCCCTGAGCTGTTGCCTCTCCTATGTTGGGCCAACCTCCTGTTTAATGGCTGTTTAGTTTCTCCAATGTAGAGGTCTGCCCATTCCTCACTGCATTGGACCGCCTATACTATATTTTTACAGTGGATTGCTTTTGTTTTGTTTTAGATTGTTGATTATACTTGCTGTGAACTTGGTAGTCAGAGGGGCAATATAAAAATCAAAGTAAGTAAGTAAGTAAGTAAGTAAGTAAGTAAGTAAGTAAGTAAGTAAGTGTTAGGTTTTGCTTGGACACATTCAGTTTCGTTCGGTTCTATGTTTTTCCTATTTTAATGGGAAAACAATATATTGTTTTTATTGCTTATTGCCTATTCTTTACCTGCTACTTTGTTTGTTTTTGTGTGTTTGTCCACCACCTTGAGTTTTTATATAAATGTCACATAAAGTAAAGTAAAAGAAGGAAGGTGGAGTTAGCCTGATAGATGCTATTGTAAATTTTGAACGTTAACAGAGATTTGACAGGTGAACTTTGCAACTCTAACCTATTAGAATGTGTAATGTAGCCACTATGCTTGTTAAACAAGGAACTCATGCTTTTTGTTCATTTTAAACTGCTTTGCTCTGATGATTTGGGGTGGTGGTGGTGGATAAGTTTATCCCTCCTAAAAGAACTGGCTAGAATGATAATGAGTGATTAGCCAGGTGGGGCTGGTCACAACTTCTGCCTAATAGCCTCGTGGTGCAGTGGTTAAACTGCTGCACTGCAGCCAAAACTGTGCTCATGACCTGGGGTTCAATGCCAGGTAGTCGGCCCAAGGTTCACTCAGCCTTCTGTCCTTCCAAGGTAGGTAAAATGAGTACCCAACTTGTTGGGGTGTGTGTGTGCGGAGGGGAGGGGGCAATGTGTAGCCTGAACAATTATTTGTCCAGAGAGTGTTTGAAGCGCTATGGGACAGTGTATAAGCAGCATGCTCTGCCTTTTTTGTATGCCTATAGATTTGTGAGAATTCCTGGAGAACAAGGGAGGTCCTTAGTCCTTGGGGGCAAATAAATGTTCTCCCCATCTTCAGAAAGATGGACAGGAGGAAGAGAGCAAGTACCAACCAGGGAACTTGACAGCTATATCCGAAGAGGTCTGAGACCAGAAAACAAGATGTCTATGAAGACTATTGACATTGAAGGGAGCATGGCAACCTCCCTTCCATCACTATCAACATGTGAAAGCAGCAGTCAGAAAGGATGAGACTGCCCAGTCTATGCTGTCTTCAATATCCCACATGCTTAGAAAACAACCCAGCAGGACTACAGCCAGTTAGCAGGCATTTAGAAAAGAGCTTGTTGATTGTTTAGTGCCAACTGGTTTTTCTCAAAACGGGTCATGCTAGAATGGTTTTATCTCTTTTTCTGATATAGATACATCAAAAGCTTGGTAAATAGACAAGTAAAGAAACTTGGCAGGAAAAAAAGCATATTAAAAAAACAGGTTTGTTTGAAATGTGGTGGAACTTTGTGGACACCCTGGTCTGCCAGAAAGACAAACAAGTGGGTCCTGGTCAGATCATCAGGACTTTCTCTGGAGGCAGAAATGTTGAAGGCAAGGCTGTCCTACTTTGGGCACATCATGAAGAGGCCATATTCTATGGAAAAGAAAATGATGGTGGGAAAACTGGAAGGCCGCAGGAGAAGAGGAAGACCAAATACAAGATGGGTTGACTCCCTAAATCCCAAAGCCTAGAGTTTACAAGAGCTATCCAGGGGTGTTGAGGACAGGAGATGTTGAAGATCACTCATGGATAGGGTCTCCATGAATCAAAGGTGACTTGAGGGCACAACACCACATACAACACACCCACAAGAGCAGAAGTGAAAGATGGAGAGAAGATCAAGGACTACTTTGTGAATTTTCAGTTTGTGCCTGTTGAATTCCAAAATAATTTTTTTGTAGATAGTCTAGTACTATGAGGTTTAGATGGTGCTACTGTAGTTGGATTTGTAGTTGGCTGACTCACCATGTCCCCACAGTTCTCATCAAAGATTTATTTTTGTGCTGGTCTGTTCTAGATTTCTGTCTTAGGGCTGGCATTGCTCAGCCATCTTTATAAATGGCTTGGATGAAGAAGTGGGCATGGTACTCATGAAATGTGTGGCTAATAACAAACTGAGATAGAGAACTAATGCCTGAAAAGGCATAATCAGAATGATGTTAAAGATTAGAGAACTATGTCAAAGCAAACGAAGTGAATTTCAACACAGAATAATGCAATGTTCTACATTTAGGCAGGAAATATCAGATGAATGGCATCTGAATTAATCCCCCCTCTCTCTCTCTCTCTGTGTGTGTGTGTGTGTGTGTGTGTGTGTGTGTGTGTGTGTGTGTGTGTGTGTGTGTGTGTGTGTGTGTGTGTGTGTTTGTTTGTTTGTTAGCTAGCAAAACAAAACAAAACAGGGAAGCAGCATTTTGTTACAAATGAAACAAAACACAATTTTTTCTCTTTAGGATGAAATGATTCATTCTAGAGGAAATGGCAGGGGAGCTTCCTCAAGCACTTCCCTGTAAGCCCCCCAAATATGGAAAGGTTTGGGTGGGTAAAAATTACTTACCTTGGGACACCAAAGTAGCAGCAGTACCTTCAGAAAGCAATTTTAGGGAACCCCCTGAAATTTGGAAACATTTGAGGGTAAGAGGGTTGAGTTATAAAGCTCCAAGGGGGCTGCCCCTGTGGCGGGGACTTCTAATTGGAATTGGAAGCTGATCAGGTGAGGAATAGTGCTCCCTCCGCTTCCCATATGATTCTAATTAGACTTTTTTTCCTAGGCGCAGGAAAAAAGCACCCCTATGAGCCTGCTACCTGGGATTGAACCCCAGGTCGTAAGCAGTTTTACCTGCAGTACAGGCATTTAACCACTGCGCCACGAAGGATCTGGAAACCTAGCTATGTGAGGTGTTGGACATTCTAGCCTGGGATAGAAAATACCAAAAGGTAATATGATAGCCATGTACAAATATCTGAGCATCATCATGTGGAAGACAGCTTGTTGTCTGCTACTCTAGAGCTAGTGCTGGAATCAATGGGTTGAAATGACAAGACGTGAGATTTTGACTAAACATTAGGAAGAGCTTTCTGAAAGTAACAAATGTTTGACAGTGGAGCAACCTTCCTCAAAATGTGGTGGACTTATCTTTACAGAAGGTTGCTGTTTAAAAAAACAGAGTGTACATAGCTACCTTCCAGAAATGTTTTAGCTTGATGTTCCTGCGCTGCCAGGCAATTGGATTAGAAAACCCTTGGGATCTTTTTCCATTCTCCAGTTCTATAATTCTATGATCTACACCTGTCAGAGTATG
The DNA here is from genome assembly GCA_029282475.1 of Phrynocephalus forsythii. Taxonomy (NCBI): domain Eukaryota; kingdom Metazoa; phylum Chordata; class Lepidosauria; order Squamata; family Agamidae; genus Phrynocephalus; species Phrynocephalus forsythii. The sequence goes on along the minus strand of JAPFRF010000002.1, from coordinate 130,854,133 downwards.
TGCTATTTTATCAGCCAGCAGAAGCAATACTTAATGAATAAATTGTTAGCCAGAGACAGAGTTTTCTTAAAATGAAACAGCTATATTCCAAATGTACAAAAATATATCACCGCATCACAGAACTTCCACAAAGTTCAACAAAGCACAGGGGGGGGGGATCACATTAGTACATTGATACAAAATTCAACAGCATAATAGGGTGGGTGCCTTTAGTTATGAAAGGCCCAATGAACAGTGATTTATAGAGCATTTTTATACACATGCCTGTCCAATCATAAATTACATTACATCATAGCGATTGCAACCTCTTGCATCAGCCATAATTCATTATGTTAATTCTTTATACCTGTACTCCATATGAAAAAAAACTATACACTGAGTCACTGTGACTTTGCACTTTTTATATACTCCATCTTTAAATCAATTAAATACATATCAAAATACATATAGAACATCCTGTCTAATACATATATTTCACTAACTCATACCTGACAACACCAAATTCAGCCATAGGAGGCCTGCAAGAATATGTGGACTTAGTTTGCTCACCTTCATTCCTTCTTGTTTTTCCCTAAGCTCTCTTGTCTACCCTGTTGTCTAATTAGCATAATAAGCTCCTTGAGGTCAGGTTCTGCCTGTAAATGTCTCCAAAATGTCACTTGTAGCATCGAATAAATTATTTAAACCTGTGTAATATGTCAATGCTCATGGTCAATATTTTATTATAGTGTGTTTCAGTTCATTCCTGCATTTGAAAATGAGAGCTGATGTTTTTCACCGTCCCTTAAAGAAATATGTCCAGAGGGAAGACCAATTCTTCATTCTATCTCCTAATATCTTTGTGTTCCACGGAAAACTCATGTGACAAGACTTGGGCAGACCAACAGAGAATGGACATGATCACACATGGAAACAGATCATAGCTTAGAACACCTGCGGAACAGTCTGGTGTGGTTTTTTTCCCCACAGCCACCACACAACATATAGGAAAATGTGCTCCAGCCGAACCCTCATCCATGTCCAAGATGAAAATTGTTGGTGCAGCTGTAGGGCTTTTATTTGGGGGCAGGGGCAAGTTGCAGAGAGAACGAGAGAAATTGCTGCTGTTAAATTGACCTTTTCTGGTACAATCAGCTCTGCACCTTTACAGCTATCTAATGGTACCTAATGCTGAACAGAGAAGTGAAATGAACGGCCTTGTTTCATTTATCCATTAAAGAAAATAACAATGACAATTGACTAAAAACTTAATTATAATTGAAAACTGAAATTACAAAATTACAGCTACAAAATAATGGAACAGCATGAAATGAGCTTCTGAGCAAGATAGACTGCTGGCAAGAGAAGGCTTATGCACAGTGAGAGCTCTATTGGGGCCCTATGTTAAGATTTCAATCATCCCAATATCAGTTGGGAAGCAAATTCTACTAAATGTGGCCCTCCCAAGACTGAAGGAAGAAACTAGAGGTTTACTCATCCTGGACTTTATTTTGCAGAGATGACTCAGTGGATGATCAGACAGTAAGGGAAAATCTGAAGCAGGCAGCCATATTCCACTGGAGTTCTTGATTTCAGAGGAAGCAAAAGTGGAGTGTAGCCACGAAAGCCAATTTTAATCAAGTCAGGACAAGGATAAGTAAGGTCTCATGGCAGAGGTCCTAATGAGGAGTCCAATATGTGTAGGAGTTTCTTAAAAAGGAAACTTTGAAAGCAGAATTACAATCAATTTCTATGGTTTGGGCGGAAAGTGGAAGATAGGAGAAAGAAAAATAAAGTGTTCTGCTTATATATACCTATACTGCTTCAAGTAGTCTCTGGGCGGTTTACAGTTTTAATTACAGTAATGCAGGCTACACATTCCCCCCCCCCAGCAAGCTGGGTACTCATTTTACCAACCTTGGAAGGATGGAAGGCTGAGTCAACCTTGAGCCTGCTACCTGGGATTGAACCCCAGGTTGTGAGCACAGTTTTACCTGCAGTATAGGCATTTAACCACTGCGCCACGGGGCTCATAACAGTGTTGCACTGTGTAAACCTCAAAGAGGACATGAAAACAAAAAAGGAAATAGCTGTTTTGAGTTTTTCAGGCTGTTTGGCTGTGTTCTGGAAGTTTTTCTTCCTGACGTTTCACCAAACTCTGTGGCCGGAATCTTCAGAGAACAAGGAGCTTAGGGAACTAGGAGTGCTCCCTGTGCTCACTCACTTTATAACCCAGAGCACAGAGAGAACTCCTAGTTCCCTGAGCTCCTTGTCCTCTGAAGATGCCGGCCACAGAGTCTGACGAAACATCAGGAAGAAAAACTTCCAGAACACAAACAAACAGCCTGAAATATTCACATCAGCTATTAGAGTCCAGCCATGAAAGCCTTTGAGAATACAAAAAAAAAAAAAAGAGGAAACACATAACAGAAGTGGAAGGAAGACCAGTCCACAAAGGAAGGGTACAGACAACTGGGAAAGAATTGCAGGGATGGCATTAGAGAGGCAAAAGCTGATAATGAATTGAGGTTAGGAAGACATACTAAAGAATACTAGAAGTTTTTTAATTGATACAACATAGACTGGGGTCCTTTGATGGCAATTTTAGTGATGATTTTAGTATAAGGTTTTGCTGTTGTTTTAATTATTTATTGATATTTTATGTCTTAACTGTTTTAATTCCTTGTAAGCCGCCCAGAGACCTTTGGGTAGTGGGCGGCATATAAGCTGTAAAAATAAATAAATAAATAAATAAATAAAAGCACCAAAAGACATTTTTCAGGTATAAGTACAGCAAAAGACAGAGAAAAGAAACTGCTCAGTAGAGATGGAAAAATGATAACAAAAGACAAAGAAAAGGCAAAGGAGTTCAGTTATTACTTGAGCTCAGTCTTTTCCCAAAAGACTGTTTACAAGCATCCAAGCAAATGTGATGTACAAGCAGAAGGGACAGGATTTCAGGTTGAGATTGATAAATAAATCTTCAAGGAGTACCTTGTTACTTTGAATGACTCAAGATCTCCAGGGCTGGATAAACTGCATCCAAAAGTACTGACAGAACTGGCTGAGGAACTTCTAGAGCCATTTGCTTTAAAAACAATCATGAGGGTTCAAAGAAGTGTTGTATGACTGTAGGAGAGTTAATATTGGTCCTATCTTCGAAAAGGACAAAATGGAGGAGTCCGAGAACTATAAGCCAATAAACCTGACATCAGCCCCAGGGAAAATTGTGCATTATAAATAGAGATGGGTACGAAGTGAATTTTTGTCTCATTTTCCATTTTTTATTTCGTTCCCTAACAAAGCAAAAAACAAACTGCCTGTTAAAGACAAATGAAATGAAACGAAACAAAAAATTCATTTCATTTCATTTCATTATTTTCTTTTTGTTTTCCCATAGGAATTCATCAAATCAATGCATTCCTATGGGAAACCACTTTAAAAACCCTGCACCATCCCCCCACCAATGCACCCCATCTGGTGGAGGAATGGTGTGGGGTTTTAAAACTTTTTTTTGCCACCAAAGCCCCATGTGTCAGCTGATTGGCGCTTGCTTCAGCAGCAAAAAAAAGTTTTAAAAGCCTGCACCATTCCCCTCAACGTGCCCGATCAGGTAGGGGAAAGCACGGGCTTTTAAAACTTTTTTTCACCACCAAAGCACCACATGCCAGCTGATTGGTGCTGTGGAGGCTGCCGGCAGGGCCCCGCACACCACTTAAGAAACCTGTCAAAATATATATTATTTTTTTATTTTATTTTTTATTTTATTTTTACAACTTATATGCCGCCCACTACTCAAAGGTCTTGGAAGGATGGAAGGCTGAGTCAGCCATGAGCCGGCTACCTGGGATTGAACCCCAGATTGTGAGCACAGTTTTACCTGCAGTACAGACATTAACCACTGCACCACAAGGCGCAGTGATATCACACTATGAAAAAGCTTTGTGAGTAAATACTTATTGAGAAGCAATGCACACATCTAATTGATTTGATGGAAATCACAGTAATTATCCAGGAAAATGAACCCTAAGGAGACAGAAAGTGGAGTATTATAATAATTAGTATTTGATGTCATTGTTGGCAATGCACACTGAGTAAATTAGTAGAAATATCAATTCAGAGAGATTAGTAAGAATATCAGTTCACAGACAATTCAGTCTCTCTTAGCAAACATCTTGTGGCTTCATCTTTGTTTTCCACTCAGCCTTCATGGATTTAGGAAATAAAAATGTATGTCACAGCTAGGGATTTTTTTTTGAACTGCAGTTCCCAGTATCCTCTTGCCAGGGGATTTTATGAGCTGTAGTCCATGGACATGGAGTCACAAAGAGTCAGTCACAACTGTGATGACACAACACACACACACAGTTCCAAAAAAGGAATAAATCTTATAAATGGTGAGCTGTACTGTTGGTTAGGTTTCCATGAAAAGCCACATTATATAAAGCATTTTCATTTTTCTAACCATACTCTTTCTATATTGCATGAAAAGATGAGTTCAAACAGAGTTACGGTATTTGATTCCATATACCTGTATAAGCATATTCATTTATTGGATCCCAAAATAATGTCCAATGAATACGAATATGTTTATTGATTAGCCAAACAAGGCCATATCAGTACAAGATATAAGATACAAAGCACAATTAAAAAAAAACAATTCCATATCAATATTTTCACTGTGTTTGGGCATTCTATATAATGAGTAAAATCCGTGAATGTTAAAATTTATAGATCCTCATCACCCTTACATGGAGCTCCAATTTGATCAATATAAGCAGATCTCACCACTGTAGCCTTGTGTATAAATCTGGCCACTGCACGAACAACCTGCACGGTAGAACTAGTAAGCAGGAGAGAGAGTCTATAATTCACATTCCAATGAAGGGTATTGGCCAATATGTTTGAAAGATAATTTTGTCTAAGAGCGGAGTATAACTCACAGTCAAATAGTATATGAGCGATATCTTCAATGACTGGAGCACCGCATATGCAAGTTCTATCACAATACGGCCAGTTATGGAAGCGACCATATTTATTCATAGACTCTAAAAGTTCGAACCTTAATCTAGTATAAGCCTTTCTGAGGGAAAAGTGCAGGCTAATTGTGAGGTATTTTTCGCAATGGAATACAAGTTTATTCTTAGATAGCCAACCCAAGGCTCTGTTTTTAGAGAGCAGCTCCAGGTCTGATTGAGCACTGTGATCTAAGGCTCTTTGAAGGAAGATTTCTTTAGCCTGGTTGACATGTAAAATTTGGCTCTGAAATGAAAGCCCGAAATGGGCAGTAATGATGCGAATTTGTTTAGCCCAAGAATTAGAGTTGTCAGATGCTGTCTGTTCTACTAAACAGAGCTTGGGAGTCTATCAAAGCCTAAAGACTGTATCTTCAGCCAGAACAAAAAGGCTCTCGTTACAGTAAAACTAGAAAGAGAATGGACACCTGATTCCGCCCTGACAGCGTAGGCAGCAGTATTTTTGTCTGTCCCCAAAATTCTTCTAAGGAAACGTGACTGTACTAATTCTAGCTGGGGAGCTTTAGTTAAGCCCCAGATTTCCGCTCCATATGTCAACATAGGAACAATTTTGGCCCTAAAAACTTTCAGTATCGGTAGTAAAGAACTAGGGCAATTGAAACTAATTAATTTGTGCAAATGATTTACACTAATTTCCGCCTTATGTGCACTTCTTTTAAAATGATTTAACCATGAGCCATTAGATGTAAAAGTGATTCCTAAGTAAGTAAACGTGTTGACCTGTTCAATAGGTTCTCCCTTGATAAACCAATTATGTAACACAATACGTTTACTGAATACCATAACTTTTGATTTGGATCTGTTGATAACTAAAGAGTTGTTAACACAGTAGATGTTCAACTTTTGTAACAGCCTTCTTAGGCCTACCTGTGTATGGGCCAACAAAACCATATCGTCAGCATAAAGCAAGATGTTTAAAAATTTATCATAAATTTTTAACATATGAGTGGAGGCATCATGTAAGTAACCAGGTAGATCATTAACATAAAGATTAAATAGCATAGGCGCTAGAATGCAGCCCTGCCTAACGCCCTTGTATGAAAAGATAGACTTGGAAAGAGAGCCATTGGGGCCTACGCGGATTTTTAATTGCGTGTTTGAATACAGGGCCTTGATTAAAATAAGGAGCCTGGGATCCATGTTATAACTAGCCAATTTTTCCCACAATATTTCTCTATTTATAGAATCAAAAGCAGTGCTGAGGTCCATGAAGGCAGCATATAATTGCTTGCCCTTGGCAATTTGTCTAGTGGCAAGGTGGTGCAGAACGAAACAATTATCAATTGTAGATCTGCCAGATCTAAAACCAGCTTGCTCCTCTACTAAAATATTTCTTTCCAACAACCAATCAGCCAATTTGTTTAACAGATGTTTTGCATACATCTTGGCAACTATTCCTATTAGACTAATAGGTCTATAGTTTCTGGGGTCATTTTTGGCACCCTTCTTATGCAAAGGGATGATGATGGCAACTTCCCAACCTGATGGAATGATACCTGTGGCTTCTATGTGAGAAAACAGCCCTGCTAATAGGGGAGCCCACCAGTCAAAATGAGATTTAAAAAGTTCAGGGGGAAGGAAATCTTCACCTGGGGCCTTATTGGGTTGCAATGAGTTAATGATAGAAACAATCTCCGCCGTCGCAACTGGGGGCCAGGCCGGGAAATCATTAATTGACAAAGAGTCCTTAAGAGAAGTTTGTTCAGTGACCTGGGGAGGAGCCATGTACTGTTGGTTAGGTTTCCATGAAAAGCCACATTATATAAAGCATTTTCATTTTTCTAACCATACTCTTTCTATATTGCATGAAAAGATGAGTTCAAACAGAGTTACGGTATTTGATTCCATATACCTGTATAAGCATATTCATTTATTGGATCCCAAAATAATGTCCAATGAATTTTGGATATTAATGAACATATATATATTAAGGAGGGTTGAGACTTCCTAATGTAAGGTTATATCATGTTGCTAACATTCAGACATCCTGGTTCTGAGTAGAAATTCTCCCTCCAACCTCACCTTTCCCTCCTTGGATAACAAAATGGGAGGGGGAATTTGTTGATTTTCCATAACTGTGAAGGCAAATGCAGGTATCGGTTAAATATTTCACTCCTTGGTTTCTCTCTTCTTTGTCACTTCTCACAAAGTCAAATTATTGGCACCATAAGAAGTTTATTTTCTCACTTTTTCAGATTATTTTAAAAACAAAATAATGATTTTAAGAAGCATTGCACAGCACACCTTCATATATGTATTCTGCATTTAGTAAAGAAAAGTACTCTCTCTCTCTCTCTCTCTTTGTGTGTGTGTGTGTGTGTGTGTGTGTGTGTGTGTGTGTGTGTGTGTGTGTGTGTGTGTGTGTGTGTGTGTGTGTGTGTGTGTGTGTGTTAAAGGGTACACCAAATCCATGCTGCAAGATGGCCCTGAAATTTAATCTCCATTTTTGAATTGCTGAAGAAATTCAGTAACAGGTTGCCCATTCATGCTGCGCCTTGCCCCATCATGTGAACAGATCACCAGCAAGCAAAGCAGCCAACAACTGACCTCCAACACAATAAAAAGAGGGAAATGAACACTCACCAGAGAGCTGGAGCCATCTTTGAATTCAAGGGTTGAGGGAATGATTGGTTGACAGTTGCCCCAACCCAAAATAGCTCCTCCCTGTCACTCAATCACAGGTAGCATGCAAGGTTGTAAAAACTCCAACATAAACACAATTCTGGCCCAAACCACCATCTTCTGTGTATATACTGTGCTTTTTCTAGCTATGCGAGCAACACCTCCACTGTCTGAACAATAGAAAGAGAGGGAGGGATCCCTGTAAAGTAGATTCCCCCCCCCACAAAAATATTTCACCTGCTTTCAAATAATATATATACTTCTAACCCCTGATTCTTTTTGCAGCATTTGACCTCTTACCTTCTTTGGCCTCATCACTGTTAGATGGCTTCCTTAATTCTGCCTCAAGCTTTTATTGATTCTGACACACTGCACTCATGCAGGTCAGGAGCCAGACCATCCACTGGGAAATTTATTCTCCTTCTCAAGATCACTATATAGTGCCGCGAACAGCAGATAAATCAAAGGTGCTTTTTTGAATGAGGGAGGTAATGAGGGCCTCACTATGCTGACAAGTCACAGATGGGTCTGGCAGGTTTTTCTACATGTGGGTCAGTCTTGGTAAAATATTGATTGTGACATCATATCCATAAAAACTGTTTGGAAAACTCCTTGGGTTAAGGGTTGAGGCTGCGACACAACTCCCATTTGTTTTACATCATGGGCCAGTATATAAATAGAACAAATATAACACCACTTATTGTGAGCTAGTTTTACCTCAGTTGGCAAATATAGTCTCAATATAATTAGTCAAAGACTCTGGTGTTGAGAAAGAATTAAAAATAGTTTCAATTTTACTCACAAATCTTTGTACCAGAAAAACAAAAATATTCACTTATTAAATAGTATGAGTTCTTAACTGGTTACCTTCATTATTTAGCTATTTGTCTGATTGCATAATCACTTTAGTTATTAGGCTCTTAATTGCTGACTCCTTAACTGTCTAATTCTCACAGAACATTAGCATTACTAACTGTATCTAACTGACACTGAATCATGATTAAGTTAAAAAAATAGAAAAGGAATTCAAGGTAGAGCAGGAACAATTGCTATTATGTGATTGACATTCATCCCAAAGTCCCTCCCATCCACACCTCATAAAGGCATAATATGCAGGTTGCTACAGGTAGATGACACATTGCTTTCTCCACTATACCCTCACAGATCTTGGCCAATGAGGAGGGAGAGAGGGTGACGAATGAAGCAGTTCGTGGATTTACCAGAGAGGAGTTTGCAGAGAACAGAACTCAAAAAAAATTTTTTTAAAGGCCATCATTCCCGAGCCAGCCTAGACTTTGGATTCTGGCAGCTATAATCTAAAAAAGGAAATTTCCCAAGCTCTGAAAAACAAATTAATGATCACATGTTATCTGCTCCTCCAGAAATATGCACATTTGACATAATGAGAAGAATGTAAAGAACTACAACTGCTTCTTGGATACACACCACAATGTGGTGAAGACATTTGCATGTATCAGTGAAATTGAGAACAATGCCGTTAAGTGGCCAGACTCCATTATGAGCCTGGAATCCAAACAGGATCACACAAGACCGAATGGTCATAGCCGAGACACCTTACTAAGACAGCACACTCCACTGCTCAACAGCTCAAACCGTCATGAAGTTCTTCCTAATGTTCAAATAGAATCTCTTTTCCTTTAGTTTGAGACAATTTCCCCGAGTCCTGGTCACTCAAGCCATGGAAAACAAACCTGTTCCCTCTTCAATATGACATCCTTTCAAATATTTAAACATAGCTATTGTATCCCCTCTCAGCCTTCTTTTTGAATGACTAAACATCCCCAGTTCCCTAAGCTGTTCCTCTAAGACATTTCTTTGAGACCTTCAACCATCCTGGTGGCCCTCCTCTGTACATGCTCAACATTTTCAACATCCTTTTTAAATTGAGTCACACAGAACTGGACACAGTACTCCAGGTGGGGTCTGACCAGAGCAGAATAGAGTGGCACTATCACTTCCCTTAATATCCAACACTAGAGTAAATTTGAAAAAGAACATTAAAAAATCATAGTGCCAAAATATTCTTGATGAATTTAAAGACCACAGAATGAACAGATATGCATTGCTGAACTCAATTGACCAGGAAAAAGAAAAACTGTGGAGTGAAAGCAGAGGCATTAGCTGTATTAGGGAAGAATGCAAAAATTCCTGTATGCGAAGATTCTCAGTCATCCAGGTAAGTTTATCTGGAAGATGTCATGGCAATGGGACTTCTTTTTTCTTGAGAGATTGAAACGTTTTGCTGCTCATCCAAATGGCTTCATCAGTCTGATGAAGACGAATTAAGCTCTTTGGATGAGCAGTGAAACATTGCAATCTCTCAAGAAAAAAGAAGTCTAGTTGCCATGACTCAACTTCCAGAAAAATTCCTGTAGCAAATTCCTGAAGTAAAAAGAAAAGAAAATCACAGATGGATGATGGAAGAAACACCTAAAATATAAACAGACTGGAAGATGGAGAGGACATAAAGGTCCAATCCACACATTTTCAGTTGGTGCATTTTGACTTGCCACTTTGGCCAAAAATAATGGAGGGACTGTGAATCATCATATATTAATGTGTGTTGTGTCGTTACAGTTGTGACCGACTCTTCATGACCCCATGTCCATGGAGTTTTCTTGGCAGGAATACTGGAGTGGTTTGCCAGTTCCTACTCCAGATGCCTACAGCATCTGGTATTCCCTGGTGGTTGCCCATCAAAGTACTAACCAGGGCCAACCCTGCTTAGCTTCCGAAATCAGGCAAGATCAGATGTGCTTAAGGCATCTAGGTATCTAGGCAGTCACAGTTTTCAGCATAGTGTCAAACAAAGAGTGTTTGGATTATCTAAGTATCTATTCATGGCCAGGATGTCAATTGATTGGCTCACACATTACATATACCTGGTATTCCCAGGTATATATGGGCATCTTTCTAAGGAAGGCAAAAGACAGAAAACTCAGTGGCCAAAATCTTGTTACCCCATGTTGTATGTTGCACTAGAGTTGAAGCCTTCTCTAACTGTGCTTACATTAGGATAGTTATTTGTACTTAGTATAGGCCCATTTGAATCAATGGAGCTAAAGAAGTTGGTTCACTAAACTCCAGTTGATTCAAAGGGCCTATTATAATGTGACTTAATAATATTAAATAACAGGATTTGGGCTGGTAGCCACAATCTAATAGAAATGAATGTAAACTTGAGCCAGCATTTTTGAGAAATTTAAACCCCTGTGTTTAAACTCTCCTTACTCTGTTTTGCTCTGGCCATTTTGTGACCCAGATTCAGATGTAAAAGTCTGACCATGTCTACTCTGAAGTAAGTACCAATGCTTTCAACTGGAGCTAGTTTGTTGCCTCAGGCTCTTGATGGTTATGAAAAAGAAGAGCAATATTTAAATTATGTGGCTTTTCATACAATGTAGAATGTCATTAGTCTAATAAAACTGCTCAAAACAAACATTTGCTCAAAACTGCTCAAAACAAACATTTATATATAAAAACTATCAACTATGTGAGGTTTTTTTCCCCTTGATCTGTGCAGATGGGAGTATTTTGATACATCTCCTGATAGAAAATACATATTTTGACATGAAGAGAATAATTTTATTAGTGTCATAGTACAAATCACTTGAATGCAGAATCCATAACAAGGAAATGGAATGCAACCAGTGTTTTGAAATGTTCTTTACTTTATTTATTTGAAATGTTGTTTATTTAAGATGGGAGGGGAAGGGGGAAACCTCCCAAGAATTCTGTCATCATTCTCCTCCATTAAAGTGAGATGGTATATCAGCAAAGTGTTCTATTTATATACCACCCCATAATGCTTAAAGCACTCTCTGGGCAGTTTACAATTTATGCAGGCTACACATTAATATTTTCTACCAACTCTGCCATTATCATGTCCATTACTGTAGGCTGCAACTGGTGTGTGTGTGTGTGTCCCTGGTGCCATACTGGGTTGTGCCAAAATGACAAAATAGTATTTGTACTATTCTGCACACACACCCTTGCAGGGGTGGGGGTGGGTGAGCAAAACCCATGTTTGCTCTGAGTGACACAAACCATAGGTGTTACCCTGCATTAGTGTGACACAACTTTAGTTTCCCTTCCCCAGATCATAGACCAAAAATTAGTTTAAAATTTGTGGGAAATTCTTTTCTTATCTTGATCATGTATCACCTGGGCCCCCAACCTCTCCCAGAATGGAGTATGTCAGTTTTAGATGTTTTTATAGAATGTTTAATATTTATTGTTTTTATTGTGTTTTATATTGTAAATCCCCCAGAGTCCCCTCCGGAGAAATGGCCAGTGACAAATCTAAATAAATAAGTAAAAATACTTGTTTACTTTTAACTTGTTGTAAATCGCCCAGAGTTCCTGTAGGAAGATGGGCGGTATAGAAATGAAACAAACAAATAAATAAATAATAAATAAAATTATGGCTGAAGTTGGGGGTACATCACCGCAATTTTGTTCTAAATAAACACAGGCTAGTACAGTGCAACATGGTTATTCTGCACCTATGGGATTTAACCAGGCAAGATACTTAAGGATGTTTGTTTGCTTGCTTGCTTCTGCTATGGACAATGCTAAATTTGCAAATGTCTTTTAAATGAGATGGAATGAATTTGGGACATGAAAAAAATTGAAAGCAGAGACAACACATGGCAGACTCATCCTTCTCTACGTTTATGGCATGAGTCCCATTTATGTCTCTGATGGTTTAGGTGCTGTAAACAATAACTTCAACGTGGAATAGACTTGAGTTAGCATCCCACATTATTCGTGGTTCATCTGGCACTCAAAGAACAACCATTCTCATCAGAACTGCTGGGCCACTGTAGAAGTGAACTATTAACTGGTCTTGAGCCTGGTAGCGCGGAGAACTGCACATGCTGGATGAATTTATTTATTTATTTATTTATTTATTTATTTATTTATTTATTTATTTATTTATTTATTTATTAGACTTATACCCCACCCATCTGGCTGTCAGACCACTCTGGAATGCCTCGGGAGCCACATTTTCCCAGTCTTTGTCTTCTAGGCAACCTTTGAAACAATGAGAATGATTAGGATTTTCCTTCATCCTCTTCTTTTAACTGCAGCTCCCATAATTTTCCAGTCAGGGAGTTCTACTTGACACATACCTTGTAGATACCTGAATGTGACTCACCTAGGGGGGGGAAAGCCTCAAATGTATATTTTGGAGGCCTTGTTAGGCCTAGACTTTCCTAGGATGCTTGGTGGTGCTAGATGTGCCTCAAAGCCTTCCAGTTCAGGCCTTTTCCCCAAGTCAGCCACATATTAGATGCTCATAATGTGTCTGTCTGTCAGGCAGAACTCTCAGAATGGTGAACTGTGGGGTTATGTGTCCAAAAATATATATATGAGAACAACAAGACTACGTTGGACAGTTCTGTAAACATGCCCACTATCCTGGAGTCATTACCTTCCAATGATAAATGTGAACTTGTGAAACTTGAATCGTCCGTTGATCTTTTTTGCCTGGGGTGATTTGCTCTGTTTGGAAGGTGAAGGGCCTGTCCATAGTAAGAGGTATAGAAACAATTATTCCAGAACCTGAGATGATTTTCAACAGGAGAGGCCTGGGGTTCGACCTATGGCTAGAGAAGGCAGGTGGCAGTGGCTAGTCAAGTTGATAAACCTTGCCTTCAAAGGAAGGCTTAACATTGTGGATAGCATCCTTAAAATTCAGACTGAAATTCAGAGCATATATGCCAGACAGGAGTTCACAATAAAAGCCTCCTACTTTCAAAGCAGGTCCTTCATCTCTGAGCTATGATGAGGTTCACCAGGTCTCTAGGATTCGCCAAAGGCTCATGGAACTGCATGTGCTTCTCCAGGTCTCCAAGCATAGAATTAAACCTCAGAGTGAGTCTTGCTGGGGAGGGTGAGGTTGTGAGTTCTCTGTGTGACTTGCCTTTATCTCCACACCTCCCTATCTGGCCCCAAGGCTCAAAAGGCTCAGTACAAAGTTGCTCTGCCTTTGTCACATCATATAGACCTTCCCTGTGATATAACACCATGGCATATCCCCAAGACAATCTCCTACAAGTTCAGAAAGAAGTGGCGGTGTTCAGCACAAGTTTTAAAAGAAAAACACACAGAAGACCCTGGTGTCTGACATTCTAGTTAGCTTTCAGGATTCAGCCACACCGGAGAAGAAAGCACAGGTAGTAGTGTATAAAAATAGCACCGCAGGATTGTAGTATCTACTAGGTTATCCAGACTCAAGGACCAGTGGTAGCTTATGACTCCAATTTCAGAAGTCTATGAATCCACTCCTTATTTTAAGCTCCATTCTCCATGTTGTGGAGCCTAATTTGGGAATAGTTTTCAGCACCTTGGATAGCGTCTGAAAAGGGCAGATTGAAACGTGGCATGGATTCACAGCAGCTCTGGAATCGCCATCCCCAGTCACCACTGCCCAGAATATCTACTTATAGGGTTCCTAATTTTCATCTTCAGCTCTGAGATTCCAGGGGGTGGAAAAGCAGCCAAGAAAGACCCAAGGAAGGAGGGCATGACTAGTTGCCAGGAGACTTCTCCATTGGAGTCTTGCATGGATAAAAAGCAAAACCCTAAAAAGGAAACATGAAGAAGTCCAATGGATGCCAAGATTCGAATCAAGATGAACTGTCTTGGCATGACATGAGAGCTCCTTCTCTACCTTGTCTGAGAAAGCTGAGTCCTGCTGTGACACTGAGATGCCAACTGTCGCTTTTTTCCCTTTCCCTTACACTCTATGCCATCTGAGTTTCAAACAACTCCGGTTTCTAGGCAAAACTGGTGTCTTTTCCAATTGTGAAGCTAAGTATTTCCAACCAACCAACACAACCAGGGCAAACTGATCCCAAGGACAATGAACTCACCCAGAGCCATGGCTTCTACCCATTCAGGCAACGTTTGGCAAAAAACGATTGCATTTCCAGAACTGACCGTACATTGTATAAAAATGGGCAAAATGCACAAACTTCCTCTGAAAGTGACCCCATCAAAACAACTGACATCTCAGGTCATCTTATAGCCTGGATTAAATTTTTGAAGGTTCTTATTTACTCATCATAAGAACTGATGAGTTCAGAGTTCACATTCCTAGGTGAGGCGTATCTTGCAACTCAGCATTTAATGAAGAAGAAGAGGAACTGACAGTCTGAGTATAAATCTCAGTGGTATATGTGGTGGGGATGCTAGCTTCCTTTAAAGCAACATTAGCAGCTCATTTTCTTCCTGTTCATCTCTCTTGGTTTCCAAGCACAGTTGTATCTGTGCTGTAGATTACAGGTATGGAGATTTGTGTTTCTGAACAGCAACTCAGAGAATTCCCCAAGCTGCATTCTAGACATTGCAGTACAAACACACAAATTCGCACACCTTGACTGTGGATCCTGTTTCTATATCAGTTGCACTCACCCTCTTGCTTGAACTCTAGCTTGCTCGATCCCTGGTATGAGGGATCAAGCAGGAATCAGGATTTTGGAAATCTTCAGGTCCCTAATGGTGGGACTCCCTCCTAAAGTAAATTAGACTGGCTCCATCTCAGTCCAGCTACCAACAGACAGCTAAAAATGCAGTCGTTCCAAAGGGTTGAGATTTCTAGCATGGAACTTGTACAGAGAATTTCACAGAGAGTGCTTAGGAACTCTTTTTAAAGAAAGTTTTAAATGCCGTATTTTCAAATGATGGCACAATCTTACTGGTTTTGCACAAGGTTTGCTTGGCATGGCTAATTGAGGCTAATTGGCAAGGTACAAGTTGCATCTCAGTCACATGCCTCCTCGGGCATCCAATTGTTTATTTTATTTATTTATTTTATTTCATTTTGTATTTGTATACCGCTTCCATTTCCCAAAGGGAACTCTGGGCGGTTCACACAAAAAGTTAAAAACACGGACATCAATTGAAGAATATAAAAAGATGCTAGGCAAGAGGCATAAGACTGGGGAATAATAAGAAAAGAAAAAACAAAAAAAAAACTTGATACAACCCTAACAATTGCCAAAGGCATCCCTGAATAGCCAGGTCTTAACTGCTTTTCTGAAGGATGCCAGTGAAGGAGCCTGGCGTATCTTGCTCGGCAATGAATTCCAAAGTGCTGGGCCAGCCACCAAGAAGGCCCGTTTGCGAGTAGCCACCCTACGGGCCTCCTTAGGGGTGGCAACCCAGAGCAAGAGAGCCATAGAGGATCAGGTGGGTTGGGCCAGCTCTGATCGTAGGGAAATACGCTCTGCCAGATAATCAGGACCCAGGCCATGGAGGGTTTTGTAAACCAAAACCAACACCTTGAACCTTATTTGGGAGGCAACGGGCAACCAGTGCAGGTGAGCCAGAATGGGGGTGATGCGGTCAAAGCTGCACGCACCAACCACCAATTGTTCAGGCTAGGTGTGGTGGCCACCAGGGCCGGCACGTCCATTAAAGTGAACTAGGCAGTTGCCTAGGGCGCCAAAATGGAGAGAGGGCGCTGGCCAGCCTGCCGCCTCCCTGCCGCCCCCCCGCCACTGGCCACCACTGTCCATCCCCACCACCACCCGCCAGCCACCCGTCGCCATCCGCCCGCCGCCCCCTGTGCCCATCGCTGCCCACCCCTCCCATGCCCGTCGCCATCCTCCACTGCACCCGTTGCCATC
The DNA here is from genome assembly GCA_029282475.1 of Phrynocephalus forsythii. Taxonomy (NCBI): domain Eukaryota; kingdom Metazoa; phylum Chordata; class Lepidosauria; order Squamata; family Agamidae; genus Phrynocephalus; species Phrynocephalus forsythii. Next base: position 130,837,836 of record JAPFRF010000002.1, on the reverse strand, counting down.
CCCCACCATCTGCCATCCCCCCGCCGCCCTGCCGCCCCCTGCCCTGCCCGCTGTCCACCCCACCTGCCCGCTGTCTGCCCCACCCCCCACCCCTCACCTAGGGCGGAAAAAAACCTAACACCAGCCCTGCTGGCCACCACCAATTATTCACAATTATCCACAGCAGATTATTCAGATCTTACACAAAAACCTCAAGGATTCAAATCAATATTTGTTTTTCCCTCTTATTTATTTACTGTAAGTTTCTCTAGCAATAATTAAACTCATTAAATTGAAATAATGAAATAATTATGAATGGCTGAAAAATAAATAAATTCATTAACACAGAAACATTAAGAGAAATTTATAAAGTGAGTTCATTGGGCATAGAGAGCTGCCTCCATAACATGGAAAGGTATATGCTGCAACAGAGTTTGGATATCCCCCTACTTGACCACATCACAATTGATACTACCAGATGGCTACTAGGTGTGGTGTCAGTAACACAGAAAGTGAGAAAAAGTTGTCTCTGCTGGTATGGATGTGTCCTCAGAGCAACACTTCTATTGTCACCCAAAGGTCATACCACTTGAAAATCAATGGCCAGTGGCCATGTGGGCAACCAAAACAGAGATGGCAGGACACTGCCAATAAGGACATGCAAACAGTCAACCTGTGCTCAGAATATGCAATCAACTGGGCAAAGTGGCATTTCAGCATCTGAAAAGCATACCTCACACCTCAGGGAAACAGTAGGAAGAAGAAGAGTTCATTATGTTTATGATTTATAATTATAACAAATAATCAATTGTTTAAAATATCAGATAAATATATAGAAATGGCTTACTCACTTATATTAAATTTAAACTATATGGAATATAAGCTAGACTTACAAAAAAAAGGAATAATGGATATTTAATTATTAAAATAATGATTTGGAAAGAACATGGTGCTAGGGCACTTGTTCCCAACCTGGTCGGGACCCCCTTTTTTGGGTGGGTGGGTGTCGAATGACCATTTCACAGGGGTCGCCATGAGCCAGTGAAGAAGAAGGCACAAACGGCTTGGGTCTGGAGGAGGAGGGGGGAAGGGGGAGAAAGAGTGAGTTACAGCTTGATAGGTTGGAGGGGATGTCAGTCAATGGCCCCGGAGGCTGCGATTGGCTGAGGGTGCCTGTAGAGGGAAGTTCTGTATGGCCCCTGCGGCAGTGGCCTGCCAAAGGGGGCTTGTGGCCTCTTTCAAGCAGGGTAAGGGGTCACCACAACATGAGGAACTGTATTAAAGGGTCGCAGCATTAGGAAGGTTGGGAACCACTGTGCTAGGGGAAATACTCCCTGGATGTGGAAAGGGTTCAATCCTGCTCCATAACCTCCATGAGGCAGGTAAAGAACTTCAGTTGGCCATTTTAGGTCCAGGCTCTGGAAGTTCTCCTCTCCCAGGAGGAAGGCACTGGTTTTCAGAAAACTCTTCTCAAGTCTCGAAAAAAGGAGAAATCAGAGTCTCTTCCCTTCTTTGTTCCCATCACCTGGGTATGTCAAAAATGCAATGCAACATGACTCCCCACCTGGCAGTCTGCATCCTTCAAGGCTCTCACAATGGAAGAGAGAAAAACTAAATAAACCAGGAAGTGAAGAAGTACCCAGTACACAAATGGGAGAGGCTGGGAGAGAAAAGAGGCCAAACCATGGTAAAACAGGTGGAAGTTTGGAAGTTCACTGGACCAAGGGCATGACTGGACTCAAAACTAGCCGCTTTGAATTGTGACACGGAATAAACCAAGCTTCATAAAATGGAAATAGCCTCTTCAGCCACTGAAGAGACTAAAACTATACCTTCCCCAAAAAGTTACATGAGTTACACCTGGCCCCCAATGGCGAGCGGCCCTGAAACTTTTGGGAGTTTTATATAAACATGCACTGTAGTTTTGTTGCTACCCAAGGAAAGTTGGTGCACAGCCTGAGGAAGAAGAATTGACACCAAGAGTTCTCTCTATTTTGCTTGCTTGTTTTATTTTCTTTTTTTATTTTCTTTTTTTCTTTTTTATTTATTTATTTTCTGGGTAAGGGACATTATAATGGTCCGATAAAGATTTCACCTGTTTGTGGCATTTTTATTGTTTTGGAGACCATACGCCCTTGTCCTGATTTTTTAAAATCCAGAACTGTTCGGGAAATACATTTTTGATAGTGCAGAGATATAAAGAACCCTAAAATTATATAAAGAAGCTCCTGGGAGTAGTTTTTGTGTAAGCAGGTTTACTTATCGGTATTGACCTAATTAAGATGGAGGCACAAGTAGAAAGAGAAAGAGAAGTGGGAAAGAATAAACTGAAGAGTATCAATCTGCCTATAGATTTAGACAAGATTTCAGAAAGGGATGCGTTTGGCTGTGTTTATTGCACCCCACTGGTTGAGATCACTTGCAATGTGGTTTGGTGCTCTGTTTCAGTAGGAATGATACTTGCATGATACCTTCAGGTCTTCCCGACAGTTGGTAGGTATGCAGAAGAACACGGCAAGAAGAAACAGCAGTGGATGAAGAGTGGGAAAAAAAGACAGTGGATTAGGGCAAGTCGGCAGAACATTGAGCTGTCTTAAACTAACCAGCCCTCAGAGACCTACAAGTTTTTACATGATGAGTAAAATTCTATGGCGGATCTTTTTAACTCGCGCAAATCAAAGAGGCTCTTTATTTGGATTGACAGTTCTTAGATGTATCCATTTTATGCTCTCCCATATATTTCTTTGATGAAAAACTGCACTCCAGGTGAGCAACGCAAACCGTCAGAAGCAAAAGTACATGGTTTACACACACACACACACACACACACACACACACACACACACACACACACACACACAAACAGAGGAAAAGAGAGAAATAGCATTTGGGTTTATTTATTTTCCTTTTACTTAAACTGAACCAAATTGGATGAAAATTTATTCCCTCTACAAGACATCAACACAGAGAGAAATATATGCACGGACTGATGGAGTATAGTAATTTATTTATTCTGCCAAAAACCAAAAATGCACAAAACAAAATAAAACAAAACACAAAAATACCACAAGGTGAGGATCCAGAAATGGCAGAGACCTTTGGGTAGTGGGCGGCATATAAGTTAAATAAATAAATAAATAAATAAATAAATAAATAAATAAATAAATAAATAAATAAATAAATAATGAGTGAGCTTAAAAATCCTTTTGTCAAAAGAGGCCAAGTTGGTGCTTTGGTTTCTTTCTTTCTTTCTATTTCTGTCTCCCTCTTAAGGCAGATAAGTTGAACATTATATTGCAGCAATGGAATGCCTGTTGACACCAGAAAAAAGTGTGGATCTTCAAAACCGTTGATTCCTTGACTTCCGGATGGTAGCATGCGCTACAAAAACATGGTGAATGTTATCTTCTCCTTTCTCCATTCTCCTTATGCAGATATTTTCCCCAAGAGAAGCCTCCAAGGACCATATCTTTGCAGTTGCCCCTCCTTCACTCTGCCTTAATTGCATCCCCTACCTTTGAGCAGGAGTTAATTTTGGCGACCTCTGCAAACATGCTAGCCCTCTTCGTCATTCACAGGAGGACGGGGGGTGGGGAGAGTTCCGTAAAGTGCCTTCTGAGAAATGGGAAACATTTTAATTTTCTTAATTAAACAAACTGACTATGTTCTCTTGCTCTAGCTTTGAACTTCAAAAAGAAAACACTGGAGCTTTGCTTCTTAAAGGCAAATAGATCTTTTTCCAAGCACTCAGAGCCCCCAGTTTGTCCGGCGCCCCCGAGGCATGATAAGATTTGGGTGGAGTTTTTTCAATCTCACATTCTGCCTTTAGTAGGATTGGATAAGGGGTGGGTTAGGATGACGGTCAATCTATCCAGCCCTAGCCAATAGCTCCTTCCTGCCTCTGAATTCAAAGAACACCCTGCTTATAAGAACATAAGAACATAAGAACAAGAAGAGCCCTGCTGGATCAGACCAAGGGCCCATCTAGTCCAGCTTCTTGTGTCTCACAGTGGCCTCACCAAATGCCTCTGGGAGTACAAGTCAGCTAGATACCTGTCTCCTGATACCCCTCCCCTGCATCTGGCATTTTGAGGTACTCTTCTTTAAAACCTGAAGATAACAAATATCCCCATCATCGCTTATACCCTATGATGGACTTTTCATCCAGAAATCGGTCCAATACCCTTTTCAAGGCATCTAGGCCAGATGCCATCAACGTATCATGTAGCAAGGAATTCCATAGACTAATAATACACTTAGTTAAGAAATATTTTCTTTTGTCTGTTCTCAGTCTCCAAACCCTTAGTTTGAACAGATGACCCCTGGTTCTGGTATTGCATGAGAGGGAAAAGAACTTATCTCTACCCACTTTATCCACGTCCTGCATAATTTTGTACATCTCATTCATGCCCCCCCTCCCCGGTGCCTTTTTCTAAACTAAAGACCCCCAAATGCTATAGCCTTTCCTCATAAAGGAGGTGTGCCAGCCCAGTAATAATGCTTCTCTGCTCAGTGCTTTCCCCCTTGCTAGAATTCATCGAAGTCTGCTGCTGAAACAATGTCTCAACGTGAATGATTGAGATTGGAAGTGCAAGCTAATGAGGAAAGGAGTGGACTACTCTGGGGACCTGCAAGCTATTCTGCTCTGTGAACCTCTGGCCTTCTGCTGCACAGCCAGAGGGATTTAATCAGAAATTCAAAACTCTGCAACTAGTCCTAAATGCTGCCTCTCTGCCCTGGGCCCGTGAGGAAAAGGCCAATTTAGCACTGCATGGGGATGGAGAGAAAGAACCGCAGGGGTGGGGGGAAAGAAAAGAGTGAAAGGGGACAAGAGCTGAAGAAAAGAGAAAGGGCGCCAAGATGGCGACTATTTCAAAGGAAAGAAGATGGGTAAAGAGAGAGGGAGGCAAGTGGGTGTGGGTGGGTGAGGTGAAAGGAAGACCACTTGCTTCAGTGGGGTTGAGAGGGAAGAAACAACTGAGTGGGATGAGAAAGAGCATCCATTTGAGTCAAGAGCAGGTACGCTTCTAAACTGGGTGAATCCTGAGCACCTCTGCCGGTGTAAAATAAAATAAACAACATCACAGTTAAAGCAGGGCAGTCAATCAGTGTCAAGGGTTTGATAACATACAGGTGAATCACAGCAACAAACGATATTAGATGCCCTGTCCCTTTACTGATTATTCATTAGTTTCTCAATCCCACCTTTTCTCCGATGAAGTTAAAGAGGCATATCAGCAAGCTGACTGAGTCATGGCAACTGGTCTTCTTTTCTTGAGAGACTGAAACGTTTCAGTGCTCATCCACACACCTTTGTCAGTCAGTGCTGTTTGGATGAGCAGCGAAACGTTTCAATCTCTCAAGAATAGAAGTCCATGACTCAACTGCCAGATAAACTCACTTGGAGGACTGAGAATCTTCACAGACTTAAGGAGGCATACAAGGTCCCCTCCTCTACCCTTTATCCTCAGGTTAACATGACTGATGGGTAGGTCAGACTGTGGGAGATCTTCCAAACCTCAGTCCAACGCCCTGAGAACTTCACTGAGCAGCAACATTGGCTTCAGATGACTTCAACGGGCTTTGCACCCTTCACCCATCCTTTTGTATTTGGCTCCCCCACTTAGGTTGTTCAATTCTGTTGGAAAACATACATAATAGATCACCCTCTCTCAACTTGGAAGGCTTTAGACTATGATTCCCACTATCCCCCAACCAGCATGGCTGCCTGTGATGGGATCCATAGCCTCAGTCCATGGTGGTGCTGGGAGCAAGTTGAAGAAGGCACTAATAAAACCTGCAGTCCACCTGTGTCATGAATGAATGGGAGTGTAAATGAGCCACCAGGAGTGCCCAGCCAATGGACCCTAACTTTGGACCCATGCTAAAATTCATGTAGTTCAGTGGTTCTCAACCTGTGGGCCCCCAGATGTTCCTGGACTGCAACTCCCAGAGCCTCCACCACGCGCTGTGCTGGAAGAGGTTTCTGGGAGTTGCAGTCCAGGGACATCTGGGGACCCACAGGTCCTGTTCAAAATATAAGGGCACTGAATCATTCATGGTGATACTTTCCTCTGGCGCAGAAGGGACAATTGCCAGTTTCAGTGTATCTTTAGAGTGCACGTGATTCAATGAAGACCAAAGACCAAGCTCACGCTGTCTCAGAAATGGCCTTCTGCCAATGCTGCGTCTCTTCAGGGATGCCCAAAGTAAGTGTTCTTCCCCTCCCCACACCTGCTCCCTAGCCATGTAGACTTTTAACTAAAAATACTCCTACAATATTTTACTTAAAGTGACAATGGCAAATGAGGTGTTCATATTTTAATTGCCTAATCTAGAAATATTTACAGTTCAATAGCTCTGGAAATAAGTGTTAATAATAGAACATTTGTCTTTGGGTTGCTCTCACCCGTTTTTAATCAAATTACATTACGGAGAAGACAAAAATGTGTGATTTTGTACGTATACCCCAAGAGGGTGAGCTGGAAGATACAGGCCACATGAGGAGAGTAGGGGGAAGTATGCCTGATCCGAATATAAAGATCCACACTTGTATGTTCTCACTTGTTGACTTCAACCTCAAAGCAGCATGCTCACAGAATGTCAATCAATTATTGCTACCAAGATACAAGGTTTGTCTAACCATCCCTATCAGTTTAAACATGTTGTTTTTCAAGGAACTTGATACAAGTTCTCCAGTATTGTAAAGAAAAATCAAGGTCTGAATCCAATCAGTAGTACACACACTGAATCAAAGGGATTTACTGACATGTTGAATCAACATTTAACAATTCCCTTACCTAATCAACTCTGCTTTGGACTACCAATTGGATTTAGGCCATGGCTGGGCAACCTTGACCTAAGGATCAAATGATGCGTGTAACTACTCTGGAGTGCTTCCCATCATCAGGTCCCCAGATGTCCATGAACTTCAACACCCAAAGATTCTGATCAGCACAACCAATGGTGAGGGCTTCTGGGAGATTTATTCCAAGAACATCTGGGGACTCAGAGATGAGCACCACTGGTTTAGAGCAAATAGTATCTCACTTGGAGGCCCAGATGTTCTTGGACTACAAGTCTGCATAATCAGGACAGCCCACCATACATGGCTCTTGACCAGAACAGGAGCTACCATCCACTTCCAAATTTTGGAAGAGACACACTCTGTCCAGTGGATGAGCCACTCCTACAAATGCATGATCAGCCATTTTGGAAGTTGAAATCCAACATCTGGAGCCCCAAATTTGTGAACTACTGGGTCAGGGGGGCAAACTTTATGCCTAGTAGATAAGCCCATAATACTAAGTGGATCCATCACCATTGACAGCAGATGTTGAGTGTCATGAAAAGATTGCAAATCATGATGTATTTGATTTACTATTACTGTGTAAAGTTGTGCAGTAGAATCCTACTGCAGAACTTTACACAGGGACTAGGACTGCTAACTGCTATTTGAGGGCATAAAAAGATTCTCTCCCTCAATCCACAGCACTCACACAAGCTTCCCCAGGATAAAAGAGATCCCTAGTGATCCCCTCCACAAAGTGATTGAAAACTTAATTAAACATTGTTTTAAAACTTATCAAACTAGCTGAGTGCACAATTTATCAACCTCAGAAAGGAGGGAAGATTGAGTCAACCTTGAGTTAGCTACCTGATCCCATTGGGATTGAACTCAGTTCATGAGCAAAGTCTTAACTGCAGTACAGTAACCTCCTGTCTATCATGGGGGTTAGGGACCCGACCTGACCTGCAATCATTCAAAATCCATGATATGCGGATGCAGGTTGGGTTGGGCCTGGGGGGGGCACGATGTTTAAAATGTCATTAAGCAATGGAGCCAGCTTGGCTGTCTTGCTTAAAAACATTTTAAACATTGTGCGCTGCTCCCCTGCACCCAGGGTGGTCGGGAGAAGTGGCACACAATGTTTAAAATGACTTTAAGCAACACAACCAAGTGCTTGGCTCTGTTGCTTAAAGTCATTTTAAATATCACGGTGTGAGGGGGGGTCAGGAGAAGCGGTGTGCACTGTTTAAAATATCTTTTAGCAACAGAGCCAAGCTGGCTCTGTTGCTAAAAAATATTTTAAACATTGCGCACCACTCCCCCGTGCCCACGGGGGGGGAGTTGGGAGAAGCACTGAGCAATTTTTAAAATGACTTTAAGCAATGGCGCCAAGCGCTTGCTTAAAGTCATGGAGCCCAGGGCTTGGGAAAGGGGGGAAAGGTTTAAAAAGCCTGTGCTTTTAAAACCCTTCCCCCCTCCCAAAAGCACTTTTGGGGTACCACTGTACTGTGGTCCCACAATATAACAGGGCCACAGTGTATGAACTGCAAAAGGGTGGGGGGCCACTGTACTGCCATTTAACCACTGTGCCACTAGGCTCCTTTAGATATGATACAATTGTGGAGTAGTTTTCTTTATTGAAATTCTGGCTACCTATCACATAGAGAGCATGTACCAGTTTTGCCCTATTCTTGGCAAAGTTTTATGGATAACAAGCATAGTGAGGACATCACCAGGTCAAGAAACTGTGCCCCCTCTCATTTTTCTGCACTCCCATTAACATGATGTATGAATGGATTCCATTTGGGCTCATAAATGGATTGATGATCTCACTGGGGTACTTCCACTAAAAGCAACTGCATTTGACGTGTTGCATTTTACTGTGATCAACTATTGTAAATTAGTTTCCCCTATATGTATTTGGCTTCCACTTCTAACCAAAACGTGAGACCAATATTAATGTTGTACTTTAATAGTATGCTAAGGTGTGTGTGTGTGTGTGTGTGTGTGTGTGTGTGTGTGTGTGTGTGTGTGTGTGTGTGTGTGTGTTACGTCTGGAATTCTTAACAGAACCCTACAATCATATTTCTCATACTTTTATTAGAAAACATGATGGCCAGACAATTCCGTTTTCTGAAAAGGAAGGGAGGAATTTGTATAGTCATGTAATAAATCTTGCAATTTCAAGCGCTGAGAGAGAGGTAATACTGAAAAGGAGAACCGGGAAACCTATGCCTATAATAAATTAATATAATCATAGGGTAATAGTATATCGTCAGAGTGCAGAGAATAATCTATTAGCATGAAATTGATGGGTAGAAATGTTTGCTCACAGCAAATCATTCGGCTGCAGGAAGTGGGTTAGGCCATATGCTCAGCTCTGCCGAAAGATGCCATACACCACAATTTAAACATTCATAAGCTATGATCGCCAAGCCACTCCAAGCTACAGCTAAAAATGCAAGTTCAGAGGAGAGTGACAAGGATGAATAGGGGGCTGAATAGTGCTATAAAAGAACTCTGGATGTTTAGCCTAAAGAAAAGGAAAGGAAAGAAAAGTGAGGGGTAATATGATAGCACTTTTCAAATATGTGAAGGGCTATCATACTGAGGAGGGCCAGGATCCGTTCTTGATTATCCCAGAGTGCAGGACATGAAACACATTTGAAACCCCAGAAGCAATGAACAGAAGTTAAGAGAACCCAGCTTTCTGCTGAATATCAGGAAAAACTTCCAAACTGTTAGAGCAGTATGACAATGGAACAAATGAGAGAGAGAGAAGGGAACAGAGGAGGGAGGAGGGGTGGTGGGGGAAAAGATGGGGCATGGTGATGATCTCAGGAAGCAGGGAGACCAAGGAGCAGCGGGAACTCTGTCAGAGAAAGGGAAAACAAAGTTTGCTGCTCTAGGCAATGCTGCTGGCTGAGATAGCAGCAAAGCCGCACTCGACGCATTTAATAAACATAATCATGTGTCTTCAAGTCAAATCTGACTTAGGGTGTCCCTTTTCAAGGTTTTCTAGGTGGACAGTATCGGACATGGTTTACCTTTCCCTTGTTCTGGGGGCATCCTGGCACTGAGCTGCTTGCCCAAGACTCTATGGCTGACCCTTCAAGGATCCACAGTGCAGAGGTGTAGCCAGGACTTGGAGCGCCTGAGGACAAAGTTTGTTTTTGTGCCCTTCCTGCCACCCCCCATATCGCACCCACCCAGCAATGGGGGGGCAACCCTGCAGATGTCAGGTGGGTGGGTGCACCTTACACCTCTCCCACCAAGGTGAGGAAGAGGAGGAGGGCGCCACAGCCACCACACTCCTGCCTGCCTCCCTGCTTCGCTGCTTGCCTGGCATGCGGAGGCGGAGGCCGCGGGGGGGTTGCCGTCACCAAGCCTTAGGGGAAAGGAGGACTGCTGGGTGGTGGGAGGGTGCATGGCTTCCTCCTCCTGCTCCCCCTCCAGGCGTCCCCAGATTGCAGCACCCGGGGCAGATGTACCCTTCTCCCCTCCCCCCCCCAATTATGCCCCTGCCATAGTGGGGAACTAAACTTCCAGCTTTTGGCTCCACAACCAGATACTTAACTCAATGAGCTCCCCAGCCAATGCTACACATTTTGTAAGCAAATATTTCTAACATACGTACAAGCAATGATCTCTGCTACAGTGTATTTATGTGTGTTATTTTCACTAATGCATGTGTTTTGCTCCATTTTGATCTAATTTGCCCACACTGCATTCCCTTTGTTAAACCGGAGGAATGGGATGTGAAATTGGGGGAAAAGAAAACATCTTAGTATCAGTGCATCTCCGTTAGTGTATCGATGCAGGTCAAGGCTCAGAAATTCAATAAAAATTATATTAAACAGCAAATCCAACACATTCCCCCTTTATTCCTAACCAATATTATGTAACACACTTTGTGTGGGGCTGCCTATGGAAAGTATCACTTCAAAAAACAAAACAAAACAAAAAAAAAACCCACCTTCCGCTTCATGAATGGAGGATTATTGGAGATCCTCTTATTGGGAGAAATGTGGTCTATAAGCTTAAAAAAATACGGTAAAAAAATCTTACTTCTATTCTCATGATACCAAAAGCCAGGAAAGGGCCCAACATTTCTACACAATATCATTCCCACATTGCCAACAGGAAAATAGATACCAAGCTTTACAGAGTCTGAATGTTGACAGCACCCGTGGAAGCCATCAAGGCTGTCTACAAGGATAACCTCCTGTGACTACTACCATTCACAAAGTGGCACTATCCAATGGGAAATGCCAGAAACTGATGCATCAGTTAACCACTTCTCAGCCAAAGCCAATTGTCATGGCTCTTTTCCAACTCATGGGAATACCATGAGTTTGGAAACTTGTCATCAAGAAAAATGACCTTTCCAGGTTCCACTCTGGAGACTGTCAATGCTCTCCCTCTGTTCCATGCCTCCAGCCCTAAATCCTGTTTTATGACCGCATGCATTGAATTGACTTTTTGAGAGCCATTTACTAAAGTGTAGATGCCCTAAGCACATCCGATCTCATCTGATTTCAGAAGCTGAGCAGGGATCGGCCCTGATTAGTACTTGGATGGGAGACCACCAGGGAATACTGTAGGCAGGTGAACTGCAGGCACCTGTATTCTTGCCAAGAAAACATGGACATGGAGTCACAAAGACCACTCGACTGTAATTCACACACACAGAAAACACACATGGACATGGAGTCACACAAGAACCAGTCACACACACACACACACACACACACACACACACACACACACAAGGGAAACAATGTGAAGAAACTCAACGTAAGACAACATTATGGCTAGGCAACTCCATGAGCTTTACTCAAGTTCAGAATGCCTCAATTCCAGCAAAGTACAGCTTAAATCCTCTTTCCAGCCTACTCTCAGCCTGAACAATTGGGTGGGTGGGAACATAAACCCCAGTACTGTTATCACCAATCAGTTGTTTCTCCCTTTGCATTTGGAAGACGCAACACCTGATCCTTAACAAAGGAATTCTAACATGTTTTCCCAGGGGATTTCAAGGAGAATCCTTGAAACAGCAGAGATGGACAAACTGTTAGAATGGTTAGAGACACCACGGAAACAGAGGCATCAGGAAAGTTGAGAAAAGTTTTATTTGTGTTTTTTTTTTTAAAAAAAAAGATTATACAAAAAACAGATAGATCAAATGAATTTGCGTTTGAACTATGACAACAGCCAGAAACTATTGTGTAACATATAGTATATATATACGTCCTGATATGTATATATTTGAAATATGAAAGTGAAGAACTGTAATGTGCCTTGCCAAGCCTGCATCCCCCTATTTTCCCCTTTCCCTTTACCCCTACCCTCCCTTTCTAACCTTATTCCAACCATATTCCATTCCTAATTTGTTCATTATAATGTCTCTTATCCGGAAAAATTAATAAATGTTTTAAAAATGTAAAAAAACCCCAAGATTTTTGCCATTCCATTTCAATCTTCTTCCACACCAATTTCATGAAGGCTCTGAGGGAACCTATTTTTCCCCAGTACCCATGTTCCTTCATTATAACTTCTGTTTTTCTGGTAGAACATATACAGCACTCCAAACCTTGTCAATGTTTCAGCTTTCCCTCTTCTTGGGATGCCTAACAAAAGACAAAAACAAAAAGGCTACCAGTACCTTTATAAATAAGATCATCAGATTTATTTCAGTGTAATACTTTGCAAACTACAATCTACTCCTTTAGATAATAGAGTACAATATTGAGGCTAAAGGTTTATAGTTATAAAGCAAAGTGGTCTGCTTATATACCGCCCCATACCACTTCCAGTAGTCTCTGGGTGGTTTACAGTTTAATTACAGCAATGCAGGCTACACATTGCCCACCCCTATCAAGCTGGGTATTCATTTTACTGATCTTGGAAGGATGGAAGGCTGAGTCAACCATGAGCCGGCTACCGGGGATTGAACCCCAGGTTGTGAGCACAGTTTTACCTGCTGTACAGGCATTTAACCACTGCACCACAAGGCTCTTATAATGTATATGTGGAGCCAGATGTCGGGAGTTCACTTCCCCACTGGGTCTCCTGGGCAGGGGCCGGACTCAGTGATCCATAGGTTCCCTTTTAGCTCTGCAGTTCTAAGATGGTGGTGGTGGTGGTGGACATAGGAACTGGATTTTCAAAGTGTTGCTTTAACACTGTGGCAATTGCCCAAATGATTGGCTAATAGAGATAGGCACGAATCGAAAAAAATGGAATTTATTTCATTTCATTAAGGAGTTTGTTTCTTTTTCTGCTCTGGATGCCTAAGTGCGGCCTCCTTATCTCTTCTCTCAATCGGCCCTGCGATAACGGGCCGCGGGAGGGAGGCACAAGGGGGGCAGCTTCGAAGCCGCACTGCTCTGGCCACCTAAGCGCAACCTCCTTATCTCCCCTCCTGATCAGTCCTGCAATAATGGGCCATGGGAGGAAGGCACAAGGGCAGTGGCTTTGAAGCCGTGCTGCTCTGGCCGCCTAAGCACGGGCTCCTTATCTCCCCTCCCAGGGCTGGGCTGAGGCTCGAGCCCGCCGCATCCCTCGATGGCACCGACGAGGTGCGTGCTCCCTCTGTGCACTTTGCACGAAAGGACCTCCAGACCAGCACCAGGTAGGAGACATCTCACCCCCCCTTTAACAAAATGAACCTAACCGAACCAATTTTTCTTGGTTCGTTTCATTTTGTGTTAAATTTGCCCCTAGGGTCATTATTTGTTTTGTTACATAACAAAATGAATAACAAATAACAAAACAAAAATTGTTTTGTGCCCATCTCTATTGGCTAATGCAAAACATCTGCTAACTAATTTACACTGATTAGGCTTTAATCTTTAATGAGTCCTCTTCTCCAGGGAAAGTTGGTTGTGTTACCATCAAAGTTTTTCCAAAGTGTACAAATCACATGCCTGATTTTCTGCAGCTGGATGGTGGCTAACTATTCCAAACAATCAAGGTAAGAGGAATGCTGCCCTGCTAACTGTAATAAGTTAGGTAGGTGGAAGGCTGCCTCTGTATATCTGCATTGCGTTGTGAAGCCACCAAGATTGCATCAGAGCTGGAAGAGTTATGCTTCCAACAGACACAAATACTCATCCAGATGGCAGTTGTTTAGAATTGTTATCTTAGTATTGCCAGCAGTTCTTCTTTAAAACAAAGAAATTGAATACTGTCTCTTGCAAGATTTAAAGAGGCTAGTTGGGGAGGAGTTGTCAGACTGCTTGGAAAATTCCTGAGAGCACGTGGGCTTGGAGGTTTGACTGTATCTTACTATTGTCAGCAGTGTGTGCCTGAGGGTGCACAAATTTTAAAAATAAATTTTAAAAAGAGGTAAAGTGGATTCCTTGATAATTTACCAATACTGAGGGTAGGAGAGAAGATTAAGTGAGAGGATTGGTTTTTCCATTATCTTTTTCTTTTATTTCTTCCATTTTCAAGTAACTGACCAATTAGTCAGGATGGAGAGGCAGGGGGCAAATATAGGTACTTGCAACATCTGTGGCATGTTCGTTTTTTGTTTGTTTGTTTTTTGCCAAACCAGGTGCCGGGATACACATGCTCAAAGTGCAAGCTGGTGGCCCTCTTGGAGGACAAGGTCACGTAGCTGGAGGTCTGTGTTTTCAATCTTTGCAATGTTAGGGAGCAGGAGGGGTTGTTGCAGGAAGCAGAGAAAAACTTTGTCAACAATGGTGACAGGGATAATCTCAATCAGGTTGAGGGCATTTCACGAATACAGGAGGCAGATACTTGGAGGAATGTAACAGCTAGAAAGGGAAGAACTAGGAAGCAGACAGACAGCTTGCAACTGCACAATAGGCCCCCAACCTCTCTCCCTTATCAACCAGGAAAAGGAACTGCAGCAAGAACAGCAAGGTCAGCTTGAAGACCCAGCACAGAGGAATCCAAATCCAAAAGCACAAGAAGGGGCACCTACCAAGCCTCGAAGGAGGTGAGTGGTGGTGGTTGGAGACTCCTTGCTTAGAGGAACAGAAGCAGTCAACTGCAAGCCTGACACAATGAATCGAGAGGTCTGCTGTCTCCCTCCCTGTCTCTCAGAAGTTTGAAAGGGGATATGCTAGCTATGTTTAAATATTTGAAAGGATGTCACATTGAAGAAGTGACTGGTTTGTTTTCCATAGCTTCAGAGACTAGGACATGGGGCAATGGTCTCAAACTATAGGAAAAGAGCTTCCATTTGAACATTAGGGGGAACTTCATGACAGTTAGAGCTGTTTGGCAGTGAAATATGCTCTCATGGAGGGTGCTGGAGTCTCCTTCTTTGGGGTTTTTAAGCAGAGACTGGATGGCCATCGGTTGGGAGTCCTGTGATGGGGGTTCCTGCATGGCAGAGGGTTGGACTCAAAGGATATTGAGGTATCTTCCAACTCTATGATTCTAGGATTCTAGGATTCAAAAAGCATCTTCTCCAACCTCTAAATTATATCCAGGATCCCAGTGTCTGAATATCTATGTCTTAACATTTTGTTTTATCCCGAAATTGACTTCTTATTTGGATTTGATCATGCTCTTGCATGGAACTTAAGAACCCAACACAAAACAGGCCTACGCTACAGATAACAAGGGATTTGGATCCATTCTCAGCTATCACTTTTATTTGGTTTCATTTATTTTCGCACAAAGCCAGCAGGTGGAGAACAAAACTCTGCACCTGCAATTAAAGTCGTGCCAGGCAGCTCCTGCCAGGAAAAGTAGTTGAGATGAGCCAGGCAAACATTGTGGTGAAGAGCGCAGACTTTCTCCCCACCCCCACAAAATTCAATAAACGTCACCATGGTTGCCTTGTTCTTGTGATTAGAGATGGGCACGGAACAAACATTTTTTCATTTCCATTACTGTTTGTTGTTTCCGTTACGTAACGAAATGACAAACGAACATTGTGATGAAAATGAAACAAAATGAACAGAATCACGAAAATTGTGGTCGTTACGTTTTGTTTCCGTTAATGGTGACACGCAATGAAATGAGCTGTTGTAAATGTTAAAAAACGCCCTGAACATCCATAAAAACACAGAAATAATTATTTATATTGTCTGATAATACCTACCAGGGGGGTTGGGGTCCTTAAAATGCTTGTTTTTGTCTTCTCCCATCGCAATGTATTTTTCTTTTCCCTTTAAAATGAATGTCACCACCAGCCACAAAATGGAGGCAAGACATGTGATGGGATCATGTTCAACCAATAGCATGCCCAGGTTGCAGACTGGGAGGCAGGTCTGGCAGTCACAAAGGGCATAAAACGCTCTGGCAGCCCCCGTCCTCCTTGCAGTCTCTGGTGGGAGTTAGGGTGGGATTGCTGTCTCTGCAACTCTAGCTTCAGTCCTGCAGCCTCCCTGTGTGTGCGCGTGCTGCGTACCTCTTGGTGAGTACCCTCCCCTGCCCCGCAGTGCAGTCACTCTGCGGCTGCCTTGCACCCTGGGCAACGCCCGCCGCTGCCTCTGCAGCCTCCCTGCATACCTAGTCTATACTGTGTCTCTGCCAGCATCCATTTTTTTAGTGTTTTCCCTCTGGTCTGGGGTGTTGGAGGATGCCTGCGCACGGAAATGCTTTAGAAATCACGCAAAAAGTGGGTAGAAATGACAAACGAAAAAACGAAAAGTGGTAACGAATTTTTTCAAAAAATTCCTGACAAACAGAAATGAACCGAAGCAGACCTCTCAACAACAAACGAAAAACCGAAATGCCATTTTTCTGTTTCGTGCCCATCTCTACTTGTGATAAAGGTCTCGTGTGACATGCACAGACCTGAGAAGAAAACCTCTTCTCTTGTTCCATTAAGTGCATTCTAATAGAGTATACAACATTGCACCCCCCCCTTGTTCAGCCAGCTATCACAGAATGAGCTTCTAAGAACTCTCTACTTATCGCAACAAAGAAACCCAACTCTGACAAGGGAGTACTTATTTTTGTTTTTATTTTTTATTTTGCCAAAAAGGCAGCACTCTTGTTGTCCGGCCATTGAACACTTTCGTTGGTACGGGAAGCTTCACAAGGACTTCTCCCTTTGCCAACCGGAAGCAGCAGATGGTGGTGTCCTTGGTTGCATGTAGTGGGTGCAAGCGGTTGAAAGAACCAGGAGGAAAGATACATTCATTCATTCCCATTGTTGCAGAACACCATCTGTTGGTGGTCAAATGCCACGCTGTCTCCACCCCTTTCCTGATCTTTAACACTCCCTCTTTTATTCTATTTTTTGGCTCCCCATGCAATAATCCATCTTTCGATTTAATATGTGTTCCACCCTGCCTAGCTATCTTTGAGTCAATGGCTGCCAATCTCTGGTAACTTTCTCCTAGCAACAAACCATCAGCAGCTGTGCAGTCAGTCATACTATAAATAAACAGAAGGGGAGCAAACTTCTGTGTTCTCTGTCTCTACCCTCATCAAAAGGGCCACTGACTAAGTCTGTGGGAGAGAAGGAACTTCGACTGGCCACCTATTTATATATCACCAAAAAAAGAGGTCATCCAGAACCAGAAAGAAGGGCAAAAGGCAAAAGGCATTAAAATGTGCATGCTTCTTTATCCAGACAGAAGGATTTCTTAAGGCTCTTTATTCACAAATCAGACTTGGACGGGGTGGTTCTTCAAACAGAAGATGGTGCTCTGTGAAGAAGCACATATGGATACCCTACAGAATCATGGGGTGGCCAGGTTTCAGGCTGCCAGCTGAACTCTCAGGGAATGGCTGTGCTTCTCTGGGTCCCTGGGTTATTCTTAATGCAAGCAACATTGTAGGTAGTGGCCGGGTGTTTATAAATGAGGTGGTGCCAGGGCTTCCTGGCATAGCATGAAGGTGATTGCTTGTGGTTTCAAGTAGCAGGAGGGGCCCATGTACATGTACCCCACTGGCTCTCTTTCCAGGCCTCTCCCCTGGCTCCTGCCTTACTGATCTGCCAACAATGGGCCAGTTGTGCTCCTGTAACAAAGCAGGGAGTGGAGTACTAGCCTTGTGACTCAAGAGCCTTCTTGTCCCAAAAGCAAAACCCAGAAAAAATATGTCCTCACTGCCTCATCTCAATGAAGGATGTGTGCCTCACCCCCAAATTTCAGGGGTGTCCCCTTTCCCCCATCATGAGCAACCTTGACAAGAGTAGAAACACATGCATACACCCTCTAGTAGTTTTTAATGATTTCAAAAGGAGATTGGACAGATTCCTGGAGGAAAAGTCCATCACAGGTCACAAGCCATGATGGAGATGTGTAATCTCCAGGCTTAAAACCGGGTTGCTTCAAGGGCCAGATGCAGGGGAGTGGTACCAGGAGACAGATATCTAGTCTCGTGCACTCCCAGACACATTTGGTGGGGCTACCAAGAGATACAGGGAGCTTGACTAGATGGACCTTTGCCTGATCCAGCATGGCTCTTCATATGTTCTTATGTTCTTATTGTATTTATTCTATGTTTTATATTTTTATGACCTCCCAGAGTACTGCCTTCGGTACTAATGGGAGTGGGATAAAAATCCAATCAGTCAGTCAGTCAGTTAGTCAATCAATCAGTCAGTCAACTGACCTCTGACTAGAGATGGGCACGAAACGAACAATTTTTCATTTCCGTTTTTGTTTTTTTGTTTTGTTATGCAATGAAACGACAAACGAATTTTGTCTCTAAAATGAAACGAAACTAACAGAAACACCAGAAATTTTGTCGCCCGTTTTGTTTTCGTTACGGCAATACATTGAACTGCTTTAAATGCTAAAAAAATCACAAAAAATGAAATAAATGGTAACAAAATGGTAACAAAATGAATGAAAACAAAAATGATTCTTTTGCAAAAAATTCATGAAAAACGGAAACAAACCGAAATGGACCCCCTAAATGACAAACGACAAACGAAACACCATTTTTTGATTCGTGCCCATCTCTACCCCTGACCAATCAATCAATCAATCAATCAACCAATCAACTACTTTAAATTGTGCTTTTTAAAGAAGCTTTTAGTGGCATCAATTAACATTTCTGTCAAAACTGTTATGATTGTGTGTTCTTGATCTATTTCATTTCTATTTTATTGAATTGTTTGTTCTTATCTTTTGTTGTTGCTTAATATTTACTTTTATCATGATATAATTTACATGTACATTATTTGTTTGTTAGCCATCCAGAGCAATGCTTTCCACTAATCAGGCAGTAAATAAATAGAAGAAATAAATAAAGAACTACCTCTATGGACAGCATCTTGTTCCATTTACCATGTGAATGACTGCAGTCGTGGAAGCAGCTGCAGTGATGTACAGAGCTCTGGTTCCTTGAAGGCTCTCATGGCTGGGCTTGCCAGCAGCCACTCAAGCAGAATGGAAACCAAACCTTGTTTACTTTGCCACAGCTCCTTCTGTATTTACACTTCCATGTACAGTGAATAGGCAGGATATGGGCCTATGTGTTTAATGGCAGTGTAGAGAAAGGGCAGGAGATGCCTGAGCAACCACTGGGATAGTCTTACAAAAAAGAAAGTTGAGAGAGGATATGACAGCCATGTTTAAATATTTGTCATATCGAAGAGGGGGCTGGCTTGTTTTCCATGGCTTCAGAGACAAGGACTCGGGGAGACTAGGACAATGGTTTCAAGCTACAGTAGAGGAAAGGAGATTCCATTTGAACATTAGGAAGAACTTCCTGTCGGTTAGACATGTTCAGCAGTGAAACACGCTGCCACGGAGGGTGGTGGAGTCTTCTTCTTTGGAGGTTTTTAAGCAGAGGCTGGATGGCCATCTGTTGGGACTCGGGAGCACTGTGATGGGCGTTCCTGCATGGTAGGGGGTTGGACTGGATGGCCCTTGAGGCCTCTTCCAACTCTATGATTCTATTATTCTATGTGGGCGTGCATCAATCTTCAAGGTCTAACCAGAACTTCTAGTCAAGTTCACTAGCAGATTTGTTCTAACTACTGTAGCTTTCAGGCTATATTTCTTGGAATATGGAGATGACAAGCACATCTCACCCTTCTGGGGCATTTCAATAAGCCAAGCTGGCCAGAAAAAATCAGAAATACCTAGAAGTTCTAACAATAGCAAATGTGCATGAGGTTTGAAAGAGGGAAGGGGGAACCATTCAGCTTCATTTCACAAGATAAACTCTGATCTCTTCCCCAAAAATCTACCGACTTTGACCTCGGCTCTTCATCGGTGCTCCATGAATACCTGGATTGAAATTTGGCCCAGAATTTATTGTTATGGTTTCTCTTTTCCAAATCCCCTCCTTGGACATTTCTTTTGCCATCCCTGTCCTAGCCAGCTGAAGTTGAAGGATGCATCCCATATGTGGTTCATAGTGATAGAAAGGTTAGACCACCCTGGTCCATATAATCAGAATTGTTTGAAAGGGTCACTTAGCTTTCTTAGGATTACAATGCAGGCCTCAATTGACTCATGAGGGGGTGCTGAGTGAAATTCAGTTCAAATGTTGAGTCCCGCTGAGATGAAATCAGTGAGTTTATTAAGCTTTGTATAGTCCAAGATTCCACCCACCCCCATTACAGGGTGATTTTCTTTTAGTACAGGAAGGGGGAAAACCCTGGCAATGTGGTGTATATAAGACTTTAGCAGTAATTGTCACCAACAGCACTGAGAGTTTTGATTGATACTTTTTCTCTCTCCATTGAATAAAAGTTAACACTTCTAGAGAAACTCAAATGCTAAACTACTGTTTTTCCCAGTGTGGTATACTGGAGAGGGTGATGGACTAGGACTCTGGAGAACAGTGTTCAAATGCAGGGTTTGAATTGGCCGTTTGAAACTCACCGGGGGAGTGGAACTGTTAAAAACGCTTCTTAAATATCTCACTTACCCTGAAAGCCCTATTAGGTTAATAAACCAGTTCTGACTTGACAGCTGAGAGCTCTCACAAAGTAGTATAATGTTGATGGTTATGAGTCTGTTGTGGATCCTAGAGAACTTTGCATTCATCTGAGCCTGTTTTTTCGCTCATCGGAATTTATGCATGCAGGCTACTTACTGGGTATTGGGAAGGGTTGCATAGGTGGGACTTTCACACATCCCAGTCCATTGTCCATCCAGCAAGCCTGTTCAGGCCATTGTCCACCTAATGATCCTATTCAGGGCAGGGTGATGTGAAGCCAAGGGGAATTATAAATTGGAGGGCTCCCATCCACTTTTCTTGACTGAGGAAGCGAAAGGTTTTGACCCCACAAGAAAAGAAGCTCAGTTGCTATGACTCAGCTTCTGGATAACCTCCTCTCCCTGGTGCTAGCCATTCAGGAGCCGTGCAAGGACACACATCATCCCGCCTCCCTGTCTGATTGGCCAGTGCCAAGGAGAGGAAAAGATGATGCATCGAAAGCTGCTTCCTGGTTGGAATTTTGCCCAACATGAACTACAGCAAGGTAAAACATTGGTTGATTTTGTTCCGGAGGGTGTGCCCGGGTTCCGAGCGCCAGCTGTGCTGATGTGTTTCTTTTTGGAACCAGTCCGCTTCTGAAATGAAACACTCATCTCTACTAAGGAGAAGAAAGGGGTCCCCTCCCCCATTGTTTCCTATCTATCTATCTATCTATCTATCTATCTATCTATCTATCTATCTATCTATCTATCTATCTATCTATCTATCTATTTTTGTGAGGGGTCAATCAATAGTGAGCCGTCTGAGAGAGCACCTGCAGAGCGGAAGATTGAGGAAGGGACTGAAGAGGGAGAGATCGCAGTAGCTTTGAGAGAAATTAGTATGAAAGAGCAGAAGAATGTAAATAAACCTGATGAAGAGGTGTTGTGGGTAGCGCAGGATGCGCGCGAAAAAGGTGACAGGCACGTGGGCAAGAGTGATGAGTAGGTGGAGCCTGAGGGGGGAGCAGTGAGAGGTGACAGTTGGAGGTGACCAGTAACTGACAGGAGCTGTCAGACAGGGAACAGCTTCCCTCAGGAGGAGGAGGAGGAGAAATGGAAAAAGAGAGAGCCTGAGGAATTCAGGTGGTCGATCCAGGCCAAACCTCTAAGGTGGTCGAAGACCAGTGAAAAGTTCCAGGCAGAATGGAGAAAGCCCAATCTAGAGAATCCAGTCACACAGTGGGCAAGACACCCGTGCTGCGGCACTCAGTGCTTGGGGCGGGGGGCGGTTGGTTGCCCTTATCGCTAAGGGGATTGATTCAATAATACAATCCGGTTCAGTTAGAACCTTTATTTGAACCTGTTAATTTGTCTAAGTTATTGAAACAAGCACAAGGGCCTGAAGAGAATGTATCTTCAGGTTGTTATGCAGTTCCAGTTAATAAAAATCTGTTCAATGTTCAATCGCAACCTGACTCAGACTTCATTTATGGATCGGAACCGACCCTAGATAGGATCGAACCCTTACAATGTTCTTGAGATTTTTCTTCCTGAAAATTTTTTTGGTCTTCCTCATCATCTTCCTTCCACCTCTCCACTCTGGGAGAAACACCAATCTGTATCAAATTACTCAATGGCATTTTTCATAGACACAAAGGTATTCTTTTCTTTTAAAAAGTATATTGAGTAGCCCAACACAGCTCGTGCTGAAAGGCTTCTGGGAATTGCAATCCAAGGACACCTGAGGTTGGGCCTGATGTGTGGAAAGCCCACAGCAAAACTTGAGGGCAACAGCTGTTGTTGAACAGTATTGGGAGCCATGAGAAATCTTGCTTTTTTGTGCCATTGCTCCCAGAATCAGCCAGCCTGCACTATCAGTAACTTTTGGCTATTTTTTAAAATCTATGATTCAAAAGAATACTTCCTCTGATCCTGGAAACAGCAGAAAATGAATGACGCCTTCTAGACGTTGATACCTTTGTATTCAATGACCGTTGGCTATTTCCTTCTAGAAACTCAGAAGAGATGTCCAAATACACAAAAGTGATTTCCAGATACACAGAAGTGATTTCCAGTTATCAGGAGAATGTTAAGCCCTACTGATTACCAGCAGACTGTCTTTGACTCTTTGTCTGTAATCTGGGTAACATGGCTATGGGGACCCAGCAGGTCTTGGGTTGATAGTAGATAAACAGGACATGTGTTTATCTTTCAACTTGAGTAGAGATTCAGGTCCTTGGATGCTAGTGACTTCCTGCCTGAGTTATGGGTGAAGCCCATGCAACGTTCTTGCATATTGGGCAAGATGCCACTTACTTGCTTAGCCCAGTAGTGTGATATTCAGCATGCAGGGCTCTTCCATCAATGTGTCACTAATGAGGAAGAGAACACATCCCTCATTATAAAAACCTTCCTACTTTCTTGGAGCATACTGAAGCATAGGTACTCCAATCCCTCCATGCTGATATTCTTAGAAAATAACATTGGCAGTGGCACAGCTCAGAGGTTGAGCATTAGCCTTCCATGGCTAAAGCCCTGTCTCTCATTTTCTTCATCCCCATTTCAAATGGGTAGCTCACTTACACTGGATGTGCCTTTTAGACAATGGATCTTAGACTCCTATTGTAGCCTGAAGAAATTTTGTCTGCTGTCTAACTCAGTACACAGTAGATCCTTTTAATCTTCCCAAAGCAGCCGTTCTCATCCTTTCTTTTGTGCCCAAAATGTAAAATAAATATATGCTGAATCAGGATCATAGAAATCCAATAAAGGTGGTATGTGACGAATTGCTTCTCGTCTACAGCCTTCCTCAAATGTGCCAGGGCTCTCCTGGGGGGCCATGTGGACCCCTGTTGAGAATGGCTGATCCAAAGGGCAAATAGTGAGCTACTAAAAAGTTCTGGAAATTAAATAGTAAATTCATTGGCAATGACCCCACCTTTTAAATTGGGCCATTTCCAGGATCATACTTCCTCTGATCCTGGAAAGAACGGAAAACGAATAATTACCTGTAGCCATTGGTACCTTTGTCCTCCATGACCATTGGCTGTTTCTTCAAGAATCTCAAAAAAGATGTCCAAATATATAAAAGTGATTTCCAGATATGCAGAAGTGCTTTCCAATTATCAGGTGAATGTTAAGCCCTACTGACAGTGGGCTGTCCTTGACTCTTTGTCTCTAATCTGGGTAAAATTGAAAACACTGGTCAGCAATTGCTTTTTCAGTATGGTGTAGTTAGAAAGTGGCCATAGAAGGAAAGCGTACAGGATCAATCCAAGAAAGCTGAGGGTAACAGAAATTCTATAATTATGATAGGTCATCTTCCAGTCTGTGGGCTTGTTTATGCTCACATTTGCTTCACAATAAGCTCCGTTCGAAATAGAATTGATTTAAGAACTCCTGTGGTAGTCACCTGATATTCGGTTAGTGTGTGTGTGTTTCCTTTTGGGAAAACGTTTAATCCATTTTAAGCAGTGTCGTCTCTTTATTGAAGGGAATACAACGGCTTTTCGAAAGGTTGAATTTGAGGCATGTTCCTGAGCACTCCACTTTTGCCCCCATGCTGACCACTTGCCCCTGCTGCTGTGGTGAGGTGAGTGAGAGGGAGGGTCTGATGGCAAAGCTACTGGTCCCTTCAGAAAGTGTGGATGCTTCTGACCCTGTCAGAATGCCCCTGCTATTTCCTGGGAGGCAGAGAGAGGCAGGATTTATCAAAAGAGGGACATGTTAGTCTGTCCAGTTTTGAGGGACACAAATGGGAAAAACTGAATTGCAGGGTTGGAGAAGCAACGAGCTCCTTCAAGTCCCGATTTGTCTCTCTATGCCTCTTTTCCTAAAGGTTGCTTCTCTCAGCCTCCTAGGGAAGAGCAGGGGCCCTCTTAAAAGACAGCCTCCATCTGGAGCTAGGGATGGTGGTGAGATAATGACCGGCCATGTCCTCTCCTTCATCTCACGCACCCTGTGCCCCTTCCTCCACATCTCCTTCCTTACCGTGGTTGCAGTTCTTGTTGCTGCTGCTGCTGCTGCTGCTGCCTCTCCCATCATGTCTGCTGCTTACCCAAAGGCACCATTTGCAGTGACAGAAGGGTTTGCATATGCAAAAGCAAATGGAACATATCAGGTTTCACGTGCATGTGCAAAATAAATGACCCTTTTGGAGGAAAAGTATTTTATGTTGCTTTCCAACCAGAAAACACACTCCTGGCAAAATAAGCCCTTCCTCCATTTATATCATGGCGATACCTTATTTTGAACCCCTAAAGAAAAACAAATAGCAGAACATGATGTGACAAGATTTCTTATTGTTGGTGGGGTAAAGCCCACAGGTATCTTCCCAGCCACTTTTCACTTTTTTTTTGGGGGGACCAGAAACATTGGGAAAACAGTAGGCTTTTTGTCCTGACTGAAGTCCCTTAGAAACCTGTGGGACAATTTTGCATAATTAATTTATTCTCAATACTTTTATTTATTCCCTTTTGGTTCTCTCTTGTGAAATAATGACTGAAAATCTCTGAAAAGACAGAAGCCTCTTCCCTGGCACTCACAGACTATAGGGAGAACTGGGTCAAATTCTGAAATGATATGACAGCACACATTGCTGATGGGCACCAAGGAAGGATGGGTACCTTATGAGGAAAGCACGCTGTTTCGTCGTTTTGTAAGCTTATGAAATGTAATAAAATGAAACAAAACAGCAAACAGCGTGTCATCAAGAAATGAAGTGAAACACTATTTTTTTGTTTTGGAAATGAAATGATTCATCCTAGTAGCAAGAAGCCTCTCAGGAGGTTTATTTTTAAACTGATTGATTTGTTTTCCTTCCTCCCCTCCTGCACCTCAGCTGTTACTTATCTCAAATCTTGATCTGACTGCGTGCAACTAGTCAACAGCTGAGATCTTCCCTTCCCTTTATATATATCTATATCTATATCTATATCTATCTATCTATCTATCTATCTATCTATCTATCTATCTATCTATCTATCTATCTATTCCTTCCTCCCCACGCCGATCAGATGTTGAGCTTATCTCTCCGATATCTCCGTGCCGCAGCTAGCCCTTAGGTTTCTTGCTTGTTTACAGAGGGTTTTTTGTTTCAAAGTAAATTGATTGGAAGGTTTCAGGAGGGTCTTTGATTTAGGGCAGTGGTCTCCCTGTTAAATTTTTAAAAGGAAAGCCCCCCATTATTTATAACTTTATGAATCATTTTGTTTTGGGAAGAAAATTCTTTTAAAAAAATCCATTATTGATTAAACGAAATGAAGACTGAAACAAAACGAAATGCTATATTCCCATTACATGCCCATCTCTAGCACCAAGTAATACACTTAAGGTGGGGAAAAGATGAGTCGCCCTTCACATAACCAGGGACTCAGGACAGCAAAGATGAACATGTAAATCGCAAATGCCACCAATTGTTCCTGCACAGCAATGTACAAATCAAGGATTATTTGCTATAACCACTGGCTCATTATTTTGAATAATGAATACATTGTGGCAATTCCCCCCTCCCCTGGACTTTCCAGATCTGTTTGCAAGACAGGAGAGAAGGAGGAGAGAGAAAGAGAGTGAGCATGTAATAAATTATTGATGGCTGACTCTACACTCAGATTCTTATAAATTAACTTGGCCAAAAAGGGGAGGGTTTTAAAAAAAAATGCTACACAGCCATGTACCTCTTTAAGAAGACAACTTGAAAGCTTTGCCTTGAACACGGGAAATGTCAGGAAGATTAATGAAGTGCCTTATCGCATTTTTCATACAACAAGGAACAGTGTGTCTTCATTTATTATCACCTTCCACATCTTTCACCCCAGTTCTGAGGAGCAGCACAAGGTTGCCAGCCAGCGTGGTGAAGACGGACACTCTTGTATGATTTCATGAAGATGATTGGATGAAGATGGAACGCCCGGAACAAAATGAAGAACGCTACCAGCTCCTGCTTGGTAGCAGGCTCACGACCACTGGTGAGTTTGGTTCAGTATTCACCTGTGCAGAATTCCAAGTGTAAATGTGACTGTGGTGAAACAATGAGTGGCTGGTCCCATGCCTGGTTATGTGTGGGGACCTTCCACTGTTACTGGTTTCAATTAGCTAATGTATATGTTGAACATCCATTGTGCCTGATTTCGAAAACTAAGCAGTGCTGGTCCTGGTTAGTGCTCAGATGGAGGTCATCTAAGAATACAAAGGATAAACAGGTGGGGTGAGGAAGGAGGAACCAATCTGGAACCTGTAGCTAATCAAAGTTGATACTACTGAGCTAGATGAGACCAAGACAGGTTTCTCTGCTCTTAAAGATCTGATTGGCTCAAGGGAACAGTGCAGACTACAAACAAATTGCCTGGAAGCAATCTTGAAGCAAATCATTTCACTTTCACATTCATTCTGAATGGGTTCTCTCGTTGTCTTGATGAAGAACCAGGGTAGGACAGAACTATAGTTGGCTCAAGACATTTTGCTCCCTAAGGTGAAGGACAAGCCTATGATAAATGGCAGGATGGTTACAGTATGAGTGACACATGCTATCTGGACTTCAACTCCCATTGAATGGACATCACCAAAACGGCAGGGGTCAAGGGAAGCCCCATGTAGAGAGCACTGCAGTAATCAATCCTCGAGACCAGCGCTTGCACAATTGTCCGCAGGGAGTTGCCATCAAGGTATGGGTGAATTGTTACCCGTCCTGCACTCTGGAATGACTGAGAACAGATCCTTCCCCTCATCTGTATGGCAGCCTTTCATGTATTTGAAAAATACTATCAGTCTTCTTTTCTCAAGGCTAAACACACCCAGTTCTTTCAGTCTTTCCTTTTGCTTTTTGTTTGCTGGTTTTTCTCCTTTGGGGGCAGGGGCGGGCAGGGAGTGCTATCTGTATGCTCCATTACAACACCGAAGCAGGGAAGATCCTATGTCACACTAATTCTCATCTTTTTTCAGGCCTTTAGGTGCTATAGATGATGACAAATTTCAACAAGTGGAGCTTTTCAATTTGCCAAGCCTACACTTCTGTTGGGTTTGTGCTTCTGGGCAGTTCTCTAACATGCAAGATCTCAGTCAGAAAATGCATAACAAGAGAAGCAATGTGATCTCTTGGTAGTAAGAATTCAACTCCACTCTTACATCTTGCCATTTTGTGAAGCATATTATTTCACTTTTTTAAAAAAAAACATTCCTTTTCATTTCTCTCTTTTATGCAAAAAAAAGGCAGGGCTTGTGATTTTTTTTAATGTGCTCATGGACTTCCATAGCTGAATCCCCCACCCCACCGTGGTCTGGTTCCCCTCTTCCCTTTGTGAGACCATCCCATGTAAATGAAAATGTATTGGGGCTGTATATATTTTGTTTGATCAGATCATGCCTGGGTCATCCTAGTCATGCCTGAACTCTTTCTCCATCGCCTACGCACCTGATGGGACAAATGAACTGAGAGCTCCCAGGTCCAAATCTCAGAGGGCCAAATCTAACACAACACAGCTGGACACCTTCAGCATGTCCCTTTCATCTGTCTTCTACTTGCGATCTTGCTCCTGGCACTGCAGCTGGGTGCAGCTGAATTTTCAAATTGGTCCAATTGTCAGGCTGTCATTTTCAGAAAATTAACTCATCACCTGGACTCCCTACTGGGCCGCCCTTTTTTTTTCAAGCAAAAAAGCAAAAATGTTCCTCTCCCTCCCCCCAACCTCCCCTATTCCTGTCTCTCCCTGCCTTCTCCCCCCCTCCCAATTGAGGGCATTTTAGGCCATTGATAAATGGTGTTTAGACTCTGGTCGGACCACTGAAGCTCAGCATCTTTCAAGAGATAATTCAAGAGATAGAATCACTTTAGCAGTGACATCATGTAGCTAAGCTGTCACCTAGGTAGTGGAAATAATCACCATAGCAACGAGGCTTTATCATGCAGCAGCCCTATATATTTTTTTAAAATGAGGGACAAGATCGATTATGATTTTTCTAATCAGTACACCAAGGGAGCCTATCAGATTGACTAAAGTCCTCTTTAGGTAAAAAAAAAAAAAAAAGGTAAAGCTTCCCCCCGCACATGTGTGCTAGTCGTGTCTGACTCTAGGGGTGGTGCTTATCTCTGTATTCAAGCCAAAGAGTCCATGTTGTGAAAGTTCATGGCCACATGGCCAGCATGGCTGCAAGGAAACACTGCTTTGCCTTCCCGCTTTTAATGGCGGTACCTATTTATCTACTTTCATTTACATGCTTTCGAACTGCTAGCTTGGCAGGAGCTGGGGTTAACAGCAGGAGCTCACTCCACTGCATGGCACCCGGGATTTGAACCACTGTGCTGCTGACTTTGCAGCTAACAGTTTTCAGTGCCTTAGTCCACTGAGCCACCACACCCCTAAAGCCCTCTTTATGACTCCCTAAATAATCAACATCTTCATTGTTAAAAAAGTCCTTCGTAGTGCAATAAAATACATATACAGTGGTACCTTGTATAAAGGAATTAATTTGTTCCAAATTAAATTATGCTAAGCAAATTTTCCTTTATACAAATTTCCCATATGAATGCATTGAAAACAGAGTAACCATTTTTATGTTGTATGGATTCACCCCATAGGCGATTCTGTTAAGCAAATTTTCCCCTATCTCTGAATTTTTTATGTTGTTCAGATTTTATGTTATACAAACCCTTTGTTATACGAGGGTCCACTGTAGAGTAAACAATGGACAGTGAGCACATGTGTGTAATGTACTGGTTGGAACCTTGAACTAGGTTCAAATAATTAAAGAACTGCAGAGCTGGAAGGAATCCTAGGGAACTTTAAAACCTGTCAAGGATGCACAGTGGACACCTAAATGCCAACCTCTGGCTCTGTGACCAGAGACCTGACCCATTGAGCTACCTAGCTGTTATCCTTGCTTAGCTGTGGAAACTCACAGGTAGGTAACAATGGTAAACCACTTCTTCAACATTCCACATACCTTGGAAACCTGCAAGTTAGAAGGAAATTGACAGCACTTAAGAATAACATACATACATACATACATACATACATACATACATACATACATACATACATACATACATACATACATACATACATACATACATACATACACGCATGCTAGAAAATCATCATCCCAGTGATGTTGGCTCCAGACAGCATTTAAGGGAAGATATACCTATATATATATATTTGGATTTTATAAGCTAAATTTTTCCCAGTTAAAAGCTGTTTTAATTGTGATGCTATCGCCCAGAGTCCCCACCATCCTCAAAATCAAAGTTTTGATTATTAAAATTGTGAACCATATCTTTAATCCTAGAAACCTGGCAGGCCGAGGCTGTTTTCTGCAAGAACAAGTGAAGTACACATTCAGTCAAATCAATAAGAGCGACCTAATTAAACAGTTGTCACATATTTGCTACTCAGCTCATGAGCTAAACGCCTGGGTAAATAAAAAAAAATGCAAGCAGAGATAAGGATAAACCTTCCAAAGCCTAGGAGCAGTCACGGAGAAGTTGTTTTCATTTCATGTAGTTGCAACATTTCTATACTCTTGCCCTTTACAAAGGCAGCTCACAAAGAACACGAGGTGCTTTCCAAACTTCATTAGATGAGCTAAAATCAGCAGATTTAAAACCCCGTTAGCCATTGGACTAACATGGATTGCATTCAAAAGTCTGGGGACAGCATAGAAGGAGGGCCTTTCCTGAAAATCTGATGTCAAGACAGATTCATAATAAGACAGATGGTCCCTTAGATAAGAAATGGAACCAGTATCTCGCCTAGACTTAGAATGAATCATGGAGTAATAGCATGGCACAGCTGTTACCGAGTCAATTAATACAGGAGGCATGGAAGATTCTTCAGCACTGTTTAATAGGTTTGGCCTGACAACCAGGATCATGTTTTCCTGCTTATTAGTTGTAAAAGCCTATTAGATGAGAAGTTGTAAAAGTTGTGGAGCTTCTGTTCTTTTGGAAGCAGGTGAATCATATCCCATGGGTCAGATCTGTCTCTTCTGGAGATCGACTACTAAGGTTGGCTACCAGACTGCACAGCCGACTCCAATCTAAAGCAAAGTCAGTTTTGTAAGGTCAACATTCAAGTGATTTTCAAGGGAATGGAAAAGAATCAATGAATGATAAAATTAGGGACGTCTCAGTCTGCCATAATCAGGTCAAGAGGGGAAGTGAATGTATAGATAAAATGGATGATTGATTAAATCAGCAGTGCAGTAAAGCAGATTCCCTTTTAAATGTTTATTTATTTATTTATTTATTTATTTATTTATTTATTTATTTATTTATTTATTTATTTATTTGGCAACATGAATGATATTTGTTTGCACTGTGAGCTTTCAGAAGATTGAGGACAAACTTTCCTTGGCAAGTCTGGCTTGAATAATCTAAGCCCAAATCCAATGTACTGCCAAATACATGGCTTTTTGCCAGCTCTTTTTTATGACTGACAGCTCATCTTAATTAAATCAATCCTATGCTATTCACTGTTGCTCTTAGAGATAATTGTTTGTGTGTGTAAGTTTGTGTGTGTGCATGTCTCTCTGTGTGTGTAGAATAGAAAGCACGGTGGAGTCATAATATACATAAAAATACATGGTCCTGCACAGAAATATAGGAGGATGAGCTTTGTTGTCCCATTGAAAGCATCTTGTTTAATATATTTGGGTCAAAAAGTAAAAGGAATGTGGTAGTTTGAGTAGATGATGGACTGCCCACTCAAGGAGAAGATAAGGATGAAACTGTTGAGAAACATATTGAAAAAATTTCAAAAAGCCACAGTGTACAGGGGGACCCTCCTTATCCATGGAATGAAATAATTCCACTGATTCACTTATCTATGATAGCTTATTACTGCTATGGTTTGATAAGATTAAAATTATTAAAAGAAAAATATCCAGAAAAAAACTATTTTCCTGTCTTACCAAGAACTGGCCGCTAGAGTGAGCCAGAGAGTCTGTTATGAAAACTTGTTCGTAGAGATGGACACGAAATGAATTTTTATTTGTTTTGTTATTTGTTATTTATTTTGTTACCTAATGAAATGAATAACGAACCACCAGCTCAAAACAAAACAAAACAAAACAAAACAAAAATTTTCATTTCATTTTTTTCATTTTTTTGTTCCCCCAAACCGCCAACCAGCTCCCACAGAAGGGGGGTTCCAAAGTGGCAGTGAGATCAGCTGTAGCATGCCAGCACTTGTTTTAAAAAGTGCCCTCAGCCTGCAGGCTAGCTGGTCGGCGCTAGGAGGGAAAAACTAATTTTTGTTTTTAAAAGCGCCAACCAGCCCACAATCTAGCTGGTCAGCGCTGTGTGGGGGAGAAATAAAAATTTAAAAAACATTAAAAGCACCAATCAGCCCACAGGCCAGCTGGTCAGCACTAGGGGAAAATAAAAATAAAAAAATCAAAGAAAAACGAAGAACAAAATGATTTTTTTAAAAAACTCATTTTGTTGAAAACGAAACACAACAAAATAAACACCCAAAACCCCAAAATGAAACACCATTTTGGTATTTTGTTCCCATCTCTTATGCCCTCTAGTGACCAATTCTGGTAATGCATGTAAAATATATTTTCTCTTTTTTCCTGTTATCATGCTATATATTAGAGATGGGCACAAAACGAACAATTTTTCGTTTCCGTTTTCATTTTTTCATTTCATTACATAATGAAACGACAAACGAATTTTGTCTCTAAAATGAAACAAAACGAACAGAAACACCAGAAATTTTGTCGTTCGTTTAGTTTTCATTACGGCAATACATTGAACTGCTTTAAATGCTACAAAAATCACAAAAAATTGCAATAAATGGTAACAAAATGGTAACAAAATGAACAAAAATGAAAACAATTTTTTTGCAAAAATTCGCGAAAAATGGAAACGAACCGAAACGGACCCCCTAAACGTCAAACAACAAACAAAATGCCATTTTTTTTATTCGTGCCCATCTCTACAATATATATATATATCCCCACATTATGGCAGGGCAGAGGGTTCAACACTGCTTGCTGTGTTGCGAATTCAACACTCAGACAGGTTGCGGAAGGCAGTCCTGTAGGTACAGACATGAGTGTTCCACCTTTGGGGGTGCACATGTGAGTGTTGACT
Organism: Phrynocephalus forsythii; assembly: GCA_029282475.1. Classification (NCBI taxonomy): domain Eukaryota; kingdom Metazoa; phylum Chordata; class Lepidosauria; order Squamata; family Agamidae; genus Phrynocephalus; species Phrynocephalus forsythii. Next base: position 130,805,153 of record JAPFRF010000002.1, on the reverse strand, counting down.
GCTTTAGAGCAAAGGGGCAGGGAGAAAATAGAGATGGGGGCAGAAGAAGCCCTCTAATAAACCACCCCCGCTACACAAGGGACCTAGTCCTATCAGCCTGTTAGTCCTAGAGATGTGGCTGGCAGCCTACCCTAATCAGGAGGCTGTATTTGTTCAAAGATTTTGAGTTTGGCTTTAGGATCCCAGTTTTAGGGGAGAGGCTTGTGTTTAAGGACGGAACTGGAGTTCATTGAGGGGAAAAGAGGCCCTGGTTAGATAAGGAGGTTCAGAAGGGGAGGGTTTGGGGCCTTTTTTTGGACACCCCTCACAGTTGACAATTTACTTGCTTTTAGCTTTAAATATTGCCGTTTAATAATGTCAGATGCCTTTGTATGCTCATTGTTTTTCGCTTTAAATATTGTCTTCTGATTATGGGTTATTTTTAAAGGAGAAAGGTGTGGTGAAATATTGTAAATAAATATATGTATTTGCACATGATTTCCACTCCTGTACAAAAAAAAAGAGCAGCACTTTTTTATGGTGAATTACAGCATTTGCCCTCTCCACCACCACCACTCCCCCCCCAAAAAAACACTTTTATGGGTTTTTGTCTCTAAAACCTCTTGTAGAGCTCCAACCCCACAACAAGAATGGTGTCACTGAGAATAACAGGTTGCTGCTAACTGAGCAGTTGGGGGGGGTTGTTTGTTGGTTTTCACTTGTGGAGTATACACAACTTGAGTCACCCACACCCCAAAATTAGAAAATGAACTCTTTAGATAGCAGCAATGTGCTGGCAGAGATCCGCAAGAGGTAACTGGCCCTTGTCTTCTGTTTACAAATAGCAGTTGCTCCCATTTTGTGGTGTTGTGTGGCATGCAACTATTAGGATGGCCATGAAAAGCTCCTGCACTTCAAAATTTATCACCACACCACCTGCAGTCTCTTTTTCCCCCATTACCTTTATAATTCTTGATAGGGTTGAATTTCTCATATTCTCCCACTCGAGCATTGTATGAAAAGCCTTTCTCATCTTCACTCCCTCTGATGAATATTTAGTCAAGAATGTTTTCTCAGTTCATGCTTGCAGGTCTTGAGATGATATTTCGGAAGCTTCCCAGTCCCACAGCTTTGTTTCATGAAACGTCAGTGGCTGGGTTGAATGCGCACAGATGGCTTCTTGATTATGCATTTCGAGAAACCTGTCTGGATGCCACTGAAAACACAATGTTGGATTCATGTGCAATCGATTAATAATGCACCAGCCAATGATAATGCACCGTAACGGGATTGCACCGCTCTTCAACGAGCTGTCTTCTTTGCTTCACAGCCTTTCATTCTGCAACAAAATGAAGCATTTGTAGTTTTGGAATAGTCAAGGATTGTAGCCTGTTTATCTTCTCTCATTTTCTTTCGTTCTTTCTTTCCTTGTTTCTTTCTTTCTTTCTTCACTCTCTGTTTGTGCCTCTGCTTCTCTCTCTCACACACACACATACATAAATTGACAAAAAAAAAAACCTACGTTTCATACCCCCATGCTTCTGTCCTCTAAAGTATTTATTTTAATGGGAAAGAGCTGACCCGTCATTCTTGCCAACCCAACCTATGCAAAACATATTTGAAGACACTGGCATATGAGCAGAACACACACACACACACACACACACACACACACACACACACACACACACACACACACACACACATATATATATATATATATATATATATATATATATATATATATATATATATATATATATATATATATATATATATATATATATATATATATATATATATATATATATATATATATATATGCATGTGAGGGTGGATTCGGGTTTCTTCCCGTGTAGAAATCTGGTTGTTTTGGCGACGTTTCGACGAGGTCTCACTCGTCATCTTCAGGCTGGTGTTCTGGCTTCTTTCTTCTTGAAGCAAAGTGTGATCTCAGTTGAAGTCCTTCTATAAATACTGCTGGGGGGTGTGGTTTGCTTGCTCTGTTGCTGATTGTAGGTTCCTTTGTTCCTTTGTTCTTTTGTGATCTGCTGTGTGGCTGAGGCGATCGTTAAGGGATTAACTGCTGGTGGCTGTTTAGATGGCTGTTTACATGCTGGTGGGTTAGATGGCTGGTGGGTTCTGGCAGTATCCTGGGCTTTGGTGGAGTGGGGTCCTGTGTCTTGTGAATTCATTTTGGTCTGGCTACGTGTCTGTGGTCTCCCCATGTTTTTTGGGGGTGTGTGAGTGTGCTCCATGTGGTGACTGGAGTGGGGTGCCGCAGTAGATGGTGCAGTCGTGGTTTTGTTATTGGATGGTGGTTTCGTTTCATCTGTGGGAAGGGTCTGGGTGTGTGTTTGGTGTGGATGGAAGGTGGTGGCATCTTGTGTCCTTTTGGACCTGGTGTCAGTCTTTGTGACAGAGGCTCGTCTGTTGACCAGGGCTAGTTTCCAGATGTCAGGCAAGCGGGAGGTGTCATCACGTTTATTCATGTTGTTTGGGTGTTTCTCTATTTCAATGGCTTCCATGATTATTCGACTGTTGAAGTGTTCAGTTTTGGAGATGAGTTTGGTTCTTTCAAAGTCAATTTCATGACCTGTTGTTTTTATGTGTTGGAAGAGAGAGGAAGATTTTTCTTCTTTTTGACTGCGTTCTTGTGTTCTGCGATGCGTGCGCTTATTCTCCTGTTTGTTTGTCCGATGTATGTGGCTGGACAGACTTTGCATGGTATTTCGTAGACTCCTTGGTTTTCTAGCTCAATCTTGTCTTTGGGGTTTCTTAAGATGTTGGCTATTTTTTTGGTCGGTGCAAAAGGCTGTCTTGATATTGTGTTTGTGGAGAATTTTGCTGATTTTGTCTGTGGTGCCTTTGATGTAAGGGAGGAGGGCGGTGCCATTGTTCTCTTCTGTTTCTTGGTTCTTGGGGGGTGTTTCCTTTTGGATTAGTTTGGTGATGGTGTTTTTTGGAATCCGTTTGCAATTAAAACATTCGAGAGAGTGTGTAATTCAGTTTTTAGGTGGTCTTTGTCAGCGAGGCGTTTGGTTCTGGAGATGAGGGTTTTTGCTACGGAGTTGATCTGTGCAGGGTGGTGGTGTGATTGTGCATTTAAGTAGCGGTTTGTATGTGTTTTTTTCTGGTAGATGGTATGTCCTAAGGAGCCGTCGGTTTTTTGTAGATTAGGACGTCCAGGAAGGGAAGTTGGTTGTTGGCTTCTATTTCCATAGTGAATTGTATTTTGGGGTGTAGGCTGTTGAGATGTGTGAGGAAGTTGTTCAGTTTATCTTTCCCGTGTGGCCAGATAACAAAGGTGTCGTCAACATATCTGAGCCAGAGTTTGGGTTTATGTTCGGACTTCTGTAACGCGTTGGTTTCAAAGTGTTCCATATATAGGTTTGCGATGACCGGTGAGAGGGGTGATCCCATGGGTGCTCCTTCTATCTGTTTGTATCTTTGTCCATTGTGGATGAAGTATGTGTTGGTTAGGCAGTGGTTGGTCAGATCTAGGATGTGTTTGGGGGTTGTATTTGTTGTGGATAGCTGTCAAGGCTTCTTGAATGGGCACTTGTGTGAAGAGCGAAACAACATCGAAGCTCACGAGTAGGTCATTGGGTTGTAGGTCTTGTTTCTTTATAATTTCTATGAAGTGGAACGAGTTTTGTACGTATGAAGTGATGGATTCTGCATAGGGCTGGAGTTGTTTGGCAAGAAATTTGGCGAGGTTTTGTAGAGGTGAGCCTATGGAGCTGACTATGGGTCTGAGAGGTGTTCCTTCTTTGTGAATCTTGGGAGGCCGTAGAGCTTGGGGCATCTGGATGATTTCTCTCTGGGGATGATGCTTGGCTTGATTTCTTCACTTAAGGGAGAGGCTTTTATTTTGGCTTTGGTGGTTTTTTCCAGGTAGGTGGTGGGGTCTGTGTTCAAAGGTATGTAAGCAGGGTCTTGTAGTAGGTTGGATAATTTGGCTTGGTAGTCGGATGTGTTCATCACCACTGTGGCATTGCCTTTGTCTGCTGGGAGAATGATTATGTTGTTGTCTTTCCTCAGGTTGGAGAGGGCTTTTTGTTCTTCTTTGTGTAAATTGCTTCTGGGTGGTTTGCTGGAGCAGAGGACATTGGTGACTTCGAGTCTGATTTTGTTGGCTTCATCTGGGTTGATTTTGGTTAGGCTGGCTTCCACTCCGCATATGATGTTTTCGGTGGGGATGTGTCTGGGGCGATTGCAAAGTTGAATCCTTTGGAAAGGACTTTGGTCTCTGCGATGGTGAGTGTCCTGTCTGATATGTTGTGAACTGTTTGTTTCATGGGCTGTTGTGTGGGGGTTGGGCTTCTGGCGTTTTTCCAGTTTGTGGAGTTTGTTGGTGTGTGTGTCTGTCTTGTGGGAGGTCTCTGTTTCAGCTCTCCAGGCGGCCAGTTGCTTGGATTTGTTCCAGAGTGTTGGGTGGATTTTGTTGCTGAGTTTGAGGTGGAGAGTGAGTAGGTCTCTGTTGGTTTGATCTAGTAGGTATCTTTTCCTGTGTAGTTCGCTTCTGATTAGGGCTAGTTCTGTTCTTTTCAGGATCCTTTCGCTGGATGGGGTTTTGAGTGGAATTTCAGTTGGAAGCTTGTGGGGATCACATTTTTGTCTCGGCAGTTGCGTAGGAATGCAATGTCACATAAGATGGTGGCTCTTCGGACTTCTAGTTTCTCGTAGGTTCTGGTCAGCTGGAAGGTTTCCTCCCGTAGAGGTCGGATATTTGTTTTCGTAGATTTTCACGGGTATAGGTATGCATGTTAGGGTGGATTCGGGTTTCTTCCCGTGTAGAAATCTGGTTGTTCTGGCGACGTTTCGACGAGGTCTCACTCGTCATCTTCAGGCTGGTGTTCTGGCTTCTTTCTTCTTGAAGCAAAGTGTGGTCTCAGTTGAAGTCCTTCTATAAATACTGCTGGGGGTGTGGTTTGCTTGCTTTGTTGCTGATTGCAGGTTCCTTTGTTCCTTTGTTCTTTTGTGATCTGCTGTGTGGCTGAGGCGATCGTTAAGGGATTAACTGCTGATGGCTGTTTAGATGGCTGTTTACATGCTGGTGGGTTAGATGGCTGGTGGGTTCTGGCAGTATCCTGGGCTTTGGTGGAGTGGGGTCCTGTGTCTTGTGAATTCATTTTGGTCTGGCTACGTGTCTGTGGTCTCCCCATGTTTTTTGGGGGTGTGTGAGTGTGCTCCATGTGGTGACTGGAGTGGGGTGCCGCAGTAGATGGTGCAGTCGTGGTTTTGTTATTGGATGGTGGTTTCGTTTCATCTGTGGGAAGGGTCTGGGTGTGTGTTTGGTGTGGATGGAAGGTGGTGGCATCTTGTGTCCTTTTGGACCTGGTGTCAGTCTTTGTGACAGAGGCTCGTCTGTTGACCAGGGCTAGTTTCCAGATGTCAGGCAAGCGGGAGGTGTCATCACGTTTATTCATGTTGTTTGGGTGTTTCTCTATTTCAATGGCTTCCATGATTATTCGACTGTTGAAGTGTTCAGTTTTGGAGATGAGTTTGGTTCTTTCAAAGTCAATTTCATGACCTGTTGTTTTTATGTGTTGGAAGAGAGAGGAAGATTTTTCTTCTTTTTTGACTGCGTTCTTGTGTTCTGCGATGCGTGCGCTTATTCTCCTGTTTGTTTGTCCGATGTATGTGGCTGGACAGACTTTGCATGGTATTTCGTAGACTCCTTGGTTTTCTAGCTCAATCTTGTCTTTGGGGTTTCTTAAGATGTTGGCTATTTTTGGTCGGTGCAAAAGGCTGTCTTGATATTGTGTTTGTGGAGAATTTTGCTGATTTTTTCTGTGGTGCCTTTGATGTAAGGGAGGAGGGCGGTGCCATTGTTCTCTTCTGTTTCTTGGTTCTTGGGGGGTGTTTCCTTTTGGATTAGTTTGGTGATGGTGTTTTTTTGGAATCCGTTTGCAATTAAAACATTCGAGAGAGTGTGTAATTCAGTTTTTAGGTGGTCTTTGTCAGCGAGGCGTTTGGTTCTGGAGATGAGGGTTTTGCTACGGAGTTGATCTGTGCAGGGTGGTGGTGTGATTGTGCATTTAAGTAGCGGTTTGTATGTGTTTTTTTCTGGTAGATGGTATGTCCTAAGGAGCCGTCGGTTTTTTTGTAGATTAGGACGTCCAGGAAGGGAAGTTGGTTGTTGGCTTCTATTTCCATAGTGAATTGTATTTTGGGGTGTAGGCTGTTGAGATGTGTGAGGAAGTTGTTCAGTTTATCTTTCCCGTGTGGCCAGATAACAAAGGTGTCGTCAACATATCTGAGCCAGAGTTTGGGTTTATGTTCGGACTTCTGTAACGCGTTGGTTTCAAAGTGTTCCATATATAGGTTTGCGATGACCGGTGAGAGGGGTGATCCCATGGGTGCTCCTTCTATCTGTTTGTATCTTTGTCCATTGTGGATGAAGTATGTGTTGGTTAGGCAGTGGTTGGTCAGATCTAGGATGTGCTTGGGGGTTGTATTTGTTGTGGATAGCTGTCAAGGCTTCTTGAATGGGCACTTGTGTGAAGAGCGAAACAACATCGAAGCTCACGAGTAGGTCATTGGGTTGTAGGTCTTGTTTCTTTATAATTTCTATGAAGTGGAACGAGTTTTGTACGTATGAAGTGATGGATTCTGCATAGGGCTGGAGTTGTTTGGCAAGAAATTTGGCGAGGTTTTGTAGAGGTGAGCCTATGGAGCTGACTATGGGTCTGAGAGGTGTTCCTTCTTTGTGAATCTTGGGGAGGCCGTAGAGCTTGGGGCATCTGGATGATTTCTCTCTGGGGATGATGCTTGGCTTGATTTCTTCACTTAAGGGAGAGGCTTTTATTTTGGCTTTGGTGGTTTTTTCCAGGTAGGTGGTGGGGTCTGTGTTCAAAGGTATGTAAGCAGGGTCTTGTAGTAGGTTGGATAAGACATAAGTCTGGACAGACATAAGTCTGTCCAGCCACATACATCGGACAAACAAACAGGAGAATAAGCGCACGCATCGCAGAACACAAGAACGCAGTCAAAAAAGAAGAAAAATCTTCCTCTCTCTTCCAACACATAAAAACAACAGGTCATGAAATTGACTTTGAAAGAACCAAACTCATCTCCAAAACTGAACACTTCAACAGTCGAATAATCATGGAAGCCATTGAAATAGAGAAACACCCAAACAACATGAATAAACGTGATGACACCTCCCGCTTGCCTGACATCTGGAAACTAGCCCTGGTCAACAGACGAGCCTCTGTCACAAAGACTGACACCAGGTCCAAAAGGACACAAGATGCCACCACCTTCCATCCACACCAAACACACACCCAGACCCTTCCCACAGATGAAACGAAACCACCATCCAATAACAAAACCACGACTGCACCATCTACTGCGGCACCCCACTCCAGTCACCACATGGAGCACACTCACACACCCCCAAAAAACATGGGGAGACCACAGACACGTAGCCAGACCAAAATGAATTCACAAGACACAGGACCCCACTCCACCAAAGCCCAGGATACTGCCAGAACCCACCAGCCATCTAACCCACCAGCATCTAAACAGCCATCTAAACAGCCACCAGCAGTTAATCCCTTAACGATCGCCTCAGCCACACAGCAGATCACAAAAGAACAAAGGAACAAAGGAACCTGCAATCAGCAACAAAGCAAGCAAACCACACCCCCCCAGCAGTATTTATAGAAGGACTTCAACTGAGACCACACTTTGCTTCAAGAAGAAAGAAGCCAGAACACCAGCCTGAAGATGACGAGTGAGACCTCGTCGAAACGTCGCCAAAACAACCAGATTTCTACACGGGAAGAAACCCGAATCCACCTAACATGCATATATATATATATATATATATATATATATATATATATATATATATATATATATATATATATATATATATATATATATATATATATATATATATATATATATATATATATATATAGTATAACACCAAACAAATGATTCAGTGCTTAGATAAGGGTTGCTTTAAAAATAAAAGCACCACCTTTGGATGCTGCAAGGCTTGCGGCGTGTGGTGTTTAACAGAATCCTGAAGTCATACAACCAGAAAAATCTGGATTCTGTGTTTAGAATAAACTGGGGGCGGACTTGAGAAATCGGGTGGCGGGTGGAGAGAGGAAAGAGAGGAAAGGAGGAAGGGATGGCCAACCAAGGAATGTTGAGAACCACTGTTTTAGAGGGTTTTAAAATTTTAAAATATCCATTGTTTTATTGTTTTATCAGGGGAGATGGGCAGTGGCAAATATAAAATAATTAGTAATTAATTAATTAATTAATAATTAATCAATTAATAATACTAGCCAGGATCCACCTGGTCATCCCACTGATGCAGCTATTCCTGCTTCTGAAAGAAAAACCTCTAGACTGTGTTTTAAGGGAGGATAGTGTCCCTTTCACCTTCGGTGGTTCAGTAGACCATTCTCCTTCGAAACTTATTCCAGAGGGTTGGGAAGTCATCCATAACAGGTTTTCACAGGGCTGTAGGGTAGAGGCAAGTAGAAGAAAGCACCCTTGGGATGTTTATTTGACAACTGTTGTGAGGGTTATTTTTTTGGGGGAGGCTGTTTGGCCGTGTTCTGGAAGTTTTTCTTTCCGACGTTTCACCAGACTCTGTGGCCAGCATCTTCAGAGAGCAAGGAGCTCAGGGAACTAGGAGTTCTCTCTGTGCTCTGGGGTATAGGGACAAATATATTTGACAAATTTAGGATGCAGACTTACTTCAGAGCAGGGGTGAACACTACAGCCACAAAACTGCATACTTCCCACTCCCTGATATTTTGAGCGTTCAAAGCCCACAAACTCCATGCCAAATAATTTCCCCCAGCAAAACATATTGTACCGCCACGGATTTCCCTTTTATGTAGGTTGCCACACCCATCGGGTGCTTAACATCTCTAAATATAAATTTAACTCTCCAATTAAAAGAAAAAAATCAACCTTGCTAAAATAGGCCAGGAGTGTGAAAGTGTACCAAAATGCCCCCTTGTGTCACATAGAGCAGTGCTCCCCAACCTTTTTATCCCTGCGGACCTGTAAATTTTTGATAATTTTTCCGTGGCCCGGGGTGGGGGGTGGGGAAGGGGGAGATAAAGGAATGCGAATGTGGGGTCGGGCCGGGAGAGAGAGAGAGAGAGAGACGCACACACGCACGACCACACCACCCCACCCCCTCCCTCTCACCTTTGCAAACCGGCCAGTTGGGACTCTTCCTTTCCGGGGAGGCCCGGCTTTGCTCGGGGACCGCCACCACTGACAGGGCCGGATCCTTCCCGCGGAGGAGGAGAAGGAGGAGCAGGCGCTGCCTTCGGGCGCCAGCGGGAAGCGTGGGGCAGCAGCGGCGGCAGCGAAGATCCCGGGGGAGGCGGCGGGTGGGGGGCCGAGGGGGACTGCCGCGCGCCCCTCCCCTCCTCCTCCTCGTGTGGGGCTGCCCGCTGGTGGCGAGGACCCGGTGGGCGGCTTTTTCTTTCTTTCTTTCTTTCTTTCTTTCTTTCTTTCTTTCTTTCTTTCTCCCTCCCTCCTTCCTTCCTTTCTTTCTTTTTCTTTCTCTCTCTCCCTTCCTCTTTCTCCCCCTTTCTTTCATTCTTTCTTCCTCCCTTCCTCCTTCCCCTTTCTTTCTTTCTTTCTTTCTTTCTCCCTCCCTCCTTCCTTTCTTCCTTCCTTTCTTTCTTTTTCTTTCTCTCTCTCTCCCTTCCTCCTTCTCCCCCTTTCTTTCTTTCTTCCTCCCTTCCTCCTTCCCCTTTCTTTCTTTCTTTCTTTCTTTCTTTCTTTCTTCCTTCCTTTCTTTTTCTTTCTCTCGCTCTCTCCCTTCCTCCTTCTCCCCCTTTCTTTCTTTCTTTCTTTCTTTCTTCCTCCCTTCCTCCTTCCCTTCTTTCTTTCTTTCTTTCTTTCTTTCTTTCTTTCTCCCTCCCTCACTCCCTTCTTTCTTTCTTTCCCTTTTCTTTACCCCCTCCCTACATTCTTTCTTTCTCCTCCCTCCCTTCCTCCCTCCCTTCCTCCCTCCCTTCCTCCCTCCCTCCCTCCCTCCTTCCTTCCTTCCTTCCTTTCTTTCTTTCTTTCTTTCTTTCTTTCTTTCTTTCTTTCTTTCTTTCTTTCTTTCTTTCTTTCAGGGTGGGGCGATTGCCTGGGGAGTCGCAGCGGCGGCGGGATGGGGCGATTGGGGGATTGCGGTGGTGGCGGTGGCGGGGGTCGCGGCGGCGGCGGGGGCAATTACGGGGGTTGCGGCGGCGGCGGCTCCCGGGACGGCCCCGCGAGGCCGGTGACAGGGGACCGAGGCCGGGCGGGGCAGCAAGGCGGCGGCGGCGGCTCCCGGACGGCCCTGCAAGGCCGGTGACGGGGCAGCAAGGCGGGGCAGCAAGGCGGCGGCGGCGGCGGCGGCTCCCTGGACGGTCCCGCGAGGCCGGTGATGGGGGCCGAGGGCGGGCGGGGGCAGCAAGGTGGCGGCGGGTCCCGGGACGGCCCCGCGAGGCCGGGTGGACGGGGGCAGCAAGGCGGGGGCAGCAAGGCGGCGGCGGGCTCCCTGGACGGCCCCGCGAGGCCGGGTGACGGGGCTGAGGCCGGCGGGGGCAGCAAGGTGGTGGTGGTGGCGGCGGCAGCAGCTCCCGGGACGGTCCCGCGAGGCCGGTGATGGGGGCCGAGGCTGGCGGGGGCAGCAAGGCGGCGGCAGCGGCTCCCGGGACGGGGGCGATTGGGGGGATTGCGGCGGCGGCGGGGGCGATTACGGGGGGGTCGCGGTGGTGGCGGCGGGGCGGGGACGATTGCGGGGGGGATGGCGGTGGGGGCGGCGGGGGGGGCGATTGCGGGGGGGCGGGGAAAACATCCGGGCCGGCCCGCGACGCTCCCCGCCCGCCCCAACACAGGCGCAGCGGCGGCGGGAAAACATCCGGGCCGGCCCGCAACGCCCCCCCGCCCGCCGCCAACACAGGTGCAGTCCGGCGGCAATGGCAGCGGGGGGGCTCCGCCCTGGAGCGCGGCCGCAGGGAGGGGCCAAAGGGCGCGCGCCCCGAGGGAGGAGGAGGAGGAGGAGGGGCACCCACCTGCTCTTCTGACCGAGGGGGCCCCCTCCTCCCCGCTGGCCCCCCGTGCGCCCGGCCCCCAGGGCAGGGGGGTTGGGGCCGGGAGGAGGCGAGGAGGGGCAAGCGGGCCAAATGGGGTTCCTGCTGCTGCTGGTGGTGGTGGAGGAGGGTGAGGAGGAGGAGGAGGGCGGAGGAGGAGGAGGATGCGCCGCCGCCGCCGGCGGGCAGAGGAGGGAGGCAAAGGCAAATGCGGCGGCGGCGGCTCCTCCAGCCTTCCTCCTCCACCGGCCGCCTGCGGGAGAGAAGAGGAGGAGGAGGAGGGCGGCAGAGGAAAAGGGGAGGAGCCTCCCCGGCCTCCCCAGGCGGCCCGGTGCTGACCGGTCCACGGACCGGCACCGGTCCGCGGCCCGGGGGTTGGGGACCACCGCCATAGAGCACTGGGTCCCAGGTCTCCAGGTGTCCTGGACTGCAGTTCGCAGGAAGCCTGGCCAGAATAGCTGATAGTGAAGTCTTCTGGGAATTGCAGTCCAAGAACCATCTGGGTTATCCAAGGTTGGGAATCACCGCCCCTGTAGGAGGCAAGTAGCCTGTCTTGTTAAAAGACAGGAGGGTGCTGCCATTAGCTTGACCCTCAACATTTGTTGTTGTTGTTGTTGTTGTTGTTGTTGTTGTTGTTGTTGTTGTTGTTGTTGTTTGTTGTGTCATACAGTCATGACCGACTCTTCATGACCCCATGTCCATGGAGTTTTCTTGGCAGGAATACTGGAGTGGTTTTCCAGTTCCTACTCCAGGCGCCTGCAGCACCTGGTATTCCCTGGTAGTCTCCCATCCAAGTACTAACCAGGGCCGACCCTGCTTAGCTTCTGAAACCAGACCAGATTGGATGTGCTCAAGTCATCTAGGCAGCTCCCTCAACATTTAAAACAAAACAAAAAAAAATCTCTGCCTTGCACTATAGGGACATAATGAAAACTAGATGCTCCAGTCTGTTCTTTCCCATCATCACAGCATTTCCGATCATCCTTCCTCCTTCAGTTAAATCCTTTCCTTGCTTCTTCTGTGAAAAAACACTTGTGACTTAATCTCCCAAAGTTCACATAAACGAGAGAGACCTATAAAATTTCTGTTTTCCTGCTTGTACCATCAGGGGCTCCTGGCATATGCTCGCAGCTGGCAATGGCATGAAGTATTATTCCTAATGGCCCATATTCATCAAATTCTCCAAGTATCAGGGATCTAAGCAGGAAGGCTCAGTGGGTGCCTTTGCTTTGCTTGCCTTTCAGAACTCTCCCTTCATGCAATAGAGTCAAAAGACACACTCCTGCAACATTAGATCAGCGTGATGAACAACCAGCCTCGCAGCTGAGGGAAAGGCGAACAAAAGTTCACAGCAAACACCCTTGGAATGTTAGAAGCGATGATGATTGCTTCAGAATTAAATCCAGTCAGGTTCCTTGGTTTTACAGATAAAAACGGAAATGCAGAGAGAGAAAGTTCTCCAAGGTATGGTATTTCCTCTGCACATGACCACTAGATCACATTGCTGCAGAGTCTTGTATGTGGGTTAAATCCCCCTAGCTGTGCAGCAGAAGTGTAGGGATGAAGAGGACAAAATAGCTTCAAGTCCCCCAGAATCTCCCACCCATTTTCTTATCAAGTGGTACTTATGGTCTCAATAACTCAATCTGAGACATTTGTAAGAGAAAGAATAAAAGGTTTCATAACTTATATATTGAATAGGTCAAACAACAAAGCAACAACCATGGTCCATGACTGCTTTCAGCAACAGACATCAAGAGACTCTAACAGTGGTGGTGAAGCTGCGGCACTCCAGATGTTTTGGACCACAACTCCCACTCCCTTTGTCACTGGCAATACAGGCTTGGAATTCTGGGAGCTCTGGCCCAAAACATCTGGGGTGCCAAGGTTTCACCGCCACTGCTCTAGAGGTACTGCTAGAAAGGTCTCTCCCAGTCAAACCTACTAAAGGCAGCCTGCAAGGTTGCAAAAGTCCAATGCACATCATTGTCATTTATCACTACGTCGTGCATCACTAGATATTGTAATACAATGTCCGTGTGATCCTCAAAAGAATGTGAAAAAATAATTATGTCATACAAATAAGCATGAGCAAATGGCAACCCCTGTAAAACTGTGTACATGAGTCTTCGAAATGTGCTAGCTACATTGGATAAAGCAAAAAGCATTCTTCACTCCCCCTAGCCTACTCCCACTTTCTCAGTCCTTCAGTATCACCCGATGAATGTCCATTAATCTGCATATTCAAGCACCTCTGTATTTCTTGACAAACCTTCCTTTCACATGGAGTTCTTCTGGTCTTCAACTTGTTTTGTCTTCCTGAATGCTCTCTGTCAGCCTCATCTAATAAGTGATAAGTGAGTAGCAGCTGCAAGATTCCTGAAAAACAACTCTTCTTTGCTCTTTAACTAAAAGACTGCTAATACTTCTAATTTCCTTACAAGGTGTGTGAGACATTTCAGTTACCCTGAGTCATGTTTTGTTGTCGTGTTCAAAAGGAACGAAACTCGAAGGGTTTATGACATTTTATCTTATGAATAATAAGACCAAACTTCAATAATTTACTTTGCAGTCCCCTTTGTTGTCAAAGGTGGTACTGTATTAACATACAAAAAATAGGGGAAACAAAAATGGTCCAGCCCCACCACACACACACACACACACACACACACACACACACACATACAGAGAGAGAAAGAGAGAGAGAGAGAGAGAGAGAGAGATGCAGAGTTTTGCCATTCCAAAATGAGCATGTCCTCCATTTGGAGATATTTTTCTCCCCGGGAAATGTAATATATTAAAATAAAATTGTTTTATGCTGTTCCCCCCTCCCCTCAGTAATCCACTACGCAGAGAAACAGAAGGAGCACATTCCACTATGCAGAAAAACAGAAGGAGCCCTGTGGTGCCGTGGTTAAAGGCCTGTACTGCAGGTAAAACTGTGCTCACAACCTGAGGTTCAATCCCAGGTAGCAGACTCAAGGTTGACTCAGCCTGCCGTCCTTCCAAAGTTGGTAGAATGAGTACCCAGCTTACTGGGGGGGGGGGGACAATGTGTAGCCTGCATTATATAATTTTAAAAAAAACCCTGTAAACCACCCAGAGACTACTTGAAGTGGTATGGGGACAAGCAGAACACTTTGCTTTGCTTTGCTTCATGTGGTCTAAATGTGGGCTCATAAGGAAGTGGCCGTGGACCTGTCAATTAGCAACCTGTTGCTAGCCCACTGCTAGCTGGAAGCTTTCTTTCTGAGTAGGAAACCTGGGTGAGGCTTAACTCAGCTAAGCCTCAGAGACTTCTCAGTCCGGCCCTTCTCACAGGTGTGTCACCTTCAGCTGTTTGGATGGTTCCTCTAGGGAAGGCAAAAGTCCCAGAATGAAGAACTATGGCAATTGTAGTAAAGAAAATCTGAAAATCACACCTCTTCTGTCAGTGGCTTCAGAAAATACAGGCATACGAAGCCTGCACATGATCATGACTAAAACAAGGTATCAACTGCTGGCTTGGTAGTATGTAATGGTTCAATATTTTTTTGAATGTACAGGTGTTCCGTGGATGCCTTGACATCCCTTCCAGTGTCTTGGGGTTTACTACCCTGCCTTGTTCTCTGAGGGGGCAATTATTGAAGAAGGAGAAGGGGAAGGGAAGCCAGGGTGCCCACAGAACACCTGTGTGTTCAAAGAATGAAGCATTACAAACTCAGAGAACTGAGCCCCGTGGCGCAGTGGTTAAATGCCTGTGCTGCAGGTAAAACTGTGCTCATGACCTGGGGTTCAGTCCCAGGTAGCAGGCTCATGGTCGACTCAGCCTTCCATCCTTCTGAGGTCGGTAAAATGAGTACCCAACTTCCTGGGGTGGGGTGGGAGAATGTATAGCCTACATACTGTAATTAAAACTGTAAACCACCCAGAGACTACTTGAAGTGGTATGGGGTGGTATATAAGCAGAACAATTTGCTTTGCTTTTGGTAGTTTGTGCCCACCTTTCTGTAATCATAACTCTACTGCTAAGCCTCAGTACATACTAAAATTTCCAGGAGGGTCCAAACAACACTCATTGAAGGGTTTCTTCTTTGCTTTTGGTTTTTAAATTTTCCTGGTATGGAACTGCTTTAGTGCCTTGGGCATTTTGGTCCTGTTCTTAATTTTTAACCTGATGTTGTATGCCAAAATGGCATATCCTCTGGTATTATCTGCACAGAGGACACTAGCTCGACCATTTTCAACTTTTATTTTGTTGCCATGCCCATACGAATATAATATAATATGAAAGAAATGAACCTTATAAGTGGTATGTGAATAATAATTTCCAGTCTGTAGCCCCCTTAAATGTGCCAAACATATCAGCGCAGCCATATGATTTCTGTAGAGAATGGTGCTAAATGCATGATCTTGTCAGTCAGTCAGTCAGTCAGTCAGTCAGTCAGTCAGTCAGTCAGTCAATCAATATCAATCAATCAATCAATCAATCAATCAATCAATCAATCCTTTTGAAATCAAGTTTCTTCACTGTGCTGCCGTCTACTTGGGTTTTATTAGGTTTTACTTGTTTGTCACAAACTGAGGACAATTTTGAAGGAGAATCTTTCATCTAGAGTTCATAGGAAGACACTACAATGTGTAAGTAGAGATGGGCAGGAAGGTCCCATTCAGTGAATTGTGCTGGTTCGTTTAGCAGCCAAACAGGTGTTTGGTGGTCTAAAGCCCTGCTTCCTCCACCAGGTGCCCACTCAGCTCCCTTGCCCTGCCCCCCTCCAGGTACTCTAAGTGGGTACCCATTAATGGTTCAAAACACAAAACATCTGTATGGAAACTGAACAAATCGTCATGATGCATGAACCACCACACCAGCAGTTGGTGCCCATCTCTATTGGTAAGAGTTAATCGTCAATGCAATCTTTAAGGGGAAAACATCTCAAAGCAAAATTGTCATGGTAGGGAACCCTTTTGTATTTAATCATAATGTTGAACTTTAACAGGACTGGAAATGTCATGACAAGCAATAAAACAAACAAAGCTAAGCAGATGGTGGAGGAGACATTTAACCGGCACCCCTTAATATGAGTTGGTTAATGTAGCAATGATGATCTGAGATGACTGGTGGCAACCTTTGACTTTTCCATAACAGATGTGCCTCAACTACCTTATTTGTTCCTGTGCCAAGAGCTCCTGTCCCAGTCATCATGAGATCCAAAGGCCACTTGGAACACGTCTGCACACAGAACGTCAAGCTGAGAAAGTCGTCTGTTTCTGATGTGATAATCATAATAAACAAGCCACTGTATTGTCTGCCTACATATCCCATCTGACATGCTGAAGACCAAACAGGACACATTCTGACCTGATTTATCCATGCATCCTGTTATCATGCATTGCTGCATAAATGATCTCTTGAAGACCAAGGTAGTCCTCCGGTGGCTGCTTCAGCAAGTGGCCAAAGGTTCATCACCACTGATCAAGAACAATCTTCTTCCCCATTAAAGAAGAGTGGTCTCCAGAAGGCAATTCGTACTCATTGGCTGAGTGGGAAAAAAATCCACACCCTGCCTCCTTGTCACAGTGATTGGCTACCTGAGGAGGCGGGGATCAGCTGAGCTCCTGACCAGATTGGAGAAGAAGGACTCTGGCACCATGCAAAGACCTGGGAGTGGGCCAGCCAGCCAGGGTGTGGGAGATGGACGCACATGGTGCCTTTGTAGCCATACGGATCCCTTTGTACAAAGGGCCTTGTGCCCCTGTCTACACAGGAGACTCACATCACTATTAGAGTGTGTGTTGATGGCCCTCTTCTCCCTCCAGTCCCCTTCTTCCTGTGCCTCCTATTCCTGTCGTCTCTTGTATCTGTTGTGTGCTAGTCATACAGTATGCATCTCGTGAAACTAACTTCAAGCATTTTGCTTGCCACTGGAAACAGTCAGAGGAACGGTGAGTGCCGGAGACATCCTGCAGAGGTGTGTTGGCAGTTCATTGCAGACTAAGTCAATTTTTCATTACCTTCAGTGCCATCTAATCTACTCTAAACCTAGGAGAATTCTCTTCAGAATTAATAATTTGACTGCCAGCAAGGCAAAGACTTTGGGGGAGGTGCAGGCTTTCCTAAGAAACAAAGATTTAATATGATGCAGAGAGAGAGAGAGATGGTTTTCAGGGAAGGCTAAATCATTAATTAATTAATTAATTGCATTTTAGACCACCCAATTTTCAAATAGGGACTCTGGATGGTTTACACGAAAGCAAATTAATCAATGATTACAAGCAAACAAAACAATAAATAACAAATATAAAAAACATAAACTGAACACACTAAAAATCCAGACCCCAGCAAGAGGAAGTCTAAGAGATGGCTATACTATTAAGCTATTTTACTGCTGCTGTTGTTCTGCAGATGGCTGTTGGGAGTCAAGAGAAAGCTACCACAGGGGGTCTGCTGTCCTCGGACCTCTTTAACCTCCAGGAGAGTCCCAAATCCTAACACACAGATTGCTCAGCCACTTCCACATGGCATTCAAACATAGGATTTATGTTTTTCATTGTACTGTGGTTGAACCATATGATATCACTGTTTGGTAGCCCCCAATAATGGATGTCCCATTTCTCTCTCTGGGAAGCCTTTTGTGATGGGCACGCTACACCCGTTGCATTCATGTTCTCCTTCTGAATGGCCCAGAGGACATCTGATCAGCCACAGACATGGGGGAGTGGTCAGAACAAGACTCTGAGGGTGAAGGGCCAGGAGAAGCTCAGACAAAGGGTGACCAAATGCCGCAGAAGTGGCTTTCTCATGTGAAAGTGACTGTCCTGATTTTAGACTGTAGGTCTCCAGCAAGACCAGTAAGGGGACAGTCGGGATTTGGGATGCAAGGCAGCACAAGGATGGAGGGAGCAGGCCAAGGACAAGTCAAAACCACACCAAGCTGATCTATAATTCCCACTGGTAAGTAGTCAGACCAAGTGAATGGGAGATCTGTCAAGCTGGGATGCAAGGAACACTTAGAGCCAGGATCCAGCAAGGCAGTCAAAGTCAGAGGTTGTTGTCAACAATTGGGCTATGGTTTAGGCAAGGTATTTTTGTTGCGCAGGCCACTCTGTCCATCTCCTGGCCTCTATGCCATTAGTCGCTACAGCTGAAAGGTCCTGTCTTACAGCCAAGTGCTCCTGTATTTTGAGATGTCATTGTTCTCTAGGCCTGTGGAGAGTGTGTCTCTCTGTCTGTCTGTCTGTCTGTCTGTTATTTATTTATTTATTTATTTATTTATTTATTTATTTATTTATTTATTTATTTATTTATTTTCATTAAATTTAATTTCTATAATGTCCATCTACCTACCAAGGCAACTCTGGATGGTTCACAGAACAAAATAGGGCAATAAGCAACACCAATAAACTGAAATGATGTCAAATAAAATGGAAAGAAATAGACACACGGTACATATTATATATTAATTTGGTGAAATATGGATTTAAAACAATTATCAAAAAGCAGTAAAGATGGCAGGGTCACTAACTTAAAAAGCTGGTAGATGTTCTGTGTTCCGTTCGTAGTATATTCTCAAAGGTTTGTCTAAATAACCAGATTTTCAATGATCTCTTAAAAATAGCCAGTGAATAAATATAGAATATTCTGCTGACTGGAAGTTCCTACTCCTTGATGGTCTAGACCAGTTGTTCCCAACTTTTGGACTAAAACTCACAGAAATCCTAGCTATCAGAGAGCATGCTGAAAGCTTCTAGGGATTTTAGTCCAAGAACACTCAGGGACTTGAAGTGGGAACTACCTTGGAACATGTGCAGCTTTAGTACAAGAAAGGCATGTTGGGTCCTAGATGCCTGTGAATCTGCTGGTGGTGGTGCACTTATCCTAAAGCACATCAGATCCTTTTGCTTGTTAACTGAGTCTGTGTAGTTGTTGTAGGGTTGGGACAAGCTGCAGGGTCTCACTGCTCTTTTAAAAAAGACATGCCTCATATGGAAAGACTACTAGTGTCTTCCATTGGATGTAATTTGTAAAAGCTTTTATGAAGCAGGATCTTGAAGTTCTGCATTTATCATCAGGACCTGGACAGGAGACTTGGTCACTCACTCATTGCCTTCCCCTCTGAGGAACATGGAATTATAATTCTGTTTAAATGACAAAAAGAACTTCTAATCTTGCACCTGCACCTATATGTAAAGGTAAAAGTAAAGGTTCGCCCTGCATATATGTGCTAGCATGTCCAATGCTAGGAGCAGTGCTCATCTCCGTATCCAAACTGAAGAGCCAGTGTTGTGCAAGTCCTTGGCCATGTGGCTGGCATGGCTGCAAGGAAACACTGGTTTACCTTCCCGCTTTTTATTGCGGTATCTATGTATCCACTTGCATTTAGATGCCTTCAAACTGCTAGATTGGCAGGAACTGGGGTTATCAGTGGGAGCTCACTCCGCTTCGTGGCACCTGGGATTCTAACCACTGAGCTGCCGACATTGCAGCCAACAGTTTTTGGAGCCTCAGTCTGCTGAGCCACCATGCCCCGAACCTGTATGTAGCCATGTGCAATTTTATGCAAATCAGTATCTTCTTTTGCCTTCCTGTTCAGTGTCATGCAGGGACCCATCCTAAGTCAAAATGGTCTGATAATCATCAAGTCCGAAGGACCATGATTGCCCTCCAAAGCTAAAAAGCTCTATCCTGAAATTCATTAGGGAAACAGGGATCAGCATAGACTTCTAGCAGACATCTAGCAAATTAATCCTAATTTCCTGAATTAAATACAAAAGTGGAGCTGCTCACCCAGCGCTAATGAGTCATCTTCACTTGGAAGGACCTTCTTGTTTCTTTCTACCTCGGTGGAAACCATTTTGTCTATTTCTCTATTCTGGGCTGTTTATTCATTATAAGGCATAAAGTACGTGCATTTCAGTGTGTGATCCTTGACACAGCTCCAAAATAAGACTCCAAAGAGTCTTGTTCAATTTGCTGGCACGGCGTGAAGAAACAAAGGGTGTGAAGCAATTAACCAAAAATGTATGATTGTTTGCACTCCTGCGGATCCCAAGCGAATACCTCGCACATTATTTCACATGGCTACCTCGCCCTCTCTCTTTTTATTCATTAACTTTCTTTTGAAACAAATTTGAGAAGCCGCAGTCCAGAGCGGGGGAGTCACAAAAATGGAGCTTGCGCTGCCATTTTTGGTCTCCGAGGACAGTTTCTTTATTACCTTTCTGTAGCCAAGAATCTGGGCATACAACTTTGTTTAAAACCATAGATCATGCACAAAAAAAACCCATAATAACTTCCAAGTAAACAGCTCCTTTTCAATTATTTAAGGTGTCCGAAGAGCCTTTATGGTTTAATGTTGCCGCGAAAGCCTATTAGAAAAACCTGGAGTTATGTATTCTGTAGGCATTATCCCCCTACTGTGTCTTGTTATGAGTGTGTAAAAGTACAGGACGTGTGGTTGCATTACCAACATCCTGCAGAAAGCACCTGCATCAAAAGCAACATGCTGGCTAACACACATACACATATGCTATGTAGATCCTTATGGCCTTTTTCCTACGAACGAGCTGAGTAGCAGAGAAAAAGCAATGGCTGGCTGCTCAAGAACTGTGAATGCTTTTCCTGCCTCAAATCACCAGACAGCCCCTTCGGCGAAGCCACTTAAGGTTTCCTGTTAGTTGAAGGCCGCAGATTGGCCTTCTAGAACAGTGTTTTTCAACCACTGTTCCGCGGCACACTAGTGTGCCGCGAGATGTTGCCTGGTGTGCCGTTGGAAAAGCTGAAGAATATCAGCTTTGTGTTCAGCCAAACAGGCCCAGGTTGCACACTGAATAAAGTATTTTATAATTGTTCATATTTCTGTTTACTATTTAATAATAAAGTAATTATAAAATACTTTCTTTGTGTTTATTTGATTCCTATTCAAGAGAATTACTTTATATATAGTCAATATAGGCACAGAGTTAATTTTTTTAACATTTTCTAATGGTGGTGTGCCTCGTGATTTTTTTCATGAAACAAGTGTGCCTTTGCCCAAAAATGGTTGAAAAACACTGTTCTAGAAGAAACAGTTTTTAGAAGCATGTAGCTCTAAGCCCATGGCACTTGAAAACTAGTCAGAACCTATTTCCTCTACTGTTGAGAATGTTGATAAGAAATGTTGCAAAGATTTATTTATAGTTATTTATTTTTGTATTTCTATACTGCCCGTCTGCCAATGGAACTCCGGGCGGTTCACAACAATATGATGTCACAGTAACATCAATATCAAAATAAAAAATAAAAATAAAAATGATATAAAAGGCAGCAAAGATGGCAGTGAGTATGTCTCAAAGGAAGGGGAAAAAACCTACACAGACTATTGGTCGCCAAATGCCTCTCTAAAAAGCAATGTTTTAAGAGCTTTTTGAAGGCCAGCAGGGACGGAGCAAGGCGCAACTCACTTGGCAGGTGGTTCCAATGTGAGGGGCCAGCCACAGAGAAGGCTCGGTTTCAGGTAGCCGATTTCCTGGCCTCCCTGGGTGTGGCCACCCAAAGTGAGAGTGCCTGCAACATTCTGGTGGGATGGGCCTCAGCTGACCTCTGGGAGACCTGCTCCGCCAGGTATTCAGGTCCCAAGCCGGGGACGGTTTTATAAATCAAAACCAGTAAATTTACCTCCACCTTCCAGTCATGGGGAAGCTACTCCTGCTGTGGGCTTCAAAGTATAAATAACACTCAGGGATGACTCATCCAAAAGACTGCAGAAGGGCAGGTAAAACTATAGAATTAGGAGGGTCATCCAAATGAACCACCAGGAAGCTCAGTGGTTGAGGACATATCTGGCTGCGGAGCCATTGGTTGGGCGCTTGATTCCACACTTGATGGGGGCTGGGCCTGGTGATCCATGGGATACTTTATGCAGTTTAAAGATAATGGTATTATTATAAATAGGTGTTTCAAAATATGGAAATGGGAAAGATGTTGTGGTAATCTCAAGCTACATATGAGGAAGATCAGCCTTTCCGTACAGATCTCAATATGTCACATTCTCTCTCTCTCTCTCTCTCTCTCTCTCTCTCTCTCTCTCTCTCTCTCTCTTAGACATGTGTGCTATTTTTTCTCCAAAGGCATTTTTCAAGTTCAAAGTCACTTTGGTATTGCCAGAGGGAATATACTGAATCTAACTGGAAGATTTCTCTAGTATTTCCATGCAAGGTTTTAGAAATGTAAGGCAGACATTTAAAAAAAAACAGCATGTACAACAAAATGAGTTGGGAAAGGACCTCACTTGGAAAATTTCTATTCCATTATATACTGAATTGGTGCCGACACTTTAACTCATATACATTGCCACTAATGTACCTTCTGTTAGATGCTCCTTTAAATGTTCTTTAGTGTTTTTGTTCTGTTAGATGCTCCTTAAAAAGTGCAGGAACAAGTCACGAATATCATACACTCCTGCACAGAACAAAAACCCTAGAGAACATTTATATATTTTTGCATACCACACAAAAATGGATGTTTTTTGTTTGTTTGTTTTGGTCAACACATTCATCTCCATTTTTTTTTTTTGCATGATCTGGAAAACATCATATTTGGCTCTTCAGCTGCACAGAATCTTCTTTCTTTTGACCAGATACTTATAAAACAGTAGATGAAGTAGAACGTGAATACAGAATGGGACAGTATTGTAATAAACAAAAGGTCTAAAAGCACAGTGCATAGTACAGGAGACAGGGGTGGCAAAGAGCAAATTACAAAGCCACAAGGAAAAAAAAACAATTAAAATAAAGCAGTTAAGCCAGCCAGTAATAAGAGTTAAGACAACCAATGTGTTATACAGATGAAATAGACCTGGGTGGTGGTGGAGGAGGAGGTTCCCCTCCCCTTCAAGGCTGCGCATGCTGGCTCTTTTGAAATGTCCAAGGCAGGAGTTGAACTTCCTATTTCTGGCTACAAGCCAGATCCCTGATTCTCTGAACTATCCATCAAGCTGACTGGCCATACTAACTCAGATAAAAATTGCATATTGACATTGGTGGGTCAGCTTCGTCTGTGGCTCACTGTGGACTGAGCTCAGAAGAAAGGTCTCCCTCCCATATACAGCCCTTCAGAATTCCCCAGCTAGCAGGATTTGGGAAGCTGTAATCTCAAAACCATGAGCAATGGTGATAGGATGCAGCAGGGTAGCATCGAGTGACCCCACTCGTAGGGGTAAATCTGTAGGTAAGTCTATTTCAACCTGCCATTTTCACTCTGGCTAATAAAGGATGTGAGAAAAATAAAACCGGATTCCTCTCTCCCCGGGTCAAAGTCAATCTATTCCTGAAATAAATATTCCTGTTACCCATGCACAGATTTCACTTACGATCACATTCATAATAATACTGCAGAAGGGATGCCAGAATGTTTCAACCAGTTTAATTCTTTTGTTCTTTAAGTGGAAGATATTTTCCTCCTCTTGGGCCATAACTTTTGGAGTTCCTAAAACTGTCAAAGGAAGGTAAAGGTTCCCCCTGCACATGCGTGCTAGTCATGTCCAACTCTAGTGGCGGTGCTCATCTCCGTATTCAAGCCAAAGAGCCAGTGTTGTGCAAGTCCATGGCTACATGACCAGCATGGCTGCATGGAAACACTGTTTTACCTTTGCGCTTTTTATGGCTTTACTTATTTATCTACCTGCCTTTTACATGCTTTTTCAAACTGCTAGGTTGGCAGGAGCTGGTGTTATCTGCGGGAGCTCACTCCACTGCGTGGCGCCCGGGATTTGAACAGCTGAACTGCCGACTTTGCAGCCGACAGTTTTTGGAGCCTTAGGCCGCTGAGCCACCACGCACCAGGTCAAAGGAAAAGGAGATGCAATTAATTATTATTATTATTTTGCCCCTGTGCCTTTAATATGATCTCTTCATTTCTGCAACCAAAGCTTTGTGGGAGAAAAACAGATCCCATTTCACCTTGAAAAATAACAGGAGATGGGAAATTGCTGTAATTGTTTCGTTTCTCGCTCCTTGGAAGAATGGCAGCTTTCTGGGAGATGAGCACTCCCCACACCAATCTGACAAGAATAGAGTTCAGTTTCAAAATTTGCTGAAAAGGAAACCAAGGAAGGAAACTGTTGGTTCACTAAACTCCATGAAAGTCCAGAAGCAAGCAAAAGAGGAGAATGCTGTGTCCAGCATAGTGACTAGGCACAGCAGTTTCTCTGCCAAGGAGCCAAAGTAATCAAGAACGGCATGGGAGACCTTCATCGTCCTCCAATGGAGTCATAACATTGTAGAGCTGGAAGGGATCCCAAGCATAATCAGGTTTAACCTGCCAGAGAAAGAAACCCATAGCTAAAGCATCTCTGTCCCAAGGCCATCCAACCTCTGTTCAAAAAGCTCTGGTAAAGATGAGTCCACTGTTTTCTGAGGTGCCTTGATCATCCAGAAATGTAGGTCTCTGGAGCCAGAGGTTGGAAGTTCAATTCCCAATGAGCCTTCTTGACAGGGGACACATAGGTTCCCATCCATTCTGAAGTTCTAAGATTATTCAGTTACAGTAGGATCCTGGTATCCACTGGGGATTGGTTCAGGCCTTCTCATGGATAAAGAAAACCATGGATAAGAGAATGCCTAAGAGAACCCACGCTCAAACTGCTGTTTCCTGACAGTAGCTTGCTTTATGGCTGCTGTTTGTGACAGTAGCTTGCTTTAGAACTGCTGTTTGTAACAATAGCTTGCTTTGTGGCTGCTGAATTATTTAATGTTTTTCCTCTGCCAACCGTGGATAACTGAATCAGTGGATAATGAATAATTGGATATGGGGGTCCTACTGTATTTCTAAAAATTTAGTCAATATCACCTCCTTTTTTTGTAATTTGGATCCATTTCTTCAGGTTCTAATCTGCAGAGACAAGCTTGTTTTTCCATACATCAGCCCTGAAGAGGGTTTACCATATAATCTCTTGGCCTACTCTAGAGTAGACCGGCAATGAGGCCAACCCTGTTGCCAGCATTTTTGGCTAACAGGCAGCCTGAAAAATAAATGATAGCATTGGTCTGGGTGGAGGCTGGGAATGCCAGGCTGATGCCGAGGAGAGACTATAAAATGCATCTTTGGTCTCAAGCTGAAATCACAAGATCCACAATATCTTGCCTGCAGTTTGCATTCAGGAAGAATGGGCTTTGTTCTTCTGGACCAGTCTTGGGCACCATTTGCTCCCTCACATATTTTATGACATATCTTCTGGGATTCCAGGAGAACCGGAAAGTTCACTTTGTTGGTTGCTTTTTGTGTATGATCCAATAAGGTTATTATTATCCAACCCCTACAATTTGTACTTCATCAAAGTTATAGTCAATGGCTGTCCAAAAGGGTAGCCTTTGTTGTGAGAGAGGGTGAGGGGCAGATTATAGCCAGGTTCTAAAATTAGCTAGCAGTGTCCCATGAATTGATGGACAGGACCTCACACTCTTTCCCTCACCTTTTGCTCAGATGGAGAACTTCTGTCCATCAATGTATTCCAAGATCCCTCAAATGATTTATTAGGCTAGATTGGTCTTGTTACAGCTTCCTCTGTCAGTGACACTTCTCATACGCAAGCTACAATCCCACAGAGACAGTTCAATATCCTTTGACAGCACAATGTAATCCTTGTGTGTGTGTGTGTGTGTGTGTGTGTGTGTGTGTGTGTGTGTGTGTGTGTGTGTGTGTGTGTGTGTGTGTGTGTTTTGCATCGTTACAGTCATGACCCACCCTTCGTGACTCCACATCCATGGAGTTTTCTTGGCAGGAATACTGGAGTGGCTTGCCAGTTCCTACTCCAGGTGCCTCCAGCACCTGGTATTCCCTGGTGGTCTCCCATCCAAGTACTAACCAGGGCCGACCCTGCTTAGCTTCCGAAATCAGGCAAGATCAGATGTGCTCAGGGCATCTAGGCATCCTTGGGTACAGCCTTCCTTTGCTTGCCTAATACTAGCTTGCATGCAGATCTTCTTTCCCCATTGCTTGGGGACCAGAAGATCTCCATCCTTTTCTGCCTCCCACCTGATAGCCTGTTGGGGTTTGAAACACAAGCAAAGTCCTTTGGTATCTATCTTACAAACAAGCAGAGGTGTGCCTTGTTCTGAGTGGGGAATTGCATTCTGACAGACAGAAATAATGGATAGATGAGTAATAATGAAGGCCTTTGGGAGACTGAAATGCCAGGTATGGCAAAAATTTGGAGCCTGCATATTTTAAGCAAACATTTATTTGGGGCATTGTCCAAAACTACAGTTAAATTGGAAGGAAAGAGAATCTTCCATGAATGTTACTAAACTCTGAGGTTGTGGTTCTGGATTTATAACCGTTTGCTATAGACATATAATCCATATTTAAACACCCAGAGGCTCCCTGCCAGGGTGAATAATTTCAATGCATGCTGGAATTAGAGCAGGATCTTGTCAATAACAAGGACACTGTTTGGGGGAGTTCTGGACCTTGTTCAAAGTAAGCAAGGTTGCCTTATTGTAGAAGCTGGACCAGTCAAAGGGAATAGGTAAGGATGAAAAGTCAAATTAACTGCAGCTTAATTCATTGTTCTAGAAGCCCTTCAAACATCCATGTAACCATTACTACCGGTGTATGTTTGCATAAATGTGTCAATTAGCATCACAAGACTGAAAACATATCATCAGTAAAAGTGAGCTGCTTAAAATGTGCAGTTTGCAAGATAATTATGCAGGCTACAAATTATTCCCCATGCCAGATAACTGAGTACTCATTTTACCACCCTCAGAAGGATTTAAGACTGAGTGAACCTTGAGTCGGCTACCTGGGATTGAACTCCAGGTTGTGACTGAGCACAGTTTTAGCCTCCAGTATAGCAGGTGTAACCACTCCAGGGTGCCATGAGGCTCCAGCACAAGGCTATCCTGGAACAAGTAGTGTGCAGAATGTCCAAGAAGCTGGGGCATTTTGATCTTGATATATGTGCTTGTTATAGGAACTCTGTGAATGAACGCCCCCCACACACACTACATCAGGATGAGTTGATTTGGATTAAGTCTATAGGCCCCTATCCCACATCCCTTTAAATGCAGATTAAATTTGTAGATAAACCATGTCCAAAAATGCTGTCCCCCACAGCCACCGGGCTTTTTGAAAAGAAAGAAAGAAAGAAAGAAAACCCCTTAAGCAAGGTTTCCAAGACTTACCGGAGAGGTAGGGAATTTTTTGCCTCACTTCAAAGATCCACCTTTTAAGGAGGCAGATGTTGTGGGACCACGTAGATGATATTGTTTTCTTTTTTTTTTTTCCCTCATAGTGCCAACTGGCTATTCCTGGGGCAGATTGGCGCTTTTTTTTTTTCCTTATCACTTTCCCCCACCCCTAGGACCAGTCAGCTGGTCCTCTGGATGGTCTGGTGCTGTTTTTTATTTTTATTTTTAATTCCCTCCACCCTCCTAGTACCAGGCAGCTGGCCGATCGGACACTGTTGTTGTTTTTTTAACTTCACCCATCCCTAGTGCCAGTCATCTGGTCCTTTTTAAAATCCTAGTGCCACCTGCTGGCCATGAAGCTGAACTGCGCTTAAAAAAACCTTTGTAGGTGGGAACTACTATGCCACATCTTCAGTCACGTGATGGGAGGAAGAGGAAAAGCCGGACCTTCTGAAGATCAGGATCTTCCCCAGATGAGATAGCAGCCATAGGCATGTTTGGTGGGTGACATGAAAAAAGGTGGTGGTGAGGGGTTGTATGTTGACTACTCCCAAGCTGTGAGTTTTGGCCAGTTCTGCCCTTTCACCTTTCCTACTTTCAGGCAAAGAATATTTGAATCAGATGAAGCACTTGGCAACCATCCAGGTGTTGAGAAAGAGGCCTTCCATGGTTTGGTGCTGTATTTTTAAAAGAAGCAGGTGGGTTTTAACTAAATAGTATTTTAATACTATAATTACATAGGTAACATTTTTAAGTTCTGTGGTGCTATTAGTTTACTTAGATACTGTACCGATTATGGAATGTTGTAAGTGCAATTTCACAAGATGAGTCAGTCCTTCACATTCACAGTTATATAACAGACAACATGAGCAATTAAAAAGACAAAATGCTACAGTTTGGCAACAGCACCAATACAGAAGTCGTTTGGAACTCAAATGAGACAAAAATCCAAGATATCTCCCTCAGCTGGGTTGGGTATCAATAACGTAGAAGAATCAATTACACACGGACAATCTCCAAAACCCTAGATCAGGTTATAAAGGGCCTTAGCAGTCTAATGGCAACAGCAGCTAGAGATGGGCATGAAATGAACATATAGTGCTTTGTTTAATTTCATTTTTGTTTAATTTCATTATTTACAAAATTTTAAAGAATTTCCAAAATGAAATGAGCCAAAATGAAATGATGGGTTACACTATAAAATGGCTCCCCTGGGTCCTAGTGGCACTAAATTTAGTGGGTAGCTTCCAAGGACTCTTCCATTTAAGCTCTCCAAATTTGGAGATGTTTGGGGTTCATTGGGCCAAGTTATTCAACTCCAAATTGGGTTCCCCCAGGAAAAAACATATGTAATTGGAGTTATGTACTTTAAAATAGTGATCGCAGGAATCTAGCAACAGGGAAATTAAATTGGAGCTTCCTCAAGCTCTTCCCTGTAAGCCCCCCAAATTTGGAGGGCTTTGGCGTTCAGGGGGCCAAGTTATTCAACTCCAATTACCAATGGATTTTGGGGGGAACCATTTTGGAGTTGAATAACTTAGTCCCCTAAACCCAAAACCTCTCCAAATTTGGAGGGCTTAAAGGGACGAGTCCAAGGAAGCTACTCACCAAATTTGGTGCCTCTAGGATGAATAGTTTCA
The DNA here is from genome assembly GCA_029282475.1 of Phrynocephalus forsythii. Classification (NCBI taxonomy): domain Eukaryota; kingdom Metazoa; phylum Chordata; class Lepidosauria; order Squamata; family Agamidae; genus Phrynocephalus; species Phrynocephalus forsythii. Next base: position 130,776,322 of record JAPFRF010000002.1, on the reverse strand, counting down.
TTTTTAGAACAAAAATGTTGGTTTGTTGAGGTGGAGAAATGGTTTCATTTCATCACAAAATACGTTCTACCATTTCATTTTGTAACGAATCTACCCGTTACATAACGAAATGATGAAATGTTTCATTTTTCATTTGGTGCTCATCTCTGGCTTCTTCAGCTCTCCTGGTCTTTCTAATTCAAACCTCTTATTCACAGCCTTGCTTTTTCTTAGTCCCATCCCTTTGCATTTTGCCGATATTTCATAGGGATTGCACTTAATCTGTATTTTTATAAATTTTAGTATGCTGATGTCCTGTATGTTTTATTTGTATCTGTTTTCATTTTCATTTTTACTTTATAAGAGGCCTTGGCCAGAATCCTTTTGGGGGTAAACATACAATTGGTTCACTCTAGGGATGGGCATGAAAGAGAAAAAAGGAGTTTCATTTCATTCTGTTTCATCCCCTTGTGTTTTGTTTTGTATCGTAAGTAATGAAATTTTTCAAAAAAAAAAAGTTACGAATAACAAAATGAAATGAGGTAAGGGAATCCTCCAACAGGGGATTCGCCACCACCTCCCAGCTGAGAGGCAGCAGCACTTACAAGCAGAATAAAACAGTTTGTTTTAAAAAAAAAAAAAACCCTGCTGTTTTGTTTCATTTGTAATGAAATGCTGCTGCTTCATTTCATTTTTTTGTTACACAACGAAGCGATGAATCAGCATTTTGTTTTTCATTTGGTGTCCATCCCCAGTTCACTCCCCTTTGCTGTGGGGTCTGTTGCACAAGTGGTTGTATGCTGCATGTGAAATCAGTCACATGATTCCTTGTGCAGCAGATACACTTAAATCCCAGTTCTGAGAGAAACATGGGATAGAAGTCAAATCAACAAATAAAATAAAAGGAGCTTACTCTGTAACTGGACTGTGTTTGGAAAGAGATGAAGAGATTCTAAATGAATGTCTTAATTTACCTGAAGATTATCAAGTTTTGGGGTGAATCCATCCAGAAATAATTCTCCAAAATATGCCCTATATCTGATTAGCAATTGGGTTTTGTTTGTTTGTTTGTTTGTTTTTTGTTTTTGTTTTTTTTGTATTTTGTACTGCTTTAGAATAAGACTGAACCTGATATAGAGAATAAACCTTTTAATCTGCAATTAGTAAGACAGTCTTTTAGAAGCTGTAAGGGTCATCTTCTCGCCACCCAAGCTCTCCTTTTCCAGGGCTTCAATCTAAGGATGGGTTTTGGATTCTAATATAAATTGAATACTAATGTGCCATTGCTGAACTAATGCACGAACAGGAACCCGATTGCATTTCAGTGTTCCCATTCTCCCAACTTTTGCAGCACACTCCTCTAGTCAAGGAAATAAGAGAAAGTGCATATAATATGAATGCATTAGGGAAAACATTATACAGGAGGCATATATTAGAAGGAAAGGCATACCAATTGTGTGCATGCAAATTCTTATGCAGGGTTCTTTTTTCTCTAAAGTTCATGACCTGATATAGAACTATGATGAAACGGAGTTGCATTTGAAAAAAAAAAGAATCATTGTACATCTGCTTCGCAATCTGCCATTGGAACAAGTTGTGCAAGCTTCCTTGCGTTGTAGTCAAATCTGATTTGCTGTGTGATGTTGAGATGCCATCCTGAACACTACATGCTCCCCGATTGGCTAGGATTCACTATGTGACTGATCTGTATTATGGTTTTTCCTCTGCTTTCCAAGGGAGTAGCATACAGCAAAATAGTATCGAAGATGTAAACTTGTACCATTATCCAGGCCATTATGTCATCTCAGATTGGTTAGGATCATTCGGGTGCCCAGGGATAAAAACGAAAAGAAGTAACTAGAAGAAGAACAGATTGTAAAGCAACAGAATGTGGGGAAACAATGGCCAGAGCTCTGTTGTGGAAAACCACACACCTAAGGGTGAATTCACCAGGGACCTTTTGCATTTTGTTAAACCACCTGTCCTGGACCCAGGTGGACAACCAAGTGTTCCATCATTTCTGTAACCCACACCTGTTCCAACAAACACCTGGCAATTTCGAATTATTGTCATGCAATGCTAAAGGATTCTGGTGGAGGGGTGAATATTCTTATAGTGGGAGGTGGGAGGGGAGGGAATATTCGAGTCATATTAGGACCAGCTAAGGCACACGTTCTGACTCCAAAAGCCCAAGCATCCCACTTTTTAGACGGGCTTATAAATAAGACCTGTTACTAAATTTTCTTATAGGCAAAAACCCGTTTCTTCCTTGCATCCATATGACACTTCATTGCACAAATTGTTAGGCACGCTCCAAGCTTGCATGTGTGGAGCAAGCTAGAGATTGCACAGACAGAATTTATTTATTAATTATTTATTGAACTTTTATACCTTGTATCTAGTGAATAGCTACTCTTGCCGGCAGATCTCTAAAGAATCTGGCTTATGTATTTGACAGAAGCAGAAAAGTATGCCACAGACCCTTTCAAACACACCAGAGGCAAACAGTGGCATTACCAATAATATAGCCCATGTCAGGCAATGCATATAAACAAATACCATATTTTCTGTCTATAAGATGCCACCTTTTGTTAGACCCCCCACACACACTTTTTAGACTCCCAAATAAATAAAATTAATAAATCCTCCTTGAGGTCTCCTCCATCCCCACCACCCCCACTGTTACCTTTAATTTTCCTGTTCTAAACACTCCTCTGTGCTTTGGTGGGTTTGGGCTCAGTCTTTCCTTGAGTTCTCCACCCTTACCCCACACCCACTACTTCCTCCCCCCCCCATTCTAAACACTCCTCACTTTGGTAAGTTTGTTTTTTGCAGGATCAGGCTAAAAAAAGGTGTGTGTGTGTGTGTGGGTTTCTTTCTTTCTTTTTCTTTTCTTAATGGGCTGCTCAAGCTCAACAGAGCCTGATTCTGCAAAAAACAAACTCACCAAAGCTGAGAGGAGTGTTTAGAATGGGGAAATGAAAGGAAACAGCAGGGGTGGTGGGTGTGGAGAACTCAAGGAAAGACGGAGCTGTCCATGCAAAAAACAAACCACAGAGGGGGAAAACAAGTTTGGATTCTCCTCCACCCACCCAACCCAAAAGGCTTAATTCCATGTATATCTGGAAGTTGAGTCACGGCAACTGGACTTCTTTGTTTGAGAGATATGAAATATTTCACTGCTCATCCAAACAGCTTTGTCAGTCTGTGCATACCACACCCCTTAATTTTTGGTGTCATGATTTTAGAAAAAAGTAGTGTGGTATATACGGGAAAATATGGTAGTAATTCTTCTATAAATATTACTCAGCAATATAACCTAGAATTGTGAATCTGTTCCTTTTTTAAAAAAGCCAGTTGTACACTGGCTTCCTCTCTGTTTTATACATTTATACATCAGAGTGGTCTATTATGAGCAATTACAGCAATCGGCCATCATTGCAAGCCAAGAAGAGATTCGAAACAAGGCTGTTGGATGCACAGAATTCTGCTGGGTGTGCGTTTGTCTTCACAGACTACTTCTAATCCTACATGGTCCCCTGCCTTTACCTTTATGAGTTCCTCTGATTGGTCATTGAATGAATAAATATTTCAAAAGCTCGCATAAATGCAAATTTAAAAAGCACGAGGCTCTCTAACCATAAAGTGTGCCTTTCCTATGTCAGCACCGTATCTGTCCTTGGCCACATCTATTCATTCTGCCGGGGGAAAGAGGAATATCCACATTACTCTGAGCTTTTCTAACTCTCCTGGTGCTCGCAGGCCAGCATCCTCCCATATATATTGGCAGGTCCATATTTTTTATTTTCAGTGTTTATAGAGTACGTGTAGAAAATTCTGGAGTTTTGCCCATCAGCATAAGAGTCAAGGTTTCAAGATTGTGTGTGTGTGTGTGTGTGTTTGAGGTAAGGGATGCAAGTGAGCCTATCAGCGGCACCTACATTCAAGTCATGCTTATGAGGTTCTCCTGCTAGCAAATTTCAAGACTCTGCACACTGCAAACAGGATTTGGTTCCAAGTGTATTAAGGACTTGGTGGCTAATGGCAAAATCCAATGAAGGGGGGTCCCCTTAAGTCAGGCATGCCCAAACTTTGGCCCTCCTGATGTTTTGGACCACAATTCCCAGAATTCTAAGCTTAGAATGCCAATGTCAAAGGACTGTGGGAGTTGCAGTCCAAAACATCTGGGGGGCCAAAGTTTGGACATGCCTGCCTTAAGTGATAGAAGACAGTTCTATATGGGCATTCCAAAGGCATGATAGGCAATGAGAGGGGAAATGGGTCCCTATAATAAATAAATAAATAAATAAATAAATAAATAAATAAATAAATAAATAAATAAATAAATAAAACTTCCCCAATTCAAAAGCCTTCGGAGAATAAATATTTCCTTTTACTAGCTCCATTTAGAATTAAGTCAAACCAAGATCCCTCAGGGAAGGAATATATGAAAGCAATAGTCAGAGCAGGGGAGAAGCTGTGAGGCTGAAAAAAATAAGCCAAGTTTCCTGGGGGTGGGGGAGCAAACAGCAGAGAGAGAGAGAGAGAGAGAGAGAGAGAGAGAGAGAGAGAGAGAGAGAGAGAGAGAGAGAGAGAGAGAGAGAGAGAGAGTCAGATATAGCCAAAAAGAGATGTACAAGGAAGGACCAAAAACTGTAAGAGAAAACTACAAAAATGAGGAAGACCAGCCCCTACCCACCCCAAATTAGCAAGAATCCTATTGGGGATTTATAGTGGTATGAGTGTAGCTGTGTAAATTACAATTACACCAAAGCAGAGCACACCAAGTGGAATCCTAACTAGGCAAGGTCTCCAAGGGCCAACTGAACAGCAAGTACCCCAAACAGAGTAAAGCCGCGTTGAATCCAATCTCTTTTCAAGTAACATAGGAAAGAATTAAGGATTATCCTAACTCTGTGCCCAGTGGCTGTTTGGGTCTGGTATAATTCAGCTCCTCCCTCCTCTAGCCACATCTCCATCCCTTTTTTAGATGACCCATTCACAGTTCGCAGCCAGCATATTGCCATTGTGATGGGTGTTGTATTGTTTTGGATGGCCCTGAAATTGGCACGGTGCTTGAAACCTCCCATGGAGGTCTCCCTTAGTCCTCCTGCTTTGATTTGGATTCCTGCACCTAGATGCCCTAATAAGCACATCCGATCTCACCTGATTTCAGAAGCTAAGCAGGGTCGGCCCTGGTTAGTACTTGGATGGGAGACCACCAGGGAATACCAGGTGCTGGAGGCACCTGGAGTAGGAACTGGCAAATCACACCAGTATTCCTGACAAGAAAATTCCATGGACATGGAGTCACGAAGAGTTGGTCACAACACAAACACACACAATCAGCAGGGGGTTGGTCTCCATGGCCTTATAGGCCCCTTCCAACTCTGTGATTCTGTGATTCTAAGTAAAGGCTTGATTTTAATGCAAGTGACTAAACATTTATTTATTTATTTATTGCATTTTTATACCACACTGATTTCCCAGAAGGGACAATGGGCAGTTTACATAAATGCAAATAAGAAACAAACAGAAATGTGAATTAAATAAACAATAAAATAAACAAGTAAAATAAGCAAATAAACACATAATACATGCAAGAATCCGGCAAGAGGCAAAAAGAAAAAAAGGAAAAAAACCCTAAAAATACTAAAAAAGTTTGGGGGGGGTGAGAAACAATAAAGAGGGAAAACACAACACAACAAATTACCGATTGCCGTAGGTCTCCTTAAAAAGCCAGGTCTTTAATGCTTTTTTAAAGGCTAGGAGGGACTAAATTCGGCGGATTTCACATGGAAGTTTGTTCAACGCAGCGGGGCCAGCCACCAAGAAGGCCCAATTATGGGTAAAATCCCTACGGCCCTGCCATGGGGTGGCCACATGGAGTGAAGATGCCAGGGATGCTTTGGTGGGCCGGGTCAACGCTGACCTTATGGGACTTGATTCCTTCGGAGCCCATGAGCTATGTCTCCCTCCATCTCCACGTCTTCATCTTTCACAGCCAGGAGCTTCATCTAAGCCACATGCAACACAGGAACAAATATATACTTCCTGTACTAATATGTGGACACAGAAAATGAATTTTATGAGACAGTATTCGGAGCACAGGCAACACAAAAAAAGCGTACTGATTAGGGAAAGGTGGGTGTAAAAATATGCAGATTAGGGAGAAAATGCAAACAGAATTAATATTTCAGGAAAGCTTGTATGGAACAATCAGGAACAGAACACATTCCTTTCAAGACTTTAACTTGCAAAACCATCTGTCCCATTCTGGAAGTGACATTAAAGAAAAATCCACATATTTGCAACAACAACAAAAAAAGACTAAAAGCAAAGAACTCCCCAACAAACAACTCCCCAACAAACTCTCTCTCTCTCTCTCTCTCTCTCTCTCTCTCTCTCTCTCTCTCTGTGTGTGTGTGTGTGTGTGTGTAATTTACAAAGTGATGCAAAAATGAATGGAATGGACCCGTGCCTGATTGATTCCTCCTTGTTTATACTTCTGTTCAGTTTGTTTCTTGCTCAGCCTATATGAAAAGAGGAGCCAGGTACACAAAGGTGCACTTTTCATCTTTCTTTGAGGAAGGCATGTTCCCTTCATCAGGTTTTGTTTTTTGTTTTTTTTGGTCCTACTCTCCTTCCATCCAATTTCTGCAATTTTGTGGAAGAAAAACTTCCTAACTGTTAGAGCAGTATGACAACGGAACCAACTGCCTCAGGAGATGGTGAGTGCTCCAACACTGGAGGGCATTCGAGAGGAAATTAGGCAGCCATCTGTCAGATTACATTTTGACTTCAGTGGCCTTATGGGTCCCTTCCAACTCCATTAGTCTATGATTGTGTGGAAAAGTAGGTTTTGTCATCATTTATTTATTTATTTATTTATTTATTTATTTATTTATTTATTTATTTATTTATTTTTCACACTTATATACCGCTCCTACTTCCCAAACGGGAACACAGGGCAGTTCACATAAAAAGCAAAGGAGCAAGGACAGTGGCAATGGCAGGGAAACAAAAAAAAAAAAACTCTAGTCATTTTTGAAGGCGTCCCTAAAAAGGAGGGTCTTAAGGCCTTTCCTAAAGGACGCCAGTGATGGAGCCTGCCTCAGCTCGCTAGGTAGGTTGTTCCAGATGGACGGCACCACCACCGAGAAGGCCCGTCCACGGGTGCTCATTTTGCGGGCCTCCCTCGGAGGGACCGTCTGAAGTGAGAGGGCCAATGATGAACGGGTGGGTCGGGCCCAATCTGATTGTCGGTGAAGCCGCTCTGCCAGATAGACAGGGGCCAAGCCATGGAGGGTTTTGTAAGCCAAAACCAGCACCTTGAACCTTATTCGGGAGGCAACGGGCAACCAGTGGAGGCGAGCCAGGATGGGAGTGATGCGGTTGAAACGACGCGCACCAATCACCAGCCTGGCCGCCGCATTCTGGACCCGCTGCAGTCTCTGAACAAGGTTCAAGGGAAGCCCCATGTAGAGAGCGTTGCAATAATCCAGCCTTGCCATGACCAGTGCCTGTACCACAGTCCTCAGGGAGCTTTCGTCAAGGTAAGGGCAAATCTGGGCAATTAACCTTAGATGATAAAAGGCCGACCTGGTCACGGCTGACACCTGGAGCTCCAGGGTCAGACCCGGATCCAGGACAATGCCCAGATTCCTCACTCTTTGCGCCAGCTGGAGGGCAGACCCATCCAGACTGGGAAGAGGGCCACAGTACCCATCGGGGCCGCCCCCAAAGAACATAACCTCGGTCTTTCCAGGGTTGAGCCGGAGTCTGTGGGTCCTGGTCCAGTCCAAAACTGCAGTCAGGCAACGATCAAGGGTCTGGACGGCCTCCACTGCACAGGTGGAAAAGGAGAGATAGAGCTGCGTGTCATCAGCGTACTGATGACAGCAGACTCCAAAACTCCGGATAATCTCAGCCAGCGGCTTCATATAGATGTTAAAGAACATTGGGGAGAGGGACGACCCCTGGGGCACCCCACAAGAGAGCGTCCAGGGAGCCGACAACTCACCCCCCAAGCTCACTCGCTGGGTACGACAGGTCGAGGAGGACCAGCAGGGTAGAGCAACCCCTGTCAGCCCTCCTCAACAGATAATCGTGCAGAGCGACCAGAGCCATCTCTGTCCCATGACGCGGCCTAAATCCAGGTTGGACGGGATCCAGGACATGGTTCTCCTCCAGGAACATCTGGAGACGCAGGGCAGCGACTCGCTCGACAACCTTGCCCAAAAAGGGAACATTGGCTATGGGGCGATAATTAGACATGTCGTCCACAGCCAGGACAGGTCTTTTAATAATGGGCTTCACCACCGTCTCCTTCAGCAGACTGCGAAAAATCCCGTCCCTGAAGGAGGCCGAGGCAATTAGCGAAGCCCATTTTGGCATGCTCCCCCCTGCGATCTTGATCAGCCAGGACGGGCAAGGGTCGAATGGAGAAGCCGCAGACCTGCAATGTCCCAGAGCCCTGGAGGCATCCTCAGGTGTAACAGGCCCGAACTCAACGAACCGGGGCGACCGAGGCGGCCCAGTACCGGCCACGCCGGGGACTAGGTCAGAGCAACCGGCGTCCAGCTCTAAACGGATGGCCTCTATCTTGGATTTAAAGTGGGCTGCGAACGACTCACTAGTGAAATCACTAGGAGGAGGCCCAGGCGGACCAGGATTGGTGAGGTCTCGAACCACCCGGAACAACTCCGCGTGGCTATTCGAGGCCTCACCAATTCTCAGGGCGACAAAAGATCTCCTAGCCGCCCTTATCGCTCGAAAGTAGCAACTGGTCAATGCCTTAACCGCAGCCCAATTCGACGCCGTCCGAGCATTCCGCCATCTGCTCTCTAGCCTTCTCCGTTCCTGCTTCATTGCCCGCAACTCCTCGGTAAACCAAGGAGAAGGGCGGGCTCGGCACCGGATCAGGCGCTTGGGGGCGATCTGGTCTGCTGCCCCGGCCACCTCCTCAAACCACCTATTGACCAGGGAGTCGACCGGATCGTCATCCATTCCATCTGGTAAGACCCCCAGGGCCTCCGAAAACTGCACTGGGTCCAGGAGCCCCCGGGGGCGGGCCCAGATGGAAGGGCCCTGCCCCCCGCGGGGAGGGGTGGCAGTTGACAGGGGAAAACTCAGCAGATAATGATCTGACCATGACACGGGACGGGCCAGCAAACTCCCGACCCCCAGATTGAAGCCCGTCGATGTGGAGGCAAAAACCAGGTCCAGGGAATGTCCACCCTTATGAGTGGGACCGATGACAAGTTGGGCCAGGTTCATGGAGGCCATGGACCATGAATTCCACAGCTGCTCCTGACAGTTCAGCCTCGGCATGCACATTGAAATCCCCCAACACCAAAAGGCGGGGAGATCTCACCAGTGCTGCCAAGATGAACTTGGAGAGCTCTGGGAGGGAGAGTGCAGGGTCGCGGGGAGCTCGGTACACAAGCACAATCCCAAACCTGTCCCTATGTCCCACCATGAGGTGAAGACATTCTAAACCTGGACTCACCAGCAACGCGGATCTGCTGACATTCAAAAAGTCCCTGTACACAATGGCCACCCCACCCCCCCCGCCACCCCAGCCTGCCCAGATGCTGCATGCAGTAGCCCTGGGGCTGAAGCAACGAGAGAGAAGCCCCTCCCCCATCACCCACCCAGGTCTCCGTGAGAAATGCCAGGTCGGCTCGCTCATCCACGATGAAGTCGTGGATGACTGGGGTCTTATTATGCACCGACCTGGCATTAATCAGCAAGCAGGACAGGCTGGGGGTACAGGTGGAATGGATCCCTGCCATGTGGCAGTGAGCCAGCGGGTCAGAAGATGCCTGTCCCGAGATCTTCTTATCCGACCGGCCCGCCGGCCCCGAGCGTACTTCCCGTGGCCCGACACCACCCTAATAGGGCAACCGGCAGGCTCCATATGGTGGTATAAGACTGGAGCCTCACCAACCTAACAAGAAAAAAAAACCCTCACAGTGTATAACAATGCAAAATTAGAGGAAATACAACACTACAAGCGGGGAATACAAATCAATACAATACAATAAAAAAGCGTTAAACGGTACTCGCTTCCCCACCATCAATAAACAAACAAATAACAATGAAAACAACAATAATAACAACAACAACAATAACAACAACAACAATAAAGTAATAATAAAACAACACAAGCACTTTGCCGGCCGGCGGACAGGCATGCGGAGAAGAGGGGTAGCACTCAGGTAGTAAACATGGAAAACATTATAGCAAGGTGAAAAGGCTGAGTCCACAACCCAACCAGCCCTCCTAGATTTAATCCCCATAATAGGTGAAGGGGGGGAAGTTACATGAGTGTAACTTGGCTCCTTCTGCCCTGTGGCACTCTGGAGCTCAGTGTATCGAGGGCCAAGAGAGAAGGGAAATTCCTTAACATCATCCTGAATGTTGAAAGAACTGGGTCAACATTTGTTTTCACAAGTGTCTGATGATGCTTCAGTTCCAAATGCTGCTGGCAGAAATAATGAAATGAAATGGCTTGAGCCGCCGACCACTGCTGTAATGCCTGCCCCCTCCTGTTCAGTATCTGTGACAAGCACTGGGTCCCTTCAACCCAGTGCAATAATATGGGAATCCCCCCCCCTTTTTTAAACTACTGTGCCCAGAATCCCCCAAGCCAGAACAGTAAAAAATGAATGTGTGCAATTACCCCACCCCACCCGCCCCATGTAATTGATGGGAGAAAACAGAAACATCATTCAAAAAGGAATGTTTTCAGTCTTCACTGTAAGTGAAGGAGGGAGTTGCAGACAAATCCATCTCATTTGGTACAAGAACACCTGGAAGCAAAACTTTGGAGGGTCTCTCCGGCATTTGGCACAACGTCGACACTGGCAATTCGCCACGATGTGATGTAACAGCTGGCCTCCAAAATGTCTCTGGGGACTGGAAATCAGACAGAAATGGAACAAATGCCCAGAACCTCTGAGCAGAAACCATATGGAGGAGGGAAAAACCCCAACAAAAACAACACCTCCAGCTTCCAAAACAGCCAAAGGGCCATGTATTCCCCAGCACCAAAAGTTTTCCTGACACAGATGTCACTTGTCAAAAACAGTTATCGAGTCCCAGATAAGTCTGTGTCAGGGAAAGAGAAAGAGTAGGAAAGAATGGGAAATTCCCTCCTCCCCTTTTAAATCCACACTTCCAAGATTCCCCCAGCCAGCCCCACACCCATTCAAAGATTCAAAAAAAAATCTACTTTTTCCTTCATGATGGATGGGGGAGTCTGGGTGTGACATTCAAGCAAATGGGGCTTTGTCTCTGACTTATGCAGGCACCAGATACCAGACTGCTTCCATATTACAGGCTAGAGATGGGCACGACCAGGAAAAATGACGTTTTGAGTTTTCGATTGTCGGGACGGGTCCATTTCGGCTCGTTTCTGTTTGTCGAGGAAATTTCAAAAATTTGTCGTTTCCGTTTGTCGTTTGTTGTTTGGGTTGGGGTTGGGGTAAGTGGACTCTGGGAGGCACCTCTCTGGGTGCTTCTCTGACGTCTGACCCACTAAGAAGGGAAGCAAGGGAAGCGTTTCGCGGAGCCGCCGCGTACCATACATTTACATTACATTATGTTAGGGTGGGGTGGCAGAGGATCCTCTCTGGGTGCCTCTGACTCAGTAAGAAGGGGAGCATAGTAGTGTACTGCCGTACAGGTTAGGGAATGGGATAGGGGATAGTGGGCTCTGCGAGGCACCTCTCTGGGGGCCTCACTTTGACTCACTAAGAAGGGAAGCATACTAGTGTACTGACATACAGGTTAGGGAATGGGATAGGGGATAGTGGGCTGTGGGAGGCACCTCTCTGGGTGCCTGGGACCCACTAAGAAGGAAAGTGTACTTGCGTACAGATCTGAGTTAGGGTTAGGGTTAGGGTAAGGGCTAGGCTTAGGGTTACGGTGAAGGTTTGGGTGGGTTAGTGGGCTGCACCTCTGGGTGCCTCTGACCCACTATTACTGGCGTATGGGTTAGGGTTAGGGTTAGGGTTAGGGTTAGGGTTAGGGTTTGTGGGCTTTTAATGCCCTCTCTGGCACATCCAGAAGTCTCAGTCAAAACCTGGCCATGCGATTGGTGGAATGGATCCAAAAATTTGCATGGTCCCATCCCATGGCCAGCCCATCATTGCGCATGCGCAGGTGTAAAAAAATAAAAATAAAAATAAAATAAAATAAAATCAATGGAGATGTTTTATTGCAAGAAAAACCCACTGCTGCTACTGTAAAAAATCAGGCATTTAAAATACCTAATTTTCAAATGTTTCTGTGGTGCTTTGGTGGGTATTTGGACCACGATTTAAAAATAAATATTGCGGTCGCCATTTTGGATTCCCCCCCACCGCATGGCAAATTTAGACGATGAGGATGCCCCCCCCCCAGCCTGGTACCAGCAGCCCAGGACAGGAGGGGGGGAAGGCCGGGGACCCCCCCAGAAACCACCCCTCGGTAGGTGCCCTCACTGGGCAGGCATATTTTCGCCTGCTTTTATGGCCGGGAATCGGGTTTTTTTTTACTTTTTTTCTGTGCTGCTTGGCATCGCGCGATCGCTGCGATGCCATGAACGACAACGAAAAATCAGACCCAATTTTTCTTTTTCGGTTCGAGTTCAAGTTGGAGCAGAGTAATTCTCGTTACCATTACCCGTTACATAACGATAACGAGAACCGAAAACGGAAATGAGAATTTTGCCTAGTCGTGCCCATGTCTATTACAGGCAAAGCAAATTGTGCTGCTTATATAATACTTAAAGTACTCTCTGAACTGCTTACAAGTTTACACGCTGTTTACATGCAGCCCCCCACCCCTGCAAGCTGGGTCATGTCCTTCTCTCACTGCCTCCTGAACCTCATCACAAGGCAAGGCCCAGTTGAATCAATTGAACCTACAGAAGAGTTGACTTACCAAATCAAATTGTAAGCTAGGAAACAGGAAGTCAGCATGTGTGACTGAGGCGAATAAGCCAATCTTCTTTATTTTTATTTATTTATTTATTTTGATCTTGGCAGAGAATAGGAACATTTGCAAGAGACATTTTTATTTGGAGCCCCTCTCTCTTTTGAGCTGTTCAGCAGAGTTAAGGGTACGATCAAGGAAAAAATTGAGTGAATGCTTGCAGCCTCTATAAGTGTATGTGAGCATTTTGTAGTCTCCATATGAACATGCACATGAATGTGTGAATATGAATTTCCACCTTTACCCCCAATCTATTTGTCACCTGGGTTTTCTCACCTCCTATGCCAGTAGTTCTCAACCTGTGGGTCCCCAGATGTTCCTAGACTACACCTCCCAGAAGCCTCCAGGTTTCTGGGAGTTGCTGTCCAGGAACATCTGGAAACCCACAGGTTGAGAACCACTGTCCTATACCATCCACCACAACAATCACTGGCCACCTCTATATTACAATATTTTTCTGTCTATAAGGTGCTCCCATGTGTAAGATGACCCCCACTTTCCAACCTCAAATTACAGTTTCGCAACCATCTCTCTTTGGCTTACTTCCATTTATAAGACGGACCTTCATATTTTGTCTAACAATTTTAGACAAAAATATAGTCTTATGCATGGAAAAATACTGTATGTTTAAAAGAACTGTAAACCCCTTCTAAGTGATACAAAGAAAACTCTGGAAATTCTTACCATAAACTAGAATGGACCGGAATGCATGTAATTATTGTTACTCCCTGGTGATTTTCTGAAGCCATGTAGGGATTTGCACCAAAGGGTAATCACAAAAGGGAGACAAGGGGGGGGAGGAAGAACGCCTTGTAGTGAATGGGAGCAAAGTAGTGCAGAGAGAGAGAAGGTAACCATGGCAACAGTATAAAAATGGCTCAGACTTACCTGCACTATCACAATTACTCCAGGATGTACCCATACCTTGTGAAAACTCAGAGATGGTGAAATTATATCACAGGACTTATGTCTACAAATCTCGAGATAATTATATTTGAAGAGCCACCATCAGACATTAGGGACCTTGCCTTTTGAGATGTGGCAAGGGGCAAAAATGACATTTACAAATCTATGAGGACATCATTTTTTGTGGACATGGGATGCAGCAGTGGAAATGGGTTCTGACTCATAAAAGTGTGTGTAGTAATAAATGTAGTATCCTTCAAGGTGTCACATGAGTCTTTCTTATACTGGTAGACCTCTATATTCACTCTTGTGTAATTCATATTCAGTAATTTTACATGCATTGGCCCAGTTTAGACTTAACAAGCAAGACCCAACAAACCAAAAGCACTTTGGGAATAATTTTTTTCTCTCCTGAATCCTCTGCTCCCCTGATGCATCTGCTCTTGCTCTTCTACATTGTTCAATCACTGCTTCATATCATTTTAAAAGAGTGATCTCAGGCAGCTAGAAGCGTGGAAATTACAGTGGAGCTTCTTCAAACTCTCCCCTTGAAGCATCCTCAATTTGGAGATGTTTGGGGTACAGGGGGCCAAGTTATTCAACTCCAACCGGGTTCCCCCAAAAAAAAGTTTTAATTTAAAAGTATTTGAAAATACTGATACCAGGCATTTAGCAGCATGGAAATTGCATTGGAACTTCCTCAAGCTCTCCCTTTGAAGCACTCCCAATTTGGAGAGGTTTGGAGTACAGGGGACCAGGTTATTCAACTCCAAAAGGATGCCCCCAGGAAAAAAATCTTTTGTAATCTAAAAGCATTTGAAAATACTGCTCCCAGGCATCTAGCAGCATAGAAATTGCAGTGGAGCTTCCTTAAAGCACCCCCAATTTGGAGAGGTTGGGAGTACAGGGTGGCAAATTATTCAACTCCAAATGGGGTGCCCATAGGGAAAAAAATTGTAATTTAAAGTATTTGAAAATATTGATCCCAACATGGAAATTACAATGGTGCCTCTTCAAGCTCCTCCCTTTAAGCCCACCAAGGCACCTTGGACTGTATTAGAATTGGACTCTACCAGGCAGGCAGGCAGGCAGGCAGGCAGGCAGGCAGGCAGACAGGCAAGAATTAAACATCGGGCTTGGGCCATATGGCACTTAGGCATGAAGAGAGAGTATGAGTGGAGCTCCCTTGAATGTCCAAGGTATAAAAGGCCCTTACTTCACGAGGCGCGGCGCTCCGCAGCGATATTGCCTTCGATTTGAATTCGGAGGCGGTCACGTGGTGGTCACGTGTTCTCGCTTTGCTCCCGCCCCTGTTTCTCAGTACTCACGAGCTGCAGTTTTAGGACTGAAGCACAACCTCACGTGCTGTATGCCACGTTTCAACGCGTTATTTCCCATCCGTCCTTTAAAAAAATTCCTAACGGCGTATTGATGCACTGATGCTGGACTGTCAGTTGCAATGGCTCTACTGATTTCAACTGTTTCCTGGCATCATTGGCAGCCCCCCCGCCGCCCCCGGCTACTCGGGGAGCCCCGCATGGCACACGCCGCCCGCCCTCCGCTGCTTGCACGCTGCCTGCCCGGGTGCCCTGCTCTGGCCGGGCGAGGCGGCAGCGGCTCCTCCTGCTCCCCCGCCGCCGCCGCGCTGCCGCTGCCGCTACTCGAGCGAGGAAGTAACAGCGCAATATGGCATCGATATCCCTGTTTGAATATTTTTTTAAAAAAACTTGAAATAAAAGCCAAAAACCGAGACCACACGTCACGTTGGGAGCGAAGCAAGATGCGAAGAGAAAAGATTCCTGGCAGCAGCCAGGGGCACCACTCGCCCCGGTTGGAGCACGGTTAAGGGGGAGTGGTCTGGGCGGCACCGAAGCTAAAATGGGGGCGTGCGGACTAAAACGATCGGTCTTTCCAAGGAACCAAAGACACCTCTACTGTATGTCCAGGGCAGCTCATACAAATATTATGGGCCATTTCAGACCCTCAGGTATGAAGGGAGAGTGTGGATCAACCTGGCATCATCAAGAAGACCAAGTCAGGTATTAGAAATAACTGGGTCTTTTAGAACCATAACATGCAGGCAGGCAAGCTAGCAGGCCTGGGAGGAAGGCAGGAGTTTGCTGGAATACCCTAGCTAGGAATAATGGAACAGGAGGAGTCTGGTTCTATTTTGTTGGTTTTTTTGAAAAGGGTCCATGATTAAGAAGGACATCTGGGCGCATTCATTGTGCCATTTGAGATTTGGGGAACTGGTACTGGCTGGTGGTGGGAACAACAATGTGGGTGGGTGGGAAGGAATGTAGTTTCAAGGAGGTGGGAGGGGGGACGTTATATAAAATATAAAAAAGAAATCCTGCCCAAAATCCCTCCCCTAATGAAACTTCCCAAAAAGAACAGAAAGGCAGTGCCTCTCTGAGCACAGAGACACACACACACAGTACACACACACACACACACACACACACACACACACACACACACACACACACACACACACACACACACACACACACAGAGAGAGAGAGAGAGAGAGAGAGAGAGAGAGTAAGCGAGAGAGGAATGATCTCTCTTCTACAGACACACAAACCACTCTCTCTTTGTCCACTCACACAACACACAAAGCAGCTTTGAGCACACAGGGCCAGCAGAAGTGAAGCTAGCCCAACTGTAAGACTGCCAGAGCCGACAGTAACTCCCCTCATTCCCACAGATGACAAATAAAATGAAACAAGCCAGCCTCTTATATACCCTAGCCCCAGCAGGCAGTTAGAAACCACACCAAAACACACACACACACACACACACACACACACACACACACAGAGAGAGAGAGAGAGAGAGAGAGAGAGAGCGCTCTTTAAAATGGATTCCTATGGGTATCCCCTTTGGAGTTGAATAACTTGGCCCCCTGTATCCCCACACCTCTCCAAATTAGAGGCACTTAAAGGAAAGAGCTAGAGGAAGCTCCACTGTAATTTCCACACTTCTAGCTGCCTGGGATCACTATTTTCAAGCACATAACATTGCAATTAGAAATGCTTTTTCTGGGGCAGCCCTTTGAAGTTGAATAACTCGGGCCCCTGAACCCCAAATCTCTTCAGATTTGGAGAGCTTAAAGGGGAGATTTCAAGGAAGGCTCACACCAAATGTGGTGCCTCAAGGATCCAGGGAGCTCATTTTACAGCAAATCAAATTGGTTCATTTAAAACAAAAAAGCCATTTCATTTCGTTACTAACAAAACACTGCTTCCCCATTTCGTTTTGTTTCATTAGCTACCAAAATGACAAAACAACATTTCATTTTTCATTTGGTGCCCATCCCTATTCACAATTAGCCATTAAACCTCAGTTTCCTGTTTCAGATGGTGGAAGTAACCATGGTTTAACAAACCAAGTTAAAAGATGTACCGTAACTGGGCACCCAGTGGGAGATGTGGCAAAGGGCAAAGTTTAATTTGGGTACATGGCTCGTTCACTCTCTGATAAATATGGTGACCCAGTTTTCTTGTATGGTCCTTACAACAATATTCTACAGCTACAAGAGGAGTAGGCATGGCATTGCAAAGGTGAATTCTGCTGGCCAACTGATCTACAAGAATGGATATGGGGCAGTCACTGGTACTGGCTTGCTATTTCCCAAGGTTATTTCTAAAGTTATTACATGGCAAAAAAATTGAATCGGGAATGTGGTCCATCTCTGTCTCAGTTCAAGTGTTTATAAATCCCATTTCCTAGGCCTTTTCTTTCCCCATTATAACTCCTTTAAGAAAGTCTACAGTGTAATGTTTTCACCTGATCTGTAACCAGATTATATCTTGTATGCCTGAGACATTTACAACAGTCCTCTGGAAATGCCACAAAACCCAGCCTTTTCCTAAATTATTCATTGGAAAGTATTTTCCTCCATAAAAATTCTCAGGTGTAGATCATAACTTTAATTATGTACATAACCTATAATTTCAAGATTGTGTGGTTAGATTTCCCCACGCCCTTAATTTAAGAGACAAAAAAAGACATCATAAATGATCTAACCTTGACAGAATATGTATTTATTTTCTTCTTAAAATGGTTTGCTCCCTATCTCCCCACCACCACTCTCTCCCTCTCCCTTTTACAGGTAATTAAACACCACAGAATGCAGAACTAGATCCAGCCATTAAATAATTCACTGTATATTGAAATGACAAGCTGCACTCCTCACTTGTTGCAGGTAATTATAATAGCATAAAATTTTAATTCAGATTATGCCTAATTGGTATGTTTGATGCCAATTATTGTGCCAAAGCAGGTTTATCTGCCAGTTTCTTGTTTTGTTTTTTTCACTCTTGCATTTGATACAAATGTTACCATAAGACTGATGGTAATTATGCAACAATCCAAGATGTTGCTGAATATATTGAGAAATCATTATCTTAAGGAAAAATGGTTATGCAGTGGTGGCGAACCTTGGGCACTCCAGATGTTTTGGACCAGAACTCCCACAGTTCTTTTTATTGGCAGTCTAGGCTTGGGGTTCTGGGAGTTGTGGTCCAGAACATCTAGAGTGCTCAAGGTTTACCACCACTATGCAAGATGCAGCACTCAACAGGGGCAGGCTGGGGAAAGGGAGTGTTTGGGTATTTTTTAAAAACAAGTAACCAGGTCAATATGAGAACATCAGGGATAGCTGAAACCTTCTGACCAACACTTACTCATCCCTTTTCTATTGGCCAGCCTCTGTAACTGTTGCCACAGGCTTCATCAAGGGCCAGCCCTATCAATGGATAGAATTCAGAGGCTGCTTTAGGCACCAGCACAGCTTACCTTGAAAGCGAATTGCCACTGTAATTCCAAGGCTTTAAAAAGTTGTCAATTGTGTTGTGTTTTCAACCATAACTCTTTACCCCTCCATTTTTAAAAGGCATTCTTGGTGTTACTTAATACTTTGAGTCCATGCAGACTGGTGCAGGCTCCCCACTACTAGAGATGGGCACGAAATGAACTTTTGGTTCATTTCATTATTCGTTATTCATTTCATTATGAATCAAAACAAATAACGAACCACCCCCTCTAAGAAAAATGAAACAAAACAAAATGGAAATTTCCATTTCGTTTTGGTTTGTTTTTCGTTCTGACAGTGTCTCCTACCTAGAGTGGTCCTGGACTGGTCCGGTCCTTCTGTCTGTAGTGCCGGTGGCAGGAGGGGAAAAAAGCCGTTCGGCCCACACTACAGCTGCTAGGCGGGCCATGTGATTGGCAGTAAAAATAAAATAAAATAAAATAAAATAATAAAAAGGAGTGCCGACCCAGCCCCAGGGGTGGCCAGGTTGGCGCTCTAATATGAAGGAGAAAAAACCAAACAAACAAGCACTGACCTAGTCCCAGGGCCCACGCGGTCGGCGCTTTAAAAACACACACACACAATTTTTTTAAAATTTCAGGCAAAAATCAAAGAAAAACAAAACAAAACAAAACAAAAGACACAAACATGTGGCGCCTTAAAGACTAACTTTCATATTTTAATGTGACGTTTCGTGCACATGTGCACTTCTTCAAAACATAGCAGCAGAATGAGGTGTGGGATATGAGATGAGATATAAGTTTCATACCAGATATTCATTGAGCCTATATATGATTGGCTGCAGCATATAGAATTGGGGAGGGGCGGGTAAATAGGGGAGGGGAAGGAAAAATATAAAAAATGAAACCAGCGCCGACCGGGCCCCAGGGGCTGTGCGGTTGGTGAATTAAAAAACAATAAAAAATAAAAAATTAGGCACTGGCCCCAAAGCAAAAAAAAACCCCCATAAAATAAAATAAAATAAAATAAAATTTATTTATTTATTTATTTAAACAAAACAAACTTCCCAACAGAACTCAGGGCGGTTCACACAAAAGAAAACACAGAAGGCAAAGACAGCAACAGCGGCAGGGGCAGACTTACAGCATGTGGGCAGGGAAAAAAAAAAAAAAACCTCTAGTCATTTTTAAAGGCGTCCTTGAAAAGGAGAGTCTTCAAGCCCTTTCTAAAAGACGCCAGCGTTGGGGCCTGCCTCAGCTCGCTGGGTAGCTTGTTCCACATAGGCGGCACCGCCACCAGAAGGCCCGCGCACGAGTGCTTGTTTTGCGGGCCACCCTCGGAGGGACCGTCTTTTAGAGGGCCAGAGATGAACGGGTGGGTCGGGGATCTAATTGTCGGTGAAGCCGCTCTGCCAAATAAACAGGGGCCAAGCCATGGAGGGTTTTGTAAGCCAAAACCAACACCTTGAACCTTATTCAAAACCAGTGGAGGCGAGCCAGGATGGGAGTGATGCGGTGCACCAACCACCAGGTTCTGGACCCGCTGCAGTCTCCGAACAAGGTTCAAGGGGAGCCCCATGTAGAGGGCGTTGCAATAATCCAGCCTCGACATGACCAATGCCTGTACCACTGTCCTCACAAATACGGGCGAATCTGAGCAATTAACCTTAGATGAGACCTGGTCACGGCTGACACCTGGAGCTCCAGGGTCAGACCAGGATCCAGGACGACGCCCAGATTCCCTCACTCTTTGCGCCAGCTGGAGGGCGGACCCTTCCAGACTGGGAAGAACAGTACCCAGGGCGCCCCCAAAGAACATGACCTCGGTCTTTCCAGGGTTGAGCCGGAGTCTGTGGGTCCTGGTCCAGTCCAAAACTGCAGCCATACGGCCTCCACTGCACAGGTGGAAAAGGAGAGATAGAGCTGCGTGTCATCAGCGCACTGATGACAGCATCCAAAACTCCGGATGATCTGCCAGCGGCTTCATATAGATGTTAAAGAGCATTGGGGAGAGCGACGACCCCTGAGGCACCCCACAAGAGAGTGTCCAGGGAGCCGACAACTCACCCCCAAGCTCACTCGCTGGGTACGGCCCTCAAGGAAGGAACGGAGCCAACCAAAGGGAACCCCCAATCCCCACCTCCGAGAGCCGCCCCAGCAGGATACCGTGGTCGACGGTATCAAAGGCAGCTGACAGGTCGAGGAGGACCAGCAGGGTAGAGCAAAAAGATCATCAAACCAGGGCGTCTCTGTCCCATGACGCGGCCTGAACCCAGATTGGAAGGGATCCAGGACATGGCTCCAGGAACGACTGAGACGCAGGGCGGTGAATTAAACCACCTTGCCCAAAAAGGGAACATTGGCTATGGGACGATAGTTGGACATGTCGTCCGCAGCCAAGCCAGATCTTTTAATAATGGGCTTCACCACCGTCTCCTTCAGCAGACTGGGAAAAATCCCGTCCCTGAAGGAGGCCGAGGCAAAAGCCCATTTTGGCATGCTCCCCCTGCGATCTTAATTAGCCAACGGGCAAGGGTCGAACGGAGAAGCCGCAGGCCTGCAGTGTCCCATAAAATAAAACAAAAAATAAAATAAAATAAAATAAAAATAAAATAAAATAAAATCGAACCACCCGGAACAAAATCACCAATTCTCAGGGCAACAAAGGATCTCCTAGCTGCCCTTATCGCTCGAGAGTAGCGACTGGTCATAAAATAAAATAAAATAAAATAAAATAAAATAAAAAGGAGTGTCGAGCCGCCCCAGGGTGGCACAATGGCTGTATCGCTTTGCTGAAGGAAGTTTGGATCTGGCCTGATTCAGCTCCTCCCTCAGCCTACTCCTTTTCCATTCCTGTTTTGGCTCCTCAACTGGCTGATTTTAGCTGGAAAAGTCTTCTGCCAGGATATCTCTGAGATAGTCAGCAAAAGGGTGTTCTCTCAGTTCAAGATCATGTCTGCCACCCAAAAAAAAAAGGCTTCTGCCTATTCTAGGCCCTATAAATCTGCTATGTCTTTCAGTCAGAGTTGCCCTGTTTTGCTCCCCATGAGTCATGCAATTAGCAAGTGCCTAAATGGCTTTTTAGAAATAAATTAGATACACAAACTCACAATCTGGATTGAGACTCTGGTGTGGGCGGTGGTGGGTTTTAAGCTCTTTGCTTCTCTGCCAGGGACACAATCTGATTCTTTGCCTCCTATTTATTTTGGAGAAAAAGCTGTCCCATTTGGTGTAGTGGGAGCTTCTTTCTACCATGTAAATAACATTCATGGGTATGTTGACCCATATTAGAATGACAGCATAGTATAGACGGGTAGCAGACCATGTTAAGCTCCTGCCTGAATTCAGAGAAGCCTATGTCTACCATTTCCTTCCTTCCTTCCTTCCTTCCTTCCTTCCTTCCTTCCTTCCTTCCTTCCTTCCTTCCTTCCTTCCTTCCTTCCTTCCTTCCTTCCTTCCTTCCTTCCTTTTAAAACACTAGCACAATCGTGAATGCCACAAACTGTGTATTGTCTAGTTTGATCCTGATTAAATAAGCAAGTAACTGAATGAAGGCTGTGTACCGGATTTCAACAAATCCCAAATTAGTGACTAAAACAGTCTGATTCCAACCAATTTGAATCAGGTCCATAACAACAAAGGATACACAGATTTGATTCCACAGTGAAGTAAAGTAAATTTACACAATTCAAAGCAAGTGAGCACAACTCTCTTCAACCTGTTGTTGCTGTTGCTGTTGCTGTTGCTGTTGTTGTTGTTGTTGTTCTTCTTCTTCTTCTTCTTCTTCTTCTTCTTCTTCTTCTTCTTCTTCTTCTTCTTCTTCTTCTTCTACTGGTGCTCTGAAATTTGGAACTTTTATTCTCCTTTTTACAGACTAAAATAGCAGTTCCCAAACTTGCAACCCCTTTTTATAACAGTCGAGTAACCTGTGATCTCCCTAACCTACTGTGCCATGTTTGCATAAAAGGGCATTTTTAATGGGGTAGAATCACCCCCTCCTCGGAAGGTAGAGATTTATTTCTCTCCCAAAGGGTCTCTTCCTCATATATATCCTATCTTTAATATCCTACTCGAAAAGGTTAAGGGAGAAATTATTTAACAAGGGCTGCAACAGTACAAGGCAAACCATCTCTCTCTCTCTCTCTCTCTCTCTCTCTCTCTCTCTCTCTCTCTCACACACACACACACACACACACACACACACACACACACACACACAAAGAGAGAAAATGAGAGAGAGAGAGAGAGAGAGAGAGAGAGAGAGAGAACACTTCATCATCACCCACTTGATAATCACAACCCCAAGGGTTGGCAGCACTGGTCTATTGTGTCCCCAAATTTCAAGTACATTGGTGCAAACAACAACAAAATTATAGCTGCTACTGTTTTCCAACATAAGTCAAAATAACTTGGGTTGTTGGAGGCACCATAGGCTTTGACACCAATAAAAATTGGGTCTGGCCAACCGCTTCTAAAACAGTGGGGCTAAAATTCTCAGACTGTTTTCATGAAGAATCTTTAATCTAGAGATGGGCATGAAACAATTTTTTTCATTTCATTTTTCATTTCATTTCAGTTTTTTTAAAGAAAAATGAAAGGACATGAACTGGAAATTTTCAGTTCATTTCCTTTCATTTTTCATTCCCCCCCATCAGGTATGTCTTTAAAAGGAGACTCCCTACCTGAGGCCTCTCAGCGCCTGCCGTTGTCACTGCCACCAATGAGCCCCCATGGGGAGGGCTTCTGGGGCCACAGGAAGGCTTCCTGATGACCGGTGGCACCGCCGTTGCTCCTGAGCCCCTGTGGGGGGCTTCTGAGTTAAAAAATGCCCCCAATGGGGGGAAGGCACGGGTTTTAAAACTTATTTTAGCCACTGAAGCAAGCGGTGGCCAGGGCCATCGCTGCTTTCTTTGGTGGCTTAAAAAAAAAGTTTAAAACCCCAGCGCTTCCCCCGCAATTGGGTGCATGGAGGGGGAATGGTGCATGGTTTTTAAACAGAATGAAAAATGAAAACAAATGAAAAATGAAATGAATTTTTTTAAAAAATTCCTTTTCTATGGAAAAAAATAGAAATATCGAAACAATAATGAAACAAAATGTCATTTTGGCCTTTTGTGCCCATCTCTACTCTAATCTTCTCCTTATTTCCAAGAGTTGCCATTTCCCTTTCTTAAGCAGCTCTTGATTGCTGCCCATTCCAACATAGATGACCCATAATGTGGTATCCTCTTGTATTCTTTGGATCCATGCTTCCCAACCTTGAGTCCCCATATGTTCTTGAACTACAGCTCCCAGAAATCCTGGACAGCAAAGCAAAGGGTGAAGGCTTTTGGGAGTTTTAGTCCAAGAACATCTGGCTCACCTAAAGTTGGAGACCATCTTTCTACACGATCGAATGGGAATGCTCAAATTCACACCTGCTTTTGAGGATCCCAAACATCTTCATTTGTGATCGATAAAGGTTGCAAACCATCTTTATTTGCCATTCAAATTAGGGCGAGGTGTTTTTTGTTATGATGGGACACCTGCTGTCTGTTTGGTGTGGGCACTGGAAATTCCAAGTTCAGGGTTAAAGTCCTAGAGCAGGCATGTCCAAACTTTGGCCCTCCTGATGTTTTGGACCACAACTCCCAGAATTCTAAGCTTAGATTGCCAGTGGCACAGGGTGGTGGGAGTTGTAGTCCAAAACATCTGGAGGGCCAAAGTTTGGGCATGCCTGTCCTAGAGCTATTCAAACTGAAGATAGAAAAGACATAAAATGTAAACACTTGATATCTCTGCCTATTGCAGTCATTCCCCACCTTAGGTCCCCAAATATTCTTAGATTATACCCCCAGAATCCCTTGCCAGCACAGCCAGTGGTGGAGGCTTCCAGGAGTTGCAGACCAGTAACATCTTGAGACCAAAGGTCGGGAATAGGGATGGGCACAAAATGGGAAAAATATATTTCATTTTGTTTTGTTTTGTCCCCTCCCCCTGCATTTTTCATTTCATTTGATGTAAATTGTTGCAAAAAAATTCATATGAAATGAAACACTAACAAAATGGTTAGTGGGGGGCAGGGCCAGTGCTAGGTTTTTTTGCGCCCTAGGCGAGGGGTGGGGGTGGGGTGGGCGATGGGTGGGTGGGCGGGGCAGGGGGTGGGATGGGGGCAGTGGTGGCCGCGGGCAGGGCGGTGGGCAGGCAGGGCAGGGGGTGGGCGGGTGGGGCGGGGGTGGGCAGGGTGGGGGGCGGGGGTGGGGGCAATGGGGGTGGGGCAGCGGCAGATGGCGGATGGCAGGGACAGTGACGGGCATGGGGGTGGGCGATGATGGGCACGGGTGGCAGCAGGCGGGTGGCGGCGGGCAGCGATGGGCAGACGGCGATGGGCGGCTGGTGGGCGGTGGGGGGGCGGACGCCGGTGGACAGCGGTGGGGGGGCGGCAGGCTGTCCAGCGCCCTCTTTCCATTTTGCGGCCTAGGCAACTGCCTAGTTCGCCTTAATGGAAGCGCCGGCCCTGGCGGGGGGGCTGGAAAGTGGCCACAGAAGCCACTGAAGCCCCTTCCCAGGCAGCCCTCCTCCTCCTCCTCCTCCTCCTCCTCCTTCTCCTCCTCCTCCTCCAGGGGCTCATGCTCACCTCCTCTCCTCCTCCTTCTGGGACGCATGGGCTGTTCGGCGGCAGCAGCAGCAGCAGGGCTTCTCGCTTCATGCACCTGCCCTCTCCCAGCCTGGGCTCTTTGGTGGCAGTGGCAGGGCCTCTTGCCATGCACTCACCCTCTTCTGCCCAGCCTCTTCAGTGGTGGTGGTGGCGGCGGTGGCGCCAGCAGGGCTTCTTGCCCTGTGCGCTTGCCCTCTCCTAGCCCTGGGTCTTGGGAGGTGAGTTATAAAAGACCGGGGCTTTTTTTTTAAAAAAACTTCTTTTTCCTCCCCAAGCCCCACCCACCACCTTTCCCTCCACTCTAGCGCCGATCAGCTGGCAGG
The DNA here is from genome assembly GCA_029282475.1 of Phrynocephalus forsythii. NCBI lineage: Eukaryota > Metazoa > Chordata > Lepidosauria > Squamata > Agamidae > Phrynocephalus > Phrynocephalus forsythii. The sequence goes on along the minus strand of JAPFRF010000002.1, from coordinate 130,750,714 downwards.
CGGGGCTTGGGGTGGGAAAAAAAGTTTTTTTTTAAAAAAAAAGCCCAAGGCTTTTTTTAAAAAAAAACTGTTCCCCTCCCCCAAGCCCCATGTGCCAGCTGATTGGTGCAGGGGCATTAAAAAGCCCATGGTTTCCCCCCAATTGGGCGGCTGGAGCCTGCAGCAGTGGTGGTAGAGGAGGCCCAGGCCGGCCTGCTGGGCCTCCTCTCACCCTGGTCTCGGCGGTAGCAGCTGCGGGACACCAGCAGGTAAGGAACCGATTTACAAATGGAACAAAATGGTTCATTTCAACAACAAAAAGCACCACCATTTTGTTTCATCTGTAACGAAATGCTGCTTCCTTGTTTCGTTTCGTTTTGTTTCATTTTGTTATGTAACAACACAATGAAACACCATTTCGTTGTTGTTTTTTTGTGTGTGCCCATCCATAGTTGGCAACCACTAGTATGCTGCATATTGCAAGAGATGGTTATCGGGTCATTTAGATGCTGATGAAATGCACTTTTCACAATCCTTCTCCAGCTGCTATGCTGGGAGTTTCTGGGGGTGGGGGTCACAGTTGTCCACCTTTGCTCCCCTGTATCAGTGCTCCATTCTAGCAGGGGGAAAAAAGGTAGCGATGAACTCCCTGTATCCAATCCAAGTCAATAGTATGGTGGCAGCATTCTGCACTCTGAATAGGCACAGTTGGTTTATCATTGGCCTTACCTCTGAACCCAAACTCCCCAGAAAAACCTTGACATCGACATTTGGGTTACCATAGGGTGAAACTCTCCACCGGCATCAGCAATCAAGTCAGCTTGGCTACTATTGTTGGCCAGTATGTTATTGCAGGTCGAATAGGGAGTGTTTGCAAGACCCTCCAGTGTCCTTAATATGTCCCAGGGGACCTTCTCTGATCCCAACACTCTTACCTATTGGCCATAAAAATGTTTAACAATGTATGAAGGAACGTCTAAGAAGTATAGCTTAGACGTGGGCACGGAGCGGCAAAATTGTCATTCCCGTTTTCGGTTATAGTTTCCGTTACGTAACGGAAACGGTAACGATAATTACGCAGCTCCAGCTCAAACCCGACCTGAAAAAAGAAAAATTGGGTCGGGTTTTTCGTTGTCATTAATGGCATCGCGCCGATCGCGGCAATCGCGCAATGCCAAGCAGCACAGAAAAAAAATTTTAAAAGTAAAAAAAAAAACAACCCTCCGATTCCCGGCCAAAAAAGCAGGCGAAAATATGCCTGCCTGAGGACATGTACCAGAGGGGTGGTTTCTGGGGGAGGGGGTCCCCGGCCTTCCCCCCCTCTCCTGTCCTGGGCTGCTTGCACCAGGCTTGGGGGGGGGTCATCCTCGTCGACTCTCGCATGCCATGCGATGGGGGGGGATCCAAAATGGCAACTCCAATTTTTCTTTAGAAATCGTGGTCAAAAAACACACCAAATCACCACAGAAACGTGTGAAATTTATTTATTTTAAATGCCTGATTTTTAATAGTAGGCAGCAGTGGGTTTTTTTAGCAATAAAACGTCTCATTGATTTTATTTTATTTTATTTTATTTTTTATTTTTTTAGACCTGCCCATTTGGCCTGGGCATGGGATGGGACCATGCAATTTTTTTGAACCATTCCACCAATGGCATGGCCAGGTTTTGACGGATACTTCTGGATGTGCCAGAGGGCATAAAAAGCCGAGGCACTTTCCAGAAGTCGCAGTCGGGTCTTGGATGTGGAGGGTGGAGGGCTGTGTGGCTGGCTGCTGCTGGCTGATTGGAGGGAGGCTGGAGGCTTTAGATTTAAGTTAGGCAGGCAGGCAGGGAATTGGATTTAGAAAATAATTTATTTGATTCTCTGCAGCTTTGTCTGCTGAAGGGAATAGCAGTTTATTCTTTTTTTTTCCTCTGGCAGTTTGTGAGGATTTTTTTTTCTGATATTGGGTAAAGGGGGAGGTTCGACTGGGAGGAGGTGTGCGCCGGGACGCCCCCATGCTCTGGGAAGTCAAATCGCACTAAATCGCGGTAGAAACGACAAACGACAAACGAAATGACAAATTTTTGAAAAATTTCGCGACAAACAGAAACAACCCAAAACGGACCTGTTCCGACAAACAAAAACTCGAAACGTCATTTTTTTCTGGTTGTGCCCATGTCTAGTATAGCTGATGGTTATGTGCCCTCTGGTGTGCAACCCCTAAACCAGTGAAAGTTGCCCACTCCTTCCTAGATGAATTGTTCATCTAATCCAAGAAGGAAATGCATATGTTTTGTGATGTCAGTGCAAGTTGGGTTCAGGTCAGCAAGTGTACAGGTGTGTTCTACTTCCAGCACAATAAGAGAATCACGGGTCCTTTGTGCCTGTGTTCTCAAGCTGGGCAGATGCAATGGGACCTGACATTTGTGACAGTGACAAGAAGAAGCAAAATAGGACACTGAGTTCCTTTTATAGAACTTAGCCTGCTTTCCTACCATGAGATCCTTTTGGAAAGCCTGTCTCAGTTCTGACCACATGGAGACAGCTCATCTTTTCTGGGTTAACAGCGTGCAGTGGATGTAATCTGTTCTACGGTTGCTATAGAAATGTGAAAGGCACCGCTCTGGTTATTCTTATTTTCACATAGTTATTTTAACCGAACAAGCTTTTGAAAAAAAAGCAAGCAGCACAAGGATGTTAAAGTTAATAGACCACAACAATGGGAAAGGGTGGAAAATGGAGAGATGCATGGCATGCTAGAGCTTTGCATGTGTGTGTGTGTGTGTGTGTGTGTGTGTGTGTGTGTGTGTGTGTGTGTGTGTGTGTGTGTGTGTGTGTGTGTGTGTGTGTGTGTGTGTACTTTGCGAGGAACCTGAGCAGAGCACAATAAACTAATGTGATGGGTGGCATTTTGAACTAGTACCTGGGTTCAAATCCCCATTCGGCCATGGAAACTCAAACACCTTGTCAAGCTTACTAGGAATGCCATAAATCCAAAATGACTGGATGGCATCTAACACAGAACACTTTGCCATCCACTCCTACCTCTCTCTATTCAGAAATATGTGTCATATTTCAGTGAATTCAATGAGGCACATTCCCTGCCGATTGGATCATAAGGAGGGTGGGCTTTCTCTCTGGTTTGCAATCCAAATTCCACAGGAGCTCTCCCAAATGGCAAAGTCTACCTCCCGTAAACCTGGACTAAAACCTGCAACAGACTGGCCACTCCCACACACATGGCGTCAACAGCCTCTACTGGGTCGCAACCTAAGATCTAATTTGTACTGCAAATGAGCATCATTTTCATATCCATCTGTCGCAAACCAGTTATTAAAATGCTGGATATTTTTAGTACTGTATGGTGTGAGGTTACTGAATATCCCTAGTAAGAGAACTCTAGCCCCCTCCCTGGACTGATAAACCTATGGACGTCACTGACATAAGGCATAGAACAAATTCTACAGGTTTTGATAATCGCCAGTCATCCTATGGCCCCTGATTATGGGTAAAGAAGTGCTTTAAGTGGCCACTTCTGACCGTGAAGATGCTCAGTCATCCAGGTGAGTTTATCTGGAAGTTGAGTCAGGGCAACTGGACTTCTTTTTCTTGACAGATCTCTCAAGAGAAAGAAGTCCAGTTGCCATGACTCAACTTCCAGAAGCCACTTCTGAGTACTCTGTACTTGGAAATCCCGGGCAAGGGTTGCCATGCCAGAACTGACTTGACAGTATACAATTATTATGACTAGAGATGGGGAAGAATTTTAAAAAAGGAACCTTTTTTCTGGCAAATTGGGTCAATTTCTCAAAATTCATCATAAAGGGAGCCCCCCGATGAATACAAATTGATGAATTTTAGTGATTTTTGATTCATTAATTCATCCATCTGTAAAAAGTCCTCCAAGGCACACAGAGACACCAAAATCAGATGGAAGCTTATGCTGATGCTCATCTACAGCCCCCCCCCCGGTTTGGTGAAGATTGGGCTTTTGATGTTTGAGTTAGGCACCTTCAAACAGGCCAGCCAAGAATGTTCTTCCCAGGCACCTAGAGACTCCTGACTCGCAGAACACCTTCATTGGACTATCTACAGTCTCACTAGGTTGGTGAATATTGTGGTTCCCCTACCCAGTTGATAAAGGGCACTTTCTGAAGGCCCCCCTCTTTGGGTGTGTATAGCTCAGACACCCAAACCCCAATCTTCACCAAGTTTGCAGAGCTTGTGGAAGAGAGGCAAGGGAGGCATCCCTGCAAATTGGGGGCTACTAGATGCTGGGGAGGGGTGTCATAGCATTTTAACGTGGAGATAAATCAGTTTGTCTATTTGTTGGTTCATCACTGGAAATCTGTCAGTTTGTCAATTTGTCAATTGGTCATCCCCAATGATTCATGAATCATAAGGAATCGCCATTTTTTGATTCATCCCCTTCTATAATTATAATACTTTGTGGAAGAAAAACATTATTCCAGAAGCTCCCATGGAGACTTGGAACATAGAACCTAAGAAGAGCCATGCTGGATCAGGCCAAAGGCCAATCTAGTCCAGCTTCCTGTATCTCACAGTGGCCCCACCAAATGCATCTGGGAGTGCACAAGATTAAATATCTGTTTCCTGGTACCACACCCTTGCATCTGGCCCTTGGAGTACCCCAGTTTTAAGCCTGGAGATTACACATCTCCCTCATAGTTTGTAACCTGTGATGGACTTTTCCTCCAGGAATCTGTCCAATCCCCTTTTGAAGGCATCCAGGCCAGATGCCATCACCACATCCTGTGGCAGGGAGTTCCACAGACTAACAACACACTGGGTAAAAAAAAATTCTTTTGTCTGTTCTCCCTCTCCCAGCCCTCAATTTGAGTGGATGTCCTGTATTTCTGGTATTTCGTGAGAGGGAGAAGAGCGTCCCTCTATCCACTTTACTCATGCCCTGCATTATTTTGTACATCTCAATCATATTCCCCCTCAGGCACCTTTTTTCCAGACTAAGGAGCCCCAAATGCTGTAGCATTTTAGTCACTCTCCTTTGTACCTTTTCCAGTTCCAGTTCTAAGACCTCTACATCTAAATAGACATAAGCTGCATATATCATAGAATAGTCCCTTTTGAGGCCACAGAAGGGGTAAATTAAGATTGGGAATGGGGCACAACTGCTTGTGGGTCTTGGGCCATCTATCAGTGGAAGCAAAGAAGGAAATGCCAATGGATCATCCCAGAATTCAGGGGGAAATGCAGCGGGCCAGTTAACACAGAGCCAAAGAACACATTTTGGGCATCTGTGTGAGCTGGATTATCCTATCCACAGTGCTGTTGGCAAAAGAGGAGATTTTCCAGGCCCCATGGTGTTGCTAGATGCTTTTAATCACAGGACTAATTCTTAACTGTTAGAGAAGTGTGACAATGGAACCAAGTACCTGCTTTGATTTGGATTCCTGCCTTGATCCGGGGGTTGGAAATGATGGCCATCACTCATTACATTACTCCAATGCACTGTGCATGATGGGTCAAAATCATGTTAGTGACATTGACGTTATTTGCTCTTCCCTCCTCCAGAAGAATGACTTTGGCTGCCTGTTGTGTTGAGTCATCTGAGACCATTTACTCGGCTGACAATTTTATGCCTTGCATGAGCTCTCCTTTCATGGAAGATCAGTGTAGACTGAGTGAATTGATCTACAGAGGAGCAGGGCACATTTTTAGTGAAATTTCAGGAGTAGAAAAGCAGCCTTTGGATGTTTGATGCTTTTCAGCTATATTGATTGTGTGTGAATGTTCCAGGTACGCTGACCTGATGGAATAGTAAACAAACCTTTGTGGTTATGGGACATGCCAAAACTGTCCACGGAAGTGCAACAGAACCCTCGATGGGGAAAGAAAATAGCCTTTAGCGATAGGATATTTTTTTTCCAAACGTTAAGGACTTCATTCCCTGGAATTCACCCCCACCTCCAGGCAGTAGAAGGAAAACAGATGCCTTTCTATGTCCATACTGTGTCCCCCCCACACATACACATCAATCAACCAGGAAGAAAATAATGCCCCCTCAGTTACACTGCTTCCTAGGAATTACCCCAGGAATCTATAGGGAGAACAGGGAACATCTCCTCCTATCTATTCCTCTATTCAATACACCACCACACTGATAATCCCCATTAGGATCTGTTGGTCTGCAAAGTGCTACAATATTTTGCTGCCTTTTTCTAACTGCCTGTGCTGCATCTTGCCTCAGTACTAGATGTCCATTTCTTCTGCGTGCCATTTCCACAGTACAATAATTGGTAGTTGTCTGAATGAAAGTATCTCATTCTGGTCTATTTTAGTTTATGGACTCCAAGTGCAGAGATATTAATATTTTCCATTTCTTCTGTTACAGTTTTCAGTTTACCTTAATTAATACTTCTCACTTCCCATGTTCCAATGGCATGTGCAGTACAGCTTTTGACTGTCCTTTCACTTTTGTGCATATTGGCCACTAGATGTCCTTTCAATTTTAACCTAATAACATCATTGGCAACCAAGCTATTCATACATATCCTTTGCTAATTGACCTAGGAGTCTCCTCTTCCAGCACTATTTCTTGTTTCATTTTGGACGGTCTCGTCATAGAGCTTGCCTGGTAAGGGAGGTTCAGCCGGAGTTTACCATTGTTGCCTTCTGTGCAGCACAAACAAAAGTTAGCTTGTGTGTCATTGCCATTGGCTCTTCCACTGGTGTCACTTTTAGCTAACACTGCTGTTCAGCCGCTGCTTTGAAAAGGGTTGCTCCATCTTAGCTTGTGTGACAACACACTTAGAAGCTAGAGCCATGGATATATAAATTGACAACCAATCCCAGCAGGAGGGTGGGGGATTTGGGTCATATAAAAGGGCGGAGTCAGCCAAGAGAGAAGGGAACCGGAGTAATAGCTCAGTGAGAGCAGTCAGTTGAGTTGAAGAGAGAGTTAACATCTAGGCTGTATGGTTTATTGGTGTAGTAGCAGGTTAAGGCCTGGAAGACTTGTATGAATATATGTTATATTGAAGGCAACACATAACAACAACAATCATTGTTTTGTTTGTTTTATTAATTAAGTTTATTCAGATTTTAAATTATTACATCTGAGTCCCTGTACATCTATAAGAAGACATAAGTTTCAATGGTGGCAGCGTTACTGAGAAGAAACATTTATAACTGAGTTTTTATTATCTAAATTAAAAGTTATTATTACTGGTCGAGCATGGAATTGTGTGTGGGAAGTGACAGAACGTCACAGCTTGATATCTCAGCTGTAACCCTGGTAGGTCCTAGGCTCATAATAGAGTCTGGCCTCCCAACGGCATTAGTTTCACAAGACAACAAAAGCCCATCACTCCATCCGAGAAGGGACACTGAATAGGGTCAGTGGGGAAATGATAAACATTTTTCAAAGCAAAGCACTTGGAGTAAATATATACAGTACTGTATATTCCACTGAATTTGTTTTTATGTAAAAGTGGTGACTATTTGGCAAAATTCTCCATAAATGTGACTAATTTCTAAAACGCCCACAAGAGGCTCCTGCCCAAACTAATTTTAAGCAAACCCAAGCGCAGAGGATTCAATATACTGTCTAGTGTGTGACGGTGAATCAATCCACAAGTAGGGAAAACACGGCTTTACAATTACCGACACGGGATTATCCAAAGCCTGTCATTTTACATCATGTTGTTAACCATGCCAGGCTCAGGAGAAGCCAGCAACAGGCGTAGGCTCTCTGCCCACCGCTGGTCGAAGCACTTTTGAAATGACACAGTGGCGGGTCTTAAAAGACAAAGAGAGCCTGTTTTGTCCTAGCACATTTCCGTAATCCTCATCGCATGGAGCAAGAGATTAAAGCTCATTTGTCCTTGGGCTGCGGCAACGCTCCCTCCATCGTCTCCACTCCCTAAGAAGCCACTGATCATTGCCATCAGCCACTGGATGCTTTAGATGGGCTTTGGCCGAGAGCATTGCAGCAATATCTCTGGAGAATAGCAGATTTAGATATTATCTTGAGAGATGGCAGTGGCGCCGATGGCTGAAACGACACAGAATTGCAATCTCACATTCTGTTTATGAAGGATGCCCCGCACCACTCTTCTTTCTTTGCCAGGGTCTAAGATTTTTCTCATTCCAAGGAAATTCCTCAGAGATCATGGCTAGGCAACACATTTTGCTGCCTGAGGGAGAGCCTCCATGCAAAATCATGGCATGTGATTTCCAAACACAGCCAAATAATCGTGGCCTATGGGACATGTGTCTCATATCCCTGTGGCAGTATATATAGGGCTGTGCTCTTTTGTATTCGGACTCTTGTGTTTTGTTTTGTATTTAAAGGGACCTAGTAGCTTGGTGGTTGTTGGATACAGACCTGGTTTGTAACGCTGCCACCATTTATATACAGCAGGGCTGCACAACAGGTAGCCCGCCAAGGGATCAAAAGTAGCCCACCAGCCATCAATTAAAAAAAGGAGAGGGAATAAGTTCTTTCTTTGTTTTTGCCTCCCCAGTGTCCATCAGCTGGCACGAGGCCTGGGGGAGGCAAAAAAAAGTTTAGACGTGAACCCCCACACACACTGATCGGCACAGGAAAAGCAGGAATTTTTTTAAAAAATTATATCCTAGCACACCAGCTGATCGGTGCTGGGGCCAGCCAAAAAAAAAAAGGCACACAAGCAACCCATACACACTACACACATAATGAACCGAACCAAAATGAAATACGAAATGAATCTTTTTTAAAAATATTCATTTCGTATGAAGTCCAGTAGCCATGACTTCAACTTCCAGATTGTAAGTCGTAATTATTTGTCCAACATTTCCTGGAGAATCCTTTCCCCCCAAAAAAGAGCTTCAAATAGTTTAGAACTTTTTTCTGTAGCCAACCCAGAATTGTAGATTTTGTAGTGGTAGGTACATATCTCCTCTACAACTGGAAATTTAGATGTCTGAAGTGAGATGTTCGGCAGAGGACCAAGCTATGGTTTAATGTGCAATATCGAACCTTTGAGATTCAATTTGCTATGCTATTATGCTTTGACTAGTTAATGCACTCAGCTTTTATATTTCATGTATCATTTCATCATTTCCTTTTATGATAGCTGTAACTGCTTCATTTGCTGCACTTTCAGCATTACTACTGCTTTCAATGTCATATACCGGTCAGAAATGTGTTGGCAATTAATAGTGTAAAGAAATTTGTCTAAGGCTTGGCAGCAAATTGCTGCTCATTAACAAAGTGCTGGTTGCATTCCTGGATGTGTGCTGCACATGCTAAGGAATGCAACCAGCGCCTCATTACTGACCAGCAAATTGCCACCAAGATGTATGTGGTTTCCCCTTTGTAAGTGTGCCTTGCCATTAGGATTCTGTCCAATTATGCTTATCTTTTTCACTTTTCATTCTCTCTCTCACAACAACAGCCAGCTAAGATGGCCTGCATCATGTGTCTGGTGGAGTTACATGCCTTGCCACCAGCATAGCCTTGGGCAACCCAAAAGACCCCAGAGTGAGTAACTGCTCTACCATCTCTGAGTACTTTACCCTTGGAAAATGTTGGGAGCCTTGTCCTCAGTTAAGGTTGACTCGATGACACAACATGATTAATTTACAGAACCAACAGTAGACTTCCAGGTTTCCGGTTTCATTTGGAGGAGGGCTGATGCAGAACTGGCAACCTCAACAACAGTAGTTCCCAACCTTGCATCCCCAGATGTTTTGAGACTGCAATTCCTATAAGTCTTCACTGCTTGCTGTGCTGGCCAGGATTTCTGGGAATTGTAGTCCAAGAACATTTGGGAACCCCAGGTTGGGAACCACTGCTCTGCCTTATGGTGTGTGTGAGCCTATGTGGTAGTCAGTGCTTGGGATGATGATCCAAAGTCCATCTTTTGATTATTGTTAATCAAATATTTAAATACATAAATAAATCTTCTGTGAAGTGGGGGGGATCTTGGAGTGAACTACAACATTGCAGAAAATGAGGCCTCATCTTGCTTTCTGAATGATTAAAAGGGAGAGAGAAGAAGCAACATTTAGAAGGGACGCTCTTCTCCCTCTCATAAAATACCAGAACTAGGGGACATCCACTCAAATTGAGGGATGGGAGAGTGACAACAGACAAAAGATACTTATTTACTCATCATGTTGTTAGTCTGTGGAACTCCCTGCCACACAATGTGGTGATGGCATCTGGCCTGGATACCTTCAAAGGGGGATTGAACAGATTCTTGGAGGAAAAGTCCATCACAGGTTACAAAACCATGATGGAGATGTATAATCTCCAGGCTTAAAACCGGGGTACTTCAAGGGCCAGATTCAGGGGAATGGTATCAGGAGACAGATACATCTAGTCTCATGAGCTCCAAGAGGCATTTGGTGGGCCCACTGTGAGATACAGGAAGCTGGACTAGATGGGCCTTTGGCCTGATCCAGCATGGCTCTTCTTGACAGAGAACCTGTCATGGCTTTCTAACTGCTCTCTATTTCTGTCACCCACCCCTGGTGGCACATCGTCCATTATGCAAGCAAGGTTGGACCCTTCATCGTTTCCATAGGAGGTAAAGGCCATGTGTGCCTTCCCAGCCAGATGCTACAAGTCCTTGGTTAGCCTTTGCCAAGGAGCAAACCGCTACTCCAGCCCTCCCCTCGGAGTGCTTTCCCTTCCCCTTTCTTCATGCTTTCACACTGGAGCAGCGACGTCCTTTAAATGTGCAGCCTGTGACTGAAAACTAACTGTGGGGCCATTTGGGGGTGGGGGGAAGCAAGGCTTAAACTTTGATTCAGCAGGTGGCTCTTTGCCGCCACCTTCTCCGTCTTTGTATTTATAGGGCTTATCCCAAAGATTGATTGTAGCTGACAGTCAGCACCAAAACAAATGGTTATAAGAAGCCCATGACATTTTGACAGCTGACACGGTGACAGGAATGCATGGCTTGTGTTTAAGCTGCCTGGACGGAATAGATCACCCTTGATGCTTGATTTCACCCTTGCCGCCGCCGCCCTCCTCCCTCTCCCTTTAAACAATTTACCCAACTGCATTTTCTTCCTGGATCTTGTGTGGCTTTTCTTTAAGCACTAACCCTTCATCCTCTAAAAGGCTCTTCCTTTTCCCTTTCAGATGACTCAAGCCGTAAGCCTCAGAAAATTAAGGATTTAATTGACTGGTTGTCTCCAGAGTTGCGAGCCATGGAATACAAAAGAGGACTGCTTTCCTTTGAAGACCACTCCTCGGCTGCTTTAAGAGCAATGAAAACCCCAACCCAGAGGAGCTCCTTCAAAGAAAGGAAAGGAAAGGAAAACCATGTTGAAAGGAAAAGAGGAGCTGTTCAATTTGGAACATTTTCCAAGCACGTTTCTGTCTCCCCAGCCTCCCCAAGGAAGAGAGAGACACTTACAGAGAACCCAGCAACGCTTCACAATTTGGCATGCACATGATGTGTGCTGGTTGCACATTTATTTATTTATTTATTTATTTATTTATTTATTTATTTATTTATTTATTTATTTATTTATTATTTTTACCCCACCGTTCTCCTTGTAAAAGGACCCAAGCTGGTTTACAGTAAGGAGAGACAATATACAGCCCAGTACAATTAAGACATATTCAAATTTAAGAAAAGGGAACTGAGGGACACCTTACAGCCTTAAGCCCTTATCCCATGTCCCTTTAAATGCCGTTTAAATTTGTAGATAAACTGTGTCCAAAAATGCTGTCCCCACAGCCACCGGGCTTTTTGAAAAAAAAAAAAGAAAATCCAGTAATGCCCCCTTAAGCGAGGTTTCCAAGACTTACCGGAGAGGTAGGGATTTTTTTGCATCGCTTTAAAAATCCAGCTTTTAAGGAGACAGACGTCGTGGGACCACGCAGATGATCCGGGTTTCTTCTTTCTTTCTTTTTCTCATAACACCGACTGGCTGTTCCTGGGGCCGATCGGTGCTGTTTTTTATTTATTTATTTTTAAATTTCCCCCGACCCTGGGAGCACCAGGAAGCTCCATCGGGTGCTCATTGTTTTAATTTCCCCCAGCCAGGTGGTCCTTTTTTAAATTGCTGTTTTTTTAAAACTTTCCCCACCCTCCTAGTGCCAGTTATGGCACTAATGGTCTTTTTTTAAATCCTAGCACCACCTGCTGGCCATGGGGTTGAACTGCGCTTTAAAATAATAATAAAAACAGCTTTGTACATGGGAACTGCTATCCCACATATTCAGTCACATGACGGGACAAAGAGGAAAAGCCAGACCTTCAGAAGATCAAGATCTTCCCCAGGTGAGATAGCAGCAGACAACATTAAAGCTAAAAGACAACACAAACTGTTAAAAAAGAGTATACATTCCACGTAATCATGTATGGTATACTTCACAGCTTCTCCACCGGTGAAGAATCATGGCTCTACATGGAAAGGTAGGACATCAGTGAAAAGAAACAAGAGGGTAGGAGATCTAAAACTTAACTGTCTCCCTGTCATGCTACCTTTCTATGAGATCTCTGTTTTATGCATTGGGGGAGAACAGCTTCTTGGGGCATCCTTTAAAAATCATTAACTTATGAACGAAAAATTCAGTGTTCAGGGATGACAGCTTTGAAATGACCTCTGAACAGGTGAGAAGATGACTAACTGTTCAGGCAGAACATATGCTGATCCTCCTGCTTCGTGGCAGTTTCCATACATTTCAAGAACAGATTGCATAACTCTTCAGAGGGGGATTTTTAATAGGTTGTCCTGTTAAAGATACCTGTCACAGGCTTCTGATGCAGCCCCTTCGCTACCAGGACTCGTGCCAGGGCGCTCTCCCCTTTCCTCCAAAACCCAAGGAATCTGCTCCAGACCATACGCTTCTGTCTCTTGGGTTGCCTGGCATTTTCGCAGAGCTTCCAAATAAATCCCCATCTGCTTCTCGCTGATTTAGAACCAACCCTATTTATTGAAAACGGCTTGGCATTTAGACTCTTCCACTGGCACTAATATGCTCAGTGTCACTTTGCATCAGGCAATCGTGCGCCATATGATTCAATGCAACGTGGCACGACCTGACATAGCACAACGTATGTGTCTCCTTACATCAGAAATGTACGGAAAAGAAGCTTCATAAAGGGTAATTAGACGCAAAACAAGAGAACTTCTCTTTGCTTCTTCTTAGAAGCAGGTAGTACGTGCCCGGCTCTTGGCACTCAGCTAACATTGTTATTATTCTGAAAGAACCTCTGCCCCTTAGATTTTTCAAGACTTATGTAACTGGACAGCTTTGCTGGGCCAGTCAGCATGCTGCACTTCACCATCATTCCACTCTGTATGCAAGAATGGCTCCCCGTAGCGTCATCTAGTCCAACCTCCTGCCATCCAGAAACAGTGCTCCTGACAGATGGCCATCCAGACTCCACCACCGTCCATGGCAGCATATTCCACTACCAAACAGCTCTAACCGTCATGAAAGTTCTTTCTAATGTTCAAATGGAATCTCTTTTCCTGTAGTTTGAAACCATTGCCCCAAGTTCTAGTCTCTGAAGCCATGGAAAACAAACCTGTCCGCTCTTCAATGTGACATTCTTTCAAATATTTAAATATAGCTATCATATCTCCCTACTAATTATGCTTTGAGATTAATTTGAGTCAGGGATCCATTGCAGGGATGCATTGCCAAGTTCTCTCTCTCTCTCTCTCTCTCTCTCTCTCTCTCTCTCTCTCTCTCTCTCTCTCTCACACACACACACACACACACACACACACACACACACACACATTAAGAAAAACACTCAGTTTGAATTTTGGTAGGTTGCCCTCAGAGCAAATAGCAGGGTTTCACTTGGGATTGGTAGAAATAATAAGAGGCAGTATCTTTTGGCCTGAGGCTGGTTGTTTGGGCACTTTTGTTTTTTTTTGTTTTTTTGTAGAGCAGGTGGGGTTTGTTTGTGGGGCAGCTAGTCAAGTGTGTATAAGGCTACAAATTGCACTTTATTATTGTCACATTAAAAACACAGAGTAAAATCCAGTTGTTAGTCCCAAACAGAGCAGATTCTGCAGCCAGGTACCTAAACCATGGTGTAGACCTGGTTTTGTGAGTTTTGGCATTTTGTGTGTACAGTATGTGGTCTATGGGACCCCAAAATGAGTCATCTGAGTTTCCTTTTTGTTGTTGTTGTTTTGTTGTTGTTGTTGTTGTTGTTGGGAAATGTGCTTTGATGTCAGAGTGTTTTGGTTTACAAGCATGTTTCGAGAATGAATTATGTTTGTAAACCAAGGTATTACTGTACATGGCTCTCTTTGGCTGCATTTAAAAAACTATTAAAAACTTGGTTATTTAAGCAGGCATTCCCCCAAATATAATTGCAACACAGTGTTTACCCATTAAATCTTGATTTTAACTGACTAGCCTGCCAATAGTAATATATTGTTTTATGTCACTTTAATATTATTTTTGTTTTTATTTTGTTTTATTGTGTTACTATTTATGGTTTTATTGTATAAATTGTTTGAATGTATTAATTGTTGTAGACCGCCCAGAGTGACCTCGCTGCCAGATGGGCGGTATAAAAATCCAATAAATAAATAAATAAATAAATAAAAATATGGTTATTTGGAGTGCCTTTTTGTGTACATAACTTTTTTGTGCTTGTTTGCTTTCGGGGGGGGGGGCTGAGGATGCATGATTAATTGTTTGGGACCTGATGAGTGATGGATGTGACTCACAGGTTTTGGCGGGTCGTGCCAGTTCATTTCTTGGCCAAAGTGATGGTTCTCAGCCTGGCCTTCCTCAGTGAGAGTTCCACTCAGAGACAGTGCCCAGAGTAGGCAGGGAAGAGAAGACTGGGTGTGTGGTAGTGTTAGGTGACACCCAACATAGAGTGGCAGAGACAGCAGTCTACAGACCTGATAGGATGTCATGGAAGGTGTGCTGTCTCTCTGTGGTGAAGATCAAGGATGATGAAGAAAGCTTGTCCAGAATCATCAACCCTGGTGACCAACACAACACTCCTTCCTTAACATCCATGTGAGAACAAAAGATGCAGGGTCTTAAAACACGGGTGGCTTTTTCATCAATCTTGAAAATCACAGAAGTAATATTCTAGTCATACTAGAAGGAAACAACAAGTTGTAACAATGATCCAACAGTACCTCGATGAGTCCTCCCTGAGAACAGTCGTGCAGGCCCTCGTGATTTCGAGGATCGACTATTGCAATGCCCTCTACGTGGGGTTGCCCTTGACCCTTGTCTGGAGGCTCCAGCAGGTGCAGAATGCGGCAGCCAGACTGGTGGTGGGTGCTCATAGATTCGAGCACATCACCCCAGTTCTGGCTCGCCTGCATTGGCTACCCGTTATCCTCCAGATAAGGTTCAAGGTCTTGGTTTTGATTTTCAAAACCCTCCACCGCTTGGGACCAGAGTACCTGTCGGAGCGTATCTCTCAGAGGTCAACTGGGAACAGGCCCACAAGAATGGTGCAGGCGTGCTCACTTAGACTGGCCACACTCAGGGAGGTGCGGAAATCGCTCACGTGTAACCGCACCTTCTCTGTGGTGGGCCCCACACTGTGGAATCATCTCCCTAGTGAGCTGCGCCTAGCATAGTCCCTGCCCGCCTTTAAAAAGGCCTTGAAAACATACCTTTTTAAGGAGGCATATGGCGACCTTTTTACTTATTTTTTTCTCCCTCTTTCTTTGCCGACCGCGTCATCTTTTGTGGAGGGTATTGTCCCTCCCCATTTTATTGGTACTCTTTGCCTTTTTTGTTTTTTTTCTCTTTCCTGTTGTTTTGTTTTAACTGTAAACCGCCCAGAGTTCCGTTCAGAAGCTGGGCGGTATATAAATGTAACAAATAAATGATAATAAATAATAAATTCAGGGACATTTTTTTGCATCTTGGAGCATGGTCTGCGCTTCCATGAGGAAGGACCGATGGCAAGGGATGGGTTGCACCTTAGAGTGGCCAGGAAGGGCACATTTACTAAGACATTTCCACACCTGATCAGGAGAACTTCAAATAGGTTTCATATGGAGTAAATTCAAGAGAGGGCAACGGGGATGATCAGGGGAAGGGAGACCACAACCTATGAGAAAAGAGTGAAACCACTGGGCATGAACTGCTTTGAGAAAAGAAGACTGAAAGTAGATAGGACAGCACTTATAAGGCTTATAATACACAGGAGGGGCAGGACCTGTTCTCAGTCACCCCAGTGTGCAGGACACAGAACAACAGGCTCCAGCGACAGGAATCCAGATTTAGGCTGATTGTCAGGGGGGGAAAGGCCTTAACTGTTAGAACAGTATGACGATGGAACCAATTACCTTGTGAGGTGGCAAGTGCTCAAGAGAAAATTGGACGACCATCTGTCAGATCTGCTGTGATTTAGTTTCCTGCATTGAGCAAGGGGATGGTGGACTTGATGGCCTGATAGGCCCCTCTCGTTTCAGATAATGTATGATTTGATTATAAGAACAGGGGGGAGGCAATGTTCCAGAGGACAGGAAGGACTGTGGGCAGGACTGTTAGTGATGCACCAGAAACTGGAAAAGGATGCAAGAACTTCTAAATGAAGGGGAGAGAACCACAAGGAAGCAACTGAAGAAAAGGGCCCATAGTTTCAAATGTCTTTTTTTACTAATGCAAGAGCATAATAAACAAACAAGGAGAGCTAGAACTTTCAACACAGAAAGGCAACTATGATTTAATCAGCATTGTAGAAAGTTGGTGGGATGAAACTTGCAATGGGAATCTAGTAATTGAAGCTTATTCAAAACCAACTGACTAAACAGGAGGGGTAGAGGACTAGCATTTTATGTAAAGGATGAGTACATTTATGAGGAGAAAAATGAATTGGAGCACAGAACACTTGTAGCAAGAACTGAAGGAGGGGGGGGTTAACTACAGACCTCTTTGAATTATACCTTCCTAGATCACATCACAAAACATTCAAATGGGAGAGATGAAGTAGCAATGGGAAACTTCAGCCATCTGGCTATCTATTGGAAGTCCATCTCAACCCCAACCATAAGATCTAACAAATTCCTCTCTAACTTTGCTTCCCATTATATCTTCGAGAAGACAGAAGAAGCAACAGAGAAATCTACTATCCAAGATCTTATCCTAACAGAGAAGAATTGGTCAATGAAGTAGAAACTGGGGGGATTTTGGGTAGAATGACCATGCTCTCTTGAAATCTGCTATAACGAGATAAAGATAAAGCTGAGAATAGTATGACACGTAACCTAGAAAGCTCTTTTAGTAGAATTTATAAAAATGACATTAGATCTGGCTGTCGTAAATACTCAAAAGGAGTTCATGATGCATGTCCCCACCACCACCAGTTAGATACTGAAAGCAAAGTCACAAACAATTCCTATGACTGAGATACATGAGGGGGCATCTGAAAAAATGGGGTGTGGCTGCATAAAGCGATGTCAGATGCACTGCAATTTAAAAGGTACATGTATCGGAAGTGAAAGGAGGGGCAAATCACCAAAGAAGAGTACAAAGAAATATCAAGTATTTGTAGAAAGAAGCTTAGGAAGGCTAAAGTTCAAAATGAGCACAAACTTGCAGCAGAGGTAAAAAAAAAAAAAAATCTTTGAAAAAAATCTTTGAAAAAAAAAAGGAGATGATGAAGAATTACTAAGGGGGACAGAGAGAAACCAAAACTGTTGAACTCGTTCTTTGCTCGGCAAAATGAAAATAGTGCCCCAACGTGGTACAAGCAAAATAAAAGCAAAACCGAGGGAGAAAAAGATGGCACAGGAGCACCTATCTCCCTTAAACAAATGTTAAGTTTCCAGGAACTACATCCCAGGGAGCTTGGAAACATACATTCAGAGCCCTCTGTCCATAATATTTGAGAATTCTTAGAGAACAAGTGACATCCCTGAAAAATGGAAGTGAGCAATTGTCTTCCCCTTCTTCAAAACTGGGAGAAAAGAAGATCCAGAGAACTACAGACCGGTCAGCTTGACATAATCTCAGGAAAGACTCTAGAACATATCATTTAGTCGGTGAATGCTTAGAAAAGGGCACAGTAGTTCTGCAACTCAGCATGGGTTTCCTAAAAAGAACTTATGACAATCTTTTTATATATATAGAAAGTCATAAACTTGATAGATAAGGGGGATGCCTTGGATGTAATGTATCTTTATTTTAGTAAGGCTTTTGACAATGTCCCTAATGGTGTTTTTGTGACGAAGCAGATAAAATGTGGGCTAGGTGATGCTACTAGTAATAGTTTGTAGCAGATTGACAACTCACACTCTGGAAATTGAAGATTCAGGTGCCACTAGGTTCTGTCCTAGGCTGGTGTTGTTCAGCATCTTTATTAATGCACTGAATGAGGCATTAGATCTGGAGATTAAACCCAACTTGAAGGTGTTGGTAATACAGAGAAGATAAAATCAGGATTCCGAATGACCTTAACAGATTAGAGAATAGGCTAACACAATCAAAATTAATTTCACATGGAGAAAATGTGAAGTGTTACACTTTGGCAGGACTGACTAGGTCATAAGTGGAACATGAACCTACACTAGGTTATATCAAGAAAATAACATTGTCCTGATCCATGTAAGTTCTTAAAAATCTTCTTCATCACTGTCACTTTTCTT
This sequence comes from Phrynocephalus forsythii, assembly GCA_029282475.1. NCBI lineage: Eukaryota > Metazoa > Chordata > Lepidosauria > Squamata > Agamidae > Phrynocephalus > Phrynocephalus forsythii. The sequence goes on along the minus strand of JAPFRF010000002.1, from coordinate 130,732,169 downwards.
TTGGAGGTTTTTTTTTTCCTTCATTTGTAAAGCTTATTAAGTACTAATAAAAGGATTCTGCTCTGGGAACCCTTGTGTTCGAAATGAATTTTTCATTGGAAGCTCTGTAGCAATGAACACCATGGAGAAGGACACACAATGGAACAAAAAGAAACTATTTTCTCTGCAAGACTGGAAATGCACCAGGCTGGGTAATGCTCTGGGAAGCACAGTAGGGAGTTGAACACTTGATCTCAGACTTTGCAGCCAGATATCCAGCCAATGAGGGTCATTTGTTAGTTTGCAATCCCCGCAAAATAGTAATAGTAATAACAATTATAATAATAATCCTTTGCCTCCTTTCAACTGATGTCTTCTGTTGTGTGTAGCACTGAAAGTTTGGGGGTGGGGTGAGATCTAATTGTACTTACTGATTCTGCCAATGTTTATTTTCCAAGTCTCACTATGCATTTCTTATTCATCCCTTTCATCTGTTATGCTGTTTTTGTGTAATCTGCCGAGTGCTTAATATTTAACTGGAAAAAAAAGTTATTCTGGCATAGTTGAACGACTGCTTTTGAAACCTAATAACATTGATTCTTTTTTTTTTTTTTAGATTTTTCTACATTAATGAATACTTAGTTACCTGATGCTTTTAAATGTGTTTGTACCATATGTATGCGGGTAGGCATACATACCGAAAAGCTTTTTAAAAGGAAGCAACTGTTGATACTTTAAAGAAAATTCTCACAAACTTTTTAAAAATAGAATTCCCATAGATAGAGTTGTTTTTCTGTCTCCCTCTCTTTGTGAGTGGATGAGTTCTGTTTGCATGACAGATGTTTGCATTAAAGTAGACTAAAATGGGTCTCAAATGTAAACATGTGTGTTGTATAGAGGACACTTCTAATGGCGAAGAATCACTCCCTTAATTCTCTGCCACTCAACTGTCCATCTTATTTCAAGCCATATGTCCCAGTTGTCTGACGCTGTGCATCCTTTTGTCTATTGAGAAAGAGGTCATGGGGTTTTCCAATATCATTTTACCCACTGCATAAGTTACGGAATGAGCCTACAAAGGATGTAGGCTGTGCAGAGTCTTCTTTCCGATTTGTGTCTGAAAACAGGAATTGATCTGCACCCTCTTGCAGATCTTCCAATCTGACACCTCACTCGACCTAATTTGCTTCAACAGGGAAACGGAAATGGTGTAACTTCGGGAAAAAAGGAATTAAACCAACCTATGAATTTTAAGGATGCAGTTGATTCTAAATGGAGGGTCCAGCATACTGAACTGGAGAGATGCACATTTTCTGATGCTACTGCCAAACATCTCCCAGGGATGGGGACCCAAGTTGCAGGATGTGCTTTCCAGTTGGACCTGGGATTCAACTTGCACTTGGCTTGGGTTTATTTTTCAATGACTTGGATTTGAACTACAACTCTGAACCCTCCCTTTCTTTCTGCAGAAAAAAATAAGCTTGTTGTTAATAGGGACTTGGCTTTGGGGGCATGGAACTCCACAACAGACATGGTCTAGGAACTTGGTACCAAAGACTTGGACTCAGACTTGGGACTTGGACCCAAATATTAGCCAACATCCCTGGCATCTCTAAAACTGCTATTTCCCTCCCTTATTTGCCCTGTCTTTAAAAGCAGCAGCTACTGGATGATCTTCCAAAAAAGCTGGAAGAAAAGCTTAACAGCAAATTAAGGCATTTCTTTCACTGCCAATCTCCACACTTACATTTTAGCATGTTTGTTTTGTTGTAGTGCTACCTAGATGCCCTAAGCACATCAGGTCTCGCCTGATTTCAGAAGCTAAGCAGGATCAGCCCTAGTTAGTACTTGGATGGGAGACCACCAGGGAATACCAGGTGTTGTAGGTGCCTGGAGTAGGAACTGGCAAACCACTCCAGTATTCCTGCCCAGAAAACTCCATGGACATGGAGTCACATAGAGTCAGTTGACACAACACACACACACACACACACACACACACACACACACACACACACACATGGAGTAGTGGTGCTGTGCTCTAGGAACACTGGCAGTACTATAATGGCACCAACACAGCAACCCAAGTGAGAGCAGAAACCCTGATGGGTTAAAACTTGAGGTTCTGTACGAATCACTCAGAATATATTTCGAAATATATATCAAATATATTATCACCCTCATATACACGCACATGCAAACATATGCCTGGGTTCCTTACTAAAGTGATTTTTAAAAAAGAATTTGGGAATGCAACCTATTAGGTGAGAACCTACCCACTAAACTACTGATACAGTGCTACAGGTACTCTCATTTGTTTATTTACCATTAATTTTACCTGCCTTTCTCCCCATAGAAGTAGTTTCTTTCCTCCTGCATCTTCAGTGATTTCATGGAACATGTGCCAATTTTTATACTTGAACAAAGTTATAAAAACATAAATAAAATATTGACTGTACCTTTTTTACAGAGGAGTGTAACTACTTGGAGTTTGTGTGGAGGTCAAACACACACAGCTGTTAAGATTCTAAGGAAGAAGTCTGAGGCTGCAGCAGCCACCAGTAATTGTGGCTGCAGTTTGCATAAATGTAGCACAGAGGGATCACAAGTAGAGATGGGCACGAATCCAAAAAATGGTGTTTTGGTTTTTCATTTCTTGTTGAGAGATCCATTCTGTTTCGTTTCTGTTTTTTGTGAATTTTTGGAAAAATTTCGTTTTCGTTTTTCATTTTTTCGTTTTTTGTTTCTACCCGCGTTTTGCGCAATTTTTAAAGCATTTCCGTGCGGGGGCATCCCCCAATGCCCCAGACCAGAGGGAAAACACTAAAAAAAAAGATGCTGGCAGAGACACAGTATAGACTAGGTATGCAGGGAGGCTGCAAAGGCAGCGGCGGGCATTGCCCAGGATGCAAGGCAGCTGCAGAGTGACTGCACTGCATGGCAGGGGAAGCTACTCACCGAGAGGTACGCACACACACACACACAGGGAGGCTGCAGGATTGAAGCTAGAGTTGCAGAGACAGCAATACCACCATAACTCCCACTGGGGACTGCAAGGAGGACGGGGGCTGCCAGAGCTTTTTATGCCCTCTGTGACTGCCAGACCTGCCCAGTCTGCAACCTGGGCATGCTATTGGTTGAAGTTGTCATGAATTTACATGATCCCATCACATGGCTTGCATCCATGTTGTGGCTGGAGTAGCAACATCCATTTTGTCATCCTTAAAGGGAAAAGAAAAATACATCGCGATGGGAGAAGACAAAAACAAACATTTTAAGGACCCCAACCCCTTGGTAGGTAATAATTTCAAATAATTATTGCATTACTGCTGCATTTTTATGGATATCCAGGGCATTTTAATACCCAAGAAATCAATATTAGACATCTGGGAGCCATTTTGGGTCGATGTCCCCTAACTCCCCTTAAAGGAAAAAAATACAGCGATCTGAGAAAAGACATAAATGCACGTTTTAAGGACCCCAAACCCCCAGTAGGTATTATCAGACAGTATAAATAATTATCACTGCATTTTTATGGATGTCCAGGGCATTTTTAAACATTTAAAACAGCTCATTTCATTGCGCGTCACCATTAACGAAAACAAAATGCAACGAACACAATTTTCATGGTTCTGTTTGTTTCGTTCCATTTTCATCACAATTTTCATTTGTCGTTTTGTTACGTAACAAAACAAATAACAAATAACAGAAACAAAAAATTGTTCGTTTCGTGCCCATCTCTAATCACAAGTTACTGGTCTTTGTTTAAAGCCAGTCACACTGTTCCTGTGTAAGGTTAGTTGCTCTGTTTTTGTTTTATGAAGGAGTTCTTTGCTGGTTAAGGTACTGTTTGTTACCAGTCATGTTTTTATGTATCATGATTTTGCTGAAGACAAGCTTTATACGTTGAATGTTTAAATATAAAATTATTTTTCTAAGACAAGTTGTCTGCAAAGTTTTTATGGTATCCTGAAAAGCACTGGGTTCTGCTGGCTCTCAAGTTTTCCCTCCAGTATACAATGTTTTATTTTGTTAAGACTATGTTATAGTCTCTCAGTGTTTTATGGGGGGAACACAGTGCATATACATTTTATTTTTACACAGTTTTTGACAATATAAGATCCTAGTGACCTCACTCAGAGATCCTCCCAAGTAATGGCAGCCCTTGGATTGTCCTGGAAAGAAGGCCACTTCTGGTTCTTTTTTGGCAAGGCATCATTTTTTTCCGCCTTTGCTCTGCTTTTCATTCATCAGCCATTCTTATACACAGGTATTTTCAACTTCCTCAAATCTGTTTTTACCGGCGCATTAGTTGCCCAAATTTCTCTTGAATGCCTCTGGTGTTAGAGCACTCGCCACTAGCTTCCATTACCATACTGTTCTAGTTGTCAGGACATTTTTTCCTGATATTGCCTGATAGGAGAAGTCCAACTCCAAGTTAAATAAGCTGCAGCTATCAGGAGCCATGGATATTCCTTTCACCTCTAGAATAGGGGTTCCCATATTCTCATATTGCCAGGCCCCTGCCTGTTACAGAACCTGATTCTGGGGGTTAAATGGTGAAGAGCTGCTGGAGGAGCCTTGCAGCTCAAGTCAGCAGGCTGCTGGGTCTGATGACTCACCTGAAAACATATCTTCTCCCCCTAGAAGGGATATGAGCAGGATTCTGCAAAGACATGCTACCAGGAGAGCTAGGGAAAGGGTCTTTGATGCTAGACGGGGAATCAGGTTGGGAAGCCCTGAGTACTAGCAGGAGCCTTTCCATAAGTAAGGGTGTGTTCCCTGTAGAGATGGGCACGACTTAGCGGTATTCCCGTTTCCGTTTCCGTTACTCGTTTCTGTTACTCTACGGAAACGGTAACGGGAATTACTCCGCCAGACTTCGAGCTCGAACCGACGAACGAACAATTTTGGTCTGATTTGTCATGCTCGTTCTTTGCATCGCGCGATTGCGCGATGCCATGCAGCACAGAAAAAAGTTTTTAAAAGTGAAAAAAACCGGTTCCTGGCCAAAAAGCAGGCGGAAAAATGCCTGCCGTGCCTCAGGGCACCTACCAGAGGGGTTGTTTCTGGAGGTCCCCGGCCTCCCCCCCCATCCCCCGTCCTGGGCTGCTCTGGTGGGACTCGCCACAGGATCGCAGGCAGCCGGCAAAAAGCCCAGTCTCGCTGGCCGCCGGCCGCCGCAATTAAAGCGCAAGCAAGCGGCACGGACGGCACAGGAAAAAACTTTTAAACTCTCCCCCCCACCCATTCCCGGGCCAAAAAAGCAGGCGAAAAAATGCCTGCTTGACTAAGGGCGCAGGGCACCTACCGGAGGGGTGGTTTCTGGAGGGGGGGTCCCGCCTCCCCCCCGTCCTGGGCAGCCGGACTCGCGTCGCCATGCCATGCGGTGCGGGCGGGGGATCCAAAATCGGGCGGAGAACGCAATATTGTTTTTGAAATCGTGGTCCAAAAACACACAAGCACAACAGAAACACGAGAAAATTTATAAACGGCCAGATTTTTCACAGTAGCAGTGGGTTTTTTCTTGCAACAAAATGTCTCTCCTCTGCTCCTCTGTCCTCCATTGATTTTATTTTATTTTATTTTATTTACACCTGCGCAATGATGGGCTGGCCGAGTGGCCAGCCATGTGGGAGTGGACGACCATGCAAATTTTTGGAGCCATCCCACCAATCGCATGGCCACTTGGCCATGGAGACTTCTGGGATGTGCCAAAAAGCCCCCTAAAACCTGCCCTAGCCCCCTAACCCTAACCCTAACCCTAACCCTTGACTCCGTACCCATACGTCACAGACTGTCTTCTTAGTGGGTCAGAGAGGCACCCAGAAGTGCAACCCACTAGCCCACCATAACCTTACCCGTCACTAGCCTAACCCTAGCCCTAACCCCAACCCACTTTAACCCTAAGCCAGATGTACTTGCATTGCACTACACGCAAGTACAATTCCCTTCTGTGTGAGACATGGTGGTGTGAGAGACTTAGTTAGGCATCTCACCTATGGCTCTGGGTTCAGTGCCATCCACTAGTCTTCACAGTCACTGTCTGCACAACTGGTATGCAATATCCATATGGCTATTGCATACCATTTTGCAGCAGCAGCAGGTGAGGAGGGGAGACCCCCATGTAGAGGGGTCTCTTGGAGCCTGCTTCCCCTTCCTAGTGGGTGAGGATAGGAGGCACCCACGGGTGCCTCCAGGAGCCCACTTTCCCTTTATAGCGGGCCAGAGGAGGCACCCACCCCACAGAGGTGCCTCCAGGAGCCCGCTCCCCCCCCCAAAAAACCCAGTACTAACGACAACGAAAAAAATGAAAAAACGAACCAACTAATTTTTGCGAATTTTTACGAAAAACGGAAACAACCCGAAATGGAACTGGCCCGACTAACGACAACTCGAAAAAAAAATTTTTCAAGTTGTGCCCATCTCTAGTTTCCCTGTTTTGAGATAAAGCTGTTAAGTTCACCTTGAGCTGTCTGTGGGAGCAACGTGTCATTTGAACTTGCAACCACATCCCTGTCTGTGACCTTGGCTTTGTTTCCTGATTTCAGACTGGCTTCCTGGACCATGGCTTGATCTGTTCCCTTGGGTTTGGTGTCTGGTTTCCGTGAGACATTCTGGTTTTGACTTGGACTGTTAATTGCTGGGAGTTGGATTCTGTTATTTATCTGGAACTTGATTGTTAGCAATGGACTTGAACTTGCCTGGCTTTCCACTAAAGATCTTGGCAAAGAACTGAACCCTGTTTGTGTGTGTGCTCTGTGTGCAGGGCTTGACACATATGCTCCGGAACTGCAATTCCCAGAAACATTAGCCAGCACAGCTAAGAACAGCTGGGTTACCCAAGGCTGGGAATTAGTACTCTAGACAGAAAAGAAAAGAGAAATGTTTCCTCTGTGGAGGAAGGAGAGACGTCAGAGTAGAGGACACAGCTTCCCGAAAAAGGTCACTCTAAGGTTGAAGAAAGGTTAACACCAATCAGAGCAAGGAAAGAACAGTCTGTGAAACCTAAGAAAATGTTTTGTCTCCTTTGCTCAAGGTAAAGGCATCTATCCAGGAAAGGGACCTTGGTGTCCTGGCGGATAGCTCAATGAAGGTGTCAACTCAGTGTGCTGCAGCAGTGATGCTCAACGCTAGGGGATCATTAGGAAGGGTATATAGAAAATAAGCCAGCAAGTGTCATTTTACCCCTTTATAAATCCATGGTGAGGCCCCATCTGGAGTATTGTGTACAGTTTTGGTCACCACACCTCCAGAAGGATATTCTGGAAATGGAAAAGTGCAGAGGAGGGCAACCAGAATCATTAGGAGACTGGAACACCATCCTTACCATCTGAGGCTGCAACGACAGCGACCTGATTTAAGTTTATAAAATCATACAAGGTATGGACAAAGTAGATAAGGAGAAACTGTTTTCCCTATCACACAACACTAGAACTAGGGGGCACTCCATGAAACATTTGGGGGCTAGATCTCAAACAAATAAGAGAAAGTAGTGTACTTTTCCACCCAGAGGATCACTGGTCTGTGGAACTCCATGCCAGAAGAAGTGGTGACAGCTATCAGCCTTGACAGCTTTAAGAAAGGATTAGACAAGTTCATGGAGAACAAGGGGATCAATGGCTATCATTATGGATGCCTAAGGACAACCTCCAGGTTGGAGAGATAGGCAGGATATCTCTCAATGCCATTTGCAGAGAATCTTAAGCAGTTGAAGACATTTGCTTAGGAATACCCTGAAGCAAATGGTGAGCCACTGTGTGATACAGAATGCTGGACTGGATGGGCTGTGGCCTGTTCCAGTAAGACTGTTCTTATCTTCTTATCCTCTTGGGTTAAAATGAATAGCACCCACTCATTTCCAACAATGGCAACTCACCCAAGGTTTGGGGGCTTTGATCCTGGTAAAGCAGGGACTGGATGTTGCTGACTTGGCAAAAAAGCAAAAAGTCTCCTGCTTATATAGTGCAGAGCAGAACGCTTTGCAATTCTAGAACTTAGATATACAAAGCCCGTCCACCCCATTTCACAGAATGAAGATATGCATGCACAGACTTCATAAAAATCTTTCAAATTAAACACTGAATATGAACAGAGGTTCCACCATTCTTATTACAGTACCCTCCTTAAATACTCAGGAAAATATCTAACCCACAGCTAGTATGATGTTGATGATGAAGAAGAAGAAGAAGAAGAAGAAGAAGAAGAAGAAGAAGAAGAAGAAGAAGAAGAAGAAGAAGAAGAAGATGATGATGATGATGATGATGATGCAGGGGAGTGGTATGAAGAGACAGATATCTAGTCTCATGCGCTCCCAGACACATTTGGTGGGGCCACTGTGAGATACAGGAAGCTGGACTAGATGGGCCTTTGGCCTGATCCAGCATGGCTCTTCTTATGTTCTTAAGAAGAAGAATCAGTTCTGACTGATGCACTTGGTAAAATCTGGCAAAAAGATGGTTAATCCATTCTCCATGATCTTTGAAAATGTATGCCTGGAAGTTGATCCCACAAGAAGAGAGGAGGGGAAAGCACCTTCTAATTAAGAGGATATTGTCTACATCTATTGGCATATTTTATGTGTTCTCTGGGAGTTTCAAGGCCAGGGGTGGTCCAAACCCCACCTTGCTTTCCCTTCAATTCTGTGAGAAAATTATGGGGAAACACATTTTCAGTGTTGGAAATCTCTAAGAGCAGCAGTTCTGCTACGTAATGGGACGTACGGCTCCACAAATCTCTGAAAATCCACCTAAGTGAAAACAAGGCAAAACCAAATCTAGAATTCCAGAAGCTAGAAGTGACTGCTATTTCACTGTTTCCATGTTTTGCAGGCTGGTTTGGCCCCTAGTCAGTTGTGTGGGTGGAAAAGTGGATGGCTGTGCCTCTAAGACTGCCTCAAACTATTCTAAAGCACTTATAAGTATTCTCCATCCCAGTGGCTGAATATCTCAGCTGGGAAATCCAATACTTCTCTCAACCATTGTCAACCCATTACAATCCTTTCAGCACTCTCTCTCCAATGCACTTTCCCCTTGAAAGCAGCTGGGCTGAGAACAGGAATAATGAAGAGAGGAGGCTGTTAAACAAAGGCCTTGGTGAAACATGGGGGTTGGCCAGTGGTCCTCTGAGCTCTGCACTACACAGATCCAGGGTAACAGAAGCATATCAGGTGAAGAGAAAAGGGGGGAAGAAGGGGCAGGATCTCTCTTCTCATAACACACCCCAGGCTTTGTCCATCAAACCAACCTATTAAGACCAGGGTGGGGTGGAAACAAAGGTGGTTACTTCACGTCCTTCCTTGTTCTGAGATTACGATCGTTTCATGATAACGTTGTTCATGGTCATGTGGTCTTGTCCTGGTTCTGTCCCTGTTTCCATTTACCCACGGGCGTGATTGATGGTATCGTGATGACTGTTACTTCATGTCCTTGTTTTGTGACAACATCTGTACTTCTCTGCCTTCGTTCCCCCCTTTTTTTGTCCGACTTTCCGTTTTTCGATATTTCGATTCTCCGTAACTTTGCCTTTCATGCATTAAGCAGCAAAGTTTGAGGTTTTATGCCTTCTTCCCTCTCTGCGATGCATTGTTTATGCCATTGGGATTGTACTGGAGAATGCAACTTTTCACTCCTGCCACTAGATGGAGAATGTGCACGTTGCGTGATGAGCCTTACTTCACAGGCACTTGTCTCGAAACAGGAACCGAGACAAGAGAATTCCTGAGGTCAGGGAGATGTATGGCTCATCACGCTTAAATCCCATTTCAGGGTTGTGTGATCAGGATGAGATTCCGCCATCATGCAATGGACAAGGAGTAACAGTTTTTTCATACTAGTCCAAAGCGGGACCATGAACCACGATGAGAGGGATGTGAAGTAACCGTCGACGTGAAGTATAAATTTGGAAGCCTCTCACCAACCCTTCCTCTGACTGAAGAAGCTGCTTGGATAAGTAGGAAAATGTTTTGATCCCACAAGAAAAGAAGTACAGTTGCCATGTCTCAACAGCTGGACGACAACTGAGAATCTATACAGAGTCTTCTCTCAATTTATCTGCTCCTACTTTTGCTAGAGTAAAGCAAAGTGTTCTGTTTATATACCACCCCATAGCATTTAAAGCACTCTCTGGGCAGTTTACAATTTAATTATGTGTCGGAGAAAGCAAAATGACAGTCCATTTGGGTTGAGGCAAGGGTGGCCTGTAGTGCAAACAAAAACTGAAAAATATGAGTGGATCAGTTTCATAAACCCAGAGAGGAGCTTTATGGGGTTGGGGTGGGGTGGGGGTGGGGTGGGACCCTCCAATTTTTCCATTGTTCCCTCTCTATGGAAAGCATGGAAAATTTCAAGGTTGATCAGAGAACAGCTTCAGAGTTCCTCCTTCTCCAGAGGAAATGATTACTTGAAAAATGCTAGATAAACGTCAGAGTTCCTCATGCATGCATTTCCTCTCCAAGTTAAGCAACTGGAATTGATGGCCAATTACCTGTATCTGCTCGATTGACTTCATTATGCATATTAAAATAATGTGAAATGCTAAATAATAAATACACTATCCCTAGAGAGACGTCCACCTAATGCTCTTTTCAAGGCTGATAAATGGATCGTTCCTGATGTCAGCTGTGTTGCGCTGAGTGAGCTGCAGCACTACATTCAGGAAAAGCCCTAGAGTGTCATTGATAAATATTTATCCAGTTGATAAGGAATGTGCATCAGAAGCACTTGCAGTAAGTGCTAATTAAATGTTATGGTAGGCGTGTACATAATTGGTTTGGGTACTCTTTGCTAATGTTGTAAATATTTGCACAGGTTCCTCGATGTTCTCTTGACACTGGTCTGCCCTTTTTAGAGTAAATAGCAGATATGTTTTGTTTTCGTGTGTGTGTGTGTGTGTGAATGAAGATGGAACATAAATGTGCATTAAAATATCCCTCTATGATCTATGGATTTCCATCTTGTATTTGTGTGCACATGCACACAGACACAGTGTTTAAATATATGTGGGAATAAGTGTATGTGTCTGTGAATATACAGTGGTACCTTGTATAAAGGAATTAATTTGTTCCAAATGAAATTATGTTGAGCAAATTTTCCTTTATACAAATTTCCCATAGGAATGCATTGAAAACAGAGTGATCCCATTTTATGTTGTACAGATTCGCCCCATAGGCGATTCTGTTAAGCAAATTTCCCATATCTCCGGAATTTTTATGTTGTACAAATTTTATGTTCTACAAACCATAGGGTCCACTGTATACTTTCTCCAATTTAGTTAACCCCTTTTCCTCATCAAGTGGTACTTATATTCTCAATAACTCACTCTGAGATACTTGAAGTAGAAATAATAGAAACTACTGTATTTTTAAACTTATAGTTCTGCAAAAATCAAATGGCAAACCACCAAAACATGGCTATCTGCAGCAATAGGCCTCAACAGATTCACTCACTGCCAGTGGACGAAGACAGAGAGAAAAGCCCAGAGCAGAGAGGCTGGTCTTTCTTTGAAATCAGAGGCAGGAAGGAATGATTTCTTTGTGCTGGATTGTCTCCCCAGTCCAGAATGGTCCCTCCCAGTCATCTCTACTAGAGGCAGCCTGTGAGGTTGTAAAAAAATCCAACCATTCCTTTACAAAAATGGAACGTGTGTTCAGGTAATCAATTTGGGCTGAAAACCACAAGTTCACATTTGTTCCAGTGCCACTTTGTGTGTACTCCCCAAAACAAACAAAGTTCTGATTTCGGGGAGGCCATTTTTCCTCAGCTTTACAGGGTCCCACAATAGCAAGGCTCTTTGCTACAGTCACTGAGCAGAAGTATTTTACAGAAGCCTTTCTGGTGTGTCAGTGCAACTCCCGAGCAGGCATTTCAGCCAGGAGGGAACCGCTCTTGAATTATATTCCCCTTGGCTTCTTTATTTACAACTTAATCATGATCTCAGCCGGGGATCTCTTACAATACAGATCTCTCGGATTTTGACAGAATTTGAATTAATATGTTACTTGGGGGGGGGGGTTAGGAGCCAAGGGCTTGATTTCCCAGTTGTATTAGCTATTGTGTAAGCCAAGTTATAAAGAAGCCAGCAGATTATAAAGTTCTAGAACACAGAAGGCTCAGGTGGCAAGCCACCCCCTGCAAATGGAAAAGCATCTGGGCCAATATGTCCAGCATTATTTGTGTGTGTGTGTAGATGTTAAAGGAAGCTTGCTTAAAATGATATCCAGATGGTAACAGTGACAATTAGATTCATTTGCTGCAACTTTATAAGGATGTTGCTTAGGGGTCTGAGACTCTTTACATTCTGCTTCCTTTTCTTTAGGCCCCATTTTCTTTGTCTTCTTTATGTGCATGAGGAAATTCACAAATGTTGGTAAATTCCTCCCCCCTGAAACCTGAAGTGAAATTCTCAGTCTGATCTAGATTTGGATAAAAAACAATTCAAGGAGTCATTGTAGCCATCACAAAAGACAAATATAAAAGTGGAACAGGTGATAACTTTAGGCTACTATAAATATAACAAAACATTGCTAATATTTCGGGGGTAAGCCCCCTTCCTCAGAGCAATAGGTAATAACATGGAAACACAGCTGTTGGAAAAACAGAGAGAAGTACAGTGGTACCTTGTATAAAGGAATTAATTTGTTCCAAATTATGTTAAGCAAATTTTCTTTTGTGCAAATTTCTCATAGGATTGCATTGGAAACGGAATAATCCCTAATTGAGACCATTTTACTGTTATACGGATTCACCCCATAGGCGATTCAGTTAAGCGATTCCCCCATCACCTGAATTTTTTTCCTTTAAGCTCTTTTCCTTTTCTCTTAAACCGCTTGTTATACAAGGGTCCACTGTACAGTGTACCTGCACACTAGATAGCTATTAATGGAGTCTCAGGGATTAGTGGAGAGAAGCAGAGTTTCTGAGGCACCACATGGTTTTGATTCCATTCTTTTAAAAAAATCTGGTATATGAATGCAGAATATTGTGGTTCTCTATCCACAATTCAAAAAGCCAAGAAACGACCCAAAATTGTGCCTGGATTCCCAGTAGAGAGGAAAAAAGATGCCAAGCTTTACATATCAAAGGGCAGCTTGAATGTTGACAACACCAACAGCTGCTGCCAAGATGCAGTGGTTCTCAACCTGTGGGAAAGGGCAATGTGCACCAGCTGGTGAGTGAGGGAACCCAATATGAGAGGGGAGGGAGCACTTGGTACCAGAGGTACATTGCTCAAACTGAAGTTCTTGCTCATCTCTACCCAGGATCGTGCCCACCTTGTGGACATTCGTAATTCTGATTTCAAAGGGGTTGTGGACCTGCTCCAGATTTTAATCAAGACTCAGCATATCTGAGATGCTGAACCCTGTTTGAGGACTGGGTTTAGTAGCGTGGGGAACAAGTCCCTGTAAAATTCAGACTAAAATCCAAGAGAGAGCCATGGCTCCTGCTTCTGCAGCTCTTGCTATGACTTCCACCCAGAATCAAGGAGAGGGAAGTTGTCCCATCATAGATCTTTCTCTCCGAGGCTGAGATTTCCAGCATTCACCATAAAGCTTTGGATTTGAAAATAAGGGAAATTTTCCATCCCACCACCACAACCAAGCTCCAGTATCTCTCATATTTTAAGATAGGTGTACAAACTATTTGAATACTGTATGCAAGTAAGTAAAGAAACCTGATGTGATATAAATTCAACAGGCAGCTGTAACTAAATTCTGTTTCTCACCTTACAGGGCTTACAACGTTCTTGTGCACACATTCATCATGCTATAATCTTTTATTCTTTCAGTCACAAACATATGTCCACTTCATCAGTTGTTTCTCTGTAATAAAGTGGTTCAGTGCCTGTACTGCAGGTAAAACTGTGCTCACGACCTGGGCTTCAATCCCAGATAGCAGGCTCATGGTTGACTCAGCCTTCCATCCTTCCGAGGTCGGTAAAATGAGTACCCCGCTTACTGGGAGGGGGCAATGTGTAGCCTGCATTCTATAATTAAATCTGTAAACCGCCCAGAGACTACTTAAAGTGGTATGGGGCGGTATAAAAGCAGACCCCTTTGCTTTGCTTTGCTTTAGTCTCTGAGCATAAGCAGAGTTCAAATGAGATAGCCTTTGTCTAGGCAGAGGAGGCTCGATTCCTCCTCCCTTCCTTCTTAGACGGTTACTTCACGTCCCTCTCATCGTGGTTCACCGTCCCACTTGGGACCAGTATGAAAAAATGTTACTGCACCTCCATTGCATGATGGCAGGAGTTTGTCCTTACCATGCCCCCTGAACTGGGATTTAAGCGTGATGAGCCATACCTCTCCCTGACCTTTGGAATTCTCTTGTCTCGGTTCCTGTTTCAAGACAAGTGCCCGTGAAGTAAGGTTCGTCACGCAACATGCACATTCTCCATCTACTGGCAGGAGTGTGAAGTTGCATTCTCCAGTACAATCCCAATGGCGTAAACAATGCATCACAGAGAGGGAAGAAGGCATAAAACCTCAAACTTTGCTGCTTAACGCATGAAAAGCAAATTTATGGAGAATCGAAATATCAAAAAATGGAAGGTCGGACATTAAAAAAGGGAAGTACAGATGTTGTCTTGAAACAAGGACGTGAAGTAACAGTCGTCACGATACCATCAATCACACCTGTAGGTAAACAGAAACAGGGACAGAACCGGGACAAGACCACATGACCACGAACAATGTTATCATGAAATGAACGTAATCTTGGAATGAGGAAAGACCTGAAGTAACCATCTATGTCAAGGAGGGGACCGCTCCCCCGCTCCCTTCTCAGGTTGTTCCTTTTGTCACATAGGCAGGCTAAACAATAGCCCTTCTATGGCAGAGTCCACCAGAGAAAGCTGTTTTCCAGGTTTTTTCAATAACTAAAGAATTAGTCTACCAACTGTGATTGGCCTGCCTGGTGGGAACCATATTTTTAAAAAATATGGAACATTTCCCGGAAAAATAATAAGCCAGGAAGATGGCAGGAAAGAGAGGCAAAAAACAGGAGTTTCCCGGGCAATGCAGGACACTTGACAGGTATGACGTTCACACCAGTTTCCAACTGCAATAATGTCTTGATTTTCTATCATCCATCTCTCAACATATCCCATCTTTTGCATAAATGTTGTTCTTGCAATGATGGGGATGGAACCAGAATTACTTAGGCTATTATTTCCTCCATCAATTGCTTTGTTTTATTGCGGCGAATGCCCATCTTAATGTAAAAGTCCACTCTGTCTATGCTAATTGACCACACCATGTCCATTTGGAATTCACACACCCACACACCAAGCCATCAGACATTGCCCATATGAAACTGTCCACCACACCTTAGGCAAAGGGGCGGTTTTAGGGAATAATGAATGGCAACAGAAGGCAAATAATGTGCTAGAAAATACACAACAAGGTTTTGTGCACTGCGTAATATATGTTTTGGCTTGATATGCTTGATGTTATCCCAAATCCAAAGATCCCTTTAATTTAAAGCAAGCCACAACGATCACAGTTTCCATTAGAAGTGATTAAAACAGCATCTGTGCTCCCAAATAAACATGAAAGTGTATATTTTACATGATAAGGATTTTAGTATAAGAACGTTACAGAGGCACAGATGGTTATAATTGGGGCCGTTGGAACATTATGGCTTTCTGAATTTTTTTTTTTTTTTTAATAATGTCTGTGGTTTTCAGATGTCACATGTTCCACGCTTTTCCTTAGCTGCTTTGGTCCCCCCCCTCTTTTCATGTAGGAGGATGATTCTTTTAACATTGATTGCTTTTCTCAGCAAAAAAAGGATGATCTAATGTGTTTCACCTCAGTTTACCTCTCAAAACCTGAAGTAAACAAGGATGGTTGTCTCTCATCCACCATATTCTTCTCACAGTAATCCTGTGATGTGTGTTAGACTGAGAGATCGGAGGTAGTTCCATGAGCTTCATGTATGGGTGAGTATTCAAACTCAGGTCCTAAAGGTTGAACTCCACAAGAAAGTGCTAGATTTTAGCCCATTCACTCAAACAGCAAGTACAGCAAGGAGCAGTGGGAAGGTGTTGTGGGGCAAAGACTGTTTCCGTTGCACAGCTTGCTCCTACCTTACAAGATTGTTGTAATTTTGTAAAAATGGGGGTGGGATGAGCTGCTTTTAAAAATGGTTAAAAACCAACCCCATTATAAAAAACATTAAAATTTAAACCAACACATTAGAAGCCATCGGAAATCAGCAAATGATACATATAAACTAATAATACAGCAGGACAGATTACATATAATATACCTGTCTTTTTTGAATATAGTAAGACCCCCATATCCACTGATTCATTATTCACTGATTCAGTTATCCACGGTTTGCAGAAAAAAATTAAATGAATAATTCAGCAGCGGCAAAGCAAGCTACTGTCACAGAAGTAGCTATAAAGTAAACTGCTCTCATAAAACAGCAGTGTCTCAAAACTGCAGCCAGAAAGCAAGCAACTGTCTCAAAACTGCAGCCAGAAAGCAAGCTACTGTCACAAAACAGCAGTTTTGGTGTTTTTTGTTTGTTTGTTTGTTTTGTCATTCTCTCTTATCCACAGATTTCATTATCCATGGGTAGACCTGGAACCAATCCCCAGCGGATACCAGGGTCCTACTGTATATGTGTTTGTTTTGTCATTCTCTCTTATCCACAGATTTCATTATCCATGGGTAGGCCTGGAACCAATCCCCAGCGGATACCAGGGTCCTACTGTATATGCTTTCATTCCCCTCTTAAAATCTGGTCAGAATGGAAACCAGTGCTGCACAAAGGGTGTTTTCTATCTTAGGCAGACGTAATGTAACCTACTTCACCACACTCGGAGGAAGAGGACAGGTCTAAGTCTCTGCTTAATAGTCAAGTCCAGTCCTAAAATAGGACAGGTTTATTTTAACACTTATTTCAATGTTCCATGGACAACAAGTGACAGAAATCCATAATTAAAGATCCATGCTGGCTTCAGTCGCCTCGTAAAGCACATTAAATGAGATTTATTGGCTCTGCACTCACATAAACTAGTAAATGAAGCCCCAGGTGTCAGAAGATGCTAGCAGTTGCTGAAAACCACCAGTTTTCTTCCAAATAAGAGGGACAGTTCTGCAAGCCCCTTAGAAGTGAATAGGAAGAGAGCAGGCACAAGTAGCCTTTCTTCATAACAGAGGTGCCCAGCACAGTAATCATTTTATTTATTTATTTATTTATTTATTTATTTATTTATTTATTTATTTATTTATTTACTTACTTACTTACTTACTTACTTACTTACTTACTTACTTACTTACCTATTAACAACCCAACCTTCCCCCGGGAACTCTGGGCGGTGTACAACAGATTGCAACACAATTTTCCCCAAACACAACCCCCATAATAAACAGAGAAGAGTAGAAATATAAAGACAATGAATAATAACAGCAATACAACAACAGAAAATCTGGCAAGAAAAGGGCTGGGGCAAAACAATACAACCAATGTATAAACACACAGCCATGCACTCAACAATTACCAAAACTTTCCATAAAGAGCCAGGTCTTCAAGGCTGTCCTAAAGGTAGGCAGAGACTCCGCCAGCCTAATCTCCATGGGCAGTTTGTTTCAAAGTGCCAGGACGGTGCCCCAAGAAGGCCTGATTGTGGGAAGAAACCCATCGGGCCTCCCTCGGAGTGGCCACCCAGAGGGAGAAGGTGAGCGAGGCTCTGGTCGGTTGGGATGACGCTGATCTCTGGGAGATCTGCTCCACCAGATAGTCAGGTCCTAAGCCATGGAGGGCTTTATAAACCAAAACCAATAACTTGAACCTTATTCAGAAGGCAATGGGTAGCCAATGCCCACACCAACCGCCAACCTGGCCACTGCATTCTGCACCCACTGCAGTTGCCGAACAAGGGTAAAGGGTAACCTCATGTAAGAGCATTACAGAAATCGATCCTTGAGATCACCAGCACCTGCACTACTCTCCTAAGGGTATCCATGTCCAGGTATGGGCGAATCTGGGCAATCAGCCTAAGCTGGAAGAAGGTCACCCTGCTCTTTTCTGCACCTTTCCCAGTTCCACTATGTCTTTTTTGAGATGCAGTGACCAGAACTGTCTGCAGTAGTCCAGGTGTGGCCTTACTATCATTTTGTACAATGGCATTATAATGTTGGCTGTTTGATTTTCAATCCCCTTTTTGATGACCCCTAGCATGGAATTGGCCTTCTTCACCTCTGCCACAGACTGGGTAGACACCTTCATTGAACTGTCCACCAGCACACCAGGATCTCTTTCCTAATCCATCACAGATAGCTCAAAGTCCATGAGTTGATAGATAAAGTTTTGGATTTTTTTTTGCCTCAATATGCATTATTTTACATTTTCCAACATTGAAATGCATTTGCCATTTCGCAGCCCATTCTCACAGTTTGGAGAAATCCTTCTGGAGCTCTTCACAATCTTCTCTGGTCATCACCACCCAGAAAAGTTTTCTGTCATCCACAAACACCTGCTTATCCCTGTCTCCAGTTCATTTATGAACAGATTGAAAAGCACTGATCCCAGGACAGATCCCTGGGGCACATCGCTTTTCACTTCTCTCCATTGTGAAAATTGCCCATTGACACTTACTCTTTTTTTCCTAGATCTCAACTAGTTCTCAATCCATAAGAGGGCCTGCCCTCTTATCCCCTGACTGCAATTTTCTAAGCAGCCTTTGGTGAGGGACTGTGTCAAAAGCCTTCTGAAAATCCAGGTAGACAATATCCACTGGTTCACCCAAATCCACATGCCTGTTGACCTTTTCAAAGAATTCTAAAAGGTTTGTCAGACAAGATTTACCCTTACAGAAGCCATGCTGATTTTCCCTCAGCAAGGCTTGTTCTTTTATGTGTTTTAAGATTTTTTTTCTTGGATGAGGCTTTCCACTAGCTTCCCTGGGACAGACGTAAGGCTAACTGAACTGTAATTTCCCAGGTCCCACTCCTTCCTTTTTAAAAATTTGATGTGACATCTGCTATTCTCCAGTCCTCCAGCTCTGTGGCCATTTTAAGAAACAAGTTGCGTATTACTGTTAAGAGATCAGCAATTTCATTTCTAATTTCCTTAGTAATCCTTGGGTGAATTCCACCCGGGCCTGGTGATCAGAGCAATACCAGGTAATGTACTGTTGAGTCTCCTCTAACATATAGAGAGGCAAGGAATGAGTGAACAATCTGGCTGCAGTGTTTTGGACCCATTCACCCACCAAACACACACACACACACACACACACACACCACTAGAGATGGGCATGAACTAGTTCAGCCTAGTTCATGTCAGTTCATAGAGACAGCAGCACAGGTGATGTTGGTCCCATTTCCCTCCTAGTCAGTCAATTAGCCACTCACCAGGCCCAGCATGCTTCCCCCACACACACCTTCTTGGCTAATCTCTCAGTCACAAGCAGGAGCCCAGACTTCTCTACCCTGCCCTTTTGTCTGAGTGGGAGATCAGCCAGGAGGGCAAGGCAAAAAAAAAACTGAGCTCTTGCCGGGACTAGAAGATTAGTTGAGAATAGAGATGGGCATGAAATGAACTTTTAGTTCATTTCATTATTTGTTATTTTGTTTCATGAACCCCAGAGAGGATTTAGAATGAAATGAACCAAACCAAAAAAATTGGTTTGGTTTGGTTTGTTTTGTTAATGGGGGGCAGAGATATCTCCTACCTGGTGCTAGTCCGGAGGTCTGGTCTTCCTGGCTTCAGGGACGGCAACCGGGGTGTGGGGTGTGGGAAGCTGTAGCGCAGGCCATGTGGTCGGCAGTAAAAACAAAAACAAAAAATAATAAAAAATAATTTTAAAAAAGAGCGCCAACCCCTTTGTCTTTCTTCTTTCTCACCCTTTCCATGTCCTCCTTTCTCTCTGTCCCCCCAACACTGCCCAGTTGCCATGCCACTGAAAAAGGAGGTTACATATCTTAACAGAGGCAGTTAGGCTTGATACAAATGCAGTCAACTTGCTTTGGGTAGGAGGTTGCGAGTGGTTGGGAGGTGCACCCAGTAGCAGCATGAAAATAGATTGAAAGCATGCTGGATGCTTTCCTATGCCTCTCACCCCAGTCACTGCCCTTTCCTTGGGGTTTGCCCTTCGAAAGCGCAGCTGCAGACGGAGAAGCTGTCTTTCCGATACAGCCTCTGATAAAGATTTTAGAGATACGCGGCTGAGAAGAGAGAGGAGAGCGGTACCATGTCATGCCACACCTCACCGAATGTGTCAGCTCACCCACTGTTGCTGCTTCGGAGCTATAGACACCTGCCTAAAAACCAAAACGAGCCAGTCCCCAGTGCTCACACCCCAAAAATAGAGCAGCCCCTGCCCCTGAAAAAAAAAAAGGACAATGGATACATAAAAGGACTGAGCTGCATGTCACTTTGTAGCCTCAAAACAGAGAGAGCTCACCCACCCGAAAAGGGGGATGAAAAGGAGGATGACTCTCAATTTGATCATCACACTTTGAGCCTCTCTCCCATCTTCCTCTGCCATCACTTCTCTCCATCTCCCTCCCGCTCACAAGGTCTCTCTTCTCAGCTACCCCCTTCATCCTTCCCCCTTTCTTCCTCTTCCTCTCCATACCTCTTCCATGCTGCTGGAAAGGACCGGACCACTCCTGCCAGGGTGAATCTGAACAGGCTACTTCCAAAAGGCTTTGGAATTAGGGCCACCGACACTGGAAGATTGTCATTTCCTGTCTCTGCTGGACTCCCCCCCCTTGGACCTGAACTTTAGACCTCTTGCAGCCCCAGTGAGAATGGCACCCCACCTCTAGATCCACAGATGTGACCTTGCTGACTGCTTCAGTGAACACCCTCCCCCAAATTCATTTTAGAGGCTGGCTGGGCTGTAGATCTCAACATGTCCCTGCCTTGAAATTTGTCTGCAATGGATATTGCTCCATCAGTATGGATCATTGAGCAGAGGAGAACGCTGATGACCTTCCCCGCCCTTCTCCAATGAACAGGGGAAAGCTGCAACTTAAGCATCCCATAACGAGGTGCTCAAAGAGAAATCTCCATAGCCCGTGGGAAAAAGCTATCAATTGAGTGGTCAGATTGCTGACCCAGTCTCTTTCCATTTGCTTCATATCTGAATTTCCCTTGAATCCGAGTTGCCCTTTGAGTTCAACATTCAAAAATGCACAAGGATCACATACCTATGGGTTCATATAATACAGAATAAGGCAACAGAGAGATCATTTGAGCCTGGGCACTTAAGTTGCCATTCACCTGACGTTCCCATCCATCAATATGTCAACTCTCTAGAACATCATCCTAAGGTGATTACTTCACATCCTTCTTTGTTCCACGACTAGTTTTGTGCCATGACAGCGTTGGTTGCGATCACGTGGTTTTGTCCCTGTTTCAGTGTTCCCATGATCGTGATAATTTGTCTTGTGGCAAGTGTTACCTCACGGTCTTGTACCATAACAAACACTGAATATGTCTAGCTTCCTTTTTCCTTTTTGGGGTGGAGGGCTTAAAATTCTTTTTCGATATTTTGCTGCTGAAAAGTCAAAATAAAAAAAAACTGGACACAGTTTTCTGAGAGAAACAAATGTTTTGTTGTATGACAGTCGTTACTACACAGTGTCTTGTCTTGGAACAAAAAGCAGGAACAAAGAGTGACAAGGGAAAACCCTACCTCAGCACCAGGTACAGTATTGCCATGTTTAACACCCATTCCAGGGGCGTGGTCAAGACAAATTTCAGCAGTTGCGTGGCAGATGTGAAGGAACTTTTTTTTACTGCTCCTAAGCGCAACACTAACAGAGACAAAACGGATGTGAAGTAACCACCTAAGAGGATTTGGAAACTTTCCCCCACACTACATGTGCTGTACCCCAGCCTTCACTAAAATTAAACAAACTTAATGTCCCAGCTAGCAGTAAACACTTTGAAAGAATAACCAGAATCATAGAAGCATCGAATTGTAAAATGGGAAAGGTTCCCAAATGTCATTTAAACCAGCTCCCAGTCAATGCAGCAAATCAGATCAAAAGTATGCCTGACAGATGGCCATCCAATGTTGTTTAAAAGTGCCAGTGATGGACAGCCTGCCACCTTCAAGGAAGGCCAAGACTTCAATATTTGAAGGCAAGCCTCTCCCTATCTAAACCTGCTCGATTTATTTATTTATTCATTTATTCATTTTTATATTTATATACCGCCCAATTTTCCCAAAAAGAACTCAGGGTGGTTAACAAGTATAACATACAACAATTCAAAATAATAATAATAATTGGTTCCACAAAATAACATATAAGAAAATCAACAGCAAACAGTAGAATCCACATTTAAAAAGCTAAAAATTCAAGATAAAAACTGAGGTAAGATGGTGAAAACAAACAGACATACAATCTAATAATCCCTATTCATAGAATAAGTCACCCTCCTTGATCGCCAAACGTGGCCATATAGAGCCAGGTTTTTAGCAGCTTCTTAAAAGCCAAGAGGGACTCTGCAGTCCTGATTCCACTCAGAAGGTAGTTCCACAATGTGGAACCCACCACAGAGAAAGTGCGGGTCTGAGTGGAGGTTTTACGTGCCTCCTGAGGGATGGCAATCCGGAGCGCAAGGGACTGTGATGTTCTGTGGGCTGGGCTGACGTTGACCTTAGGGTGACATGCTCTGTCAGTTATTCTGGTCCCAAGCCATGGAGGGTTTTGTAAATCAAAACCAATACCTTGAACCTTATTCAGGAAGCAACGGGTAACCAATGCAAGCAAGCCAGAATGGGAGTGATATGATTGTAACAGCCAGCACCAACCACCAATCTGGCCACAGCATTCTGCAACCGTTGCAATTGCCGAATAAGGGTCAAGGGCCTGAGTTTGGGCCTGTGTTACCAGTGGAGGCCTCCAGGGTTATGGCTTATTGCTGGCCGGCTGCCTACCCTTTCGACCCTTGCCCAGCCTGGCTTATTAAATCTGCTGGAGGGAACATGCCGGAGTGGGCTTCTTCCATCGCCACCGCTTCCTTCCGGGAGGGAATTTTTCCTTCCCGTCTAAAGGAGACGGTGGTAAAGCCCACCTTAAAGAAGCCCGGTTTAGCATCGGATGACCTTGCCAATTATCGCCCGATTGCCATTGCTCCCTTCCTGGGCAAGGTTGTTGAGAGGGTGGCCGCTGTCTGGCTTCAGTCGTACCTGGAGGAAAATCATATCCTGGATCCATTCCAGTCCAGGTTCAGGCCATTTCGCAGGACCGAGACTGCCCTGGTTGCTCTGCAGGATGAGCTCCTCAGGGAGGCTGACAGGGGGTGTTCCTCCCTGTTAGTCCTCCTTGATCTGTCAGTGGCCTTTGATACCATCAACCACGGTATCCTGCTGGGCTGGCTCACTGAGGCAGGAATTGGGGGCTCAGCGCTCTGCTGGCTCCGATCCTTCCTCGGCAGTCGGTCCCAACGGGTTCAGCAGGGGGGTGACTTGTTGGCTCCGTAGATGCTCCCTTGTGGAGTGCCCCAGGGGTCAGCAATCTCCCCCATGCTGTTCAACATCTATATGAGGCTGCTGGCTGAGGTCATCAGGAGATTTAGAGTTCGCTGTCATCAGTACGCTGATGACATGCAGCTCTATCTCTCCTTTTCTACCTCTGCAGATGAGGCAGTACACTCCCTTGATCTGTGCCTGGAGGCAGTCCTGGAATGGACCAGATCCAACAGGCTCAAACTGAACCTGGAGAAGACCAAGGTTCTGTTCTTCAGGGCACCCTCGTCTAGGTACAATGGCCCCCTCCCTAGTCTGGGGGAGTTTCCCTCCAGCCTACGGACAGGGCCAGGAATCTGGGCATGGTCTTGGACTCAGCCCTCTCCCTGGAAACCCAGGTGATGGCCATCTCCAGGGCCACTTTTTCCCACCTCCGCAGAATCACCCAGATCCGCCCATACCTCGATGAGTCCTCCCTGAGGACAGTTGTGCAAGCCCTCATGATCTCGAGAATCGATTACTGTAACACACTCTACGTGGGGCTGCCCTCAACCTTTATCCAGAGACTCCAACGGGTGCAGAATGCGGTGGCCAGACTGGTGGTGGGTGCTCATAGATATGATCACATCACCCCAGTTCTGGCTTGCCTGCATTGGCTGCCTGTGGCTCTCTGGATAAGGTACAAGGTCCTGGTTTTGGTCTTCAAAACCCTCCATGGCCTGGGTCCTGAATACCTGTCAGAGTGTATTGCCCAGAGGTCAACTGAGGCCAGGCGCGCTTACTTTGGGTGGCCACTCCTAGGGAGGCATGGAAGTCGGCTACGCGCAGCCGCTCTTTCTCTGTTGTGGCCCTCTCCTTGTGGAACCATCCACCAAGTGAGCTGTGCCTTGCACCGTCCCTGCCCACCTTCAAAAAGGCTTTGAAAACCATGCTTTTTAAGGAGGCATATGGTGACCTCTAATTTTATTTAATTCTCACTTTATCTGTATTTATTGTTTTGTTCTTTTTTTCCCTCTCCCCCGTATGTCCTTGCCGCACCTTGCTGAGGTTATTTCCCCTCTTTTTGTTTATATTGTTTTTAACCTGATGTTTTTATCCTGTAAACCGCCTAGAGTTCCTATAGGAAGATGGTGTGGTATAAAAATGAAACAAACAAATATAAATAAATAAATAAATAAATAAATAAATAAATAAATAAATAAATAAATAAATAAATAAGGGAAGCCCCATGTAGAGAGTGTTACAAATGTCTATCTTTGACTAGGATCTGCCAAGGAGACCCTCCTTTGTGTCCAGTTTGTTATCCGGAGACACAGGGCAGTTTTGTTTTCTGCCACAGCACCCCAATCATTGAATGCCCTCCTCTTTCAGGCTTGATTGGCAACAACATGGGCATCATTTTGGCACCAAGTCAAGATGTGCTTATTTACTGGATTGAGGATCGTGGCCTGGACAGCTATGCATTTAATGTTTGAGTATTTTAATTTTGTGCTGTTTGATTTTAAGTTCTTTTAAATATCTGATGTTTTGTTTTATACAGTTTTGCAACCTTTCAGTTTATTCCTCCTCATCCAGTCCATTACTGACACCAGACACTGATCTAGAAATGAATCCGCTTCTTTGGATTTAGAAGGGGGAAAGGAGAAATGGAGTTGGGTGCCAACTGCATGCAGGTGATCCCAAACCCCCAAACCTCAGAAACTTCCCCTAGCAATGTCATGGAGATGTTAAATAGCATGGGGGACAAAGCAGAAACCTGAGGGATGCCACGGGCCACCAGCACCACTTTCAAAGTTCCCCTGTCCAGAAAGGATCGGAGCCACCATAAAAGAGTGCCTAGAAGTGTCATTCCAGAGAGATGACCCAGAAGGTTGATGGGACTGAAAGCCACTGAGAGGTCCAGCACAGCCAAGAGGGACACATTCCCCCTTGTCCAATTCCTGGCATAGTTTGTCCATCAAGGCGACCAAAGTAGTCTCTGTCCCATAGTCAGGCCTGAAGCCAGGTTGAAATGGATCTCAATAATATGTCTCATTTGGAAACCCCTGGAACAGAGAAACTTTAACTTACTCCAGCACCTTGCCCAAGAAAGTGTTCTGCTTGTATATACCGCCCTATATCACTTCAAGTAGTCTCTGGGTGGTTCTTTTTAATTACAGTATGCAGGCTACATATTGCCCCTCCCCCAGCAAGCTGGGTACTCATTTTACCGACCTAGTGTCAGGACCCTGCCTGCCACAGAACCTGACTCTGAGGGGTTAACTGGTGAAGAGCTGCTGGAAGAGGCTTGCAGCTGGAGTCAACAAGCAGCTGGGTCTGATGGCTCAGCTGAAAACATATCTCCGCCTCCTAGAAGGGCCATGAGCAGGATTCTGCAACCATGTGCTACCAGGATAGCTAGGGAAAGAGTCTTTGATTCTAGATGGAGAATCAGGTCAGATAGCCCTGAGTACTAGCAGAAGCCTTCCCAGGAGTAAGGGCATGTTCCCTGTTTTGGAATATAGCTGGAAAGCTCACCTTGAGCTCTCCCTGGGAGCAACACGTCACTTGAACTTGCGGCCACATTCCTAACTCTGCTCCTAACTCTGTTTTGCTTTGACTTTGGACTGGTTTCCTTGACAATGGCTTGATCTATTCCCTTCGGCTTGGCATCTGGCTTCCGTGAAATATTCTGGTGTTGACCTGGACTGGAAATTGCTGTGGGTTAAATTCTGTTATTTATCTGGCACCTAATTGTTGGCAAAGAACTTGAACTTGCTTGATTCTTCACTAAAGACCTTGGCAAAGGACTGAACTCTGTTTGTGTGTATATTCTGTGTGTGGGGCTTGACACCTCGTAAGGATGGAAGGCTGAGTCAACCATGAGTCTGCTACCTGGGATTGAACCTCAGGTCATGAACACAGTTTTACCTGCAGTACAGGCATTTAGCCACTGCACCACAGGGCTCTTGACATGGGATATTAGAGACTGGTAGGTAATTATCTAATACCATGGTATCTGAGAAAGGCTTTTTCAGCAAAGCTCTTCTTTAAGCATACTGGAACCTTACCCTGCATTCATGCTCTTCCTAGGCACTCAGTCCCTTTTGGGGTAGCTTTTATACACCAGGAAGGGTAAGAGTTATATAAAACATCTCATATATGAAAGTGCTTCTCCCTGAAAAATGTCTCTGTTTTAAACCCTCCAGAATAAGGCAGCAAAAATAGGTCATTTTGCGGCAGTAATTGTTGTTCATTAGGCTGCTTGAAATGATAGCCAACCCCACTTACTCTCAGATATCTATTTAATCTGTGATGGAGCCACCGACAATTGTGCCAATTAAAGTCTTCAGCACTAATGAGAATAGGTGCTATTAAAAGCTATACTCGGAAAAGACAGCGTAAAGGAAATGACACATTGGTCTGTGACATAGCTTGCAATCCCAGTACAAAAGCAACTCCAGGGAATGAAGAAGGCCTTATTGCAACCTTTCAATCCACTCCTAATTCACTAAGGTACTGGACAGGAAAGTTGTAGTCAGTACAGCCAGATACTCTCTTTTACTCCCACCTCTTTTTTACACCATGAACTGAAAAGATTCTCAAAGTGGTCACAGGGAAGGTAGTGAGGACCTGGCTTAAAAGGGCAAAGGCCAAGGTCTTCTTTTTAAAAGGGCAATGCAGGCAGTTCCCATTGCTTCACACTACCCAATGTTTTACTTTACCCTCCCTTTTTCAGTCTTCTTTAATCCCAACTGACAAAACAGCAGAAAGGTTAACTGTAGAAAAATAAAAAAATTGACTATTTATTTTGAGTGGTGAACTTCCCGGTTCACCTCCCTTCACTTTGTCAATACACTTGGGGTCATAATCATCTCACCATACTTGTTGTGGTAGTGGTGAGTCTGCAGCAGGCTATTCCTGCTGTATACTGCTGGGCCTCAGAATTCCCAATAAAGAGTCCAGCAGGCTAGAGATCCAAGGAGGAATATTGGTTTTATTGAGCTCAATAAAAGACAGCAGGCCAACACCCCACCCAGGACAGTGCTGAGGTGTTCCGCCCCGAGGTGACCCTGGCATGCTGTTTTATGACCTTGGTTGACCATCCCCTGGGAGGTGTCAGGCAGGTGGAGTTTGGGAAAGGTGGGCCAATGGGGTCTAGGGGGTGGGTTGGGTTGACCATCCCCTGGGAGGTGTCAGGCAGGTGGAGTTTGGGAAAGGTGGGCCAATGGGGTCTAGGGGGTGGGTTGGGTTGACCATCCCCTGGGAGGTGTCAGGCAGGTGGAGTTTGGGAAAGGTGGGCCAATGGGGTCTAGGGGGTGGGTTGGGTTGACCATCCCCTGGGAGGTGTCAGGCAGGTGGAGTTTGGGAAAGGTGGGCCGATGGGGTCTAGGGGGTGGGTTGGGTTGACCATCCCCTGGGAGGTGTCAGGCAGGTGAAGTTTGGGAAAGGTGGGCTGTTTGGGTCTAGGGGGTGGGGTGGGTTGACTTCAGGTAGAGAGGGTTTTACACTGGTAGGGGGGAGGAAATGGATGGCGGCAGGCACCCGGGCAGCGGGCACACCCGGCCGAAGCCGGGTGCTTCTGGCGCTTCCTCCACCCGCCCCCGCCTCTCTTCCTTTGCCAGCACCACCAGCGCCAAGCACCCAGGGGGGGCGGGCAAGCCGGGAGACGCTGTGTGCCACTTGTGCAACCTTGCCCCACCACCCCTGGGCCCCCGCCTCTCTTCCTATGCCAGCGCCAAGCACTCTAAGAACTGTTAGGTGTCAATGGGGAGGGAGTATAAGCCAGGGAGGGCCGTACTGAAAGGCTGGGTTGAGGCGGTGGCTGCAGATTTGGGGGAAAGTGGCCCTAGCTGGGGCTGGGGGGGGGCTTGAAAATAACAAATCGTTATCCGAAAAATTCATTATCTGGGGCAGTCATTATCCGAGGTACCACTGTATTTTCTATGGAGGAAGACGCTGAAGAAACAGAAAAAATGGCAGAGGTTGCACCTTAAGAGGGAGAGATTTCAAGAGCCTCTAAAACAGAGGCTCCCAGATGCTCTTGGACTACAACTCCCAACGATCCTAGCCAGCACATTGAGTGTTGAAGGCTTCTGGGAATTTTCGTCCAAGAACACACAGGGACCCAAGGTTAGGAACCATTGTTTTGAAAGAACATTTGGACTGTTGTTGCTAACAAGACTGCACTCTTGAGCCCTGGTAGCTCTAATGGCCCTTCAGGAGGAAGTCACAAAACATCTGGAATGGTCTGTGTTGCTCATCCTGTTTTGCAAGGCAATTTGGAAGCTCTCAGCCACTGATCAAAGGGCCATTGGTGCCCACCTTTGTTTAAATAACTCAGAAGAAAGCAAAGCTAATAATAACTCCCAATAGCCTTAGTTTCAACCTTCTCCCCACCCCCTGCAAAAAATAACCCAAACAATGTTCCATTTTCATAAACTGTAAACTGGGTAGCTGCTGCTGCAATGGGAGACAGGCTTTTTCACTTAGCACCAAAATAACATTGACCTACTTTGTAAGGTTTGTCCAGGGGCAACTAAGCTAATGCATCTGAATATTCTAAAATATGACCACCACCACCACCACACCATTTATTGTTATAGATGGAATTAACATCATGGGAACCCAGACATTGCAACCAAATGGGGGGAGAGCTGTGCAAAGTGTAGCATTTTAAATATGTAAATGTTTGTTCAGTAGACGCTGATGAGTATTCTTTTACTTGCAGGTAGTCTAGTAAGGTGACAGATGGCTCACCGGCTCTTGCATAATCATGACATATTAGAATTGGGAAATGTAGCACACTTAGTTTGATCCCTCATCTGCCACAGGCCAAAGCAAAAATCTGCCAGAGGAGAAACTTAATGCATGTAAACAAATCCACTTAGTTACTCCTACCCCAAAGCTACCTTTGATTCATGTTGTGACACTGCACTATCCCTGTGAGCGAAAGTCATAATTTGCCATGTGCGTTGGAAATGAGCATTTTATTTTAATTCATATTTATCTGGTGTTGCTACAAAACAGGGCAGAGGACCAGCATTACTTGTCTGCGTACAATGGAGGAAAAATGCAAGCCTTGCACTCCAGAACTTCAGAGCGCCATAAGTCATGTCTAACTCCTCACAGATATTCATTCCTTTGGCAGTGGTGATTCTGTGGGGATTAATTAAGGCCCAGAGAACACTCTGAACCCAACTCCCAGCATGTCCTAGCGCAACAGAAACTGGGCTACATAGTTATACAGTATACGAAAATTACCGTGTCGCTGAAACACACGCTGAGCAGGAACGGAAAAGAAATGTGTCAGGTTTGCACTTCCCTCCAAAAATATCTGTTCTGCACTTTCTGAGGCTGGAACACAACGAAGCCCATATTTCCTCAGAAATCTGTCCATTTCCAAGGCTTGTAGTGACAAAATCCCTTCAAGATCGCACGCATGGTTGAAAACCTCTCTGCTGGAGCATCTGAACTGAGATTTCTGTGACGGTTTTGAGTGATAACGGGACACTTCTACCCGGGAGGCCCTTGCAACAGACATAAGCTTCAAATGGGAAACTGCATTGTTTTGAACCTCGCTTCTCAATACCTGGTAATATTAAATAACAACCATGCCTTCAGAAGCAGCGAAAAGGAGGAGAAAATCACAGTAGGGAAGAGCACTGGACTAAGACACACAAGGGGAACATTTTATGGCTGGTGGGGGAAGAAGGAAGAATAGCAATAACATCCGTGCAGAATACAGTATTTTAAAGAGAGAGAAATCCTTTTGAAGAACCCCTGTTTTTACCTCCATACAACTGAGTAGAACATATCCATGAAGAACACAGCTATTCCATCCACCCATAAGCCAGAAAACTAGGGCAGTGGTTTGTTTGTGTGTGTGTTGTTCTTTTTTCTTCAGAGGATAGTTCCCAGGAAGTTAAGGATGCAGAGTGGTTTAAGCTTTTGGCACTTGTGTCCTTGTGGGAGGTCATTTCCCCAAAATTCACAGGGAAGAAGGGGTAAGCATCTCCTAGTGCAGTGGTAACAAACCTTTAGCACTCCTTATGTTTTGGACCACAACTCCCACAGTCCTTTGTCACTGGCAATTTAGGCTTGGGATTGTGGGAGTTGTGGTCCAAAACAGCTCGAGTGCTAAAGGTTCGCCCCCACTATCCTAGACTTTTCTCCACCCCACTTTCTGCCACTTCCAAAGGTACCACCCACAGGTAATCTTCTTCACTGGTTAAACTTTTCATGCTGCAGTAGTTTTCAGGGTTTATTTGCCTCAGACAAGGCCCTTGGCCACTTGGAGCCATCGGTTGGGGCCATATTGCCCTAAGTAACAGGGCCGCCAGGTCAGGATCCTTTCGTACTCATCTCGACGACCCACAGGGCTCTAATAATTCAGACTGGAAAATCTCTCAACTGTCTTCTCATGTCCCTGCAAATTTGAGGGTCTTGTTCTGATGGTGCGACCCCATAAAGGAATCATAGGATCATAGAATCTTAGAGTTGGAAGAGACCTCAAGGGCCATCCAAGCCCAGCCCCCTGCCATGCAGGAACCCCCATCACAGGACTCCCAACTGGTGGCCATCCATCTTCTGCTTAAAAACCTTCAAAGAAGGAGACTCCGCCACCCTCCACAGCAGCATATTCCACTGCTGAACAGCTCTAACCGTCATGAAGTTCTTCCTAATGTTCAGATTGAACCTCTTTTCCCACAGTTTCAAACCATTTCCCTGAGTCCTATTCTCAGAAACCGCGGGAAACAAACCAGATCCTTCTTGTTCTCTTCCCTGTCTTGAAATCTAGCTAGCAGATGTCTCAGAGATTGGCACAGCTATTTCTTAATCGATGCTAAACCAATTATTAATGGAACTTAGGGAAGTCACTTTTTTTTTGGACAACTCCCAAATCCCTACCCCACCCCCACCCCCAAAAACAGCATGTCTCTGTTGCTTGGAAGAGACTTTTGAGCACAGGAGTCTTTGGAAGCAAGGCAGGAACAATCAAGGAGCAAGGCAGGAACTAACTGGAACACATGAACATCTTGGGATGTAGGGCAGGGACAAACAAAGAGCAAGCCAGGAACTTGGCTTTCAAGAGCTGAAGAGTGTAGGGCTAGAGCTCAAGAATCACCACAGGGCTCTTGTGTTGCTGAAGCAAAAAGTAGCAGCATAGGAAGACTGTATCTACAGCACTTCCAGGGCCTCCAGCTACACCACACCACTGCCCTTCACCTGTTCCCTGCAGGCCTCCGCAAAAGGTGTCCCTGCTTCTGCCAATACTTCCAGGGTTCCTGCACCCCTGGCTTTGACACCCACCACCACACTCCTAGCCGGCTGCCCCACTCAAAAGCCAGCATGTGCTGCCTGGGTCCTCCTTCTCTGTCAACTGTCCAGTCTGTCCAGCCCTGGCTGGAACCTTGTTCCAGAGACTGAAGAGTTAATACCTGAAGAAGCCCCAGATGGGGTTTCAAGGTTGTCAGTTAATCCAGCAGCTGCACAGGAGTGATTCAGCATCTTCAGGGGATTCTCCACCCCCACAGAGGGCTGCTTGTGGAAGGCAACAAAAGACTTACAACCAGGAGAAGCAGAGATAAGCTATATCTGAGCCATAGGCATCTACGCATAGGGATTCCTGAGTTTTGACAAGGTTATTTTCTGGGGAAGTTGGGTTGTTCTCTGGAGAGATAAATTAAGCATTTGGGACTGAGGCAAATTGTGGGGGCAACATACTAGGACGTGTTACTGCTTCCCTGCTTGATCCTTGTTCCTGCTTGGTGCGACCCTGCACCTCGTTTCTCTTGGCTCTGGACTTTGTCTGTCTCCATGGATCTGGCATAAGCTACTATTGGCATTTTGGCTTTGACCCCTGGACTGTTTATCTTGGACTCTGCTAGGCATGACATTGTTTTAGGTTTCCTGGACTCTGATTTACTTTTGATTTGCTGCATTGGGTTTGGCTCTGAGTTTGCAGTAAAAGCCTGAACTTACCTGTGTGTGTGAGTCCGTGAGTCGTGACACAGTCCAAGCAGGAGTAGGGACTTCTCTGTCCCATCTCCTCCAGCAGGCTGACCACTCATATAAGGAGGAAGGACAGGGATTCTTGCTGCAAAGCCTTTGAGTGTCTAGACTGGTTAACCTCCTGAGAAGGGGGACCCGGGCAGCACACACTGGCTTTTGAGTTGGGGAGCCAACTGGGATGGGTGGGGGGGAGGGATGTGCAACACTGGTAGTTCTCTGTGTTATGGATTTTGACGAACTGGGCAGAACTGATTCACGCCTAACTCTTGCCATATTGTTTCAGCTTTGCTGCTTCTGCTCTTCCATTCCCTGAGAACTCATAAAAGGCCCAGCCGTTGAATGGGGTGGGTAGTGCCCAAAAGGCTTCATGATTACACACTTCAGTTCCCTTGATGCCCCTTAGGAAATGTTGATAAGCCAGCCTTACAAGCTGGTGAATTGCTGGTCTCAAGGCACTGGCTAAAATCTCAGAAATCTGTGATGCTCTCCACTTCTCCAGATGGGAAGACAGATCTCCAAGCCAAGGAAGGATAAGAAAACTCAGTTCTGGTGTGTGGAATGGTATTAACCCCTGAGTAACCTCTCACCACCAATTCCTGTGATACCAGGGTTCACTGGATCAGCACAAAAGAGTCTGCACCTGTGTTTTGATATGGCCTCCTTAGATTTCATTGCACAGGACTAGAAAAGAATATAGAAGCACAGCAGTACAGCCTCAGAGGGTGTTTATGCTTTTTCATTCATTCATTTATTCATTCATTCATTCATTCATTCATTCATTCATTCATTCTACTTTTCTGGCCCTTTCTTCTCCCTTTTAAATAAGGGATCCCAGAATTCTGTAGAACAGTGCCATTTCAAAATGAGACAAATATGTAGTGTAGATTCATTCATTGCCTTAGGGGGAAAATGTTGCTATTGTTTTTAAAAACCCCATTAGATCAGTTCAGCTGGAAGGGCTGGAGAGCCTGAAGCTCCTGGCGAAGGTGAAAAATGGAGCACCAGTCTTCAGCCCCTGCCCATTCCGGACAGTCTGTGAACTTTATGGATCCGGGCAAAAGCAACCCGCCCTTCTGATGTTCCTCTCTCTGCTGCCAAGGCATCTCTCACAACCACAAAGGAGCCTCAGCACCTGGAATGGATCTGGGGGCCCTAGCTGTGGCTTGTGTCCACATTTAGGCCCCTATCCCACGTTCCTTTAAATGCAAATTCAATTTGCAGATAAACCATGTCCAAAAATGTCATCCGCACAGCCACCAGGCTTTTTGGGGGAACCACCCAGTAACGCCCCCTTAAGTGAGGTTTCCAAGACTTACCGGAGAGGTGGGGAATTTTTTGCCTCGCTTAAAAAATCCACCTTTTAAGGAGGCAGATGTTGTGCGACCACACAGATGATCCGGTTTTCTTATTATTATTTTTCTCATAGTGCTGACCAGCTGTTCCTGGGGCCGATCAGGCACTGGTTGTTGTTGTTGTTGTTGTTGTTGTTGTTTGTCCCCACTTCCCCACACCTTCCTAGTGCCAGGCAGCTGGCGATCAGGGGCTGTTTTTTTAAATTTTCCCCACCCTCCTAGTGCCAGTTAGCTGGTCTTTTTTTAATCCAACACCACCTGCTGGCCATTGGGCTGAACTGCGCTTTTTAAAAAAATTGTACTGGGAACTGCTATCCCACATCTTCAGTCACGTGACAGAGGAAGAGGAAAAGCTGGACCTTCCGAAGATCAGGATCTTCCCCAGGTGTGATAGTAGCCTTACATGAAACACCTAAATGCACTTCCCTGGATTTCCCCATCGAAACTATGGTGCTGGTGCTTGTTGGTGTTGCCCAGAGATTGGTGGTGTGGTGACAGACTTCAAAGTGTAGGCATACATTATTTGTATTAAAAATAGATGTAATTTAAGACAGATAGAACAGGGAGGAGATAATAAGGAAACTAAGTATGAAAGTATGCTCATTTAAACTGGGAAGGGAGATATGAATTATACTGGGCTCAAATATTGGGAAGAACTGTGATTGAAGCAGTAACACGGCAGGAGACAAGCAATAGATTTGTTTTATGTAACTTCATGTAGAAAATAAATAAATAAATGTTTTCAAAGTACAGGCACTCATCTGGACAGCCTCTGTAGCCCTTGTGCCCCACCCCCCACGAAAGAGAGTACCCTGACACCCCAAATAGCAGGAAGCTGGAGCAGTACATATGAAATAGTTAGAGGTTTTGTATACCTTGGTTCAATCATCAGTCCAACAGAGAGTGCAGTCGAGAAATCAGAAAAAGACTGAAACTAGGAAGGGCAGCAATGACGGAATTAGAAATGATCATAAAATACAAGAGATGTGTTACTGAAGATCAAGGCTAAGATTATTCTTGCATTTCCAATCACCATGTATAGTGTAGGTGTGAAAGGTGGACAGTTAAGAAAGCTGACCGGGGTGGGGGGATGATTTGTTGTTTGTAACGTGGTGCTGGAGGAAATATTTGTGAAGATGAACAATCAGGTTCTAGGTCAAATCCAGCCTGAACTATCTCTGGAGGGAAAATGTCACAACTGAAGCAGTCCCTATTTTAGGTACATCATGTGAGGGCAGGATTCAGTGTAAAAGGCCACAATGCAGGGAAAGATGGAAGGCAGCAGGAGAAGAGGAAGGCCCAATATGAGATGGACGGAATCCCTAAAGGAACCCACAGGCTTGAGTTTACAGGAGCTCATCAGGGCTATGGAAGGCAAAACATTTTGGAGATCACACATTCAAGGGGTCACCATCAGTCTGAGGCAGTTTGATGGCACATAACAACAATAGAGCAGTCCAGCTCAACAAAAGAGGGCAGGTCTTTTATAAAGTTAATGGCTCCAAACTGACCAGTCAAGATGAAATGGCCTGCAAATGCTTGGAATTGCAACAGTATGCTAACAAAATCCATATTTCTCCCATTTATTGTTAGCAGTTCAGAAGGAAGCTTTAGGCATCAGCATTCCTGTTACTCGGAAACAGAAGCAGCCCTTGCATTGCTAAACCACTGCCATGGATGCACACATGTCCCTTACAGAACTGGGATGGTCCAATTTCACCAGATCCCTGCTGACTCAAAGGAAAAGAATTCAGCCGGAAAATATGGGCGCAGCGAGAGAAATCAACCAGCTTTATCTCTGCACATTTGTGTCTGTCTGTCTGTCTGTCTGTCTGTCTGTCTGTCTCTCTTCCTGTGAATTTCTAGGTAACTTTATTTTCATCATACTTGAATTCCAAATAAGAGAGTGAGAAATCCAGGGGCAGGGTGTAAGGCAAGGAAGGAAACCAGAAACTTCTGCTTGGGAAGCATCTTTATTTCCCAGAAGATGTTGTTTGCTCCGCCACCAATCTCCTGCTGCTTACATCCTGGCCCTTGCCCTGTCTCCATTTTCCTTCTGTGTATTAACCCCCACTCACCAGCTCCTCCATTACCAAGAAGAAGTTGGCAGGGGGTGGGGGGGGACGAACCCTTCTCATTAGAAAAACAGCAATACTGAAACAGAATCCTGTACCATCCTTGGGAGGATTAATATACACTTCCATTCTTGGTTGTCTGCAGACAAAGCATCACACTTGTGTTATTGTGGTTTTTTCCCCTACATCATTTTTATTCCCTGGTTTTAGGAGAGATAAAGGTAAAGGTAAAGGTTCACCCCGCACATGCGTCCTAGTCATGTCCGACTCTAGGGGTGGTGCTCATCTCCATATTCAAGACGGAAGAGCCAGTGTTGTGCAAGTCCATGGCCATGTGGCTGGCATGGCTGCAAGGAAACACTGTTTTTACCTTCCCACCATTTACGGCGGTACCTATTTATCTACTTGCATTTACATGCTTTCGAACTGCTAGGTTGGCAGGAGCTGGGGTGAACAGCAGGAGCTCACTCCACTGCATGGCTCCCAGGATTCGAACCGCTGAGCTGCTGACTTTGAAGTCAACAGTTTTCGGAGGCTTAGTCCACTGAGCCACCACGCCCCTTTGAGCCACCACGCTCAAATACTTACTTACTACTACCAATAATAATAATACTTACTTACTAATAATAATAATAAAACTTACTTACTACTACAGTACTAATAATAATAATAAGATACTTACTAATAAAAATGGGGATGGGAAGGTGGAAGGACCTGATCTGGTTTTTATCTAATAATTGCCCCTACCACCACCAACCTATTATGTCTACCATTTTTATTTTTATTTTTGCATCCACAAGAGATTAAATCTTTAGGGAGATTTACCCAACCTATTCCGTGCTGTGAAAGAGAATACAGAGCAAGTTGCTGTTCTGAATTGGAATACACTCTCACCTCTTCTCGAGCCCCGAATAACCCTCCTAGTCTCGTAAAGTGAGCCATATCGCAGCCGTTACTTCCTGTCTGGTATCTAGCATATTGGGAAGGTGGCGGGCAAATGACAGGGGAGAGATGGGGAATACAAAATCTTTCTCCTTAAAAGCCATCTGATTCAAGGGCAGAAAAGCACTCCATCTCTCTTGAGGCAAACCATTCACCTCTTCTCCCCCAACTGCCTCCTCCCAACACACACACACTTCTCTTTTGTTCTCTGTGAAGGGAAGGGAAAAAAACAGAAAGTGGGTCACCGTCTCTGAAAACTCTGGATCAAACTAATAGCAGTGTCCAGTGTCCAAAAAAGACAGAAACGAGAAGGAAACAGCTGGAACCCAAAGAGCTATTTCGGCAGTCTGCATTTAGCTGCTACGTGGCACCTGTGAACTCGTGGTGTGCAAATGTGTTGGCATTTCGTTTCATTCTTCATTTCTCCCCCTCCCGTTATGTTTCGTTTATTATGAAATGATTTTTTTTTAAAAATGTAATATGAAAAACTCATATTTTGTTTGTTTTGTTTTGCTTTTTTCCCCCTCGTGCCAACCAGCTGGCCTGCGAGCCAGGTGGGCACATTTTTATTATGATGATTATTTATTTATTTTTTCTCGTGCCGACCAGCTGGCCCATGGGCTGGGTTGGCATGTTTTTTAATTTTTTAACTTTTTTCTTATCTTGCGCTGACCAGCTGGCCCACAAGCCAGGTTGGCATGGTTTTTTAATTATTATTTTTTTTATTTATCTTTTCTCGTGCCGGCCAGCTGGCCCACAGGCCAGGTTGGCACTTTTTTTTTAACCTGTGGTGGCTTTTTACAGAGGAAATGAAAAGGTTCGTTTTAATGGGGGAAATGACTGTTTTGTTTCATCTGTAACAAAATGCTGCTTCATTTTGTTTTGTTTTGTTTTGTTTTGTTACATAACAAAATGATGAAACAACATTTCATTTTTCATTTTGTGCCGATCCCTAGTTGGTAGGATGGGATCTGTATTCAAGAGCTTACAAACATTCCTGCATGGGACTGAAGCCATCCACACAGAGTGAGGTAGTTTAAAAAGTAACTTTTAGAGATAGGCATGAACTGGTCCATCCCAGGTTGTCCCAGTTCATAAAGGCAGCAAACAGGTGCTGCTGCTTCCTTCCCCCACTTGCTGTGGCTTGATCAGCCACTCACTGGACCCAGTGTGCTCACTTCCTGCACCTTTTCAACTGATCTTCCAGTCCCAGCAACAGTTTAGGGTTCTCTGCACTGCCCTCTCTTGGCTGATCGGTGGGGCAGAGAAGCCTGTGCTCTTGCTCTTGACTAGGAGATTAGCCAAGGAGGTGGAAAACGCAAGCAAACTGGGCCTGGTGAGTGGCTGATTGGCTGAAGAGGAGGGGGGGGACCAGAAACACCTGTGCTGCCACCATTACCAACTGGCATGGACTGAATCAAACTGGTTTCCGCTACTTCTAGCACCATTCCCAAGCACTGGCTCTATCAATGAGCACCCTCTTTTCTGTTTTGCTTGGATGGACAGTACCTGGTCCAGTTTGACCTGTAGCTCCTATGCCATTTGAAACATCACCCATGGTGGCTAGAATTAAGAAAAATGTATGAAACAGAGTATATTATTAGCTGTTGTGAGTGTTTTGGGCTGTTTGGCTGTGTTCTGGAAGTATTTCTTCCTGACATTTCAAGACTCCATGGCTGAGGGAGGCTGAGCTCCTTGCCATCTGAACATAAGATGACCTTCAATATTGTGTCTAACAATTTTAGACAAAAGTATAGTCTTGTGAACACTAGAAAACCGCGTCTTTCTACTAACTACCCTTTTAAGACCTTTATCTACATTCCATCAAATGACCTTCAATAATTGAATCCATCCAGACAAAAGTATAGTCTTGTACACTGAAAAATACTATTTTTCCCTTATCTACATAACACAAATACTGAATTGAATCCATCCAGGTCATCTGGCTTGCAACTCAACTTGTCTCTCTCCTGCCTTGAGCCTCCTCCTCCTCCTCCTCCTCCTCCTTGTCGTCATTGTTGTTGTCGTCATTGTGGTCATCCTTGTCATCATCATTGTTGCTGCCAGGATTCAAAAGGGCTCCCCCCCCCAATGAAAACTGGGAGAATGTATCTATAGAGGGAGAGAGTGAAGAGTTGAAGAAGCAGCACTAGCTGGGGGGGGAGGGGAGAGAGCATGAAGGAAGGCAATGACAAGGAAGAGTGATTTGAGTTAATGAGGGGAAGGGAGGGGGGTAAGAGAAAAAAGAACCCACCATAGCTCTGAATGCCTTTGGTGCCTTTATCATATAAGGAAGGGCTATGGCAGGCTCTAGGCCAGT
Source organism: Phrynocephalus forsythii (assembly GCA_029282475.1). NCBI lineage: Eukaryota > Metazoa > Chordata > Lepidosauria > Squamata > Agamidae > Phrynocephalus > Phrynocephalus forsythii. Next base: position 130,693,068 of record JAPFRF010000002.1, on the reverse strand, counting down.
GGTGGTGAACCTTCAACACTCCAGATATTTTGGACCGCAACTCCCACAGTCCTTTGTAATTGGCAATGCAGGCTTAATATTCTGGGAGTTGCGGTCCAAAACATCTGGAGTGCCGAAGGTTCACCATCACTGCTCTAGGCTGACCCCTTGCTTGCCTGCACATATGTGTGTCGTGTGGATAGGGTACACGTGTGTGAGGGAGTGGGTGTGGAAGGGAGCAGAGCAGGATTCATTAAGCGCAGGAATGCATTGGCAGGAGGCAGCAGAAGAGAGAGGGGTGTAGTGTGTGAAGCGCTAAATTTGAATGTGGTTTTTTTTCCAAGGACTTATCTTTTTGAAAAATATTTTATTTAACAACTGTTATACATTAAAGACAAGCCTACAGGGGGGGAAAACAAGATACACAACTCAATATGGGACCATTGGATGTACTCTATTTCCCTTCCAGAAATACATTGATTCCTGTGGAGGTGCACAGCCCTTCACCTTTGTTAGTACCAAATCAATAAATTATCCCCACATATCTCTCAATACAGTATCCCCACATATCTCTCAATACAGTACATTCTTATTTGTTAATCCTTTTCTTCTTACTTTAACATTACATGTTCATTTATAATTAACAGGTGCATCCCACACCCTTTTATACTGTTCATTTGATTAAGATCACACTTACCTTTCCAGTTCTTTGCTATTGTTAATTTAGTGATGGTTACTGGAATTGTGATGAACTTTTTCATTGTCCAGTGTCATTGTTCATAGAATCATAGAATCATAGAGTTGGAAGAAACCTCAAGGGCCATCCAGTTCAACCCCTTCCATGCGTACAAAAGTTGGATCCCATTTCCCGACCACATCGCAAACATAACTTAGAATATTATTTTCTCCTTCTCTCTTTTATCAAAGAAAAGATACCTCTGTGGGAGGAAGAGTTCCAATCCGAGAGGTGGAGTTAAAAATCCCAACGGTGTGTTTCTGTGCATTTCAAAGTCATGAATGTTTTCACTCTGCTGGAGCCCAGATGGGAGGAGGGAGACTGGAGCTGAACTTTTTGCAAGAAGTTCGGATAGAAAGAAAGGCAGGGAGAAGGAGGGGTGATCCCATAGTGAATTGTGTGTGTGCTTGCAACGCTGGCATACATTTCAATAAACTCACAAATGGAGGGCGTCCCTTTGTAGCTTTTTTTGATTGCCTTAAAAAGATTGGTAGGAAAGATGGAGGGGCTGTTGTGGGCTGGAATGTGACTCGCATTGCATCCTGTTCAAGCACTAATAATAAACCACAGATCAGGATGAGACCCTATGGATAATCAAGTCCTTTCAAGGAGGTACGGTGGGGAATTGAACTCCCAACCATTTGGCTCTGCAGCCAGAGATCTAAGCCGCTGAACTATCCAATGAACTCCTAAATAGAGATGGTCACGAAACGAACAATTTTTCATTTCCGTTTTCATTTTTTTGTTTCGTTACATAACGAACCGACAAACGAATTTTGTCTCTAAAATGAAACAAAACGAACAGAAACACAGGAAATGTTGTCGTGCGTTTCGTTTCCGTTACTGCAATATGAGTGAATTGCTTAAAATCCTAAAAAAAAACCCACAAAAAATTAAAATAAATGGTAACGAAATGGTAATGAAACGAACAAAAACAAAAATGAATTTTTTGCAAAAATTCGCAAAAAATGGAAACGAAACGAAACGGACCCTCCAAACGACAAATGACAAATGAAATGCCATTTTTTTATTCGTGCCCATCTCTACAAACATTACGTAGCCCCTGTGCCACACTGAGTGCAATTCAAAATGGGGAACAGGCTTCAAATCAAACTGAACCCAAGGTGAATCTTTCGGATTCAGCTCTCCACTGTAGCCACGCCCTTAGGTACAGATCTGTCAGTCCATGAAGCATCTTTGATCTGTGGTTTCATGCATACTTTCCCCCCTGAGCTCAGAAAATCAGTCATTGGATTACCAGAATTCCCCACAGGGCTATCGATGCTGTAGTCCCAAAGCCACGTTATCATCCGGAATGCAGATTCTGCCTATAGATTTTGTTATCCAGGATGATAACTTTGTCCTCTTTCAAATCTCTGTATTCCAATTCCTCATATTTGCACCCTTATTCAATTGTTACTTTTACATGTGAATCATACAGAGAGGCCTTGGGACCAGCCATTATTCCAATTGGATGAAATATTAAATTTGAAGCCATTAAAATATTAGTTATTTTATTTATTTTATTTAAAAGTGTTCTGCTTATATACTGCCCCATACCACTTTAAGTAGTCTCTGGGCGGTTTACAGTTTAATTACAGTGAGCAGGCTACACATTCCCCCCCCAACCAGGTGGGTACTCATTTTACCAGCCTCAGAAGGATGGGAGGCTGAGTCAACCATGAGCCTGCTACCAGGGATTGAACCCCAGGTCATGAGCACAGTTTTACCTGCAGTACAGGCATTTAACCACTGCACCACGGGGCTCCTTATAAACTTAATTCTAGTCGAACTGCCGCCCACAAATGCAAAGGAACACTGCTGTGGTTTCCTTCCCAGAGAAGAGCTTCGGAAGTTTTTGCCAGCACTAGACATGGGCACGACTTGGCGAAATTCTCGTTTCCGTTTCCGTTCCTCGTTTCTGTTACGCAACGGAAACAGTAACGACAATTAAGCCGTCAGAACTCTAACTCGAACTGATAAAAGAAAAATTGGGTCTGATTTGTTGTTGTCGTTCATGGCATCACGGCGATCGCGCGATGCCAAGTGGCACAGAAAAAAGTTTTTAAAAAACCCGATTCCTGGCCAAAAAAGCAGGTGAAAATATGCCTGCCTGAGTGAGGGCACCTACCAGAGGGGTGGTTTCTGTGTGTGTGTGGGGGTCCCCAGCCTTCCCCCCTCTCCTGTCCTGGGCTGCTCTGGTGGGGGGCATCCTCGTCATCTCGCCATGCCATGCGGTGCGGGGAGATCCAAAATGGTGACCGCAATATATTTTTTTGAAATCATGGTCCAAAAACCCACCAAAGCACCACACAGAAACATGCAAAAATTAGGTATTTTAACTGCCTGAATTTTTACAGTAGTAGCAGTGGGTTTTTCTTGCAATAAACGTCTGTCTCCAATCCCATTGATTTTATTTTATTTTATTTTTATTTTTATTTTTTTACACCTGCGCAATGATGGGCTGGCCATGGGATGGGACCATGCAAAGTTTTGGAGCCATTCCACCAATCGCATGGCCACTTGGCCAGGTTTTGACTGAGACTTCTGGAATGTGCCAGTCAGGCATAAAAAGCCCACTATAACCCTAGCCCTAACCCTAACCCTAACCCTAACCCATATGCCAGTACACTGTCCTTCTTAGTGGGTCAGAGGCACCCAGAGGTGCAGCCCACTAACTCACCCTAACATTACCCGTAATAACCCTAAGCCTGGCCCTTGCCCTAACCCCAACCCTAAGCCAGATCTCTACTCGCATTGCACTGCACGCAAGTACACTTCCCTTCTTAGTGAGCCAGAGGGCGCCCAGCAGAGGCATTCTTCTCTCACCTCGCTCACCAGTTCAAAGTTCCAAAAAACTCCAAACCTGTACGCCAGTATGCTGTCCTTCTTAGTGAGCTAGAGGCACCCAAAAGAGAGGTGCCTCTGCCAGTGCCACTTGGTACACAATGGCTACACGGTCATGTACCCTTCCTTTCCCCTTTGTAGCGGTCCAGAGGAGGCATCCACCCCAGAGAGGTGCCTCCAGGAGCCCGCTACCCTACCCCCCTAAACCAGTACTAACAACAGACGACAAATGAAACAACAAATTTTTGAAAAATTTCACGACAAACAGAAACGAGCCGAAACGGGCCGGCTCCGACACACGACAACTTGAAACGTCATTTTTCCTGGTCGTGCCCATCTCTAGCCAGCACCATTGGCTTAGCCATCTTTTACTTGAATAATGTAAATAATTGCAGTTGAGTGAGCCACTTATTTTTTGTAGGATTGCAACGTTTCACTACTCATCCAGTTTCGGGTTTGTGGGTTGCAAATCCTAAATCTGTCAGAGAATTCTGAAAACTGGAGTCAAAAATTGCACACAAAAGGATGCATCTCTATCCATGGCAGTAATTATAATGGGAAGTGGGGAAAGTACAATATATGCATTTAAAACCCTTTGTTTGTGTGCAGTTTATCCGCACCTTAGAAATGTTCTAATTTTGGACAAGTGCAAGAATTCCTTGCTAGCAGGGTCCCTGGCCAGGCAAGCTGAATAATTTGGAAGCTGTGATCCATAAAACTAATTCTCCCACCCGCCACTACCAGTTCTCAATTTATTGTTTCCTGGGATGAAAAAATAGGCCGTTAAACACAGCTCAAAAAACCACCTACATAAATCCTGCCACCCTAACAGACAGAGCGACCTGACTTTGTTTGCTTTTAAAGAACATTTGGTTAGAAAGTAAGATGATTTTTTTTTTGCTGAAACCCAGTCAGGAGAGCTCCTTAGATGTTGTCGGTTTCAAGAGTCACAACAAAAATTTCATACAATTAAAGCCTTTTGCTCTTTGTTTTGTCCCCTCCCGTTTCCGTGGTGAATGGTAAAGCGTGGCCTTGTTCTAATTTCCACAAGCCACAGGTGGTACAAGTAGAGCCGTCCAGTTTTTTTTTTTTTTAGATATGTATGCTTTTATGCAGATAAAAGCATAAGCTAACAAAATGAGAGACCCTGTTTGTTTTCGTTCTGAATCCTTGATCCAATTCCAATCTGGATTTAGGCCCTGGATGGGAATGAAGCAGGCCTGGTCTCATTGCAAGATGACCTTTGAGAATGGCAACAGGGATTGCTCTACCCTGTTGGTCCTCCTCAATCTGTCTGCGGCCTTTTATACTGTCGACCACAGTATCCTCCTAGGCAGGCTCATAGAGGTTGGGATTGGCTTCTTTCTGATTCCAATTAGAAAAAAAGGCTCCTAGGGGCACTCTTTTTGGAGCTTAATAACTCAGACCCCTTACCCCCAAACCTCTCCAAGTTTCAGGGGGTTCCCTAAAATCACTTTTAGAAGGTACACCTGCTACTTTGGTGCCCCAAGGTAATTTTGAGTGCATATTTATTTTAAAAAATATGCACTTGAAAATTATTTTTAAAATATGCAATCAAAATTTACTTGATTACATATTTAGGCCATTAGGGAGTTAATACCATAGAGTAAACTCCCTAGTTGCCTCCACGCTGCCAGCACACTTTGCCAATTAACTACCCCCAGCCACTTTAGAGCTTCATATCTAAGTCTCCTTAACCCCCAAACCTTTCCAGATTTCAGGGAGTTCCCTAAAATCACTTCGGGAAGGTACTCCTGCTACGTTGGAGCCCCAAGGTAAGTAAATTTTGATTGCATATTTTTAAAAATAATTTTGAGTGCATATTTTGAGTGCGTCTCCTGCGATGTGGAGTCCGCCACTCTCCGTGGTTCACGGAGGAGTTGCGGTCGATGAAACAAGAACACAGGAGACTGGAGGTCATTTGAAGGGCTCGCCGGACGGAAGAGAATAGGGCTGCTCTTAGACAGCTTACTGGCCGCTATCTTCACGCGATCAGGGACGCCAGAAGATCCTACGCCTCCCTGAGAATTGGTGAGGCCGCGAACCGCCAGGCAGAGCTATTCCGGGTGGTTCGGGACCTCTCCAATCCCAGCCAGCTGAGGCCTACTCCTAGTGATTTCACTAGTGAGCAATTTGCAGCCCATTTTAGATCAAAAATAGAGGCCATCCATTCTGACTTGCCCCCCAGTTGCTCTAGTCCACCCTTCGAGATTTCTGGTGCCTCACCCCCTCCCCGTTCTCCCCTCCTGAATGAGTTTGGGCTGGTTTCTGCGGCGGAGGCCTCCAGAGTTATGGTTCGTTGCCGGCCGGCGGCCACTCCTTTTGACCCTTGCCCAGCCTGGCTTATTAAATCTGCCGAAGGGAACATGCCTGAGTGGGTTTCAGCTATTGCCATGGCCTCCTTTAGGGAGGGATGTTTCCCTTCCCGTCTGAAGGAGACCGTGGTGAAACCCACTCTTAAAACACCAGGCATGGCATCGGACAATTTTTCCAGCTATCGTCCGATTGCTATTGTTCCCTTCCTGGACAAGGTTGTCGAGAGGGTGGCCGCTGTCCGACTTCAGTCATTTCTGGAGGTTAATCATATCCTGAATCCCTTCCAGTCTGGATTCAGACCTCTTCACGGGACCAAGACCGCCCTGGTCGCTCTGCAGGATGACCTCCTCAGGGAGGCCAACGGGGGGAGCTCCTCCCTGCTGGTCCTCCTTGATCTCTCAGTGGCCTTTAATACCGTCGACCATGGTAACCTACTAGTCTGGCTCGCGGAGGCAGGAATTGGCGGTCAGGCCTTGGCCTGGCTCCGTTCCTTCCTTGCGGGCAGACTCAGCGGGTTCAGCTGGGTGATGTCTTGTCGGCTCCTTGGACTCTCCCTTGTGGGGTGCCCCAGGGGTCGCAATCTCACCCATGCTGTTCAATGTTTACATGAGGCTGCTGGGGGAGGTCATCAGGAGATTTGGAGTGCGTTGTCATCAGTACGCTGATGACATGCACCTCTATCTCTCCTTTTCATCTTCTGCAGTGGAAGCGATCTGCTCCCTCGATCAGTGCCTCGAGGCCGTTCTGGAATGGACCAGAGATAACCGGCTGAAGCTTAATCTGGAGAAGACGGAGGTTCTGTTCTTCGGGGCGCCCTCGTCTGGGTACAATGGCCCCCTCCCTAGTCTGGGGGGTGTTTCCCTCCAGCCTACAGACAGGGCCAGGAATCTTGGTGTGGTCTTGGACTCGGCCCTCTCCCTGGAAGCCCAGGTGATGGCTGTCTCCAGGGCCGCTTTTTTCCACCTCCGCAGGATCACCCAGATCCGCCAGTACCTTGATGAGTCCTCCCTGAGGACAGTTGTGCAGGCCCTGGTGGTCTCGAGGATTGACTATTGCAATGCCCTCTACGTGGGTTTGCCCTTGACCCTGGTCCGGATGTTACAGCGGGTGCAAAATGCGGCGGCTAGGCTGGTGGTGGGTGCCCGTAGATACGAGCACATCACCCCAGTCATGGCCCGCCTGCATTGGCTCCCCGTTGTCCTCCGGATCAGGTTCAAGGTCCTGGTTTTGATTTTCAAAGCCCTCCACGGCCTGGGACCAGAGTACCTGGCGGAGCGCATCTCCCTAAAGGCATCTGGATCCAGACCCACAAGATCATCTCAGGCGCACTCACTGCGGGTTGCCACACCCAGAGATGCGCGGAAAGCGTGCACGCGAGACCGCGCTTTCTCTGTGGTGGGGCCTTCTCTTTGGAACCACCTCCCCAGTGAGCTGCACCTGCTTCCGTCCCTGCCGGCTTTTAAGAAGGCCTTGAAGACCCTCTTATTTAGAGAGGCCTTCGGCGACCTTGTGAGTTAGTGTTTTTTCTTTCTTTCTTTCTTTCTTTCTTTCTTTCTTTCCCCCCTTGGGTTCGCCGCCATCTTGTCCTCTGCTGCCTTACTGCCCCCAGTTTCTACCATTGTTTTTATGTGTTTTTTTGTTTGCTGTTAGCCGCCCAGAGTTCCCGTTGGGAAGATGGGTGGGATATAAGCTCATGAATAAATAAATAAATAAATAAATATTTTTTAAAAAATATGCACTCATAAATTACTTACCTTGGGGCACCAAAGTAGCAGGGGTACCTTCCGAAAGCAATTTTAAGGAAGTGATTTTAGTGACTTGGCTTCTTTCTGATTCCAATTAGGAAAAAAGGCTCCTAGGGGCACCCCATTTAAAGCATAATAAATCTTTTCAAATTGGGGTGTGTGTGTGTGTGTGTTGAGCTAAAATCGCTTATGAAACTATTTTAAAATTTTAAGTAACAAATCAAAACGGATATGGAAACAAAACAAAACAAAACACTATTTTTTCATTTTGTGCCCACCCCCTAGTTGCCACCTTTTAATTATAAATGTGATTGTTTGCTTCAAATCTGTTCATTCCAATCTAAAAGTCACCCCACCTCTCTTTCCCCCATCTCACCCATGGGTTGTTGTGTTGCTGTGAAGAGCGGCAAGTGCAAATGGGTTACAAAGGTAATAAGATGCGTGAATATCTGAACTCAAGCGACTGCGTGCATCCTTATCTCAAGGTCAGTTCAAGACCAATCATTGCCTCCAGGACAATGCTTGGGACAAATTCAAATGTCTAGGCTACCACCTGAATGCCACTCCCCCCCTTCCCCAGCCCAGAATTTTTCCCACCTGGAAAGATTCTGTCTGAAATACTGCAACATTTATTAACAGCTGGTGTGGGTCAGATACCATGTGCCTCCTACTCCCTTAGTGCGGTTAAGATGATTCTTTATTTTTAAATGCAATGCCCAACAGCCTACTGCTGCACTTGTGACTCCTTGAAGAGAACTACCCTGAAGCATAATAGTAAAACAAAAAGAGTAAACTTACAGTTTATTGATGAGGAAACGTTTTAAAAGAAAGACCTGTGACTTAATTTACAATAGAGCCTTAAAATGGCTTTTTATGTATGCTGGTCTGTGCATATGTATTATCTTCCCCCCCTCCAGCTAAGATGGAAGAGTTAGAAGAAAACAGAGAGTGACTTCATTATCAAAAGGAGGAAGGAAGAGAGTGGTGAGAATGGCAATATACCCAGAAAACTAGAAAAGGCAGGAGGGAGTAAAACACTCCATCACATCTGATTATCTCTGTTTATTATTGCCAGTACCGTCCAGTTTGGGTCATTTGCTTCACTTGTTGGAGTTCTATTCCATTGAGTGGAAGTCTTCTTTCAACCCACCAAGTCACTGGAGGATAACAGGGCTTGTTATGTACTTGCACTGCTCCACCTTATTGTAGTTCACGCTGTCTTTCACCTCCCCCTCTTCTGCTTCTTACAAGGTGCCCTTAAAACAGCGTTGAGCAACTTCTAGACATCTATATGCCCATAAGTGGACCTCTAGGGGATTATCCCCCTGGTTTCTTGGGGAAGAAGATGTAATGCAGATACATTGTACTGTGAGTCTTTCTTAATCCAAATGACTAAGGAAGTAGAATTTGATCCACAAAATTTCTCACTGAATCAAATGTGTTACTCTTTAAGGCAACATATTTTGCACTTTGTTCATTCTCTTTCTCTCTTCACTTTTGTGGTTTTGGCTCCTCAACTTTATAAGCATGCTGAAAAAGCACTGAGGTGCAACTAAAGAACAAGGAAAATGCAAATAAACTTGCATTTTCTTAGGGTGAGGTTGCATGGGGTGGGGTTGGTTCTCTGATTTATGCGACTCCCCTGCAGAAGAGTCAAGGGTTTTTAACTGCAGTACTATTGAAGCACCTCTAGGTGGTGCGGTTCAAATAAATTAGCTTAAGGAGGCTTTCCTTCTTCAGTTTATTCATTTCCTCATCTTATATTGCCAACCTTAGACCCTGCTAAACTAATAAAACAAACTAACCATCAAAGCAAGCAAGCAAACAAGCAAACAGGAGCTCTGCTGGGGGAAAAGCTGTTCAAATACAGTCTTGGGGCAGAGGCTTTTCAGAGAGAGGTGAGTGCTGGTACTGTTTATGTTTATATATTTGTGTGCTGAATGAGAATGTGCATCACTTTGTATCTGTGTGCACGTGATCTCAATTATTCTTTCCTTTCTGGTTCCGAGCAATCACACACTTTGAACCAGTAAAAAAGGATTCATGTTTTTAAACGTAGAAAACTCTCTGTTGGGAAGGAAAAATTACATATTGTGAATAAAGAACTCAGGGATAATTTGCATTTCCTGTTCTGTCAATGTGGTCAACAGGGAGAAATGAAACTCAGTCTGCCCCAAACCTGTAGCATTTCCCATATCCCTCTGCCACTGCCACTTAGTCAGGCCCTAGCATGCCTACAACTTGGGAAATCTAAAATGATTTCTTCCCCTGTCATTCTCTCTGCAGAGGTTTCAGGTATCCACATCCCTGTAGCTGTTCGTGGTGGGAAGAACCAGTGCCACACAAGACTAGAAAGGGAAAATGTACTTTCTGTTATTTTACTTGGCTGTTTCTTTCTCTTCTAAGGTTGCCACTATAAAAGCAATTGGATTTGTAGCCACATGCTGTTTTAAAAATCAGCATTCGCCCCAAATAGCTCCCTGTGGAGCACCATTTTTTAAAATTCATGTTGTGGTAACGCTTTTATTAAGCCATCTGAAAAGGCAAAGAATTAGATTGCTGTGCCTTTTCAAATACAAAAGTGGAACAGGTGATACCTTTAGGCTACTAGAAAATTAACAAAAACGTTGCTAATATTTTGAGGGCGAAACCCTCTTCATCAGTACCAATAGGTTAAAACATGGCAAAAGATGGATTTCCCTGGAGTAATTTCTTAGATGTAAAGTCATTGGCAAGATGGGGGGGGGGCGGAATGCCAGGCAGTTTTTTTGTTGTTTTTTTTAGTTTGAGGCTTGGAGCTGAGATGTTCTTAGGCTGCATCCGAAATGAAGGGAGCTACTTTATTGTCCCAGTCCTTCCAAAGACATGTCACGGGCTCACCTACACACCTAAAAGTATCACCTGTTCCACTTTTGTATTTGTTTTTTGTGATGGCTATCACGGCTCCTCAACTTGTTTTGTGCCTTTTCAGCAGTATTACAACATGGAACTTGTGCTTGCATTGCAGCCAATTTGTTTCACAATTTGAATACCAAAAGGAGGGGAGGAACAGACACTGTAAATAACTCATCAGTAGAAAAGGAAATTTTTCAGCCACAGAAAGCATTAGAGTCCACTGTAACAATTTTTATCTCTTCATCTCATTTGCAAATGAGCTTGCTTTCTGTTGTGATTGGTGTTAGGGATGCAAAGGGATTATTTCATTCTGTTGTTTCACTTGTGTTTTTAATATTAGTCTTATGATTTTTTAATGCGACCACTGCTTAATGCCTTTTTTAATATTGCAATCATTATATTCACTTTTAACTTTGTTTCTGTTAATATTGTAAGCTGCCTTGAATCCTTTTGGAGAAAGCCAGCATATAAAGATTTCAAATAAAATAAATCAAGTCCAAGTGTCTATAAAAATCTAATTTCTGAAACACAGAAGTCTGGCTGAAGCATTCTTCTACATCATCATTAATGTACTTGGAGCTCTATCCTAAGGCTATCTATAAAATCTTTTTCTGCCCTTTATTGTTCAATAGTAGTATCCACCAATGTAGGGTGCAGACATATTCCCTTGCAACACAGCCTTAATCTTTAGAAGGTTTGTCTGCTCTAGTCCAATAATGGAAGCTACTCAAACTGACTTCTGTTGCCTTTCTTTATCTCATCCAACATCTGAAATATTCTCCATATGTGAAAGGGCGGAAATTGCTAGAAGACGGCAGTCTCTTCTTATAAAGGGGATTGCAAGCCTCGCACTGGATAGAGACAGCCTGCCATTTCAATTTTCAAAGGGTTGTTTTGTATTTTTCCAAATGGAGATTCAAAGTGTATTCCACTTTATTGCTTTTCTTGTTCTCAGCTAGCCCAGAAGCCTTTTGGTGTGAAGTCTGACATCCAATGAACTTTATTTGAGTGTCTGGAACGGCTACCTCCCACAATGCCTCACTAGCAGACAACTCAACTTTATTGACTGTGAAATCAACTCTCTCTCTCTCTCTCTCTCTCTCTCTCTCTCTCTCTCTCTCTCTCTCTCTCTCTCTCTCACACACACACACACACACACACACACACACACACACACACACACACACACACACACACACCATGTTTTTTCTCCTGATTGCTTTCCAGAGCATCTTTCTCCAACTATAGGTCTTCAGATGCTGGAGAGCTCAGTAGCTTAAGTCTCTGGCTTTGGAGTCAGAGAATCATAGAATCATAGAGTAGGGAGAGACCTCACGGGCCATTTAGTCCAACCCCCTGTCATGAAGGAACTCCCATCATAGGATTCCCGACAGATGGCCATCCAGCCTCTTGCTTAAAAACCTCCAAAGAAGGAGACTCCACCACCCTCCATGGCAGCATATTCCACAGCTGAACAGTTCCAACCATCATGAAGTTCTTCCTAATGTTCAAATGGAATCTCTTTTCCTGTAGTTTGAAACCATTGCCCCGAGTCCTAGTCTCTGAAGTCATGGAAAACAAACCAGTCCCCTCTTCAATGTGAAGATATTTAAACATAGCCCGCTATCATATCCACTCTCAGACGTCTTTTTGTAAGGTCCTCCACTATACTCCCTTGACAGGGGCTGGACTCAATGGTCCATAGGGTTCCTTCCAGTTCCCCCTTGGGGGTGTTGAACGACCATTTCACAGGGGGTCGCCTTGAGCCAGTGAAGAAAAAGGCACAAATGGCTTGGGTCTGGAGGAGGGGGGGGAGGAAGGTGGGGGGAAGAGTGAGTTCCAGTCAATGGCACCGGAGTCTGGGATTGGCTGGGGGTGGCTGTAGAGGGAAGTTATCGATGGCACCTGGGGCAGTGGCCAGCCAAAGGGTGCTTGTGGCCTCTTCCAAGCAGGGCAAGGAGGTCACCACAACATGAGGAACTGTATTAAAGGGTTGCAGCATTAGGAAGGTTGAGAACCACTGCATTAAGCTATTACACAGCATAAATTTTGGAATTTATGTGACCAAATATAGCTGCTACTGGTTGTTTTTATTGTAAACCGCCTAGAGTCCCATTGGGAAATAGGCAGTATAAAAGTGCAATAAATAAATAAATAAATAAATAAATAAATAAATAAATAAATAAATAAATAAATAAATAATATTTTATTGCTTAGCAATACATAGTAAATTTTACTTGACTAGATCCATTGAATCAAAGGGGATTTGGTGAGACAACTCTTCTATGAAATCCACTGATTCAAATTTGACTTTCACAGGCTTGCTTTAGCAAGGTAAGTTGTTGTTAGTAGACATGGGCATGACTCGGCGAAATTGTCATTTCCATTTTCGGTTATCGTTTCCGTTATGTAATGGAAACGGTAATGATAATTAAGCCGTCAGAACTCGAACTCGAACCGAAAAAAGAAAAATTTGGTCGGGTTTTTCGTTTCCGTTTGTGGCATCACGGCGATCGCGCAATGCGAAGCACAGAAAAAGTTTTTAAAAGTTTTTTTAAAACACCCTGACTCCTGGCCAAAAAAGCAGGCGAAAATATGCCTGCCTGAGGCTTTGCCTCCTACCAGAGGAGTGGTTTCTGGGGGGTCCCAGGCCTTTCCCCCCCTCTTCTGTCCTGGGCTGCCTGCACCAGGCTGGGGGGGGGGGTCATCCTCATCGTCTCGCCATGCCATGCGGTGGGGGGGATCCAAAATGGCGACCACATTTTTTCTTTTGAAATCGTGGTCAAAAAACACACCAAATCACCACAGAAACATGTGAAAATTATTTATTTTAAATGCCTGAATTTTAATAGTAGCAGCAGTGGGTTTTTTTATAGCAATAAAATGTCGTTATTGATTTTATTTTATTTTATTTTATTTTATTTTATTTTATTTTATTTTATTTTATTTAGACCTGCCCATTTGGGCTGGGCAAGGGAAGGGACCATGCAAATTTTTTGAACCATTCCATCAATGGCATCGCCAGGTTTTTGACTGACACTTCTGGATGTCTCGGAGGGCATAAAAAGCCAAGACACCTTCCAGAAATCGCAGTCGGGTGTATGGATGTGGTTGAGGGAGGAGGGCTGGCTGCTGGTGCTGGTGTGATCCGATCGAGATTGAGGAGGGAGGCTGGAGGCTTTAGGATTTAATTTAGGCAGGCAGGGAGGGAATTGAATTTAGAAAATAATTTCTTTGATTCCCTGCAGCTTTGTCTGCTGAAGGGAATAGCAGTTTATTCTTTATTTCTTCTCTGGCAGTTTGTGAGGATTTTTTTCTGATATTGGATAAAGGGGGAGGTTCGACTGGGAGTGGGAGGTGTGGATTTATTTTAAAAATATATTATATACTACCATTTATTTTCTATTTTCCCAACTTCAATTTGCTTGCACACACACACATTTGGGGTGCAAGTCAAGAACAGAACCTCTATCCTAAGTGATATCCTAACTGCCCACTCGCCCGTCCGCCCGCGCCGCCACCCGCCCACTCGCCCGCCCGTGGCCGCCACCCGCCCATGGCTCCCCGCCACCGCCGCCCGCCCGCACCTCCCCCTGCCACCCACCCCCCGCCCCGCCTGCCGCCTAGGGTGCAAAAACACCTAGTGCCGGCCCTGATTGTGGGACGCCCCTATACTCTGGGAAGTCAAATCGCGCTAAATCGTGGTGCAAACGACAAACAACAAACGAAACGACGAATTTTTGAAAAATTTTGCGACAAACGGAAACGACCCGAAGCGGACTCATTCCGACAAATGAAAACTCGAAACGTCATTTTTTCTGGTCATGCCCATGTCTAGTAGTTAGAGTAGGTCCATTTGAATCAATGGAATTTATGGAAGAACTCACTAAATCTCCATTGAATCAGTGGACCTACTCTGGTGTGATTTACTATGCAATGGGATTTTGGCCATAATATAGTTAAGTAATATTTATGGAGAGAAACAAGAAAAATAATCTTGCTCATTCCTTATTCCATCTCCAGACCTTATTTAAAGGTATACAAGATAGAAGGTGGTAGAGGATATTTCAAAGATAATGACAGTGATAATTAATGACACTCAAGCTAGCTGTTATTAATACTATGCAGAAAGAAGGGAACAGTAAGCCATTTTGAAATGTTTATACTTTGAAGCCCCTATGTTAAGATGGTCTTAAATGAGACAAGTGACAGTGTTGGAAGATGAGACCCCAAGGTGCGAAAGTACTATCATTTGCTGGGGAGGGGAAAACAAACAGCAGGTACAAATAGTGCTGTCAATAATGTAAAAAGATTTTTCCTGTTGCTTGAAGGCAAGGGGAATTCTGACAGATGAGACTTTTAAAATTCTTAAAGAGAATTAAAAGCAAAAGTCATAGAATAAACAAAAGTAGAAGGTGTCAACATATCATAAATATTCCAAATGTCATTTTTAAGTTACTACTGTCTTGTTGCAAGAACTATTCTAATAATCACTACAAAGAAATAGAAGAGAACAACCAAGAATTTGAAAGCAAGTGACATTTTCAAAGGGATTCAAGAACGTAAAGGAGAATGTAAACTTAGATTAGGGATGCTGAAAAATCAACAGGGGGATATATCATCTGATCAGGGTAAAATAAAGAGAAGCCAATAACAACTATACAGAAGAGGTGCAAGGACCACAGATTTCTTTAAATAATAATGAAAAGGTAATAAAGAGAAGTTATATAAAGGGGCCTCACTTTCAAGCTGTATTCAGAAAAACAAGGGATAGTAGAGATCATATTGGAAATATATATTGGTACTGAAGAGTAAATCAATACTTTCAGGAGAAAATCAGTTTGGGATTTATTGATTACACCTATGTCTGCCTGTGTGGGTCATGAAAAACTACAGATGGACATAAGAACATAAGAACATAAGAAAAGCCATGCTGGATCAAGCCAAAGATCCATCTAGTCCAGCTTCCTGTATCTCACAGTTGGCCCCACCAGATGCCTCTGGGAGTGCACGAGACTAGATATCTGTCTCCTGATACCACTCCCCTACATCTGGTCCTTGAAGTACCCCAGTTTTAAGACTGGAGATTACACGTCTCCATCATGGTTTGTAACCTGTGATGGACTTTTCCTTCAGGAATTTGTCCAATCCCCTTTTGAAGGAATCCAGGCCAGATGCCATCACCACATCCTGTGGCAGGGAGTTCCACAGACTAACCACACACTGGGGGGGGGATTCTTTTGTCTGTTCTCACTCTTCCAACCCTCAATTTGTGTGGATGTACCCTAGTTCTGGTATTTTGTGAGAGGGAGAAGAGCGTCCTTCTAAAGAAATCATGAGTGTGTCCAGCTGTTCTTCTTACCATACTCACAGATGTGCTTAGTGGGGACATAGCCTTCCCTGCTGCTGCTCCCAGACTTTGGAACTCCACCCCACAGGAGGCCAGGGTGGCCCCATCTTTGTTGTATATTGGAACTCAAGGAAAGCTGTTCCTTAAGGACTGGCTGCCAGAGTAGGGTATTTTCTTTTTTAAAAACGTGGTGCCTCTCTGCTTTGAATGCATGTTTGTTGTTGCTTTTGTTTCATGTCTTTTAGTGTGGCAATTGTCTGACCCTTTTTAGCATGTGTATACTTGCTGTTTTTAGCTTCAAATATTGTCTTTTAATAATGTAAGTGGCCTTAGGTCCTTCATAAGGAAAAGGCAGGGTAAAAATATATTTCAAAGAAAGAAATTAAGCAAACAAATTCACATGCCACAATGCTTGATTGTCTATACATAACCTACACTCTGGAAAAGAGACAACTGTTTGGAGAGGGGAAAATGAAAAAACAGAATAGTTTTCAGTTGGGAAAGAAGTCAGACATTATATCCCTATCTGTTCGATTCTGTAAATGGAACATACCATCCTGAAAGTTGGTTTAAATCCTGGTGAAGGAGAAATAACAGGTAGGGGAAGAAACATCGAATATTTGAGATATGAAGAAAGCACTATATCACTGGCAAAAAGGAACAATGACTTGAAACAACTACTAATGAAGGTTAAAAAAATTAAAATAGTTATAAGACTGAACATTAAGAAAATTAAAAAAGGACCACAGAAAGATGGCATGACATTAATATTGACAATCAAGAAATTGCCCCTTGTTTCAGTATCAATCCAGAGATGGAGACTGCAGCCAAGAAATCAAAGGAAGCCTGAGATTCGGAAGGGTAACCATGAAGGAATTTGAAAAGACCACCAAGTACTATATAAGGATGCTTCACTGGAGACCAAGAGCAAGTTCATCCACACTCTTGTATTTCCAATCACCATGAACCAGTGTGAAAGCTGGGCTGTAAAGAGAGTTGATGGGGAGAAGGAAACCATTTGTTTGAAATATGGTGGCAGAGGTGAACTTTATGGATACCATGGACTGCCAGAAAGGTAAATAAGTAGGTTGTTCTTTGCATCAGGCTGGTGGCTGCTAAAGTGACTAACCTTATCAAGATCATGAGAAGACTCACTGCAAAAGACAATAATGCTGGGAAATGCTGAAGGTGTTAGGAAAAGTGATGTGGGTTAACTCACTGGGGCAGTGGTGGCGAACCTTCAGCACTCCAGATGTTTTGGATCACAACTCCAAGAATTCCGAGCCTAGATTGCCAGTGACAAAGGTCTGTGGGAGTTGGTGTCCCAAACATCTGAAGTGCCAAAGCTTCGCCACCACTGCCCTAGGGGAAACCATGGCCTTCAGTTTGCAAGACCCGAGTATGGCTGTTGATGGCAGGACCATTTGTAATCGACAGGTCCACCATATGTCAGAAGCAATTTGGTAGCACCTACCAACAACAAATGGAGATTAGGATTGTCAGGGTCTCACAGCAACTGCTGGTATCTCCGGAAACGGTGTCACTTCTCAAAGTCTCCAGGTGGGCAGATTGTTTCCAGGCCCAGTGCAGGTGGAAGAGGAGAAAAGTTCAGAGTGATAGGATGATCCAGAAACGGTGGGTCACCTGTTGTTTGCTTGCACGATCTATTATACGAGCAGCTCCTCCAGCAGGCAGGCAACCAGATTCTCTACATCATCACAGCCACTTCCATGTTTGCAGTGACACAGGCAGTAAATTGAACAAAATACTGGCTGTAGCATATATTGGAGAGATAGGGCAGGAAGTCCATGGCCCTTGGGGAGACGCCTACTTCTAGGGTATGAATGTCCCTCCATAGGCTTTGTGCCTAGTCACAATCATCTTTTCCTCTCCATTTTGTTCACTGCCTGCCAATGCACATCAAAACATTTGCCAATTTTACATTGATGGCATAATATTTCACTGCCAGGTGCCAGCTCTCAGGTCTAACACCTGCACCGTTTAATGCGCCTGGGTAAGCATAGATGGAACTTGCATCCCCCAACTAGAAATAAAATGCATTTCAAGCCAGAAACTCATGAACTGCCATGAAATAATAATTGTACCTGTTTGTTTGAAAGGAGGAGATGAGGGTTGTTTCGGTCTTCTTTTGATATTTTTTAAGTTAAAAAAAGCAGAAGGAATACTGATGGGTCTTCCACTAGCAGAATTAAATGTAGCTCAAACAAGACGAGGCAAATCCTCAGATTTTCCGAAAATGTCCCATGCCAGTAACTTTGCATTGCGTCAGCTATTCATTTGTTAACATCAAGCACTACAGCACAACCAGTAGCTTTATGAAAGGAATCAAGCAGCCGTAATTTATTGTCCTCCTTGGTAAGCAGACCACAGGAAGGGGGTGGGGGGATTTGGCTCCCCCTCGACTGCCCAGCCTCTCGTTGTGTTTGCTGCAAATGAGATGCCTCGCGTTATGTTATGCAAGCGCAAGATCTGGGCTTAAGACGGAACGGATCAAAAGCTTTGCTTAGGCCTCGGGGAACCGTCCAAGGCCAGAAAAATGGAACAAAATCACTTCATGTATGACACTAATGTTGCTATCGATTCGCCCAAGGAACGTTGGGCTAAGTATAGAATTAATATATGAGAAAAGAGCAACACAAAATGCAGCAATGTCCCCTCAAGGGAATTTTACACTGGGGAGGTGTCTTTGGAGTAGGAGTAGGCTACTATTATGGCTACATGCTGCAGTGTCAAAGGGAAGATGCCGGATAGCACCAAATAATGAAAAGCATGCAGACTGAATAATGGAGAACGTTACTGTTACCTCCATATTTGTGAACCTCCCATTGATGCATCTGATTGCCCCCTGGTAGGAACCAAATGTAGAACGTGTTACAGAGTTCTGAATTTTCAGTTAAATTCTTCTAGCTGTGCAGTAGAAGTGCACAGAAGAGCAGAATATCCCCAGAGTAGACTACCCCCTTTTTTTCTCATTAACTGGCACTTACAGTCTCCATAATTCACTCTGAAGAAAGATTAAAAGGAGTCAATACATGTACACATTGGACTACACATTGGGATTGGAAGCCAAGGCGTGGAGGCATTATCGCTCGTCCGCGGCTTGGCTTCTGAAGTTCTGATTCCAATTAGAAAGATTTTTTCCTAGGGGCACCCCCTTTGGAGTTTAATATCTCAGCCCGCTGACCCCCCAAATCTTTCCAAAATTAGCGGCTTACAGGGAAGAGATTGAGGAAGCTCCCCTGCCATTTGCTCTAGGACAAAATGTTTCATTCTTGTTGGGGGAAATTGCATTTCATTACAAAACACAACAAAACAAAATGCATCCAACCATTTTGTTTTCTAAAGAAATAATTTGTTACTTAACGAAACAATTTCCTTTTATGTTTCCTTTTTGTTTCAGGCCCATCTCTAGTCAGAAGTAACATTTGGATTGCATGGTTTAAATACTAATTAAAATGTGAAGATGTATTGTGAAAGATACCCAACTGCAGGATGGCAAGGAAAAAAGTCCAAAATCCAGAAACAAATAAATAAACACACTAGTTCAACCTCAGAACTAAAACCATATACAGTACTGTAATTTGGAATGAAGTCAAATTCAGCAGAGAATAACCTTGATTTTCATTCATCTTAAGAACATAAGAACATAAGAAGAGCCATGCTGGATCAGGCTAAAGGCCCATCTAGTCCAGCTTCCTGTATCTCACAGTGGCCCCACCAAATGCCAATGGGAGCACACGAGACTAGATATCTGTATCTTCATACCACTCTCCCCTGCATCTGGCCCTTGAAGTACCCTGGTTTTAAGCCTGGAAATTACACATCTCCATCATGGTTTGTAACCTGTGATGTTCTCCAGGAATCTTGGCCACTTAGGTTCAGCATAAGGAGTCAGAAGCTAGCTGGATAACTCAGTGAGTTGGAAGACTGTGGATTGGGGTTCAATTCATTGTGGAGTCAGGGGTTAAACCTTGGACAGGGGCTGGCTTTTCGCATGGGAGCAACACCAAAACCAAGGAGTTGGAAAGCATTCCAGCATGGGTGGTGAGCACTTCAATGCCAGAAGGAGTCAAGAGGAAGTTGGACAACTGTCTGTCAGATCTGTTTTGCTTTGGCTTCCTGCATTGAGCACTGCCCAGACCATGTTTCTTATAAAAACTACCAAAAGCAGCCATGATTCTATGGTCAGTTATTACCACTGGCAATAGTATCATACCATAAGTATTTATCAGTATACCATAAGGTAAGATAATGGTGACATTTATACGTAAAATTAGATTGTTAACTATGGTAATTGTTTAATTTTTTTGAACCAGTATCCCCTCTAATAATAAGATCTGTGAAGATTCTCATTCATCCAGGTGAGGTTATCTGGAAGTTGTGTCATGACAACTGGACTTCTTTTATTGTGAGATAGAGATGTTTTGCTAATCATCCAAGCAGCATTGTCAGTCTGAGGAAAGTTTATGGCAAGGCCTCCAATGTATAGTTCACCTTGATTTTACATCACCCTGATTTGATTAGGCTCATTCAGTTGACAGTGGCCTGAATAAGCTCCTTAGGTGGATAATGGCCTGAATAGGCTAGTAAGATGTACAATGGCCAGTGGTGCATGAAATAATACTAATATTTTTTTTAAAAATCGCAAAAAGTGGTTGTGAAATTGACTGATGAAACTTGGTGATATGGTTTTCCAGTTTCTCTCCAGCCTTTGTAGCAGTGCACTGATGTTTATTCCAGTTCCTTTTACATTGTCAAATAAACAGTTGTTTCTCATTGTTCTTCCTTCCATTTTATAAATAACACTTTCAGCTTTAATTGTCTCAGTTAGATCCAGAAGTTACAATCAGGCTGTTTACTTCCATTTCAGTTG